>CM061524.1:83423977-86213977 GCA_030068015.2 Neoceratitis asiatica
TATATTTTATATTTTATATTTTATATTTTATATTTTATATTTTATATTTTATATTTTATATTTTATATTTTATATTTTATATTTTATATTTTATATTTTATATATTTTATATTTTATATTTTATATTTTATATTTTATATTTTATATTTTATATTTTATATTTTATATTTTATATTTTATATTTTATATATTTAAATTTTATATTTTATATTTTATATTTTATATTTTTATTTTATATTTTATATTTTATATTTTATATTTTATATTTTATAAATTATATTTTATATTTTATATTTTATATTTTATATTTATATTTTATATTTTATATTTTATATTTTATATTTTATATTTTATATTTTATATTTTATATTTTATATTTTATATTTTATATTTTATATTTTATATTTTATATTTTATATTTTATATTTTATATTTTATATTTTATATTTTATATTTTATATTTTATATTTTATATTTTATATTTATATTTTATATTTTATATTTTATATATTTATATTTTATATTTTATATTTTATATTTTATATTTTATATTTTATATTTTATATTTTATATTTTATATTTTATATTTTATATTTTATATTTTATATTTTATATTTTATATTTTATATTTTATATTTTATATTTTATATTTTATATTTTATATTTTATATTTTATATTTTATATTTTATATTTTATATTTTATATTTTATATTTTATATTTTATATTTTATATTTTATATTTTATATTTTATATTTTATATTTTATATTTTATATTTTATATTTTATATTTTATATTTTATATTTTATATTTTATATTTATATTTTATATTTTATATTTTATATTTTATATTTTATATTTTATATTTTATATTTTATATTTTATATTTTATATTTTATATTTTATATTTTATATTTTATATTTTATATTTTATATTTTATATTTTATATTTTATATTTTATATTTTATATTTTATATTTTATATTTTATATTTTATATTTTATATTTTATATTTTATATTTTATATTTTATATTTTATATTTTATATTTTATATTTTATATTTTATATTTATATTTTATATTTTATATTTTATATTTTATATTTTATATTTTATATTTTATATTTTATATTTTATATTTTATATTTTATATTTTATATTTTATATTTTATATTTTATATTTTATATTTTATATTTTATATTTTATATTTTATATTTTATATTTTATATTTTATATTTTATATTTTATATTTTATATTTTATATTTTATATTTTATATTTTATATTTTATATTTTATATTTTATATTTTATATTTTATATTTTATATTTTATATTTTATATTTTATATTTTATATTTTATATTTTATATTTTATATTTTATATTTTATATTTTATATTTTATATTTTATATTTTATATTTTATATTTTATATTTTATATTTTATATTTTATATTTTATATTTTATATTTTATATTTTATATTTTATATTTTATATTTTATATTTTATATTTTATATTTTATATTTTATATTTTATATTTTATATTTTATATTTTATATTTTATATTTTATATTTTATATTTTATATTTTATATTTTATATTTTATATTTTATATTTTTATATTTTATATTTTATATTTTATATTTTATATTTTATATTTTATATTTTATATTTTATATTTTATATTTTATATTTTATATTTTATATTTTATATTTTATATTTTATATTTTATATTTTATATTTTATATTTTATATTTTATATTTTATATTTTATATTTTATATTTTATATTTTATATTTTATATTTTATATTTTATATTTTATATTTTATATTTTATATTTTATATTTTATATTTCAAATTTTATATTTTATATTTCATATTTTATATTATATATTTTATATTTATATTTTATATTTTATTTTTTATAATTTATATTCTTTATTTTATATTTTGTATATTATATTTTATATTTTATATTTTAAATATTAAATTTTATATTTTATATTTTATATTTTATATTTTATATTTTATATTTTATATTTTATAATTTATATTTTATATTTTATATTTTATATTTTATATTTTATATTTTATATTTTATATTTTATATTTTATATTTTATATTTTATATTTTATATTTTATATTTTATATTTTATATTTTATATTTTATATTTTATATTTTATATTTTATATTTTATATTTTATATTTTATATTTTATATTTTATATTTTATATTTTATATTTTATATTTTATATTTTATATTTTATATTTTATATTTTATATTTTATATTTTATATTTTATATTTTATATTTTATATTTTATTTATATTTTAGATTTTATATTTTATATTTTATATTTTATATTTTATATTTTATATTTTAAATTTAAATTTTATTTTTTATATTTTATATTTTATATTTAATATTTTATATTTTATATTTTATATTTTATTTTTTATATTTTATATTTCATATTTTATATTTTATATTTTATATTTTATATTTTATATTTTATATTTTATATTTTATATTTTATATTTTATATTTTATATTTTATATTTTATATTTTATATTTTATATTTTATATTTTATATTTTATATTTTATATTTTATATTTTATATTTTATATTTTATATTTTATATTTTATATTTTATATTTTATATTTTATATTTTATATTTTATATTTTATATTTTATATATTTTATATTTATATTTTATATTTTATATTTTATATTTTATATTTTATATTTTATATTTTATATTTTATATTTTATATTTTATATTTTATATTTTAAATTATATATTTAATATTATATATTTTAAATTTTATATTTTATATTTTATATTTTATATTTTAAATTTTATATTTTATATTTAAATTTTATATTTTATATTTTATATTTTATATTTTAAATTTTATATTTTATATTTTATATTTTATATTTTATATTTTATATTTTATATTTTATATTTTATATTTTATATTTTATATTTTATATTTTATATTTATATTTTATATTTTATATTTTATATTTGATATTTGATATTTTATATTCTATATTTTATATTTTATATTTTATATTTTAAATTTTATATTTTATATTTTATATTTTATATTTTATATTTTATATTTTATATTTTATATTTTATATTTTATATTTTATATTTTATATTTTATATTTTATATTTTATATTTTATATTTTATATTTTATATTTTATATTTTATATTTTATATTTTTATATTTTATATTTTATATTTTATATTTTATATTTTATATTTTATATTTTATATTTTATATTTTATATTTTATATTTTATATTTTATATTTTATATTTTATATTTTATATTTTATATTTTATATTTTATATTTTATATTTTATATTTTATATTTTATATTTTATATTTTATATTTTATATTTTATATTTTATATTTTATATTTTATATTTTATATTTTATATTTTAT
Source organism: Neoceratitis asiatica (assembly GCA_030068015.2). Taxonomy (NCBI): domain Eukaryota; kingdom Metazoa; phylum Arthropoda; class Insecta; order Diptera; family Tephritidae; genus Neoceratitis; species Neoceratitis asiatica. The sequence continues at coordinate 83,427,448 of CM061524.1, forward strand.
ATTTTATATTTTATATTTTATATTTTATATTTTATATTTTATATTTTATATTTTATATATTTTATATTTTATATTTTATATTTTATATTTTATATTTTATATTTTATATTTTATATTTTATATTTTATATTTTATATTTTATATTTTATATTTTATATTTTATATTTTATATTTTATATTTTATATTTTATATTTTATATTTTATATTTTATATTTTATATTTTATATTTTATATTTTATATTTTATATTTTATATTTTATATTTTATATTTTATATTTTATATTTTATATTTTATATTTTATATTTTATATTTTATATTTTATATTTTATATTTTATATTTTATATTTTATATTTTATATTTTATATTTTATATTTTATATTTTATATTTTATATTTTATATTTTATATTTTATATTTTATATTTTATATTTTATATTTTATATTTTATATTTTATATTTTATATTTTATATTTTATATTTTATATTTTATATTTTATATTTTATATTTTATATTTTATATTTTATATTTTATATTTTATATTTTATATTTTATATTTTATATTTTATATATTTATATTTTATATTTTATATTTTATATTTTATATTTTATATTTTATATTTTATATTTTATATTTTATATTTTATATTTTATATTTTATATTTTATATTTTATATTTTATATTTTATATTTTATATTTTATATTTTATATTTTATATTTTATATTTTATATTTTATATTTTTATATTTTATATTTTATATTTTATATTTTATATTTTATATTTTATATTTTATATTTTATATTTTATATTTTATATTTTATATTTTATATTTTATATTTTATATTTTATATTTTATATTTTATATTTTATATTTATATTTTTATATTTTATATTTTATATTTTATATTTTATATTTTATATTTTATATTTTATATTTTATATTTTATATTTTATATTTTATATTTTATATTTTATATTTTATATTTTATATTTTATATTTTATATTTTATATTTTATATTTTATATTTTATATTTTATATTTTATATTTTATATTTATATTTTATATTTTATATTTTATATTTTATATTTTATATTTTATATTTTATATTTTATATTTTATATTTTATATTTTATATTTTATATTTTATATTTTATATTTTATATTTTATATTTTATATTTTATATTTTATATTTTATATTTTATATTTTATATTTTTATATTTTATATTTTATATTTTATATTTTATATTTTATATTTTATATTTTATATTTTATATTTTATATTTTATATTTTATATTTTATATTTTATATTTTATATTTTATATTTTATATTTTATATTTTATATTTTATATTTTATATTTTATATTTTATATTTTATATTTTATATTTTATATTTTATATTTTATATTTTATATTTTATATTTTATATTTTATATTTTATATTTTATATTTTATATTTTATATTTTATATTTTATATTTATATTTTATATTTTATATTTTATATTTTATATTTTATATTTTATATTTTATATTTTATATTTTATATTTTATATTTTATATTTTATATTTTATATTTTATATTTTATATTTTATATTTTATATTTTATATTTTATATTTTATATTTTATATTTTATATTTTATATTTTATATTTTATATTTTATATTTTATATTTTATATTTTATATTTTATATTTATATTTTATATTTTATATTTTATATTTTATATTTTATATTTTATATTTTATATTTTATATTTTATATTTTATATTTTATATTTTATATTTTATATTTTATATTTTATATTTTATATTTTATATTTTATATTTTATATTTTATATTTTATATTTATATTTTATATTTTATATTTTATATTTTATATTTTATATTTTATATTTTATATTTTATATTTTATATTTTATATTTTATATTTTATATTTTATATTTTATATTTTATATTTTATATTTTATATTTTATATTTTATATTTTATATTTTATATTTTATATTTTATATTTTATATTTTATATTTTATATTTTATATTTTATATTTTATATTTTATATTTTATATTTTATATTTTATATTTTATATTTTATATTTTATATTTTATATTTTATATTTTATATTTTATATTTTATATTTTATATTTTATATTTTATATTTTATATTTTATATTTTATATTTTATATTTAATATTTTATATTTTATATTTTATATTTTATATTTTATATTTTATATTTTATATTTTATATTTTATATTTTATATTTATATTTTATATTTTATATTTTATATTTTATATTTTATATTTTATATTTTATATTTTATATTTTATATTTTTATATTTTATATTTTATATTTTATATTTTATATTTTATATTTTATATTTTATATTTTATATTTTATATTTTATATTTTATATTTTATATTTTATATTTTATATTTTATATTTTATATTTTATATTTTATATTTTATATTTTATATTTTATATTTTATATTTTATATTTTATATTTTATATTTTATATTTTATATTTTATATTTTATATTATATTTTATATTTTATATTTTATATTTTATATTTTATATTTTATATTTTATATTTTATATTTTATATTTTATATTTTATATTTTATATTTTATATTTATATTTTATATTTTATATTTTATATTTTATATTTTATATTTTATATTTTATATTTTATATTTTATATTTTATATTTTATATTTTATATTTTATATTTTATATTTTATATTTTATATTTTATATTTTATATTTTATATTTTATATTTTATATTTTATATTTTATATTTTATATTTTATATTTTATATTTTATATTTTATATTTTATATTTTATATTTTATATTTTATATTTTATATTTTATATTTTATATTTTATATTTTATATTTTATATTTTATATTTTATATTTTATATTTTATATTTTATATTTTATATTTTATATTTTATATTTTATATTTTTATATTTTATATTTTATATTTTATATTTTATATTTTATATTTTATATTTTATATTTTATATTTTATATTTTATATTTTATATTTTATATTTTATATTTTATATTTTATATTTTATATTTTATATTTTATATTTTATATTTTATATTTTATATTTTATATTTTATATTTTATATTTTATATTTTATATTTTATATTTTATATTTTATATTTTATATTTTATATTTTATATTTTATATTTTATATTTTATATTTATATTTTATATTTTATATTTTATATTTTATATTTTATATTTTATATTTTATATTTTATATTTTATATTTTATATTTTATATTTTATATTTTATATTTTATATTTTATATTTTATATTTTATATTTTATATTTTATATTTTATATTTTATATTTTATATTTTATATTTTATATTTTTATATTTTATATTTTATATTTTATATTTTATATTTTATATTTTATATTTTATATTTTATATTTTATATTTTATATTTTATATTTTATATTTTATATTTTATATTTTATATTTTATATTTTATATTTTATATTTTATATTTTATATTTTATATTTTATATTTTATATTTTATATTTATATTTTATATTTTATATTTTATATTTTATATTTTATATTTTATATTTTATATTTTATATTTTATATTTTATATTTTATATTTTATATTTTATATTTTATATTTTATATTTTATATTTTATATTTTATATTTTATATTTTATATTTTATATTTTATATTTTATATTTTATATTTTATATGTTATATTTTATATTTTATAATTTATATTTTATATTTTATATTTTATATTTTATATTTTATTCTTTATATTTTATATTTTATATTTTATATTTTATATTTTATATTTGAGATTTTAGATTTTATATTTTATATTTTATATTTTATATTTTATATTTTAGATTTTATATTTTATATTTTATATTTTAGATTTTAGATTTTATATTTTATATTTAATATTTTATATTTTATATTTTATATTTTATATTTTATATTTTATATTTTATATTTTATATTTTATATTTTATATTTTATATTTATATTTTTATATTTTATATTTTATATTTTATATTTTATATTTTATATTTTATATTTTATATTTTATATTTTATATTTTATATTTTATATTTTATATTTTATATTTTATATTTTATATTTTATATTTTATATTTTATATTTTATATTTTATATTTTATATTTTATATTTTATATTTTATATTTTATATTTTATATTTTATATTTTATATTTTATATTTTATATTTTATATTTATATTTTATATTTTATATTTTATATTTAATATTTTATATTTTATAATTTATATTGTATAGTTTATATTTTATAATTAATATTTTATAATTCATATTTTATAATTTATATTTTATATTTTATATTTTATATTTTATATTTTATATTTTATATTTTATATTTAATATTTTATATTTTATATTTAATTTTTATATTTTATAATTTATATTTTTTATTTTAAATTTAAATTTTATATTTTATATTTTATATTTGATATTTTATATTTATTATTTCATATTTTATATTTTATATTTTATATTTTATATTTTATATTTTATATTTTATATTTAAATTTTATATTTTATATTTAAATTTTATATTTTATATTTAAATTTTATATATTTTATTTTATATTTATATTTTTTATTTTATATTTTATATTTTATATTTTATATTTTATATTTTATATTTTATATTTTATATTTTATATTTTATATTTTATATTTTATATTTTATATTTTATATTTAAATTTTATATTTTATATTTAATATTTTATATTTTATATTTTATATTTTATATTTTATATTTTATATTTTATATTTTATATTTTATATTTTATATTTTATATTTTATATTTTATATTTAAATTTTATATTTTATAGTTTATATTTTATATTTTATGCTTTATATTTTATATTTAAATTTTATATTTTATATTTTATATCTTATATTTTATATTTAAATTTTATATTTTATATTTTATATTTTTTATTTTTATTTTATATTTTATATTTTATATTTTATATTTTATATTTAATATTATATATTTTTTTTTTTTTTATATTTTATATTTTATATTATATATTTTATATTTTATATTTTATATATTAAATTTTATATTTTATATTTTATATTTTATATTTTATATTTTATATTTTATATTTTATATTTTATATTTTATATTTTATATTTTATATTTTATATTTTATATTTTATATTTTATATTTTATATTTTTATATTTTATATTTTATATTTTATATTTTATATTTTATATTTTATATTTTATATTTTATATTTTATATTTTATATTTTATATTTTATATTTTATATTTTATATTTTATATTTTATATTTTATATTTTATATTTTATATTTTATATTTTATATTTTATATTTTATATTTTATATTTTATATTTTATATTTTATATTTTATATTTTATATTTTATATTTTATATTTTATATTTTATATTTTATATTTTATATTTTATATTTTATATTTTATATTTTATATTTTATATTTTATATTTTATATTTTATATTTTATATTTTATATTTTATATTTTATATTTTATATTTTATATTTTATATTTTATATTTTATATTTTATATTTTATATTTTATATTTTATATTTTATATTTTATATTTTATATTTTATATTTTATATTTTATATTTTATATTTTATATTTTATATTTTATATTTTATATTTTATGTTTAATATTTTATATTTTATATTTTATATTTTATATTTTATATTTTATATTTTATATTTTATATTTTATATTTTATATTTTATATTTTAGATTTTAGATTTTATATTTTATATTTAATATTTTATATTTTATATTTTATATTTTATATTTTATATTTTATATTTTATATTTTATATTTTATATTTTATATTTTATATTTTATATTTTATATTTTATATTTTATATTTTAGATTTTATATTTTATATTTAATATTTTATATTTTATATTTTATATTTTATATTTTATATTTTATATTTTATATTTTATATTTTATATTTTATATTTTATATTTTATATTTTATATTTTATATTTTATATTTTATATTTTATATTTTATATTTTATATTTTATATTTTATATTTTATATTTTATATTTTATATTTTATATTTTATATTTTATATTTTATATTTTATATTTTATATTTTATATTTTATATTTTATATTTTATATTTTATATTTTATATTTTATATTTTATATTTTATATTTTTATATTTTATATTTTATATTTTATATTTTATATTTTATATTTTATATTTTATATTTTATATTTTATATTTTATATTTTATATTTTATATTTTATATTTTATATTTTATATTTTATATTTTATATTTTATATTTTATATTTTATATTTTATATTTTATATTTTATATTTTATATTTTATATTTTATATTTTATATTTTATATTTTATATTTTATATTTTATATTTTATATTTTATATTTTATATTTTATATTTTATATTTTATATTTTATATTTTATATTTTATATTTTATATTTTATATTTTATATTTTATATTTTATATTTTATATTTTATATTTTATATTTTATATTTATATTTTATATTTTATATTTTATATTTTATATTTTATATTTTATATTTTATATTTTATATTTTATATTTTATATTTTATATTTTATATTTTATATTTTATATTTTATATTTTATATTTTATATTTTATATTTTATATTTTATATTTATATTTTATATTTTATATTTTATATTTTATATTTTATATTTTATATTTTATATTTTATATTTTATATTTTTTATTTTATATTTTATATTTAAATTTAATATTTTATATTTTATGTTTTATATTTTATATTTTATATTTTATATTTTATATTTTATATTTTATATTTTATATTTTATATTTTATATTTTATATTTTATATTTTATATTTTATATTTTATATTTTATATTTTATATTTTATATTTTATATTTTATATTTTATATTTTATATTTTATATTTTATATTTTATATATTTTATATTTTATATTTTATATTTTATATTTTATATTTTATATTTTATATTTTATATTTTATATTTTATATTTTATATTTTATATTTTATATTTTATATTTTATATTTTATATTTTATATTTTATATTTTATATTTTATATTTTATATTTTATATTTTATATTTTATATTTTATATTTTATATTTAATATTTTATATTTTATATTTTATATTTTATATTTTATGTTTTATATTTTATATTTTATATTTTATATTATATATATAAATTTTATAATTTTTATATTATATTTTATATTTTGTTTTTATATTTTATAATCTATATTTTATATTTTGAATTTTATATTTTATATTTAAATTTTATATTTTGTATTTTATATTTTATATTTTATATTTAAATTTTATATTTTATATTTAATAATTTATATTTTATATTTTATATTTTTATATTTTATATTTAATATTTTATATTTTATATTTTATATTTTTATATTTTATATTTTATATTTTTATATTTTATATTTTATATTTTATATTTTATATTTTATATTTTATATTTTATATTTTATATATTATATTTTTTAATTTATATTTTATATTTTATATTTTATATTTTATATTTTATATTTTATATTTTATATTTTATATTTTATATTTTATATTTTATATTTTATATTTAATATTTTATATTTTATATTTTATATTTTATATTTATATTTTATATTTTATTTTTTATATTTTATATTTTATATTTTATATTTTATATTTTATATTTTATATTTTATATTTTATATTTTATATTTTATATTTTATATTTTATATTTTATATTTTATATTTTATATTTTATATTTTATATTTTATATTTTATATTTTATATTTTATATTTTATATTTTATATTTTATATTTTATATTTAAATTTTATATTTTATATTTTATATTTTATATTTTATATTTTATATTTTATATTTTATATTTTATATTTTATATTTTATATTTAAATTTTATATTTTATATTTTATATTTTATATTTAAATTTTATATTTTATATTTTATATTTTATATTTTATATTTTATATTTTATATTTTATATTTTATATTTTATATTTTATATTTTATATTTTATATTTTATATTTTATATTTTATATTTTATATTTTATATTTTATATTTTAAATTTTATATTTTATATTTTATATTTTATATTTTATATTTTATATTTTATATTTTATATTTTATATTTTATATTTTATATTTTATATTTTATATTTTATATTTTATATTTTATATTTTATATTTTATATTTTATATTTTATATTTTATATTTTATATTTTATATTTTATATTTTTATATTTTATATTTTATATTTTATATTTTATATTTTATATTTTATATTTTATATTTAATATTTTATATTTTATATTTTATATTTTATATCTTTTATTTTATATTTTATATTTTATATTTTATATTTTATATTTTATATTTTATATTTTATATTTTATATTTTATATTTTATATATTATATTTTATATTTTATATTTTATATTTTATATTAAATATTTTATATTTTATATTTTAAATTTTATATTTAAATTTTATATTTTATATATTATATTTTATAATTTAAATTTTTTTTTTAAATTTATATTTTATATTTTATATTTTATATTTTATATTTTACTTTTATATTTTATATTTTATATTTTATATTTTATATTTTATATTTTATATTTTATATTTTATATTTTATATTTTATATTTTATATTTTATATTTTATATTTTATATTTTATATTTTATATTTTATATTTTATATTTTATATTTTATATTTTATATTTTATATTTTATATTTTATATTTTTATATTTTATATTTTATATTTTATATTTTATATTTTATGTTTTATATTTTATTTTTCATATTTTATATTTTATGTTTTAAGTTTATATTTTATATTTTATATTTTATATTTTATATTTTATAATTAAATTTTATATTTTATATTATATATTTTATATTTTATATTTTATATTTTATATTTTATATGTTAAATTTTATATTTTATATTTTATATTTTATATTTTATATTTTATATTTTATATTTTATATTTTATATTTTATATTTTATATTTTATATTTTATATTTTATATTTTATATTTTATATTTTATATTTTATATTTTATATTTTATATTTTATATTTTATATTTTATATTTTATATTTTATATTTTATATTTTATATTTTATATTTTATATTTTATATTTTATATTTTATATTTTATATTTTATATTTTATATTTTATATTTTATATTTTATATTTTATATTTTATATTTTATATTTTATATTTTATATTTTATATTTTATATTTTATATTTTATATTTATATTTTATATTTTATATTTTATATTTTATATTTTATATTTTATATTTTATATTTTATATTTTATATTTTATATTTTATATTTTATATTTTATATTTTATATTTTATATTTTATATTTTATATTTTATATTTTATATTTTATATTTTATATTTTATATTTTATATTTTATATTTTATATTTTATATTTTATATTTTATATTTTATATTTTATATTTTATATTTTATATTTTATATTTTATATTTTATATTTTATATTTTATATTTTATATTTTATATTTTATATTTTATATTTTATATTTTATATTTTATATTTTATATTTTATATTTTATATTTTATATTTTAAATTTTATATTTTATAGTTTATATTTAAATTTTATATTTAATATTTTATATTTTATATTTTATATTTTATATTTTATATTTTATATTTTATATTTTATATTTTATATTTTATATTTTATATTTTATATTTTATATTTTGTATTTAAATTATATTTAAATTTTATATTTTATATTTTATATTGTTGGAGAGTACGAAGCAATTTGATTGCAACCCTGCGAAGAATCCACTGCATAATAACTTAGGTTAAGATCTCATGTAACTCTATTGTATGTAACTTAACTCACTTCCGCTGATTGAATTGAATAAAGCGCACGTATAAACAACAGGTTATGGGCCCAGCCCTGCCTGAGTATCGTTAAAAATTATAGAAAAAGTTTGTTTAAATATATACGATAACTAAAAAGTTACGTATTGTCACATTAAAAGTAAATAAAGATAGAATCGTATAAATGGCTAGCTCAACTGTGAGGATTTACCCGCTAAACGCAGATAACTACGACACCTGGAAGTTGCAGATGCGAGCAATTCTGGTGAAAGGTGATTTATGGGGCTACGCATCAGGAGATATACCTTGTCCAAACGACAATAACGCAGAAAAATGGAAGCATTTTGATCAGAAAGCCTGTGCGGATATAATGCTGTCTATTACGCCATCAGAATTGGGTTTGATAAATGAATGCGGTACATCACACGAAATGTGGAAGAAACTAGAGTCAACGTTTCAGTCAAAAGGGCCTGCGCGAAAAGCCACCCTGCTGAAACGAATTGCACTTGCACGTATGAAAGAAGGAGATAATATCCGTGATCATTTGAATGAATTCTTCCATGCTGTTAATAAACTGAAGGAAATAAATGTAACTGTTGGAGATGATTTATTAACTATATTACTTCTTTATAGTTTGCCAGATTCTTTTGAGACGTTTCGGTGTGCCTTGGAAACTCGTGACGATCTACCCAAGCCTGATATTTTAAGAATTAAAATAATGGAAGAAGATCAATCCAGAAAAGCAAAAGAAGTAACTGCAGAGAATAATGGGTTAATTGCTCAACCAAGAACAAAAAATGTTCATAAAAGTGTTGGTAACTCCTCGAACAATAATAAGCAAAAGTCAAATAAAGAAAAACAGGATAATCGAACGTGCAATAAGTGCGGCGAAGTTGGTCACATATCGCGAAATTGTCAAGCAAAACAAAAGGTGAAAAACTACAATACAGTAACGAAAAAGGAGAAATTCGAAAATTCAATGTTATTCGAATCTGTATGTATAGCGAATTCTGGCGAATATTGGTGCTTAGATAGCGGCTGTTCATCACACATGAGTGCGAACAAGAGCGAATTCAATAACTTCAGAGAGATCAGCAAGACTCTCAGCTTAGCAAACAACAACACAGCGAACATCACTGGTATAGGCAACGTTAAAGTGGCTGTTAACGAAAAGAGTAACGAAGAGCGATTTAATTTCGAAAATGTATTGTACGTTGAAGATTTGCGAACAAATTTGCTGTCGGTTTCGAAAATAACGAACAAGGGGTATGAAGTTATTTTTCGGCGAAATGAAGCTGTCATATTAAAGAATAGGAAGACTATTCTTACAGCCAAACGAATTGGTGATTTGTATTACATTAAGAGCCAAAAACAATCTGCGAAATTTCCTGAGATGAAGCAGGAAAATATAAATACTTGGCATACACGAATGGGACATCTGAATGAAAAAGATTTAAAGCGTGCGATAAATATGGTGCACGGTATGCATTTCAACTCAAATGAAAAATTAAAAACATGCGAGGTGTGTGTCAGTCAAAAGCAGACAAAGGAAAGGTTTCCAAAACAGAGGAAGCCTCGTACATCTCAATTATTGGAAATAATTCATTGCTCACATTCGGGTGCGAAATACTTCGTTACATTCGCAGATGATTATTCTAGATATTCCGAAATATATTTTATGAAGAACAAATCTGAAGTACTTGCAAAGTTTAAAATGTTTAAGAATATGGCAGAAACGTATACGGGAAAGCGAATTAAAACACTTCAGACGGATAATGGCTTAGAGTATATGAGTAACGAATTCCAAACGTATTTAAATGAATGTGGAATTAAGCGGCGTTTGACCACTCCATATACTCCAGAGCAGAATGGCATCGCTGAAAGAAAAAATAGAACACTTTTAGAAATGTCTAGGTGCATGTTAGCACAAGCAGGTTTGCCAGCAATATTTTGGGCAGAAGCTGTAAATACAGCAAACTATATTCGTAATAGGTGCCCTACAAAAGTTCTGAAAGATGAGGTACCTTACAAGTTGTGGTCGGGGAAAACTCCCACAGTTGTTCACTTCAGACTATTCGGTTTAAAATGTTATGTTTTAATTAAAGATAAATCGAACGGAAAGTTTGATGCACGGTCTGAAGAATGTATACTAGTTGGTTATTCGAATGAAGCTAAAGCTTATCGTTTATGGTGTCCTCAAAAGAAAAAGGTTATGGTCAGTCGAGATGTGAAATTTTTAAATGAAATGTTTTATAAAAAAGATAATACAAGCTCAAAAAGCGTAGAAGTAGATTTTGATACACAAAAAGATGAAAGTAATTTTGAATCTGAAAATGAGAATAAGCAGTCATCAAGTGAAAGCGAAGATGAGAGTATTGAAACTATCGTTCCGAAGAGGGGCAGAGGTAGACCTAAATTTATTCGATCTGGAGCTCGTGGACGACCAAAGAAAGTATTTCAAGAAGGTGTAACTAAGAGAGTTAATAACGAAACTGAATCAAGCGAAGATTTTGAAGAATGTGAATATGCAAACTTATCACTAGTAAATGATCCAACTACTTTTAAAGAAGCTATAAGCAGTGAAGAACGTGCTGTATGGCTGCGTGCCATTGAAAATGAGTATATGGCTCAAATATCGAACAAAACTTGGGACATCGTAGAGCGACCTGTAGGACGAAAAGTCATTGGAAATCGTTTTGTATTTCGTACAAAAGAGGGTAACGTAAAGAAAGCACGCCTAGTAGCAAAAGGGTGCTCACAACGTCCAGGGGAGGATTTTAATGTCACTTATTCCCCAGTTACACGATTGACATCAATAAGAATGATGGCTGCAATTGCAACACAAAATAATCTGCAAATACATCAAATGGATGTAATGACCGCTTACTTAAATGGTGACCTTGATGAAGCAGCATATATAGAAATACCTGAATATCTAAACGAAATCCTTAACAAGGTAGCAGAGGTAAATATGATGAAATTAAAATAGAACAAGGCTGAAGAAATTCAGCGTACGGTAAAAAGATGGCAGAAGTCTATATCTAAAATCAAAGATCCGGTATGTAGACTACACAAATCGTTATATGGTTTACGACAATCTGGTTTTCAATGGTATCAGAAGTTAAAAACTAAACTAAGAGAAATTGGTTTTAGTGCATCTAAATCCGATCCGTGTTTATTTATAATGAAGAAAAAATCGAAAATAATGTTGATCACGGTGTATGTAGACGATTTGCTCATTGCAACGAATGATGAAGAGTGGTTAAAAGAAGTCAAGAAATCTCTTTTTGAAAGTTTTGAAATGAAAGATTTAGGGCCAGTTAAAGTATGCCTGGGTATTGAATTTAAGCAAGATTTGAAGAATCATACCTTATTTTTAAATCAACGAGACTACGCTAATGACATTTTAAGACGTTTTAAAATGGAAGACTGTAAACCAGTCAAGACACCACTCGAATACAACTGCAAACTTGAAAAACCGGTTAAGTCAGACAACAATGAAATGAAGAATATTCCATATCAAAGTTTAATTGGAGCTCTATTGTATTTAGCGGTAACAACACGACCTGATTTGGCTTTCGCTGTTAATTTCTTAAGCCAATTCAATTCTAATTATAATACGGAGCATTGGAAAGCGGCCAAGAGAGTATTAAGGTATTTAAAAGGTACTTTAAATTATGGTCTACTATATGAACAGACAGATGAAAAATTGTATGCAGTCGTTGATGCTGATTGGGGCGGTAACTTAACAGATAGGCGATCATATTCCGGTTACGCTTTCATATTAGCAGGAGCCCCAATATCCTGGGAGGCACGTAAGCAGAGGACAGTATCACTTTCGAGTACTGAATCAGAATACATGGCTTTGTGTGAAGCAACAAGGGAGGCTCTGTACTTACAAGAGATGTTGAACGAAATTGGTTTCAAGCATGAAGGTATAACTATTTACAATGACAGTCAAAGTGCACAAAGATAGTCCAGAGCAACGCATTCCATTCACGTACAAAGCATATAGATGTACGTCATCATTTCATACGCGAAAAATATCAAAACGGCGATATCAACTTGATTTATATGCCAACCGAAGACATGCCAGCTGACGTCTTAACGAAAGGATTACCCGTGGAGAAACATTACAAATGCATCGAAAATATGGGAATGACGAACGATGATACAAATTAGTTCTGCAATCTAAATTCTTCGAGGGGAGGTGTTGGAGAGTACGAAGCAATTTGATTGCAACCCTGCGAAGAATCCACTGCATAATAACTTAGGTTAAGATCTCATGTAACTCTATTGTATGTAACTTAACTCACTTCCGCTGTTTGAATTGAATAAAGCGCACGTATAAACAACATATATTTTATTTTTTATTTTTATTTTATATTTTATATTTTATTTTTTAAATTTTATATTTTATATTTCAATTTTATATTTAAATTTTATATTTTTTATTTTATATTTTATATTTTATATTTAAATTAAATATTTTATATTTTATATTTTATATGTTATGTTTTATATTTTATAATTTATATTTAAATTAAATATTTCATATTTTATATTTTTTATTTTTATTTTTTATTTAAATTTTATATTTTATATTTTAAATTTTATATTTAAATATTATATTTTATATATTATATTTTATATTTTATATTTAAATTTTAAATTTTATATCTTATATTTCAATTTTATATTTTATATTATATGTTTAATATTTAAATATAATATTTTATATTTTATATGTTATATTTAAATTTTATATTTTATTATATATATATTTTATATTTTATAATTTGTATTTTATATTTTGTATTTTTTATTAATATTTTATATTTTATATTTTATATGTTATATTTTATAATTTATATTTAAATATAATTTTTAAATTTTATTTTTAAATTTTATATTTTATATGTTATATTTATATTTTATATTTTACTTTTAAATTTTGTATTTATTTTATATTTTTATTTTTTTATATTTTATATTTTATATTTTATATTTTATATTTTATATTTTATATTTTATATTTTATATTTTATATTTTATATTTTATATTTTATATTTTATATTTTATATTTTATATTTTATATTTTATATTTTATATTTTATATTTTATATTTTATATTTTATATTTTATATTTTATATTTTATATTTTATATTTTATATTTTATATTTTATATTTTATATTTTATATTTTATATTTTATATTTTATATTTTATATTTATATTTTATATTTTATATTTTATATTTTATATTTTATATTTTTATATTTTATATTTTATATTTTATATTTTATATTTTATATTTTATATTTTATATTTTATATTTTATATTTTATATTTTATATTTTATATTTTATATTTTATATTTATATTTTATATTTTATATTTTACATTTTATATTTTTTATTTTATATTTTATATTTTATATTATATACTTTATGTTTTATATTTTGTATTTCATATTTTATATTTAAATTTTATATTTTATATTTTATATTTTATATTTTATATTTTGTATTTTGTATTTTATATTTTATATTTTATATTTTTAATTTTATATTTTATATTTTATATTTAAATTATATTTAAATTTTATATTTTATATTTTATATTGTTGGAGAGTACGAAGCAATTTGATTGCAACCCTGCGAAGAATCCACTGCACTATAACTTAGGCTAAGATCTCATATAACTCTATTGTATGTAACTTAACTCACTTCCGCTGATTGAGTTGAATAAAGCGCACGTATAAACAACAGGTTATGGGCCCAGCCCTGCCTGAGTATCGGTAAAAATTGTAAAAAAGGTTTGTTTAAATATATACGATAACTAAAAAGTTTCGTATTGTCGCATTAAAAGTAAATAAAGATAGAATCGTATAAATGGCTAGCTCAACTCTGAGGATTGACCCGGTAAACGCGGATAACTACGACACCTGGAAGTTGCACATGCGTGCAATTCTGGTGAAAGGTGATTTATGGGGCTACGCATCAGGAGATATACCTTGTCCAAACGAAAATAACGCAGAAAAATGGAAGCATTTTGATCAGAAGGCCTGTGCGGATATAATGCTGTCTATTACGCCATCAGAATTGGGTTTGATAAATGAATGCGGTACATCACACGAAATGTGGAAGAAACTAGAGTCAACGTTTCAGTCAAAAGGGCCTGCGCGAAAAGCCACCCTGCTGAAACGAATCGCACTTGCACGTATGAAGGAAGGAGATAATATACGTGATCATTTGAATGAATTCTTCCATGCTGTTAATAAGCTAAAGGAAATAAATGTAACTGTTGGGGATGATTTATTAACTATATTACTTCTTTATAGTTTGCCAGATTCTTTTGAGACGTTTCGGTGTGCCTTGGAAACTCGTGACGATCTACCCAAGCCTGATATTTTAAGAATTAAAATAATGGAAGAAGAGCAATCCGGAAAAGCAAAAGAAGTAACTGCAGAGAATAATGGGTTAATTGCTCAACCAAGAACAAAAAATGTTCATAAAAGTGTTGGTAACTCCTCGAACAATAATAAGCAAAAGTCAAATAAAGAAAATCAGGATAATCGAACGTGCTATAAGTGCGGCGAAGTTGGTCACATATCACGAAATTGTCAAGCAAAACAAAAGATGAAAAACTACAACACAGTAACGAAAAAGGAGAAATTCGAAAATTCAATGTTATTCGAATCTGCATGTATAGCGAATTCTGGCGAATATTGGTGCTTAGATAGCGGCTGTTCACCACACATGAGTGCGAACAAGAGCGAATTCAATAACTTCAGAGAGATCAGCAAGACTCTCAGCTTAGCAAACAACAACACAGCGAACATCACTGGTATAGGCAACGTTAAAGTGGCTGTTAACGAAAGAGTAACGAAGAGCGATTTAATTTCGAAAATGTATTGTACGTTGAAGATTTTGCGAACAAATTTGCTGTTGGTTTCGAAAATAACGAACAAGGGGTATGAAGTTATTTTTCGGCGAAATGAAGCTGTCATATTAAAGAATAGGAGAACTATTCTTACAGCCAAACGAATTGGTGATTTGTATTACATTAAGAGCCAAAAACAATCTGCGAAATTTTCTGAGATGAAACAGGAAAATATAAATACTTGGCATACACGAATGGGACATCTGAATGAAAAAGATTTAAAGCGTGCGATAAATATAGTGCACGGTATGCATTTCATCTCAAATGAAAAGTTGAAAACATGCGAGGTGTGTGTCAGTCAAAAGCAGACAAAGGAAAGGTTTCCAAAACAGAGGGAGCCTCGTACATCTCAATTATTGGAAATAATTCATAGCGACGTTTGCGGTCCAATGAGAAATTGCTCACATTCGGGTGCGAAATACTTCGTTACATTCACAGATGATTATTCTAGATATTCCGAAATTTATTTTATGAAGAACAAATCTGAAGTACTTGCAAAGTTTAAAATGTTTAAGAATATGGCAAAAACGTATACGGGAAAGCGAATTAAAACACTTCAGACGGATAATGGCTTAGAGTATATGAGTAACGAATTCCAAACGTATTTAAATGAATGTGGAATTAAGCGGCGTTTGACCACTCCATATACTCCAGAGCAGAATGGCATCGCTGAAAGAAAAAATAGAACACTTTTAGAAATGTCTAGGTGCATGTTAGCACAAGCAGGTTTGCCAGCAATATTTTGGGCAGAAGCTGTAAATACAGCAAACTATATTCGTAATAGGTGCCCTACAAAAGTTCTGAAAGATGAGGTACCTTACAAGTTGTGGTCGGGGAAAACTCCCACAGTTGTTCACTTCAGACTATTCGGTTTAAAATGTTATGTTTTAATTAAAGATAAATCGAACGGAAAGTTTGATGCACGGTCTGAAGAATGTATACTAGTTGGTTATTCGAATGAAGCTAAAGCTTATCGTTTATGGTGTCCTCAAAAGAAAAAGGTTATGGTCAGTCGAGATGTGAAATTTTTAAATGAAATGTTTTATAAAAAAGATAATACAAGCTCAAAAAGCGTAGAAGTAGATTTTGATACACAAAAAGATGAAAGTAATTTTGAATCTGAAAATGAGAATAAGCAGTCATCAAGTGAAAGCGAAGATGAGAGTATTGAAACTATCGTTCCGAAGAGGGGCAGAGGTAGACCTAAATTTATTCGATCTGGAGCTCGTGGACGACCAAAGAAAGTATTTCAAGAAGGTGTAACTAAGAGAGTTAATAACGAAACTGAATCAAGCGAAGATTTTGAAGAATGTGAATATGCAAACTTATCACTAGTAAATGATCCAACTACTTTTAAAGAAGCTATAAGCAGTGAAGAACGTGCTGTATGGCTGCGTGCCATTGAAAATGAGTATATGGCTCAAATATCGAACAAAACTTGGGACATCGTAGAGCGACCTGTAGGACGAAAAGTCATTGGAAATCGTTTTGTATTTCGTACAAAAGAGGGTAACGTAAAGAAAGCACGCCTAGTAGCAAAAGGGTGCTCACAACGTCCAGGGGAGGATTTTAATGTCACTTATTCCCCAGTTACACGATTGACATCAATAAGAATGATGGCTGCAATTGCAACACAAAATAATCTGCAAATACATCAAATGGATGTAATGACCGCTTACTTAAATGGTGACCTTGATGAAGCAGCATATATGGAAATACCTGAATATCTAAACGAAATCCTTAACAAGGTAGCAGAGGTAAATATGATGAAATTAAAATAGAACAAGGCTGAAGAAATTCAGCGTACGGTAAAAAGATGGCAGAAGTCTATATCTAAAATCAAAGATCCGGTATGTAGACTACACAAATCGTTATATGGTTTACGACAATCTGGTTTTCAATGGTATCAGAAGTTAAAAACTAAACTAAGAGAAATTGGTTTTAGTGCATCTAAATCCGATCCGTGTTTATTTATAATGAAGAAAAAATCGAAAATAATGTTGATCACGGTGTATGTAGACGATTTGCTCATTGCAACGAATGATGAAGAGTGGTTAAAAGAAGTCAAGAAATCTCTTTTTGAAAGTTTTGAAATGAAAGATTTAGGGCCAGTTAAAGCATGCCTGGGTATTGAATTTAAGCAAGATTTGAAGAATCATACCTTATTTTTAAATCAACGAGATTACGCTAATGACATTTTAAGACGTTTTAAAATGGAAGACTGTAAACCAGTCAAGACACCACTCGAATACAACTGCAAACTTGAAAAACCGGTTAAGTCAGACAACAATGAAATGAAGAATATTCCATATCAAAGTTTAATTGGAGCTCTATTGTATTTAGCGGTAACAACACGACCTGATTTGGCTTTCGCTGTTAATTTCTTAAGCCAATTCAATTCTAATTATAATACGGAGCATTGGAAAGCGGCCAAGAGAGTATTAAGGTATTTAAAAGGTACTTTAAATTATGGTCTACTATATGAACAGACAGATGAAAAATTGTATGCAGTCGTTGATGCTGATTGGGGCGGTAACTTAACAAATAGGCGATCATATTCCGGTTACGCTTTCATATTAGCAGGAGCCCCAATATCCTGGGAGGCACGTAAGCAGAGGACAGTATCACTTTCGAGTACTGAATCAGAATACATGGCTTTGTGTGAAGCAACAAGGGAGGCTCTGTACTTACAAGAGATGTTGAACGAAATTGGTTTCAAGCATGAAGGTATAACTATTTACAATGACAGTCAAAGTGCACAAAAGTTAGTCCAGAGCAACGCATTCCATTCACGTACAAAGCATATAGATGTACGTCATCATTTCATACGCGAAAAATATCAAAACGGCGATATCAACTTGATTTATATGCCAACCGAAGACATGCCAGCTGACGTCTTAACGAAGGGATTACCCGTGGAGAAACATTACAAATGCATCGAAAATATGGGAATGACGAACGAAGATACAAATTAGTTCTACAATCTAAATTCTTCGAGGGGAGGTGTTGGAGAGTACGAAGCAATTTGATTGCAACCCTGCGAAGAATCCACTGCATAATAACTTAGGTTAAGATCTCATGTAACTCTATTGTATGTAACTTAACTCACTTCCGCTGTTTGAATTGAATAAAGCGCACGTATAAACAACAGGTTATGGGCCCAGCCCTGTCTGAGTATCGGTAAAAATTATAGAAAAAGTTTGTTTAAATATATACGATAACGAAAAATTTTCGTATTGTCGCATAAAAAGTAAATAAAGATAGAATCGTATAAATAGCTAGCTCAACTGTGAGGATTGACCCGGTAAACGCGGATAACTACGACACCTGGAAGTTGCACATGCGTGCAATTCTGGTGAAAGGTGATTTATGGGGCTACGCATCAGGAGATATACCTTGTCCAAACGAAAATAACGCAGAAAAATGGAAGCATTTTGATCAGAAGGCCTGTGCGGATATAATGCTGTCTATTACGCCATCAGAATTGGGTTTGATAAATGAATGCGGTACATCACACGAAATGTGGAAGAAACTAGAGTCAACGTTTCAGTCAAAAGGGCCTGCGCGAAAAGCCACCCTGCTGAAACGAATCGCACTTGCACGTATGAAGGAAGGAGATAATATACTTGATCATTTGAATGAATTCTTCCATGCTGTTAATAAACTGAAGGAAATAAATGTAACTGTTGGAGATGATTTATTAACTATATTACTTCTTTATAGTTTGCCAGATTCTTTTGAGACGTTTCGGTGTGCCTTGGAAACTCGTGACGATCTACACAAGTCTGATATTTTAAGAATGAAAATAATGGAAGAAGAGCAATCCAGAAAAGCAAAAGAAGTAACTGCGGAGAATAATGGGTTAATTGCTCAACCAAGAACAAAAAATTTTCATAAAAGTGTTGGTAACTCCTCGAACAATAACAAGCAAAAGTCAAATAAAGAAAAACAGGATAATCGAACGTGCTATAGGTGCGGCGAAGTTGGTCACATATCGCGAAATTGTCAAGCAAAACAAAAGATGAAAAACTACAACACAGTAACGAAAAAGGAGAAATTCGAAAATTCAATGTTATTCGAATCTGCAGGAAAGCGAATTCTGGCGAATTTTGGTGCTTAGATAGCGGCTGTTCATCACACATGAGTGCGAGTAAGAGCGAATTCAATAACTTCAGAGAGATCAGCAAGACTCTCAGCTTAGCAAACAACAACACGGCGAACATCACTGGCATAGGCAACGTTAAAGTGGCTGTTAACGAAAAGAGTAGCGAAGAGGGAATTAATTTCGAAAATGTATTGTACGTTGAAGATTTGCGAACAAATTTGCTATCGGTTTCGAAAATAACGAATAAGGGGTATGAAGTTATTATTCGGTGAAATGAAACTATTCTTACAGCCAAACGAATTGGTGATTTGTATTACATTAAGAGCCAAAAACAATCTGCGAAATTTTCTGAGATGAAACAGGAAAATATAAATACTTGGCATACACGAATGGGACATCTGAATGAAAAAGATTTAAAGCGTGCGATAAATATGGTGCACGGTATGCATTTCAACTCAAATGAAAAATTAAAAACATGCGAGGTGTGTGTCAGTCAAAAGCAGACAAAGGAAAGGTTTCCAAAGAAGAGGGAGCCTCGTACATCTCAATTATTGGAAATAATTCATAGTGACGTTTGCGGTCCAATGAGAAATTGCTCACATTCGGGTGCGAAATACTTCGTTACATTCACAGATGATTATTCTAGATATTCCGAAATTTATTTTATGAAGAACAAATCTGAAGTACTTGCAAAGTTTAAAATGTTTAAGAATATGGCAAAAACGTATACGGGAAAGCGAATTAAAACACTTCAGACGGATAATGGCTTAGAGTATATGAGTAACGAATTCCAAACGTATTTAAATGAATGTGGAATTAAGCGGCGTTTGACCACTCCATATACTCCAGAGCAGAATGGCATCGCTGAAAGAAAAAATAGAACACTTTTAGAAATGTCTAGGTGCATGTTAGCATAATCAGGTTTGCCAGCAATATTTTGGGCAGAAGCTGTAAATACAGCAAACTTTATTCGTAATAGATGTCCTACAAAAGTTCTGAAAGATGAGGTACCTTACAAGTTGTGGTCGGGGAAAACTCCGACAGTCGTTCACTTCAGACTATTCGGCTTGAAATGTTATGCTTTAATTAAAGACAAATCGAACGGAGAGTTTGATGCAAGGTCTGAAGAATGTATACTAGTTGGTTATTCGAATGAAGCTAAAGCTAATCGCTTATGGTGTCCTCAAAAGAAAAAGATTATGGTCAGTCGAGATGTAAAATTTTTAAATGAAATGTTTTATAAAAATGATAATAGAAGCTCAAAAAGCGTAGAAGTAGATTTTGATACACAAAAAGATGAAAGTAATTTTGAACATGAAAATGAGAATAAACTGTCATCAAGTGAAAGCGAAGATGAGAGTATTGAAACTATCGTTCCGGAGAGGGGCAGAGGTAGACCTCAACTTATTCGATCTGGAGCTCGTGGACGACCAAAGAAAGTATTTCAAGAAGGTGTAACTAATAGAGTTAATAACGAAACTGAATCAAGCGAAGGTTTTGAAGAATGTGAATATGCAAACTTATCACTAGTAAATGATCCAACTACTTTTCAAGAAGCTATAAGCAGTGAAGAACGTACTGTATGGCTGCGTATGGCCGTTGAAAATGAGTATATGGCTCAAATATCGAACAAAACGTGGGACATCGTAGAGCGACCTGTAGGACGAAAAGTCATTGGAAATCGTTTTGTATTTCGTACAAAAGAGGGTAACGTAAAGAAAGCACGCCTAGTAGCAAAAGGGTGCTCACAACGTCCAGGGGAGGATTTTAATGTCACTTATTCCCCAGTTACACGATTGACATCAATAAGAATGATGGCTGCAATTGCAACACAAAATAATCTGCAAATACATCAAATGGATGTAAAGACCGCTTACTTAAATGGTGACCTTGATGAAGCAGTATATATGGAAATACCTGAATATCTAAACGAAATCCTTAAAAAGGTAGCAGAGGGAAATGTGTCGAAATTAAAAAAGAACAAGGCTGAAGAAATTCAGCGTACGGTAAAAAGATGGCAGAAGTCTATAACTAAAATCAAAGATCCGGTATGTAGACTACACAAATCATTATATGGTTTACGACAATCTGGTTTTCAATGCTATCAGAAGTTAACAACTAAACTAAGAGAAATTGGTTTTAGTGCATCTAAATCCGATCCGTGTTTATTTATAATGAAGAAAAAATCGAAAATAATGTTGATCGCGGTGTATGTAGACGATTTGCTCATTGCAACGAATGATGAAGAGTGGTTAAAAGAAGTCAAGAAATCTCTTTTTGAATGTTTTGAAATGAAAGATTTAGGGCCAGTTAAAGTATGCCTGGGTATTGAATTTAAGCAAGATTTGAAGAATCATACCTTATTTTTAAATCAACGAGATTACGCTAATGACATTTTAAGACGTTTTAAAATGGAAGACTGTAAACCAGTCAAGACACCACTCGAATACAACTGCAAACTTGAAAAACCGGTTAAGTCAGACAACAATGAAATGAAGAATATTCCATATCAAAGTTTAATTGGAGCTCTATTGTATTTAGCGGTAACAACACGACCTGATTTGGCTTTCGCTGTTAATTTCTTAAGCCAATTCAATTCTAATTTTAATACGGAGCATTGGAAAGCGGCCAAGAGAGTATTAAGGTATTTAAAAGGTACTTTAAATTATGGTCTACTATATGAACAGACAGATGAAAAATTGTATGCAGTCGTTGATGCTGATTGGGGCGGTAACTTAACAGATAGGCGATCATATTCCGGTTACGCTTTCATATTAGCAGGAGCCCCAATATCCTGGGAGGCACGTAAGCAGAGGACAGTATCACTTTCGAGTACTGAATCAGAATACATGGCTTTGTGTGAAGCAACAAGGGAGGCTCTGTACTTACAAGAGATGTTGAACGAAATTGGTTTCAAGCATGAAGGTATAACTACTTACAATGACAGTCAAAGTGCAACGCGTTCCATTCACGTACAAAGCATATAGATGTACGTCATCATTTCATACGCGAAAAATATCAAAACGGCGATATCAACTCGATTTATATGCCAACTGAAGACATGCCAGCTGATGTCTTAACGAAAGGATTAACCGTGGAGAAACATTACAAATGCATCGAAAATATGGGAATGACGAACGAAGATACAAATTAGTTCTACAATCGAAATTCTTCGAGGGGAGGTGTTGGAGAGTACGAAGCAGTTTGATTGCAACCCTGCGAAGAATCCACTGCACAATAACTTAGGCTAAGATCTGATGTAACTCTATTGTATGTAACTTAACTCACTTCCGCTGATTGAATTGAATAAAGCGCACGTATAAACAACATATAAAATATAAAATTTAAATATAAAATATAAAATATAAAATATAAAATATAAAATATAAAACATAAAATATAAAATATAAAATATAAAATTTAAATATAAAATATAAAATATAAAATATAAAATATAAAATATAAAATATAAAATATAAAATATAAAATATAAAATATAAAATATAAAATATAAAATATAAAATATAAAATATAAAATATAAAATATAAAATATAAAATATAAAATATAAAATATAAAATATAAAATATAAAATTTAAATATAAAATATAAAATTTAAAATATAAAATATGAAATTTAAATATAAGATTTGAAAAGTAAAATATAAAATATAAAATATAAAATATAAAATATAAAATATAAAATTTGAAAAGTAAAATATAAAATATAAAAGATAAAATATAAAATATAAAATATAAAATAAAAAATATATAAAATATAATTTATAAATGATAAAATTTAAATATAATATATAAAATTAAAATATACAATTTAAATATAAAATTTCAATATAATATATAAAATATAAAATATAAAATATAAAATATAAAATTTAAAAATAAAATATAAAATATAAAATTTAAATATAAAATATAAAATATAAAATATAAAATTTAAATATAAAATATAAAATATAAAATATAAAATATAAAATATAAAATATAAAATATAAAATATAAAAAATAAAATATAAAATATAAAATATAAAAAAGAAAATATAAAATATAAAATATTAAATTTAAATATAAAATTTAAATTTAAATATTAAATGTAAAATATAAAATATAAAATATAAAATATAAAATATAAAATATAAAATATAAAATATAAAATTTATATATAAAATTTAAATATAAAATATAAAATATAAAATATAAAATTTAAAATATATAATATAAAATATAATTTATAAAATAAAAAATATAAAATATAAAATATAAAATATAAAATATAAAATATAAAATATAAAACATAAAATATAAAATATAAAATATAAAATATAAAATATAAAATATAAAATATAAAATATAAAATATAAAATATAAAATGTAAAATATAAAACATAAAATATAAAATTTAAATACAAAATTTAAAAGTAAAATATAAAATATGAAATATAACATATAAAATATAAATTTAAAAATAAAATTTAAATATTATATTTAAATATAAATTATAAAATATAACATATAAAATATAAAATATAAAATTTTAATATAAAATATAAAATATATAATACAAATTATAAAATATAAAATATAAAATATAAAATATAATATATAAAATATAAAATATAAAATATAAAAAATAAAATACAAAATAAAAAATAAAAAATATAAAATATAAAATATTTCATTTAAATATAAATTATAAAATATAAAACAAAACATATAAAATATAAAATATAAAATATAAAATATAAAATATAAAATATAAAATATTTAATTTCAATATAAAATATAAAATATAAAATAAAAAATATAAAATATAAAATATAAAATTGAAATATAAAGCAGACAGACGGACAGACGGACATGGCTAAATCAATTTATCTCGTCATTCTGATACGAACGGTATAAATTTGGTCTAACTCTTCTCCTTCTAGTACTTACATACGTCGTACCAAAGTTAATATACCATTTCATGCAGATGGAAGGTATAAAAATGTAAATTAAAAAAGATGCGAGTACCGCCCCAAGGGAAATTCGCAAATTTTGGTTAAGAAAAATGTTTTTTTTATACAAATACTCGTAATATAGCCAATTGATTATTTTTAATAGAGTTTATAACATATAGCAGCATTTTGCTTGAATGGCAAGTTCTTAAATGGTGACTCTGGTTGCAGATGTCTTGAAAGCAAAGCCTTGAAAAGCAGTTAACCAATTTTCGAGGGAAAGAGGAATAAAGGGACGCTTTGTAAGTATATAATATTTGGTGACTTCCATAATTTGCGTTATATACCGTAGATAATTCTGTGTTCATATTAAAACTTGTGTGTATGTATGGTTAAAGCAAGTACGTGCATTTAATATAACAATTCAAATGGTGCTTTATGTTTACATTTGGATGTCTACATACATATTTATGTGATAATGATATCAGAACACTAGTAGCAGTTGACTGCATTTACTTGCTATAAACATACTTAATAAATGCACATTTACATTAATTAATTAATTATTAATTTTAGTTACTTATTTGTGTACTAATTGTTACATTATTTTCATTGTTTAATTGAATAAGGTAATTTGCTTGTGGAACTCTTCAACGGCATGTTGAATCTGTTTAACGTAGGTATCCATAAACAACAGTTTGGACTAATTTTAGCCGAAGTTTGTGGTGATATTATTTGTAATTATATATATATATATTTTTTTTGACGACGAACCTAGCGTTTCGCAAACCCCCGCCCAACCAACCGAGGAGCGCGTCTTATGCATAAACGTAAAATCCAACAGACCGGTGACCGAAAACCAGGTACAGCCCGGACTGACCTGAACCCGAGACCGATCGCGAAGGTCGCGGCTACACTTGCCTCTTACACTGAGCATCTACAGATTTGCTCATCAACTGCTATAAAGTAATTTGCGATTAAGAAACATTAAGAATAAAGAAATATTTATAAATTTAAAACTCTCAGTAAATATTTTTTTTTATACAAAAAAATTAGTCAGAAGAATCAAAAGCTGACGTAATGAGAATTAAAATCGTTGCACAAACATCTGAATGGATCGTGCATTTCAAAATTTGTTTTACATTAAGACAAGGAAAGGAGCCTAAAGTGTCTGGATTCTCTTAAAGTTAATCTCGCCAAGTAGGAACAGTCTAATAATAATACCTCTTATCAGCTTAGATAAAAATAAAACTCCAAGCATTTCTCGTCGACTGTGGAGCTAAGGCTTTTATCGGCTTTAATAAGGAGAGAGATTTTTTTTCGCATTCCCAATGTAAATTCTTTAACACGAAAAATAAGAATTATTTTTGTACAGATTCCAATTTATCACTATGCAATTGATGATGTGGATTCCATATAATGGAACCATTTTCCAAATAGTAATTTGGTAATATATGGGTCGTTAAACTCCTTAGCCCACCGCCTAATGAAAGCTAGGACTCCTTTGGCCTTATTAGCACAGGAATTTATATGACTTCTAAAATCTAGCTTAGGTTCCATTCTGACACTCAAGTCAGTGAAGTCAGTATCTTGTTCAACATTGTGATTTTGAATCATATAGGCAAAGGATTGCACTTGTTTAAATCTAACGACATACAGTTCACATCCACCACCTTACCACATTATTTAGGTCACGTTGAAAGAGTTCTCTATCT
Source organism: Neoceratitis asiatica (assembly GCA_030068015.2). Classification (NCBI taxonomy): domain Eukaryota; kingdom Metazoa; phylum Arthropoda; class Insecta; order Diptera; family Tephritidae; genus Neoceratitis; species Neoceratitis asiatica. Next base: position 83,455,240 of record CM061524.1, read on the forward strand.
TCTATAGAACGAACTGATTTAAAGAGATTGACATCATCTGCGTATATAAGTGCTTTGGAATTACGAGTCACATTTGACAGATCATTGATGAATAAGAGGTATAGTAAAGGACTGAGATGACTGCCTTGACGTACACCAGATGTTACTGATATTTCACTTGAAGTACTAGCGTGAAAAAATACTCTTTGCTTTCTACCTGTCAAACATATCGAGTTTTTAGTGAAGTATTGAGTGTGAGAAATCGTCAAATGCTTTAGAAAAATCAGTATAAATAACATGTGTAGTGAACTCCAGTAAATCCGCTGATGTGAACTTATTTTTACAAAACCTGTGTTGCGAAGTATCAATAATTGATGACACTGAGTGAGCGAATTGGTCAGTTATAATAGCTTAAAAAATTTTGGGAATAAAACATAACTTTGAAATGCCCCGGTAGCTTAAGTACAAGATCTACCAACAGATTTATGTAAAGGTGGGATAGCCGAGTGGTTAGCATTGTGTACTGCCATTCAGAAGGCCTGGGTTCGAGCCCAGGTTCGACCAACAATTAAATTATAGAAAATAAAATTTTCTAACTGGGGTTGCCCCTCGGCAGGGAATGTCAAGCCCTCCGAGTGTATTTCTGGCATGAAATAAAGCTCCTCATAAGAATCCATCAGCCGTTCGGAGGCGGCTGAGAATAAACTGCAGGTCCCTTCATTTGTTGGTAAAAACATCAAGACGCAAAACCACAAATTGGAGGAGGCCGAAAATAGCTTCAGCGGTTACAAAGCGCCATATATATATATATATGTATAATATATGACTATTTCCATAACGAAGGAAATATACTTCGATTGATTGAAGCATTGAATATGTTCTTTAATAGTAGATATAAGTAATCGGCACTGAACTTAAGTACACTATATGGGATATTATCTGGACTGCATGTAAATGAGCTTTTTAGAGTGTTATGGTAGTAGTAAACATTATTTATTTATTATTTATTTATATATGATTATAGTATTAAATTTCAAAGTAGATATTTATCTTACAAATAAATTTTATCAGGTTTTTCATTTTCTCTAGTTACATTTACTAATGTCTGCATTATATTATCGCCGAAAATCTCTTGTCTTAGATTCTCTAGATGGCGACAAGAATAAAGGATATGGGATATGGTAAGAGGAGCAGTGTAATAAAAATTGCAAGTTAAGGTGCTGATTAGTTTGAGTGGAGAGACTGTTGCCAGCTTTGCTGCACTATCAGCGCGCGTATTTCCTGGTATTCCTATGGCAGGCCATAGGGATAACTGTTGGTTCAGCTGTGAAGACAGAAGCATTTGAAGGCAATATATTTGCACTGATGATAGAGTTGTCATCGATGACGCTGCATGCAGTAATTTCTTTGTGTTTAGAAGCGTCGGTGTATAATATTTTCCAATCGGAATGAGTTTCGTAAATATTTAGAAATTCTTGAGTAAAGACTATGCTAGGTGTTTCCTCCTTTTTGTAATCTGTGAGCTTTAAGTTGACTGAGCTGCTACGAAGCATCCACGGTGGAGACTGTATGCCGAACGACGAACCTGTGTTTATATTTATGCCGAGCTCTTTTGATAAATTTATGAGAGTTTGGATAGTTGATGGCTTTTTATATAGGAGTTTTCTTTTTAGTTGGTTTTTCACCAGCTTTTTTATGGGAGATCCGCTCGAGTCGATCAGTTTGGAGGTCATATTTAAAGTTAAGTATTTAATTCTATCTTCAAACTGTGGAAGTCCGGCTTTCGTAAGAATATTTAAAATTGGAGTTATCCGGAAAGCTCCGATAGCTAATTTGGCTGCTGGGTGGTACACTGATGATAGTTTTGCAATATTGTTTTTTGTTGTAGATCCATAAATGGAAAGGCAGTAATCTATTTTTGATAGGAATATTGATCTGACTAGTAGGACAAGGGAGTTTGTATTACACTTTAATTTGGGATTGCTTAGGCATTTAATTATGTTTAGTCTACTATGAAGTTGAGTACATAAAGTTTTGATATGGTCGTTCCATGTGTGTTTATTATTGAAGATCAATCCAAGAATTTTTAAACTTTTGACATTTAGTATAGACTGATTATTGATACTTATATCTAGGTTACTACAACTGTGTTTAACAAATATGTAAATGTTTAGATTTTTCAAGAGATATTAATTTGTGAAGCTCGTTATAAAATTTATGATTGTTTCATACCTTTGCAAATACATAGATATCGTCGGCGTTGAAATATTTGTTATTTCGAATGATAACATTAAGTTTATTATATGCAATTAGAAATAGTGTGACAGATAGTGGAGACCCCTGAGGGATCCCGTTCTCCAGAGGATAAAGTTCGGATAGAACTCCATTAGCTTTTATCCGTATTTTCCTATTTTTGAGGTAATTGATGATATTCGTCTTAAAGTAGTAATTAATATAATTAATATATATTTACATATGTATATATGCTTATAGTATTAAATTTCAAAGTAGATATTTAACTTACAAATAAATTTTATTAGGTTTTTCAATTTTCTCTAGTTACATTTACTAATGAAATCTCTTGTCTTAGATACTCTAGATGGGGACAGGAATAAAGGATATGGGATATGGTAAGAGGAGCAGTGTTCCAAAAAGTGGAAGTTCGTGGTTGTCCACTCTAATAATTGTTAAATTATCGAATGTATCCCAACTTTGTCAAATGCTTTTTCCATATCTAATGCCAGCAATGAGAAGTGGTTTCTGGAAGATAGAGAGTTTGATATGTGTAAATATAAGGAGATAAGGGCATCATGATGCCACAGCCTGGTTTAAGTGCTGTTTGATTATCTAGGAGAAGCTTCTTGTAGTTCAGATACCACATGATCCTTCTAGATATAATTTTTTCCATAACCTTAGATATACAGGGGCGGTATCCCTCAATGTGATCTTCCGGCTTATTAGATTTAGGTATCGGAATAATGACTGAAGTTTTCCATTGTCGGGGGATTAAGGAAGTGGAGAAAACTAAATTTTAGAGCTCACAAAGTTTCAGCTTGCCCTCAAGGGGGAGCTTTTTGAGAAGAGGGTAAGGGATATTATCGATCTCAGGTGTTTTCCCTGTTAGAGTTGAAAGGCATGAGCTAAGTTCTAGCATGGAAAAAGGTAGCTCAATTTGTTTTGCTTGTTTGCTGAGTGCATTGTTAATTGGAGCTGGACTAGCATAATAGAATTTGGTACTGCTAAAATTCATATGAAAATTGCAGTCTTTAGAGAAGTCAGACCAAGTTTTGGCTACGTAGATTGATATTTCTATGGGTGATGACAGGGTGTTCTCCGAAGAACGAATAATATGGATATATTTTGAGGTTTTTTGTCCATATATGCAGTTTACTTTATTCCAGAGTTCTTAGGTTGAGGTTTTAGGGTTGATTTCTCTGGTGAACTCAACAAAGGTTTGTCTTTTTGAAGCTTTTACCTCTCTTTTGAAAATAGCATTTGCTCTTTTATATTCCAAAATGTTTTCTTTAGTCGGATTTATAGTGACAGGTTTCCAGAGATAGCATTTTCTTTGTCTGAGGGTGGTTAGATTTTTATTCCACCAATATGTTCTTCGTTGATTAGGTCTTGGACTGACAACTGAAAAAGAGGATTTGGCGCTTAGAAGTATTTTGCTTACGAGAAGTGCAGCTGATTTGTTTTCCGGTTGAAGTGTAAGATGGTCGAGGTGTTGGATGATTTCTTTTTGATATTTGGCCCAATCGGCAGAATCAAGTTTGTATTTAAGACATTTATTTGAATTTGGGGTGTGAGGATAGCAGAAAAGTTTGATAGTAATGGGCAAGCGATCACTACAATGTGGCTCTTTTGCGACTTGCCAAGAAGAAGCGATATTTAGGGATGGGGTACATATACAGAGGCCTATGTAGGTAAAAGAATGGCGTGTTGAGAAGTGTGTAGGTGATTTATATTTCAAAATAATTAAGTTGCTGTTTTGAATAAACTTTGTAATGGTCCTGCCAAATTTATTAAAGCTAGGAGATCCCCAAAGTGGGCTCCAAGCATTGAAGTCGCCCATTAGCAGTACTGGCTCGTTATAGTTGTTAACAATTTGATCAAGGTCTTGTTCAGATATTGTTTCTCTAAGAGCTATGTAAATGCTTATAAATATGAAGATGGTATGCGATTTTATTCTGACGGATATTCTTAAAATGTTTGTATCGGAGTTAACTGGTGTATGCCTTATAGAGTTGTGAACTAATAGGACTACGCCCCTCTTGGAGATATTGCTTAAGGCAATGTCATTTTTGGTGTAAATGTGAAAGTGTTACAAAGTGTGGTTGCGGGTTTGAAATAAGGTGAGTTTCTTGGAGTGCGATTATATGATAATTGCTGTATTTAATTAATGTAGTGAGCTCATTGTAGTTATTTTGGTATCCGTTAAGGTTCCATTGAAGAACATTAGGTACCATTTATGAGAGAATATATACATATGTAAATAAATCGAAATAGAAGAATTTCGATTCTAAGAATTTCCTAAAGATCCATTGACTGTGGATCGTCAGAACTCTCTGTATTAGTTGTTGATGTTTTTGAGTCCATAATTTCATTTGGTGGGTATTGATTAAATGAATTATTGAGTATTTGGTTTAGTAGACTATTTTGGAAAGAAGAAAAGGACGGAATATTGTTATTTAAAGAGTGATCTATGGTGAAATCAGTTGTTGGATTATTATTGGGAGAAGTTTGCTCTTGAGTGGATTGTATTTGATCTGTATGCATTGTGGAATCACGATCAGTGATTAAATTATTGTTGGTTTGTGGAGGGTGAGTAGAAGTGATTGAGTTGATTGCTTCTTCTAGTTTCTCAGATAGCGGATTATATTCTGTTTTTGAGTTATTTATTGTTTCTGTTGCTGTTCTAAAGGAACATTTATTTATGGTTTTGAATGTTAATATGTATTTTCTTTTTCGGTTTTGTTGTCGGAACGGTGATCTTGTTTGCAGTTTATGCATTCTACTTTTATGCAAGGAGTTGGTTCGTGTATTCCAGATAAGCAAACGTTGCACTTGGCTTCAAATTTACAGTGTTTGGCAGTATGACCGATTATGAAGCAGTTTTTGCACTGCATTGGAGAGGGAATATAAGGTTCGACTTTAATTTTTAGCCAGGCTACATTCACCTCTTTTGGGAGCTCATAACTATCAAATCATAATATGTGCAGTGGTGTGTTAAAAATTTTGCCGTCTTTAATTTGGGGCAGGAAACTGGCTTGGAACTTGCGGAATAAGAGATTTTCTTTAACTGAGGAAAGTCGCGAGGGTTATTAAGGTTCACTGTTTTACGTTTTACGGGGGGCTTCTCCCCCCATAATTGCAAAATAATTTTGATCTCCACCTCCCGGATCGGAGGCCATTTTGAATCAAAAAATTTAGTTATTTATTGATATTTACGAAATATATTTTATTAAATAGAAGCACACGATGGTAGTGCAAAAAAGGAAAAGAAAAAAAAATCACTCACAATAACACTACTTATACTTTAGATAGCGAACTGAAAAAGAGTGAGCACAGTAAGAATATGTGAACTGATTGACAGTCAATTACTCACTGAGTAGTAAATAATATCAGCGGTAATACAAGGAACTCTTACACAATCGAAGGAGCGAACATATTTGCGATTCCATAACAATCACTAGATATTTCATCATTCATTTTCATAGATGATGGAAATCCATAAGTTTTCGTTTGGAATTAACAAGATTGTAGAATGACCTCGGGTTTGCGGTAATGTTATTACGAATTCTTGTCATATACTTTTTGTAACACGAGTTACTAAATAAAATATTTAACTACTATACTTCTTTCTAATTATAGAATAAGCACAATAGCCAGAAACTTTACTGGACTTTTTTTTTGTAGAACATGGATTGGAGAACTATAACGCATTCGACGTACGTTTAATAAGTGAAACGTAGCAGCTTGTTTTGTTTGAATTTTCATGGTATGTATTTTTCTTTTTCCTTTCAATAATATTCATTTTTGTTTTTTGGATATATAAAAATTTCAGAACTAAAATAAAAATATGTTTCAGTCTCTAACATTTTTTTACATACACATGTATGCTCATACTTTTGTATATTGTATTATTTCTAAATAAGAATAAATGCAAAGTTGATTTTGAAGTTATTCGTAAGCCATTTGGGTAAACTTCTCCCCCAATCTAAATATTTGCACTACTTTGAAACATCTGCTCAAAAATCGACCACAAATGGTTCCATAAGGGTTGCTTGCGTCAAAGATATCGAGTTTGAACCAAGTCTTACTTACTTATAATTATATCCGATTCCAAAGATTCCTCGGCCGCTCCTTCAATGTTCATAGTTGAAAGTGTTCTACACTACTAAAATTAAATTTAACTAATGCAGATACATAAATATGTATTTATGGCTGTTTCGTTGACATATCTACTGAATATATACTTGGTCACTTCACTCGCAAAGTTTAAGTCCTCCAAGTCACACGCACTCCCAAAATGTTTGGTTTCTATAAGTAATAGCGCTTGATGTTTCTCAAGCTCTTCCATGCTGATATGCAAACTTCCTCTGAAATATTGGTTATGAGTGAATTAAATGCACTTTGCATTAATTACTCCGAAAAAAATTGTTTGGTGCCGTGATTTTGTTAGTGGTTTTATATTAATTGTGCATTAGCGACACTAAAATGTTTTTCCCTTTTGAAGTTTTGTGTTTACATTAGGGGGATTCTATCCTATCCGTGCAATGGTACAACAACAAAACACATGCAAAAAGATATTCTACGATAGGAAAAATATCCTATATCCAAACTTATGTATACATATTTCCCACAGATATCAAGAAGAAAACAGCAACCCGGTGAAGGAAAGAGCAACCCTGTGCCGTGTTGTTGTTATTGTTTCTCTTGAATATGTCACAAGTTTGCAACGGGAGTGCTCTCGATCTCTAGCACAATTCCATAGGAAATATTCGCATAATATACATTTCCTGGACATAGAAAGTTCCCCTATTATGTTTTTTTTAGTTTGTAGTAATTAGTACAGTATGGGCAGCTATACTTTAATTTGGTCAGCTTTGGATGTTGGTCGCACTGTCAACTATAGATAGATGCTGTGTCAATCGATTAAATGTAAATTAATGTTATTGCGGTATTACCAAGGTGTTGCTCTTTTGTTATCTGCCACTGAGGGAAATGAAAAGTGGAAATGTGGCATGCACCAGGTACATATATACTTAAGTCACAGTTTTAAAAAAGAAACTACACTGTGAATTTGTTCGCTGATAGAGCCAAACAATGAAGAATATGTCAGCTAGTTAAAAAAATGTGTAACAAAAATATACAAATTCGACTATGAAAGCTGCATGAAAAATAACTTCTTCGTTATGGTAATTCTCATTCTCATTCTCATCTTTTATTTTAGTGATTCTTTCACTTTTTTCCTCATATTAAATATTGGAAAATTGGTTTGCGTTTTATTACTTCTTGAAAATCACATGTCTAAGAAACAACTTTTAAAACCTCTGTATGAGAGTACAAAATATGAACCTGGTGAGCGTATAATTTTTAACTCTTATTTATATTATAATCAGAAGCTTAAAAATTTTTGTTTTGACAAAACTTCGATGTCATACCAATTTTTGTCTGTGTAATTATTCTTATATTGCTTTCTTTATTTTTTAAGTCTTATAAAAAGGCCGCAAAATCCAATTAGTTAGCATTGCGTACTACCATTCGGAGGGAAATCCTGTACTGGAAATGACATCCTCTCTGAGTGTATTTTTGTATTTCTGACATTAAATAAAAGTTTATGAGCTGTTCGGAGTCGGCTTAGTATAAGCTGAAGGTCCTTTCAATTGTTGGAAAAGCACACATGACGCACACCAAAGATTAGAGGAGAAGCTATGCTAAAAATCGCTTTAGCGGTTATGACTGTATGAATACATAATATATCAAATTCAAATCAATTTCTGGATCCGATCAGATTAGAAGGATTCTTAACAATATTTCATGGGCTAAATCTGATTAGATAATCCGGTTAGCAATATTGGTTTTAAATTCCAATTTCTTGCAATTGTGTTTTTGCACTAGTTGATGATTATCCGCCTTTATGAGAGGAGTGCGGTTTATTGCATATTAAACTATCCGACATTATGCATATTCTTTTTCTTCGCATACAGGATATATGCTTTTTCTGTGTTCAAAAAAAGTGCATAAAATACCTCGTTTTTCAGTGTCAATATTAACTTAAATTTGTATCTGTAGAATATCAAATTTAAGGCTCTGAGATGCTTTTTTGGCGGTTTTTTTACCTCATATCTGAAACAACCGGGGGCTATTTGATATAGTCTTCCGATTTCGATGGTTTTCACTACCAATACGCAATTCATAATATAAGAATAAATTCTAATGCTTTTTTGACTGAGTTTTGACCAAAACCTCACATCTGAAAATATCAGTGTATGGGAGCTATATGTTATATTCGTACGATTTCGATGATTAGTATAGCATACCAAATTCCACGTTCGCAGGTACCGATTATGACGGATTTATGACCAAAAACATTCAACATTCAAATATATATGCTATAGTGGTCCGATCCGGCAAGTTCCGACAAATGATCGTTTAAATGCATAGTTGTATCTTCCCACAAAGTTTGGTTGAAATATCTAAAAAAATTGGGACTAGTGTGCGTTCAAACATACGGAAAGACGGTGAGAGTGACAGACTGACATGGCTAAATCAACTCAGGTCGTGATTCCGATGGAATCGGTACAGATTTCGATGGTCATATCTCTTCTCCTTCTGGTCCGTACATATTTTGAACCAAAGGTATAAAATCGGAGTGCATAATAGGATAAAGCGTCATGATTTATGATACTCGTAGTAAAAAATTTTGGTTGCGTAGATTCAAAACTGTGTATACTGGTGATACGAGTGTTACATTATATATTTCGGGATTAAAGAACAAAAAGAAATATTAATCATCGAATATCATTTTGTTTTAAAAAATATTCTCCATTAAGATTCATATATTTTTGACTGCGTCGAAGCACTTTTGCCACTCTGATTGAAGTATCTCCAAAACATGCGTTCTGAACGCATTAACGGACTCTTCAGGTGTCGAAAATCATCGATCACTCAGTTTATTTGTTTTTTAACCGGAAGTAATTCGGTGCCAAGTTATGATTAGACGGTGGAAGACTCATCAATTCGACGTTTTGAGTGTTCAGAAATGCAGTTGCTTCAGTTGATGTGTGAGAGCTTGAATTGTCGTGGTGAAGAATTATCCGTTTTCGGGGGTTATTTTTCCTGATTTCTTAAAAAACAATTTTCAAACAAAAGTTTGTGTAGCACTCATAATTTACTATTCTGCGTTGTGCGACATGTCCAGCTTCTTCAAATATACAGACAACCATAGTCGTGTTTCGAAGCACCATTATCGTATGTTTTTTAACATTTCTCTCGGCCAATGGACACGAGCCTATTTTTGGGCGACTGAAAAGTTGTGTGGGATATAACGGGAAATATATTTTTTTAAATCAAATTTTCATGGAATATTGAATATATGATGGTCCCATTAATGCTTATATTTTTCTCAATCTCACGATAGATCACATGTCGATCTTGCAAAATCACTTTGCGCTTAACATCAATAGTTTCCAAAACAACAACTCTTTATGGTCGACCTTCACGAAATTATTCTTGGAGTAATCTACGGCCTCGAACGAATTCACCATTCTTTCGATAAAAACTAGTCTTTGGTGAATCTTTATTGGCAGTTTTGATTTAAATTCATCGATGTAATGTTGCTGAGTTAATACACGTTGAAAGTTGTAAAAAAATAATCTCGTGAAAATGTTCGCGATTTAATTCCTCTTTTTGGCCGAGATGAATATTTTAATTTTTTTATAATTGTAAACCATACAAATATGGGTAATATGTTAAAATGTTCGGAGTATGTAAAACATAAATTATTTCAAGTTTTACGATAATTGTCATTTGCGATATTACAACACTAAGGTTTCCAAATCCCAAAATATATGATGAAACTCTCGTCTTATAATTTACCTTTACAAGTACTTATATAAAGTAAACTATTGCATCCTATACATATACTCTAATATTAAAATCGACCAAGCATAAAAAGTACAAATTAGTTGATTCTTAACTTTGTCGAAAGTACGCTGAATGTAAGCGAAGATAAAATCCACATCTTTTATTTTTACTAAACATCTAATGGGTTTATCTGGAATTATGTGGGCGAGGACATGACACCTGATGGCCCATTATATGCTCCACCTTCTCTTGCTTTTGTATTTCTCTCTAAGTCTAATTAAAATCACTTTGTAGAGCACACCATGACGTGCCACTGCTAACCACTCAACCATTTCATGCTCAGAATGGGAGTATTGCAAGCGATAGAAGTTAGCAATAGTAGTTGCCTGGGCGGGAATTTTGGAAAGGAGCACTTAGTGTAAGTGGCTGTTAATACGGCTGCTTTGGCTCTCCTTTACATGTAGGTACGGGTAACTACGTTGAAGAATGCATTTGTGAATGTAAATATGAGCTTGTATGTTGTAGCGTCAGACAGATTGGCGTTTTGCAAGGGGCAATTTAATCAAGGGCGTAAATTCATATATATACATAAACTAAGTACAAGTAAACTCATATTCTCTGCATAAGTACGTGTGTACACTGATGTAGTTGGATTGATAAAGAGCGTTTTATTGTTTCAGAGTGGAAATGGATCTGTTAAATATCTACGCCCAACAAAGAAATGTGGTTTATGATGCGTGAGTTGATGAGCGTTGGATTTATGATACTTATTTGCACAGACATACATACCTATTGTGCAAATGGACAAATTGGCTTTGATGGCTTTGGTGTGTTTGGTGATAATGTCTGTCAGGATTTTTGAGAACCAGAAGCCATTATTGCTGTTTTTACTATCAGAAGTGAAATAGCTGATGGAGCTACTACATACTTAGCATATTGCTTATGCAACCAAGAAGAAAGGTCAATAATATTGCATTTTGTACTCGTATTAACGAGGAGATGCATTGAGATGATAGTGTAGTATAGAATGCTAGAGAATTGTTTTTACTTAACTCTACTAGCTATCTGTTGCTTGTCCACTCTCATTCTAACTTGGTACAACTAGGTACCTTTTAGGAAATAATACTGGTTGCTCACTAGAATCCATGGTACTTTTAACAAGGTGATGTCTTAGGAACTGCCAATTGTCCAAATAAGCATTAGCAGTAGCATCATATTAGCTCACCACTCGACTATCCTGACAATAAATGTATATTTTAAGTAGCGACATGCAGCACACTTCAACAGAGCTTAAAATATAATGTAACATAAACGTGAAGTGCTGGAGTAGTGGCGTGGTGGCAGAAATTATTATTATCCCCTCACTGGCGAACCGCTAAAAATATAGAAATGTATGATTTCATCTTAGCATTTAACAAGAATTTGCATACCAGTCTAAATTTAAGTGAACATGTACATATTAAGCCAATCCTTCAATTCCAGAAAAAAATTTATACTTATATAGAAGTGCTGGCTTGATATATCCAGCATGATCAGATGAATTTTTTTTACTATTTACATAGCACTGCGACAGCCAAATAAAGTGTGTTTTTTTATAGAGGTATATAACTTTAAGTTGGCATTACTTTTCAAGATGGCGACCGATTTAACAGCTGTCAAGTGATTCATTCTCAGTTTGGTTTGGCAATTCATCATGAATGGACTCACGCCTGAACAACGCTTGCAAATAGTGCAATTTTATTTCGAAAATAATGGTTCTGTGCGGAAAACGTATCGCGCACTACGTCCATTAGCGATGAAGCGCACTTCTGGTTGAATGGCTACGTCAACAAACAAAACTGCCGCATTTGGAGTGAAGGTAATCCTCAAGTGTATGTTGAAACACCGTTACATCCAGAAAAACTGACTGTTTGGTGCGCTTTATGGGCTGGTGGAATCATTGGTCCGTACTTTTTCAAAAACGATGGTGGCCAGAACGTTACAGTCAATGGTGATCGGTATAGAGCCGTGATTACTAACTTTTTCATTCCTGAATTGAATAACCATGATGTCCAGGAGATGTGGTTTCAACAAGACGGCGCAACATGTCACACAGCTCGTGCCACAATAGATTTATTGAAAGACACGTTTGGTGACCGCCTAATTTCACGTTTTGGACCTGTGAATTGGCCTCCAAGATCTTGTAATTTAACACCGCTAGACTGCTTTCTGTGGGGCTATGTAAAGTCATTGGTCTATTCGGATAAGCCACAAACGCTTGACCATTCGCCGTGTTATTGCCGATATACGGCCACAAATGTTGTAAAGTCATCGAAAATTGGACGTCCAGATTGGACTACATCCGCGCCAGCCGTGGCAGTCATATGCCAGAAATCATATTTAAAATGTAATGCCACAAGATTATCTTTCGGATAAATGAAATTCATGTCAATCGAATAATCCATCGTTGTTTTATTGCAACTTAAAGTTCTATACCTCTATAAAAAACACCCTTTATATATTATACTTCTTTTAGGGATAAGATATTAGATATGCATCTCTCTAAATCATAGTCTTCAGCTAAGTCCCCAATGCTCTTGAAGAAACTCATATGCTTTGTGCAACAAATTTTTATGCAGCCTGTCAAGCTAGGTGAGTGTCGCTACTGTATAAGTTGAACTTAGGTTTTAATTTACTACTTTTCCCTATTTTCAACAGGAACTTGCAAATGAAATAAATGAAATTAAGGATAAAGGAAAATTATTCCAAAAACAAATTGCATTTCCCTACTATCTTGTTTATAGAATGTCTTCAACGCTCAAGGCGACAAAGAAATAGGGCTTTCTTTAATTAAACTCAGCAAGCGGGCCTCATGTTCACAAAACTCAAGGAGTGCAGCGGTCTAGGAAATGACCTCACCTATCTCAACCTCTACGATAGAAATTTAAATTCAAATTCAAAAAAAATACTTAAAAAAAAGTTTTTCCATTAATTATGGAAAATATGAATTTTTACGAATGCCTTCGGACTTTTTCAATGAGAAATGTAAGGAAAATTTGTTGTGTTTATATGGATGATATTACTCATATAATTTTTTTTTCAGAAAGTATAAATAAGCATCTGAAAGAATTAAAAATAATTATAGAATTGCTTAAGAAAGCCTATGTGAAGATTTATCTTAAAAAATTGAATTTTTTTGCAACAGAAGTTCCATTATTAGGTTTATTTGCATTTTTAGCAACTTTATAGCTCAAAATGTTGTCAAAACAGACCCAAATAAATTAACATCTATCTTAAATTACCTTTTGCCAGAAAGTTTAGATGAATTAAGTGGATTTATAGGTGTTTTATTAGCATACAAATTTTTAATATTTGTGCTGCAGATATTGCTTTAGACTAAATATACATCAGCACAGAATGGAAGTGTTTCTAAAAATATGTCAAGAAAATATAAAATATGGCTCAATTAAAAAAGACATTTCTGCTTTCAATAAATTGAAAAAATAATCGACGTAAGAAAGGGAATTGATCCTACCAAATTATTCAAAAGACTTATATTGACCACTGATGCATCTAATATTGCGATTGGCACAGTGCTTTCGGAAGAAAGTAAGCCACTAACATTTTTTTCTAAAACTTTACTGTGTTTTTAGAAAAAAATTACACAATTTCATGAAAAAGAATTCCATGCCATAGTATGAGCATTAAAAAATCCTCGAAATTATTTATATGGTGTGACTCTTTTAGAAATTCATACTGACCAATAACCACTGATATTTGTTTTGTCTCCACGCAATCTTTATCCAAAAATTAAACATCAATTTGCGCTTTACAACACTGACTTGTACAGTGTGAAATAAAATCGCAATTTAGAGAGCGCTAAGTTCTCATCATTACGTCATTAAAAAGTGAAGTGATAAATCTTTAGGTAAAGTTTTGAAAATTTAATTATATAAATAGTTGTTTATAAAATTAAATTAAATTTGTTTTGTGTAATGAAAATCAAAATATAACTGAGGTGAAAGGGTAATGTGTTGAAAATGAAAGGGGAATAGTTGAGCCAACACATAACAGAACTCATCGCATTAAACAAATAGTAAGGATGGATAGATTGGCGGAAATGAAGAAAAAACTTAAAAAATGTGCTAGGAATTGCATAACTTCTAACAGAAATAAATATAAACGACATCATAAAATATCCCTGTTCCAGATAAAGATGGATTGCTTCTTGAAATATTTTACGTCCAATAGTTGAAATCCGCATCTTGCGTAGAAGCGTATTCAATTTTTTTATTATTGAAAAATTTTGAAGATAACTCCAATATTGATTAAAAACTTTTAGAACTTCTTCAAACCTTTATTTTGTGACCCTCGTATATGCAACGTACAAATAGAAAGGGTTCACTCAAAAAAAAAAGAAATATATAGATTCATAAAGGAAGAACATCATTTTTTAAAACAGCTTAATAATAATTCGTTGATCAATTTTAAACAAAATGATGTTTTATGTAATTAAACTAGCAGACCCGGCAAACGTTATTTTGCCATATAAATTATTTCTATGGGATATTTTGGTAAAACTAACTTATTATGAGTGTGTGAGGTTGTGGTATATGAATGAAAGAAGGCCTGGAGCGCTGTGATCGACGACGGATACTAAAAAATACAAAATGCAAAAAAATTTTATATTAAAGTTGAATAAAATTGGTTCTATAAAACTATATATAAAAACTCGATGTGCTCAAATCGAAGCCACAAACAGACATCGTTTGGCCTTGAGACTTAATAATAGTCATTGTATACGTCAATCGGTGGATCCGTGGAAGATATATATTTTCACCTAGAATTTTATTAAAAATTAACAAATTACCATTATTTATTACACAATTCCACTTATGAATATAAAAAACTAGCGGACCCCAGCGTGCTTTGCTACACCTATAAAAAAATCAAGAAAATTGAAAGTAAAGTTTTGTAGAAATGTCAAAATATTTGTTATAATCGAAAAAATGTTATTCTTAAAACGAAAGCATTTAAAAAAAATTTAAATTTTCTTTTTCTTTTATTTTTTCCACTCCTCTCACTCTTTCAACACCAGTGGCGACATACATATATTCACTAAAACGGTCAAACTAAATGGTCAAATGGTAGACGGGCTGATCCAACCGCTTAATAGCCTTACATTAAGATTCTTCTAAAATCCCTTAATAACTCCAAAAAATTTGGAGCAATTTGATCTGGTGGTTCTAAAGTTATAGGCGTTCATCAAAATTTGCATTGATTTTTATATTTGTATATATGTACATATGTAGATAGGTAAAACCCTATTCGCAACCTAGCGAATGAATTTTTGTATGTATGTATGTATGTATATACAAAATTTCATTAAAGTAGGTTTAGCCGTCTTGGAGGAGTTCGAGGACAGACACCGTGACTGCAGAATTTTATATAAATAGATAAAATCATGAAAACTTATGTACATTACATGCTAAAGAAACAAAAGAAAAAATGATAGAATATCATAGAAAATCATAGCAAAAACAAAATAGGAAAACATTTTGGTGGAATTGTATAAGAAAGAATCGTAAAAGAAATAAATAAATTTAGACCTAAATATAAAAACACTAATAAGGAAAATGTTGATAATAAAATAACTATGAATTATAGAAATAAAATTATAAATAACGCTAATAAAATTTTATTAAAAAATTCAAATAACAAATCTTTTATTTATGATAATGAAGTCTTAATTGAAAACGGAAACGTTTCTATTTATGGAAACTATGAGGATATTTCTCACTTCACTAATTTAACATATTCTGGCATTATAATTAAAGAAGAGAAGCACAATTTTTATAATCATATTAGATAAAAAACAATGGCTTTTAGAAATTAGACCACAGAATCAGATCAAACATCTTATCAGGAAAATTAAAGAAACATTATGTTATACAAAAAATAAGAGTATTAATGAAATAGGGGCACTTTGTAAATGCATAGCAATCCCTCAGATCAGGATGATTTTTATAAAAATTAATGACAAATTGGATCAACTGATAATAAACAATAATAAACAATTTACCATAAATTCACAAATTTTCAAAAGTAATTACAGAATTATTAGGTTCAGTAAATAATATTAAGAATATACCTTTGCTGAATCTTTAGTAAACTACGAAATCAATATCATATACATTAATTACCAAATTCCATATATACAATAATAACATTTATTAAAATAGCATTATATTAGCAACACTTCCACTTATGGAAATATTTAAAAAAAGATTTATAATTATTTAAAAAATAAATATATTAACTAAAATAAAGTTTTATAATATATTGAAACTAATAATGAAAAACCAGAATTAAAAAACATAAATATCCTAGACAAAGAAAATAATATTGTAAGTAATCATTTATCTATTTTATATATTATTATACATTTGTCTAAAATATAAAATTCTAAATAAATCTTTCCGTTCAATTAAAAATATTGAAAAACTAGAAAATACTTAAATAATGATGCTAAATCAAATAGAAGTTTTAGCAGAAAATAATATTGAATCATTTTAGGAATGGGGAGCTAACGATAGCATTGAAATAGATACCCAATAGCAATTGTAAACAATATTATTAAAATAAAATCCACTCAAATAAAACTCACTATTAATTGATTTTAAGTTATACACACTCAGCACACTTGAGGTTTCACAATATATGAAATTTAATATTACTTTTCCGTTCTTTAATTTATTAATATAAATGGCTCTTAAATTTTAAATAAAGCCTTCTCATTTGTTTGAAAGTAAAACCAGTAACAATCATTTTCTTATTCCGCAGAAGGCGATAAAATATATGTTTCTAAAACTCCTTAATAAGGAATTATTAATATGTATATATATATATATATATATATATATATATATATATATATATATGTACGACTACGTATGTAAGTATATAAATCACATATGGTAAAGCTCTATTTAGCATTGTTCTGGCATTAATGTACTGCTCAATTATTTATTTCATGGGAATTTGTTTGTTGATGATCAGTGAATCGGTGAATGCTTAGTTGCTTACGTTCGGGGCGCCACCAATTGAATTTGCTTTGAGTGACATTGCATGTTTAAGTGACAGTAATAATAAACGTTGCCTGACTGACGAAGAAGCTCCTGTCTGATTCTTTGCTATTTTCATGAGCTGGTTTGTTGTATCTCTAATTAATTCTAATAAATATAATGTGAAAAAAACGATGAGGTTATTTTGTTATTGGACATATTCCAAAATAAGTAAATCTGCTCATATATATTATATGATGTATTACTTTGGTAGATGTTGACAATTTTAATTAATAATTCCAATTATTTCGTTGATTGCAAAAGAGAAGTTACATTGTAGATTTGTATAAGAATTAACTGAGCAGGTAATAAGCGATTAATAAAATAAAAATCGAAAAATTAAGCATCAGAAAAGTGGAATTTTCGAGAAGAAGGAGTTTTTCAGCAAAATTATTGAGCAAGAATGTAGATTGGAAAGGTTGTAACACAAAAAGGTGCTGAGAGAGAATACTTCAAATTAGAGTAGATGGAGTTTAAAATAAAATCTCCAAGTCTACTCCGATAGTACGAGAAATGTCTAAGTTGGTTACATAGTTAAGGTGATCTTAGGGTGGAACAAAAGGATTGTACTTTCTAGCTGATAAGCGATGAATAATATCAATGAATCGAGATTCTTACTTTTTTTTTGCAATATTTGATATTGTTATTATTTTTATATAATCCGTAATATTTATTTAGAAATAATTTTTTTGATAGTTATCTGATATATAGGATGCACTATTACACTTATGGCTGCTGCGGTTACTTAAAATTGGCTAGCCTGCACAACGCAGGACGCTTCTTAAGGCTTTCGGCCATGGCCATGCATCCGGATCGACCAATCATACCGTGTAAGTAGAATGAGAGCTCAATGCTGCTTGGCAAGTGGACCCTTCTCCAAAGACTTTATCGTTTTAAACAGCTATTGAAGAAGAGCCAGCTTCACAATTGCCTAAACAAAAGTATAAAGAACCTAAATCATTAGTAATATGCAAGTTAAAGCTCCGAAATCGTAAGTAGACTTTTCCATCAACCATCTTCCGGTAAAATAAATAAAAAGCCAGGATGGCTCTTTAAAAAATACTGAATTATGTTTTACATACTTTGTTTAATTTTGACAGCTTTTTGAAGGGTTTCAATATTCCGTAAAAGCGTATTTTTGTAATAAAGCCAATGGCAAACTTTCAATGCTTTGCGGAATTTGTAAGTATCACGCTTTCTATATTACATTGGTCAACAAAAAATTCGTTTTTTCATGTTTTTTTTAATCTCGTATTGATGCTTATTTTTTTGATTTAGTAAAATTTTTTGTGTTATAGTTAACAACCCTCCTTTACTATTTCTACTCAGATTTTCCATTTTGTTGGACCCTAAATTAAGTGTTTTTTTTGTTGTTTTCGATGTGACATCGTCAAGAAGAAGTTGTGGGCTTGATCGAAATGGTTTTTTTTATAATTGTGGTAAATATATATTTGCAAAATATCGAAGATCTACATACATCGGACTTTGTAAAAAAAAAAAATTGTTCCAAAAGAACAAGCCAAAGGTTCCCCAAATTATATGCAGGAAATGTATGGTAGGTCTGCGGTTATAGTCCAGTAAAAATCGATGCAGTAAAGTTCATAGCAAACATGAATTTCATTAACTGCTTTTGCGTAGTAAAAATAAACATATTAATCCTGGAAATCAAAATACACAGTCATTCCATATTCCTTATGCTCATATACCTCAATTAAAATCAAGAGAAATAAAACCCAGCACATCTAAATCTTATTATGACAGAAATCCCTGTGAATCCTTACGAAATACATCAAGTAAATACTCTGATGCATACTATAGTACAGAAAAATTGAGAGTCAATATTTTTGTGCCCCACCATATTAGGCAATTAATGATAAATCCTCTTCTTTTTTTCTTCATTGGCGTAGGCACCGCTGAAAGCTAGAGTGTTTTTATCCATCTGCATGTCATGACCAACCAAGTTAAATCAATGTCGTCGTATATCTCATATCTTACGAATAGTTGATTGAATTTCTATGAGAAGCTTTTACATATTTAATATCTGATTTTTAATGCAAGATCACCCACACGTTGTGTAGCTTTCTGTATTTTATCCATTTTTTCTATTCTAATTGGTATTGCAATAATTAAAAAACAAACTTAATTAAGCATCTTATTTAATAATTGGGCAGCAAACATACCTACGGTCCTGGTCCAGTTCCAGGAGAAAAGAGCAATATTCACGCTAATTTAAAGATTACCCATTCACCAAATTTCAAGTAAAAGTCAGTCCCTGATTCACTGCAAGGTCTGAAAAATAGTTTACGCTTTATTCTCGAACCTACTGAATATATATATAAAATTTGCACTTTTTTAACAATACAAAAATAATAAAAATTAATAAATATTAATTACAGAAACTTCACAGCATATTGCTTCGTGAAGTACCCAAACTATCACTGTCTATACGTAAAATGGTGGACTTGTGAATCTGGAAACAATCTGTTTAGTACATTGAACGGCTGTCGACATTCCGTACACCTACGCAAACCTTTCTGCATTTATTTTTGTTATTTTTCTTCTCCTCCAAAATATTATTATCTACCTTTTTCAATTGTTTATTTTAATATTATTAATATGTTAACCGAATTTGCAAAATTCATTCACAGCTTTTAAAGGCACCAATAATGTTATTGAGTTGATATTACTTTGGCATATTTCCAAGTAATAGGCGCTTCAATACGAATTGACTTATCCTCAGGACTGATGTGACATTAGTGAGAAAGTCGGAGAAGATTTGGGTTGGTGTGTATCATTATATTCGCTCTAGGTTGATTTTTACTGTAGCAACATGTTGCCCATTGGTAGACATTTACTTCTTGTGAGACTACTTTTTTGGGAGTATGGATTTATTACGTGTACATTGTTACTTATTTTTGCATTTTTTTATTCGCCAAAGTGAACTAAACTATATTTCTGAAGTGGTTTTTTTACTAGTATCTTACAGTGTATTGAAAAATATTCGTAAATAGATTGTTACTCTGCTAGAGTGAGAAAATACTTGGTCTTCTCCGGCCTTTATTGCGGCCATGAACATTCTTGTGGAAGGCTCACCAATTCTCCAATCTGAATTCAAGTCGTTGGCCTTAAAATTTTTTTGTTAATATTGTCGATTACTTTCGTCTAGCCAAGAACTATTAAACTTGATAAAGCAGCAAGAAATGAGCAAGAAATTTCGATTAATATTACTCGAATCTATTAAATGGTAGCTTAAACCAAATTGACGGTTTATAACGAACGAATAATATTATTCGTTTGAAATACAAAAAAAAGATGTTAGAGTCAATTCTTCAACGGTTGGGCAATTATTCCGTACCCTACTACGACTACTTCCATTCCATCCGACGAGAAAAATAGCAAACAACTTTCAAAAGCTACATTAATTAACCAGCGTTTGATGAGTACAAAAGTGTCCATCCTAAATGCTCTCTTGTGTACTTTCCTGACTTGCAAGCCTGGTGGCAAGGACTGCTTAATCTTACTATAAAATAATACAATGTTTCTACAGTGTGATTCAATCCACCTGCCTTTTGATATTGAGAAACTTCTGAATCGAATCGAGTTCATGTATCGGCAAGTTGTGGATTTGATAACACACCGTACACAAAAAAAGTGTGCATGTCTGGAGATCAGAATACACTCTGGCGTATTTTGACACGTTTGGAGACAAATTTTCAAAATTTAAAATGACGGATCAAATATGGCTGTCAAAAATTTGAAAAATTGTTCGATTTCTATGAAACTTGGTACTGGACGGTTTTTGGAGTCACTAATTATTAATACGGAGTTAGATTTTCAGATTTCAAAATGATGGATAAAATATGACGGACAAGATATGAAAATTGTATTTGAATTATGCTTCTAGAATGAGATAGAGTATATTGCATGCATCTTGTGAATCAAAAGCAATCGCCAATGACTGGGATCTGCTGCAGTCATTAAGGATTATTCATTTAGTGGTTTCGAAAGTGCACTGCTGTGTTTTGACATCTGTCAAACTTAACTGTCAAGCCACAAATGTTTTGTTTTAGTTAAAAGTCAAGTATCTGGCTAAGTGACCAGATAAACGGCTTGATGCCATGCAGAGGTGGATAAGTTTTACGAGACAGGGACTTGGAAAGCCAGAATAGGCAGCTGGTTAGGTTGAGAAAGTTGGCCCGCAGGCATCGTCAACATACGATGCAGCCCTACTACTCTTTTTGTTTTGTGTGGGTGTGTAATCGATCAATAGCCTTAACATGACCACCATACACAATCTATACATTTATCCAAATCATACCAATTTTTGTCAACCACTAAGTGTCTTTTTTTTGGAAAGAAAGTACAATATGTGTTATACAGAAAGCTACAACTAATTTTCGAGCAAAACAAATTTGGTCGTTGGTCCCAAACCCTTATGCGGAAACAAAATACTTTTGTTATATATATCCAGATACCCTCCAACAAAATTTTAATCAAATCCTCTCAAAAATATTTTTTAAATAGATCGGTATTTGGTCCACTTCCCAGTAAGTAAAGGATTCCAAACAAATCGAAAATAAATACGATTTTTTTGAATAGGTCGGTTCCTGGTTTTAGAGATCTTAGAAAACATACATAAAAACTAAGATTTTTATACAATTAGTCTACAAAAATTACAGTGTCTTTCTGTTCTTTTAATTTTTCAATCGTTTAAAACCGTGAACGCTAAAATAAAAAGTGGAATTATTAATTCTTTAAAATTACTTGTTCGTTCATTGAACTTGGCTTGGTTTGCATGTAAATTAATTGAATAAATGAATAACTGGCAATTGGTTAAATACATACTGATCAAATTTGAGTACAAATTAATGGGGATATAACCAAAATGTGTTATAAAATGCAGAAAAAATTATAATTTATGCTTCGTATCTGCGAGATGATACTAATTTTAAAACAAAAGTAGATAGAAGAGATATACAAGCAAATTAAATGCGTACGAGAGCAGGAAATATAAAAAAATACCATTAAACAAGAAATGAAGCTAACACACTTACAAAAAATTACAAGAAAACTTTTTTGCAGAGAATTTCAAATTTAGACATTGAAAAAGAAAAAGCTGAAAATTATTTTTCATGCAAAAATCAGGTAAAAGAAATTAATACCAGTCCAGTTGTTGTTGTGGCTGCAAGTGGACAGGAGCCCAGCATATTGAGGAAAATGAAAAAAAGAAAATTGAAAGGGCACCAGCTCGTTGGTACATGGTAAGAGAACCAACTATGTCAAGTGAAGTATTTTTCAAATTTAATTTTTGTTCGAATGGCAATGCGACCATGTTGGAAAAACAATTAATTATCGCAACCGAAATGAAAGAGGAAAGAATGGACAAATAAATTTCACACACAGTAATGGAGTGGTAGGCGTAAAAACAATAAGAAAGGCAGAGGGTAAAAAGCGAAAAATAGAAAAAAAATAACAGTATTTCAAAGTAGGACAATTTCCTGTTCAGCTTATAAAATTTAGTTGATATCTTTCATAAACATTTCAGTCAGATATTTTGTTGACAGATATAGTAAAGATGTTAACCAAGGTTGCATCTAAGATATATGTATACCTCATTTGCTAGATTACTATTTGATATTGCGATTATTTTTACTAATTTAATCTTATTGTATACTTCTGCGATGTCTGAAAATTATCATATGAACTTAGCTTAGTTACAGTATGTACCAATTTGCAGAAAAAGTTAAAAATTAAAGTGGAACTAGCAAAAATAATATTTGTTTAGTATAAATGCGTCGATGGTAATTTATTTGAAATGTACATGTACAATTTTACAATAGCACAGAATCAAAAATATTTCAAATTCTTAAAGTCACCGCAGACAATATCAACATTGACTTCATTAAAATTCTGAGCACATGGGAGAACACAAAGAAACACACAGGTGAACTTGAATAGAATACTAAAAAATATAAAACAGATTTGATTAAAATGACGATGGCAACGGTGGCTTAACAGAATTTTCTAACAACAATGGTTACTACTTATCGGCGGCTCAGTAAACCGTCAAAAACTAAGCACTTTAAGTTTGTAAAATTACATTGCCTTCATTTGTTTATTAAAAGAAGAAACTCACAAAACTACATAAGAAAATATCATATGAATATACCATGCTTTGCGTGTAAGCAGTCATTATATTACCGCTGGAGCTTACTTTAACAAAATAACTTTTTTATTTTATTATGGTAAATGAAAAAAAAAATTTTGAACAATTTTATTTCCTCCTCCAATTGACTGTTCTTGAATTAATTTATATTTTTAGAGTTTTTTTGTAATAATATCTACACAACTCACAATTGTAAAAGTTTAATGTTACTTTTCTTGAAAATTTTATATATAGTTCAATTTTATTTATAATATTTAATTTATTTTAATTTTATTATTATTTTAATTAATGTCTAAGGTCGGGTGCAGCCGAACATAAGATCTCATATCTTATCGTCTTATATTTATACTAATTGCAAAGCGGCTAATCCGATTTTCACCTAATGATTCAATTTCAGTTAGAAGCAGGCTTGTTTCCCTGTTTATGATAAATCAGCGACTTTTTAAATAAAATTTAATATTTTTGAGAGTTTTATTTTTCGACGTATTCTTCTTTCAGCTCTAAATATTTACTAAAGCGGTTTTCCTTTTTGTATTCCTTCTCCATAATACAGGATTTTTCAAGGCCCTCAAAATAAGTGTTTGTTTCTGTTATGACCCTTTCATTCGACCGTATCTCTTACTTCCCAGTCATTTCTTCATGTTTGGAAACAATAAATAGTAGCAGGGGTCTGAATCTGGAGAGTATGCTGGATGGGGTAGCAGTGCGTATCTCAATTAATAAATTTTTGCCGTGGTGGAGGACGAGGTCCTGTGAAGATATTTTTGGACTGCCATTCACCTAGGAGTGGCCAGAAATGATTATTGTACATATGGATCAAGCAGCTGAAGAATTCCGGTCTTTGATCAATTATCCTCTGGCCAACAAACATCCGTTTGGAGGCGAGGTAAAGTGAGACGGCAAATCCCCTGCGTATTTTTGTAAGGCTTGGGACCCAATGGAATAAAAAAAAATGCCTCTAGCGAGAGATATCCAGAGCATGCTAAGTGTAAGGATGGAACAATTCTCCAGAAGATCCCAAAAAAATAATTGATACAGAAAATAATAAACAGACAAAGTACAACCGCACCACAAGCTCTGTTTTCTACAGGTTATTCAAAGAAGCGAAGCGAATGGGTCTGGTATTGAATGAGTGCAAGACGAAAAATCTGCTATCATCAAATAAATAGTCATTAACAACACCGATAATATCAGCCTTGAAATGTAGAATCACGTTTGCCAATAGGTGCTACTTCCGACGGAGTAGGCAGTTGAAAATTAAAGTCCTTTCTCGTCGAAATAAGCCACACTCTACAAGTCGCTCATCATTCCCGTCCTAGCATATGGGCAGAAGCTTGGATGCCGATGTCAACGATGAGTCGGCTATATCCAACGGCGAATACCGTAGGCGATGGAACGATGAGCTATACGAGTTATACGACGATATTTACATAGTTCAACGATTTAAGAGAGACGGCGACTACACTTTCTAGGTTACGTCGTCTGAAAGGGTAAAAGCACTTCAGCTTTGAAAGTATTCGATGGAGTCGGCGGAAGCAGGGGAAGAAGAAGATCCCGACTGCGTTGGAAGGATCAGGTATAGATTGACCTGGTTTCACTTGGTATTTCTAGATGGTGCCAAGCAAACAATAGAAGGAACGAATGGAGCGATATTATTGATGCGGCTATAATCGCGTAAGCGGTGCCTACTTCAAAGAAAAAGAGACTGCTTACCTATGCACCCGTGTTTCAAAGTAATCAATATGAATGAGACCTCATACATAGCAAAAAATTGTGGTAATGAACTTGTTAGCCGACATGCCCACCTTCGCGCTCTTTGGTGCTCATTCGGCCGGACGAACCCACTCTTTTAGTTTTTCTTTGTTGTTCTTTTGATCTCTGAAGTTGTGTGGGGGATCCATGCTTAATATACGGTAACGAAACGGAGGAAAACTTTTTTACATTGCGGCAGAACGTTGCGAAGCACTCCTTTAAAGTGGTTAGACAGTTGCGATTATTGTCGTGTGTGAGCAATCGCATCATCTATAGCGCGGATAATTTTTTTTCTCGAAACATTTATGTAAAATGTGGATTACCTGCTCAGTTGAGAAGCATGCAGCCTCAGTCACCTCACGTACTTTTATTATTTGATCGTCTAATACCATTCCATGGGATTTATCAACGATTTCTGGTGTCAGGACCTCTTTTGGACGACCTGAAAGTTCACCGTCGCTCATATTGGGGTCACCACAACAGAACTCTGTAAACTATTCTGAACCATTGAAATTGGTGGTGTAGAGTTCCCATAGTACTAATCAAGTCTTTCCCTAGGTTCGGTAATGGTTTTTTACGCAAAAAGTAATGCACATAATCAGAATTACATTCACTTTTCCCATTTTTTCTTGAATTCACGAGGTCATCTGCTTTCAATGGATGTCAAACACAAACTGAATGGCGCAGCTTGCTCAAAATTATACAGCAGATAACAGTTGACGGAAGCAGCGTGGTATTTACAGTAACTGCGCGGCAAATTCAAAAAGTCACCATCTTATCAAACATAACCCTCGTATCATATCCATTAAGTAAGATTAATTTTTCGTGTTGAATTTTTTAATTATTCGATACCTAGGCCACACATCAGTCAAATATGGTAGGAATGCTATATGGGACGTAGATCTGTTTCTGAACTTACTGCAGCCATATTTGCTACAAATTTCTCACCATTTCGCTTAAACTCTGTTGATTAATGCTTAAAATGTTCGATCTGAAGTCAATCATGTAGCTGAAGGTAAGGGTTATATTGCTAAGCGTTTGGTATAATGAAATCGCTCCTTACAAATATTACTTTAAGTGATCCATTAAGTTACTGAATTATGACGATTTTCGTATTTTTCTTAATTACCGTTATATTACAGTCGATGTAAATTTGGCCCGATTTCATCTATTTGACCATGAAGTTTTATGCGTATTTGTCTATATCTATCTCGATTATTCTTTGCCGAACAAAAAATAACTGTGGTTTATTGCTCTCACGGTATAAGGTGTTGTCGGTATATTATATTGGCTGGAGATTGTGTTATCCGTATTTCTTAATGTAACCTCACATAAACATTTACTGTGTGATATGATATCTATTCCAACAGCTTTACCAACCTTGATTAATACTGAACAATCCAAAATTTATTTAAATCGGTTTATACCCCTCCATACTCCTACTCCATGTAAGCAATAAAGCTACATTTACAAAAAACTACTCGCTTTTCGCCATGCTTTTTGCGCTGCCATTATATTATTTGGAAATTGTCTACTAACTGAAATATTAAATTTGTTGACTGCTCGACATTTAGTCTTTTGAGCAAGGAGGAAGTTATAATGTCAGAAAAACTAAGACAATTATAGGTTATAAATTAAATATTTATTTTGCGTCGCACATATATATAAAATAGCGCCACGGAAGTGCTATATGCATACTCATATAAATATAAGTATAAGACAAGAAGCAAGCAATATTAAGCGCAACGACAACGTGTGTTAGAATATTTGAGTAGATGGGAGGTGATCGTGAGGAGGTGGTGACGAATTGATGCAGCAAATTGTCCACGGTTAGCTTCGAATTTTCAAATTGACTTAACAGCGTGGAAAATTGATGCAATTAATAAAAAATTGACTTTCATGGCTGCTTTTGATCCGCGATTATAATATTTTGCTAAGGTTTTTTTTACCTTAGCTCATTTTTGTTTCAATTTCAACATCATTTATACTACAAATTTTAATATAATATATTTTGAAAATAAATTCATATATGTAATTACTCAAGCCTTTTATAAGTTCACAAAAAAATCAATTGCAATCTCAGCGTTTGCCTACCACTTGGCAAATACCTAGATACATATATAGAAGTATGTAATAACTATTTTCGAATCAAAAAGCAATTATCTAAATTGAAATGATAAAAACAAGATCCCAGGTATTTATTCTAACTATTTCTGTTTACAGCCAATCAAAACTGGGCGTGTGGGTAACGTTCCTAAAGAGAAGTCAATTTTATAATAATATGGGCAACGAAATAAGAATCATTTAAGTTTTTAATGTGAGGGCAGATAAGAAGAACTGAATGAATTTTGATGTCATTATGAAGCACCTCACAAATTCTTATTTATTTCTCAAGATGTTTTTAACAAATTTAATATTAATTGTTCGAAAAATTTCGAAAGGTTTCATTGAAAAAACAAATTATAATAATTAAAAATTGTTTTAAATTAAGAATTGTTTAATGCGGCCTGTAATTGTTTGTGGTTATAAGTAAATGAGCTGTATTCACAGGTCTATTTTGTTAGAAATTTTTATTGAATATTTTGTTATACAACAAAGAAAAATTGGTAAAAGTGACAGCTGTTTCGGAGATCACCACATCTCCTCATCAGACTTCTTTTCCCAGGAATCAAATCGACGGTTTCTGGCATCACAGGCGAGTACTCTAACAACTGAGCCAACATCTGCCATGTAATATGTTGTTGTATTATTAAATTTTTTACTAACCAACAACTATTAAGTGCGCTAATATTTAGCCGCTATTTTTACTCAATGTTGTGTTAGCAAGATTTTGCAATTGTTTAATGCGGCCTGTAATTGTTTGTAGTTATACGTAAATGAGCTGTATTCAAAGGCCTATTTTATTAAAAAAAATTTGAATTGAATATTTTGTTACACAACAAAGTAAAATGGGTCGAAGTGACAGCTGTTTCGGAGATTATCACATCTCCTCGTCAGACTTCTTTTGTTAGGAATCGAACCGACAGATTCTGGCATCACAGGCGAGTGCTCTAACAACTGAAAAAAATAATTAAATTAAAATAATTTCGGTAGAGAATTTTGAAAATAATGGTATAGAATACCTAGTAGGGACGTGGTAAGATTGCTTTAAATGTCGTCAAGAATCTAAATATTTATATTAAAAGTCATAAGTGCACTTAGAGTATTTTTCAAGATTCACACAACTGGATGAGTAATCTTTTCCTTCAATAAATCATAAAAATTTCAGAGCACAAATATGGATTTTTACAAAAGAGTATACATAAATCTTGAATCTTACTTCTATAAAATTTGGCTATACGATAGGCTTCGTTGTGAGGAGCTAAATTTACAACGGCCCTTCACTTATGCGTTGGTTTAACTTCGTATAAATACATATGAAATCAATATTAAAAAAGTCGCCATATTCTTACAAACATATACATATATATTTGTATGCTAATAAAATCAAATGAGTGCCCGAATATTGTATTGTGTTTGTGCTCCTTCTCCTACCGGTGCGGAAGCGGCAAGGACATGATTGTTTTGTGCACACGCACGGCTAAACAATCACTTTGAATGCACGAATCATTCATTGCTTGAGTGTGAACTTTCTCCTGCTGCAGCAAAAAAAAAAAAAATATGAAAGAACGTCCCATTAGGAGTTTTTGTGTATAATAATATCATAACAATATCAATTTTTGATTTTTGATTTTAATTTATTTAATTTAATTTACACCGAATGTTGTCCACAACTTTCTTTGTAACCACGCTTCCACGAATTTTAAGTAAATTATGAGAACGTTATCGAAAGATTGGAGCTAGAATGTCTTTAAAGATACATTTCCTGAATTCTCTCCTCGATTTTTTCCGAAAGAAAAGTACCATAAAGAAAAGGGATATGCCATTCGAAGTATATACCGAAATACGGGAAATTTGGCTTTCTACTCGCGTAAATTTGCAAGAAACTTGACATGTTTATGAAAGGTGATGAAGGTTTTAAATTACTTAATTTTACTTTTCTACAATTTTTGCTTTTTTGAGTCAATTATTGAAAGTCTTAGATTTTTTAACGGCCATCATGTGTACCAATTTGCACCCTGTTGCACTTCAACTTCCTTCTTGTCGTTTTAGGTATGCATGTCTGTATTTCAACTATATGAATTTACCTACAACCATTGCTTTTGGTTGCAACCTTTGTTTGGTTTTGCTTGCTATATATTCATTGAATGATTGCGTTTTTCTTTGTTATTCTGTTGATACCTTTTACTTTTGCTGCAGCACACATAAATTAACATCAATGGAATTTTATTTCGATATTATTCGTTGAATATGCTCCTTATTTTATTATTGAAGGGTATGCAATTCCACATGAATTTTATTAGATAACCCGAATTGTTGTCATATTCAGATTATCCATTTCGGAAGTATAAACTATTACTACCATTTGCATTGCAAAGTATAAGTAGTAGGATTAAATACACAATTGTTTATATATGCAATTACTTATAGAGTATGGCCTACTGCGGTAATATTATTTCCCTCTCAAAGTAATTAGAGCGTTTGACCAAACAAATGTACATTGTGTTATGCTCAGAACTATCTTTATTTAACCTTACCAACTGACAGTTCTTCGAGGTTATTTGTACAGAATTTAATGATTTAACCCTTACGAAAATATTTCTAACTCATGTATTTTTCCAATACTTAATACTTTTGTGAAAAGTCACGCCATTTTAAAGATTTGGAATTTTTCCAACATAATATACCATCTTATTTTAAATTTAAGTACTTTTATACATGCACAAAATATCCAGGGCTAAGTAAAAGTCCAGGAATACTAAAGCGTTTTTTTTTATATAGGTATAGAACTTTAAGTTGGTATTACTTTTCAAGATGGCGACCGATTTAACAGCTGTCAAGTGATTTATTCTCAATTTGGTGTGGCAATTCATCATGAATAGACTCACGCCTGAACAACGCTTGCAAATAGTGCAATTTTATTTCGAAAATAATGGTTCTGTGCGGAAAACGTATCGTGCACTGCGTCCATTTTATCGTCGAAAAAATCGTCCATCAGAGCAGTTAATTCGATTAACCATGAAACGTTTTCGCACCACGTTTACTTTTATTGATAACTCGCATCCCCAGAGACGCCATACGGTGCGTATTGCTGCTGTAGAGCGTAGCATTGAGGAAGACCCGAATGAGTGCATCCGCCATCGAGCACAGGAATTGGATCTGTGTCCATCCACTTTATGGAAGATTTTGCGGAAGGATCTTGGTTTGCGTGCTTACAAAATCCTACTCGTGCAAGAATTGAAGCCAAACGATCATCAAGTAAGGCGTAGATTCGTCAAATGGGCCCAAAACGATATTACCGTTGTTCCCGATTTTCATAAGCGAATTTTGTTTAGCGATAAAGCGCACTTCTGGTTGAATGGCTACGTCAACAAACAAAACTGCCGCATTTGGAGTGAAGGTACTCCATCCAGAAAAACTGACTGTTTGGTGCGCTTTATGGGCTGGTGGAATCATTGGTCCGTATCATTGGACGTAGTGCGCGATACGTTTTCCGCCCAGAACTATTATTTTCGAAATAAAATTGCACTATTTGTAGGCGTTGTTCAGGCGTGAGTCTATTCACGATGAATTGCCAAACCAAACTGAGAATAAGTCACTTGACAGCTGTTAAATCGGTCACCATCTTGAAAAGTAATACCAAATTAAAGTTCTATACCTCTATAAAAACACCCTTTATATACCTTTTTCATAAAATAACTGGTAACTTTCAATGTACGTATTAATTTCATGATAGCTTCCATCCAACTTGTTAATCAGTTGTGTTTTTGTATCATTACACTTTTCGATCAGATCAGAGCCATGATATAAGTTGATTTAGCTATGCCATTCTATTTGAACGTATACTATCCTCTCAGTTTATGAGATATTTCATTGGTAGACAGATGTATTTGTATATTTATACAATCAATTTTTGGAGCCGGCCATGCAATTCCATATGTTTGATAAGTTCATGATAGGTATAAAGACTTCGGCATGATTTGACATATTTGTAAACCTAAAATATACAATATACATTTTTGAGAGGCATTATCTGGGGATTATAACGGCTTATGAATATGTAGCTTATTCTAATTAATCACAGTTCATGTAGACTGTCAAGAAATGCATATCCTAAGAACATTTCACTGCACATCAGGCGTTATTTTTTTCAGTATACAGACAGCATTTAGGATTAAAATGGTAGAATTTAAATGGTATTTACATGAAATTTAAGTTTGAGTTATCAATTTTGCGGCACTTCTCTTTCGTATTACCAACGCGATCAATTTTTTTGATATTTAATTTTCTGTCGAATGCATTTAACATGCGTGCTTAGTCACTTTCTACATACGACTCATATAAATATATACAACAATTTAGATCAAAACTTCATTTACATTTGCATTGCTGTTCCTATTTACATTATTAGAGAGATAGCACACAAATAACAGAGGGAAACGCAATAAAAACTAATAGGCATCCAATGCAATCTATTCCGGCACCCGCAAATAACTCGCCCAATTCGATC
This sequence comes from Neoceratitis asiatica, assembly GCA_030068015.2. Lineage (NCBI taxonomy): Eukaryota > Metazoa > Arthropoda > Insecta > Diptera > Tephritidae > Neoceratitis > Neoceratitis asiatica. Next base: position 83,486,942 of record CM061524.1, read on the forward strand.
CGCAACAATCAGACAAATGCAAGACTGACTGCTACATGTTGCCACACTTCTTCTTCAGTTCTACTTCCGACGGGTAATATCACATACCAATTTGCTTGTATTTGCTTTTTGATCGGAACTTTGGTTTGTGGGTTGGTTGTTTACAGAAGGGAAGGGAGAATTTGTTCCTGGTGCAAATGAAAGCAAAGCTTATGACAGTTATTTTTGCTTTTATATTGTAGTTACTTTTGTTTATGAATGTTGTTGCTTGCAGCTGCTCTTTGGATCAGTTGAGTCAGTCTACATACTTGGCATTCAGTCTAAATTGTATTAATGGATTTTAGACAAGAACTCCACGTATGGCTGTGGATGATTAGCGCGACTCGACTGCTACGTGTATGTAAGGTATGTTTGTATGAGTGCCTATTTGATGTGATTGCGTTGTGTGCATGAAATGCAGTCGTCAACGCACACAAACGCAGCAAACACAAAGTTTGGTTGGCATTCATTCAAGCTTTATTGGTTGAAGGAGTGGTGGCCTGATTCACTGCCTGCCTGCCATCATCCAGATTTGGTCGATCTGCCTGTAGAGGAAAAATACGCTTGTGTTTGCCTGTGATAGGCTTAAGTGTCTGCTTGTTGGCTTGTGGGTGATTTTAAATGGGCGCATACGTATACTACGAAAAAAGTAAAAGAAGAAGAATAACTGCCACAGAAAATCAATCCAGGTGAGGGACTGAGGCTGAGTAATAAAATAAAGCTCATTTCAAGTATGAGATCATTTATTCCGATAGGTAAATTTCCAAGCAATAAAAAAAGACGAAATATCTTTCTTTATTTATCTGTTCCTCACTTTTTGTACTACCAACACTTCTCGTTACTGAGCTCTGACAAGAATTACCAACGGCAGTTGCAAATCTTCTTTCGAGCACAATATTTTCAAGCCCTACAACTAACATTTAGGCAAAATTTTGGAGTAATCTAGCAAAAGTGAGTTGTTAAGTGTGGTTCAGGAAGAATTCAATGAATTGAATCGAAAGTGATCAATTCATTCGACAGTTTTTAGTTTACTTATATGTACCAGCCTACACTGAAATATTCTCACACATACATACACAAGTGTGTACATTTGGAAATCATGTGACGCAAGGCAGCATGTGAATTAAGAATACGTATATTGTACATATGTCCATATAAGGTTATGCTCTAACTATCATATCATGGCACCGATTTCTTTTCTCTATTGACATATTCGCTGCGATGTTTTCTAATAAAATGTGTTTCAGTGTAATCATTAACAGCTCTTAAGATCATCCCTTCTTAATTTGATCCATTAAGAAAGCACTTCTAAAAAGAAAATTCATATTTGGTACTTAAAAAAGAAACTGAAATTCAACTCACCAATCACTACTTTATATTAGCGATCGGCTATTTGTCATCATCGGAAAATGATGCATACTTATTAACAGAAGGACAATGTTTGGAGTCATTCTAAATGAGACAAAACGTCACGTTGTTTCAGTTTTTGCAATAAATATTTTTTTTTTGGAGGGTTTAGGAGAATGTATAAAATGGTAGTAAATGGAGGCGGTCAAATTATCGACCGCCAAAATCAAAATTCAAATATTATAGATTTTCATTAAATAGAGCCGACATGTAGTCGATAAAAGCTGACGAAACTAATACACATGAAGTTTTGATGAATTAATTTGATAGTAACCAAGGGCCTTTAAAGTAAATATAATAAATATGTTTACTAAGTGGAATTGGCTTAGTTGATAATTTTTGTTTGACCTTTGTTAACATTTTAAGAAACTCTTTTAAAATAGCCAGATAGTAGCAGCACTTCCCGAAATATTTTTAACTTCGTGCTAAAAAAGCGCCATTTCGATGCACTATCGCAAATTTTCACGCCATCACATTTCATCGTCATCATAGGCCAAATTTGCTTCGTTACCTTAAGTTGGAGATGAGCTTCCATCTGTTCAGAGCTATTTTTTTTTTAAGTCCATATTATGCAGATTGTGACTATTACTTTCTCTCATCTCTCTGGTAATTTTAAAACACCATGTATAAAAAATTAGTTCTCTCATTCTTCGATCCGATAATTAAGCAATTCTTCGAAGAAGGCCCAAACCGGTGATCCGCTAAATCGGTTGAATCCATCCATCGCATAAGTCAATTGTGGGATGGGGCAAAGTCTCATTTTAGCGTTTAAGGTCAGTTTTGACTGATACATCCACGGCGAAACTTCTTGCTATTATTTAACACAAATCTGGGAATTTTCGAAGAGACAGAAAACAATTTTTTTGTTGAAAACAGACGCTGATACCAAAAAATATTTGTTGACTGATGTGAAAATTTTCCAAAGAAATAATTAACCGCTTCCAAGATTGCCAGCAACTTGCAGGTGGAGCCATCTCATGAGAACGGATCGACTTAATTTGTACATCCAATAATTAAAAAAATAAAAAATGCCAATTAACTTTATAAAAAAGGCAAAACTCAAATAGGCTTCAGCTGAAGTGATTTTCGGCCGAGATCCTCCTCCAATTTGCGGTTTTTGATTTCTTTATATTTTATATATATATATATATATATATATATATATATTATATGCGATCAATATTGTACAAAGTTTTCTGTACCTATATATATAATTTCCTATTTTTGGAATTGAGTGAATTGAGAAAGAAAGTCAATCTTCGATTATCTTGCTTCTATAACAACTTTACAGCATACCAATGGAGCAGATATCATATAGCTTAAAGAGGCCTTCTTCGCTTCGAGGGACTACTTTATCTATTTTCGTATATACTATTATTTTCGTATACAAATACATATGTACGTTTTTTTCATCTGTTCTTTGAAAGTTGAGCAGGTTAAGGTTTCATATTAACTTACACCAAAGAAAATAATATTAGTCAAAGTAAAAATGAATGTAAGAGTTAATTACAATAAGATTAACTATATTATAGTTATAATCAAAGCATACCTCTCAAAGATTGTTTTTCGCCCATTGAGTTTTATATAAATATTATTTATCAAATTGTTAATTGAAATCTAAAATTTACTATATTATTTTGAATATATATAATGTATCAATAACTTAAATATAATGGTATAATTTCTGATGGAAATGTGGGGGAAAATGGGGTTTATCTAGGACGACGAGGCTATAGTAGGGTGGGCAAAAGCAGCTAGAGAAATTAAGTAAGCGTTGCTGCTATAATTATCTTCTGTTACTGTCGTACAACAACTGTTACTGTTACAAGTGAGTGCACACGCCGCGGTGGTAGACAGGCATCGCAAGCGACCGCAATTAGAAATGTTTTTTTTTTACTTTTGGGTGTTCCGAATTGTAGTACGTAATGCTAACCCCTAGGCTATTACTGTTGCGCCTAGATTGTTGAGTAAATTTTTATAAAAAACGCAAATAATTATTCACGGTTAAGATCTTATTGCAGCCAAATTAATATTAATTTTAATTTCTAATAGAATTGAAATCTAAGTTGTATAAATAAACTATTATTTAACTATTATGAAATCGGTTCAACTATCAAGTGAAGAAATGGAAAACAAATGAAATATAAACTTGTTAGCGCAAAAATGCAAACTTATTGGATTCTAGTTCACTACTGGTATTTTGCTATGCTCGAAAGTGAAATCTACACCTAAGGCTAAAGCTGCCAAAATACAATACATACATATAAAATATATTCAAATTATACTTCTATAATATCTACAAATCTCTAGTCTTAGTAGCGCCAAACTGCACTGAAAATATTTGTTTGTGATTACCTAAAAATATCTCTTCCGGGTGTAATATTGGGCCAACTAATATTTCTATACTAGCTGAGAGCTTCACGACCATTCTTAATTTCCTACCGATCAACACTACACTAAGTTTCAGTTGCGTAATAAGTTTCATTTCATTGGTACGCTCTGCTGATACACAGAAAGCCTGAAAAGTTTAAGTTAATATTTTCCAATGCAAATGAAAAACATGCGCAAATTTAAATACGTAACATGTATTTTTATTACTATCAATTTAAATTTATATAACATACACATATTATGTTTAGCTAACTTTCACCAAATATGATTATATTCGAAACTAAAAAGTCTGTCCTAATATCATTTCTTATAGATGTTTCATTATGTAATCCCCTGCGGAGGTACTTCAATGGAATAACTTTGTGGATTAGTTCCAAAGTAATTCCCTGCAGGTACTCAATAAACTACTCAAATGTTATGCATCGATTATTTAGTCCAACCCTAGTCAAAAAATAAATTGAACCATATTTCTTTCTTAATTGGGATTCGCTTTGAAATATTCTATTGTTCGTGTGGAGTTTATATTTCACGCATGCATGGAGTACTCGCAAAGCCGCAACAGCCGAGTGCTTAGCATTAGTTACTACAACTCGGAAATCCTGGGTTTAAGTTCAGGTTAGAACAACATCCAAAATTATAGAAAATTTATTTTTCTAATTGCGGTCGCCCCTCGGCGGGGAATGTCAAGCCTGCATGGGGTAATCGCAAAGCCGCAACAGCCGAGTGCTTAGCATTAGTTACTACAACTCGGAAATCCTAGGTTTAAGTTCAGGTTAGAACAACATCCAAAATTATTGAAAATTTATTTTTCTAATTGCGGTCGCCCCTCGGCGGGGAATGTCAAGCCGAGTGTATTTCTGATGTGAAATAAAAGCTCCTCATAAAACTCCTTCTACGTTTCGGAGACGGCTTAGAATGAACTATAGAGTCCTTTTGTTGGTAAAAACATCAATAGGATGAGCTCGGCGAAAATCGCTTCAGCGATTACAAATATATAATATATATACATATATATATATATGTATATGTCGAAAAGCATAGCTGCTGTCTATATTTCAAATGCTGAAGGCGCCCTTTGCCGACATTTTAGTTGTGATTACCAGTGTACACATATAAATAATATACAGTTATTTTCCGAAATTTCCAAAGTCACTGATTAGTTTTACCATTAAACTAAAAATCGTTCCAGATTCTTTCACCTTTTAATTTTAATTTCAATTCAATTGATTGACGAAATTGCATTTCAACCATTTTTGAAGTGAGAATTCATTGGCATGCAATTTTTTATTTTTGAAAATCTATGAAATTAATATTTTTTATAAAATGATTATTTAGCTTAAAGTGGGAAAAAATAAAAAAAAATTAATGAATAGTAATAATAAAATAAAATAAGATGACAATAATAATAATAATAAAACTAAATTAAATTAAGAAATAAAAAACCAATGAAATTCGTCCAATAAACGAAAAAAGAAATTTGAAATAAACAAATGAAATTTTTAAAACAGTTCGAACTCTACCCCGTACTCAAGCGCATGGTTTGCAATCACACTTGCACTTCTCCTTATTACTATTATGTTGTACAAACAATGACATTTCGTTATATATTGCTTTTATACCACTTCCTTTTTGTCTTTAATTTCCTAATATTTGTTCATTTCTCTTGCCATAAAGCCATTACATTCATTGCCCACATTTATGTTTTTGAATAAGATTCTATAGAACTGCATAGGCATTGTTTTTTTTTTAATTTCATATAATGAAAAAAATTTTCATTTATAAAATTGTGATTGTTTAATAGTTAGGTGTTAATGTGTATACCGGTGTATTTATATATTTATATTTCTGTTCTCGGCCTTCAGGATCATACTACTACTAAACAATTGCGTTATTCATTGTATAGTTTAAAAGCGGACTCTCCAAGCCCGCAATATCTATAAATTCTCGCTAATTTTTTAACGCACATTGTATTTCGTTTTTAATCGCAATATTCGAGTGCGATTTTAGCATTTAGAAAATGACTAATGTTTCTTGTGATTTGTTAGACTTGGGCAAATGTCAAGCGAATTTTTTTTTGCCACAAAAAGAAGCCGCAAAAAGAAACAAAAAACACTAAGTTGGAAGCTTAAAAATCAGTTTAAAAATGAAATTGAATCGCTAAACATGTTGTGTAAAAATTGTGGTTCTGTTTTCCCTTATAACATATCTTTTGATTTCTACTTTGTGCTACTTTGATATGTGTTAATGAAATGAATAAAGCTTTATTTCAAAATAGAAACATTTAAATAAAAACATATATTTCATCACTCCTGTGAATTTTCTGATTATTCTTATTCTTCTATTCAGTCGGCAGTTAGGAAACTTACATTAATTAAAACATTTTATCAGTTGAAAAGGCACAACTTCAGATAATATCACTAGTTAATCGAAAAAATTTCAGTTAAAGAGTCATAAACCAAAATTTTGTTTTATTTTCGCAAACATAATATAAAATTGAAAAAAATATAGCAGAACCTTCTTCAATATTGTATTTTTTCATAATGGAACAATATTTTCTTTAAATATTACAATAATTTTTACATAAACAGGTTTTCGTCTCTCCTGAAAATTTTAGTATTTTGAGTTGTGACCCTTTTGTATTTAGGGTGCGATATGTAAGATTGTATGGAAGCCGCCAATAACACATAACTTTCAGATAAGATTTTCATGCTGATGTTTGATAAAAAGAGCATAGCAAGCTGATATTAACATGATCCTCTTACAGGTATGATGAGGCCGCCAGTGAAATACGTGCAAATGGTTACAGAAAAAATAATACCCTCACAAACAATCTCCCAAATTATTCGAATAAAGCCTACCTAAGATTTGTCGAAAAGCATTTAATGGTTCCCCATTCTGGTTGGAAAAATGTAAGGCTTGCAAGGCAGCTAATTACTCATAGCCCCGCAAGTGCAATCAGATGATGCTATAAACGAAGTCAATAGCTATACAAAATTTTGCTGCAAAAAACCTTACAGAATCAAACTCATAGAGCAAAATGAAATTTTAGCAGTGATGGAAGCAGCCATATGTGATTTGAGGACTCCAAAAAATAACATTGTTTTCAGAAATGTATTTTAATAAGTAAAGAATCTCTAAGAGCTTTGTTTGAATTTGGGATCAAAATTTTTTCTGTAAGCTATATTCTTGCATATCGTCGTGGTAGGTTTTAATGCGAATAGTAAATTTATCAATATATATATAAAGGGTGTTTTTATAGAGGTATAGAACTTTAAGTTGCAATAAAACAACGATGGATTATTCGATTGACATGAATTTTATTTATCCGAAAAATAATCTTGTGGCATTACATTTTAAATATGATTTGTGGCATATGACCGCCACGGCTGGCGCGGATGTAGTCCAATCTGGACATCCAATTTTCGATGACTTTTTCCAACATTTGTGGCCGTATATCGGCAATAACACGGCGAATGTTGTCTTCCAAATGGTCAAGCGTTTGTGGCTTATCCGCATAGACCAATGACTTTACATAGCCCGACAGAAAGTAGTCTAGCGGTGTTAAATCACAAGATCTTGGAGGCCAATTCACAGGTCCAAAACGTGAAATTAGGCGGTCACCAAATGTGTCTTTCAATAAATTTATTGTGGCACGAGCTGTGTGACATGTTGCGCCGTCTTGTGGAAACCACATCTCCTGGATCATGGTTATTCAATTCAGGAATGAAAAAGTTAGTAATCATGGCTCTATACCGATCACCATTGACTGAAACGTTCTGGCCACCATCGTTTTTGAAAAAGTACGGACCAATGATTCCACCAGCCCATAAAGCACACCAAACAGTCAGTTTTTCTAGATGTAACGGTGTTTCAGCATACACTTGAAGATTACCTTCACTCCAAATGCGGGAATCTTTGTTTGTTGACGTAGCCATTCAACCAGAAGGGCGCTTCATCGCTAAACATCACTAAAATGGTTGTAGTGCGCGATACGTTTTCCGCACAGAACTATTATTTTCGAAATAAAATTTCACTATTTGCAAGCGTTGTTCAGGTGTGAGTCTATTCATGATGAATTGCCAAACCAAACTGAGAATAAATCATTTGACAGCTGTTAAATCGGTCACCATCTTGAAAAGTAATGCCAACTTAAAGTTCTATACCTCTATTAAAAACACCCTTTATATGCTTCGCTGCGAGTTATTAATTTTTGCACCTTTTTTCAGTAGAGTGTATCAACTGATTTATTGTTTTCGTTTTTCATTGAAAATTTCTATTTTATTCAGACTACTATATCCAGCCTCTTTTTTCCAACGGCATGTATTTACCAAAAATCTATATGTAGGCACATTCAAATGATGAAGTCGTTCAAATGCAGCTGCATTTTCAAATGTTTTATACACAAAAATTGTTGTTAGAGCACTCGCCTGTGATGTCAAATCCGTCGGTTCGATTCCTGTAAAAACGAATTCTGATGAGAAGATGTGGTGATCTCCAAAACAGCTGTCACTTCTACCAATTTTTCAATTTTGTATAACAAAATATTAAATTCAAAAATTCTAACAAAATAGGCCTTTGAATAAAACTCATTTACTTATAACCACAAACAATTAGAGGCCGCATTAAACAATTCATAATTTCAAATATGTTTTTCAAATTAACTTTCTTTGTTCATTTGTTCGTGTTTGCTTCTGTTCGGCTCAAATTTATATATCTAAGCAATTTATACTTTAAAAATAAATATTTTTACCAGAAAATGAGACTTACCAATTTTTTATTCCATTATTTTTTTTGCAGTGTTTTAAATAGTTTTATTTTATTTTTCGGCTTGTTACTATAATTTGAAAACGAGTGAATTATTTGCGGACAAATCATACTTAAGTAGGGCAAGTATTGGAGCTGTTTGTAAATAATTATATATTTTCTTATTTGATAACTTAATATAATTATAAATTAAAAATTTTCATTTGTAGGTGTGTGTATTTATTGTGTTTTTAACTGCTCATTAAAATTTGTATTTATGATTTTAATTTTGGTTTAACGCTTTTCGTAATTTTACAAGTGCTACTGTAAGAGACTAATGGATTTACATATATTTTCATAACACAAATAAATATTTTTTGCATAAATATGTTACATAGTACAAATAGGTATTTAAAAGGATGCAAAAAAAGAAATATTCAGAAATTTTACAAAAACTTAATTAATTTAAAACAATCACATTTATTTTACTTCCCCAGTTAATTCTTTAAAAATTGGTGGATAATTGGTGACAGTACTTTTCAGTAATTCTTCAGATGTTGGTTAGTTAATATTGATCGGTGTTTAGATTTCACGAATTTTAAAGTGGAAAAAAATGATTCACATGAATACTTTGCTGCATATATTTAAATAATTCGCAAGCAGACTCTTTCTGTTGAGGCTTCTTTGATTCTCTCTCATTCTTAAATTACTTGAGGATTCTCGGAGACACAAATGTGAAAATTTTAATTATTTACGTATCCACCGAGTGAGAAATTTGCCCCGTCGCTAAGGAATATTTTGCTGTGCTACGGCTTTGTGAATGAGCTGCTGGCTTCAGTTGTTGTGTGAGCTGAACAGGTGTAAGTCCAATAACAAAATACGCCATAATGTGCCGTAAGATAATCCCAGCTATCGCGAACGTCGAGAAATAGAAATATTCGGGTATTCGGCTAAATGTTTATTTCTAGAAGCGGTATTTGAGGTGGAACGAGTAAAACAATAATAAACAGGTCTTAACATATCTGTAACCGACACAGTTTCTGCAAATTTCATTAAAATTTTACCAATTGCTTGAGTAGTGGGACGATTATGTGCACCATAATCTTCTCTTAAATCACGAAATGTGGCCACTGTTATTCATATTGCAGTTATACGAAAGTCGTAAAAGCTAATCACATTGTTTTCCAAAATAAAAAATATAAAAATAGTCTTTATAAACAACATCAACTCTTGTTTCTGCGATTCAGAAATGTGATTTAATAGTGAGAATTAGCGTTTTTTAAAACAGCTCAGCTTGACTTCTTCACGAAAAGTCTTTAGCTGTAGATGATTTTTTTTGTGGAAATTTTTCGATCTACTTCGCAACCTGCCGAAGAACTTTTCCGTCAACTTCATTAAGTGAAGCTCACTTCAGAGTCGCAATATTAATTCCATGCCTCCATGCCATGACAGAAATGTTTCTTCCAGAATTTGCTACAGTAAGTTAATCGGATAAGTTAAACAAGTTAGCACCATACTTCTAAGATAAGATGTCATCGTCCGCGTTGAAAGCAGAATACAGGTGTTCAAAAATATCTGCTCAAATGAAGTTTTGAAAACGTCGAGGTATTGTGACTGAACGTATTTTCGCGCTAGTAAACCGCTTCTTACCATTGTGGCCACATGGTTTTCTAATATGAATAAAAACTCTACCCCGAAGTGTAATGGGTCATGATAGGCTCAGCACACGGCCTATGATTTCAACTCATTTTTGAACATTCTTCAATATTTTATCAAGAAGAAATTGAGGAAATTTCTTCTTTAGATAAATTAATTATATTCATGTAAAATCTTTATCTTTCATTCATAATGTAAATAATAGTTTTGCGGAATTATAAGTTATCAACTGTGTGAAATTAAAAATAAAATAGTCTATGACCTAAGGATGGGTTGCGACTCAGTGTTATTTTATACAAAGTTGGTAAATTATCCAACCCGCCTAGGATAATTCTACGGTCTTTTCACGTATTTTTGTTTTATGATTAAGCGACTGTCTAAGTGAATTCCAAGGTATGTTAATTCGTTTGCTTGCGGAATAGGTATATTGCTGAGCTTGATAGTAGAGCCCGTTTTTGGCTTCATGTGTTTCCAACTATCTTCCTTGGCTATTATGCGCTATTATCACAACATTTATTCAATTACTTTAAAGAGTTGTTAGAACAATATAATGTGGCATTCGTGCGGACTTATTATGACAGCTCCATACGCAAAAATTCATGTGACTACTTTGTCATTTGCAGGAATATCTGCGGCGAACATCATATCGCGCTTTGTGAAAAGCTTGGGCTACATCAGAAAAACTGCAGTGCATTATTATTTGAACTCGAAAACATTCCTAATTTCATTGATTATGTATACGAATACTAAACTGGTGAGTAGTGGTTGTATCATTTTCATGCAAAAATTTTTCATAGCAACACTAGTTAAAACAGGTTTGAAAAGCAAGAGAACAGGATGATGGGTCTATATTGTGACGACTGAGTTGCGTCTTTACCTGGCTATCATATTTATCTGCGTGCTCAACTACAATACGTTGCTGGTTATGTTTTTTCGTTGACATCGCAGATCAGGTATTTTCTCAATTAATTGCGAATTCGTCGTTTGCTTTCACGTCCAATATTTAGTTTGGTCGACTGCAATTGCCGCCCATGCACGGCAAACAGGCTTTGCAGCAATTGAAGATGCTATTGTTTTTGATGCTTCAGCTATTTTTCTGTCGTTATAACAGCTTTTGAAGTGCATTCATCAACACTTGTCCCACTTGTTGTTAATATTAGCCCTTTGACTCTCTCAAATTGTTTGCTGCATTGGTGTTGTTGTTACCTTGGACGACTTTCTTTCACGCCAAATAAATAATTGTTCGTACAATTTGTGAAAATATCGTGCAAGATACTAATTAGTGTGTCAGAAAATGACACTGCTGTTGTATTCCAGCATTTGCATTCAATACTGAGACAGCACCTGAAAAGAGTTTCTATAATCAGTAAATATTTTGTGATTAACAAATTATAAAAATATATAAAATGGGTATGCGTGTGATCTTTTTCATGAAAATAGGAGAGCATTTAATTGGTATTCCAGTGATGGATGCAACCAGAGAGATGCTACAAGTTTGTACAAACGTGGGGTATTTTTTGATGCTACAAGTTTGTACAAACGTGGGGTATTTTTTGTACAAACTTGTAGCAGACGATACAAATGGCCAAGCCTAGTCCTCCTTGAACCGAAACATCAAAATAGTTTGAAACCAACAACATCCAAAATTTTATTCTGACAACTTCTGCAATTCATAGGTATAACGTAGTTATAAGCAATTTACTAATGACTTATCATATAAAGAAATCCATCTTAAAAGCTTTCTGAGGATACAATTAAAAAATAATGGATTTTTTTTTTAAAGCTGAACTTTCTTGCACTTATATAGTTTTGAAAAGTTAAATACTGTTTTGCAATTGAGTCTGAAAGTAAGTTTTTATATTTTCTTATATAAAGGTATATTCAAACTGATAACTGAAAAAAAAATGAAATGAGACATTAAATCTTTACAGCCATTCAAAACATAATATGTTAAATCACATATAATAACTAACAACTAATAACTAATAACTAATAACTAATAACTAATAACTAATAACTAATAACTAATAACTAATAACTAATAACTAATAACTAATAACTAATAACTAATAACTAATAACTAATAACTAATAACTAATAACTAATAACTAATAACTAATAACTAATAACTAATAACTAATAACTAATAACTAATAACTAATAACTAATAACTAATAACTAATAACTAATAACTAATAACTAATAACTAATAACTAATAACTAATAACTAATAACTAATAACTAATAACTAATAACTAATAACTAATAACTAATAACTAATAACTAATAACTAATAACTAATAACTAATAACTAATAACTGATAACTAATAACTAATAACTAATAACTAATAACTAATAACTAATAACTAATAACTAATAACTAATAACTAATAACTAATAACTAATAACTAATAACTAATAACTAATAACTAATAACTAATAACTAATAACTAATAACTAATAACTAATAACTAATAACTAATAACTAATAACTAATAACTAATAACTAATAACTAATAACTAATAACTAATAACTAATAACTAATAACTAATAACTAATAACTAATAACTAATAACTAATAACTAATAACTAATAACTAATAACTAATAACTAATAACTAATAACTAATAACTATAACTTTATAACATAAAATGCAGATATACACCTCCTTTAACAAAGCCCCGAAGGGATTTTTCGATCTATAGATCTGTTTTGTTTTTTATGCGAATTAAAATTTTAAGCACCCTATATACAAGAATGCTATAATAGAATTCTATACAAAAATGGAATTCTTCTGGAAATTGATTGTATTCTACCCTCTTTTGGGTCGGGAAATTAATTTTTCATGTTTATTTTTAACGAAAACTCACTATAGGTGGCATGGTCACACAAATTATGCTATTTCTTGGTGTTTCATTGAAAGTGAAAAACCTTTGATTTTTAACCCTATACTGCAAATGACCGCTTGTAGGTAGGTTGATTGATTAAGTCTTAAAGCATTTAAATGTGTCAAAGCAAGATTCAGAGTACTTATTATGGAAATAGAAACAACACAATTTAGGAGATCCATGAAATCAACAATTGGTTGTCGTGAACGTCAAGCAGATTTTCAACAATTTTCTTCCATTATCGAAAGAATTACATTCGTAAGAATATACCAAAACTTTTTATAGAAATGGGTATAAAGTTTGTTCCTCATAAATGGATATTGTTCATTGATTCTTCAAAAAAAAGTATGAAAACAGTTTTATGTGCTACAGACACAAGAAACCAAGATTCCAATAATATTAAATAATAACACAAAATAATCAGTGAAATATATACTGGAATCAGTAAAACATAAGTGATGTATATATTGTAATTTGAAAATAGTTTCTCTCTTTTAAGTGGAAAGGAGGATTCACGAAGAACATGTGTTTTATGTGTTTATGGAATATACTTTATAAAAGAAACCAATACCAAAATAGGGACGATTTGGTAATTTGATCAGCTAATATTATACACAAGCCACTTTTACCAACTAATAAAGTGTTACTACCACCACGTCATATTAAATTTAGTATATTTAAAAATTGTATTAAACACTTCCTTTAGATGAAGTCGGTTTTATACTTTACGGCCAAAATTACCAACTCAGTGCTAACAAAATAATAGGAGGTATAATATTCATTACTAAATAAGCATTTGCAATCCTTTTTTAATTTCACAAGTCCAGACATAAGGAAATTGATGAAAGATAGTGGATTTGAGACACTTTGCATTAACATAAATTAAATACATGAATTGCAATTGAAGATAGATTGGTTTGTAGTATCGACTTTCCACCCAACGAAGAGGACAGCGATGATGAACGGGAACCAGAAAAATAAAAAGAGATGGACCCATATGATAGAAACGGCCACCTATCGAGAATTTTAGCTAAAAATAAACATGAGAAATGTATTCCTTGATACAAAGAACTTGCCAGATGTAGAGGACAAAATCGGGTTTAGGGTTTTGTTATTTAAGGTGTAAACATTCATTTGCATTTGATTTCATCAAATACGAGGAATCTTGTTGCACTGCGTTATTAGTGTCTAATTGACAGCATCTTATAGACTTTACTGGCTATTCCTGTTTTTAAAAAAGTTTTTATTAATTTCAATATTATGTAGGCTAACCTAAGAATTTTTTTTACCCTTTTCTTGGGGTTAGTTAGCTAATATGAATGGCGCACGCAAACAATATACTATTAGGAATTGGAGCAACGGGAGACTATTAGAGAACACAAACGCAAAGGCTGAAACGAAGCCAGTGCAAGTAGCAGAGAAAAACTTTGTTGTTGGGTGAAAAGTTTTTGCTGTTTTGGACTGGCAGAGAACACGTAAGTGTGCAAAGGAAACAATTAAATCGAATCAAGTGGGTTAAATGGCAATTGTGTGGTCGTGCGTTTAATATGCCAGGATGTATTGTAGCAAGCGAAAGTACATTCGTATTCATTTCAGCCAATAGAAGAAATGTTAAATTGTTTATATGTTTTTATGGTCATTCGTTTCGCGTTTGCATACAAACACTCAAGCTTTCGACGCCTCTACAATCAAACTGATGGTACTTTGTTGCATCTTTAAATCTATTTTATTGTTTTTGGGCGGTTAAATAGCAACGAGACCTCATAAAAATTGACCGCGATAATGGAACATAGTGTTTTTCCAACGAACAAAAGCTACTTTCTTGCTTTCGGGTTAACGTTTTCGTGTATTTGTAAGTATATAACTTTGTTGCGCGCATTAGGCACTTTCAGAAGTCATTAGACTATTTGCTTGTGGTCATTTCAAAAATATGCTTCACTGTCGCTACCGCTCTTGCAAACTACCATTTGAAGTTTTTTTTTATCCCTTAAAAGCGTAATTAGCGGCGCTTGTTCGATGTTAAGCGCGCTCATTCATGGCTGCTGCGACTTGAGTGACTTGTGAAAAATATAATAAATAGCAGAAATGACTTTTGTTGCCTAATTTAAGGCGCCCGTACTGCCTTGCTATCTATTTAAATTGCCTACCTTTAACTTTTCACGCTTGCTTTTTGGTGTCGTATGCGTGAGGTATTAGTCTGTAAGTGAAGAAGTTGAAAAGTATATACTTCCTGATTAAAAATATATATTCTTTGTTATTGCTAATGCACATTCCCTCGTATCATATGCTTTTTAAATTGATGAAAGTTGAGGTGATCTTATAACTTCTAAGAAATAAATTTCTGAGTTGAATTCACAAAAAAAAAAAATTGTTTTAGAAATGTACAAATATTTCGGCTTAGCAAAGTGCTTCAACAGCATTGTATAGCTAATGTTCTTAAATTTACATGATTTTTAAATAAGTAAATTACAATTATTGAGCAACGTTTATGAATGTTATGTTCATTAATTTACCCTATTTATATGTTCATTTGAAGTCTAACAACATTCTCTGTTCTGCATATCTATATATATAAAATCAATCACGTTTGTATGTATGTACATTATGGACTCCAAAACCACTCAGACGATTTTGTTCACTTTCCCAGGATAGCTTCATTAGAGTGCGGAAAGTGTTCCCCTGAATTTTTTTCAGGGAAATGAGCCTGCTACCGAACTATCCCAAAAAGTCTTATTCATGGTTGTATTTATTTGATATTCGGTACATATGTAACTTTTAGCCTAAATTAACACAGGGACAACTTTTTCCTCTGGGAAGTGGCCAGAAGATAGATCTATGCTAAAATATTTTATATATTGTTCAAATGGTTTGATTTACCTAAAATTTGGTATTTAGGTAACATTTTGTCTAATTTGAGATAAGGACCACTTTTTCTTCGTAGAAGTGAACCTGTGACCGATCTATTCAAATGTCGATGTAATAAGCAATTACCAAATATTAGGCACATAAATGCAAATATGTAGATAGGAAAATATGGTAATAAGAAGTTTAACATTTCGGATTAACTGCATTATTATTTACAATGCCAATTCCAATATCTAATTCCAGCAAGATGGGAAAGTTCCACCACAACAAATGGTAGCGTGGTATTGCTAGTTCTACATAAAAGCAATGTGTATTGGGGGAAATTGTAATGTTTGATATTGTTTTACCACTAGCTATTTTTTATTGCGGTAGCTATAGCCGAGAGGTTAGGATTCCGTAATATCATTTGGAAGGCCAGGGTTCGAGTCCTGGTTTGACCAACATAAAAAATAATAGAAAATTAATTTAAATTAAAACAAATTTTATTTACATATTTTATTTTCTGTTATTTAATTATTCGTCTATATTTTATGAATTTAAACATGATTTGCATAAATATATCGATTTTCGATATTTCGACTTGTAGCATTTTACTAAATTAATTCATTGGATTTTGCAAAAAACTTAACCTCAAATTTAACTAAAAGAAGTTGGAAAACATTTTACTTTTATTTAGCTTTGCTTGCCCCTATGCTATTATTTTTATATAATTTAAATTTATAAAATTTAAATAAATTTTAACTATTCTCTCAGATGACTGTATTAAATTGCTAGTTTGTTGCCTTGTGTGCATGTGAAAGGAGTAGAAAAATGTTATTGTTAATGCTGAAAATCGTCTCCATAATTTGCAGACCTTTTACAATTTCGCTACATAAAACGAAATTAAAATTTTGTGCGCAAATTGTAGATTTATGACAATTTGTTTTAAAACAGTAATAGCAGAGGCACATGCAATGGTACAAAACACCAAAATACAAACAAACGTGCAAGTATGAACGTATGTTTCATAGAATTTTTTGTTTTTGCATAAAAACAGTGTCATTTTGGTAATGAACTACTCTAGCCCAAAAAGTTTTACCTACAATACTATTTTCAGTTATTAAAAAAAAAATAAACATGTCAACGGTAAAAATTTCTTGGTATGGCCTGTTACTTCTTGCACGAAATGGTTCTTATAATAATGCAGAACAGTAATAACAATCACTGAAGTATTTTAAATAACCAAGCCACACGCCAATGCGACAATTAAACTGAATTATTACCAAGCTAGGCAAAGCAAAGCGTGTGGTTGGTGTGCGACTCGCCCAGAACATGCCTGTGTATATTTACAAATATAGTAAAATACATATTGCTATGCACTCCCACTGGAGGTGTGCTAAAAGAAATATGGCGAATGCATTCAAGGCACTTTTACTTCGAATCGCTCTAACTGTAAGCGTATATGTGCTTGCTTGCATTCAGTAGGTAAACAGTGTTTTGTAAGTGAAATTATAAATGTTGTAAAGTTTGGCCTTTTAAATAAAAGTAGTAGAAAATGGATCCAATGAAAGAGGTTGTTCTGTACAACTTTGAAAGTTCAACGGGATTTGGCGGAAGTTGTTAGAGGCAAACAAATATCAAATACGACTATTAGATGAAGGAGAAGGTTTTGCAAAAATGTAACAAACTTAAAAGTCTATACACATTTATGAATTCTAATTTTGACCATTATTAAATATAAGACTATAACGCTGTTGGTTAACTACAACAAATATTGTAATCGATTAGTATTTTTCTAGATATTAGTTTTCCAATAGCTTATTCGGATATTTATTTCTTTTACACTTATTTGTTACCAAATTACTAAAATATTTGTTTGAAATTAAAATTTTGTATTTATAATTTGTCTGAAAAGTCAAAATAAGAAAATAAATTATTACTCTTATTAATCGAAAGGCTTAAGCTCGAAAAACAATATATATATATATATATATATATATATATACAAGTATATATGACTAAAATCCTATTACTTGTAAAGTTATTATTAGCAACAAGCACAATGAAAAATCAAGAAATTAATTTTTTTTTTAAATACGGGTGATCTATTTGAAATAAATTTAATAAATATACTTTTAACAGCCTTTTAACAGTTCGTTCGAAAAATGACACTCAGCTTTATTATTAATTATTTGAGTCGATGATATGCAGCACTCAAGATGACAGTGTTGCCATCATTTTATAATTAAGAATATAACAGATTTTTTTATTCTTTATCCAAAAAATAAGCAATGTATTCCTCATTTAATTCTTTCTTTTAGCTTTGAATAATAACCTTTTTATTGAAGAATCAAATTTTTTTTAATCTCTCAATTTATTTTGAATATATAAAATAAAATTTAAAAAAGTTATGTATAACTTAGACTTTGTTGGAAAAGTTTGGTCTTTAAAGTGCAATAAATTCAATTATAATAATAATTATTCGTGTCGAACGAATCGACCTGAAAATATTTTAAAATTGTTTGTTTTTGCACCTCCACAACTTCAAGGGAAAATTTTTAAAAATAGTTTCAGACCGATTTTTGTCAGTTATTTGAATTTAATTAAAATCGAAGACCAGCGTAATTTTTTGTTTCGCTTAATGTGGATTGACCTACAGCAGTGTAGATATGTATATCGCAGCAGAAAGAAAGAAGGCAAATGGTAACTGTTGCTTCCAACTATGTGGGTTTGCTGTAATGTGAAGTACTTCACGGTAAGCCCGTTTATGTTTGTATGGATATGTTTGGCATATGTTAAAATTGTTGTGACATGTTTGCTGCGTTCTCACTGCGTTTTGTAGGAAAGTAGCATCTAAACTGCCTAACATGCTCAACTGGAGTGTATGCTACTCGAGTAATTTTCTACCGCTCTCTTGAATGTTGGTTGTATTGGTGTTGTTGTTATTATACTTGTTAGAATCACTGCTGTAACATCACACGCCAGTAATTATGCTTAATGTCCAAGTCGGAACATTAAGGCATGCCAGCGGTTAGAAGCTCCTACTTTTTAATGTGTTTGTGTTGGTATATGTTTGCCAGCATGTATGTGGTTGCTTTGTTTTATATTGCTGCTGCATTTTGCGTATATTTACATTTCAGTCAGTATGGAGCCAGATTTTGCAAACTAGCCAAAAAGGTCTGCTGATACTTTGCACCAGGGTAAACTTTTGCAACCAACAAATTTTCATGCTACAGATGTTAGTATACACTATTCGCTAGTACAAACACAAAAAACTCATTTCTCAAATTTTAATATACATCCAACAAAGCATATATACCATTCTAGTGTATGTAGAAGTGTGAATGTAATTTAAATTTTCTTAAGTTTTCAGCAATTTATTAACCTTGTGAAAGCACTTCTACACAAGCAGATACACACCAGACATACATATGTAGGATATTTAAATATTTATAACTAAGTAATAAATAAATAATTCAGTCAAAAATCATTGATTACAAATAAGTCGTTAATTATTTGAACTTAAATTAAATTTTTCGTTAATTTTACATATCTTTGAAAGAAAATACAAATGCATAACTTTGATATTGCCGAAGCATAAACTTCAAACTGAAATGCAGTTCCGTAAGTGAAAGGCAAAGAAACTGATGGTTAAGAAGGCGAGAGAATGAAAAATATGGAAGTGAACTACCTTTAAATAAACGTCAACGCATTTTTCTGAATGCAATCGGACACGACTTACTCCTTCTTTAGAGCTAACATTATTAAATTCAACCTTTTAAAATCTGCGGATAGAACCTTTGAATTATCCCACCGGTCGTAAAAGTATGGCGGCTGGGGTGAATACCGTGGTAGGCAACTGAAGCAAGGTCAAAAATCTAAAGGTCAACGAAGGCTCGAAAGAATTATTATTTATATGAAAAGTGTGATATAAATAATGATTATTAAATAGTACAGAACATGTTTCAAGGCAAGCAAAAATTTAATGGTATATTTAAAATGCTACTGGTGTAAAAATCGGTTCTTTAGCAGGTGGGAAAATTTCAAAAGAGGATTGAGTTACCTGGATCATCCCGTTAGCCAGTCGGACTGCTCTATGAATCTTTAATTATTGTAGTTAAGTATATCTTCAACCAATATAAAAGCTATTCACTCTTGTGGTTGGCGTCGTCGACACAAATCGACTTAACAATATTGGTATTACCATAGAATTGATCGATAACTATTGACAGCTACTGACAAATAGCAAATAGTGCAAAATATTTTCTTTTCATTTAAGTATGTTTATAGATGGTGGAAAAAATGCAAAACAACCCCGTTGGTAATAACACTACTGTAAAAAATAAAATAGTAGAGAGGGGGAATTGTAAAGTAAGTTATTGTAAATAGGGAGGCGAATTTTAATTTGAATTTAAAGAAGCTGTCAGATTTTATTTAACAATCTAGTAATCAAACTAGAAGGATTTGGGTAATCATCAAAGTTAATTTAGAGAAAATATGTTACGTTTCTTAGAAAGAAAATTTTAATATTTATACCTTCATGTACATGAACGACTGTTCAAGTTTGAAGTTTTAAGTCATAAAACATCAAAAAAAAACCTAAGAACGTAAAAGTAGTATACCAACATACATAATGAATTGAAAATTGCTTCTGAAAATCATCGAAATCGGACGAGTGAAAAATATAGCTCCCATACACCCAATTGTCAGATGTGAGGCTTTCGCCAAAACTCAGTCAAACAAGCATTTAGGAGCATGGAATTAGGTATCCTACACATTGCATGCTGGTGCTCAAAATCATCGAAATCGGAATAAGAGATCTAAATTAATATGAGGTTTTGGTCCAAACATCCCTCAGACAATGTATAAAGAACATGAAAGGTGTAAAGACTTCGGCATGTCCGCATGACCGAAGGCAGACCTTCTTACCTGTTTTAAATAATTATACATACAAGATACCGAGCGAAGGTCAAAGTATTCAAACAGCCTTTCAGTTTCAATTTTTATAGTTCATTTTTGCTAACATTGAGAGATAAGATTTGGTACTATGTAGTCTGCATATTTGTGTAGTTTACTTTCGATACAGTGACAGTCTCACTATAAAAATTTATGATAAGGGTGCCATTTAGGACTTGTGTTTCATTATTCTACGCTAAAATTTGATAAAAAGATTCTTCTTTATGTAATTAATTTCTATTATAGGCGCATTCTAAACTTGATACTCACATGTTTGCCCTACTTTTATTAGAATTTGTGGTATACAATGACTTTCATCTAAAGATTGAAATTTACTTTTTCTGCATATCGCTTTCGATTTTTCTTGAATGCCACATTTTCATTTTTGTGAAATGAGGAGATTATTAAAAAAAAAAAAAAAAGATTTGTTTGTTGTTGATCGGTTAAGATATCCTATATCAACAATTTTCGGTAAACATATGACGTATAAAGAAGTGAGTGATTGACCATCATTGAAGACTCTGCGTATCTCAGCGCTTCCAGTTTATTTTTAAAATGGTAAGGTTTCTGTTTGGGAAATAATTTTCGTGATGAAAGCAGACACTAATGACTTATTCCCTTTTTTCAAGTTGGGTATTTGTGATATTTCATATTTTATTAAACCTAAATAATGTTTCTTTGTATGTAATCGTATTATTATCGTTGGTTTCGTCTAGTATTCTATTATTATTGATCTTGTTAGTTACTTTGATCGAGTAATTGTTGATTCTGTACTAGTTTTTACTGTTCTCTGTTAGGTCATTTATCGTTGTCAACGTTTTATCCTAGTTGGTGGCATCAGTAATACCTGTCATTTTCTGTCTGAGCCCATATAATTGATTGATAGTTTGTTTTTAACGTTTCTTTTCCTTAGTTTTTTCAGATGGGTTTCAATCTGAAATAGGATACTCCAGCTGTAGAATTCAAGAGCTTTGTTCTTGGTTTGATAGTGGACAATAAATTTTATATCGTTGATAATCCGTTTGCAATCGTCTAAGCCGATAGCGTGTATGATTTTGTAGTAGCCGTTTTGTTTTATCGTAATACGTAGATGTCCTCTTAACTCACGTTAAGCATGTTTTCAAATGAGATGTTGTAATTGTTACATTATTGTATTTGGTCTCTTTCTTAAAACAAATTGTTCTTTTTTATCCGTTTATTGAAGATGTTTCACCTGGTTTATATCTTCTTATTTTAGTCCTTTTTTGTTATGCCAGTTAATTTTTTTTTTTTTTTTGGTTGCTAACAAGTTTGTCTCTTACATCGTTACTAAGAATGTCCTTAAAGTCCTTAAAATCTTGATAACTCATGCCACCACTTTCGTCAAAGAAAAATCGCTGAATGATTTGTATTATCATATCTCTTTACAGCGATTAACTTTCTTAATAGAATAGTCAGGATATTCGGTTTGAAGACATCTTACTAATTCACTTATCGTAGAGTGACCGCTTTCTACTGCGCCATTTACTTCACTGTATTGTACTCTAGTTATTTTAATGTAATTGTGCTAATGAAACTACCTTCATTGTCCATTACAAATTTTTTTGGTACAGACAATAAATGAATAAGTTTTTTGGTTTAACTCGTATACGTAACAAATTTTTTTATTCTAACGAATTTCACAAATGTTGAATATTTATCTATACAGGTTATATGTTTTTCACATGCAACTTCCGTTACATCTATATAGCTTATATTGCGGTTCGCGATCAGAGGTAATTCCTATTACAATGACAAACTTCACAAGTGCTTTTGTAATTATACAACTTTGGTCTGAGGTATGTGCGCCAGAAAAGCGGAGGAGATAGAACCATAAAAATTTATACCGATCGGATCAGAATGACAAGCTGAGTTGGTTAACCATGTCTGTCTGTCCGTTTATCTATATAACCGTCCGCCTGTTTGTATACAAACTAGTCACCCAGTTTTTGAGATATTCTAACGAAACTTAGTATGTGGTCGAAATTTTGTAATTTATTGATCATTGGTCGGAATCGGCCAGATAGGTCGACTATATCATACAACTCCCATAGAAGCGATTTATTCAGATATTTGATTTTGGGTCATAAACATGTAGTGAACTGCATATTGGTACCAAAAATCCTTGAAATGAAATGACTATATAGTACAGCTTCCATACAGCCATTTCGCTCAGATATGAAGTTTTGTGTAAAAAATTCGTCAAAATAGCATCTAATAGTGTGAAATTTCGTATGCTAATTACGTAAATTCAAATATATATTGACACCAAAAATATTGATATAGTCTTTGACTAAAAGGGTATAAAGAATTAGACATGACCGAAAACAACACTTATTTCTTGTTCTCAATTAGTTTAGCAGTTTGAGGAAAATAGTATTTCTTCAATATTTGTTCCTTGTTTTTTCTTCCTTTCGGTTAGCTATTTTATGATTCTTCTTAATGATATGAAATTTTTCTTCATCGCTAGAAACGTCTATCCTCAGAATATTTTAATTTTATGTTTTGAAAAATTTTCTTTAAGGATTTCTTGAAATAAAGAGATATATTTTTTCGGGATTTTGGTTTTAATACTTTCTTTATTAAGCTATGTTTTTTTATATAGCGTTCTCATTCTCGTCCTTCAGAAAGTGACTGTGTAACGTTGTGTAACGTTTATAGTAACTTCACAATGAGTAATTAAGTCAGTATTACCTCCGTCTTCACTATATTAGGAATCATCATCCGAAGATGATAGGACGTTAATTGCGGTTAAAAGTAGCGATAAAGCATTGGCAACCACATTGGTGTTGTCAGGTTGGTTAATATTTTTATTGATTTTGTTCACTACAATGGGTTCAAAGCTAGTTAAGTATCCATATAATAGAAAACATCTTCTTTTCAATAGCGGAATAACTCTCTGCATAGGTGTTTTTTGAAATGCTCACCATTTTTAATTGACTTACCTTTGCTTGCGAATAAAAGCTTCTTACGTCAGGAAGCTTTTTAGTTCCTTCAGGTCTTTAGTCGACAACATCCTCTTTATAGAAGAAATTTTGTAAGGGTCGAACAGGATTCTATATTGTTTAACCAAATGGCCCAAAATCTGCAAATGTGGTTCGACGAGTTTCGATTTTTAAATAAATAAATAATCTTTATTTTTTTTAAATGTTTTTCCCTATCTTTATCCGAATTATACTATCGTCAACATATACATGACAGCTTCAACTAACTAAATGCTTTAAAACATCGTTAATCAATCGTTGAAAAATTGATAGTGCATTTTTTAGTCCCTTTATATCTACCATTAACTATTGAGCATATTTTTTATGCCTTTATTTTTCATTTTGATCTGGTAAAATCCAGATGTTAAATCTAGTGTGGTAAAGTATATATTTAGATTTGCTAGTGTATTATTTATATTCGAAAGAGGATATATGTGTAGAATATCTAACGTATTTAACCGTGTTATACCTAATCTATGCTCTCAAGGGAGAATTATAAAGATTTTTCCACAGCCTAATAATTTCATATCTTAGCAGCTCATGTATTTGTTTTTCAATTTCTTCGTATTTCTTCATAATATTTTCTACATCATTACCACTCAATTTCGGTGTTATTTACTTGCTTAACCATTTTTTATGGTAATTTAATTTTCGCAGTATGTAATATGTTGTTTTTTCTGTCAATTATTGCTCCCAATTCTTTAAGCGTATCATACCCGATAATATCATCAAGAGATCTTACATTTTGCAGCATGAAGATGTCAAGTGAGTCATAATGCCTGGGTTTTTGAAAATATGTCCACTTATTTTGTCAGTTATTATCACTTGTCCTGAAGCTTATTGATCATTAAAGGAGTCATTTATTTTGGTCACTAAAGAAATTTTTGTTAGCCATAGTATCCTGTCCATAGCATCTTGACTACAAAATATGTACATATATTTGCATACAATAGTACATGTACTTCATGCACAACTTAGGCATACAATTCAAGTGAAGCCCATGCAATCATCAAATGGCATGAAATGGCAAAGAATTTCTGAGCCAATTTATATTTCTTGTAAGAACAATAAGTTGGTAAATAGATTTTTGTTTGTATTTTAATTTTTATATTCTGCTCCTTTGGTAATTTTATTTTCTGTTTCCTAACCATGAGTGTGAGAGAAATGTGAAGTTGCAATATAGGAGCCATCGTATCTGTGTACTCTAATATTTGACTGAGCTAACATTTCATGATTAACGCAGATTTCCTTAGAATCTTCCGTAATATGTTTACTCTTACCAATTACAAGAATTTTCTGATATAATCTAACTAAAACAGATATATGTAAGTAATAAAGTGTGACATGCGTTGCTAATCAAGAAACTTGACTTACTTGGTTTCAACCAAAATTTTTACAATGGATTTTCTCATACCTGCATGACCGAACCCAAAGAGGAATGTTTAAAATTTCCAAATCATATTCCGTTGATGTTTCTTTATGAGTACCTCAAGGTAGCCATCTAGGACCGATTCTGTTGTCACTATTTATAAACGATATATCGTCTCAGATAAATCTTTCAAAACTTTGAATGTAAATTATTCGCATAAAGTTTTATAAATCTTAAACTTTGGTAAGTGAAGATATCTTACTACAAATATTCCTAAACAGCATGGTGTAAATGAATGGTGTAAAATAAATCAGATGACCCTAAATGTTAAGAAATGTAAAGTCATATGTTTCTCCCGAAGAGCCACGCAGAAAATTACTTACACTATAGAAAGGCATCTTTGCTTTTGTAGAACAGTGGTCAAAAGAGTTTAATGATCCTTATGTTATTAAAGCTTTAGTAAAACCTATTCTGGAATACGGTTCGGTGATTTGGAACAAGAAGTATCATATTTTCTCTGATAGGATAGAGTCTATTCAAAAACAATTCCTCCTATTTACCTTAAGAATTTTGCGTTGGGACTTTCAGAACAATCTTCCTCCTTATACTAGTTGTCTGAAACATATCAATCTCCCTACTCTCACCAGTCGTTGGGAAATGCTTGGTGTAATTTTCATGGTTAAAATAATAACAGACTCAATTTTCAGCCTCCTTATTATCTCTGAAATAAAATTTAATGTTCCGTTTAGAATGTCCAGACATTTTTGCCCCTTGTTTCTGTAAACTTGTAAAACGAATTTTGAATTTCACGAGCCTTTGCATTGTTTGTGTCTTGATTTCAACTCTCATTCAAGCACATTTACATATCTGACTCGCTTTTTCATATTAAGAAAAATATTTTGTCGACTCTCAACTAATCGTTACATTACATTTTATATTTGAAATAATTCTTAAAAATCAGCTGATGAATTTTGTTCTGTAGGTGAACTTTTTCAGTTCTCGGCCCTAAAAAACCCCTGCCTATCGTGACTCGGTATTCATGAAAAACAAAACAAGTTCCGCATGACGCGTGGGTAAACCGTTGGGAATAATAATAATAATAATAATAATAAAGTTTTGATACTTGAACATTCCCGATTAATTTCAAGCTGATAAAAGTTGTTAAACTGCTCAGTAGAAAATCTTTATAGTTTTCACTCACTCTTATTTAAAGCACTCACTTATTATTTATGTTATTAATATCTTTCAACAAGCCTACATACACATATTTTTTGTAGGTGATTCAATTATAATTTAAGTATTGAACTTCATGAATTGACAAATTCAATGAACAATTCGTAAATTAATAATAATAGGAAACATATATACAAACAGTACAATACTCACAATCACTCCCCAATATTGGAATTTAATTAAATCAGCGTGTGGTGGCGACCGACGGGACAGTCTCATTCATGCTTGAATGCCCTGAATTTCGTTGAGAAATATTCCAATTTTACGCACAATACGTCGAATATGTGTGAAAGCTTTTTAAAAAGCCATCAACGTAAATACAATTTTTTGTTGTTAAAAAATATTTAAAGCAATGCTTAACAATTGCTGCACAAATCAGGCGAGATCATGAAACAAAAGGTAAAAAATAAAATAATATATATTTAATATTGTATATGGTATTGAATTTCTTTAAAAGACGTTAACGTTTTGCAAATATATATATAATCCCTTGAGTGTCATATATGAAAGAGTTAAGTACTCACAAGAGCAGTCACATCAATCAGCTGCACTAAGTTTTTTACAGCGCACTTTTACTTATTCGTATAAATGTTTCAGTTGTTTAAAGTTCTTACAATTAAAAAAAATTTTTGAACAAAAGGCCTAAATTTTATAAATCTTAATTATTGGAAATACGCTCCTTGTCTCAGGAAAACTAATTTAACGCTTTTAAATTGCTCATGGATAAATAAGTGCTTATTTACAACTGTACATTTTTTGGTTATGTATTCTCATTGTTTAAGATTATTAAAACTTCCCGAATTTGAAGTAAAGTAAAGGGCCTTAAAAACATATGGAATGCAAAAAAAAAAACATATCGTTTGTGATGTCATGCTCACCTGTCCCATATAACTTACAAAAATGTTGGTTGCAAGCGTAATTTTTGGAAAATTCCACAGCAACTGGAGCAATATGTGAATGCAGAATGAATGTAAGAGGATTTGTTTTACATTTGCCGGCAGAAAGTACCCTGCAGTGAAAACGTAGACTAGTATGAAATAGGTTGAAATCATACCAGTGAGTTCACCAGTAGCGGGAAAAATAATAACTTTCACGACCATGCCATTGGTATGTGGTTATTATTTCTAGATCGCCACGACTGAGTTTCATTTCCGAAAAAACATTTTAGCAATGTGCAGTTAGTCGTTGCTCTCTATATCACAACGATAGCCGAGTGGTAAGAGATTATCACTTTAGCGCGTGAAGTTCTCGGTTCGATTCTCGCTGCAGGAAAATTAATTTTTATTTTTATTTTCATTTTCATTTTATTTTTGGTGAATTAAAAATTCAACACATACTTATATATGACAGTTTGTAGGGTATTGGCGGGTTAAAACTACAAGTTGCTTAGACGGGAACTATATGCAAGATGAACTATATATTACAAAAATTCAAACTAGTAGGATTCTAGTTGACAGCTGATATTTTTCCCTGCAGGGTATGTATAAAATACAAATACATAAAATATATAAAGTCCTAAATCCATTATTTTACTATTGCTTCCACATCACGAAGTTCGCTTTTCCTTGACATTTTAGTTAATTTTTTTTTATACATTCTGGAATGTAAATGGCTACTTAGATGCCGAATCAAGGGCTCACTCCTAATAAACTCATCGTTGGCAGCACATTTCAGCAAAGTATACAATTACTTTAGCTGCAACAATTACGGTATTATAAAAATGGATTTACATAATATCAGTGTTGCAGCATTAAGATGTACACAGCTGTATCATTTCATACGGCTACTTTCTTATATGTTAAGTTTTACTTTGCTGCACCAATGCACTAGAACGACAGTAAAATACTAAACCGGTTTAAATGCTATTCTCCCTCTTAAAGAAGGTGTTAGCATTTTAGTGTATTTAAGAGAAGAGCCCCTCCGAGCGTATTTTTGACATAAAATAAAAACTCCTCATGAAAATCGTGTGGCCGTTCGGAGGTGGCTTAGTACACTTGTAGGAAAAACATCAAGACGCATACCACCAATCGGCTGCAAATCGCCTCAATGGTTATAAATTGCCATGTATACTTGGGAACGAAATATCATGTGCCATTCGAAAACATTTTTGTTTCTGAGTTTCTTTAAAATATTATATATTATATTGTTACATTATGTTGTAAATCAAAGGACTGAATTGCATGAGCGCTATTAATAAAACACAAGCAGAATTTTCCGAATGACCACTCGGTTCTTACGATTAAAATTATTTTTTTATCATTACACATTTATTTATTTGCTAAGTTGGTTTCCTATGATACTTATGTATGGATGGATGTCACATCACTATACTAATAGTTGTGAATTTGTAATTGGTGTTTGTGAAGAACTTCGCTAAAGCTCGCTATTTCATTAAACATCCTACAGAATTGTGCAGAATAAGGTATCAAGTTAATAAGCCTCCTACATATAAAATTTCCCCTTAATTGCACTAAAGGAAAGCAAGATCATAATTTAAAATCAGCCTTTTTGATGAATATTCATAAATCACTCCCCATTTTTACACATATCTACTTATCTAATATGTCTTGCCATTGTTAATTTGCTTTTATTTAAAGTATATTTAGTTATTTTTTATACTATTTTCTTCTTTGTGGAGTAGTGCGTGGTCGCATATCGCCGCGAGCAATAACAAAGCCATAAATCAGCGACATAAATAAATATGTGTTTAGAATTTTTTTTTTTACTTTACATAAATTGTATACAGCAAGTAAAGTCAAAATACCCGAAAGCCAAGTTCTGAGCCACCTAACATATGCACAATGGAATGACTACGTACCGAACGAATTTCAATTAAGAATAAAAATATATTTTAACCCTTTTTTTACATTTATATATAACATATATAACATGAACATGTGATAAGAATTGTTTCCAAAACAAATAAAAAGATGTATATTCCAAGCAAAAATGTACTTAAAAAAAAAAAAAATATTTAGTGGGACCACTTTGGCTCTTCAGAAAAGTGTTGGATTTGTGTTGTTTTCATGTACATAACTTTGGTCCGAAGCTTCCATACCCCATTTAATCAGATGTGAGACTTGTCAAAATTCAGTCAAACAAGCATCTATGAGCATCAAATTCGGTATTATCCATACATATTATGCATTGCATATTGGTAGCAAAATTCATCGAAATCGGAATACTATCATATAGCCTCATAAAACCGATTTGTTCCGATATGAGAATTTGGGTAAAAAAAAAAACATTAAAAAGCTTCTTTGGTATTCTACGGACATAAATTCATGTTCATATTGAAACGGAGAGTCATCGAACCGAATTTGCAATAAATTTGATATGTTCATGAAAGGTATAAGACTTCGGCATAGTCGAAGAAAGCCGTTCTATATAGTTTTAAAATATTTTTCTTTATCTAAAAAATATCAAACCAACGAAAAACTAAATAAATTACCTTTAAACTGAATATTTAATTGAGTAGCTTTCCTTTGATAAATTCATTGAAAATAATCAATTATTAGCCAACTTATGACTTACTTTATAGAGCTACCTTCACGATAATCGCTGATTTTGCCACGCCTATAACTTTCAGACTTTTTAAAAAAATTCCTGTCAGTAGAAGCGTTAACCATAAAACCATTTGTTGAATTTCAGACAAATCGAATACCATAGCACAGAAAATCACCATTTTTGTTATGTTTAGTATGGATTCACCATGTATGTACGAGTATGAGGCGTTTTGAGCTGAAGAGTTATAGACAATACTGTAACAAGATATGTTTTATAGTTTATTGGGTGTGATTTTCGGAGGAAGCTGACAGCTCTGTTGAATAAGTAAATGAAATAGATGACGTCATCTCCTCCTGAATTAGTTTTCTACGTGGGATGAAGAAGTGTTAATACGACAAAATAAAGAATGAATACTTTGTGTTTATCTAGATTTAAATGAGAGGCAGTGGGTAATCGGACCAAATGTTTTTCAAATATTCCTTTAGTTGACAAACACTTTGTGTTTTGCCTTTGCGTTAACTGAAGCGTAAAATCACAGCATATTAATTTTTTGACGCATATTTTCAATACTACATTACTTATTTGTAAAAAAAATCTTTAATAAAACCATAACTGTGCATGAAAACCATTTTCCTGTTTCATGTGCATGAATTCCTTTTTTTGCTGTTTCCAAATAAGCAATCGTACAAATGTGAGTTTGCTACGCACTTACCGTTGAAATTTTGCACTCTATTCATTCATTTCACGGCAGGAGGTGGAAATGCGAATTGCTAAAAGTTTTTTTGCGTATTCTTTTTAGTTTTTCTTTTTCAAATTTTAAAGTGCTTCCTCGCTTTCCTGACAATAGGTTTTACCACTTTATATTTTATATAAAGACAAAAGTAAATTATATGTGTCTTATTTTACGTGCTATGCCAATTTTTTTGTCCTATCGAAAAAAATTCAATTCCGTGTAATTTCCGCTAGAGTTTTTTTTTATGCGACCACCCGCCGCTGAAATAAGGTATCGCGGCATCAAAAAATACTAACGCTTCAGTCAGTAATATTTTTGTATTGTAATAATTTTGCTTTTATGCATTCCACTTCCTTGTTGTTGCTCTAAAAAGTCTGTATTTTCTGGTTCTTATATTTCTTTTTTTGGCTACTTTTTCTTTTAAGCAGAACATGTCGTGATGAAATCTCTTTTTAACAACTTTTTAGGAAATGAGTGTGTTAAAAAAATAAAATCTTGAAATTTACCTTTATTACTGTGAAATCACATTTTATTTTTAGTATAAAATGTTATTAAAAAGGCGTTAAATATGCTTAGAAATTTCTATAGTTATGATATGACCGTTTTCGAATACACAGTGAGGGTTACGAGATAGGAAAAATCTTAAGTAACATTTTTCACCAGCGGGAGCTGTTTTGAGTGAATTGAAGAAGTTCTCGCTGAAATATCAAAAGTAACATAGTCTACCGATGCAACTTGTTGGTGAGTACGCACTGATTTTTAATGAAAGATATGGTTTTATCTGATTAGAATATTACTACAATACCAGCATCCCCAGTCAAAAGTTGATATGGCTTTTTGTATTTCGATCAATTATTATATATTTTAACTGATATTGTAGTGAATATGTCTGCAAAAATTAAAAGTTTTATTAATATTTAATTAACGCAAAATCTTAAACTTATCATTATACCCGGCGAGCTTCGACTCACTCTAATTTATCACTTCAAATAAACTCCAGAGTGCAGATGAAACAAATGAAACAACTGCATTTGCTCAGTAGGAATTAAAGGACGCCTGTCGAACTGCTCATAGCATGACATCTACCATTATTTAACTTATATGTAAATATACCCACGATTTATGCTTGTATACGAATCATACCAAACTTTACTCAATCTAACTGATATATTTATACTTTATTATTAATAACATTTTTAAACTGCATATTTGTGCTGAAAATCATCGATCTTGGAATACTATATCAAATCTATTAGTTCAGATATGAAATTTTGGGTCAAAATTCTGTAAAGAAAGTGTGTAGAGGATCACTGAAATTAAATTTATTTGTTAATTATAGCCCCCACACAACCGATTTGTCCATATATGAGGTTTCGTGTCAAAAAACCGCCAAAAAAGCACCCAAGAGCGTGAAATTTGGTATTCTATAGACGAAATGTAAGTTTCCATTGACGCTGAAAATCATCGAAATCAAATTTTGCAATTTGCAATGAATTTGAATGTTCACGAAAAGTATAAAGATTTCGACATGGCCGAAGACAGCCCTTTTTTCTTATTTTTTTTATGGAAACCTTCTCCTGGAAACGAGAAGTATCTGAAAAACAACCATTCCTAATTGATGAATTACGTTAAAGTTTTCTAATTATTGAAAGCACGTGTTGGACGAATGATCTCAGAAATCGCTATCTTCGTCAATCGCGTTTGTAATAAAATTGAATAGGAGGGCTTTGTTTAAATAATTTGTTTCTTAAATAAATATTAAACAGCGACGTTGCAGGTTAGTCTGTTATACCTGTGACGTCGCTGTTTCCAGATCTATGTTCCACATAAGGTGGATGTCCACCAATGGGACCGGATAGCAAGGCGCATTCAGGGTTGAGATCAAACTTATTAAGCCTTGGCTCCGCGCGATACAAGTGTGAGTGTATTACTAAAGGAATGCTGCATACTTTGTATCTGAGGCAGTGTTTTATTTTAAAGGAATGATGAATTAGGGAGCTTTAGCAGGGATTTTGACTAACTCATATAAACTTCTATTCAATATAATTGTTACAAATACATCTAAAAATAGAGAGTTTAGAAAATATATTAAAATGGATCTACTTAATTTTCTTTGATCCTTTTATTAGAGTAAATTTTTTCTTAAATATATAGTAAATATACTGTTATATATAAGCGTCATTAGGAAGGCATAGGTAGGCAATTGCACTCTCTTACGAATGTACAATTCGTGTTACCCCGTTTCTGCAATGTAGATTACATAGAGGGAATTCCGTTTAATAAAAAATATTAAATAAGTACAATTTTAGTGAACATTTTTAATACATTTTTTCATTTGAATGAAATCTGAATGAAATAATATAGATGAGCGAGTGTATAGGCGATTATCGACTGAGTGATACCAGTGAGCAGGATATGAACTTCTTGCACAATGGAAACAATTAGTGTCAATATTACTACAAAAACTTTTTTATCTATTAATAACATAATGTACATTCTACGCATTTCAAAAATGGTTGAATAAAAGAATTTTAAATGTTTACACATAAATACACACAAAAATAATGGATGCTGCAGGGTAAATTTAGCTGCGACCAACAGATCAGTTGAACATTTCAAAGGCCAACAGGCGTACACAAATTTACACACTGTCAAGATAATTTCATATGAACAGATTTTGTATAAGTATTTGTACAAGCTCATACGTACATTTGTATGCACAAGAGTTGTGGGCATTTACGAATTTATGTGGGTATTGGGGTGGGTAATATTTTGAATGTTAGAGATCTTTTATGTGGGTTGTATGACCAGCATTTATGAGCTCTTAACCATATGAATTAAATATATCCAAATGAATACTTACATATGGATGTGTTTATTTTATTTATTTATTTAAAAGAGAAACAATTATTAATAATTATTCCACTTACGTACTAAAGCACTGGCTGCCAGGGCCTTCGGCTTATATTTGAACTAATATCTACAGTATAAGAGAATTAAAGTAGAGGTGACAAGTACTGTTTAAAGTTTACTAATTACAATTTATTCATTTCTTATTTGGTACGTATAGAGTGTTTGTTATAGATAGTAAATTAAATTTGATAATCGGTATATAATTATATGTTTATTTTGGAAAGAGTTACAAATTTTGCAATTAGTTTAATGTTACGGTCGTTTGGGAGTTTAAGATGATCTGACGGCTTGGAGTTGTTGAATACTGCATTTCTTATTTCTTGTAGGTCTGGGTAATTGTCAAGGATATGCATAACATTGAAAACTGTAGAACCACAACGCGCGCAACATGGTTTAGGTAGGCCTTTCAAAACATGTGCGTATGTTGTAAGTGTGTGTCCAATCCGGAAACGTGTAAATGTTATTATATTCCTAGAGTAGGAATGTGACGGGTAGACTGGTTTTGATCCCGTCGTGTTAAAGGTTTTGTAGTGATGGTTGTAGTTACTCCACTGATTTAAGATTTTTCATCAAGAACTTGGTTAACTAAATTTTTTATATCTTTATCGGTGAAATGCTCAGATGTGTACAATGGTTCACCACAAGTTTGTTTAGCTCTTCTATCAGCGATTTCATTGCCTTGGATTCCTATGTGCGCAGGCACCCACATTAATTTTATTTCACTTGTGTTATGGAACAGAACGTTGCGTATCTTTATTATGATGGGGGTGTCGTTCGTTTGGTTGAAGACAGCTTCGATAACAGATTTGCTGTCAGAGCAAATAACAGTTTTTCTACCGCGTTGCGATGAAAAAAGTACTGCTTCTAGTAAGGCAGCTGCCTCGGCTGTAAATGCAGAGCAGTATGATGGAATAGAATATACAGCAATGGTAGCACCCAATATGTTTGTCACAGCAAATGCAGTACCGGTGTCTGATTTAGATCCGTCTGTATAGAGCACCTCCCAACCTTTGTTGTAATGCTCTAAGGTTTCATTATATAGTTGGATATATTCACTATTACTGGTAGTACTCTTAAGGTGATGTTGTAAGGTATTGATATATGATGGCTTAAGTTTAGAGACGAAGGGGAATATCGCTGTTTCAACCAATGATGGGATAGCAATGATTTGTAGTTCTTTCGCTATGTCTAAGGCGCGTATTATAGTAGATGATTTAGGATGATTTATGTTTTTTAAATTATTAAGAGCGTTTTTCACTTGTGCGAACAACAATTTGTTCAGGATATTTAGCAACTTTGGGATGAGACCCATCGTTATCTTGGCAGTCCTTTGGTCTATAGTAGGTAACCCGGCTTCTGTTAAGATTGGTTTGATTGGTGAAGTTGGAAAGGCTCGAATGGACCTTCTAGCTGCCGCATGATAAGGAGCGCAAAGGAGCTTGATATGACTTTTAGCACAATGACCATATATTGAAAGACCGTAATCTATCTTTGATAGTAATAACGCCTTGGTAATATTTACAAGTGTATTTGTATGACATAAAGAATACTTAGAAGATAGAAATTTTATAATGTTCAGTCTAGTAGATAAGCTTAATCTAACGTATTTACAATGTTCCTTAAATGACATGGTTTTAACAATTATTATACCCAATATTTTTAAGGAATTAGTGTGAGGTATTTGAAGGTTACGAAAGGAAAGGTATGGGAAGGAGCACCGGTGTTTTCTGCAAATGTGGAAGGTGGAGCATTTGCTTGTTGAGATATTTGCCCCAGATTCCTCAGGCCATTTACTAATATCATTTAAAATTTTTAAAAATTTTTCTTTCACTTTATGTAAGTTCTTATTTTTGGTGAAGATAACTACATCATCGGCATAAGAGAAGTGTTGAATGGTCGGACCAGTAGGGATTAAAGTGCTTATTTTGTTGAAAGCTATTATAAAAAGAGTCGCCGATATGGGTGAGCCTTGGGGTATACCATTGTATAGGTGATATATTTGTGAGTGACGTTTATTGTTAGAAATAAAAAATTTGCGATGACTCAGAAATGATTTTATAACGTTATAAATTTTTGTACCAACTTTCTAACGTTTTAGCTCTTCTAGTACTACATGCACCCCAATTTTATAGAAGGCCTTTTCAAAGTCTAAGCTTAGTACGGAGGTGTGATTACGAGCTGTAATCGCTGTAGAGGCAAAGTGCTCAAAATATAATAGAGGATCCATTACTCCTAAACCTTTTTGGAAACCAAATTGGTGGGGGTTAGTGAAGCCACTCGATTTTGCGTACCACATGATTCGAAGGGATATAATTTTTTCTAAAACTTTGGACATACACGGGAGTAGGGAGATCGGTCTATAATTCTTTATAAATTGAGGGTTTCCGTTAGGCTTAAGGATGGGGATAACTGTGGCAGTCTTCCATTGTTGGTGATAATTACCGGAACTAAAGATGTCGTTGTAGAGTTTAACGAGTCTATTTTTAAGTACAAGTGGGATTTGTTTTAGTATGGGGTAAGATATTCTGTCCGGTCCAGGTGTTGTACCTGAAATCGTTGAAATTGTAGTAACAAATTCTATTGCAGTTATATGGGAGTTAATTATAAGGGCTTTTGGGGATGGACGTGGATTGCTATAGTTCTCATTTAAAATATTTCCTTTTTTTAGTTTGAACCTGTTATGGAAGTTGCTATCATTTGAAAGGGATGACCATGTTTGACCAAATTTTTCATAAATATCATTTGGGGAGTAAATCGGCCCTTGTTTCGTCTGGATATGATGTATGCCAATTCGTTGGGTACCGCCTGTCAGGTATTTTAAATCTGACCATATGTTTTTGGGGCTCGAGGAGGGGTTAATATTCGCAGTAATTTTTTCTAATGATTGACGTTTAGCTGATTTTAACTCCTTTCTAAATTTATCGTTGGCTTTTTTATAATTAATTAGGTTAGTATCGGTTCTATTTTGTTTAAATTTTATCCATAAGCTCCTTTTATTATTTCTTAAAATGTTTAAGGTATTGGACCAATAGGGCAGTTTTGCTGAGAATTTTTTGGTGCTCGTTTGGGGGATAGAAAGATGAGCGGCAGAGAGAATGATTGATTTTATCGCTGAAGTTTCTTCATTTATGTTTTTAAGGGGTGATTTTTTATTAGACAAGGATAAGCAGAGGGATGAAAAGGTAAACCAATCTGCTTTATGTGTAAGAAACTTTGATCTGGGTTTGACGTTGTATGGTTTGAGAATTGCAAGGGAAGTTATGATGGGAAAGTGGTCACTATTGTGAAGGTCATCGATGGTATAGGAGGAAAGCTTAGGGGCTAGTGTGGTCGAAGCTAGGACAATATCGGGATGAGTGAATGTTCCATGGGTCGAGAAATGCGTTGGCGCACCGTCGTTAAGTACAATTAGATCATGGGATAATATGACGTCCTCTATTATTTCACCTCGCCTGTTGGTATCTGTGGACCCCCATAAGGGGCTCCATGCATTAAAGTCCCCTACTACTAGAATAGGGGTATCGATGTTGTTCAAGATATTTGTAATATCTCCAACGCAAAAATTTTGATGAGGAGGGATGTAACAATTGAGAATTGTAACTTTAAAAGCGATTTCTATTTCAAATGCTAAACATGAGATGTTTGAGTTGATTTGAATACGTTTGTGGGGTATAGATTTTTTAATAAAGACAGCTATTCCTTGTTTACAAGTGGTATTTTGACTATTGTTATGAAAGGGGAGATGTTAAAGGGGAGATGTGTTTCTTGTGTTGCTACGACATCAGGAAAATATTCCTTTATTAGTATATTTAAATCTGGGTAATTATTAAATATACCGTTCATATTCCATTGCAAAATTTGCATAAATTACTCTAACATTGTGGACTCCGTTAAAGGAGCTTCTAAGAGAGAGGGGTTTAATGCTGGGGAAGTAAGGTGAGAGATTAGTGCGGACAACATTGACTGCGTAGAAGAGTCGTCGACTGATGCTGAGGTTGCTGTGTTAAGGACAGATACTGTGGTATTGTTTTCTTCTTTTTCTTTTGATTTGCTTTTGTTTGTATATTCGTTTGATATATTGATACTGTTGTTGCTACTCGAACTTGTTTGTTCCGAGTTGGCGTTATTGAGATTGTTGTTTTCTTGATTATTGTAGGTATTGAGTTTTGTTATGTTAGCATAAGAGGTACTAGTAGAAGTTTCTTTAAGAGTGGGAAGAATTTGCTTTTGGTATATTTTCATTGCTTCGCGCATGGTGCATTTGTTGTCGGTTTTTATTGTAATTATTTCCTTCATTTGTATATACATAGGACATGACTTGCTGGAAGCGGGATGACTACCTGAGCAATTAGTGCAAAATGATCGTGTACAAAGCGAGGGTGAGTGGGGTGGAAGTGCACATTCGTCACAAACAAGGGCATTTGTATTGCATCGTTTAGTTGTATGACCAAGGAGTTGGCAAGATTTACATCTCATTGGGTTCTCGTAATACGGTCTTACTTTAGTGGTGTAACATGAGATTTCAATTTTTCCAGGTAGGTGACACATGTCAAACGTAAGTAGAACGACTCCACTTGGAGTTGGTGTATTGTTTATATATTTAGGAAATTTGAAAATTGACACAACACCCTGTTCTTTCAAATTCTCTATGATTTCTTTATCTGGTACTTAAACTGTTCCCTTTACGTTATTAAGGTTTTTATGGTAGTCACATTTTATTTCGCAAATTCCAAATAAGGTTTTTGTTGCTATGAACTTTTCAGCAGCTTGAGCGTTCTTCACAAATAACAACAAATTGCCATCTCTCAGTTCAGATATATTAATAATTTCAGAGCTTATATTTTTTAGTGCTTTATGCACAGCAAAACATGAAAACTTATTCAAGGGTTTATTAGCATTCACAGCACTTACCACCAAGTATTTTGGATGATCTTTTTTAACTATGGGTAAAATAGGAAAGTCTTCAATTAAATTGTGATGAGTTTTTTCTTTTTTGTTTTTGGGCTTGAAGATAGCAGGGCAAACTTGTTATCCCCAAGAGGGGTGCGCCCGGGGGGCATTGTTTTTCTAGTTTTTATGTCACCTATGTATGTATTAATTACTAAAGGTAGGAAAGAGAATTATTTAGTTCACTCTGTGATGAAATAGAAAGAAGTGGAAACAAAAGAAGATCACGAAAAAAAGTCACTCTGTCACTGTCAACACAACCGTACTCAGCGAAAATCGGTCGATGACTGATATGGATGTGTTAAACCCACTAAACTCAAATAAAAAAGCAGAAGGGAAAGGAACAAAATGTTCTTCGGAAAAGGGGGTTCTTTTTTTATAAAACATTTTTCATTGCTTCTTTTTGATATATGTACATTTGTTTAAATATTATAAAGCAACTGCTCCAGCGAAAAAAATAAATCCCTCCATTCGGATTGCGTACAGTTATTGCATATGAGTTATGTTTAGCCATAAACGGCAATAAACAGCTCAAGAGCAATCGCTGAAAGTATCCATCAACAGCTGTCAATTGTAATAAAGGATTAAGCTAAGTGGATATATGCTTGGATATATGCGAAGAAAATAAGAATGATGCGTTCGTATTTTAATTTGGAAATAACTAAGCGGTTGGGCTCGTTCTTAGATTTAAATATATGTTTTAATAAAATCATACTTGTAGTTATGACTATTATAAGTGATAAGAGGTTTTGAGTCGAAAATC
This sequence comes from Neoceratitis asiatica, assembly GCA_030068015.2. Taxonomy (NCBI): domain Eukaryota; kingdom Metazoa; phylum Arthropoda; class Insecta; order Diptera; family Tephritidae; genus Neoceratitis; species Neoceratitis asiatica. The sequence goes on from CM061524.1 coordinate 83,526,314, forward strand.
CTTCAAAAAAAGCTTATAGAAGCGTGAAACTTGGTTTATACACACATATAATAAGTTGTTCATTGATGCTGATAATCATCGGAAGCGGAAGAATATGGACGTACTAATAGTAAATAAAGCCCATATGTTATATTCGTCCTGGATTAACCCTCCTTGGGGTCTATAGTAACAAATAAGATATTAGTATGAGCCTTTGAAGAAAACTACAACCACTCCGTATGCATTTCCGGCATAAAAGAAAATAAATATTTCTGAAAAATGTTCAGAACATCGAGGCAAGAGATTTGTGGTGCAACCCATTAACCATTGACCCCGAAGTTTTATAATTAAAAAAAAAAGATTACAGTTAATGAAAAATGGTATAAATAATTCAATCTTTATTTACTGAAATGTTTTAAGTAATTTATAGACGTATATGTTTTATTATTAAAATATTACCTTTCTGAAACGTGGTGGTTGGATTTCGTATCGATTATATCCTTGCGACAATGAAAAATTTAATGGCTGAACTTTTCTTTCGTTGTTTAACATTCGCCTCAAAAGAAGTTTTTTCTAACAGTTAATGTTAACTGCTTAGCCTAACATAATGTTAAGTATTAGCCGGGCACTTAAAACTTGCAATATTTAGGGCAGAGACCTAAACATATTCTCTGTTAATAAATTGTTTTTTGTACCATTAATTTGAGTGTTTATAAAATTTAATTAAAATTGTTTTTTAATGAAAATAATATTTATTGAAAACTGAGTAAATAAAATTCAAAGTTGCAGATGAAAAAATATATATAGAAATATATGTTTAATATATGCATGCATATATGGGGTACGCATGTGAGAAGGAGAAAAAATTTAGTGGAGTTTATGAATAATCCGGATAATAAAACGAGAAAATTTGCATATACTGTTTTAACAGGAAACCAAAAGGGTGAACCCTGGGCACGCTTGTATATCTAGCAATTATTAAAGATCATGAAAGTAAATATGGAATAGTTTCAGTCTCGGCTTATAGTAAATACCAATTTAGAGCATTTTCTTACAACTCTGTTAAAAAAATCGAATTTCCATATTTTTTGTCAGTTATAGTAAATTTTGTGTAAACTCATTTATATAAATTTTATATAAATGTATTCATCTGAATTGAAAACAAAATATCTTGCAAACTCACCCTAATTGATAATTTATGTAAATGCCCGTGCGAATGTCGACATCGCTGAAGGTGAGAACAACATCAACGCCGGTTTACATAACATGATAGAGTCCTAACATTGATACGCAATTGTCCTATCCAAAAAAGGTGTACAGAAATGTAATTAAGATAACAATGCCAAGCGAAGAAAGGTGAGACACGTAAGTCATGACAGCGTTGAAGGAGTCTATTCAGTCAATGCAAAGTATGCGACCGACGTGACCTGTAAAAATTCTAAGTGCCATTACAAGAATGAGTAGCACTTGTTAAGAATTTCGCCTGGGCAGGGTAAGGAGCGTTGTGTCGACAAACTTAAGAAAAAGTACAATATTAAGGTGTTTCATATCTACAGCTAATTTTGGTATAACACTGCGTATAGGCAATTAACAAAAGGCTCTAGGGCTCATAATTTTAGGAAATGCTCTTACCAATGCTAAAGAAGAAGAAGAAGCTCTTCCCAAGAAAACTGTTTGACGTTGAAAGTTTATTTTACTAAGTAAGAAACTTTTAATTTTTTGTTGATTTGTTTCTTCAATATTCGAAGAAATTATGAGGTTCTTGAATTAAAAAAAAAACGGTGCGCTGTATTAAAATGGGTTAAAAACCGATAAATGAATTTTTATTTTGGTTTATTGCTTTTATCGGAGAGTTTCTATTCCTTTTTTCACTAACTAGTATTATGTAATCAAGGGGGTCAAGTTATGAACATAAAAATCGGAATCAAAGTCCCTGGAAATTATGTTGTAGTTTTTTGCTTGTAAAATGAAAGATAATTGAATAGTTGAATATGATAGTTGTGAAAAAAAAGTGAAAGATAATTATAAGTCCAAAAAATTCTTCAAAGAAGGGAGTTTATATTAAAAATATACGTTTTTTGAATTTTCATTTCTTTAGATTTATTTTTCTAGCACAATTTTTTAAACTGCTTTTTTAGTTAAATTGTCTATAGATTTATGTATTGTTATTATGTATTGTTTAAAACGGTACGCCATGTCAAAAAAAATTAAAACCACCTACTATACCAAACTGTTTTCTATTTCTGATTTCATCTATATAAGTACCTCACCGAATACTCTATTATTGAAAACAACAAAAGAAACACTACTATAAAATAAATTTAAAAAAAATTCTCTCAAAAAATCGGTTTTTATTTTTTTCATTATGGCGAACCGTTTCTTATACCGTTTATGTGTATTAAATCATATATCAACTTAGATCCGAAATAACAAGAGATAGACCCATCAAAATTTATACCGATTGTAACAGAATGACAAGCTGAACTGATATAGCCATGTCCGCCATGTCCGCCTGTCCGTCTGTTTGAACGCAAGCTAGTCCTCACTTTATGATATATTTCAACAAACCTTGGTAGGCAAATGTACTGGTACAGTTATAAGTACATTTATCAGACCCTCAAATTCGAGCCATTATATAGCATATATACGATCGGTTTTATAGATTTGAAACTTTGTGCCAAATTTGGTATGCTAGGCTGATATAATAAATTGCGCATTGGTACTGCAGGTTATCAATATCTGATGACTATATTATATAACACCCATTTATCTATTTGTGCAGATATGAGTTTTTGTGTCAAAAATCATTAAAAAAAAGCATCTTCAAGCGTGAAACATATAATTAATTGCTCATTGTCACTGATAGGATGACTATATTATATAGCTCCCTTATAACCGATTTGTTTAGATAAGGAGCAGTCTTTAAAATTTGAATTTTTAAAATTTGTTATGCGTCGTTAAAAGTAAAATTTCTAAAAAATCGTATACCCTCATGTATGCTTTTATATATTTTGTTTAATCAAAGCACGTGAACTATTATGGCTACATTTTATTATTCTTTTGCATTGTAACATTCAACACATATTTCCTTCTTATTGTTTTTTTTTTTATAACAGTTTGAAGTTTACTTGTTATTTTTTCCTACTTTTGTTGTCATATCTCATCGGCTTCTCTTTTTTTCTCTCTTGATTCGTTAAAATTTTATTTACTGGTTGGTCCTTACGTGCTGTTGCAAATTAAATTTATATTACAATCTGATTCTATTAACACCCTAATGTGAACGTTTTCGTGAATGTCAAATAAATATATGATTTAATATACCATAAGCTGAATGGGTTAAAAGTTAAAAAGTTTTTTACTTAAAGGGATCAAGGACCAATTTGTAGGAAAGTCTGAACCTGAACTCGATCTTAGGCCTTCCGAAGTGTAGTCCGCATTATCTTTTACCTTTTGCAACTATCATAGAGTTCACAGCGATAGAGACTGATAAGAATTTCTTTTGTGTTGAGACGAAATTGAAGGGACGGTGAATTTTGACCAGATGGGCTCCATTGAGCTATTTAAAATGGAATCTAGTACTAATTTAATTATATGGAATGGGTAAATAGACAGATTTTCTATTTTTTAATGGAATGAAAATTACAGAACTTGAAGCATTTCAAGTACCGCCAAAGGATTGTCCAACTATGCGACATCGCTTAAATTAGGACGCGAATAAATTTTTTTACTGTAATATATTTAATGGGAGAAAAATTATATACTTAAATAAACCTTTAGAAAATCGTCTCCGCGCTTAAGGTATACAAAGATAGTTACACAAGATTTGTTGTCTACAACTTCCTTTTATATTTTTTCAAACATACGCAAAATATGCAAATAAATTACATATTTAAAAAGTTGAATTATAAATACAATCTCAAAGCAATCGTTATCACAAAAAAAGAATAAATAAATAAATTGATTGTGCTTAGTTTTTATTATGTTCTATTCACATATACATATATATATATTTATATTTAGAAAAACCGTATATTTTTTGCTTACCTAGCGTTATTTAAGAAGTGTAAATTTCAAATATATCAAAATAAAAAAAACATTCGGTATGCTTTTTTCATTCAACTCTCTTTATTTGTTCTTATTATACAGTTTTTCAATAGTTATGAATGCTTTTCGGACGTAAATAAATATATACAATTATACTTTATATTATATTTCAAATTTCACAATACAAATGTAAATTCAAATTGCAATTCTGCAAATAATTTATAATTTATTTAGGATAGCAACATATTTATTTTCACACTTGTAACTTTGTTTCTTTGTTTTCCCCAGGTGTTTTATGAAATGTGTTCAATAGAGTAAGAATTTATTGCCAAAAACTATGTTGGATAGTTCCTTAGGAGCCGAATCGAATATACATGTGAGGGACACTCAATAAATATTGAAACCTGGAAATATTAATAGGTCTAATCATATATGTATCTTACTTTAACTTTTCGGCCGTTTTTATGACATAATGGTCTAATTCATAAAATTAAACAATCAATTCCTAACACATTCCTCAATATCCTTGAATCATACTTATCGAACAGGCGATTCACAGTTAAAGTAAACGATTACGTAACATAGGAGTATCCAATCACGGCAGGCGTTTCGCAAGGTATTATTCAGAAACCATTATTGTATATACTCGTCAACCATTTCGGATGAAACTGCTATTATAAATCTTCACAAATGCCCCTTGAAATCACGAAAACATTAGAGCAGCAACTTAAACTAATTGATTAATCGCTAGCATAAAAGTTAATGAAAATAATTGCTCACATCACTTTTAAATTAAAGCCAAAAACGTATCCTACTGTTAAGCTCAACAATTAACCCTGCAAAAATCTTTTAATGAAATTAGATGAAAAGAAAATATGTTGGACCAATCTGTGATAAAATGTGTAGTCAAGACCAAAAACTTTTCCGAAATATTTAATAAGACTTTGTCAATGCATCGTTTAAATATAAGATTACTCGTAGCTATAGCGTACTTGATACCTAAGCTCCTTTGAATGAAGCGTAATGTTTTTAGGTCAGGCTTCAATTCCTGAACTCCCCGAGGTCTTTACTCCTAGCTCACACAATTTAAAACTTAAAAAAATGCACTGCTTTTCAGAAAAGTGTTAACCAGCTAATATTATTTTCTTCTTTCTCGTCTTTCTAAATCTTTCGTGTACATTAAATGGTATATTAACTTTGGCCCGAAGTAGCAAGTAAAAAGCATCTAAGATCAAATTTAGTATTATCTTCACATATAATTAACTTTACATTGGTATTGAAAAACATCGAAAAAGGACGACTATGTAAAATAGCCTGCATATAACCGATATATTAAGCTATGAATTTTTGCGTCAAAAATCCATCAAAAAAAAAAAAAACATTTAGAAGCGTAAAAGTTTGTGTTTTACAGACATAAGCTCATGCTAATATTGACACCAAAAGTCACCGAAATCGAATTTTGTAAATAATAAATAAATTTGAAAAGTACATGAAAGGTATTTATTAAGATTTCGGCATTGTCGAAGGCACCCTTCTTTCTTGTTTTCTCTCTCTTTTTTTACTTGTGTAATAAGATACTTAAATTTTAATTTTGTTTTTCATACAAAATTTTAAAATTAAAATTTTTATTTTCATTTTCAAATGTATTTGATATCTATAAATTCAATGTTGTTTAAATACATATGACTAGCACAACAAAATAATTTTATAAGTTGTTGTGTTAGGATCATAAAAAATCAGTTAATATAAACTCAAATTTGCGAGTTAAACAGAAAGTCGGTCTTTGCCTTAACAACAAAGTTCTTCTATATAAGACAACAATGAAACTAATATGGATATGTTGAATCCAGTGACGAATAAAGATGTAAACAGAGGTTTCAAAATAATAATAACAGGTGCACCATGGTACTTGTGAATTGCAAATATCTATAGGGATCCAAACTATGTCGAAATAGAATTAGTAATTATATATTATTATATTTGTATTTATTTATTGAATCTACTAAAAAGATGAAATACAATTGTTGATAAAAAAATTGGAGAAGTTCTTCATACTTATACTAAACAACATGTTAAGTAGAGGGTTTCACCAATCTAACTGTCTTCTCCCCTATGCAGATGGCTGACGTATCAAAATTATGGACTACACAATATCTTTGTAGATAATTACAGTGATGAGTTATTTGGAGTCTAGCATCAATAGCAGTTACAACTCCGAAAATTGAAAAAATTACTCATTGTATATCACTCCTCCCAACTTATCTCATAGAATTAATTGCAGTAGAGAAAATACTCATCCTAAAAAAGTTCGACGCGACACATACAATGTAAAAATGGCCAAAAAGCAAAGCCGCATTGACACTTCATTGCTCATATATTAAATTACAATGTTTAGGGCGTTTGTTTTTCTGAAGTTAAAATGAATAAATTATTCACATTTTTTTAATATAGTATGTTGAATTGGTTTCTATAAAAATATATGCCAATAGAAATCTTTGAAGTTAACTAAGAGTTAAATAATGTCAGTAAGAAAGAACAGCTCTCAATTTAAGGATTCATTTATATAAGATTTATACCTCAAATTTGTGGTTATGATCGTTTCCCGTAGAAAGCTACCATTAAATTTTTGTCAGTATGCGGACATGACGTTTACAATTACTCAATGAGTTATGTTTAACCACAAATTATTTATTATGAAGTATATTTAAAAATTTGAATGAAATATTGATATTAATTAAAAAAGGAATTAATTAATTATTATTGCGCATCAACTAAGCGTTCACATGCATCTTCACACTATTATACAAATACAGGTATACATTGATATAAGCTTCCAACTATATACGCTTCAGCAAAACACTCTGTGCGATTTGCATCGACAGGTGTTTGTGTGTTATTTAAATACAAATAAATAAAAATTCAATTATGCAAAATTTTCACACATTTTCAATGACAGTTTGAATGTTTTTCACTTTTGTATAAAACCGCAGCATAATTGACATTGCGGCGCACTCGCACATACAACCATGACAAAATATGCATATAAATCTTTTTAATATACACCCACATGCATGTTTGATCTTGAGAACTAAAATATAAGTATTTTAAATTCAATACTTGTCAATGATTGAAATATTTTGTGCTTAATCTGCTTACAAATGCATTTATGAGTTATGCAAATCTGCATTTTTTAAACTACTCACCAGCTTAGTTATTTTTGATTATCTTCCATAATCATAGCTGTTTGGTAAATTTTTTTCAATTTTTAATTAAATGCTACTCGGTAATAAATAATTTTAAACATTTCATTTAGAGAATACTTCAATAAAACGCCTCTTGAATATTAAAATAATTCAAATTTTATTATGAACAGATAATTATAAATAATTTCGGGTAAATTTCTTCAATTCGAAATCTTGCTCAGTGCATGAGTAACTGCTATAAAAATATATAATACGGAAAATTTTATTTTGTGTCGAAAAGCTTTTTTATTTATTTACCTTTTTAACGCTTACACAATTGTGGAAGATTTAACTACAACATGTCAGCTATTTCATCTCTTCGTCTTTTGGTTCCAATCGGAGACACCAATATGGATGTATAGTAAAGTGAGCCCACCATACATTTCCGACGCAATGGAAGTATTCCATTTTCTCTACTTCCACCGCCGTTTTCTACATCGTATATTTAGGCAGTATCATCTAGCCAGCATAGTCGCTGTCTCTTGATTCACTCAATTCTCAAGGTCGCTCTATATATTGCTCCATCATTTACTATATTTGCCGCTACCAATGTGTAAAGGAATATAAATTATCCCCAGTGACATGGAAGTCGAGACGCGAATGCGCTAACTGTTTGATTGATGGCCGGATATATTTCGTCTTATTTTTTCACTACCATACTTTTCGCTCGCTTCTTTATCCAGTCTGAAGAAAGCAGGGCTAACAGCACGGTTCTTGAGATCAGTGATAAATTGTACACTACTGAAAAAGATTTTACCTTAATTTAGTTCTCTTTGAGCATCGGGCACCAGGTCATCTCTTCAGGCCCTACGTGAGTCTGCTCCGGTCTTGAAGCATTCTGTAAGATAACGCATTTCTCATAGAATAGGAGTTTGGAAATTCGTACCATAGTCCCTTATATCGAGAAGTTGATGAATGCTCTCAGAGAGTAAACGACAAAAAAGAGTATAGACACGTTTGACTGTGTGTTGACAATCCAGATTCTCGGAGTTTAAACATAACCAGTCGAAATCAAGCTACTGGTAGTGGTAATGGTAGTAATGTACGTATGTCACGTGTGTTTAAGCCCCTAAGATGCCAACATATTTAGCAAAACGTCGGGCGAGAAGGTGAATTAAACTCGTTTTATTTGCACCACAAAATATCCAGATCAGATAAGTCTACACATAAGCCTACACATAATATGAGTTGATCATCAATGAGACGGTTGCGTATCTTTTCCGCGACAAGTAAATGGCTCCGTTTATATTTGGTCCTTGGACCGTGCGCACATCTAAAACAAACACATGCGAGTTTTTATTTTCGGAAACAGCCATGTAATTTGATAAATTCTCTTATACCAGAATATGTTACTTGAAGCAACCATATATCGAGACATGTGTTCATGTTCCGTAATGAAGCCTGAGTTTACCGAAAATTAATTTTTCTAATTGCGGTCGCTCCTCTTTAATCTAAAGCTCTCCGTATTTCTGACATAAAATAAAAACTTCTCATGAAAATCCATCAGCCGTTCGGAGGCGGCTTATTATAAACTGTAGAAACACATGTATTTGGTTCTGTAATTGTAACAAGCCAATAGGCCGGGGCATACCATAGTAAAACATATTTTTTTGGCAAAATTATAAAATCAAAGGTGATACACTGACTATAGTAACCCGACAATTTGTCCTTTGCCTTAAAATAGGCCTAATTCTTTTAAGATCAGAGAACAGGAAATAATCGCTTAGGGTCACATTTGGAGAACACGGTGGATATGGAAGCAATTCAAAGTCCATTTCACGTTTTTTGCCATTGATTTCACTGACTTGTAACACGATGCATTGTCTTGCTGAAACAGCACTTTCTTTCTGTTAAATGCGGCCATTTTTCGGCTATTGCGTCCTTCAAAAGTCCGATAACGCTAAGTTATAGTCGCTGTTGATGATCCTTTCTTTTTCAAGGTAGTCAATGAAAATTACTCATGCGCATCCCAACATGCAGTTGTCATATCATTCATCCTTCATTGTGTTCAGTCCACTCAAATGACTGTCAATTGGACTTTGATGGAGTCATGTTTCATCCATTGTTACATATTGACACAAGAACTCGGGTTTATTGTGCTTGGACATCTCTAAACACTACTCCGAAACATCAACTCGTCGTTGTTTTTGGTCAAAAGTGAGCTCGAGTGGCAACCACTTTGCACAGAGCTTTCTCATACCCAAATTTGGTTCAATTCTATTTTTTCCCATCAAAAAGCAATATTTTATCAACACGCGAAATTCCTTTTTCTCCATTTTCTCACAATAACAAAAGTTGTTTCACTCAAAATGCTATAATTCACAAAGTAATTATCCCACAGCTGTCAAATTTATACACGCGTCTTGCGAAGGCTAGGGCTAACTAAAAACCATTAATTAATTAATTCTAGTAGCGCCATATATGTGTCCGGACGGAGACTTTTCAATTGTTATATCTTCATAAAGCCATTTATAATGTCATAAAGTCACAATTCTTTCTTCATTTATTACATTTGTAAATTATTATGCGTAAAACCACAGATACCCGACATCGCGCATTGCGAGCAGCTCGAATGTCGCTCGATACTCGCTCAATGATCAACTGCTCAGATGAGCAAAAAACTTTAATTTTGTTTGTTTAACTTTCATTGGAATTTCAATGATTTTTGCACTTTGCATTAAGAAATTTAAATTAATAAATAAATAAATAAACGTTTTGTTTGCTCATCCTCGGCTCGAAAATTTTCGAGTAATGAGGAATGAGCAAGTGGAATAGTGCTCGTTGCGCTCTAATATATACAAGCTTGTAGTTATATTAATTTGGCGAAAATGCGAAGCGAATGTCAGATGAACGAGAGAAAATGATAATTGGCGTGCTCTAGAGCATGAATCGAGAACATTAGTTATCGAGAACAATTTGTTTATTTCAGGCGGTAATTTCGAACAATCGATTCAGTATATAAGTACATTTTGAAAGTTATAACATATAAGTGTATGTAAATAGCGAAGTGAATTGTGAGTTACTGAGTAATAAAAGAGCATTTAATAAATTATTTATAATCAAGAAACTGCAAATATAGTTGGCAACTTTTATTTAAGTGATCGCACTGGAAGGATTTGGAAAATTATCTATCTAATTTAGCAAAATTGTAACATTAATGTAAGTTTTAATAATGTGTTTAAATTAAATTTTAGTTATCTACCAATTCCTTCAGAGTTAGTTTTATCGAATATATGAATTAAGCAATTTAACATAATAGGTACATTAGGGTGAGCCAAAATCTAATATATCGATTTTATGGGTTGAAATGTTGCACCAAGTCGCCTCAATAAGGTCTTATTTGGTATATTGTGTGAAAGAATAAAGCCCATCGTCAACGAACAAATATGACCTGTTAGCTGAGTAGGTAATTAAAACATGAACTTTTCTTTGAACGATGTCAATATTTGATGACTCTGTACCAGTAGCTTTCGAAAGAAACTAAATTCGAATTTATTTTTAAATTTGAATTTTCAATATATTTTGATTTGCAATTTTCTTGTTGCATGCAATTTTTCATTTGCAGATTTGAAATTTTGAAAATATTATAATTCCATTTTTAAATTTTTATTTTAGTTTTTCAATTTTTTGATTATAAGAACTTGCTATATAAAAATAAGAGCAAATAAAAAATTTAATTCGTGCGCACACTTATGTTATATAATCGCTCGCGCTAAAAGGTAGAAGATTTGATGCAATGAGTGTCGCTGGCGCGCATCAATCAATGCGGAGAAGGACTAGTGCAAACATAAGAGCAGATGCTTTTGACAAGAATTGCTTGTGACTTTTATTATAAAAACTATAAAAAAGAAGTTCTAATTTTAAACTCTGCAGAAAGATACGAATACTTTTTTGGGCTATAGGTGATATCTGTGAAAAATAAATTTTTGCTTCAAATTAATAAATTGACTTGTAAAAATATGTAGGCACTAGCCTTGGATTTACCTTTAGTTGTTTTTAAAAATATTTTGCGGTTGTTATTTGAAGCATGTACCACAATATGTCTACAAAATCAAAATCTCTATTTGAACTAGACTTTCCAGTCAACCTCTCACCAATTCTTGTGTTTCTAAGTGAGCATCTGTACACGCAAATACACACTTTTTATTTTATTTTAACTACATTCCAGATTTCCGTTCAATATGTGGTTGCCTTTTGCTTCCTTTTCATTTCATTAATTAATTTTGTCGCTTTGTTCTTATCCTCTTTTGTTCTTTCTCATTTGTTGTTTTGCTAATTTTTAACGTACTATTTTTTCTAGTTCTCCCCATCACAGAATTAATGTTATGTTAGTTAACTAAAAAGCTCTTAATAACAAAAAGAAACTGAAAAGGGAGAGCATATATGGTAAGTACACTTTTTTAATAACATTACCATTGAGTTACAAAAATAGTTTCAAGTTTGAAAAAAATATATATCTCAATAAATTTAATTTTTTAATTAATTTTTTTTTTGTATAATTTTTTTTTTTTTTGTAATTTTGTTAATGTTAAGATATATATAAAGGGTTTTTTTTTATAGAGGTATAGAACTTTAAGTTGGCATTACTTTTCAAGATGGAGACCGATTTAACAGCTGTCATGTGATTTATTCTCAGTTTGGTTGGCAATTCATCATGAATAGACTCACGCCTGAACAACGCTTGCAAATAGTGCAATTTTATTTCGAAAATAATGGTTCTGTGCGGAAAACGTATCGCCCACTACAACCATTTTAGCGATGTTTAGCGATGAAGCGCCCTTCTGGTTGAATGGCTACGTCAACAAACAAAACTGCCGCATTTGGAATGAAGGTAATCCTCAAGTGTATGTTGAAACACCGTTACATCCAGAAAAACTGACTGTTTGGTGCGCTTTATGGGCTGGTGGAATCATTGTTCCGTACTTTTTCAAAAACGATGGTGGCCAGAACGTTACAGTCAATGGTGATCGGTATGGAGCCATGATTACTAACTTTTTCATTCCTGAATTGAATAACCATGATGTCGAGGAGATGTGGTTTCAACAAGACGGCGCAACATGTCGCACAGCTCGTGCCACAAAAGATCTATTGAAAGACACGTTTGGTGACCGCCTAATTTCACGTTTTGGACCTGTGAATTGGCCTCCAAGATCTTGTGATTTAACACCGCTAGACTACTTTCTGTGGGGCTATGTAAAGTCATTGGTCTATGCGGATAAGCCACAAACGCTTGACCATTTGGAAGACAACATTCGCCGTGTTATTGCCGATATACGGCCACAAATGTTGGAAAAAGTCATCGAAAATTGGATGTCCAGATTGGACTACATCCGCGCCAGCCGTGGCGGTCATTGCCAGAAATCATATTTAAAATGTAATGCCACAAGATTATCTTTCGGATAAATAAAATTCATGTCAATCGAATAATCCATCGTTGTTTTATTGCAACTTAAAGTTCTATACCTCTTTAAAAAACACCCTTTATATATATATGTATTTGTTTTGTTTTATGAATTAATAAATAATTTAGTTTATTCAATTTATATTTTTTTTTATTATAATTTTTGACTTTGATTTATTTTATCTAATTTTCTTTTATAAGTTGATCGCTGCCTTTTGGACCGTTCCTAAATATGATTTCTTTAGTTTTATTTAGAAAGAAATGCAATAGATTGGTTTATTTTAACACCACTCGCTTTTAAAACTGCCCCTGAATTTACGTCGATTAAAATCTATCGAAGCAAGTGTAATCCTGATAAATTTTAGTAATTAGCAAGCAAAATCCAACGAACTTTCATTAACTAAACACCGGTAACTCCGGTAAACAAAAACCATTTTTTTTTTGGGTTTCTGTTCTCATGCATAAATTCTGATTCCAGACATTGAAAATCACTCAAATCTTTAATTCATAAAATTTAATTTTACCCTAAATATGTACATACATGCGTTAATTAGTAATATTTCAACTTATTTGTAGCATAAGGAAAATAAAAAAAGCTTCAGTCAAATTATAATTTTTTTCTTATTTCCAGCGTAAAATAAACTGGTGTTGGCCTGTGTTATTTAACTAAAATGTTCGAAGTTACCAAACCTTCCTGTTGTGAAGGGTGTGCGAATTGTTGTAAATCAAATTATGCCAAATGAAAATGGTTACGCGTTGAACAATGTTGGTTTACAATTATTTCTACTGAAAATTCCTGCACAAACCAAAAGAAAAAAGCGTTTATGCAGACAGAGATGAGACTCACTCAGGTTAGTGAATACTTGGCTAAGGAATTGTGACATACTTTTTGAGTTGCGGATGTACATATTACAATGATTCTTGTAGCTACCCTCGATGATTTCCCAAATCCTTCGAGCTCGATCACTAGATTGCTAAATAAAAGTACAAGATTTTGTTCGTTCGGCTCCTGTTATTAGGAATTCACACAAGGTTTATTAAGTCCGCAATAAATTACAATTTTCTTCACTGTACAAAATGGTTTATTTTACAACTCTTTATCACTATTATTATTTTCCGCTTCGCTTTGCACCAGTGTTATTACTACTGAGTCTTCAATTAGATTGCCTGCGATAGCTGCTGCCGCCCCGTTTATACCTACCTCCAGTAGTTGCTGCCACTCTTTTCGTCGCATTTATCGCCAAAACACAATTTTTATTAAAAAAAAATCCAAAGCATTCAGAGGGACTAGAGAACTAAAACCAATATTAACCATCGAAAATTGCTTTGTTGCTTTTAAAACTATTCTCCATTAAGATTGAAGCACTCTGATTGAATTATATCCAAAACATGCGTTCTGTATGCATTAACTGCCTTCAAAGGTGTTAAGAAACGTTAAGCTCTCTGTGTGTTTTTTAAATATGGTAATAAAAAGTCAATACTATACGGTAGATGACTCATCAAATGTTTGGAGCAGGTTCACAGTTTTATTGACCTGGGGATCACTATGGACCCAAAACTGAACTTCACACATCATATTGGTGTGATAGTCAACAAAGCCAAAGGCATCTTGGCTTTTGTAAAACGTTGGTCAAAGGAGTTTAATGATCCTTATATTACCATGATCCTATATGTAACATTAGTGAGACCCATTCTTGAATACGGCTCGGTGATTTGGAACCCTAGGTATCAAATCTACTCTGACAAGTAAGAGTCTATTCAAAAACAGTTTCTCCATTTTCCTTAAGAAATTTGCATTGGGACTCTCAATTCAATCTTCCTTCTTATACTAGTCGTCTGAAACTTATCAATCTTCCTACTCTCTTCAGTCGTCGGGAAATGCTTGGTGTAATTTTCATAGTTAAAATAGTAGCAGGCTCAATTTGCAGCCCCTTTATTCTCTCTGAAATCAAATGTAATGTTCCGTTCAGAATGTCCAGAAATTGTTGCCCCTTGTTTCTGAAAGGTTCTGGAGGTGGATAAACCGTTGGGATTAATAATAATAAAAACTGATGTTTTGGATGCTCAAAAACGCAGTTGTTTCAGTCGATGCTCGACAGCTCGCTTTATCGTGGTGAAGAGTAATCCGCCTTCGGCGGTTGGTTGTCCTGATTTCTTGAAAGACAGCTGGCTCTGACATGATCTGTTTTTTTGAAAAACCATTGTTTGGAAGCACTTCGTGCGCCAACGACTTTTGCGTAAATCCTCGATTCATCACCTGTAACGATGTCACAGACATTTTTGCCTATTCCAATCGACACGAGTCTTTTTTTGAGCGATTGTTCAATTGTGTTGGATCCAACTGGAAAAAAATTGCTTACGATAAAATGTTCATGCAAGATTGGAAGTATGCCATGCTCAATAAGCCTATAGTTGCCTCAATCTCACGATATGTCACATGTCGATATCAGTTTGCGTACAGTAGCAATAGCCTCCTGAAGAATAACTGTTTTCGGAAGAACTTCACGAAATTTATCTTGGAGTGATCGAATTCCCCATACCATCTATACACACTGGTCATTGATGGAGCTATAACGTCAAAAATTTAATTAAGTTCATCAATGTTCTGTTGCTGAGTTAATCCAAGCCGAAAGTTGTAAAAAATAATGGCACGAAAATGTTCGCGATTTAATTCAAATTTTTGTTGTGATGAATATTTTAAGTTAAACACAAATAGCGCTCGTATGACATAATGTTCTGAGTATATTTAGCATCAAAAATATCAAACTTTACGATAAAATTTCTAGTTGTCAGAGTGCAACACTAGGGTTGCCAATCCCCGATATATATAACGCAGCCGCCGTAAAATAAACTAATATATTAATTTGCTTAAAGTTACAAGGTTGTATTAATAATTAATACTAGATAATTATTTTCTACCACTTATTTAAATAGGTATAGATTTATTCAGGTGATTATCTTTTATATATGCCAAACTTCAATATAATTTTTTCAGTCATTCAGAGCCGACCACCATTTCATAAATTTTGCTGCTTTGAAAATAGCTTTTTTATTTTAATTTTCATAGATGTTGTTGTTGTATAATTGAATTCGTTTCTCAATCTATTGTGTGGTTCTAGTATTTATAACTATTATTCTTCACTTTGTCAGATGAATTTTTAAAATTGCATATTAACTTTCGATTTCTAAATATATCAATTTGTTTAGTTGACATATTTATAATTTATTATTGTGATGTGTTTATTTATTTCATTTTAATGCAATAACGAAATAATTTTTATCGCTCTGGAATAATAATTAGTACTATTCAATGTTTGGAATTGCCCTATTACTTCTTAGATCTTCATATACAGCTCAAACTGAATAACCTAAATGCTGAGATAATATTTCCTTTAGTTATATTTTATGTGCGCTCGTCCATTTGAAAAATTATAAATACAATGTTAAATCTATGTAAATGCTTATAAAATTTTATGTGTACAATACATATTAAATAGTATTTGTGCCTTTGATCAATCCATATTCAAATTTATCATTCATTTGATTATTGCGCCATATTTTGATCCTGAACCCTTTATAACCGCAGGTGTACATTTAACGTAAACTATTTTTTTATTCTTCAAAATATGTTCATAACATAAAATGTTGACAATGTTACTTCACTGTTTCAAGATTTACTCTTCATTTCATGTCTGAAATTAAAACCAATTTTTACTTACCTTGTCATCATTCCAAACTCTGTTTTTCTATAAGCTTAGCAAATGCGTGATAATATAATTTTTTTTAATGATTTGCTAACGCTTAGCATTTTTAGTGGATATTTCTTAATTTTCTATTTTTTACATTAAAAGTTTTATTCAAGTTCAAATCACTTGGCTCACTTGAGGGGATTATTTTAATAAATAAACAAGAGTCGTTTATTTAACGTAAATTAAATCCATTTTATTTAACAATATTTTAAGATAGTTTAGTAAGTTTTTACTAAATTACGTTTAAACTTAGGTTTTGTTTTATACAACCGATTTGTTCAGATATGAGGTTATTAAAATTTTTTGTTTTGATCCGTGGCTGCCGGCTTGAACCTTTGAATTTTTTTGATTTAAATCTAGAATTATAAATTAATTATAAACTATAAAATTCTTACAATTTTGGTGTGTTCCGGTCGGTATTGTTAGCAACATATGCCGGTACACTTCTCCGTGTATCATTGCTGCCATATCGATCATACTTAAACATAGTGTTACCATTTCACAAAAATTACTAACTCATTAGAGTTGCCTGAATACGATTTTCTGAATTATTACTGTCTGAATTATTTTAAGATGCGTCAAAGGGAATTTTGCTTAAAAAATCCGTCAAAAAACATCTAGGAGTGTGAAATTTAATATTCCATAGAATTCTAATTAAATCATCGAAATTATTATCATATTGCCCCCTACAACCGACCTTTCAGATATGAGAATTACTAATTAATTCTAAAATGCAATACAAAAAATTTGATATGTTCATTTAAGACTTCAGCACGGCCGAAAACAAAACTCCTTTCTTGTTAAATTTAAAAAAACTCCTACTTCGCAGCATATTGTTGGCCGCCTATATGTATGTACATACATATATAATTTTCTTAACATCAGCAAATTTAAACAGTCTTGAAAAACACATGTGCAAAACTCGTTAGTGCTGCCTTTAAAATATAACATAAAATTGTATGTGAAAACAATGAAAGAAACTTTAAAAGGTAAAAGAAGGCGGATATAAAACAATAGCGGATGCCAGTAGTTAAGCTCATAAAATTTGTATTAAAATAGTAAGGTAGTCTGTTTGACTTGTTTATTTGTATTTCATGGTATTTATCAAAGTATTACGTTAAACTGACACTACAATTTAAGAATGCAACCTGACACGACCAATTTCGCAGGCTGTCCGCCAGGCAGATGCGGAGACGCGGCAGGCTAGGCAACCGAAAGACTTGACATTAAATTGCTCCACCGATGCTTCCTCCTCCTCTGCGCTCTTTTGCTTACTTTTGTCTTATGGCTTATCACCTTCTTACTTTACTTTGATTTCATGTCGTCGCGCTTTTGACAAATTTTTTCTCTTCTCTTTCGTCTCCTTCAATCTTAATACATATATTTTTATTGTTTCTGTAGTTTTTCCTCGTATTTTTTAATTTAGTCTCTTACTGCCGCCTGTTTACAATGCAATGTGAAATTTTGTATGTAAGTGATTGCGGTATTGAAATGTGTTAACACTTTAATGTCCCTTATATGTCGCAGATATCGGTGTGAAGGTAGCGGGGCTTGGTGTGCAAAAAGCTGTGAATTAAATTAAGCTGTGTCTCCATGCTCCTAGAAAAAGAAAAAGAATTGCAGAATAACAGGAAATATTCTGATGGTTTTTTGCAGTCATAAAACATTTTTAACGATTATAATAACACTAAAGTCTTCTGTTCATAACAAAGAAAGCATATTCCTCTACTCCACTATCTTTCTTGCTTAACGTACTTAAGGAAGTTGCAGAGAAATCATTGGGTTATATTTGACTGTTTTTCGAAACGATTTGCTGTTTTTCAGCTGCTTTATGCAAATTTTAAGCATATAAAATAATATTAGATATTTGTGGCATTTTTTAGTTACACTCAGATGATTTTTCTGTCTAGCTGTAAGTTTAGTAATTATTTCACAGCAAGCATATGAGGATTGAAACATAAAGATGTGAAACCTAAGACAGATAGAAATACAAACCAAAAAGGGACTTTCCACACAAATTGGCCTATCTTTCGTAACCACTTGTCGTTAAAGTGTATGCAAGTAGGCATAAAAGATTGCCGGCGCCAGTGTTTTGTTTCATTTTATCTAACTTTTGTATACCTTTCATTTAATCAAGCTCGTATCTGACCGTTTTAGTTCAAATTTCAACTCATAAAAAAAATGTAAAAAAGATTTAGAAAAATATAATAGTAGATCTGAAATAAGATCAGAAAAAAATTTCTTGTTCCCCTCTTCTCAACCATTGCGTGCTTGTGATGAATTTGATCCGAAGTTAGCACCTTAAATTTGCTCAAATTGTTTTCACCTTACTAGCAAGGCAAATTATTTGTGTGAGTATCATACATACATACTGACCTTGTGATGTTTATTCACTTATATTTTCAACATCATTTAACTCTTTTTTTTTAATATAATAAGGAGTTCACGAAAAATATAAAACTTCATTCGTGTCAAATTTAAATCTAATTTTTTAATTGCATTGGTACATAAAACAATAATTTTAGATTTATCATTACAAACAAAGTTATTGCAAGTAATATAGATTTAAGTACTTCCACTATTTGAAATCAGACATAGTTGGCATCGGCTTCTTTTTGATGTACACTTGTCTGGTCTTCCTTCCGATTTTGATGGCTGTTAATCGAGTTTATCGAACTCTCGAATTCTTTTTGGAATTACTCTGGAAAGTGCATTCACGATTATGTACTCCTGAGCTATTATTACAACCACATGATTTTTTTTTTTTTTTTTTTTTTTTTTTTTTTATGTAGGCTAAAAGAGTAGTGTTTCCCGTAAAATATAAAATTGTAGAATACTCTACATTAGTTGCTGCTGGATCTCATGGCAACTCAAGTTTATTTTTGCGAATGGTTTCGACTAAATGGATATGTTATTACAGTAGTTTTCGTTCAAAATGTGAAAAAATGATTGTCCTTGGGTCTAGCTGTCAAATAAATAACTACAGACAATTTTTTTTTTGCTGCTATGACTCCAATCTTCGCCTGTATACTGTTACATTTGCCAGGCATAACTTGTAATCGCTTCGCAAACAACCCAAAATTTGATTCCATTTTGTGCTAGTTTAGTTGAAGGAAATTTTCAGGAATGGACCCCACCATATAAATTTTGCCAATTGCCCATTAATTCATACATATTAGGGAGTAGAAAAACTTTAGGCAATAAGTCATTCTACTGATTTTACTGTTTACCATTCGTCGTTAGCCTCGAGTGCCTCTATTACCCATACCAATGTTGTATGTGTGTAGAGTTTTCATTTTCCTATTAGTATGTATTTAAATAATTTTGCCCAGATAGGGATATTAAATTAATAATTAAAGATAGCAAAACCTTTTTTTAACGCGATTTGTTTGACAGATGCAATAACGTGAAATCTGATGCATTTTATGTCGCGTGCCGAAACTAAAACAAAGGAAATAATATCGCGAAGCTAACCAAAATTAAAATCAGTACTAATGATCTATAGCTCTTTCATTTTTTGACTATTCAATTTGGTCGAGTTCGCGATACTATAACTTTTGTTAAGTTTTGGAACGCGAAATTATATCATCCAACGCGAACACGCACACTGTTTTGATAGATATGATTGAATTTGAACTTTGTGCAGCGATAATAAAGTGCAAATTGACTCTTTGACGTTAGGAACATACCTGCATTGCTTAGACCATCCCTGGACTCCAATAAACATTTAAAAAAGATAATTGGTAAAATTGGTCAAGGCGTTGTTGAGTTACCAACGTATTTTGTGGTTCATTTTTATATTATAGATATAAAGTTTTTTCATAATGTTTATGAATAGAAAAGTTGGAATTGCGAATTTTACTGCCTTTGGTTTCAATTCATCATCAATGCTATAGATGGTATGCTCCTGTCTGAAACGTATGTGTCGGATAGGTACAATTTTTATATACCAGGGTCGTATTCTATTCCACAAATCACCCCGATTGTAAACCGCACGGCGGCATTGGGGTACTTTTAAGAAATCGCCTTAAACACTGCGCCTTACAGCAATTTGTCACCAATTATGAGGAAACAATAGAAGTTGAAAATGAGACTTAGCAACTGACATCAAAAAAATCTCAAGGATATGACCTTATAACACCGAAAATGCTATAACAGCGTTGCACTAGCATTGGTCTCTGAACTCTTTAATGCCATTACGAAATTAAGTTACTTTGCAAACGCGTGAAAAAATCAAAATTTTACGTCAACTAGACTATTTTTGACTTCGTAATGTACCTTATGTAATGTAAGTGGTAGCATTGCTGACTATCTTGCCAAATGATACTTTGACTTTTCGTACGAGTACATGTGCTTAAATTTACTTATGTGCTTAAGATTCAACGCAATTGTTGTTGTACACTGTGTGACCACTTAATATGTTTTTGTTGAAGATCACATTGTGGCACACTGGGGACCTGAAAGTCCTTGTGGAACACATTGTGGCACTCGGTCATTTTTAAACCTTAATTTTTTCTTTTTGATTTATTTGATAATTTGGCTTCATATTCTTATATCTGTCCGATCCAGTAATAATATATTTGCTTTACCTGTTTTCTAAGAGCCAAAATGTTTTGTTTTGAATTTATTGACGTTGAAAAGTCCCCTACTTTATTGGGGGTTTTGAACCTTTTGGTCCATTATTTTGGGTTTGTACTGTATTTTTAACTTAATGTTAATATGATAAGATGACATATACGGTTTTTCGCAAACTTTCCCTAAATATTTGACTCCTTTTCACACTCTCACTCATTATCTGCGTTATTTACGCCGTTATTGACATAAATTAAATATATTAAGAAGATGTCTAATAATTATATTATAAAAAACTTATTTTTTTCCAGCTTCATCTATTTCTTTTTATTTTGTCATTTGTGATGTGAACACTCAAACAAATGAAAGTATAATGCATCTAATTGTGAGTAATACTGATAGTAATATGCACCCATAGCCACATGTTAGGTAAAAACTGTAAAATTAAATAAATTTTTGTCGAAATCCTGTTTTTAATTAATAGGCAAAATATTTTTGTGAACGCATATTTCGATCGATCGGAATTGTGGAAAAGCAAATCATGATAAGTTGGCCAAAACAACACCGTAATTATGCCCCAACCACCGTATTCACCAGATTTGGTTCCCTGCGACTTTTTTCTATTCCCAAAACTAAAGAAACCAATTAAAGAAAAGCGTTTTGACACAATTGATGAGATCAAGTCAGAATCGAAGAAAGAGCAGATTGCCATACCGAAAAGTGCATTTCAGAAGTGTTTCGAGGATTGAAAAAAGCGTTGGCACAAGTGTATTATATCCGAGGGGGATTACTTTGAAGGGGACAAAATAGGTATTGATGAATAAATAAGTACTTTTCATAAAGATTCAAAATTCGCCTTTTCCTTTGAACACACCTCGTACATGACCATATAAAATACTTCTGTGGGTAACTGTATATAGATGCGGGTGTATGTACTATTGTCAGTATTCTGCTTTTGTCGATTGTATGTACGATAGTATGTTGTTGTTAGATGAGTTTGCTAGTTAATTACAGGATTAATGCATTGTCCACTGAAATGTGTAATGCTGTCTGTTTGAAAATGTTGCTCCTGTCTTTATCCTTAATCCTACATTTTTTTGGATTTAAGGTTGAATTATGGTGGAACCTGTTTACCTAATTAGTATATGTGTATTTCTCTTCTTTCCTATGAACCATTCTACTCAAGCTCATCTATGCCTATGCGTGTATATCTCTACAATTAATTTCATACAGACATAGAGAGAGAGAGTTACTTACCAAATGTCAACATTTTAATTAATTTCAAGTGACACATGGTTTTTCTGAAGCGTGTTTCTTATAAACATGAGTATTTTTGTTGTTGTTGTTTTTACCACAAATCTCACTGATACGTTTTACTGATATGTATTAAAGATTATTGCCTGATTTATTTCGTTCTGAGCTCGCTTTGTTCATGGACATAGTCTGAAATATAATTTCGTCTACAGTAGGCGGTAAGAAACTTACATTATATCTCCTTCTTCCAAAATAGCATAAGTTTCTCATGCCTGTTATGTCATGTGGTTCTGCTGAGGTAATATTGTGTTATGTATTTCTTGTGAAATCTTACATTATAAAAAAAATTGATTAAGTGTCGAGAAAACAAATGAAATCCTTACTATGTTTATACGTATGGTATATAGTATATATGATATATAGTATCATAAAATATTGGACTAATATTAACCAATTTTTAGTTAAAAATGTATCATTAATTACATATTACTTTAATATTTGTACGAGGTACCCACCATATTGGTTGTTAGGCCGCTTCCGAGTGATTGAAAACATGAGTCATGAGAAAATATGATTATAACTTCAAGATATTTGTATTTAGCCTTTTGCAATATCACGGACGTGGTTGACGTACCCCTATACTAATGTGAACCTGCAAGTCTAGCTTTTCTTCTAAATTAACATATCTTAGTAATTAATATATACATAAGTATATACATTTTGATTTTCAAAATTATTACTATTTTTTCGATACCTGTTTTTCTCGAATCCTATTTCTACTCCAGGTACCTCTCAACTAAAATGTACATCCTCGAGAACTCCTTCCCTTCTCTTTTATCTCACACACTTATTATTAATTTCCCAAAAACCGCAAAGTGCAGAAAATTTTGAATGGTCTTAAAAAATGCGTAATATCATCCGCTTCGAACAATAGGCACTAGCACCGGTACAATGGGGACAGCAGCAAAAGGTTTATAAGCATTTTTTCAGGTTAAACGCATTTTATCTGTCAAAAGAATTTACTCAGAGCTTCGGACAAGGTGACTACTTTGGAGGGAAAATAACATACCGAGAAATATACCTTTAAGCGATTTCGAAGGAGATGCAGACATAAATTTAACTTGATTGTCTTCTACAAATAAATCCGCATCATAGTAATCTAGCTTCATTAACCCTAATTAACCGCATGGCAATAGATCAGCATAACATCGTTTTCATTTAGGAGTCATAGTTTAATCGAGCGTGCGTTTGCGGACTGAGGACAACGAGGCATACATAATGGCTAAGAAAAACCTTGATTTAGATATTATCTATATTGATTTATTATACATAATTACAGTAACCAGGATACCACAACAGCAAACTGGCAGCAATGTCAGCAAATAATTCTATGTGATATAAGTTATGGGCCGAATCATGTAGCTCGAACTTAAATGCGAGCAAAACAGAGCTTGTGATGTTCAATAGAAAACACAGTATACCTGATTTCTCTTTACTAATACTAAATGGTACTATATTTTCATTAAGGTCGAAAGCCAGCTACCTGAGATCAACATTGGATAGAAAGCTTAATTACAAACCTAATATAAAAGGTAAGAAGCCCGCGCTAGCACGTTATATTAGTTAGCACGTTATATAAAGAATGGTGGAGACCAAATAGGGTTTAACATCTCGAATAAAACATTGTACAAAAAAATAATTTCAAAACACTTTGAAAAATGTCCTATACCTAAACCTTGAATATACATTTCCCATAGATTTCAGGAAGAAAAAACCAGCTATCAGCTAATTTTTGTTTTTGGACTTGAATTTTCCAAAATCTTGCAATAGGGGTATCCCCGCAAATTTTCCTATTTCTTCATACCATGCAATTCTTAGATTAAGCGAATCCCATTTATATATAAAAAAATCTTAAATACATAAACATTTTTTACAAAAGATATTTCAAACATTCACATTAAAAAGTCACATTTCTTTGAGCTGCTTAAACTTTTT
This sequence comes from Neoceratitis asiatica, assembly GCA_030068015.2. NCBI lineage: Eukaryota > Metazoa > Arthropoda > Insecta > Diptera > Tephritidae > Neoceratitis > Neoceratitis asiatica. The sequence goes on from CM061524.1 coordinate 83,550,550, forward strand.
ATGATGGTTTTGTAAGATGCCCTGTTCCGATCGATATTGAACTGTTCTACTCCATTATAAACTTCAATAAATGAACTTAATATGTCTGATATAATTATAATTACTATTCTAAAAATATAACAAAAAATTTAAAATATAAAAATTGTGTCAATAGAAAATTGAATGAATGAACAAATTGCTAATTTATATTTTGAAATAAAGCCAACACTTTTAATTTACACACCTGAAGCAGGTGCACAACAAATTTATGTTTTTAGTGGTGATTAAAAATACAAAAATCTCCAGACAAATGGCTGACCAGTTAAACCGCGAGTGGAATCATCACGATTATGAAAATAATTTTTCAGTTAGTACTTTAAATAAAAAGGTTTCTATGGCAGAACATCCTAACATAAATACTAATACATACATAAGCAAGCGCATAGTCACTATACATATGCGTTCGAGTCGCTCTTAGAAACGGAATACCACTGAAACTGAAAATTTCGGGTTTCAAAAACTATGTGACCAAAATACAGACGAATGGAAAATAAAAAATATTTTGTTTTTTGGACTTGCAATGGTGTGTATACAACTACAATGTACATAAAGGGTGAAAAACCAGAAAATTCAATTTTCTTGGGGAATGCTTATTATCATTCGAAAGAACATTTCTTGGCATTTATTTATTTCAAATGTTGGCCGCGTCTATGATTCAGATGGCCCATCCATTGAGTCCAATTTTCGATGACTCGTTAGAGCATTTCGACTGGTAACTAGCGAATGACCCGCTTGATGTTTTGCTCCAAGTAATGAATCAAAGCGGGATTGTCCGCGCAGGCTTTATACTTTATATATCCCCAGAGGAAAAAGTCTAACGGTGTAATATCACACGATCTTGGTAGTCAATCGAGCGGCCCATAATGTGAAATTATCTGATCACTGAAGTGTACTCTCAATAAATCCATTGACTGATGTGACGTGTGGGAAGTGGCGCCCTCTTGCTAAAACCAAATGTCGCGAAAATCACGAGCTTCAATTTCAGGCATCAAATAGTCGGTTCTCATGGCGCGATAACGGTCGCCATTGACGGTTACGTTCTCACCGGCATCATTTTTGAATAAATATGGACCAATATGATTCCACCGGCCCCGAAACCACACCAAAGCGTTGCTTTTTCTAGATGAAATGACAGCTTTTAAATCTCTTTGGGTTGCGCTTCGCCCCAAATGTGCCAATTGCGTTTGTTTTCATAGCTCTTGAGCCAGAAATGGGTCTCAACGCTGAACAAAATTTGGCTCGAAAACGTTGAATATTCATGGAATTTTTCAAGAGCTGATAGAGCGAAGTGATGTTGCTTGGGAAGGTCGAGCGGCTTCAGTTATTACACAAGCTGAGATCTCGACGTAAAATGCGCCAAGTCGTTCCGTACGTCGGTCCGAGTTGCTGCGAACGGCGTCGAATCGACTCTCAACAGTCTTCTCAGCTACGGCCGCAATATTTTCTTCACTGTGTGCTGGACGTGGTCTATTCGGCCGAATATTATTATATTATTATAATGAGTGCTGGGTCTCAAGATGGGTGTTGCGAATAGTACGCTCAGTAGGCCGATTATGTTGACCATAAAGTGAGCGAAGCGCGCGAAACAAATTCTTTACAGAACGTGAATTTTCGTAATAAAGTTGAATGATTTGTAAACGTTCACCAGTAACGGGAATACTAATAATCTTCTATTTCTAGAACACCACGACTAAGTTTCATTTCATAATAAGCTCACAACAGTGACCGAGTGGTTACCACTGGAGCGCATAAGGTTCACGGTTCGGATCTTGCTGCAAGCAACATTATTTTTTAGTTTTATTTTCTAGTTTGTGTTTGGTGAATTAGAAATTCAACACAAACTTATATATGACAGTTCGTAGGGCATTGCCATGTAAAAGAGACAGATACACGGGAAATAGATGGAAGATGAACTAGCTAGTGCAAATGTTCAAATTAGTTGGATTCTAATTAGCAACCAGTATTTTTCCCTGCATTGTGATGATCTGATATACAAATGACGAGCTGGAATGATTTCATTCCATTTTGTACTAATATTTAATAAGAATTTTTATATAATAGTTTACTTTTTCACCGAAAGATTGAGAAAGAATTTGGGAAATCACCCAATAATACCACTAGGTATGAAGAAATAGCGCAATTTCAATAAATTACATGTAGGCTGCGTATATGTCAAAGTGCACTCTAAATATAAAAAAATATATAAAAAATAAAAATAAATAAAATAAAAATTATTATGAGTATTGATATACGCAAGAGACATTTTTAGTTAAAAGTGGTGTTTGTTTATGAAGTACAGAATAGAGGTATATGAGTTAAATGTAATATTTTATATAGTAAAATAGCTCTTTGCTAAATGCGTTAAATGTAAGAATACATTTCAACTAAAATATTAAAAAAAAAAAAATATTAATGAAAGAAAATTCAATATAATAAGTTAAATAAAATATAATATACAACAATAAGATATCCTAAAAGTGTTCTTAAAATTTAAAAAACCTACTTTTGTTACTTCTGGGATGCTAAAAAAAATCGTGCTCCTTTCCTCTAGCTACATTTGGCTTTTATAATTGCAAGGTGAATTTTTTTTAAATATTGCCAACATAATAACATTTGACTTTAGTTGACTTTAATAATGCCCGAAATATTTGGTCAATTTAGCGCTGTATTTTTCTTTTCAAAAAATATTTTTCGAATTCGAAACTCAGAAACATACACATACATACGTATATCTGAAAAAACACTAAAAGTTACAATTGTGAACCTTTCACTTTCGCCTTTTCTTTTTATTATATATAAATTACTTTTATTTTGTTATATGTTAATAAGCTTAATCTGAAAGGCCTAATTATTACTTTAAATTTAATAGTTTGTTTCACAAGAAAGAAAAATGGTAGAAGTATTGATTTCATGTTATTTAAATTATTTTAATTTAATTTTATTTTTTAATTTTATTTTATTTTGTTTTATTTTATTTTTTATTTTTTATTTTTTTTTTAACTTTATAAAGGTATACATTAAGTATCGGTCGTTTTACAACAAAATACTTAATACTATTGTTATAACTGATAAATTATATACTGTACATTGGTTATGAATAACAATAGGTACATGTTTGAAGGATACAAGAATCTGATTACTATTATTTTTAATATATATATTTTTTTTTTAATTATTCTATGTTTAAAAATTTTCTAACTTTTGAAGTAGTGGATAATATAATAGCCCTCTGTATCAGGTGTCGCTTTTCAGTCATTTTTAATTTATCTAGACTCATGTTTAAATTTTTCGGAATAACTCCTAGATGATATGATAATTGGAATTATATCGACGTTATCTAGTCTCTACATTTCCTTAACTTCGTGCGCTAAATTGAGGTATTTCTACCCTTTTCTGTGTAGCATACTTGCAGGTTGTGCATGTTCGGCACTCCTATGTCAATTAGCAGGGCCCTTTTTTTGGTGTTTCTCTATTACAGTTATGTCAGGTCTGTTGTGTGACGTGGGATGATCCGTCAATATTGATCGATCCCAGTATAGCTTTGTTGAACTGTTTTCTAAAACTGTTTGCGGGTTGTATTTGAAATACGGATATTCCTCCGTAATTAATCCATATCTGAGTGTTAGCATTGATGCACAATTTTTGCGACGTTGTTGTGTCTTGTTAGATATTCGGTGGCTGCTAATGGAGCACATGCACCTGTAATGTGGTGAATAGTTTCAGGAAGTCTTTGGCATCGTCGACATAAATCATTTTCAATGGCCGCACGGATGATATATTTTTTATAGTTTTTAGTTGCAATCACTTGGTCCTGTATGGCGCACATAAAACCTTCGGTTTCAGCACAGATTCCTGGTCTGTTTAGCCAGTCGTTGGATGCAGCTGAGTCTATTTTCGGTTGGTCGATTGCATGTGGATATTTTCCATGGACTGACTTCATTTTCCATTGTAAAATTAATGACTGAAAATGCTGAGCGTCTGTTAGGATATCACTCGTTGAGGTGTCACTTAAATTTAGAGCGGTGTATTTCACATCTGACTGGCATACTACTTTATGCAATTGGCTTTGTTGCTTATGAAAAAACAGCCTGAGGTTTTATACACACTTTTGGTGTACATGTTTGATGTCTGCCATTCCCCGCCCTCCTTGTCTTCGTGGTAAGTAAACACGTTCTATGGCTGATTTTGGATGATGTATTCCGAATTTTGTAAGTAATACCCTTGTCGTCCTTTCGTCCTTTTGGCGTTTTCTAGGTCTGTGTCAAACTATTTCGTTGTTCCAAACGTGTATGTTAACACTGGAATAGCAAATGTGTTTATAGCTTAGAATAGGTTAAAACCATTAAGATGAGACCTCAACAAGCTTTTTACTCGCCTTACATATTCCTCCGTTGTTGTTCGAACGATTTCAGAATGATGCATATTTTTTGCTTGATCAAGCCATCATTCTCTGACATGGCACTAATCTTTTCACTGGCTAATCTTTTCCGAGGCTTCCATCAAAAATTGTGGAACTATTTTTTACCCAAGAAGGTGGTTAGCCTTCATGAGGTAAGCTGTGGTATGTGTGTTTGCTAAGCACGAAAATGGTAGACCCTCTCCATTATCCAGTTTTTGTCCGCGGGTGGTATTTTATTTCCCACCTACCCGATATATCTATTGAGCTTTCCCTTATCCGCCACCTAGGGACGCGTCCCATGGGGGATCTGTTAACCCCAAAGGGGTTTATTATTTTATTTTATATTTATTTTATTTTATTTTATTTTATTTTATTTTATTTAATTTTTTATTTTATTTTTTTTTTTCATTTTGTTTCTTTTGGTTACAGTTAAACATTCCTAAAAAACTTTTTTATGGAAATATTTCGATCAAATATATTAATATTTTCATATAGATGCATAATGCAATTTAACTGTGCTATAAATGGCAAATCAATCAATCATCATGTAATCACTAAATCAAGCCACTCTATTACCGAGTATATACGAAAATGATTAGCTTTGATCGTCTTTCCTTTCCCTGAAGTATAATTCACCTGACAAGGGACCATCGTTTTTGGTAATAAAACCAATGACAAAAACACTAATATATTGAGAATAACTTCTGAACTGAGATGATTTGCCAGCCTCAAATTCCAAATTTCAGGTGCTTACATCACTTAGTATTTATGCTATTTTAATTTTGTATTATTATGATTTTAAGCTTGTCAATTGAAAGCTGATTTAAATTTTTTCTTCAATTAATAGAGATAATATATTGCTTGCGTGTTGTTAGTGAAATTACTAACTAAAAATTAATCGCAAATTCATTCAATTTAAAAGAAAATTTCAAGGCTGTATTAACAAATAGAAATAAATATGTAATTTAATTGATGCTTACCTAATTTTTAATTATAGCTGCTTAAAGTGATTAACATACATACATAATTGATTTCCAACAACGAGCTCCAAAAATTAAAAAAAAACTTTCATTTTCCTAGATTTGCAACAAAAATAAATATATCGCAATAAACCTACACAATTACAATATTTTCATTCATATTGTCAAAAAAAAAATCTGTTGCGTTTTTTTTTTGTTATGACTTCTTTCATGACATTTCGTCAAATGTTCAAATGTTTTATTTAAAGTGAAGTACAATCGATACAATTAAGTTCTGAACATAACATCATTCAAATAGCCTTCACGACTTCTTTTGCAGGAACGAATTCGATGAACCCAATCTTAGAGCACTTTTTCCACTAAATCTAGTCGTATGTCATGAATAGAACGTTCAGTATTGACTTTTAAATCTTGAAGATAGTCTGGTTTATTGCTAAAAACCAATGACTTTAAATAACCCCACAAGAAGTAGTCTAATGGTGTTAAATCACAACTTCTTGGAGGCCATTCAATGCCAAAATTTCTTGAAATAATGTAGACCCGTCTTGCTGGAACCAGATGTTGTTAAGAACAACTTCTTCCAATTGTGGTCATAAAAAGTTGGTTATCATTGATCTATACTGCTCTCCATTGTCAGTAACGGTGCTATCAGCTTCGTTTCGAAAGAAGTACTGACCAATGATTCCACCAGACCAAAAACCACACCAAATTGTCAATTTAGTTGAATGTAATGGTTTTTCATGAATTATTTGTGGATTTTTTCGCACCATAATCGACATTTGTTTATTTACCGTACCACTCAGATGAAAGTGAGCCACATCGGAGAAGATGATTTTCTCACGAGGTGGAATGTCGCTCAAGACAAAAGAAAATTATAAAAATAAGAGTCTTAGTAACAGACGAATTATGTAGTTACCACAACCTTATAAATTAATATAAATAAACCAGAAAATCCGGCCAAATATTGTTATTGCCCTTTTCTATTGTATTGAATTTAGATATTATAATTGTTATTGTAAAGAATAATGCAGCTAATCTAAAATATTAAACATCTTCTTATATTATTAACCTATCCATATATTTGTAATTACGTGCTTACAATATTTGGTCGTTGTATATATTTCTAGAGATAATCAGAAATCGCCACTTAAAGTTTGTCAAAAAAAATATTAATACAAGTGCCTCGAAGTATAAATTTAGTCGATCGTAAAAAAGTATTTTATATGTTATTTCAGACAAAAAAATATCAACGTACTAATTTTTAAGTAAACTGAATTGGCTCACTGCTCAATTTCCAGCACATCTTTGTTTGGTTTGAACAAACATTCAACAAAATCGAACCATCACAACATATAACTCAACAAGATAGATATCTGGCCCACCTCCTGGTAAAAAAAAAAAATTCAAGAGAATTGAGCTATAAGCTCGTTTTTTTGAGTCGCTCTGAACCAACTTCAAATGTTCTCTATATAAATTTAGTCAAAAAGGTAGCTGTGCGTCAAATTTAGAGTAAATCGAAAAGTAATTGAGATTTTTTGGAATAGATCGATTCTAGGTCGCTTGCAGGAAAAAATACTAGTTCTTAATTAGTCTAAATGACCATTTTACGAAGTTAAATTTCTCTGACAACACTCTAATCATTTGACAGTGCTTTCAAGGGAAATAGAATTTGCTAGTGTAGCACCAGCAATTGGACTTTTAATTTCAGAAATCAAATTGTTTGCGTTTCGCCACCTGTTGGGAACGGTTAAAATGAAATATAAATTAAAAACACATATACAACATACAGAAAATAAATTGAAAAAATATATACATTTGTGCATACATATAAACATAAATATAAACCGGCTTAACGATGAGTTACCAATACGCGCAAATCTCCACCTAACAATAGCAGTGGTATAATACGGCAAGTGGTATAATTTCGTTGACACCAACTGCTGCACCAAAAAATTCAGAGAGTTAAATCTTTTTGTACAGCTCCTGAAAATACACCAGCAACTGTTGAAGCTCAGACATCCACATTGGCAAGTAGCGCATCAGCAGCACAGGAACACCTGTTCATTGACAATGGCGCAACAAAGAGAAACAGCCAAAAAGATAAAAGGGTTGGTAGAGTTGACCGGCATTTAGGTCTTAATTAATGATTATTGCAAAGAGTGCATCAAGTCCCGACAAAAAAGGCTCAATATCGAGAAATAGATTTGCCATGCAGTTATTATTCGCAATATACCAATATACTTGCTACTTTACTAGTAACGAACATATGGAAACTCATAGGTACATCTCAAAAAAGGAAATATTGATGAGTCAAAAATTCAGGTATACAACACAAAGCCTTGCATTTCTATCGTCCAATAACAAAAAATAGTATGCCTACCAATTAACGAGCGCAAAATTTCGGATTGTAGTCATAAACAGAATTAAATTTCAGTTGACTTGAACGATTTAAGAGAGGCTCTAGAAGAGCAAGATTTCGATTTTAACGCATTTGTAAATATAATAAGAAGAAACAAAGTACCACAACCTATATTTAAGTTTATATGTCCCAAAGCTCAACTCAGCTTAAGAAAGATAAAGACCATAAAATTTTCAGTTTTAAATATCTCTAAAATCGCAGAATTACAGTAGAATAACCACTTAAGCGAAATGGTCTCGTACGAAATAAACGTGTAGTAACTGTGGTGGCAATCATACGGTTAATAATAAAGGGTTTCCTGTGTATATAAAATCAAAACTTACTCAAGGTAATCAAGCAAAATGTAACCAACTTATACTATTATCCATGTTACAGAAACTTCCAAGTTACCCAGATTAAACACTAGTCTAATGACCTATGCTAGCATAAAAAAAAATCTGGCCTCACTGGAACAGAGTCCATGTTTCACAACTTAAACTATAACATCTTTGCTGCTCAACGCTTCCACAAAATATCGTTTTGGAAAACAAGCAAAAACCTGAAGCCTCCAGTAAATACTGAAGCACCGCTGAGACTAAATAACGATTCTGGACCATTACTGAAAAAAGGTGACCTGTTTTGTTGAACGCTCCAAAAAGGTATTCCAACCAAACACTGCTTCAAATAATAATACGCCCAGGTCAGCTGACCATAATGTCCAGAGATACACCATTTCCTGCTCAACATCTCTTTTTCTGAGCTGAAAAATATTATTATCGTCCTAGAACCAAATCCAATCCGATCATATCACACCAAAGAGGCTGAAAGAACTATCATTTGCTTTGCTCTCATTTTTCTTACAAAGTTTTTAGTGATACATTAAAACTGCTGTCGTCATATAGAGCAATAAGCCTGTTGCCTTGCCTTTCCAAACTTTTCGAAAAGTCTTGAAAAATTTTTCCTTTCCTCCTTGAAAATGATATAATCGTATACATCAGTTTGGTTTTAGCAAAAATTATTGCAGAATTGAACAAGCACATCCTATAAGTAATGAAAGAAGAAAGGATTTTGAATTCTTAGATTCGACCGTTTTTCTGTACGGGGCTCAAGCTTTTGACAAAATGTGTCATGGTGCACATATTCATTAAATTAAAAAATTATTAGCTTACCTATTCCATAATATCCTTGCATTCTACTTATCAAAAGACTATTCACCATAAAAGTAAATGAATATATAACAGGGTAGTACCCAAGAACGGCTGAAGTTCCGCAAGGTGGTGTTCTTTACCCATTATTGTATGTATTGTTCGCCGCAGGTATCCCTGCAATTTACAAAGTATATAAAGGTCTAAACATAAGCATCATAAAAAATGAGATTAAAATCGTAATACAAAAATACGTAATAAAACTGCGCAATCCTCCAACAAGTCAAACGAGCCGGAAGAGGAGAGACGAACCAATCTTGTAAAGAGCAATACTGAGCCCATTAACAGCTATGGGGAAATTATACTTTTAATTAAGTTTCTTATGATTTAGTTACTTATCGTGAAGCTTTCATGTTTAAGCAGATTCAATAAATAAATAGAAATGTAAATAGAAAATCTAAATGCAAATTTCTTAAAGCATAACTTTCCCTTGATATAATTTTGAGTGTTAATACTAATTGTTGAAGACATAGATGCAATTCCGAATTATACAAGTATAATTTGAAACCAATTATGAATTTGTACTTAATTTTCCCTACTACTGTCCTCTTATAATGAAAACAAATTTACTTTCTATTCTAAAATATAAGATGAACCATATTTTTTCATTACACATCCATTTTATACGACCGATAGCCAGCGTTTTTTTTATAATGTTTTATTATTTATGTTTATTTGATTTAAAGCTGTTTAAGCTAAATATCAGATAAATGCTGGTAATTATATTGGGGTATAGAAGGAAAGGAAATATAGTGAGGTGAGCATTAAGGGAAAGTAGTAGTGGTGGTTAATCTTATTTTTCAAAATAGAAAGTAAATGTATTTTCATTATAAAAGACAATATCCTCTAAATTAATTAATGAACATTAGCATTATTTTGCTTACCCATTGTCAGAAAACATGAAAAACATTTTGTATATATTAATTAAGACAAAACTTAAACTGGCAGCTTCTGAGGTTTATCTCAGGTAGTTTTATTAATTTTAAACACATTATCAAAGGTTTGTGACAGTCAAATTTTAATGTGTGTAAGCTGAATTAAAAAAAAAGTCATATATTAATAATCAATAACAAGTTTCCCGGGTAATACAATAATAAGTAAAGATAAGAAAACTTAAAATGAAATTTAGATAATTTTACAATATCTTTCATACAAGATTACAAAATAAATTTTTCCCTATTTTTTTAAATAAATATTTTAAATCTTTGATACCTGTGTTGTCAAAAATAACTGATATAGCAAAATTAAGCTTTTTTTATAGCTAGTAAAACAGAATATTTATTATATGTGTAGATGTAAATTAAATTAAATATGTTATAATATAATAATAAATATATAAAATAATTTCAATTTGGGCCTCTGGCATATTTGCACTGGAATATATTACGTAGGTTAAAGACAAGCGACACCTCATCAGCGAAACGAAACGGACTCTATTTCAGTTTCATACAGATCCTGTATACAAGTATAAAAGTTATTGCGCACTTTTAACTTCGTGTTGTAATTTCGAACAGCTAACAACAAGCTGATTGGGAGACGAGAGCTTTTCCAACGCAAAAGTGGAGTAATACAATAGATCCTCTAATTTTTGCAGCGTTATATCCAATACAAAGCTAAAATAAAAGAATAAAAAACTGCTCAATGTAATATGTAAATACAACACACTTGAAAACAAGCGAGTAATGAATGTGACACAACCGGAATATGAGAGATTTTCATTGTAGGTGTATAAACTTCGACTTAACCATTAAAAAATATTCACAGCTTACTTTCAAACAATCAAAGGTTGTGGAAGTCATAGACAAGAGGAAAATACAAATTATGCAACAATAATAATAGAGATCAAAAAATTATGTAGGAAGAAGAAATTTTCTTAGCAAATATATTTTGAGAGTTGTGAAGTTAAGTTTTATTAAACTTAATCTAAATTTGAAGTTTCTAAAGTTTCTTAAACCAACAATTTTTTATTTAAATCTTTATTTTATTTATTTTTTCGAAACAAAATTGATAAAACAAACCAAGCAGCAATAAACGAGATTTATTCCTGAATTTCCTTTATTGCATACCAATAAAAATTCCAACCAGACTAATGTGCACATAACTTTTCAGCCGAACACATATATACGTACATACGTTACTATAAGAAAGCAGTAACATTTCCATACACACGCTTAAACAAAATTACATACCAAAAAATATATTTTTAATACCTTTTATGAACATGAAATGGTGTATTAACTTTGGTCCAAGTATGTAAGTATCAAAAGACCCACCAAAACTTACACCGATCGCATAAGAATGACGAAATTAGTAGATAAAACCATGTTCGTCTTTTTGAAGGCGAACTAGTCCCTCAGTTTTTGAGATATTTCAACCACACTTGGTAGGCAGATGCACTGGTGCATTTATACGTTTATTTTTAGGAACTGGCATGATTAGACCACTATGACATATATAGTACCGATTTCTCAAATTTGAAACTTCGTCCCATAAATTCGTCAAAAAGGCAGCTAAGAACGAGAAATTTGTTATTATAGACATATATATTGAATTGCACAGCGATACTGAAAATCTTTGAAACCGGACGACTATTATAACATATAGCTTCCATAAACAGATTTGTTCAAAAAAGCATCTCAGAGCGTGATATTTAGTATTTTTTAAACATCGAAAACGGAAAAGTACATAATGTAGCTCCCATATAACCGATTTATTCAGATATGAGGTCTTGCTTCAAACACCATCTAAGAGCGCGAAATTTGGTGTCCTATAGAAGTGAATTCAAGTTAATATTGACTGTGAATATCACCGAAATTGAGTGTTTTAATTTGCAATAAATTTTATATGTCCGTGAAAGGTATACAGACTTCGGCATAGCCGAAGACAGCACATACTTTGTGCTGTAAATAAATTTGTGAGCATATTGTAATTGCAACCAAAGCCGTGGAGAAATAAATGCATTTAGAAAAACTGAAAAAAAGGTATGATTGTGAAAAAAGCATGGGGCACTCGATTTACTAAAAAATATGCCACAAAGCTCCCAACGCTTTTTTTACAACAAATGATTGATTATTGTTTTAATTTTATTTTAAAAAATATTTTTAACTTTCTAAATATATTTCTTTTTTACTTTTTAGTTACTTTTTGATATTTGTAATAAATTTGAATTGAATCTGTCCATATCTAATGAAAACGGAATTCTAAAAGAATGTGTTCCTTACATATATACATACATACATACATACAGGTGAAACTAACATAAGCGTATTAAAAATGATATCTAACATCCCCGTTAACTTAGATTTAGGTAAATGGTAGAACAAAGTTTACAAAGCAATTAAAACTAATTTCATTTTTATCTTTACTTATACAATTGTTTGTAAAAAAGGAGGGAAGGAAAAATATTCATCAAGAAATAATTCGTAAACAAGTGCGGTAACAAGAGAAATGTAAAAAATGAAGCAAGTGTACAAAATAGTAAAAATAAAGATGGAAAAGCTAAAAAGGTAAATGTATTGGAAAGCAAAAGCGTACTAATAAGTAAGCCCTGAATAAAATGTTGGACCATATGGAGTACCTGGAAACATACTCTTCTGTAGTTTACCTTTGGACCAATGCTTGTCATATGTCAGCTTGATGCGACACGAATGTTTTTATTGTTTTACCGATCGAAATCACTATACGAAGTTTCAATGATGAAAGGCTGAAACTCTGACTTCAGATCGAAGAAAAGCGAGTATATATCAAAATGAAAGCCTAAAAATTACCCGAATATTTTTATTTTTGTTATTTAGCAACTTTGTACAATATAATAAAATTGAAATTTTCCAATGTGAAATATAAATTATGGCATTATTTTCACTCTTCTGTGAATTTTAAATATCATGCATTGCATCGGCAATATTTTGTTTCACATCGCATCGTCTCGCTTCAACTACTACCTATGTGTACTTATTCATATAAATACATATTCTGACCTTATGTTTTACTACTTTTCTATCAAATTAGATTATATAATAAACTAAAAAGTGTAATATGTTTGAAAATAATTTTTTTATGTTATCAATAATGATTTCCCCTGTAGGTACTCCTTGGTATACTCTGATGTTATGCAGATATGATACACCTCCAGGGCATCGCAATGTTAATTAAACCATATATTTTGTATGGATGTCCAGATACAAAGTGAAAAGTAAAGCAAAAAGTATTCAAAGATATCATACGAAACTCTTCACCTTGTGGTTCTAAAAATCCAAACGTAGATATGTGCAACCGAACACGCGTTTAATTAAAATTTTAAATTAATAATTAATTTTGTAAATGTGTTCAGATAAAAAAAATGGAATTGAATTCTTTTTATTAAAATAAGAACCAATTAAAATACGCAAGCAGCACTAAATCTATATAAATCGAGTACAGCAATAACGAAAAATTCTTATAAAAAAGTTTTACCTATATCAAATAAACGTTAGTGGTTAGTTTATGATTTTGATTTTGGCATGTATTTTGCTCTCTTTTTGCTATATTTTCGGTTATAATTATATATAATAGGAGGGACCAGAAGTGTAGCCCAAAATAATTATTTTAAGTTAAAAACAGATAGACGACAACAACTACATATACACGGAACTGCAAATATCCAGGATATCCTTGACTACAATGTTGGCCGTGTGATTAAATACATAATAATATTGAAAGCAGCAACGTCAGCGACGAAAAGCCACTTACACGCACAAGAAGCAACCCTGTAGTTCAGCACCATCGGAGAAATAAATTAAAAATTAAGCTAATACATACAAATTTTTCTACCAATAAGGGGGTCGAAAAATTTAGTAAGTACTTTTGGAGAATCTTCTCTTTATATTTCTCATATTTTAATTTTATTAATTTTTTAAAACACAATAAATTAAATAAATACATCTTTCTAACCAAACTTCACACAAACGTTGCTTTTCGTGTTGAGAACAGGGTTATTAATTTTACCAAAAATTTACGTAAAGAAAATGTATTTTAAAGAATATATTTAAAATAAATTCCTTTTTTATTGTGATGTTTGAAAATTAGCATTTTTTGGGAAACGAGTGCAAAATACGTCATAATGTGCCAAAAGAAAGTCCCAGCTCTTGAGAAGAACATCTCTATTTGAGGTAGAATGAGCAAAAAGATTATGCACAGGCCTTATCATATTTGGAATCTATCCATCTCTTCAAATTTCTTTAAAATTTGACCAATTCTTAAGTAGTTGGACGACTACTGCACTATCATCTCTTCTCAAAGCGCGAAAAGTGGCCATGTTTGAAATTCAATTTTTTTAGCAGGTTTCAACAATTTTAGCGCGTTGTGCTGTTGTTTAGCGATTTATTTTCATAAATATCTAACCTTTAACTAAAACAAGACATGTTTGACTTGACAGTTAAGTCAAAACACAGCCTGTGATTTCGAAACCACTAAACGGATATCTCTTTTTAACTAAGACATGTATAATTATATTAAAATATTAAATAATTAACTAATTTCACATATGATTTTATGAAATGAAGTGTTTTTATTAAAACCAAATAAAAATCGGTGATCTTTTTAAAAAGTAATTTCAATGAAATGTAAAAGTAATTTCAATGAAATGTCAACACTAAATATTAACTGTTTCAAATATAGTTATAATAATAGTTATCTGAGTGGTCGATTATGATTTTTGTTGCATTTGTGGCATTCATTTTCGGCATTTAATATACTAATGGACACATAGCTATATTTATGTGTATATGTGTGCTGTTTTTGGGAACGCAGCAGTTTTTGGGCGGATTGCGAATGTTGACAACAGTTTCAGTTGTTGGTTATTATCATAAAATTGTAAGCAATTCAAGTCCAGGTTTGAGCAACATCCAAAGTTATAGGAAATTATTTTTCTAATATTGGCGCCTCTCGGTGTCAAGCCCTCCGAGTGTATTTCTGATATGAAATAAGAGCTCCTCATAAAAATCCATCGACCGTTCGGAGGCGGATTAGAAAAAACTGAACTTTCATGATTGGCTTTTATTTCATGTCAGAAATACAGTATGGGGGGTTGAAATTCAATACCCAACACCCCAAATTAAAAAAAAAATTTAAAGTATAATAGTAAAAATTAATTTTTCACCCGGAAGTGGCTGAGGAACCGACTTTTCCGAATTTTTTTTTATGAATTTCTTTGTTAGACTAACCTACACGGTACTTACATAACACGTCGTAACAAGTCGTAGAACTCTCAATGCTGCAACTCAATGATATAAAAAAGCAAGTCAAACTGATTGGCAACGCGAAGCGCGGAATGAAGTTGAAACTAACAAGCAAGATCAATGAATTATGAGGACAGTCACCTCTTAAAATGTCAATAATATTCATCAGTTTCAACCAGGTAAAGGTCATTTCCAGATTTGTTTATAATGTGCACATGTAAAGGCGAAGACATTTGGATCCCACGTATTCTTTTGATTCTGAACGAAATGCTATTCTACTATAACGGGTACAACTTCAAGTAATGTCAATAAATAAATCTCAAGCGTAGTCGCTGAAATCTTGAAAATCTTTTTTTTTTCATATGTTTACATATATATACGCAACGTAAGCAAAAATAAAGATGTTGCATGTTATAAAGCAATAGAATAATAAACACGCTTCCGATTAAAATTAAGTAAATAGCAATAAAAACGTAATTTTTGTCTAAATTGGAGACATCAAAAGCTTGAAAATATTTTAGGTAATCGTGGGCCTACGTCAACCTATTTTTATGAACATTCGTACCACATTCAAGTAAACGCATCTTCTGCGTTTAATGACATCATTAACGCAAGTATTCTGTCCGATTACTAATTATTAAAATTAAACCGCCTTTAACTAGCCCTTCAATATTTTTTAACATCTTCTTATATAATCAAAAGAAATTGCATGCGTTACATGCAAAACGACATTATAATTGTTTATGTAATTGATCTGCATTTATTGGTTTAATTTTGGTTTGCCGATCCCTTTTACGTACTTAAAAATTAAAAACATAATAAATTGAAATTATACACCTTGCAGTCAAGAGGTTGTCTTGTATGCAAAAATTCTAGTTAAATACTAGTAATAAATAGGATGAAATCATACCAGCTCGTTATTTTTATAGCAGTTCACCAGTAACGGCAATAAAAATTAATTTTCACCATCACGCCATTCGTATGTTGTTGTTGTTTTTAGTACGCCACATCTGAATTTAATTTCCTAATAAGTTCTGTTGCAGTGCGAAGTCGGTCTTTATATAATACCGATAGCAGAGGGGTAAGGACTTATCACCGTAGTATTTGATCTATGTGATAATATTTAATTAATTACCAATTCAGCTTTTATTAATTTTGAAAAAAAGAGCGTTATCTTAGTTTATCTGAAATTTATTTATAAGGTTGTAACAGCTGAGTCGCTATGTTTTTGACTAGTTGCAGCATTAGAGTCTAATGAGCTGATATAAAATTTATTAAAAACAAGTGAACATCGATTTTTATATAACAAATTAAATTTGGTCACATTGGGCTTAAATTTTCGGGATCGTCTCTGTTTCTGATATACTTTCCGAGAAAAGTCCTATATCAAGTGGGGATCGAAGTGTGTACGTTTCGTGTAACTATATAATACAATTATATTTATTTATAAATTTTTCTATAAAGTTCAGTGTTTTTAATGTTATTTCTTTTGTATAAATAGATGTATGATTAAATATACATTTAATCTTAAGTATTTGTTTATATGTTAACATGTGTATTAGTATACGAGGAAAATTGGTATATGCTTTTCCGCCTCACAGTTTATTTATTATTCCATGAGTGAGCATCAGAATCGACAACTTTTTATTTGTTTGCTTCATGCCATTGCGCATTGCAGAGCTTTTTCTTTTGCACCACAACTCAATCAGCACTTAATTGCAGATATGTATAAAGGAGCTTGTAATGCGTAATTTTTTTCAAAAATAAGACTGGCGAATCAAAGGCACAGGTAAATTAAGTTTTACTTGTATGTACGTATGTACAATATTTTCAGTAGTGCAGAAATGAACAGCGTTAAAAAGGTAAGGAAAACCTATTAATTATTTAAATGGGAAATTGAGACAAGTCGGCTTAAATTTGATTATTTTTGCGACCTGTTCTATTATAAGATTTAAGTTAATATCACATCTACCATTTTTTTGTTGTATAAGATTCAGTTCATACAAATAAATATTCCTATAGTTCACTAGCTAATAACAATAAAAAAAAATTAATGGTACAGGCTGCAAAAACAATTAAATATAAATAAAGTAATCCACATATCCCCATTATTAAGTCAATAGCGGCTGAACTAGCAAACTATTAACTCCAAACGGACCCAGTTCTTCCGAATGGCAGTAGGCAATACTATTCACTTGGCTAAATCAGATTATATTACTAATTTTGGCTTAGTGGTTAAAGTACTCGCCTGTTGAATCAGAATCCGCTGGTTCGAGCCCTGCTAGAAGAAGTCTAATCTAAGATAAAATTCTTTAGAAGAAGCTTCTTATTGCCACAATTTTCCAGTTCAAGATTTAAATATTTAATTATAAGGTTCGAGCTAATACTTAAGAAAAGTTTCTACATATTCTACAATAATGGAATAATGCATTTATAAGTTGAGTTTAAAAATTATAAGTTGGACACTTTTCGAATTCAATGTCCTCAAATTATATTTAATTTGCATTTAACTCCACATTTATTTCTATTAAGAGTACTGCTTCCTGCGTCTCATATTAGAGGAAAGAACAATGTGTCTGCTTACGCTTTCCATCCTGAATTATTTTTTGTAGCATAATTATAATTAGCTAGAAATGGTTTTTAATTCTAAGAATCAAACTTTAAGAGCATTTTTCTTCGTATCGTGGGCAAGCCCCAACAGCCGAGAGACTAGCTTTGCGAACTACCATTCGGAATGTCAGAGTTCGAGTCCAGGCTTTAAGAACATTTAAAATTATAGAAAATTAGTTTTTCTAATAATGGTGCCCTTCGGTAGGAAATTTCAAGCCCACCTAGTGTATTCCTGACATGAAATAAAAATCTCCTCTTAAAAATCCATCGGCCTTTCGGAAGCGGCTTAGAATGAATTGTAGGTCCCTCCAATTTGTTGGTAAAAAACATCATGTCGTAAAACCACAAATCGGCCAAAGCGCCAATATATATAGGGTTTTCCAATAAAGGTGATATAATTTCTTTAAAAAACTCGTTAAGGAAATTCAAATGTTTTCTATTTAATGCGAAGTACAATCGGTACAATTAAGTTCTAAATATACAATAATTCAAATGTCCTCCACGATTTCTTTTGCAGGAACGAATTCGATGACCCAAATTTTTAAGCACTTTTTCCCCTAAACCAAGTCGTATATCATGAATAGCACGTTCAATATTGGCTTTTAGAGTTTGAAGAGAGTCTGCTTTATTGCTAAAGACCAATGACTTCAAATAACTCTACAATAAATAGCCTAGTGGTGTTAAATCACAACTTCTTGGAGGATCTTCAATGTCACAATTTCTTGAAATAATCGAATCTCCAAACCTTTCTCGCAATAATTCGCTTGTTGCACGTGCTGTGTGACACTCAGCCCCATCTTGTTGGAAAAGTTGGCTAACATCGATCTATACCGCTCTCCATTGACAGTAACGGTGCTACCAGCTACATTTCGAAAGAAGTACGGACCGATGATTCCACCAGACTAAAAACCACACCAAACTGTCAATTTAGATGAATGTAATGGTTGTTCACGAATAACTTGTGGATTTTCTTCGCACCAGAATCGACAGTTTTGTTTATTTACCGCACCAGTCAGATGAAAGTGAGCCTCATAGGAGTAGATGATTTTCTTAAAAAAATCGTTATCGTTTTCAATTTGTTCTAAGACAATTGTTATATGTATTCAGAACTTGATTGTATCGATTGTACTTCATATTAAATAAAAATAATTTGAACTTCCTTGACAATTAGTATATATATATATATATATATATATACATATATATATATATATATATTGATTATACTTTAGTGTTAGGTATTATCCACAGCCTTTTGGAAACAAATGTAATCTGTTGTGAAGTTAGGCCTTACCTCTCTTCAATATCTATGTATATATGTTAGCACGACACATGCACAGAATCTAGGTTCGACAACAAATTCCCATATGCAAAACGACACCCTGTTGCACACACCTGCATGTGCAAATTTCATAACGCAATACAACACCTAACAAACAACCAGGAATGCAGGTGGGAACCACGACGTCAGCAAAACAGCAAACAAACAACAAGGAATGCAGCGATCGGTGGGAACCGCACTGTCAGCGGAACAACAGCAGAATCAACGGCAGAGCGGCGGCAGAGTAAGCTAGCTTTAAGAAATAATTAGCTTTGTAAGTTAGTTCTAATTTGAATTCAATAAAGAAAGGAGCCAACCAGCTCCAAAAAATATATTTTTTTGTTGATATCAACTTGCGTTGATATAACTTATATATATTTATTTAATGCCTGAATCGTCATGATGAGCATAATCAGGTCACTGCAACTCATCAAAAATTTCAAATAACTAGATATTTGTACACCTGGTTACCTGTCTACAAACTGTTCACATCCATTTATTTATTTGTTTTATTTTTATTTTTTTTTTAACTTTTTCCTTAAACCTTATTTTGTAATTAGAAATTTATCTTTGTACTGAAAATTACGTTTCAAATATTACTAAGATTTCATTTCTGAAAGAATAAGAGTAGATAAAAAGTGAAAAACAAAAAAGCTCAAAATTTAAATGGGAAAAGTAAATGAAGTGCCCTACAGTGCTTTGGACTAGTCTGGAAGAGTTTTGTTTCCCATGTTATCATCATGCAATCCCTTGATATTTATTTGTTTTCCTATTGCTTCACTTTCTTGCTTCTCTTTTCTGCAACCGTTGCACTTTTAAGCCCACACAGTAAAATACTAAAATACAGCAAAAAATAATATTATTAAAGGATTAAAGTTATCTAGGAGTTGAATTGCAGCGTAGCTAAATCGATGTAACGGTGCTCAACTCCTATTTCCTTTACAAAGGGTGTCGCCGCAATTTTGGCACCAGAAGCAGGTACAACAGCAGGAAAACTGATAGCAAAGCAAATGAATAACTCCGCTAACAGGAATAACATAGAGTTGTTCGAAAGGATAATTGAAGTACTTATACGGATAAATGCTGTACGAGAATATTATGTTTGGCGAAGAGCGCGAATGTATGATGGCCCTAGCTACCACGGCAATTGTGGATTATCAATCAAATAAGAATGTATATAAAATACAACTGTAGTATGTACATAGCTTTTTCAAGTTAGTGTGTAAGCGTATAAAACGCATCGTAGAAGTTATTCCACTAAAAGTACAATCAGCATTAACTTAACTGCTCTGATATAAATTTTAGTATACTGATGATGTCCATTAAAACTTCAAGCTTAGCTAACAAGACGACAAATTTTTATTAATGCGTATAGTTTTAGATTTTACAAGGGACTTTTTTTTTATACTCACTCTCCTTTTACATTTAATTTTAACGATAATAAACAAATAATATTAAAGTACCTAAATTTATTAACTAAACCAACAAACTTGCATTACAAATAACACAAAAACGTGCATTACAAATAATAAAAAACGAACATACCACGAACGATCTTCAAAAAATATGATTTTGATACACATTTCGGCGGCTTGGACTACCAAAAATGACGAGAATGAAATCAAACAATAAAAATAATAAAATTTAATAAAAAAAGACAAATTTATTTCTGAAAATATTTTTCGGACTGGCTTCAAATTTTCTAGGAGTATTATTTTAAATTTATGTATTATCGGCCAGAAAATTTAACTCACATAACTAACATGACTTTCTCAGTTATAAAAGTTATATTTCATGCACACATATTCTAGTAAATAAAAAATAATAATGTTTTCCCCTTCCGTCATAATAAGCTTAAAATAGCATATATAAATATAATTATACGCATACCGCGCAGTGACCACAATTAGAATAATTAGCTTTCTATAATTTTTTGATATTCGTGGCACAGGACTTTATCCTTGGCTTTCCAAATGGCAATACGCGCTGCTAACCACTTGGCTATTGCGGCCGTCGTCAAGTAGAATGCTTCTAATATAACTAGCCAAGCGATCACTTACCTTTCCCAACTTATTACTTCGAAATTCGTTTACGATGATGCACAGTGATCCGACTGCTCAATCTAGCTAGAAAAAAACTAATTAAAAGCTCATTAAAACCGTTATTGTAGACGTATTGCTTCAACCGTGCTTTATAAGATGATAACATTTTTCAAGAAATACCTTGCTTTCTAAAACGACATGATTTTTAAAAAATAGTTTATGTTTTTAGATTTCTGTTTCGATAGTAAGCTTCATAGGCCTACAAAATTTTGTGGAAGATGGTCGCGGATTCTGCCAAATCAGTTGAATATCTTATTTTAGTTACAGAGGAACCAAACAAGTTGAAAACAAATGTTATTCCGTTTTATTCCCGCAATTACCTTCAATCACTACTACTATCAAAAATTATCACTGCTGCCAACACATCTCCACTTAAATGACATAATATGTTCAGTGCATTTACGTACAATATTTGAAAAGTTTTATTTGTTGCTGTAAAAGTCTTTCGTAGTATAATCGACCAAACCTTGCGGTGTTACTTCCGAAGATATATTGTAAATACCACCATATTTTGGCATCTTTTTCCATCGTATGTGGTAAAAGTTATTTAGAATAAAAGTTAATTTATTTTTATATTTAAAGTTTTTGACGGAGAAGTATTTATGGAATTGACAACACTCCCAGCAGTGAGCTGCGTTTTGGTTGCAAGCAACGTCGATAATTTTTGGCAACATATCCCTCTTCCAGTCGTGTGGTACTGCTGGGAGGTATGTAAAATTGCGAGTTCGGTTGTTTGTGGTAGACGAGTGGCGTACACGAACTGAATTGGAAACAATCAATCATGAGGCGCAATATCCCTCATTCGAGTTTGTTATACTCATATAACTAACTTCCAACTATATTGAACCTGCCGGGCTGACTAGATAGCATTGCGTATACCATCGTTAGAATACATCGCTGTTCGATGCATCGTTTGTTAAGTGACGATCTTCATCGATATAACTAAATGCATGGAATGATTTTTGAAAATTTTTTGTTTTGCACTAAAAAAACATTAAGTAGATTTCATGGAAGTTGTTTTCCTTTTATTGATACCTATATTTAGTATAAATATATTAGGAATGTGATCATGACAATATTTTAAGGTTTTTAAATACAATAGTTTGCTTAAATGTTTGCCTTTAAGTATATTGTGCTGTTTATTGTCGATTGAAGCAGCTTTTGAAGAACCAACCATTGTTAAGCATTTAGATGTGGAGTATTGAAGTTTAAGGGCTTCCAGACATCCAGCGGATTTTCGTTGATCTGGAATAGTTAAATATACCGATAACTTATCTGATAGATGATGCCCTTACGTCTTGTTTAATATCAAGTTATGGTGCACAAGCAATTTGTGATCGCTCCAAAGTGGGAAACTATTTTCGCTTTTATCTGAAACACTGGAATCGGAGTCGGCTATATCATAGCTTTGTGATATTTCGGACATCATGGCCTTTATTTTATTCATAGCAGCAGAGCAAGCCGAAATCCGAAAAATATCCTTTTATATAATAATAAAAATTTAATACAAATAAAAAGTAAAAATAGGAGCACCCATTCAAGTAAACTTTTTTTGACATTTTCTTGAACAGTTGTTTAGTCGAAAAATACTATATTTTTTAACAAACTAGAAACCAACGGAATAATTTTGTTCGCGTGCAGCATTGGTCTCCAGGAATTTCCAATGTCGCTGCTTCTGATGCTCGTAAAGTTGAACGCTATCAACTGCCAACGCTATCAATTCAAAGCCACTGAGCATAATTGGAGCAGTGGAGCAACGAAACATTATTTCGCTAACAACTTATTTACATGTTAAAAATCATATGAAATATACTGTTCCAGCGTGTTGATACGTCTAGAATTAGTTTGGTTTCACCACCTATAGCTGCTTTTTTGTTAAAAGTTTAATTTATGGCCTTCACCATATTGTTAACTTCTATATTCCATTTTGAAATGTTTGTAGTAGTTTCCGCAAAATATACTGAGATGTGTGTCTTCATTCAATTCATATACTCCTAGCGGTACAGAAATAAATTGTGTGCCAACACCAAAATACAGCGTGATGCCTAAAAAACTCTTTATCTGCGTAGTTTCCAACCATATGTCTGTGGTAAGAGTCACATTTCAAATCTAGTATAATTTGTCTCGTACAATTGAAGATAATTTGCTGTCGATATGCTGCGATATTTTTGATCGATCTACCTATGGACGAATTTCTGAATAAAATACGTAATATCAAATCGGCTAAAAATACTAACTTTGTGTAGAGTAGTGCTATCATCTGCATCATAATACGGAATCCTTCATTTCCTTCAATTGAGAAGTGCTGGTTGTCTTTACATTCATATAAATACGCGCTGCCTCTATGCTGTGCGTTTTCCCACCGCTTGAAGAGATGCGGTCATATTTCGAAACTGGGCAAAATCGATCGGTTGGAGCATAACAGTTGTTGCGAACAAATAGCTTGTGATGGTTGTGAAGAAACAACTTCTGTTGCAGGTTGCAAAGTTGAGTTGCCTGATGCTGACATCGATTTTGTTTCCGCGTTTTTTGGGTATATTGTTTTTTGTTTGTAGTCTTTTTCACTTTTTCCAGTTTTTTATTAAATGAGTCATTAAAAGTAGGCTTTTGAACTTTTCTCATATGGCACATCAAATTTGATGTATTATCCGTAGTTTTAATATTTTTCGGGCTAAGTTTGCAATTCGATCTGCTACTATAGGCTTTGTCATGCAAATTATAGAAAATTATTATTTTTTAATTGCGGTCGCCTATCGGCATGGAATGTCAATCCCCACGAGTATATTTCTAACATGAAGGAAAAGCTCTTCATAAAAATCCATCGGCCGTTAGGAGGTGGCTTGGAATATATTGTAGATCCCTCCATTTGTTGGTAAAAACATCAGGATGCAAAACCACAAATTGGAGGAGGAGCTCTGCCGAAAATCCCTTCAGCACTTACAAAGTGTCAAATACGAGTGTACGAGTATATATAAATACATACATATATTTATGAACATATATACATATATATATATATTGATTGAACCTGATTTGATTGTGATCGAAGTGAGCAATGGGGATTGAGTATGCACTCGAGTTGGCATTCGAGTATGTACGAATAAGAGCGCGGTGGCATCGTATTCTGTCTAATCAAAAATATAACTAAATAAAAAATTTAAGTATATATGTATGTATGTATGGCGATTCAATCAATTGTAAAGCTAGCAAAAATTATTATTTTATAATTTTTATAAAAACAAAAGAATTATAAAAATTAGAAAAGTAACTAAAGTATATAATAAAACTATTTTTTTTTTAGGGACAACGAATATATAGAAATTAAACAATTTTATTAAAAATCATTTTGACACAGTTACAGTTTGACAGAAACCTAACAGGTCAATTGAAAAGTCCCCGGCCTACCATAATAAACACATTTTTTGATTCACCCTACTTCCATTCAAGGGTGATACACTGATTACAGCGACCCCCCAACTTTGCGATACCATTTTTGTTGTCCGATTTGTCTTTTCAAAATAGGCCTCAATTTCGCCCATCAAACGGTTCAATAACACTAGGTAATAGTTCCTGTTGATGGTTCTTTTTTTTCTCGATTGGACTTCGGAGTGAAATAATGGAACCATGTTTCATCCATTGTCATATATCGACGCAAAAACTCGGGGTTATTACACTTTAACATTTCCGAACATTGATCTGAATCATCAATTCTTCATTGTTTTTGGTGAGAAGTGAGTTCGCGCGGCAACCACTTTGCACCGAGTTTTCACACGTTCAGCGGTACTGCTGTTTAATTAATTTTCAATTTACGGTGTTTTAAAGTCATTTTGTGGATTTCTTGATACTCGTATTTTCGTCGGTAACCTCTTTTTGGCGTCGAATGCATTCACCGTCTTCGGTGCTCATTTCACTACGTCTAAACTTAGCATACCAATCCTTGTTGGTTGATTTTCCTGGGACAGAGTCCATAAACTTTTCATCAAGCCAAGTTTTTGCATCAACTGTATTTTTTCCCTTCAAAAATCAATATTTTATTAACACGCGAAATTCTTTTTAATCCATTTTTTATAAATTTACAAACTAATGATCCTACAGCTGTCAAATTTATACACGCATCTTTTGAAGGTCATGGCTAGCTAAAAATGGATTTAATTCTAGTACAGCCACCTGTGTCAGACCGGAGACTTTTCAATTGACCGAGAGAGGTCCTTACCTAAAAAAAAAACTTACTGCATGGTGCACTCTTTGATCCGGAGGTATGATTGTACCATACTCCTTTGAAAACGATAACGAATGTCACTCTCAAGGTCAAGCGGTTTCAGTTCTTGCACAAGCTGTATTTTCCTCACTCTCAGTTACGGCCGCAATATTTTCTTCACTGCGTGCTGGACGTGGTCTACTCGATCGAATTTTATCTAATAATGGATTACCTTTTATATGCTAGGAAAGCTATGGAAATTTTAGTCCGTAGTTATAACTGATCTGGCGATATCACATACGTGCATGGTACTTTTCCCTTACATATACATGACAGGATTAAAAAATATATTTAATTATAATCTATTAATTTTAGAAATTAATTTCTTGGCACTATATCTAAAGGATTCAAGAATTGTATAGCAAACCAAACTTCACATCCCAGATGTTTTTTTTACAGATTTTTTACGCAATACCTCAATTCTGAACAAATCGGTAATATGAGTATATATAATTTTCTATATTAAAATGAAAATCCTAAAAAATATTCCTTAAATGTTTTGATTTTTCATAACATCGCGGGGTTTCGGCTTTTCACTTTCGCTCGTCGGATATTTGTTCGCTACCCAGAGGATACTTGGCCTAACACCGGAAGTCGTGAGCTGCATGGACCAAATGTAAAATAATCGTTTCTGACCGCACCCAGGTGAATAGCAATCAAGAGATTTCCTCACTTGTGTGAACTTTTATACATGGCGCCATCCTCTACTGAGGATGAGATTTTCAGTGCTGGAGTAGAGAGAAAGCAGACTGCCTACCTGGCAACTTTGCGATCGACCACGACACGTGCGGGGTGGGATAGATACCGAGAGCTGAAGAGGGCAGCGAGACGCATTTGCAGACGAAAAAAGAAAGAGGGCGAAGTGCGTGAGTATGAGGATCTTGAGAAACCGGCCGACAAGGGTAATGTTCTAAAATTCTATAAAAAGATGCGGCGGATTAGAAAAGGTTTCAAGACTAAAGCATACTCATTAAGAACCAATCTGGTCACCGATATCCAAGTCATACTGAGTTTATGGAACATTAGCCAACGGCTTCACGGCCGAGTTATTCAAAGACGCCAGCGAAGAATTAACAAGGTGCATGCAACAGCGTCTTTACAGAATATGGTCGAACGAACGCATGTCTGACGATCGTAATCTCTGTGTAATCCGCCCAATCCATAAAAAGAGGGACCTCATGATCTGCGCCAATTATCATGGCATGAATGAAGCTTCACAAGATTTCATGCAAAGTCCACCAGATAATCATCACGCGCCCAGTCTTGGATAAGACATCTGAAAAATAATCAATATACCCCACCTTTTAATCGCTTTTAAATCTACCCTAGATAGCACAAATAAGAGCTGCCTCTATGCCGCTATGTCAGAATTTGTTATATCGGTAAAACTTAAAACATGATGATGAAAGCGTTCCAGGGATGCAGTACCCGCACATGTTAGCAGAAGAAAAGGAAGATTTCCACTCCATTGAGAAGAGCAAGCTCACAAGAACCTGGCTTCACTTGGTATTTCCAATTTGTGCCAAACAACGAGCAGAAAATATGTCGGCTATATTCGCGCATGCGCGGCCTATACCAACGCAGTAAGTAATAGTATTAGTCGATAAGTTTTACTAAAAAATATAAGAAGTTTCGTGTTTATTTTTGTTTATTTAGTTTTTTAAGGAAAAAAGCTTTTATTGTTTTTAAGATATTCGCTAAATGTATGTTACCATAAAAGGTATCGACGCGTTAAGGATATTTGGTATGCACAACGAGAAAATGATCCGAATCAGTTGAAAATGACTAATATTTGCATTTTCTCACAAATAAGAAGATATGTAATGAATCTTAATTTCCGACTGTAGGGTCCTAGTACAGGAACGAGTAAGAAGAAAAGTGGCCAATTCTCTGCAAATTAAAAAAAAATATTATCCAAAATTGTGGAAAATATTATTATAAAATAAGCAATGCACGTGTTTTGAGCACTTTTTCCCCATTCTGAGCCATATATGCCAATTCTATAGCCATACGTATGAAACTGCTTTATAAAAAAAGTGAGAATTTCATAAAAAAGTCGTTGCAAGAAAAAAGTAGCTCTAAGTTCGGAAACATTTTTCTCGTATAAGCGTCAAAAGGGCACAAAAGTTAGTTAATACAGGAAGTTAATTTATAGTATTGGATTGACAAGTTAATTAATATTCATTTTAGAATTTTAAAAAATATCAGAACTTTTTTTGTAATCAGAGAATTTTTACAAAATTAAAAGAATTCTAACTTGATGATTTCTTTTTAAAGAATTCTTATTCATGATTTATATTCGCCAAATGCAACGAGTTACCGATGAGTTATCTTGTCATTGACCGAGACACAAGAACTTTCACTGTGCAGTGCAGATTTTAAATACATTTATTTCTCACCAAAGTAAAGCTTATGTAGCAGATTTCTTCTCTTCTAATTCATCTGGCCTCACAACAAAAATGTATTTATAAGTCAAGGACCCCAGAATACCACCAATGATAGGAGCTAACCAATAAATCCAGTGATCTTCCCAATCCAAGTAAATTAAAGCCGATCCAAAAACGCGTGCCGGATTCATACAACCACCGGTTAAGCGATATGCAGAAAAATAAGCGGCTGTTATTGTACCACCAACAGCCAAAGGTGCAGTATCTCTCAAGCCCAATTTTTTGTGACTCTTTGCACTTTCCACTAGAAATACCCAGATGAATGTGAGTAGCATTTCAATTATTATTGTGCCCGCTGTAGACACATGTGGATGTTTTGGCACACCCAAATGTGCTCTTTTCAAATTAATCGGTAATATAGCAAGCGCAGCAACAACTCCAACGACAGAACCCAAACATTGCATTATAATGAATAGAAAACCCATTAACAAACTAATTGAGCCGACAACAAGTGCACCCATCGTAACAGCAGGATTAAAGTGGCAAGTACTACGGCGACCCATCACTTGTGATACAGCAGCGAAGACCAAACCCAGTCCGAAAGCAATCTGTTCCATAGAAGCACCTGTTGAAGGAGAATCCGATCGAGCCATTGCTTCTTGTGGATCAATATACTGTTGTGCCATAGTAAGAACGACGGTGAAGGCGATGGCTAATGTACCGAAAAATTCTGTGGCCAATAAAATAATATTGTTTTTGTTACAATCGTCTAATCCAAGAAATTTGCGTGCCGCATTTCTATCTGAATGTACTTGAGTTTCCGACATTTTTATATATTGTATATTTTGTTTCTTTTATTTTAAGAATTATTTTAAAAAAATACCAGAAAGAAGAAATGTCACTATTAAACTGAAAATATTTCCACAGTTGCTTTGAGTACAGAGTTCCAAGGTATATTAAATAAAAGTGAAATACTCCAACTAACGAATATTATTACCTGAAATTATATCTTCTATATGCTTTACATCTGCTGAAGTAAATTTCAGCTAAGCTCCCCGTTCAATTTGCAGGCTGAAATTTAATATTTAAGATCCCATATATCAATATTTATAACTGATGAAATTATGCAGAAACATAGACATAATTTTTAAAAGGCGAATCCTTCGGATGACTCTGGAATTAAGCTTTATATTATATATTTATTGAGAAAGTAAAACTGATGGCCTACGGTGTTGGCATTGATATAATTCGCTTCAGCAATTTTCGCAAAAAAAGTCATGCTCATTACCAGGAGCATAGTTGAGACACTAGCAATAGTGTCAATTGGCCCTTATGTACGGAATAAAACGATTGGAACGTTATTGGTGATTCGGTTATGATCGTGTAAGCAGTGCTTATCAAAGAAGAAGAATAGAATATTTAAAAGTTTTCGGTCGAGTTCTGTGAAAATTTACTTACTTACTTTCCTTTAATTTCATTTTCTGTTCTGATTGCAGTTTAAGAAAATTTGGCAAACTATGCAATTTCATTAACCACTGAAACAAGCTTTTTATTTTTCATCAGGGCGAATTTATAGAGGTGAAAGCAGGAGAGCAATTAAAAAATTACAATGTGTTTTTTCTGCATTTTCATTAGCGGTTGTCAAAGTTATGAAAATCTCTTTGTCTTTTAAAATCGCACAAACCCTCTGATCCATTCTTTTCTCGCGTAAACCACAATCACGATATCACAATTTTGAAGATTTTCACCTTTATAAACAAACAAAATGAAACTCAAGCAAGCAAAATATAAACTGAAAAATAATTTTGACAATTTCTACGTCCAATAAATAAATAAAAATTTAATTCGTTGTCATATTATCTTCCCCTTGTTAAATTCGCCTTATTTACTGGCATCAAAAATATTTTCTAAATATATATTTATATATATATAAGTAGCTCTTACAAATATAAATGATTGTAAGTAAAAGTTTCTGACAACAACTAACTGCATTTAAACATTTTTGCCAACATTAACATAATGTTTAGCAGACTAGATGATCCGAAAAATAGACCGGACAAATTAAAATTATTTAATACAAGTTGGATTGGACCATAGCCTTGAACATGATAGTCACAGGAAAGTTATGCATTTTTCAACATCACGCTTTGCCCACACGCCGGCATTTTTATCAAGTCATTTTCTCAACGCAATGATAACCACTAACACTGTCATTTTTCAGAAAATTTATTTCACCTACGACTAAAAAGTTTATAATAATAGCCGGATTCAGATGGCGCCACTTGCTCTTTTTAAGAAGATCACAAGGAACATTAGAATTTTTGTGTGGCAAAGTGACAAAGTTATGTTTAGAGTCAAAGATTATATTAAATGTTTCGAAGAGTACGAAGTGCTCAGCAGAAAACTGTTTTACCAAACTTATTTGAACACCTGTTGCAAATAAGTCTCTACCATAATCAAAACAATATCGATAATTTAATAAAAAGAGCGGTCAGAGAAGAAAATAGTTACCATACTCAGTGTTGTACGCTCACTCATGCAATCAAAAGAGTCCATTGCACACTCTCAAACTCACGAAAGGAAAATATCCTTTTGATGTTCATATGCTCTCATGCTCTCGTTATTGAGTTCGTTCAACCAATAACTTCCCCAATATTATACTCGTATATGTACTAGGAAGCGAGCTGAATCAACTTCAGCTCTTACAAGCTTCTCAGTGCAGTGATTTGGTATAAATATTCATATGCTGTCTGAGGCATCGTTCTCTCATATTAACAACTTCATCGACCTGTTGGCATCCTGTCGTATATTCAAAGTGTGAACTCGTATTTTCATGCCGATTAGATACTATGTTTAAAGAATTCATTTATATTTTTGCTCTCTACGTAAGTGAAAGTATACGTCGTGACTGAACGTGTTAAGGTGGTTTTAGTTTTTTGTTTGTCAATGGAAGTTTTCTAATAACGTAATTAAATTTTTAAAGTCGTGATATTACTCTCTTTGCTTCCTTTCCATCAAGTTTTGGTTGAAACTGAAAAGCTAGCATGTCAAGGAATAAAATGCGATAAATGTAATGACAATAACAGGAATATCAGCGAAAAGACATATTTATATAGGAAATAAAAACAGAAAATAACTGGAACCACACAGCTAGTAAAATATCTAAAAACAAAAATGTGTAAGTAAATTAAAATATTAAAAAATACTAAAATAAAAAGAAAGGAACAATTCAACATACTTTAAATTTGCATGCATGCGTATATGTATGTA
The DNA here is from genome assembly GCA_030068015.2 of Neoceratitis asiatica. NCBI lineage: Eukaryota > Metazoa > Arthropoda > Insecta > Diptera > Tephritidae > Neoceratitis > Neoceratitis asiatica. The sequence goes on from CM061524.1 coordinate 83,581,734, forward strand.
CATGTCAACTTAAATGTATTTATTCGAAAACGTATGCCATTCATAGGCTGTGCTGCGGTTGTTGACTCTCATTCCCGCTTTATTACAATGTGAAGCACCTAAGCGGCAGATTTCAAGTGACTGACCAAAATAGGGCTAAAATTTGCAACAGTGGTAATTACTATATTAAGTTTTTGACTATGTTTAAAATGTGTTTTTATTTCAATGTAATATGAAATGAAGTCTACCCGGTTATATTTGAGCTCATATTACATACATACTCAATAAGTATAAAGTCTGTTTTATTTATTTTAAGAATATAAGAATTTAATTATCAGCAGCAACACTCGAGGAAAGAAACACCTATTTAATATAACAACAACATCAATAAAGCTTAAATCAGTTCATTAGACCTTTGATCAAACCTCAGTTAAAGAAGAAACACTTCAATGTTGCAGCTACAAGAAAGCAAAAGCAACTTATGGAGTAGTAACTGAATTTGCATTCACGTCTCTCCATTTTTTCCTGTCGCAAAAGCTTTTGGATGCAACCTCTGCCTGTGGTCGCTGCTAATGCCGGTAGTGGTAGCATCTTTCGGGTTTTTTATGCTTCCAATCGCATTTGTTTGACTCCATGTGCTGCATTATATGAGTTTGTATTTGAAATCCTGTGAAAAATATGTACTCCATGCGGACAATAGAGTAATCCAAAATTAACCACAATTCACATAAAATATAATAATAATAAAATAAATTGAATAAAGAAACATAGTAGAATTTGTTTACATGCAATATATATGCTTCCCAAGTGTAGTTTTAAACCAAGCCGCAAAAATATTTTTTATTGTCTATTTATTCACAAATACGGATACTTCAGAGTTAAATGAAAAATAAGCGTATTATCTCCATAGTTAGAATTGTTTTACGCTGAACAAATTCGGTGCTTGTATAAATATAATATAATTAAAATTTAATATGTAAAAGTATGTAACTTTAACACCTTTATATTTATCAATTAACTAACCTAAGTAAATTAAGAATATATTCATAATATATTTCCAAATACTCCAATGATCTTAATAGAAGATATTTTGCAGTGACGTTTGCTATTTTATATCTCGATTAATACCCCTTATGCAAAGTATAAGTAAATTAAAGGTATGATATGATTGCCTATTGCAGTAAATTTTTGCTTTGATTATAATCAGTTTCGATGTCGTGTGACACATTGAAAAAAGAACGAATGTCACTCTCAATACATGCCAACCGTGATATCATCTACTACCATAATAACTTAATTTCAAATGCCTTCGTTCTTTTTTCAATGTGTCACACGACATCGAAACTGATGATAATCAAAGCAAAAATTTACAAAGCAAAAAACGATGCCTCAGATCAAAAGGATATTTTCCTTTCGTGAGTTTGAGAGTGTGCAATGGACTCTTTTGATTGCATGAGTGAGCGTACAACACTGAGTATGGTAACTATTTTCTTCTCTGACCGCTCTTTTTATTAAATTATCGATATTGTTTTGATTATGGTAGAGACTTATTTGCAACAGGTGTTCAAATAAGTTTGGTAAAACAGTTTTCTGCTGAGCACTTCGTACTCTTCGAAACATTTAATATAATCTTTGACTCTAAACATAACTTTGTCACTTTGCCACACAAAAATTCTAATGTTCCTTGTGATCTTCTTAAAAAGAGCAAGTGGCGCCATCTGAATCCGGCTATTATTATAAACTTTTTAGTCGTAGGTGAAATAAATTTTCTGAAAAATGACAGTGTTAGTGGTTATCATTGCGTTGAGAAAATGACTTGATAAAAATGCCGGCGTGTGGGCAAAGCGTGATGTTGAAAAATGCATAACTTTCCTGTGACTATCATGTTCAAGGCTATGGTCCAATCCAACTTGTATTAAATAATTTTAATTTGTCCGGTCTATTTTTCGGATCATCTAGTCTGCTAAACATTATGTTAATGTTGGCAAAAATGTTTAAATGCAGTTAGTTGTTGTCAGAAACTTTTACTTACAATCATTTAAATTTGTAAGAGCTACTTATATATATATAAATATATATTTAGAAAATATTTTTGATGCCAGTAAATAAGGCGAATTTAACAAGGGGAAGATAATATGACAACGAATTAAATTTTTATTTATTTATTGGACGTAGAAATTGTCAAAATTATTTTTCAGTTTATATTTTGCTTGCTTGAGTTTCATTTTGTTTGTTTATAAAGGTGAAAATCTTCAAAATTGTGATATCGTGATTGTGGTTTACGCGAGAAAAGAATGGATCAGAGGGTTTGTGCGATTTTAAAAGACAAAGAGATTTTCATAACTTTGACAACCGCTAATGAAAATGCAGAAAAAACACATTGTAATTTTTTAATTGCTCTCCTGCTTTCACCTCTATAAATTCGCCCTGATGAAAAATAAAAAGCTTGTTTCAGTGGTTAATGAAATTGCATAGTTTGCCAAATTTTCTTAAACTGCAATCAGAACAGAAAATGAAATTAAAGGAAAGTAAGTAAGTAAATTTTCACAGAACTCGACCGAAAACTTTTAAATATTCTATTCTTCTTCTTTGATAAGCACTGCTTACACGATCATAACCGAATCACCAATAACGTTCCAATCGTTTTATTCCGTACATAAGGGCCAATTGACACTATTGCTAGTGTCTCAACTATGCTCCTGGTAATGAGCATGACTTTTTTTGCGAAAATTGCTGAAGCGAATTATATCAATGCCAACACCGTAGGCCATCAGTTTTACTTTCTCAATAAATATATAATATAAAGCTTAATTCCAGAGTCACCTGAAGGATTCGCCTTCAATTTTGTGCACATGGGTTTGTTGAAGAGACGCACGCAGGGCGGTGTGTGCTGCTTGCGGTATATGCTTTGTTGGTAATGCGCACGCGTTTGTTGATAAGAAGGCTTTTTTGGAAATTTAGTCAACGGCCATGAAAATAATGTTGTCATGGAGACGATGTTTGATTTTTTATACATACATACATATGTGCATGAACATAAGCAATATTTGTATATACGCACATATATATGTACAGTTTGTTAAACAAAGTTTGCAAAATCAAAAACGTAATAGAAATTCAATTTAAACTTAAAATTTTAATAATAAATTCTTATTTTTCAGTCTTTTTTTGTTTACAATACTGTTTAAACATGTATTAGCGATAAGTATACCGAGAAAAAAGTCAAAAAGTAAAAAAAGTAATAAATTTGTCGCTGTCAAATAATTCTTTGCAAAATGTGCGCACGACTGGAAAAACCAACGGGAAATCCAATTTACAGCTACGTTTTTGCTTTGTGTTTTAATTTTGCAGCAGGCAAGCACTCATTTTGATTTTCAGTTCGAACAGTGAACAAGTAGCTCTTTTGAAAATCCTTCTTGCAATGCCTTGCAAGCGAGTCGGCGAAAATTGGATTAGTTTATTTCCATTATTACAAGGGGAAAAACTGCTAAGGAGTTGGCTGAAATATTTGGAATTAAGTTAAGGACAGTTTATAATATTATTCAACGTGCGGAAGAAGAAAATAGACTACATTTAAACAACTCTGGAGGCAGACCACCGAAGCTTTTACGTCGGGATCAATCTAAAATATTGAAAGAAGTTGATAAAAACCCTCGAATAAGCTTGAGAGAATTGACAAATGTCATTAAAAATGATTGCAATACGAGCGTGAGCCAGTGCTTAATAAACACAAATACTCTTCACATGTAGCAAGAAAAAAGCCGTTACTTTCAATAGTTAATATTGAAAAGCGATTGACGTTTGCTATTGCTAACGTACAAAAGCCACCGGAGTTCTGAGATGACGTAATCTTTTGTGCCGAGACAAAAATAATGATGTATTACCATGATGGACCTGGAAAAGTTTGGCGAAAACCGAAAACAGCTTTGCAACAAAAGAATATAGTCCCAACCGTAAAATTTGGTAAACTCGCTGTCATGATATGGGATTGTTTTTCAATCAAGGGTGTTGGAGAACTGCGAATTTTCAATGATATAATGACCAAAGAGTTTTATTTGGACATACTCAAGAACGAATTGACGAACAGCGCAAAAAATTTTGGATTTGTTGACCGCCAAAATAGCAATAAGTTGAAGTATAAGCTATATCAGGACAACGATCCAAAACATAAATCGCTGTTATGTCGGACCTGGGTGCTATATAATTGCAACAAAGTTTTAGATACCCCTGCCCAGAGTCAAGATTTGAACCCCATCGAAAATTTGTGGGCATTTTTAAAAAAGATGGTGGGCAAACGGAGCCCAACTAACAGAAGTGCTTTAATTGAAGCCACTAAAGAAGAATGGAAAAACCTGCCTTTAGTTTATGATCTTAATAGATTGGTGCAATAGATGCCAATGGCAAGCACACCAAATATTAGACTTTGTTTACTATTAGTTTTTCTATTTAAACCATTTTTAAACAATATGATTGGATTTTGCAAAGAATTATTTGACAGCGACAAATTTATTACTTATAGGTTTTCTTTATTTTTCTTTTGTTTGGGTTCTTCCTTTTGACTTTTTTCTCAGTATACTTATCCCTAATAAATGTTTAAACAGTATTGGAAACAAAAAAAAAAAATAAAAAATATGAATTTATTATGAAAATTTTAAGTTTAAATTTAATTTCTATTACATTTTTGATTTTGCAAACAATTGTTTGACAAACTGTATGTATGAACGTTTAGATGAACATAAAGATCAAATATACATATGTGCATGGGTACTACTGATAACAATTGATATGATTTTATGCAGTGAACATTCATAAATATGCATAATGAGTCGACATTATATGTGTATATACATATGTAGATGTTTACACATATGTATGTAAAAATATGTATATACATATATACATATATCTAATGAAGGGTGTTTTTAATAGAGGTATAGAACTTTAAATTGGCATTACTTTTCAAGTGGGCGACCTATTTAACAGCTGTCATGTGATTTATTCTCAGTTTGGTTGGCAATTCATCATGAATAGACTCACGCCTGAACAACGCTTGCAAATAGTGCAATTTTATTTCGAAAATAATGGTTCTGTGCGGAAAACGTATCGCCCACTACAACCATTTTAGCGATGTTTAGCGATGAAGCGCCCTTCTGGTTGAATGGCTACGTCAACAAACAAAACTGCCGCATTTGGAATGAAGGTAATCCTCAAGTGTATGTTGAAACACCGTTACATCCAGAAAAACTGACTGTTTGGTGCGCTTTATGGGCTGGTGCAATCATTGGTCCGTACTTTTTCAAAAACGATGGTGACCAGAACGTTACAGTCAATGGTGATCGGTATAGAGCCATGATTGCTAACTTTTTCATTCCTGAATTGAATAACCATGATGTCCAGGAGATGTGGTTTCAACAAGATGGCGCAAAATGTCACACTGCTCGTGCCACAGTAGATTTATTTAAAGACACGTTTGGTGACCGCCTAATTTCACCTTTTGGACCTGTGAATTGGCCTCCAAGATCTTGTGATTTAACACCGCTAGACTACTTTCTGTGGGGCTATGTAAAGTCATTGGTCTATGCGGATAAGCCACAAACGCTTGACCATTTGGAAGACAACATTCGCCGTGTTATTGCCGATATACGGCCACAAATGTTGGAAAAAGTCATCGAAAATTGGATGTTCAGATTGGACTACATCCGCGTCAGCCGTGGCGGTCATATGCCAGAAATCATATTTAAAATATAATGCCACAAGATTATCTTTCGGATAAATAAAATTCATGTCAATCGAATAATCCATCGCTGTTTTATTGCAACTTAAATTTCTATACCTCTATAAAAAACACCTTTTAGTTCCTATGCGAATATACATACGTATGCAAAAGGTCATGTAACAGTTTTTTTTTGTAACAGAAAGAAAAATATATAATTTGTATTAAAAAAATATATTCAAGAAATAGTAAAATATAATACGGTGATTAGTTGTTGATTACAAAATTAAATTCAATTGGTCGTTAACATATGTGATAATAAAAAATAAAAAAGTCTGTTAATTTACGTTTGCATACATTTTAAATCTCTGGTGTGTTTGAATACGCTCAATTCTGTTAACTTCCTACATCGAGGTGAAACAGAAATTGAAGACGAGAAGGAAATGACGATTACATGAGAAGAAATTTCTCTGCCAGAAAATCCAAATACGCTGGCTTTGCACCATGAGAAGAAATTTCTCTGCCAGAAAATCCAAATACGCTGGCTTTGCACCTTCTCTATATTCTACGTTCTCTGCCAGGCATTTATGAAAATATGGATCGGTTAACAACCGCACTAGAAAAATTGTGATTCAAACGTGGCCACGTTATATATATATATATATATATATCCCTGTAGCGATTTTTTGGCCGATTTGTTTTTTTTCATTTTGATATTTTTAACAACAAATAGAGGAACCTACAATTTATTCTCAGCCGCCTACAAACTGCCGACGGATTTTTATGAGAAGCTTTTTATTTCATGTCAGAAATACATTCGGAAGGCTTAACGTTCCCTGCCAAGGGCGACCGCAATTAGAAAAATTAATTTTTTATAATTTTGGATGCTGGTCGAACATGGGCTCGAACCCTGTCCTTCCGAATGACAGTACACAATGCTCACCACGCAACTATCGCGCCCACCTACTACTACTCAAGTAATTGGTAAAATATTAAAGAAATTTAAAGCGACTGGTGGTGTTGCATATTGCAAGGCTTGTGTGTCATCAAAGACGCTGCGTCAAATTATGGCTGAGATACCACGCAATATGTGGCAAAAAGTGTTTCACATATAATGAGAAGGTCAAAACTTAAAAAAAAAAAGAATTTCATGAAAAAAGTATTTTACTTGCATTTTATTTATTTATTTATTTTGGAAATCGCATAATGAATAACCCTGTACTAAGGCATTTTTGAGTTTTACATTCCTCCTTCCATACTGTGATATACTTTTCTGTTAATAGTACTGGCATAGTCAATACAAACATATTTTCTGGACCATTTGGTCCATTTTTAATACATTGTAGTACTTAAAATATGCTACAATGAAAAGCAGCAGTGGGCCAATTAATTTCTCGATGCCAGTCTGTTACCCAACCTTTATAATACTTTCAAAGAACTTTCTAAAGTAGTTTCTTGAAGAAGCTTTTTAAGTGCTTCTGTTGTTATGTGGATTAGGATTATTAATTGAGCTTTATTGATGAGCAGTGTTTGTACAGTAACGTTTTTTTGTAGGTGGCTTAAAAGCAAAGTTGGAAATCAAACAAAAATTAACAGCTGTTTTCTATTTACATAAAACCCGCTTTAAATAACAATTCAAAATAAATTTTAAGAAATCTGTTTTCCCAAATCTAAGAAAATTATATTTGGAGCTATTTTAATTTGCCTTAAATACTATCTATGGATATCGGTAACAAAAAGGATTCTGGATTTTTAGTAAAAACACAACTGTCGTAGCTACTTTTTTCAGAAAACTGTTGCTTAACCACAATGCGTTTATTTCTGGTACTACATACATATATGTATAAACATTTCTGATTGCCTTATTTAGCTGCAATCGCCGCCCTTCTGCGTCCATCACATTGAGGTGTACTCCAACTCACGTTGTTTTGTAACAAGTAAGCAAGGATAGTTGAGTAAACTGACTGTTCGGCAGGAAACTAAGCAAGCACATGTGGAAACGTACATAAGTATACGTTTGTTTAACGATATTTCGAATGCAATGTACAATATTTTGACGCTTACTTCGCTTACTTTCAGACTGATAAGATAACTGTTATTTACAAATTGTTACTCTCAATGCCAGTCCAGTATTGTCATGTCCTGGCAGTTTCACTATTTAATTTTATTTTTTTTTATTAACATTTTATTTATTTGTTGAATCTAAACATAGTAACCCATTAACGGGAATGGGCTGCTGGTTCAATGTTGCTCTTTAGAACGGAGGCCAAGGTGTTAACCAAAGGGTTCGGCTGATTACGTAAACATAGTTACATATGTATTTTTGTGTAATGGATTCTACTCTTCTGGTGCGTATGCTTAGGTCTTTGTGGATGTTTTCATTACTCCTGTACCATGGTGTGCCCGTTACAGCCCTTAGGTATATTGTTAAGCCTGGCAGTAGGGCACGTTTTTGACTTTATTAAGAAATGATGTGTTTGCACTTTTTTTCGTTAACTTTTATGCACCATTTTTAAACTTTTTCGAAAAGTTTGGAAAGGCAAAGCAACAGACTAATTGATATGTATGATAACATAAGACTTGCGTTTTTACCTTGTTTAAATATTATAATTATATGTGACTTTTTCCATGTTTTTGGACAATATCCTAGCCTTAATTTGACACTGAAAAGCTTTGCGAGAAATATTAAAGCAATGCTCGGCAGTTCTTTTAGAACGATGGCTCATCACATCGCTGTTTGACCACTTATTGTTTATGTTATTTTTTTTTTGCTTTTGTTTTTGTTTTTATTTATTTATCTATTTTTTTAATAATAAATATAAGCATCCGGTCAGTTTAAGTTAAAATAACTATTTGTCGACGCTGCAAAAACAACTTGGAGTTGGAGCTCGGGCAAAAATCAATTCAGTGGTTACAAATCACCAAATACTATATACAAGCTAATGTTGAAGAATACAATACCTGCAATTTACAAAAGTGTTTCACTTAAAAATGTTGTGCAAGGCGAAGTCAATGTTGGTTCGGCACAAAGTTATTTTTTAAAGGGCGGCCGAAGGCCTCCAATTTACAAGTATTTTTAAGTGAAACACTTTTGGAAATTGGAGTCCAGCAGCCTGGGCCAAAGAACACTTCGTTAGGCTAACCCCATTTAAAATTAAAACAAAAAAGTAAGTAATGTTAGTATGTTTAATTGCCTCGATCAATTTTATAAAAGGGTCCTCATGACACTTACTAATATTTCGCCGCCGTATGTACTCCACAATACGCGTACGTTCCGAAATCCAAATATCGACTCTGATCATTATCTTGTAGCAGCAAAAATACGCACCCGCCTCTATGTGAGAAAGAACGCCCGTTAACAAACACAAGGAAGGTTTGACGTCGAAAAGCTGCAATCACAGGAGACAGCCAGCAAGTTTTTTACTCGGCTTGCACACCTGCGCTCTGAGAGCACTCATCAGCGACTCGATATAGGAGAGCTGTGGAACGAAATAGCAAACTCCTTGCATATCGCTGCTTCGGAAACAATTGGTTTTCAACAATACCAGAAAACACCTGGTGCAATGAGGAATGTCGAACTGCAGTAGAGAGAAAGCAGACTGCCTACCTCGCAACTTTGCGATCGACTACAACACGGGGTGAGATAGATACCGAGAGCTCAAGAGGGAAGCGAGACGCACATGCAGACGAAAAAAGAAAGAGGCCGAAATGCGTGAGTATGAAGAGCTTGAGAAACTGGCCGACAAGGGTAACGCTCGAAAATTCTATGAGAAGATGCGGCGATATACAGAAGGTTTTAAGACCGGAGCAAACTTGTGTAGGAACCATGGAGGTAATCTGGTGACAGATGTTCAGAGTATAGTAAGTATATGGATGGAACACTTCTCCAACCTGCTCAATGGCAGTGAAAGTGAAAACCCCGGAGATGGCGAACCCGAAACCCCAATCGATGGTGATGGTATAGAAGTGCCATCATCAGACTATGAAGAAGTGCGAATAGCGATTGCCCGCTTAAAAAATAACAAATCGGCGGGAGCCGATGGCTTACCGGCAGAACTATTCAAGTACGGCTGCGAAGAGCTGACAAGAAGCATGCATCTGCTTCTTTGCAGAAAGCATGCCTGACGAATGGAACCTAAGTGCGCTCTGCCCAATCCAAAAAAAAGGGAGACCCCACGGTCTGCGCCAATTATCGTGGGATAAGTCTCCTTAATATCGTATACAAGTATGAAGTTCTATCTAGCGTATTGTGTGAAAGACTAAAGAACACCGTCAACAAACTGATCGGCCCTTATCAGCGTGGCTTTAGACCTTGCAAATCCACTATTGACCATATATTCACCATGCACTAAGTCCTGGAGAAGACTCGAGAGAAAATAATCGATACACACCACCTTTTTATCGCTTTTAAAGCTTCCTTCGACAACACGATAAGGAAATGCCTCTACGCCGCTTTGTCTGAATTTGATATACCCACAAAACTCATACGACTATGTAAACTGAGTCTGGATAATACCAGAAGCCCAGACAGAATTGGAAATGACCCCTCGGACCCGTTCGATACCAAACGAGGTTTCAGATAAAGAGACTATTTATCGCGTGATTTCTTCAATTTGATGCTGGAGAAAATAATACGTGCTGCAGAGCTAAACAGACCAGGCACAATATTCTACAAGAGTGTGCCGATGATATTGGTATAATTGGTCTTAACAATTGCACCGTAATTTCTGCGTTCTCCAGATTAGACAAAGAAGTGAAGCGAATGGGTCTGGTAGTGAACGAGGGCAAGACGAAATATCTCCTGTCATCAAATAAACAGTCATCGCACTAGCGATTTGGCTCCCACGTCACTGTTACCGCCACAACTTCGAGGTCGTAGATAATTTCGTCTACCTGAGAACCAGCATTAACAACGCCAACAATGTTAGCCTTTAAATCCAACGCAGAATCACTCTTACCAACAGGTGCTACTTTGAACTGAGAAAATCCTCAAATCTTTAACCGGCAACACTTGGGGAAAAGATAAGGAAACATTGCTTACAACATACAAGTCAATTGGAGACCCGGAAGCAAATTAGGCTGCACCGATCTGGACGCCAGGGACTAGCGAGACTCTGCGTCCCACTTCTTTGCATGCCCCCTAAACCAACTGCTTTCAATCCAATCCAAACAGCCTCTTTCCTAGAATTTCCAATAGATGACCTCCATTTAGACTAGTCTTGCCTGGTCCTGGGCGGGATTTAGCTAGCCGCTACAATGGCAACAACAACTACAAAGGTAGATACGCTGGCTAGATCATGTCGTCCGAATAAATGAAGACATTCCAGCTTTGAATATAATCGATTTAATATCCGCTGGTGGAAGTTTGAAGGGTACAAATATATAAGTATGTGAATTATATAGCTATAAATTTAAAATTTTAATTAGTTGATGCTTAATTAGAACTTTTAGTCATTCTTTTAAAATTATAAGCGATAGATGTTTGACTTAATGAAATTATTTCAAATAATGTTAAAAAATATTTAATAGTTCAGCCCTTAGCAACTCGTGATCAGTAGTCTAGATTAACTGCTTCATGAGTGGAAAGAAGATAAAATGTAAGGGACCGAGGAGATTCTCGTGCCATTCATAGTGCCCAATATATACGAAACAAAACTTCTTTACTTTAATGAGATTCAATAATCAACGAAGGGTACATGATTGAAATTCCCGGAAGTATTTCTAGCTTTTTTTTGAAAGTATTATGTACTTACATAGGTAACTATAAAAAAAGGTTTCTTTGGAACTCTGTAGGTTCAAAGTAGATTGATAACTGTTCCACGTTCGTCTACACCTCATAAGATTTTATAGAGCATATTTACTATATGTATTAAAATTCATTGATATCAAATCAAATGAAATCACTCTACGAATCCTTAAATATTAATACGTAATGTATACCATACGTATGTAATATTTATTGAAATGTTAATTAGTAAGTATCATAATGGCTGCTAACAGAAAAAGACTCAATGGTACTTAACTGCGACTGGAAGCTGAAATAAAGTTTTGCTTATGGAAAATTGTTAAGTTAAGTATTTATTTCTACAAAAAGACGTGCACATAGTAAATACTTATATAATATGCAAGGAAACATATGTACATATGTATGTGTCATATTATATGCTTCAGTGTGTGCTTTCCTAATGCTCAATGCATTCAAGTGCTTGAGGGAAAAGTGTATAATTATAAGTATATAGTTCTATTTATTCACCAACTCTTCTACCCTGCAAAAGATGCGAGTATACCATGCACGCTTGAAATATACATAATTTCGATACGAACTATAGAGTAATCCAAAATCAACCACAACCTATACAAAAAAGATGGTCCAATTGACATTTTGATGTTCTTGGGCTGTGTAGTCCATTAAGTACCTACAGGAAATTAGATTTGAAACTACTCCACATACTTTTTAGCTTCCAATATAATCTGCTTCGGTGAAAGGTTAATGAAACAAAAATATTTTATATAAATTTATATTAACAGCAATTTGTTTTATTACTAATACATATATATCATATTTCTTTTCACATTTGTTTTTTTCTTTCTTTATAATATACATACATATATTTATATTAGCTGCAACTTCTGTACGTACCAACAGAGCTCAGCAATGAAATGAAACTGACTCAATTTCAGTTTCATACATTACATTCCGTAGGACCATAGGTCCATAAATATTTGCAAGGAGATGCTCAGCGAAAAAATGTTGTTTACTTAATATTTGATTTTGTCTGTGCCTAGCTTTATTTGCTACGTGTTTATTTAACTCCTTCAATATTTTATGTTTAAAGTACGTCACTCTGAAAGCGCCGCAGTGAAGAGGCGAGCTGTGGCGGGTATAAAGAAGTGATTATACACCGTTGTCTTACCATAAAATGTAGCTGTGCAGTATATAGTATCTTACGAACGTTTGCCGAAGAGGAGTAAACATTGTCAATAAGTTGGAACTGATAATTTTGCTAGGGAATTTCAAAATGTTATCAGAATAATTTTTATTATACTACGTTATTTTCTTGTATTGCCCGGCTACAAAGCGCCAATATATTTATATATACAAATAATAAATAATTTCCTAACAGTATGGTCTGTATAGAAAAAAATAGTTCAGCTTTTCAGTTTGAAAATTTACTTGACGCTTTGAATTTCCGAGCAAGTACTGTAAATACAACACTGCTACCGTTAAATGTTATCGATTAATAGGTCTTTGTAAAATTTTGTTTAAGCTGCGTCATTTTGTTTGCGCTTTTACCTCTTGAATTTCAAGGTAAAAGAAAAAACGTGAATTTCGCTTGCTGATTAAGCATTATTTTTTGCGTAAGAAAACCATCACCGAAGCCAAGGAAAGACTTGATAAATACTATGTCGCCTCTGTTTAGAAGTGGTTTACTGGGTTCCGTTGTGGTCATACCAGCACAACGAACGTTCAGGTCACCCAAAAAAGGTCGTTACACCAGAAATCGCCAATAAAATAATAACATCCACGGAGTGATATTGGACGATCGGATAATGAAGATGCGGGAGTGGTTAAGACTGTAGATATCTCAATTGAGTGAAATATTTGGATGTGAAAAAGTAATTCGCGTAATGGATGCTGCGATTGCTCTCTCATGACAATCATGCGGAATCGTGTAACACTACAAAGGAGTGACTGGCGATGTACAACCGCAATCCATACGAATTTTGCACCATTTCGTTACCGCAGACGAAACGTGGATCCACCATAGCATGTAGAGACCAAAATCAAGGCAGTAGTTTTATCCGGGTGAACGTACACCACAGAAGGCTAGGCAAGGTCGTCGGCCAACAATATTATGACCACATTTTTTGAGATGTACGAGGTGCCGATAACACCGATTACCTTGGAAAGGGTAAAATTCGACATTGCTGTTGCGAAAGTGCTGTTCATCAGGACAATACAAGGGTGCACACGTGGGTAGTCACCATGAAACAAAATTCATAAATTGGGTTACAAACTTCTACGCCATCCAGCATATTTTTTTTGTTTAATCCCACTTCGAATATTTCTTCTTTCCAAACCTATAGGAATGGCTGAGGAGTAAGAGGTACGGACCGAATGAAGAGGACATCACAGAAACAGACGCCTATCTTTAGGGTCTTGAAAATCCCTGATACCTGGAAGGAATACAAATGTTTGAAAAATGCTAGACTAAATGTATAGAGCTAGAAGGAGACTATGTTGAAAAATAAAATGACGAATTGCCGAAAAAAATTTATCCAAAGAGTCGTTGACTTATCAAACCACTCTGTCCCCAAAGAAACCAAACAAAAAATAGAATTAGAAACATAAAACTGGAATTTGAAAAAGTGAAGAGAGGAAAACAAATTCAATTTGCAGAAAGTAAAACTGGAGAAAGAAGAGAGAATCTGGAACACGAAAAATTTTAATGTGCAAGTATCTTTTAAATTGCCCTGGGCAACCGAAGTTCACTGTAAAGAGTAGCTGCCGACCGATATCCCATCAGGAACAGCGATATGTGGCTATCCCAATCGTTCTGATGTTTGTTCACAACCTTCCTCAAATAATCTTCCAGGGTTCGATTTAATAGGTGTACCGTATCCGGTAACCCAATTATAGGTGAATGCATCCGCAACTGGTTTAGCTTCCTGGTTCAGAGTTCTTATCTAAGGCTTTCGTAATTCCCAGGTGTCTTCCACTGGCACCATTGTGGAATTCCTTGAGAATGTTTGGATTTCTTAGCCTCGAAACTACTATTAGAGTTCGGAAGCACTCGCCATTTTCACTTTCAAAAATGGAAATATGCTAACACATATTCAATTGGCAAATACAAAAGTGGTAACGCCCTGGCGACAACAATTGATAGCAACAGTAATAAAAGCAATGCAACAGCAATAACTAAAAACAACCACAAAACAACAATGCAAAAAGTGTACACATAACAGTAATAAAATTCTTGCCACCCAAACTGTCCTACTTACATGACGAATACATACAACAATTTAAAGAGATATACACAACCGAAAATGGGATGAATTCTTGTGGATCGAAAAGCTGTTAAATTCCCAATCGCCAAGAACAGGTCATGTGCACCGAGCACGAGCAGTTGAGCAGCTGTGGCATGCAGCAGTGACTTTAATAACACCTCTGTGAATGATGGTTTTTCTGCAATATATACATACATTTATACGAATAGATTCATGCATATTTACGAATGCCACTATGACAAGCAAACTGTTGCTCTGACACTTTTAAACTCAACTGAGACTGATACCGACACTGATGCTGACGCATGTAGCTTGTCATTTTTGTGTTATTTACCAAACAGTGCGATTTCATATTTGCATGTTAATCTTACTGTGCATTTCAGGGTTTGCGTCTTGCATTCTGTTGCTTTACTCTCTTCGTGCTGTGAGTTGAACGAATAGAAAATAGATGCGGCTATTTCCTATTAATGTAAAGTTCTTTAAAAAAAATGTATGCAATTTAATACTTGTGAACAGAGTGTTAAGAATAAATTGCTAATCACAATTACACTGCACCTCTATAGAATTTACTATAAATTGAATCAAATATATACCGAGTAGTTTTTTGTCGGAAAAAAATTGTTTTAAACTTTAAAAATACATATGTATGTTGTTTGTATTAATTTGATTTTGGTATCAAACAATACGAATGAAGTGTGTAAATGATGTAAAAAAATCGAAAGCAATACACGCATTTCTTTTTTTGCAATACTGGACGTCTGAAACGTTGCAATCAGATTTATACCTTGCTTAAAAATCATGTTTAAATATTCGAAATTTCAATAAATTGTGCAGAGAGTTATTGTCAACAAAAACTAGTGTGAGTGAACAACTTTTGTCATTGTCAAAAAATGGATAAAAAGCAATTTCGCGTGTTGATAAAATATTGCTTTTCAAAGTTGAAGCAAAAAATTGGAAAATCTACCATCAGGGATTTTTATCCAAAAATGATTTTGAATGACTGTGAATTGAAATTAAATGAAATAGCAGGCACTCGAGAGATATCAACCGAAAGTGTACATCATATCATTTCCGAATATTTTGGTATGAGAAAGCTCTGTGCAGTGTGGGTACCGCACGAGTTCACTTTTACCAAAAACAGCGACGAGTTGATTCGGAGCAGTGTTTAGAGATGTTCAGAAGTAATAAACTCGAGTTTTTGCGTCGATATATGACAATGGATGGAACATGGTTCCATCATTTCACTCCGAAGTCCAATCGACAGTCATCCGAGTGGACTGCACACGATGAACCCGCTCCTAAGCGTAGAAAAACACAACAGTCGGCTAGAAAGGTTATGGCGTCTGTATTTTGTGATGCGCATGGAATAATTTTCATTGACTACCTTGAAAAAGAAAAAAACTATTAACAGCGATTATTACGTAACGAAAAATGGCCGCATTTGAAGAAACAGAAAGTGCTATTTCACCAAGGCAACGCACCGTGTAACAAGTCAGTGTAATCGATGGCAAAAACCATGAGTTGGGCTTCGAACTACTTCGATCGCTTCAGATATAATATTGTTAGCAGATATTAAGCAAGTGCAATATATTTGTAAAGTATTATTAAAAATTGGCATTTTTTCTTTATATAAGTAATTATTCAACTAGAAAAAAAGATTTTCCCACTGTAGGTTTTTGTGAGATTCATTAACTACCTGATATAAATGGTTATGTTTTTTTTTACTTTTGCTTTATTTGTGTGCTACCAATTTGATTTGAGCCATATAGTGTAAAAAATCATTTAATATCAAAATTATATTGAGTGCTTCTACCTTCCTTTATTTTTTATCATGACTTCTAAATCTAAAAAATGTAGCAATTGCGGTGTGAATCACGCCGCTAATTATAAAAGTTGTCCATTATATAGTTATTTAAAGATAAAAGGAATAAGAAGACTTCTAACAATATCCTTGCTTACAGCCTCGGGTTTTCTTCTCGAACCAATTGATGAATTTGTGTTTTATTACACCAACCATCCTGATGGAAATGTCCACGGCGGAACAGGAATACTTGTCAGGAAAAAATCAAACTTTATGCCATGGAAGAGTATTGTAAACATTACCTTCACTCTAACTCAGTTCATATGTACGATAGCTCTAGTGTCAGTGGTAACATAATATCACAGAAATAACTCGTAACTTACTTGGAAGTTACATTGGACCGAAGACTCACTTGAAAAAACCACACAGGTAAAAATATTGGAGAAACTATATTTAAAATTGCGAGTTTACATTGGATTATAGATCCTAAGTCCAAACTGAGCTTAGAAAACAAAGTATTACTTTTTAATATGCTTATAAAGACATATTGGACTTACCTTAAGAGCAATATGCAAGGCTCCTTGGTATGTAACAAACTCTGCAATTCATAATGATCTTGGAATTAACACCGCAACAGAAGGGACAGAAAAACTTCCTAAAAGTTAATCGATATGATTACCACCCAAATTACAAACGATCAAAGAGAAAATTTTTAAGTTTGCGCTGTGGTTAAGGCTTTGCTTCACAATTGGATGATATTTCCGTAGATATAATTCAAGGTGTTTATTATAATTTACTATATGTCATCGTTTATTATATCCCGTTTTTTAAATTACTAATTTTGAGTATTTGGTATCCCTAATTATCCATATGTATACAAACACATTAACTGTTACATATATTTGTAATTTATTCCACTTTGCTTACATTGTTAATCCATACAGTGGTAATGATTAACCTATATTATTTAAGTTAACGGAAACAAAGTTAAGGAACTCTTTCCCAATAAATTAAAAGTAGATTTTTCGCAACTCAGCGTCTTCAATTAATTATCATTTAAGTATTTGTCAATATTAATAAAATGCAATAATTGCAATAATGCAATAATTGCAATAATACAATAATTGCAATAACGAATAACTGCAATAATGCAATAATGTAATTATTTCTTAATAATAATATCACACCACCTTTGTAATTAGATCATTTAGAATAATATAAAATAAGATTTTTGTAAAATAGTTTTTAGTTCTGATTTTAATAAAGAACGGTCAAGTAGACCGATATTACAATAAATCAATTTTTTTTAGAATTCCCGATAAGGGAATTCTCAACTGGCGCCCGAGCAGTATTGGTCGGTCCGGGAAAAAAACTGGCGCCCAAAGTTGAATAAAAATATCCGATAAAAGGCTCCCCAGTAGCTTGCGCAAAAAGGAGACATAAAGGTGCCAGCCTTATCGGGGAAAATAATAAAAGATTATCCTTAAAGCATTCAAGAAAAAAAAACTACCAAAATAAAAATTATCCAAAAAGTGAAAAAGTTATCAACTATTGAAAATAATTTTATCCTTAAAATAAAAAAGGGAAGAGTGACTATGAAATAAAAAAAGAAATAAAATAAGTGACCCTTAAAGTGACTAATGAATAACAGTAACAATTTCTTTTGAAAAAAAAAATTGGAAAAAATTACGAAATCAAGTAAAACCAACGATAAAAGGTGGTCTAAATGAAGTATTAGTGAAAAAATTGTGCCTTAAAAAAGTGAACAAAAATCATACAACTAACAACCAGTTGGAACCAGAAATCAACAAGTCCTTGATACACAATACTGAACTAAACTGGAAGCCAAATAACAGAGGAAAAGCCTTAAGAAGGACGAAAAACAGCGGGTCCGAGAACATGAGTAAGGTAGACTTATTTTATTATGATTCGAAAAAGCCTTTAGGAAAATTATGAACTAAGAAAAAAATATAATAATAAAAAAGAAAGTAAATAAAGAAAAGAAGAAAAAATGCGAAGAAATATTATCTGAAAATTAGAATACAAAATAAAAATAACGGTTAAGAGTATGATAAATAATAAGTTCTAAAAAAAATAAATAAATAAAAATAAAAAAAAATAATTAAAAAAAAGCAATTTTATACAAAAATATTGTTCCCTTCTACATATTGTGAAAAAAAAAATAACAAAAATGGCAAACCCAAACAATTTAATAGTTCACAAAATGCACAACTGTATGGAAGAACTGACCTCATTAATATCAAATATAGCTACAGACGTTTTTAGGAGACAAGGACCACAGGTAGTTCAGTCCGCGTTAAATCCAAATGCTGGTTTAGGAAATGTTAGTGATCAACCTATAGATAGGCAAAACGATAATTTAGACGGTATGGACAAAATACCGGATGTAGTAAAATGTCTCAGAGAATTCTCTAGGCAACCAGGTGAATTCAATTCCTGGAAAAAAGGAGTGGATAGAATATTAAAAATTTACGAGCCAATAAAGGGAACTCCCAAATATTATGGCATTTTTAGCGTTATCAGGAATAAAATAGTAGGAAACGCTGATATAGCATTGGAATCGTATAATACACCATTAAATTGGCAAGCGATTTCACAATGTTTGTTAGAGCACTACGGCGACAAGCGAGACCTGTCTACCCTTGAGTACCAAATGACAACACTGGTACAGGGTAACAACAGTGTTCAGGAATTTTATCAAAAGGTCTACACTCACCTTTCGTTCATCTTAAATAAATTAGGATGCCTTGAAATGGGCAATGAATCACTGAGTATGCTTACGAAGTCATACAGAGACAAAGCTTTGGATACTTTTGTTAGGGGCCTAAATGGAGATTTACCACGGTTCTTGGGTATCAGAGAACCGTCTGACTTGCCTCAAGCTCTGTACCTTTGCCTTAAACTGGAAAACCAAAAATTTCGTTCTCAAACATTGGCCAACCCAGCCAACCTTTATTCAACCATAGGGAGCAAAATAACATAAACCCTCCTCGTCCTCCTAAGCCACAACCACGACCAGAACCAATGGATGTGGACCGAATTTTACGATCACATCGCATAAACTATATGAACAGGCCGCAGCAAAATCAATTTTTTGGTAAAAGACCAAATCAATTCGGCAATCAGCAACAACAAAAAAATCAAAGAACATTTCACATCAATACAGGTAAAATAGGGAACAGGCAGGGCATCGAAGAAGACAAACAATATGGAGAACCCAGCGATATTCATTTTTTAGCATGATAAGCTCTTCGTTACCTTACTTTGAGGTTAAGACGGAGAGCGGGAAGGTACTAAAAAAAAAGTTGTAGGCGAAATAAGTAGATACCGGCTCCAGTAAAAATTATATTAAACCAAAATTTGCAAAAAAACGCATTCCAAATATAAGTCCCTTTTTTGCAAAATCTGTTGTCGGCGACATCAAAATAAGCGAGCATATTACGCAAAACTTTTTAAAATCGAAGAAGAAATAAAATTCCATTTAATGCCTTCTTTAGAAACGTTTGATGGCATCCTTGGGAATGACACCCTTAGAGAATTAGAAGCAGCTATTATTACAAATAAAAATTACATGATATTAAAGAATGGATTTAAGGTAAACCTCAAACAACTTCCTACTCAGAATGTGAATACTATAAATATTAAAGAAGATAATATGTCTTCAGTCCAAAAAGGAAAAATGGACAAAATACTGAACGTTCACTCTAATCTTTTTTGTGAACCAGATGAAAAGCTTACCTACACTACGAAAGTTGTAGGCGAAATAAGAACCACAACTGACTCTCCCGTATATACAAATTTTTACCCTTTCAGCATAAATAATGGAAAATAGGAATTTACGCGTCTCCCATTTGGCCTCAAGAATGCGCCATCAATTTTTCAGCGCGCACTTGATGACATTCTACGTAAATACATAGGAAGATGTTGTTATGTCTACATAGACGACATCATAATTTTTAGTAGAACAGAGGATGAACATATTAGGCATATACAAAATATTTTTGAGGCATTAGAAGAATCCAACATGAAGGTTCAGTTGGATAAATGTCATTTCTTTAAGGAAGTAGTAGAATTTTTAGGATATATTATCACAAGTCAGGGCATAAAACCGAATCCAGAAAAGGTTAAAGCAATAAAGAATTTTCCAGAGTCAAAAACACTTAAAGAGCTCCGCAGTTTTCTTGGAATGTCAGGTTATTACCGTCGTTTTATTAAAGACTATGCAAAACTTGCTAAACCCCTGACATACCTTTTAAGAGGGGAAGGAGGTCGTACCTCAAAAAATAAATCAGCCAGGGTCGAAATCTTTTTAGACCAAGAAGCTATTGAATCCTTTGAAAAAATTAAGCACTCCCTCATTTCCGAAGATGTTATTCTGGCCTACCCAGATTTTGGGAAGGATTTTGAATTGGTAACCGATGCTTCCAATTTTGCAATTGGAGCAGTTTTATCTCAGTGTGGAAAACCCATATCATTTATTTCAAGAACTCTAAATAGGGCCGAAGAGCATTATTCCGCTAACGAGAAGGAGATGTTAGCAATTATATGGGCCTTAAATGCTTTTAGAAACTTCCTCTACGGATCAAGAAAGGTTAAAATATATACGGACCATCAACCATTGACATATGCCCTCAGCAATAAAAATAACAATAGCAAAATGAAAAGGTGGAAGTCTATACTGGAAGAATACGATTACGAACTCTGTTACAAACCAGGTAAAACAAACGTTGTGGCCGATGCCCTATCAAGGATTCCACCGCAGGAAACACCTTTGAATTCCTTATCTATTGCCACTAACTCGGATGATAGCTCCTCTCATGGGCTTATATTTAGTGTTGAAAAACCAATTAATGCCTTTAAGAATCAGATATTCCTAAACATAGATGTTACTTCAGAATATCAATTCAAAATAGTATTCCCTACATATCACCGTCATATAGTTACCGAACCCTATTATTCGGAATCGACATTACTTAATATCCTTAAACGTTACCTTAATCCATCCGTAGTAAACCGTATAAAAACTGAGGAAGATATTACGAGGAAAATTCAACAATTGTATCCCTTACATTTTGGAAAATACAATGTAAGATTCACACAAGTAGTAGTAGAAGATATAACAAATAGCCAAGAGTAGGAAGAAATAATAATTAAATATCACAACAGAGCCCATAGAAACTGTAAGGAAAATAAGATACAAATTTTGGAAAGGTACTATTTTCCATCAATGGCAAACAAGATTAAAAGAGTCATAAAAAATTGCGTAACCTGCAAAACTTATAAATATGAACGGCACCCTTCCAAACCACAAATACAATCAACTTCTATCCCTCAGTACCCACGGCAAATAGTCCATATAGACATACTTTTAATAAGGAAACAACTACTGTTAACTGCATTAGACAAGTTTTCGAAATACGCTGTAGTAAAATCCATTCGCTCAAAAGCAGCGGAAGATGTGAGACAACCCTTGAGGGACATCCTTTTTTCTCTTATACCTGAATCAATAGTAATGGATAACGAAAAATCATTTAATTCAGAGTCGGAAAACGAATTTGGAATTTCGGTATTTAGAACCGCGCCATATTCAAGTAGTTCAAATGGTCAAGTAGAGTGCTTCCATTCCACGCTCCATGAAATTATGCGTTGCCTACAGAATAATCGCAAGCATCGATCGTGTCAGGAACTCTTAGAAAGATCAGTAAAAGAATATAATCATTCTGTGAAAAAAAAAAAATGAAAGCATTCTTTGGTAGACGTGTCAGTTCTGACCCCCAATTGCTAGATACAGATAGAGATGAAACAAAAAAGAAACTTTTAGAAAAACAAAAAGCCGATCTCAATTATCATAATGCAAATAGACTTCCCCCAAAAGATTATTCAGAAGGAGATGAAATTTTTGTAAGAATAGACAGAAGGTTGGGAAATAAATTGTCTGCTAGATACAGGAAAGAAATTGTAGCACAAAACTTCAATACTACAATTAAAACCAAATCCGGACGTATAGTTCATAAAAGCCACATTAGAAATTAAGATGCCTTGGAGACCCTTGAATGTAATAAAAATAAAAAATATACCATAAAATTCTGTTGCAGGATACATCACGAGACTTCTACTTACAATCCTCACTTGGATATTAACAACGAACGCACAACAATTAAATATACACGACTTGAGCAGCAACAATGGCTACATACCGATAGGGACAGGAGAACTAAAAGTAATTAACCACTATGACAAGGTTCTACACTTTATCAACCTAAAATCGTACAACAAAGGCATGGCAGCAATATCCGAAAATATTAACGCCTTGAAGACTATAACTTTTGAGGACAAACAACTGCGCAGGGTCTATGGACAACGACGACGAAATACTAATAAATGAAGCTATAAACCAAATACAGGATAACGAACGAATTACTAATGATACACTTAAAAATTTAGTTTGTGTAAATAATTTTATATCAGGACAGATACACAACATTACACAACATATAAATAACCAACAATTAACTATTAATAGATACATTAATAAGTTCAGAGACGAATCAGTAAACAGAATACAAACTTTAGAGGACGAAGTAAAATTTATTGAACAAGTTTATAGAATCGATAAGGACATATCGTTTTTAAATGATCACATTGATGACATAGGGCAAATAATATTTTCAAGTAAATTAGGAATAATTCCTACGGACATTTTGACACAAAAGGAGATTGACTTAATAACTGACTTTGACAGCTACAATAGTATGAAAATTGCAGTAATTTTTGATAACAATAACATGATACTTACTTTACTCATTCCCCAATTTTCCACCAATACCTTAACCAAAATAAGGTTTGAACCCCTTCCTAATGCCATGAATAAAACCTTTGTTTTAAACCAGTACGAGATACTGATGGATAACAATAATAACATCTTTGTTATAAATGTAAAAGAAAATTTAGAAAAAAAAATTGGTTAAGTTGGAAAACAAATGTATAGAAAATATACTCAAATTTCAAGAAGCACATTGTGAACTTGAGTTATCAGAAGAATCACTGGTAACAGAAGTTACGCCAGGAATAATAATTTTTAAGAATTTTGATAAAAATATAACCCATAATTGTAATAAGCTAGATATAAGACAGAAAGGAACATTTCTTATAAAATTTGAAAATTGTAAGATCGAAGCATCTAATACCACCTATACCAATGTTAATATTAAAACCCATGAAACGTTTATACTACCCAATTTAATAACAAAAATAAAAGACAAGAGAAATGTAACAAAACTTGAGTTAAAATTAGAAAATCTTCATATTAAACAAATAAATCATGAAAATGAGATTAGATTATTAATGGACAAGAATAAAAATATAAATATTGTTAGCATAAGCACAGACGCTTTAATTTTAGTTATCATAATTTCTTTAACTTTTATCGTTTCTTTATTTGTAAAGTATAAGCGAAAATTATACTTTTCACCAAGCAATACAGAGTATACGGCACGAAAAAAAATTGAGCCATACCTAACAATTTCAGTACCTCAGCTAAACGTCCCAGAACGATTGAGGACAATCGATTTAAGAGGGGAAGAGTTAACGGAAACAAAGTTAACGAACTCTTTCCCAATAAATTAAAAGTAGATTTTTCGCAACTCAGCGTCTTCAATTAATTATAATTTAAGTATTTGTCAATATTAATAAAATGCAATAATTGCAATAATGCAATAATTGCAATAATACAATAATTGCAATAACGAATAACTGCAATAATGCAATAATGTAATTATTTCTTAATAATAATATCACACCACCTTTGTAATTAGATCATTTAGAATAATATGAAATAAGATTTTTGTAAAATAGTTTTTAGTTCTGATTTTAATAAAGAACGGTCAAGTAGACCGATATTACAATAAATAAAATTTTTTTTAGAATTCCCGACAAGGGAATTCTCAACTTGTATAAGAAAAGAAATATTAGAAATACACTCGGAGAGCTTGTCATTCCTAGCTGAAGGCTTCGAAGAAAGAAAATTTAACATTTTTACAGAAAGTGGATTATTATTATTAGATTTGCTTGAGTTTTTGTACTTTTAAAAAGAGGACTTCTTCCTCTGGGAGGAACCGATTATTCGAAATTTTTTTTTGCTGTTTTGTCTAGATGAACATACGTAATACTTTTTTGTTCGAGAATAGAATGAACGACATCTGGCAGAAAATTTGTATGACTGAGATTCAACTTTCTGCAATTTAACTAAAGACGTTAAATTGGAGTAAGCCGTATATATTTTCGTCTGAAATTTTTTTTTCTCTCCTCTCGTACTCTGTTCTTGTATATCCCTAGGAGTTACATCAACTGACATATTTATGTATGTAAGTTCACAGGTCTTATAACAACCGCACCAATTTCATGTCATAATCAATAAATGCTCTGGGTCACATTTTTTAATTGGAATTCGATTTCAATAACATTAATAAATTTGCTATAAGAAAAAACACACTTATACGTGTATGTATTGCAAACTCTACCTTTGACAGTAAATAAAATTCCTGGAAAATCAAAAATTAAAACTTAATTAACATTGCAGAAAAGTGTAATTATAAATGCATAAAAATACATATATAGCATATTTACAAGAGTACCTATGGCATGTTATGCTATTAGTTTTTCATTATAAATGAATATATATATATACTTGTGAATGCAAATACATATTTATACCCAGCAAAAATTAGTGACGCGCCTGTATGACCAATCGAATATAGATTGCCTTGATTTGAAAAAAAAAAAAACATTCCGTTGTTTATTATATGGGAGTGAAATTGTATTGGCAAAGTACTCTTTTGATTCTCTAATACATTCCTCTGGAAGGGAAAATGGAATATCTTCAAATTTTCTTCCGATTTTTCAGCCAATTTTATGTATTTAATAATTTCACATACAGGCAATATTAATTTTGCAATTCTAACGATTATAAGAAAGAGTAAATATAGATATGGTCAAATGCACATCAAAATTCAACTGAGATGGCATACGTATATATCATTTCCGAGCGGTGTAGAACATTTGAGCGATTATAATCAGATAGTTGTAGTTAATATAAGAGTAGTCTGATTAATACGTTTTCACATGATATATTCTATTTATGATATAAATGCATTACACAAGAAATGTTTTTAGTTGCATAATTGGAGTAATCAGAACCCATAAATTATTTTCTGAACAAGGAGACATTAAATGTCAACTCGACATTTCATAAAATGAAAAGTGGTACCCCCTACAATTTTCATCCTAATGATATCGGTATGGATTTTAATGGCACTATCTTCGGAACGACTGACGGATTAGTATTTTAAGTTCTAATTTTCATAACAGAGAAACGATTTTTTTTTCGTCGAGAGGTTAATAAAACAATATAAAAAATTGCAGCGGATTAGAAAGTTAAAAGTATTTTTGCACCATACGAGAATGTATATTTAAAATTGGTAACCCTTTCCAAAATTTTTATTTTACATATTAATTTAAATCAATACTTACTTATACTACTTAATTATATCTAGAAAAGCATTATATGTATGGATTTATAATAAAATGTATGTATGTATAAGGTATGTATGAATAAACTAATTTTGCGTGTCCAGCGGTTTGGGATTCCCCTGACAAAATTTTAATGAACCTTAATTACAACCGCAAAAGTAATTTCATATATTCATAATTCTATATTTGTATCCTTTTCGTATATTCTGTAGTCGCGCCTAGGAAATATGTAACGTAAGGTGCTGAATTTATTTATGAAGAAAGCTTTCTGTATGCTCTTACGTGAAATTAAAAGCGATAAGGTAAGGCATACCCCATCCAATGGAGCTTACTTACAAGGCTTTGCCTTCAGTGACACGCCTGTGCACAAATTATGGCGCATAGAAACGAAAGTGGAATCGCTTCAAACTTGTTTGTTCGATTCCATTTTCGTTCCTAAGGTAAGCGAGTTTTTTGCTGGTATTATATGCAAATATATATTAATGTGTGTAAGTAATTATTTTGTTAAATAGTCTGTTTTCAAGCGAATTTCATCATATTAAATTATCTGTATTTTCGTCGGCTTACACACAAACAATTAAACATATAAATATATACATATATACTTTATTTATGTCCATATTAATGAGCTTGAGCGTTATCATTAGCTATTTGGAAGTGTTGCGCAGCTGTTATCTCTGTAATAAAAATTATTAAAAACTTAATATTTTGTATGTATGCTCGTGGTCTTTTATATCCCAAAATTTTTACTAGAAATTTTTAAATTGTAATAATGCAGTTGGTGATACAGTGCTATGGCATTTCGACTGATACAATGTGACCGCATTGCCTCAGCTCAAATACGATTACCGAAAATAATTGTGGTTAATTGTGACGACAGCTACATACATGCTTTTGTGCAATCAATGTCAGAAGTGTAAGTATGCTTTACATTTATCCAAGTTTATTTTTGTGCAAATAAATAAAGCAGCCGGCTCTAGAATTTACATACTACCATTCACACATCCTTATATGTAGGCATGCAGCCAAATAAGTAATTTTTAGGCGTTGAAAAAAGCATTGATATACAGCAGCCCTTAATTTCTTTATTCAATTTTAATACATTATTATTCAATACAATACATTGAGTTATTCAATACAAAAATATTTTATAAAACTTTCAACATTAATCATACCTATTTACTTACCTATTTTTTCTGTGTTTATATTTATCAGCGTTTAATCTTTGTACAATTACACCAACACAAATCTGTGCAAATCTGTAGTGATTAAATTTTTATTTACGAGCTTTTTATTGCTCCCCAAAAGCGCTCACCTACTGATCCGTTAACTACTCACTTACTCGTTCTCACTCAGCATGGTTGCTGCAGCATGAATGCATGTGTCAGTGACGGGTCCATCACCTAGTAAATTACCCTTTCATTATTTAAACAATTTAAAGTAGTTTCAAATTAAATACAACTAATACGCCAAGCTTGTCTATTGTGCCATAAAGTTTGTGTGTAACAGGAAAGGCGTCGTATGTTCGTCATAATTTTATAGAGTAACTTTTTGCAAGTAAACGGGTGTGCGAAAGCGTTAGATTCTTCTCCATATAAATAGGGTTTTCCAATAAGAGTGATACGATTTCTTAAAAACAAAACACTAATTGTTAAAGAAATTAAATTTTTTGTATTTAATGTGAAGTACAATCGATACAATATACATGTTCTGAACATAGCATCATTCAAATGGCCTCCATGACTTCTTTTGCAGGAACGAATTCGATGATCCCAAATTTTTAGCACATTTTTCCACTAAATCAAGTCGTATGTCATGAATACGTTGCAAGTGTTGTGTGGCACGTTTTGTTGGAACCAGATGTTGTTAGGATCAAATTCTTCCAATTGTGGCCATAAAAAGTTGGTTATCATCGATTTATACCGCTCTTCATTGGAAGTATCGGTGCTACTAGCTTTATTTCGAAAGAAGTACGGACCGATGATTCCACCAGACCAAAAACCACACCAAAATGTCAATTTAGGTGAATGTAATGGTTGTTCATGAATAATTTTTGGATTTTCTTCGCACAGAATCAACATATTTGTTTATTTACCTCACCACTCAGATGAAATTGAGCCTCATCGGAGGAGATGATCTTCTTAAAAAAAATTGGGCTCATCGAATTCGTTCCTGCAAAAGAAGTCGTGGAGACCATTTGAATGATGTTATATTCAGAACTTAATTGTATCGATTCTACTTCACTTCTTATTGGAAAACTCTATATATATGTATGTGTGTGTGTTTGCATGTGTATGTTAACATAAATTTGCTCGCAAACGCATACGATCAAAGTGTTGCACATCAACTTCCACTTCTTCAAATGTTGTTGCCCGCAAAACCATCGACATATTTGAATTTAGTGTGAGATTTAGCGCTGACATTGTTGTTGTAAGTGTGTTGTGTGCGCTTTAGTGGTTGCGTGTATAAGTGCTTAAGCCAAATGGTAAACTTATCAAGAAACTTTGCACCTTCTTAGGTGGAATTTTTCGACGAACAAAATACTTTATATATAAAACAAAAATGCATGTAATAACACATGTAGGAATATTTTATATATTCTAGATTAAGCTGAATTAATTTTTAAAATTTTTCACATAGAAAATAGATAAAAATCTTTTTAATAAAGTAATTATATGTTTGGGGTTTTCATATTATTTGAGTTAATCAGGGAGAAACCTGCCGCCGGCCAATGAACGAATATTTCTTAGTGTTTCAGTTGGTTAGTTTTTTGAGAGTAGTGTTTTTATATTTTAAGTAACCGTCAATTATCATTGGAAACAAATATGTTCCCATCCTGGCTTTTGACTTTTTGGATGCTTAAACATATCATATTCCACACCTATATAAGGACACATACACAGTTGGGATAACCTCGACAAGATAACTAGCTTGGCAACATCAATATACTTATTGTTAGTTTAGGTAAGAGTCACTCTCTTTTTCTCTTGCAAATTTTTCTTGAATGCAGCTGAAATACTTTTTTATCGAGTATAAATCAAATAAAAATCACTTCCTTGAGGTATTCTGGCACTATTATTCTCGAAGTATATTTAATTAATTCTTGCTTATATTTATGTGAAAAAGTGAAAATGTAATGCAGAATGAGTCTTGTTATGAAATATTGTAACTTTTTCGTGGCTACCCTCGATGATTTTCCAAATCCTTCGAGTCCGATCACTAGATTGCTAAATAAAACTACCAAGATTTCTTCGTTTGGTCTCTTAATCATCAGGAATTTACTTAACGTTTATTTCGTCTTCAATAATTACAATTATTTATTACACACATATATTTCTGCTTCATACAGTTTATCCGTTTCTAAAACCACACAGCTCACAGCAACGCCTCTGCGTTTTCTACGCGCCTCTGGTGTGATAGCGGCTGCCGCTATTTTTATACCTGAAGATGGCGCAAACATTCTGTTCACGCGCTCAAGAACAGGCTGATTTACGCGGTAGCTGCAGCCGCTTTATCCTTAACGACAGTCCAAACATTCCGTTCATTCGCCAACTCGTCTACGTGTAGTAACTACTACCGCTCTTTTCGTATGTCCTTTTTACAGGGAATTTGCATTATACTGCCGTTGACGGAAGATCTTCAATTTTTATTGGCAAAATGTGTGAAAGAATCAAATCTCGTTCTCCTTCAACTTACAGTTTTGCCACATTTGTAACTCAATTATATCTCCCTTTCTTTTACTTCCGCGCTTTATGTTTGTTTTATTCATTTTGTTAATTTATTATTTTGTTAAGAGAATTTTTGTTTAAAAATCAGACAGGAAAAATAAAAATATTTTAAAGTGAAGGCCTGAAATGCATCTAATTGTGGGTATAAAGAAATGGGACTGTAAAGAGAACCACAAACGTACATAGATGTTTTCTATGTGCTATTACCGTATTTTACTTTCTTCGAACTGCTTCCTTTGTATGGTTTCGTCTTCAATAATTACAATTATTATTGACTTTTTTAATTTTCATCTCTTTATGCGCGCATATTTTAAGACTTTTTTTAAGCACTTTAATTTCTTATTATTACTCATTTATGCCCGTCACCTTATTATCAAAATTTTTCCGCATACTGATAAAAGCTAATGTCCTCACCAGCTTTTCTTATTATTATTTATTTTTTCTTTAAGAGAGTGTAATTAAAATGTAGTTAATAATAACTTCTAATAATCCTAAATGTGGCGGATTCATCAAAAGCGAAAAACGTAAATGTACATATATTATTTTGTCTTTAACTCGCATTTCAAAATCCTCACTTATATCAAATATAACAATCGTAAATTTAATTTTCTAATATTTTATTGTATTTCATTTCGTTTTATTTCATTTCATTTTATTTTATTTTCTTTACATAAATTTATTTTATTTGACTTTACCTTATTTTGTTTGGTTTTCTTATATTATTTTATTTTCAAAATTTCATTTATTTTATTTCATTTTATTTGATATTTCTTAGTTCGTTGATATTATTTAAAAAAAAATTATATTATTTTAGTTTATTAATTTCACTTATTTATTTGTATATGTTTTATGTTTTCTTAGTTTTTATTTTATTTCCTTTGGTTTTATTTTAAGCAAACAGCTTTAGTTTTTTAGGATCGAAAATAAAAATAATTAATAAAATTAATTTTTAATTTTTATTTTTTGATCACGACGAATCGCTCAAAATGTCATAGCTCTTTTCCAATAAATGGTAGATGGTAAAATCTTTCTGTTCTAAACAAATCAATTTTGGAACTATAAATTTCCATTAAATTTAAATTAAAAAAATTAAGACCGAAATTATGAGTACTAAATAATTAAAATTTACGCAATTATTTAATTCTGAGATCTAACGAATATTTTTTTTTTAAGTGAGACTTAGTCTGCGCAATTTTTGAAGGTTTTTTTTTATCAATAGTCACCATATTCGAAGATCCAGACCTGAACTTGTATAACAATTTATTATTCTCACCAAATAATATATTTTTAATTAAAATTCATTGCAGACTGGATATTCATCCCCAAAATACCACGACCGTGCCGTTTAGTAGTGTCTCTTTTTAATGAAACCATTTTATTTTGTACTAGGAACTTAACACTGCTTCATGGACACTGCTGGTATGCTTAAGCCAGAGAGTATATACTCCGTAAAGGGTGTGGAATCGAGAAACTTAAACGGTAGCTTTTTGTTTGCAACTAATTCTAAACAAATATTTGAACTTCACTAATTCTCATTTCCATACTAAATCAATTTTTTTTTTTTCAAAAAACTATTACATCCTTCGCCAGATAGACCACTTTCAATCACACTACCATTATATTGGCTTGAATGCTTTGCACTTAAGTGACGCTTACTTTTACAATTAAAATTGCCTTTTAAATCATTCTTACATAAAAGGCAGATTGATTCCACACCAGTTGGATGGAGTGGAACGTGAGTTTTCATATTGTGGCGAAAATGCGAAGCGAATGACAGATGAAAGAGAGGAGCCGACAACTGGCACGTTCTAGAGCGTAAACGAGGCGAACGCTTATCGTAAACGAAGCGATTATCGTAAACGAGGATTATCGTAAGCGAGAGGTTTATCGTAAGCGAGAGGTTTATCGTAAACGACGCGATTATTCCAGGGGTTTCGTTTTTCAAGCAGCAAACAAGTATATAAGGACGACATTCGACTGCAAGAGCAATCAGTTGTGAATTAAACTCGTGGAGATTACATTACAGTAAAGTAATAAAAACAGTACATTGTGAAAGTTGTATACAAGTGATTGTAAATAGTAACATAAATTGTAATTGAATTGTGAATTACCGAATAATTAAAAGGACATTAATTAAGTCTTTATAAATAAAGAGACTGCAAATTAAGTTGGCGATTTTATTTAACAATCCAGAGGTCGTACCCGAAAGATTAAGGAAATCATCGAGGTTAATCAGCAAGATCGTAACAATTGGTGTCAGAAGTGGGATTGTTAAATAAATTCCAAAGGATAATTATTGAAAAATGGTGAAGATTCAAGATTTGACGATACCTCCTCTCAAGAAGGAGTTGGCAAAGCGAGGATTGTCTACAACAGGAAATAAGGCAGAGCTGCAATCGAGACTGCGAGAAGCAATGGAAGTCGAAGGTATCGACTTGAACCAATACGAATTCCGCCGCGAGGATGAAGATGTATCCCTGAAGGATGTTGACAAGGAAGAGGCTAGTGATTCTGCGAAAGAGTTAGAGCAGCCATCAAGTAAGATTCAAGAAAAGGCTCCTAGCTCATCTGCGGGTATTGACATGAACATGTTATTGGCTGCAATTTCACAAAAATTGGATGCACAGGATGCCAAGATATCAGAAAAGATGGATACACAGGATGCCCGTAATTTACAAAATATGTCGGTAATGAACGCGAATATGTCACAAATCGATGCCAGCATATCACAAAAGCTGGATGCCCAAATGTCTGCAATGAATGACAGCATTACATCACAATTGGTTGAACAGAGCGAGCAAATATCATCCTTAGGAGGAACTATCGCGCAAATACAGCAAAATCTGGAGAAAGACAATGCAGAACTTAAGGAAAGACAGGATCTAATTGAGAGCAAAGTCAACGAATTGCACGGTCGGCAAGAAAAAATAGAAGAATTAATTGAAGCCAAAGTCAACACATTGGAAGGTCGTTTCCGGGATTTGCAGTTAAATCGTCCAACCACTTCAGCGAACGCTCCCAAGGTAAAAACACCATCTTTTGACGGAAAAATTCCATTCCAAGTCTTCAAGCTCCAATTTGAGAAGACGGCTGAAACCAATAAATGGAGCATGGAGGAAAAATCTGCTGCACTATTCGTTGCGTTGGAAGGACCTGCGGCAGAACTTTTGCAAACTGTACCTGATTATGAGAGAAATGATTACGACGGATTGATGCGAGCCCTGGAAAGACGATATGGTAGCGAACACAGAAGACAAATTTACCAGATGGAGTTAGAAAAGCGCGACCAAAAATCCAACGAATCTCTACAGGAATATGCCTCGGAAATTGAGAGATTGGCTCATTTAGCCATCGGAGACGCATCAGGTGAGCATCTCGAACGGGTGAAAATACAAAAATTCATCAGCGGCATAAAAGACGTTTATACCAAGCGGGAGACATATGCGAATCCAAAGTTAACATTCGCTGAAACAGTGGCGTATGCTCAAACACGTGAAACGGCGGCACTCATAAGCAGACCAGCATACAAAGTCAATAAAGTGGAGGTTGAAACAGCAGATGTGATGACCGAAATATTGAGAACTCTGAAGTCGTTAGAATGAATGAATCGTTCTGGTGGTAAGAATCAGGCTGTGAAATGCTTTAAATGTGGAAAGCCTGGTCACTTCGCACGCGAATGCAAAACGGGTTCCAGCATACAAGAAGGACAGCGAAAACGGAAGGCTGAGGAGGATAAGCCATCAACTTCTCAGTCGTTAAACTAAAACGAGCCAGTCTAAAAGGGCGTATGCTGGCTCCTGCAATTGAATGCCCCATAATCTCCGTCTCGCGAATTGGTAGGAAAACGAGCAACATTACTATTGGTGGATATGTGGATGGACGAGCGCGAAAATTAACGTTGGATACAGGCGCATCACACTCCATCATTCGAACTGACCTGATCGCTAAAGAAGTGAGACCATTACCTGGAGCAATATTGACTGGTGAGGACACACAAGTGGTGGGAGAAGTAACATGTGAGGTCTCAATAGGGAATGTGACGGTGTTACACAGCTTTATAGTCGCGCAGATCGTAGATGAGGTAATCATAGGAGTGGACTTCTTGATGGAGCAAGGTATCAAGATCGACTTGAATAACAAGGTTATGGAGTATAAGAACATGGAAGTACCACTAAGCATGGGCTACGATTCCACATACAGCAGCAAACAAGTGGTCTTAGAAGGCAGTGAACTGATTCCACCGAAGTCGGAAGCAGTTGTGTGGGCGAAAATTAATGGAGATTGTGGGACAAACAAATTGTGGGTTGTCGAAGCAGCACACAATTCTACACTGGACTTACTTATTGGAAAAACTCTGGCTAAGACACGAAAGAATGGACGCATCCCTGTGAGAGTATTGAATGACTTCAGATCATCAGTAAAAATTCCTAGTGGAACTGTATTAGGGCAATGTCAAGAGGTAGAAGCCATTATTAACAGCAATGATTCATCTGGAATCGACTCTATTGGCAGCAAGGAGATGGAGGAAGATATCAATGCATGGACGCAAGGGTTGGAAGACAAGTACAAGCACAAGGCCAGCCAGATGATCCGTAAATACTCCAACATATTCGACAAGGATGGCAACAAACCAGGCAGGACCAACGTAGTGAAGCATAGCATTGATACTGGTGACGCAAGACCAATTCGTCAAGCTCCTCGAAGCGTTCCACTAGCCAAACGTGACGCTGTTGGCCAAATAATTAGGGAAATGAGCGAAAGCGATGTTATCGAACCATCGGCAAATCCATGGAGCTCTCCGGTGGTACTCGTGAAGAAGAAAGATGGCCAGTTGCGGTTTTGCGTGGACTATCGGAGATTAAATGATGTTACAAAGAAAGACAGCTATCCTTTGCCCAGGATCGATGATACACTCGACTCGTTAACTGGCACAGAATGGTTCTCAACACTTGACCTTAAGAGCGGGTATTGGCAAGTAGAAGTGAGTGAAGAAGATAAAGAGAAGACAGCGTTTAGTGCCGGCAACGGTCTATGGCAATTTACGGTAATGCCATTTGGGTTATGCAACGCTCCTGCCACTTTTGAAAGATTAATGGACCATGTGCTCAAAGGACTACACTGGAAGACCTGTTTGGTGTATCTGGATGATATAATCGTATTGCGAAAGAGCTTCGACGAACATCTGAGTAATTTGGAAGAAGTTTTCCAGAGAATAGCTGGCGCTGGTCTTAAACTAAATCCTAAGAAGTGCTCTTTATTCAAGAAGGAGGTGAATTACTTAGGTCATCAAGTAACCACGAAGGGCGTGTGTACTGCGAAGGAAAAAATAGAAGCAGTGAAGGATTGACCGAGACCCAGAAATTTGCATGAATTAAGAAGTTTCCTTGGGCTGTGTACTTACTATTGTCGCTTTGTTCCGAATTTCGCCAGCGTAGCTCATAGTCTCCATGAACTCACAAGGAAAAATAAATCTTTCGAGTGGAAAACTGAACAAGAGGATGCTTTCCAAGCTTTAAAAGAACGACTATGCACTGCACCTATGCTAGCGTACGCGGTTCCAGGTGCAACATTTATTCTGGACACAGATGCTAGTGGTTATGGCATAGGAGGTGTACTTTCGCAAGTGATTGATGGGCAGGAGAAGATAGTTGCCTACTATAGCCGGACTATTGGAAAACCGGAGCGGAACTACTGCGTAACGCGGAGAGAACTATTAGCGTTGGTGGATTGCATTAAACACTTCCACAAATATCTGTATGGTCAACATTTCCGCGTTAGAACGGATCATGCAGCGCTGAAGTGGCTACTACAGTTCAAGAATCCCGAAGGGCAGCTTGCACGGTGGATTGAGAGGCTGCAAAGTTATGACTTCACCATCGAGCACCGCAAGGGTAATACGCACGGAAATGCTGACGCTATGTCCCGTCGACCATGTAGTTTGGAATGTAAGCACTGCTCAAAAGCCGAGGGTAAGGAAGACATAATAGACGTCCGGCTAATGACAGTTACATCAGCAGAAGAGTGGGAGGCAAGTCACTTAAGGAAATGTCAGCAAGAAGATCCGGACTTGGAATTGGTAATGCACGGATTGGAGGTGAACAGACGGCCAAGTAAAGAACAAATGGCAGCGGAAAGTCCCATCGCGAAAGCATACTGGGCACAATGGAACAGTTTAGAATTGATATCTGGCTGTTTGCATAGACTATGGGAAAGTGAAGATGGCCAGTGCTCTCGGAAGCTTATAGTAGTTCCGAGGTTAAGAATTCCGGATGTTCTTAAGGAATTCCATAATGGTCCTAGTGGAGGGCACCTAGGTATTACAAAAACGCTGGAGAAGATCAAGCAGCGGTTCTATTGGGTTGGCTGTCGTCAATCGGTCGCTGAGTGGATTGCTAATTGCACGGAGTGCATTGCAGCTAAAGGGCCAAAGTCACGAAGTCATGGGCAGATGAAGCAGTATAACTCAGGTGCACCATTTGAGCGGGTTGCCATGGAAGTAGCCGGTCCATTCCCTATGAGCAGACAAGGAAACAAATACGTTCTTGTGGTTATGGACTACTTTAGTAAATGGCCTGAGGTCTACCCAATTCCAAACCAGGAAGCCAAAACAGTTGCGGATGCATTCACTCACAATTGGGTTACCAGATACGGTGCGCCTATAGAATTGCACTCAGACCAAGGAAGAAACTTTGAAGCGGCGGTGTTCCAAGAGATGTGCCAGATACTTGGTATTCGGAAAACACGAACGACAGCTCTGCATCCTCAATCAGATGGCATGGTAGAGCGATTCAACCGGACCCTGGAAGAGCACTTGCGGAAAGTAGTGAACAAGAATCAAGATGATTGGGATGTACACATACCGCTTTTCCTGATGGGATATCGGTCCGCAGTGCATGAAACAACAGGTCAAACACCTGCCAGGATACTATTTGGTAGTGAACTTCGGTTGCCCAGCGATTTAAAATTTGGAATAACTGGTGATGCGAGAAGAATTGGGAAGGAAGCGTCTACTGTTCTCGAGGAAGAATTAAGAGAGATACATGCTCTTGTGAGGCAGCGAACTCAAATTATGAGTGACAAAATGAAGGCTAGGTATGACAAGGCAATGAACTCCGAAGGCTTCCAAAATGGAGATTTGGTGTTGCTGTACAATCCACAACGAAAGAGAGGTTTGTCCCCAAAGCTTCAATGCAATTGGGAAGGTCCATACAAGATAATCAAACGACTAAACGACGTAGTGTATCGAATACAAACTGTGGGGAGGCCGAAAAACAAGATGAAAGTGGTCCACCTAGAGAGGCTTGCTGCGTTTGGAACAGCGAATGTGTCTGATCGGGACGATCAGACTTAGGTGGAGGGCAGTGTGGCGAAAATGCTAAGCGAATGACAGATGAAAGAGAGGAGCCGACAACTGGCACCTTCTAGAGCGTAAACGAGGCGAACGCTTATCGTAAACGAAGCGATTATCGTAAACGAGGATTATCGTAAGCGAGAGGTTTATCGTAAGCGAGAGGTTTATCGTAAACGACGCGATTATTCCAGGGGTTTCGTTTTTCAAGCAGCAAACAAGTATATAAGGACGACATTCGACTGCAAGAGCAATCAGTTGTGAATTAAACTCGTGGAGATTACTTTACAGTAAAGTAATAAAAACAGTACATTGTGAAAGTTGTATACAAGTGATTGTAAATAGTAACATAAATTGTAATTGAATTGTGAATTACCGAATAATTAAAAGGACATTAATTAAGTCTTTATAAATAAAGAGACTGCAAATTAAGTTGGCGATTTTATTTAACAATCCAGAGGTCGTACCCGAAAG
Organism: Neoceratitis asiatica; assembly: GCA_030068015.2. Lineage (NCBI taxonomy): Eukaryota > Metazoa > Arthropoda > Insecta > Diptera > Tephritidae > Neoceratitis > Neoceratitis asiatica. Next base: position 83,619,335 of record CM061524.1, read on the forward strand.
ATTAAGGAAATCATCGAGGTTAATCAGCAAGATCGTAACAATATTGTGGCGAAAATGCGAAGCGAATGACAGATGAAAGAGAGGAGCCGACAACTGGCAAGTTCTAGATCGTAAACGAGATGATTATCGTAACCGAGACGATTATCGTAACCGAGACGATTATCGTAACGACGAGATTATTCCGGGGGTTTCGTTTTCAAGCAGCAAATAAGTATATTGGGGCGACCAATGACTGCAAAAGCAATCAGTCGTGAACTATTAGCGTTGGAGATTACATTACATTGAAGTAATAAAAACAGTACATTGTGAAAGTCGTATACAAGTGATTGTAAATAGTAACGTAAATTGTAACTGAATTGTGAATTACTAGTAATCAAAAGGAAATTAATTAAATTTTTTATAAATAAAGAAACTGCAAATTAAGTTGGCGATTTTATTTAACAATCCAGAGGTCGTACCCGAGGGATTTGGGAAATCATCGAGGTTAATCAGCAAGATCGTAACAATATGGTTTTCAACGAAAGTTAATTTTTGATATGCTTTCGTCTGACAGCTATGGCGAAATCACAAACTTTTACGCGAAACCCAATTTTTGCAAAAAAAAAAAAAAAAAAACAAATATGAAACGAACAAGATATTAAGGCGCGAAAAAAAGCACTCACGAAAACCACTATTTCGCTTTCTACTCATTCCACAAAAAACTGAACTCTCATGAGTGGTTTGATTCACCAAAGTTCAAAGTAACGTATCCGTATACTTTATATTTGGGTATAAAATAACAGAAAAATGAAATAATAATCAATTCACATAACAAAGCAGGAACTTTTTAATATTTCTAATAAATAAGTCTGTGTGGCAGCTTCAATAATAGCAATAATATAAACTCGAATTTCTTTTTCCCAGCGGAAGGATCTATGTCTAAAACATCTATGGGCACTAGTTATCATATCTTAATGCCTTTCTCTGTTCATGGTGTTTAGAGTAAATATAAAATTTAATGCCATTATCTTTTTACTTAAAGAAGTTATGGTGCAAAATATTTTTCCAAATTCAATGAATTTAATTTACAGTTCATAAAATGGTTAATTTAGAACATAAAGATTTTACATTATGCCATTTATTGAAAAAAATTTAAAAACTCAAACTCAATAATAAAAATAATAAAAAAAATATTATTTTCAATTCCTGGTTCTAATTGAATGTAAATATTTGTTTTTTTACTAAATAATGTATAATTTCTTATTTTTGAAAAGTTCTTCAATTTTTTAATACTTCTCTTTTGCTAAACTTTGTCAACAAGATATACAAAGTTTTTCATATGAAAGCATCATATCATTACTAATCTATCGCAAAATTTTTCGCTCCTCGCTTGAATTTTTTTTATTTGGTATTTTCTTTCACGTTAGTATTCGTTCAACGTTTTCGCCTTTACTATTAGTAAAATTGGGTTAGATCTGCATTGAGCGATGCATTTGCTTTTAATAAGCTATTGGATTTTTATTCAAGTTTTAAAAACACTTTCGCTTTTACTGTTGTTTTAGTTTGGCGTAATTTTAATTATAATCCTGTAAAAGAGTCATTGGAGTGGTGGCTTGTTTAAATCAATAAGCTATTAAAATTATCTGTGATGTCAGACATATATAACTTTTAGTGTAAAGTGCGCTTATTTCATTATACTAGATCTATGAGTATTCGGCCATGTTGTGAAGATATAATTTTTCACCTATTTTTTCTTTATTTATTTCTTTAGTTATTTGATTGCGCATTCCTTTATCCACCACATGAGAATCCTGCACCAGTTAAAATTAAAAAATGCCTCAGATGAGATACCCTCTTTTGATGACGACCTCTGCAAACGTTTAAAGGAACACGATTTGAGTACATGCACCTGGAATGTCCGGTCCCTTAATTGAGAAAGTACCGCAGCCCAACTGGTTGAACAACTGAAGTACCGCCTGGTGATTACCTAGAAACCGAAAATAATTTGAACGAAATCGGTCCAGCAGCTCTCAATTTATTAATTTTTCTTTACTTATGTATAAATATAAGTTACTAGCTGTACTCCGCCGCGCTTTGTTGTGGGAAATCCTCGTTGAATGGGTGCTAAATGAATGAAAGAATGTATATGAAACGGTATATTAATATTAACTTTCTTTGTACATACCATAAGGAGAAGGATAGACCCACCGAAATTAATACCGATCGTATCAGAATCACGAACTGAAGTGATTTACCCAAGTCCATGTGTCTGTTTAAATGCAAACTAGTATCTCAATTTTGGAGATATTTCAACCAAACTTACCAGGAAGGTGCACCTATGCGTTTAAACGATCATTTTTCGGAACCGACTGATCGGATTATATTTATCAGCGATTTATTAAAATGAAATATTGAGAGAATCTTTTTTATCAGAGTAATGCAAATAAATAATAATCAATTAATATTAAAAAGTAGCAACTTTCTTATATTTATAGTAAAAAATGCTGAGTGGGAGTTTCAATAATAGTAATAAAATAAACTAGAATTTTTTGTTCCCAGCGGAAGAATCTATATCTAAAATATATCAAGTGAAGGAACAATTGTATTGCATCTATGGGTATGGTTAACATATCTTAATAATTTTTACTGACCACTTTCTTTTCATGGTATTCAGAGTAAATATAAAGTTCAATGCCATTATCTTTTCATTTAAAGAAGTTATAGAGCAAAATATTTTTTTAAATTCAGTGAAATTTTCTGTGGAAATACTCAAACATATGTGCTTAAATTTCAATCAATTCAATTTATAGTTCATAAATTGGTTATTTTAGAACATAAAGATTTTACCATACACCATTTATGGGAAAAATCATTTAAAAAATTAAACTCAATTATAAATTATCAATTATAGAAATACTAAAATAATGTTATTTTCGATCGCTGGTTTTAATTGAATGTAATTTTTTTTTTTTTTTTAATAATTTATAATCCCTTATTTCGAAAATTTCTTCAATTTTTTTGTTTTGCTTAATTTTGTCAACAAGATATACCAAATTTTTCATATCATTACTAATCTATTGCACGATTTTTCGCTTTTTGCTTGAAATATTTCTATATTTGGTATTTTCTTTCACCGTAGCATTCGCTCAGCGTTTTCGCCTCTACAAGTGGGAATATTGGTTTAGATCTTCATTGAGATATGCATTTGCTTTTAATAAGCTATTGGATTTTTTATTAAAGTTTTCGAAACTCTTTCCCTTTTATTGGTTCTTTCATTTTGGCGTCATTTTAATTCTAATCCTTTAGTAAATGTGTGATGTCACACATATATAACTTTTGTGTGCTTATTTTATTATACTAGATCTATGAGCATTGGGCCATATTGTGAAGATATTTCATATTATTTTTCATCTATTTTTTCTTTGTTTATTTCTTTAGTAGTTTGATTTCTCTATTTGTAAAATTATTTTCATTTAATTTAGGTATTTTTTTTTATGTAATATGAGATTAGGAGTTTATATTGTAATAATTTCCCGTTGTAGTGAAGAAAATTTTTGACTACCGTTCACTTGGGTGTGGCCAGAAAAGATTATTTTACATATTGTTCAAGCAGCTCACGATTTCCGATTTTGACCAAGTATCCTCTGAATAGTCAACAAACATCCGTTTGGAACCGAGTTAAATTGAAAAGGAGAGCTCTCCGCGTAAGATTTGGGACACATAACATGGGAATCCTGCCCCTGTTTAAATCAAAAAATTCGTCGGATCAGAGACCCTTTTTGATGACGACCTCTTCAAACGTTTCAAATATCACGATTTGAGGGCATGCATCTGGAATGTCCGGTCCCTTAATGGGGAAGATACTGAATCCCAACTTGTTGAACACCTTAAGTACCGCCTGAAAATTACCTAGAAACCGAAAAAAATTTGAACAAAATTGTTCTAAAAGCTCCCGGTTTATTAATTTTTCTTCCAACACGAATGAATAAATCTATATTGAAGGGGTGCAAAATTAATCAATGAATGTATATGAAACCGTATATTAACTTTCGTCCGAAGAAAGTAAGTACCAGAAGGAGAAGGATTGACCCACCGAATCTTATACCGATAGTATCAGGATCACGAGCTGAGTTGATATAGCCATATTCGTCTGTCATTCCGTCCGTCTGTCTGTTTGAATACAAACTAATCTCTAAATTTAAACGATTATTTGTCGAAACCGGACGGATCGGACTACTATAGCATATATATTACCGATTTTTCAGATTTCAAATGGGGTCATAAATCCATCAAAAAACCTAAAAACGTGAAATTTAGTATGAAACATATAAATTACGAATTACAAATTGGTACTGAAAATTAACGAAATTGGACTACCATATGCCCTCATACAACCGATTTGTTAAGATATAAGGTTTTAGGTCAAACAATCCCCTAAAAAGCATCTAGGAAATTTGACTTTATCCATACATATTATGAATTTTATATTTTTAGTGAAAATGATCGAAATTGGACTACTATATCATATACCCCTACAACCGATATGTTCGGATATGAGGTTTTGGGTCTAAAATCCCCCAAAACAGCATCTAGGAGCAGGAAGCTTTTATCCTAAAGACGTAAATTCAAGTTGATATTGATATGAAAATTATCAAAAACGAATTTTGCAATTTGCGGGAAATTTGATAAGTTCATAAAAGGTATATAAACTTCTGCATGGCCGAGGACAACCGTTCTTCCTTGTTTTATCATAATTTTATTTACTTCATACTTATTATTATACAACATTTTTAGTTTTACCATCGGTCGCGCAAATAAAAAGGTTATTAGGTTTGCCAACCCTAAAACAGGCAAGATAAAATTGTCTATGTGCGAAGTAATTCGTATCTAAATGTAGACCTCACAATTCCACAGATTTACCCTGAGTTTTGTTGATAGCTATTGCAAACGATAGTCGAACAGGGAACTTTAATCGTATGAAAAGAAAGGGAGTATCAGATGGGATGATAGGGATCCGGAGAATGAGGACCTCTTCACCTTTGAAAGGTCCGGTCAGTATTCTTTCTTTTATTACAGAGTTTCAGCTGGTTATTCTGTTGCACTGATTAGAATGATTGAGACTGTAGACATATTTGTTGATTGCAGCGAGGATTGCTTGCTCATTCAGCCATCTATGATCCCTATATATAAAGGGTGTTTTTTTTATAGAGGTATAGAACTTTAAGTTGGCATTACTTTTCAAGATGGCGACCGATTTAACAGCTGTCAAGTGATTTATTCTCAGTTTGGTTTGGCAATTCATCATGAATAGACTCACGCCTGAATCACGCTTGCAAATAGTGCAATTTTATTTCGAAAATAATGGTTCTGTGCGGAGAACGTATCGCGCACTACGTCCATTAGCGATGAAGTGCACTTCTGGTTGAATGGCTACGTCAGCAAACAAAACTGCCGCATTTAGAGTGAAGGTAATCCTCAAGTGTAGGTTGAAACACCGTTACATCCAGAAAAACTGACTGTTTGGTGCGCTTTATGGGCTGGTGGAATCATTGGTCCGTACTTTTTCAAAAACGATGGTGGCCAGAACGTTACAGTCAATGGTGATCGGTATAGAGTCATGATTACTAACTTTTTCATTCCTGAATTGAATAACCATGATGTCCAGGAGATGTGGTTTCAACAAGACGGCGCAACATGTCACACAGCTCGTGCCACAATAGATTTATTGAAAGACACGTTTGGTGACCGCCTAATTTCACGTTTTGGACCTGTGAAATGGCCTCCAAGATCTTGTGATTTAACACCGCTAGACTACTTTCTGTGGGGCTATGCAAAGTCATTGGTCTATGCGGATAAGCTACAAACGCTTGACCATTTGGAAGACAACATTCGCCGTGTTATTGCCGATATACGGTCACAAATGTTGGAAAAAGTCATCGAAAATTGGACGTCCAGATTGGACTACATCCGCGCCAGCCGTGGCAGTCATATGCCAGAAATCATATTTAAAATGTAATGCCACAAGATTATCTTTCGGATAAATAAAATTCATGTCAATCGAATAATCCATCGTTCTTTCATTGCAACTTAAAGTTCTATACCTCCATAAAAAACACCTTTTATTTGGAAATACTGCATGAATTAATTCTTCTCTTGACGTCATTACATTATCGAATTTGTCGGGTAACTTTATCCGTCCTGAAGACCTGCCTATTGGTGTTTTGAAATACATACGTGAAAATATATCTGCCGATGGATCAGTTTGTAGGTTGGCAATCATATTGATGGCTATTTTCAGGGTTTGTAGATGTCGCTACAACGTTGAGTATTTTATGTAAACATTAATATCGTCCTCTGGTGCTGACCGAGGAATAACAGGCAATATTTGTCTAAAATCTCTTGACCTCATTATTAATGCTTTGTAAAATGGTTGATTGTTGTCACGTAGATATTGCAACGACCGATTAAGAGCCGTACGTGACTTTTTGAGTGCCATTGTGCAGTCAATACAATAATAAGTTGACATTATAGTAATATTTTTCCCATTCCCGATGTTTTGTAAATATTACACATCGAAGTCTCAAGTTTTTTGCCCAGAGCAGAATGAGCAGGTCTTCTACCGAGTAGTAATGTTGCAGCTATTTCAGTTGATGCAAGAGCCCAGGATATGCCATTTTGTAATACAATTTTTGAGAGAATCAGGCTAATAAGGAATGTTTTGACAGTCCCTCCAGGTGCATGTAAGGAAAGATACCTCCTAAGCATCATGTATAATTTGAATTATGTGATTATAAATATCTCTTTGCCCTACCAATAGCTACGGTATACTCCTTAGGAGATATAGCAAAATATGAAGAGGGTCGTGATAATATTAACGGCCCAGATCCGCATCGAACAAAGCATGGATATAACGGAATCGTAAAACTCAAAACAGACTGTATATGTACTAACACGATGCATCGGTGTATGAACGATCTATAATTTTATCCAAATAATTCCTTATTTCGCCGATTTGTTGATTTGTGATACCATTCCCGAAAAGTATTGTATCGGTTAATCTAGATAAAAACATACCGACGTACTAAATTTTAAGCAAATCGAACTTGCTCCCTGATAAATTTTGGTCATTTATTTGTCTACACAAAATGATAATCTCTTCCAAAAATTACCGACCCATAAAACATTTGTATCAAAATGTTCGGTGTCTGCTTTGCTTCCTGAAAAAAAAAAACAATTTGAAGTAAATTGAACCATAGTTTTATTTTTTTAATAGATAGGTTATTTCCTTACTTCGCGGAAGAAACAGTGTTCCCTGTGTTATTTTAAGCAACAAGTTAAATATGTACCAAATTTCAAGTAAATCAAACCATAAATTCAATTTTTTGGGATTGATCGGACTCAGGTCCATCTTCTCGGAAGAAAAACTTTTCCTTATCTAAATGAAGTAAGAATTTTTAGGATAGATTGGCCCTAGGTCCACTTCTCGGATGAAAAAGTATTTATCATTTAAATTTAGGCAAGAAGATAAATATGTAACAAATTTCAGGTAAGCGATAGATCAGCCCAGGTTCACCTGGCGGAAAAAACTGGTCCTTCTCTTAATATTGGTAAAAAGCTAAGTATGTACTAAATTTCAAGTAAACCGAACAATAAAGTAGATTTTTTAGGAAAGATCGGCGCCATGTCGACCTCGCTGAAAATTCAAGTCCCTCGGTCGGTAACTTTTCGAGATATAAAGATCTTTAGAAACGAATGTAATATTTTTAAATATGTATATTGATTAATAAAATTTTTCTTGATTTTCCGTTTTTATTTCGTGTTTATTGCGCGAGAACCTTTAGATATCATACACCAACAATACAAAACACATAATAATTGCCTGTAGTTTATACTAATACATAAGTCATTCATGAAATGTGTTTATTTTTTGCAATTATTTATTTAAAAATATTATAGATCGCATTATTTGCCTAGTTTGTGTGGCTAAGTGGCAACAAAAGTTAACAAGTGACAGGAATTATCACAACAGAAAACCTTATTAAAATGCGCACTACAGAAATTAATGAACCCTGACCCGTACGCGCATGCTAATGCATAATAGGTCTTTTTTTAGACGTATGGTCTCAATAAGGCAATACTTTTTTCGGTGTTGGTGCTTTTCACATTGGTTATTTAATTTATATTCAATTTGGGTTGACATTTCATAATGAATAGACTGACTTACAAGTATACGCTTATATTACTGCAAAAAGTGGTCGAAAATTAGGCCTCTCGGCTGGAATTTTTTCGACCCAGCCACGGCTGTCACTTGTCCGAAGACATTTTTAAAACATAATGGCAAACTTTTAACATTATAATAAAACTTAATTATTTCTTGAAAACCACATGTCTAAAAACACCCTTTATAATATTAATATCTTTTGACTATGTGCATATTTGTATAAAAAAATATGAATCTGTAAAAAATACAAACAATGGTGGGCAAGTGTCAATTATACACAAACATATATGTATATATAATATAGGTGTATTCATGTTTGAGCGGTTGCCTACATATTTACTCATATATAGAGACAGAAACTTCCGCACACCTCATATATTTACCATCGTTAGCCCTGTCAAAAGGTAGCCTTTGCCATAAAGTTCCCATTCTCCTATATGTATAGTTATGCATGTGCATAAATGTCATTGTAAGCGCTTAAATTAACGCAATTTTTATTCCATCATTCAACAGCGCGTATACGAGATACATATAAAAAGCTTGAATGTTTTTTACATAACTCCATAACTCCGCACATATTCATGTGCATGTGTATTATGTTCATATATGAATATATATCCAAAATCTCTATAAATGTTCATATATATTTGTCAATATATATAATATATATGATTGCACAAGCCTTGAGGTTGATGTAAAATTTTATTATTTTGTATTTACCACTAGCAGCAAGTGTTGAACTTGCTTTCCCTTGTGAGTATATAATGTAACCTCATTTAAATGAGAGAATGATGTTTACCAACAATGCTCTCACATAAAAGAGCGACCGGATATTACACCTTGGCTTAAATGTCATTACCATTATTCATAGCTTTTATACCGAATTTTCTTCATTGTCATTTAGTATTGTGTTGGTTATATTTACAATTATTTAAATTAATTAAAAAGGTAAAACAGATATTTTGTGAAAGATTTGTTACTTTATATTTACAATAATGTTGCTTCAAAAAAAAAAACTGTTTAAACTTTTTAGAAACTATAATTCCATTGTTCCAAAACCATTTAATCGACACTTGAAAAGAGAATCCTTAAATAATGCATCACGTTTGCATCTTTAATAATATCCATGTATAGAAATTCACGCAGGTTAAGAAATTTTCGACTGCCAAGGTCCTATCTGGCATATTGTATGAGAGCTTAAAGCCAACCGTCAACGAACTGACGGACGTGTGACTTCTGGTAAATTCACCAAAACAATCGATTCACACCACCCTTCATCGATTATGAAGCTGTCTTCGATAGTACAAAAAAGAATTGCCTCTAAGACTCTGGACAATATCACAAACCCAGTCAGAATTGGGAAGAACCTCTCCAATCATTTCGGTACAAAACCATGTTTCAGACTCTTTACCGTATGATTTTTTTAACCAGCTGCTGAAAATTAATAAGAGCTACGGAGCTAAATAGACAGGGTAAAATCTTCTACAAAAGTGTAGAATTGCTGTCGTTTGCCGATGATGTTTATGTCATTGGCCATAACAGCCGCATCGCTAGTTCTGCTTTCTTCAGGTTAGACAAAGAAGCGAAGCGAGTGGGTCTCGTGGTGAACGAGAGCAAGGCGAAATACCTCCTGTCGTCAATTATACAGTCATCGCACTTGCACGTCACTGTTAACAGTCATTATTTTGAAGTGATAGATAATTTCGTATATTTTGGAATTAGCATCAACAATACTAATAATGAAAGTCTTGAAATAAAATTCTGAATCACTCTTGTCCACAGGTGCTACATTGAACTGAGTATACAATTGAAAAGTAAAGTTCTCTATCGACAAATCAAATCAAAACTCTAAAAGTCGCTCATTGTTCCCGTTCTGCTTTATGTTGCAGATTTTTTGAGAGAAAAGTTTTGCGTAGACAATGGGACGATCTGAGCTGGCAGAATAACTCAAAATCTCTATACTCTGGGTTACCGGCCATAAGAACATTTCCGATAAATTAAAAGTCGACAAGTTGGGAGCATCTTTTGATCTATTGTAAGTCCATACGCAACTGTAAGATAACGAAAGTTTGTTCTGAAAAACTGTGTGTGAACTGTACTATAAGTATTCTTTCACTTGCTTGAGTAAGATTTTACCAGTTGCTAAGAATGTTTACTTATTTGTTCGCTTGCTTTTCTGCAGTTTTTGGACCATTGGCAATGTTAACATGTTTTGCGGTAAGACTATTGGTAAGCTTCAAAATACATACATAGATAATTTTCAGAATACATGTAAAGAAAGTGGCTTTCAATAAATTTAAATGGAAAACTATATACAACTTACATATATGAGGTATTAAGAAGATGAAGAATTTGGCAGTATTAATCGTGGCAATTGCGTTTCGCTTCACCAAAATAAATATTGTAAAAAGTGAAGCATTTTTTTTTCTTGATATTAACATTTCAGCCATTAGTCCTATCTCATAAGTTTTGCTTATTTCTTATGGAATTTTCGTCTAAAATTAGTCCCGAATGGTTGAACATTTAAACGAAAATATTCATCAGAAATCCTCGAACGATTTTTTATGTTCCGTATTTGCAGCGATTTCACCTGGTTGCAAATTAAATTTTTCAAACATGTGGCAAGTATTTTTAAAAATATATTTTACTTCATAAGCCACCTGCATCACAATTTTTTATACAGGTTGCAACATTATTCAAAAACTTTTTGAAATCTCTTTATTTTGATATTTTAATTTGTGAAAATAATATATTCATTAAAAAATTTTAATTAAAAATTTTCCTAAATAACTTCATCTTAATATCCATATTGTACAATTTATTATTTTGAGAAACCAAATTCTCCTAATAAATGTCTCCACCATTAAGTTTTAGAAATCTCTTTATTCTAAGACCAATACAGTAATATTTTTAATTTTCCTTTTTTATATTAAAAATTGTAAACAGGTGGCAACGCTGCTCAGAATCATTTTACAATTGAGCCTTTTTTAAATATCTTCAGTTTGATATCCATATTGAAATATTTCATTTATTTTATTACTATTTTTAAAATAAAATTTCTGAACAGGTATTAGCTCTGCGAATTTTAATTGTTCAGTCATAGACATATATCACATTTTATATGGTATTTAAAAAATTTCAATCAGGCGGGTACTCTGCTGAAATATAAATTTAACTATTTTCGACTTTCTTTGAATGCATACACACAAAATTTAATTTAATTCGCTTAAGCCGGTTTCTGACAAAATTGAATGGGTCTGAAGCTCCTAATAAAAATCCAACGGTCGTTCGGAGGCGGCTAAGAATAAACTGTAGGACCCTCTATTTCTAGTAAAACACATTAACACACACATAATATATATATTTAATTGATATTTTGTAACCGCTGAAAGGATATTCGTCCGAGCTCCTTCTCTAAATTATCTTTTGCGTCTTAATGTTTTTCCCACAATTAAATTCCTTAGTGTATGATAAATCCTATTTACATTTGGCATATTTATTTGGCGTTTGCATATTATACTCGACTGAGTATCAGAGATAGTCATGAATTAAAAAACGAACGCTTTTTGCTGTTGGCAATTTCTGTAATGATAGAGCTATTTCAAGCATGTATACAAAGACTTTTTAGGAAAATAGCTGAAAAGCGTATGAAAATGAAATCATTATAAGGCTCAATCACCATGAAGCATATTAAACCGTTAGACATCGTTTATTAATAGCCAATGAAGCCAGGAACACCGATGAGAACCCACTAAACCATTGACTGAAGTGCACCCGTAGCGACAAAAGCGGCAGGCTACATTCATTGGCATTGGCAGTACCAGCAATAAGAGGCAACCACACAACCACTCTAATGCACCCAACGACAAGCATAATAAATGTTTGCAGTTCTTTTGTTAGTGAATTTTTGCGGCTTTTTTGTTTGTAGTAAAGACCAATTTTGCAGGACTAAAATGCCAAACAAAAATCCTTATTGTAAAATTGTGCATACTCCAGTTGATAGGAATATATATATTACTGTTTTCCCTTTTGCTCACCCTCTGGTTCTTTCTGTTTCAACATCTTTAGCTTTGCTAGCTCAAAGCTAAACGGGTTCCAATAGCGGTTAACAAAAGCGCTTCAATAGAGGACCCAAATAAATAGAGAGCTTACGAATGTGTTATGATAAAAAGGTAGAAATAATGATTTAGAAGTGAAAAGAAATTCAGAAAACAGATGTTCCTTCTGCTGCTAGGCTGTAAGAAAATACGTGAAAAATTTACTTGAGCACAATATAAATGTATGTATTTATAAGGCTCACGAAGTGAATTGCAGATCAAGTTGGCAATGAATAATAAAGCGCGAAGTAGCATAAACATATGTACATGAATAGCTCTGTTGCCGGGACACACATATTACCTTTAATGTATTTTATTCCCCAGCAGGGTGTAGTTTTTATTAGTTTGGTATTTTTTTAGACAGTATTGTGTTTTTTATTAACTTTGCATTTGAATTGGTTAGAGTGTAAATGTAAATGTTAAGCAGTTCCTAAAAAAATATCTAATATTTTCCACAAATAAAATGGTATGCGTGAAAGAAATTATTAAATTCTCACCTTTTAGTTTATGATTTATATGAATGTGAAGTTTGAATTATTTTAGTATGTACAATGCAAGTGCTTAATATTAAATAAGAAGATACTTTTGAGTGAATGGACATTTTTATCAAATTTCCTCTAACAAACATGGAATGAGATATGTGGCATTCGTTTCGAATGCCACATATCTCATTCCATTAATATTAATAATGGAATAATATTAATAAAAAGCATTTATGTTTTGCATATATGCAAACATAATGTTTTGGTGGAAAACAGAAATAATGGGTATTTGTAAGTAATACGTTGATTTTGGGATACAACCTTTTGAAGTCATTCCATTTAATAGTAATAATTAAATGTTCACTCAAGCTAAACCCATCTTAAATCTTAGATTCTTAAAAAAAAATTTTTTTCTCAATTTCACCTGGAAGTCAATTATACCTAGTAAAATTCTATCTATTATTTTTCAAAATTATGTACAGAACTTATTATATTTTTATGACTTCAACATATCTTTTTAGCATCAAAGAACTTTAGTTGCATACAAAGTGCAATATGTAAAGAAAATCCTTATATATTAAAGAATTATTATTAATATTTTAGCGGCTGTATTCGAACGCATGCTTATTATACATACATCCTATTAATTATGTTAATTCAACATTATGTTATATGATTCTGTTAGGTTAACATAGGCTTAAGAAAACATACATTAAAAGTTCTACTGTAAGCTACTGTTAAAAACCTATGAAAAGCTCAGTAAGCTCTGGAATTTCTCAATTGATCATTCCAAAATTTTTAATCAAACTTTTACTCAATTTTGGAATATTTATAACTGTTTCATATTGTAATAATTTTAGCTATATAAGACGATACTCAAATGTGAACTTAATCATTCGTACAGCGACTAATAAAGACGCGCACACGTCCACGGCAGTTCCCGTTTTTTTTTTATAAGTTGGACGTGTTTGGTAAAGCTTAGACACTTGTACACAATATTGGCTCTTGTGGCTAGTTTTACTAAACACGTGGATACGAATGGCTTAAGGATAAACCCCTTCCCTAAAATAGTTTTATTTTTATTAATAACACTTTTAACTACATACGGTTTTTACTATTTTTTATATTTTAATAGATTTTCAAAATAAAAAGGCTAATGGATTCCCGGTAAAATATTTGTAATAAAAGTTTGTTAAAAAATTACTAATTTCACACAAGTAGTTAGCAAAGCTGCTTAATTTATGTCTACATCAAAATGATTTTAGTAAAGGTGATTTTCAACTAAATGAGGCAGATAATGCAATTTTGCACTAATAAGGCTAAAAAAATAGAAGAGCTCAAATTCTTTGGAAAATTGATCAATTTTCTCTGGATCAAAACTTTTCATCATTTATCCGTTTTTTGGTTTTTCAATAAAAATAAAATATAATTTTTTTCATGAAATTCTTTTTTATTATAAACTTTGAACTGTGGCATTATAACTATATGAAACAATACGTCATTCTGATGACCGCATCATGAATTTTTACAAACTTGGATCCGTTTGAGGTAATTTTCGACCACTTTTTTCATATATTTGGCCATATCTCGGTCATAACTTGATGAATGTTGGTTTTCAGTTGCTCAATAGTTGAAGGTTTATCCACATAAGCACGGTTTTTTATGTAGCTCCACAAAAGAGCACAACGATGTCAAATCGCACGATCTCGGTGGCCAATTGCAATCCCCAAGACAAGAGATTATTCCGTCGGGAAATTTTTTTCGCAATAAAGCCATATTCGCTCTTGTTGTGTGGCATGTCACACTATTTTGTTGGAACCACATAGTGTATAAGTCCTGTTCTTCAATTTCAGGTAAAAAAAATCGGTTATTATACAACTCTATCGCTTCGAATCGACAGTGACAATTTCGCCGTTATCGTTTTCAAAGAAATAAAGTTTAATCACGCCTCCTAGCCAAAGAGCGTACCAAACAGTAAGTTTTTTTTTATTTTCCCTTCAATTATTTGTTCTGAATGCCAATCTGGCTTCAGTTGTTGGGTGATATGGACTTTATATTGATGTAGGTGAAAGTCCAAGTGCCAAATACGTCATAATGTGCCGTAAGAATATGGATGTATGTGAAAGTCCAAGTGCAAAATACGTCATAATGTGCTGTGAGAATCCCCCAGCATTTGAGAATGTCGACAAATATACACATTCGGGTCTTCGGTTAGACTTTCACTTACAGTAACGATATTTGAGGTGGAACAGGCACGAAATACACAACATGGCTATGTTTGAATCACTATTTTTGTGGTGTAGGTCTCAAGAATTTTAACGCGTTCTCATAAATAAGTAAATATGTAAGATATTACATGAACGAGTAAATATATAAATTTATAGAGCCCAATTATCTGAACAATTTAAATAAACTGTCTCAATTTGAAGGAAATATCTTCTATAATATAGAATTTAGAGCATAAAACAAGCAATGGGCACGTTGATGGAACTTACGGCAAGAAGCGTCTCAAGGCATACAGAAATAATATCGATATTTTTAATAATATATATATATATATTTTTAAATCATTGCTTATTATGTGATTTTCAAAACGGTTATTTTTTTAATTTGCTAACATTAAGGAGCCAGTTCAGAAACGTATTCGGATTTAATAAAATCTCTTTTTTAAGCCCATTGAAACATATGATTAGAGAATAAGGATCAAATATTTTTTTATAAAAGTTCGTAATGAATATTATATTCTTTATCGAGTAAGTTTCAAAATATTTTCAAATATTGACTTATATTTTTGAATTTAAGATTTTAGAAAGTAATAATTCAACTAAATTAAAATTATTTAAATCTTTCTTCAAAATTAATTAAGACTTTCGAAAGTGTTGTTGTAAAATTTTATGTAACTAAGTTTTTACACTAATATCAAAAAAATAAATAAATAAATAGCAAACAGGTTTTGTCAAATTAATTTCAAATAACCGTGTGAAGACCGTTAGAATTTAATATTAATATTATTTATTTTATTATTTAATATTGTAATAATTACATAAAAAACTAACATAAATGTAATTTTGTTAGAAACGAATAAATTAATGCTTATCTTATGAATTTTATATAGCTGCGTAAGCGGTTCTAACTTTAGAATTAACATTAAACGGTTCGATTAGAAGCAAGTCATTTGTCGTGTCTTTGTCTATTCATTTTCACACTGTTTTGGTTACATCTTAGGGCAGCTTCGAAAGTTTTGCAGAAGAGGACAATCGTCATGTAAAAGTATACATTTAAAAGCATTACTTGGAAATAGAATTGTTACTTTTAACATATATTGTTAGTTCGGTTCCTGAGGAGATGTTAAATTATTTACTGATTCCAAATGTGAAAATGCAAATGCCACTGGTCTAAAATAATGTTATTTTTATTTTTATGCATAATTTCAAAATTATTAGTGTCTTCAACACTTAATATTACAATCTTCAGTCTAATATGCTTATGTATGCAGGTGATCTCTGCTCTCTAACAAATTAAAGATTCTTTTCAACGTGTTTTAAATAATTTATTAAGATAGTGGTATGTGAACTATATGTCGTTAATCTTAAATAAATGCAAATATGTGTTCTTCTCAAAGAACTTTGGGATTTTGTTAATGGTACGTGTGTTTTGTGAGAGTGATGCTGATGGTATGAGTGCTTGCCTGAAGTCTGATAAAAAGGCGAAATAGGACTTAATTTTATCAATTGAACCACCAGTGTTGAAGCAAATTCGTGGCTGCGAAACATCGCGTGAAGTATGGCTCAAATTGGAGTCGATTTATGCATCGAAGGGACCGGCTCGCAAAGCTACACTTCTGAAAGAACATATTGCTACATTTTTTGATGCTGTGCATAAACTTGAAAGCATGAGTGTTCCTATTAATGGGCATTTATTGCCCATATGCTGCTGTATAGCCTTCCCTCGTCGTATGACAACTTTCGGTGTGCTATTGAATCAAGGGATGAATTGCCCAAGGCTGAAGTGTTAAGATCATTGAAGACAGTGAAGCGCGTAAACAAAGTTCTGGAGGTGCAGTGATTGCTATGACAGCTGGTAATCGCGCGAATATCACAGAGAAGCTTGAGAAGAAAAATTATAAGAGTGTTTCAAAAGGCACTTTACAATATTTTAATTGTGGCGCACTAGGCCACAAGGCAAATGCTTGTAAGTTTTTCGAGGAGGAGAAAATCTAATCGAGTGAAACAATCCAGCAACGAAATCCGCGAATTGTATGCGGTATGTCATACCGCAGTGAACTACGCTGGCAAATGCAGCAGACGCCGAAGACTTAGTGCCAAAAGAGTTCGTATCTACAATGGAAAAAAAATAAAATTACAACAATCAATGGAATACCACCGATTACATGTCATCTGCATTTCCTAAAATATTTGCAACGTTATTGCGTTCTAGAAACACATAAAAGGACACTGCTGCTACTTAAATTCCATATGAGGTCATTTGTATGTGGGTGCACGATCATGTTACGCTATAATGTTACGCTATGAGACAATGGCAAAGTTGATCAAGCAGGTCCTTCTATAAAGTTGAACTTTTAATATCACTTTAAATTGTGTTTCGATTTAAGAAATTAAGACATATTTTTATGAGAACTATTTGTAGCAATTGGTATAAAATGAAAAATTTTTTTTTATGAATATTAAGGCTTTACCACAATAATTTATATTACCACAATAATTTATATTGTAAATGATACGAAGGCAGCGGGATTCATAGATATATATAAAAAATATACTTTTTTTCTGCTTAGCGAAAAACTATGTTTATTACTCAAGGTCAAATTAGAGGAAGAGAAAAAAAAAAAGAATTACAAAGTAAAAGGAAATACAATAAGTATAATGATGACAATTAAAAACAGAGATGCCGTCTAAATGTGAATATTTAAAATAAAAGGAAGATATGCTTGAATATTTCCAACACGCCCTCTCAATAAGCAGGTCATTTCAAATGGAAAGTCCAATTCCTTTTAGGCACCTCTCATGACTCACTTTAGGTAACGATGCACTTGCAAACCCAACTCACATAAAAGACTCCGCAAGTAAATTGCTTCTTTAGCTGCTTCTGCTAAACTAACTTTTTCTGCTTCATTCGAAGATAACGCGACTGTGCGCTGCTTTTGCGATTTTCAAGTTATCGCAGAGCCACTTAGTAGAAAAATATATCCCGTATATGATCGACGGTCAACGGTACAACCACCCCAGACGGCATCGGTATAACCTATTAACGGATCACCTGTTTTGTGAAACTTCAATCTACGATGGGCTGTTCCAGCAAGGTATCTAAGTATCCTTTTCACAAGCCAATGGCTCATCAATGGGAATGTGACAAACTGCGCCAACCGAGAAACTGTGTTAGCAATATCAGGTCGCGACGCTACGGACAAGTACATCAAGCTTCCAAACAATTCCCTATATGGATTTCCATCGGATGGCTTATCTTTTGTATCTGGAAGTTGCGCCATTACCTCAGAAGGCGTTATAATAGACTTGCATTTCTTCATGCCGTACTGCTTTAATAACTCCATCACGTAAGAAATTTGCTTCAGACGATCGACACGATTTCAAATTCATTTAGTAATTTTTGCTTAATATATTCAATATTTTGGGCTCATTCTTCAAAGGTTTCAATGCCATTTTGGATAACTTTGTGCTGAGTTTTATATACCATGTACGGCCATTTAGGCCATATATTGCTCTCTTCAGCTTACAAACGTTTTCTCCTCTACGTAAATTTTCCAACATCTTTTTAGCACGTAAACCCATATTACCACTTCCCCCTTGTTTTGATACGCTGCGTTCTAGCATTTCATAAAATATATCAGGAACCTTCAGCAAAATTTCTTCCCTTAGGGAGCCATTAAGGTATGCAGTCACAACATCAAATTGCCAGACTGTTAGTTCAAAGTGCACTGCCAATGCTAGCAAAAGTCTAACTGTATCCAAATTGCTACTGGTGCGAATGTTTGATTATAATTTACGCCATTCTTTTGACTATATCCTTTAGCCACAAGACGAGCCTTACGTCGCTCAATCTTACCCTCAGAATTATATTTATTTGTGAGCACAAACTGACAACCAACAATATCTTTATAGTTATCAGTCTTAATGATTTCAAGTGTGTCATTTTTGATCAAGATCATAACTTCGGATTCAATAACAAGCTTCCAGTCATCACTATCAGGACCTTTTAAAGCAAACCGTGTATCAATTTCAGCTTTGCCCGAAAATACATCATCATTGATATCTTCTGAGATTCCTTCTGACTCAGCAAGCTAAACGTCTTCTTCTACAGAATTTCAAGAACGGAATACTTTCCGTGGACAGCCTTTGAGCCTGGCTCTATCTGAGAACAATCTTTCTCAATTACTTGAGCTCACATCGTGCATTACTTTCATCATATTTGTGGAAAAGCAACAAATCATCTGATGGGTCATCTCATTTATTTTTACCTGGATCCTTATTGAGCACCATAACTTTCGATTCGAAAATCTTTAAACAATCTAATGTCTGTTGCAAAAATCACAGCTAAAGGTCATACAGTAACTGTTTACAAAGACGGTGCTTTTGTTAATGATGTAAGTGGCAAAACTACTCTTAGCGCAGATCGAAAAGGCGACTTCTATTATTTGCGTGAAAATATTCAAGCATATCTTCCTTTTATTTTCGATATGCACATTTATACGGCATCTCTATTTTTAATTGTCATCATTATACTTATTGTATTTCCTTTTACTTTGTAATTCTATTCCTTTGCACTCTCTCTAATCAGAAATTAGATTCATACGTAAGTCCGGTACAAATAAGGTATTCTTTAATTCAATTTGTCGTTCACCCGTGTCACCGGCTCCTTTGAACCGTTCCCTTACCTTTAACATCTGTACAAGCCTGACTTGCAAGGTTTAGTACAAGCCTGACTTGCAAGGTTTAGTTTAGCCTTAGACGAATTGCTGATATACGAAAAATTTGAAACATCGCCACATAAATGTGCAGTACATTCGCTGTCAAGAATCCAAGAATGCTTCGCACGACTATTGGTGTCACAATATAATCCTTTTCCAGGCGTATGACATACCGCATACCATCTCAATGCTATATTCCTGTGCTACCTGTGTTCCTATTATGTAAGTTTTAAGTAAATGAGATTGGCAATCGATTACACAGATGGAATGTATACTCAGTAAATGTACAAATAATACAAAAACAAAAAAGCTTACAAAAGCTCAAAAGATTAAAAGCCCAAGTTTACAATGATATACAATTATACGGGTATGAATATACTATATAAGAAATTTTTTGGTGTTGTAGAAAATGCGCAGACATGCAGAGTAGCTTTTGTACTGCAGAATTCTCACAAAGAAACGGTGGAACTTCATTGCTTCCTGTTGACTGATCGGCGCAATGATTGTATAAAGTTAATAAATTCTTACGGAGGTGAATTATTTTATTTAAAACTATTTACTCTTTATTTAATTTGAGTAATTTGAGCTTCATAAAGAATTACTAAAATCAGCTTAGCGCTCACACCTGTGATGCAATTTCATTTAGTTGATTATAAGTATTCATTTCGTCAAAAAGAACTATAAATCTGAGATTTTTTATTTGAACACAAAATATAATGGTTGTAAGATTGCATACATTTGTTGTTTGTGTGAATAAATTTAAATTAAATTTAACAGGTTTATTAAAATCTTTACATATATGAAAGCTTTAAAATTTTATTTATTTCCATATTTCATAATTTTATTAAATCACTATTCTTTGGAAAAGGTTTCAGTTTCATGCATGTATTTAGCATATTTGATATTGCTCCTTTATGTATACCTTACTGCTTTAAATGGAAAAATATTAAACGAGAAACAGCAAAAACCAGCAGTGTTTAAATTAAATTAAATTCACGGTAACAATAACCTTTCAAATTATATGTACAAATTTACTTAATGCTATTTATTACTTAATATTACAATCACTATTACAAATCTATTGCAGTGTGTTGAGTAAATTGGATTCCAAATTACCGAGCCATATTCCAGCTTTGAATAAACTAGTTTGGATATTTTTCTAGCACTCTTATAAGGATTTCTAAAGCCTTTAGCATTACGCAGCAAAAATTTTAAATTTGCAAACGATTTTTGAACCATATGGCTAATGTGGTTAACAGACGAAAGCCCAGCATCAAAAACTATTGCAAAATATGAAAATTATTTAACATTGAGGAGAACATTATAAAGATTATATGAGGATCTAAAAAAATTTTAACATTTCGCAAAAGTAACGTGAAAGCATTTCTTAATATTCAGATAGTGTTTGTTTTGATGCTACAAGAAGTTAGGTTATTTAGATATTGTTGCATTAAATTAAAATCAGATGCAAAATATATTTTGCGGAGCAGCTTTACGTCATCAGCATAAAGTAAATTTCGCGCGTTTGAAATAAATGTTATTAATAAATAGGAAAAATTAAATAGGATAAAAAGTACTCTACCTTGAGGAGCAACCGCATAAAACTTAGTACCATCAATCTCAACAAATGTTATTGGAGAGATAAGATCACAGAATATTATGTGAAATTGTTTCAAATGCTTAAGGAAAATCGATGTAAATAGTATATATTTGTCAAGTGACGTAAAAGTTGAGAATATCTAGCAATTAGAGGGTATGGATTTTCACTATAACTTCTTACATTATTTTTATTTATTAAGATTTTATATCTAAAGGACCTGTGATGATTCCTTATATTATACATAATTCCCTTTTTTTATGATTGATAGAGTTTTTATCTACCAGAAGTATTTTTTATAATTCCAAAACTACAGGGAGTTCTTCTATACCTCAGGTGTCCTTCAAGAGCCTCCTTATTTCTAAAAAAAATTTAATGCAAAACAATCTTGGTAATTTTGTAGTTGTTTTCCGGTAGCGCTCGTAATGGAAAATCTCGTCCGCTTTCCACTTTTTTTAATACAATAGAAAAATATCTATTTTCTAAGTTGTTTATTGCCGAATGGATTTCGCTATAATTCATCAGTTTCTTCTTAAATCTAGCAGCAAAGTAATATCCCATCGTATGTTATAATCATGCATGTTTCGCTCCAAATATAATATACTAATAAATAACCAATAAGTATAACTAATTTTTTTTAATCTACTTTCATTAATTTTAATACTCTCATTGATTTTGCTGTTAGGCTATTACAATTTTCAATATAGGCCAATAGAAAATACTTGTTTTATATGTACATATACATACCTATATATAATTCAAAGACTCACCTGTTAAATTAAATTGACCACTTTCAACTTGCCTTAGAACTCGTTGCTATGAAATTATTTTGAACTTTGGTAATTAATAAAATTCTCTGATAAATAAATAAATCCAACACTTATCCACATACATTTGCACCTATGTATATATAGTAAAATAAAGATAAAAAAGTTTGTTAAAAAACCATTTCAAGGGAAAATTCTGCATGGGAAAACAACGTCAAACAAACGCTCAAAAAAATAAAAATTTTAGGTCCATATTATAAAGGGTGTTTTTTATAGAGGTATAGAGCTTTAAGTTGCAATAAAACAACGATGGATTATTCGATTGACATGAATTTTATTTATCCGAAAGATAATCTTGTGGCATTACATTTTAAATATGATTTCTGGCATATGACCGCCACGGCTGGCGCGGATGTAGTCAAATCTGGACGTCCAATTTTCGATGACTTTTTCCAACATTTGTGACCGTATATCGGCAATAACACTGCGAATGTTGTCTTCCAAATGGTCAAGCGTTTGTGGCTTATCCGCATAGACCAATGACCTTACATAGCCCCACAGAAAGTAGTCTAGCGGTGTTAAATCACAAGATCTTGGAGGCCATTTCACAGGTCCAAAACGTGAAATTAGGCGGTCACCAAACGAGTCTTTCAATAAATCTATTGTGGCACGAGCTGTGTGACATGTTGCGCCGTCTTGTTGAAACCACATCTCCTGAACATCATGGTTATTCAATTCAGGAATGAAAAAGTTAGTAATCATGGCTCTATACCGATCACCATTGACTGTAACGTTCTGGCCACCATCGTTTTTGAAAAAGTACGGACCAATGATTCCACCAGCCCATAAAGCGCACAAAACAGTCAGTTTTTCTGGATGTAACGGTGTTTCAGCATACACTTGAAGATTACCTTCACTCCAAATGCGGCAGTTTTGTTTGTTGACGTAGCCATTCAACCAGAAGTGCGCTTCATCGCTAAACAAAATTCGCTTATGAAAATCGGGAACAACGGTAATCTCGTTTTGGGCCCATTTGACGAATCTACGCCCCTCTTGATGATTGTTTGGCTTCAATTCTTGCACGAGTTGGATTTTGTAAGCACGCAAACCAAGATCCTTCCGCAAAATCTTCCATAAAGTGGATGGACACAGATCTAATTCCTGTGCTCGATGGCGGGTGGACTCATTCGGGTCTTCCTCAATGCTACGCTCTACAGCGGCAATAGATTCTTCTGTACGCATCGTAAGGCGTCTCTGGGGATGCGAGTTATCAATAAGAGTAAACATGGTGCGAAAACATTCCATGGTTAATCGAATTAACTGCTCTGATGGACGATTTTGTCGACGATAAAATGGACGTAGTGCGCGATACGTTTTCCCCACAGAACCATTATTTTCGAAAAAAAATTGCACTATTTGCAAGCGTTGTTCAGGCGTGAGTCTATTCATGATGAATCGCCAAACCAAACTGAGAATAAATCACTTGACAGCTGTTAAATCGGTCGCCATCTTGAAAAGTAATGCCAACTTAAAGTTCTATACCTCTATAAAAAACACCCTTTATATTGTAACGTTTTTCCGTTGCTACCTCGGTGATTTCCCAAATCCTTCGAGTCCGATCACTGTATTGCTAAATAAAACTCCCAAGATTTGTTCATTTGGCCTCTCAACCGTCAGGAAATAACTTAACGTTTATTAAGTCTTTGATAATTACAATTCTTTACTATAGCCAATGGCTTATTTTACACTTCTTTATGATACACAATAATTATCTGCTTCATTCAGCTTATCCGTTTCTAAAACACACACAGCTCACAGCAATGTTAACTCCACTAAGTTGTCTAGTCGTCTCCTTTTGTGATAGCGGCTGCCGCTCTTTTTATACCAGGATAGGCTTAAGGATAGGCTGATTATTCGTTTACCTGCAGTAGCTGCAGCTGCTTCGTTTATCCTTAACGACGTGGAATTTCCTTTACACTGTGTACCCTTTTGTTTGTCCTTGGTAAGGGTAATTTGCATCTTACTGCCTCTTCTTTATTTTCTTTCCTTTTCGGGGAGTAGATTTTACATTGTCAACCCTTTTGTTTGTCCTTGGTAAGGGTAATTTGCATCTTTCTGACTCTTCCTTATTTTCTGCCCTTTTCGGGGAATTGCCTTTACACTGCTACTCATTCAATCTGTTCTTCGTATTTGGGATTTTCGTCACAATATATTTACTTTTATACTTAGGACTTCCCGTGGCTTTACCATTCTCTACGCATTAATTGAGTTCTTAAAATTTGATAAAATAAAAATTCTTGCGCCTAAGACATAGCCCAGGGGCACATAATTGTATATGACTAATTTATAAACATAAACAAGTGGAAATTCGAAGAAGAAGAAATGCCAAAACTTAAAGTGCCGTCAGAGGTTTATAGTAATTCCACAGTGAATCTGTTTAAATTAATATAATTGTAGAAATAAAAACTGATTGCTATTCATTGCCATGCCTAAAGCATTCAGCTCCTTAGAGTAGACCTCTCTGAAAAAATCAGTTGTATAAGGGGCCTTGTGATATTGTCTTCTCATCTCGATTAATTTCAGTTCCAAAATTTATTTTAATTTATATGTGTAGAATACAAATTTTCACTCTCGTAGATACTTTTATAAAGAATTTTCGACCCATAACCTCATGATTTGATAAATTGGTTATAAAGGGGCTATGGGATATGGTCCTCCGATTCCAATGATTTTCAGAGTCAAATCTATTTATATTTACGTATATAAAATAACATATTTCAGCTATTAACTTATTTTCTTTTCCATATTTTTGACACATAACCTCATATCTGAACAAAGCGGTGTTATAGTCTTACGATAATTATGACTCTAGTCTAAATAAGTATTTAAATATATTTAATTATAGTTTTTATATGATAAAGTCTTCCGATTTCAATGATTTTAAGTTTTAGATATCGATGTATTTCAGTTTCAATAATTATTTTTCAATACGTGTGTAAAATACCAACATAAACTCATATCTAAACAAGTCAAATATCACGTTTCAGGATGATATTTTGACGGATTTCTGGCTACTAACCCTCCTATCTGAACAAATCAGTTTTACGGGGGATATTTCATATAGTCTTCTAATTTTAATAACTTTCAGTACCAATATATATGTGTGTGAAATACCACATTTCAGTCTCTTAGATATATTTTTGTCGTAGGTTCGACAAAAGCCTCATATCGGAACAAATCGGTGTATGGGAGCTATATGTCGTCTGACTTCGACGACTTTCATCACCAATGTAAATTTTATTATATGTGTCTAGAATATCGAATTTCACGCTAAAAATTTTAATTATGAAATATCGGTCGTATACGAAGTGTGTTCAAAGGAAAATCTGAAGGTTTGCTCACTGATTTCTTCGATTACAATGGTGTGGTTCATCATGAGTTCCTGCCAAAAGGTTGTACAGTTAATAAGGAATACTACAAGGAAGTTATTATGTGGAAAAACAATTCGTGGATTCTGCATCACGATAATGCTCCAGCTCATACATCAATGCTTATTCGTAATTTTTAGGCCAAATACAAAACCGTAACCATGCCTCAACCACCATATTCACCAGATTTGGCTCCCTGCGACTTTTTCCTATTCCCAAAACTAAATAAACCAATGAAAGATATACGTTTTGCCACAATTAATGGGATCAAGTCAGAACCGATGAAAGAGCTGATGACCATACCGAAAAGTGCATTATGGAAGTGCTTTGAGGAGTGGAAAAATCGTTGGCACAAGTGTATTATATCCGAGGGGGATTAATTTGAAGAGGACAAAATAGGTATTGATGAATAAATAAGTACTTTAAAAAAATTAAAAATTCATCTTTTCCGATCTGACCGGTTCCGGCAAAAGTAAATATAAATGTAGCAGTGCATCTGCCTAAGAAGTTTGGTGGTTAAAAAAAAGTTAAATTAAAATTTCATATACATGAAAGGTACAAAAAGTGTTATAAAACAAGTAAACAGTGCCTTTTATTTCAATGTGGTTTCATTTCGATACTTATAAAAATGTAAATTTCACGTTTGATAATAGTTGGAAATTGAAGTTGGAATTCAACTTGAGAGCAAAAGTTTCCTCAAATGGAAGAGGAAGAAAAGGTTTAAATAAAAAATGCCATTTCGATTGAGAACGCATAGTTTCTCCACTTCAATTAGACGTGAAAACAACATTGAAAATTGGAAGTCGAGTTGAATCTGTAATTGACATCAAAACCTATTCTCAACAAAACCATTTATGTATGTACGCAAATTTATGTATATATTCACATACAAATATACATATATTGTAGAAGTATTTAACACTTTCGCTTTTTTACTTTGCGAAAAGATACTCTATAAAATTATGACATACTTCTGGTTGGAACACCTTTCCTTTTGCACACAAACCTTATGACACAGTAGACAAACTTTGTACGTTAGTTATAATTAATTTTAAACTACTTTTAATTGTTTAAATATGAAAGGGTAAATTATTAAATCACGACACGGTAAATAACATATAGTCATATACTAATCCTCCTACTACCAACAACTCCTAATATTACTATTTTTACTCTCCACCATCATTTACACATTCTCCATTACTTTTCTTGATTTATTCTTTATCTCTTTAAAAGCTATCTACAATTTGTATTATAGTTTTAAGTTATAGTGAATACAACAACAAATACTTTCATTAACTTGCTCTCTATTCTAGATTTAAGCTTTTATTACTGTTAATTGCATTCAAACTCATTTTTGATCATTAATAAACTTACCTTCGTTAAGAACGGATTGTGTTTCATTTTTGGCGCAGTCGACGGCGAACTACACATATACTCGGAAATTTTTTATTAAAAGTGCACGGAAAGTGTATCAAAATAAAAAACTTTAAATAGCTACCACATAACATTTATAAGAATCGCGAAAAGTGAAAATAAATGTAGCGAGCTAAGAAATTATTAAAACGATAAATACATTACGAAATGTGAAAGAATAAAAATTGATCTGAAAAGAACAAAACACTTTAGAATAGTTTGAACAGTTAAAAAATAAAATTAATAATAATAAAAACAAAGCTAATTATTAAAGGCTTGATTTGTGAAAAATTTTCAATCAATTGTGAAAAAAATGTTTGCCAAGAAAAATTAACGGTTTTTCTTTTGTGTGAAGGTCACCTTCAAGAACTTTGAAAGACATCTTAAGGACACATTTTTCTTAATTTTTGTCCAGGCCGATTTAAGAGACATTTTAGATCACCTTGAATCTTTCCAATAAAAGTTAAGAGATTACACCACGCTGTATACTATGCACTGGCACGTATAAGAGAGCAGCAGAACTAACAAAATTCTTTAACAAAAAAAAAAAAAAAACAAATAAAACATAAAGTTCCAATTATAACAATAATAAAGGTAAGAGAGTGTTTTGAAGCAGCTACGAAAGGGCCAACAACAAAATAAAGGAACGATTCTCTAAAGAACATATGTATGTGCGTACGGAAGCAGCAACAGCAACAAGCATTAAGCTGAAAGCAACTAATTCACATTTTTGTGCACAAGCGATTAAGGTTAAGTAAATAGTTATTAATGTAAAAAAAAAAAAAAAAAAATAATCATTAGAGAGTAAAGAGCAGCAATAAGATATTTGAGTATAATTAAAAACAACAAATAATATAAGAGAAGTCGTAACAGCAACAAACCGGCATATATGTATACATTGGAACTTTTAATTCATTCATATTAATTTTCACACCACAGTTTTTGTTCTTACATTTATCAATAGAAACACATTTAAAAGAAATTTATAATAAAATATATATATGTACGTATTGATATATTTTTATATATAGCAAAAAAAAAAAAAGGATAATTTAGATGAAACCGCTAAATTTAAACTAAAAATCTAAATAGTATACCAAATTATGATGGGAATGGGGATGCTTTGCTAAGTTTTTTTACAACGAATAGATTCTATGGTAAATATATTAGATTCTTTTCCTTTAGATTATAAAGTTTTACTCATGGGAAATATTAAAGACAAAATCGTGGGAATTGCGAGAAAGTCATTATTAATTAACGGCAACCCGGAAGTATGGCCGGAAATAAAAAAGGTTTTAACGGAAAATCATGGGGAGAAAAATTCAGTTAATGAACTGATCGATAAAATACGATCTTGTCGATGTGATTCAACTAAAAAAATTTTTTATATTAAATTAAACAATCTTTTAAGTCGTTTAGAAAAATGCCTTACTCTCTCACAAATATCATTTTTTTAAATTAAAACTTTTCAACGGAATTGATCAAGTATATTTCTGCAGACACTAAGTTCATTTCGGCCAATAACAGTGATACGATTTCTTAAAAAAAAAAAACACGCACTAATTGTTAAGGAAATTCAAATGTTTTTTATTTAATGTGAAGAACAATCGATACAATTAAGTTTTGAAACGTCGTGGATTTTTTTATTTTTGCCTTGGAACAATTTGAAACAACTTGAAAACGATAACGATTTTTTTGAGAAAATTATCTTCTCCGACGAGGCTCACTTTCATCTGAGTGGTGCGGTAAATAAACAAAACTGTCGATTTAGTGCGAAGAAAATCCAAAAATTAATCGTGAAGAATCATTACTAACTTTTTCTGACCACAATTGGAAGAAGTTGATCTTACCAACAACTGGTTCCAACAAGATGGGTCACACAACACGTGCAACAACCGAATTACTGCGAAAAAGGTTTGGAGATTCGATTATTTCAAGAAATTGTTACATTGAATGACCTCCAAGAAGTTCTGATTTAACACCACTAGACTACTTTTATGGGGTTATTTGAATTCATTGTTATTTAGCAATAAACCTGACTCCTTCAAGCTT
Organism: Neoceratitis asiatica; assembly: GCA_030068015.2. Taxonomy (NCBI): domain Eukaryota; kingdom Metazoa; phylum Arthropoda; class Insecta; order Diptera; family Tephritidae; genus Neoceratitis; species Neoceratitis asiatica. The sequence goes on from CM061524.1 coordinate 83,648,317, forward strand.
TAAAAGTCAATATTGAACGTGCTTTTCATGACATAGGGCTTGATTTAGTGAAAAAAGTGCTCAAGAATTGGGTTCATCTGATTGGTTCCTGCAAAAGAAGTCGTGGAGGCCATGATGTTATATTCACAACTTAATTGTATTGATTCTACTTCACATTAAATAAAAAAACATTTCCTTAACAATTAGTGTGTCTTTCTTTTAAGAAATCATATCACTCTTATTGGAAAATCCTATAAAATTAAAAATATTCTGAGAACTTTTTGTACTTCCCTCAAAAGATTATAAATTACAACATATATACTTGTATGTATATACGTTCCTCTAACATATGTTAATATGTATATGCATGTTCATATGTATATACAGATGTGCATATAAATTAACGTTTTATTTGTGCTCGCTGGTAGAATAGTTTAGATAAGCACCTATGCCAGTTACAGCTATTAAAATGCGTAAAAGAGAAAATTCGTATATATGTGGGTATGCAAATCTGCATATACATAGCATTTATATACATATATAACTGTTTCCAACTCCGTACGAAAGTACATACTTATAAATAGTTATGCACTTTTCTTTAAAACACTTGAACGCATTGAACATTAGGAAAGCATACACTCAAGCAAATAATCTAACACATACATATATTTGCATACGTAGTTGCGAAGCGAAGGCCTTGTACAAATAAACACTTCACCTAACAATTTTATATAAGCAAAACTTCATATAAGCTTCAAGTAGTAGTTAAGCACTATTGAGTCTTTTTCTGTTAGCAGCCACTAAAATCATTATGATACTTACCAATTATCATTTCAATAAATATTAAGAGCAAAGTTAAATTATTCTTCACCCACATTATGTGAATGAGTTTGGTTTTCAATGAGTCGAAGAGCACTTGGGTTATCAACATATCTAATCAACCTCTAACCACTGACTGTGGTACTCCGACGAACGTTCATTTTGTATTACCACGATAGTATTCGAAGAATGATTTCACTTCATTTGAAATCAATGAAATTTATAAGTATATAAAGTTAATAGGTTCCTAAGAGAATTCAAGGTTAATAATGGCAAGGGCAGAAAATCTTCGGTAGAGTAAAAGAGTAAAAGAACGTGGAACGGTTAACACCCAAAACATTGCAATTTCACTATATTACTTTGAACCAACAGTTAGTTACTTGTATATATATATATATACAAGTCCCTGCCGAGGGACGACCGCGATTAGGAAAATTAATCATCTATAATTTTGGATGGTGGTCGAACCTGGGCTCGAACCCAGGTAACCTGGGCTCGAACCCAGGTATATATATATATATATTTTAGCATTGCGTTCTGCCATTCAGCAGTAGATCTGGGTTCGAGCCCAGGTTCGGCCACCATCCAAAATTATAGATGATTAATTTTCCTAATCGCGGTCGTCCCTCGGCAGGGAATGTCAAGCAAACGCCAAATAGTTTGTTGTTCTAATAAATCCAAAAGACTGTGTAAAGAGATCAATAGAATTTATAATACACTAAGAAATTTAATTATTGGAAAAACATTAAGACGCAAAAGACAATTTAGAGGAGGAGTTCGGACGAATAAGCGGTTACAAAGTGCCATATTATGTATATGTACATATATATCTATATATACTTATATAAATATCAATGCAAATTTCGATGAACGCCTATAAGTTGAGAGCCACCAGATCAAATTGCAACAAACTTTTAAGAGTTATAAAGGGATATTAGGAGGTTCATGAGATTGACGCAGCCGTTCCAAAGATATGCCCATTTCAGTGAACATTGGTCGTTACCTATAAAAAATACATGCAACAACAACAAATATATGTAAAATTCCAAAATACATGTATGTATGTACATACATTACGTTGTATGTGGTGTTGAAAGAGAGAGAAAAAGGGTGAAAAAAATGAAAATGAAAATAAATTTAAATATCAAAATACTGAAAAAATAATAGAAAGAAGTTTGGAAAAAAATTTTAAATAAATTTTTTTGTTTTGTTTTCTAAAAAAAAATCGAAAATTAAAAATTTCAGTTAGGATTTCTTGATTTTTTTTATAAGTGTAGCAAAGCACGCTGGGTTCCGCTGACAACCGGAAAGTTTACTATATTATTGTTGTAATATTTATATAAATATTATATAAAATCAGCTATATAAGGTGGGTGAAGTTCTAATATTCAAGTTTCCATGAGTTCAGGGTCTTAGGTTCGAAAACGCCTACTCTAAGTGAAACTTTAGCTTGAAGCAAAAAATTTTCTAGACATGTAACCAAAATTGTTTGAACATTAAATGTTATAAGACGTAGGCGTATGTATGAAAATGTTCCACAATTCTGACCTATGTTACTGTTAATTGTATGCGAATATGTTCTACACCAATTCCTATACCTGAAAAACTAACAATAAGTGACAAACAAAGCGTAACTTTCAATATCAATATTTTACTCCAAGTATTTAGGCAGACCAATAAACAATATTTCATGCACTTTGCTATTAATTACACTAATCAACAGTGCTTTTGGTGCCAAGAAACTGTAATATTTTTATTTTATTTGGGACCTTATATTAATTACATTAGTAGCAAATCAATACCTTCTACGTGTAGATTTGTAGAATTTTAATTCAACAGAAACAAAGTATTTACAGTAAAATCGCATTCATTAAATTAAATTGTGTACATAAAAACATGTTTTTATTTTATATGCATGACATTCAAGTTGAATCCCCCAGCTGTAGTCAGCCATCACAGGCTGATCCAATCGGATTGGTGAAAACTTGTGAAAATGTTCCCCTTCTTCTTCGCTGTAGGAACCAATATTCTCTGGCAACTGTTTAAGATTTTTTTTTTATCTAACTTGTCATTAACAATTTCAGAGTAGTTACTTGGCTTGTTCCCTCGAAAGCTTTTTGTAAATTCAAGTAACGAGTACCACGCAAGTCGTTCCAAACTTGAGGACTTTTAACTCTTTTATGCTTAGACTAGAGAGTTTTCTCGTTATATAAAAAAAAATCGTTGCCCATTTTTATCTGACTTCAGAAATTGCTTCCTTAATCCTACATTATTTCTTGGCACGACTATCCCACAAACAATAAATGACACGGGTATTTGGTGTATCCACTTTTTATCCTAATAGGCGATTTAAAAAAAAATTAAGGAAGCCGCAAAGCAATAGGGAGGAAAAAATAATAATTTTAGTTTTGCCAATTAATACCTTATACAAAACCACTAAAAATATTTTTTTTTTCATTTGTTAAGGTGTGTTATAGGAGTATAGTCTAGAAGCTATAAGTAACAGTCGTTACGTTAATATGGATTGACCCTATGTAGGGTAACACACAAATATTTTATTTTATTTGCAGGCAATACTTTGTCATGTTCTTAGGTACATACATACATGTGAGTGTACTTATAGTTTTTCACATCTGGTGACCATTACGTCGATTTTTTCTAAATTAACTAATTAAAAATTTTGCAGCATTTGCTTGCATTACATTCTTAGAATGTCTAATACTAGTACCCTGTGTTACCATAGTCGCTGGGATGGAAAGGTTATTTCGCAACCCTTAAGAACGAAATTCCACTCAAATATATGTTGCAAAAGTATAAAGCTTAATAAAGTCGTAAGAAATGAAATTGTGCAAATAAGTAGTCGGCCTTTATCGAGGAACTACAATACTGCTCATCTACTTTAAAGAAATCCTTAAAAAATTTCTCATGAATCGATTTTCTTTTTAATTACATAGAAGTCCTTTAATCAATTTTCTGACTGTGTAATTCGTATTTCCAACCGCTCCATTTCACTTATTTATAAAGGGTGTTTTTTATAGAGGTATAGAACTTTAAGTTGGCATTACTTTTCAAGATGGCGACCGATTTAACAGCTGTCAAGTGATTTATTCTCAGTTTGGCTTGGCAATTCATCATGAATAGACTCACGCCTGAACAACGCTTGCAAATAGTTAAATTTTATTTCGAAAATAATGGTTTTGTGCGGAAAACGTATCGCGCACTACGTCCATTTTATTGTTTTTAGCGATGAAGCGCACTTCTGGTTGAATGGCTACGTCAACAAACAAAACTGCCGCATTTGGAGTGAAGGTAATCCTCAAGTGTATGTTGAAACACCGTTACATTCAGAAAAACTGACTGTTTGGTGCGCTTTATGGGCTGGTGGAATCATTGGTCCGTACTTTTTCAAAAACTATGGTGGCCAGAACGTTACAGTCAATGGTGGTCGGTATATAGCCATGATTATTAACTTTTTCATTCCTGAATTGAATAACCATGGTGTCCAAGAGATGTGGTTTCAACAAGACGGCGGCACATGTCACACAGCTCGTGCCACAATAGATTTATTGAAAGACACGTTTGGTGACCTCCTAATTTCACGTTTTGGACCTGTGAATTGGCCTCCCAGATCTTGTGATTTAACACCGCGAGACTACTTTCTGTGGGGCTATGTAAAGTCATTGGTCTATGCGGATAAGCCACAAACGTTTGACCATTTGGAAGACAACATTCGCCGTGTTATTGCCGATATACGGCCACAAATGTTGTAAAGTCATCGAAAATTGGACGTCCAGATTGGACTACATCCGCGCCAGCCGTGGCAGTCATATGCCAGAAATCATATTTAAAATGTAATGCCACAAGATTATCTTTCGGATAAATAAAATTCATGTCAATCGAATAATCCATCGTTCTTTCATTGCAACTTAAAGTTCTATACCTCTATAAAAAACACCCTTTATAAAAATGGTGTACTATTCACAACTCTTTGATGATGCAATATTCATCAGAAAAATTAGAAAAACAAAAATAAGTTGTTTTGTTGTCTTGAATAAAAATGATATCACCAGAAGCTGCAATGAATTTGTTTTCACTAAACAACAATTACTCGATTCATCCCAAAATATCTTACTTATGGTTTGATTTGGAATTTAAACCTAGGACCTATTTGTTCATCTGACTTATTACCTATCTAAGTGCATAGAAATTAATGTTTGTCCGTATGTACCTTATATACTCCGAAAGCACTCAACCGATTTCATTTCAAGTGAAGTAGACCTGGGGACGATCTAACCCAAATATTTTTATTTGTGGTTCGATTTGTTTGAAATTTGGTACACAGGTAGCTTTTTACCTAAATTAAAATAAGGACTGCTTTTTCCCACGAATATATATCTGGGACCCAATTTTCCCCAAAAACCTATTTTCTTTCCCATCCTAAAAGCACTGCTTGATTAATTAAAAGATAATACTAATTAATTTAAGTAATTATTTGTTTATTGAAATGAAATAAATATCTTCAACTTTTTGGAAAAAATAATCCTTTATTCAAAGAGATAATCCAAGATTTATCTAGTTTGTCAATTCAATTAGTTTTGTTAATATTCAATCTGGATTTGCGAAATGCTAAATACATTCCAGAACTATAAAATTAGATCAAATTCATTGGATTTTCTGCAAAATATTGAATTCAAGCAATGAAATTTAATTAAGTAACAACATCAGAAACGGAAACAACAAGTTGCGAGTAGCATCCAAATAGCAAAGCCACCATAGAAATGTCAACTATTCAGATTTGTCTATTGATTGAAAGAATGCGATTGAGCTGCTTCAATGTAAGTAAATTCAATAAAATGCTGCTAGCAAACAGATGCAGTAAGTTAGTTATATAATTGTTAGTATGCATGTAATACTTGACAGTGATTTAAATCATTTTGCTGGTAGTAGATGTCAATTGGTGTGGTTGTTTTGTGCATTGCATTGCATATGAAAAAGAGTATAATAAATTTCAAGTTAATATAATTCTATAGAAAATAAGAGTTATCACAAGTAGGAAAGTTACACAAAATAACAGCTTAATGAAAAATATTTAAAAATGCAAATATAAAGAAATTAGAAAATCATTAAATTCATTGATGAGGCGATACGTTTACTATGCTAATCATCACCAAAACTTATAGGTTATGCATATATGGACGTAAAAGCAAGTCTAAGAGTAATTTAATGAATTATATACTTATATATATCAAAACGGATCTGAAACCGCCGAGGCCTGTTAAAATTAGTTAAGTTATATTTTAGTATACGTACGTCTTTATATTTTTGATAGTTTCATATATCTGGTCTTCTGTATCAGGATATCTATTATGGTTATATATTTACATATAGGTGGGATTTGTCAAAGACTTTGGTGAGCTCGCCATAGATCGAAGATTCCACTAGCCCCAAACAATTTTCATAATAAATGAAATTTTTTTTGTCACATGAATACTGGTGTAAAATTTTTAATGTATCAGGTCCCCCGAACAATAATATATCAATGAAAAAATATGGTCACATCACGATGCACTCAAACAGACGCGGTAGAGAGCGTACATTTCTTAAGCATGGTTGCAAATTTTAGACAAAGTTTCATCAATTTTTTTTATTATTTTTTTTATTATTATCAACATCTTATATAAATATCGACTGCATCCTACATAGGCGCATTTACACTGAAATCAAATTATTCATATTTAAAACTCACGGCAACAATGAGTTTTGTGCCTTCCTTCGGTTTGGTACCGCATCGCGTCTTTTTGAGTGCCGTTGATGTCGATTGCAGAGTAGCTTACGAGATTATACCGCCTGTTTGAGCAATGCTTAAGATAAGGTGTTATGTGTGGTGACTTGTGCTTGCCTTGTTGGCTTCTTTACCTCGAGGTTGAATTTGGAAAAACAACGGGAATAATTTTTAGCCGATTTAGGAAAAAATTATTAAACCATATGAAACGCTGTAACCACCTGTTCAAGATTCTTACGCTAAAAATATTGTTGAACCAATATTTAGTAGGTGAAAAGCTAGCCAGGTTTTGTTAGTCAGCTCGTGTTGTGAAATTTTCACTGGGAGAGGAACACTCACAATTGGCCAACAATGCGTGTATATGTGAGCTTGAGGAACTTATTTCATCAGGAAAGCACATATACGCAGCTGGAGAGACGATTGTAACATAATAATTGAAAAGTACCATATACTTTCAGGAACTATCTGAATGTTATTATAAATACTTTTTAATGCTTTACGACTTTCAAAATAATAATCCCAATGAATAAAAATAAATCAAACAGTCAAAGCCTATTAGTAATGTCAATATTTTTTTCTTATAAGAAGTTAAATTTCTTTCGATTTTAGAAAATATTTCACGAAATTCCCAAAAAATCTCGCAAAGAGATGACACAGATTGTTTAAAGCGAGCCGATTTTTCATGAGTAAGCGAGAAAGTTGCTAAATTATAAGATCATGTGTACACGTCAGGTTTTATTGAGACATCACAGCCCCTATTTTCAGAAAAAAATACAAAAATTAAATTATTTTGTTGCTAATATAAAACAAATTTTTAATATTTTCGTGAATATTTGGATATGGATTCTTTCTGAGTCTCCAACAATAATCTGCTAGCATTCCTGGACTCCATTTTCTTTTAGAATACTTTTCCATTAAGGAAATATCTTGATGGAAGCGCTCACTTTTTTCGTCACTCAGATTTGCCAGGAAGAAAGGAATATTTTTAGTGGCATGAATTTAAAATATCTTAAACTTTTACACCTTTCATGGAAATTTTAAATTGACCAAATTTAAGTTTTAAAAAATCAGGTTTTGTTTTTTTATTTTAATGATTAATGGGAGTTAAAATTAAAAAAAAAATACTTTTTTTTGTTCAGTACTTTTAATTTATATAAGTTTTTATATATTGACAATTCGAACAGTAACCAAAATAGGTAGATAATAAGCCGTGAAACCAAAGCGGCAATACCCCATGCAGCGGTGAAATGGGTCCTGCTAACAGAATGCATATATAGCTTAAAACAGTTAGGCGACTACAACTATCAATGGCGACCGTTATCGCGCCGTAATAACCGACTATTTGATGCTGGAAATTGAAGCTCGTGATCTCCGCCACATTTAGTTTCAACAAGACGGCGCAACTTCCCACTCATCTCATAAGTCAATGGATTTATTGAGAGAAGACTTCGGTGAGCAGATAATTGCACGCTTTGACCCGGTCGATTGGCCACCAAGAGCGTGTGATATCACATCGTTAGACTTTTTCCTGTGGGGATATGTAAAGTCTAAAGTCTATGCGGACAATCCCGCTTCGATTCAGGCATTTTAGCAAAATATCACGCGTGTCATTCGCCCGTTACCAGTCGGAATGCTCGAACGAGTCATCGATAATTGGACTCAACGGATGGACCATCTGAGACATAGCCACGGCCAACATTTGAAAGAGATATTCTTCAAAAAATAAATGCTCAAGAATGTTCTTTCGTATGATAAGAAACATTCCCCTTTAAATTTGAATTTTCCGTGTATTTTTTATGAAAAATTAGGGAACCTCGAAATGGGTCACCCTTTAGTTTCATTGCAAGAACCATTTGGTTTGAGCACAAAAATGAAATGAGATAGCAATAATTCAAATATCATGCATCAAAATTGCGCATTTAGCCCGAATGGAGGGCGTAGGGTCGACAGTTCTTCGGGTTGCACTCTTACCTACTCACCGCCCTGGTAAATAAATAAATAAAAAATTCAACTGTAAAATATGTTATATTAGGTAATATCCATATTTATTATATTAATAAAAAAAATATATATATTTAACTGTAATTTGTAAACTTTTTATTTCTTATTTTTGATATTTACAATTACAATATTGTCAATAAATATTCATATTGTTGTATCTAAATTCCTTTAAGACATAACATAGTTAATATTTTATTAAGAGCGACAGTTATGAGCAGCCTCGTGCATTGATGTCATATACACATTTTTTGATTATTTTTTATTTATTTTATTTATCAATAAGATTTCCTCACGCTACAAGGAGGAAAATCAGTTTGTTTAAGATGTGGCTTTTGAAACCTCATGAATTTATAAAGAAAGAAGGTTTCAAGACCGAAGCATATTCATGTACGTACTATGACGACGTGCGAATACTGATTGTCCTTTCAAAAATAACAAAGCGGCAGGAGCCGATGGCCCCGCCGAGCTATTCAAATACGGCGACGGAGAACTGAGAAGGAGCATGCATCAGCTTCTTTGCTAACTATGGTCGGACGAACGCATACTCGACGATTGGAACCTAAGTGTAGTTCGCCCAATCCATAAAAAGACAGACCCAGCGTTCCGTGCCAATAATCGTGGGATAAGCCTCCTCAATACCGCATATAAGGTCACATCGAGCATATTGTGTGAGAGATTAAAAAGAACCGTCAAGAAACTGTTTGGAACTTAACATGAAACCTTACCCGTATGGCTTTAGACCTGGCTATTGACCAGATATTCGAAATGCCGCAAATCTTGGAGAAAATCCGAGAAAATAATCAATATACACCAACTTTTCATCGCTTTTAGAGCTGCATTCGAGTGTCAGAATTTGTGAGAACCTCTCCGAGCCGCTTGATACCAAATGAGGTTTCAGACAGGATGACTCTTTACCGTGTGATATCTTAAATTTGATGCAAAAAAATACTAAGAACCACAGAGCTAAATCGACTATGTACAATATTTTACAAAAAGTACAATTGCTAGCATATGCCAATGATTTTGATATCATTCTCCTTTTTGCTTGCTTACAAGTATATGTTCATATATACAAGTGTGTATATATTTATTCACATATAAGCCTACTGGGTAAGCGGACTACCTACAGCGGTTGTTGGTTAGAAGCCTACCAACAACCACACTACCCGTCAACGAAAACAAACAAGAACAAAAACTATAAATTAGTAAAAACAAAACTAAGTGGAAGTGATCGTCGCTGCTTTGGGCAAACGGAGATCTTACAACAAACAAAATTTAGCAAACAAAAGTGAACAGATATATACAAATAAACAGAATATGTTTGTGGGGTGCACGCGAGGTGTGGTCCAGCAAAACTGTTACGAACCCACTCGCTCTACTCCCGTGCTGCCGAGGGTAACTTTAACCCGCCCGAAGGAAAGGAGTGATACTGTCGGCACGTGCTCCTCCGGTAATGTGTTTTCCGACTCCGATTCCGCCACAGAAACCCAAAGAAGTAATTTTACGGGCTTCAACTGCCCTTCAGATCAAAACAAAAAAATACTAATAGCTTGCCTCATCTGGCAATATAATTTTTTTTCACAAAAGATAAACACTTCTAATTGTTCTAACACAAGGAAAACGCTCATTCGCAAAAAGGATAATCTGCCCCAGCACTCACTTGGGAGCCAGGCCGCAAGCTACGTACCGACCTGTGAAATTCTTTTGCGAGTGTGTGTTGGTGCCCAATCATTTTCATAGCGCACGCCACCATGGCACACCGAACACAAGGAGGCATAAACCCATTACAACACACCCATCAATGAAATTGTCATTAAATTCACAGCTAGGCGCCAACAGATGTCACTGCCAATGTTTGGAGTGAGAGGAGTGAAAGGTAAAACAAAACGAAATGAAAAAACAAACATACAAGAAGTTTTTGTTGCGGGCAGTACACGGTTTGACAAAGAAGCGAAGCTACTTTGGGCTGAGTAGGCAATTGAAAAGTAAATTCCTCTCGCGACGTATCAGACCCAAACTCTACAAGTCGTCTTTTACTCCCGTGCTGCTGTATGGTGCAGAAGTGTGGATGATGTCGACATATATTGAGACGACGCCAGGATTTTCGAGAGAAAAGGTTTGCGGAAGATTTATGGTCCTTTGTGTGTTGGCAACGGCGAATACCGCTGACTAGGTCATGTCATCCGAATAGCTCTCCAGCTTTGCAAGTTTTCGATTCAGTACACGCACATGGAAGCAGATGAAGGGGATACCTCCTCACCTTTCCAAAGATCAAGTTCAGAAGGACCTGGTCTCATTTGATACTTCCAATCGGTGCCAAACTTCGAGAATAAAAAACGAATTGTGAGCAATTATTGATGCGGTTGTAATCGTGGAAACGGTGCATATGCCAATACATCAACTCAACTCAACGAAATAAAAAAATATAAGTAAATTGCGAAGTTTGTATGTATATGAAAAATATTATTGAGAAAGAGACATGAAACAGCGAACAATATTTGAGTACAAAAATCTAATTGTAGCAGTGTTTTACTTTACGTTACGTTAAGAATAATCACTTGCACACATTCTGATATATAAATTATTATAAGTTATCCGTTCAAAATTGAATAATATTAATTGTTTTTTGGCATAAAGTGTCTTTATTACAAAAATTAAAAACTTCCTAAAAAGAAAACACTTCAAACGGCAATTTTGACATGCAATCCCATATAGCAGGAAAGAGAAGTTACTTCAGCGGATACAAAGCACCAAAAGAATTAAGAGACCAAGCGCCTCAAATCATTTGAAATTGACATAAACGAAACGAGATAGGAAATCCTGCATAATTTCTTTAGTTAAATGTGTACATATTTTTAATCTATTTTAATTTGTTTGAATGTTATCAAAATTTTCTATGTGTGTATGACCTTACTGATCTTAGAGGAAAAAAATTAATTAATAAATAATATAAAAAATCAAGCTGATTTTCATGCAAAATATGTTGATGTAAATGAAAGTTTTTGGGCCAACTATTTATATTATCACGGAGCCACTAGGTACTGTATAACGTACCTCATCATAATCGATCTAAGCTGCCTGATTTGACAATATAGAGTATACATAGAATGGCTTTCCCATTACTCATAGCATGAAATTAAACTATGCGCGTATTTTCAGCTAATTCATCTAAAAGGTTATAGGAAATTTAATGGCACATTAGTCAGCAAGAAAAGTACCAACATTGCCGAAGTGACGATCTGGAAAGCCGGTTAAGTTTATTATTTACACCATTGCGCGCGGAATATTGCAACACCACTAGAAGCATGAAAGAATTTTTGTGCAAGTGTGCCAAATACTACTTTTTGACACCGGCTGAAAAAACTCTTCTGGCGCCGAAAAGGCGGAAAAATTGAGCGCAATGCCATTTCTCTTTAATGCTTTGATTTAAATCAGTAACCACATTGTTTTTTTTTGTCTAACAACAGATAAAATAAATTTTTTTTTTGGTTTGGTGAACAAAAACTCAGAAAGCGATATATTTTGGGGTATTTAAATGTATATTTTAATGCGCGACTTTAACATAAATGTAATCATAGATATAAACTACCTCAGACGATGGTATGTTGGAAATCCGTGAAATTTTATTTCATCTTAGGTTTACGATTAACGAACAACAGCAGCAACGATAGTTAAAGTACTTCACAAGCACAAAACTAGGGTAATGCTTTGCTTTGCTTTGCAAAGAAACTTACCCTCATTGGTTGAAGGTAGTGGAAGAAATCAATGTTCATACGCAAACTCAAACCCATTCGTATAAGAGTTTTATTGCGTTTGATATTTGCAAAAATTTTTATTAGGAATGTTTGACATTAATCCAGAAATTTATTGAAATAAATTCATTATTGGAATTGAGTATATATCTACGTCGGAGTTAGCAAGAGTTTGGAGGTAAAAGGCAGTGCATTTGAGGGAGATTCAATGAAATGAAAATCAATATAATTACTTGTACAAACTCGGTAGCGGACGGATAAGAATATACTGTACATGTGTTTTACTAATATATGCAGAAATGTAAGTAAAATTGTTAGAGACCATGTGTGGAAACTAGTAAGTTTCGAGAAAAGCTGGTGACCACACCAAGGGGAAGAAGATTCCGAAAGCTTTGTTGAACAAGAATCAAAAAAGCTCAACCTTCATAATATACAAATCTTTACAGAAATCAGTTGGGGATGACATCAAACCAAATGGATGTAATCATATCATGATATCATGTAATAATTATATGCAGTGAAAATTTGAAGGCAAAATGGCTATAAAACTTAAAAATGAAGAAATGAATTTCTTTTCTCACACAAAAAATTCCTGTGACTTAAAATTTAACTTTGTATTGAAAGTAATTTCTTTATTTGAAGGTAGGACTTAAAACACATAAATATGTTTGGCCCAACTAGTGAACCGAGATTACTGAAGACATTGCTCCAATCTCATTCAACCGACCTAAGGCGCAAGCTCGCCAGCGACGAATGTGAAAGCGACGCACATTTTATATGTATGAGATTCGAGTGGTGAAGTCAAGAGAACATATCATAATAGAAAACCCACCTTGAACATGAAAAGCCAGTGTGATGGCTCGGCATCTAAAACTTTCCTTAATTCATGATGTGTAAGATAAAAATTAAACGTCTTCGCTGTGTCAATTCTTTCCTAATAAATACAAGTTAAACCATATACGTTCATATTACAATAAAACGTAGATACATATTTAGGTATGTATCTTAGATAAGGTCTGATGATACTGAAATAGAGTTGGTAATATGGCTGCCTATGATTGTACTTTTGTTAATTAACATTGCAATGCCTTAGGACTGAACTATTCTACCTCAGCATCCGCGTACTCTATGAAGTATCCACAGGAAACTAGTTTTGAAAGTACTTCGCAAAATTACTACATAGAGCGCCTGCAGGGGATCAAATTATGGAGTATCCTCGAAAAGTTACATGTATGTTCCACTTTTTAATTTCGTCTACAATCCTCTATAGCGAAAAGATAGTAAAACGTAATCAGGGTATTCATATAGTCTTATATTAAACTCATACTAATAACTTAATCATACTTCTGAGTTGTAATTGTGTTAACTTATTTTGCTATGCAAGTCAACAATAAAATTTTTTTAACTAGGATAAAAGTTTATGACTACAATGCTTTATGACAACTAATGACTCCCCAAAATATATATCGATGAATTTATATTTATAGTAATAAATATATAAAACATTTCAATTTGTTTTATTTGCCTTGCAATAGATTAGTTAGAGCTTCTGAGTGTCTTCCTGCCATCTGTTTTATAATGTTTTAAGGCATCATCGGCTGGGAAAGTGATGCCAATGACTTTGAAAAATACCACGTTGACAAAATTTGACACAGCGACTTATGCATTCAAGACAGTGATATACACAAATTTACTTATACAGAGTTTATAAAAAAAACATACACTTGAAAACATGACTATATGAAGAATCCAATTAATGACAACAAACATACATGCAAACAGTCGTATGCTATAAAGTAAAAAGTATATCCAAGATGTGTAGTTAAGAGTGGATTTATGTATACCCGAGATGAGTGACTCTAAAAACTCACAGATATTGCATACACACCCACTCGCAACTCAGCGCCAAAAGCAAGGAATTCAAATCATTGCTTAGGAAATCAATTGAATCAGAGAAAATTTACAAATGTTATATTCTTTGCTGGAATATTATGTAAATAATATATAACGGCGTAGAAAATAATATTAGAGAGTAAGTATGTTATTGTCGCAAGCAGAAGCCATAAATTGGAGTTCATGTACAACGTTAAATGCTAATTTGAATGAACGCTCTATTGCAAAGGAACGTAGTAAAGTGAATTGAGAATTACTATAAAAGTCTCAAAAAGCATAACGCCAAGATTATAAGAAATACAGAAAGTTCACACTCGTTCACAACTTCGTCGATATTAGTATTCAAGCGAAGCTGTGTAAAAACGCTGTTTTTGTAATAAATACATATGAAACCTTTTTTCCTTTCTTTCTCTCTCTTATCGTGGTGAAGATTTCCTGTCCATACTTTTTGTATCGTACTTAAATTAATTTTAATCTTCGTTGAAGTGGTTTTGGTTAGTTTAATTTCCTCATAAGTTTTGTGGAATTCAAGTGAGCTTAAATTAAATAATGTATATATATATATATTTAAAGAAACGTGCTTTGAACAGATCTCTGTACCACTTTAATACAATTCGAAGCGCAATTTGTTTATTCAAAAGTGATTTTTTATTTATTTAGAGGGCACTGAGTAAAATAAAACACTATTATGTAAATGATATTAAACCATTTAAGCATTAGTATTGAGCAAATAATGCAATAAGTAAATGTGAGTACAATAAATTATAGCATTTTAGCCTAATTTTATATTTCAATATACTTAACTCAGTATATCAATGGATGATGCATAGTGAAGCGCATATGAAGGACACCAGCATTCACTGATAAATGAAGCCTTATCATTATGACTGCCCTTAACTCAAACTGGTAATAAGAATGGTTCTAATTTCGTTTTTTCAGCAAACCTTTAAATAACTTTAAGCATGAATTAACAATTTCTTCATTGGTTAATGTAAGCTCGATGAATGGTGAATTTGACCTTTATCCTAAAATTATATCTCAATCATATCACTAATAAGATGTTTTCCTGCCAATTAACCACCTTACAAACTACAAGGTCAGCAATAAATACATCAAAGCTATTATTGGGCTATGTAGTACCTTCGGAATGCAATTCCTGAAATTGTACTGAGCCAAGCTAGTCGTGGCTGAAAATATACACAGCATTGGCATAGTTATTGTAAGAGTCTAAGCAGGTAGAGGGAATGCATAGACAATATTCGTCAGAATAAATTGGATTATATCCTTAAGACCAATAGTTGTGCCTGAAAAGTATCTGAGGGTGCACAGCCGTCAGTAACATCTTATGAGCAATTACAGATCAGATTATAAGAAATCGGATCCGGATCAAAAAGTTGATTAATTATCGTTGCAAGCAATAAGTCTTCAGTGGCCACTTTAGAATTTTAGCAAAAACCTAAGTAAGCGATTACTTAGGATTCTAATTTTCTGATCGCATGCTACAGTATGCCTCTCATCTATTGGATTCATGTCTTAAGCCTCAATTCAACTAATTTGCATTCTTTTTCTCTTTATCTTAATTCGGCAAATATAGCATCGAAAACCTAAAATTCTGGAATGTGTGCATCAACGTAGGGTTTTTTTTTAAATTAACATATCTGGTACAGCTCGGGTTTCATCATCCTTGTTATAAAACTTATTCGAGGAATATTCTTCTTCTAATTTAATATTCTACAGTTACAATTACAAGATCACAGTAATAGATCATTTCTGTCACTTTTTTATGTTGGTCAAGTTCCCCGCTCTCACATATTTCGATCTCTCTCATATTTTCTTTGTAAATACGTCTTTTACAACTCCCTTAATTATTTTAAAAGGGAACGATTTTCCGTCAACTTGCCACCTTGTCGGAAGATCAAAGCAACAAAAGGAATCCCTTAATTATAGTAATTTTGCCGTGGTTACCATCAAAATTGAAGTTCTGAAGTTATCATCTGAGTAAATTGTTTTTCATTAAAGAAGCATTTTATATCGTGTGTCGCAACATAAAAAGTTTTAGTTCATCATATATTTTATTTCAAATTTAACTGTAAAATTATTTACTGACTTTCTTTGGTGATTTGTGATTGTAATTATTTAAGGAATATTTTCAGGTAAGTCATGACCTACATATTTGTACACAAGTAGTATAATCTAATTGAATTATCTGAAAAAATTATATAATTGGCACTTTGCAACCGCAATCGATTTTCGAACGAATTCCATAAGTAGCAAAAACTGAAATAATTGCATGCCAAAAATTACATAAATCATTCTGAAATGTTTTTAGAATTTGTTTCCAAGAAGTTATGATCGATGCAAAACATGAGATAATCATTAAGGACCACCATAAAGAAAGCCAAGAGTTAATCGATTTAAGAAAATTTTACATCACTGGAAAGTGAATGTATTAGGATATAGAGATATTATACAACATTAAAAAGCTTTATACTACATAGGGTTGATTGTCCTTTCAAAAATAACAAAGCGGCAGGAGCCGATGGCCCCGCCGAGCTATTCAAATACGGCGACGGAGAACTGAGAAGGAGCATGCATCAGCTTCTTTGCTAACTATGGTCGGACGAACGCATACTCGACGATTGGAACCTAAGTGTAGTTCGCCCAATCCATAAAAAGACAGACCCAGCGGTCCGTGCCAATAATCGTGGGATAAGCCTCCTCAATACCGCATATAAGGTCACATCGAGCATATTGTGTGAGAGATTAAAAAGAACCGTCAAGAAACTGTTTGGAACTTAACATGAAACCTTACCCGTGTGGCTTTAGACCTGGCTATTGACCAGATATTCAAAATGCCGCAAATCTTGGAGAAAATCCGAGAAAATAATCAATATACACCAACTTTTCATCGCTTTTAAAGCTGCATTCGAGTGTCAGAATTTGTGAGAACCTCTCCGAGCCGCTTGATACCAAATGAGGTTTCAGACAGGATGACTCTTTACCGTGTGATATCTTAAATTTGATGCAAAAAAATACCACAGAGCTAAATCGACTATGTACAATATTTTACAAAAAGTACAATTGCTAGCATATGCCAATGATTTTGATATCATTCTCCTTTTTGCTTGCTTACAAGTATATGTTCATATATACAAGTGTGTATATATTTATGTACATATAAGCCTACTGGGTAAGCGGACTACCTACAGCGGTTGTTGGTTAGAAGCCTACCAACAACCACACTACCCGTCAACGAAAACAAACAAGAACAAAAACTATAAATTAGTAAAAACAAAACTAAGTGGAAGTGATCGTCGCTGCTTTGGGCAAACGGAGATCTTACAACAAACAAAATTTAGCAAACAAAAGTGAACAGATATATACAAATAAACAGAATATGTTTGTGGGGTGCACGCGAGGTGTGGTCCAGCAAAACTGTTACGAACCCACTCGCTCTACTCCCGTGCTGCCGAGGGTAACTTTAACCCGCCCGAAGGAAAGGAGTGATACTGTCGGCACGTGCTCCTCCGGTAATGTGTTTTCCGACTCCGATTCCGCCACAGAAACCCAAAGAAGTAATTTTACGGGCTTCAACTGCCCTTCAGATCAAAACAAAAAAATACTAATAGCTTGCCTCATCTGGCAATATAATTTTTCACAAAAGATAAACAATTCTAATTGTTCTAACACAAGGAAAACGCTCATTCGCAAAAAGGATAATCTGCCCCAGCACTCACTTGGGAGCCAGGCCGCAAGCTACGTACCGACCTGTGAAATTCTTTTGCGAGTGTGTGTTGGTGCCCAATCATTTTCATAGCGCACGCCACCATGGCACACCGAACACAAGGAGGCATAAACCCATTACAACACACCCATCAATGAAATTGTCATTAAATTCACAGCTAGGCGCCAACAGATGTCACTGCCAATGTTTGGAGTGAGAGGAGTGAAACGTAAAACAAAACGAAATGAAAAAACAAACATACAAGAAGTTTTTGTTGCGGGCAGTACACGGTTTGACAAAGAAGCGAAGCTACTTTGGGCTGAGTAGGCAATTGAAAAGTAAATTCCTCTCGCGACGTATCAGACCCAAACTCTACAAGTCGTCTTTTACTCCCGTGCTGCTGTATGGTGCAGAAGTGTGGATGATGTCGACATATATTGAGACGACGCCAGGATTTTCGAGAGAAAAGGTTTGCGGAAGATTTATGGCCCTTTGTGTGTTGGCAACGGCGAATACCGCTGACTAGGTCATGTCATCCGAATAGCTCTCCAGCTTTGCAAGTTTTCGATTCAGTACACGCACATGGAAGCAGATGAAGGGGATACCTCCTCACCTTTCCAAAGATCAAGTTCAGAAGGACCTGGTCTCATTTGATACTTCCAATCGGTGCCAAACTTCGAGAATAAAAAACGAATTGTGAGCAATTATTGATGCGGTTGTAATCGTGGAAACGGTGCATATGCCAATACATCAACTCAACTCAACGAAATAAAAAAATATAAGTAAATTGCGAAGTTTGTATGTATATGAAAAATATTATTGAGAAAGAGACATGAAACAGCGAACAATATTTGAGTACAAAAATCTAATTGTAGCAGTGTTTTACTTTACGTTACGTTAAGAATAATCACTTGCACACATTCTGATATATAAATTATTATAAGTTATCCGTTCAAAATTGAATAATATTAATTGTTTTTTGGCATAAAGTGTCTTTATTACAAAAATTAAAAACTTCCTCAAAGAAAACACTTCAAACGGCAATTTTGACATGCAATCCCATATAGCAGGAAAGAGAAGTTACTTCAGCGGATACAAAGCACCAAAAGAATTAAGAGACCAAGCGCCTCAAATCATTTGAAATTGACATAAACGAAACGAGATAGGAAATCCTGCATAATTTCTTTAGTTAAATGTGTACATATTTTTAATCTATTTTAATTTGTTTGAATGTTATCAAAATTTTCTATGTGTGTATGACCTTACTGATCTTAGAGGAAAAAAATTAATTAATAAATAATATAAAAAATCAAGCTGATTTTCATGCAAAATATGTTGATGTAAATGAAAGTTTTTGGGCCAACTATTTATATTATCACGGAGCCACTAGGTACTGTATAACGTACCTCATCATAATCGATCTAAGCTGCCTGATTTGACAATATAGAGTATACATAGAATGGCTTTCCCATTACTCATAGCATGAAATTAAACTATGCGCGTATTTTCAGCTAATTCATCTAAAAGGTTATAGGAAATTTAATGGCACATTAGTCAGCAAGAAAAGTACCAACATTGCCGAAGTGACGATCTGGAAAGCCGGTTAAGTTTATTATTTACACCATTGCGCGCGGAATATTGCAACACCACTAGAAGCATGAAAGAATTTTTGTGCAAGTGTGCCAAATACTATTTTTTGACACCGGCTGAAAAAACTCTTCTGGCGCCGAAAAGGCGGAAAAATTGACCGCAATGCCATTTCTCTTTAATGCTTTGATTTAAATCAGTAACCACATTGTTTTTTTTTTGTTTGGTGAACAAAAACTCAGAAAGCGATATATTTTGGGGTATTTAAATGTATATTTTAATGCGCGACTTTAACATAAATGTAATCATAGATATAAACTGACCTCAGACGATGGTATGTTGGAAATCCGTGAAATTCTTCATCTTAGGTTTACGATTAACGAACAACAGCAGCAACGATAGTTAAAGTACTTCACAAGCACAAAACTAGGGTAATGCTCATATACACATTTATATATTATGACTTTGCAAAGAAACTTACCCTCATTGGTTGAAGGTAGTGGAAGAAATCAATGTTAATACGCAAACTCAAACCCATTCGTATAAGAGTTTTATTGCGTTTGATATTTGCAAAAATTTTTATTAGGAATGTTTGACATTAATCCAGAAATTTATTGAAATAAATTCATTATTGGAATTGAGTAGATATCTACGTCGGAGTTAGCAAGAGTTTGGAGGTAAAAGGCAGTGCATTTGAGGGAGATTCAATGAAATGAAAATCAATATAATTACTTGTACAAACTCGGTAGCGGACGGATAAGAATATACTGTACATGTGTTTTACTAATATATGCAGAAATGTAAGTAAAATTGTTAGAGACCATGTGTGGAAACTAGTAAGTTTCGAGAAAAGCTGGTGACCACACCAAGGGGAAGAAGATTCCGAAAGCTTTGTTGAACAAGAATCAAAAAAGCTCAACCTTCATAATATACAAATCTTTACAGAAATCAGTTGGGGATGACATCAAACCAAATGGATGTAATCATATCATGATATCATGTAATAATTATATGCAGTGAAAATTTGAAGGCAAAATGGCTATAAAACTTAAAAATGAAGAAACGAATTTCTTTTCTCACACAACAAATTCCTGTGACTTAAAATTTAACTTTGTATTGAAAGTAATTTCTTTATTTGAAGGTAGGACTTACAACACATAAATATGTTTGGCCCAACTAGTGAACCGAGATTACTGAAGACATTGCTCCAATCTCATTCAACCGACCTAAGGCGCAAGCTCACCAGCGACGAATGTGAAAGCGACGCACATTTTATATGTATGAGATTCGAGTGGTGAAGTCAAGAGAACATATCATAATAGAAAACCCACCTTGAACATGAAAAGCCAGTGTGATGGCTCGGCATCTAAAACTTTCCTTAATTCATGATGTGTAAGATAAAAATTAAACGTCTTCGCTGTGTCAATTCTTTCCTAATAAATACAAGTTAAACCATATACGTTCATATTACAATAAAACGTAGATACATATTTAGGTATGTTTCTTAGATAAGGTCTGATGATACTGAAATAGAGTTGGTAATATGGCTGCCTATGATTGTACTTTTGTTAATTAACATTGCAATGCCTTAGGACTGAACTATTCTACCTCAGCATCCGCGTACTCTATGAAGTATCCACAGGAAACTAGTTTTGAAAGTACTTCGCAAAATTACTACATAGAGCGCCTGCAGGGGATCAAATTATGGAGTATCCTCGAAAAGTTACATGTATGTTCCACTTTTTAATTTCGTCTACAATCCTCTATAGCGAAAAGATAGTAAAACGTAATCAGGGTATTCATATAGTTTTATATTAAACTCATACTAATAACTTAATCATACTTCTGAGTTGTAATTGTGTTAACTTATTTTGCTATGCAAGTCAACAATAAAATTTTTTTAACTAGGATAAAAGTTTATGACTACAATGCTTTATGACAACTAATGACTCCCCAAAATATATATCGATGAATTTATATTTATAGTAATAAATATATAAAACATTTCAATTTGTTTTATTTGCCTTGCAATAGATTAGCCAGAGCTTCTGAGTGTCTTCCTGCCATCTGTTTTATAATGTTTTAAGGCATCATCGGCTGGGAAAGTGATGCCAATGACTTTGAAAAATACCACGTTGACAAAATTTGACACAGCGACTTATGCATTCAAGACAGTGATATACACAAATTTACTTATACAGAGTTTATAAAAAAAACATACACTTGAAAACATGACTATATGAAGAAGCCAATTAATGACAACAAACATACATGCAAACAGTCGTATGCTATAAAGTAAAAAGTATATCCAAGATGTGTAGTTAAGAGTGGATTTATGTATACCCGAGATGAGTGACTCTAAAAACTCACAGATATTGCATACACACCCACTCGCAACTCAGCGCCAAAAGCAAGGAATTCAAATCATTGCTTAGGAAATCAATTGAATCAGAGAAAATTTACAAATGTTATATTCTTTGCTGGAATATTATGTAAATAATATATAACGGCGTAGAAAATAATATTAGAGTTTGAAGTTATCATCTGAGTAAATTGTTTTTCATTAAAGAAGCATTTTATATCGTGTGTCGCAACATAAAAAGTTTTAGTTCATCATATATTTTATTTCAAATTTAACTGTAAAATTATTTACTGACTTTCTTTGGTAATTTGTGATTGTAATTATTTAAGGAATATTTTCAGGTAAGTCATGACCTACATATTTGTACACAAGTAGTATAATCTAATTGAATTATCTGAAAAAATTATATAATTGGCACTTTGCAACCGTAATCGATTTTCGAACGAATTCCATAAGTAGCAAAAACTGAAATAATTGCATGCCAAAAATTACATAAATCATTCTGAAATGTTTTTAGAATTTGTTTCCAAGAAGTTATGATCGATGCAAAACATGAGATAATCATTAAGGACCACCATAAAGAAAGCCAAGAGTTAATCGATTTAAGAAAATTTTACATCACTGGAAAGTGAATGTATTAGGATATAGAGATATTATACAACATTAAAAAGCTTTATACTGCATAGGGGGGTGGGAGGCGGGTGGGTGTTACTTAGTTTTCTTTCAAAAGACATTTAATATATCCAAAAAATATCAAGCGAAACGAAACATAAATTACATTTAAAATTAGTATTTTTCAGAGCCTTCAAAGGTCAGTAATTTTTAGTTGAAAGCAAAGGTGAGTGTATGTCCACAACACTGATATTCATCGTCTATAAAACAAAAACATTGCTAGCGAATCAAAAGATTTTCTTATTTTACTTTAATTAATTTATAATTAACTTATTTGTTAATTGTTAGCAGGTTCAAAAATAAGTAAGATAAATTCAAAGAATTTGAAGGCTGAAGCGAAAAAACCCACATGCACTCATTTTTGCACGTTTCAAGAAGTGCAAGTGAATATATTGATAAAAATAATTTTTCATAAGTTTTTGTTTAAAATAGCTCGATTAAATTTCACTCTTAACTCGATTCCATTTCGCTTATATACGAACCCAAAAGTTGCTTATAATTTTCCTTATCGTGTCCAGCCATAATTTCACGATTGACAAAAGATTTTCAATCGAATTGAATTAAAAATTTAGTTATCGATAAATTTCATTATTATTTTAGCTGTACTCCTTGGATCACAATCTTGGTGGAAAATAATATCTGTTTTTTAATCCTCCATCAAACGCGGAAAAATTGGTTTGCGAAATACGAAAGTAATGCTCTTTAATATGGAATGGCCATATAATTGGTGTACTCTTCTTCCAATTTGGGTGAAGGTCTTGGTGTTTTTCCAAAAAATGGATGAATCTAAAGCTGTTTAGTAGCTGATAATTTTTTCTCAGGAGTTTCCTAATTTCATGCGAAAAAATTAAAAAATTAAAACTAAAATTCCACTAACCTTTAAAGTAAATGTGTCGTCGTGTTTATTGTTCTTGGTTAGTTAATAATAATTGTTTTTCGAGACCTATTTAAACGCTCAAACAATAACCATTATTATCATGGGCGAAAAATATATCACACAAAGAATAATTATTACATTTTTATCGTTATATGTTCGTTCGAAATATCGCTGAAACTCGGATACCCACGGCTGAACGAAATTTGGAGTTAACGAAATAATGATAAAAAAATATTACCTTGAATTTACGTCTGTAGGATTCCACACATCACGCTCTTAGACGCTTTTTTGGCAGATTTTTTACTCAAAAACTCATATCTGAACAAATCAATTATATTGGGGCTATATCATGTAATATTCCGGTTTAGATGGTTTTCACTACCAATAAGCAATTCATAATATGTGTGCTTAATACCAAATTCCACGCTCCTATTTGCGTTTTAATGGATTTTTGAACCAAAATTTCTGCACAAATCGGTATTATAATAAAAGTGCATTATACCAAGCTTAATGCTCCGGTCTTCAAACTAGTATGCAATTCATTATATATGATAGTAGAAAAACTTTACGTTCTTAAGTACTTTTTTGACGGATTTATGACCCAAGAAAAATCGGGCGTAAAGTGGTCCGACCTGATCCTAATAAGTTTAGTCAAAATATCTTAAAAATTGAGGGACTAGTTTACATACACAGGCATATGAACGGGCAAGACTAAATCAGAATCGTTATAAATTTTAATGTGTCTATCTCTTATCCTTTTGGTACTTACATATTTCGGACCAAAGTTAATATAAAATTTCATATACATGAAAGGCATAAAAAAAATCGAAATTTTAAGTCAATTAAATGTGGAAAAGAGCTAAACGAAATTTTATGATTGTAAAATTAGACCAAGAAAAACGATTTTAGAAGATTTAAGGTAACACCGCTATAAAACCTTGAATTTGAATACTGTGCAGTCATATTCCACTCACAATACATCACATATGTTTTTTAGATATAAGTTTTATGTTCAGAACAATCCGCGTCTCAAAATCCTCTGCGACCCGCGCAAATTATGTAATTGGGCAGCGGGTTGCTCATCGCTTCTGAGGGAAACAAAAGTAACAAATATCCTAAGCAACATCATCAAATGGCAAAACCAATGAACAGACCACACGCCAATACATGCACACATACAAACATGAATTCACCACGTGTACACCCTGCAGGAAAATACTAGTTCGTTTCTGTTTTTTATTTTTCAAAAAAAAAAAAAAAAATTTATATAAAATGAAGGACAATAAAATTGGGATCCGTTACTATAAGAACACTTGCTCCAAAACTGCAATAGAATTTCTCTGAGAATTAAAAATAAATCTATTTATAAAAGAACAAAAGATTTGGTTTTTAAAGAACACCAAACTAAAAAGTAAAAAATATTTTTTTTTAAATAAGCTTAAAAGAGTCTGTGTTATTTAAATTAGATTTTTTTTTACTTTTTAGTTAGTTTTGATATGTGTACACAATTTTTTTAAATCTTTTTGTTTAAACTGGTTTAAATTCGACTACAAAAGAAGTCGGTTACATACATATAGGATTATACATACCAAATATGCGGATCGGTGTCTGTTTTCAACACTCCCCTGCAAACATCGGGAGTACTCCTAACGGGGGCAATAGAGTAACCGTTCAAAAAATATGGTCTATTTAACATTCTACGTCCGAGCACTCCATGGTGTACCTACAGGAAAATAGTTTTAAAACTACCCCATATAGCACATAGGTACTCCCTATGAAAAATTGCATTCGAACACTTTTTAGTTTCGAATACAATCTGTTTTGGAAAAGAACTAATAATATAATAATAATAATAAAATAAATAATTAGTTGTAATAATATATTCTAAAAACCAATGTCTGTGAGTAACAAGACTAGGACAGAAATCGATAATGTGTAAAACTAAAGTGGCGGAAGTTACAAGACGAGAAACAAGAATTTTAATAAGAGTCCGAAAGTGATCACTACCAAGAAGATCATCAATAGGATGATATGAGCATTTATAGGAAAGAGAACGTAACCGTTATACCAGTATGACTATAAGGAGAATAGATGAAGAAGTTGGTAGGTGCTTCATCATTCAGAATAATACTATTAGATTGAATTAACAGAAGAAGAACGCAAAGGGTACTCCAAGTATTGAAATCTCGTGCTAAATACGCACAAATAATTGACATTTTATTAACTCACTGGATTTCTATAGTCACAGAAGCTGTAAGGAAGAGCAGGAGTTCTCTTAATTAGAACACATTTTTGTAATTTGTAATATTGGGAAGATTATAATAATAACCGATGTAATTTTTCTCAGTAGGCGCTGTGAAATTATTTGGAAGATGGGCTTTCATTTAAAATGACAACTGAATGGTTAAGGGATTTTCTTTTCTCTCTCTCTTAGTAACTCGAGTTCAATAAAGTATTAAGAATTAAAATTCATATTCCAATGCAAGAAAGAACCCATGAAGGCTATAGAAAAGGAAAATAAACAAGTAAATCAAACAGGCAATAAATACTTAGAGGAGAAAAAGGGATGATTAAAGAGTATTAGGTGAATCGAAAGTAATTTGTTGGAAAAAGGCATAGGATAGTAGGAAGGGTGTTAAGTGAAGAGTTATAAAAATTGTAAGTAATTGAAAGATCGGTTGTAGAAGAAGAAGTTCAAGAAGTAGGAATATTACTATGTTGAAAGGGAGATTAGGTTTTTAAATTAATGTTATTGTTAGGTTTTCTTGAAGATGCTATAATTTGGTTAGATTTTTTAGTAATGCTTGCATAGGAGTTTCTTTTTGGAGCATGAAGGAGTTGAGAAATGTATTTTTTATGGGTTTAATGAAGTGAACTCTTGTGTATAGCTTTGACATTGAAGATCTCTTTTATCCCTTGAAATTGAGAGAATTGTTTCGGCTACCGGAGCATAAGGGAATAAATTACATGTGGCACAAGCCGGACGGTTTTCGCAAAGGTTTCGCAGTATGTACAATTGAGAGCTAGAAGGTAATTGGCAGACAGTAATCTATAAGTATCGTTGGTAATAACTCATTTGCTGAACTATGAAAATACCAAATATTGTAAGTGCATAAATACAAATACCAATTACAAGATTTAAATTCAATAAAATAGGAAAGAGCCACAGGCAAGATGGCTAGTGGAAAATAGAAATTAATTATACAAAATATTTTATTCAATGTTTGAGAATTTTTTTGGTAATATAAATGAAGAAAAAAATTATTTAATTTCTCACCGTTTAAATTAAGTTCTGTTTAATTGTTGTTTTCACATTCAAAAGAATCTATATGTTTTGTTATGAATTATTATTTTTTCCAATTTAAAGAGAAATAATTTAAAGTAAACATTTTCAGGTAACCGTGATAATAATGTACATTTTAGTTGATCAATATATTCAATATTATTTACGATATATGTATGTATATAACAACAGGTAATACTTTTCCTTTTGAATATTTCAGATATAATGTGATATACTCAAGATTAATTAAAAAATAAATATCTCGAAAACCTTAGTAATATTGCTGTTATAAGGATTTATTTATTGTTTATTACTTTTATTTACCTATAGTACACAGTACATCAATGAACATATATATATTAAATATTAATTTTATGAATGTACAAATAATATTTTATTGTACATTTATTTATAAAAAATCATATGTTTTATGTTTTATTAATGGCAATGACCGAATATCATTGTTATTATTTGAAAAAACTGAAAGGATATAAGTTTTTATGTTGGGTCAATATAAGTTGAATGTTGTATATTAAAATGACATAGTTAAAAAAATGTATACAAAAACATTTCTTTAAAACTTATGTAAACATTTAATCACTTAAGTTATATATTTTATATGTTTCGTGGTCATCACATTTATTTCATCCGACCGAATTCAATATCCTTCATCTAATGTCATCTTGTGCTTTGTTTTTTTCTCCATGTCTATCAAAATCCAATTATCAAAGTCTGCTATGTGATCGCTGTTTACCATGTGTCGGGCTAATGCTGCTGTTCCTCTTTTATTTTTCGCGTCCGCTTTATGTTCGCTGATTCTAACTCCTAACGCTCGCTTCGTTGTTCCCATGTATACTTTGTTGGAATGTTTGTGTTCTTTACCATTGCATTTTATTTCGTATATAACGTTGTGTTTTTGTTCTTCTAATATTTTGTCTCTAATTTTTGGTAAAAACTGTGTTGAGTATAAGTGCGGGCGATGCTCAAATTTTATTGTTTTATTGTTTATATCTTTGCCTTGCCATTTGTTGTCCGTTAAACCGGATATGTATGCCAACCAGTGAATGTTCTATTTTAATTTTTAGTCGTTTCGTTGTTGTTTGCGCCATCTTTTTTTGTCAATTGTTGATCTTATTAATCTTTCTATTATTCTGCTAGGATATCCGCTTTTGTTTTTTTCTGTTCTGTGAATAATGTGTTTTGCGCGCTTCGATCAACACCAACACACCCATCATGAGACCCAGCATTCATTATTGGATAATATTCGACCAAATAGACTACGTCCAGCACGCAGTGAAGAAACTATAGCGGCCGCATATGGGAGAGATTCGATTCGGCGCAAAATACAGCTTGTGCAAGAACTGAAGCCGCTCGACCTTCCCAAGTGACATCCCTTCGTTCTATGGGCTCTTGAAAAGTTCCAAGAAGATCCGACGTTTTCGAACCAAATTTTGTTCAACGATGAGGCCCATTTCTGGCTCAATGGGTATGTAAACAAGCAAAATTGCCACATTTTGGACGAAGAGCAACCTGAAGGGATTCTCAAAATCAAAGCGAAATAAAGAAAAGCTCTGTGGGAAAAAAGATTTATTGAATGTATAAACTCGGCTAATACGATTTAGTCCTCATAGCAACGAAACAACTTACAGATGGGAAACCTAGGGGAAAGTATTAAAAAAGGGCAAAAGGCATGAGATGGTAATAGCTACGTTCATATATATGTATGGATACGTGCCTTAATGGCGGCGTTTACGCTCATCGTGGGCAGCCTAGTCAAGTGATGTCCAACTAACTACGATAATGGTGTCTAATGATGTACGCGAATGATCGCGTTTCATAGCACAGTTGTGGCGTCGCTGCTCAGACCTATTTTCTTGTTCTCTTTCTCTTATAAGAGTTTTATCATTTTAAATGCTTCTAATGGCATGTATGGCGATAAAAATATACAAGGGGTATTCAATAAAAGACATTTTTAAATGAATTAATACATGCAACTACTTTTTAGTGAAAATTCTCTTCTTTTATTAACATTCTGTAATTTTTATTTTGGTGACCACTGATGTACACATCCATGTAAATGTGTAAAGGAATGTTGAAAGTATGCGCGAGACTTCTCGAATACGACAACAACAAAAGCAAATCCAACCTAGACGATTGAAAGCGACAACCAACTGTCATGCCCTCATTTGCGCCATCATTTCCTTCAATCATTTCACTTATTCACTAAAACGATATACATATAACGAGGTTAGATTGTGACGCTCAACCGGCACAAATGTACACATACACAGTTGCCGTAAGGTAACTGAGGTATGATAGCATCGCCTGTTGAATAAGCCATTACCTTGGGACTCTGTCAGTCGCTGTCAACGTTAGTCAATGTAGAGGAAAATAATTTAATTCAACTTCCAGTGAAAGGAAATAATAATGACTACCTACAGCAACGTGTTAACGGGCTATAGTAACTTTATGTATGCAGGAGTACATATTTTGGCATATAAAATTAAAAAATTATAAAAAGCGCTTTAGAGTATTTTGATATTGAAAATGTACGCTCGGACGCTGAACTCATTACTTCTTTAGAAGCAAGTACTGTACTTACATTTATAAATGTCTGAAAACTCAGTGAATAAGGACCTTTTATAGCCAGTGCAAAAGAAAAATTCTCCCAAAGTTTACAAAATAGCGCAAGAAATCTAAAACTTGAAAAGATCTGGCAGAAGTGTAATTTAAACTTGAACGATGCCCTGGTTAAAAGATACTCAACGTCAACTGATTGGCTGTCAGTGAACTATTGGAGCAAACGGCTAGTTGTGCGCACAGTGCTTACTTATTTCGCTCTTAAGTGTGCTAGGCATTTACTGATACGCTGGCAGGCATGCAGAAAATCATAAAGATTGTATACATTGAGATAAATTTATATACTTATATATATTTATATGGTAGCGGTGTTTTAGTGCATTTTTCTTTCACTGCCGTTCTTTTACCCTAGCGATTCGATAAGTATGTCTGTATGTTAAATAGTCGTTTAAAGCTGTTAAGTGAATTAAAGTGTGTTTACTTTGAGTTTGGCTGCTGTGATTTCTGTTTTAAATGAAGCAAAAAAATTATGAAAGCATTGAACAATGTGGCCAATAAAGTTAGTTGTTGTTTTTATATTTGCATAGAAATCGTTAATGTTAAGACAGCTGTGTTTTTTTGTTACAGGAATGCTAATATTTTCTTAATTTTGAATTATCTAAAGTTGTAAGTTTCAAAAGGGTCATTTGGGCAATATATAAGATTTCTTTAACAAAAACACACATTTAAGGAAATTCAAATGTTTTTTACTTAATTTAATATCATTCAAATGGCTTCCACTACGTCTTTTGCAGGAACGAATTCGATGAACCCACTTTTTGAGCACTTTTTTACACCAAATCAAATCGTGAATCAGGCCATGAATAGCAAGTTCAATATTGAATTTTAAAGATTGAAGAGAGTCTGGTTTATTGCTAAAGACTAATGACTTGTCTAATGATGTTAAATCACAACTTCTTGGAAGCAATTCAATGTCAAAATTTCTTGAAATAATCGAATCTCGAGACCTATCTCACAATAATTCGGTTACTGTACATGCTGTGTGACACGTAGCCCCGTCCTGTTGGAACTCGGTCTTGTTAAGATCAACTTCTTCCAATTGCGGCCGCTCTCCATTGACAGTAAAGGTGCTACCAGCTTTTTTTCAAAAGAAGTACGGACTGATGATTCCACTAGACCAAAAACCACTACTGTCAATTAAATGCAATGGTTGTTCAGTTTTCTTTATTTACCGCACCACTCAGATGGGTTTAGAAAAGGTTGTGGCACTGAAGAGGCGGTGGTCAATGTTGTCAATATTATTTGCGATGGCTTAGATCGTGGATATGCTGGTGTAGCTGGCATGTTTTATGATTTCAGCAAAGCTTTTGACCTCGTTGACCATCGTATTTTATTGCAAAAGCTAAACTTGTTAGGCATAAGAAATAAGGAACATAAACTTTTAACAGACTATTTTGAAAACCGAAAACAATATGTAGAGATCAATGGGTCAAAGAGTTTCTTAAAATCAATTAGTTGTGGTGTACCACAGGGCAGCGTCTTGGGACCATTACTGTTTAAGCTGTATATAAATGACATTAAGAATCTTAATTTGTATGGTCATCTCGTAATGTTTGCAGATGACATTAGCTTATTTTACCCGTATAAACATCCCGCAGTTCTTAAGGTTCAGATTGAACACGATGCTATTGCTATCTCCGAGTATGCGCGCTTACATAAATTGGTGTTGAATGCAGGTAAAACTAAACTAGTCAGGTTTAGACCACAAATAACGCCTCAAACAAATCTGGAGTTCAGTGTATTTCTTGACGGAAGGGAGATTTTTGAGGTGGACACCGATAAATATTTGGGAGTTCATCTCGCTAGAAACTTATCTTGGGCCACTCATATTGATGCAATAAAATCTAAAATTTCTCCCGCTATTGGAATTCTCTATAAGTTTCGTAATAAGCTTACAATGCAAGTTAAGTTGTCCTTATACCAGTCTCTTATTCACAGCCATTTGTCATATCTTCCAATAATATATGCCCATAAGTTAAGCAATGAAATAAGATCCCTCCAATCGTGTCAGAACACCGCACTAAAACTTGTTTTTAACCTCCCAAGAATGCATTCCACATTAAGTCTCTTCAATGAGTATGCGAAATCGATATTACCAATAGTTGGCTTGTATAAAAAGCAACTTTTAATTTACGTTTATAAAAATATTAATAATGTGGGCTACCATGTTTTAAGATTTGATCGAAATCAATCAGTGTTCTATACGCGAAACTGCGAAATGCTTAGAGTAGTTAGATGCCGATCAGAGACTTCTAAACAAAGAATAGAATATGCGGGACCTAACCAATATAATAAATTGCCCAATAATATCAAAAATTTGAGTCGTATATCTAGTTTCAAAATTCAGTTAAAGCGCTATCTTCTAGGTAGCGTCGAATCGCTTCTTAATTGAATCCTCAGATTAAATGCTAAGTAACTATTCTTCATTAAATTTATATTTTATTTTTATATATGTATGTTTTCCAACCTAATACTTGTAAAAGCCAGATATCCTCTATCAAGCCAATATGGCGCAGAGGAACCGTACTATGTAATTGCTTAGATATATGCTTGTATTTATTTTACAATCCATTGTCTTTGTTAATAAAATTTTGATATATATATATAAAAAAAAAAAAAAAAGTGAGCCTCATCGGAGAAAATGATTTTCTTAAAATTAAATTATTTTGTTAATAATATTGAAAACTTTTTGAAAGTGTTTCTTGCGTATATCTTGCCACGATGAAATTATATACACTACTGAATTCAATGGAAAAAAATAGATATCATGACATATTAAAAATGGTCAAAACGGCACTTAGGAAAACCCTTTATAACAAAATATTCAATTACAAAAATTCTAACAAAATAGGCCTTTTGAATAAAGTTCACTCACTTATAATCACATAAAATTTTTAATATTTGTTAAGAAAATGATTTTTTTTATTTTTTTATGTATTATGAATTTTGCTTAAAAGCTTTGTGTTTTTTTTTTTTTTGTAATTTGAATTTATTTGTATAAAAGGCCTCTAGAAGAACCGAATCTCCAAAAAAAAATATCAGTAACGCGTCTGTCGTTGTTGAATTAACCGCTAAAATATTTCCCATTATGACTTTCGAGGAATATTGCAGGAGTGACGGACTATCGCATTTTAGTCGCCTCTTAAATTATAAATAAGTATTATTTTTTTTATTGAAATAAGTAACAAATTAATTTTTAAACCTTAAAGTTCATCATCAGAGTTATCACTTTGTTTTTGATCAGCGCCATCGACCTCTTTATCTCCACGCTCTGATGGAGCTAAGTCCTCCAGTGCTTCTGTGAATTCGCCTTCTTCTATTGTGGCTCCTACATATCACGTTTCTTGAATCTCAGATCAAATTAATGATCAAAATTATTGAATACGACAGAAATGGCAATAGTGTTTGATAGCACTGCCCGTGGTGGTTGATCTAAATCTCCGCCTAACTTAAGTGTACTATTCTCGTATTTAATAAAAAATTTAAATTTATTAACACAAAAGCTCAATACGTCGGTGATACCACTTTGTTTACAACATCCTTTGTGTGTACCTCATCTAGAACTGTTGGTTAAAGATTGAGCAGACATTACCAATTTATATTTCTCCTTGGTCAATTTATTAGATATTACTTCACTTTGATATATTTTTAATTTATTGTATTATTTAACTTTCCTTATTTAAGAATCATACATACATATGTACATACTTATATGTAAATAAAGGTCGTTCGTACGATTATCGTTCATCAACGTGACCGTAAATGTGTTGGTCCTTTTATATGTCCACTTTGAAAATCTTCGTTATATTACCGACAAGGTTACTTGGCATAATATACTTTCTGTTGGTGAACTTTTGTTCAGATACTACTTAAACAAAAAGGAAGAATTAAAAAAGCAATTATCACAATAATATGTATACATTTTTACAATTTTATGAAAATTATTTCCATCGGAAAATTTATGATATATATTAATTTAGTAAAAATTGTTGGTCAAACTTTTTTTAAAGATATTTAACAGAACTGATTATGATACACATAATATTTAGAATTAATATTAATTCTTGATATCTCTTCTTCTTTGGCGTAGGGACCGCTTACGTTATTATAGCCTCGTCAACAATAGCGCGCCACTCGTTTCTTCTTTTTGCTGTTTGGCGCCAGTTAGAAATACCAAGTGATACTAGGTCGCTCTCCACCTGATGTTTCCAACAGAGTGGAGATCTTTCTCTTCCTCTGCTTCCGTCAGCGGGTACTCTATCGAATACTTTCAAAGTTGGAGTGCTTTCATCCATTCGGACGACATGAGTTAGCCAGCGTAGCAGCTGTCTCTTGATTCGCTGAACTATGTCAATGTCGTCGTATAGCTCGTACAGCTCATCGTTCCATCGTCTGCTGTATTCGCCATTGCCAATATTGCCAACACACAAAGGGCCATAAATCTTCCGCAAAACTTTTCTCTCGAAAACTTCCAAAGTCGACTCATCCGATGTAGACATCGTCCAGGCTTCTGCACCATATGTCAGGACGGGAATGATCAGCGACTTTTAGAGTTTGGTTTTGGTTCGTCGAGAGAGGACTTTACTTTTTAATTGCCTACTCAGTTCAAAGTAGCACCTGTTGGTAAGAGTGATTCTGCGTTGGATTTAAAGGCTAACATTGTTGGTGTTGTTAATGCTGGTTCTCAGGTAGACGAAATTATTTACGACTTGGAAGTTGTGACTATCAATAGTGACGCGGGAGCCAAGTCGCCAGTGCGATGACAGGAGATATTTCGTCTTGCCCTCGTTCTCTACCAGACCCATTCGCTTCACTTCTTTGTCTAATCTGGACAACCTCGTTTGGTATCGAATGGAATTCAGACATAGCGGCGTAGAGGCAGTTCCTAATCGTGCTGTCGAAAGCAGCTTTAAAATCGATAGAAAGGTGATGTTTACCGATTCATTTCTCTCGGGTCTTCTCCAAGATTTGGCGCATGGTGAATATCTGGTAATTGGTGGATTTGCCAGGTCTAAAGCCACACTGATAAGGTCCGATCAGTTTGTTGACGGTGGGCTTTGGTCTTTCACACAATTCGCTAGAAAGAACCTCATATACGATATTAAGGAGACTTATTCCACGATAATTGGAACAGACCATGGGGTCTTCCTTTTTTGGATTGGGCAGAGCACACTTAGGTTCCATTCGTCATACATGCTTTCTTCCGACGCTATTCTGCAAAGAAGCTGATGCATGCTCCTAGTCAGCTCTTCGCCGCCGTATTTGAATAGTTCTGCCAGTAAGCCTTTTTCTCCCGCCGCTTTGTTATTTTTAAGCGAGCAATCGCTATTCGAACTTCTTCATAGTCGGGTGACGGCACTTCTATACCATCGTCATCGATTGGGGTTTCGGGTTCGCCATCTCCGTGGTTTTCACATTCACTGCCATTGAGCAGGTTGGAGAAGTGTTCCCTTTATACACTAAGTATACTCTGAACATCTGTCACCAGATTACCTCCATGGTCCCTACACAAGTCTGCTCCTAACTCATTGTCAACTCGTCGTTGTTTTTAGTCACGCATGATCTCGCAAGGCACCCACTTTGCACAGTGCTTTTTTAAACCCATATATTCGTGAATAATATGATGTACAAGTTCAGTTGATATCTTCCAATTTCAATTTACTGTCACTCAAAATCATTTTGTGGAATTTGTTGATGTTTTTGTCGGTAACAACCTCTTGTGGGTGGGTGGACGCGTTCACCACGTCTAAACTTAGCATACCAATCCTTGATTTTCCTGAGGAAGTATCCGGGAACTCGTCATCAAGCCAAGTTTCCTCTTCAGCTGTATTCTTTTCACTTTAAAAAGCAATATCTTATCAACACGCGAAATCTCTTTTAATCAATTATTTCACAATTACAAAAATTGCTTCAATCAAAATGCTAATTCACAAGCTAATGATCCACAACTGTTAAATTTATACACACGTCTTTTGAAAGTTAGGACTAACTAAAAATCATTAACTAGTTAATTCTAGTAGCGCCGTTTATGTGCAGACCAGGGACTTTTCAATTGACCTGTTAGAAATAAAGAAGCAAATTTATTTATAAATATTATATTTAAAAATATAATATTATCTACATGTATTTTAGTGTGTATTTATTTATTATATTTTATTCAAATTTTTTGTCTATTTTTTATATGTGTATATGTATGCAAAAAGTGTGAAGTTTCTTCAAGCGCAACATTGACCGTAGCAAACTACTTATGAAGTACTTCAGCATCGCCAGACTAATAACAGAAATGTCTGAAATTCAGAAAGTTTTTGTAATCGAAATGAAATTTGAATTTATCTTTGGCGCCATAAGCTAAAGTTGAGTTCAACAAGCCACACACTGCTTGGTTTTCAAGTACGACAATGTGAATATTGAGTTGTAAGTTGAAGTTGTTACAATAATATGTATAGAGTTGATGCAATGGGGAGAAATCGAAACGAAAATAACATTTAAACGAAAAAAAATAAAATTTCGAAACAAACGATGTGGTAACAGTTTCCTGCTGCAGAATCTCTGAAAAATATAAATTTTAATTCATCTAATTTTTAAAATATTAAACAATACTTACACTTTAAATAACGACTTATCGTCACTAACTCGTCAACTGTTTTTAAATGTCAGCCACAGATGAACAAATTGGCTGCGCCATCAGTTATTTGATATATTGGCATTATATTATTCCACTCTTTTCACTTTGACTCTATATATTACTTATTTACTACTTTTAGCTTGGTGTTAATAGGTGTTTGTATTCATTACGTATACGGCGTGCACATTTGAGGGTGGTTATCTTTTTGAAAGGGTTAAACGCGATGCTATTATTTAATCAATGCCTATTTATTATACTGCCCACTCCTGACGTCATGATCAGTGATTAAATATGAAATTAAGTAATTTTAAATATTTGCACAGATTTCTCCATATATTAAAATTTTCTGAAGTGGTGTAATTTAATATCGAGGTTATTATCGAGTTACGGGTATTTTTTGTTTGTTGGTGTAATTTAAAGTTCTTATACATTTTCAGTAGTTTGATTTGCATGTTAAATTGTTGTTAGCAGATTTTCACTTTACAAGCACTCTTAAAATACTCAGAAACAGCTTTTGATTTCTATTTATTTTATAGTGGTGTGGCTTTTATATATATATTTTCTCACTTTATTCCAAAATAAAAGATAATAATAAATTCAAATACATTTTCAGTTATTGCATTGTAAGCTTAAAATTCTCATATTTGTGCAATTTTTCGTACAAAAGTCACATATAAAGCAAGCCAAATAGAACATGGTATTTAACAGTAATTTTATTAATAAATTATTAAAATAAGGCTACTTTTTTGTGCTTTAAGTATTTAATTTAGTTATAGATGTTTTTATTCTTGTTTTTGTGACGGAATATAGCTGTGGTTGTGGACAAAATATTTTTAGTCACAATACATGATTATGCTCTTATATACAATATTACTAATATTCAGCCCTGCATCGGAAATATGCATAAATAACAACTAAATTGGTTTCGTATGTTATAAACTGACTTTTATTGTAGCAAAGTGTCCGAAGTTAACAAAAAAAAAAAAAACATCAGATACGCCAAAGTAAATACAAACGTAATAATACCAAAAAGTTGCAACTAAAGTTCGAATATCTAACTGTAGTTGTTGAAAAAATATAAGAAGCATAAACTTGAAGAGAATCAGGAAGCATTGCTGGAAGCTGGCAGAAGTGAATTGCTTGAACGAACATCGCTTGTTCTAGATAAAATTTGTAATGATGATCATACATAGAAGAATTGCTGCAACTACCTTTCAAATAAAAATCTAGGAGTCGTTCCTCAAAATGCTCGTATGCCATGGTATATTAAGAATCCAATTTTTATTCCCATTCGATGCTGTCACGATCATCTAATAAAATATCGTATTTTCACTGAAATATTCCCATTGGAGTATTTTAGAATTATCAGAAAAATTATAAAATTAAAAGCAAATTGAGTGTAACTCAAACATATTAAAATTAGCGACTTTACAGTTAAAAAGTTAGCAGCTATTTTCGAAATATTGTGATAAAATAATACAATCATACGAAAAAAAATTATTACCTATTTTTTTAAGTTTTAAATGCTCGTCCCCAAAAGATTTCTAATAACAGATATCAAAGAATATTTTTCTCGGTGTACGAAAAAATACCATAAAGCCAGTCGCTATTTGTAAAGGGTGTTTTTTATAGAGGTATAGAACTTTAAGTTAGCATTAATTTTCAAGATGGCGACCGATTTAACAGCTGTCAAGTGATTTATTCTCAGTTTGGTTTGGCAATTCATCATGAATATACTCATGCCTGAAAAACGCTTGCAAATAGTGCAATTTTATTTCAAAATAATGATTCTGTGCGGAAAACGTATCGCGCACTACGTCCAATGATACGGACCAATGATTCCACCAGCCCATAAAGCGCACCAAACAGTCAGTTTCTCTAGATGTAACGGTGTTTCAACATACACTTGAGGATTACCTTCACTCCAAATGCGGCAGTTTTGTTTGTTGACGTAGCCATTCAACCAGAAGTGCGCTTCATCGCTAAACATCGCTAAAATGGACGTAGTGCGCGATACGTTTTCCGCACAGAACCATTATTTTCGAAAAAAAATTGCACTATTTGCAAGCGTTGTTCAGGCGTGAGTCTATTCATGCATGATGAATTGCCAAACCAAGCTGAGAATAAATCACTTGACAGCTGTTAAGTCGATCGCCATCTTGAAAAGTGATGCAAACTTAAAGTTCTATACCTCTATAAAAAAAACACCCTATACCACAAATGGATATATTGTTGATATGTTAATGCCCTATCATTTCAATTCGACTTTAGCTGCTATAACGAAAGTCATTGTCGATAGTTCTGATGCAATTTATAATGCAATGTTTATGTTTCTTTTTTTGTTTATCGAAGATTTCGTGATGTTAAGGCGCACCTAGATCAAAAAGGTTATAATGTGTTAATACCGGCACTGAAGGAGAAATTAAATCCTTTTAAAACTGAAGAATCTAAAGCGCCAATATATGTCACAAACATTCTTTGGGCATTTGAAGCAACATGCGAAATTATTAACCATAAAAATACCACTTACTTTACCAAAACTACGGTAATAAAATGCTTCCAATAGTTGATAGTTTTTATAGAATCGCATATAGAATCATAATCAGCACATTTTGATGTAAATATTCAGATGAAATAGTTTAAATGATAAAACTTCAAAATAATACTACATCAAAAAGTGGTTGACAGCAAAAAACTTGTTTTTGAATTCGCTCTTGTAATTTGACGAATTTTCCAGAATAGAGGAATCAAACAATATAACTATTAAGTATTTACAAAGATAAAACCTGTTTATAAGTAGTTGTCTGTATGGCTCTTCGAGAGAAACATATAACTTTACATTTCTTAAGTTTAGGGGCATCCGATTTATTTATTATTATTCAGCCATGCTGTTTATATCTATTTCTAAAAATATGCTTTCATTTGTCGAAATATAAGATTTATAAAGTTTTACATCATCCGCATACATTAAAAGATTTGAAAAAAAGCTTTACAAATTAAAAAAAAAACTTTACAAATTATTTGTTGATTACATAATTGAAAGGTACTGCTTTGAATGAGTTAATGCATGAAAGACAACAGGTAGATTCCCATATATTTGCAATAATTTTTTATCTAGCTCACGAACGATAATTGGAGAATGTTGCCATTCCAGCGGCTACAATTGATAATTTATTTAATAAAAGCAGTGTTATCGCCATAATTAAGAAATATAGCAACGATGACTACGTATGAAATAAAACATTCGGAAATTATTATTATTATTTTTTTTTTAATATTAAATACAATAAAAAACCCCATTCTTTAACTTGACTTTTGTTATTTCCATTAAAACAGTAATGGATAAGTCCATATTTTCTTATTCAAGATTGTATTTATAAAGAGAAATCGGCTTATGCTAAAAAATTGGTTTTCATATGTTTTAAATATCTTCTACCGTTTTCCTAACATGCTTAAAAAAATACAAATTTAAAATGTTGAACGAAACCTCGTTTATATTTGAGGAGATTTTTGAACAGATATAGTTCTCAATTTTTTCCTACAATCTACTAGTATCACCTAAAACATATCCAGTATCTAGATTAATCGAGTAACAATGTGCTGCATTAAATCATTTATTCAAAAACGGTAGTGGATAGAGATAACCATGCTAAATAGGTATTTCAATGGGAATAGCAAGTAAGTTTTTGTTTGTCGAGTGAGAGGTTT
This sequence comes from Neoceratitis asiatica, assembly GCA_030068015.2. Taxonomy (NCBI): domain Eukaryota; kingdom Metazoa; phylum Arthropoda; class Insecta; order Diptera; family Tephritidae; genus Neoceratitis; species Neoceratitis asiatica. The sequence continues at coordinate 83,688,021 of CM061524.1, forward strand.
ATTTTTCAAGTGCTAACAAAGTTCAAATTTACACCTCTTGGCAATTATTGTTGGTGTTTATACTTGTGTTTAGAAAGATGGATAAATAACATATAGTTTCTGCTTACTTTTTTTAACATATCATTCTCAGTAGTTCAACGCTTATTTCTTCGTAATGGTAGGAAAAATAAAACTCATTTTTTTTACGTTCACAACTATGTAATTTTCATTTATATAGAACTAATATATTCATATAAGGTAATGTATGTCACCCACTGACTATATTAGTTCCGCTTTGTTTTGGCTACAATTCGCCTAAATGCGATGTGCTCTAGATAATTTATCAGACTCCTTTATGTATAATTCCAAATTAAGATATCTTTCTTTCAGAGTAGTGACATATGTGTGTGTAAATAAAAGTATATATTTGTACCGATTCAAACATATTCATATACATATATATATATGTATACTTTGGATTCATCATTCAAATATAAAATTTTAATACCAATGCAGGTTGCTACATATGCCTTAGCTCCAACGCCAAGCACAATAGATTCAATAAATAAAATGGGTGATAAGGGAGAAAAAAGCTTATTCAAAACGTCAATATTATGCGTCTTCACTTAGTACATATAACCAAAATCCTGATATGCCTACCTGAATACCAAATCTACCTGACATAAGAATTCACACTTCACACTTTCGTTGTGACAGTTAAGCAATAACAAAACGTAATGTGTTAGAGCGTATAAATATCAGTTGTGTTGATATGCTTCTTGAATGTCGGCATTTTCCAACATGTAAGAAAAATTTTATCAGCCGCAAATAATAATACTCAAAGCGCATGGAAGGTATAACAACATATATAGGGTGTTTTTTTATAGAGGTATAGAACTTTAAGTTGGCATTACTTTTCAAGATGGCGACCGATTTAACAACTGTCAACTGATTTATTCTCAGTTTGGTTTGGCAATTCATCATGAATAGACTCACGCCTGAACAACGCTTGCAAATAGCGCAATTTTATTTCGAAAATAATGATTCTGTGCGGAAAACGTATCGCGCACTTCTGGTTGAATGGCTACGTCAACAAACAAAACTGCCGCATTTGGAGTGAAGGTAATCCTCAAGTGTATGTTGAAACACCGTTACATCTAGAAAAACTGACTGTTTGGTGCGCTTTATGGGCTGGTGGAATCATTGGTCCGTATCATTGGACGTAGTGCGCGATACGTTTTCCGCACAGAACCATTATTTTCGAAATAAAATTGCACTATTTGCAAGCGTTGTTCAGGCGTGAGTCTATTCATGATGAATTGCCAAACCAAACTGAGAATAAATCACTTGACAGCTGTTACATCGGTCGCCATCTTGAAAATTAATGCCAACTTAAAGTTCTATACCTCTATAAAAAACGCCCTATATATTTGCCAAACGCCTACATATATGAGAACTTGAAGCCTGTTTGACAAAATAAGATATCTGCCGATTTTTCTTGCAATTTCTTATTATAAACACTCTAGTTTTAAATAAAGTATATTTTTAAAATCGAAAATCAAGCGTATATAAACACATTCAGCTGCAAAGAAAATGAACACATAGCAATTTCAAAGTTTTCGATGCTACAAGCGTGGGTTTAGTATATAGAGACTGATACGCCTGCTTCAAAGACGGGCGAATGAAGAATGTTTTATTTCGGATATTTTTATAACAAAATTTGTTAAAACTTATTTAAAAATCTACAAAAATACATGTAAGAACAATAGTACCGAAATACTTACCGACTACTTTCAGTTACATTAGAGTTTGATGAGTTAACCTCGCAGAAATTAATTTCATATGCAAATTCTCTTGTTAAATTTGCTATAAAAAGAAAATTCTTTTAAACGAAAATACAATATTTTTTATTTGAAAATTGAAACCAGCTACCAAAACCTAAAAGAAATCAACAAATAATTTATTTTTGTCTCATTACAAGAATTTTCTTTATTTTATTATAAAAAGTTTTCAGATTCGGCGTCCTAATGAAAATTTATATAAAATTGCCCATTTCTTAAATATACAACAAAGGTAATCATGGCATGGTATTAAAAATATTTAATATTTCAACTTAAATTAAACAAGTTAAGTTGCGCTCGAAAAAATTTAAATTATTTAATTTTAGCACTTAAATAGGCAGCTAATATATTATATATTTACAGACACTCATTGTACGAGAAAATGAAAGTAAAATTTATTAATTAATTAATTTTCATTCGCCCGAATATTACATTTATTTTATAACATCCATGTGTGATGGCAAGAACTATTTTCAATACAGTATTAATTTCCCACTAAAAACAAATCAGTATATATGTATGTGCAACTAAGGTAAACAAATTTTTGGTTCTGCGCTAGGTAAATTGATTGCAAAATCAATTAAATTTTGATGAACAATAAAAAACAGAGGAACGTACAAACACGTGTCAAAATTGTATTTACTTTGACAAATTGAGAAACTGTACTTTTAACACTAATTAAGCGAAATGAATAAAAAAATTTACAAAAAAGCACAAAGGCACCAACACGAATGTATGAATAAAGTGATAAAAGCTAAACATTTTTTTTACTTCCATGCAAATCAATATTAATTCAACCAGCAGTAAATAAACGACTTAGTCAAAAGCATATTGAAATATACTTTTGTAGGTGTGACCTCATACATATTTATATTTATATACATATGTATAGTTATAACTTCTAGTTGCATTACTACTTATTTCACGGCCTCGATTCACTTCACAATTTGAATGGCATTTGAGTTTCCAGCATATTTACAACACTAACGCTAATGCTTACTGTACTGTGCATCAATGCTGCATTAGAGTGTGCATAGGGTGACATATTCAACTGAAATGTTTTTTCTTTGGCTTTGAATTAATTTTTTTCTTTGTCTATACACAGCTCTTGCTGCAATCGTTAACCATTTACAGACTTTGTGTAAACATTTACATTTATCACTTATACGCCCCATGCTACCTTGCAAACACACACACTTAAAGCAATGACAGAAAAGGCATCAATGTGAGCAACACTCCACCGGTATGTTGTTAAACCACCATCTAGTTGTAACAACATGGTTATATCCCAAGTACTGCTGATATAAAAAAAAGAAAAAGCAAAAATAAGAATGAATTTGCTTGCAGCGAGACATGAGCGGTGAATCTCGCCTGTCCCGACGTTGTAGCGAGTGACGTCATATTGCCAATTCAACAGAATATATAAGAGATTTGGACTCACCCATGGCATGTAATACCAAAAGACATGGATAAATTGTGGTGGATATTAAAAAATAACCAATTGATATAATTTCATCTTAAATACTAGCATCTCACACGCAAGTGTTAAGCTGTGAAGTTGCTCTTTTTTCTTGGTTATTTTGTATGAAAAAAATGTTCTATCGAAGTGATTTATAGTGAACTAAGAGATCAATAAATTTAATAGTAATTTTAATTTCATTTAAGTTGATAAACTTTATTATTTGATTTTGTGCACTAAAGTTTTGTTTTTAGCCGAGTCTTTTTCTTTTTTGTTTTTATTCTTAATTTCTTAATGGATCAATCCGCAGTTCATTGTGTTGGTCTGAGACAATCTTCAATGTTCAAACTCGTGTATTTAATTAGTTTCAAGCTCTATTATTAAAGTCAGTCAAAATAAATTATAAACAAAATGAATCATTTCGCCCATTGTGTCATGATATTTATTCTCATTCCAGCACCTATGATCTATCAGACTAATTTTTTAGCATTAAAAACCTATTATCGCTTTTCTCAACATTTAAGTTTTAAAAGTTTTGTTCTTATAAATTCAGCCATTGAATAAATTCTTTTTTGTAGCTGAACAATTTTAAATCTTGACATTTAATAAACTCTTGCCTCTCATGAATCGGCAAATTCCCTACGTTATGCGGGTGGCGCCCCTGGTGTCCGTTGGGCGGGAGTAAGTAATCGTTGGGCTTATTATTAACGACAATTTTTGCATTCTAGTCTACCTTTTCATAGAAGAGTAGGTTTTGGAATTGGTTTAGAGGTGAGTGGCTTTGTGTGGCATACAGGTTCTCAACCAATCAGTCTGGCATAGAGTTGGTGTGTCAAACCGTTAGGTCCTGTGAATGTGTGCTTGTATAAAGCTATCAAATCAGTAGTGAGTTTGCATGCGCAGATAATAATATAATATAACAAAAAGAAAAATATTACAATAAAAACAATGCAGATATTTTGTATTGAGCACAGTGTTGGCATATATAAATTAAATAAAAGTTTTTCGATTTATTTTTTATTTCAAATGATTTTTTTTCTGCTGCTAACACTAAAATGTGTACGAGTATATACATGGAACATGCATATATTTATAAGTGAAAATGTATCTCTCATGTATACAAGCTACTACCTCTCCTTTTCAAAATCCTGCAATCAGTAAAGCCAAATTTTTGTATCTCTAATCAATCGCTTGTTAGCTTAAATAAATCATATTAAATAAATATTGAAATATACAAAATTAAAGTACAATTTAAAAGATATAATTTATTTATTTATAACTTATTTGAAAAAAATTATTACAATTTAAAAATACATACATACTCACTGACATTACACAGGTCAACGATTTTATTGCTATTTTTCCATGAAATTATGCCTAGAACGGAAAATAACTTAAAAATTTTAGCCAGATATACCAAAACCAGCCCTCTGTAGAATTATTTGAACTTTAAAAACGATAATTTTTAATTCATTTTTAATAAATTGTAATTGGCGGTCGCAATAGCCAAGTGCCTAGCATTGCGTACTGCAATTTAAGTGGTCTAGGTTCAAGTCCAGGGTCGAGCAACATCTGACATGCAATAAAAACTTCTCATAAAAATTCATTGACCGTTCGGAGACGGCTTAGAATAAATTGTAGATCCAACAATTTGGTTGGTAAAAATATCAAGACGAAAAACTACAAATTGGAGAAGGAGCTCGGCCAAGAACTAATTCAGCAGTTACAAACATGCGCAAAATAAATAATAGTTTAAAGTTCATTATTAAAAAAAAATCGTAAACGCGAACGTTCAAATCACATTTTGACTGTAAAATTTCCACATTCCACTTCGTTCCGCTTTTGCATTTTTTATGCCTTAATATTTTTTTTAATACTTTTTATATACATATTTTTGCTCCATAATATTTCATATATTTATATTTTTTTTTAATTACCTTAATTTATTTGTTTTACTTATTTAAAATAGTTTTACCACCTTATCAAAGTTTTAAACCTCTTATATATGCAAAATACATATGTGTACTTTTCCTTCAAGATTTCCAGGTTACCAGGTATGCTGGTGCTAGCATCGTGGGACTTATGAAAATATATCAATGAGAGCGGTGAGTAATTGATACACATGCATAAACCTATATACATATATATTAGGATAAACTTATTGTGCCGAAACCAAAACGGGGAGAACAAAGATATAAAAATGTAAAGATGTAAGAATATAAAAATATGATTCAATAACAAACAGAAAAAAAATAATAACAATGAAAATAAAAGGAATTGCACATTAGAAGGAAAGTGAAATATTGCTAGTGTAGTGCATAGATATATCATATAGAATAAGAACTAGATAAGTAAATATTCAAATTGTGAATTCCTAATAAATTTTATAATAAACAAAAACAAACATACAAAATATGAAATTCAGTTGAGATTTTGTATGTTAATTATATAATTGAATGTGTATTGTTAAGAAATTTTGAATAGTGTTTTATTATTTTAATTGTTGCATGATATCTGTGCTTGTGTATTTAGGTAAGTAATAATAATATTCATAATTTAATACAAAATGTTTCTATTTCAAATTAAATAAAATATTCACACTTCTGAAAGCCGAAAATACTTTATTTGATTTACGTTATCGCAATGATAAATTATTTAGTTTTAGTATTAGGAACTCCAATAATGAATTAATTTTTTCAGTATTAAATTTTTACCGTGTATCCCTTCAAATAAAAATCGCACAATTAAATGTATATCAAAAAGATAATATTTAAATTTAAGCTTTTCATAAAAATAAAATATATTTATATATATAGGTAAATGGCTAGATTGAAATTTTCGTATGTGTATATTTTGCAAAGGTTCTCCGTTGTTGTCTTCTACATTCCTTGGTCTCTTGTATTTTGTTCAAGTAAACACTTCGGTATAGGAGTAGAAGATTCTCCAGATCCATCACAATTTTCTGTAGTCTTGCTTTCAGAAACATAAGTTCTTATTACTAGTTTCTGTCGATGAAGATTTTGTAAGCTAATATAGTTATGTATTAATTTGTAAAATAAGTAACTACAAAACTACATTGCATTTTTTCAGGCATTCTTCTACACACTTTATATTATAACATATATATTATTGAATTATATACCAAGCAATAATCGCATAGTTGTTATACTTTCCTACAGCAATGCATACCACTATTTTATCTTACTTGATTCATTTTGTTATGTAATCCTGTGCAGTCCTAATAATTTGCCTTTTTATTTATTTAAATTCAAAAGTACTCCTGAGAGCAAAGTAATGAGAGAATAAGTTTAAGCTGCGACACCATAATTGCACTATGCAATGGAGAACAACGATTTATGTAAACATTCGTACCCTTGTCCACTTTGGGAATGAAAACGTAGTGTTAATGTTAAGTGAAACAAAAAAAGACCCATGTACGTATAAAACTAGAAGCAAATCGATCCATCTGATCCACTTCCTAGATTTTTCTTCCGTATTCTTCTTATTGGACTGGAGACCAATCCGAATTATAGAAAAACGGTTGATTCCTCCATCCCAGTGATAGCTATCCCAGAAAAACAATGACATAAATTTTAAAATAAGTGTTTCCCACTGATTGAGAGTACAGATCTACAAAAATAAAATACGTGTCTCGTTCTGTGATTTATTTTCCACGCAGGGAAGAAAATATAGCGGCCGTAGATGAGAGTGTACACGAATACCGTGGGGAGCCGTTTCGGCGCCGTTTGCAGAAACTCGGACTGACGTATGGAACGACTGGGCACATTTTACGTCGTGAGGTTGTGAGAACGTAACCGTCCATGGCGACCATTATCGACTCCCACGACAGCCGGTTCTACGCACCGGAGTTGACCCGGATTTTATCCGGCCAAGGGCTGTCACCCTTTCGGCGACCTAACCCCGTTTAGGTCATCAGGTAATTTTAGCTTTAGTACATCAACGGAGCAACATCTCGCAGCAGGCCTGCTCCAAATCCTTCCCATCAGGGCTGGTGTAGAAACCAATCCTGGTCCGAGGGATTATTTCTGCTGCGTGTGCCATAGACGACTCCACCATTCCTCCACCTCGGTTAGATGCAATCAGTGCAATGGATGGAGTCAACTTAAGACCTGCTCAGGCCTTAAGACACATAGGGAGTGGACCACGAGTTACGTGGCCCCATGCTGCCAGCGCCCAGCTGCGCCTCTGGCCCATACGGTAGTGCCTTCTGCACACTTACCCACTTTGGGTAACTCCCCCCAGGCCTCCACGGCCCATCGGAGCTCCCCGCAGCATGACTCCCAATCTTCTTCCCCCAACCCTCCCCCACCCCCATCCAGCTCCACATCCCGTGCGGGGGCTAATCAGCAGCTCTTAGTACCCCGCACAGTCTGCTCCGTGTGTCAGACCATAGTACGGCGGAACGTGACATCAGTCAAATGCAATTCTTGCACTGGCTGGTGCCACTTTCGGTCGTGCTCTGGCCTGCGCACCACTCGTGAGTGGAGTAGTGCTTTCGTTGCCCCATGCTGTAGGAGTCTGCCCCCGCCTGCAAACACTACGCAGCCGCCAACTACCACCAATGTGCGGCAACTACCACAGCGGGATACACAGCTGCAACAGACAAGATCTACGCACAACTCCCTCACCCCCCGTGTTACGAACGTTCCCCCGAGACACTTTATACTAATACAATTTAACTGCAACGGACTCCAAGGAAAGATCGACGAGATAGTTGACTTCATGAGCCGGGAACGCCTGCCAATAGCCGCGATCCAGGAGACCAAACTAAGCGCCCGCTCAGATCTTCTGAGCCGGGCTGGCTATAACATCATAAGGAAAGATCGCGAACGAGATCATGGTGGAGGCTTGGCCTTCATTTTACATAACACCGTGCAGTATCGTCTTATCGACGGCGACATCGACCGCAGGGATACTACCCTAGAATGTCAGGGCATAGCTATCCGGTCAGGCGATGTCGAGCTCGAAATATTCAATATATACATTCCTCCCGTTACAAGTTGCCCAGTTGGATACCGTCCTGATATAGGTGCGCTACTCAGAGGCGAAAACCGCTTGGTTTTGGGCGACTTTAACGCGCACCACGATCTTTGGCATTCCTGCCTGTCAAATGATCGTCGAGGAATGGAGCTGGCGGAACAGATAGACGATTCGACATTCTGCACAATGAATGACGAAGCCCCCACCAGGATTGTGGGCAACTGCCATAGCATTACAATAGCTAGTGCTGGTCTGATAAATTGCATAGATTGGCGACCTATGCTTACGCTCGCATCAGACCATTTGCCCATAGTCATCTCGATTGACAGGCCTCCCGACTTCGTTTCCGTGGACCACCGGACATTTGTTAACTTTAACAAAGCTAACTGGACCGGCTTCACGGAATTTACTGAGAACGCCTTCAGTGCTCTCCCCACTCCCACCAACGTCCTCCCTGCAGAAAAGCTTTTCCGCAAAATTGTCGTGTCTGCTGCCGCCCGCTTCATACCTGCAGGTCGAATCGCGGAAATCCGCCCCAATTTTCCCACCGAAGCGGCGGTCTTGGCGACAAGGCGCGACACGTTACGCCCGGCCGATCCCGGCGATCCCCGTATCAGGGAACTCAACGCCGAGATTCGGAACAAGGTAAATCTCCATAAGCGGAACAAGTGGGAGGAGCACTTAAGATCCTGCAATCTCTCCTCTGGGGTGACCAAGCTCTGGGCCACCGTCAAATCGTTGTCAAATCCGACGAGACGTGATGATCGGGTGGAAATTTCATTCGGTGATCACGCCTCGTCGGACCCGAAGAGGTGCGCGAGCTATTTTAGCCGGCTTTTTACACTGCACCCTTCGGTCGACAAAACGAAACGACGAATAACCCGCCGTCTGCGCAAACTACCGAACACCAGCGCGGCGCTTGATTTCTCCAGGGAAGAGGTTCAGGGGGTTATCGGGAAGGCGAAAGCCTCCAAATCCATCGGCCCCGACGGAATAAGCATGCTGATGCTAAAACATTTGGGTCCAGCGGGAGCAGAATATCTCACCAAGCTTCTCAATCTGTCCCTGACCACCCTAACTATACCCGACGTGTGGAAACTGGGTAGAGTGGTCCCGCTACTAAAGCCGGGGAAACCCGCAAATAAAGGAGAGTCATATCGTCCGATATCCCTCCTTTCCCCAGTAGCGAAGACAATTGAGGCCTTGCTGCTCCCGTCCCTCACACACCACCTGAGCCCAGCTACACATCAGCATGGCTTCCGAAAAGTGCACAGCACCACAACTGCACTTAACGCCATAAACACCCAGATAATTCATGGCCTCAACCAAAATCGACCCTGTGCGCGAACTGTCCTAGTAGCACTGGACCTGTCGAATGCCTTCGACACAGTGAATCATTCAGTGCTACTATCGGACATTGAGGATTCCTCATTACCGCCTAGGTTGAAGAGGTGGACCATGAATTACCTGAGTGGTCGACGATCATCGGTTGAGTTTCGAGGTCAAACATCTAAGCTACGGAAAATTAAACAAGGGGTCCCGCAGGGTGGTGTCCTCTCCCCAATGCTGTTTAATTTTTACATCTCGAGACTTCCTCCACCACCTGAGGGCGTCTCGCTGATCTCATACGCCGATGACTGTTCGATTTTGGCGTCTGGCCAGGATATTGATAGCCTTTGTTCTTCAGTAAACAACTACCTCGCCGACCTTTCCAACTTCTTCGCTGCACGACATCTACATCTCCAACCTGCGAAATCCTCTGCCACCCTTTTCACCAGCTGGACGAAGGAGTACCGGCTAGAACTCGATGTGAAGGTCGATGGTGCAAAAATTCCGACCACGAATAACCCAAAGTTACTGGGAGTAACATTCGATAGCCTGCACTCCTTCACTCCGCATACGACTGCAATTGCCACCAAAATACAAAGCCGCAACAAAATCCTCAAATCGCTAGCCGGTAGCACCTGGGGGAAAGACAAAGAAACGTTGCTGGCGACGTACAAGGCAATTGGCCGGCCGGTCGTAAACTATGCTGCGCCGATTTGGACGCCGGGGACTAGCACGACGCAGCTGAAGAAGCTACAGACCTGCCAGAACACCGCCCTTCGGACCGCGACGGGAAACCTCCTGATGGCGCCGGAGCACCACCTACACAGTGAAGCATCTATGCTCCCAGTTAAGGAGCATAATGTTATGCTGTGTAAGCAGTACCTGCTGGGATGCTACCGTATGGATCATCCCAACAGGCACCTACTGGAAGCTGAACCACCACCTAGGCACATCAGAAAGGGAGTACTTGACTACCGCGACGACATACAGCAATACAGACAAGACCCGCTGGACAGGACGGCGTACAGACAGGCCATCAACACCATTCACCGAGAGTCCGTTAACACCTTCTTGAACTCTCTTCCAGTGAATGGTGTTCTCGGAGTCAAACCACCACCCATTGCAGAACAAGAGCTCGAGTTGCCTCGTGAGACCCGCGTAACCTTGGCACAATTAAGATCTGGATACTGCAGTAGGCTAAACTCCTACCTATCCAGACTCGACCCTGACATACCTAACACATGTCCTGCATGCAAAGAATACCCGCACGACACTAACCACCTCTTTGCATGCCCACTTAACCCGACTCATCTAACACCCCTCTCCCTTTGGTCCGACCCCGTCGAAACAGCACGTTTCCTGGGCCTCCCGTTAGATGACCTCGATGACTAAAGCTGAACTTGCCTGACCCTAAACGGGACTAGGCTTGCCGCTACAACAACAACAACAACCATTATCGCGCCATCATAACCGACTATTTGATGTCTGAAATTGAAGCTCGTGATCTCTGCGATATTTGGTTTCAAAAAGACGACGCCACATCTCATCAATCAATGGATTTATTGAGAGAACACTTCGGTGAGCAGATAACTTCAAGTTTTGGGCCGGTCGATTGACCACTTAGATCGTGTGATATCACACCGTTAGACTATTTCCTGTGGGGATATGTAAAATCCAAAGTCTATGCGGACAATCCCGCTTCGATTCAGGCCTTGGAGCAAAACATCACGCGCGTCATTTGCCAGTTACCAGTCTGAAAAAAAGTAGGGAACCTCGAAATGGATCCCTTTTTATGTGTCCTGATTGATAATCGGAAGCAGATATTAAAATGTATATCACTTAGAGAAGAAGAAGTTTTCGAATTTTTTATTTATTTATTATAAAGGGTGTTTTTTATAGAGGTATAGAACTTTATGTTGGCATTACTTTTCAAGATGGCGACCGATTTAACAGCTGTCATGGGATTTATTCTCAGTTTGGTGTGGCGTAGATTCGTCGAATGGGCCCAAAACGAGATTACCGTTGTTCCCGATTTTTGTTTAGCGATGAAACGCACTTCTGGTTGAATGGCTACGTCAACAAACAAAACTGCCGCATTTGGAGTGAAGGTAATCCTCAAGTGTATGTTGAAACACCGTTACATCCAGAAAAACTGACTTCTTGTTGCGCTTTATGGGCTGGTGGAATCATTGGTCCGTACTTTTTCAAAAACTATGGTGGCCAGAATGTTACAGTCAATGGTGATCGGTATAGAGCTATGATTTTCTCCTAATCACACATTCATCAATTCAGAGCTTTTTAAAAGTAACCACGGTCAAACCACTTTTTTTTTGGGTTAAAATAAACTAAATGTTTGTAATGACAGATATGTTAGGGAAGAAGAACCCCAACCACTGATTGCTAGTTGCAAAGACGGGCCCCGATAAACTTCGCTGTCCAAGGTTCGTTTAATTTCTCATCCTTCTCGTTTTCACCTGTGAGTTCAAATATATTTATATTTATCAGTTGGAAAATGATACCCGATGTGATGTGTTGCATGTAGCCAACATGAGGCTGCCTACTTATACACTTTTTTCTTTCTATTTCAAACACATACGCATTATAAACATCATACTTTATTCTAAGCCATTCAACAAACGTCTTGGTTACAAAATCAGAAGAAAGTATCAACAAATTGTAGTCAGGTAAGCTAATAAACCTCGGCTCGGCTCGGCTTTTTGCATTTTCTAGCGACACTGGTCGGCACCCAAGAATATAGGTAAGCAATGTATTTTTTTGTTGTTGTGGAGAGCTGTAAAAGTGTGGTTGTTATAAAAAAATGAAAAATGAATACCTAAACGGCAAGGACAATGTTGTGGCAGACTTTTTAAGCCGTATAGAAAACTCACCTAAAATAAATGAAAATAATTAAAATGAGTCAAATTTTTAAATGTCAGATACGATTCATTCCGCACAAGAGGAATTGTTGGAACATTTTCCAATAAAGGACGAAATTGTTAATAAGTGTAAAGTTCAAATAATCTTGACTTACAGTCCGTCCGCTGAAATGCAAACCATTCATAATAGAAAAATTTTTGAGATCGATCCAATGGAGGAGGAAAGCGTTGTCACAGATATTTTCAGAAGGTATATTAAGAACGGGAAAGTAAGAATTTTTTCAGAAGTCTCTGAATCAGACTACCACAAAATTCAAAAAATACTAATTTCATTTTTCGAACAAGAAAATCACATCCAATTTGTAAAATGTACAAAACGAGCATCAGAAATAGACGATGAAGAACTTCACAAACAAATTTCTCTTTACCATAGTGTCGAGTCGATGCAAATGTAACTAAACTTATAATTCCCTGAAGGACAAAATATACTTCCCAAAGTTTAAAGAACATATTCATTTAATAATCAATAGTTGCCAAAAATGCAAACAAATAAAATATTATAGGAATCCCATTAAACCGAAATTCAAATTTTCAGAAACCCCTAAGGACAAAAATGACATAATCCACATAGACATTTTTCATTTAAAAAAAAAAGCCTTCGTTACATCATTAGATAAACTCACTAAATTTGCAGCAAGTTATAAAATTACAGACAGGAATTGGCCATCTAAGAAAGCAATACTAATTGAACACTTTTCAAAATTCGGTAAACCTAAAAAAATTATTATGGATAATGAGTTCCGAGCTGAACAGCTTTTGGCATATCTGCAAGGTGAAGAAGTTGAGGTTCATCTTACGAAACCAAACAGTCATACGGGTAATGCGGACGTTGAGAGGTTACACTCAATCTTGTTAGAGAAGCTAACAGGAATTGATGATCCTGACCTCACGACAGAGATGCGAATGCATATCGTTATAGAGAATTATAACGATAGATATCATTCAACCTTCAAATGCACTCCTCGGGTGGCAAAAGATGAGACACCTTCCAACATTTTATACGATAGAATAAACCATTTCAAAGCTAAAATTATGAATAGACGAAATAGAACAAGGGAAGATTATGAGGAGAATAGGGAAATGGGTCCAATAAAAAATTATAAGAGGGTACGTCATAAAGACCAACCATATTTTAAAATCCAACCAAAGACCACATAAATTTGCGACAATAGAAAACTTGGAGGATGGTGAGGAAGATGTAAGATTTAGCGTTAGGGCATGGATAGGACAAGCTTGTGTCCCTGTTTCAGAATTAGATGATGGCTGAAACAAGGAGATATTAGATAGCCATAACAGCATGGGCAGTAATGAACTTGGTACACGGCCACTTATTTGTGACCCCAAGACTTGATGAGGATGGGCATACCATAGTGCACATCGGCCAGGTAGAGGTAGCAAACGAGACAAGTAAGATTGTGCATATCATTTGTCCAGATGAAATTTTGGAGGTGGTGAATAAGTTAAAAGAAAATATTGAAGGAACAGACATAACAAAAAAGAAAATATTGCTTAATGAGATAGCGATTTTAGGATCCAAAGTCAGGACCATTAGGCCTAATCAAGTTAATAGAAAGAAAAGGGGATTAATAAATATAGGAGGAACAGGCTACAAGTGGATGTTCGGTGTAATGGACGATGAGGACAGACAGGAAATTTTAAATTATTTGGATATTGAAAAAAGAAACGATCATAATATTATTGAAACTGTAAATAAACAAGTCTCCATAAATAACCATTTTAGCAGTACAATAAATTTATTGAAAGCCACTATTGAAGAGGATCGAGACAAAATAAATCTATTCATAAATGATGTAAAAAATGAAAACCGAGACATTGTAAATCAATTAATTTTTAATGATCTAATGAACAAGATAAGGTATTTAGAGAATAAGATAAATGAAATACAAAATAACATTGTGGCAGCAAAATACAATCTAATTCACCCAGGAATACTAACGAAGGAAGAAATTGATTACTTTCAAATAGATTTTTATAAACTTAAATTGTCAAAGATAGGAGTATTAGCATACCAAAATAATTCCATTATAATTGCAGTAAAATACCAAAAAATTATATAGTCGCAGATTTAAAAATGATTGTTCCACTTCCTAATAAAAATAATTTAGAAATAGATTCAGAAATAGAAAATATTGTAACTATAAATACAAAAGAATACACATATGTAAAGGACGCAGAGCTTAAGGATTTAAAATAAAGTAAAAATTGTATTTTCAAAAATAACTGTATATTTAAATTCAGCAATATATCCAGGATTGAACCTATTGAGGATGACACTCTATTGCTCATGAACGCTGTGGAGGAAGACCTAATTCAAAATTGTGATAACAGAAAATTGAAACTAAACAAAAACTATCTTTTGACTTTCACAAATTTTAAAATTCACCTTTAAAAATAAGGTCATATTTACAGAACAGTATAATTATCCTGTCAAAACATTAGATCCGATGCAGGAACTGGATATTCATGTCCAGTTCAGAAAAATCAATGTTACTAATTTTAAGAATATTGAAAAAATTGAAGAATTGCAATACCACAAAAATGTTTCATATGGTATAAATGCATTCGTACTGATAGGTCTGACTGTTCTGGTTGTATTGTTGATAAAGTGTTTGAGAAAAGACAAAATAAGTTTTAAGATAATTAATAAAAGGATTCAGGAGAATCCTAAATCTGGCAGGGGAGGAGTTATGTATGAGCCTCCTCATGAAGATATCCCGTTACCGAGCATGAACGGCAAACGGTACGTGAAGGTATGCACCGAGTCAGCATTTTCTAAGCTACTCGGTGTGCACCTTGCTTGCCGTGGGATAATCAGGTGCAGCTGTACTGTGGCTGGCTTTGTAAATGTAAACGATGAGCCTCGATGGAGCTGCACTTGAATATGTAAGTTCAGTTGTTGTTCGATATTCATTCTGTATGGTTGCATTAAACGGCAAAAAACGCAGTGCAGTCATTTCTTATTAACAAATAAATAAAAATATATAAAAATAAACAAATAGAATTGTGTTACATTTTTAATGCCAATTAACGAACGTAATAGGAAACCAAAATAAGAGTTAAAATTTAACTCGCGCGTCTCTGTGGTGATGACAAAAAATAAAAAATAAAGAACGTGTTACTCTCCTCATGTAGTTCTTAATTTAAAGAATATTTTTTCAGTAATAATATGCTGAGCTTCACTACCATCTTGCAGCACATTTTTCACTTTCGACACATTTTTAGAGTCAACTGTTTGATTGAGGACGACTCTCTACTAAAGATCCTTCTCTTTTTCTCTCTATCCAAGGCTTCACACGGGTTGGTTAAGTAATCTCACTGACGGGCTGCTCATATTTCCAGTGAGTACAACAGGGACGCAATAAGAATTCATGCTCAGAAGCTATTTTAATAGTTATTATGAGATTTAGTTTTGTATTAATTATCGATTTTCGAGATATATTCTATAGTACAAGATGATAGTTAAAATGTTTGATGATAGATTGCCTCCAATGATAGGGTGATTGGTAGGTAGGAAGGGGAAGTTGAGGATATGATCCCGAGGAAGTTCGTCTGCTTCTTTACCAACTTCTTCATATGGGTGACCAGGGCCGCAAAAAGAGATCCAATCTAATAATGGAAAAATAGGATTAATAGAATTAGTCTAATGGTGTTAAATAACAACATTCAATGTCACAATATCTTGCAATAATTGAATCACCAAACCTTTTTCACAATAATTCGGTTGTTGCACTTGGAGATGATTATATTAAAAAATTCGTTATCGTTTTCATGTTGTTCTTTATAAATTTATACAAGCAATCTTTCTTTCAATTCAGCTCATGCATTTTTCACTACTTTTGTACAAGTGTTCTTTGTGGTATACAGCTTACCACATTTGCTATTTTGATAAAATATATTCCAGGTACCAACTCTGCTTAAGAATGCATTATCATAAGAGTTTTTGCACTTTGTTTAAGTTTTTAATATTATTTGTTAGCGGTTTAGTTCGGCAACTCACATACATATGAACAAAGTTTTTATACCCACAGTCATCCACTATCTAACCCGTCGCAAATAAAAACAAGTTTGGCAAATAATAAGCCAACAATTACAAATATAAGGATAAATAAATTTATGTTTTATAATATAACATACATGTATATAATACATAAAAACCATTAAATTCAATATAAAAGTTATTCTAGCTAGTAAGAAGTTTATTTACTCATACCTAATAAAATAACAAGCATAATTGGTTATTGATGAATGATATTTTAAGAGATGTATCAAGAATTGAAACAGATACAATACTAATTTCAGTGCAAAATTAAAACAAAAAGAAACAAAAAAATTACAAATATATATATAATAGATATGATAAGAATCATTGAAGTTAAGTTAAGGATCATGTGTGGCCACTGGTAAATTTTCAGGAATATCACTAAAACACATTAATACAAATTAGAAATATGAGTGTAATCGTTAGACCGGAAAACTGAAGTAAAGCAGGAAACCAAAAATTGACAACAATACCCCGGCAACAAGCACATAATAGACAATTATATAGGATGTTAGAAATTAAGTAAAAACAGAGGACCACTTATGTTGTTTGCTCTCTCTTTTTGGATAAAAAAGTCTCTATATAAATAGTAAAGAAAAATAATTTAAAAACAAAAAAACGGTAAAACACTTACGACAAATTTTGAAAATTCTTCTATTTTCTTCTATCTTTTTGTATTGTCACTGTGTACCGTCCATGCAAGTGCAAACATTTTCACGTTGAATTGTATCAAAAGTAAACGAAACACCCAACAATGTCTAGCTGTGAAACATAAAACAAGCACTGAAGGCTATCGCATAGGAAAAGTAATTGAGTTCTAATGAAGAAAGGTAAGCGTACTGATGTAAAATTTGTAGCTACAAGTGAATGCCATATCTAAGAGTCTCCCACCTTTTTCTGTTACTATCCCACGGAAAGAGATTCAGAATTTTTTTTACTATATTTATTATATGAGATGTTTCGAGTAACATATGAAAAAAAGAATATATTAAATATTGCATAAATAAATTACTAGTTTGTGCAAATGCATTAAATTATTACCCTCCCATGTTCTGGAATGCTACTAGTTTGCTTTTTTAAACAAGTTAACACCAAAATGACCTAGACAGAATTATTAGCTTTTTGTAACAAACTGTTGGTCTTTCCATTTTCTAGAAAAACATCAAGCCGCGCACCGCAAGTTGGAGGATGAACTCGGCCAAGTTCGCTTATGCGGTTATATATATTGTGACGGAAATGAATGAGTACCAGTGTAAAGGCAATTCCCGGAAAAGGACAGAAAATAAAGAAGCGGCAGTTACCAAGGACAAACAAAAGAGTAGACAGTGTAAAGAAAATTCCAAGTCGTTAAGGATAAACGGAGCAGCTGCAGCTACCACAGGCAAACGAATAATCAGCATCTACAGGTATAAAAAGAGCGGTAGCCACTATCACAAGAGGAGACGAGTAGACAATTTAGTGGAGTTAACATTGCTGTGAGCTGTGTGTGTTTTAGAAATGGATAAGCTGAGTGAAGCAGATAATAATTGTGTGCCATAAATAATTGTAAAATAAGCCATTGGCTATAGTAAAGAATTGTAATTATCAAAGACTTAATAAACGTTGAGTTAGTTCCTGACGGTTAAGAGGCCAAACGAACAAATCTTGGGAGTATTATTTAGCAATCCAGTGATCGGACTCGAAGGATTTGGGAAATCATCGAAGGTAGCAACGAAAAACGTTACAATATTATACTTATTGTATATTCAATATATGATGCCATACGAAAAGACAATTGTCTGATTCATTCTAATTAAATACTAGTTAATAAATTACAGTAGAGCACATTTTGTATCTAAATAAAACAAACAAAAATTTTGTCTAATTACGGCCAACCCCTCCGTGTGTATATGAAATAAAATCACCTTATAAAAATCCATTAGCTGTTAGTAATTCACTTAGATTAAAGAACAGGTCTAATTTTTTGGAACAACAGCATACCTCAAATTCTAGGAGGAGCTCAGCCGTAAATGGTTTCAGTGGTAATAAATCATCAATAACATAGTTACGAGTATATGCATATACAATATATGCAAGTATAGAATTCAGTTTATTTATTAGTAATAATTTTTTAATTGTATAAGTTAAAAAACCAAATATATTTACAAAATATTGTTGAATTACATTTTAGTTTCACACTCTTTCAAGGAATATTTATAAATGTATAACCAATTAAAATGAAATAATTACATAAGTTTAGAAATGCAAGTTAATTACAATGATTCAAATTTATCGAGTATATTATAACGATTCTTAACAATATTTGATACGCGAACTGAGAATATTTAATTCATTGGCAATATTGGTTTCAGTTGCTGAGTTCTCTCGTGATGACAGTATTGTACTGTCATTACGACTGTTAAATATCGAAACAGCTTAAGAAGTAAATTTATGTGTATATAAAATATTATTTGTGATTATAAGCTAAGAAAATTCTAGGAGAATTTGCAAGGTTTATTGAAATCAACTTGTATTACGGTTGCAGAAATTTCATGGTTCTATGGTTCAACAATCAACATTGCAACTCAACAACTATTCGTATGTAAAATCATCTAAGGGCGTGAAGTTTGGTATTCTACAGACATGCATAAGTTCAAATTTATATTGACACTGAAAATAACTGAAATCGAATTTGCAATTTGATATAAATTTGATGTTTACATGATAGGTATAAAAAATTCGGCGTGGCCGAAGACAGCCGTTGTTTCTTGTTTTCTTTTAATACCTAAGTTTACTTCTATTTGAAAAAAGATAAAAGTGTATTTTTTTGTAATCTCACTCATACTATGAAATTTGCGTTGTATGTATATTATAAATGTATTATAATATAATAAAATTATTAGCTTACAAAAGCATGTAGGGGAGCTTAATGCTTTGTACATACCCTGCAAGGAAATCTTAACATATGCGACTTGAATTTGTAAAGAAAATTAAGTAAAATAAAATGGAATAAAATTAAATGAAAGCAAACTAAATAAAGTAAGATAAAATATAGTAGAGCAAAATAAAAATAGATAAAAATTAACTCAACCAAATTTTTTAGACTATACTTGTACAGATACATTATAAAGGGTTTTCCAATAAGAGTGACATGATCTCTTTTAAAAACAAAACACACTAACTATTAAGGAAATTCAAATATTTTTTATTTAATGTGAAATACGATTGATACAATTAAGTTCTGAATATAACATCATTCAAATAACCTCCAAGACTTCTTTTGCAGGAACGAATTCGATTAATCCAATTTTTTTAATAAAATCATCTTCTCTGAGTGGCGCGGTTAATAAACAAAACTGTCGATTCTGGTGCGTAGAAAATCCACAAATTATTCATGAACAACCATTTAATTCACCTAAATTGACAGTTTAGTGTGATCGATGATAACCAACTTTTTATGGCCGCAATTGGAAGAAGTTGATCTTAACAAGATCGAGTTCCAACAGGACGGGGCTACGTGTCACACAGAACGTGCAACAAGCGAATTATTGCGAGAAAGGTTTGGAGATTTGATTATTTAAAGAAATTGTGACATTGAATGGCCCCAAAAAGTTATGATTTAACACCATTAGACTACTTCTTGTGGGGTTATTTGAAGTCATTGGTCTTTAGCAATAGACCAGACTCTATTTAAGCATTAAAAGTCAATATTGAACGTTCTGTTCATGGCATACGACTTGACTTAGTGGAGAAAGTGCTCAAAATTGGTTTCATCGAATTCGTTTCTGCAAAAGAAGTCGTGGAGGACATTAATTAAAAAATTTGAATTTTCTTAACAATTAGTGTTTTTTTAAGAAATGATATTACTCATATTGAAAACCCCTATATATAATTGGCGCTTTACAGTAGTATAAGCAGAACCCCATGCTTAAATTCTATACATCCATTATTGACTTTGTGACTGATTTGTATAAATGATCCAAACATAGAGCTGAATTTTTACCCAAAAATCCATTTAAAGCTTGAGGTGCTGTATTTTAGCAGAAATATGGCGGTTGCATGTCGACTGCCTACCTAAGTAGATGCTAAGGTATTTAACTTTCCTTGCTTGGGAAATCATTAGGTTGTTGACGCTACCTTACGGAATATCATGAACATATATTCTTTTGAAATAAATATCATTACTATAACTGTAAGTCTTTTACCACTTTGTTAGCAAGTTAAGGTTGTAAGGTCTGATAAATTTCTTGTTGGAAAATTCATTATGACTTGTGTATGAGTTGTTTAAAAATATCTTCCTGATGGGGAATGCCTTGGATTTGTTCTATATATTATTTGGCACAATAACCGAGTAGTTAGTCCGGAAGGCCTGGATTCTAGTCTAGGTTCGAGCAACATCCAAAAATATCAACAGGGAATATTAAGTCCTTCGAGTGTATTTCTGTCATGAAAAATTCTTCGGCCGTTTGGAGGCGGCTTAGAATAAACTTTAGGTCTCTCCATTTGTTGGTAAAAAATATCGGATTTGTTCTATAGTTCCATGTTTTCGCGAAAACCGAATTGATGATTTGCTTCAATTTCTATTCATGAAGAAAATGAGTTATTTTAGTTAACAGCACTTTTACAAAACGTTTGGAAAGAATAGGCAACAAGGTAATTGACTGCAGCGTTGCATTTTTTAAAATTTGTGATTAAAATTTTGTGTTTGTTTCGGTATTTAATCTCTCTCTCTCTTGTATATGTACGTGTATTGAATTGAAAAAATGTATTAGCCTGAGCAGTGATCATGATCTTTAGTGTGTTATGATTTACGAGACGTAGTAGCCAGCCTACTTCTTTTGCAACAAGACCGATTTGAGGTCAGTACATTAAGAACTGCCGACGCGACAACACGTTTCGTGAATAGTATCAATCCAATCTTTCATATTGGCCTTGGATGAACTTTCTGCGATGTTTCCGCAAATTTCCATGTATCAATTATACGAAGAAATCGCAATAACACTCGGATATCGTAAACACTCAAAGAGGTTTAGTTGGCGGGAAACTACTTCGAGGAAGGCATCAAAAAATTTATAACCCTCTTCACAAGCTGTTCTCTATTCAGCGGTGGTGACTATGTTGAAAAAATATCAGGTAATTTTTTTGTTTAGATAAAAAAAATTTAAAACCTTCAAAAATTCAGTACACTTGGTTTCTGGATATGCTTCAGATTTACATTTAATACATATTATATTTATAAAATTCTCCGAGCTTGAATTATTTCCAGAGCGATTTTGCTCGCGAGAAAGTATGCTGAGTTCTGCGGAATTAAAATTACTTCTTGAATATCTATTGCTATGTAAAAATAATAATAAACAGTTGGCATTTATAAACAGAGCCGTATATATGTTTTTAGTTTTTTATACTGAGCTCGGTTGAGCAGGTATCTTTAAGTGTTTTAAACTCAAATAAATGTTTCTGTATATTTATGGGTTGCAATAATGTATAACGGTAGTAAGTAATATTTGTTGATAATGATAGGCTGTTTTTTTTTTTCAAAAGCTTAAGTCAAATCAGAATTCACGCTTCCAATGTTTTTTATATCCAATTCAGATTATATAAAAATAACTTTTTGGATATTTACACTTCTTCTTATTCTTTTACTTCTTTGGCGTAAATACTGCTTACGCGATTATATATACCTGAATTAACAATAGCGAATCACTCGTTCTTGCTCTTCACTGTTTGGCGCCATTATAAAATGCCAAGTAAAATTAGATCTTCTTCCACCTGATCCATCGACGGACTGGTTGTCATCCTTCCTCTCTACTCTCACCAGCGAGTACTCCATTGAATATTTTCAAAGCTGAGTGCTTTCAAATGACGTGACCTAGCTAGTTCAGGTGCTGTATTTTTTTCGCCGATTTACATATGTCATTGACTCATCGTACCATCGTGTGCAGTATTTGATGTAGCCAATGCGCAAAGAACCATAAATCTTCCACAGAACTTTTCTCTTGAAAACTTCTAAAGCCGATTCATCGAATGTCGACATCGCCTAATCTTCTGCAAAATATGAGCAAGGGAATGTAGAGCTCGGTTTCGGTTTGTCAAAAGAGGACATCACTTTTCAATTATCTACACAGTCCAAGGTGCTAAACCTTTTGACAAGAGTGATTTCAAGACTGTCATTGATTTATGTTTACACAGGATATTATAATCTTTTGATAGCAAAACTTAATACTGTTTTAAACATTTTTCTCATTGAAAATAACTAAAATTATTGTGAAAATAAAAAGTAAACTTGTGATTATCTATGCATAAGTGGTCCTTATATACTAATCTCCCCAGAATGTGAAAGCTCATCATAGTTTATACATTTAGTTAATGCACTTACTACTGTCCTTTTCATAACACTGTTACTTTTCATAATATAGAAAGATGTCCCCAGTAACTTAACAGTTTAAGCAAAGTGATTTTGCTATAAGTAAACTCATGCATATATTTTAAAAAACATACTTTTAAATTCCAGTTTAGGATCTTAAGCAATAAAAAATTAAGGTTTTGTGTAAGTATTCTGTTAATACTGTCATTAATAATTGAATAGAAAGATAGTGAACGTTTACTGAAAACACATGTATGTTTACGAAATACCATCAAATGCATGCGAGACTCCCCCCTTATCTTCAAAAATACCGCATTAGGGGGGAAGAGCGTATTAGTAAAAAAAGATAATGCGTCTTGATATTTTTTCAACAGTACATTCATAGCCTGTCTGAGAAAATCTTGTATATTAAAGAAAAGCTTTTTATTTTGTATCATAAATACCGAGTTGTGACCGCAATTCTAAAAATTTTATTTAAATTTCAGAGCAGTCAAGATTTGAGTTCATGGTACTAAGCACTGCTAACATATATAATTTAATTAAGGAATAAACTTATTATTATTTTAACAACCACAATGTAAATCACTGAGCACAATATTAAACAAAATGCTCTCACAAACCAACGCACAGAAGTCATATTCTTAATGCATTTTAGTCTATTTGTAATACATAAATGGAGAAATAATTGATTATTATTATTACCGCATATAGTCGGCTCAGATATAGTACTTGTATTTTTTCCTGGTTTTATGAATGTAAGACCGTACGATTCTTTAATATCTACATAACCTTATAAATACAAGTATTTCTCAATCATTAGTTATTGGTGCTTTTTAAAACATACTGCTTATTTCGACCGTTTTATTTAGAAATCCAGCTGCTTTGGCATACAATTTCAGCTACAAATCTTTACTGCTAACAAACCCACAGCTCATTAAAAAAAACTTGGCTTCCAGTCAGACTGGATAACGGACTTTTATGTGTATCCAGATACTCTAGTTATGCATTTGACATTTGTAGCAGTATGTTAGGTGTTAGATGTAAATCACATTTTGTTTAATTCATAGAAGTACTTATTTATGAGATTTGTATTGACCGCTTTTATTTTGCAGTTTTATTTACAACTTCGGCCTTTTTATGTAACATTAAATGAGAGTTAAAACTTTGGCATACAATTTTGCGCAATTAACATACCATTCATTTGAGCATGCATAGAAAGCATTAGAAGTGGTAGTAAATTATACTTTCCACAATTTATATCATGCACAGATGTAAGTAATTATATACATGTATGTGCGCATAGGAATGTAAATATATGTAATATATATCGGGGAGCTGCAACGAGAATATCCTTTTCACTAACCTTCGAATCACCACTCGGATTTTTTTTATTCAATTTAGTGCGAGTGTTGATCCTTAGCCAAATTGGTTGCAAACATACATGCTGTTATTCGTTATATAGTTATACTTATGTGGTTTGAGCACAGATTTACACTCGAGTGTTAGCATGCTCAGTGTGAGTGTCAAGATAGTGATATATGTATACTTTTCAAGTTTTCTGTGCAAATAAAATAATAAAATCTTTTACTTTTTCACAAAACGCATTTATTTTTAAAAAATTTCAAGACTCTATGACACAAGTTATCGTCAAAATAATGTTTATTAAAATTGTTTAATTAATCGCCATTTGTTGTTTCTAAAATGAAACTAATTTAGTTTCATAGAAAATAGCTTTAGGTGCAAATTTTCTTAATTGTTTCTTCAGTGCAGCAGCTTCAACAGAGATTATTATTATGAACAAATTCATTGTTTGACAGGGGAGCAAGTTTATCCCATTCGCATAACAAAGCAGCAATACATGTAACGAAGTACACAAAAGTTTTTTTCGAAACACATAATATCTTAAACCAATAGAGCATTTATGGGTATCCTCCCTTTTGAAGCTATAAAGCAGTACGACTCTTTAAACCAGCTTAAAGAAACCATTGTTAAAGAATGTGAAAAAATTTATATAATGACGATCGGAAAATTGGCATATGCAATGCAGCGTCGAGTGCAAGTGTCCAAATTCACAAGGGCCAATCCATTTCTTATTAATTTATTTTAAACCAAAAAATTTCTATGAGCGAAATTTATTAATGTTTTTTTTTTTTTTGAAATATGATTTATGCTTTGTAAATATGTTCTTCGGTACAGCATTTTAATCATCTTACTTTAAGAAACATTCCACAAATAAAACTGAACGTGTTGAGAAAAAAATAAAAAATCATGTTTTACATATAGCTATTTTAGTAGGGTAGTTTGGAACCGATACACATTTTTAAGAGTTGGCGAATTCGAACATGATCAAACAGTCTCGAACATACATAATGCAGCTCTCTAATATATGTACATATATGTACGCCTGACAACTGAGGTTAAGAATTTAGGCTCATTCATAAGGATACTAGTTATTAACTAGAATGTTACTTGCTTTAATCTTTTCTCGGAACTTTCGCATGATAATTTGCACTCCTAACCACTAGGCTATTGAGGCCGTAAACGATTCAATTCTGAGGGGTGGGAAAAATAATACTATACAACTTTAATAGATAAATTACACACGCCAACTAAATACCATCTTAGAATATATGTGTATATGCTGGCTCTCGCCGTTTTGACTGGGATACGATTTTAGTAGCGCAGGTAATATGGTTTAAAAATAAAAGTACTTTGGTTTTCTCAGGTATATTTTCATCCTGGTAAATGCATGTGTACATATATCAGGTAGCTAACATAAAAATTAATCACACCCTCTCTATTACTATTTAATGCATTTAATCAACATCTTGTTTTCTCTTGGATTAAATTAATGAATATTTTGGTCAAAGATGCATCTGTAAATCATTAGACAAGTTCATACTCGCAAAAACTTGATTGTATCACTTGACATATTACTTTCTATTATTGTATGCTTATACGTACTATTAATGTATTTTTATAGGTATATGTATTGGCGACAGCAATAGCCGTGATGCTATTATTCGGAAGGTCATGGGTTCGAGTCTTTCCCCAAACCATCATCCAAATTTATAAACAATTTAATGAAATAAGAAAATAAGTTAAGTTTTCTAAATGCTTTTTCATCTCTCCGAGTGAAATCTCATCAAAAAGCCAATAGCTTGAAAAACAACATTAAGACGCACACCACAAATTGGAAGAGGAGTTTCGCCAATTATATGTATGTATATATGTATTAAATGTACTTTTAACGGAGATTCTTATATTTTCTGTATGTAGCTGACCATAAACAATAACCGATTATTCCATGACAAACACCAACACCCCTTCTTTCAGCCTGAAATAGTGCAAAAAACTCGCATAATTTGGCAGAACATGATTTATCGTGGAAAATTTTCAAATTCCAATGAGGATAAGGGGAGATGTGCGTTGGTGGAATGAAATTAATGGATATATAAGTTTGTATGAGAGAGAGTGTGTGCTTATTGCTTTGGCACAACGTGCAAGTACTTTGAGCCTTATAAAGATCTGCTGTTGGGTTTTTTACCTCATAACGATTTCTAAAGTGATTGCATGGATGTAGTGTGGGCGGTGCATATATATGAAGCAAGCTTTTGTTTTTGTTTTGTATTGAATTTGGAAAATGTATTGCTTAAAATTTGCCATTTGACAATTAGGAGCGTGTGTCAAACATATTATTGCTGTGTGCTTAGGGCAATGCTGATGGTGTGCATTTCTGGAATGAGTGAGATGCAATCTTTTATGGCAGGTATATTTAATTGTATGCATTGTTTACATGGATTGTGCATAAACATAGTAGAATTTAATACCTTTCATGAATACGAAATGGTTTATAAGCTTTGGTTCGAAGTATATAAGTACCAGAAGACGAAGAGAACTGCCAACTGAGTTGATTTAGCCATGTCCGTCTATCTGTCAGTCAGTTTGATGGTCCGTCTGTTTATTCGCAAACTATTCTCTCTTTCGGCCAACTATATCATATAGTTTCCATAAAACCGCTTTTTGTCAAAAAATCCATTAAAAAGCATTTAACCATATGAGAACTATATGACATAGTCCACTGATCCGGATGACTAGATACGAAACTCTCTCAAAATCTCGATTATTTTCTTTGGGCTGGTAACGAAACCAAATGAAGGAACTTTGAAAAGCTGATGGTAAACAAGCCTAAGTAACACATAAAATACAACATTTTTCATCAGAAAAGCATTATAGGCTATTCATAAATTTCATTAAGCTCAGTAAATTCGTAAGTTGAAGTTAAGAATAAACATTGTTTGTATTTTTTAAAAACAAATATTTGCCAAGAGTAGTTGTTCATTCAATTGTTTTTGTACGCAATTAATAATTTTCCTGTGCGAGATAATGGTCGGTTTTGGAGGAGAAAGCATGTGCAGGCAATTTGTAGAATTTATACTATTTGTGTTCATTGTTTGATAGTGTGTGATAATAAATGTAAGCAATATTCATTCATATTTGAATAAGATTCGTCCTGGGTATTTTCAGCACGTTTCAAGTAACATGCATTTCACTAATGAATAATTATAAACTTTTGTATATATGAATATAAAGTAGTAAGCAAGTAAAAGAGTGAAAAGTAAATATTTACAGCTGCTTGCACTTCAAGAGAAACCCAGAAAATTATACGCTGATTGTTAATTATGCTTCTTAATGAGGCCGTGAACTGTGTGCTCTATCTACCGCGGGTATATATTTTGGGTCTGTGATACCAATGGTATAAATTAC
Source organism: Neoceratitis asiatica (assembly GCA_030068015.2). NCBI lineage: Eukaryota > Metazoa > Arthropoda > Insecta > Diptera > Tephritidae > Neoceratitis > Neoceratitis asiatica. The sequence goes on from CM061524.1 coordinate 83,715,736, forward strand.
GTAAGAAACAACCCCGGGTATGAATAGTACATGCAGTGATTGTTTTTAGTATTGCCTTCATCTCTTTATGGTGCAATATTTTCATCAGCATGGAAAAATTCACCTCAATGCCTTAGAAGCGGTTACATTTTTTTAACTTAAAAGAACAAGACCAAAGGACTTAATTCCTCAACTCTTTAATATTTAAGGATTTGAATGATACCTCTTTTTAAAAATATCCAGTTGTATTGGAAAAAATAAAAAAATTAAAATTGTCTCTATACCTATACGGGTCTATCCGGTTCTGGCTGTTTCAGCTTAAGCGGTAGCAAAGTCAGAGGAAAAGTGCCTGAAATTGTGACATATATACTTATTGCGTAAACTTGGTATTTCCTTTTAACCTCTATAAAAGTCAAGGGAGCTTTTGAAACAGAGAAAGAGGAACTTAGTTACTATTTAGATAAATTTTCTATGAATTTTTATTACAAGAAATCAAGTGAACTACCCCAATAATAGAGAATACAGCAGTTCAACAACGTAATCCTTCTTTTCAACAGGCACAGGAAATACCTTCACATTATATTATCCTGCACCAAAATAGTTGAACATTCAATACATGAGAAATATGGTATAAATAACCTCAGATCCATACAGGCTCGCGAAGACCAATTCCGGTAGAAACAACAAAAAAAAGTGCCGCGACAAGCTCCGATAAAAACTGGTATGTAAGTTAACGTCCTTGTGAAAACTACATAAGTATATAGCTGGTCAGGCAAAAAACTTCTTCTCTTCTTCTTCTTCTTTGGTGTAGGTACCCCACGCGATTATAGCCGAATTTCGAATTTTCTTCGCTGCTTGGCGTCAGTTGGAAATACCAAGTGAAACGAAACCACTCTCCATTTGATCCTTACAAAGCAGAGGAGCTCTTCCTCTTCCTCTGCTTCCGCCAGCAGGTACTCCATCGAGTGCTTTCATCCATTTTGGTGATATAATAAAATGCTTCAAGAACAGCCTGCCATCATGTGATCATCCTAGGGACCATGGTCATATTACACGGATAAACAAGCTACTGGAACCTCAGTTTACATAATATACTCCGCTTAGCATTCATAATTTTTTTTCTCTTAAATTTTTTTAAAATCCAAACTAATGTATTCCAGATATTTTTTCCATATCAGTCATCTAACTATTAAAGTTTACATTTCATAACAATCTTCTTATTTATGAACCTTTAAAAGCCTATGCATGCAAGCTTTATACAGTAATGTACACATAGAGACACACATATGTATTTGGGAACATATGCGTTATTACGCTATACAATTGTGAATTTTCCACTAAAATAGTAGTGTGACTACTTCTTGACAGAGATTCGTGCTCACCCCGCAATTAAGCCATTAACCGATACATACTGAATATTATCTATATAATAATATGTAAAAGTGGGAACATGTTAATAAGAAAAATTATCGCTAATGCAAATGTACATATGTATATGTAATCATTACTTTAGTGAGCAAACGCTAGTTATTAATGCCGCATACAAATGTACATTAATACATATGTATAATAGCAATTGGAGCCATGTATTTACACAAAATTTAGCTTCTTTGCATTCACACGCATGTCCTGCTTTGGGCTGTGAATATCCTGTTTGGTGAATTTGCATTTCAGCTTTTGCAGGTAGATTTTACATATGGGTGGGGTGTTATAAGGAAAATGGAAATAATATAAAATTGGTTATGTTTCAGTTTTGGAAAATAGTACCAAAATCTGAGTCTAGCTTTATTTCCAACAACGGCTGAAATATTTTAACGTAGCAAAGGTCTATCAAAGAAGTCGTCTAGACAATTCCTTGACACTTTGCACATAATGAATGAATTTCATTCGTTTCTCTTTTATATAAATAAAACAGGTTAGCAGCATATAGCACAGATAATCCAGTTTTTAGTTTCATTTTCAGTCGACATTTCATTACTTGTATAAAAATAAGACCTGTGGACGGTAGTGGAAACTTCTCGTACTCGTTCTAATTGGTTTATCATATACAGTAGAACTTTCTGGCTTTACCTTATAATATATCATCTATTAATACATATTCCCCTGTGAAATGAAATATTTTGTAAAAGGTGTACAATAATCCATAAATTCCGTTTTTAACAATTGGTATGGTAATATCAGTGGCTTAACAATGGTAAGTGAAAGATTTTATAACGCTGTTCCCCGCAGCTTGCTTGCAAAAGGAAACCAACCCAAAACAATTTTTTTGAAGGCCTGTATTATATGTGAAGTATCTAATGTAATAAAAAGTTATAAAGGAGAGATGAGCGCGAGCGCTTAGCGGACCGTCATCAATTTATTAGCATTACTATATATGTATGTTATTAGTAAGGACAATAGATGCATTAAAAATAGAAGGAAAAAAGTTGCTTAGAATGATACATTACACCTGAATCAAGATCGAACCTTGAATATAACTTTGGATGATTCTAAAGTCGGTTACCCAAGCCGACATGAAATACATGAAATTTATGTTATTTCCTTCCAATTGAGAAAAAAACACAAATTTGTTTTATTGCCTTTTGCTTCATGGCACCCCTCCGTACATATATATTATTCCATATATGAACATATTGTATAAGAATGCAATTATATAGGTAGAAATGTATGTATATGCGTGAATTCATATTACTATTTTGGCACCGATATAGGTAGGTAGGTAGAAGCTTTTTAAAAAATTTGATGTAAAAACATTTAACTATGTATCCAGAATGATTCTAATATTAATAAATACAATATTCATTCATGTAAACATTTCCTTAACATTTAAATTCAATTGATTTTCACCTTTCAATAAACCTTAAATTGTACCTGCGGAAAAGCATCTTAAACCAAACTTTTCCATTTTTTTCACGTTTTTTTTTTTACTTTCACATAACAGAAAAAAAATTGTAAGAAATTATGAAAAATAAAAATTATTATTTTATAACCGCCAGTTGGTGGCTAACCAAAAATAGCGTACATAAAATATATTTACCTGTGAGTAAGTATACTCATATGTGCGAAACATCAAAACAAAGTAAGCACAAGTAAACACACTCGCCCAAGGCCAATACATTTATTTGAGTAATTAACAGTGTTGAATGATTGAATGGTAAAAAGAGCAAAAGTTAGACGGCAAGCGATGGATGCTGATGGGGCGACAGGAAGAGTGTCTCCCTGCCGTATTAAATGGAGCAAGTGAAAATTAAGGGAAAATTAAGATCATTCATCATTCATTTTGGTTGATACGAAGCAAACGTCAAGCTGTGAAGTTGTGATCTTATTAAGCTCTGTGAAATTTTTAATTTTCATTACTTTTTTATTTAATTAAATTAGATAAATCTAAATTTAGTGTTGTTAAATAAATTTTGGAGCACCTTAAAGCTAAGTGATACAAATATTCTGTGTTTTTAAACTTTAAATAGTTTTGTATAAGTGAATTCTTATATTCATTTTTTCTAACACTTGCTGAGTCATTAGTTGTTTATATACAATTTAATTGCTTTTGTTCGTATACATTTGTTTTTGTTATTTGTGTATTTTTTTATTTTTATTTGTTTGTTACAGCTGTTTGCGTTCTGTATGTTAAGTGTCATAATACAGTGAAACTAAAACTGTTCACTGGAGATACTATCAAATTTTATCAGCTGATTTCATTTAGCCTCAAATAGTGTAAATAATTACATTTTATATTTTATCATATATACATATATATTTGCTTATACTTGCTTGTCAATATGAAGTGCGGTTTTGAAAATTGCCAAGTCAAAGGCGATTCAGAACGTTTTCTGTCTTGCTGGCTTTGCGATGGCATTGCCCACTTGAAATGTGCTGGACTGACCGGACGAATTCTAGACGCAATTAACGATGGCAAGGGAGTTCGTTGGTCCTGCTTGAGGTGTCGATCAACTGAAATTGATCTCTTCAAGCTGTTTCTTTCCAAAAATGGGTTCTCCCAATTTGGAAAAGAATTGTCTGTTTTGAATGATAAATTCAAAGAATATGAAGCCATGTTCATAAACAATAGAATTAATTAATCTTGCATCTCCGGGTCCTCCTATTAATAAATCCATTACTAGCATCGTCAATGAGTCCGAAATTGCTTCACCAACTGCTGAAATGTCGTCAACATCTAATGGTGTTAAACCGTCTGCTAACATTTCAAATAAAAAGTTTTTGAACGAAAACTAAAACATTGTTGTTAAGCCCCTGCAACCAGTTTCTCAGGCAACTTCGAGGAGGTTGGTCGTGGTGCCTGCAACGAAATCTGTTTTTGTCTCGAGATTTGCAAAAGATACCTCGGCCGAGGATGTAAAGAATTACGTTTTATCTAAAATTGAAACTGACAATTTAGTTGTTAGAAAATTTAATTTTACATACGAACGGAATATTTCATCATTCAAAAGTGACATCGGGTAACCTAGTCCATACACCAACAATATCGTCTGAATCGTCCATCTGAACTCCTTAAAAAAGTCTCTTAAAGAAAGTATTTTTACATCTATATGGAAAGAATTTTTTATTATACCCCTTCATAAAAATGGAAACAGATCTTTGATAGAAAATTACCGAGGTATAGCTAAACTATCTGCGATTCCTAAATTATTTGAATCACTTATCACTGATCATTTGACTCATTCAATCTCTTCATTTATATCACACTCCCAACATGGATTTGTTAAAGGAAAATCTACAACCACCAATTTACTTGAGTTCACTTCTTATATCATCGATGCGTTCAGAAAGAACAGCAGCGTTGACGTAATATATACTGACTTTAGCAAAGCTTTCGATAAGGTGTGTCACTGGTTCTAATCATGAAACTTGACTTACTGGGTTTCCAACCAAAATTTTTACAATGGATCTCCACATATCTGTACGATCGAACTCAAAGAGTAATGTTTAAGAATTCCGTTTCAGATACCGTTAATGTTTCTTCAGGAGTACCTCAGGGTAGCCATCTAGGCCCGATTTTGTTTTCACTATTTATATTATATTCAGATAAAATTTTCAAAACTTTTCATGTATGCGGATGATGTAAAACTTTATAAAACTTTATAAATCTTCGGCAAATGAAGGTATCTTACTGCAAACAGACATAAACAGCATGGTTGAATGGTGTAAAATAAATCAGATTCCCCTAAATCTTAAAAATGTAAAGTTATGTGTTTCTCCCGAAGATTCACACAGACAATTACTTACACTTTAGATAATTACAGTTTGGAGCAGGTTCACATCTTTATTGACCTAGGGATCACTATGGACCCTAAACTGAACTTCACACATCATATTGGTGTAATACTCAACAAAGCCAAAGGCATCTTGGCTTTTGTAAAACGTTGGTCAAAGGAGTTTAATGATCCTTATGTTACAAAAGCTCTGTATGTAGCACTAGTGAGACCCATTATTTAATACGGCTCGGTGAAATACGTGTATTTTTCGATTTAGAAATAAGGCATTATATTGGCCTAGGATAAACTTATTACAAAAAAAATTTATTTGGAATATATAGGCGTGCAAAGTAGGCCTAACAATAAAGTGGGGTGGTGAAATAAATATGGTCTTATAAAATAAATTATGATTGGCATTTTTATACAAATTTTTTTTTACAATTGGACTATATTTATCAATCACGATATGTGAATAATAACATATATGTTGATTGAAGTTGTACATAAGGTTGTGAGATGCTGGTACACACTTTCAGTTTTCAACCAAGTTATCGTTTCTAAGTGTTTTATTTTAATGGTTCAAAGTTAAAAATCGGCATAACGACAAGTTGGCTCTTACAAAATTATATCAGAATAATATTCCTAGACTGTACTTTCGTACACATTTGAAGAAATGAGCAAGCTAAATATTGATATTGATAATACAGGAGCTACACTAAACTCGCTCAAATGGCACAATCTAAGCACAGAAATTTTTACATTCATGATAGAAGTCAAAGCAACACTAACAAGAACTTCTCAAAAATATACATACAAACAAGTATACTGCACAATACTCTTCTTCTGCACCATAATTAATCTTCTTTTTTTCACCTCCTACAGTTCGTCCCAACTTAACAATTTCAACAACTATAAAATCAGTGTTGGTATTGCCACTTTCATCACGTCATGTAACGTCAAGCTTTTCAGCAATTAATTTTCTCTTTGTTGAGAAGATAATTTCCAATAGTCGGCTTTCAACTACAACCACAACAATCAAATTGTGCGAAAAAGCAAGAAAGTGCTACAAATTATATCAATAACATTTTTCTGGTTACACTTTGGTGTTTACTAAATTAAACGCCATGGCAGCCCTTTTTGGACTCATTTCGCCTATGTGGTATGCTTTGTTTTAAAACCACACTACACTAGTACAATTTTAGTTTACGCCAATAGCAGTGATTTTTAGTTAGGTATGCTTTAGTTTTGCTTCGCAGATGGGAGCGATATTTACAATAGTTCTTTCTTAGATTTGCAAGGGCAGATACAGTTGGATTTACGATGTAAATATACACCCTCCCCCCTCTCTCACAGAGCCAACGAAAACTTACACATTCATAAAAACTGGTAGTCAAACAGTATGTTTGAAACGTTTTTAGAGTATGTCCATTAGATTTTGATCCCTTTTTTGATGAGTATATCTCATGTATTACGGAATTCAGTAAATTGGTATAAAGTCATTTCTCCCTTTATTATTACATACAATATACAAATAAAATATACGTTTAGTTATAAAGGGTGTTTTTTTATAGAGGTATAGAACTTTAAGTTGCAATAAAACAACGATGGATTATTCGATTGACATGAATTTTATTTATCCGAAAGATAATCTTTTGGCATTACATTTCAAACATGATTTCTGGCATATGACCGCCACGGCTGGCGAGGATGTAGTCCAATCTGGACTACCAATTTTCGATGACTTTTTCCAACATTTGTGGCCGTATATCGGCAATAACACGGCGAATGTTGTCTTCCAAATGGTCAAGCGTTTGTGGCTTATCCGCATAGACCAATGACTTTACATAGTCCCACAGAAAGTAGTCTAGGCGGTCACCAAACGTGTCTTTCAATAAATCTATTGTGGCACGAGCTATGTGACATTTTGCGCCATCTTGTTGAAACCACATCTCCTGGACATCATGGTTATTCAATTCAGGAATAAAAAACTTAGTAATCATGGCTCTATACCGATCACCATTGACTGTAACGTTCTGGTCACCATCGTTTTTGAATAAGTACGGACCCATGATTCCACCAGCCCATAAAGCGCACCAAACAGTCAGTTTTTCTGAATGTAACTTGAGGATTACCTTCACTCCAAATGCGGCAGTTTTGGTTGTTGACGTAGCCATTCAACCAGAAGTGCGCTTCATCGCTAAACAAAATTCGCTTATGAAAATCGGGAACAACGGTAATCTCGTTTTGGGCCCATTCGACGAATCTACGCCTCACTTGATGATCGTTTGGCTTCAATTCTTGCACGAGTTGGATTTTGTAAGCACGCAAACCAAGATCCTTCCGCAAAATCTTCCATAAAGTCAATGCTATGCTCTACAGCAGCAATAGCTTCTTCTGTACGCACCGTACGGCGTCTCTGGGGATGCGAGTTATCAAAAAGAGTAAACGTGGTGCGAAAACGTTCCATGATTAATCGAATTAACTGCTCTGATGGACGATTTTGTCGACGATAAAATGGACGTAGTGCGCGATACGTTTTCCGCACAGAACCATTATTTTCGAAATAAAATAAAATTGAGTGGTGCGGTAAATAAACAAAACTATCAATTCTGGCGCGAAGAAAATCCACAAATTATCCATCCGCAACCATTACATTCACCTAAATTGACAGTTTGGTGTGATTTTTGGTCTGGTGGAATTAGCGGTCCGTACTTCTTTCGAAATGAAGCTGGAGCACCGTTACTGTCAATGAAGAGCGGTACAGATCGATGATAACCAACTTTTTATGGCCACAATTGGAAGGAGTTGATCTTTACAACAGTTGGTTCCAACAAGACGGTGCTACGTGTCACACATCACGTGAAACAACCGATTTATTGCAAGAATGGTTTGAAGATTCGATTATTTCAAGAAATTGTGACATTGAATGGCCTCCAAGAAGTTGTGTTTTAACACCATTAGACTACTTCTTGTGGGGACGTTTGCAATAAACCGGACACTCTTCAAGCTTTAAAAGTCAATGTTGAAATTGCTATTCATGACATATGACTTTATTGATTGGAAAAAGTGCTCAAAAATTTTGTTCATCGAATTCGTTCCTGCAAAAGAAGTTGTGTAGACCACTTGAATGCTGTTATAGTCACAACTTAATTGTACCGATTGTAATTCACATTGAATAAAAAACATTTGAATTTCCTTAACAATTAATGTGTTTTTTTTTTAATCATATCACTCTTAATGGAAAACCCTACAGTTAAGGGGATACATTGTATCTGAGCGAAAGCGGTTAGATAAAGTCTGAATGTAGATATTCAGTCATGTACAGCAGTACACATATGCTCTTCCGTGTTGAAATTTCTTTTTATATTGCATTCACCTCAGTTTATACACATATTTGATTTTTGATAATCACCTTTCACATATATGTTTGATGTTACAATACATACACCACAATTCTTACCAACTTGCAACCAGATCATTACTATTTTCTCTTTGCCCGTTTATTGTTGCTGCCAATTGGTTATTCTTTTGCTTTCAGGTGGATATTTTGAAATAAACATCAAAGTTGTCTTCTTACGCCATTTCTCGTAAGAAAACTTTGCTATTTCATTACAAATGCTATAGCATCTCATCAAAAAGGTGGAGGGAGAGTGTTGGAAAATATAGGTAAACACATACGCTTGCAGTAAATAAGTTCGATTAAAGTAATGCAAACCACAATTCCGAATATAAATGGCTTATTCAAATATTCAATTAATGTTTTTAGTTTTACTACAATGCATTGTGACGAACTGATAGTTATACATCTATGTATGCATTTTTATTATCATGTTCAAATGTAAATATATTTGAACATATTGCCGAACTGATAGTTATAAATCTATGTATGCATTTTTATTATCATGTTCAAATGTACATATATTTGAACATATTGCCGAGGGGATAATTGTCGCTTAGGTCTATGTTTTTATTGAAATGGATATGTGTGGACTGTATGTATTTTGCTATTTTACTGTATGTGTACATGTTTTTATATCTTCATGTTTGCGGACGTGAAAGATTTATAGTGATTTTATCTTTTGACTTACATTTATATATGACATAAAATATTAAAAGGCATATGACAAGTAAAACTATTAGTATTAGAAACAAATGTCCGTCATCATCATTTTTGGCCAATTTTTCAATATCCTTTTTGAGTCTGTTTAATTCTTTGTTATTACTTATATTGTTGATTTGTAGTGGAGTTATGCTGTCCTCAGAAATGTTGTGTATGGCTGTGGCTATTGGATCCTGTTCTGTATTGATTGTGCTCTGTATTTTGAATATTTGTAGACCTGATAGGGTGATGCCTTTGTGCCTGGCAGTGCAACCGGACTTGATGGAAAGAATTCCTTGGGCTGGAATTTCCATTATTTCTGCTTTCCCGTTTCCGCAATCTAAATGTAGCGTAGAATTTCGGAATATTTTGTAAATCCATTTATTTTCTTGGGATAGTTCTACCCATAAGGGACCTTTCTTTATTTCTTCATATTGGCAGTCTGCAAGGCTTCCTTTTAATAGTGGAGATAGTTCACAAGTCTGATGCAGCGCAGGTTGCCAATGGCGATTTTCCTTTACATATTAGATGATTACTTAAACTTCTCGTGCATTTATTCAGTTGCGCTTGTGAAATGAAAAAATATGAATTGAGACCAAAGTTATAAATCAAAAATTCATTTCTTGGTTTTATCTTTATGATTTTTTCTTTGTGCTCAAATGGAATCGGTATTGGTTTGTAGATTTCTGAAGGTTCGCTCTGTATGAGCGATATTTCTGCCTTAATTACCAACTTGTTGTCAATTATGAGTCCATATGCTCTCAATAGGTTGTATACATTACGTAATTGGTTGTTGCCTTGCTGCCCAGGTATTTGTAGTTTTGATGGCAGCTTTTCGCTAATGAGGGTCAATTCTTTGTTAAGTTGTGTAGGAGTTATGAGCGCAGGGTTAATTTGCCCATGGTTCAAATCTATTAACAATTCAATTATGGAATTTTGAATCTTTTCACATTCGCTCAATAAAATGGTGACTTGGGTTATTAGCATCTGGAACTGGATCGCCATTTTATCTCTGTTTATATTTTTGATGATTTCCGACTGATATCTGTTTATTTGTGTGTTTATTTTTATGAATTGCACATTTACTTCATTAATATTTTTGTTAATAATGTTTGCTGTAGAATTTATCAATGACACTTGAACTTTTAGTCTTTGTTTGATGTTGTGTTGGTTGTTGAGTAGTGTTCTTAGATTGGACTCCATTTGTTCTTGATTGTCTTCATCCATTAACCCAAATAGCACATTGTAAATGGATCCAATCCATTCCAATGGTGCCCTTCGCGGCCTTTTGTTGTACACAATCAACTCGTGATTGTGTTTTATTGCTTCATAACGCCTTCCTATTGATAGTGATATGACCGTGCATGCTTCCTCAAATTCCGATAAGAGATTGCAATGACTCTTTATGCGATCCACACAGTTTGGCATCATGTTCATTTGCTCAAAGTACGAGTGTAGATCATAGTATATCACCAAATCCCAAGTTGAGGTTATGACATCCATTTTCCCTAGTGAATCTAAATATATTGCAGTATTTTCTGGTAGTATATTTACTTCTCCACTGGTTCCATTTTGACTTCTGACTGCTTTGACTACATTTATTGGTGTAATACAAAACAGAGCCATAAGTAGAAGTGCACATATGTTTGTACTTGGTCTGTGCTTTGCCGGTTTACTTGATTTAAATGTAGTTAGTACCTGTGCTAGTGATTCATCCGCTCCCTCTTCTCGATTAGTGTCTGGTGATATAACTAGGGGACATAACTTCTGAATCTGTCGTTTCAGCGCACTATTCTGTAGTTTCAATGTGGCGACTCGAACTCTACCATCAAGTCCTGGATGTCACTCTATTATTCTACCAAGCGGCCATTTAGCTGGTTGGGTATTCTCATCCTTTACTATGACTATGTCACCTATTTTCATATCTTCTGCTGGTGTTTTCCACTTATTTCTCTGTTGGAGGGTGTGTGGATATTCATCCTTCCAACGTTTCCAAAAATCTCGCTGAATTTTTTGTATCAGCTTCCATTTATTCAAATATGATATATTGTTATCATCTTCTGAAGATGGTATCGATACCAATGGTCTCCCGATTAGAAAATGGCCTGGGGTCAACGCATCCATTCCGTTTTCACCATTAATGGCATATAGTGGGCGTGAGTGTAATGATGCCTCGATCTGTGCTAGAACAGTAGACATCTCCTCAAATGTTAGCTTTGTGTCTCCAATTGCTCGTTTCAAATGATATTTCATTCCTTTTACACCAGCCTCCCATATTCCACCAAAATGTGGGCCTGCCGGGGGGGTAAGATGCCAAGTAAGTTGCTCATTGGCTAAAATTGGTGCAACTTCAGAATTTTGTTTTAATGCTTTTTTATAATTTTTGTCGATCGATTTGCTTGCACCCACAAAGTTGGTTCCATTGTCGGAATAGATGTGAAGAGATTTTCCTCGTCTGCCAAAAAATCTCCTTAGTGCTGCCAAAAATGCTTCTGCTGACAAGTCACTGACTTCTTCCAGATGTATAGCTTTGGTTGAAAGGCAGACAAATACTGCGACATATCCTTTGAAGGATACTCTATCCTACTCCAGTATGTGTAAAGGGACTGGATATCGACACTCTGGCTAATGGAAGATCACCCATGAGCTGTGTTGCAGCAGCTTGCTTGAATCGTATGCATTTACAGCAGATACGTATGCAATGTTTCACAGTATTTTTTAATCAGATTATCCAGTATTGTATCTGATGACTGCTTCTGTTAACCGATTTCCACCATGTATGGTAGTATAATGAGCATCTTTAATAATTAGTCCCGCCAAGTTTGATTTTGGTATGACTATTGGGTATTTTTCATTATAAGTTAGCTCTGAATTTGTAAGCCTACCTCCAACCCTTATTATGCCATTTTTGTCCAAGAAGGGGTTGAGGCTTGCTAATTTGCTCGAACTCTTGACTGCTTTTCCATCAAGAAGTTTACTTAATTCTTCTTTATAAAAATTCTTTTGTGTTTGTCGGATGATCGTTAATGTAGCTGTATGAAGCTCCTCTGCCGATAAGTGTGAAAATTTGCGTGTCTCTTTCTTTTTACCAAAGCGTAAAATGGATGCTACCACTCTTCGTAGTTTTAGCCAACTTGAATATTTGTTTATTAAATTTTCTATAAAGGAATCTTGGTCTCTCGACGTCAATACCGTAAACCGTAATTTTTTTGTATTCGTTAATCCTTGTTAACTCTTGATCTTCTGTCGACGATAGCCACTTCGGTCCGTTCCACCAAATATCCATATTTAATAGTTTGGGAGATGGAATACCTATTGACCCCACATCTGCTGGATTGTCTTTCGTGTTCACGTGTCCCAAGGTTATTTGAGGTATACGTTTTTTAATGTCTTCTACCCGATTTCTAATAAATTTGTCTTTGTTCTTCGGATTTGCAATCCAGGCCAGGGTTATTGTTGAATCACTCCACGCATAAGCTTTGTGATCCCTTGCAATGATCGCGCACACTTTGCTCAACAATTTTGCTAATAGATGAGCAGTACAGAGTTCCAGCTTTGGTAAAGTTTTCCGATTTTTAATTGGATTAACTTTCGTTTTGGCAGTTAAAAGCTTTATGGATTTGCCAACTTTTACATATACCACTGCAGCGTATGCCTTTTCGGAAGCATCACCGAATCCGTGAATTTCTACATCACATTCCATGCTAGTTTCAATCCAGCGTGGAATACGTACTTCTTCCAATATGCCAACAGTGTCTATAAACAGCTTCCTTTCGTTTTCTAGATCATCAGAAAGCTGTTCGTCCCATCCAGCCTTTTCCATCCAAAGTTTTTGCATATATAATTTTGCAACCACAGTGATTGTCGATAGCCAGCCCAACGGATCAAATATTTGGGCGATTTGTGATAAAATACTTCTTTTTGTTATTTTCTTCGGCATTTCCAAATTAATTTTGAACTGAAACTCATCTTTCTTTGGATCCCAGTATAGCCCAAGGGTTTTCACTGCTTCATTTTCTTTTATTGGAATTATTTAATTTTCTCCCATAGTGGTGATGTTTTTGGTAATATTGTCGCAATTCGATAGCCATTTCCTTAAATGAAATCCAAATAACTGAAGATGCTTGCTGATTTATTTTTGGATCATAATACACTGATTAGGCGTATCTCCACCAGTCATGAGATCATCCAAATAAAAATCTTCCTTTATGATTTTTTGTAGCCAATTGTTTTCACTTGTGCATTTGTTGGCAATTTCAAATAATGCACGTACTGCTGAATATGGTGCTGAAGCGGTACCATAAGTCACTGTCGTCGACTTACACTTGATCTTATTCCGAAATTTTTATTTGCCGGAACATTTTTTCAACATCTGCTGTGATTACTACTTTCCATAGTCTCCACTTGAGGATGATATCAAACACATCCCTTTGAAGTTTGGGTCCTGTCAACATGATATCGTTTAGGCATTTTCCATTTGAAGTTTTGGCTGACGCATCAAAAACAACACGAATTTTTGTAGTTAATTTATCCTCGCGTATAACAGCATGGTGTGGCAAATAATACTTCCCATTTACCTTCTCGTTTGCTTTTATCATATGCCCAAGGTTTTGGTATTCGTAAATGAATTCCTTGTAATCATTGCAAAGCTTTTCACTCTTTTTGAACTTAGCTTCCATGGATAGCAACCGAGCAACTGCCTGTTTACGAGAGTCACCCAGCTCCATGTCATATTTAAATGGAATTTCCACAATGAATCTTGTGTAGTGGTTTTCTCAAACTTTTTCATAAATTTCGTCTTCTACTTTAGCTTCTTCATCTTGTTCTTCCTCTAGCTCCCAAAATCTCTCCAGGTTGGTTACTGCCGATGTGACTTTGCCTGGTTTCTTTTGCTTAATTATTCCAGACAAAATACAGCCAAACTTCGTCGCTTGTGCAAGAACTCCATTCTGCTTTTTTATGCCTTTTTCTATTATTCTGCCGAATATATCGCCACCAGTCACTATGTCAATTCTATCGGCTTTGTTAAAATGTGGGTCAGCAAGGGTGTAGTTTTTCCATTTGTTGAAATCAAACTTGAAGGATTGATCGGGTTGAGCAGTTGTAAGAGTTGGTAGAACTATGGCATCTTCAATTTCAGCAAATTGGCTGAGGAACCGTGGTTTAATTTCTACTTGAACCTTGCATTTTGATTCACCCACCACAACATCGCCTAGTCCATGAAGTTTCGTCTTGATTTTTGTTTTTGGAACACCTAATATCTGTGCGGCTTCTTCTGATATTGATATTATTTGTGATCCTTGGTCAATAAGCGCCTTTTTTTAACGGCAACTCTATGCTGATGTGCGCGCAATTTTGTTAGCTCTTGCAAAAGTTTTTATAATTATTAAATAAATCGCCTTACCAAAAGTAAAATAACTTGGCGGGCGTATCTTTTTGCAAAATAAATATCGAATTACCAATTGGTAAGATAGAGGATGGAAAAAAAGTGTGACAAATGCAAAGGTTCTATTCGTACAGAACTGCAGAAAATTCGATGTGAAGGTGTGTGTGGTAAATATTACCATCTAACAACAAAATGCTGTGGTTTCGACCAATATAGTGTAAATACACTGGAGGAATGTGAGATGCTAAGGTTTATGTGTACAAATTGTTTGCAGTATGTAAATAATGTTGATGACATTCTTAAAGACATGCAAATGGTGGTGAAGAAAAATGGACAACATCTAGCCGAATATAAGAGCGAATTTGATAGTGCACTGAAGAAACACGAAAGCGAAATTAAGCAAGTACTGAAAGCGGTGGAGGTAGCATTCTCTGAAAGAATAAAGGCAATGCAAAAAGCACAGGATACATGCGAAAAAAGTGTGAAAGATGTAAACAAAATACGTGAAATAGCTGAATGTTTCAAGCGCAACAGTGAGCAAGTATGTGATGAAATAAAAAACAACAAAACTGACAATAAGAAAATGATAGAAGCCTTTAGCGAGGAAAATAAAAAAATATATACTGAAATTAAGAAAAATATAAATACGGAAGCCAAGGTATCATATGCAGCTGTAACAAAAACTGGAAAAGAAAACAAAACAAAAGAAGCGTTGCCAGATGTAAGAAAAGTACTTCCTATAATAATTAAACCGAGTAGAAAACAAGATGCTAAAATCACTAAAAATGACCTAAACTCAAAAGTGGATCCTAAAGATCTGCAAATAACGAACATAGTAGCTAGGCAAAGCGGAGTGGTAATTGTTGTAAGTGCAAATGTGCAAGAACGCGAAAAAATTAAAAATGCCATTGTAAATAATATTGGGAATAATTATGAAGTAAAGATTCCTAAAAAAGTGAAACCGGAAATCATTGTAACTGGTATAAATTTTAAATATGAGGATGATGAACTTATCCAGAGGATTAGACGGCAAAATAATTGTGTAAACGAAACGGAGATAAAAATGGTGAAGCAATATGAAGTTAAAAAGGGCGACAAAATATTCTATAATGCGATTCTAGAAATTGATATAGAAGCGTTCGCAAAGATACTAGCTGAAGAGAGGCTCAATGTTGGTTGGGATCGTTGTAGAATATTTGACGCAGTACAAGTTTTGTGTTGCTTTAAATGCAAGGGCTTTAATCATAAAGCGATTGATTGCAAAGAAAAAGAAGTATGCACTAAATGCTTAGGTGAGCATAAATATGCGGTATGCAATAAAGATGCTATAAATAAATGCATTAATTGTATTAGGACGAATAAGGAGCTAAATTTGGGACTAGATGAGAACCACGATTCCAGGGATAGAAACTGTCCTGTATATCAGCAGAAGCTAGCTGCAAAAAAAAGGAAGATTGGGTACTAGCAACCAAGAGCGGAAGGTGCAAACAACAAACAAAGGTCGAAAAACTATACAAATAAAAGCACAAACGTGCATAACTTGAGGTGTATATATCTTAATATTAATAGTATAATTGCAAATAAAGCTGAATTAGAACGACTTATGGAAATAAAAAAACCACACATAGTATTATGCGCGGAAACATGCACAACGGATTTAATAATGGATTCCGAGCTAGATATTATGACCTACAAATTGATTCGATGCGATTCCCACAGCAGGCATACTGGTGGTGTCCTAATGTATATTCACGAAAATTTACAATTTAATATAGTCTGCAATAAAGATTTTAATATGATTATATGGTGCATTATTATAAAAATTAAAAAATGCGCATTAAAATGGCAAATTGGTGTACTTTACCATTCACCAAGTAGCAGTGATGCTGAATTTATTACATATTTAAATGATATCATCACTGAGCACCTCAAGGAATCAATCAATAATATAATAATCGGAGATTTCAATATTAATATGAACATATCGTCAACATATTCTAACCAGCTAGCAAATACATTTACCCAGATGGCTATGATACAGAGAATTACCTTTAATACTAGAATAACAGAGCATTCAACTACAAAAATTGATTTGTTATTCAGCAATAATGATGAAATTAAAACTGAACATTTCGGTGAATATAGAATCTCAGATCATGAGACTATCCATTTTGAAGTGCCTACAAGAAAATATTGCAAAATGAGAGAATATTATAATGTCGTTTGTTGGGAGTATTACAGTGCAGAAAATCTACTAAACCTGTTGCGATCAATTGATCTGAGTTTGGTGCTTAGTGCTGAAGTAGAAAATAAAGTTCAAGTTGTGAACGATATACTAAACGAAGCCATGCAAAGACTAACATATGAGAAGAGAATTAGGAAGCAACTCAGGAACAAATGGTATGATCATGAGTTAACAGTACTTAATAAAAGGAAACTTGACCTCTATAATATTGCAAGAAACACGGGATATTGGGATGATTATAATGCCATTAAAAAATATATATAAGAGAAAAATTAAATATAAAAAGAAGAAATTCATGGAAGATCGAGTCACAAGAAATAAAGGAGACATGAAACAGATGTGGAAGTGTCTGAAAGACACCGCGGAGTGGACAAATAAAAAAAAAGATATTGCCAAAATAGTAATCAATGGTCAATGTATTGAGACTGAATATGATAAAGCCAATCTCCTAAACCAGTTTTTTGTACAAAGTATAGTTGAAATCAATGACAGCATTGAAAAAATACCTAATGCAACTGAATTCGACTCAATTAATGCAATTGAGACTTTTAAATTTATAAACATAGAGCTAAAGAGTTTAAAAATAAATATGGCGGGAAAAAGCTTCTGTCGGAAGGTGTGTTTAAAGATGCCATGACATACATTGCGCACTTGTATAAAGATATAATAAACGAGTCTCTAAACAGTGGCATTGTTCCTAGTTGCTGGAAAATATCCACAATAGTACCTGTGGAAAAAGTTAAAAATACAGTTAAACCAGAGGAGCTCCGTCCGATAAACACCTTACCTGTAGATGAAAAAATTATGGAAACTGTGGTGAAAAATCAACTGGTAGCTCACCTAGACAAACATAATGTGCTAATACCTGAACAATCAGGGTTCAGAAAGAGTCATTCATGCGAAACAGCACTGAACATGGTAATTGCGGAATGGAAAGTAGAAATCGCTGAAAAAAAAGTTGTGGTTTCCGTATTCTTGGATTTAAAACGGGCATTTGAAACTGTTGATAGAGGAGAACTGTTGAGCGTAATATTTAAGCTTGGTATCCGTGGAACAGCTTTTGAATGGTTCCGAAGTTATTTGAGCGTTAGGAAACAGAGGACGATTATTGGAAGTGCAGTTTCATCCGTCGTTGATGTAAATATTGGATTACCACAAGGTTCTGTGCTGGCCCCAATATTATTTACAATCTACATCAATGATATTAAGAAATGTTTGAGACATTGTAAAATACGGCTGTTTGCGGATGATGCATTGGTTACCATCAGTGAAACGAATGCATATGATGCAATGTTGAAAATACAAGAAGATTTAGACTCGCTATATAGATGGCTATGCATCAGAAAGATAAAATTAAATGTGGATAAAACAAAGTTTATGATAATTTGCAAAAACCGCAGCACTACGGGCAACAATCATCTAAGCAACATTGGGCTAAGGATAAAAAACGATGAACTTCAAAAAGTCGACAAAATTAAGTATTTAGGAGTATTAATTGATGAAAGCTTAACTTTTGGTGAACATATAAATTACTTAGAAAATAAAATTGCAAGAAAGATAGGCTTTATGTACAGAACATGTAAACACATTAGTCAGCGTCACAAATTATTAGTATATCGAACAATTATTGAACCGCACTTTATGTACTGTCCTACAATCCTGCTTTTGGCGAATGATACTCAAATAAAGAAACTACAAATACAGCAAAACAAGAGATTAATGAGATTAATTTTTAAATGTTCCCCAAGAACACCATAAATTACTATGCTAAACTCGTTAAACTGGCTTAGTATAAAGCAATCAATAAGTTTCTTTACATTGAAATTCATACATAATGTAAAACTAGGAATGTTACCGAAGTACCTAAGTTATAGAATACAATTAAATAATGAGACTCACAACTATGCAACTAGAAGTTGTAATAATATAAGACTGCCTAGAGTAAGAACTGAATTTGCAAAGAAAACTTTAGAATATATAGGTTATAAAATGTATAATGAATTACCTACCGCAATAAAAGACTGTGAAAATATTGATAAGTTTAAAGAAAAACTATTTTTATATTGTAAAACACTAAATGTGCAATAAAATTTGTTTTTGTAAACGATATTTGAATTAGGTCTTGAAGACCGTAAATAAATAAAGAAAAAAAAAATAACACGTGTTCCCCGCTTGCACGTTTTGCTCTCACTTGCGCTGTGGCCAGAATTACCGTTGTTAATCCTGCTTTTGTGGACATGGCTGCTTTTTTATTTGTAGTATCGAAAGGAAGGAGCTCATGATGACTGCTGAAGTTGCATATTTTACACTTCATATTACTAGTACAAGTTTCTCCTAATTTGTGAAGCAGGCATCTGTAGCAGATTTTATTGTCTTTGGCATATATATGCCTTTCATCCATTGATATGCTCTTGAAACTTCTGCATTCGGTTATAATGTGATTTGGTATTTTGCAGTAAGTGCACTGCCTAAATGTTTTTCTCGCGTTGGTCGACGTGTGATTCGCTTTAAATACTTGCTGCTTTCGGATTTTGTAACCTTGCTCCTTTTCGGCCACAGCTTTTAATGTCTGGAACTGATGATCCAAAAAGTCTCTAATATCAGATAACTTCTGCACTTCTCTGGTCTTTTTAACCATTTACTCATATAATTTGAGTCCATCTTTGTCCAATTTGTGAACTATGACTCGAGCAATAAATGGATCGGCGTCTTCAACTTGTATTCCTAGTGACTGTATTGCGTTAAGGCACTCATTTGTAGTATCGAGTAATTGCCTAACGCTTTCAGCATTGTCACTGTTTGTGGGCGGTTGATCCATTATTCTGTCCCACTGTGTTGTGAACAAAATTCGTTTGTTGTCGTACCTTTACTTTAGCAAGCTCCACGCTGCTTCATAGTTTTCGGTTGATATTTGCAAATGTTGTATCAACCTTGCTGCTTCGCCCTTCAAACAAAGACGAAGGCGTAGCATTTTTTCTGAGCTTGATAATTGCTCATTTTTATGAACCATATCCTGGAACACGTTGTAAAAATTAGCCCACTCTTTTATCTCACCGTAAAATGTTGGAATTTTAAGTTTTTCTAATTCCAAATTGGGTCGAAAATACGTTTTGGGTTCTTCTTTTCGAAGACAATTTTCTAAATGTGCGTATTTTTCGAAATATTTCGCAACTATTTCATTGTAAGCATCCTCAATTTCATCATTGAGATATTTTGTCATCTCATTGGTATACAAGCTGTCGATGCTGTTGTATATAGTCTCCAAATATTTCACTTGGGTAGAGTTTATAACGCTCTCTGCGCGTATTTCTGCCGTTTTTTCTGACAGCATTTTGATTTTCGCCATGAAAATCCTAATTTGGTTATCCTCGTTGGATTTGCTATTGTCTGTTTTAGACCCGGTCAGCTTTTCTATTAGTTGAAAAGTTTTTTCGCCGGAAATGTTTTTCTTTAGTCCCTGGACTAGCTGATCAATAAAACTCCGGGTTCTGCTGTACGAATCCTTTTGGAAATATTCTTCCTCCCATATCCATCTGCCATTAGTTTTTCATGGTTGGCGTCAAGGTCTTTTTGAAGCCTCTCTATTGCTTTTAGTGTATCTTCGGTTTTTGCTCTTGTCACTGATTGGCCTTTGATAATGTCTAACGTTTTTTGTACTTTTTCAAAGATTTCCATCTGAGCTTCAATCACTTTTTTTCTATTTATCCCTATGTTGATTGGATTTGAGTTCTTGCTAGTCTCCAAAGGAATCGTTGGAGGTAAATTGATTTGGTCGCCTGGTTGACCGTGCTGTGCCTCGACTCACAGCGAAGTTATTCCTTTGGACTGCAAATCTCTTTTCCTGTCACTGCGCTCAAATTTGAGGCTCGATTGGACCAATGTTAATAGGGTATTGCCTTAAATCTCACTTGAATTACCCCTTACCGCTGGTGGGGGGTGGTAATGCAAATAATTTTGAGAAGAAAAAAAGAAGCAGAACGATGGTCTTCGATTGAGAATGTTTTTATTCTGATTTATTTAATAATTTACTAGAGTTTATATACAAAATCTTAAAACTATGTTCCTAATCTAATTATGTATGTATATGTATGTGTGTGTTATTGTTTGCCTTAAGAGATATTTCTTAATAGAAACAAACAGTAGGTCTTTGTTTGTTCCTATTATTTATTTGCTTACTAGCAGACATAAACTATTTGTGTTTTGATAAGAAATGTCTCGCAGTAAGATGCAAATATTTGTATTTTTACTGTTTTTAGTTTTACTACAATGCATTGTGACGAACTGATAGTTATAAATCTATGTATGCATTTTTATTATCATGTTCAAATGTACATATATTTGAACATATTGCCGAACTGATAGTTATAAATCTATGTATGCATTTTTGTTATCATGTTCAAATGTACATTTATTTGAACAGCTCTCGTTTGGTCCCGAATGATTCAGAAAGGTTATTTACAATTCTGACTGCCTTTCTGATATTTTCAATATAAGTTTTGCAGTTCTTTGCCGCCATCCTTAAATAGCTCAGATGGTTATCCATCGGCTCTCTCCGCATTTTTGTTCCGATATGCTGTGTTGTTATGGCGGTTAGGTACCCTTTTTTAGTATTTTTGTTTTAAATTTTGTTTTCTAATTTGCTAGTAGTGAATTTAGTTGTGTGAAATTTAAAATTTTTTAATCTTAAGTCCACCAAAGGTAGAGATCATTGTAAAAAACTTCGAAAAAATAGATCCACCGAAAATGAAGAGAATGATGATTCTAAAGTTACTGCTCCAAAATTAGCCGAAAACATCGTTCATTTAAGAACAATTCGAAGAGCTCTGTACGATAAGGGCTCCCACAGTAGAATGCCACGTAAAAAGCTTCTTATTTCTATAAAAAAAAATCGTAAACTTCGCTTGGAGTTCGCCAAAGCACACTTAGACAAGGGAATGGACTTTTGGCAAAAAGTTTTGTTTACAGACAAATCGAAGTTCAATATATTCGGCAGCGACGGAAGAGCAAAAATTTGGGGAAAGGAAAACACTATAAACTCCAAAAATATAGTTCCAACATTGAAGCATGGTGACGGCAACGTAATAGGTTTGGGAGCGGTAGCGGCACCTGGAGTTGGAAAGCTTATTTTTATTGAGGGTAATATGGATCGGTTGAAATATAAGTCATTGCTGGAAGCTATTCTGCAGCATTTGGTGGACAGTTAGGAGCTTTGCGCAGGCTGGATCTTTCAAAAGGATAACAATTCAAAGCATGCGGTCCATGTTGTTAAGGATCGGTTGCTTTATTATGTTCCAAGGTATGCACTCACCACCTGAAAGCCCAGATTTGAATGTTATTGAATATGTCTGGGAGATTTTTAAGCGAAAAATTAGAAAAAATCAGATTTCCAGCTCAGCATTACTCACAGAACGTCTTATTGAAGCTTGGGGCAGAATTACTCCCTCAGAATTGATAGATTTAGTAGCTTCGATGTCATGACCTCTTCAAGTTGTTATTGATTGCGGTGGACCAACTTAATACTAAAAAGGTCAGGTTACCTGATATTAATCAAAGTTTTTGCGCTAAGATAAGTTATGTATGTACTGTATGTAGACTTTTGTCATTGTTGGATTTACGCTTTTTTTTGTCATAGTATTAATCTTTTATGTTAAAAAATTATTTTTGTTGGTTTTTTATAATAAGGGAAAATAGTTGACTAGACTAGACTAGACTAGACTCTTTTATTTGTGTACTTTCAGCATACGGTAAAAAGTAATAATAAACGTCAAAAGAAAGCAAAAATATTTTAGTACTATCACCACGAAAAAACAACAACAAATAATGTTCAAATATGAGAATATGTCATAAAAAAAAGGTTTGGCTGCAAGTAAATAGAACGAAGGAAAATAAGTAAAAGGACAAAATTTGAAGAGGTTTAAGTAAAAACATGAGTGCGTTTGGTGTTGTCTCACGAGCACAGTTTGACAGTAGGAAAAATTATATACTCATTTCAGTTGAAATAGGTGTCATTAGAGTTGCACACTGCTGAGATTTTTATGGTCTCTTTCTTATGCGTAAAATTTTAGCAAACTTTAGGCGTATGTTCTTCGAGAAAGCATACGTATATGCATAACATATGTATGTATACATATATTGAATGTTTGCAGAGACTAGTGTTTCTCATAAGTTTATGATATAAATTTTGATATAATATATATTTTTATGGAAGATAATTCTTTAAAAAATGTAATTTCTTAATTTTATGCAAATATTAAAGTTCTAAAATTTTCAAAACTTGTATTTCAATAATGTTTATTAAATTCACCTATATCTAAATCACATCAAATGATGCTCACGAGCCGGCAGGAATAAGTGAACTCCCATAAAAATTTTCTGCCTACTTCAGAAAATAGAGTATAATATTAAATTACTCCCAAATGCTACAAAATCAATTAACAGCACCGCTGGGTACACCCGGTCAAAAAAGGTACAAAAAAATTATACTAAATAGAGAAACGAGAAAACAGCTTAGGAGCCAAAACTACAACAGGAGATGTAAGGTGGTAGCCATTTCGAAGAAGAGCGTGAATTCTCGACTTACTTGCCACGTCAACAATATTTGCATGGTATCCCTCAGTTCAAAGCCAACTCAGGTAATAAAGCAAATAATATGTCACTGCATAACAAAGACTTTATATCGACCAAAGCTGCTTTGAAGTCAATGTTAATTTATATGCTACTGGTAACATACATTGGTATGTGTGCATGCTAAATTATTAGCGGTTATAATACGAGGATATCAATCAGCTAGGCAGCTGTACCTTCCTTATTAATGGACCTAATATTACAAGTTCCGCGTACTACCATTCCGAAGGCTTTGGGTTCGAGTCCAGATTCGAGCAACATCCAAAATTATATAAATAAATAAAATTTTAATTGTGGTTTTCTATCAGCTGGGAATGTCAATCCATCCAGTGTATTCCTGACATGAAAACAAAGATTCATCGACCGTTCAAAGGTTGGTTAGAATAAACTGCAGGCTCAATTATTGGTAAAAAACCATCAAGGCACAAAAACACAAATTGGAAGACTAGATCGGCCAAATATCTCATCTTCCAAATTGTGGTTTTGTGCCTTGATGTTTTTTTTACCAATATATATCTATCTATAGATATTATTTTATGAATATAATTATTCATTAATAAAGCCGCACATTCTACAAATTTATTGTAACAAACCTGGCCATGGCGAGTATACCTCAACATTTAAGAAGAATCTCAGGAGCTGGAAAAAGTTTTGTTTCAATATTTCAACGCCAGGGTGGGAAGAAGGTATCTTTGACACATCAGTCGGAAAATTCAGACTCCCTGACGAGACATATCCAAACGGTCTATCGCCTCGGATCACTGCCTTGTAAACTAGCCACTATGCAGCAAAGAACGGGCGCAACTAAACACAAAAAAGGTTCGACATCAAAAAGCTGCAACACACAGCTGTGCAGTTTTCTGCTCGACTTGTATTCTTGCTCTCTGAGAGCATTTATGAACATCTCGATATAGGGGAACTGTGGAAGGGCATCTCAAGCCCCCTTCGTACCGCTGCTGCTCGGCAAGGCAAAGGAAATAGCTGGTACGATGAGTGCAGAGAAAGCAGCACATCAGTGGAAAGAAAGAAGATCATCCACCTCACAAGTTTGCGATCGACTTGAACACGTGCGGGGTGGGATAGCTACCGTGAGCTGAAGAGGGAAGTGGGGCACATTTGTAGACGAGGAAAAGAGGCCGGAATACATGAATATGAAGAGCTTGAGAGGACAGCGAGTGGAGTAATTTTCGAAAATTCAAACGTATTATGTGAGATATTAAGGCCTATCACCAAAGAACTGATATAACCCTATAAATGAGGCCTTAGACCTGGTAAATCTACAGTTGGCCAGATATTTACCATGTACACAATCACGGAGAAGACATCTGAGAAAAGAGATGATGTGCACCGCCTCTTTATCTATTTATTTAGTTTCGATATCACTGCTATGACTGAATTCGGCATCCTTCCAAAAGTTATGCGGCTATGTAAACTGATGCTGGACAATACAACAAGTGCAGTCAGAATTAGGAAAAACCTCTCCGAGCCGATCGATGCCAAGCGAGGTTTCAGGGAGGGTAACTCTTTGTTGTGTGTTTTCATTAACCTGATGCTGAAAAAGTAATAAAAGACGCATAGCTAAATATACAGGGTACAATATTTTACAAAAGTGTGCAATTGCTTGCGTATGTCGATGATATTGATAACATTGGCCGTAAGAACCTGACCGCTGGTTCTGAGGTTAGTTAGCTTCTTCGGGTAAAACAAAGAAGCGAAAGGAAGGTAAGTCAAAGAAGCGAAGGGAATGGATTTTGTGGAGAACGAGGACAAGAAGAAATAATTCCTGTCATCAAACAAACAGTCAGCGCATTCGTGTCTTAGTGACACTCATAACATTGAAGCAGTAGATAATTTCGTCTACCTTGGAATATGAATCTGCCACATCAATAATGTAATCCTTGAAATCCAACGCAGAATAACTCTAGTCAACGAGTGCTACTTTGTACCGAGCAAGGAATTGAAAAGTAAAATCCTCTCTAATCGAATCTAAACCAAACTATACAAGTCGTTCAGCATCGTCCAAGCTTTCAATTAATGTGACACGTGAAAAAGTCAAAAGTGGCCGCAGTTTAGAACGCAACCTCAAACTGTGAAGCTGTATTTTATTTTGCTGTGTTATTTTTGTGTAATTTTTGAATAATGCTAATTGAATATTATTTCAGTAAATACAAAACAGTGCTAAATTTGTGCGCACCATTAAATGATAAGTTATCTTTTCACTAATATCAATTAATAGTGTTTTTCTGCATTTTTTAAATTTTTTTTATTTTTATTATGAACTTTTTCTTTATAATTACCAAGCGAATAATTAAATAATACTTATTTTAATTATAAGTAAGAAAGTATTGGAATATGTTTCAAAAATGTTTAATTAAGATTTTGAATTAATCCTTGACTTAATTATATAATAATGATGTGATAATTAATTTGTGATGAAATTTTTGCTGGCACACGGAGTTCACTGTATCTGAATTCAAACACCAAATAGCTAAAAAAATATTATATTGACTAGATTGAGTTGGAATCATCTTGGACACTGTTGCCATATTTCGCTTGCCAATTTTCTTTACTGAACAAAATACGAAATATTTTAAATTTTAGAATTTTAGCATTTTGTCAATTCAGATTGTTGACGCACGCGGGAAGGCAAAGAAATTCTCGCTGAACAATATGAAATAATAGGCAACCAGCAAATTTAGCAACGCAATGTCGATTTTATTTCATTTTAGTAGACGATGATTGAATTTTTGTATTTTAGAATTTTTCAATTTTCGTCATACAGAATTTCAATCAATGTATGTACATAGATGCCGTATGAGTGTTTCAGGTTGAAGGGAAAGGGGCTAGCAAATGTATTTTGTTGTTGGGGGTTCAGGCTTCTTAAGGGAATATGCATAGGTTAAGGAATGAATAAATTAATAATTTATATTGCTGTTTTTCCTTAAAACTGCTTTTCCATGAAATATTGTTATGAATATTTTTGGAAAATCAGAATATATTAATATTTGTTCATGTGAAAACTTTCAGTTTGAAATAAAACTTGATACAAATGATAAGGTTATAAAAGCAATTCAATTACTTATGTACATATTTGTATGGTTCATTTATTATAAATATATTTTTAGTTAAGGTACATTATCTTGTTTAAAATAATGTTATTTCTGTGTCTGTGTCTGCTGTGAATTTTTAATTTATGAATTTTCAACAACAAAAAAAGTTTTTTGTTAAAATCATTATATAAAAACTGTTCAAGTAGAACATATGTGCTTTCAAAACATTAAAATTAGCAAGAATTAAATTAATTCTATAACTACATGTTCATCAATGAAAAAGGAGCTTTGTACCTCCAAACCCCTTCACCCGTTCGAGCCTATTGCTACACATTTCGCAACCATATTTGTTTTAGGTTTTTTTAGAGTTTTGTCAACAGCTTGTTGCCATGGTTATGCAGGGGGATGTGTGCGGTAATTTTCATGAATGAACACGTTTTTGTTGTACTTTATTAGAATTTTAAACTTTTGGATGAGAGAAGCGTTTTGAGGGAAAGTGTAGATGAAGCATGCTTACATGTAAATAAAGTGTTTGTATATGTTTGCAAATGCGTGCATGTATGTATAGATATTTTTATACGCAATTTAGAATTTTTTTTATCATGGATGCGTATGAATGAATACACATACAAACGTTCATATGTATACATTTTTGTGTTATCGTTCCATATCCAATTTTGATTAATTTTTTAGAATTTAACTTCCAACATATTTTATTGCTTTATAAGTTAATAAAATTATCAATTATGGTTCAAATTTAACTATTATATAAATATTCATGAATAAATAACCTTTCTTGTAGAAAAAGATAATTCGGGGTATCAAATAATACAGAAATGTGAAAAAAAATATTTCATTCTTAGTTAGTAATCTTTTTTTTTTAATTTATTAATATTTTCATATATATTCATAAAAAGCCTACACAAATTCTTTATTTTACGTTAACATACAACAATATTATTTAGGACGAAGATTATGTTTCTGAGCATATTTATAATAACTACGCTTAGCACTGTAAAAGCCAATTCTGTTAATTTTTGTGGCCGTGGTAAAACACGCTCATCGTGGCGAGGTGGAGTTGACGTCTTCCACGCTTATCAGCAATTGGTCCTTCTCTACAAATTGACGTTCTCTGACAGCTGTTTTCATCCTGTTTTTTAAGTGTCATATCACAGTGTATTTAAAACTGCTTCTACACTGTCTTTAAAACTGTTTTATTTTATTAAATATTAGCGCCTGTAATTGTGCTTTGATTTGTTCAATATTTTAATACTTTATTTATTTTTAAACTTTTTTAATTTCTTATTTAATTTTTTATTTTACTTTATTTAATTTTTCTTATTTTTCATAACTACAAGATTAAAATAAATTGATCTTATGATAATTGCTATATTAAAGGCGAGTCTGAGCGCTGTGTATCTTGATGGCTATGCGATGGACTCGCCCGCATAAAATGTGCTAGTTTAACAGGTAGAATTCTGGATTCAATTAACGATGGAGAAGGATTAAGAGATTAGATCTACTGAAATTGAATTCTACAAATTGTACAAGCAAACTCGTTAAGGCTTTAGAGAGATTGGCCGTGAACTTGGATCACTTTGTGATAAGTTCAAGCATTATGAAAACATGTTCCAAACATTTAAATGCTTGAGTGATTTTCGTAGTGACCCCGAAATAGCTAACAAGCGAAAACGGATGAACGGTCCGTCTGATGTGGAAATGGCATATATTCCTCCCAAAAAGAAAACTTCACTTCCAGTTAAGGATAAAATTCTTCCAACAATTAATTTAATAAACTTGTCGTCACCTTGCCCGCTGGTTGAGAAGCCCTCTACATCCCAGATGCAGAGGCCTACGGAAGTTTCAGTAGACCCCCAACCTCAAGCCATTATAAATAATAGTCTGTAAATTCAAGAGTCTGGTTTCAGGAAGCTGGTCGTTGTTCCACCCAAAAAATCTATTTTTGCGTCTAGATTTGCAAATGATAAAACTGTTGATGAGTTAAGGCATTACATCTCGTCAAAATTAAATACTAATGATTTCAATATTCGAAAATTTAATTTTAGTTATGAAAGAAACATATCGTCATTAAAATTGATGTTTCTGTTGATACATTTGAGATTCTTTAAATAAAAAATTTTGAAGTGCTATATTTGTGCGCACCACTAATGATAAGTTTTCTTCTCATTAATATCAATTAATTGAATATTCTGCATTTTTTTCTTAATTTTATTTAGTTTGTATGCCGAGTCATTTTTTTATTACAATTATATTTACATATTTACTTTTTGTTGATTTTCAAGCTTTATAATTGTTTTTGTGTAAACATTTGTTTTGTGGATGTTTCTATTTTCATTTTGTGTTATTAGTTTTTGTTACAGCTTTTTGCGTCCTGTTTTTTAAGTGTCTCTACATTGTCTCTTATAGTGTTTCAAGTGTAACGCCTTTCAAAGTATTATACTTTGATTTTTTTCAACATTTTAATATTTCTTTTATTTTTAAAGTTTTTTATTTTATTTTATTTAGTTTTTTCGTTTATTAGTTCCTTTTTACCTCGTTATATGCTTTTTTATTTCTTTAAATATTTTTCATAACTAGAAGATTAACATGAATTGCTCTTATGAAAATTTGCATGAACTCGCACATATAAAGTGTGCTGGTTTAACTGGAAGAATTTTTGATTCAATTAACGATGGAAAAGGATTAATATGGTCATCTATAAAATGTAAATCAACCGAAAACCGGGTGAATAGTCCGTCTGATGTTGAAACGGCATCTATTCCGGCCGAAAAGAAAACTTATCTTCAGTCTAAGGATTAAACTCTTACAACAATTATTTTAATAAACTTTTCGTCACCTTGCTCGCTTATTGAGAGACATTCAACAACCAAGGTTCAAAGGCCTTCGGAAGTGTTATTAGACCCCCAACCTCAAAAATTTATTTTAATTACGAAAAAAACTGTCATTCAAAATTGGTATTTCTGTTGTTACATTTGAGAGTCTTTTAAAGAGCTCGTTCTGACCCCCTGGGACTATTGTACGAGAATTTCAGAATAAGGTTTTGAAGAAAAATGATAAGATCAGTGCTCGAGCAACGAGGGAACAAAAAACCAATCAGTAACCTTTCGCTGCGTATTTATTATCAAAATGTTAGAGGCCTGAATACCAAGTTGACTGATCTTTATTTAAGCAGTCTTCATTGCAACTTCAACATAATTTCAATTACAGAAACGTGGCCAAAACCTCACGTTTTTAATAATGAGATTTTATGCAGCGAGTATCAAATCTATAGAAGTGATCGCTTGAACAGAATCGGAGGGGGGTTCTCCTTGCGGTTCATTCGTCTTTACCCTCAGAAGAAGTTTGTACTTCTCGCATACATTCCATTGAACTTAAATGAATCCGTGTTCGTACTGGTAAGGACTTTATTTATATAATTTTATCTTACATACCTTCCCAGTCTGACATATCAGTATATCTTCAACTTATTAGATCAATTGAAAGTATTATTTCATTGATGAAAGATTCTGACTCCATTATGGTCTTGGGAGACTTCAATTTGCCTTGTATATCTTGGAAACAAATCGGTGATAACATCACTCCCGTTTGTACTCGACCATGTTTTACTAAGTTCTTAGAGAAAATGTCTGAGCTTTGCGTTAACCAAATTAATTTAGTACCAAATAAATTTCAGAAAATCCTGAATTTAGTGTATGTTGACAATATTTCAAAATTTTCTGTGACTCGGTGCGATCCTTTTGTTCTACCAGAAGATACCTATCATTCTTCTTTGGTTATAACTTTTGAAGTCATGGACAGCCTACGGGTTGATAACGCGGCATCTCTATTTGGTTCTAGCTCTTGCTTTAATTTTGCAAAAGCTAACTTAAAAAAGTTAAATCAGGAACTATCCACATTGATTTGGCCTGTCTATAAAGGTAATATCGAGGAAAGTGTTCTTCATTTTAATAATAGAATTGTAAAATTGTTGGAAAATTGTGTACCAAAACGTGCTTGTGCTTTAACTAAATGTACCAATTTATGGTTTACAAAAGATTTAAATTTAAAAAAAAACAGAAAATCTCGCGCCTTTAAACAGTATAAAATAACAAGCTTGCCTACTTTGAACTTAGCAAAATATGTTACAACAACTACTTATATAAGGTTAAAAGGAGCATTGTACGCAATCCTAAGATGTTTTATGACTTCGTTAACTCCAAACGCAGAGTCTCTTTGTTTCCATCCGCCATGACATACATCAAGTGATTTTCTCCATATCTCTAATATGTTTGCACAATTTTTCAGGTCTAATTACGTTATCAATTCAACGGGAAATAATTTTGTCCGTCAAGAGAATTTTTATCCTCAAAGCTCAATTAATACCCCAATTGTTTCTTCCGAAGATATATTGTGCCAGTTAAAGGCTTTAAAGAGCTCTTTCAGTTACGGCCCTCATATGATTCCAACATGCTTTCTTAAATATTGTGCTGAAAATTTGTACGGGCCTTTGACAAACCTCTTTAATGCATCCCTAAAACAAGGCATATTCCCTTCGAAATGGAAAAAATCATTTATAATACCCTTGCATAAGAATGGTAGTAGATCTTCGATTGAAAATTATAGAGGGATAGCAAAGATACTAAACTTTTTGAAGCCATAATTACTGCCCAATTAACTTTTTCCATATTTCCTTTAATTTCCAGTTCCCAGCATGGATTTTGCAAAGGGAAATCTCCTATTACTAATTTGCTGGAATTACTCACGGGTCAAATGGATTTAGAGAAAACAAGAATACTGATGTTATATATACTGACTTCAGTTAAGCATTCGACAGAGTAAATCATACAATACTTATTATAAAACTAGATATTCTTGGATTTCAACCAAGCCTTCTCCAATGGATATCTTCCTATCTCTGCAACAGGACTCAAAGAGTATAATTTAATGATACCTTTTCTGACATAATTGATGTAACATCTGGTGTTCCGCAAGGTAGCCACCTGGGGCCGATTCTGTTCTTGTTATTTATTAACGATTTGTCTTCAGTTATAAAATATTCAAAGATTTTATTATATGCCGCTGATGTAAAGCTTTTCCCATCTTATACCTCAATTAATGAAAGATGTTTATTACAGACCGATTTGGACAATTTAGTAACTTGGTGTAATAACAATGATAAGCCTCTTAACCTTGTTATTTACACGAAAATATGTTCAACCACCATCTTACATAATAAACAACTATAGTCTAGAGCAAGTATGTAATTTTGTTGATTTGGGTGTAACAATGGATACCAAACTCAACTTCAATCTTCATATTAATACAACTGTGTTGAAAGCTAAAAGTGTCCTTGCCTTTGTAAAGCAATTCTTTAGAGACCCTTATAAAGGATGTTTTTTATAGAGGTATAGAACTTTAAGTTGGCATTACTTTTCAAGATGGCGACCGATTTAACAGCTGTCAAGTGATTTATTCTCAGTTTGGTTTGGCAATTCATCATGAATAGACTCACGCCAGAACAACGCTTGCAAATAGTGCAATTTTATTTCGAAAATAATGGTTCTGTGCGGAAAACCTATCGCGCACTACGTCCATTTTATCGTCGACAAAATCGTCCATCAGAGCAGTTAATTCGATTAATCATGGAACGTTTCCGCACCACGTTTACTCTTCTTGATAACTCGCATCCCCAGAGACGCCGTACGGTGCGTACAGAAGAAGCTATTGCTGCTGTAGAGCGTAGCATTGAGGAAGACCCGAATGAGTCCATCCGCCATCGAGCACAGGAATTGGATCGGTGTCCATATACTTTATGGAAGATTTTGCGGAAGGATCTTGCAAGAATTGAAGCCAAACGATCATCAAGTAAGGCGTAGATTCGTCGAATGGGCCCAAAACGAGATTACCGTTGTTCCCGATTTTCATAAGCGAATTTTGTTTAGCGATGAAGTGCACTTCTCGTTGAATGGCTACGTCAACAAACAAAACTGCCGCATTTGGAGTGAAGGTAATCCTCAAGTGTATGTTGAAACACCGTTACATCCAGAAAAACTGACTGTTTGGTGCGCTTTATGGGCTGGTGGAATCATTGGTCCGTACTTTTTCAAAAACGATGGTGGCCAGATCGTTACAGTCAATGGTGCTCGGTATAGAGCCATGATTACTAACTTTTTCATTCCTGAATTGATAACCATGATGTCCAGGAGATGTGGTTTCAACAAGATGGCGCAACATGTCATACAGCTCGTGCCACAATAGATTTATTGAAAGACACGTTTGGTGACCGCCTGATTTCACGTTTTGGACCTGTGATTTGCCCCCAAGATCTTGTGATTTAACACCGCTAGACTACTTTCTGTGGGGCTATGTAAAGTCATTGGTCTATGCCGATAAGCCACAAACGCTTGGCCATTCGGAAGACAACATTCGCCGTGTTATTGCCGATATACGGCCACAAATGTTGGAAAAAGTCATCGAAAATTGGACGTCCAGATTGGACTACGTCCGCGCCAGCCGTGGCGGTCATATGCCAGAAATCATATTTAAAATGTAATGCCACAAGATTATCTTTCGGATAAATAAAATTCATGTCAATCGAATAATCCATCGTTGTTTTATTGCAACTTAAAGTTCTATACCTCTATAAAAACACCCTTTATTACGAAAATACTTTTTACGTCATTAGTAAGACGAATATTGGAGTACGGTTCGGTTGTGTGGAACCCTAATTATAAAATCCATTCTGATAAAATTGAGTCCGTGCAAAAACAGTTTCTGTTGTTTGCTTTGCGTCATTTGCACTGGGATTCCCGCCAAAACCGCTTCGCCGTTTATGTCAGGATTTCAAATGTTATTCCAGCATATTCGATATGACCGACTCACTTTTCGTAACAAAAAATGCTATACTAACTTCTCTTAACAAGTAACCCACTAATTTTCTATAGTAGTATAAATAATCTTTTATTTCAGCTGATGAATTTGTTTTCTGTATCTAGGCAGTTTTAAATCTCGACGCTTAACAAACTCTTGCTTTATTGACTCGGCATATTCCGTACGTAATGCGGATGGCGCCCCTCGTGTCGATTTGGCGGGAGGAGGGTAACCGTTGGGCTTAATTAATTAATTAATTTGCCGTGTGGCTTTGTAGCTAGTAATTGATTCGCTGGATGATTGGCTGGCTAGCTGCTTGCTCCTAAGTATTAACTTTATTGAAGATGCTATTTACAGCGGCATTTTTTCATTATATGCATGAATATGTATATAATAAAATACGATCTCTGCGCTATACTTATAGTACAAAATTGTATTCACATATAATATTCTGGTATTCTATTGAAAGCATATGAACAAAAACAATCCATAATATATAAGTCGAGCCCGACAAGTTATCCTACTTATGTATACACATTTCTCAGACAATTAATGCCTGAATGTATGCAGGATTGCAAAAACTCGCTAACCCAACATTAATTAAAAGTAGCGGCTAAATATTAGCGCACTTTATAGTTGTTGGTTAGTACAAAATTGAATAATACAACAACAGATTACATGGCAGGCGTTGGTTGAGTTGTTAGAGTACTCGCCTGTGATGCCAGAATCATCGGTTCGATTCCTGGCCTTTGAATACAGTTCATTTACTTATAACCAAAAAAAAAAATGTTTTATTGGTTATAAAAATTTGGCAGCGTTTAACGCTTCCTTCTAAATAGACTGATCCTTGAATACAGCTCTTAATTATCGATTCCAGATTTCCATTGCTCAGACATAAGGCTAATAAAATTCTCGTAGCGACAAAAAAAAGACAATTTCAAATTTACTTTTAACTAAAATCTTTTTTTCTTTCAACAAGCGTTTTTAGTCTTTTAACAATTCTTATGTACAAAACATTCGTATCCTAACCTACAAATGCACGTTTTCTGCATGTAGAAAAACTGTCTTCTTTTTTCTCCGCTTTTTAAGTCATATGGTCTGAGTTATTAAGGATTGCTGCCCTACTTTTAAAAATTTTTGCTGTCTTTAATGTTATTTCAAAAAAATTAATATCAGGTCATTATTAGAGTGTGGACTTCACCATTTAGCTTAAAAGCTAAGAAAATTTACGGTCAAATAAATATTTTCAAGAGAATTGCCATGTCTTTAAAATTTTTCAAAATGAATTTGAAAGATAAACTGGCTATTGGAATGTGGGCATTGTTGAAATTATTTTTAAACAAAGCTGCAACCTGTAAAAAAATAAGCACTATAGTATACATAAAATCAAAGACTTTTGCTGATGTGATTAAAGTAAATATAAATATTACCAATATAAAAGGTGGAACTACTTGAAATAAAGTTAAATTAAATGATCAAATTTAATATATAAAAGCATATATCGCGGAACTATTATACTATTTAATTACAAAAAATTTAACGAGTAGAAAAATGTTTAAATAAAAATATAAAAAAAATTAAAAATACAAGAGCATAATCTGCTGTAATACTTACTAAATGTAGTAATAACGATACTTCTGGCAATGCACACACCAAAATTTTTTATTTACTTCATTTGCGTGTCTCATCATCAAATTGCATTTTCCTATCATATCTAATTGTTCTATACAATTAATTCATTAATTTCAGTTTTAAACTGACTAATTAATAAACTTTTTAGCTACTTAATCTGCCCTCAAGCGTGAAGTCGATTAAATTATTTAACTGGATTTTATTCGCACGTTAGCAATATAATACGTAGAACGATAAATAACACAAATAAAGGGCAAAATCGCAAATTTCCAAACGATGCTAATAGCAGTGAAAGCAAACTTTTAGGTTAGTGAATACTTCCTTTAATAATAATAATTAAAGGAAGTATTCACTAACCTAAAAGTTTGCTTGCACTGCTATTAGCATAATTACTTTTTCAATATATTATTTTTCAGTGCAATCAAGAAGCGGAACATTTTTTGAATTTCTTTCGAAATTTCATCTACGG
This sequence comes from Neoceratitis asiatica, assembly GCA_030068015.2. Lineage (NCBI taxonomy): Eukaryota > Metazoa > Arthropoda > Insecta > Diptera > Tephritidae > Neoceratitis > Neoceratitis asiatica. The sequence continues at coordinate 83,751,303 of CM061524.1, forward strand.
AGGAAGTCTTTGCTGATTTCTCGCCATTCTTGATGCTTTTTTGATCATCTTCTCTTGTAGTGTCATGTTTCCGAGTATCTACTCCTTTCATGCGCCTGTCTTTTTCGCTAATAGCATAAACTTTAATTAACTAAGTTAGCTTGAAGAACGATATATACATATGTACATACCTGCCTTATGGAAATTACGTAATATTATTGTTGTATTTGTTGTTCAATTTCCAATTATTAAAACTGTATTTCTCTCTGGTTGTTGTTGTTCAAAAACAGTTTTGTCTTCAAAATTATTATGTACAGTTATTGGAAATCAGTATTTCTTTGTAAATTATTTTTATAAATTTCATTAAAATGTAATAATAGTGGATTGAAAAAAAATTTTTTTTTGTTATAAACATTTAGAAATTATTACAAATTTGAAAAATGTAATAATTTTAAAATAACTTAAGAAAAATTAAATTTTATTTAATACTAGCAAGTACCCGGCTTACTTCGTTACGCCGCAAAAATTAAATATACCGATGTTTAGCTTTGAGTAGAGTGTAAAAATGGGTTACACATTCATATTTTGTGCTTGTTTTCTGCAAGGAATGTAATATACCACCCTCCTTTAGATGAAATGCAAACACTTTAAAATTAAACAACGTTATAAACAATTCATTTATTAACAACAAAAAACTCAAAGTTATAATAATTCAAACAACGTTAGGTACCTACATTAGTAAAATGGATTGTGAAACGTAAAAATTAGTTCATAAAATAAGGTACATCTTGTTCATTAATTAAAAACTTCCGTGAACACAACATTCTTTGTTTTGTTGCCATTTCCAGGTATAAGAAAACTCTGGTTTTGTGGTGAACCAGTTCGCGACAGAGCGACATATAGTTGACCGTGAGAAAACACCTCGTTGCGAAGGTCTACCCCAACATAGCTAAATGTTTGCCCTTGGGACTTGTTAATTGTAATTGCAAAACATATTCTCAAAGGAAACTGGACTCGCTTAAAACTAAGAAGTAGATCGCTGGGTATCATTGGTATCCGCGGAATCATTGTTGTTTCGCCTGCTGCAGGACCAGTTAAAATTATCGCTTGTATGACATTAGGCATTAATTGCGTGATTTTTAGTCTAGTACCATTACATAAATTGGGAGGCTTAAGATGTGGTAGAAGCATTATTGGCATACCAATTTTCAGACGTAGTTCAAACTTTGGTAGGCCGGAGGGGTTAAGAGAGTTAAGAAACTCCGCTGGATAGTGAACAACGTCTTCTTTATCTGTAACTTCGTCAAGGGAATCATAAATTGTGTACTCTGTTAGTATTCTTTCAGAAACAGCTTTATTAATTTCGTCTGCGGCTGAGTTTGTTGAAGTAATGATAGCTCGTTCATATAACCACTTGGAGTGCTTGTTTTGCAAATTAGCAACATCTGAGTATACCTTATCAATGAGTTCATCAATTGTTCCGACGCATGTTCCTATGATTTCTGGCAATGTTACATAACCATCGCAGGTTATGGACTTGCAGCCATTGCCTATTTTAAGTATGAAATCTGCAAACTGATTAGAAGAGCCAGTTTCACAGAGATTCATTCGCATATTGGCAGTCAATTTCAACGTTTGTACATTTGACCACATATCTGATTTCTTTATGCATGCGTTGACAATATCTGTTCTTGTTCCCTCTGGAACCACTGGTAGAGTTTGTCTAAAGTCTCCTGTGAATACAAATGTAATTCCACCCATTGGCGCCTGAGAAGATCTTAAATCTCTAAGTATTAAATCTACAGCATCGATGTGATACTTATGAGACATTTTTGCACTCGTCCCATATTATAAGAGATGCTTTCTGAAGAATATCAGCGGTGGAACTATTTTTCTTAATGGAGCAGGCACTCCTTTGTTCTGGTGAAAAATTAAGTGGTAGCTTAAAGGTGGAATGAGCAGTTCTTCCCCCACGCAGAAGAGTGGCAGCAACAGCAAGTTTGCCTTCGATGCAAACTTTAGCTAAAATAAGTGAAGTAAAGGTTTTACCTGTGCCTCCGGGCGCATCTATGAAAAAAATATTTCCTGCATTGTCTTCTACACTGGAGCAGACCTTATCGTATATTACTCGTTGCTCTGTGGTTAGCTTTGGCTCATTTTCTAATAAAAATTGGTGGATGTCATGGGTATTGTGCGTTGTTTCGGATATGCTTGAAATGGGGTGTAGGTCTGATATACTGCGGTTAGGTTCAGGTAAACCGAAATCCTTTATACGTTTCTCACCATACGAAAAACCCAAATTATCAAGAAGAATAAGCCCCGTATTAAATATATCTTCAGTAAAGTCCATTTCAGGGTCATTACTACTCTCGCGCACACTATATAACATATCTTCACATAAGTTTTTGCAGAAAAAATTCCATAAATGTGCTGGATAAGAAATCTCGCAATATATAAGCATGATCGAAAAAAGCTCTCTCATTTTCTGCCCGCTCTCTGAGACAGTGGCATCAAGCAATGTGTTCTTCCATTGACTATCATCCTGCAGCAAATGCCGTGCTTGGCAAGCTGCTCGATATGTTGGATATATTTTGCTATCTATTTTGCGTAAATCACTGAAAGAAGTTGTCAAGAAGTTCAAGTCCTCGAACATGATGCAGCAAAAGTCTGAGATAGAATCATTCTGTGTAATTTGGACGTATTGTATATACCCTTCCTAAAGCAGTTTCTCGCTTAATGCCGGGATGATTAGGGACATTCTCTCCTCGTTTTCTACGTTGCCACTTTTTATTAACCCAAGTGTAATAGGCGGGTACCTCGGAGTAAAGCAAAGTCTTTGCAAAATCATCAACTGAACAAAGGGAAAAACATGCTGTCAGAGTGGTTTGTGGTGGCTGTTGCAGTACTTGCTCGACATTACTCTGTGTGAAATAAACCCTTTGTCCACTTTCTAAGTGAACAGATAGATGTACAACCGCTGGGAATCGCTCATGTATCGAAAATCCTAGTAATCTCCACAAACCTTCGGACGTGCTTAAATATCTGCCATCCAAAAAATTTTGCACTTCGTCCATATTATTTTGCACTGAAAATGTCTCTGCGTCACTACCTTTATTCACATATTTGCAAATATATTTAATTGCTTTCACCGAATGGCAGTACTCTACATCTATGTCAGCGGAGAAACATCTCACTTGGTCTTTGATTTGGAAACAATTCGTTTTTGATTTCTATCCACTCTGGATACACGTAAAAGTAATAAATAAATCGGGCCTTCCATAATGACGGACATATAATAGGGCGTCTTGTGTACGTTCATGCAAATATCGAGGCGATCCAGTAAATGAAGACGGCAAAATTACCAACTGGCCTATATTTTCGGGATTGCAATCCTCGTTAACAGCATCCCTTAGATGTATATAATTATCTGCACGCAATGTCTTTTGATGTGCTCTTATAAAATTTAACCTCTCGGTAATCATTTTAGCAGCCATGTCCACGCAGTGTTGGTTAAAGAGATATCCATATCTATGAAGGGCATTAAAGCTATTTTCTCTTATCATTATTTTATACGCATAAAATTGCATACATGAAACTGTTTTTTGTGGATTAGATTCCCCAGTGCTTGGAAAAGTTTGTGGTATATTAATGCTGTAGCCATCCTCACCATTCAAAAATATAATAGGGTATTGCAAGGGGTCATATGAACGATGAATTTCTGATACTCGATGGAGAGTATTTTCGCGTGAATGTAAGATAATATCGTGGGGACCAGCATTCTCATCAACTATCAATACTGCGACCTCGCCTGTATTCGGAGAATTATAGCGACCACGGTGTTCGCTAACAGGGTGCTTGTCGGCATGGATTATAACCCTATAGTTATTGGAATTAGAAGGAATACGTTCCATAGAAGTCATAAAACTTTGAACGTACACATTATTGCCGAGAAGAATTTGTTGAATTAATTTTAAGATATCTCTTTGAAAAGTTGGTGCAGCATTTTGGCGCAACGAAAGCTGTTCCTCTTCGGAAAAAAAATTAATTTGCATAAATTTTGGAACCATGTTAGACGGTGGCAATAGACTTCCAATAATGTGGTACACTTGTCCATGTATTTTAAAAGTGGGCATGAAATTTCCTTCTCTTATTTCATTACCACCAAACGACGTCATAGCGAAACAACCATTGTACTTTCTAATATTTTGTTTAAAATGGTTGGAAAACATATGCTCGCCTGTAAGTAGCGCCTTAACTGTTGGAGGAGGCTCGCCGATATCATTTAATTTGACATGGCCTTACTACAACACATACCTGGGGTTTCGTTCGGCCACTTTCGAGTTTTACAAAAAACACAAATTTCACTCATACGACCCATGAAAAGGGAAGAATGTTTCATATAGTTTAAATCCGGTCTCGTATGAATCGCCACATGTCTCCTCTACATTCCACGCAAACGTGAGTTCTCTAAACGATTTGCATGCTCAGCTGTCTCGTTTCTTCTGAACCTAATTTGGCGCCTGCTTCCAGAAGATATAGATAACTGCGATTTTGCTTTTGGCATATCTAAGAAATTGTTTAATAAAATCATAAACTTATAATTAACTTAATTGGGTAAGAGCTTAATTTAAAATTTTTCCTTTGAATTTAAGAAAATGAAATTTATGTAATAATTAGAAAATATATACCACTCTCTTTCTCATTGTGCGAATTTAGGTTTAATTTGATCGTAATCTACCACGCGTCATTTATTTAGGTTCTGTATTTGATTAAAAAATAGAAAGTTGCAATATAAGAGGACGGACGTCCGAAAAAAACAAAATTAAAACAACATTCATCACTCGAAATTATAACTTATTTCAATGGATGTATGTAACATATTATTTCAGATCCCTTAAATTCATTAAGGAAGTGGAACAAATCGATGAGGATAGTAAAAATGTGAGCGCGTGTCTTATGTAAGTTAAGGTACTTTTACAAAATAGTATTTTTAATCTGTAACATATTATTTCCAACGTTTCAGAATTAATTTCCATTGAAGAAAATTCCGGTTCCCTAAAACTTCAATGGTAAGCTCGTTAGGTTCGAATGAGTGAATGTTCCTTATAGCTTGAGACCGGTACACATATCTACACATATAGATTCAACGTTCGTTTGTGGTTCACCAGAGAGTCGAACTACTGGGTTCATAAATATATACAATACATTTAAAGGTGCATACACATGTATTAATACATATAATACTAGTTAAATAAATAAAAATAAGAACAAAAAGCACACGGCCAACGGACGGGTACATTTTTTTATATTCCCCCTGCCAACAAAAGCAGAATTTAATGAAATTTATCAAAGTTCTACAATATTAAATATATACTTAATTGTAAAATTAATTTTGAAAAATTGAAACCTATGCTGCCGACACAGTGTAAAAACTGTCAACGATATACACATTTGGCAAGCAATTGTAATATGCCATACCGTTGTGTTAAATGTGTTGAGTCACATGGTCCAGATGAATGCAAAATTCCTTCCAAAGAAAATAATACCAAGGAGTATGTTTATACTAATCCTGAAACAGGGCAGCCAGTCAAAAATATAGGTATTCCAGTTAGCTGCATAAATTGTAAAACTGAAGGCCACCCTGCAAACTACAGTAAATGCCCCAAAAGGCTTGAATTAATTAAACGCCTAAACGAGCGCAATGGCTTAGGAAATACAGTTGATGACACATTAAACAAAAAACCTTTGTCGAGAACAGTAGCTTTAGATGAGTCCTCTCCTTCATATGCCTAAATTGCAGGCAAAACTGAAAAACTTTATCCTAAGTTACAAAAAAGAGTTCCAATAGCTACTAAAAATTATACTAAGCCTGTACCTATAAAAAGAATGTCTAGTACTAAATTATTTCAAAGTGTAGACAAAGAATGCAGTAGATTATTTGGTAGCAATTTATCTGGCTGCATGAAAAGAATAGACGCTTTCACAAAAACATATAAACAATTGAAGAATGATGACGAGAAGTCTATAGCACTTTTTAGTCTACTAACTGAGCTAAGACTTAATAATGGGCAGTAAAAACCTTAAATGTATATTCCTAAATATTAATTCCTTAATATCTAGATATAAAAGACATTACTTTAATTTATTTTTAAAAAACCACAAGCCTGACATAATACGGATAGCAGAACACCGACTTAGTCAACGACATGTAGTAAATTTTCTTGGCTATAACCTCATCAGGCAAGTTAACCAGGCGAAAGGTGTGTAGTAGTACGGCAACAGCCATAAGTATACGAGAACACTATAAGTACAAAGTTATAAGCATAGGAGACACTATTCATTTAGAGAATGTTGCACTTAAAATTTTTAAAACGGACGGTGAAGAAGTTACATTTGTATCTTTATATAACCGCCCAACAGACTTACTGCAAACTAGTGACCTTAATATAGTACTAAACTCTGTCAATACAAGTAAAGTAGTCATTGGCGGAGACCTAAATGCTCGTCATCCCGATTGGGGGGACTCGTATACTAACCCCAACGGCAAAATTCTAAGTAATTGGCTTCAGCAATGTCCCACTATAAAGTTAGTCCCAACAAAATTTCCTACTAGGATATCTAAAAGATCAGCATTCTTTTTAGATATATTTTAGTTACCCCATTTGTTAGAATTGATTTCGATGTTCAAAATAGATATCGATACTGTCTGAGAACACTTCCATTTGAATCCGACCATAGCGCTGTTGAATTAAATATAATGTCAGATCAAAACGTACTCAATTGTCAATTAGCTGAGAGGTATAATTATGATAAAATTGATGTAAAAGATTCAGTGATGTGCTAGCAAATAAACTTATAGAATATAATTTACCAATTAATCGTAATTCCACAGAAGAAGAAATCGATTTTAGTATCACAAATTTAAATTCTGCCATGGATGTTTCCATAAACTCGAGAGCGATACCAAAGGTGAAAATTCGCAACCGTGGTCTCATAAACCTGCCACAGAATATTCTTGATCTTGTAGCCGAGAAAAAGCGTTTGCGCCGTGCTATTTATAAATGAGTTGATCCGCAACGTAAAGCCACACTAGCAGCTATAGTTCGAAACTTAACTACAATTATTAAAGAACAAATACAATTGCACGAAAACAAATATTGGTCCAAGTATTTTGCAAAAATACAGATGAATAGCCAAACTTGCAGAAAAATAAAAGGTCTGTGTGGTTTAAATACCAGGCAACAAATTCCAGATTTAGAAATAAATTGGGACAATGATATCGATTTTGATATACCTAATTTTGGAAATAGTAACATCATCCTCGTACGTGAAAATTTTCATAAAGTCAATGCACTTGCCTACTCCTTTGAAAAGGTTCATAAACAAAATGAGCACATAGGTGGGGATGAGTTTGCTTCACATATTAAAATCTCTATAGGTGAACTATGCGAGAGCAATAGCCCAATTTATGTGTTCGATAACAACTTAACTGCCGATGGTGAAGTCACCCACCAAGATGATATGCAAGAGCCCAATGCTTACCACAATATGTTTATAAAAGCGTAGGACATAGGCTGTTATCTGCGTAATAAAAAGAAGCTCAGGCGAGGATGGCGTATCAAATTTTCTTCTAAAGAAAACGTTTCCCTTTTTCTGGAAATATATCACCATTGTAATCAACCAATCATATAATATGGGTTATTTTCCTAAAAAATGGAAAACAGCGAAGATTGTGTGTGTGCCAAAGCCGAACTCCGACCCTAAATCTATAACTAACTATCGCCCAATATCACTCCTATTCAACATTACCGAACTTATGAAGGAATATTTACTAGACAAAATCAAATCGCATGTTGAAAAACAAAAGATATTAAAGGACTCTAAGTTCGGCTTTCGTCCTTCGCATTCCACATGTCACGCTCTGACAATGCTTTCTGACTTTGTATGTACCAACTTGAACAGGCGTCAAGCAACCATTGTTGTTAGCTTGGTTCTTCAAAAAGCTTTTGATACCGCTTCAAATTCAACTTCGATAAGAGTTTATGTCGAATGATATACACCTATCTTAGAGAACGATCATTTTTCGTTGCAAATGGCGACAACAACTCTATCATACGAGATGTACGTGCAGGTGTGCCACAAGGCTCTTTGCTCAGGCCAATGTTGCACAACATCTTTCTTGCAGAGTATCCAGACCCACCAATAAAAGCTCACCCCGCTTCCTGTGATATAAAGGTCCTTATATACGCAGATGACATTATAGTATTGGGATCTCAGAGGCAAATAGCTAAAGCTAATCATGAAATGAACTTGTATCTTAAAAAACTAAATGAATACTTCAAGAAATGGAAAATAAAAGTCAACACACTCAAGAGCGAATGTACGATTATTAAGGGTTTGTGAAAAGACTTGTACCCAAACGCGCGAAAATATATTCCTCAAATCAAAATAGGTGAAGAAAATGTTAGAGTAAAAAATCAAATTAAATATTTAGGAGTAGTACTAGATGATAGATTTACCTTTAAAAAACATTTAGACTATATCCTTGCAAAGCAAAAAAAAATGTTTTTTAACTACGCAAACTTGCTAAGAAGGCCAGCTGGCTTAAAACACAATATTAAACTTAACATTTATAAGCAAATAATTAGGCCTATATTATCGCACGCCGATCCCATTTGGTTTAATATCTCTTCAAGCCAAATGGAGAGGCTACGCGTATTTGAAAGGTATATGTTAAGAATATGTAGTGGAATCAATCGAAAACCGTACTCTGGGGGTACATTCAGGAAAAGATTATAAAATAAATATTTGTATAAAGCATGCAAAATCGCACGAATTGATAGCTTCTTAATCAAAACATCTGAACGATTTGTTAACAGTTTGTTATATGTAGATAATGAACTAATACAAAATTATTTACTGAAACAAAATGATATAGTATTACCAATTACAGATAAATACCTATAAACTTTGTATATAAAAATATTAAAACAAAACAACCTTATATATCATAACAACAAAGTTGTTTACTATCATAGGCGATACAATACGTATAATGTTAATCCACAAAACCTTGTAAATATATAATGTTGCACAATTTTTGGCAACAACACAATAACTTAAATAAAATATCCAATTACTAACAATTTTTACATTTAACAACAAATACCTAATGATATTTTTTTGTAGCCCTTTTTTGGAAAACATCAATTTTAAATTTGCATAAAGCTATGCTATTATTGCACAAAAATAAGTTAATGTAATATACACAAAATAGTACGTAAAATTTTAAACTCCTAGATAAATACTAAGGTATGTTAGAATAACACTAAACTATAAGCTTAAGAAATCTGTAAATATTATATGATTTTGGGCAAATAAATAAATATATAAATAAATAAATAAATGATGTCTATGGGATTTAATAACTAGCTCCCCGGTAATAAAAATTGTTTTTGAGTCGGCTTACGGGTATTGTGGTTATATTGAGGAACGTTGGGGTTTAATGTGGAAAGGTAATGAAGTGAGGTATGTATTTTTACATTATTTTTTAAAATGATTTAAAGAATATGTTTTAAATATATGTTTTTCATTGATATAGAAGCTATAAAACTGGTTGCAGCTGAGTCCACAATTCGAAGCACTAGGTAAAGTAAAAATTTTGAAATAAAATTAAATTTTATTCCAAATTTTATTGCTGCTTTTGTGCAATTACTTTCTTTCTTTAAATTTGGATACTTTTTAAAGCGTGGAAAAAGCGCAGATTGTCATAATAGCCAAGCTCGGGAAAGATGAAAAGCCGTCATCATATAAAACAATTAACTTGTTGTTGTACATGGAACAGGTACGGGCTTTACCAATGAGATCAATAAGGCTCAGCCTTATCAAGCATTCGATAAGTTTTATCTTGAAGAGCTCATACATAAAATTAAAAAAAACTTGGCAAACAAACTTCTATCGGATCCTCATATCATATTGTACTTTACTTACAGGCGGCTTTCATTTAAGGTAAAGGACTTTATTTTAGTGGAAAATTGAAATTTCGAGACCTACATTATGTGTCTTATTTACTTTAGACATTTCAAAGAAGTACTAAGCCCAAAATCTTTCGTATATCATGGTACCTTATACACCCGCCTAGGAAGAGTGGAAATATTATCAACAAACAAATTATATATACGCATCTTAAAGACATTATAAGCATTTGCTGTATCCATATTAAGAAATAGACCAGTCCAATTTTCACTTTCTAGAAATGAACTTAAATATCGAAATTGCGTAAACTATAATTGAAAGCTTGATACCAGATTTCTTGTGAAACAGTAAAAAATTCGTAGTACTCTAAAGCTAGTACTAGTGAAATATGATAAGAATTTGTCTTCAAAATCACAAAGGTGCATTCCGACAGCCGGTAGATTATATTGTTCTATTGAAAAATTAGTTTACTTGGGCTTAACCGATAATTTTTTTTCTCTTTCAGGTTTTTATATATGTACAACCTGCCATAGAACAATAAGTAAGTTTGATAATTACTACTAAAATATCAGAAATAGTAGTTTTCCAGTGAACCCTACTATTATATATAACATCGTTTATGTTTGTTTATTCTATATTTCCGGGAGATCGAGGATATCTATCTATCCTTTTCAGTCTTCTTAATGTTATACTGTCATTTACTGGGTTATTTGCAAGCCTATGGAGTCTATCGATATAGTTTTTGCTGTACTTATTTATTTCATATTTTATATATGGAACTTTTAATTTTAAATCTTGATGTAAATTTGCATTAGACTCGTAAAAAGGAGAATTAACAATTTGTCGTAAGGTTTTGGATTGGTAGCGCTGATATATCTCAATATTTGAGTTGCTAGTGGTTAGCCAGTGCTGAATATCATAGGTTCACACAGGCTTTAGTATGACTTTATAAAGACGAACTTTATTTTCTAAAATGGTCGGTGATTTACTGCCTAGTAGCCAAAAAAAATTTTGAGTTTTTAATTTGAACCGTTTGGAAAACTTCTGAGCATTTACCCATTCTTAGTGTGAATGTTATTTGAATTGACTTTAGGGAGTTCACTTTAATTTTCCAACGAATAAACCAGGCTTGTGAAGCTTCCTGTCTGAATTAACTGGTGGATAAAATAGTTGTGTCATCTGAATATGTTGCAACTGTGCAATACTTTATTACTGGCATGTCGGCTGTATATAGGGTGTATAAAACAGGTTCCAAGACGTTTGCTTGTGGAACGCCTGCGTTTATAGTAAACAGTGTCGATGAGTCATTTCGCTGTTGCACATAAAGGCCTGTCAGCTGCCTGCTAAACATCTAGAAAAGCGGTAATACAATATTTTTTGCTTTCAAAGGCGGAAACAATGTCATTAATGACCCTGTGACATTCATCAGAGATCCCGTGGCCTCTTTGGAATCCAAACTCTTGTTCGGGTATGATAGCAAGTTCGTCTAACATTAGCAATAATCTATTTAAAAGTATTTTTTCAAATACTTTGGAGAGAATTGACAACAAACTAATAAGACAGTACGATGCCAATTCAATTTCTGGTTTGCTTGGCTTATGGATCATGATGATCTCTACACATTTCCATTGAATTGGAAAATGTTCTAGTCATAGAATCTCGTTAAATATATGCGTGAGGAAACGAATGCATTTTAGTGGAAGATTTTTCAAGGTTAGGCCATCGATTTTGTCTGAGCCAGGAGCTTTTTTATTGTTTAGGTATTTAATTTCCAGCGTATCTCGAGAAAGGTTTCTACTTCCATCTCTTTTAAAGAGTTATCAATATCATTTGGCTTAAATACAGAGTTGTGCAAATGCTTGAGCTTGTACTTCATCAGATTTGCACCATTCGCCATTGCTTTTACGGACTTTGTGTTTTTTGCGGGTCGCTTAAGATATTTAGTTGCTCTCCATAGGTTGTATAAGTGGTTGCAAGAATGAGGGTCTAAATTTATGAGATAAGCAGCTAGAGATTGATTTCTTAAATTGAACAGTAGTTGTTAGTGTAGCGGGTCTCTTGCCATCGTTTTCGTAATTTTCTTTTATTTTGTATATGTCTTCTCACTTCAGCTGAAATATACAGCAGGTTTTATTGTGCGTGGCTGACTGAGTGGTTCGTGTATGCATGTACGAAGCTCGCTTGGTGAATTTCACTTGCAAGAAGCTCCACATCATGGTCTATTTGTTCTCCTGTTTTTAGTGATATATCCAAGATGATAGCAGTTTCCAAATAACTTTTGAACGCATTAATGTCTGTGGCAGGTGATATTACTTTATATGGGTTTAATAAAACATGGGCTATGGTACTACATATCGATACTATCGGAGAATGGTCTATGTGCTTGTCGATCAGGTCAATACTATCGGAGAATTGTCTATGTGCTTGTCGATCAGGTCTGGTATTTTTCGGCTGTCAGTATGGCAGTATGTGGGCTTTCCAGTGCAGAGAGCTGTTATGTTATTGTTTCGGTTACATTTGCACAATTCGTCACCTTTTGGATTAGATCATCTGGAGTCCCCATGTGTGTTTGACATTGAAGTCGCCTCCGACTATAAACTATGCTCCAAGTTTTTGGAAAAAGGTTTTAAAATCGTTCTCTTTGATTGCGAATCTTGGTGGGAGGTAAATCGCTGTTACTGATGAGTCAGTGTACATACATTTGATCTCGATTGTGACAGCTTGTATAGCATTCTCTCTAATACTGTCCATAATTTTAAATTTTAAGCTCCGTTTAACAAAGATTGCCGCACCAGCATGAACTCTGCTTGAAGGGTGGTCAGCTCTAATTACTCATATTCCACTGTTTTAAAATATGATTTGCTAGTGAAGTGTATCTCAGGAATTAACATTGTATCAATTTCATGCGTCTTTATAAATAGAGATGTTTCGTTTACATGGTCGGAAAGCCCATTTGCATTCCATATTTCTAAATTCAGATATACTTGCATAACTTGTTAACAAGTAAAATAATCATATTAAGTAAATTATTAGTTAGTTGAAACTGTTTTTCTAGAAAGTTTTCTACTTTCTCTAGTGAGATATTTGTTATATATACTATTTCCTGCAGTAACGTTGGCATAAGATTGATAGAAGTTGGGTTTTGGAATTGACTTATTGGGTAAAGCAGAAGATTGTGATGTTGCAAAGTCGTTTTTATTCTTGCCTTTAGTAATTGCGAGTAGTAAATGACTTTTTTTGACTGAAGTTCTCGATATATTTTACACCCTTTGTAGCTGGAGGCATGATATTCATTGCAGTTTGCGCATTTGGCTGGATGTTCCTTTTTTTGCAGACAAGTGTTGGTTGGATGTCTGAGAGAACATTTTACGCATCTGTAAGATTTGACACTGTAGGATTTTGTGTGTCCGAATTCTTGGCAGCGATAACATTGTGCAATTTCGCCGTTTTTGCGAGGTGGCTCTATACTCACAACAGCGTTACCAATGTATTCAATTTTATATATTTCTCTGTTTTTATTGTCGGTCTCAATGCTCAAAGTTCAATGGTTCAAGTTTATACAAGAATAGTTCTCTTTTAATTTTATTATTCAAATAAGCGAACATATCACTTGCATTATCGACGTTAGATAAGAAGGTAGAATCATTATTATTGTCTTCAATTACCATATCAAGTGTATCGGTTTCGTCGTCTTCTTTTTTTTCTTATCCGTCGTGTTGTCACTTAAGAGAGCGAATTGTTTGGAGCTGGTACTTGACGTAGTATCCAGTGCAGTTTTTTCCTGAGTACGAGCTGACAGACTTGGCCTTCATCGTTGTTTCTCATGCTGGCAACTGAAAGTCAGTAGTCAACTAATTGCTGCTGATCAGCAACTACTTATATTTTGTCGAGATAAATAAACCAAAAAAAAAAAAAAAATAATGACTTAAAATGAAACAAAATTTTAAGGGTAGCTTCTGCGTAACTTTGGCACGTCTTAGCTCAACAAGTATTATATTAGACTGGAAATAAGGTAGATGAGTTATTGAAAGCCTGCCAAGAAATTTTACTCAAGTTGAAGTCACCAAGAACGCAAAGATGGTTATATCCTATTTTAGAACTTAAAAATATGACATTGTCGATATGTGATTTGTAAATTACATCATTGCTTTTCGGTGGAAAATACTCAGCACACACAAGAAGAGTTCCAGGAGAAGTCCTCACACTAACTCAGAGTTGGTCAAGTATAGAGTCCGTATTTTAAATTTTACGAGAGATGAAGATAATATGAGATATCCTTATTAAATCCAGAGTGCTTCTCCATATATTAGATGATGTCACTAGGACTGACTGATATTTTACACAGCATGCGCAACTGACAATATGTCAAATAAACGTCTTTATTTTTTTGCTTTAAAACATTTTATTAATTAGCAAATCTAATTTTTTCCTCCCTTTGCAATATAATATTCTTTTATCTATTTCTAAAACAAGCAATAGAAGAGATTTAGTCTTATATCGACTGACTGTACGTTTGAAATTGCTGCAATTTTTGCTCTAATACACACAACTAAACATTCCCAATTGCCTGAATATCCATCTGTGTTCGCTTTTAAACTCAATGTTACATGAAATTTATGCGATTGGAAATGCCTGACAGTGTTGAGAATTTTTTTTTAATATTTCATTGCATTAGGAATTTAAGAAAACTTTTTAACATTTAGTGTAATAATTCTAAGTTTTTTTTTAGATTATTTCTTTCGATAACATTAGATAAAAAAAATTACTCGAAGCGGTAAGAGTCTAAAATCGATTAGTAGCCGTGCTCTCTTTTATTTTGACATAAATAAGAAATAATTCGTTTTTAATGTTTCCCCTGGTAAATGTCATGTTTCATAACAGTGATGCGTTCCCAAAAAGGGATGTATGTACAACTTATTTGAAACAAATATATTTTTTTATTAAAAAACTAGCGGACCTGGCCACCTGTCGATGTGACTTTCTGGTATTTTGTTTAATTTATGTATGGTATTATAAACGAGATGGTAGGTTTGGAATAATCAAAAGTTCATTTTAGGTTTCGCCAATGTAAAATATTAACCTTATTATTATGTTACTGATCTACATATATATTTTTATCAATGCGCATACAATGTTTGTCGTTTACACATTGCAGCGGCTGATAAATTGTTTATCTCCCTGAGAAGATGCTTGTCAAATATAAGAAACTTTTTCGCTACTCAGTATCTTCTCTGAAGGTTTAATTGTGAATACCTTGAAATAATCTGATCCACTTCTGGGGGAAAAAAATAATTTATATATTTATCTAAGCAAAAAAAAATACCTTCACACCTTCACACAAATGTTCAAACAAATCGAACCATGTATTATGACCTTATAATTATTAGATGAAGAATTCCTACGCTCTATACATTCCCTCTCCTAGTTTTATTACCTTGGAATGAAGTCATAACGAAAAAGTTGTAATCTTTATACAAACAGCACTTTAATTGCACTTGTCTTTTGCTTACTTTTACTCTTGAAGAGAAATTAATTTCTTTGCAGGAGTATAAAGCAATTCCACCGAGACAGTTGGAGAGGAGGATATAGCACTCATCTCTCTTACAGATGTCACACAACAAAGAATGCCCCGCTGTAGCACGCAGTTGTCGAACGAATAGGCTTTTGCTTTTGAGTTTTTAAAAAACTTTGACCTTATAGAAATGGTGTTAAGTTTCGGAAGATTAACACACCAATTGCTTTCGTAGCGCAACTACTTTGCTCTAAAAAAGAAAAATCAGATTTGAAGAATTTACACATAATAAGAGTACGTTAATAACAAACTTATATAAAAAATATACACAAAACTTAACAAATAACAATATTTACGAAATCTGAGGAATCACTCTATACATTGGTGAAAATCGCATCGAAATCCGTTCTTTTTTGATATTACAGCGAACAGTCAGACCGATATACGAGGAGGAGGACTAATATTTAAGAATTATTTTTTGTTTAAAACTTTAAAATCATCTATGCTTAATTCTAATAACTTATTTTGAACTTGTAACAAGCAACAACAAAAACATTACACTAAGACTGATCTTTAATTCTTAACTAAATATTTTGAGTAGCCAATAGCATTAGTAATTGATGTTTTGGTACTGATGTTGATGCTGTTGTCGTTTTTATACTTCTGCTAGTGCTGTTGTGTTTTCCTGTATTTTCGCAACTACCCCGCTACTTTCTATTGTATTTCAGTGGTTTTAATATTAGTCACATATGTTATCTCAGCAATGCATGGTCGTCCAGATTGTGAAACTGTCAACTTCTATGTACAAGTATATAGGCGATATTCCTCTCTTATTGGGGATGAAAAACTATTCTACAAACACTACAACATACATTTCTATATTTATTCTTTATATATCAATGCATTCTTTGCCCTCATAAAGTCGAATCAATACGTTATTTCAAGCATGAAATCCGATTTGCAAGTTAACTTTTCACTTTTACTTATTACATTATTTGGGAGGTTCAGGACATATATTTATATGTAAATAATTTTATATTTATGGTATAAATCTTTTTTAAATCTATAAATAAATAAATAAATAAATAAATATATATATATATATAGATATATATCTATATATATATATATATATAGATATATACAATACATAAATACTCGCAGGACGAGACGCTTCAATGAATACTGTGCCAAGTACTTGTATATTCTCTCTAGTGCGTTTGTTTATGTCCACAAAATACCAAAAGTTCTTTAAAAAAAATTTTTTTTCGTTTATTTAACAACAATCGTACAGCGTCCAAAGAGTTCAGCACTCAATGAGACTAACATCCGAAAATATTTTTTTTGTGTAATTATATGAGCGTGTGTATTGGGTTTTCAACTCAACAAACCTTTTCAGAAAATTAAACACTCCAGATAGAAGAGCTAAAAAAGGAAGAAATAGTATCACAATTAGCTTAGTAATTGTATACACAAGTATACCCATGTACATAAATATAATGTTTATGCCATATAACAATGGGATTCTAATAAAATAAACATGCATACATATATATGCAGATAAGTCATGAATATCAAAGATTTGCAAAAATTTTATAAGTAAACATATTTAAATTTTTAAAATTCATAAACTGAATTCCACATCGGGTGAAATGGAATAATATATAAGTACTATTATACAAACATTTCACTTCTTTGTTTAGATCAGTGCATGATATTAACACACCAATTAGAAAAGAAATTTCTATTATTTCTGACCCGTATTGGTAACCACTCGGCTATTGTGGCCACCAAACATAAATGTCTATAAAAACGAGAACTGTTTTCATTAAGAATTTATAAATTAAATAAAACCAAATCAACCAAAATTAGTCAGAGCAAAGGAAAAGTTATTTTCTTATCGATATCCCGAATATCAATATAATTTTCAAAATAGGGCCCGTTATTAGATAAGTTTCGAAAAGTGCTCATATATTTATTTATTTAGCCTATGAAAAATTGTTTAAAATGTATGCAAATATACTCTTAGAAGGTAAAAAAAAAGTTAGGTAAAACTCGGGATTAAATTAAATTGAATTAAGACTACAATAACTGGAGCGATCAGCAAGTACTCTGTATTAAAATTAATCACATAAAAAGTCAAGTTATTGCGAAAGTTAATGAGATGTGTGCTACATTAATGATATAGTTCAAGCAGCTCAAGACTTCAGACCTTAGGCCAAGTATCCTCTAGGTAGCCAACTAACATCTATTTGGGGCGAGCTAAAGTGAGAAATAAACACTTCAGGCTGCCTACCTCGCAACTTTGCAATCGACTGAAAGCACTCGAGAAAGTACTCCAATCTGCTGAACGGCAGTGAGTGCGACAAGTGCGTGAAAATGGTGTACCCGTCTTCCAATCGAAGATGGTGAAATAAACATTCCAACTCTAGACTATGACGAAGTGCGAATAGCGATTTCCCGTTTAAAAAATAACAAAGCGGCATTGGCTGGCCGAGTTTTTCAAATACGAGCTATTCCATAAAAAGGGAGATCCCTCGGTCTTCGCCAATTATGGCGGGAGAAGCCTCTTAATATCGCATATAAGGTCCTGTCGAGCGTATTGTATGAGAGATTAAAGCCCACCATCAATGAACTGTTTGGACCTTATCAGTGTGTCGTTACCATTGGCCAGACATTCACCATGCGCCAAATCTTGAAGAAGACCCGAGGGCAAATAATCGATACACACCACTTTTTCGTAGATTTTGAAGCTGCTTTCGATATCTCAAAAATGAGCTACCTATATGATGTTATGCCTGAATTAGGTATTGTAAACAGTGAATAGTCGAGGTACAATATTTTACAAAAGTGTAAAATTGCTTTTATATGCCAATGATAGTGATATAAATGAATATGAAGTATATTTGCATTTCATAATTCCTTACCAACCCTATTTATAATTATTTGCACATTTAAGGCGGCTACTGACATTAATACAACTTGGGTTTTCGTAATATATTAGAAAATTTATGTTACGGTTTGAATTTGCATTATTTCTCAAATGTGGGTCATATAATATACTAGTATACTCAAGTATATGTATATGAAAACAGATTATTTTACCTCATTTTAGAAATGTGCCAGTTTAACTAATTTATCCTCATAAATATATTATTTCAAATATAGGTAAGTCAATTGCGAATTTGTTTATGTGGATTTAATAATTCACAATTTGCTTGTGCGCTATCATCAACATCCACATAAATACCGAAAACAACATCAACTGACAGTCGCAGTCGTATCGTATGAAATACATGCAAAGGGTCATATATTTATATATTTATATACATATGTATATATCTCGGAGAAAATTTTTTTGGTTATTTTGGCTATTATTTTTAAACAAATCGGCACACATCACCGTTGAGACGATTTTACAGCGACAACTAGGCCTCTACGCAATTCGATTCCAGACAATGTTACTATTCATCACGTAACTTCTTTAACCTTATACTGAAAAAAATATTATAATGACAGAATTATTCTTCCCAACAAATGCTATTTTGGACTGAGAGGCAACTTAGAAGTGAAGACCTCTCTTGAGGATTACAGATTAATTGACGACCGTTGAATTAAGACAAAGTAGCTAGCTGCAACACATCATCCAGATGAAATATTCCAGCTTTGAAAGCTTTCGATACCACTAGCAACTCTATTTATTTAAATGTTTAAAGTTTAGAGCGACCCAGCGAATACTCATGCTCTACGGTTTCTAATAATATCACTATAGTTTGTAATCAAATAAGTTAAAGTGCGATTCTCACCATTAGTAGGTGTACACTTCTCATGTCCAAGTAAAAATGAGACTAAAAAATTATAGTAGAAGTTCATTTCAATGTAAAGAATCTACTTGAAAAGAATTTATAATATGTATTTGATTTTGATTTAAGGATAAATTATATTTGGAATTTAAATTTTCCTCTAGTATTATTACTGGAATTATTAATCTACTCTGACCTACTTGATTTCTTCAATTTCTATGTAATATATGGTATATGTTCAATTCAACAATAAGTGTTAAGGTGAATTGTGACGACCGAAATGAAATTAACGGCAATAATTGGCAATTTAAGTGGTTATTTGTTATTATTGTTGGTTTGCGGTCAAGTCACTTAATCAAACAGTCAATATCTTTGAGTCATTGTAAATTGCGTTAAATGCAATCACATGCAAATACATACAGATAGATATGTGATATTGTACCATTCTCGTTTATCTGTCGTTTGACTCTCGTAGACATCAGTAACTGCTATATGCGTAATTGTAATGTACAAGGTTCCGCTATTAAAAATATATAGATTAATACCTGAAACTGACCTCACTGCCCTAACTGACCGACCATCTGTAAAATCGTCTACACCTATTGGTTATGTTCTAACACGTTGCTACACGGCGTATGAGTGATATATTTGTAAAGGAACGATATTACCGCGGCGGTATAATCGCCTACGCTACGTGGCATGCGATATCCGCGTAGGCATTCAAGCAGACTCGGTGCGGTACCAAGCGGCGTGGTAAAAACATTTCTGCCGTGAGATTTAAATATATATAGTTTGGTTTAAGTTTAGATTCACTAGCAGAATACAGCTGATATTTTACAAAAAATAGTTGCGTTCAAATTTTTCCAACTAATTTTTTTAAATAAAATTTTAACATATTAATAATAGATAATAAAAATATAATTAAACTTGCATCCCTGTTAACGAAACGTATACTCATACCGCGCGGTCAACTGTGTATGCAGCGGTATCGGTGTGTACCGCGTTATATCGCCGCGGTGTACAGCGGTTTGAGTGCTCCCATATACTGCCATCGGTAGTATTATATGGTTACAATTTCTGCAATTGCAGTTGTAGCGACTGTGGAAAACTGCATTTTCCCAGCAAAATAAATTTGTCGTATTTACAGGTACATATGCATATACATATGGATATTAGGAAGAGCCAAAAAACATTGTTTGCTTAATTTTAAAAGGTGTCAATTAGCACTCAAAAAATTCTCCATTAATTTACATGTAAACCGATTTTCATTAAAATTATAATAACTTTTTTACATGGCGGATTCTTGTAGAACATAAAAATTCTTAAAAGATGAACTTGAAAACCATTTTCCCGAGGCAAATAATTCACATACTTAGAAGCAATGAAATGTACAAAAAATCATCTGAGTATTTCCATAGAAATGTCAACTGCACCTAATAAATTCTGTAAAAGTTAGTAACTTTAACATAGGAAATCCATCAAATTTAACCAATTTAAATAAACTTTTCATTTATTACTCACATATTTTAAAGTACTTGAATACAAAGTCGAACCAATACAAAAGTTCTATTTTAATGATGAATGTTTTGCTTTTATTAATGATCATAATAAAAGACGTATGTGACATTGAATAAGAACATTTGTCATATATCAAAGAGTCTAAGGTATTTGTATAATGCACATAAAATATAAGCAATAAACGAATAATTTTAAAAATTAAAATACAAAAATATATGAATGATTGCTGGCAAAACAAAAAATTTTATTTTTATATTAACTAACAAATATTTAGATAAACCGTTTGGTAATATTCGTAGTCAAACAAAAAATAACAAATTAAAGCTTTAAATTCATTGACGTTTTTATGTTTTGAAACCAAGTACTATACGAATTATTTGAGCGAGGTTGAAATAGCTATTCTCGAAAAGTCTGTCAAATAGTTTGTGTTTCATAATTCATGTGGTTAATAATTGAAATATATACGGAAATTTATTTTTATTACTATCAATTAATTATTATATCAATTCAGGTAAGCTTAATTAGCTTTTTTGTAGGATAAATTACGCAATTTTGGCCTTGTCCCACCCGTGACAAAAAAGCCAAAAAGGTATTTTTTTTAATTACAGGAGCTATTATTTTAAACCGTGTTTGTTATGTAGTTGTAGAATTCCAATGCAATTATGAAGTGGAATTGCATTTTCGTTTCTGTAAGATTAATTAAGAAAAAATTGTCATTGAAGTATGTCCCACCCGTTGGGAGGGACCTTTTTCAGAGGTGGGTGAACAGGGCCGATAAACTTTATAATTTAAAAAATGTTTCAGAAAATGTGCATTTAATGGCAATTCTGATCAGAATGATGGGAACTACTACTGCAGCGGAAAGGATGAGGAAGTATAGACAGAAACTAAAGGAATCACCCGCTGTTTATTTGCAACACCTGCTGCGAGAAAGGGAAAGGGAACAGATGAGGCGTAAAATAATGAAGGAGAAGGTGGCTGCATCCAAAACATTTCAAAACAAAAATCAAAGAAAAGAAAGAGAAAGGAAAAGGCTGTACCGGCAAAACAAAAAATCTTCGGCAGCCGTAAAGGTAGATCCGCACCTGTATTTGGGGTCATATTCTTGTATCCAGACATCGGGAAAGGCTGTAAGTAAGGTAAAGAAAATACTCCCCTGTAGTCCGAGGAAGAAAGTAGCGGTTATTCGTAAGCTCGTTCATGAAAATGTGGATGATCCCACTCACCTACTTACTGAAACTTATAAGGAAAGTGCTTGTAAGCGTGCCATTTCTGAACAAATGAAAATATTAATAATACATTTTTACCAGCGTGATGATATTAGTCACCAAGCTCCGGGGAGAAAAGATGTTAAATTAATAAAGGATATTGCAACTGGGAAAATGGTATCATTTCCGAAGCGTCATATGAATATGACCATTAGGGAAGCTTACTTTCTCTTCAAAAATTAAAACCCTCAAGTTGAGATAAAAATTTCTAAATTTCGCTTCGCCCTGAAAATGTTCTTTTAACTAGTCAAATGCCACACAACGTGCGTGTCTGTAAGTACCACGCGAATTTTAATTACTTAATAGAAAGTATAAGCAAGAAGATAACAGATTTCCCTCCCACTGGTACCGAGTTATTACAGAAAATTTGTTGCGATATAACTAATGAGCAATGTATGTTTGGAGAATGCAGCCGATGCATAAAAGAAATTAAAACTATTCTAAACAATATCGATATGTTGGATTTGAATAAATCCTCTTGCTGGAAACCATGGGCTGAGCACCCTAAATTAACATCAGTGGTAGGCACAATCGAGGAAGCGCTTGCAGAGTTAAGTGAACAAGCCCCTCGCTTTAAGAGCCATGTATTCATAAAAGAAGTACAATCTGACACATTTAATGAGCTGAAAGAAAGTACAGCCAGTGACGAAGCAATTTTGCAAATAGATTTTACTGAAAACTATAGCGTAGTAATGCAAGACGAGATTCAGGCTGCACACTGGGCCCACAGGCAGATTACTGTATTTACAGCATGTGTATGGTTGGCTGAGGGCAAAAGATACTCATACGCTATTGTGACGTCATATATCATGATAAGTACATGGTTTATGTATGTATCACTCGTGGTATCTGATGGTGCAGCATCACAGTTTAAGAACAAGTTTACACTATCGAGCCTTTCTTTTATGCCCAAAGAATTCGAAGTTCAGGCAGAATGGTACTTTTTCGCAACCTACCATGGAAAAGGGGCAGTGGATGGAGTGGGTGCCATAGTGAAGAGGGCGGTATGGACCGAAGTAAAAAGCCGAAAAATTGATATTCATATGTATGGAGCGACTCTGATTCTGAACCTTTAGCATCCTTTAAATTCGCACGTGTCCCACCCGTTACAATTGGTGACCCACCCGTTACACTAGTTACAGTTAAATTTTGGATTGTAACAATAGAAATGAAGAAAGTAACTTTGTTATTATTGTTTTGTTATAATGGTCATATATCGTTTCAAATGGAAATATGTGAATAAAACTAATAAATGTTATAATTAATTCGCAAAGTTTTCATAACACATTTTTCGACTCAAATTAGGTTCTAAAATTTGTCCCAACCGTTACAATTTTAAATTTTAACTTTTTTAATGTATATTACATTACTACAGGTTTTCATTTTAATGTAACGTTAACCGAATATTATATTTATAGACCGCTCCACCAAAAGCAGAAAACGTTAGTTTCGTGTAAATATGTCCCACCCGCTACGATGGAATCGCACAATTATAAAGATGTATGATTTTATTCTTTTTTCTCTAAATTATTATTTTTTTATTCACGCATATGTAGATAAATGTAAAAACAAAATATAAATTTTTTTGGATACAGATGGTTAAAAATGCATTTCTCAAAGATTATACTATTTTCTGATGGAAGCTTAGCTCAATTTAAAAAAAATAAAACATATTTTATTACATAGAAATTTTTAGCTAGTTCCCACGTAAAGGCATCCGTTGGAGGGGCTTAACCATCATTAAAAGAAAAGTTTGGCAAATAACCAAATCTAAAAATGTGGTTTCACCTAAAGTGCTGTTACTTACTTTACTTTTTCTTTATTGGAAATATTTTTATAAACTTAGAATTATTCAGATGAAAATAAATATATTGAATATATAAAAAATAATTTAAAATCATCTTTTTTCCATTTTCACGACGGCGTACCCCCTTCTTGGATCTAACTGATCTTAAAGGGGAGCAGTAGGAATTGTTTTGAACAGATTACAAGTTATCATTATGAAATTGATATCTACAAACATAATTTAGCCCACACAATGCCCATCATACATAAATACGCACCCTGTAAGGGAAGAACGGAAAGAAGGATAGAACAGAGCAAATAAACAAACAACAAGGAAGACATCACATCACGCGATCATCACAGTGTTATAACAAATTCACAAATAAATACGATTTACAAAGAGCAACATATTACAAATTTCAGCACAGTGGCAGGCAAAAAGCTCCATTACAAACAATATTTCAAAATGGTCCTAACGAGTTAAGTGTGAAGTAATTCGGTAATAAATAGGTCATTTGACTCCTTAGCCCACTATTTAATGAACTGGGACTCCTGTGACATCTAAGTCAATAATGTTAAAAATTTGTTCAACATTTTACGCAAGTATGATTGCATAAAAAGTAAAAAGAAATTTATGTCATATTCGTCATGTATATAAAATCAAAAATAGTGGAAAAAAAATTCGATATTAGTCGCATTCAGGTTTCGCTGAAATTAATGTTTCATTTGTTTCATTCGAAAGCGACTTGTGGTTTTTTTTTATTGGCTAAAATCAACCTTAATATCAAGACCTATAAGTTTCGCCTTTTGTCAAAATAAAATAATATCTTGGCATATATTTTATTTCAATTTGAAAACATACGAATATCGCATTCGACATTAGCGAAATGCAAATTTTTTTATTTTTCAAAACTTTTAAACATATGAATTATTGACATAAAAAATTTCAAATTTTATGTTTTACAAGAGTTCGCCATGTTTACATGACATAACATGACATGTTTTACCTTGAATTGTTCATAAGTTATGATCTTTTTAATGATCAAAATTTTTTTGCGTACTATTTACTGGTATATGATAAAATGTTAATGCTCACCGATATCTTTTAAAATTGAGCAATACATAATTAAGTTTAACCAATTAATGCGACACGTTGGATTTGGTCTTACCTTAATTTGCATACATTCATACAAAACTATATATAGAAATTCACCTCTAACTAGCCTGCAACTGAGTGATCCCATAAATTGGTTGTGGCTACAATTGCTGTTAGGGTATTGGCCTAGTATTTTCAATTTGTGCTAATATGATTGCCGTTCGAACACATCTAACTTTAATGCCACACACACACGTATTTAATCCAATCCTCTCCTTTTTTCCGCAGGTCATACTAATTGTTCTCTTCGTTCCATCATCGTTCATTTAGGAAATTATTATTAAGTGTTCATCTAATACAAATGGTTTTGATCATGTACATGAAATTCAGGTGTTTGTGGTGTATAATGTTGGTTTTTTGAAATTTCAGATTGTTACTGTGTTGATTGTTTATACGACCTCTGAATTCTGCTGGCCACCATTTAAGGTTATATTTAACTTTAAATATATTATTTATAATAAATAACTTTCGTTAGTTTTTATTTCAAGCCATGTTTTATGTGTGTACTTTGATTGAACTAAATTCGA
Source organism: Neoceratitis asiatica (assembly GCA_030068015.2). Taxonomy (NCBI): domain Eukaryota; kingdom Metazoa; phylum Arthropoda; class Insecta; order Diptera; family Tephritidae; genus Neoceratitis; species Neoceratitis asiatica. Next base: position 83,776,826 of record CM061524.1, read on the forward strand.
TAATTTTGTAAAACTGAGGGAGATTCAACTACACCAGGATCGTATTAAGGACAACACCAATCTCTATAACAAAAATACTTAGCCTTATTAATTTTTAACTCGCGCTTACATACTGCAAAATAAATTTCGATCGAAGGGATATTTTCTAATTAGTTCTAATATCAAAGCCAATAGAAAACAAAACCATTTAAACTATCACTATCACTAGCTACAAGCTGCCGCCAGCTAAAGAAGTGTCACTTAATGATTTTAAATCGTGCGTCTGGAATGGAATTCGTCGAATAATTAATTAACCCACTATTAAAGAAAAGAGCGACCTAAATTTAAGTAAAACTTTTTTATTATTGTAATGATTCTACCATGTAAATCATTAATATACATAATGCAAAAATAAAAATGTTGTACAAGTATACGGTGTTTTTTATAGAGGTATAGAACTTTAAGTTGGCATTACTTTTCAAGATGGCGACCGATTTAATAGCTGTCAAGTGATTTATTCTCAGTTCACGCTTCCAAATAGTGCAATTATATTTCGAAAGTAATGGTTCTATGCGGAAAACGTATCGCGCTCCGCGCCGTCTATGACAGCGTTAACTTAGTTTGTAAGGTTTAAAGATTAGTGTTGATATGTATTAGGTGGACTAGATTTTTAGATTTACTAGAGTTCAGTTTTTCGTTCAATAAAACCGAATCAGCGGAGTTATTAACAATTAGAGTTCTTTTCTACCAAACAGCACTATAGTGTAAAGCAGGCTGAAATGATCCCTAACATCGAAGCTGCCAAACACATTGGACCTGAGCACTCAGTAAGCGAAATCGTACTCCTCAGCGGCTCATAAGGAAGATATTGTAAATATAATTAAAAAGTATTAATTGTCTTTTATACCCTTCATGAAATGGTATATTAATTTTTGCAGCAAGTATGTAAGTACCAAAAGGAGAAGAGATATACCAATCAGAATTTATACAGATCAAATCATAATGACGAGCTGAGTTGATTTTATATTTCATCCAATCTTGTTAGGATGGAGCCAAACAGACTGAAACAATATCTCATATATACGGCCGATTTTTCAAATTTAAAAATTTGTTCCATAAAACCGTCATAAAAGCATTTGAGGGCATAAAATTTTTTATATATAATGAAGTGCACATTGGCACTAAAAATCATCGAAATCAGAAGAGTATGTCATAAAACTGCCATATTACTGATTTGTTTCGATATGAAGTTTTCCAATTTTCTTAATCAAGAGGCTTTTGCAGAAACAAAAAAAAAATGGTACTCAGATAATTCTAAAGTCCCCGGCTATGCGGTGGGTGTAATAAAACTCCCACCAATATGCGTAAATCTTTACATTTTAATGCAGTTGTTGGAAATTTTACTCTTTTTTTAAGTCAAAATAACTTTTGACAAGAATGACAATTAACAGAACTGTATTTACAAAAAATGTTAATTTAAAAGTCAGCCTTCAATCATGCCATCTAGTTACACAATTTTTAAATTACCATTATAAGGAATGATATGATATGAACTACTATTTAAGAAAGCAAAACATTTCAATGTAATCATGATTGTGGACAGGAGGAATTAATTGCCGCTGCCAAGAGAAACCTGAAGAGATTCAAGAGCTGCCATTTTATCCAGAAAAAATAACGGTTTCGTGTGGATTGCCGGTCGATTGGCCACCAAGATCGCATGATATCACACTGTTATACTTTTTCGTGTGGGGATATGTGAAATCAGACATCACGCGTGTCATTCGCCAGTTACCAGTCGAAATGTTCGAACGAGTCATCGAAAATTGGACGGATGGACCATCTGAGACGCAACCACTGCTATTTGAAAGAGATAATCTTCTAAAAATAAATGCCATATAATGTTCTTTCGAATGATAATAAAAATTTCTCATTAAATTTGAATTTTCTGTGTTTTTCCTTTAAAAAGTAGTGAACCTCGAAATGGAGCAACCGTTATTTTTGAAAAACATAATGTACGATACACAGTATAATGAGCATACTCGAAAATTGAGTTCATAACAGGCTGCAAAAGGGAATGATATCAACCCAAAACTATGTAAAAACTAAACATTGAAAGCGAATGTGAAGATGATCTTAATGTATTCTTGTCGCCTGTTCATAGTTCTCTAAATATATTATTCGAAAGTAATATACTTGCAAAATAAAAATGAATACAACCACCTGGGTTAGCTAAAATACATAAGTTAAAGCGATTAGTGCTAGAGCCTTTTCTGATGAAATATCGATAGAATGAACGGTTTTAATGCCCACTTGTGCGATTTGTTCAAGTACCTAAAATGCTTTCAAATCGAAATTTAGGTTGTGATTCATTAAATTTAAGGTATTTGCATAAAAGAAAAGCGTCCGATATAAAATCTCCCTACTTGTATGAACACCGACTATAACATAAACAAATCTTTTTTACTATTTTTGAAGTCAGGGTTGTTGATTTATTTCTTTTAGTTTTCTAATACTCAGGTATTAACGTACAGGAAAAGCTTCCACTTTACTCTCTTTCTAATATGTAAGGATTTTTGTTTGATGGTTGTGGTTTTATTTTTTCCTACCCTTCTGGATCTTAGATAGTTCATGTACCTAATAGCAAAAGTCTTGCTCTTCTCTTTTCTAATTTAAACAAATCATTCAGATAGTCTGGGTATGATTATAATTATACAGAGCCGGTCATATGCGCATCTCTGATTTGCTGCATATTTTTTGGTGTTTGAGCTACATATTCCCATATAAATAAATGTAAATATATTTTACATTATTGTTATTGCTATTTTAGCTGTTGCGGGAATGAGCATACAATTTGGCTACAATTTATGTGAATGTATTGTCTGACTACTTTACTTTTTTGCACTCGCCACACTTTGCCATCACAGTTTGGTGCTCATCTTTGAATACAATAGCTACAAAAACATATATACTGCATAATTACCGTAATAGCCCACATTCGTGGCAAGTGCTGCTGGGGCTGTTTGTCCTGCCACTAAACACACGCATCTGTGGGCATGTCGGTTCGTAACTACGTGCTACATATTTGAGTGTTGTACTGTGTTTTTGTGTTGACTCGGCAAGCACTTCTTCTACTACAACACGCTATAAATTTTATACGCGGCTGCAATAGCGTTTTATAAAAAAATATTTATAATTCGTAGTATTTAATATTCCCCCTTCATTGGTTGGGTATGTTATTTACATATATTCGTATGTACTCCAATATTTTTGAAATTTTTATATCGCCACTAAAATATTCTGCACAATATTATTTGAATATGAGTTGGATATACTAGACACTCCCTATTTTTTATTTAATGCTATCGTCCACAACAAATATGCCTTTAATTGCACATTTACTTATAGAAATGTCACAATTTGCTTAGTTATGGGAGCATATGGGAGGTGTGTAATCCTACATTTGTAGTAGCGGACATACTTGTGGTGCGAGGAATGTGTGAACCCGTTTCGTCAACATATTTCAATCCTTACTGGAGTTATTGTGTACACAGAAAGACTGAAGAGCAGGCAGACCTGACTTAATCAATTTGTCTCGTCATTCCATCCAAGTTAGATATAAATATACATATATGTACATATCTTTATCTCTTATTAATACCCGTTAACTACGTACATAGTGCAGCCGAGTATAAAAAAAGGAAATAAAAAATACATGAACTCACTGGTGCTTCTACATATCAGTATTTTACAATCAAATCACATTGCGTATCACTCAAATTAAAAGAACCAAATGCAGGTCCTTCTCCATCTGAACTTTACATTGGAGTGGAGGTCTTCCTTCTTCTCAGGTCCAAAGCCACACTGATAAGATCCAACAAGTTTGTAAACGGTAGGCTTTAGTCTTTTAGGTAATACCTTTATTGAATATTAAATAGGGACTCTGGGATCCATTTTTTCGTGGATGTTTATAAGGCCGCTGTAGTAAATGTCACAAGGACCTATTCGTCTCCGTCCTTGTCCCGTCCACCGCACTTTTTGGACGGCCTCGCCCGACGTGTTGCTAGCTTCTTCATTAAAGTTAGCTTCCTCGTGGCGCACATTTATATAATGAGCAGCTTGTTTCAAGACGGACGCTTGCTCACAGCTGCACCTCTGGTGAACAGGCGCTGCAATTAGACTTCAGCGAACCTTTGAACCGAATATGTCGGAGTGGCTCTACTAAAGTTTCTTCTTTTCTCATTTATAAGGTGCGCGACGTGGACGCAGGAGTAGGAATCGAATGCAACGCTGGGAATGTAAATGCATACCCATGGATCGTGACTACACTCTATTGCATTCCAAGAGAACTAGGTGTGCATTTTATTGCCCTGTTGCCCATGTGTTTATTTATACCACAAAAAATTTGATAGAATATGTATGTACATGTATGAGTTTTAATAGCGGAATATTTTAGTTTTAAATTTGAACTTACTAACACACCCACAATGTTTTGAAAGCAACAGTTTTTGTACCTTTATACCGGACGGATCGATCGACTATATTTTATGTTATAGCTCCTATAGAATCGATTTTGATCATAAGTAAGTTGAGCATTTAAAAATATGAAATTAAGTATTCCATGCATATATAACGAACTAAACATTGGTATTGAAAATCATCGAAATCGGTAGACTACTTAGTACACCTCCAATAAACCGAATAGTTCACACGTGTGATTTTTGGGTCATAAACCAATTAGCATCTGAGAACATGGACAAAACATTAGTACCGATTCATTAGGTTTCGTGTCAAAAATCCATCAAAGAAGCATCTAAAAGCGTGCAATTTGATATAATCCACACGTTATGTCAAATAAATATCGTCACAGAAAATCACAGAAATCGAATTTTGCATTCTGCAATGAATTTATAGGCTCAAGAACAGTATACAGATTTCGAAATGGCCAGCCACAACCATTCTTTCTTCTTTTTTTTCAATTTTCATATTTTCTTTGTATTTGAATAACTGCTTGGAAATATGGCTAGATGTTCCGCAAGTATGTTATAGTCACAGTCTAATATTTCAACATGTGTAAAATTTACATTTATATACCTTGATATCAATTTCCCTTACTCCTTTTTCCTATATTTTGGTTTTGTTTCACGGAGTTATCTTCTTGAACCGCCATAAATTTATTGACATACATTTATGTAGGTGCTGAAAACTTTATATTTCACATTTCAGAAAATTCTACCTATATTCGTATTACTAATTTCCAATGTATGTATGTTCTTTGAACCAAAATAATAATTTTTTTGTTAATATAAATATCAAATTCCTTCTCCTTCATATATACGAGTTTAAACAGCTAGTCATTCCTTTCTTGTTTACGTTGTTTGGCGACAATTGTAAATACCAAGTGCAGCCAGATTTTTCTCCACCTGATCTTTTCAATGAATGAGATATCATCGTTTTCCTCTGCTTACACCGGCGGGTACTACATCAGTGAGAACAATCCAGTCTCATACATACGGTTCACATAACCTAGCTAACGTAGCCACTGTATCTTAATTCGATGAACTATGTCAATGTCCTATTGAAGAGCACTTAGGCAACAGCAGTTATATTAGCAAGATAAAGGCCAGATATAATAAGGCGAAGAACTCAGAGGGATTTCAAGATGGAGATTTAAAGCTACTGTATAACCCACAACTGAAGAAACGATTGTCCCTCAAACTTCAATGCAATCGGGAAGGCCTTTACAGAATAATCAAATGGCTGAACGACGTGGTTTATCGAATCCAGACCGTTGGGAAACCAAGAACCAAAATAAATGTGGTTTACCTGGAAAGGCTTGCAGCGTTTATAACAGATCGGGACGATCAGACTTAGATAGAGGGCAGTGTGACGGAAATCCCAAATACGAAAGACAGATAAAAGGAGCGGCTATCGCATGCAGACAAGTTATTAGCCTGTTCTAGAGCGCTTAAACTTAATGTTTGGACCATCGTTAGGTATAAACGAAGAGGCTACAGCTATCGCAGGCAATCGAGTTTAAGACTCTGTAGTAATAACATTGGTGCAAAGTGAAACGGAAAATAATTGTGTGATAAATAGTTGTAAAATATACCATTGTGTATTAAATTATTTTTTTATTATAAAGTTTGAACGTTGGCATTATATGTGAAACAATACATCATTCAATTGATCGCCTTTTAATTTTTTTTCTCAATTTATTTTGTTTGATTTAATTTTATTACACCTTTCTTGTAGTTATATGAAATGGTTTATTAACTTTGGTCCGTAGGTAAGAACCAAAAGGGGAAGGATGGACCCAGCAAAATCTATAGCGATCGCTTCGCAATCACTACCTGAATCGATTTAGCCAGGTCCGTCTCTCCTACTGCCTGCTTGAACGCAATCTAGTCCCTCAGTTTTTGATATATATCAACCACGCTTGGTAGGCAGATACTAATAAATTTAAACGATCATTTGTCGGAACCGACCAGATCGAAGTACTGTAGTATATATAAGACTATTTCTTAGATTTGAAATGTTGGTTTATTAATCTGTCAAAAAAGTGCCTAAGATAACAGGTGTAAGGTTTTCTCTAGAAAATCGCTCAAAAAGGCTTTTAATAGCCTTAGAAGGCTCTTTAATAGATCCAGCCCAACATTGTAATGGCTTTCTTCTTAAATTTGGATTTTATAGCTGGCATAGTAAAGGAGGTGATATAAAGAATACCGAGAGTCATAATTTATCCTTATCTAATGCCAAATACTAAATTTCACTATAATATTGATCTAGCTATTAATTTGTAGGTACATATGTATGTGCATTCAAAATATGAAGTTTAAATATTACAGCGATTGATTTTTCCCCACTAATAGAGGTATGTATAAGATATAAGCAGAGATTGGTTGGCTTTTACCTTCTCAATGCCCTCCAGGGTAATGAATACGACAAGATAAGTCGAACGATGCTACTCTGATCTAACATGTGTATACTCATACTTACGCAAAATAATATTCAGCATTTGTACATTTAAGTATAACTTTATCGAACCATAAGCATAAGAAGAAAAAAATTGAAATAAATCGAGTAATTAATATACATATTTTTTTTTATAAGTTGGTCCCTGGGCCACTTTACGGAACATAAAGAAGTGTCCATATTAAACTTGGCAAAATGCCATACAAAACGAATTTTTGGATAAATTTAACGTAAATACGATTTTTTCGAATAAATCGGTTCCTGATCCACTTTCTGGAAGAAAAAATAGGTGTCCATTATGTTTTAAGCAGAAAGCTACTTATTTACCAAATTTTCACAAAACATAAACTTAATTTCCCTATGCTAAATTAGGCAAACGTCTGCCTACGTAACGAATTTTAAAAAAATTGAACCAAAATTACATTATTGTCGAGTAGGTAGGTCCATTATTCACTTCCCAGTTTTTTTTTTCTTTTGGCTTGATTTCAATCTTATGTATATATATTTGATACAATCACGAAAGGTTTAAAGACTTCAGCCCGATCGAAGACAGCCCTTCTTCCTTGTTTTATTTTACTTCGTCCTATTTTCTTTTATGTTTTTTTCATTTTATTTTATTATACCTTCCATATTCACAAAATGGTATTTTAATTTTGGTCCGAAGTATTAAAGTTCCAAAATTTATTATTTTACCCGACACCGAAAATCATCGAAATCGTATAATATAGCTTCCTGCTCTCTATGGTCATGCATCATGGTTTGAACATTGTAACTCTTAGCGTCTTGTATTAGGATATTTTATTATATCTAATTCGTCAGTAAGCTGTGCCCCATATCTTGATTCCATACATTCATATCGCTTTTATAGTCGCATTGTAAATTTAGGACCCTATACCAATTACATTAAAAAACTATGTTAAGATTCTACGAAAAGTTTTTTTTTCATTTATCACATTCTTATATACTTAAAAAATAATTCATTCGATTTTCGTGAATGACATGTAGGAGGACAACCACATGGCATCCCATTCATGATTGTTAGGCCCTAGTTAAAGCGTCTCCCTGTGTTCTTCCTAATCATCATTCTCTGGAAACTGATAAAGATAACTGTGGGTATAATGCATTTTGATGGACATCTTACACCCAAAGGCATGTAGTTAACAAGTTGGTGTAATCTTAGCAATTTCAACCAACGAGCTCTGCTTAATATGTTAAGTTCCAACCACTTTTGGCAAATATTCTTATCTTTAGGCCAACAAAAACATCCGTGTTTATATTTTTAAGAAAACATTGCCAAAATTTATCAACATCGTCACAAATTGTTTCATAAAACCTAGTTTAATGTGCCAATTTTATCTCTTGTAACCAATGGTGGTATAAGTCTAAACTCTTTTTGTCCAAAATAACTTGGCAAATTAAAAAATGGTAGCAAGTCGTGCTTACATGTAAGATGTAAAGTAACTTTCATACATGATACCAACAAGGTTTATTTAACTGATGACTGACGACTGAGAACAAAATGATAGAACTGGCTCTGAAAGATTTAAGTGTTCTAGCAGAAGAGTTTTTGTCTGCTCTTTTGATTGCATAGGCACTACGACCCTCACGGCTTCTTTTATCACAGACCCATTATTTCAGTTAATCATATCAAATTTTGCAAAGAATTTAAGTTATATGTTATAGGCTTTCTGGACTTTTTGTAACAAAGCACATTTATATCATTGAGACAACTTGATATAAAAATCGATTTAAAGAAAGACTAGAAGAAAAGTAATAAATATTTTTAGTATTGTCAATTGACACCTTATATAAAACCACTAATATTATTATTATTAGCTTTTAAATAAATAAAACCAAAAAATAATAAAACAACTAATGAGATCGGCACATTCCTCCCAAAAGTTTTTTTATGTAAATATTTCAATTAAGACCAAATTCAAATATATTAATCTACAAATAATTTCATACTGTAATTCAAGTACGCACATACGCATCAGCATCGATCGTCTTTCCCTCCTTTGAAGTACAATTATCGTAATAACTAATTTATCAGGGGAAACTTTTGAACCGAGCCTCGAATATAGGAGTTCAATTGCTCACGCCAATTAATGTTTGTGAACTCAATTTCCTTTCGGCTATTCTAATTTCAGATTTATGTGAAATTCCATTTAAAATTTTTGCTTCAATTAAATTCACTGTATTGTTTGGTTAGAGAAATGGCTAGAGAATATTTAATTGAGAAAATTAATTATTTTTCCATTAAAGTATAAAACTTAACAAATTATTAACACACACTTAACGATAATTTATGGAGGTAGTTATTTAAAGTTATCGTAAGGTGGATCAGTGATTTCGAACTAATTTTGCGTATAAGTACTCATATATGAAAGATGTCCACCGATCCTTAAGTAATTATTTTTAATGCACATATGTATGCGCTCAAAAGTTTATGGTAATCAGTAGAAAAAAAAACTGTTAAAATTTAAGCATAAAGGGTAAGAATACTTACGAAATGCAACTATTTCTAATACATATTAATAAACAAACCTTAACTTATATTTTTTGTAATAATTATTTTATTCCTTGATACCTTTATGAAAAAAAATGTAAATTTAGCGTTTAAGATGTACACTTATTTGTGCCTTGCCTAACCTTTTCATTTTGTGGTACAATTTTCTAGTCTGTGAAAATATTTGCATTCAAATTTTTGCTGACCACACCAACACAACTGCAATGTTAAGCAGATAAAAAACTAAAGTAGAAGGAATGAAAAACAAACAGCTCAGATGAAGAAATTATTGTAGGCAGAAGAGATTTTCTTAGTATATATTTTTTAAATTAAAGGCTGTTTAAGTATTATAAATTTAAAGCTTAAAATTTAAAATTTCTTAAGTTTCCTAAATTAATAAAATTTTGTGTTTTTTAATTTACATTTTTATTGAAATAAAATTGATAAAACAAACCAAGTTACAACAAACGACATTCAGTTCTTAATTGCCTTTGTTGCATACCAGTAAGAATACCAATTGGGTGAATATGCCTATAATTTTTCAGTTTGCAAATACATACATATGTACATACGTATAGAGATAGCAGGAACATTTAAATACACAGAAACAGACAAAATTGCATGCCAAGGAATGTTTTTTATACCTTTCATGTACATTAAATGGTATATTAACTTTGCTCCGAAGTACGTAAGTACCAATTGGCTTTGTCGGAGATAACCATTTTTTGTTTATAAATGAGTTTGTGTGCATGTTCTAAATACAATTATCGCCGAGGAAAAGAAATACTTGCAACAAATCCGTTCACTTGGATTTAGCGGTGATTGGTAGAACAAGTTTCAAAGCTATTAAAAAATTCGTTTCATTTTTATCATTACGTATACAACTCCTTGTGATGGAAGAAAGGGTTGAAAAATATTACTCAAAAAAAAAAAAATTCATAAACGAATATGGTAACAATATAATATAAAAAAAACTGAGCCAGTTATTGTGTTAAAGTAGAGACGGAAAAGATAAAAAGTTTATTCAAAAGGGAGAACGTATAAAATATTCCACCACTATACAAAAGTTTTTTAAATAACTTAAAAAGAAGTTGTTCCTACTGAACGCATTTGTCTACTATATCGAGTCCCAGTTATCAGCTGTGATTAGAAAATACGCCATTTACAGTCCACCAAATTCAATAAGCTAATTCAATAAGTTACCAAACAGGACAAAACCGGTTAGAATTTCTAAGAACTGAAATATTTTTCTTGCATTTTCGGAATGTACATACATGTGCTAGAGTATATTCTTTAAAAACCTGAAACCAATCCGGAATAACATCTGAATTTGGAAAAAAAAATTTTGAAACTCAAAAGCCTTTTTTCTTAAAGCAAAGTCGGTGATCTGGACTTCTCAGATATAGCACAAACGATCGATTTCAAATTTTACACAATGTTTTTAATTGAATATATATATATATATATATATATATGTATTCCGTTGTCAAAAATCAAAATTCTTCTAGTCCACCAAGTTTTTTGATTTCTGATCAATTGGATATGCATAAGCGCATACTGAAATACTGAATTGCAATATGTTTACACGATATACTCTATTTGAATTACCATCACTTGAAATTGATTAAAAAACTGTTTAAAAAAAATGGAAAAGATTAATTAGGAGCAATGAAATTGAATTCCAGTTTTTGATGCAATTACACCTGCGTCTTTGGCAATTGTTATAAAGCATTCACATATTCGGGCACTTTCAAACGATAAAGAGTTTCATATAATACTCGTTTTATCTTTGCTATATAGATAGGGAATGCACCTGTGTATGTGTATTTGCAAATATATTTAAACTTTTTTACATTTTTTTTAATGTGCTGTTTGTGAGACCCAGCATATTTTGGGCGGATTGCAAACGTTGACAATAGTTTCTGTTTCGTTTTTAAGTTTTCAAGTCTCGTTTTTAAGTTTTAAGTAAGAATACTATTATATTTTTCACTATATCTGATATAATTATAAAACGAAAGAAAACATTCTTAAATTTGGAAATTTATAACAGCAAGTATAGGTACTATTATTAAAAAAAAAAAATAAAGCACGCCGAAGAAAACAAATCTAAATGTAGTGAGCATTTGATCTCGAAACTCTTTTGATAAAAAATTCAGAACTCAAAATTCAGCTCAATAAAATTCTTGTTTCAAGAATCTGTTCTCCCAAAATTCTAGTTTTAATTTTCGCTTTCAAAATTCAGAATTACAAACTTTGCATATAAAATTTTATTTTTTTTGAGATAGGTGAGGCTTTACAAGCTGGCTGCAATGCCTAACATGGACCTTTTTGTCCTTTGTAATAACAGATGAAGGATAAGTTTAGTTCCAGCTGAAGTAGTCGTCATAAAGGACGTCCACGCTCTTTGCAAAGCCTAAGAGAGTCTTGATGTTTCACATTTGATACTTCATCTAGCCCTTTGAACTGCGAAGCTCCTAGATATCTAAGGATGATAAGTAAGGTCAGACCGAAGATGAGAATGTGTACCAGCGTCATTCATTCATGCCTTCTTCCCTACACTTCTTGCATGCGCCATTGTTAATAAGCCCATTCGGCTCGCGTGTGATTCTATCGCTTCAAGACCATGTTGGCAAAAAAGATATAGGTTTTCTCGCTATCCTTGCACATGATCTTGGTGATAATGCAAATCGTGAAGGCATCCTTTGACGCTGTACCGTATGTTAGCTCCATCGCAGATTTTATTGTGCATCATTTTTAGCGACTTAGCAAAAACTTAAGCCTGGAAGTTACTAAAGTTTTCCGGAAGCTTGAAGGTTTAACTAAGATCTAGTTTTGCGCAAGATATTCCGGCTCCTATTCCGGCAGTCATTTTTAAACCGTTCGTGTGCCATTCAATATCTTTTATTGTGACTTGAAACCTTGCTTCCCAGATAAAGCGTAGGAATTTGTAATCTATTTTCTCCACTAAACTTCTGTTTATTGGGCTATCGAAGTTTCTTGTAGAAAATCCACCTCATTATCCAGATTTCCAAAAAAAAAAAAAAAAAAAAATACCAATACTCTGCGAGAAAAGAATGGAAATTCACTCATTTTATGCAATAATATCAGTATGAGTGTAAAACTTAATAAAATTTCTATCCGCGTGTAATTACACTATACCGTAAAAGGACTATTTTCGTAGTAATTTTTGAAAATTGGTAATATTTTAAAGGAAAAAATAACAAGTTATAAAATTATTAGGTTATAAGTCAATGAGATTTATTTGAAAGACCTATTTTTAGTTTTAAATTGAATATTTTTGAAATACAACATGGTACAGCAATGTTAGAAGTAACAGCTCTTTCGGAGATCACCACATCACCTCATCAGAGTTCTTATGACAGAGATCGAACCAACAGATTCTGACTTCACAGTCAATCGCTTCACCACTGAGCCAACATCAACCATGTTAAATTATTTGTTTTTTATTTCAATATTTTAAACTCTGGACTTTAATCTCTTAAAATTCTTATCACATTTTCCAAGTACTCGATATAAATTATTATATATGAAATTCAAACTATTATTTAAAAATAGCTTACACTTATAATAAAATAATTGAAAAATATGGATTATGGGTTTGAATCTTGGCCAGACCAACATCCAATATTAAAGCAAATTCTCGGCTTAGAATAAAATATAGGTTCCTTCACCACACATGGTAAGAAGAACTCAGCCAAAAACCGCTCCATCAGTCTTTCATCTCCTCATAAAGTTATATGAAAATGCTTTTTCGAGTTCAAGATATAAATTATTAAACATAAGTTCAAAGCTATTATTAAAAAGTTTATACATGTACTGTGTACGTTATACTTTCCATCCAGAATAAAAATAAATTAAGATAAAAACAGGTTAGTTTTGATGTGTTGTAATTCTTATCAACCATTTCAAAAAGGTATTTATAATTAAAACGAGAATTTAACACTATTTACCTTCGTTATTATCATTGGTCTTAAGCCGCTATGCGATAACTAATTATTAAACAGTAAAAATAAGAAATAATATATACCTAAAGGATACTCATCCACAAACTTTTTTCCATTTATTTTTTTAATTTTTGTAATTTTTTTCTTTTACCTCATTTCGTAATTATGAAATTAACGTTGGTATTAAAATTAAGTTTTACACATAAAACCAAAAAGCAAGAAATAAACACACAATTTAAACGAGAAAATTAAACGAGATTGCCACGGGTTAGCCTGGAAGTGCTCTGTTCCCATGCTATCACCATGCAATCGTTCGATACTTCCCTCTCTTGCTTCTCTTTTCTGCAACTCTTTAACTTCAAAGCCCACATAGCTAGCCATACCAAAGTACTTGGCGCAAAAATAATATTATTGAAGGATTACAGTTTACAAGGAGTTAAATTGCAGTGCGACTACGTAGAGAATTATATCTCCTATTTTCTTTACGAAGTGTTCAGTGCAACTTTGGTGCCTGCAGCAAGTTCAACAGCAGTAATACCGATAGCGACGCCAAAGAATAATTACACTAAGAATAAGAGCATATAGTTAGTAAAAAGATAATAATAATAATAATAAAAGTAGTTACACGTATAAATGATGTATACCGTGCTAGGTAAAGAGTGCCAATATAGGATGGTCCTAGCTACTTTCCCATAAAGTAAGAATATATTTAAAAATAGATATGTACGCCGAAATGAAAACAAATCTACGTTTTCATGCATAAAATCTAGTTAATTACTAACATGAAATAAGGTGAAATCATACCAGTTCGTCATTTGTACAGCAATTCAACAGTAACGGAAATAATAATATTTTTCATCACCTACCAACCGATGTTGTTGTTATTTTTAATACGCCACGGCTGAATTTCATTTCTTAATAAAATCTGTTAAAGCGTGAAGTATGTCGTTATTTTTTATATCATAATGATAGCCGAGGGATCAGAGGTTATCTCTGTACCAAATTAGAAATTCAACATATGCTTATACATATATGACAGTTCGTAGAGCATCACCATTCTAAAAATACCCGTTGATTACATGAGAAAGGTGAACTTGATTGTGCAAAAATGCAAACTAGTTAGATTATAGTTAACTAATACTTTTCTCTGCCGGATATGTAGGCACATAGCTTACTAATGTTAGTGTGTAAAAGTTATCCACTAAAAATCTAATCGGCATACTGCGCTGTATAATCATAACGTTTTGCTTTTGTATTATTCCTATTTGTAGTTTTTTCCAAAGTTAAATAATATTCTGATCTGTCAGGAGATCTGTACTTAGTATATTCGTGATGTCTATTACAACTTTCAGCTTAGTTGCCGAGACAGCTCTTTATAAATGTTTGTATTTTAAGATTTTGTTTACATTCACTATCTTCATAGCGTTGTTTTATGTTGTTATTGGCCTTTTACATGTAAAGTGTGCTAGGGTGACCAGTGTAATAGCCCGTAAATAAACACAGATGTTTGGGTCTTTTATTAGATTTTCTTTATTACAAGTTTATGTATTCAGCACGCGACTTCAGTTTCCGCTCATCACCCTCTTCGCACTCTTTCACACAGTTGCGTAGTTGTCAGTGCTATTCGAGACGGGGTGTTACATTCCTCCTATGTTCATTAGTTTGCCTTTTAACCTTTCTTCAGTAGTTAGAATTTCTTTTAACGAAATAAGACCTTAAGGAATGAATAGGCTGCGAAGGCATGGCCATTGGCAGCGGTGTTTCGGAAAGTATAGAAGCATTATGGGAATGACTCCCGTAGTTGGTGAAATTTTCTTTAAGTGAGGTACATTTCTCATCAGGGTACTGCCCTCACCCAATATCTTTACTGTGTTGTATTGTATTGTATTATATTTGAGAACTCACCGACTAAACCCTGAATAAACATTAATTCGGATAATATTATACTTCTTTGAAATTTTGCTTATCCCATTAGGCTAAATTCAATCATTTAACTAAATCTGTATTCGTATTTTGTACCTCTTTATTAGCCTGAGGCCAATATGAAGGGGTTGTAATAACCCACGTTTCACAAAATTTCTGGAACTCCATTCTTACGTATTGCCTACTATTGTCCGCCCGAAAGTATTTAGGAAAACTATGTCTACTAAATATTTTTTTCAATAAGTTGATAATGGTTGTAGAAGACATTTACCACAGAAATTTGAGTTCCATGTACCTTGAATAATAGTCTTTTAACACAAGTATGTGTTCATTGTTTGATAATGGACCCAAAAGGTCAGTGGCTACAAAATCCATGGTTCCATCGGAAATGTATTTATTGTTGTTGTGTTTGAACATTTCGACACTAATATGTAGGGTATGGAATAATTATGTGAATTCCCTTCAAAAGAATGCCTCCTGCTGTCGAAAGCTCGGATTGTAAGGATACAAACTTACCATGAATTGTTACTCATGCTCGACATTGCATCGACGATATCCTTATCTTTCTTGATATTTTCCATGACCTTTAAGATAAACATTGACGAGTTCAAATTCAAGCCCAGCCAAATTAAATTAGAATCTACGGTCCGGACCAAGACTAAACTCTCTTTTTCTGTTTGGAAGTATCGTTGCTTTGCTTTAGACGAACTCCTCTTTGCAAATAAAATAATTTTTGGCTTGTTGTCTTCGTGAATTTGAACTAGCACGAGCAATTAAACATGTCTTTTTGTTTGGTTTGAAGTATGGTGGTGACTTCAACTGGATATCTTCGTGCGCTTTCTTTGCCGGCATGTAGCAGCTCGATTTGTTATGATATGAGGTTTTGCGTCACAAAGCACCTAAGAGCTTCAAATTATTATATATTTATATTTAGCGCTTTGTAACCGCTGAGGCGATTTTTGGCCGAGCTCCTCCTCCAATTTGTGGTTTTGCGTCTTGATGAGGAGCTTTTATTTCATGTCAGAAATACACTCGGAGGGCTTGGCATTCCCTGCCGAGGGGCGACCGGAATTAGAAAAACTTATCTTCACAAAAGTTCGGATCTTTCGAAGAAATCGAATAATGACTCAATGGACTCAATGTTTGGATCGAGGACAGATGACTTGTTTTTTATAGGGTCTATCCGAAAACTACCAGAAAGATCTGAAAACGCGCAGCCCATTCAAGGGTGATTTTTTTTTTTAAATAAAATCACTTTGTGGACCACAACAACGCGAACATTTGTACATTCAATATTCTCAGATGATAGACCTGCATATCAATTTCCTCGCAGAAATTCATATAATGAACAGGTAGCTAGTTGGCTAAAAAATGGTATGATTCTGCAAAAAAATTCTGAATATGTATTTTTTATCGAAGCAGCTTTGGAAAGACTATAGTAGGGAAGAATTTTTACTATTTTGCATTTGAAGATCAGGTTTTTTCATGAACCAGTCGGGTAAAATTTAAAACAATATATGTACATACATCCTTCGGTACACAAAAGAGCTCTAGTTAATTAGAAGAACAAAATAAGATTTCGAGTAACGAACAATGAGCGGGTGTGTGTTCGAGTGTTCGTTGCTCAAATTCTCGAACTGCTCGAAAATGTTTGAGCATAATCTGGAGCTCTAATAAGCATTAGTAATTTTATATTGAAATTGAAGTTAAAAAACTCGTACACACACACACACACATATATATATATATAAAGGGTGTTTTTTATAGAGGTATAGAACTTTAAGTTGGCATTACTTTCCAAGATGGCGACCGATTTAACAGCTGTCAAGTGATTTATTCTCAGTTTGGTTTGGCAATTCATCATGAATAGACTCACGCCTGAACAACGATAGCAAATAGTGCAATTTTATTTCGAAAATAATGGTTCTGTGCGGAAAACATATCGCGCACTACGTCCACTTTATCGTCTTATCGATGAAACGCACTTCTCGTTGAATGGCTACGTCAACATATATATATATTATTTTTCAAAAAAAAAATTTACTCAATAAAAAATCAAAATTTTTTTCCATTTCCAAATTCAAAATAAAACTATACATACATATATCATTTGTATAAATGGACGACTAAAGTAAATCTTCTCTCTTAGGAACTACACTTGTAAAATAGAAATAAAATTTCATTTATATTTTCAGGCAAAAATAGCTTATATCGATTTTGCATTGGTACCGTGTATTTTCGTTAAAAACATGTAACATATAAAAACAATTATTTTTATGATAATTCGCCTATGTTACCCTTTGTGATTCGAATTCCATCACTATCAAATTGCTCAATGTCATGATTTAATAATATATATTGAATCATGGCTCAGTGTCTGATCTTAATTAAAAAATTGGTATTATGTTTGAATTGAATGTATTTATTTACGCACAAATAAGTATGAAAACATGTGTATCACACCACTCACACACACATACGGGAGGATGCAACCCGTGGAGTCAAGAAAATTAAAGCGCATACAGCCCGAAAAGGACCACCACTGCCATTGCACGTGACCATAGCCAGAAGTTGCAGTCAAGAGCACTATCTCACTGTGACAAGCAACAAATAGAGGGACTTGAATGTATCTTCAATTTGAAGTTCATAAGAAGCTTTTGCTTTTTGCCGCTGTACCATTGAATGATTCCTTCTTTCACAGGTGGTTGACAAAAGGGCGTTGCAGTTTGTTGTTTTATATTAAATAAATGCTTCTTTCACTGAGTATTGCCAAGTTTGTAAATAGATGTTTTATTTTAATCATTAAATTCTTCATAGAATTAAAAATACTTTGTAATTTGCGTTTATGTACATACATATGCATTATGAACTCAAATATCATCAAACATAACTCGTTTCGTATTGTTACGATTTTACTAAATAAGCTCGATGATTTGCCAAATTCTTCGAGTCCGATCAATGGATTATTAAATAAATAAAAATTCCCACTATGTTTGCAGTTTCTTGATTATAAAAAATTTACTCAATTTGCTTTTATTGCTCAATAACTAACAATGTAGTATTTATTTACTCTACAGTAGTGTTATCCCCAACACGTTCACTTTACAACGAATTAGCTCTGCAGTTGTGTTTCACCCTTATATACTAATCGATTGTTCGCAACTAACGCCTGTTATTGTTATTGTGTTATTGATGAGAATAAAAAATTTCCTTTATTTAAAATTTCAGTCAATTTCTGTAAAAATTACAAAAAAATTTTCACTTTCATTTTCCGTTCTAATCGCAATCTAAATAACTTTATATCTAATTATATAATTTCATTAAACAATAAAATGATCGGTTTAACTTGCATATAATATAAAACCATTATAAATCATAATCATAGAAAAAAACTAGCGCTATCTTGGTATGTTTTGTTACACCAAAACATATATTGAAAAATGTTAATTTTTTTTTAGTGAATATTTCTCTTAAATTTTTTTTTTTTACAATAACAATGCATTCCCGAGAGGTTGGACACTTTTACGAAAATCCATTATGCATTAATCCCACTGCTTGCAAAATTTTTTCCGATTTCCGATAAGCCTTTATTAAATATCTTCAGTTTGACACTCTAATTGTATAAAAATTTCAAATCTCAAATATAATTCCATCATTAAGCTTTAGAAATCTCCTTATTCCGATATGTAGGGATCTTCATGTTAATAATTAATATAAATAATTTAACTTTACATGTTTTTTTTAAACATATTAACAATCATTTTTACGGTCTATAACTTAATTCGTAGGGCTATAAGGCGGGAGAGGCAAAAATTTCCAGTAGCTGCTTTCCAAACAAGTTTTAACCGGTATGACAAGAGGTCGAGCGTTGTCATAATTAGGCATTATTGCGTCGTGTATGGTCGCAAATTCAGCAATCGCTAGCTTCAATTTGATGAATTGTTGTCGGTAGCGTTCCCTATTAATTGCTTCATTCGGATTTAGAAGCTCATAATATAGCATGCCCTTCTAAACTCAACAATACTTATCATTACATTGACGCCATGGATATTCGGATTTGCCATTTTGCTGGTAGGGCTTCATATTTTCATCTTTTCCGTTTAAATTGATCATAGTGGTTTCAGTTTTCTTACATAGCCACAATCCGATGACTTTCGGCAGCGAGTTCTCCATATTAAAATAAAGACGAAGAACTTTCCGCAAAAACACTTTTTCAGTTAAAAAGTTCGTTATATTTGAGTTTAAAAAAATTATTGTTGTTTTCGCCTCATAAAAAATTTTATACTGGAAGAGATGTACAATGACAGTAACTTTCCAACGAAATTCTCCTCTTGTGTATGGTCGAGGACAAGGTAAGTCATTAGATTTTGTAGATATACATATACATCATCAATCAGAATTTTCTCAAATTGGAATATCTTACATATTGTTAAGAAGAAACTATTAGGTTAGAATTCGTCATAGTTTTGTAAAAATTCGTTCAGTACTTCAAAAAATGTCGTATACATTATTAATATTCTTCAAAAAATTATAATAAACAGACATCGTGTAACTTTTATCTGCTTTTCGACACTCTTTTGCGAAATATTTCCACCATTGAAATGGAGCGGATTTAGAAGCTGTTTTTTCCAAATACCAAATTACAGTGGTATAACTGTACAGGTCTAGTCTTTATTATGATACTTCAACTAAGAGAAATACCAAATTTGGAATAAATATATTATATATGAGCTCTCAAAGTAGACTTTTGCTGCAATACAAAAAAATACTTTGAAAATGTAAAATTTTTTCGTTAATTTTTTTGTCAAACATTTCTGAATAAATTACGACAAATGTGTAAAAATGTTATGTTATGGCAACAACAAAATCGCCGTGATCATTCGCACGTCAGATCTGTACCGTTAAGAAAAAAAAACAAAGAAAACAACAAAAATAAATTAATTAATTTAAAAAAAACTTCATACTTTTTTAAATAAGTATATACATGTTATTGTGAAATTATTATTTGCGCATGTTTGCCTCAACTTATGATATCGTTATTTTACAGTGAGAACCTTTGTGCAAATTCCCAAAATTTTTAACATTTGAGCGCATGTAGTTGTAGGCAAGTAAATGTTTTTTTGTGGTTAAAACTTTTATTGAAGAATAGTTTGAAAAATCACTAAAAGCAGTTTAAGAGAAGTAAATAAAATTTCTATTGCCCAAAAATAATATATTGTTGATCAAATGTAATCGAAATAAAACCCATTTGAAAATAAATACCGTATTTGATTTGACACATTCTTTAAAAGAGAAAACAATGAGTTAATTTTTTTAAGTGTAATATTAGTTTTTGTTTTTGCTTGATATTATCTTGAGCTCCGTAGGAACTGAGTACAAGAGGACACATTTTATATGTATATAATATGAAATAAATAAATACAATAAATCACATTAGAATCGGAATTACTTTGCTTTTTCCACGTGGCAGAAGTGAATATTTTACCATATATTCTTTCTACAATAAATGAGGCGCCTATAATAAATTATAGCAACCTTGGCAGCACTAACCAAACTATCCACTGTTTCGTTGTCGTTTTTCGTCGTGGGTGAGATTGTTACATTGCGATTTATTTTATATATGTGATGAAACTTGTGGATACAATTCTCGACGTTTTCGCCTAATGACCTATGCTTTCTCCTATGTGAATGCAGGCGCTGCGCTCTCAATAATAAATAAATATTTACTTTAATAGGTAGTGAGAAGCACTTTTCTTGAAGGAAGTTTAAGAAATGTTTACAATTTATAATTTTCTTTCGAAGAAATGTATATTTATTTAACTAAACTCTTGTAAGATTTTGTATTATGTATAATACAGAACGAAAAACCATTTTATGTTAATCTATAAATATGTCTGTGTTTGAGAGTGCCTAAACAACAATAATATATAATGGCGGCTAAAATGGCACCCGCTAAAGGGCCCACCCAATAACATATATGGTATTCCCATTCATTCTCAAGAATTGATGCCGCCAGAGAACGTACTGGGTTTACGCCTCCCCCAGAACCAAGCATTGAAATCAAATAAGCACCAAAAACGGTGAGACCAATGTAATACGAGCCGTTTCCATATGCATCTTCATTTCGTCGCTCCGTATTCACTATTACCGTTACAATCCAAATAAATGCTGCCAAGCCCTCGACAATACATATCTCTAAAAAGGATGCACCCATCATGGGTCTTATGGTCCTATTCTCCTTGTACATTTCCTCATTAAGTGATAATAAAATAATTCCGATTGCCGCTAAACCACCAAGAATTTGCGCGAAAATATAGCCAAACACGCAGAGTACACTCATGCCGCAAATGAAGAACATGCCAAGGCTGACCGTTGGACTGAGATGTGCACCACTGATCCGTCCAAGCGCGTGTGAAATCGATAAAGTAATACATCCTAAGACAAATGCCACTTGTACAGGCGAAGCAAATGGCCATTCGGTGTCAATCGGCTTGAATGAAGTACACAATATGCCGATCAATACAAAAAAGAAGGATCCAATGAATTCCGCTAACATGGCGCGCACAAAATCCATGTTCCAGTCTTCGTTGCCGAAGAACTTCTCCCAATCTATCATTTTGAAAAGATTTGATTTGTTGCTTGTAGAAAATATAAGCAAATTTTCAATTAATTTTTTTTGACTGTCAGTAATAAAAAAGAAACGAAATGAAATTAGATATTTTATATACACTTCGAAGCAAAGCGAATTTAATTAAAGGTGAGAGCAGGGGAACAAATAAAAAAATTCCAGTGTATTTTGTTTTTGCATTGTCAAAGTCATAGAAAATTCTTTGGCTTTTGAAACTGCACAAGCTCTCTGTTGCTTAATTTTGTGATTGTGATTTTTAATAATCAGAAAATATGAATTAAAAACAAGAAAGAAAGGCTACCTTCGGTCATGCCGAAGTCTATATAACTTCTCATGGACTTATCAAATTTATACCAAATTACAAAACTCGCTTTTAATGATTTTCAGTGTCAATATGAACTTGATTTTACGTATGTAGAATACCAAATTTCACTCTCTTATTTGCACAGATCGCTTATATGGGGGCTATATAATATAATATCCCGATTTCAATGATTTCCCCTACCAATGTACAGTTCATAATATATGTGCTTATACCAAATTGTACCCCTCTAAATGCTTTTTTGGCGGACTTTCGACCCAAAATCTATAATCTGAAAAAATCAGTTGAGTGGAGGCTATAGGATATAGTATTATGAGTTCAATGATTTTCTCTAATGATATGCAGTTCATAATATGTGTGTTTAGTACGAAATTTGACGCTCATAGATGCTTTTTTTGAGGATGTTTGATCCAAAACCTCATATATAAACAAATCGGTTAATTTAGTTCACCGATTTGGTAATTTTCAGTACCAATATTTAAATTAGACCTGGCTGAACACAACATTTGCAGGAAATGCAAGAAAGGAGTAGAAACCGTGCAGCACGTAATCTGCGATAGCCCTGCGTTTTGCAGACAGAAGATGACTTTACTTGGCTCAATTGTAGGTTCTTCAGCCCACGGCAGATGAGGGTACGAAACTTCTGCCTCAATTTGCTAAAATGACAACAAAGTTCTTCAAACTAGAGACACAACAGATCGCACCTGTCAACACTACGGACGTATCATCGTCTATGTGAGGGTCCATAATTGTAATAAAATTAAAATTTATAGTGACAATTTAAAAGCCAAGACAAAAACTCATTTACATTATAGTCAATTAAACGGATGTGATTGACAGGAAAATGAAACTTATGTTTCCTTTTATTTTCTTGAATGACTCATCCCACTGACAGTATGTGGTCTCAAATAAGACAGAATGAAAGAGCTGCCGTTCAGCAATTCGTACTATCGATTGGAAGATCACGGGCTCTCGTCTTATTGCGGCCAACATCAAAGAAATAAAAAAATTTAGTTGATTTTTCCAATTGCAATTGGCGTCGGCAGGAAATGTCATCCTCTCCGAGTGTATTTTTGATATAAAATATACGCTGCTCATAAAAACTCATCAGCCGTTCTGAGTTGACTTAGAATAAACTGCAAGTCCGTCCATATATACATCACATATTGTTGGCTCAGCCTGAAAAACGCGTCAGCGGTTACAAACTAACAATAATTTTAAAAATCTTAAACTGATTTTAGTATATAGTACAAGTTAACCATTGCCACTGTATCAATAACAAAGTAAGCAAAGAGCAATAAATTATAAATATATGTAATTTATTTTTAACAGAAAACCCTGCCACCCAAAACTGGGTAAAAAACTATATAGTTCGAGCAAACATTTATTCAAAACTGGATGGAAAGCCGAGTAACAGCATAGACATTTTGTTAAAGAGAGTGCAGATATTACCCACTTCTCCTTGTACATGTGATCTTACATCCTTGCTACCCACATTAAGTTTTTCCATAAAGAAAACGTATGGTTATGCTCTTCTAAATTTGTAAATTTTTTAAATTGTTAAAAAAAATTTCACTAACACTAATATCCTTACCTTAAAGTTTACCTTACCTTACCTTTGTATTTTATGTGTGCTAGGCGAGCCGTTCGTTGAGATTTCCGCTGCCAGTTGTAGTTATGTTGTAAGGTCCTCAACCGCATTGTCGATAAATGTTATTGATTGAGGGAGAGTATGCGATTTTAAATGCCGCCACGGGATTTCCCTTTAGGATGTTTAGTGTTATAACACACAAATTGATCAATATTGAAATTGTTGAATTTGGTTAAAAGAATTTCAGATATTAGCCGTTAACATTCCAAACACATATATTAATACTGGAATATATTAATATTCATGGAATAGAGTTATAAGGTTATTTGGCGTATTTCCAAGTGAGTTTGCACAAATCATGTATACACTTTGTAAGGTGCAATAACACATATTATGGCCAAATTCTTCTCAATTATGACACTGGACAGGACACACGCGCTTATGTGGATCCTATAAGGAAATACGATAGTGAGATGGCTTATTAAAATAACAAGCGGCTACAAATGTGTTTTTTCATCGCTCTTGGATTTCTTGGACCGAGCTTAGTCAAATGTGCAGCGCAATGATCTTTTTCACTTGCAATGTGTTAGTCCCTCATTTGTTGAATTGGATTTTCTGCATTCTTTTAACAAGCCGTATTTATGAGATGTTGGTATGGACACTCGCCGTTCTTCCCTTCTTCTGCCTTCTGCCTTAGTCGTTTGGAAAAAATATTTCAAACTCTCTTAACTCAACCGCAAGTCATAACTCACTTGAGTATACCAACAATCAACAGATCAATATAACCTCTGGAGAAGGTCTTTGCTATAAAAGCTAATAATGAGCGCATGCTCTTTTTTTAAGTAATTTTCATAATTTCGAGGAAGAATTGAAAAACAAAGTAGAAGTGCATATCGAAGTTTGTTCTCTAAACTCTTAGCTTAATCAAAAAGATGAATGAATGTCACTAAAACCAATAATTCGATATCTAATACAAACAACAATATTACGAATTCGTCCAGAACTATTCGCCTATAATTTGCGCATTGAGCGCAGGACACTCGCGCCTATTACGGCAGTCTTCAAATCAGGCAATACAACTAATGTTAGGAATTACAAATCAATTTATTTAATTTAATCTTTCTTATCTTATCTTATCTTTACAATATAATTTCGTTTGTTGATGTTGAAGGCACTAAGTCCTCTGCTTTTGCACCCGCTCGAAGGTTCTGAGTGGATTATTCTTGGCTCTGTTTTATGTTTGAGCTTTTCTTCATAAATATTATCATTTTAATTGGAACTATATGTAAGTAATTTTTGTCAATTATATACAGTAATTTGTTTGACCAAATTAGTTGGGTTCGCCTCTCTAAGATATTTTACCAACGGCTTAGCCGATTTCTATTCTAACGTCAAAAAAGCTGAAGTGGAGCATAAAACAGCAGGTGAATTCTATTCATTGGGCAGACTCATAAAAAAAATCGAATTTCATTGCTCTCATGTTTTTTTGCGCCCATGACTCGATATATTTTACTAAATTGTGTTGTTTGTTATTGAAAGAACTGTGTATAAGAAAATGCGCACAAGAAGAACCCATTTTAGAGCTCAATGAAATCTGGCAACACATGGAAATCTTCGAGATACCTGAAACTATTACATTTTTCAAAAATACTAAATGCGAGAAATAAAGGATCAAATTTCCAGAAAATATTCCTTGTAATGGAAACCGCAAAGATGATCTATTAAGATTTTCTTCACTATTCTTGACCTGGCTGGAACCATATCATGGATTTTATATAGAGAAATAGCCACTGAGAAAATCTTATGTTCTAAACGGTTTGGTGGTTTAAACACAATGATGGAAATTCAAAATTCACAGTTGTTTGCTTTTTAAACTAAGACCTGCTTCTTTCTATAGCAAATCAAGTTTCACTTTGTTCATCTATGGATATGGGTAATAAGAAATTCTCTGGATCCTAGGTGAAAAGCACTTGTTGAACATACATTTTTAAACAACTTTTGTTCAATAGCAAAGTGTTTATTTGTATATAAATTCGGTTGCCACAAAGCTCGACGGGAGCAAAATGCTACCTCTAACAAAATTATGAACCGTCAGACGTAGTAATTTTCACACAATTTTCAATTTTTTTTTCACAATTTCCAATTACGGGTGACAGCTCTTGAAATTATATCTCGAATGTTTTTAATAATTTGCGGGTATAGGCATGCCTGCACTCAATCCAACTCATGTCTTTTGGACAGACAGCGATGTCAGTGCAACTTTTGGGACTATCACGTATAAATACATACATATAGGCATATGTACATATTTCATGAATTGCCTAAGGCCCGTAGACAGTATTTAGCTTCGAGAAGGGACCGCAAATTCTAAAGTGATTTCGATCAATATCACTCATCATATTTTTACATGTATAATCAGCTAAGGAAAAATGAAATTTCAAGACGTCATCTATTGATTTGATTAAATGATTTTGACGTCATTCTTTCTTCTAATGGAATTTAAATTTTAAGTAATTGCTGGGTCTCGAGGAATTATTAATTAATATTTAATTTAGCTGTTTTATAATTTCTTACCCTAGTAATTGATATCTTTGTGTTTATATATGTAAAAGGACAAATGAATTGGAATAGCTTTTAGTTTAAAAATATTGCTTCAATTCGTAGAAATTTCTTTAATTAGACATAGCTGATAACATATAAATCCGCAAATCGAGTACTTATATATGAAAAGCTACTAATTTAGATATAAATTCTAAGAACTATACGTGTTCAGACTTAAATGATTCTACATGAATATTATTCGGGACAATAATCAATAAAAAATAATTTGGTAACCTGTCTTCAGCAAATCCGGGAAGATATGGCTGAAAGATCGGTACTACAGTAATTTAATTTTCGAGAATTCCTTAAGTCGATTTCTCTACTAAAGTGTAGAATAAGCATAGAATAAATATTGCTACTATGAATTTTTATAACATCAAACGTTGAGAATGTAAACTGTACAGATATTATATTTGGGATGATGTGTACTCTTTGTATGCACATCAGACAGGAGGATCCTCATACGAAATAAAACTTTGGCCTCTGGCCACTTTTTTGTCTATCCAGACTTTTTTTTAACAATCTTATACAAACCAATTAGAATAACACTTTTTGGTATCACTATGATGAGTGTAATATAATTCCTTTAGTGTGTTAAAGAATTTAGGAGATGCAAAAGTAGTCATATAAGAACATATTTACACATATACTGTAAATGCTATAATTTAAGTTTATAAATATGACTATTGTATATTCTTGCTAATTTGTTCATTTGCAAATAAAATTGATAGAAGTTATAAACAGTATGTGAATGTAATTGTAAATATAATGTGCTTATGTAATAATTTTAAAAATAATAATATAATTAAAAACAAAAATAATATGGAATTATTTGTATATCTTTGACAATGCAATTGGAAGTATTAGAATTTCAGTTATAATATGTCAAAGCATTTGAAATTTAATATCGAAAAGTTGGTTGAGATTATTGTATGTATAGCGTGTGGTAGGGAATGAAAAGTTTTTCGGAAGGTATTTCTGACATGGTATTAAGGCTCTTCATAAAAATCCATAGGCCATTCAGCGACGGCTTAGAATACAATGTAGGCCAGTGATAATATTTGTTAAAAATGTCAAGACGCAAAATCATAAATTGGAGGAGGAGCTCGGACGAAAATCGCTTCAGCCGTTACAAAGGGCCAAATATATATAATTATATATAGCGTATGATAAGTTTGAATGGTAGACAAACTCTACACAATTGTGTTGCTAGTGTACAAAATTCTCTTCCAATTTGATAACAGAAATACTCAAAAAAAATTGTTTAACCTTCAACACACTCGTTTTAGCAACGAAACATTCAATTTTAATGTCGCTAGACACAGGAATACTAATTAACCAAAAATTAAACATTTCTAATCCGTTGTTCCTCGAAAGACATCAACATAACCTCTTTGACAATCCGCATTGCACAATTTTGTTACTCACAATCTAGATTCTCCGCACGGCCGGTACTTAATATTTATGGTATTTTGAAAACCGATGTGATTGATTTTAGCCTTGCTGTTTTTCATTGTGAATTTTAGTTTAATACAAAAGTCGTGTAACTCCATATGAGTAACAGATGAGTTCCCCACTGCTGTTCAAATGTAAGCAATTCCGTCCTGACCTGCCATACGCAGAAAATAAGAAAAGGATTTTTGGAGTTCATTCAAAATTTCGTAATAGTTCAGGTGCAGTGTTTTGCAATGAACAAAAATATTCAATCAGAAGAGTTCGTGACATGATTTTCAAACGACGCTTTTATACAAATGCACACATTATTATCTATTTCGAAATTCAAGGTCCCCTAAGGCTCCCTCCCTGAATACGTACATGATTGCTGTACTTAGCTTCATTTACCGCTCGACTTTTGCTGCATCACAATTAGGTGCAGCACACCTCACGTCGTATTTTTGTAACAAATAATCTCATATATCAGCAAGAATAGTTGAATGAATGGGTTCGGAATGGCATTATGCAAGCACTTGTGTACTTACAAACGTATGTATGTAAAGGGTGTTTTTTATAGAGGTATAGAACTTTAAGTTGCAATAAAACAACGATGGATTATTCGATTGACATGAATTTTATTTATCCGAAAGATAATATTGTGGCATTACATTTTAAATATGATTTCTAGCATATGACCGCCACGGCTGGCGCGGATGTAGTCCAATCTGGACGTTCAATTTTCGATGACTTTTTCCAACATTTGTGGCCGTATATCGGCAATAACACGGCGAATGTTGTCTTCCAAATGGTCAAGCGTTTGTGGCTTATCCGCATAGACCAATGACTTTACATAGCCCCACAGAAAGTAGTCTAGCGGTGTTAAATCACAAGATCTTAGATGAAAATTCACAGGTCATAAACGTGAAATTAGGCGGTCACCAGACGTGTCTTTCAATAAATCTATTGTGGCACGAGCTGTATGACATGTTGCGCCATCTTGTTGAAACCACATCTCCTGGACATCATGGTTATTCAATTCAGGAATGAAAAAGTTAGTAATCATGGCTCTATACCGATCACCATTGACTGCAACGTTCTGGCCACCATCGTTTTTGAAAAAGTACGAACCAATGAATCCACCAGTCCATAAAGCGCACCAAATAGTCAGTTTTTCTGGAAGTAACGGTGTTTCAACATACACTTGAGGATTACCTTCACTCCAAATGCGGCAGTTTTGTTTGTAGACGTAGCCATTCAACCAGAAGTGCGCTTCATCGCTAATGGACGTAGTGCGCGATACGTTTACCGCACAGAACCAGTATTTTCGAAATAAAATTGCACTATTTGCAAGAGTAGTTCAGGCGTGAGTCTATTCATGATGAATTGCCAAACCAAACTGAGAATAAATCACTTGACAGCTGTTAAATCGGTCGCCATCTTGAAAAGTAATGCCAACTTAAAGTTCTATACCTCTATAAAAACACCCTTTATAATATATATCTAATGAAATACTTTTTGACGAATAAAATATGTGTACATACACATAGGTAGAGGCATTATTTTCAGACGAATGCATGTTGGTATTTTCGTCTCTTTTCGCACATCTGTACAATTAACGGTTGTGAAAAAAATGTCTATTACCGATGAAAGTCGGGTCTAGTCATGACCTGGCGGATTTCCGCTCATTCAATGCTCGGCAGGCATTTGCAAGCTGCGACGCTGAGAGTGACGAACGAATACTTGAACGCTCTTTGATTGTTTGTACATACGCAGGTACGTTACGCCGCATATCGCAGGTTCCTCACAACATATACCAGCAATGTAAACTATTTGGGGACTTGGTTGGATTTCTTTGTTAAAATCGCACAGGCATTTCAACAACAAAAACAGAAATAATATTAGTGATTAGAGTAGAAATGAAAATGAATGATAAAAATGTAAACGAAAATCACATTCAAGTCAGATAGACAGCCACAAAGGATAATGGCAAAGTTAATATCTATGAAGCAGTTCGACGCAGTGCCGCTAACGAGAGCGTCCTCGTATATGATAATCAAATCAGTGGTGATGTTGGTAGATTTTGAAGCGCGGTCGTGTTTAAACACAGTATATATTACCATGGTACAAAAAAGTTCTGATATTTTCTTATTTTAAAATTATTCATTGACAATAAAGTTATTTTTACTTCAATAAAAAAATTAGAATATATAATATATATAAATGGCGTGCTGTAGCTGCTGATTCAATTTTCGACCGAGCTCCAATTAGCGGTGTGCGTCTTAAGGTTTTTCCTACATTTGGAGGTACCTACAGTTTATTCTAATTCACTACCGTATTTCCTACAGCCAAAAATAGTGCACTTAATTTTTATTCCTTTCATGTACATGAAATGCTATATTAACTTTCGTTTGAAGTATGTAAGTACCAGAAGAAGAGGATATAAATCCACCAAAATTTTTACCGTTGGTATCAGAATCACGCTGAATTGATTTAGCCATGTCTATCTGTCCGTCTGTTTGAACGCAAACCAGTTCCTAAATTTTTGAGATATTTCAACTAAACTTGGTAGCAAGATGCACCTATACGTTTAAAAACCATATAGGAACGTGAAATTGGGTATTATCCACTCGTATTATGAATTGCTTGTTGGTAGTGAAAATCATCGAAATCGGAATATTATATCGTATAGCCCTCCAACAACCACTTTGTTCAGATAATAGGTTTGAGCCTGAGATTTGGTGTGGAAAATTATCAACAACGAAATCTGCAAATTTGCAATAAATTTGATAAGTTCATGAAAAGGAAGAAGACAGCAGTTCCTCTCAACGATTAACTACCCTATCCTTAAATATCGTATTATTAATTATTACAATAACATATTTAATATTATTACCATTCCGAAAACTTCAAAGAATAAAACTGATATAACAAATTATAGTCTTATCTCATTAAAGCCTTGTTATGCAAAGTTCGTAGATAAAATAATTGCTAATTTACTACGGTGGTATATTAAAAAACATAATCTCATTAATCGAAACCAAGTTGAGTTCGTCTTTCAGTTACATTAGCTATAAGAAATCTTCATATTAATAATGCAAATAAAAAAATTCCCGGCACATATTGGAATAAAAGGGAACGAATTTGCCGACCAAATTGCGAAAAGTAAAAACATTGTCTCTGCTATTGGATCAAATAACTTAAATAAATCAGATTTAATAAGTTTTACCAAATTTCATTTCACCAATAATAATGCACAAGTATATCAAAAAACTCCAAACTGGTACAAAGATATTAATAATAATTGTAACAATATTTATGATATTAATAACCGAAATAACCTTTACTACTTATCTAGATATGATGAAAGCAA
This sequence comes from Neoceratitis asiatica, assembly GCA_030068015.2. Lineage (NCBI taxonomy): Eukaryota > Metazoa > Arthropoda > Insecta > Diptera > Tephritidae > Neoceratitis > Neoceratitis asiatica. The sequence goes on from CM061524.1 coordinate 83,808,120, forward strand.
ATTAATTCCACTACGTATATGTGACACAAATATCACACTCAAACATTATATTGACAAATATTCTCCAAATAAATGTTAGTTCTATAAAACTAACAATCTAATATCTCTTTAGCATATCTTAAATGATTATCATTCTTTAATGAAATTCGAAATGAAAGCTCATTGAATATAATATCTAATGTTTCTCCTTTTAATTTTAATTTGTATAATAATTAATTGTCTAAAAAGTAGTCTAAAGCAGTTTTACCAAATATGGAAGGAGATTTCATATGAATATTTTAAATATTTTGAGTAAGCATATACTTATGTGGCCAATCAAAATATGTATAAATTTATTTTTTGCTAAATAAGTTTTCATATAATGGTGAGTTTATATTGAATATAAATGTTGATCTACTGTCTTTAGCCAAATTTTCGAGTTTGCATACTTGTCCCATTTTAGTAAAGGTCAACGGGACACCAGATATTATGGAAAATTTAAATCAGGGAGCCCTAATACTTCTCTATGTATGTTTGATTTTCCAAAATGAAATATATTCTGTCAAATATCGAGCGCTTATATACGATGCAACAACAAGATAGCATATTATTGACATAAAAAGGCATACAGGCTTCTATATTTGCGTGAAATGTACTCAAAAAAGAGATTTTGTAAAGCACGAAATTATATAAAGAAATTAAATTCATAATTTTCGAACAGATTTAAACTTCCGATCGAGAATATATGTAATCCAGCATAAGCTAGTTGAACCAATACCTGTAGAAAAATTGACGATAATGCATGTTACCTATCTGAGGCTCATGAAAAGATTGCTTAAGCAAAAAAGCAAATATTTTCTTTAACAGCGTCCAAACTTAAATTATTATGCTCAAAACTTATATTTTGAGCAATCAAGTGCCCAAAAAATTGATAAGACATCTCTGAAGGTTGGGATAAATCCTATGATTTAAGGACACCGAATTAAAAAAATTTTCTCTTATACAGAGTTAATTTTTGTACTTGCTGCCATCTTAGATGATGTATAGCGTACACTTTTTGCTGCAAACTTTAGTGATTTGGACACTCTTAAGCTCAAAGTTGTGTGTAGAAACAAATAAATTTACAACCTATTTTTATTTGAAAACGTTGATCGCCTTCATGGCGAAACATTTTTTACTTAAAATTTTCTCGGCCTTACGCATTTAGCAAGGGATGCACTTCCTTACGGATTAAACGCTTTCAAATTTGAGAACTTTTTATCTAAAATGTAAAAAGAAAAATATAATTGAGTTAGAGGAAAGTGTGAGATTGTCTTATCCTTCAAACAGTAACCCAGTTTAAGGAAAAAATTAGTTGACCAATAAAATCGATGACCAGGAATTTTTTGTTCCCTCCACCAAAAATACTTGATAAATTTTATAGCATTAAAGACAGAATATATCAAACAATGACCTTTTTACATCATGCAGTTTCATAGAGAGAAGTATTGAATTTGAGAGATTTCTTCAAAACACCCATTAAATCATCCAATTTTAATATAAAAACATTAAAAAAACAACAATACTTTCAATCCTAGAGCTCAATCATTCCATAAATGAAATAGAAAGTAAAATTGAAATGTTTCAAAACTATTAATCTAATAAATTTTTATTTACCTCTCTTAACTGTTTATAGAAATATCAATATGGACTTTATAAATCATTTTCAGAAGATGAGCCTGTAACGAAAAAGATATGTAAAAAACGTTACTTCATGAGTGAGCAAAATTTCATTCGATCATATAAAATTGTTTTTGAGAAAATAATTTTACAAATTTATCGTGCATTAAAGTTTAATAGTTTATAACATAAACAAAAAAGGGAACTTTGGAGAAATATTCATGCCATGAGTTATGCGTCATGACCCCTATACGTTACAACATTTATTTTCTATTCTATTTTATTGTACTAGGTTATTGAACTCCAATCCACAGCGTGGCGGAAAGTGATGGAAGATGGCTATCCGAGTCCTTAGTACCATGGGAGACCTAAAGACCATTTCTTTTTATATTTTATTGCAGTAGCTTATAATAAAAAAGCAAATTCCACCGACGTTTATTTAATATGTTCTTCCTTCACCAAGCCAACAATCGCTTGATGAAAAATATAGAGTACGAGAAAAAGGAGAATCATCATGGAGCAAATTACTCACAAAATTGAGTAAACACTTCAAGTTAAGTACTGGGAAATTTTGTACTCTTAAAATTTTTTAAGTATATGTGATTAATTTTATTTTATATTAATATTAACTCATTTAATATTTTATTTTATTGAGATTACTTCAGGATTACAGTTTTAATGAAGTTTTGTGATTTTATTCTCATTTGGATAGGCTTGATAGCATACAAAAAAGTTTCTTAAGAATGGGTTGGCTCTCCAATAGAGGTACAATGAAGAATAAATATTAAAATTGGGAAAAAAGTTTTCATTTGAGTTTTAATCTGTTTCTAGCAATAATGATTATTGGGATATAACAATAAGTATACAAAACAATGAATTAGTCGTTCCACGTCTTTTGTTTGGTAAAACTCCACTATATTTTTTTTTTTTTGACACTTGACATTACTAATCCACAAATTATCCATGAACAACCATTACATTCACCTAAATTGACAGTTTGATGTGGTTTTTGTTCTGGTGGAATCATCGGTCCGTACTTCTTTCGAAATGAAGCTGGTAGCATCGTTACTGTTAATGGAGCGCGGTATAGACCGATGAACACCAACTTTTTATGGCCACAATTGGAAGAAATTGATCTTAGCAACATCTGGTTCCAACAAGACGGGGCTAACTGTCACATTGCACGTGCAACAACCTAATAATTGCGAGAAAGGTTTGGAGATTCGATTATTTCAGGAAATTGTGACATTGAATGGCCTCCAAGAATTTGTGATTTAACAACATTAGACTACTTCTGGGGTTATTTAAAGTCATTGGTCTTTAAAAATAAATCATACTCTCTTCAAGCTTTAAAAGTCAATATTGAACGTATTATTCATGACATACGACTTGATTCAGTGCAAAAGTGCTCAAAAATTGGGTTCATCGAATTCGTTCGTGCAAAAGAAGTCGTGGAGGCCATTTGAATGGTGTTATATTAAGAACTTAATTGTATAGATTTTACTTCACATTAAATAAAAAACATTTGAATTTCCTTAACATTTAGTGTGTTTTTTTTTTAAGAAATCATATCACTCTTATTGGAAAGCCTATACATAAATATTCGTATGAAATTTCATTGATTTCCAATCATGTGAAATCACGCTTGGAATACGAATACATAAAGCATTTTGTTGGTATACCACAGTAAGTGGATAGTGGTTAGTTAGATATTTAAATAAGTGAAGTGCACTTGGACTCATTGAAAAACCAACTCATTCACATAATGTGGGTGAAGGATTGTTTAACTTAACTCTTGAAATTACAATTCGTAAGTATTATGATGATTTTAGTGTTTGTTAACGGAAAAAGGCTCGATGGTGCTTAACTACTACTGGAAGCTGAAATGAAATTTTGCTTATAGAAAATTGTTGAGTAAAATATTAATTTGTATAAGTACAGAAAGACTTGCGCTTAGCAGATATGTTTATGTTAGATTATATAAGTATGCTTGAGTTTATGTTTTCCTAATGCTCAAATACGTTCAAGTGCTTGAGGGAAAAGTGTATAACTAAAATTATGTACTTTCATTTATGCACCAAATCTCCTCCTTAGTTATGTATGTATGTATATAAATATATATGTATATGTGTATTGCAAAAGGGAAAAGTAAAAAATTCTTTAACTTTCGATGTGTGCTTCTCTCTATATGCCATGTGTTTATGTAACTGCTTCAATGTTTTATATTTCAATTACGTCACAAGTGCCACAGTGATGGAGCGAGCTAGTATGGATATAAAAAATATAATTATACATAAAAGCGACAACGCTGACAGCTGTAGCAAGTTGTTTGATCGCACGGCCACACTTTTCTCTTACCATTAAGTGCAGTTGTGCAATGCGGAGCCTCCTGCGTTTGTTTGGAGTTTGAAGCAGTCAAATGTATAAATGCTATGAATATGCAGTTTTACATGCATATGTATGTATATCTTCATTTACGCATTTGAACAACTGCACATGGAATAAGTGCTCAACAAAATTACTTCTACCTGCGAACACAAATAAAACGTTAATTTATACGCATAAGCCTATGGTTTACATGCATCTCTATACTATGAAGTTGGAAAAACGCTTGCAGTGCTAAATATATAATATGTGTTGGAATTCATCATATTGTTAGGGAAGTGCAAAAAGCTTTCAAAATAATGTTCTTTATATTAGGAATGTTCTTTACACGTGGGATCCTATGATTTTTTGGAAGTGGAAGTTTATGATTTTTTTTAGAAATAAGAAGCTTTTTACGTGACATTCTACTGTAGAAGCCGTTATCGTTCAGAGCTCTTCGAATTGTTCTTACATGGACACACTTTCTTGATGAGTTAGCGATGTTTTAGACTAATTTGGAGCAGTAACTTTAGAATCATCATTCACTTACTTCAGAATAAAGGTGATGTCTCTTCAAGTTAGCTTCTTCGGGCGGCCAACACGCGGCTTTTTTCCGGTGGATTCATTATTTTTCAAATTTTTTTACAATGGTCTGTACATTAGGTGGACTTAAATTAAAATTTTTGAAATTTCACCAGACGATTTCTTCTTTTTTCTGTGCTGAATAACCATGATTCTTACCTCAAAGGATATTTCTTTTCGAGGAGCCATTGTTGATGCTCATGAGTTTAAACCACACCTAAATTCAATACTAGCAAAGTAGAAAACAATAGTATATAACAACACAGTATATCGACATAACGGCTAGTAAACCCATGGTCTATGTAGACTTTTGTAAAGGATATTTTTGTATTTTTTCACCATAATTGTTTATTTTTATTTTAGAGGATGGATCTATTTTAATACATGTGATTAGAAAAGGATTTAAAATAAAACTGTATACCTACATTTTTCAGCAATGTGATAGTACTTTCTACACAACGAATACAGGCGGTTTATGTAGACTTTTGTCCGCCAGTGTATATATATATATTGTGGCGAGAAGGCGAAGCGAATGTCAGATGAAAGAGAGAAGCCGATAGCTGGCATTTTCGAAAGCGTAAATCGAGAACATTCGTTATCGAGAACGATTCGATTATTCCAGGCGCTTGGTTGCGAACAACCGACTGGTATATATGGGCGACACACAACTGCAGAGGAGTCAGTAAGTGAATCAGTCGTAAAGTAAACGCGTTGGTGTTTACACTACAGCGAAGTAGTAAGAATAATAATAAGAACATTGTACAGTTGAATTGTGAATTACTGAGTAATAAAAGGACATTAAATAAATTCTTTATAAATAAAGAACTACATATCGGGGTTGATTCAGCAAAATCTTTTCAATTGGTGTCAGAAGTGGGATTGTTAAATAAATCCCAAAGGATAATAATTGGAAATGGTAAAGATTCAGGATTTGACGATACCTCCTCTCAAGAGGCAACTGGCAAAGCGTAATCCGCGCTACAATCTACAACAGGAAATAAGGAAGAGTTGAAATCGCGACTGCGAGGAAGTTGAAGGCATCGACTTGAGCCAGTACGAACTCCGTCGCGAGCATGAAGATATATCCTTGAAGGATATTGACAAGGAAGAGGCTATTGATTCTGATGGGTATGGACATGAACATGTTGTTGGCTGCAATTTCACAAAATATGTCTGAAATGAACGCCAGCATTTCACAAAATTTGGATGCACAGCAAATACAGCAAGATCTGATGATAGACAAAGCGGATCTTAAGGAAAGACAGGATCAAAACGAGGAGCGACAAGAAAAAATAGAAGAGTTAATTAAACCCAAAGTCAACGCATGGGAAGGCCGTTTCCGGGATTTGCAGTTAAATCGTTCGACAACTTCAATGAAGACTCCCGAGGTAAAAACACCATCCTTTGAAAAAAATTAAATTTCATTCCAAGTCTTCAAGCTCCAGTTTGAGAAGACGGCTGAAACAAATAACTGGAGCATAGGGGGAAAATCTGCATCACTATTCGTTGCGTTGGAAGGACCTGCCGCAGAACTTTTGCAAACTATACCCGAATATGAGAGAAATGATTACGAGGGATTGATGCGAGCCCTGGAAAGGCGCTACGGTAGCGAACACAAAAGACAAATTTACCATATGAAGCTAGAAAAGCGTGACCAAAAAACCCAACGAATCTCTAGAGAAATATGCTTCGGAAATTGAGAGATTGGCTCATTTAGCCATCCGAGACGCATTGGGTGGGCATCTCGAAAGGGTGGAAATACACAGCTTCATCAGAGGTATAAAAGACATTTACACCAAGCGAGAGACATATGCGAATCCAAAGTTGACATTCGCTGAAACTGTTGCGTATGCTCAAACACGTCAAACGGCGGCACTCATAAGCAGACCAGCATACAAAGTCAATAAAGTGGAGGTTGAAACACCGGATGTGATGACCGAAATATTGAGAACTCTGAAGTCGATAGAAGGAATGAATCGTTCTGGTGTCAAGAATCAAGCTGGAAAATGCTTTAAATGTGGAAAGCATGGTCACTTCGCACGCGAATGCAAAACGGTTTCTGGTAGGCAGGAAGTACAGCGAAAATGGATGGCTGAGGAAGATGAACCATTAACTTCTCAGTCGTTAAACTAAAACGAGCCAGTCTAAAAGGCCTATGAAGTAACATGTGAGGTCACAATAAGGAATGTGACGGTGTTACACAGTTTTATAGTCGCGCAGATTGTAGATGAGGTAATCATAGGAGTGGACTTCTTGATGAATCATGGTATCAAGATCGACTTGAATACCAAAATTATGGAGTATAGAAACATGGAAGTACCACTCAGCATTGGCTATAATTCCACATACAGCAGCAAGCAAGTGGTCTTAGAAAGCAGAGAACTGATTCCACCAAAGGCAGAAGCAGTTGTTTGGGCGAAAATTAATGGAGATTGTGGGACAAACAAATCGTGGGTTGTCGAAGCAGCACAAAATTCTACACCGAACGTACTTATTGGTAAAACCCTGGCTAAGACACAAAAGAGTAGACGCATCCCAGTGAGAGTATTAAATGACTTCAGATCAGCAGTAAAAAATTCTGGTGAAACTGTATTAGGACAATTTCAAGTAAGGCAATGATTCATCTGGAATCGACTCTATTGGCAGCAAGGATATGGAGAAAGATATAAGTGCATGGACGCAAGGGTTGGAAGACAAGTACAGGCACAAGGCCAATCAACTTATCCGCAAAGACTCCAACATATTCGACAATGATGGCAACAAACCAGGCATGACCAACCTAGTGAAACATTGCATTGATACTGGTGACGCAAGCCCAAATCGTCAAGCTCCACTACGACGCTGTTAGCCAAATAATTAAGAAAATGAGCGAAAGCGGTGTTATCGAACCATCGGCAAGTCAATGGAGCTCTCCGGTAGTACTCGTGAAGAAGAAAGATGGCCACTTGCGGTTCTGCATGGACTATCAGAGATTTGAACGATGTCACAAAGAAAGTCAGCTATCCTTTGCACAGGAACGATGATACACTAGACTCGTTAACTGGCACAGAATGGTTCTCAACACTTGACCTTAAGAGCGGGTACTGGCAAGTGGAAGTGAGTGAAGAAGATAAAGAGAAGACAGCCTTTAGTGTTGGCAACGGTCTATGGAAATTTACGGTAATGCCATTTGGGTTATGCAACGCTCTTGTCACTTTTGACAAACTAATGGACCATGTGCTCGAAGGATTACACTGGAAGACTTGTTTGGCGTATATGGACGACATCATCGTATTGGGAAAGAGCTTCGACGAACATCTGAATAATTTGGAAGAAGTTTTCCAGAAAATTGCTGGCGCTGGTCTTAAACTAAGTCCTAAGAAGTGCTCTTTATTCAAGAAGGAGCTGAATTACATCAAGTAACCACGAAGGGCGTTTGTACTGCGAAAGGAAAAATAGAAGCAGCGAAGGATTGGCCGAGACCTAGGAATTTTCTTGGGCTGTGTACTTACTATCGCCGCTTTGTTCCGAATTTCGCCAGCGTAGCTCATAGTATCCATGAGCTCACTAGGAAAAATAGATCTTTCGAATGGAAAACTGAACAAGAGGAGGCTTTCCACGCTTTAAAGGAACGGCTATGCATTGCGCCTATGCTAGCGTACCCGATTCCAGGTGCAACATTTAGTTGCCTACTATAGCCGGTCTATTGGGAAACCAGAGCGGAACTATTGCGAACTCGGAGAGAACTATTAGCGTTGGTGGATTCCATTAAACACTTCTACAAATATCTGTATGGTCAACATTTCCGACTTAGAACGGATCATGCAGCGCTGAAGTGGCTTCTACAGTTCAAGAATCACGAAGGGCAGCTAGCACCGAAATGCTGACGCTATGTCCCGTCGACCATGTAGTTTGGAATGTAAGCACTGCTCAAAAGCTGAGAGTAAGGAAGACATAATAGAATAGAAGAGAAGAATGGGAGGCAAGTCACTTAAGGAAATGTCAGCAAGAAGATCCGGACTTGGAGTTACTAATACACAGATTGGAGATAAAGAGACGACCAAGTAAGGAACAAATGGCAGCGGAAAGTCCCATCGCGAAAGCATACTGGGTACAATGGAACAGTTCAGAATTGATATTTGGCTGTTTGCATAGAGTATGGGAAAGTGAAGATGGCCAGTGCTCTCGGAAGCTTATAGTAGTTCCGAGGTTAAGAATTCCGGATGTTCTTAAGGAATTCCATAATGGTCCTAGTGGAGGGCACCTAGGCATTACAAAAACGCTGGATAAGATCAAGCAGTGGTTCTATTGGGTAGGCTGTCGTCAATCGGTCGCTGAGTGGATTGCTAATTGCACGGAGTGTATTGCAGCTAAAGGGCCAAAGTCACGAAGTCATGGGCAGATGAAGCAGTATAACTCAGGTGCACCATTTGAGCGGGTTGCCATGGATATAGCCGGTCCATTCCCTATGAGCAGACAAGGAAACAAATACGTTCTTGTGGTTATGGACTGCTTTAGTAAATGGCCTGAGGTCTACGCAATTCCAAACCAGGAAGCGAAAACAGTTGCGGATGCATTCACTCACAATTGGGTTATCAGATACGGTGCGCCTATAGAATTGCACTCAGACCAAGGAAGAAACTTTGAAGCGGCGGTGTTCCAAGAGATGTGCAAGATACTTGGTATTCGGAAAACACGAACGACAGCCCTGCATCCTCAATCAGATGGCATGGTAGAACTATTCAACCGGACCCTGAAAGAGCACTTGCGAAAAGTAGTGGACAAGCATCAGAATGATTGGGATGTGCACATACCGCTTTTACTGATGGGATATCGGTCCGCAGTGCATGAAACAACAGGTCAAACACCTGCGAGGATACCATTTCGTAGTGAAATTCGCTTGCCGAGCGATTTAAAATTTGGAATAACTGGTGATGCGAGAAGATTGGGAGGGAGGCGTCTACCGTTCTCGAGGAAGAGTTAAGAGAGATACATGCTCTTGTGAGACAGCAAACTCAAATTATGAATGACAAAATGAAGGCTAGGTATGACAAGGCGATGAACTCCGAGGGCTTCCAAAATGGAGATTTGGTGTTGCTGTACAATCCCCAACGGAAGAAAAGTTTGTCCCCAAAACTTCAATGCAATTGGGAAGGTCCCTACAAGATCATCAAACGAGGCCCAGAAGCAAGATGAAAGTGGTCCACCTAGAGAGGCTTGCTGCGTTTGAAACAGCGTATGTGTCTGATCGGGACGATCAGACTTAGGTGGAGCGCAGTGTGGCGAAAATGCGAAGCGAATGTCACCTGAAAGAGAAAAGCCGATAGCTGGCATGTTCTAAAGCATAAATCGAGAACATTCGTTATCGAGAACGATTCGATTATTCCAGGCGGTTGGTTGCGAACAACCGAGTGGTATATAAGGGCGACACACAACTGCAGAGGCGTCAGTAAGTGAATCAGTAGTAAAGTAGACGCGTTGGTGATTACACCATAGTGAAGTAATAAAAATAGAACATTGTACAAGTTGTAATACAAGTGATAGTATATAGTGAAGTGAATTGTAATTGAATATATATATACATTAAATAAATTCTTTATAAATAAAGAAACTGCAAATAAAGTTGGTGACTTTTATTTAACAATCCAGAGATCGTACCCGAAGGATTTGGGAAATCATCGAGGTTGAATCAGCAAAATCGTAACAATATATATATAATAATAATTGTAATAATAATAACAATATTTCGGTTATCATCATTTTCAAATATTGCTAAAATACTAGTTGTTTACTAGAATCCTAATAGCCCGCATTTTTACACTAATTGTTATATATTTCCCATTTAATCAACTGGTATTTTGAACATGGCGTTGTTCTACGAACTGTCATATATACCTAAGTATATGTTGAATTTCTAATTCACAAAAAATAAAATAAAAAAATTAAAATAAAAATTAGTTTACCTGCAGAGAGTCCCGAACTGTGAACCGCTCGGCTATCCAATAATTAAAGAGCAACGACATACTGCCCTCTCCAGCAGAGCTTATTATAAATAGAAATTAAGGGGTGGCGTAGTAAAAATAATAACAACATACCAGGCGGCCAAAATAGCCGAGGGGTTAGCATTGCATACTAAAATTCGTAAGACCTGGGTTCCAATATTATAGAAAATTAATTTTTCTGATTGCGATCGACCTCGGCAGGGAATATTAAGCGCTCCGACTGTATTTCTGACATGAAATATAAGCTCCTTAAGCGGCTTAGAATAAAATATTAGTTCTTCCATTTGCTAGTAAAAAGATCAAAACGCAAAATTACAAATTGGGAGGAGAGCTCGGCCAAAAATCGCTTCAGTGGTTACAGAGCACCAAATATATACATATATATATATATAAATACTATAGCTTCAGACACCCGTGTATTGGGCACTGCGAGCAGCTCGATGCTCGCTCGATTTTGAGAAAAACGTTAAAGTGTTTGTCGAAATTCTCGAAATGCTCGTTTATGATACAATGAGGAAAGGTAATGTAAGTACTGACAGCTCATTTTGTAGCTGCCTTAGCTGAACGTTGTATTTTGGAAAAACGGGAATAAATTATGGCCACCTTGAGGGAAAAATTTGTATTTTTAGTTCTAATATTAACTGGATCACAATCCAATGAAATAGGGTTAGAGTTTATTTACTTTAGTCGTAACGAAAGTATGTTAAGTATAAAGAAGAAATTTTTAGTAACGAATATTTTTGAAACGAAAGGTTTTCACGAAAAATATTAAGACATTACCTATATTTCATTAACGATAATAAATTCATATGTAAGAGAAATAAATATTTAGCAATTGCATTATAATAGTTTATTTACATTGCTGCTTGTACTACTTAATTTTCCTTATTTCGAAAACTTTGCAGGTATTTCACACAGGCTTGGACAAGGGTTCCATACATAGCATTAAGTATTACTTACAGCGATTTTATTTCACCTAAAATCTCTTTCACTTAGTTTTCGTTTTCAAGCATGATTAAGTCTATATTTTATAATCAGTATTTACATGACTCCCGCCTATCACTGCTTTCGTATTTCGTTCCAATATTTTCGTAATCTGAACTGAAACTGTGTAGAGGTGGGATTTTCATGTAGTCTTCTTTTAGGACACATTGCTCCAAAGTCTTCCAAAAATTGGTAGTTTAATGTACATTTGAAGTTCTATTCAAAGGGAAAAGTGATTATTGTGATAATTATAATTGTTTATTTCAATTTGTGAAAGGAAATACATAGTATGGTGCATTGTACAAAATAAAAAGTTAATTTCGAAGCTGGATTATTTTTCCACGATCCCAAAAATGCTTCAAATCATATGTTATGGTCAAATTCAGCTTGAAATAAAATTTTTATATGTGGAGATCATTTTTTAAAAGAGGACAAAGTGGGCGCTGGAAGGAATACTAGGCTACTAGGAAAGTACGCTCCATACGCTTCAATAGTATGTCAAACCAGCTCGAACTGATTGATCTCAGCTTATGTATGCATACCCTCAGCTCTAAAGTTTTCATAAATGCTTTTGAGTTCGAGCTTTACAACCTCAGAAAGGAAGTAAAGATATTATCTCGAAATAAATGCATAAAAAAGCAAACTGGTGGAATCAAATGCTGTGTTGAATATTTTGAAGAAAATATTTACAGAAGGTCATATACGCAAAATGGTTCTGCCAACCTTTAATGGTATCTTACAACCTTTAAAATATATATTAGCTTATAATGGGCATACAACCATTTATACAGCAAAGGGTCTGCTGGCAATATCTGCTAACGGTATGAAAAATATGTCAGAACTTTGTAATGATGACAAAATATGTGTTCTTATTTTCGACGAAATGAAAGTCGTCGAGACATAAATACAAGTACGATCAGCCAGAAGACTATGTTCTCAAACCATCGAATTTTGTCCAAGTCGTAATGGCACGCGAGTGAAAAATGACAAAACCTATGCTGTTATATTGGAGCTGCTAAATATTGGCTTTCCTGTGGTGGCGATAGTTTACGACATGAGTCCAACCAACCGCAAACAAAAGCAAGGCTATCGTCCTCAGACGGAATCGAGGATTTACAGCAAAAAGTACTCCACCGCCGACTCTGTTTTCACGGTCTTTTCTAACAATTTGATAAGTACTTGGAAGAATCTCCGAGTTAAAAACATGAGGTTTAAGTAAAAGAAATTACATCGTAATTATTTTCGACACATTTGAGATATAAGTTAGTTAACTTTGTATTCAAACCTCTTACATTTTGGTAGTATAGACTTAAAGCAGGTTTCAACTTCAGTTTTTTGGAACATTTTTTTCAGGCGGAATTTTAGCTAAATTATTATTTCTTTTTGGCTTGAACAAAAGTACCAGAAGGCCAAAAAGAACTATTTAGCATCGCTTCAAAATGTTCCAAATTGATGTCAATTTTGAATGATGAAATATTCCGTTCGTATGTAAAATTAAATTTTCTAATAACTAAATTGTCAGTTTCAATTTTAGATAAAAGGTAATTCTTTATATCATCGGCAGAGGTATCTTCTGCAAATCTCTGACAAAGACAGATTTCGTTGCAGGTACTACGACCAACTTCCTCGAAGTTGCCTCAGAAACTGGTTGTTTGGGTTTAACAACAATGTTTTAGTTTTCGTTCAAAGACTTTTTATTTGAAATGTTAGCGGACGGTTTAACACCATTAGATGTTGACGGCATTTCAGCAGTCGGTGAAGCAACTTCGGACTCATTGACGATGCTAGTAATGGGTTTATTAATAGGAGGACACGGAGACGTAAGATTAATTAATTCAAGCGGACACACTTCAAGATTTTTTTGACTGGCTGCGCCGTTAGCATCTGTAAGCGGACTATGAGCACGTTTGCGCTTCTTCAAACGAACATCATCCATACATTGTATGGAGTCCAAACATTTGAAATTTATGAACATGGCTTCATATTCTTTGAATTTATCATTCAAAACAGACAATTCTTTTCCAAATTGGGAGAACCCATTTTTGGAGAGATGAAACAGCTTGAAGAGATCATAGAGAGATTTTAGTTTAACGACTGAGAAGTTGATGGTTTATCCTCCTCAGCCTTCCGTTTTCGCTGTCCTTCCTGTATGCTGGAACCCGTTTTGCATTCGCGTGCGAAGTGACCAGGCTTTCCACATTTAAAGCATTTTCCAGCTTGATTCTTGACACCAGAACGATTCATTCCTTCTATCGACTTCAGAGTTCTCAATATTTCGGTCATCACATCTGGTGTTTTAACCTCCACTTTATTGACCTTGTATGCTGGTCCGCTTATGAGTGCCGCCGTTTCACGTGTTTGAGCATACGCAACAGTTTCAGCGAATCTCTTAATTTCCGAAGCATATTCCTGTAGAGATTCGTTGGGTTTTTGGTCGCGCTTTTCTAGCTCCATCTGGTAAATTTGTCTTCTGTGTTCGCTACCATAGCGTCTTTCCAGGGCTCGCATCAATCCATCGTAATCATTTCTCTCATATTCGGGTATAGTTTGCAAAAGTTCTGCTGCAGGTCCTTCCAACGCAACGAGTAATGCTGCAGATTTTTCCCCTATGCTCCAGTTATTTGTTTCAGCCATCTTCTCAAACTGGAGCTTGAAGACTTGGAATGGAATTTTACCGTCAAAGGATGGTGTTTTTACCTTGGGAGCGTTCACTGAAGTGGTTGGAGGACTTAACTGCAAATCCCGCACACGACCTTCCAATGCGTTGACTTTGGTCTCAATTAGCTCCTCTATTTGGTCTTGTCGCTCCTCGTTTTGATCCTGTGTTTCCTTAAGTTCCGCATTGTCTCTCACAAGATTTTGCTGTATTTGTACGATTGTTCCTTCTAATCCATCAAACTTTTGTGTCATGTTGTCATTGATTTGTGACATGTTGGCATTCATTACAGACATATTTTGTGAATTACGGGCATCGTGTGCACTCATCTTTTATGACATGTTGTCATTGATTTGTGACATGTTGGCACTGATTTGTGAAATTGCAGTCAACAACATGTTCATGTCCATACCGGTAGATAAGCCAGGAGCATTTTCTTGAATCTTACTTGATGGCTGCTCCAACCCCTTCGCAGAATCAATAGCCTCTTCTTTGTCAGTGTCCTTCAAGGATACCTCTTCATCCTCGCGGCGGAATTCGTATTGGCTCAAATCGATGCCACCGACTTCCATTGCTTCTCGCAGTCGCGATTGCAGCTCTGCCTTATATACTTGTCTGTTGTTTGTAAACGAAACCCTGGAATAATCGTCCAACGTCTCGTTTTACGCTCTAGAACATGCCAGTTGTCGGCTCCTCTCTTTCGTCTGACAATAGCTTCGCATTTTCGCCACAATATGTATAAATTCTAATCTATTTCATGTAACAACACTATGTATAAGTACATATACCATATGACCGCGTTGATAGAAATGGGGTATTGAAAATTACATGTACTTATATATGCTTTAGAATACATTCAACATAATTGCTTCTACATTAGTCGTATGCAACTACATTGATCTCCCTTCTGCACAATAAGATTTAACGAATAAAAATAGATTGCAGGTATGTGGAAGTAACCGCTTCGTCAAACTCAACACATACTATATACTAACATGAACGATCTATATGTTTATCAAAATCATTGTACATGTTATTCTAGTCAAAAACCTACCCTGGTACTAAATCTCGAGCAAATCGAACTTGTTTGATTTCAACTTTTCACCATTCTTTATCAATCACCTTTTTTGCAAAGTTAATTACATAATTTTTTATAATTAGTGCTTTAATTAGTTGTGCACTTTGTCACAAGGCATGGACACAAGAATGTGTTAGCTGTTCTACTTCTTTAAAAATGAAATAAATATGAAAAGGTGGTCGGGCTCGTACGGCAATGAATTAAATATTGGAGTAAAACTCTGCTCCCTACAATTTTCGGAAGTGGATTATGAGTTGGGACAGAGCGCAAAAAGCGAAGTTAGCAGCAATTTCGTTAGAAATTCCTGTTGAAAGCCTCTCTGAATTTTACAAAATCTGCAAAATGTTATAAATACGTCAGCACCTCTACTCAAACTGAGTAAATATATAAAATTATTTAAAATTTAATTTTTTAAATACATGTATTTCTCAATACAGCTCTTATTAATATTCTCGTTTTGAACGCCTTAAGGAAAGAAAATGCACAGCTGAATGCACGAAATGCAGAGCTCGAAAATTTTCACAATCTTTCAATGTATATACTATGGCAAATGCGGAAAATTTGGAATCCTGAAAAATATATGCATTAGGAATGGGAAGACATTGTGGCTTTGTACGCAATTGGTCCTAAATCTTATGTTTATTTATAGATAAAATGCAAGGTATGAATCCCGGTTCCCCTGTAGACAGACTCTGTTATTTAAATTTCGATGAAATGAAGGTTGAAGCTATGTATGAATACGATGCTTTACTGGATACAAAGCACGCGGCTTCTTCATGGAAAAAACCAGTATTTTTGAAAATTTTGAAGAAATATATAGATATTTTATAATAATAATTTCAAAATTACAACACTGTAGGCTTACTGTCATGGGGATAATCTCTCACATGGGCGCCAGAAACCAATCATTGTGGGAAAAAAATAATATTTCAATAAGTGAACGAGTATGTTCCTACTGTCATTGCATTTTATAAGGTAGTTATTTTTTTCTTACTTAGAGTAAACATGGTTTCAAATCCTGCAAATAATCGAAAAAGTCTCCGTATTTACCGATGTTATCCTTTTGATTAAACTAATTCGCAATCGTTTTCTTGATACTGGTTATTTCTTTTGAGAGGCATTAACGGTTCAGATGCGTTTATATCCTACAAAATTTAAGAAGAGCATCTAACTATACAACATGCGGTCGTCAAGAAGTTAATCTAGCTGTGTTTTCTCACAGCACAGCGTGTGCAATAAGGCAGTGTTATATTTTGGAGAACGAGGTGTATAATGAGATTGAAACAGCGGAATTATTAGAAATTATCAACGATCTAATTTGATCGGTTTGATCTATTAAACTCTAAATTCACAAATTTTCAAAATTTCCCTTCAAAAAAACCTTTCGGAATGGATCTAAATTTACAAAAACAGGCTTTATCGAAAATGAATATGTGCATGAAAAATACGCGTGCTTTTGTGCGAAATGTATTTCTGCTCTGTCATGGTGACATTATCTTTAGCAAAAATTCGTTCAGGAGTCTCTACAAATATGTAAACGGAAATACGGAATGAAATATATTTATTCTAACGTATAAACTTAATCAAGATATAGTAGAATATTTCTTTGGTGTAATACGCGCGTCCTATGCATTTCAAATATAGGCTGCATAAACTTTTTTACTAATCTTTTGCGAAAAGTTTTTTATCTCTTATATTCTCCAACAATGTATGTAGTTGTAATTTAAATTAAAAATGCCTCTGTGAACTACAGATTTATAATATTTGTCTAAAGTATATGAGATGTAAAAAAGCGATGAAATTAATACTAACATTCCTACTTTTTCACTCTTTTTGGCTACATTTTCACTGCGTTTTCATAACTCAGAAAATATCTCATCACCCTTTATACTACCAATCATGTAAGAGTCCAATAATAAGATATACTTATACATCTATCTAAATAGAATATATGTTTATAAAGAAATACAAATATATTACCAGCATGTGCAAAGTTAATTTTATATATATTTTTTCCTTTCATTTTTTATTAATTTAGTCTTTTATTTACAATTATCACTAAGTTCAAAAAGGAATCAGAAAACAGAAAGTGAAAATTGTCAAAAAAATTCAAATTTTTACAATTCAATGCTCAAATAGAAAAGTGACAGCGACTCAATGCAACAATAATAACCGCAAGCAACAGACTCAGTTGCAATGTGAAAAAGTATAACATCACAGTAATAAAAGACTTGCCTAACAAACGAACTTTCATTCATATTGTTACGATCTTGCTGAATCAACCTCGATGATTTCCCAAATATTTCGGGTACGATCTCTGGATTGTTAAATAAAAATCGCCAACTTAATTTGCAGTCTCTTTATTTATAAAGAATTTATTTAATGTCCTTTTATTACTCAGAAATTCAAAATTAAATTACAATTCACTTTACTATTTACAATCACTTGTATACAACTTTCACAATGTACTGTTTTTATCACTTTACTGTAACGTAATCTCCAACACTTTTACTTCACGACTGATTGCTTTTGCAGTCGTGTGTCGCCCTTATATACTTGTTTGCTGCTTGAAAACGAAACCCTTGAATAATCGCGTCGTTACGATAACGTCTCGTTTTACGCTCTAGAACATGCCAGTTGTCGGCTCCTCTTTTTTATCTCTCATTCGCTTCGCATTTTCGCCACGCTGCCCTCCACCTAACTTTGATCGTCCCGACCAGACACATACGCTGTTTCAAACGCAGCAAGCCTCTCTAGGTGGACCACTTTCATCTTGCTTCTGGGCCTCGTTTGATGATCTTGTAGGGACCTTCCCAATTGCATTGAAGTTTTGGGGACAAACCTTTCTTCCGTTGGGGATTGTACAGCAACACCAAATCTCCATTTTGGAAGCCCTCGGAGTTCATCGCCTTGTCATACCTAGCCTTCATTTTGTTACTCATAATTTGAGTTCGCTGCCCCACAAGAGCATGTATCTCTCTTAACACTTCCTCGAGAACGGTAGACGCCTCCTTCCCAATTCTTCTCGCATCACCAGTTATTCCAAATTTTAAATCACTGGGCAACCGAAGTTCACTACCAAACAGTATCCAAACAGTCTCCTCGCAGGTGTTTGACCTGTTGTTTCATGCACTGCGGACCGATATCCCATCAGTAAAAGCGGTATGTGTACATCCCAATCATCTTGGTGCTTGTCCACTACTTTCCGCAAGTTCTCTTCCAGGGTCCGGTTGAATCGCTCTTCCATGCCATTTGATTGAAGATAGGGCTGTCGTTCGTGTTTTTCGAATACCAAGTATCTGGCACATCTCCTGGAACACCGCTGATTCAAAGTTTCTTCCTTAGTCTGAGTGGACTTCTATAGGCGCACCGTACCTGGTAACCCAATTGTGAGTGAATGCATCCGCAACTGTTTTCGCTTCCTGGTTTGGAATTGGGTAGACCTCAGGCCATTTACCAAAGTAGTCCATAACCACAAGAACGTATTTGTTTCTTTGTCTGCTTATAGGGAATGGACCGGCTACATCCATGGCAACCCGCTCAAATGGTGCACCTGAGTTATACTGCTTCATCTGCTGATGACTTCGTGACTTTGGGCCTTTAGCTGCTATGCACTCCTTGCAGTTAGCAATCCACTCAGCGATCGACTGACGACAGCCAACCCAATAGAACCGCTGCTTGATCTTCTCCAGCATTTTTGTAATGCCTAGGTGCCCTCCACTAGGACCATTATGGAATCCCTTAAGAACATCCGAACAACGTACCTACTATAAGCTTCCGAGAGCACTGGCCATCTTTGCTTTGCCACACTCTATGCAAACAGCCAGATATCAACTCTAAACTATTCCATTGTGCCAAGTATGCCTTCGCGATGGGACTTTCCGCTGCCATTTGTCCTTTACTTGCCGTCTATTCCGTGCATTAATAATTCCAAGTCTGGATCTTCTTGCTGACATTTCCTTAAGTGACTTGCCTCCCACTCTTCCGCTGATGTAACTGTCATTAGCCGGATGTTTATTACGTCTTCCTTACCCTCGGCTTTTGAGCAATGCTTACATTCCAAACAATATGGTCGACGGGACATAGCGTCAGCATTTCCGTACGTATTACCTTTGCGGTGCTCGATGGTGAAGTCATAACTTTGCAGTCTCTCAATCCATCGAGCTAGCTGCCCTTCGGGATTCTTGAACTGTAGTAGCCACTTCAGCGCTGCTTGATCCATTCTAACTCGGAAATGTTGACCATACAAATATTTGTGGAAGTGTTTAATGCAATCCACCAACGTTAATAGTTCTCTCCGAGTTCGCAGTAGTTCCGCTCTGGTTTCCCAATAGACCGGCTATAGTAGGCAACTATCTTCACCTGCCCGTCAATCACTTGCGAAAGTACACCTCCTATGCCATAAACACTGGTATATGTATCCAGAATAAATGTTGCACCTGGAACCGGGTACGTTAGTACAGGTGCAGTGCATAGTCGTTCTTTTAAAGCTTGGAAAGCATCCTCTTGTTCAGTTTTCCACTCGAAAGATTTATTTTTCCTTGTGAGTTCATGGAAACTATGAGCTACGCTGGCGAAATTCGGAACAAAGCGTCGGTAGTAAGTACACAGCCCAAGAAACTTCTTAATTCATGCAAATTCCTGGGTCTCGGCCAATCCTTCGCTGCTTCTATTTTTTCTTTCGCAGTACAAATTCCCTTCGTGGTTACTTGATGACCTAAGTAATCTTGAATAAAGAGCACTTCTTAGGACTTAGTTTAAGACCAGCGCCAGCTATTCTCTTGAAAACTTCTTCCAAATTACTCAGATGTCATCCAGATACACCAAACAAGTTTCCAGTGTAGTCCTTTGAGCACATGGTCCATTAATCTTTCAAAAGTGGCAGGAGCGTTGCATAACCCAAATGGCATTACCGTAAATTGCCATAGACCGTTGCCAACACTAAAGGCTGTCTTCTCTTTATCTTCTTCACTCACTTCCACTTGCCAGTACCCGCTCTTAAGGTCGAGTGTGGAGAACCATTCTGTGCCAGTTAACGAGTCTAGTGTATCATCGATCCTTGGCAAAGGATAGCTGTCTTTCTTTGTGACATCGTTTAATCTCCGATAGTCCACGAAGAACCGCAACTGGCCATCTTTCTTCTTCACGAGTACTACCGGAGAGCTCCATGGACTTGCAGATGGTTCGATAACACCGCTTTCGCCCAGTTCCTTAATTATTTGGCTAATAGCGTCACGTTTGGCTAATGGAACGCTTCGAGGAGCTTGACGAATTGGTCTTGCGAAACCAGTATCAATGCAGTGTTTCACTACGTTGGTCCTGCCTGGTTTGTTGCCATCATTGTCGAATATGTTGGAGTATTTGCGGATAAGTTGGCTGGCCTTGTGCCTGTACTTGTCTTCCAACCCTTGCGTCCATGTATTTATATTTTCCACCATGTCCTTGCTACCAAAAGAGTCGATTCCAGATGAATCATTTCATTTGATGATGGCTTCTACCTTTTGACATTGCCCTAATACAGTTCCTCTTGGAATTTTTACTGGTGATCTGAAGTTATTTAATACTCTCACTGGGATGTGTCCATTCTTTTGCGCCTTAGCCAGGGTTTTACCAATAAGTATGTCCGGTGTAGAATTTTGTGCTGCTTCGACAACCCACAATTTCTTTGTCCCACAATCTCCATTAATTTTCGCCCAAACAACGAACGAAACCAAACACTGAAGATGGCGGTTTGCCGAAACCGGTGTGTTACTAAACCAAAATTGACAAGGGATGACGGAAATTCGTTCCGATATAAAACTGCTTCTGACTTCGGTTGAATCAGTTCACTGCCTTCTAAGACCACTTGTTTGCTGCTGTATGTGGAATCATAGCCAATGCTTAGTGGTACTTCCATGTTCTTATACTCCATAACCTTGTTATTCAAGTCGATCTGATACCTTGATTCATCAAGAAGTCCACTCCTATGATTACCTCATCTACAATCTGCGCGACTATAAAACTGTGTAACACCGTCACATTCCCTATTATGGCCTCACATGTTACTTTTCCCACTACTTGTGTTTCCTCACCAGTCGCCGTTTTCAATATTGCTCCAGGTAATTGTCTGACTTCTTTAGCGATCAGGTCAGTTCGAATGATGGAGTGTGATGCGCCCGTATCCACTGTTAATATTAGCGCTCGTCCATCCACATATCCACCAATAGTAATGTTGCTCGTTTTTCTGCCGATTTGCGAGACGGAGATTATGGGGCATTCAATTGCAGGAGCCAGCATATGCCCCTTTAGACTTCAGAGTTCTCAATATTTCGGTGATCACATCTGGTGTTTCAACCTCCACTTTATTGACCTTGTATGCTGGTCTGCTTATGAGTGCCGCCGTTTCACGTGTTTGAGCATACGCAACTGTTTCAGCGAATGTCAACTTTGGATTCGCATATGTCTCTCGCTTAGTGTAAATGTCTTTTATTCCGCTGACGAATCTTTGTATTTCCACCCTTTCTAAATGCTCACCCGATGCGTCTCCAATGGGTAAATGAGCCAATCTCTCAATTTCCGAAGCATATTCCTGTAGAGATTCGTTGGGTTTTTGGTCGCGCTTTTCTAGCTCCATCTGGTAAATTTGTCTTCTGTGTTCGCTACCATAGCGTCTTTCCAGGGCTCGCATCAATCCATCGTAATAATTTCTCTCATATTCGGGTATAGTTTGCAAAAGTTCTGCTCCAGGTCCTTCCAACGCAACGAATAATGCTGCAGATTTTCCCCCTATGCTCCAGTTATTTGTTTCAGCCGTCTTCTCAAACTGGAGCTTGAAGACTTGGAATGAAATTTAATTTTTTTCAAAGGATGGTGTTTTTACCTTGGGAGCGTTCACTGAAGTGGTTGGACGATTTAACTGCAAAACTCGGAAACGACCTTCCAATTTGTTCACTTTGGTCTCAATTAGCTCCTCTATCTTGTCTTGTCCCTCCTCGATTTGATTCTGTCTTTCCTTAAGTTCTGCATTGTTTATCACCAGATTTTGCTGTATTTCTGCGATTGTTCCTTCTAATCCATCCAACTTTCCTGAGATGCTGGCTTTCATTGCAGACATATTTTGTGAATTACGGTCATTCTGTTCATCCATCTTTTGTGAAATTGCAGCCAACAACATGTTCATGTCCATTCCGGTAGATAAGCCAGGAGCATTTTCTTGAATCTTACTTGATGGCTGCTCCAACCCCTTCGCAGAATCACTAGCCTCTTCCTTGTCAATATCCTTCAAGGATATCTCTTCGCCCTCGCGACGGAATTCGTACTGGTTCAAGTCGATGCCTTCGACTTCCATTGCTTCTCGCAGTCTCGATTGCAGCTCTGCCTTATTTCCAGTTGTAGACAATCCTCGCTTTGCCAACTCCTTTTTGAGAGGAGGTATCGTCAAATCCTGAATCTTCACCATTTTTCAATTATTATCCTTTGGGATTTATTTAACAATCCCACTTCTGACACCAATTGTTACGATCTTGCTGAATCAACCTCGATGATTTTCCAAATATTTCGGGTACGATCTCTGGATTGTTAAATAAAAATCGCCAACTTAATTTGCAGTCTCTTTATTTATAAAGAATTTATTTAATGTCCTTTTATTACTCTGAAATTAAAAATTCAATTACTATTCACTTTACTATTTACAATCACTTGTATACAACTTTAACAATGTACTGTTTTTATCACTTTACTGTAACGTAATCTCCAACACTTTTACTTCACGACTGATTGCTTTTGCAGTCGTGTGTCGCCCTTATATACTTGTTTGCTGCTTGAAAACGAAACCCTTGAATAATCGCGTCGTTACGATAACGTCTCGTTTTACGCTCTAGAACATGCCAGTTGTCGGCTCCACTTTTTCATCTCTCATTCGCTTCGCATTTTCGCCACAATATGTATAGAACACATACATATGCAAAAACGTAAACCGAAATACACTCGGGGGAATTGTATGCATTTATGCTGAGTGAAAACCTGTGTAATTCCCAATCACCAGCAGCAGTTGCATGTCCTCCAAGCAATGGTGGTTGAGCAGCTATACATGCATATTTATGTAAGTTAAGATAACAAGTGTAGCTCCAGCTGAAAGTCTCTTGAGCTGCAGTGAGCGGCTTAATCTTCTACTCGATAACACATATCGTTATCACACGGCGCCACCCCAACAACAACAACGAACACAGCTTCACGCTATGCGCTGCATAATTTACACTCGAGAACAGATTAGAGCTTTTTCCGATAAAATTGACTCTTATCAGTCATCAAGCAACAACAATATCGCGCTACGGTAAAATATGAGTTGATCGCGGACCGCTAGCGGGTAATTGATAAATTCTCAAACCGAAATGCGACATTCGGAAAACAATAAATTGTTGTTGCACCTCTTTTGGATTAACTCAAACCGCAATGCAGTTTTCGGTACACTTATTATGCTTGGTTGGTTGAGCCACACATTTTGTAACTAAAGACAGAATAAAAGTGACAATTGATTGGAACAGACGTATCATCATTATTTAACTGGCGCCCAACGTGGGGCCTGCCACTGGAATATAACCTAATAAAATAATTCGGCAAGGACAATTGCCATATAAAGGCGCAAGTGGGCAGGGCACCAAGAATCCGTGACATCGATGGAATATTATCAACATATTCTAGGACATCAAAAATCCGTGACATCGAGGGAATATCATTTTCATATATCCCAGGATAATTATAGTTACATATATTAATCTAAAACTGTAAGTAAAAAATCAAAATAGATAAAGAGTGACTTGAAAGAAAAACGTTTTAAAATATTTTGTAAAATCTCGGTGGGCTTAAAGTTTAATTCGGAAAATAAAAGTGCATTTAAAAGTTTATATTGAACTGTGCTGTGCTCGAAAATTTAAGCGTTTCCAATTTTACGAATTAGTCGTTCTTCACTAAATTAATTGGATAAGTCTAAATATTGGTAATCAATAATTGCGTTCTTACCCGAAAATTAAAGTAAATCGTAATTTCAACTTATAAAATCTAAAAGTGCTTCATAATTGAGCAAAATTATATCTTACGAAATTATTCCCAAACGTGCGATTCCAAGGCGAAAACACCGCTTTATAACGAAAAAGTTTAAGGATATATTAAATAAATGTATATTTATTAATCATTTAAATTTCATTAATCTAATATCTTTATAAACGATTCAATATTTTTGAAAATTCAATTCATTAAAACAAAAGTACTTTGGTGGAATTTGTGTTACTTTCTTCTATTATTATTTTAAAAATTTCCGTATAAACGGCATATGTGTTGAAAATAAATTTGTTCGCATTAATATTTTTATTTAAAAATAAAATGGCTGCCTCTATGGATCAGGTGCTACAGGCAATTAGATCTGCTAATGAGGAAACAAGGTTAGAACTAACGGCACAAATTGATAACTTCACCTCAGCTCTCAGACGGCTTGAGCCAACACGTGTCGAGCCATACTTACCGGTTTCTATTAACCCGGCAATAGATTCGGGAAATGTTAGTCTTGACTTAATAAAATCTTTGCCTGAATTTAGCGGGGAAGCTTCTTCCTATCCAGCCTGGCGCTCCGCGGCCAACTTTGCAATTAACTACTACCCCGAAGGTTCGGAACGGTATTATGTTGCAATGGGTATTTTTAGAAATAAAATTACGGGGTCAGCTAATTCGACCTTATCATCCTTTAACACCGTTTTAAACTTCAAAGCAATTATTGCTAGGCTTGACCAAACTTACGCAGATAAAAGACCGATTCATGTTTTGGAAAACGAATTTAGAATTTTAAGGCAAGGGAATTTGTCGATTTTAGATTACTATGATGTAGTAGATAGGCACCTAACACTTATCATAAATAAGCAAATAATGACATACAGTGGAAATTCGGAGGTAGTTGAGGCTCTTAACGAACGTGCAAGGGAGAATGCACTACGCGTTTTCATTTCGGGCCTTCGTCGCCCTATTTGCGATATTCTGTTCTTCTCAAGTCCAAAGGACTTGCCAACTGCATTAGCTGTTGCTCAGGAGCTTGAGACGAATCACAAGCGCCACGATTTCGCACAAACATTTGCAATGGGTAACTTAGTGAAACCAAATCGACCCCAACCAACAAGGCCTCAGTACACATTTTCTCAGCCCAATAGGCAGCTTTTTCGCCCAAATTTGAATAATAGACCAACTGCGATGGACGTCGATCCTGGTTCATCTATTTTTAAAAATCGCACTGCGTATCATAATAACCAATCTCAGCCTAATCCGAGTAACAACCAATCCCAGCCTAATCCTGTGTTACCACAGCAGCAATACACACAACCCCGCCAAGCATTCAAACGCTTTCGTGATCGGTCTGGTTCTTTTCAAACACCGTATTCAAAAGCTCAAAAAGTGAATTATATGCCAGAAGAAGTATTGTCTGACTTTGACGTATCTGATGATTGCGATGACAATTACAGTCCTCATTGGTGCGTTGATAACTTCCTCCGCGACGAACCAATTAACACACTCGGTTCTAATGATCATTTTGATAACGAAATTAATTATTTAAACTAACATCGCTCCTGCCATTCGTCACAAAAGAAACAGCGAGTGGTCTGGAGCTGAAACTACTAATCGATTCAGGCACTTCAAAAATTTATATCAAAAATCTTCCATTTCTTAGGGGAATTAAGACAATGAAAACCCCATTCACATTAAAATCAATAAATGGGGTAAACTTCATAAACAAAAAATGTTTAATCAATGTCTTTAATCGTACCTCGACGTTTTATTTGCTTAACAATTTAAGCACGTTCGATGGTATAATCGGCAACGATTTTCTTAAAGAAATTAATGCTAAAATCGATATCGAAGCTGGATATTTACGTCATAATAGTGGTGAAACCAAACTACAGCATCTACGTTGTAATCAAATTAACTGGATTACAATAGCAGCAGATTCCGTTCCACTCAATATTCGAACGAAGTTTCGCGAAATGATCGATAAAAATTCAAATGCATTCGCACACCCTGATAGAGCACTGCCATATAATACGAACGTAGAAGCCACAATTCGTGCTATCACCGACGACCCAATTTTTTCCAAGAGTTACCCTTACCCAATTTCAGCCGCAGAATTTATTAACGCAGAAATCGAGTCCCTTCTGAAGGATGGCATAATTCGTAAGTCGCGTTCTCCTTATAATTCACCAGTCCATGTCGTGACAAAAAAGGGTTTGGACGAAAACGGAAAACGGAAGCTACGTATGGTCAGCGACTTTAGAAAAATTAACGATAAAACTATCCCTGATCGGTATCCGATTCCCGACATATCTGTCATACTGGCCACTCTAGGGAAATCTTTATATTTTACCACTCTAGATTTAAAATCGGGTTTTCACCAAATTAATTTGCGTGATAAAGATAGACCAAAAACGGCTTTCAATATTAACAATGGCAAATACGAATTTTGCCGCTTGCCGTTTGGTTTAAAAAATGCGCCAAGCATTTTTCAGCGGACTATAGACGATATTCTTCGCGACGAGATAGGTAAAACTTGCCACGTCTACATTGACGATATCATCATCTTTTCACCTGACGAAAAATCGCATTTGAAACACATAAATAACATTTTAATGAAATTAGAGGCAGCAGGAATGCGAGTTTCGTCAGAAAAATCAAAATTCTTTCAGACGGAGGTGGAGTTTTTAGGATTTCTGGTTTCGCAAAATGGTATTAAAACATGCCCTAAGAAAATTAATGATATTATTAATTTCAAAATTCCTGAAACCTTACGCGCTTTACGGTCGTTTCTCGGTCTTGCAGGATATTATCGTAGATATGTTAAGGACTACGCTGCTATAGTAAAGCCATTGACTAAATATCTGCAAGGTGAAAATGGGCACGTCGCAGCAGCAAAATCAAAAAGCGTTCACATAACACTCGATTCTGATGCAAAGCTTGCTTTCGAAAAAATTAAAACTATTTTGGCATCCGAAGACGTTCTTTTGCAATACCCAGATTTTAAAAAGCCATTTGAGTTGACAACTGATGCTTCATCAAATGCTCTAGGAGCAGTATTGTCGCAAAATAATAGGCCCATCACAATGATTTCGCGTACGCTCTCTAGAGTTGAAAGAAATTACGCAACAAACGAGCGCGAATTGCTTGCCATAGTGTGGGCACTTAAGACCCTTCGGCATTACCTTTACGGTATTGAAAATATTCACATTTTTACAGATCACCAGCCCCTTATATTCTCCATTTCAGAGAAAAATCCCAATCCGAAAATGAAGAGATGGCGTGCCTTCATCGAGGAGTTTGCGCCCACATTCCATTACAAGCCAGGTAAAGAGAATAAGGTGGCTGATGCACTGTCTAGACAGTTTATTAACAACTTAAGTGAGTCAATGGAAACAATTCATAGTGAAGAATCTTCGAGCAACTTTATAAGAACAATAAAGTACCCCGTAAATCAATTCAGAAACCAGCTGATAATAAGCAAGGGCCCAACTATAAACAAAAGTACAAAAATTATATTTCAAAAATATATTCGTCACACAATTTGCTTCGATAAGCCCGAAAATCTATTTCAATGTCTCAAGAATGTAATTAATCCCAATACCACTAATGCAGTTCACTGTGATTTAGCAACCCTAGGGGAAATACAAAACAGTCTAATTTCAATTTTTCCCGGTGTAAAGTTTCGACATACTGAAATATTCGTCATAGACTTAATCAACAAAGCCGATCAACTTGAAACGCTCACTAGGGAGCATAACCGAGCACATCGCTGTTTGCAAGAAAATTTTAAACAAATAATACGCGAATATTTTTTCCCAGATATTAAAAAAATGTTAAAATCTATTATTTCGAACTGCAAAATATGTTTAGAAAACAAATATCAGCGTAAACCGTCCAACCTCGAAATCGGTAGAACACCTATCCCTAACATGCCAGGCGAGATTTTACACATCGACATTTTTTTTACTGACAAGCAACATTTCTTGACATGTATCGACAAATTTTCTAAATACGCCGTTGTTAAGCCTATTCCTTCACGATCCACAATAGACATTAAAAAAGCATTGCTCGAAATATTATTGATATTTAAAAACACTAAAACAATTATTTCCGATAATGAGAAAGCCTTCCATTCCATGACAATAAAAAGTTTCCTCAGAGACGATTTCTCAATCGAGCAATTTTTCATTCCAACATTACATAGTAAAAGTAATGGCCAGGTTGAAAAATTCCATTCAACGTTAAGGGAAACAGCCCGTTGCATCAAACAGCAGCAGCAACTGTGCGAGACTATAGACATCATATTATTAGCAGCACATAAGTACAACAACAGCATTCACTCCACAACCAATGCTAAGCCAATTGACATTTTTCAAAATTGCTCGAATGAAGAATTGAAATCTGTACGCGAAAGATTGTTTAAGGTGCAAGAACAAACTTTAAACAATCGAAACGAAAATAAAACAATGAAAACGTATGAAGCGGGAGAGAAGTTATTTTTGAAAAGGAATAAACGGCTTGGGAATAAATTTGATAAAATCTATGTCGAAAGAGTAGTGGAAAAAGATTTAGGTACTACGGTTTTAATAGATGGAAAAAAAAATCCATAAAAGTAATCTCAGATGATATTTTCCGATCGCCCTCACGTAAAAAAATATAAACATCTTTGCAAATATACTAATAAAATAATTAACACGCACTCTTTTTCAATTTTGATTATTTACACTAATATATTCTAACATGAAATTTGTAATAAGTTAAGAAAGAACTTTTGTATCAGTTATCTGAAGTATTGAAAAAATGTTAAGTTACGTTATCTATTCATCATAGAATACTAGGTTATTGAAATTGTGAATCTATAATTTAAAATATCATAAGATGCTCAACCAAGCCAATCCAACCACAAATGCCTTACAATGCAAACCACTATTTTTAAATACCATTTTGAAGTATTTCGAGCCACATATGAAACTACTTGAATTTCCCACGCTTTAGCTAGCTGGATAGATGGATCACCGCAACGGGGACGGGGACCCCAACAACAACAACGAACACAGCTTCACGCTATGCGCTGCATAATTTACACTCGAGAACAGATTAGAGCTTTCTCCGATAAAATTGACTCTTATCAGTCATCAAGCAACAACAATATCGCGCTCCGGTAAAATATGAGTTGATCGCGGACCGCTAGCGGGTAATTGATAAATGCTCAAACCGAAATGCGACATTCGGAAAACAATAATTGTTGTTGCACCTCTTTTGGATTAACTCAAACCGCAATGCAGTTTTCGGTACACTTATTATGCTTGGTTGGTTGAGCCACACATTTTGTAACTAAAGACAGAATAAAAGTGACAATTGATTGGAACAGACGTATCATCATTATTTAACTTGTATGCTGGTATGGTAACCAACTGTTGCTTGACACTTTTAACTCAACTGGCATTACGAATACAACAGACACTGGTGCTGTCGCCTGACGCTTGTAATTTGCCGAATAGTGCGATTTCATATTTGCATATTAAGCATTTTTCTGTTTTCTTTCTCTCTTCGTGCTGTGAGTTGAGTGAATAGGATATCGATACGGCTATGTAAGTCAAATAATTCAATAATTTTCTTATTAATGGTAAGGGTTTTCCATTAACTTCATTGAACTTTATTATTATTTTATATTTAACTAAGGATTGACCAGATTTGAAATTAAATTGGACATAGAGTGTCTTATAAACTATTTATTTTTGCATTTCTTAAAATACTTCAAAATCAAATTGATAAAAAGTGGTAAACAGGTCAAAATTGTTTTGGGAATTGACCTCATAAAGGTTTATAAGAAGGATCCGCTAACATAAAAATAATATGCTTAATGACAAAATTGGTTCAACTTTATAGCTTGTCAAAGAAGTGTGAATAATCTTATTCATATATCTTCGTTTTCTTTTTCTTTGGAGTGGACATCACTTACGCGAATAAAGCCGAATCAGCACTAGTTTTTTCTTTAGAAATTTGGCGAAATTGCTATTAATGTTCATGCGGCGTGGGAACCAAGATGCAAGCTAGCTGACGTCTATTTAATTACAAGAGATATTTGATATTTTCCTGTTTTAATAGTCTGTCGAACAAGTCGGATTTAAGGATATTGTGGAACATGTTAGGTAATGATTTTTTAATTTTATGAACTAGACCATCATGCCCTTCTTTGTCAAATGCTTGAGCCACATCAGAACAAACGCCGAACAGTACTCTCTAAATTCTAAAGTCTTTCTTATTGAAACTTTGAAATTTTGTACTTTTGTTAGGTATCCCAAAGCTCAAATTAACATCAGCTGAATTTCTTCCTTCGTGAAGTGGACCTGGAATTGATATTTTCGAGAAATGGATTAACGACATATAGAAAAATATGAAAAATAATATATGGTACGAGTTGTATGCAAGAATAGACCGCGCTTACATATACAGATCACACGTGAGCCGCGTAAAGCTGTCATGTTATTTTTGTTCAGAATTGTTTGGTATTTCATCATACAAAACTTAAGCCTGAACAACGTTTACAAATCATTTAGCTTTATTAAGAAAATTTACGTTCTCTAAAGAATGTGTTTCGTGCGCTTCGCTCAACTTATGGTTAATATAATCGGCCTACTAAGCGTACTATTCGCAACACCATCATCCATCTTGAGACCCAGCATTAATTACTGGATAATATGCGACCAAATAGACCACGACCGCGAAGAGTCGATTTGACGTCGTTCGTACCAACTCGGACTGACGTATGAAACGACTTGGCGAATTTTACGTCGAGATCTTAAATTGAAAGTGTACAAAATACAGCTTGTTCAAGAACCGAAGCCGCTCGACCTTCCCAAGCGACACCGCTTCGCTCTATGAGCTCTTGAAAAGTTTCAAGAAGATCCGACGTTTTCGAACCAAATTATGTTTAGCGATGAGGCCCATTTCTGGTTCAATGGGGTAAACAAGCAACTTTGCCGCATTTGCAACGAAGAGCAACTTAAAGAGATTCAATAATAACGGTTTGGTGTGGTTTGTGGGTCGATGGAATCATCGGTCCATATTTCTTCAAAAATGATGCTGGTGAGAACGTAACCGTCAATGGCGACCGTCATCGCGTCATGATAACCGACTATTTGATTCCTGAAATTGACGCTCGTGATCTCCACGACATTTGGTTTCAATAAGACGGCGCCACTTCCCATACATCGCATCAATCAATAGATTTATTGAGAGAACATTTCGGTGAGCAGATAATTTCACGTTCTGGGCTGGTCGATTGGTCACTAAGATCGTGTGATATCACACCGTTAGATTTTCCTGTGCGGATATGTAAAGTCTAAAGTCTAAATTCAAATTTTCTGTGTTTTCTTCTTTAAAGAAGATAGAATTTCGGAATGGAGTACCCGGTTGTTATGCAGAGGCGGATTATATGATCCAGCCCTAGGATATAACAACGATTATTGGATTGTGGTAGGTTT
Organism: Neoceratitis asiatica; assembly: GCA_030068015.2. Lineage (NCBI taxonomy): Eukaryota > Metazoa > Arthropoda > Insecta > Diptera > Tephritidae > Neoceratitis > Neoceratitis asiatica. The sequence goes on from CM061524.1 coordinate 83,839,917, forward strand.
TTGGATTACTCTATTGTCCGCGTGGAGTATATATTTCAAGCGTGTATGGAGTACTCGCGTTGTTTTCAGGGTTAATGTGGGTAGGCATCGACTGATCGACTGATACAGTGTGACCGTAATGGCTCAGCTCAAATGCAGTTTTGGTGTCGGCACCACATACCGACGGAAATTGCGGTTTATTGCGACGACAGCGATATAATTTTATGTAAACAGGCCACGTGTAAAAAATATTATTAACATCCATACAAATCTATGTTTATGCAAATAAATAAAGCAGAAAGACTGCATCATATATATTACTTTTTTTTTTAATTTTTCCGTTACTTTAATAACTAGCCATTTTACATACCTCCCTCTCATACCACCCGACTGGAAGAGATTATTAGAGTATTAGAGCAGAGTTGTATATTCTGGAAGATATGTATAATTTCCGTCAAAAAATTTCAGAAATTATATGTTCGAATATAAACGCCAATCTAATATAGATGATCTATATGATAATAAATAATTTATTACGATTTCAGTTCTCATTTCTTAAAAAAAAAGGTCCATGTAGTTTATTAAAAATTTATTTATAAAAGTCCATACTAGTAACCTTGTATGACAGCGAGAAATCAGCTGAGTTAGTTTTGCCGCTGGTTGCTACGGTACACATGTAAGTAACGGCATCGCTAAGCGGTGATAGCTTTTCATTTATATGGCGCTCTCATATGATAAATTATGATAGCTGAGTCGGTATGTTTTGACATTTTGGATCGTTGATGCGTAAGTAGATTAATCGGGTATATAGTTTGTTGAGTGGTAGTGGTTTTGGCGTAAACCCTTGATTAATATTTAATTTAATTTTAACTGAATTATTTAACGTGAACGAATTTAAAATAGAAAGTACAAAAAAAATTTTGCTTTTGGCTTCAACCATATATAAAGAATGGGCAATAAACGAATAAATAAAAGATAAAGTGCATTTTTTATGGTGAACAAAGTGGTCGACATTTACTTATCTGCAATGAGCGGCTTTGTATTATTTTGGTGCACTTATTTTAATGCTTATTTACTTGATAGCGAAAGTGGTGCAAAAATTTTGTGGAAAAAATTAAGTTGGATTTTAATTATTTTTTATTTTTGAAAATTTTAAAAACTTTATAGTAGAAAGCTAAGAAGTTATATTTCCTTTTTTATTACATATTAATATTTTTCTGCATTAAAGTGGATATATAAATAAACCGCTGCTATTCCGAATATTTCACTTTGAACCGTGAATTCTCTCATATAGAAACGTTTTCCAAACTTTTTTAATTATATCGTTTAGAATAGATATTAGTAATATAATTCGCGCATTGTAACCGCTGAAGTGCAAGAAAAATTTAATTTTGCAAAATTTTGCATTTGTTTGCACAATGTGTACTTTTATTTTTTTCAAAATAGCCTAAAATTAAAGTATATTTAGTGACCTTCAACATATAAATAATTTAGAGTGGGCCGGATAAGTAGAAGGACATTTTTTTGTATTTGCATGTGCGCGGTCCTGCCTATCGAGTAGCTACTTCACTGACGGACGCGTTGTTAGGTAGTAGATGCTAGTTTACGGAAAATTTGCGGTGGGGGAGAGACTAAGTCGCCGAGTCCTGGCATTTCCTCTATGGATGAACGCTGCAAATACATCAACAGATAGCCGTACAGTTTTCTGCTTGGCTTGACTCATCAACATCTCGATATAGTAAACTGTGGAACGGCATCTCAGCTCGCTATGTACCACTGCCGCGGAAACAATTAGATTTCGGCATGGCAAAAGAATGAATTAATATGATGAGGATTGCCGTGCTGGAGTCAGAAACAGCAGACTGAAAACCTCGCAACTTTGCAATCGAGTACAAAACGTGGTCGGAGGAACGATTGGAACATCAGTGTGATCTGCCTAATCCATAAAAAGGGGGACACCACGGTCTGCGCCAATTATCGCGGGATAAACCTTCTCAATAGACCATACATGGTCCTATCGAGCGTATTGTATGAGTGATTAACGACAACCGTAAACGAACTGATTAAACCTTATTGGTGTGGCTTTAGACAGAAACCTTGAAAGAGACATCTGAAAAAGGATCGAGGCACACCACCTTTTCATCGGTTTTAAAGCTGACTTCGATAGCAAAAGAGGAGCTGGTGTATGCTTGTGATATTGATATCATTGGCCACAACAACCGCACTTTTAGGTCTGCTTTCTACACGCTAAACAAAGAAGCGTAGGAGTGAGTCTCGAGCTGAACGAGGACAAGACGAAATATCTCCCGCCATCAACAAAAAGACAGCGTGTTCGCGGCTTGGCTACCACTTCCCTTGTGACAATCATAACTTCAAAGTTGTAGATAATTTCGTCAATCTTGGAATCAGCATCAACAACACCAACAATGTCAGCCTGGAAATCCATCGCAGAATCAACAGGTGCAAATTTGGACTGAGTAGGCAATTTAAAAGTAAAAATAAGTCCCCTCTAGACGAATCAAAACCAAATTCTTCAAGTCGCTCACTATTCCCGTCCTGCTGTATGGGACAGAAGCGAGGACAATGTCGATATCCAATGAGATAGCACTAGGATTTTTGAAGAGAAAAGTTTTGCGGAAGCTTTATGGCGCTTTGCGCGTTGGCAACGGCGAATACAGCAGACGATTTGACGATGAGCTGTGCGAGTTATTTGGCGAAATTGGCATAGTTCAACGAATAAAAGGACGACGTCGTCCGTATGGCTAAATGTGCTCCTCTTTGAAAGTTTTTCATGCAGTACCCGCACACGGAAGCAGAGGAAGAGGAAGGCTTTCACTCCATTGAAAAGATCAAGTTCAGAAAGACCTTATTTCGCCTGGTATTTCCAATTGGCGCCAAACTGCGAAAAGAAGAGACGAATTGCACGTAATTATTTATTCGGATATAATCGTGCCTACGCCTATACCATAAAGTAAATAAAGATCTTAGATAAAAATAATAATAAATATTTTGTGTCTGCATATCACTTCCAGCTTAACAATATTTGTTCGAAAACGCATTCATAAACATCTCTATATTTAAGACTAAGTGACAGTCAGAACCCAACCCAACCCAATAAAATGACAGTCAGAACCCAACCCAACCCAATAAAATTTTAGATATCCTCAGTAGCAGTCAAATCAGGCTTATAGGATAAGCAGGATATTCAACGTTGGAATATATAGAGTTCATAGGTATCAGGTTTTTGTAACGATGGTGAGCACTTTCAGTGAAGTCAGCAAACCTTTTTTGAATCAGTTTTCTAATAATATTGGAATGCTTATCTTAAGCAATGCAAAGATAAAATCCGATTGAGTATCCATAAAGTTTTTCCAAGTTTTACCTCGAAATAAGAACTGTCTCACTATCTGCTCGGCAAGAATGCGAGGCAGTTTATTTAGATTAAAACAATGACAACATAAAAATTTATTTGGTGAAAGATAGGGTTGAATAGGCGACATAAACCTGATTCGAGGTGATAAAATAGTTTGGAGTGTTAGATGTGATTAACTTTGTTAGAAAGAAAGGTTTCTCTATGTAAACCCTAACATATCTAGCAACAAAAATATAAATATTTTTTAGATGCAAATACGAGGGTTGTTTATAAAGGGTGTTTTTTATAGAGGTATAGAACTTTGAGTTGCAATAAAACAACGATGGATTATTCGATTGACATGAATTTTATTTATCCGAAAGATAATCTTGTGGCATTACATTTTAAATATGATTTCTAGCATATGACCACCACGGCTGGCGCGGATGTAGTCCAATCTGGACGTCCAATTTTCGATGACTTTTTCCAACATTTGTGGCCGTATATCGGCAATAACACGGGGAATGTTGTCTTCCAAATGGTCAAGCGTTTGTGGCTTATCCGCATAGACCAATGACTTTACATAGCCCCACAGAAAGTAGTCTCGCGGTGTTAAATCACAAGATCTGGGAGGCCAATTCACAGGTCCAAAACGTGAAATTAGGCAGTCGCCAAACGTGTCTTTCAATAAATCTATTGTGGCACGAGCTGTGTGACATGTTGCGCCGTCTTGTTGAAACCAAATCTCCTGGACATCATGGTTATTCAATTCAGGATTGAAAAAGTTACTAATCATGGCTCTATACCGATCACCATTGACTTCAACATTCTGGCCACCATCGTTTTTGAAAAAGTACGGACCAATGATTCCACCAGCCCATAAAGCGCACCAAACAGTCAGTTTTTCTGGATGTAACGGTGTTTCAACATACTACATACACTTGAGGATTACCTTCACTCCAAATGCGGCAGTTTTGTTTGTTGACGTAGCCATTCAACCAGAAGTGTGCTTCATCGCTAAAAAAAAAAACATAAAATAGACGTAGCGCGCGATACCTTTTCCGCACAGAACCATTATTTTCGAAATAAAATAGAACTATTTGCAAGCGTTGTTCAGGCGTGAGTCTATTCATGATGAATTGCCAAACCAAACTGAGAATAAATCACTTGACAGCTGTTAAATCGGTCGCCATCTTGAAAAGTAATGCCAACTTAAAGTTCTATACCCCTATAAAAAAAAAAACCCTTTACATATAATATGTAGGCACATCAAAGCTTATAGAAGAAGGTCACGACAACAGCAGATTATATGTTTAATGATGCAGTTGATACAATTTTGTGAGTCGCAAAAAATTTTAATATATGTCTGCACTATTTTATCCATAAAACTGTTTAACATTTTGACTTTAAAATTATAAAGGCCTATATTGCACTTACTATTTTAAATAAATAACAATTTATTAAGTTGAAATTGTTTTCGTGACGTTTACGGTCGGCGTAACCTGTATTCTACAGTCCTTCTTCATTCATAGACACAAGCGCCGTACAAACAAAGCAAAGTGCGTTTTTATTTATAAATAACACCATACACATGCCCCGCATACTCATGCCGACAAGTTCGCGACGGTGACAAAAATCAGAAATACAAAAAACCATGGTCGCGAAATGTGACTCAAAAGCAACAACAACAAACAATTCCTTTGACTCCTACAAAAATGAAGCAAACCATAGAAAAGCTACCATCGCTCTTCTATATTTGCTGTTCGCCTGTTATCTCAATATGAGGCAAGCTGCTGCCGCGCTGGCAAACGACATAAGTATACCATGAGTTCAAATCCTCGCTCCTTTTTCGCATTTTAATTTTATCAAATTGAAAGATTTTTCGTTCGTCGGAAGAAATGTTAGTGGATGACGGGGTACAAAGGAAAAACGTTGCATGCCTTTTGTATGTATGCGTCTTTTGTATACATACATGGACCTTTGAATGTGTTTGGCTTTGCTTCAGCTCAACTTAAATTTTTGATTTTTGTAAATTTTGTTATCGTCGCGGAGAAGATGTTTGTGGATTGGGGATGCATGAAGGAAGGGAATTCGCATTGTTATGATTGTATATGTTTCGCGTGTATGTATTAAAATACTTGAATGTATGTGTTTTCGCATTGTCGTCAGCTAAATATCAATTTTCATTATTTGGCAACAACAAAAAATACCTTTGACTCCGGCAAAAAGTCAAATAGTCAACCACCGAAATGAAGCAAACTATACAAAATCTATCATCGCTCTCTATATTTTCTGTTCGCCTTTTATCTCAATATGATATAAGCTGCTGCCTTGCGCTGGCACACGACAAGAGTACCATGAGTTCGAATCCTGACTCCTTTTTCGTATTTTGATTTTATTAGATTGGAGAATTTTTCAATCATCGCCAATAATTGCTTTTGGGACGGGGTATAGGGGAAGAGGTTGACATGCCCTTGTGTTTGTATGCGTTTTTCGTATACATACAAGTACCTTTGAATGTATGTGTGTTCAACTTCAGATCAACTTGATTTTCTGATTTTTGTGATTTTTGTCATCGTCGCGAAGATAATGTTTGTGGATGGCGGGTTGAAAGAAGGAAGGGAACTCGCATTGTTATGATTGTATATGTTTCGCGTGTATGTATTAAAATGCTTGAATGTATGTGTTTTCGCATTGTCGTCAGCTTAATATCAATTTTCAATATTTGGCAAAATTTGACTTCGTCGCGAGGAGTGTTTGTTAATGAAGAGTAGAAGGAAAGAGGGTTTGCATGCCGTATTTGTTGTAGTTGCTTCTTCTTTTTATAGCAAATAGCTTACGCAGCAACAACATACATTTGCATGCCCTTTTCCCTTCAACCCGTAGCATTCATATGCCGTCAACAAGCATTGCTTCAAATTCTTGTGACTTCGACAAAAAATTCACTTCGTCCGCTGAAATGAAGCAAAATCGGCATCCACAAGCCGAGGATGATGGTGGAAAAATTGCTAAAAATTGTCCAGGGAAGACACAAAATTCTTCAATTTCTAATTTTTGGCATTTTGGTTTGTGAGAAGGGCATTTTTTGCAATTTTGTCATGGTAATGATATCCTTGCTGGATGGTGTACGCATAAACAAATAAACGTATGTATATACATACATATTAATTCATGTGCGTATACTCAACGGCTCCTAGTAAAACATGCGAAAAAATTCTTAATGATAAACGCAAGGGCATCGTCAACAAATCGTATACCAAAAGCCATACTTTTCCCCGCGCGCAGCTTTTCCACAAGCATTTTGTATATTAGCGAAGTCGTTTATAGACGAAGCTTCCGCGATAGGAGAATATATTCCTTCGTATGCTTACTCAGCAAAGAAGAAGAATCAATGTTCTATTCTGTATTTCGGTAGAAGTGCCGAATATGTAAAAGAAATTTAAGTCAACGGTGGCGGTGCAGGTATAGCGTGCGTGTAATATTTAATTTTTGGTGTTTTTACTTTTGGCGCAAGTTCAAATTACTTTCGCTCGTGCCATATTAGAATTCAAAATAGTTATGTTATAAATTTTTATTTTATTATTTTATATTTTTTGTGTAATTATAAAAATTATCATTTATTCATTGAATATCATATTATAATTCAGAATAATTCTTTTATCTACTTATAGTATACGGCACATACTTTTTCTTTTAAACATACAGAGAAATGTGCAAAAGGCTAATATATGTGCGTAGCTTGTGTTTTTCCTTCTATATCATATCATATCATATATCATATATAATGATAAATTTTTTTAAATAAAATTTTTAGATTATTAAAGCATTTCTTTCAATTTATTATTAAATCTAAACCTTTTAAAACTAAATTGATAAAACTTTTTATCAATTTGGCGCAATTTTTGACATATCGATATCATGTAATTAATATGCAGAGATACTATAAAGTAACAAGTGCAGGTTCTGCTAGTAAACCAAAATTCTGTACATAGCAGAAATGAATGTTCATAACAGAAAATAAGTGACCATCTCTGCTAATATATGTTGATTTTTCCTCTCGCTGTTATTTACAGAACAACTTTGCAAAAGCTGCTAAGTTACTGGCGACATCTTTCGCCTATAGTAAGTACATTAACCGGATGTACAAAACGCGGTGAGCTCTATTAGACAGGGCAGAGAACCAGAGAACGTATAATCAGAGAACGTAGACGTTCTACGTTCTCTGATACAACTATTCCAGCTACACATTTGTATTGTTAATTGTTGTAAATTAAAGTTTGTCTAATGCAAATACATACATATTTATTTTAAAAAGGCTTCACAATGATAAGTCATCATTTCAGGAAACGATGGTACCAATAAGATACTTTGATAATCCAAGTTTAAGATGTCAAAATATTTCCGTTTTCAAAAAAATTAAATTTTTCTCAGGACGTTGTGAAACGACTGATCTAAGATCTAAGTATGTTCTACTTAATAATAAAAGCTAATAGAAAACAAATTAAGAGCTATTTAACATAGATAGGTTCAAAAGATTCTTCAAAAAAAAAACTGAAGTTACGTTAAAAATTTTCGTAATTTTAATTTTTAAGTATGGTACAATTTTGAAAAAAAACACTTTTTTTTGAATACTCATTCATTTTTTTTATAGATTTATGAGCCATTCCATATTATACGTATCTGGGTTTTGCGCGATAGCCTTCTATTTGGCTTAAGATATGCCTTTTGTTTAAATTGTTTGCTAAAACCAACAGAAAATGTCTAGAAATAAAAAATTACAAAAACTGAAAAAATTAAATCACAAGTTAATTAAAAAATGAAAGTTGATTTTAAAAATCAAAAAATATCTTTCTCACTCGCATTGACTCTCTAAGTCATTAAAAAATAGCCGAAAGCTCGATATTGTCTACAATTTGTGTTCCAAAATAAAATACTAGAATTTTATATATTGATGCGCACCAATCTCCAGCGTGGGTGTACTATATTATTAATATTTATATTTATAGATATTATATGAAAGCTAGTATACAAGGTGTATGAAAAAATAATTTAGCTTTCATGTTAACTGAGACAGTCTTATATTCAATCTTTTGTGAACTGAAAGTCTTAAGTTTAAAACCGTTTAAACAAATAGGCATATATTTTTGTATGAAACCAAGATATGTTTATTATTATACAAGCATTAGGAATGTGGCCCTAATTTTTTTTTTTTTAACATTAGGTGTAAGAGGTATAGTTTGCGTATACATGAAAATGTCCCACAAATCCTGAAGTATGCTTCAGTTCTTTTCATCACCTCAATACCGGAACAGTGAACCAGACGTGTTTTAGTAGTACGGCTTCTATAACTTTCAATTTTAATATTTTACTCCAAATATACAGGTGGAAAATTAATAATCATTATTTCAATCACTTTACACCATGCCCCAAAATTACTCATACAAATACGATATGTCAGCGGTGTGGAAGTTACAGACACCAAACCTGGTCCTTTCGGCAGAGAACGTAGAAGACAGAGAAGGACCAATTACGAAAAATCGTGTAAAACGTCAAGAATAAGCCAGAACATCTCAAGGGAATTTCACCACTCCCGCCAGAATTTAACAGAATTGGCTTTTGGAGCGTAACATATCCGAGCGTAGTAATAAAAATTATGCTCAGAAATGTCCGTGCATAACATTGCTATATGTTAACCACAGATAACAAATTTACGTATGCTTGTTATCAAAATAAACGAAAATATTATTTTATATATAATTAATAAATTTTTAGAATAGAGCTGAAACAGATTGAACTAATTAATAGATTTCATACGTTTTTCAAATATCTTTATAATCTGATAGCAAACTTCAATTATCTGATTAATAAAAATGTTGATTTGTCGTCGAAAAAGAAGGGTTGTTTATATTTGGAATTAATAATTTTATTATTTTATTAATTTATAAACCTGAAAAAAGTTCAAGGATAAATTCTAAAGTATCAATTAATAGTTTGGATATGACATACATATGTACATGTGTTCGTATATATGTACACTATCGAAAATATTGATCTGTGTCAAGAAATCAGTATATACATACACGCATGTGCAAACACATAGAAACATATTATTTGCATCAGAGATCATATACATACAAACTTCGTTTACTACACAAAAATCTTAGCAAATTACAACAATAACATTTTCATTCATAGACGCAAGCGCCGTACAACAAAGCAAAGTGCGATTATTCATAAATACCACCGCGCACATGCCCCGCATACTCATGTCCACAAGTTGCTTCTTCGCAACGGTGACAAAAAAAAACAAATACAAAAAACATGGTCGCGAAATGTTACGCAAAAGCAACAACAACAAACAATTCCTTTGACTCCGGCAAAAAGTCAAGTGTCAACCTCCGAAATGAAGCAAACCATACAAAATCTATCATCGCTCTCTATATTTGCTGTTCGCCTGTTACCTCAATATTTAGCAAGCTGATGACTTGCGCTAGCAAACGGCAAAAGTTCCTTGAGTTCAAATCCTACTCCTTTTTCGCATTTTAATGTTATCAAATTAGCAGATTTTTCGATCGTCGCAAGAAATGCTTGTGGATGACGGGGCACAAAGGAAAGAAGTTGGGATAGCTTTTGTATGTATGCGTTTTTTGTATACATACATGGACCTTTGAATGTGTTTGGCTTTGCTTCAGCTCAACTTAAAGTTTTGATTTTTGTAAATTTGGTCATCGTCGCGGAGATGTTTGTTGACTGGGGGATGCATGAAGGAAGGGAATTCGCATTGGTATGATTGTATATGTTTCGCGTATATGTATTAAAATGCTTGAATGTATGTGTTTTCGCGTTGTCGTCAGCTCAACATCAAATTTCAATATTTGGCAAAATCTGACTTCGTCGCGAGGAAAGTGCTTGTGGATGAAGAGTAGAAGGAAAGAGGGTTTGCATGCGGTATTTGTGTAGTTGCTTCTTCTTCTTATAGCAAATAGATTATGCAACAACAACATAAATTTGCATGCCCTTTTCACTTTGTCTGCTAAAATGAAGCAATTCGGCTTCGTGCTGCTAAATTCGCTGTTTGCCTATTAGCTCATATTGACCAGCAAGCAATTCCTTGCCTTCCCGCGTGCCTTTTTTTGTCCACGAGCGAGGAGGCTGCTTTCAAGAATGTTTGATTTTTATGTCATTTATTTTATTTTTCGCATTTTGGTATAGAAAATGAGGTACAGTGAGCTTTGTGTACCACGAATATGCATATCAAATTTGAACCATGCAGTGTGCATCTAGCTACAGTACTTTTACATAAATAATTGCTCATTGATTTCTAGTTTCTATAAAATTTTCGATAATATCGAAGTATTAAACATAAATTTAATAAAAAAAATATGTATTTAAAAATAATCATGTGCTTTTTAAACATTCGTTTAACAAATGTAAAGAACTCAGTTCGGATTATCGAGAGTGCGTTTTACAATTGTCAAGTGAAGACACAAAATTCTTCAACTTCTAATGTTTGGCACTTCGATTAGTGGAAGAGACGCGCGAAGGGAGATGTGTGCGCTTGCTATGAGAAGGGCATTTTTTGCAAATTTAACTAGCGGTATTTTCTGCTGAACATATGTATGTATGTATGTATATACATATCATTTTATGTGCGTATAAATATGTATGTATATCCATATGAGCATGCGTGCTTGTTCTTACTATGCTTTTTTGTGTATATGTACGTATGCTCATATGTCGATATGCATGAATGAATTTCGATTTGCTTATTTATTTTTATATTTGCCTCCAAAAATAAATTATTATTTACTATAATTATATAAAGTATTAAAATATAATATATTTCCATTCATGTATTTCAAATATTAAAATATAATATTTTATCATTAAAAAAACTATTAGTAAAATATAAGAAATTGGTAGTTATATGGAAAAAATATGATTTTATAAATATTAGGAATATTTAATGAAATTTAAAAATTATTGAAAGTCAAAAACTAAACAATAATAAGTTCACAACTTTCTGATAATAACCATCTGCATTCTTACATTTATCTTGCATTGGCTTTATCAATTTTACATTTACTTTGCATGTATTTTCTCATTTAGCATACAATCATTCTCATTTTGAGCATTATTTCTGCCCGCTCACTGTTAAAGTGCGGTGAAATTCCCTTGAGATTTCGTGGTGTGAATTCCCTATTGCTGTTCTAGGCTAATTGGAAAATCGGAACGATTTGACAAACGACACGCGCTGGTCCTTCTCTGTCTTCTACGTTCTCTGCTTTCGGTAATATTTATTTTTTATTTAGTTCATTTTTGTTTTATTTAACCCATTATGACATATACAAAATTTTAAACATATTCAGTTATAGATTTTCAATTGCTCGTAACTCCTTGGAAAAAAGGAAAAAAGTGTTTATAGCTTTCAAATCGATTTCTGTCAGTTTTTGCACACAGTTAAACCATGTGCCAAATGTCAGACAAATCGAAAATAATCGCGCTGAAAATTAGGATTTTTTGTGGCGTATTATTACGTATGCGAAATATTACGTATAATGAGTATCGAAAATTGTTTAAAACATTAAGCCATATTAAAGAATTAATAAAAACCGGATTAAGAAAAACCTTTTTTTCATTGTTTTTATAGGAGTGGTTCTAATGTTGTTTGTTGATTTCATTAATAAAGTAAAGGAATAAGCTCAGAATTTTGTTTTTCATGTGTGTAATATTTGTCAGTATGGCGTAACGGGTTTGAAAATTTACGACACTCATAAATCCATAGAAAATTTAATAAGGAATTAAAAAAATAATATTTCAGAACTGTGCCGAAATCGTAATAAGCTTCAAAATTCAAATTACTAAAATTTTTAACTTAACATCCCTTTTTTAAAGAATCTTTTGAACTGATACAACTTCTAAAATTTTTCCTAGAATCTGCTATTATTACATAGAATAAAAACATTTTTTTTTGATGCTGAGAAGATTTATATTTTTCCAAAAACGGTAATATATGGAAATCTTAAACATACAACATCGAAGTATCTTATTTCTTATATTAGTAACATTCGCAATGATTTTAACATCCCTTATAATTTTTTTAATATAATCTAAAGCAGTAAATTTTTGCTTAAATATTCTAAAGGGTGATTCATTTCGTGGTTCCCTAGTTTTTTAAAGAATAACACGGAAAATTCAAATTTAATGGGGAATGTTTATTATCATTCGAAAGAACATTTTTAGCATTTACTTTTTGAAGATTATCTCTTTCAAATGTTGATCTCAGATGGTACATCCGTTGAGTTCAATTTTCGATTACTCGTTCGAGCAATTCGACTAGTAACTGGCGAATTACACCCGCGATGTTTTGCCGATATTCCCAAAGGAATCACACGGTGTGATATCACACAAAGTGTTCTCTCAATAAATCCATTGATTGATGCGATGTGTGGGAAGTATACGCCGTCTTGTTGAAACCAAATGTCGCGGAGATCATGAGCTTCAATTTCAGGCATTAAATAGACGGTTATCATGGCGCAATAACTGTCGTCATTGACAGTAACGTTCTCACCGGCATCATTTTTGAAGAAATATGGACCAATGATTCCAGCTCCGATTTAAGATCTCGACGTAAAATGCGCCAAGTTTTCCATACGTCAGTCCTAGCTGCTTCGAACGGCTCCGAACAGTCTTCGTGTACACACCCAGCTACGGCGGCTATATTTTCTTCACTGCGAACTGAACATGGTCTATTCGGTCGAATATTATCCAATAATGAATGCTGGGTCTCAAGTTGGGTGATGGTGCTGCGAATACGATTATGTTCACCATAAGTTGAGCGAAGCGCGCGAAACACAAACTTTACAAAACGTAAGTTTTCGTAATAAAGTTGAATGATTTGTAAACATTGTTCTGGCGTAAGTTTTGTATGATGAAATGCCAAACAATTCTGAACAAAAATAACATGACAGTTTGACACAACTCTGGCTTGATCTGGTAAAAAAAAGGATCACCCTTTATATCTATTATGAGTATATGCACGCTTGGAACTTAATACAAAGTATTTCAAATATTGTGGAGTGTATACTTCAAATGCATTTAAGAATTTTCCAGACAAAAATCCAATGTTATAGAGATTTCATTTAAAAAAATTGTGGCCGGCCGTTAGCAACGAATATGAAGTAAAATAGGCGACATAAAGTTTAGTTTCCTCTATTTGCTTGGCCGAAAATCGCTGCTACGGTTATTAATAAAGGGTGTTTTTAATAGAGGTCTAGAACTTTAAGTAGGCATTACTTTTCAAGATGGCGACCGATTTAACAGCTGCCAAGTGATTTATTCCCAGTTTGGTTAGGCAATTCATCATGAATAGACTCACGCCTGAACAACGCTTGCAAGTAGTGCAATTTTATTTCGAAAATAATAGTTCTGTGCGGAAAACGTATCGCGCACTACATACTACAGAAACAGAAAAACTGACTGTTTGGTGCGCTTAATGGGCTGGTGGAATCATTGGTCCGTACTTTTTCAAAAACCATGGTGGCCAGAACGTTACAGTCAATGGTGACCGGTATAGAGCCATGATTACTAACTTCTTCATTCCTGAACTTAATAACCATGATGTCTACGAGATGTGGTTTCAACAAGACGGCGCAACATGTCACACAGCTCGTGCCACAATAGATTTATTGAAAGACACGTTTGGTGGCCGCCTAATTTCACGTTTTGGACCTGTGAATTGGCCTCCAAGATCTTGTGATTTAACACCGCTAGACTACTTTTTGTGGGGCTATGTAAAGTCATTGGTCTATGCGGATAAGCCACAAACGCTTGACCATTTGGAAGACAACATTCGCCGTGTTATTGCCGATATACGGCCACAAATGTTGGAAAAAGTCATCGAAAATTGGACGTCCAGATTGGACTACATCCGCGCCAGCCGTGGCGGTCATATGCCAGAAATCACATTTAAGATGTAATGCCACAAGATTATCTTTCGGATAAATAAAATTCATGTCAATCGAATAATCCATCGTTGTTTTATTGCAACTTAAAGTTCTATACCTCTGTAAAAAACAGCCTTTATAAACGTATATACGTATACAAATGGGCTAGAATAAACAAAAACTAGTCTCCTCATGGGATATATATGATAATGTATGGTCGGATATATGCCAGGCCTGCAGTGAAAAGGTAGACTAGTATGCGAAAGTTCTAATATTTTAAAGGAGAAATCACACAACCTCATTATTTGTATAGCAGTTTACTAGCAACGGTAATAATAATTTCTACAACCTATTGGATTTTTGTTGTTATTTCTAGTACGTCACGACTGAGCTTCTTTTGCTAATAAGCCCTTTTGATACATAATACTGACAGCTCAGTAGTTATAGCTTAAGACTGCGAAGCTGAGTGCATGGTTCGAATTTCACTGCAGCCCATACATTTATTTTAATTTTTAAAACTGAATAATCTGAAAATGGATCACACTGGGGTATAGTTGGACATCAACCAGTGGAAACTAATCTCAAATAGGAATATAACATATGTAGATCAAATGGCCAATATTTAGCAGTGTAATCGACAATATTTTGTCACAAATTTTGCCTCAGATGCTCAATTTATTTTGTAAATTAGATGTAGATGCTTTCTTTGGAACATGAAAGATGAGTAGTCGACTAGATCAACTTCTAAAATTGTTGAAAATGTGGGGGATATGTTAAGATGTACGTTGGAAGTACCACTTCGACAGAAGTTAAAACTATGGGCAGTTCGAAATCGAGCTACCTACAAAATTTTTTTATGATATTCTTGTACTTCTTTCGGCACAAAGCATTTTTTATACAAAAAGTGCTAAAAATAAATTAAGACTCATTTAACTGTGCAAATATTAGTCCAGGGAATAATTTTGATACCTAATATAAATTGCAATAAAACGTTATCTTTATCACTTTTATAGGATTCTGCAGTTCGAGCGTTTTATGCAACAACTAAAAGAGTTTTAAACTGCATGAGAAGTATAATTACGTTGTGAAAATAAATTTGGATGAGTCTGCTGGAGAGGTTCGCCTCAGCCCAAAATTTTTACAATCTATTCATTGTTAAGGGGAATATAATATTTTATAAATTTATAAACTTAGATGATTTAAAGTAAAGCTTCATCTTCTTAATTTCAAGCAGGCACCATTGCTAAGATGCCATTCAAATTACCTTCTCCGGAGGGCAAGTTTCATAAAGTTTTACATTTTAAAAGACAAGTGATTATAAGACAGACAAAAATAAGGCAGACACATAAATTAATTGATGCAATGTACAAATATTTTAATGTTTTAATAATTAATAAAATGTAAAGTTTTAGTTTTTATATTTAAAAAAAAATTGAGCTTTTTCTATTAATAAAAAAAAAATGCGGATATTAAATCCACTAGTTCCATTGGTATCAAAAGGCAATTAGGTTCTATTAATCTCGTTTGGAATTAAAAACAATTAGTCTCTGTTCATACCTGTTCCGGATTAAAAACATACAATTAATCTCTCTATAGGGCATGCTCGAATAAAAGGGAACAGTTCATTCCATATAAAGGGATTAGTACTTGTATTAGTAGCATGCTCCTTTGAGAGTAATCCCAGCCTAGTCGCATTTTTTGTAGGTACATATATATAAATGTAGGTACGTAAATAAATGGAAGATGAACTTGTTAATGTTTAAGGTCGGTATGCAGCTCTTAGGAAAAACAAAAACTCCATATAAAAAAAGTGCAAAAAAACGATGGGCGAAAATTTTTTTTACGAAGCAGTACGCACCTCGAACGATAAAAAACTCAATTTTCTACTGCCTATTTCTAAAGTTTTTAAACAAATACGAAAGCACGGCATCACAGGTTTCTGAGCGAAATAAATAGTCTCGTATATATTTCGCGAGAAACAAGAGGAAGACTAATTTTCAAACGTATTAAAGCAAGCTTATAAAGCAATTTATGTAATCTTTTTAGTTTTTCATCAATTTCTACAGCTTTTATTTATTTTTAGCCATGAAAAAGGTAAGAATACATAATCAGCGGCAAATATTTACTGCGCGCTATTCATGTTTTTCGTTTTGTTTATTACGTTTGTAAAGAGCTGTTCACAATAGAAAATCATCTGCCAAATTTCCGTGCCTACGACATTTTTCCATCTACGAAATATATGAGTTTTTTGTCGCAAGAGCTGCGTATCCTTTAAGATGCAAAAAAACTAGTATATATTTTTCTATGCAGGAGTGAGTTGATATTTAATGATCGATCGCAGACTACTGCATGAAGGCTTTTTATGTGATGAAAGCTTTCGGTACTAAAACATAATTTTTTTTAATCTTTATGCATAAGAGCCATACACATATCAAGATTAACATCTTGCTCAAACTAAAACTAATCTCAATGTAATTCTTTTGATAGCGTGCTACCTTTTATATAAATTAACAAATTAATCTTTGATTAAGGCTTACTGTTTTTGTAAGAAAGCACATATATTTACTTAACTTTGATTTAAAAAAAACTAAGCAAATTAGGTAGCCAAATTTTGTTTTAAATTTCATTTGCAATGTTGTGAAACACAAGCTCCATTTCTAAAACCTCAAGGAAGATTTACCTTGTTTTTGTGACATCATCTGCATGTTTGTAGAATGATAAAATTAATTTGGTTTTAGAAAACTTTTTTATTCACTTTACTTTTATTACTTGTGCTACCATCACCCTTCAAAAGCCTTACAAAAGGATTTGTGGGTCTATTTGTGTCCTATGTTCACACCTTTGCATACCACTTTTTCGCACCTTGCAATTTAGGCCTCGTTGAACATGGTTAAACCCTCAATTGCCTTTTCAGTGTACTTCTGGCTATTTCAGGCCTATCGTTGCATTCTTTACCAGATTTTATATTTACCTTGTTTCTATTTTGAGCTTTTCTTATTGGATTCCCTTCTAGTTCCTCTTTAGTTATTGACATTTTTGCTGGTTTGTCATAGCGTATAACCTCAGTGTAATTTAAAAAAAAATCTCTTCACTAAGCCGAATGTAACTGTGCTAACATTTGTAAGTAGATCTATATTTATATATATTCTTTAGATATTTATTCTCATATATAAATTTACTTTGTATATTTTCTTGTGCCCATTTAATCACCTTGGCTATTATGGACTTTATACTAATAGGTTTTTTTTTATTATTAAACACCCCAACAAGGATATCGAATTTTTCACTTATCAGCAGTAGTTTTGGTTTTATGTAAAATTTTTATATAAAATTATTGATTCTTCTGGGAAACATCCTCAATGATTAAAGGAAAATTTTTTTTTATATAATTTAAATATATTTTAAATAAAAAAACATGATTTTAGCCCTCTACTTCATAAGATATTAAACAAAGGATTTTATGAGCTTTTTAGTAGAGCTAAAAGTAGACCGTCTCTAGTCTTGAAAAAGCTGGCAAAAAAAAGTAAGCTTCAAATAAAAATTTTATATCAGAATTGTTTGGCTTTGAATTTAATTTGTAACCGCTGAAGCGATATTCGGGTGAACCTTTCCTCCATTTTGTGGTGTGCGTTTTAATATTTTTCTAACAAATTGAGGGATTTACAGTTTATTCTAAGCCATATTCAAAGCGATTTTCAGCTAAAAAAAATCTTTTATAACGAATTTTCGTATATTGTTTATCTATTAACTAACTTATGAAACTTTATTACTTTTCATAATTTATTCAGTTTTTGCCACCCACCTAACTTAATTTTTTTAATATTAAGTTTCGAATTTAATTCAAGTCGCTCAGAAGAAAATTAGTTTTCAGATGTGAGTTTTATTCTAATTGACAGTATTATAAAATTCCTTTCAATGAGGCTACTTAATTTAAGATTAATCTATTAGTTCTTAGACATCCTCTCCGTTGTTAGACCGTCATAACCTTCTCGGTGCAAACGTGTAGCCTATTGGATATATTTGAAATCTCTACAGAAATTTTTGGAAACTCTCATTAAGTCGACTACAATTTGTAAAGTTAACTGGGCTTATCCTCAATATTAAAAGCAAAAAAATTTTACCATATACTGGTACTGGTAAAATAAGGCACAACAGGTGTAGTGAGTTGAGGGTAAAACTTTGATTGTAAAGTGTCTATTAAAAAACGTGTCAAATTTGAGAGATGTGAAACGTGGAAACATTAAAACGTATATTCCTACCATTACAATAAAATAATAATAAATCAAGTACAGAAATTGTCAGGGACTCTATTCGTTATATTTGGCATTATTTTCAGACAGTAAAATGTAGTAGCAGCGGCTATTGATATGTTATTTGAAAGTGAAATTAAAATACGCCTGACGATAGAGATCATATACAGAAACAAAAAAAAAAGGAAAAATTTTGAGGAAGACATAGCGATAAAACCATTTGATAAAGAATAGTCTTTCACATCCAAAGTTCCGAAGAGATCCGGAAGATTAAAATTATTGGTAAAAGCCTTACACGGACCTTAATGGTCCGAGGAAATTAAATTGCATGTTGAAAATCAATTTAATTATTTTCGTGATTACTTCTGGAGTTTGGTTTCAGAAAATGACCCCAACTCCTGCCAATCAAAAGCGTTCATATTGCTGTAGAGTGCATGAAACTTCTAATGATACGTATATATATATCATCGTCCTCACAAAAAAAAAAGAGATTCCAGTTATTACACAATTTTAGAGTTTTTAAGTTCAAAAATATATGTATTGATGTGACATTATGACAGTTACCAAAGAAGAAACAAAGATAAACTTTAGAGAGGTCGAAAGATGCTATAATGTTCGTTGTCAAGTGATTGGCCACTATTTACTAATAGTTCCCAAATCGACTGGATCCCCCTTAAATGCTCAATATCACTATATTAATGCTTGGTAAGAGTAGTTCAATTAAATTTTCATCCAAGATTTATTGTTATTTAGGAATTTAAAAATTATATATGATTTGAAAATTTATAATTTGAAAAATCTATAATTTATGTTCTTGTATTTGTGTCTAATGTTGAGCTTATGGTGGTCTTGGTTAATTATATGAGAGTTTTTATATTATTTTTATTTTATTTCGTAGTTTTAGAGCTGTTGTCGGCCGCAACAGCCATATGGTTAGCAGTGCTTACTACCATTCGGAGGGCCACATCTCGAGCCCTGATCTGACTAACATCCAAAATTACAGAAAATTAATTTAAATCTAAAATTAAGTTAATTTTTCGGTCGTCCCTCTTCAGGTAATTTTAACTCCTGACAAGAAATAAAAGCTCCTCATAAAAATCCACTAGCCGTTCGGAGGCGGGTTCCTATAAACTGGGTTCGTCCATGCGTTGGTAAAACATTATAACGCAAACCACAAAACAGAGGAGGAGCTCGGCCCAAAATCGCTTCAGCTATTTCAAAGTACCATATATAAATATATATATGACGTCGTCTCCGCTCTGTGTGCAAATGCTTCCAAATGTATATTTTTGCATGAAATAAGAAGTTTTTAGACATTACATAAAAAAATTAGAAGAGACTCTTGTTCGAAATTTTTTCAAATAATTTTTAAATACAAAATTATATGATTCTTTATTCTATTTTGATCAAAAACAAATTGTTAGGGAGGGCTTTTACTAATAAAATTTAAACGTTATTTGAGATAATTATTTATTATTTAGAATAGATTCATCTGTAAATTTAGGAAATTTTGGAAAACGCTTTATGTTTTGCACTTATGAACATTATTTAAAGACTTCAAGACACTGTGCGGTTTTACGCCACGCTTGAGTACCGTTGTCTTTTGTGCAAACAACGTATGGTAGTGATTGTTATTGCATTCACAAAAGCAAAAGTATGGTTTAGTCATCAATTGAAAACCACATGATCTGAAGTAGTACTAAAATTTTTTTTTGCAGAAAGAATGCCCTTCAAGAGCCCACTAGCGGGCTCAGTCACTCCACGCACACGCTCAGCACTACACGACGTACGCCAAATTACGCGCCAAAACTTAAACAACAGCTAACTATAAAAAAATATTAAAAGTCAAAGGGAATACCAAAAATCATATTCGAAAATTTCGTCCCTCGTGCTTTTTTACTTAATAAAAATGTTAAATAAATCGTTTTATTAAATCGTTCATTCTCAAAAATTGTGTTAATTACTTTTTCGATACTTTCGACTGTTCAACTAGCCCCTGTCTTCTTTATGTTTTCAATAATTCTCGACTACGTGACGCGTTATGTAATTTTTCAACCACATTTTTGGAAGAAGTAATTATTTTCATTGAAAAGACTTATTGCTTCCCTCTATTGACGGTTCTCGTTATTTTATTGACTAATTGACAAAAATTAATATAATATTAATTTAACGTAATTACAAGTTAAATGACGTAAATAAAGTATGTTTAAGAAAAACACACTTGTCGGTCATTTTTTTTTCTGTGACATTGTTTTACAATTGTGATAAAATAATAAATAAATTAAAAAATAAGTAAGTGTTCGTTTATGTATAAATGATTTGATTAATGAATACCAAAAAGCCCAATGTTCGCTAATATAATGCTAACTAAGAAGCGTTTATATTCGGTGAGTGGTTATTTTGAAGATTTATGCTAAAATCCAATGGAATGTGAAAAAATTGTAAGCAACAAATATGTACATAAATAAATAAATATTAAAAAAGTGAATATAATAATTCGACCGCCGTAATTAAAAATTTTACGCGATTTAAAAAATTATTAAAAATAATTTAAGAGAACATCCACGCTGTCTTAAACAGTGTGCTTCTACTGTTAATGATTTTAACATAGATAAATAGCATTAATTGAGTATGAAATGCTTGGCACCTTTACTATTTTTGTTGCGAGTCTGTGCTAAAATCGTTTATGGCACTATACCAAAAAAGTCACCACGCATGTTCAGATTTCAATTGATTTAAATAACTAGCAATATTCACCACGCTACCGCTGCCTGGTTCAATGACCGCACTCTACTTCTCCTTCCCGACGACAAAATAATTCGGCTATCACCAAAATATGATTCGGGTCCTTTGAGTTACTTTGTACTTCAGATTGTTATTGTTGCTGTATTCAACGTGCTAAATTGTGCTCACCTATTTGAACTTTATATTATTTTGTTTTTCCGTACGTCCCTCAGTCGCTTTTGCATATTCCTCAAGCTTGTTTGGGAATATAGTTCAAATATTTTTCCAAGTTCTTTATTGACAGTGTCAACAACTTTCTTATTTCATATATGAAATATATAATATTAAAGACGTATATTAAATATTGTTATCAGTCGACTTTTTCTACAGAAAAAACTTTTAATTAAAAAATTCCTGTGAAATTTTGTCAACGATTTTGTCTGGAAACGGGTGAAAGAAACTTCGCTAATAAACACTTTTGGACTTTTGGCCGCCGATGGTTATAGACGACAACCTGCCGTGTTTCCCGCAATTATATTTTCCGGATTTACAGTATTTAATAAAATAAAACACTCCTGGACTCTTAAAAATTTTAAAATTGCAAGTTAGTATTACTTTTTTTTAAATATATTTCCAAGTTCCAACAAATTATTGAATGTGTGATCTAGCTGAAATGTTAAGGCGCGAAAGTTCTGTAGAACTTAGCGGTCAGCGACTGGAAATATTTTGCATGTACATATGTACATATATTAGGTTAATTAAATTCCAATAGGATCATGGCAGTGTATCCGCCTTCGCTGTCAATCTTAATACACATTTAAGTGTTTAACAATTATAATATTTTAATAGTAAATACTGAATTTTAGCATATTTTCAACTGACAAACCTATTATAACAAATTCACGAAATATTTTGAAAACTGAACCATTTGACCTTTTTGCCCTAAATTTTATTATGTGGATATTTTACATAAAAAACAACACATGGTCATATATTGAGGCCACCATTTTGAAGCTGCAATTAAGCAATTTCACAAACAGAAATTTTGGGTAATTATATTTTATGTCTAAAGTTTGGTATGTGTTTAAATGAACGCTATTTTTCAAAATTAATTTCGTTTTAATTCATACTTTCAGAACAATATTGGTGTCCGTCTATAACCCTAAATTGAGGTTGTATCATTAATTACACGAGTATCGAAAATGCTGACAAAGAGCATCGAAAATAAATTATAATTGTCTTGACAAATAACCTTAGTTAAATTATAACTCATGCTTTTCAAAGTGATCTCTAAGCTTTTATTAACAATTAGCTAAAAACGGAAGTATTAGTGATAAAATGTTTTTTTTTTAATTTCAAAATTGTTTAAAGATTTTCTTTTCAGAATAGCACATATGGTATCCATATATTGCTTATTAAGTTCCCATAAGAGCCTTTACAAAAAGTTCTGGAAAAATTCTCCCGTTAACATTAAAACATTTGGGCTAATTTTATTTTTAACAAGCGTTCTGCTGTCTTACTTAAAATATTCTACGCTATTCACTTCTTTAGATTGAGTAATCGAGATAGAGCATAGAGGCAACATAAAGATAGTTATAATGAACATAGCTTATTGAATCTGACCTCTACAGTCCTGTGCTATAGTTTCATTGAAAATCAATTAGAATTTGCTATGGTTCTCCGAACAGCCAATTTACGCATATTTTGTAATCATAATGTTAATGGCTGGAGATTTAAATAGCATTACAAATTTATTTTTCGTTTGTTTTTTAATATTTCTTTAAATCTAAGATGATTTAGTGATTATTGTTCTTTGATTTGGTTGGGATCGACTCAAAATTATCTTGGTATAACTACATTGTCTCAATAACTTAGTTATAATAGTTAAATGAAAAGATTCAATAATTTTTATTTATAATTTTTTCTGAGGAAAATTTTTTTTTTGCTAAAAAGTTTTACTCTTATGTGCGCTTTCAACCTAAGCTATTCGTTTCCTCTTCTCGTAGTTTAGCTCCAAATAGAAATACGAAGCGAAACCAGGTCCTTCTGAACTTGATCTGTCAATGTTGTAATATAACTCGTACAGCTCATCACTTCATTCGCTTGCAATAGCCCTTTCAAACGCGCAAAGGGCTATAAATCTTCCACGAAACTTTTTTTTTCCGAAAACTCCTAAAGCCGACTCATTGGATGTCGACATCGTCCACGCTTCTGCACCATATAGCCGGACGGGAATAATGAGCGACTAGTAGCGTTTGGTTTTGATACTTTTCAATTTTCCTCAGTCCAACTTATAGTTACGACTTCCTATTGTACCTTGAATTATACCTTTTTTACGCTATTCTTAATTCATTCATACCCTTTTCAGAAAATACACTTCACTCATAACACACTATATGCATATAATTGCCTAGATTACTCATTTCTGGATTTACTAACGACCACAGAAAAATACACTGCTTTTCTAAAACGAAAGAGTTTCTAGAAAAAATAACAGCATACCCAAAACATAATAAAGGCACCATTATGTTATCTTGTGCACAAATCAACAAGTTACTTTACGCAAATACCACTGGCCCTATAGGCGCCATGGCACCGGTCATTTCGAGTGCACCCCATTCAGTAGGTGCGCCATCCAGCGGAGCGCCAAGTGAAACGCATAGTGAAATTTCATCTGCTGATAGTGACTGGAGTGACATAAGGGCAATCGCTTTAAAATTAGGTGTGGCCAATCCGGATGACTTGCATACAGAACGCTTTAAGGTCGATCGCCAGAAGTTAGAGCAAATGTTGAAAGGTGAGTGAAGCAGACTCAAAAACAAAAACATTAAAAATGTTTCATGCACCTTTTTTAAATTACAGAGGAAAGTCTGGTTGAGGGCATGAATGGCGCTGAATATTTCTTTGAAAGCGTAAGATGAGAAATTTATTTTTCACTATAATGACTCTAATTTGTCGTAACTTTTTCGTATAGGTTATGAAATCTACTGAAACTTATATTAGTTGGCCATGCCGGCTTAAAATTGGCGCCAAAAGTAAAAAGGGTAAGTGAAAAAAATTATACTAAATAGAAAAACGTCACCTCTTTCAATATTATTTCAGATCCTCATGTTCGTATTCTTGGTCGTGTGGAGGAAGTTCAAAAGGCTAAAGAACGCATTTTGACAAATTTGGATTCAAGAGTATTCTTTCAGAATTCTTTTTTTATACATTAATGTAGTTTGTTTAAAAATGTGATTTATGTTTTAGGGTACGCGCGTTATTATGAAAATGGATGTGTCCTACACGGATCACTCATATATTATTGGGCGTGGTGGTAATAATATAAAACGCATTATGGATGAAACAGCAACTCATATCCATTTTCCCGATTCGAATCGTTCGAATCCAACTGAGAAGTCCAATCAAGTTTCCTTATGCGGTTCGCTGGAGGGAGTTGAACGTGCCCGCGCTTTGGTTCGACTCTCGACACCACTATTAATTTCATTTGAGTTGCCTATTCTTGCTCCGGGGCAACCGCAGCCCGATCATGAAACTCCTTATGTGAAGATGGTCGAAGCAAAGTATAATGTGCAAGTAAGTGATTTGTAGAAAGCATATTACCATTTTTTAAACAATCTCTTCCAGATAATATTCTCATCTCGACCTAAACTACATTCTTCGTTGGTGCTTGTTAAAGGCTCTGAACAAGAATCTACTAAAGTACAAGATGCAACGCAGCTTTTAATTAATTTCTCTTGCGAGAACATTGCTGTAAGTTTAGTAGTGGCAAAATATTTGTTTTAGATTTCTCCTGTAAATTCGAAAGTAATATAAACTATATCACTTTTAAAGAATCAAATGTTGGTGCAAATGCAATTGGAAATTTCACCTCAGCATCATGAAATTGTTAAGGGCAAAAATAACTCCAATTTGCTTGGTATCATGGAGTGTACTAAGACTAAGGTAAGAGTTTGTTGGTTCAGGGTAGTGAAAATTGTTTGCATTTCTTTATTTTAGATTATTTTTCCTGATCTCTCGGATTTGAATGTTAAACCACTGAAAAAATCTCAAGTGACCATTACAGGAACTATAGACGGGGTGTATAAGGCACGACAACAATTGCTTGTATGAACATTTGAAATATTATATTTACTAAAAATTTTAATTAAATCTCATTTAATTTAATTTACTAATAAGGGCAACCTACCGGTAGCTTTGATATTCGATTTTCCGGACAATCAAAACAATGCCTCAGAAATAATAGCACTCAGTACCAAATATGGGGTTTATATTTCTTTACGTCAAAAGCAAAGGCAGAGCACTTTAGCTATTGTCGTAAAGGGTGTCGAGAAATTTATTGGTAAATAGAATAATTCCATTAGCTAATGAGCCTTTCATAAAATAATAATAACTTATCTTTATGGTAGACAAAATTTACGAGGCGCGTCAAGAGATTTTGCATCTCAGCACGCCGCTCATAAAGGCGACAATACCCGAAAATTATTTCGCACCGAGAGATAAGGACTTAAATATTGGTCATCTTACTACGCTCACGGCGCTGCTCTCCGGGTTTCCTGATAGCCCAAAGACTCCCGGCTTGCTAACGACACAGTTGCAGATGTCACCGTATGGGAGCAGTGGCCATATAAATAGCAACAATAACAATAATAATTTAATGTTGAACAATCACCAAAATGATAGCAACAACCATATTAAACCGTATCCACCAGGGTTTGGTGTTTGTTCACCGCCCAACGTTTGCCCACCCACCCAAAAATATGTAGCGATGCATAACAACAGTTTCAG
Source organism: Neoceratitis asiatica (assembly GCA_030068015.2). Taxonomy (NCBI): domain Eukaryota; kingdom Metazoa; phylum Arthropoda; class Insecta; order Diptera; family Tephritidae; genus Neoceratitis; species Neoceratitis asiatica. Next base: position 83,865,956 of record CM061524.1, read on the forward strand.
CCGCCATCAACCGAACCAAAGCAACAACTACTTACAAATTACACTACCGAATGCTGCACATCAGCGCGCTCAGCAAGCCCCATTACTTCATCAACAACAGATATCTCCGCGAAATAGTTGCCATAATACCAGCGGATATCAGAGTTTCAGCAGCAGCACGAATTCTTTGGAACAGGTATATCCACCTTATTGTGGTGGTGGTAACGGAGGCGGTGGTGGTAATAATCTGATGGTGCCAAATGGTGAGATGGGCACTCGTGGTCAATACTCGCCTGACTCAACCTATTGCAGCGAAAATGTTTATGGTCGTATGGGTCGCCGTTCCAGCGACGGTGTGCTATTAGGTTTAGGTTCCTCAAGCCTGCTTGGCGGACCGTTGATGCCAGGCAGTGCTGAAAGTTATCGCAATTTGCACTACGATTTGAAGGTACACCTGTGCATTTTGGATAGAAATTTTTGTACACGCATTAATAAGTTTCTTTACAGCAAAATCGAATTTTTGACTTTGATATGAAACGTGCCACTGGCTTCAAAGCTATGGAACGTCCACCCGTAAGTGGTGAACTACGTACACCCACACCAAATTGGGCTGGCATGGCTTTGAGTCGCACCTCACCGGGCGTATTGGAAAGTGTTGACGATAGTTTCTGGCCACGCAACATGCGCGGTATGAACTTTAACGGTTGCGCAGGTACAAACGCAGCACCAATGTCTCCATATGGCTTGGGAGTAACAGTGGGTTTGCTTGATGCTACACCTACAAATCGACGGCTCAAATTGTCCCAACATAAAGACATACATACGCTATTGACAAGCCTTGGCTTGGAGCACTATATAAGTAAGTTTTGATATAAATAATGAAGCAATGCCAACATGTCAAAAATGAAATGGTATATTAACTCTGGTCCGAAGTGTCAGAAGAAGAAGAGATAGGTCCACCGAAATTTATACCGATCGTATCAGAATGACGAACTGAGTTGATTTAGGTATGTCCTTCTGTCCATCTGTCTGAACGCAAACTTGTCCCTAAGTATTTGAGATATTTCAACCAGATGTTCATACATTTGAACGATCATTTGCCGGAACTGGTCAGACCGGACCACTGTAGCACATATATGACTGATTTTTCAGATTTGAAATTTTGGATAATAGATCCGTCAAAAAAGAGCCTAAAAACGTGAAACTAAATATACTAAACATTCAAAATTAATTGTATATTTGTTCTCCCATACACCGATTTGTTCAGATGGGAGGTTTTGGTCAAAACTTAGTCAAAAAAGCATATAGAAGCGTAAAATTTGGTATTAAAATAAACATTGGTACTGAAAATCATCGACATCGAAATACTATATCATATAGCTCCCATTTGTTCATATTTGAGATTTTATGTTAAAAATCCGTCAAAAAAGCATATAGAAGCATAAAATTTTGTATTATGCACACATATAATTAACGGAGCGCGACATTTGGTATTCTACAGACTTGAAAACATCGAAGTCCAATTTTGCCAGTTACAATGTATTTTGTATGATTATGGAAGGCCTAAAGGTTTGTTGCGATGAAACATTAAAAAAAAATTACTTAGAGTTCACATTATGTAGATATTGTATTTTTTTAAATGCTACAAAAATAGTCGTTATGTATTTTAATTTATATATATTCTTTTACCTTACCCTGTTTTAGAAACATTCGTAAGAAATGAAATTGACCTCGAAATGTTTACAACTTTGAATGAAGATAACTTAATGGAACTAGGAATAAGCGCTTTTGGTGCACGCCGTAAGCTGCTCTTGGCTATTAATACTTTGCAAGCTAATGATGCTAGCAATGCTGGCATGCCGGTTGTTTCAGGCCCACAATCAAGCAATGTATCGCCACGTTTTTCCGGCTCAGCTGCACCAGGCGCCGAACGGCGTCCTTCGAGTCAGTGGTAAAAGCGTACTTCAACTACAATTTGTATTTCAAAAAATCGCAATGAATTATAAACAATGAGTTATCTAAATATCAAATATATATAAAGTTCTAAGAATGTCTAAGCTATTCACATAGTTTATAATGAAAATATTGTATTTTAAGAGCGCTATTTATAACTTAATTTACCTAGAAATAAGTTTGCATGCCGATTTATTATAAGTTAGTTTATATTATTTATTAATCACTAGATGATGAAACACTTAAGCAATGGCGGCTTTAAATTACATTAACGTCCAGACAAGAGGAAAAATTCAACAACAAACAAAATACTATTCACGAATGTGTGAAGAAAATATACAGACCCCAGTGCGTAACAGCGTAAAAGTGTAATTGATTCAGTGATTTTTCAATCAAAAACTTAACTGCGGGACATTTAAGTGTCCTTTCTACCAAATAACGCCTCGTTGAAAGGATTCTTCTTGACTTATACTCTTATTTGTAGGCAGAATAAATTGAAAGCCGTGAATCAAACTCACTAGACGCTTGTTTATGTTCATTCCGCTAAAAATTTATACAGCAGTGCTGTTGTGACGTAATTGAAGAAGTCGTTGGTTATTACACTATTTCTTGTGTTTAGTATTTGGATAACTTTTTATTAGTCTGAAAATCGAATATTACAAAACTTGTCCAAAAAAAATGAAAACTAAATCTCAAAATAGTGGTATTGAAAAAATTGTTTGTTATGAAATTTTGCATGCCTAAATTGTGTATTGTCATAGTTTTTAAGTATGAAATGAAAAACAAACAAGAACCCAAAAAAACTATTTATTTATGCAACAAAAAATATGAATTGAATATCTGTACATAGATTAAGTTAAAATTTTTGTGAAAAATACGAATGGATATAAGAATATATATTGAAAGTTAATTCAAAAGAAAAAGAAAAAATCAACAACAAGAAATTGAAAATTGTCTGAAACATTTGTATTTAAAAATAAAAATTTAATTGAAAATTTTGCCTTTCACATTTATCTAATAAATGAATATTGTAATATTCTATGTATAAGCAAACCACTTATTTGAGCTAACGCACAGGAACAAAAAAATATATACTTAGAGCGTAGGCACCGCTTATACGATGACACCCGCATCAACAATAGCACAACACTCGTTCTTTCTCGTCACTGTTTGGCGCCATTTGTAAATACCAGTTGTACTTTCAAAGCTGGATCGCTTTCATCCATCCGGACGACGTGACTTAGCCAGCTTAGCAGCTGCCTCTTATTTCTCTGAACTATGTCAAAACTTTTCTCTCTAATACTCCTAAAGATGTCGACATCGTTCAAGCATTTGTACCATATGTTAGGACGGAAGTGATGAACGACTTGTAGAGTCTGTGCTTTGTCCATCGAGAGAGGACTTTTCTTTTGAATTGCCAACTCAGTCCAAAGTTGTACCTGTTGGCAAGAGTGATGCTTATCTACGACTTCGAAGTTATGACTGTCAACAGTGACGTGGGAGCCGAGTCGCGAGTTCGATGATTTTTATTTGATGAAAGGAGATATTTCATCTTGCTTTTCATTTCTTCGTCTAACCTGGAGAAAACAGAACTTAATCTTTTTCACAATACACTAGATAGGACCTAATATGCGATAATAACGAGGTAAATTGCGCAGACTGTGGGGTCTACCTTTTTTTGGATTGAGCAGAGCACACTTAAGTTCCATCCGTCAGACATGCTTTCGTTCGACCATATTCTGCTTACACCTTGTCAGTTGTTTGCCGCCGTATTTGAATAGCTCGGGTTCGCCATTTCCGGGGGTTTCACTTTCACTGCCATTGAGCAGGTTGGAGAAGTGTTCCCTCCATATATAACTATACTCTGGACATCTGTTACCAAATTACCTCTTTGGTCCCTGTACGACCGGTTCTGAGACCTTCTGTTAGTCGCCGCATCTTCTCACACAATTTTCGAGCATCAACCTTGTCGGCCAGCTTCTCAAGCTCATCATACTCACGTATTTTAGCCTCTTTCTTTTTCCCCCTCTTCATTTCTCGGTATCTATTCCACCCCGCATGTATTGTAGTCGATCGTAAAGTTGCGAAGTAGGCAGTCTGCTTTCTCTCCCCTGCAGCTCGACATTTCTCCAGCTGTTTCTCTGGCATTGTTGAAAACCTATTGTTTCCGAAGCGGCGGTACGCAGGGAGTTTGCTATTTCGTTCGGCCGCTCCTTTGTATCGTTGCTGATAAGTGCTCTCAGAGAGAAGGTGTGCAAGCCGAGTAGAAAACCTGCTGGCTGTCTGCAGTTATTGCATCTATTCGACGCCAAACCTTCCTTGTGTTTGTTGACGGGCGTTCTTTGCAGCACAGAGGCGGTGCGTATTTTTATAATAATAATGATAATTATCCTAGTCGATATTTGGTCTCGGAACATACGCACGTCTAGAACACTGGATACATTTCTTCCGTCTATCACAACATGATCGATTTGGTTTCGTATTTTGCGATCTGCCGACAGCCATATAGCTTGATGAATTTTCGTATGCTGGAATTTGGTACTACAGACAACCATATTTCGGGCTGAATTTTTCGATTGTTGCGCCAAAAATACCTTTGCCCACCATGGTGATGAAATCGCCCAGCACAATTTTAAAAACGTGGTGGGAGCAGCGCTCATAAGTGCGTTATAGGCTCTCATAGAAAGCATCTTTGGTCACATCATCCTTTTCTTCTGTCGGGGCATGGGCGCAAATTAACGAAATGTTGAAGAACATGGCTTTGATGTGAACTGCAGCTAAACGTTCACCCACAAGGGTGAATGCCAGAACTGGTCGATGGAGTCTGTCTACCCCCACAAACCTAGCACCAAATTTACGCTCCTTTAAATGGACGCTGTAGTACATTTCGCAAGGACCCACCTTCTTCCGTCCTTGTCCCGTCCATCGCATTTCATAGACGGCGGTGATGTCAGCCTTTAGTCTCACGAGAACATCAACCAGCTGGGCAGCGGCACCTTCCCAATTAAGGTACCGGACATTCCAGGTGCATGCCCTCAAATCGTGATCCTTTAAACGTTTGCAGGGGTCGTCATAAAAAGGGGGTTCTCTCATCCGAGGCATTCGTTGGTTTTTCATTGGAGTATAGTTTTTATGTGGGGATTTCAAACCCTACCCACAATCGTAATTCGCTTTCTAACTTTAGCTTGCTTCCAAACGGGTGTTTTTTGGCTATCGGAGGAATAGCAGTCAATAACTTTCCTCACTTGCTTGAACTTCTGCACATGGTCCCATCCTCCTCTAAGCCAGTCGCCAACTTCTAATATTTTTAAATCAATACCTTCCTCAGATAAAAAGTGTTCAACAAGAACTGGGCATGTTACCCTGATTTTAGCAGTCGAAAAACCCCGTAATAAAACTAACAACACTCAAATCAGCTTCGAATGCACCTGTTGTATGGTGATAATACCTTAGTTATAGTAGCTTTATATTTGTGTGAGCTGATGATAACTTTTCATTGAAACACCTCTGTTTGATGTGCAATTTTTATGTGCAGTCATTAGAATGGAAAGTAAAATTATGTTTCTATCTAGTCTGCCCAGGTCCTTTATTTATGTGAGTTTTCTTAGCTTGACCTGTGCAGCAAGATCTGCATTACGATATTTTCATTTAGGGATCATCCTAACAGACACTTATTGGAAGCTGAACCACCATTTAGGCGTATCAAGAAGGGATTACTTGACTACCGAGAATCCGTACAGCAATACAGACAAGACTAGTTGCACAGGATGGCGTACAGACAAGCTATAAACACCATTAACCCAGATTCCGTTAACCTTTGTCTCTTCCTGTGAATGGTGTTCTCGAAATCCAATCACCACCAGTTGCAGAATAAGAGCTCGAGCTGCCTCGAGAGACCCGCGTAACCCTGGCATAATTAAAGTCTGGATATTGTAGCAGGCTTAACTCCTACATATCCAGACTCGACCCTGGCATACCCAACACATGTCTCGCATGCAACGAATCCTCGCACGACACTAATCACCTGCATGCCCATTCTACACGACTCATCTAACACCCCTCTCCCTCTGGTCCGAACCCGTCGAAACAGCACGTTTCCTGGGCCTCCCGTTAGATGGCCTCGATGATTAAGACCGGACTTACCTTACCCTAGGCGGGGTTGGCTAGCCGCTAGAACAACAATAACAACAACAACATATACTCTATTTACTTACCCAGTTGGTTGGAAATTTTAAACAGTTGCAACAGATTTCTAATACACAAGCAGCTGTTTAATAGTGGGATGTTTCCAAAAACATTTTGATTCGTATATTTAATGGAATCAGAACATTTTTGTTATTTTCTATAAAAAAAATACGCAGGAACAAGCGACTTGAAAACACTTTATTGATATTCTGCTGCTGATACTCATGCGAAAATCTTGAGAATTGTGATTTTGTGATTGTGATTTGTTTGGAAAAATAATGAAACAGGGAGTTTATGTATTTTTAAAAGCCAAATATTTTTCCATATTTTTGACAATCCCTGCTCAAAAGCAAAACACAAAATACACGAGGATTGTTATATTTGTTATCTTGCTCTCACCTTTATAAAGTCGCCTTGATTAAAATAACATTTACAAAATTTACTTACTTTTCTTTCTCCATCTCATTGTGCTGTGAAAGTGATGCTACGCTTAATTTGCTATTGAAAAAAACGAGAGGTTGTGACAATTGAGCCGCTATGTTTTTATCTAGTTTCAGCACAAAAATACACCACAGAAAAATATGAAGCAGAGTTTAGTCGTCACAAGGAAACAAACACAATATAGTTTTTCCAGTACGGCTTCAATATGCGTGTATGAAAACGGTATATAAGTAGTATAAATGCGGTGAATTAGTAGTTCCGGTGCACCGGTACGCATCTCTGGTTCATATAATCATATCTATGTACATATGTATGTTCATATCCCAGTTGGAAAATGCCTAATGCATTACATTTTTCCAAAGTGAATAAAATAAACCAATTTAGATATACATATCGTACGTTAATAAGCATGCTAATGTAAGCGAGGTGGTACTGTGATCGTTTGCGACATATTCCCTGTTCCCTTACACATTTGGAAAATTTTGTACGTAATTCATTACTTACGACGTCCACGGTGCTACGGTGTGATTGTGACCACGATGTCAAGTGTCGACTAGGTCAGAGGATCGACTCACTACCTATCTCACACTTATCATGTAGCTTTTGCACTCTTAGACACCGAGATTTTCCAGAAGATTAACTCACTGCGAAGACTGATATTCAAAGTGTTATCGCCGACACCGTTCCGTCCTGGCCATCTATTGATTGGCTGTCCTAGCCACCGCCAAGCTGTCTGTAGCCCGCTCATGCGTTCCTACCTTCTTCCCCTTCTTCAATTACAGGGTGTGTATTTATGTATGACGGATATTGTGTGGACTAAATTCTGTTAACGGATATTTAGTTTTCACACATAATATATAGGGGTTTCCAATAAGAGAGTTATGATTACTTTTTAAAAATAAAAAACACTAATTTTTGAGGAAATTCACATGTTTTTATTTAATCTGAAGTACATTCGAAACAATTAAATTCTAAATATAACATCATTCAAATGACCTCCACGACTTCTTTTGCAGGAACGAACTCGATGAAAATTAAAATACAGTTTAATACTGTCGAAAAGGATCACGGAGCGTACTTCAATTCGGGAGGCCTGGGTTTGAATTCAGGTAAAATCCAAACTTATATGAAAATTATTTTTTTCTAATTGCGGTTGCCCCTTGACAGGGAATGTCAAACCATCCTGACATGAAATAAAATTCCTCATTTGTTAGTAAAAATATAAAGACACAAAACCACAAATTGGTTTAGGTTTAGGAATGTTTGGGTCATAGTCAAGTATAAAAGGGTTACAACGGAGTAAACTGTAAGTTTAAAAGAGGAGAAACTGTGTGAAGCGGAAAATAACTGTGTGATTACAAAGAATTGTAAAATAAATCATTATGTGTAGTGAAGAGAATTGTAAGTTATTGTGAAGTAAATATTCGTTGAGAAAATTCCTAACAATTAAGAAACCGAAAGAAAAAATCTTGGACTTCCAGTAAAATGATCGATGAATAAAATAGGTATCGTAAAAAATAAATTTTTTCTTCATTTCTTATTTTACGATTGGTTTCTTTTTTCTAATAAATTTAACATTGTTTTTAATCGTTCTCTCTCAATTAAAATATATATAAAACTTCATTGGTAAGAAAAACTTTAATATTTTAGGCACCTCCATAGGAAAATTTCGAGTGTGAGATCTTGTTTTCCCTAACCAAATAATCTTATTAAATTTTTTTCACATATTTATTTATTTTTCATATTTCTTAAACTTAAAACAAACAGTAACTCAATCAAATGGTTTTTAATTTATTAATTAAATTTTTCCTTTTTATAATAGTAATTAAGTTATACATTATTATACCTTGCTGTATGATACTAATGTCACATCCTACATACTTATACATTAACTATAGAATAAATTAGACAACCCCTTGCACTACGTACATACATACAAAGACTGTGACCGTATATCGAAATTGCCTTAACACTTACAACCTTATATAACTTTGCTTGGGCATTTATGTGCCTACTATAAGTTTGTACAGAGAAATACAAATCATACTGTTTTACGGATATGAATATCTTATGCACTTATTTTCCACGTATATTTCTTTATATGTTAGTATATGTATATACCACCATTTCATATTAAATGTAACAGGCATTTGCGCCTGTTTTTCTTTTCTAGAAGTTATGGGATTGTGCAAAAACTGAGAAATTCATGAAAGTTGCCCTGTAAAGTATATAATATGTTGGCTAATAGCCGGCTTAAGAAAATTTGGTAGCATTGGAAAGGTAATGTATTGGGTATCAAACTTGAAAATTTTTTTACAAAATATTTCTTTAAGACTTTGATTTCTTCATAAAAATTTTTTTTGACTAAATTATATTCAACGAAAAAAGAAATTAATTACCTTTAAAATTAATAATTTTCCGAGATAAAGTCACAACAGGTCCAAAAGCTACGTACGTTATACTATATAAGTTAGTTTTGTATGTAAAAATTGGAGAAAGTCTATAAATGTGTATGGCTATAACTTTATATCTGTCAATAGTAAGTATAAAATTAAACCATATGCCAAATTTAAGCCAAATCGAACATCACCGCGAAGAAAATTGGTATTTTTTGTTACATTTAATATGGTATGACTGTGTATACATATGTCTATATATAAATATATATATATTTTGTTTGAAATTTTCACTTATAGTGTTTATGCGCTTCATACCTTGGATAATTATTATCATTTTCTTATCTAAATTCATAAAAAAACGCAATAATGTGCTTCCCGCTTAATTAAAAAGATATATATATATATATAAATTAATTAAAATATATTTAAACAACTTTTTTATGATATAGACTCCACCGAAATACTCCACAAAACATTTAAAATTTACATATGTATATATCAAATGGATTAAAACAAGGAAATATTATAAATACAATTTATGTTTAATATCCAGCCTATTTTCAATACTTTTAGCGCAAAAATTTGGTTACATTTACATTTTAAGTTATAGCTCATTTATGCCATTTATTGTAAGTTACTTAAGCACTGTAATATATTACTCAGTTTTGATTTTTTTCCGTAGTATAAATACTCTATAATTTTGTTTTGGCTATTTTTTAAGCCTTTTATCTATGTATATATGTTATATATGTATATATGCGCAGTTAATATACATATGTAACGACGTGGGTGTGTATCTATATTCATTTGTGTACTCCAATTGAAGGAACTATCTACCGTTGGATCTTGTAATTTCAAAAGAAGTGTTGAAAATTACGGTTAATTTTGAAGCCAAGCCAAAAGTTGGTCGAAAAAGGAGAATAAAACCAAACCCAATGTCTACGAATAAATAGAAGGCTTAATTTAAGACGAAATAAATGCATATTATATATGTCTGTACTGCATTTTATACATATTTTAATGTTCATTGAAGCATTTTTTCTTATTCTTTCTCTACATCTTACTATTAGCTATACATTTATAAAATTGTGTTTAATGTTCTTAGATCTATACTAATTTGTATTCTTCTAATTAAGCATAACCACAATTTTTTCGTTACCAGCAAAACACAGTGGTACCAACAACTTTTTGAGCATTTTCGTTTAAGTTTAAGTTTTCACAACTTTAGAGACTACTTACCAATTTGCTTTTTATTTACAATGAAATATTTTTTCTACGTAATTTATGTATTTTATCTATGCATAAAAATGAATGATTCGAGGTTTAAAATGGCACATTTAATAAAGTGATAAAGTAAAAAAAAATATTCTAAATGATAATATTTAAGGTAAAAAATATTTGCTTTACATAAATAAATTAGCATTAGCATAATTGCATTTAATAAATTAAGATTTAAGAATGGTAGCCATTGGCTCATATCTTTTGATACATTCTGTATTTGATTTCCCTTAGCAGTAGTGCAAAGCATTTGGTGTGCGTGTTCGCTCGCCGGTTGCTACCTCTGCTAGAGCCGCAGTAACATTCCACTTCCGCCGTGTTATTGTAACAGGAAGCGCTTGAATGCAAAATATTATAGCAAAGTTAAGAAGAAACCATCCACAATAGAAATGAATGGGAGCTTGGTACGTTTGTTAAATTCTACTTTTTTATGTTTTTTTTTTTCTTAGTTTGATGATTAAAGGACGTCGACGAACTCAACAATAAGAACTGCGCAAAACAAACATGTTAAGAGATAAAATATAAAAGGAGTATGGAAAGAAAATTTTAGAAAATGCGAAATAAAATAAAACAGCTTTTGATGAGTTTATAAAAAAGAATTGTGTATTAGAAAAAGTTTTAAAATTTTTATATAAATTTATAACTAATAAATTAACTATTGTTGTGTGTGTATTGCTTATAGATTTTATTGTACATAAAAATAAATTAAATAATTATTTTAATAATACTAGAAACAAGCGTTATTAAACAATTTTAAAAAGAATTATTATTTCCTTACCATATTTAAATATTTTTAACGATTTTAATTAAGTTTTTCTTGATTCTACAAGTATTTGTTTTGGATATCAACATCTTAAAAACACAACTAATTGTATATGTACATTATATATATTAAGCCCATACATTTTTGGAATCCCCTAGCATATAGTTTATGACGTCTCATAAGTGAAGCTGAGAATTTAAATTGGCCTGAAACTCATCCATTTGAAATAATCGTATTTATTTTTTAGATTAACATGTTGAGCTGATGGTACTCGAAGTGCTGTTAGCTGTTGAGGATAAGCCGTCATGTAATCGAATAAATTTACGGTTCTTTTAAAGGTATGCAAACTTGTACTAGAATTTTCGGCTGCAGTATTTAAAAAAAAGTAAAATAATTAATATCTCAATTGCAGTTTCAATCATTTTACGTTTCCATTAATATCCAATTACAGCAGGTGTTCCACAGGGTATTGTTCTTAGAACAATATTGTATATACTGTTCACGGCAGACATTCCCACAATTAAAGAGGTGGCGTCAACACCTTAAACTAATTGCAGAATGTCTAGGAAAAGTTAATAAAAATAAGTACGAGGACATCACTTTTACATTAAAGACAATAACGTGCCTTTTGTCAAGCTCAAAAATGTACCTATTCCGCAAGCTAATGAAATTGCATTCCTTGAAATGTATTGAGACAGACGCTTAATCCGGGGATATTAGCTCAATCACACCAGTTTGCATTGGGTTTTAAACAGAACTTCTGGGTTCAGCCTGAGCAAGAAACAGCAACACAAAAGAAGGCATGGAAATCATAATACAAAAATACTTAATAATACCGAACTTTTTGGGTAACACCTTGGCCTACCCAACAAACGATAGAAAAGGAGAAATTTACCTAGCTTTTGTAGATCAACACGGAGCCAGCAGTCCAATCCCAGCTAATGAACTATTATATTTTTAGATTAGTTTTCTAAGATTACTGATTACTAGACTTCCAATTTAGAAGCAGATTCACTAAATATACTTATATACATAGGTAAAAACAAAAACTTTAATATGCTTATTTTAATTTGCTCAACTTGTTATATCCGTATCCGTCGGAAAAAATATACTAAAAATTAAAAATTAAAAAATTAAAAATATAATTATTACAAAAGCGACTGCAAATGCAATTCAAAATTTTTTATGTTAAGCAAAAGGAATAAGAATTTCATCAACAAAGCACATTTCAGAGTTGCTCCAAAAAATCGACTAGAAATTTACCCATGCAAAGGTAGCTTGAAGATACATTTTATGAATTAACTTCCATTAACAACAATTTAAAAAAAGCTGCGTTGTGTTTTCCCAATGATTGATCTATTCTATATAGAACGTTTTACCATTTTCATTAATATTTTAACATTAATGTCAGACAATTTTTCAATTCTTTATACTTAAATTACTATTTTATAATATTTTCACAACTTTAGTTCAACTATATATTTACATACATATACATAACCATTGCCGCTATAGAAAATTAATAGAAGCAACATTTTCTTACACTAAATATTTATCATTACTATATTGATTTTTTCCTTCTTTATTAATTATAGATATTTTACTGTATTTGTTGTTGTTTATATTTCATTGGAAACTTAACTTGGCGCTTATGGTATAATTTTATTTACTCATTGATCATTTATGCTATGCTATGTATTTTTTTATTTATTTATATAATTTGTAATTCTTTCGAAACTGTGCCTTTTCGCAATCATCTTCCATTGACCGGCATCAGCAGAAGCGTCGGTAAAGACTGTGTGGTGTCACGCCGTTTTCTTGCCAATTAAACAGCAACACCTTTACTTTCGCCAACACCTTGTTGTTATTATTGTTGTCGTCGTTCACTGAAGGTAGCAATGCTTTTAGCTGCAATAGTAGTTGTTGTTGTTGTTGCTGTTGACACTTACTGAGTGCGCGTGTAAGAAAATCGTCAACATGTTGACAATCGAAATGTTGTGCAATCATCATCAATAATGTTTGATCCTTTGACGTGTCCTTAGTGAAATTGGCAATTGCTTGATTGCTGTTGCCGCCACCTATGCTTTTTTCGTTGTTGATGTCGCTGTTTTTGTTGTTATAATTGTTGGAACTACTATCACTGCGATTGCCGGTGTTGTTGGTGTTGCTGCATACACCGATTGCATTATGCATGACAGCACCAACACCCGGAGTATCAAATGTCAATGCAGCATTAAAAGTTGTTGGTAATGGAGTTGATGGGCTCCTGCTGCCAACCGTCAACGACAGCTGTTGATTTGCGTTGCTAGGCAAGCGGTGCGCTTCATTGCGCAATATTTCAGTGCTTCGCTGCTGCTTTGATATCTGTTGTCGCTGCCTTCCCAATTTTTGTAATGGATTCGCCGATACTGTCGCACACTGCATAAACATCAACCCACCACGCGCTCCCCTTAATCCCACAAATCGTACACTCAATGATTTTAAATTTTTTCCAATGCAATTATGAAAGGATTTTCGTCCTTTCAATGTCCATTTGACTGCCAATGCTGTTGCTGTTACCTTTGATAGCAACACGGCAGCAGTAAATGCAGCTACCGACTTGGTAGCTCTGTTCCGTGGCATCACCGTTGCTTGTTTCTGCTTTTCCGATGCAACTGATTTTTCTTGCACCCTTTGACAGCTTATAAAATGGAGTGTCAGTGCGCATTCAAAGACGCTGAAAATAACAGTAAAAATAGCAGCAACACTCCTTTCCGCTTCTGGGAAAATATCTAAGCGAGATGCTGCTATTATAGCTCCTTCCTTAACACCAACGCTTGCTTTTCTTACCCTTTTGACATATCGGTGCTCTGACCCCACTACCGATTGCCTTTGCTTTATGTTGAATGATGTTCGAATCGTTATTATTGTTGCCATCAGACCGGTCCAAATGTGCTTCCAATGCATTTTTAGTGCTTTCGCATAGATACTCGCTGGTGCCACGGTGTGTATAGTTGTTGCAGAAGATGTTATATCAGCAGCTAGAAACGATAAGACAGACAAAGAATTGAAGAATGAGAAATTGAGTAAAGAGTTTTTGAGAAGAAAGAAAAATGGAGCATTAGTGTCAATCAATCGGAATGTAGAATGTAATTTATTGTATGTTTTCTTATCAAAAAGAGAATTCCGCTATTCCGCTCTTTTAGCGAACCTAATGAAAAAAATCTTCTTTTGAAGAGGAAAAAATTGTATGCTGCGAAACACCATTGAGCTACTTTTATATGAATATATTAGAAAGTACTCAGACAAATTTACATTTAAATTAACAAAACAAAAATATAACTTTGAAAAGAAGCAAAATTCAAAACAAAATTGTAAACAAGATTTTTAATTTATTTGACAAAATGTGAAATATTTCATTTGCCAGAAAAGCAATAATGAGTAATAAAACAACTGTTTATCAAATTTCAACGACTACATATGTATGTATATGGCAGCATGATGCAATAAGACCACGGGTCGAATCGTCTGGTCCGTGAACGGACGGAACGGCTCGTACGAAAAAAAAATTATGAAGCGTTTCACGTTTGAAGTAAATGGTATGATGACATATTTTACGTACATATGTATGTATACAATTGTTTAATTGTATTCGTATTGTAGTTCGTAACAAGTTATTCGTTCAAGGATGTCAACACGCTTAACAGACAAAATTACGTGACGAGTTGTACATTCACGGAACAGACGATTCGACCCCAGGTATTATACGTAGTGACAGCTCTCTTTGTTGGCTCTCTTAACTCAAGATTATATTTTGGGAACACCAGAGAATTGGGAATAGATTGCGACCGAATTAGGGAAAAATTATTATACCATGTTTTCTTTGTGAAGTTTTGAAGATTAGGTATAAAGAATACCTCTATCGATGTCACTAATACTATTCCAAAGAGTCAATTATTATCTTCACCGACTTTTTTGGCCGCAATAGCCGAGTGGTTAACCTGGATTCAAGTGCTGTCCCGACCATCATATAAAATCATATCCTCCAAAAACCATTTGAAACGACACTTACCTTGTTATTTTATGGTGCATTAAATCAACCCATCGATCACCCTCCTACTCTGGTTTTAACCTGTCGATACAACATGTTTCCTGAGCCTCTCATTCAATTACCCTGATGACAAAAATTAAATTTACATAGCAATGACAACATATGTAGTTGTAATTCTGTGTCTTACAACCAACTACAACAAAATAGCCAACCAAATAGTTTCTAGAAATCGTGTGCGCCTATTTGGAAGTATTAGAAATTAAGAAACAAGATCTCACAATGTGTTAAGCTTTATTAAAGCATTATTTATTTAAATTTATATATTTGGGATCAAATCTTCATAACTATTATATTCAGAGCATTAAATAAATTATTAAATTTTAAATAGATCGAAATACTCTACATTCTTAAAATATTGTTGAATAAATATCTGAAAGGCCGCGCAGTCGGCCAGATTTGGTCAGTAAACTGAAGTTGCAAATACTCAACAATTCATGTGTACTTGTATATGAGCCTTAGGAGTTTACTTGATCAGGAAAACACAAACACATATCCGTGAATTAGTCTCTCAGAGTACCAATTTTCTTTTCTGTTAAAAAGATAAATTTCTTTAACCATTTAAAAATATTTCTCGAAATCCGTGCAAAACGTACAAAGAGATGACGCGGATTGCTATAAGGCAGTAATAAAGTTTCGTTTTCATTTTCGTGTGTTATTTCTACAGAGCTAGAAATAAGCCGGTCAGTTATCAAAATGATTCAAATCGTGCTATAATATTTTATTTTCTTATGTGATTTTATAAGAATTTAAGCGGACTTATTTTTTTATCCACGTTTCTATATTATTTCCAATTTTTTTTAATGGTACGGTGTGAATGTTTAATCGCTCATTCTTTTAAATTCTATAAAAAATTTAAAAACAAGCCTGATCAATAAAACCATCTTTGTTATATAGGGGTTTTCAATAAGAGTGATATGATTTCTTAAAAAAAAAATACACTAATGAACCCAATTTTTGAGAACTTTTCCCAAAAAATCAAGTCATATGTCATGAATAGCACGTTCAATATTGACTTTTCAAGCTTGAAGAGAGTCTGGTTTATTGCTAAAGACCAATGACTTCGAATAACCCCACAGGAAGTAGTCTAATGGTGTTAAATCACAACTTCTTGGATACCATTCATTGTCACAATTCCTTGAAATAACGGATCTCCAAACCTTTCTTGCAATAATTCGGTTGTTTCACGTGCTGCATGACACGTAGCCCCATCTTGTTGGAACCATATGTCGTTAAGATCAGCTTCTTCCATTTGTGGCCATAAAAAGTTGGTTATCATCAATCTATACCGCTCTCCATTGACAGTAACGGTACTACCAGCTTCTTTTCGAACGAAGTACGAACCGATGATTCCACCAGACCAAAAATCACACCACAATCACAATGTCAATTTAGATGAATGTAATGGTTGTTCATGAATAATTTCTTCGCACCAGAATCGACAGTTTTGTTTATTTACCGCACCACTCGGGGGATAGTGAGCTTCATCGGAGGAGATGATTTTCTTAAATATTAGAACGATTATTTTGATAATAATATTGAATAATTTGTAAACGTTGTTCTTTCCCATACCTTGCCATGATGAAATTGTAAGCATAACTGAATACAATGAAAAAAAATATGACAGATCATGACATATTAAAAATGGCCAAAACGACATTTAGAAATCATATCAACCCTATTAGAAAACCCTTTATCTTCATATTATTGTTGACTTTTATTAACCAGAATATCTCTTATATAAATCCTTCGCTTAGTCATATAAAACAATTAGGCAATAAAAAAAAAAATAGAACAAAACATTGAATTTACTGTCGACCACTAATTTCAGTTTCTGCCCCAAAATATTACACAGTACTAATGTGAATAACTGCTGAAGCGATTTTCCTCCCCCAATTTGTGGTGTGCGTTTTTATAGCAAATGAAGGAGCCTACAATTTATTCGCCTCCGAACGGATAATGGATTTTTATTAGGAGCTTCTATTTTATGTTAGAATTACACTCGGGGTGTACTGGTATACTAACTCGGGGTGTACTGGTATACTAACTTAGGTCTGCAGTGTGTAAGTACCAGAAGACGAAGAGATAGACCCTCCGAAATTTATACCGATCGTATCAGAATCACGAGGTGAATTGTTTTAGCCATGCCCGTCGGTCCGTATTTCAGTCTGTCCGTTTGAATGCAAACTTGTCTCTCAATTTTTAAGATATTTCAACCAAACTTGGTATGAAGATGCATCACCATAGTTTCAACGACTATCTATATAGCATAAATACGACCGATTTTTTCAGATTTGAAATATTATATATAACACGTAATTAATTAATTTCAAATTGGTTTTGAAAATCATCAAAATCGGACTACTATATCATATAGCCCCCATGCAACCGATTTGTTCAGATATGGGGTTTTGGTTTAAAAATCCGTTTAAAAAGCAAATTTAAATAGCAGTACACCTGTAGGTGGATTCAGTAATTTTTATTGATACGGTTTGTCGAATTGTTAACTTACGAATTTCTTCGCTTGTACTAACGATTATGCGATTCGCCAACACATTTTTAGCAACACTAGATTTGAAACCGATGAATTCGAAAAAAATCGAGCTTATGGTTCGCTTTACTTGACTTTATCGAGGATGTGAACCAGATATCGAACGTATTGAAACAAATATTTTTATCTTAAACTAAGCCTAATTTGCTCAATTTTAGGAATAGCTTCATTGAAACCCAAACAGTGTTCCCGGGAAGTTTGGATACTTTTTAAAGAGTTGTAACAAAGTAAAGTTTTATGGTAAATATCAAATATAAGTTTAAACGGCTAGAAACATCCGGGAAATGGATCGGGGAATGATCTATTCTAAAAGTATTTTTTCGTAAACCATACGAACAAATGGCTCAGTAATAAGAAACGCCAACATTTGTACTCATATAACTAATCTGTCAAACTAATCTGTCAAACCAAACACGTTTTGTTTTAGGTAGAGTCAAACGTTTATGAAAATTGATCGCTTAACAAAACCACAACGCGTTAAATTATTGAAACCTACTACAAAATGATGATCTAAAAGTGGCCATAGTTAATAGCGACAATAGGGTTCCAACATAAGAAATTTAACTGCTTACATTAGTTGAAGCTTAACTTTAACTTTTCAACATTCCTCTGAACTGAACAAAATATAGAAAGCAATAAAAGCATTTGGCATTCGCCGCCAAAATCTTCAGATTAGGATTGCATATACATATACATATATATTTACAAAATACATAAAATTAATTTGGTTCCCTAACAATTAAATTTATTTTACCATTTGCATATTTAATGATTGACACATGAGTGCAATCGATACATCAATAGAGCTCGAAGAAATGGTGAAGGAGTTGGAGCAAAAATTTAAAGTTAATTTATTTACCTGTTTCTCTGTATATATCGCCGTCATTTTTCTGCATTTTAGTTAGCTATCGAGGGAGAAAGGAAACTCAGTTTAATTGAAATAGAAAGGTCGTTCAACTTCCCGAAGAAAACATCCATACTTCAAATAGAACGTATGCCGAATACTTAAAACAAATTTTTATTAATTTGTTTTGCTTTTATATTGTTTAGGGAATTCTCCGATCTATGTTATATTATTTGAACCCAACTCGACTCGAAAATTGTTAGTATAGAAACGTGAATCCCAGCGCAGGTGAAAAGTTTTACGTAGTGAAAAATTAGGCTTAGAGCAACAAGTCAAATTGTTAAAATTTTAATAACCCGTCATAAAAGACCTTTTTATGAAATAACAGCGCAGTTATTACCTGGCCACATTACAAAAAACCTTGACTAATTTATTAGAGTAGTTAAGGAAATATACGTTTTCACCAAAACCTCGAGAAATCTAAATTTTTGAGTAGGCGAACCGGACTTGAGCTTTACAAGTTTTAATATAATGTGATTGCATCGCCATTCTCCTATTCATATTCTATTTTATACGCCGGCTAAGAATGACCATTATTTGCAAGATCTTTTCTATTGTAGTTGTATACTAGTGCTAATCTTAATAATTCGGTGTTGTGTAAAACCAAAAAATCTAAACTTTTTGCAAACGACGGGAGATATTTACTTAGAACTGGCTAAAATGAATCAAGTGTAAAATCTATTTACTAATATTACTATTAGTCAAATTTCACATCTCATCAAAAGATCCAATAATTATTAAATTGAAAAAAACCAATGTTTGAAGCGAATCCGATCGTTGAGTACTGGGTATTGGGAGAAATATGCGAGAATAAATTAGGAAAGGGATAGTAGCTAATTTGCACTATGTTGACGCTTTAGAGTAAGTTAACATTGCATTTGCATGCATTATAAAGTGTATCAATGTGCGAAAAGGAGTAAATTTACAGCCATCTGCTGTAAATGCTTAAACTTTTACATACCGTTATAAATACTTACTTATGTGTTTAATCAGAAAAATAGATATTTGCCAAGCAGGAAAGAACTCGGGAGTCATTCCCATTTTTTGTTGTAATTCCAGTCTTTTTTCATGCCCACGCTGTTTGTGGCGCAATCTTTTACGTAGCGAGTCGTTAACATTAACATCATTTGCAACTGATTGGCTCACTTTCTCGGCAGTAGCGTTTTCAGCGGCTGACGACGGATAAACGTTTGTCGGTGGAACATATGTAAATCTATAAAAGCTTGTCATAAATATTTTTGTATAATTTAATGCCATTTAACGGCATATTACTTTGATCACAAGAAGACAAGTGAAGCTAAAACAGCAACGGAAAGACTCGTAAAAATAAACTAAAGAAGTGAAATCAAGAGAAATGGAGGACGAGCAAGTTCACACTCCAAAAAACCATTTGCCGTCTTCAGCTGTAACGAAACTTCAACTACAATATTTGACTACATATGTATTAATATGTAAATCTGTTAATATATATTCATATATCCGTATACATATTTGTATATCTTTAGAGTACTGATGCCTCCTTTGAATTCCCTTTTGCTTTGGTATTTCTTTGCTTTTGCTTTTAAGCGTGTTTGCTTGAATTTGTGTATGTCAATGTTGCCTCAAGTAAGTGGCAACACTTTAGTGAATTTTCATATTTTTTATTTATATTTACGCCTAAAGGGCATGTATACACTCGCAGTTGGTGCTCTACACTTACTAGATCATATATACACACTCCTTCGTCATTCACTAGTTCCTTATCACATTTTCAAAAATATTGAGTAACAACATTGTCGTTCGATATATTGCATACTTTCGGGCGCATACCACTTTATTTATATTTAAGAAAATCGAGTGTGTGTTTGTCGCCCAAATACAGATATGGTTGTTGAATTTTCGTTTACATTTCGTAACGCATACATATGTGTGTAAGTATGCCAGGTCGAATCAAGCATACTCGTATCAATGTGTTTGCTATCAGTTGTAACGAGCGGGTTAGAAATGCAAATGCCAGAGCAGAAAATGTGTGGCGCTGAGAGTTTTAGGGTAGTGCAGTAGATGAAGCTAAGCTAAATATTTAACGTTGCATAAAAACTTGTTTGCAGTTCAAGTTGATTTACTTTCGATTAAATATGCGTTTGAACGGGTGGTAAGTAAAGCAAGTCGATTTGCCTATTAAACGAACCGAGAAATTTGAAGTTTGTTACAATTTGCATTAAATAAACAGCTTTGTACTTATACATATGTATGCATGGAGGTTTTTCTTTGCATATATAAATTCGATGATTCGTTAAAAATTTATTAAAATAAAAAATGACACTAAAAAATTTTTAAGCATGAGGTAAGCATGTATAGGGTACTTGGTTAAAAATTATTATTTTTTGACTCTTCTTAATCACCACCTTGTAGACACTACAGAAACAGAGAATACTTCAGAAAATAAATTCAACCAAAAACAAATCAATGGACAACGAACGACTAAATTTAGTTAGAAAATTTTTATTAATAGATAAAGTAGGCTGTGCAGAGGATATTATTTTGGAAGGAGTTGGTGAAGGCTATGGAGCGTTGGTGTGAGGTCTCATCGTTTTGTGAAGACGGTGACGGGTCCGATGAAAACGTGCACACTGGCGACAGTGGTTGGCTTTTGGAAACGCCCAGAGTTAAGGTGTGTTTACTGATTATATTATATATAATTAAGCATACTGTTTTCAAATATATCCTACATTTCCTCCTGGTAAGGAGTAATACATGGGGATTCTCCTTTTTGTTCGCGTTGTGTTTTGCAGACTTGTACGTTGACAGCAAAGTACGCATACCCTTTTCCAGCGCAATCATGGATGTTGATGAATCCTAATTGAGTTTCTCACTGAAGTCAAAAAATTTTTAACTTACAGTGAATCCTAGCGTCATTATATCTTCCAACACATGAGCATATACCTTTTGCTTCTTTCTTTGTTGGTGGAGTTCTTCTTTCCATTCCATGCAGCCTTTTGTTTCCATCGGCGTTCTTACCTTTCGTCTTCTTTAAATTTTTTTTTGTTTGTTAATTTAGAGTTCGAAATAGCCAAAACAACAAATTAAATACTTACGATTTATCTTCGACTGCCATTTTCAATATGATATTCCTGTTTGAACTTATTTTTAGTTTATTCTATTGTTTCACAACAGTCGCATTTGAACATTTCACAATAGCAAAACTGGTATAAAATCTACAGACAAAACTCGACAACACTACACCTAAACGGTTATATCCATTTTAATAAGGTATAGCCATACTCTTTTGTGTTCAATTCAACTGGGTAACTTTGTTGTTGCTTTTACGTACAAGGTTTTCGACAAGTGAGTGGATCTCAAACATAGCGAGCGGAGATGTAGCGAATTGAGCACGGACATTATAGAAGTAAGACTGCATCATGCAAGAACTAAATCTTAAGAATTTTTCTCGATATATTATATTTCCTCCTTCTTCTTGTGTGTACTGTGTGAAAGAAAAAACTTATTGAACCTTATCAGTGTAGCTCCAGATCTGGAAAATCTATCATTGACCAGACCATGCGATAATATTTGAAAAGGCTCATCAGAAAAGAATCGATACACTCCACCTTTTCATCGATTTTAAAGCGCAGTTAGAATTAGGAAGGACCTCTCCGAGCGGTTCGATACCAAAAGATTGTGTGAATTCTTCAACTTGATGCTGAAGAAAATAATAAGTGCTGCCAAGCTAAATAGACAGGGTACAATCTTTTACAAAGGCGGGAGTATATCGATGATATTGATAACATTAGCATGAGTTCTCCTTTATCCGGTCTGGTTAGGGTCTGGTGGTGGCGGAGGTCTGGTAGTGAGTGAGGGAAAGACGAAATATTCTCTATCATCAAACAAACAATCAGCGCATTTGCGTTTTGGCTCTCACGCCACTTTTAATAGTTATTACAGTTTACACGGAATTGAGAGGTAAAGTCGTCTCCCGACAAACAAAAGCCAAACTCTACAAGTCGCTCATTACTTCCATCGTACTTTATGGTGCAGAAGCATGGACAATGCCAACATTGAGAAACGATAAACTGTATGGACATTGAAATAATTCATCGAATTAAGAAACAGCGGCTACCTTGGCTTGGCCACATCGTCCAGATGGACGCGCTAGCGTGCTATTTTTGATTACGTTATAATCGCATAAGCGGAACTTACGCAAATTAAGCAAAACACTTGGTAAAATTCAATTATGAGCTTCGTATTCAAAACACAAATTACCACAGATCCTCAAAGCTCTGTATTCAAACCGCATCTATGCTAAGCTTGCTAATAGAGAATATACATTACCATCTTTAACATTTTTAAACAAAAGAAATTCAAACGTATAATACCTACCATATCTCGATGTTATTTTCAATCAATATGGGATGTTTAGTTCACAACATAATATAAATAAATATTTTCTTTTAATTAAGGCATATTTTCTGCTGTTGTCAGCAGGCCATTAATATTAAGGCTTTTTATATGAACAACAATAATAGGAACATACCTGAATAAGTTAAAAAGGATTCATTATGATCCTCAAAACCATCACCACTTGAATGCTGTACATAAGGATAATTATTATGCATGTCATATGAACGACCGGAGGCCATAATACGTGGTCGATCCTCTTCGATGACACTTTCGATTTCCTCTTTGAATATATCAAATATGCTCGCAGTACACTTAAGCTATTGAAGCAAAATACACACGCAAATACCAACAATATTATTTAATATTTGTGCATATGTTGATAAATTAATATTTATTATATATTGCAGTAAATTACCCTCATTTGTCCTTTAATGAAATGTTGTGTGGTCACCATGAAGTGTAATGCGCTCACCACTGACTCCAAATTATTCTCTTCATATCGTTCAATTTGATAAGTTTTAATATGATGCAGTGGAACCTGAAATGAGAGACAATTGTGATGATATTTTAATTAAAAATAATTATGTTTTATTTTTGCCTTTAATTACTCTGTGTGAGATTTAGTAGAACGGTTCAAAAATTAGTAGAAAAAACAGAGTTCAAAAAATCTCGGTTATGACTTTTTTGCATTTATCTTTCTAAAATTTACTTAATTCATATGTTTGCCAAAAGCATCAACACTATTTATAGAACACCCAAAGGCGTAGCCAAGTTACCATAAATACATATTCACATCTTTGTTAAACTCCCACATATCTTATTAAAAATACTGTATGTAACTAAGAATACAAAAAATCTTTCAGCAGCTGTCATGTGTATTGTTATTGTGTGAAGGTAGAATGAAAAATGTGAGAAAAATAAAGAAATATTATATAAAATAGTATGAGGAAGAAATGAAGATATTATTTGCGGGCAAGTAACATTTTATAACATTTTGTATAGCTTTATGAATATATACCATGGATGACTGATTAAGTGGAACGGTTCTTTATTATATGCAATCGTGTTCATAAAAAAATTGAATTCAATGCGTTACTATTTTTAATGCCTTCTTCCTTCATGTTTATTGAATTTTATTTTATTTATGAAATTTTTATCAGTTATTTTACTTTTGTGGTTTTGTTTGAGATTTCCTATTTCCATTTTATCTCTCTTTATAGTAACCTTTGTTGAGGAAAATTCAATTCGAATTGTTTGTTGAATGTGGTTAGAGTGATTGTTGCGCACACATATTTTACATATTTTCTACGAAAAATTAAAGTAGGAAAATATATATGAGCTCATATATTATTTTCTATGTTCTAATATAAGATTGAATATTTTAAGATTTTACATTTATTTAACTTAGCATGAGATTTGATATTTAATAAGAATACGAATTGACAATTGACAAATACTTTTGTTTAAATGTAGAAGAATTTAATTGTTCCAAAATTTTTTGTAAAACGAGGGTTTCAGTAAATTAATATTCGAAAAGCATTTCGGAGGCAATTTATTGAAAATTTCAATTATAATAAATCTTGTTTTTTTTTTTACCATACACAAATAACCCTGATACATTTTCATAAGAATATTATTAGTTTTCTTTCATATAAAATGTAAATTTGCATTATTTAGTCTTACCTAACTGGCTTCACATTTTCGAATTTTTTTTAAGCAGAAAATTATAAGAATTTTAAATTGATATGTAAATATATAAATTTTTACGAGTAATTACAATTTATTGAGGAAAACTACAACATTTAATTATATAAAACTAACTATATAAAACTAAAAGGTGGCGTTCTAAATAAGCTTCACAATGCCGTGAAATGACTATTATCTTATAACCGACATATTTATAAATAAGGATTTAAATATACCACATTCCACTACAATTATATATTGTACATCGTTCTGTGAATAATTTTTTAATTAAAAATTCTTTGTAAATAAGTATGTTGCAGTTTAAAGTTTTAATCAGAACTTTTCTACTGAAAATATTTTATTAGTTTAGCAATTTTATTATTTCAAATAGGCAAATTTTCTATATTGTATAAATTATCGTATACATACGATATATGTACTTTTACAGACCAAGTCCAGTTTCCATATTGCAAATGTCAACAATGTTAACCACAATTCTAAACCTCATTACAGAGAACATATGCAGATTTTATGGTGTGAGAGCAAAACATGGTTACAGACATACTAACAAAACCAAAACTGAACAAAGTATGTCACATATAACTAACTCATACCAGCATACATATTTAGCAAAGCTCATATTTAGCTATGTGTAATATTATACATGTGTTGGTGTGTTGCTTATTCCTCACTGTGCTTAACGGCTCAAAAACAACATACAAATTACAAACAATTCACTAATTTAAGTAGCAATTTCTTTTTGAGGCGACGAAAAATATGTTACGTAATGCTTCCACCAACAAATTTATGGTCCTATCTTGCAATACATAATGGTACATACTAACTGCTAGCTAAACTTTTAGGTGCACATTGGAGAGTTTGGTTGCGGTTGTTTGTTTGGTTGCTGTATATCGCACTGACAGATGAAAACCACCGGTGAGTTATAACCATGGTTTTTCTGTCAACGCCGATGTCAACGTCGAAGTCGTAGTTTGGTTGGTTAGTGTTCTGTGCACTATGTGTTCCTTAATACCGTCATATCAACCAACATGATTCTTAAGTTTTATCTTTATATCTACGTGCTGACTAAATTTTTTTTATGTATTTCTGGAATTCGCAGATATGACGAATGGCCCTTAAAATTTTTTATGATCACAAATTCATTGGCGGCTCACTTGGAGTGATAAAATTTCAATTTATGAGACATAATCGAGCGGTTAGCAATACGTACATTCGGAAGGTCATGGTTCGAGTTGTGGCTCGGGTAACATCCAAAAATTATAGAAAATGAATTCAAATAAAAAATGCAGTTAAGTTTTCTAATTGTGTTCGTCAGTCGGCAAAGATTGTCAACCCTGTGTATTTTGACATGAAATAAAAGCTCATCATAAAAATCAAAAAAAAAAAAAAAATTGGTTAAATTAAGACCAAAAGTGAAGGAGATCCCCTTACAAATATTTTTCGAAAAAATATGATAAACTTTTAGACTTTTATTACTTGCATATATCATTTATTTTATTAAATAAGAAGTCTGATTAATGACGGTGCAAGATATACTGAATCATATAATATTATTTATTATGATACTATAATCCATCTTTGATGGGTGGGAGTCCAATGAAGCAGACTGTGTTGCAATGCCTGCCGCATTTAAAATTTTAGAAAAAGTCCTTTCTAGATGCGAGTTCATATCGGAACATCCATCAGCCGTTCAGTGGAAGTTTAAGATTGTAAGTCCCTCAATTTGTAAAAAAAGGGACGGTGTGTTTTGTTTATATTCACGCTAGAAGTTGGGTTAAAAATATTTACTATCGGTATTGCAGCAGAATTTCGTATTCTCTTATAATCTGCTTACGATAACAAAAAACTTATGACGAAATGAGTAAATTCCGCATTTACCAATTATGTACGATCTGTACGAATGCGAATATGCGATATATCACAGTTCTGTATATATGTATATGCATAATTGTGGTTGATTGCTTTTTGGCTCCGAAAAGAAAGCAATTGAAATTCTTAAAAAAAAAAAAATTATATAAAAAAGCAAACAAATAACGATGAAAACACCGAGTCAACACCAGAGAAATGGCAGATCTCATGATGAGTTACAGTTGCGTATAGTAATGTAGCAATGTTTGTGCTGCAGGGGTTCGGAGGCAATGTCTGACAGGGGTTCGGAGGCAATGTCTGTCTGCTGGCGCTTCAGCAAAACAAAAACATAAATAATAGTTGAAAAATTCCATAAAGTGTGACAATTTTAGTAACCGCAGAATTTCGGTTTATAACAACAGCAATAGTAGTAACAACAACCACATCAAGGCTACTGGAGCAGAGCACCTCCACAAGGCAATAGCGCTACCACAAAGTGTGCCCGACACGCACCAACCCAACTGCCACAAAACAACAATACAACGCCAAAAAGCTGCATGAAAAATAGCTTTAAGCTACCAAAATAACACTCAAGCATATTCATATGTACGCATACATGAGAGCATAAAAACTCCTGCGCTAGCCTGTAGTCATCCTACATCGAAAGGAGTCTGGTAACGCTTTTACAACTGGCTAAAGACCACAACAGTACCGTAAGCATCATAGTGTGAACGACATATATATGGAGACGAATGCATAAGTGACGAATGAAATATTTTAGTTTTTCACACCTCGACAGTCGCAATTGCGCCGAGTCAGTGGCAATGGCCCATGTTGGGCAATGAATGAATACTAGAAAAAGAAGTGTGACGGATTTTAAGAGTTAAAGTTAATTGTAAATTCTTGTATTAAAAGCTGAAATACAAAGAAAATTATAAAATTCGATAGCAAGAACGCACATGAATAATTGAACACTTAACTGGTTCTTTCAATTCTATTTTTATCACTAATTTTTCATTGAACGTAAATAAGTCTGGTCTGAGGATAATGTTTTTAACCTTTGGATCAAAATTTCATTTGAATATCTGGCAAGATCTGAAGATCTTTTTACCGAATAATAACCAAAGTTTCTATAATAATTTAACTCGTTTATAATAGTTTTTATTACTAAATTAATGCATTAAATCAAAATGGCTTTTTTTTTTTGCTAAAAGTCAGTTTCTTTGTACTCCAATAAAAATAGACAAGCATATAAACGATATTGCAAACCACGTGACAAACTAAATAACTTAAACCGAAGATGCAAAAATACAAATTTTGACTAGGAAATAGTCAAGACAAAGCAAGAATTGGAGGAGGAGCTCGGACGAAAATCACTTCAGCGGTTACAAAGCGCCAAGTAAATATATGTGAGAACGGACAAACAATGCATGGAATACGAAACAAATCTAGAAAAAACTCTACGACCATGAACGTTAAAAGAGAACGGCGGTCCTCATTCGATAAATAGCTTCCGAGATGTGTATACCAACATTAATCATTTCAATACTATAATATATATACATTTTAAACAAATTATTTTTATTAAATAAATGATAAATGACCATTAATCAATGACTAAATAAATGTAGAGGGGTTTCCAATAAGAGTAATATGATTTCTTTAGAAAAAAAACACACTAATTGTTAAGGAAATTCATATGTTTTCATTCAAATGGCCTCCACGTCTTCTTTTGCAGGAACGAATTCGATTAACCCAATTTTTTTTAAGAAAATCATCTTCTCCGATGAGGCTAACTTTCATCCGAGTGGTGCGGTAAATAAACAAAACTGTCGATTCTGTTGCGAAGAAAATCCACAAATTATTCATGAACAACCATTACATTCAGCTAAATTGACAGTGTGATTGTGGTGTGATTTTTAGTCTGGTGGAATCATCGGTTCGTACTTCTTTCGAAATGAAGCTGGTAGTACCGTTACTGTCAATGGAGAGCGGTATAGATTGATGATAACCAACTTTTTATGGCCACAATTGAAAGAAGCTGATCTTAACGACATATCGTTCCAACAAGATGGGATCATACAACACGTGAAACAACCGAATTATTGCAAGAAAGGTTTGGAGATCCGTTATTTCAAGAAATTGTGACAATGAATGGTCTCCAAGAAGTTGTGATTTAACACCATTAGACTACTTCCTGTGGGGTTATTCGAAGTCATCGGTCTTTAGCAATAAACCAGACTCTCTTCAAGCTTGAAAAGTCAATATTGAACGTGCTATTGCTATATGACATATGACTTGATTTAGTGGAAAAAGTTCTCAAAAATTGGGTTCATGGAATTCGTTCCTGCAAAATAAGTCGTGAAAGCTATTTGAATGATGTCATATTCAGAACTTAATTGTATCGATTGTACTTCACATTAAATAAAAAACATTTGAATTTCCTTAATAATTAGTGTTATTGTTAAAGAAATCATATCACACTTATATATTATATATTATAGCCTATTTGTTGAAATCCGAAAATTTTATAAATATTGTGATAAATATCGTTAAGACGATAATACTTAATTGAATTGTTGCCGTATAAGCGACATACCGAGGAAAGAGACTTAACGTGGGTTTAACACTTAGTATCTTATGAGCATAACAATTTTGACTTTGAGCAACATGTGATATTACAAAAGCAATGCTGATTTCCGGTGAATGGATAATTTACTGTATATACTTTTATATAAAACCAGATTTGTAACACACATTTTATTCGAAAATCGCTTTTATGATAGGATAGAAAGCCTTAATTCGAAAATGTGGAGTTCTTCTCTGTAAATATTGATAAAAAATCATCTGAATAAAACCGATTAATTTCTGCAAAAAACACAGAAATGCTTTTTTTTTGCATAAATACAAGGAAAGAGACCTAAAGCATCTAGATGATCTTAGAGGCTCTAGTTATCTCATCTCTACTCAGCTTAGTTAAAAATAAAAATCCAATTATTTCTCGTCGACTATGGATGAAGGCAGATACAAATTACTCTATGCTTTCTACCTGTCAAATAAGACAGAGATCCACTTGAGTAAGGGTGGTGGAAACCCAAACCTATCGAATTTTTAGTGATGTATAGAATGTGAGACCTTGTCAAATGCTTTGTTGAAATCAGTATAAATAACATCAGTTTGATATCCAATAAAACAACAAAATTCAAACACCCTTTCAGTATTGTCAATTATAAGTACCTGAATTTCTTTCTGTGCAGTCAGCGAACGATTAAGAGTTTCGATTTGTCATCGTTGTTTGTTGTTGAAACAAAACAATAAAGGCCAACAAAATACAAACAACTGTCTGCAAAAGTAACACTTAAAAGTCAAAAGCAGATGCCAAGCGGCAGGTGAACCAACAAACATCAAAGCAACAGAGCATAGCCT
Source organism: Neoceratitis asiatica (assembly GCA_030068015.2). NCBI lineage: Eukaryota > Metazoa > Arthropoda > Insecta > Diptera > Tephritidae > Neoceratitis > Neoceratitis asiatica. The sequence goes on from CM061524.1 coordinate 83,895,854, forward strand.
ACCTTGAGGCGCAACAAATCAAATTTGCCAGTCGATGCCGCAACACACGGTGACTTGACGATTGAACGATTGAGCGGTCTATATGATTGTGTTTATATTATTGTGAAAGCATAGCGAGTGCAATTTCGAATAATTGCAATGTTGATAATCATGATGATATTGCTGTCGTTCTGATGTTGTCGGTTTGCTTATGATTTTTATGTGACAATTTTTCCAACTCACAAATTGTATTTTTTGGTGAAATTTAAATTTTTTTTTTCATATAGTCAATTGCAATCATCTGTCAGTATGTTTATACGACAATAAAATTGTTGTGAATCTGCTAGTTTATATGTGTTGGCATTATTACTGTTGTTATTACCAGTTGACAGTTGTTGATGGCAAACGTGTATGTATGTATAGCAAATATTTGAGCACATTTTAGCGCCAACAAAGTGAATGCTCGAAACATTTTTTGAAAACAAAGAATCGCATTATAAACATGGCCTATTTTCTGTATTTGTATTGACAATGTGTTATTGCGAGTGTACACAAGTGTGTGATTTCAGGTTCCTGTGTATGTGTGTCTATGTGTGATTTCTCTGTCTCCCTTTTTACAGGCAACAATTACCAATTGTTTTGTGACTTTATTGCTTGATTTTTTTCTGGGTGTGTTTTTTAACACATCCATTACACACAATATTACGGATGGTGAGTGCGTGATGTGTCAACAATCAGTGTCAACTGCAACTGCCAACAGTCAAAAGTTTTCATCAACGTCAACAATCAACTGGAAAGTGATAAAAAATTGCAGGACAAATACTTTTTTCATGAAAATCGAAATGAAAAACAGGACAACGCAACAAAATAGTATTCATATGTAAACTTTCCAGAGTGTGTGTTTATGTATAAACTGGTTCCCGAATACTTTTCTATATTGATAAAAATAAATGAAAGAAGAAACACTCTAAAGACCCGCCCAGGCAGAATTAAAAAATGCTCATATCCGTTGCAAGTTGTTGGATATGCAAAAGTGAAGTGTGAGTGAGTGACAGTCAAATGCTCGCAGGTGACGCTGCTACCTCTGAAGAGTATTACCATCAAATGTTCGTAAAAGTGAAACAAAATGTGAAAAAATGTTCAAAGCCGCCTAAAACGGAATTTTATATCGGGAGTACTGCTGTGTTTTCTTTTTGAATATTTATATATTTATTAAGTAATTTTTTTTTTAATTTTTAATGCGTACTTATGAATGTATCGAATTTTCAATGAATTTCAAACTTTTTAAATTTCAAGTTAAGTAAATAACAAAAAAGTGCTAAAATATGGATGATTTTGCAAACATGCAAAATACATGTCATTGGAAAGCACTAAATCCTGATAAATGAATCCGGACCACAGCACCGTTAACGACGAAAAATAAAAATTTTCAAATCGATATTTCACAAAAAAAAAAAGAAAAAAAGATTGAGAAATAAATCGTGCTCTTTCAATAACAGGACCTTCGTTGTGTCGTCAACATAGGCTTACAGGGAAATTTCATTAAATAGTTAATTTGGTTCTCTGCATGTAGTAGTAGTAACTTCTAATCTTCAAAAAAACCATTTATTTTTCATTAGTCCCTCACCTATGATTGAACTAATGTAGTATACTATAAATACAAATTAATATATACTGATTTTAAACGTACTGGTGTATAAGAAATGTCTTAAAGCTCTGCACACAGGTATACCTGTATAACTTAAATGAACATACATTCGTAGAATTCACAAGAAAACGTATGCTCAGAAAACATGCCTATTCTTTGTTTAACACCCTTCGTAATACTCTATCTAACATCAACTTACCACCAACCTTAAACGTTGGTAATAAATGAATTGTTCGTTATGCTCGTCCATCTTCCTAAGCACAGAGTCATCTCCCTATCGAACTCCCTTCCTTCGTACAGGTGTTTACGTTTACGTATCTGCAGTGTTCACTTGTTCGGCCAATGTGTTTTCCGCAATTTTTTTACTTTCCTTAGACCAAACAAATTTTGCACAGCTTTTATTTTCTATACTTTTTCTGGTCGCTTCACACCAGATAGATTCTTTTTTACCATCAACATGCCAACAAAACATTTAGTGTGATTTTTCATTTTGGCGTTGCGGTGCTTAGTCATATTTTCGAATTTTCTCACGCGTGGATTTTTTGCGCCCATATTTGTTGTTATAGGAACTATGTATGTAAGAGCGTATGAGCATATGATGCTGTGTGTGTTCATTGGCATGTTTTTGCATATTATTTAGAAGCCCTGGTGGGTAAAAGTATGTGAGGACGACGTGCCGTGCAAAACAAACGTATTGAATCGAAATTTTAACATTTTTGCGTATACATATATATATATATGAACATATTTCGTTGGGTCAGCGTCTAATGGCATTGTGGATTTTTTGGACGTTACAGGTTGTTACATATTTTTCTCGCATTGATTGCTTTGTTATTAAATTTCTTAAATATTACATTTACACGAAATAATATTTAGGGAATGTAACCATAATGTAATGTTCTTTGTAAGTATGTAATTTTTCTAAAGCTTGTTTTAACTTTGCCAAAAAATCACTAATTAATGACTCTAATTGGTATCCAAATTCAACTTGGCAATCAATGTTCGGCAAAATCAATGTTCCACTGGATTTGTTTTCGACTTCTTTTTTTTCCAAATAGTTGGGAATTTTGTTGCCAACTTTCATGTGCTAGAGCTATCAATTTATAAATCACCACCTCTTTACTACTTACCACATTCAATGAAAATGAAAAAAGTAATCACGCTTTGCGCTAATGTATAAGAACTGGATTCACAAGAAACCAAATACAAAAAATGTTGAAAACCGAAAATGGGATAAACGAGATTCTATTCAAAAGGGAAACATAAAAAATCAAGAGCCCATGACAGCCAGTAAAGAATTTAAAATAAAGCAAGTATGTATATATGAGTAAGTGAGACGATGTTAGTACACCATAATAAGCCCCGCAACTTACCACAATACCATTAATAGTCCATGTCAAATTAGCAGCCGGCTTGGAGTATTTAATTGAGCAATTGCCATCAACCAAATCGCCGATGCGATAACGTGGCTGGATGCCTGTAACAATGGCCTGCTCCTCTGGCAGCTCTGTAAAAGGCAGAAAGATGGTAAGAAGAGAAAAAATTTAAAGAAGAAATTTAAAACATTCTGCATTCGGCGGTTAAAAAAATTTAGTTTTTTAAATCAAAATGTACGCTGCCTATTAGCTCTTGAATTGTAAAGGCATTAATTAGTGTGTAGAACATGAATGTTCGCAAAAGTCGGCGAGTGTTAAAATAATGCCAGTTTCTCAATTAATTTGCCATGGATGGCACTTGAGTGCAAAATTAAGCTTTGAAATCAGCACATTTTTGACATTTCCAACAGTATAGGAGATTTAATGTTTTTTGTAACCAGTTACAGCACGGCAATTAGTAAAAAAATCTTTGTAGTTAAATATATTTGTACTCGTATATATTTCACTTACCCACAACTTCCAGTTCACCAGATACCATGGCAGTTTGAAAGGTTGGCGCCTCTACGGAAATTTCGCATGTAAACTTGCCGGATATATTGAGCGGCACCGCCATCAGCACGACATGGCTTTGATTGGAGAGATTGCGCTGTTGCAAGCCGTCAAATGAATGTATGCAAGCAAAAAGTAGGAAAGCATGTTTTAAAATAATTATAATTGAATATTGAAAATGTAAAAAAGAAGCTAAAAAATGAAATCGGAAATTTTGGTAAGTGCGATTTGAATTTTTTATTATGGCAAATGTAACGCAGTAATTAAGTTTTTATATATTTCGATACACACACGTATCCTAGCTTATGTGGGTTTGCGAATGTTTGTTTGCTGCAAAATTTAATTAGCTCGTTTTGTATGTTATGTATGTATATGCTGAAGGGAAATGAATAACGGAAGTTAATAACACGTTTTGGGAATACAAAATACATTATTTTTCTATTTTTTTTCTATACCAAATTTATTTATGTAAGTGAGGTTTTTGTTATGGTAAATTAATTATTAAAAGAATTAAATTGCAAATGATAATCCCCATATAATTTTTAATTTCAATATGACATATATATTTACGTTACAAAAGTCCTTGACCTACGCCCATTGAGTATTTTAGATCTTCTTATGGAATAAAAGAAAAAAAAATTAAATTTTTCTCATTAAAGCTTTCATGAATATAAAATGGTATATTAACTTTGGTCCGAAGTATGTAAGTAACAGAAGGAGGAGAAGAAGGGGAGACCCACCAAAATTTATACCATTCGTATCACAATAAGCCCCTCAGTTTTTGAGATATTCCAATCAAACTTGGTAGGAAGATGCACTGGTAAATTTATACGTAAGATTTGAAAGTTTGGGCCATAAATCCGTCAAAAAAGCATCTAAGAGCGTGAAATTTGGTATCCTACCGACGTCAGTTCAAGTTAGTATTATCATATTGACACTGAAAATCATCGAAATCGAATTTTGTAATTTGCCGTAAATTTAATATGTTCATGAAAGGTAGCATATAACAACTTCGGCATGGAAGACAGCCCCTCTTTCTAACAAATAAAAAAGACTTGGAGTGTATACATTTCTGCCAGTTTCAATGAAAAATACATTATGGAAGCAAGTGGGTTTGGTTTCTGAGATCATGGCTTGCACGGAGTTAAAAAAATATGTTTAAAAACAATATTGTTGTTAAGCAGCCGTCAGACGTAAGAATTTTCTCAAAATTTTTATTTCGTTCAAGCATTTTGTTGTCAAAGAATTTCTTTTCGAATTGTGTGAAACTAAACTGTGTAAATTAATTTCATTAAATTGCATTGTGCGACTGCACTCATTTATCTGCAACTTGATTTCTGAAATTAAATTTTCAATTATCGCGCTGCAACATAAAATTTTATTTCTCTTGAAATTGCTCTCAAAGTAAATGAGTATTGTCAGAGAAATTTAACTTCGCCATCCAGACTAATTTCCAGAAATTGAAATTCAATTTCCACGAAACTTTTTATTTTACGTGGGACTGCTAATTTTAGAAACCCTTAGTTTTTGTAGCAAATTCTTTGAATCGGACTGAAATTTTTGTTTGTTTTATTCTTAAAAGTAATAGTTTACTTGTATGCGAAGTTGTGCTTTATTAATGCGCTTCCATGGCCTTACTAAATGCCGCAAGTAAAATCAAAGATATAGAAAGGTCATAAGAAATATATTTCTTAAATTTACTATACATGGTTATCCATTTTACGGTTTCAAAATAAATGTAAATAAAATTCATTAAAAAAAATTCATGAAATTCCTTTTTGATTATAATGTATGAAACTTAGCATTATATGTAAAACACTGTATCATTCCAATGACCACCTCATGAATTTTCGCAAACTTTGATCCATGCACATATTGTGAGGTACCTCAACAATAACTTGACGAAGGTTGTATTTCAGGTGCTCAAAAGTTAGAAGTTATGATTCACAATTGCTTGAGTAGCTTGACGATTATGTGCCCCATAACCTCTTCTTAAACATAGCCACTTCTCTATCACCATTTTTATAGTAGCTTTCAATAAATTTAAGGCTTTGTGCGGTTGTTAGAACGATCCATTTAAAAACATGTTTGGTTTGACAGTTAAGTTTGACAGATGTCAAAATACAGCACTGCACTTTCGAAACCACTAAATGAATAATCATTTTTAATTCAATATTTAGGAAACATTTAATACAATTTTACTTTGAAGTGTTGAAAAGTGTTTATACTTTATTGTGTTATCAACGATAAATATTAATATAAACATTATTCTTAAAATTGCAATTTGTATGTTTAAAGTAAATAAATACATACTTAATTTAAATAGTGATTCGGAACAACTCATAAAAGCTATATAAAAAAAAAAACGCCACAGCAATTTTTGGTTACTAAAAAATATAAAGTCTTATATTTAAAATTTAAATTAATTTGAATGAAAATTATAATGACACTCGTTTCGTTTTATTATCCATTATTTTTAATTATTTAAATTTTTCGATAAGGTTTTCTCGATTTGTTCCCAATTTACATCGTTTATTTGCCATAATTAAATGAAAAAAAATGGGTGCAAGCACAGCAAATTTCATTCATATACATTAGGGTGTCCGCCATTTAGCATGTGAATTTTGTTCTTGCAGCGTCCTTAAATTTATAATTTTTATTCTAAAATAAAATGAAAGTCCATATTAAAAATTCCTTTAAATACGATAAATTTTCTATATAAATAATAAGGAATTTTTAATTTTTTAAAGTTATTAATATTTTCATAGACAAGTAAACTTTGAGCTATGAGAAGTATATATTTTTTTGTTAATACCTTAAATATTTTCTTAAGGAACATATTTATGCAAAAATTTAGTTCACTTGTTCATGAGTAAACTGAATACAAGTAAAAGCTGAAATAATTCGTTCTTATTTATATAGAAAATGTATTTGTCTGAAAAACAGGGTTACGTGTGAATATTAAGACTATTTTCCTCTTATATTTTCTTTCTGACTGTAAACAAATAATTATGGGGGCACTGCATGAAAAAATGAAATTTGCGAATAATTGACAACCTAATATACATATATATACTTACGTCTACATATATATAAACATAAAAATATTTAACATTTAATGTACTAATACGTACCCACCAACACTTGCGTTAAATTAAATACAATATTATATTACTATTATATTTAAAGCCTTCGGATGTCGTTGCTTTGTATATAATTTTATTATATTATTATTGTCGCAATGTTTGCGTTATTCTTGGATTAATATTGACTTACACACATACATATGTATCGAAGTGTATGACCGACTTAATGAGGCATGCATAGGTAATAACATTAAATTTATATGTATGTTACATAAGTACGTATGCACGCAAGCAGGTAGCTTGGTGAGTGCTCAAAATACAAAATATATATATATATACTTATCCATACATTGTACTCGTATATCAATAAGTACTCATAAAGCGATAATTTAACTCATTAATTAATCATTACGCATTCAGTCATCCATAAGGTGATTTCGTACGGATTATATAAAATGTTAACGGAATAAGCGTTTTGCTTTGGGATAGTTGTATATCACAAGTATTATTACAGGGTTTAGTTAAATATTATGTATCTGTTACATATTTGTATCTATTTGTGATTTTATTTCTTATTTCTTACAGGCATAGGCCTGGCCCTTTCCGTAATTGTATGAGAACATTGGTTGAAAATAATGTCACGAAATCTTGTGATTAAATATTTTTGTTAACTGTACGATATTTATTTATACCTAGGTTATACGAATTTTGTAATAATTTTGTAATGAAATGACAGCAAGGCCAAACATCAATCACAAATAACGGAAATACAAAGTACTGGCTATACGGAGAATTTATCTGGTCTATATATACAGCATCGACTCTTTATGATGCGGTTTCATATTGATTGTATGTTCTGATTATAGGTTGTGAAAGACTGCTCAGTTTGACTCTTCCCTTGACGGTGTTTCTCCAGGAAAAGTTGTTTGATTTTGTTTGACGCTTTGGTACAGAATTTGACAGAAAGATTTATCGAAAATGAAACTGTACCACCAAGTCTTCAATTGCTTTTCCACAACTCGCTGCAGTAAATAACAAGTTAGCACCATAATTTGAAGACAAGATGTCCTCGTCCGTTGAAAAAGCAGAATTCAGGTTTGGGTGTGTAAAAATATTGTCTACATACTGTTCAAATGAAGTTTGTGAAACTGTTTGCGTATTGTGGCGGAACTCATTTTTGCGCTATGAAACTACTTCTTACCATTTTGGTCACACTTCCAGAAGCACCAATAAGCAAATTATTCTTTATTGATTCTTGTCTTGATGTATAATCATTTATCTATGAATTCCCACAATTCATATAATTTATGTCTTTATTAGCAGCTCTCCATATGTAAATACTAGTTTTCCTGTAAATAATATTTTCAAACTTTTGCGGGCCCCTGCCAAAACTAAGTCCTGACTAAGCTTTCCAGCGGAGAGGATGCCTTTCTCATCCTCTTATGCTTCCACCGACGGGCACTGCATTTAATACTGGAGTGTAGCGTAGCGTAGCTTCTGTCCCTTGATTCTTTGAACTATGTCAATGTCTCAATATATTTTGTAATGCACAAAGGTTCATAAATCTTACGCAAAACCCTTTTGTAGAGAATTCCTAGCGGTAACTCGTTAGATGTTATCATCGTCCTTGCCTTCGCACTATATAACAAGAAGGGAATCAAGAAGGAACATGTAGTGTTTGTCTTTATTCGTCGAGAGAGGACTTTATTTTTCAACTCAATATCCAGCCCAAAGGAGCACCTCTTGGCAAGAGTGCTTCTACCTGGGATTTCAAGGCTGAAGTTGTTGTTAATGTTAATGCTTTTCACGAAACTATCCACGATTTCAAAGATACGACTGCCAACAGTGACGCGGAAGCTAAGTCGCGAATGTGATGAATGCTTCTTTTATGGCAGGATATATTTTGTCTTGCCTTTATTCACTGCCAGACCCATACACCTCGATTCCTTATCTGATCTGGAGAAATTAGAACTAACGGCGCGGTTTTTAGGCGAATGATATCAATATAATCTGCCTCCCAAAGCAATTTATTTCAAAAGATTGTACTATCTCTATTTAGCTCCGCAGCTTGTTATAAATTAAAGAAGTCACACGATGAGGAGTTATTTTATCAGAAGCCTCGTTTGATATCGCAGCTTTACATAGCCGTATAGTTTTGCGGGGATACCAATTCCATACAGAGCGGCGTGGAGAGTGGCTTTTCGTATTATCGAAGGCTGCTTAAAAATCATGGAAGAGATGGTGTGTGGTAATCCCTCTTCACTGGTATTTTCCAAGATTTGGGGCATGGTGAAGTCACTTATTGATTGCCGAGGTCCGAGGCCACACTGATAAGATCTAATCAGTTGGTTGTCGGTGGCTTTTTTTCACACAGTATGCTTTTGCGATAATGAGGAGGCTTATCACAAGATAAAGGGCACAAACTGTGGGATCCCATTTTTGTGGTTTGGGAAGATCGTTTTCTGGTTCTAATAGTAGGGTCATATTCTGCAAAGAAGCTGGTGCATCCACCCTATCAGTTTTCCTCCGGTTTGAATAGCTCGGGCAGTAGTTCATCGACAAGCAATCGCTATTCGAACCTCTTCATAGTCGGGCAATGGAACGTCTTTTTCATTCCCAGTGATTAAGGAATTAGGGTCGCCATGTCCTGTTGTTTCATTTCTACTGCCATTTAGTAGGCTCCTCCGTAAATTCAGTATGTTCTGAACATCAGTCGAGAAAAATATTTTACATTTAAGCTTACGTATGTATGTTATTTCATTATTTAAATTTATTTTCATAAATGTTGTTTTTCTGGGCAGGATTTTAATCATTACTCTCTGCGTGGTAGTAAGCACTGCTAAACACCAGCCACTGCAGCCACCTCACTATATTTCAAATGATTAGGATGGTTATTACCCATATTTGATGTATGTGAGCTACTTCTTATAGCATTAATTTTTAAATTGGACGGATAAGACAAATGTTTAAAATGGTGCTAAATTATCTCCGAATTTCGTCCAGAACTAAGGAAATAGTTTGTCTCGAGGTTCTGTGTGGATAGATCATCACCAAATATTTTTACTTTTTTTCTAGGATATTTAGCACGGCTGTCATCTGTGGATATAACGTATAATATAGCCCACCATGAGGAACACCAGCTTTTACTGGAAACTCCTCAGTACTATATTCTGTTTGTTACACGTAAATCTCTTACCTAACAGATATGACTCAAAAATATTGTAGAATTGGACAGGAAAAGTTTCATGAATACTTTATAAGATACCTTTATGTTAAACTTTGTCGAACGCTGTTGCACAATTGTACTCCTTGAACTCGAACACCTTTCTAATTTCATTAATAATTCGATGGAAAAGGAGATATCTTTGATAGCCGAATTCTATCAAATTATGAAAGACGGGATACTAGCTTATTGGTTTCTAAGGAGACGCGTTTGTGCATCTTCTTGGTTTGGCTATGATTATTATCTGAAACTTTTTCCATGCGTTTGGAAACTAACTTAGTTTCAGAATGGCATTAAAAAAGTCAAAGAACAGTGATAAGGTCGAAACCTGGAGATTTCTTTGGGTCCAATTGCTGATTCGCATGTACACCTGAGATTCAAAGTCGTTCTTGACTGAGTTTGGCAAAATATAATTGTTAGTTGCATTATTTGGTTGGAACACATTACTTAAATGCTTTGCAAAACCATTTACTTTTCTTCGTTACAACGCGTCCAGTTACCATTTGTGTTCCTGATTGGGAAAATCAATTCAACTGGAGGCTTAATTTCCTTTTTTTTAATTTTGCATTTTGTTTTTTTCTGTAACTTTGAGGCAGGAGCGCATCTTTTATTGCCTTTTTCTCCCCAAGCGTTTTTTTATTACTAATTCTCCTATTTCAGTTTTTGTTACGATTTTTGGACTCGTATTATAGTAGTATATAGTTTTCCTCTTTGAAGTTGCTAAGGTTGCAGTAAAGGCGAATATATTATTAAAATCATTAATGTATTCAGCAATATCATTCTCACTTTTAAATATTGGGTTGATGTTAATGTGACTACTAACAAGTTTTTTTGGTCTTGGTTCTTTGGAAATCATCACTTGTTTCTCATGAATTTTTACTTAAGCTGGTGAGTGGTCAAAAGAAAAGTCGCCAACAGGGACAGCTGATACAAATTGCCGCTCGATATTTTTTTAGACAGCGAAGTGGAATATCTGTGAAATTAAGTCGGGAATTTTTCTCCGATCGTAGGACAATATGTTGGGGAAATACAGTTTAACTTGTAACGTTTTTTTTTAATGATACTTATTTTAAAAGTGGTTGCCTTTTGGGTTCATCCTCCTCCGGTTATAAATCTACTCCCTAAGCTATTAAAAAATTCCTTTAATTGCTTTCATGTGATTTTTAATTTTTAAGGACAATAAGCGGCTGAGAGGTTTTACTCTTTGTCATATTTATTCACAAATACTGAAATTGCTTGTACGTAAGCTTGTGTGTAAATGGTGGCATGTGGCAGTAGTAAGAGACAGTGTTTCAGACGACGGTTTCTTAGAAATAGTACAGTGCCGCCATTCGCTTTATCATCGGGATGGTTTGTAGGATTGAGTCTTGGTATATACAAATTTTATTTATCCGCCAGGAACGCCTCAGACAGAAGCTTCATATCTAAAGCATTTTCTGATAAAAATTGTGTTACTTCCAATTTATGTTGATTTACCCTATTTGCATCTCAAAAACAAATATTAAGCACGCTCATTTTTTGTTTAGTAACATGTTCTGAGCCTTAAGTTAGTCTTGAATCAAGAATTGTGTCATGCACTGGGTAAGGTTTAAAATTATTGATAAAATACCACCATTAAAATGATTGTGCAGGATCTGATCTGAATTGTTCTTCAATACAATCGTATATGATAATGGATTTGAATTTCTATTTTGCAGATTTGGTTTGTCTGTACACTCTTCTACAAATTGGATTTGAAGTCTGTTTACCATTTGACTCCGGAAAATCTGGGTTGCTTATATGATTAACTCCGCATTTACTATATTTTTTCGTGGTGGTTTGGATGTGAAATGTAGATCTACGCATACTACACAAACAATTCAAGTTTTCGAATATGTACCAAGCACCCTGAGTTCTACATCTAATAGACATTTTAGGCTTATTACACACTGTTCATTTGATAATTGTATTTTTTAACATATGCGAATGTAAATATGCACAGAGATACATACTTATATGCATAAGTGAAAAAATTGCAGGAAGCAATATATTAAGGCCTAGACGTATGCAGGGGATATAGAGCATAGGGTGTTTGTCACTTAAGCAATTATAATTAAAATAAAAACTTAAAAAAGACTGTAACATCTGAAATAACTAAAAAAGTAAAAAATCACAGATAGTTTAACCTTAATAATTATGTTCTTGAACTAATGTTAGGAATATCTGTGGGGTATACCTTGATCAAAATCGGACAACTCTGTAAAAAATTATGTGCGGACATACATAAAAAATATATACGCGACTCATTGAGGACCTTTTTTTTTTCGTCGATAAAAAACATATCTCTTTCGCCATAACTTTTAACTTGTTCCACCAGAAATATTTTTATTATGTAGCGACTATACCCGAATACATGCTTATTATACATACATCCTATTAATTATGTTATATGACTCTGTTATGTTAACATAGGCTTAAGTTAACATTACATTAAAAGTTTTAGTTTAAGCTCTTGTTAAAAGCTAAGAAAGCTCTGGAATTCCTCAATAGATCCTTCCAAATTGTTAATTAAACTTTTACTCAATTTTGGAACATGTATAACGGTAGTCCTTTTCTGTTTCATATTGTAATAATTTTAGCTATATAAGAGGATGCTTAAATGTGAATTTTTCATTCGTACAGCGCATACAGAACTCCAGAACTCCGGTGTTTTTTTTATTATTAGCTTGTGTTTGGTATAGCTTAGACGCTTGAAGACAGTACCGTCTCTTGTGACTAGTTTTACCAAACACATGGATACGAATAACTTAGGGATAAACAACTTCCCTAAATCTGGCGCCCAACTAAAATCATACAATTGGAAAATAAATTTAAAAAAAAAACTATTTAATTTAACAAAACGCTGCGAAATGCCATTTAAGTGCATAACCTAAATACGCCCAACTAAAATCGCGAAATCGAAATATAAACTTTATTTAAATAATTTACTTAATTCGAGTAAACGAGGAAAACGTTGCTAAACGCCATTTAAGGGCAGAATTCCTAAATCGAGCAAAACAATACAAGACGCTTGTAGACGAGTTTTGGCTCTTGCGGCTGATGACAAAAGCAAAAGTTTAAAGGCATACTTCCAAAAAGCTGGCTGTACGTACAACCGAAATCGCTGAAATTCAGCATAATTTTCCAAATTTTCTTGCGAAAACCATTTGCACGCTTGTAGACAAGTTTTGTCTGTCCGGCTGATGGCAAAAGCAGAAGTTTGAAGAAAACATTTGGCTGATCGGTGGTAAATAGCGATCTACAAAATTTAACGTGCTGATAGTGAGCAAACCAGACATCAAAAGTTCCAGATCCCAGTGGATTTACATTTGTTCAGAGGCTCTAGAACTGTTTTGGCTAGTGCACGTTGTTGTTGTTGCAAAAAGTTGCGGAAAATATAATATATACATATATTTAAATAAACCGCTAACTAAATCGAAGAAGAGTTGCGTTGTCCATTTTGTTGTTGGTTACGGCACATGTAAAAGCTCTAAAACTGTTTTAGGCTGAAAAGCTGTTGTTTGTTGCATACTTACAGGCTGGTAACGATCTTCGATTAGAATCCTATAAGAGAACTTATCTCATTTATCGTCAAAAAATCTTCGCTGTTAAAGCTAAAAGCGGTCGATTTCACTTTAATGAGAAGAAAAAGTCCCAGGCTAAACGCAGGATTGATCGTGGCGAAAATGGATACAGATATAACAAATATCACTCCCAATGCTAATGCTGCTAACGCAAATGTTAATATAGAAGCTCCAAGGCAAGCTGTTAACGTCACTAAGAACAGTACGAATACCAACGAAAATGTTGGGGCAAGTAGCAGTGCTATGAGCACCCAAAGGCAAGTAACCAGAAACACCAATGTTAATAGTAACATTGGTCTGGCAAATAGTTCGTCGAATGTAACATTGACAGAATTTCAGTTCAAGCAATTGTTAGGAAACCTCCACTTCATAGCGACTATTTTAGTGTTCAAAGATGCGGAAAGTGTATCGGATGAACGAGCGCTGTTAAGTTTACCCCTTCTATTAGAAGGATACGCATCGCCATGGTGGCAAGGCGTTAAGCATGAAGCTTTCAACGACGCCATAGATTTGCTTCGAAATGCATTTTCTCCGCCAAAACCCGATTGGCGTATATTCTCAGAGATAAGTCAGGAAAAACAGAAATTCTCTGAATCTATTGACTCATTTATATGCAAAAAACGTCAATTATTTGCACAACTTTCTGAAAGGTTAAGTGAAAAAACGATGATAGATATGATATTTTATCAACTTATTTTAAAGACACAAGAGAAAATCTCCCGCGAAAGCATAAAAACTTTTAGTGAGCTCTTAGACAAAGCTCGTGAGATAGAATTATTACTGGATGAGAACAAAAATGTTTACAAAGTTATTGACTCATCAAACAACTCGATTAACAAAGTTCTCCTCCGTTGTTCTTATTGTCGAAAGAAAAATCATTCCGTAGAAAACTGTTACAAGAAGATAGAATCTAAAAAGAAAACTACAGAAAAGATGAAAGAAAACACTTTTAACTGTTACGGTTGCGGTACACCTGGGTACTACAGGTCGAATTGTCCAAATTGCAATCAGAAAAACCCGTTACGTAGTCCTGAGAAGCTCGACTTTAATACTATACAAACTACCATTATAGGTCGAAATGTACCAACAGTTGACATTAATATTAATGGCTTGAAGGGTGAGGCATATCTCGATTCAGCTGCAAGAACGCGTGTTGCAACTCAAACGAAAAGGTGTTGAATTTCAAAAGGTCTTTGCTGAAGTTAAATTAGCTGATGGTTTTGTTCGCAAGAAGATGGTTTATTCCACTATTGTAGATATTCTGATTGGAAAACGTTTCAAACGTATACGATTTATTTGTTTATCAAAGGCTAAAGACAATCGAACGCTTCTAGGAATCGATTTCCTTGAGCAGGCCGGTATAGTAATGGACCTTGCACAACGAACTTGGTATTTTAAGGACGACCCTAATGCTATATTTGAGTTTAGAATGCAAGCAGCTGAAGTCAAGAATTCTTTGTCACTGTCTGAGGCAAACATACGAACCCATAGGGAGAATCATAACCAAATTTCTGATTTTATGTCCTGGTTCGAAAGCACAAATAAAAGTTGCGAGTCTTCATATGAGTACTCGCCAAGAGAAATAAGCGATATATTTACTGGAAGTATACCAGAAGACTATGAGATACCGGAACAAAGAAACTTGTTTCCGCCCATGAAGAAAGTAAAAAATAGTAATGAAAATGAAAAGGAAGGAAATTGTTCTATTGAAATAAATACAATCGATATTAAACTTCGTCCCAATGAAGGAATACAGTTGAGCGAAGACGAAAGAACTTGTTTACAGAAAATTCTCGAAGAATATAGAGAAGTGTTTGAAGAAATGGTAGCGCCAATACCGCGTATAGAACATCATATAAATACGGAATCGAATATACCAATTTCTTCACATCCCTATGGAATTTCACCGGCAATGAAGAATAAGTTGAAGAAAGAATTAGAAGATATGCTGAAAGGAGGCATTATAGAGGAAAGCTAATCTTCGTGGTCATCTCCGGTTGTTTTGATACCAAAGAAAGATGAAATGGTGAGGTTTTGTGTAGATTATCGGCGCTTGAATGCTATAACCATATACCCACTACCACGCATGGATGACCTCTTGCATGCTGCGAAAGCCACACCTTGCATGTCCACTATCGATTTAAAATCCGGATATTGGCAAATCAGAATGGCACCTGCAGATAAGCCGAAAACTGCATTCACAACCCCTTTTGGAATATTTGTATTTAATAGAATGCCTTTCGGACTGAAGAACGCTCCGGCCACATTCCAGCGTCTTATCGATAAATTTCGGTCCGAATTGCCACATATATTAATACTAGCTTATATAAATGATATTACTATATGCTCAACTTCTGTCATATTCTGCAAAGAAGCTGGTGCATCCACCCTATCAGTTTTCCTCCGGTTTGAATAGCTCGGGCAGTAGTTCATCGACAAGCAATCGCTATTCGAACCTCTTCATAGTCGGGCAATGGAACGTCTTTTTCATTCCCAGTGATTAAGGAATTAGGGTCGCCATGTCCTGTTGTTTCATTTCCACTGCCATTTAGTAGGCTCCTCCGTAAATTCAGTATGTTCTGAACATCAGTCGAGAAAAATATTTTACATTTAAGCTTACGTATGTATGTTATTTCATTATTTAAATTTATTTTCATAAATGTTGTTTTTCTGGGCAGGATTTTAATCATTACTCTCTGCGTGGTAGTAAGCACTGCTAAACACCAGCCACTGCAGCCACCTCACTATATTTCAAATGATTAGGATGGTTATTACCCATATTTGATGTATGTGAGCTACTTCTTATAGCATTAATTTTTAAATTGGACGGTTCAGACAAATGTTTAAAATAGTGCTAAAATATCTCCGAATTTCGTCCAGAACTAAGGAAATAGTTTGTCTCGAGGTTCTGTGTGGATAGATCATCATCAAATATTTTTACTTTTTTTCTAGGATATTTAGCACGGCTGTCATCTGTGGATATAACGTATAATATAGCCCACCATGAGGAACACCAGCTTTTACTGGAAACTCCTCAGTACTATATTCTGTTTGTTACACGTAAATCTCTTACCTAACAGATATGACTCAAAAATATTGTAGAATTGGACAGGAAAAGTTTCATGAATACTTTATAAGATACCTTTATGTTAAACTTTGTCGAACGCTGTTGCACAATTGTACTCCTTGAACTCGAACACCTTTCTAATTTCATTAATAATTCGATGGAAAAGGAGATATCTTTGATAGCCGAATTCTATCAAATTATGAAAGACGGGATACTAGCTTATTGGTTTCTAAGGAGACGCCTTTGTGCATCTTCTTGGTTTGGCTATGATTATTATCTGAAACTTTTTCCATGCGTTTGGAAACTAACTTAGTTTCAGAATGGCATTAAAAAAGTCAAAGAACAGTGATAAGGTCGAAACCTGGAGATTTCTTTGGGTCCAATTGCTGATTCGCATGTACACCTGAGATTCAAAGTCGTTCTTGACTGAGTTTGGCAAAATATAATTGTTAGTTGCATTATTTGGTTGGAACACATTACTTAAATGCTTTGCAAAACCATTTACTTTTCTTCGTTACAACGCGTCCAGTTACCATTTGTTTTCCTGATTGGGAAAATCAATTCAACTGGAGGCTTAATTTCCTTTTTTTTAATTTTGCATTTTGTTTTTTTCTGTAACTTTGAGGCAGGAGCGCATCTTTTATTGCCTTTTTCTCCCCAAAAGTTTTTTTATTACTAATTCTCCTATTTCAGTTTTTGTTACGATTTTTGGACTCGTATTATAGTAGTATATAGTTTTCCTCTTTGAAGTTGCTAAGGTTGCAGTAAAGGCGAATATATTATTAAAATCATTAATGTATTCAGCAATATCATTCTCACTTTTAAATATTGGGTTGATGTTAATGTGACTACTAACAAGTTTTTTGGTCTTGGTTCTTTGGAAATCATCACTTGTTTCTCATGAATTTTTACTTAAGCTGGTGAGTGGTCAAAAGAAAAGTCGCCAACAGGGACAGCTGATACAAATTGCCGCTCGATATTTTTTTAGACAGCGAAGTGGAATATCTGTGAAATTAAGTCGGGAATTTTTCTCCGATCGTAGGACAATATGTTGGGGAAATACAGTTTAACTTGTAACGTTTTTTTTTAATGATACTTATTTTAAATGTGGTTGCCTTTTGGGTTCATCCTCCTCCGGTTATAAATCTACTCCCTAAGCTATTAAAAAATTCCTTTAATTGCTTTCATGTGATTTTTAATTTTTAAGGACAATAAGCGGCTGAGAGGTTTTACTCTTTGTCATATTTATTCACAAATACTGAAATTGCTTGTACGTAAGCTTGTGTGTAAATGGTGGCATGTGGCAGTAGTAAGAGACAGTGTTTCAGACGACGGTTTCTTAGAAATAGTACAGTGCCGCCATTCGCTTTATCATCGGGATGGTTTGTAGGATTGAGTCTTGGTATATACAAATTTTATTTATCCGCCAGGAACGCCTCAGACAGAAGCTTCATATCTAAAGCATTTTCTGATAAAAATTGTGTTACTTCCAATTTATGTTGATTTACCCTATTTGCATCTCAAAAACAAATATTAAGCACGCTCATTTTTTGTTTAGTAACATGTTCTGAGCCTTAAGTTAGTCTTGAATCAAGAATTGTGTCATGCACTGGGTAAGGTTTAAAATTATTGATAAAATACCACCATTAAAATGATTGTGCAGGATCTGATCTGAATTGTTCTTCAATACAATCTTATATGATAATGGATTTGAATTTCTATTTTGCAGATTTGGTTTGTCTGTACACTCTTCTACAAATTGGATTTGAAGTCTGTTTACCATTTGACTCCGGAAAATCTGGGTTGCTTATATGATTAACTCCGCATTTACTATATTTTTTCGTGGTGGTTTGGATGTGAAATGTAGATCTACGCATACTACACAAACAATTCAAGTTTTGGAATATGTACCAAGCACCCTGAGTTTTACATCTAATAGACATTTTAGGCTTATTACACACTGTTCATTTGATAATTGTATTTTTTAACATATGCGAATGTAAATATGCACAGAGATACATACTTATATGCATAAGTGAAAAAATTGCAGGAAGCAATATATTAAGGCCTAGACGTATGCAGGGGATATAGAGCATAGGGTGTTTGTCACTTAAGCAATTATAATTAAAATAAAAACTTAAAAAAGACTGTAACATCTGAAATAACTAAAAAAGTAAAAAATCACAGATAGTTTAACCTTAATAATTATGTTCTTGAACTAATGTTAGGAATATCTGTGGGGTATACCTTGATCAAAATCGGACAACTCTGTAAAAAATTATGTGCGGACATACATAAAAAATATATACGCGACTCATTGAGGACCTTTTTTTTTTCGTCGATAAAAAACATATCTCTTTCGCCATAACTTTTAACTTGTTCCACCAGAAATATTTTTATTATGTAGCGACTATACCCGAATACATGCTTATTATACATACATCCTATTAATTATGTTATATGACTCTGTTATGTTAACATAGGCTTAAGTTAACATTACATTAAAAGTTTTAGTTTAAGCTCTTGTTAAAAGCTAAGAAAGCTCTGGAATTCCTCAATAGATCCTTCCAAATTGTTAATTAAACTTTTACTCAATTTTGGAACATGTATAACGGTAGTCCTTTTCTGTTTCATATTGTAATAATTTTAGCTATATAAGAGGATGCTTAAATGTGAATTTTTCATTCGTACAGCGGATAATAAACACGCGCATACAGAACTCCAGAACTCCGGTGTTTTTTTATTAGCTTGTGTTTGGTATAGCTTAGAAGCTTGAAGACAGTACCGTCTCTTGTGACTAGTTTTACCAAACACATGGATACGAATAACTTAGGGATAAACAACTTCCCTAAATCTGGCGCCCAACTAAAATCGTACAATTGGAAAATAAATTTAAAAAAAAACTATTCAATTTATCAAAACGCTGCGAAACGTCATTTAAGGGCATAACCTAAATCTGGCGCCCAACTAAAATCACGAAATCGAAATATAAATTTTATTTAACTAAACTACTTAATTCGATAAAACACCGAAAACGTTGCTAAACGCCATTTAAGGGCATAATTCCTAAATCGAGCAAAACAATACAAGACGCTTGTAGACGAGTTTTGGCTCTTGCGGCTGATGACAAAAGCAAAAGTTTAAAGGCATTATTCCAAAATCTGGTTGTACAACCGAAATCGCTGAAATTTAGCATAAATTTCCAAATTTTCTTGCGAAAACCATTTGGACGCTTGTAGACAAGTTTTGTCTCTTCCGGCTGATGGCAAAAGCAGAAGTTTGAAGAAAACACTTGGCTGATCGATGGTAAATAGCGATCTACGAAATTTAACGTGCTGATACTAGGTAGCAAACCAGACATCAAAAATTCGAGATCCCAGTGGATTTACATTTGTTCAGAGGCTCTAGAACTGTTTTGGCTAGTTCACGTTGTTGTTATTGCAAAAAGTTGCGAAAATATAATAAATACATATATTTAAATAATCCGCTAACTAAATCGAAGAAGAGTTGCGTTGTCCATTTTGTTGTTGGTTACGGCACATGTAAAAGCTCTAAAACTGTTTTAGGTTGAAAAGCTGTTGTTTGTTGCATACTTATAGGCTGGTAACGATCTTCGATTAGAATCCTATAACAGAACTTATCTCATTTATCGTCAAAAAATCTTCGCTGTTAAAGCTAAAAGCGGTCGATTTCACTTTAATGAGAAGAAAAAGTCCCAGGCTAAACGCAGGATTGATAGAGGCGAAAATGGATACAGATACAACAAATATCACTCCCAATGCTAATGCTGCTAACGCAAATGTTAATATAGAAGCTCCAAGGCAAGCTGTTAACGTCACTAAGAACAGTACGAATACCAACGAAAATGTTGGGGCAAGTAGCAGTGCTATGAGCACCCAAAGGCAAGTAACCAGAAACACCAATGTTAATAGTAACATTGGTCTGGCAAATAGTTCGTCGAATGTAACATTGACAGAATTTCAGTTCAAGCAATTGTTAGGAAACCTCCACTTCATAGCGACTATTTTAGTGTTCAAAGATGCGGAAAGTGTATCGGATGAACGAGCGCTGTTAAGTTTACCCCTTCTATTAGAAGGATACGCATCGTCATGGTGGCAAGGCGTTAAGCATGAAGCTGAAACTTTCAACGACGCCATAGATTTGCTTCGAAATGCATTTTCTCCGCCAAAACCCGATTGGCGTATATTCTCGGAGATAAGTCAGGAAAAACAGAAATTTATATGCAAAAAACGTCAATTATTTGCACAACTTTCTGAAAGGTTAAGTGAAAAAACGATGATAGATATGATATTTTATCAACTTATTTTAAAGACACAAGAGAAAATCTCCCGCGAAAGCATAACAACTTTTAGTGAACTCTTAGACAAAGCTCGTGAGATAGAATGGTTACTGGATGAGAACAAAAATGTTTACAAAGTTATTGACTCATCAAACAGCTCGATTAACAAAGTTCTCCTCCGTTGTTCTTATTGTCGAAAGAAAAATCATTCTGTAGAAAACTGTTACAAGAAGATAGAATCTGAAAAGAAAACTACAGAAAATATGAAAGAAACCACTTTAAACTGTTGCGGTTGCGGTACACCTGGGTACTACAGGTAATTGTCCAAATTGCAATCAGAAAAACCCGTTACGTAGTCCTGAGAAGCTCGACTTTAATACTATACAAACTACCATTATATGTCGATATGTACCAACAATTGACTTTAATATTAATGGCTTGAATGGTGAGGCATATCTCGATTCAGCTGCAAGAACGCGTGTTGCAACTCAAACGAAAAGGTGTTGAATTTCAAAAGGTCTTTGCTGAAGTTAAATTAGCTGATGGTTTTGTTCGCAAGGAGATGGTTTATTCCACTATTGTAGATATTCTGATTGGAAAACGTTTCAAACGTATACGATTTATTTGTTTATCAAAGGCTAAAGACAATCGAACGCTTCTAGGAATCGATTTCCTTGAGCTGGACGGTATAGTAATGGACCTTGCAAAACGAACTTGGTATTTTAAGGACGACCCTAATGCTATATTTGAGTTTAGAATGCAAGCAGCTGAAGTCAAGAATTCTTTGTCACTGTCTGAGGCAAACATACGAACCCATAGGGAGAATCATAACCAAATTTCTGATTTTATGTCCTGGTTCGAAAGCACAAATAAAAGTTGCGAGTCTTCATATGAGTACTCGCCAAGAGAATTAAGCGATATATTTACTTGAAGTATACCAGAAGACTATGAGATACCGGAACAAAGAAACTTGTTTCCGCCCATGAAGAAAGTAAAAAATAGTAATGAAAATGAAAAGGAAGGAAATATTAAATTTCGTCCCAATGAAGGAATACAGTTGAGGGAAGACGAAAGAACTTGTTTACAGAAAATTATCGAAGAATATAGAGGAGTGTTTGAAGAATTGGTAGCGCCATTACCGCGTATAGAACATCATATAAATACGGAATCAAATATACCAATTTCTTCACATCCCTATCGAATTTCACCGGCAATGAAAAATAAATTGAAGAAAGAATTAGAAGACATGCTGAAAGCAGGAATTATAGAGGAAAGAAAATCTCCTTGGTCATCTCCGGTTGTTTTGATACCAAAGAAAGATGGAGGAGTGAGGTTTTGTGCATATTATCGGCGGTTGAATGCCATAACTACAACGGACACATACCCACTACCACGCATGGATGACCTCTTACATGCTGCGAAAGCCACACTTTGCATGTCCACTATCGATTTAAATGCCGAATATTGGCAAATCAAAATGGTGCCTGCAGATAAGCCGAAAACAGCATTCACAACCCCTTTTGGAATATTTGTATTTAATAGAATGCCTTTCGGACTGAAGAACGCTCCGGCCACATTCCAGCGTCTTATCGATAAATTTCGGTCCGAATTGCCAAATATATTAATACTAGCTTATATAAATGATATTATTATATGCTCAACTTATTTTAATTCTCACATGCAAGACCTGCAACAGACCTTTTTAAAAATTAAAGAATATGGCTTTCAGTTGAATAGGGAAAAATGCGTTTTCTGTCGAGAAGAGATAAAATATCTCGGACACATTCCAACTACGGAAGGTCTAAGACAAATGCTATTCTCAAACGCTCTAATCCAAAAAATGTAAAGCAGCTCGTATCGTTCCTGCAAACGTGCTCTTGGTACAGACGATTTATTCCGAACTTTGCTGATGTAACCAAATCTTTGTCAAAGCTAACGAAGAAGAATGCAGTATGGAAATGGACTACAGAAGAGCAGAATGCATTCGATAAACTTAAGATGCAACTTTCTTCGCCACCAGTACTCCAGCAAGTTGATGAAACCAATCCGTTTATTTTAAAAACGGACGCCAGCTATGCGCTTGGAGCTGTTCTACTGCAGGGGGAGAACGAGGATGAACTTCCGATTGAATACGCAAGTCGCCTTTTGCTTGCAGCGGAAAGAAATTATTCCACAACTGAGCGCGAAGCACTCGGCATAGTGTGGGCTCTACAAAAGTTTCGTGGATATATAGAAGGTTCAGAAATAACAGCTTTAACTGACCACCAACCATTGAAGTGGCTTTTTAGTCTAAAAACACCCACAGGTCGTCTTGCTAGATGGGCGTTGCAAATTCATATGTACAATTTGAAGCTGGGTTATTCAGCAGGAAAGCAAAACGTTGTAGCAGATATGCTGTCACGTCCTCCTTGTTGCCTTGAGGCTCAGGCTACTATTAACGCCTTTGAGATAGATTTTCCTCACAAAGGCGCTGAATAATTTAGAAAGGAGCAACTACAAGATGAAGACATAAAATATATTATCGAGTCGTTTGAAAAAGATGACGAAAACGTTATAAGACATACAAGTAGAGGATATATTATGGTAAATGGTGTACTATACCGCTTCTGTCCAGAAGAAGACTCAGAAAATGGTCAACTGGTGGTACCCAAAAATTTAAGGGACATAGTCTTAAAGAAATTTCATGAAGATCCAACTGCAGGACACTATGGTATTGATCGTACTACCAGCCGTATTACTCCACTTTACATTTGGCCTGGTATGCGCGCTGAAATTGCACAGTACGTAAATTCTTGTGTTGATTGGAAGAAATATAAACCGATGAATATGAAACTAGCTGGATTGCTTCAAACAGTTTCATCAGCAATCAGGGGTTTGAAATCATTGCTCTTGATTTATTTGGTCCGCTACCTTGCACAGCAAAGAATAAACGCTGGATACTTGTCGTTGAAGACTTATGCAGTCGTTGGGTTGAACTCTTTGCATTAAAGGAAGCGTCAGAAGAGGCGTGCGCTACTACTGTTTTAAATGAAATCGTCCTAAGGTTCGGTGTACCACGGCGTATACATTCAGACAACGGAAGTTAATTCATTTCAGCCGTGATGCAAAAGCTAGCCTACTGTCTGGGCATCAAACAAACTTTCACACCATTATATCACCCGGAGGCAAATCCTGTTGAAAGAAAGAATAGGGACTTCAAAACTCAATTATCTATCTACGTCGGTAAAGATCATAGTGCTTGGGACACATGCTGATGAATACTGCTAAATGTGATAGCACTGGCTTCTCGGCAGCATATCTCATGTTTGGAAGAGAATTAAGAAGCCCACTTGAAGCACACTACCATCTTAAACGAGTAGTCGAAACAGAAAACTTTGTGCCGCAAATAACGCCGCATTTGACTAAACTTGCCAATGCACTTAAATTAGCTGTATAATTGCAAGAAAAACGTCAAGACAAAAACAAACATTATATAGATAACAAGCCACAACCACAACCACATACAACATATAATATTGGCAATAAAATACTCGTCGAAACTCATTTCCTTAGTAACGCAGGCGAAAGAGTAACGTCCAAATTTGCCACACGTAGAGATGGACTATATGTCATAGCTGCTAAGAAAGGATCAAGCTCTTATGTTATTGCAAATCACGAAAATCCAGATGAGCCTATTGGAACGTACCACGCCACTGCATTGACTCCATATAAAGGTCCGAATATTGACCCAAAGTACCAGCACAGAAAGCGAGGACGTTCAAAAGCAGCTACTACATTCACACACATAAAAACAAACACGAATACACAACACATGCAACACAACAACGGTGCAACCAATACCCTCAGCGATAATTCCAAGGAAGCGACCCGAGTTTTACGTCCACGAAAGTGCGTCAGAGGGGGAGGCTGTAGCGGCTGTATTCGAATACATGCTTATTATACATACATCCTATTAATTATGTTATATGACTCTGTTATGTTAACATAAGCTTAAGTTAACATTACATTAAAAGTTCTAGTTTAAGCTCTTGTTAAAAGCTAAGATCATTCCAAATTGCTAATTAAACTTTTACTCAATTTTGGAACATGTATAACGGTAGTCCTTTCTGTTTCATATTGTAATAATTTTAGCTATATAAGAGGATGCTCAAAAGTGAATTTTTCATTCGTACAGCGGATAATAAAGACGCGCACTCACGTGTTTTTTTTATTAGCTTGTGTTTGGTACGCTTGAAGACAGTACTGGCTCTTGTGGCTCTTAGGGATAAACCACTTTCCTAAAATTATAAATACTTTCTTCTGTTTATATGGACATATATGTCTACAATCAAAATAATTACATTTCTATTGACGTAGTGGTGTATTTTATTTTTATATATTAAAATACATATACATATTTTAGGAAATATATATAAATTACATACCTCAACATTCAGCCCGGTGGCAGCCATTGGAAAAACTTTCATTGCCGGATTTTCCTTTGGTGTATAACGATAAAACTCTCGTCGTCCTTTATACCATTTCACCGAATATAAAGTATCATTTTCCATATCGTAATTGCATATGAGCAATGCATTGCTGCCACGTTTCACCGCTTGTGGTATTGTAACCGAAACATCCTTTAGTCCAGCAATGAAATCTGCAAAAACAAAAATTTTATATGAAAAAGCGAAATAGGTAAATAAGTGAATGCTTGTAAAGAGTATGAATAAAAAAGAAATTTCCAAAAAAGGTATGAACGTACAATTTGAGATTCTCTATGTATATAAAACACATACATATGTATGCACATGATTTTTGGTATTTTCTCTGATTGTGTATTTTCTGTTCGAAATACTTATAATTCGTGAGCAAGTGCCACACCTGCTGGTTGACTATACAAATTTTTCCAAAAGAAGCAAATATATGAATATATACTATGAAAATAGTAGTAAAAAATAGTTAAATTTTTCTACACATAAAATATCAGCGGTCATTACCGAGGGAAACAACGACAGCTTAAAAGCGTAAATTTGTTTTAAATCTGTACGACAGCGGGGCGGTTGAAGCTTCATAGCTAACACTGGGGTTACAGCTGCGTGTTAAACTCATCTACTTATCAATTTCTACGTGCAAGCATTTTGAAGTGAGAATTAGCTTCATATCCATAACTTTTTGCACAGGCTAACACACTAACTACGAGTTTCGGTTACTTTTATTTTTATTCACAAAATATATATCTCTTCCTCTGATGGCTTTGATCAGAAATTACGAGTTGATTGCCATGTCGAAGTTTTGACCACCCATTGTGGTTAGTAAGCCACAGCAAAGATGCTCAGAAAGTATATATGTGCATATGCATATGCATATGTGAACTCACCCAAACATATATACTTTGAAACTGTTAAAGTGTATGAGGAACACCGGATGATTTCAAATGAATGGAGGTCGTATGGAGCGGTGGTGGGATGGTTTGCGATATTTTAATGTCAGTTATCATGGTCCGGAGTACATACATGAAAATTTGTTGGCATATCAGCTGATGGAAAAAGTTTTGTACATAAGAAAACAACAACAACAAACACTGCCCTGAAACAAGTCTGAGTGAAAAGGTGTAGTGGTAAATATATTGTTCTTGCAATTTTACGGTTTGCTTCAAAGTTAGCAAGTATTAAACAATTTTTTTACATATTTTCCTACTTTTTCAAACAAATTTGTTAATTGATAAAACAAAAATATGCAGAAGGTGCATACAGCTATGTAACATAAGAATATAATTTTGAAAACGAAATGGGTATGTATCTATCATTTTTATAAACATTTTTTATTTTCTTATTTATAAAATTTCGATAATAAGTAATATTAAATACATTTTATTAAAAACTATTAAATAATTTCACACTCTTTCCATGTTTTTTTTACACGAATTAGAAAACCTATTGTTGAAAATAAAGACCAGAAAACTGATTATTATATCCAACACAGTTTCTACTAACCTATTTTTATAACTTAAAGTTCTTCTTTTCTTATTTTTAAGCCAAAAAAGTGCACAAAAACCAAACAATATATCTCTTCTTATATCAATTTATTATCGACTAATAATTATGTGAAATCTAATTTTGCTTAGAGGTACATCTTATAAAATAGAACTATATACCCCTTGTCAAAACACACACTAAAAGAAAGACAAAAAGGAATTAAAAACAAAAGCTCAAATTGTAAGGGAAACCACCGAAAAACCCAGACATGGTAACAAATAATAAATGTTGAATCCGATTATAAATTGATATAATACTACAGGAGAAAGTCTAAATTGCCAATGAAATAGAAAAACCCAACAAGCAAATTATAGTCAGTAATGTGGGCTGTGAAGAGTACAACCACGTTGTTAATGTCAGAGTAAGCACTATAGATATATTCAACCAAATTTTTTTGGTAATATAGTTTATTTATAGCTTCGTAACCAAAATAGAAATAAAGATTTAATTCTCCAATATACACAAAGAGTTGTAGTTTCAATTTACCAAAGCCACTAACAACCTCTGGTTATGTTTTTGAATTTCTCTACAACCGGTTGAGGGTGTGTGGGCTTTTGTGTGTGTCGATTGACCCACATGAAATAACATTAAAAAAGCTTTACACAAAAAAAAAACCTACTAGTATTATGTAAGGACTAAGGGGTTTGAACATTAATTGTTCGTATTCTGAATTTTTTATATTAGTATATGATTACACAGGTGAGTTATTTTAACAGCAAAAATTGAAGTAGTGTAGTGAATTCAATTTCCAAATTTAAGCTGTTCGAAATTTGTTTTTTTACCTTCACACAAGCATTCATTTTAATATTGAAATAAGCAAGCTGAAGCTAAAGTAATATACAATAAAATAAATAAAATTAAATTAAATTAAATATTATTCAATAAACTCAAATAAAGAACAAAAAATAAAACTAAATGAGATAAAATAAAATTGTACAAAGTAATACAATTTAAAAAAAAAATAAATTTAAAAAACAATAGCAAAACAATATAAAATAAAATTAAAAATAAAATTAAAAATTAATAAATCTAATTAAAAATAAAATAAAATAAATTAAACAAAGTAAAGTAAGATAATATAAATAAATCAAAATTACTACAAAATTAAAAATTAAAAAAAAAAAATTAAATTAAATTAACTTAAATAAGGCTATATAAATTGAAATAAAAAAGCTGTACGAATTTAAACTTAAAGGAAATAAAATAAATTTAAATAAACTAAATTAATATAAAATAAAGTAAATAAAAATTATACAAAAATAAAAATAAAATAACATAAAATAAAACACTACCACATAAAATTAGAAATTAAATATATTAAATTATATTTAAAACTACTAATAATAAAAAAATATATTAAAATAAAAAAAAATAGAACGAAATAAAATAAAATAAAATAAAATTTTATAAAATAAAATAAATAAATAAAAATTTATTAAATCAAAACAAAAATAAAACACTATAAAATAAATAAATTAATTTAATAATAAAATAAAATAAAAAATTAGTAAAATAAATAAAAAAGAAAATTAATTAAATTAAGTAATTAACTATAATAAAATAAATAAATGAATATAAAATAAAATAAATATAACAAAATAAAGTAAAATAAAATAATAAAGTTAATAGAAATAAAATAAAAATAGCTAAAAAAATTAAATTAAAATAAATTACATAAAATAAATAAAATAAATTGAAATAAAATAAAACTTAACTTAAATAAAGTTATATAAAATGAAATAAAAAAGCTGTATGAAATAAAATTTAAATAAGATATAATAAATTAAAATAAAATAAAGTAAATAATTATATAAGAAAACACAACATAAAAAAATTCAAATAAAATAAATTAAAAAATACATATATTTACAACGAAATAAAAAAGATGTAATAGCGAGCAATGTAAAATAAAATAAAATAATGTGAGTGAGATGTAATAGAACAAGAAAGAAAATAAAATTAAATAACATATAATAAAGTAAATCATGAATAAAATATATAAAATAAAATTATTAATGATATAAATAATAATTAATATAAAATAAAATAAATTAATTGAAATTAATACAAAATGAATGAAAATATTCTCCATATATTTAGAAGATTTTGTGCTGAATAACTGACGTATTAACCCACAGCCTATTCAAAAATATCATATTTATGGTCCGGCTTGCTGCTATTTGAAATATATATGGATTCTTGCCTATAAATACAATAAAAAAAATTTCCAGGAAGTGAACGTGGCATCTATCCACTCAAAAAAATCGTCTTGGTAGTTCGATTTGCCTGATATGTGGCTAAAACAGTCTTATTATGACCATTTTATCCATTTTGAAATAAAATAATACAAAAAAATTTAAGCAAAATTAAATTAATTCAAAATAACGAAAATAATACGTAGTAAAGTAAAACTTAAAAAATAATACCAAACAAAAAAAACAATTAAATTAAATGAAATAAATCCAAACCTTGCCATCTTTAGACACGGTAAACTTCATCTTCTACATTTTTTGGTGGTCTGTACATTTCACAATATTTGTTGGATCTACAAAAAGTAAGTTTAACGGTGTGTTTAGTTGCTTATCTTCCTTGAATTGTTTGTATCTATACAAATTTGCAATATGCTGGTTAGCTATTGGGTAGTGGCTAGTTGCACTTGTGTCCAACAAATATATTCAAACTCCATATGTACGCTGCTTAAAATTGTTGACCTATTTCATTGCTTACAATATACTCTTCTGTAATGAGGAAGTGGACCAAGTCTCGCTACCAGTATATTGTTGGCCAAACGTTGCTCCTGTTTTAACTATAGCAAGTTGTAAGTGCTCAAAAAGTGTTATATCAGAAAATGTAAAAGGGAGATTCATTCAGATGAGTTTGTTGGCGAGCTTTGCTGGTTGACAAATTATAAGATACACATGAGAATATGTAGCAATTTAATTGTCCCATGGAAAAAAGTGTAAGTGGAATTTAATACATGTGCTTATATTCCCTTTCATTTCTTCTTTGGTAGCTAAATCAACAATAGGATGCCAGTCGTTTCTTCTTTTAGATGTTCGGCGCCAATTGGAGGCCCTTTTCTACCTGATCCTTCGGTGGAAGTATTCATTTTCCTCTATCAGCGGGTACTGCACCAAAGACAGCGTGAGTTTTTCGTTCATTCCTAATTGGTGCATATATTTTGTTTGGATTGGGGTTACTTTGGAGTACTCTTTTATCTCATTATTAATGGAGTATATTCTTCATGTGTGTACTTGTATTTTTCACTGGTAATTTTTATATGTGCCCACGTTTGTAAACGTGTTGTTGGTTGACCCAGAAGGATGGCCAGTGGTGGAAGCTTTAGTTCGCATTTTGCACATCACCACATGTGTACATTCGCAAGTGTTAGTGAAAACTTTACCAATCAACGTTTGCTTAGTATTTTAACGGCACTTTTATTTATTTTTTATTTACGCTATTATCACTCATTGGACAAAAAAGCAATACAAAAATGCCGAAAGCAATAAACTACAAAGTAGGAAGTTGCTGAGCAGGATCACAATAGAGGAAGATCATGCCCTACACACGACTGAGTATTACCGTAGCTATATATTTATGTCCCGCAATAGCCGAGTGGTTAGCATTGCGTACGGCCATTCGGAAGGCCTGGGTTCGAGCATAGGTTCGAGCAACATCCAAAATTATAGAAAATAAATTTTTCTAATTGCGGTCGCCCCTTGGCAGGGAATGTCAAGCCCCCCGAGTGTATTTCTGGTATGAAATAAAGCTCCTCATATAAAATCCATTCGCCGTTCGGAGGCGGCTTAGAATAAACTATAGGTCCCTCCATTTGTTGGTAAAAATATCAAGACGCAAAACCACAAATTGGAGGAGGAGCTCGGTCGAAAATCGCTTCAGCAGTTGCAAAGCGTCAAATATGTATATACATATATATATTTATGCTGCTTTTCCTAAGTGTTTAACCGCAACTGATTACATTGCTTTATTATTCTATTTTAGTATAGCTCATTTGTTAGCTTTTATATATCACTAATAAATACAAGCATGAATACATACATATGTATGCTTTTTCTTAGATACATAAAATTGTTCTTATTTGGAAAGCTTTCGTTTTTTTTGTTATAAAACTAATTTTAGAATTTGTTGTGCCAAAAGAAAGAATGGAAAATGTTTTAAATTCGTTAGACTTAATAGCCAAACTAACCGTTTTACAAACCTCCCAGCCATAGAACCCGACCGGAAAAGCGATATGTTATCAATAGTTATCGACGTTGTTTGCAAGGGCGAAATGTTGCCAGCTGGGGGTGTATACATATGTATACTTTTAAATTACTATAATTTTCTTACTTTTAAATTACAAAAAATTTGAAAGTTTGTATGATCGAATATAAACGCCAATAAAATATATATTTCTAAATGGCGATAAATAATTTAAATTTTCTGTGGTTATAAGTTAAATGAGCTTTATTCAAAGGCCAATTTTGTTACAATTTTTTGAATTGAATATTTTGTTATACAACAAAGAAAAATTGGTAGAAGTGACAGCTGTTTCGGAGATCAGCACATCTCCTCATCAGACTTTTTTTGGTCAGGAATCAAACCGACGGATTTTGTCATCACAGGCGAGTGCTCTAACAACTGAGCCAACGTCTGCCATGCAATCTGTTGTTGTATTATTCAATTTTTTACTAACCAACACTATTAAGTGCGCTAATATTTAGCCGCTATTTTTACTTAATGTTGGGATTATACGTACAGAAACTGGTCGGTTCAACGAATTTTGTTGTTCTTATTTACGTAAGTGCGAGGTACGAATTCGTTATAAATGTTTGCGATGAAATTAAACCCTATAGCAAGCACCCGTCTACGATCGTAGACCACCTTTCATATAAGTGTTATATCTATAGGGTTTCTCTATTAAGCAACTCACGCGAAAGTTTTATCGTTAAAAGTAAACAATTTATATTTATCTTAAGGAGACATTTTGAAAACGATTCATTTAATAGAAAAAGATATGGCGGTCCCTAAAAGAACCAATGACCCGAAAGTGTTGACAAGGGTTGATGAGTTCCCATGTAGTGAAGAAAGCTGAAGGTGAAGAATTTGTTTATGCTGTCGAAGTGGATGATGACAAAGTTGAAGAAAGTGATCTCGAGCCAGGTTCTGAGTTGGAAAACTGGGATCAGGATGAAGATTTGTTGATCGAAGAATTTAGTACAGAGACCTTCCCAAATTTTTATTTTGGAAAGCATAAGTTGACTAAGTGGAAAACTATCCAAATACTCCAATTCGTGTCCGTCCGAAGTAAATTGTACAAAGAAAAACGGGATGGTAGTGTTGATGTTTTCTATTCATCATAGCAATAGATAAATAGAAGGGGGAAAAAAAAAACAAAAAAAAAAGCAGACTACAACTACACAATACGTGAAGTCGATTTGGCTGACCAATTGTGTCAGAAATATGATGTAGCAATAAATATAAATATGATAAACATTTCTGGTATAAATATTTCATGTGTTTACAAAGCCACGAAATTGAAAATAAAACGTGTCATTTTATTAGAAAAGTACGACTGAGCATTGATTTAGCCTAAAATTTAAGTCAGATTAGCAATTCTTCAATTACTAAGAGAAATATGGCAATGATCAAAGTTGCTTCTAGGCGTCGAAAAAGCCACAAATCTGTCTCCTCAATCATATACGGGTCATATATATATACTCGAAGCCAAAACAATTAGCTAAAAGGGCATGTGTATATGCGAAAAGTTTGACTACAAAACTCATATGTGAGAGACATGCACAATTTGCTTAAGTGAACAATAATGAAATACTTTACATATTCTGTAAAATATTTATTTTTACCTGGAACATTACTTTATTTCTATTTTAATGAACTTTTTTATGAAAAAATGTTATTTTTTTCTGAAACTAAAAATTGTTGTTCTGGATAAAATTGCTGTCGAAGATCAAAAAGAATTTTGAAAGATTCAATTTGTGATTAAGTAACATTATAAGATTAAAATTATAAGGTGGAAGTTACACTTTTAGCTTACTAAGAGTATAGGAACAAATTAAGAAATATATATACTTAACGTGTAACATATGTCCACACATAGATCTAAAAAATACATTAATCAATGAATAACCAAGAAACTATATATATATTGCATCGTACACTGAGTGTTTCAATTAATTTGCTTAAATGATGGTTAAAATTTATTTACATACCACGAATGGCAAGAACGAATAAGCCATTGGTTTACATCTCTCAGACACCAAAGTTTCCAGACAAAAAGATTTGAATAAGTAAATGGATACACTAATGGTTGCGCTATATAAATATATACTTGTCTGTACGTATATATAAATACGTGATATGTGTATAAAAATTCATGTAAACGCGAACAAAGTTTAAATGATAATTTAATCTTCTTTGTTTCGCGTCGGTTGTTGACAGATTTTCTTATTTATATTTTCAACAAAGTTTAACGAATAAATCTCTTTGCTATTCTAGCGTTGATGGAACAAAAAATATATAGATAAGTTTTCCATTTAATCAAAATAAATAATTTTTTAAGATTATTTTTAGTTGTTATTATAATATTTATAAAAAATTAATTTTGCTTTCTTCAGTGTTCATAAGTTCTTCAGTACATAAAACAGTTTATGCTCCAGTTAACATTGAAATGCTTAACCGCTTCGTTGTCCTGAATTTACCACTCATTTGACTACTTAAGCACTGCCTATTTTTTACCAAAGTACAATGCCATTCACTATTCTTATACAGATTTTAAGATGTACCTTGACTTGGTGCATCTTTCAACAGCATTCTTAACACTGCTTTCATCTATGTTTCATTCACTTCGTCCTCAGCCACACATTTATCC
Source organism: Neoceratitis asiatica (assembly GCA_030068015.2). Classification (NCBI taxonomy): domain Eukaryota; kingdom Metazoa; phylum Arthropoda; class Insecta; order Diptera; family Tephritidae; genus Neoceratitis; species Neoceratitis asiatica. The sequence continues at coordinate 83,929,590 of CM061524.1, forward strand.
GCTTCTTAAATTTAGCTTTATTCATCTTTTTCTTTCTCCAGTTTTAAGTGACGCCTACGAGCACTTAGTCGCCTAAGCAGGTTAGCACTTATCCACTTCTGTTGACTGAATTTCTATTACCATTGTATCCTGCGCTTCTTCACCTTTCCACTTCAGCTATTCAGCCTTCAAATGTTTAGCTTTTAGTACATTATGTTGTTGCTGTTGTGGTACTACTACTTACAATTTTCACACCTTTTTCATTTTATTTCGAAATTGGCTCTCCTCTCTTCGTCGTTTTCGTACTTTCGTTCTCTTTCGACAAATAATATTTTTAACAAGAAATGCAAATAGAAAGGTGTGTATGCTTATATGTAAATATGCCACTTTAGGAGCCTGTGGGTGATTGTTGTGTGTCTGACACTTTTGATGACAGCGCATCAGCTATTCTGTAACAGTGGCACTTTATGAGTAGGCGAAATATTTTCCTCCGCAAGAAGGTATGTATGAAACTTTGATCGTGTAAGGTATACATGACCATATATGCACATATTTATATAAATGCCTTTTGGCATGTGCATTTAAGCAGGTGACTTCGCTGTTGGCATTTATTCGTACACGTGCAAAGGTGTTGTTTCACTTGTTTCGGTTTTGACTCTTATGATTGTTTTCTGGCGTTGTTGTTGTCGTCGCTTAAACATCTACTTCGTCTGTGACTTCATGTATTTTAGATGACCTTGTTAAGGGCGTGCACGCCGAAAAGTATGCAAACCTGAAGCATTATTTTATTGCCAATGGATGTCAGTGTATGTATGTGCTAATATGTGTAAGGTTAATGATGCTACGTTAATATTACTGCTAACGTTCTTATTGTTGCTGCAGTTTACGGTTTTTGGCAAAAATATGTTAATTTTTTTTGTCTACGAGATTGGACAAATCTAAATGTAATAACGTTATATGATTACAAAAAAAAATATATATATATGAGCTACCGGAACTGTTTTAAAATGCAATTTTGTCATTAAGAACGTTCTTTTAAAAATTGCGTATAGGAAGATGATATGTATTTTAAAACAGGCTTATATGAAATCATGGATTTATGGAGCGATGAATTTTAAAAAAAAACAGTTCATTTCATGATTTTGAGTTACTTGTGCAGAATAAACAATTGCATGCCCTTAGATGCATTTTTACGGATATTTGACGCAAAATCTCGTATCTGAATGAATCGGTTGTATGGGAGATATATGTATGATATAATTTTCCGATTTCGATGATTTTCGGTGTCAATATTTAGTTGAATTTACGAGAGCTGCATGCCAAATTTCACAATCTTAGGTGCTTTAGTGGCTTTTTATAGTATTCCATTAACGTCGATTTTCTGTACCAATTACCTATATAAGTGCGTAGAATACCCAATTAATGATTTTGCTTAGATGTTTTATTGCTTTATTTATGACCAAAATCACTTATGTGAACAAATCGATTATAAGGGCGCTATATGAAATATTTGACTTGAAAATTACTTGAAGTGTTTAAGTAAACTTAAAATACTACATAAATTCATTCGAAAAGTAAGGTATTTTCTTGGAAATATTTAATTTGCCATAACAAACATATATATATACTTAATTATTAAGTTAAAATCAGGCAGAGTGTAATCATGCATAGGCTCTTCACATAAAAATTGTCAAAAATACATATTCTGAAATAAAATATTGTTATTGCATTGTTAGTGCATTTACGCCATACCCTGAAAAAAATTTTATATTCTAATAAATAATATAATAAAATCATATTTTCATTTTTTGCTTTATGTGATATTTTATTATTTGCTTTATGTGAAAGGACTGTTTTCAAAATCTATAAAAACAAATTTTCCATAAAAATCCAGCAGTTGTTCGAATTAGGTTTAGAAAAAACAACGAGTTACTCTATTTATTGAAAAGTCATGAAAATGTACACCACAGAGTAGTTGCCAATTGCCGATAGGTGTTAATCATTTATTTTATTCCTAAAACATACTAAATCTCTTAGAAATATGTGGAAGTTTGAGGATGGTAATACCATCCATCACTATACGTCATATAAAAGAAAGCTGTTTGTAATAAAATTGAGATAATTTAGTGATATTAATTACAGAATATAATTTTTTGAAATCGAACTTTTTATCATAGAGAAGCATTTTCTGCATGCAGAATTTTCAAACTTTTAAAAACTTTTATTATTATTATTATATTTTAAATTTTATTATAATTTAAATTTTTGAAAGTATCAAAGCTATCCAAAATTCAATAACATTTCTGAATTAAAGGTTTTATCAAATATTTGAATTTTAATGCATTCGCCGTTTTAATTTTGTCTACAACTTATATGAGAGGGAGGCAGGCACTGTGTTTCATGTTAATATATGCATAAATAACTAGTAAACTATTTTTCCTATATAAAAGATTATAAACATATTTTTTAATGAAATGAACTTTCAGAAATTATGGCTTAACTGCGATTCTCGATTGATTTTGAAAAGCCAAAAGATGTTCGCAATTATTATTATTTCTAATCGAGTTTCTGGGAGAAGTGTACATACATATATACCAAATTTCAATTATATCGAAACATAAATGTGATTTTTTTGAATAGATCAGTTCCAATCAATATCAGCGCTATCAAATTTTTAGTAAGTCCAATCAAAAAAAATAATTTATTTATTACAACAGATGTTTTCTTGGTTCATATACGAAAAAGATAATGTTGACTAACCGGAAGAAAAAGTGCTGTTTATGTTATCTTTCGGATATCGTTTTCAACCAAATCGCAGTATATGTATATTTAGTGTATTGATTTTGTGTCTTATCAACAATAGATCAGTTCCAGGTCCACTTCAAAAAAGGAGGTTGAATGTTAATCTAACCAAACAGCTAACAGCTACCCAATGCTCAAAACGTATTGAGGATTTTTTGAATAGATCTTTCCCTAGCCCATTTCCTAAAAAAATTAATTTTTCTCCGCTATCCAGACCGATTTCCATTAAAATCTACAAATTTTGTTAATCCTTTTAGCTATTTTGGAGAAGATTCATGACAAGCACACAAATCTATATATGTATGTACATACATACATATGTATATAAAAATCAATGCAAATTTTGATGAACGCCTATAACTTGAGAACCACCAGATCAAATTGCACCAAATTTTTAGGAGTTATTAAGGGATATTAGGAGAAGGTTAAAGCGAAGTTTTCATTCAGATTGGCGCAGACTTTCCAGAGATATGACAATATTAGTGAACATTGCTTCCCATACAAAATACATGCAACAACAACAAATGCATGTAAAATTCAAAAATACGCGCACATTACGTGGTGTTAACAGAGGAGAGAAAGAGTGAAAAAAAAAAAAATTTAAAATGAATTTAAATAAAAGCTTGGAAAAAAAAAATTTTAATCAATATTTTTCGATTCCTTTTCCAAATAATTTCGAAAATTCAAAATTTCAGTTAGATTTTCTTTATTTTTTTTATAGTTGTAGCAAAGCACGCTCGGGTAATATATAAATTTTCATAAGGTGACCCTATATACAAAGAAAAAAAAAACATTTTTATTTTATTACATTTCGTTTTTATAATACATACATGCACAATTTGTTGTGTATATTTCGGTAACCAATAGAATTTGGGGCCGCAATAGCCGTTTAGTTAGTATTGTGTACTACCTTCGGAAGGACAAGGTTCGAATCCTGGTTCGGACCAAGATCCAACATTATAAAGGCTAATTTTTCCAAGACCAAGATCCAACATTATAAAGGCTAATTTTTCTAATTGTGGTCCCCGCCCGGCAGGGGATATCAAGCCCTCAGAGTGTATTTCTGACATGAAATAGAAACTCATCATAAAAATTCATCTTCATTTTGTTCAAGACATGCACCACAAATTTGAGGGAAAAACTCGGCCAAAAATCGCTTTTGCGGTTACAGAGTACCAAGTATATACAATAGAACTCGCGCAAGCACTTAATTGCATTGAAGAACTTCCGTTTTTTAATAATTGCTTTCTCTTGTGCATAACCAATATCCAAGGGGTAGGTGTTTCATTAGGCGGCCGCGATAGCCGAGTGCTTAGCATTGCGTACTGCCCTTCGGAAGGCCTGGGTTCGAGCCCAGGTTCGAGCAACATCAAAAACTATAGAAAATAATTTTTTCTAATTGCGGTCGCCCCTCGGCAGGGAATGTCAAGCCCTCCGAGTGTATTTCTGACATGAAATATAAGCTCCTCATAAAAATTCTTCAGCCGTTCGGAGGCGGCTTAGAATAAACTGTAGGTCCCTCCATTTGTTGGTAAAAACATCAAGACGCAAAACCACAAATTGGAGGAGGAGCTCGGCCGAAAATCGCTTCAGCGGTTACAAAGCGCCAAATATATATATATAGGTGTTTCATTAACAGCAGCGTTAGCACGCTAACAAGAGGGAAGTGATCAAAAATTGGTTGTAAGCGGTGTGCCAAACTGACAACGTAGATAGGGTACCATACGTACCCTACACAGCTTACCGCTGACCAAAACAATGAGATTGTAACAAAAAGCAGCAAAAGTTATTTAAAAAGTCAGCAATAATAGTAACATGCATACGAAGTTATTCACTGGCGAAATTAAAAATGGTAAGACCAATAGGAATGACCATCACGGAAAAAATAACAAATAAAAAAACATGAACTGCCCAGCCGAAAAATGGAACAAACAGACACTGGGTGCTATTGGGTGGAATTGGAGTGACACAATAAAAAATATGCATGGACAACAATACAATTACGATTTAAATAAAATCCAATCACATACAATCACTTTTCATTGTTCATCACATAGTGTAGAGAATGCATTATCTTAATAAGTGCTTAAAAATTTACTTAGACATATGGACGAGTATAAAATATATATGCACATGAAGCCTTCTGCGTACAGCTACAAATGAAGCTATTGGTTTCCGACAAGTCCAAGAGAAGAATTGATACGATGAAGATTGCCGGGTCACACTGAAGCGAAAACAGACTCCCTATCCTGCAACTTTGCGATTGACCACAACTCCGGGTTGGAAGGATATTGGAAGTTGCAGAAGGAAGCGAGACGCATATGCAGAAAAAAGAGAAAGAGGCCGAAATGCATGAGTATGAAGACTATAAGAAGCTGGCCGAAAGACGAGGCGACTACTCAATGGTGAGATGGTGGCGTAAAAGAAGTTTCGCTTGAAAAGAGACAAACTCTACAAGTCGCCCATCATCAAGTCGTCTTGATATATGATACAGATGCGAGGACGATGCCAAAATCCCCTGAGACTGCACTATGAGCGTTTCGAGAGGAGGATTTTGTAGAAGAGTTATGGATATGGCTAGCTTAGGTCGTTCAAATAGATGGAAGTACTCCAGTTTTGAAGGTATATAGGTGGAAAGTGACCTGTTTTCTCTTGGTGTTTCCAAATGGAGTCAAACAGAAAGAAAAAGAAGTGAATTGCGCGTTATTGCTGATTCGGCTATTATCGCATAAGAGATACATACGCCAACTACTTTCTTACAGACAGGTAAATCAAATTTTTTAAATGTTAAACGAAAATGACTAGCATTTGCAAAAATATTGAAAAATTTGTTATATGTATGTTTGTGAAAACCTCTATACAATGACAGCCAGCTCTATTTATACAGTGGATGAATGCATTTATATAATACACATAGGTACATTTTGAAACCATTTAGTATTACATTTAATGTTTAATACATATTTATGCAAAAAAAAAATTAAATATCCCAAAGCCTTCAATACCATTACGTTCAGATAAGAGGTAAAGTTTTCCAAATTTTATGAGAAGTAAGTTTAAAATTAAAATAATTGTCTAATTTCTTAGCCTTGGTATTCAAAATGTAATAATTAAGTAATTTTATAGACAAGAATATTTTAAATATAAGTTGCAGATATATGCGGTCTTTTGTAGTTGTTAATTAAACATTTTCTGTTTTGCGATTGCAATTTTATATATTTAAATGAATTTCAGAGGATTTTGTGATTTTTTTAAATTTGATTATCTTACGGTATTTTGAAGCAAGAATTCTTGAATTTATTACTGCAGATTTAATATTTTCGCCTCCCGGCTTGTATTAAAATATTAGCCACATTTTAATTTGAAATTTTAATTTTTATATTCAATATTCAAAAGTAGATTTATTAAATTTAAATAGTTTTTTATTACGTGTTGAAATATTTTTAGGAAAACTTTCGAACATTTTATATTTATTAGTTTTTGCCCAAACCTGTTGAAGCCCACTCTGCAGGAATCCAAATGTTTATCAGTCCTGTAAGCTAATAAAAGTGCATGAAACTACATTTTCTATAAAATTATATTATTTCAATTTTACATACACATTTTTATACTACGACAAATATTGTGCTTTTGTGCTTCCACTTTGTATTTACATTTTAAAATTGTACACGTGTATACGTTTGTGACACATGTCACCTGGGAGATATGTCAAATGCATGAGCAACCAATTTGAACATTTTTTCAATGTTTTCACTAGTAGTGATATTAGTATTGGAAATTGTACATATACACACATAGTATTTACAATTGGTTTATTCCAAATATTTAATTTGTTTTATTTTACTTACAATTTTCATACACACGTATTTTTTTATTTGTTTGGTGTATAACCACGTACATGCAATTGTTTTTAGTTTAGGCCTTAATGCAATTTATAGTATTTTTAAGCTTTTATTTATTTATTTTTGTTGTATTGCTGTATTTCTTTCAATATATTTTTTATATGTAAACCTATTGAATGGAACATTTATCCCTATACATTATTTTGTATTTGTTATATTGTTTATAAATATATACCTTAAAGTTTCAGCTTCTTTTATATAAATGTGAATAGTTTGCTTTGTTTATGGTAGTTCATTTGTAATGGTTGTGTTTAAAATAATTAATGAGTTTCGTGGCGTTGTAGCACAAAATTTCGAAGTGAATGTGAAATGTATGTATGAATGTACTACAAATACAATTACGGGTAGTTTGTTAATGAACAGAGCATATTACATATGTATATACATATGCAGATGCATTTAGTTTGGATGTCAATCGTTACATATGCACCTTAGACATATCATACTTATCTTCTTTACTCCGCTCTCTTTTAATTTGTACTTTATACAGTGGCGGACAAAACTCTACAAACACCCCCGGTTTTCGTTGAATTGAAAGTACAAAAAGTTTTTTTTGGAAAATTGAACGATACAGTTCAATTCAACTATGACCAAAAAAAAAACCTAAATCCAACATTGACAAAATACTACATATAGTGCCTACATAACTAATTTTAGCGCAAAAACTTGGGTGAATATCAGGTAACATGATCTTTTTAGTATTTAGTTGGTACACCGTTCGCATCAATAACAGCTTGAAGTAATCGTGGCATCGAAGCTACTAAATTTGCCAATTCTGAGGGAGTAATACTATCCCAAGCTTCAATAAGACGTTCTTTGAGTAATGCTGTGCAATCTGATTTTTTCTAATTTTTCTATCAAAAATTCCCAGATATGTTCAATAACATTCAAATCTGGCCTTTGAGGTGGTGTGTGTAGTTGCTTAGAGCATGGTAAAGTAACCGATCCTTAATAATATTAGCCGTACACTTTGGATCATTATCCTGTTGAAAGATCCAGTGTGCGCCAAGCTCCAAACTGTCCACCGAAGGCTTCAGAATAGCTTCCAACCGCTCCCCAAACTATTACTTTGCCGCCACCATGCTTCATTGTTGGTACTATATTTTTGGCGCTAAGTGCAGTATTATCTGACTTTTTGCCAAAAATCCATTCCCTTGTCTAAATGTGCTTTAGCGAACTCCAAGCGAACTTTATGATTTTTTTTTTTAGAAATAAGAGGCCTTTTACGTGGCGTTCTACTGTGGAAGCCGTTATCGTTCAGAACTCTTCAATTGTTCTTGGATGAACACACTTTCTTGTAGAGCTTGCGATGTTTTCGGCTAATTTTGGAGCAGTAAATTTAGGATCATCATTCTCTTCCTTTAGAATAAAGTCGATGTCTCTTCGAGTTAGTCTTTTCGGGCGCCCAACACGCGGCTTTTCTCCGGTGAATTCATTTTTTTCAAACTTTTTTACAATGGTATGTGCATTAGGTGGACTTAATATTAAAATTTTTGAAATTTCACCATACGTTTTCTTCTTTTTCTGTTTTGAATAACCATGATTCTTACCTCAGGGGATATTTCTTTTCGAGGAGCCATCGTTGATGCTCATGTGCTTAAACCACAACTAAAATCAATACTAGCAAAGTAGAAAACAATAAAATAGTAAAAAAAATTTACCTAACCGCCATAACAACACAGAATATCGACATAACTGCTAGTAAACCCGTGGTGTATGTAGACTTTTGTCAAGGATATTTTTGCGTTTTTTCACCATAATTGTTTTATTTTATTTTAGAGGATGGATCTATTTTAAGACATGTGATAAGAAAAGTATTTAAAATAAAACTGTGTACCTACATTTTTCAGCAAGGTGATAGTACTTTCTACTTCTACTTTCAGGTGATGTATGTAGACTTTTATCCGCCACTGTATATGAAAAGACACTGCCACCAAATAAACAATATTTATAACAACCTAGTATGATGACAGGGCGCAGCTCTCTTGATCCATGTTTCCTTTTCTGGTTTGATCGGACGACAATTGTAAATGTTGGTAAATGCAAAAATTAATGAGACAATTTATAAAATATCCTAGTTTTAAACCATTCAATTGTGAAGTGTTAAATAGTTTTATGGGAAAAAAAAGTTAGTTTGCAGACGTAAAACGTGCTCTCAGAACACGATGGAAGTCTAAATGAGGCGGAAAATACTCAAAATTATTATAATGCTCTGAAAGTGGAATTGAGTTAGCTAACATCGTAAGGATACCAAAAAGAACGTGTTGGCTGTATATTGCATTAGCATTTGGCTATAAGAAATATTTTTTCAAAGTTGGTGCTGCATTTGCTCCCTGTTGACCAAAAACAAGGACATATAACAGATAGGAATTTATTCGTCAATATGTGACAATATTTGTATGTCTATATGTTGACGAATAAATCCAATTTTGACCAAAAAGTACGATTTCTTTGTTAGACCCGAAACTCTTCAGTCTATGTATTACAACAACAAAATTTAAACTTATTCAACTAACTCTAAGTATGAAATAAAATGTTATTTCCTATGTTCAAAGTAAGCGTAATGGCGCCGCATTAACCAAGCGTTTAGGTGTGCGTATTACCATACGGAGGTTTTTGGGCTATGGCCAGACCAATATCAAAAAATATCCACGCCAAAAATAACATTTTGGTTGCTATCTATGTTTTGTATTGTATATGTGTATAGGTAGCAAGCGTTTTCACATATTATTTAATTATTTAGATTTTTATTTTAATTTTTTTAATTATCGCTTACATCAGTAAATACTGTAGTATATTGTAAGACTGAAACAATAAGATTATGATAAGAAAAATAAGAAGTGCGTTTCAAAATTTTTTCTTCAATATGTTAGCAAATACTCTATATCCAGAATTTCCATAAGTGATTTCTTTTTGTTAATTTCTCCTTTCATCGCTTTCAGGCATAATTCGAAATTACTATTGTTAAAATTCATTTAAAATTATTCAGTTGAACGTATTTAACAAAACATTGATATTTGAAATTGTTTGTTTAGAAAAAAATTTTTTCTATGAAATTTCAAAATTAATATGTGCGAGTCTGCCAATCAAAAATACATAACCTGTTTTATAATAAATAATTGATTATTATTTGAGTTTTCATTTATTTTTAATAAAATTTGAATTGAAAACTCTATTCTGGCAGACTTGTACAAAGCAAGCAAGAAGAAATGAGAGAAAAACAGATATAAATAAATAAATATGTATCTAAATGAGCATTAACAACAGTTATTTACAAATTATTGCATACTTTTTCATGTATATTATTCCCCTCATCTTTCTGGGTAATCCACTATTAGAAAATTCTGAAAAACCAAGTACGTATTTACATTGCATGATCACACTATTTGAATAATGTTCACCATATTTTTAATACAAGCACAAATTTAATCTTCTCAGAGTTGCTGAACCTAAATATGCATTATATTTTCAAAATGTATCCCCCTCTCCACTTCCCTTCGCCTCACCCGATCACACGCTTCTTTTACAACATATTTACCAATATCATACGAATCTGTAGATAGAAGGAGTTCGGCATGTATATTTTAAGTGCATTTTGAGCAGTAACGCTAAAAAAGTATAAAACCCCCACTTTTCGGCGGTATTTGATGAAAATTGTGTGACTTGTTTTGTTATATTTCCCAAATTTTGTTAAATAAAATCCTTCATGCATTTCGGTATTTATTTTCTTCCTGCTCTGATTCATTTTTTCAGTTTTTTAAAACTGTCACATGTCCTTTATGAAAACTTTTCAAAGCGGTGGCGTAGGCACCGCTTACGCGTTTATAGCGCGCCACTCGTTATTATCTTTGTTGTTTGGCGTCAGTTGGAAATATCAATTGAAACCAGGTTGCTCTTCACCTGATCCTTCCAGCGGAGTGGAGGTCTTCCTCTTCCTTTGCTTTCACCAGCAGGTACTCCATCGAATACTTTCAAAGCTGGAACGTTTTCATCCATTTGGACGACATGGCCTAGCATGAGAACGCACTGCGGTTGTTATCATGTAACATGTTGTGTATGATATCAATATCATCAGCATACGTTAACAATTGTACACTCTTGTAGAATATTGTACCTGGTCTATTTGCAGCTCGTATTATTTTCACCAGCTTCAAATTGAAGAAATCACACGATAAAGAGTCACTCAGTTTGAAGGCTCGGTTGGTATCGTACGGCTCGGAAATGTCTTTCCACAATTCTGACTCCACTTCTGGTATTATCATAATAGCCATATGAGTTTTGTGGGGTTATCAAACTCAGGCATAGCGGCGTAGAGACTGTTTCTAATCGTTCTGTCAAAGACAGCTTTAAAATCGTGTGTTGATTCCTTGCCCTCGGGTCTTTTCCAAGATTTGGCGCATGGTGAATATTTGGACAATGGTGGATTTGCCAGGTCTAAAACTACACTGATGGGGGCCAGTTTGTTGATGGTATGCTTTAATCTTTCACAAACTTCGCTACATAGGACCTTATATGTGATACAAAGGAGGCTTGGACAGAGCGGTACATAAGGGGTTTATTATCTCGTTCCACATCTTCCTTATATCGAGTTGCAGATGAGTGCTCTCAGACAGCAGGTGTGTACACTGTTCTTCGAAGTCTTTATCTTTTGGAAAAGTGGAATTTGGCCACCTAAAGATGCGTGTATTTGATCTAGGGAATCGGCAAAATATTCATTGGATATTTCGAATGCCATAAACATCACTATTTCATCTATATATTATATTGATTAGTGCTCGTTTGTATGTTTATGTGTGCGATTAGGAATTTTTGTAGAAGGAAGCTTGATACACGATACATGGATTGATCCGAGTAGTAGGTATTCGCAGTATTAAAAGGATGGAACATTATTCCTTTCTGTTTAAAAAATTATAAGTTCATACCAACGTTTGAAGTACAAATCTAGCCCTTCTGTGTGGTTCTGTAGTTTTATAACCACCTATAGTCAACAAATAAATCAAGCGCATTCATAGACACTCCCACACAGACGATTTTAATTATAAAACTTTACATAAAATTAATTGCCATTGTAGCAAAAATCCACTGAAAACAACTTGTAAATTCCAGTCGATATTGGTTTAATGACAATAATGTCAGCGCCTGCATCAAAGGCAATACCCAAACTAAAAACCAATGAACAACAAAGAAAATGTATAGTGTGCACAGTGTAAAATTTCACTCCAAAACAGGAAACCAAAAAAATAAATATACTTACATATATCTAATAAGTATGTATTTATATATATATATAAGTGCTTTACCGAACGGCTATTAATAGATGGATTCATATATATGTATATATGTGTTTATGCGGATACATATTGGTATACCAAGGGGCCCATATTACAATTAAACTATATACTAAATATCTGTTGAAAGCGAATGGGACATTAATTACCATCACTGGTGGCCAATTGACTGAAATAGGCCAAAGTGCGGTGAAAAGAACATCAAGTTATTGAAGGGCATTTAATACAAAAACAAAGTACTTATAAATATACACCTATACAAGAACACATAGTGAGGGTGATTGTGGATGACATCAGGGAACAATGGGTGCACATGATAAATTAATATTATATGGTAATGGTGTTGATGCAGTATTGGTGATAAGAAAAAGATAAAAAAAAACGAAAGTAAATGGACAAGAACCACAAAAGTGGTTAGCTGTTGCATTATTTGGTGAATTCGAATAGATTAAATTTCATTTTTTAAATGAGTGACTCCAATTAATTTTATTAAATCAATAAGTATTTGATAATATACACTGTGTTGCATTAACGACGACTAAAATAATGTATCTACACATACCGCTATTTACTCAAAACGTAATGTAATGAAGGAACAACTAAAATACTAGCAAAAAATATGATTAAAACGATTTTTTACAGTTTTTCAACCAAATATTTTCTTACGGGTCTTACAATCTTTTCAAAACAATTAATATTTCGTCTAGTATCATATCGATTTTTTCAACTTCTGTTTTTGATTTGTCATACTGTACACATTTTTGGGACATCCTTCCTTGGTTGATTTTGATCGGATTAGATCAAAGGAACAATTGTAAAATACTGCATTAACTGCGCATTTCTTTGGGCAGCTTAGGTTTATATACAACTCGAAATTGCCTAGTTGCTAACTAATTTTCATTAGTAATTATATTCACTAAATGCTTCGCTGCTAGTGATCTAGTTCGATGAATGGCGGGGAACTTAGACTATCATTTTTTCCTAATTGTTGCATGTTATTTTTTCTAGAGGATCCCCGCAAAAACTAACCTCTTCGTTAAAAATATTTTACTTGGTTCTTTATTTTCACATTCTTTAGGTTTGATAACCACTTCCTATCAGAATTTTTATAAACAATAAGTTTAGTTAAATAAATAAAAATTTAATGAGAAAAAAATTATGAAATTTCAATGGAAATTTAGGTTTTTATGCTAGATGTGTTTAATAAGCAATTCAGTAACGTTTGGAGAGGCAAGTAAATTATTTAACTTTTTGGCTAGATATCCGAACAGTCTAACATCAGCATGAACCAACGTCTGTTCTGCTTTTACGTAAAATATAAGCTCGATATTTATTCATGCAACAAAAAACAAGCCGGGTTAGATTCAAGTTTGTAATAATATTTTACGATATAAACAGTTAATTAATAATTTTAAATAGTAAATTCAATAGGCGTGTAGTTTACATTGCGTATTACAATTCGGAAGCCCTGAGTTCGAGTCCAGGTTCGACAACATCTAAAATTTTAGAAAATTAATTTTTCTTATTGCGGTCGTCCTTCGGCGTCAAGCCCTTCGAGTGTATTTTTCACATGAAATAAAAGCTCCTCTTAAATATCCATCAGCCATTCGGAAGCGGTTCACTATAAACTGGGTTCTTCCATTTTGTTGGTAAAGACATGAAGATGCAAATCCACAAATTGGAGGAGCAGCTTTACCAAAAATAGCTTCAGCTTTGATTTCGCCAATATTTCGTATAAAAAAGTGTTTTCCATTATGTTGATTTCATTCAATGCTGGCAACAGTCAAATCTAAATAAATATGGCACAAAAAAATCAACGTTTTCCTTCCGACAATGATACCCAGCTCGATCAGATTCTAGACCTTTACAACCGGGTAAGTTGCCTTTACTCAAACAGTAAGAGCACACAGTAACAATTCTTGAAGAGAATATAGCTGTAAAGTTAAGTCTGCATGGTCCAAGAGTGTAATTAACATTACAATAATACGAGGAGAGTCAAAGGAAAGAAAGTGCGCGTAATATTTCTGTCTATATTAAAGGTATCTCCACTAAATTTAATATTAGAAACGTCCACAAACATTTGATAAATGTAAGTTTGCTTATTTGCTATCGTTACCGGTTGCAAGTTGTGTGAACACCAATAATGAATGCTGGGTCTCAAGATGGGTGATGGTGTGGCGAATAGTATGCTCAGAGAAACACATTCTTTACAGAACGTGAATTTTCGTAATAAAGTTGAATGATTTGTTAACGTTTTTCAGGCGTAAGTTTACCATGATGAAATGCCAAACAATACTGAACAAAAATAACATGACAACTTAACATAACTCACGCGTGATCTGTGCAAATTATAGATATGCCAAGGAACTCCTCAAAGAAGTGATTGCCATTACTCTGCCGCAGGACTCAAATGGCGCACTTTCGTATCAAACAACAAAACCTTGAAGCCATGACTATTCCCGTCTAAAATTTGAAGCTGCAGTACTTGGTAGCCCACAGACGGTCCTTAGTTTTTGCAATAGTGACCAAAAGAGATTGTGAAAATCAGACTGTTTTGCTGAAGAGAAGGAACCCGTGCTTCTTATCTCAACAGCAGAGTAGTGTATCATTAACATTTCAAAAGTTAAGATTTTTTTTTTTAATACTTAGGGTAACAAGCTAGGTGTTACGATTGGTGACAGGCAACAAGATCCAATGGAAATAGTGCAAATTGATTTTCTTTCCTTCTGAAATATTTTTTGTACACCTCATAGTTTTAATCTTTGCATACATATGTATGTATATATTACAAAAGAATATTTTAAATTTTTATACGGGCTATTGGAAAATCCACACATCCTGACAGTGCTCTCGCCCGTTAAAAAACGTTGCCCAGTATGCGGCCAACCATCATGGAAATCTTCGTTGAGCCATTGTTCAAACGTCCACGAGAAATACATAGAGACCAGCCGCAAATCTGACAGCTTTAAATATTTGCAAACAGACAGTGTGTGTGTGAATCAAGCTCAATCAACATCTGTTCTAGTTTTACGTAAAACATGTGTTCGACTTTTATTCATGCTGCATATCTAACATCGAATTCTCTCATTTTCGACCTTTTTTTGTATTTTACTTTGCTGTTTGAAAGCATTTGCTGTTCTTCTGTTCTTGTCATTAGACAATCAACTACTGAGGAGAAAAAACTAATTTTTTAAAAAGCCGAGTTAGATTCAAGTGTTAATAATATTCTAAGATATAAGCAATTAGTTGGAATTTAAAAAAAATAATTGTTACCATTAATTTCATCAACATTTTTTTTTTTATAAAATTGTTAACTCAAGCCAACATGCGAAAATATACATACTATGCTTCATCTATAATAAGGATTTAGCATTATTCTTATATTCAAAACCTTCGTGAGCCCACACTTCACTAATCAGCTAAAAAGTCTACTTGTCGCTAACTGTTTGCTATTAACAACCAGTCAACCATATAAATAGGATTCCACTCCACTGCATCTGTAGAAGTGGAAAGGTTTCTTCCACTCATGAACACAATCACCATGACAGTATTTATTTTATGTTTACCCTTAATGGTGGAATTAATTAAATCGAATTAATTTTAGCAATTAACACGGCGAATATCCTCGACAATAGAAGTGCGTACTACAACAATAACTATTACAACACTAAAGGTTGAAAGTCACACAGACAACAAAAACCAACTTTGATAACATTTTAATTCAACGAAATTCGGCTGTACTGATAGTGTACTATGGGGTTTTCCAATAAGAGTGAAATAATTTCTTAATAAAAAAACATACTAATTGTTAAGGAAATTCACACGTTTTTTTATTGAATGTGAAGCACAATCGATACAATTCAGTTCGGAATATAACATCATTCAAATGGCCTCCACGAATTCTTTTGCAGGAACGAATTCGATGAACCCAATTTTTTTTTTTTTTTTTTTTTTTTTTTGAGAAAATCATCTTCTCCGATGTGGCTCATTTCCATCTGAGCGGTGCGGTAAACAACCAAAACTGTCGATTCTGGTGCGAAGAAAATCCACTAATTATTCATGAACAACCATTACATTCATCTAAATTGACAATTTGGTGTGGTTTTTGGTTTGGTGGAATCATCGGTCCGTACTTCTTGATAACCAATTTTTAATGGCCAAAATTGGAAGAAGTTGATGTCAACAAAATCAAGTTCCAACAAGACGTGGCTACGTGTCACACAGCACGTGCAACAAACCGAATTATTACGAGAAATGTTTTGGCAAGGACATTGAATGGCTTCCAAGAAGTTGTAATTTAACACCATTAGACTACTTCTTGTAGGGGTTATTTGAAGTCATTGGTCTTTGGAAATAAACCAGACTCTCTATAAGTCAATATTGAACGTGGAAAAATTCCTCAAAATTTGGAAAAATTGCTCAAAATTTGAGTTCATCGAATTCGCTCCTGCAAAAGAAGTCGTGGAGGGCATTTGAATGATGTTATATTCAGAACTTAATTGTATCGATTGTACTTCACATTAATTAAAAAACATTTGAATTTCCTTAACAATTAGTGTGTTTTTTTTAAATAAATCACATCACTCTTATTGGAAAACCTAATATATACCAGTATTGTATATATTGTGTATATTTATGTAAATTTGTAAATTGTATATTTTATATAAACAAATTATGGTATAGAACTTTTACAACCAACAGTCTAGATGACATTGACTTGCCATTTCGATTGAATAGATTTGTCATTTCGTTGTGTCCAAAAAATGAGACTCAGTGTACATAATTGTTAGAATGTTGAACATAATTGTTAGACCCATTCTCTGATTGAAAAGTACATATGTGCGTAAATTGAAGTTTTAACTAAAAAAATAAATAAATTCATATCAATTCAGTGAATTTGAAATTGATCTAATTTTTGTTTAGAAAAATGTTTATTACTAGTCCGAAAAACGAAAATCAAACACATAAAGGTGTGCATGAGTATTTAATTAAATAATTATGTATGCATACAAATTGTACGCAACAATGTGAATAGCTTTTCTCATATTATTCTAGAAATTATAATTAAAGTTCAATTGGCCACTAAAACCGTTCAGTTATTGAATATTAAATTAATAATAATACTAACATTTAATACAAATTTGGTCGACCATTGAATAGAATATCAAATCATTTGCTGCAATATTATTGATTAAAGAAATTTTCGAGAAATAACTAAATATTTTCCTAAAATCTAAAATTATTGGAATGCTATAATTAAGTTCCATGAGCTTGAAATTAATTTATTTTGCAAATCCAATAATACTTTATTAAAATCGCTGGATCCCATAAAATTGTTAAGCTTTGCTTTCTTTTTTCCAATATCTATAATACATGTAATTAAACATTTATATATATTTTTACTATAATCACAAGCTAAGTCGTAGTAATTGTCTCAGCAAATCCGCTTTTATTATAGACATTTTGTACAGCTACTGATTGATTTCATGACAAGAAACATAATTAACTTCAAATTAGATTCATACATGGCAATTTGATCGGATTTTAGTTGTAAATCCTAGACATAATTCATGCATTCTAGCTAAGTAAGCTAGATGTAAATTAATATTTTAATATCTGAGTATATGCTACAAAAGGATAAATCTAGCTAAGAAGTTACATCAGAAAAGACTAATAGTCCGGTAGAGAAACGAAATGAAGCAGACGAAAAAATTTTCTAATAAAAGCGATTTATATACGCCAATATGTTGAAAAATTGGGAAATACTCGTATATAGTGCGAGTGTAAATACATATATATTCACTTTCTATACAATTATGCAATAGTATAAGCGCTAGCAATCCAAAAATCAATAGCACTTAGCTACTGCCACTACTCAATCGGATTTCTTAATATAAATAGCGGGTATTATCTACTAACAGCAGAAGCTGACGATGTAGTAGCCGGAGTATTGTCAGAGCTTGCGAGCAGTAACACAGCAGGAAGCATTCTCAACAGCTGTAATTTTTCATGCAACAAAGTAGCGGCAAATCAGCTATTCAACCAATCAAGCGTTTATACGAGTATCAACCAAGCAGTAAGTTATTTTACCAATCAACCAAAGGAAGCAATGCGCATCATCCAATCACTTCGGTAAGGAGACCGGGTACTTTTGAATGCGCATTGCTCAGTTTATATATTTACATATTTATATATATATAAGTATATGTATACACACATGTTTATACCCGGTTGTGAGCCTTGTTAGTTTAAATTTAACTACTGAACTCTTTCTAGTAAATACCCGTATAATTTAAATATTATTGAAAATATAATATAACATTATAATTTTGTTAGTTTTACTTGCAGATCCGTCAAAGTGAGCTTTCGCGTGGTTTAAAGTCTGTGCGTTAAACCCTTTTGCGGAGCCCTTATTTTTGGTAGTTTTATAACAGCACTCGTGTTGGAACGTAAACACGTCTACAATTTTTAATTAAATAAAAGTAACCACAAGTAAAAATTAATTTAATTTTTCATTTATAAAAGATAATGTACGTGAGAGTGATTGATATAGATATTGAGCTCGTACCAATGTATCTTCTCATATATCTTAGAAAATGCAGAGAGTAATGTTAACACAGCTTTTTGAAGCGACACATAATTTTTCTATGACATCGCTGTAGGGGTATCCATTACTTTTCACATTCCCAGACATTCCTTTTTCCCACTGGGTAAGTGTATAAATTCGCCACAAGGCAAAATCAAATAAATGCCAGAGCTCAATAAATCTCAATGCTATTATCAATCTAATTTTGTGTCGTCCTACAAATACAAACATATTCTCACAAATCTTGAGTAAGAAAGGTAAATATACACATATATATATATATATATATATCTATATATATATATATATATATTTCTGTCGCTACTCGTGTTTTGGCGCACATAAAAACAGGCTGACAAATAATCATTAGCCCCAAATTACTTCACCTACATAGCATCGTTATTTAAGAAATTTAATTTTGGTTTACTCATACTTATATTTATCTACAACTTTTAGTCGAAACTTCCAAGCCCATTCAGAATGAACGAAACCAGCATACGAATCCGTTGTCAACCCATTTTCTATAAATTTCAGAGACACTTCAAAGTCTGTCAACGATGTCGTTAGCTTTCTTATTAGACTAATTTGTGTTTAGAATGAATATGAATTCAAGTGCGAAGATATTTGTGAACAAAATGCAAATGCGTTGCTATTCTGATATATATTTATGTGAAAAAAATTTACTTTGGAAATTTTTTCAAAATCGAAAATTATTTAATTTGTTAATTTTCTCTTTAGATTATACATAATATTGATCCATATGCATATTTTTAAGTTCATCCTAACTTGTATCAATTATATCCGATATATGCTTGTATCGAAATAATATAAATTTTGATCACTGTGTCGGTGATCTCCTTGGATGATGGAGCTATGTTCATAAGTTCACGTAGGTGAGGAAAGTTTTTGACTGCCATTCACCTGGAGTGGTCAGAATCACTTTCTTTACATATGTATCAAGCAGGTGTGAGTTCAACTACTTTATAAGGATGCGGTTGCGCGACCGTATTATTACAACACAACTCTGTTTTGGAACTCACCACAACTCACTACTTCCGGCCTTAGATCAAGTATCAAAGTATAAAAATGCCTCGGATGAGAGACCCCCTTTTTATTAAGACCCCTGAACACGTTTTAAGTATCACGACTTGAGGACATGCACCTGGATTGTCCGGTGCCTTAATTGGGAAGGTGCCACTAAACAGCTGATTGATGTCCTCGTAAGACTAAGGCTGAAATCACCACAGTCAAAAAAGTGCGATGGACGGGACAAGGACGGAAGAAGGCGAGTCCTTATGAAATCTACTACAGTGGCCATTTAAAGAAGCGCAAATTTGGTGTTGGGCTTGTGGTGGGAGAGAGACTCCGACGCTGAGTCCTGGAATTCATCCCGATGGATGAACGTCTAGCCACAATCGAAATCAAAATAAAGTTCTTCAACATATCGCTGATTTGCGCCCGACAATCCGACGGAAGAGAAGGAGCGCCTAGAACATACCTACGTAAGTACGTACCGCGCCATGGTGGGTAGAGAAGGTATCTTTGGTACAACATTCGGAAAATTCAGCTTCTAGCTACCGTCGGATTGAAAAACACGCAACCAATTCGATGATGTTGTGTTAGACCGAAGATGCGCAGCAAATAATGCATATCAGCAAACACAAGGTTCGGCGTCGAAAAGCCGCAATCAAAACAGACAGTCGTACAGATTTTTACTCGACGTGCACTATATAGGGGAACTGTAAAATTACATCTCAAGCTCCCTACATACCGTTGCTGCAGAAACAATTGGATTTTGACAGGGCAAAAGAAAGAGCTGGTACGTTCAGTATTGATGTGCTGCAGTGGAGAGAAAACATACTTCCTACCTCGCAACTTTTCGATCGAAAACAACACGAGCGGGGTGATATAGATAGCGAGAGCTGAAGAGGGAAACGGGGCGCACGAAAAAATGGAGTGGCCGAAATGCGTGAGTATGAAGACCTTGAGAAGCTAGCCGGAAAGGGTAGTGCTCGAAAATTCTATGAGAAGAAACTGAAAATTACAGAAGGTTTTAAGGCCGAAGCATGCCCATTAGGAACCAAGGAGATAACTGAAGTGCAGAGCATTCTTAATTTATGGGAGCACTTCTCCAACGTGCTGAACGGCAGTGAAAGTGCGATATTCGGAGATAGTTAACTCGAAGTCCCAATTGAAAATGATAAAATATGTATTGCATTACCCGACTCCGACGAAGTATGAATAGCGATTTCCCGCTTAAAAATTAACAAGGCGGCGAAAGCCGACATCTTACCGGCTGAGCTATTCAAATATGCCGGCGGACTGACAAGGTGCATGCATCAGCTTCTTTGCAGAATATGTTCGGACAAACGCATGCCCATAATTGGCCATACAACCGTACCATGAGTTCTGCTTCCTCTAGGTTAGGTTAGAAAGAAGTTAAACGAATGTGTCTCGTCGTGAACCCGGACAAGACAAAGTCATAACTTTGAAGCTGTAAATCATTTCGTCTATCTTGTAACCAGCACCGACAACACCAACAGTGCCAGCCTTCAAATCTAACGCAGAAGTACTCTTGCAGGCTGAGTAGGCAATTGAAAAGTAAAGGCCTCTCTCCTCCTGCTGTATTGTGTAGATGCGTGAACGATATCCAATGAGATGGTAATAGGGGTTTTGAGAGAAAGGTTTTGCGGAAGATTTATAAGTAGTTCAGCAAATAAAAAAACAGCGGCTACGCCGGCTTGGTCATGTAGTCCGAATGGATTAAAGGGGAATACCTCCAATAAGTTGGAAAAATGAAGTTAAGAAGGCGCCACACTGAGAGAAAGATAAGCGAATGGCACGTAATAATTGTATGTACTACTACTACTAAAGGGTGTTTTTTTATAGAGGTATAGAACTTTAAGTTGGCATTACTTTTCAAGATGGCGATCGATTTAACAGCTGTCAAGTGATTTATACTCAGTTTGGTTTGGCAATTTACATTAATAGACTCACGCCTGAACAACGCTTGCAAATAGTGCAATTTTATTTCGAAAATAATGGTTCTGTGCGGAAAACGTATCGCGCACTAAAAAATTTATCTATATGTACATACATACATATGTATGCATATACATATGTATGTACATATGTATATACATACATATATACATATGTACATATACATACATATATGCAGTGTCTAGCAGTTCACCAGTAATGGGAAAATAATAATTTTCACCACCTCACCATTCGTGTGTAGTTGTTTATTTCTAGAGCGCTATGACTGAGTTTTATTTCCTAATAAGCTCTGAATTGCGAATACTTATATGTATATGACAGTTCGTATAACATCGCAGTGTTAAAAAATACCAGTCGCTTATATGACAAATATATGAAAAATGAAGAAGTTAGCACAAAAATGCAAACTAGTAGGATTCCAGTTAACAACTAGTATTTTCCCTGCATGGTTTTTACTCTGAACTTTCAATATTCATAGAGTAGTTCTTATTGTTGTTCTTGTTGTGGTTTTCATGTTAATTAACAGACTACGTAATAAATTTTGCACTAACCGACATCTGGTTGCACACTAAATTTAATTTCTACCCAATTCTATTCATTATATATAGACATACATACATATAAGTGTATGAATGCATAAAATATTCGCAAACTTGGGTGAATTTCTCCAAAATTTCTTCTAACTACACCATCGTCAACATCTCCCCTTATCACGTACTTTTTCTCATCCAATATTATTTTAAATCTAGTCTTGAAGCAAAATTGAAATATACACATACATATGCAAGACTTTACATCACATACTTGTACATTTCTGTCAATTTCAGAAACACATTCTTTTATATTTTCCTACACTTTTCCGATTTTTTTATAAACTAACATCCCTACCACAAATTCAAATTTTTAATGTTTATTTTGTGATCCAGATGGTAGCACTTATGTCTCAAGGCTTTACAATGTGGGCAATGTAAATTTAAAAAACCTCTAAATTTGTATGTATGTGTGGGTGAGTAGCATGGATTAAATGTGATTAAGTTTAGTGTCTGGATTACGGTCAAATTGTGTGATGAAGTAAATGTGTCGGAAGTTCATTAAAATTTAACCCTCTACAATGTGAGTGTGTGTCCATTCATGTATATTTTTACATATGGGAATGCGTGATTAATTTAATAAATTAACTAGTGACACAACCAATTATCTAATAGCTTATTATAAATAAAATTAAAAGGCTTCAATATTAATAATACCGTCTGGAAAGTAGTTAGTTAGTTAGGGTCGATCATTAATTTAATTTAATTAGTTCTACTGTTTATTGCCGATATCTTATTGCTAAATAATTAATAATATTTAACTTTCAGGTAATAATTAATGGTCATTTCTATAGATTCAGAAAACGAAGCTTTGGAGGGATAGGGATAGGGAGGGAAAATTCTCGCAGCGCGTTTTTTAAGAATTAAAATTAAATGTGTTCCACCTCAGCAGAGAATACCAAAACCTCAGATTGTATTTCTGACATGTATTAGAAAGCTACTACAAAAATATAGCGTTGGAAAGCTGCCTGAAAGTGAAGGTCCTTCTATATTTTTAAAAGCATCAAGACCACAAATTGAGGAAGGAGCGCGTCCGAAAATCATTTTAGTGGTTATAGAAGCCCCAATTATAGTACATGATAAAATAAGAGTGAAGAATATGTTTAATAATAATCAGATTTTAATTACCAGTAGTAGTAGCTATTGATTTTTTAGTGTTAGAAAATGTTCAGTACAAGCAACAAGAATGACTTTTTTTTACGTTTGTGAAGCTCTAAAGGAATCCCAACTTGGCTTCAAGACCTAAAGATATGTAAAAATGTTTAGCATTAAAATATTGAAATATTCTCAGTAATATAACGGAATATATTTTCCGGAAGCAATAAGAAAACCATTATCGAATCTGTATGTCAATATATATATGATAGAAATACTCATAGCTGAATATATGCTACATTATAGCTTACCCATTTGAGTAAAGCCGAGCAGCATTTAATACCAACACTTAATACATATTTCTTTTATATAGTAAACTTTCAGTAAAGCTGAACAGGATAAAGTGCATACAAGTGTATTAGTATACCTAATACAGATGGGAAGGCAACAGTGAGGCAAAAGTTTCTCATATGCATATAAATATAAAGTGGGCAATTTCCGGTATTTTATTGACACACACTGATAGCAAATCAGTTTGAGGAAATAAATGGGCAAGTGAAGTTATACTTCTTTAGGCTCAAAGAGGTTAAACGCAAATCCATATTTTGTACAAATTAATAACGGATGTGCCTAAAATAATTTCATTTTATTTATGATCAAAATAAGAAAAAAATCGAATAAACGAGAAATCAATGAATCAAGAAAATATAAATGTTAAACAAAAACAAAATAAAATTTGAATGGAAACTGTAAATATTTTGTTGTAAATGACAAAAAAAAAAATTACGCCATTAAAAAATATATTCAAAGTATTGTTTCAACAATAGTTGAAATCTGTGCTTAAGAGTAAAAAAACGCACCTCGACATTTCATTCCTTACTTATTTAAAAATTATTCATCAGTTTCCAAAAGTCAAAGAAAACCTTGTAACAAAACTTGGTAACATTCATTTTATCTGCGACTATTTCATAGTTGTACATAAAACTTGTGCTTAGTACTCCATATAAATTTCATGTGCAGTTATATATGCGCGAAAAAACATACCAAAGGTTACAAATTATTTTATTTTACGAATAAAATGCAAATAAGTAGAATTAGCAATGGTCTCGAACATATACAAGTTGGTCAAATTTGTTGTCAAAAGCAAACATTAAGTTGCGTCATTGACTGAGGCGTACATGTACATATGTGCATATGTTTATGTACATATGTGTTTATGGGTATTTGTACAATAATCGACATGTTTACAATTGAATCATTCGCAGTTCGACCGATGGCCTGACACGAACAGCACAAATAACCGGAAAAGGAAGCTCGATAAAATCAAGTGTATATATGAAATGTGAAATAGATAGTGGAGTGCTTCATACACGTATACTTTTGCTATACATATCAATTTATATTAGGGAGACAGCTGATGTCTATTTCCAATTTCGCACCCATAATATACAATAAATTATAATTTTTAACCGAACTAAATTATATTAATTATTAAAAAATAGAGATTCGACGTATTTTATACACATTTCTATAAAGCACAGTTTAAGTTATTAGGGTTGACTTTAATTATATACGTAAATATACGTTAAATATTGTCAGGTTTAGTATACGCAATGTTGTAATACAAATGGATTCAGTATGTACATAACACAGCCTAATACCTGGGTAACGAGTGCGATCAGTTTAATACTCGCTTGATAATTGTTCAATATACATATGTATGCTCTCATAAATAACAAAAAATTTCAAATTTTGAAATAAAATTCAGGGAAAAAAAGATACAAAGCAAGACGTTTTTGCTCAAAAGCTCACGACCTCGTGAATATCGTGTTTGTAAATATTCGTACTATGAACAACGAACTTGTTGTACAAATCCGCTACACCATAGTTTCCAGCTCTAGTAGGTTGTTATAATTTAGTTTTCTTTAAAAAAAATAATTTTTTTACCGACGTATAACTCATACAGCACATTGTTCCATTCTCCGTTGCCAACTAGCAAAGGACCATAATGTTTCGCAAAAATTTTCTTTCGAAAACTCCTGTTGCCATATCATTGGACGTCGAGTTCACGCACGATTCTGCACCATACAGCAGGACGGGTATAATAAGCAAATATATTCCTAAAATTATATTATCAAAGGTTTGAAAATCAAACCTAATTTAAGTATAATTGACAACGATATTTGATTTTAAATATAAAATTTTAGTGAATGGGAAAATAATATTTTATTCATCAATTTTATCAAAATTTTTGTTTATATATGTATGTATATATAACGAAAATTGCATACAGCTACTAAGATAGCATTTGGGTTTGTTATTATATTTTCAAACTCTCGTACATGTTTTAGACACAGCACGAGATAGCCGACAGTGTTGCTTTCCACAACGCATATCATAGTTTGACATAACCACAGCTGGCAACATGACCGCAGACAAATGTTTATGGGTTGTTTTACAAAATAAAAATAAAAATGCACAACAACAAACAAATTCGTACAAGGTAAACAAATGATGTGTTTATGAAATGAGTATATGTAAAAATTCGAATTGCAATATTTTTTATACCGAATTTTTCTGATATTTACTAATAAACGTAGCACTTGTATGCACATACACATGTTAATGTAAATAGGTATATGAGGAAGGTATGCATAAAATTTAAACTCTTTCATGAAAGTGTCCTAAATAAGCTATTAGCTGTTGCGTACTATAATTTTGTGTTAATAAAATACCCACACATATTACAAATAATGCTCTTCGATATGGTTATGGTTAAAGTTTATATTTGTATGCATATGAGCACAACCAATTTTGTGTAAACAGCATTACGAAATATGCAATGTTTATACACATATACGAAGTTATATAAGCTTAAGTCCTAGGATGTATACTTATATGTATGTAGAATTATTTGCTTTTTGTGAATTTGATTGCATTTTTGTTATCTGTGGTCGTATGTTTGTAGGTGCACATGCGTGCATTAAAATGCTACTTGTCAATTCATTGGTTGGTTGCTTGCTTGATTTCATTTGAGGTTAGCAATGCAGAGGCGCCAGTTCGGTTATATAACCGCAACTAACATTGTATGTACGAATAGATGAAAACAAATGCATTCGGAATTCTAATGCAAAATATGCGTAGAAATTGCATATAAATATGTTAGATATTTTTTGATTTTTTCAATGTTTATTACTATACGTATTTAAATATTAGATTTCCGCTCGGGGTTTTCTAAAATTACGTGTATATGTGGTTACTATGTAATATAGTATGTAGAGAGTGTTTTTTTTTATAGAGGTATAGAACTTTAAGTTGCAATAAAACAACGATGAATTATTCGATTGACATGAATTTTATTTACCCGAAAGATAATCTTCTGGCATTACATTTTAAATATGATTTTTGGCATATGACCGCCACGGCTGGCGCGGATGGAGTCCAATCTGGACGTCCAATTTTCGATGACTTTTTCCAACATTTGTGGCCGTATATCGGCAATAACACGGCGAATGTTGTCTTCCAAATGGTCCAGCTTTTGTGGCTTATCCGCATAGACCAAAACGTGAAATTAGGCGGTCACCAAACGTGTCTTTCAATAAATCTATTGTGGCACGAGCTGTGTGACATGTTGCGCCGTCTTGTTGAAACCACATCTCCTGGACATCATGGTTATTAAATTCAGGAATGAAAAAGTTAGTAATCATGGCTCTATACCGATCACCATTGACTGTAACGTTCTGGCCACCATCGTTTTTGAAAAAGTACGGACCAATGATTCCACCAGCCCATAAAGCGCACCAAACAGTCAGTTTTTCTGGATGTAACGGTGTTTCAACATACACTTGAGGATTACCTTCACTCCAAATACGGCAGTTTTGTTTGTTGACGTAGCCATTCAACCAGAAGTGCGCTTCATCGCTAAACAAAATTCGCTATGAAAATCGGGAACAACGGTAATCCCGTTTTGGGCCCACTCGACGAATCTACGCCTTACTTGATGATCGTTTGGCTTCAATTCTTGCACGAGTTGGATTTTGTAAGCACGCAAACCAAGATCCTTCCGCAAAATCTTCCATAAAGTGGATGGACACAGATCCAATTCCTGTGCTCGATGGCGGATGGACTCATTCGGGTCTTCCTCAATGCTACGCTCTACAGTACAATAGCTTCTTCTGTACGCACCGTACGGCGTCTCTGGGGATGCGAGTTATCAATAAGAGTAAACGTGGTGCGAAAACGTTCCATGGTTAATCGAATTAACTGCTCTGATGGACGATTTTGTCGACGATAAAATAGACGTAGTGAGTGATACGTTTTCCGCACAGAACCATTATTTTCGAAATGAAATTGCACTATTTGCAAGCGTTGTTCAGACGTGAGTCTATTCATGATGAATTGCCAAACAAAACTGAGAATAAATCACTTGACAGCTGTTAAATCGGTCGCCATCTTGAAAAGTAATGCCAACTTAAAGTTCTATACCTCTATAAAAAACACCCTTTACATGCATTATTGGATGGAATATTAGGTTATGGTATTTGAAAAATATGATTATTTATAAGTATTATGTTCAAACAGACAATCGCTTTAATCATTATTTTTTGATCGTACATTCCCTTTTGACATCGATTTATGCAAAGTTCGCAAATCGGGTTGTAGAAGGAATCGCTGCCAAAAGAAAATTATCGGCTTACAATGAGACGCGAGAGCAAATAAAGCGGTCGAAGCGCAGAAACAACGACCTAAAGCCAAACACAAAACTCCCTCACGAAACACCAACGATTCCCAAGCCTGTGGCGCTGGTCTGTAAGATAGCCAATATAAATTTATTTGTACCGGTCGTTGACCACAAAAACCAATTGAATAAAATGAGTGCAGATCGAGCTCGTGCAGCCGAATTATCCGTGGGACATCCTTGAATCGACTGAAACTTCAGAATGCCGATCCGAGAAGAAATATTAGCATAACAGTCAAGGTTCTTCAAACTAATCGTGGTCTCAACCGACTCCTTTTAAAAACGATGAATGGTAGCAGGAAAAATGGTTTCTAGACTAAGTTACAATTTTACCACACATACATATATCTCGAGCGTAACAATTACGGTAAGAATAGCAGTAGATATGACAGCTACAGTTATGTAATTACTTATCTCTAGATAACTGGCCGCCATAGTATTGTGGGGAATGAAATAGTTGATAAGATTACCAAAATTCCTATTGGTGGCTGAATTATAACAGGAAATACCAAAAGCACCAAAGATTCTGCGCTCAGCTGCAATGGAAAGAATTTTGTTGGCATACCAATACTTTCTGCCTGGGGAGGAAAATATGGTTTAAATTAAGATATTATTTAAAGGCGTAATAAAGTTTTGGTAATGGGGGATAGCAGAGATTGTTTTGTTATTATTTGGATCATGGTTTCATGCTTTCGTGCGACAATCTGATAACGCTGCCTAATACTATGTCTAACTCCCTCAGTAATTCAATATAAGTATACTATTTAATAATTATGAAGTGCTAAAGCAAATATATAGTATTATACACAATTTCATACCATTTATTTGCACATACCATCGTCTAAAAAGGTGCTAATTTAGCAGAAACTTCACGGCGTACTTTTATTTGCGTCGCGTTTTTCCTAGATTCGTCCAACCCCTTCTTTCAGTACAAATCGTGTCAACAACATAGCAAATTTTCACTTTGAATATTTTCGTCTGTGCCGTTATTATTACGTTACGTGTGGGCATTTTTTTCTTTACTTTTGAAGGATTCTTCGCATATTGCTTCCCAACAAGTTTTATTGTTTTATTTATTGTCATTTTTGTTGTAATGGCTTTCTGTTGTGTATTTGTAGACAATATATTTGTGTGTGTTTGGGAATGAAGGTATTTGCATATTTAGCTGGTCGGTTGCTGGTTTTCGAGTGCGAAATTCCTTGGATACTTTTATGCGCTGGCATGCGGTAATGGTCTCTTGCACAATTTTAATTAAGTGCACAGATTTTTACTTTGCGCGCATTTGTTTTTTATTTCTTGTGTTTTTTATTTATTCAGAAAACACTTCTCAGTTACTATAACTACATATTGGTATATACATACTATTATACAACATATATAAATCATCTACAACAACACATTTTTATCTCCTTTGCCTCACTTCTTTATAATTTTTTTTTTTTTTTTTGGTGATTGTGCTCTGTGACAAGCCTTTTTGGTCGCCAGTAATTAAGTGGTTAGACCTTATTAATTATTTGTCTACCCTGCACGGATTATGTGTTTGGAAGGGCTGAGCTGAGTTTTCAGTAATTTTAAATTAGTGGTCGGAACTTTTTAAGTAATTAATTGTTCTTTTAAGCTATTTCTGGAATCTTCGGGACTTAAATAAATTAGCAGTATGTTCATATAAATATTGAAATGAGTAAAAAGAGTCAAATTTATTTAGATTTTATCATAATTTCAAACATAATAACTTTCCTTAAGTGGAAACATTTCAATATCAAAAAATATAATTTATCTTATGATTTATTTATAATAAAATGTGCACTTGCAAACAGCAAAAAACATATACATATTTTTTGGATACGTTTTCAAAGCTATAAAATAATACCAAGTAGCTTAAAAATGTCATATATTTACCTCAACTTCAAATAAACTTCTAATGCTTATTTTTAAGATATGCATAAGAAGCATAAGAAGGAAAATTTTAAGCCGATTTTTTTCGTAGAAAAAAAGTAATTAGTACAATCTAACTTGCAAATTTTTAAAACATTTCTAAGGGAAATAAATAGCAAAGTAAACAAATTTTAATTTATATTTGTACGAGTACAATAATACAAAATATTCTCAAAAATATTAAAACTAAATACCAATTTGTATGTCTGCATGTTCAAACGACTATTAACCTTAAAAAGTAATCACAATCACAAGTAAAAAACGAAACTATTTCAGTGGAATAGCGCCATAGTTCGAAAAATATAAAAATGGAATTTAAAAGCAATTGCATATTTCACAAGAATGTTTTTTGTACTTTTAATAGCCATCAAATACCAAATAATGTAATTTGTGGCAAAAACATGCACTAATGCTACATATACTTATGCGAGTGTGTGCGTCTAAGCGTTACTTGCATACTGCTGCTTGGCTGTGTAGCCAAATTGCATTTTTATTACAATTTCCTGGGGTTACATAAACGCCTCAGAATACCTATTCAAAGGATGTTCATATGTATGGATATGAGATTGAGAAGCGCTAAGACAATTGAAGGCTTGCTGATGTGTGGATCTCCATGTACATGTGTAAGCATATTCTCGCTTTGGAGCTTGCTTTTAAGTATGTGTGCGACAGCAATAACATTTATCTTGAACGCGTTAAATCAATCAAGTTACGGCACCATTAACCAAATGGCAATGCATGTGAAAATATTTCACCATGCTTGCATGTGTGATTTTTTTTTCTTTTGCACACCACTTTCAATCTATTTTATTTCAAATTCTCCCAAAACTATTTTATTACATTTTTTGCATTATGTTACAATGAGTGTAAAAGCTTCTGTGAAAGTTTTCGACGATTTTCTTCAGTTTTGTTTCTTCTGACGTGCATAAATATTCCGAGAATGGTGCGTTGGTACTATATTTTGTGTTGATGCCACAAATTCCCTGAGCATCAATTGTTTTTAAAGTGCTGCATTACATTATTTTATTTTATTGTGTACATATACTTGTCTGAATGGAAGGGTACAAAAACAATTGGAATGCCTGTGGTTCTCCCATACCAAAGGTATTGCTCGAGTGCTACAGAGTTGCAACTAGTATGTATGTTGTACCGAAAACTGCACTGACATATGATGCTGATATGCAACGTCATCATCAACTGCTCTAGGAGTGTGGGTAGTAAGCGAATGTGACCCTAGTAAAGGTATTCTCATAATCCTTGCTCGACAATCATCATCAGCGTGTAATCATCATTATCATCACCATCACTGTCAACAATAACAATAAAAAAACAACAATTTGTGTTTGAGAAAAAATGCTAATGTTTTCGTACATCAAATACCTAGTACGCTAGAGAGCTACCCATCTATGCTTGTACATTCACATATCACCAACAGTACAGAACAAGAAAAAACAGTTAAAGTTTTGGATAATATTAGAAATGTATTTCCAGCATTCCCGCTGGTATCAACTTGACTCAAAAGCACTAACATTTTACGGCAAACATTTCTTTTCTTTCTTTTTTCTTCTGTTTTTTTTTATTTTTTATTTTTTTCAAAATACTCTCTCAACATTTGGCGTGCGTGCCTGAGGCTTGTGGAGCACGTACAGCCTGCTCTATTCCAGTATACCTCAGCTGTGCCGCTGGTTTCCACCATCGATCTAAACCGAAATTGCACGTTTGTATATATACATGTAACCTGGTATCGACTAAGGTAATATTGCAAGTTATATTCAACTGTCAGTTTGCGTTTCGCTCTATTATGTATGCAAATCATGCAGTTGTGGTACTCACTAATAGAATGAAATGTGAAGTAAAATTGCTTTGTATGTGTAGAAAAACAATGAAATATTATAGGGAGTAGTAAAAAATATCAGATCAGTTTAACGGGTGTTAGGAAACGGCGTACACTTTTATTTTCTCTCTATATCTCGCTTCTTACAATAAATCATATAGCATTGAAGAAGATCTAGATTTATATATACACATATACATATACATATATATATTAATGTATATTATATTGAGGTATAAATTGATAACTAAAATGTTAAAATCTGAAAAAAACAGTATTTCTATCATTGGTGAACCTCTTTGGTGTAGTAGGAGCTTCAATATTCAAACATTTTATTTTACTTACTTATGTATTTTTAAAAGTTTCATAATTTTTAATAACAAATAATTTTACTTGACAGAATGAATAACTAAAGTCTTTTCTAAAGTATTTTTGGTACAATTTAAACAAATGCTTGTTTCTGTCACACATACAAATTTTCATTAACGATGTAACACCGTGCGACTATAAATTTAACCCATAAACCAAGGTTGCATTATAACAATAAACTCCACGCTATTTCAATTGTTTAGGTTAAAACATTTGGAAATGTGATCGTTAAAGAGTTATCAAAATAAATTTTATTTCATTTTTATCAGAAACGAGTATTAAATCTTTACATAGAATGTTATACATTAAAATTGAAGAGTGGGCGCCGAAACGAAACAAAATCATTTCGTTAAGTTTATTTTTTATATTAACAAAATGAACTGATATCATCACTGCCATAAACTATTAAAACAGCACAAATCGGAATGGCAAGAATAGCTATATTTCATTTTGATGCATTAAAAGTAACTTCAACAATTGAAGAAATTTAAAGTTCTCTACGATTAACATCTATAATTAATGTAATAATTCTTTGACAATCCTTATACAGGACAAAATATTTACATGGACAGATATATACTATTTAGTATTTTCAAGATCTAAGGGAATTTCTAAGACCACTTGCCTAATGCGATCTCTCAGAAAACAAGAGAAAGAATGTTTCAAATCAGCGAGGACAGCAGAACCAATTCCATGCTGGGAAGAGTAAAATAAGGCAGAACTACTATATGCTATCTTAGAAAGCTCAGCAGAGTGTGTAAGACTAAGAAAAGGGATATTAAATCTCAGTACAGTTCATGGACAAATAAAACAACGGAAAAAAATCGAGACAGCGTAAAAGTGAGTACCAATAAGACAGAGCAGATAGAAAGCATAGGTGGCACAGATAGACCAGCGCAGATTTTCTTATTATAAATTACCAGGCATGATTGAAATTACTCCGGCAATGATAGGGAATTCTGGTCATAGGGCTAAAAATGTTTCCAGACAAACTATTTAAACGTTTCATACGGAAGGGTATATGTAAAGGGTTTTCCAATAAGGGTAATACGATTTAAACAAAAACACTAATTGTTAAGGAAATTCAAATGTTTTTTATTTAATGTGAAGTAAAATCGATACAATTAACTTCTGCATATAACATCATTCAAATGGCCCTCACGATTTCTTTTGCAGGAGCGCATTCGATGAACCCAATTTTTGAGCACTTTTTCCACTAAGTCAAGTCGTATTTCATGAATAGCACGTTCAATATTGACTCTTAAAGCTTGAAGAGAGTCTGGTTTATTGCTAAAGACCAGTGACTTCGAATAAACTCACAAGAAGTAGTCAAATGGTCTTAAATTAATGTCACAATTTCTTAAAATAATTGAATCTCAAAACTTTTCTAGCAATAATTCGGTTGTTGCACGTGCTGTTTGATACGTAGAACCAGATGTTGATAAGATCAACTTCTTCCAATTGTGGCCATAAAAAGTTGGTTATCATCGATCTGTACCACTCTTAACGGTGCTACCAGCTTCATTTCGAACGAAGTACGGACTAAACTGCTGCACAAACTGATTCACTTCACTATGCACACACTGTGATTCGGTGTTATAGCTGATGTTTGTTTTGAATCGGTTTGGCAAACGAACAACACTCACTCAACAGCAAACGTGCGCAAGCGTTGAGTGACAATGAAACAGCTTCTCTCATGAGCAGTTTGCACAACTCCGATTTTAATTGCCTATCGAGTGATGAGCGAATTAACAGTTACAACACCATAAAATGTTGTAATAACTCTGTTCATTCGATGCATGCGACTGAATCGTTGCTAGCTTGCGGTTTGCATTTACAAAAAATATAAAATAATAAAAGGCGCTAGAATGGAAGGAATAGTAAGTACAATTTATTTATGCGTGTTTTGTTATTTGCTTAGCGTTATTTAGTGATATTTTGTAAATGAAATTATATTTACGTTATAGTTAAATTCGAGTAGCTCCATACCACAAATTGATGATGCCAGTAGTGGGGAAGAAAATTTTGGAGAAATAAAAAGCAAAATTCTTAGTAAGGAGTACCAAATAAGCAAAAAAAGGCGTAGTGCAGTTTGGAATATTTTTGGTAAGATTAAAACCAACACGGGTATTGAATTGGAAAATATAGTGGCTTGCAGAACTTGTTGGAATATATACAATGTATATATATTTTTCCTATGAGAAATCAGGAAGTATGTACTTTAATGCTCAATTACTTGTAACATAAATGTACTTACATACATTATACGGAATAAAAATATATACAAATGTACCTGAGTTAAGAAAACTCTTCTGTTTTTAACTACTCCTTATTTTTTTAAGTGTTAAATTTAGTTAGAAATTTTCCCTTCTTTACAAAATTTTAGTTTGTTTAGAATCGTCTTAAATGTTAGAATCGTCTTAAATGTAATTTTTTATAACCGTATTTTGCGCTTTGTCGAGAAATTGTGCCATACATATGATACTTTGCAAAAAATTAGGAAGTACACGAACATACATATGTGAATTTTTGCAGTTTAGATTATACTATTGCCTTTCGAATCAATTATCAATAAACTCAATTGCCTTTCGAGTTATGTATATAATATGCCGCAAAAACAAACGCCAATTTCTCATCGCTGCAGTGCAGAGATACTCGCTACGGGCTTTGTTTACAAGCTGTTCGACTCATATGCCGAATTATTTTTGTGTATACTAGTAAGCATCAATTTATGCGAGTGGCTTGGAACGCCGAACAGATGAATCGTTGCAGGTGTTTAGTACGGACCGATGGTTCCACCAGACCAAAAACCACACCAAACTGTCAATTTAAGTGAATGTAATGGTTGTTCATGAATAATTTGTGGATTTTTTTGGCACCAAAATCGACACCAAATCGACATTTTTGTTTATTTAAAATTTAAAAGTATTTGGCGAAAAAGATATGTTTTTTATCGACGAAAAAAGGTTCTCAATGCGTCGCGTATATATATTTTTATGTCACATAACTTTCTACAGAGTTTTCCGATTATGATCAAGGTATACCATGTCTAAACAAGAGAATGCCCCCACAAAAAAATTGCGGAGGTAACCATATAGGCAACTCCTGCAGCCCTGTATACAAATATCTAAAAATTAGGATGTGCAACACCATCCAGACCTCAAATCCAATTTGTAGAAAAGTGTACAGATAAAACTGTTCCAAATTTGCAAAATAGAAATTCAAATCGATTATCATATTGAAGAACAATTCAGCTCAGATCAATAATTTTAAACCTTACCCAGTGCATGACACAATTCATTTAGACTATGCCAAACATGATTCAAGACCAACTTAAGGCTCAGAACACATTACTAAACAAAAAATAAGCGTACTTAATATTTGTTTTTGGAATGCAAATCGGGTAAGCCAACATAAATTGGAACTAACACAAATTTTAACAGAAATTTCTAAAGATGTTAAACTCCTGTTCGAAGCGTTCCTGATGAATAAATAAAAATTTTATATGCCAGGGCTCATATCTATACCACAAACAAATACTTATAATAAACCGTCGTCTTAAACACTGTGCCTTACTACGGCCATATGCCACCATTTACGTACAAGCAGCTCAGTACCTTTGAATAAATATGACAAAGAGTGAAATCTCTCAGGCGTTTATTGTCCTTAAAATTTTAAAATCACATGAAACCAATTAAAGGAATTTTCTGATAGCCCAGGGTGAATATTTATAACCGGAGAAGACTACAATGCACAGTACGTCTATTGGTAGTCTCAATTAATGAATCCAAAAATACGTACCATTAAAAAACGTAACAATTTAAAGTGTATTTTAAACCAGGTCAACCAACATATTGTCCTACTGATCGGAGGAAGATTCCCGACTTAATAGACTTCGCTGTCTCAAGAAATATCGACTGGCAATTTGTATCAGCTGTCCCTGTTGTCGACTTTTCTTCTGACCACTCACCAGTTTAAATAAAAATTCACGAGAAACAAGTGATGGTTTCCCAAGAACAAAGACTGAAGAGTAGAGAAAAAAAAGGGCTGAAATACAAAAAACTTATTATTAGTCACATTAGCATCAACCCAATATTTAAAAGTGAAAATGATATTGCTGAATACATTAACGATTTCAATAATATACTCGTAACAAAAACTGAAAAAGGAGAATTAGTAATAAAAAAACATTTGCGGAGAAAAAGGAAATAAATAACGATCTCCTGCCTCAAAGTTACAGAGAAAAATTTAAAAGTGCGCTGAAACAATCAGAAGATCTTAATGTCAAAACAAAACGCAAATATCTAAAAAAAAGTATTTTTAAGCTTCCAGTTGAATTGATTTTGCCAATCAGGGACACAAGTGGTAACTAGACGCGTTGTAACGAAGAAAAGTAAATGGTTTTGCAAAGCATTTAAGTAATGTGTTCCAGCCAAATGATGCAACTAATATTAGTATTTTGCTAAAATCAATAGAGAACGACCTTAAATCTCAGGTGACGATAAAAATATTAACCCTGGATGTTGTACATGCGAATCAACAATTGGACCCAAAGAAATCTCCAGGTTTCTACCTTATCACTGTTCTTTGAACTTTTTAATAACATTCTGAAACTAAGGTAGATTCTGCTGTAGATTATCTTTAAAGATGCAAAGTGGATGCCGAAGTGTCGGGTGCAGTTTACTATGTAGAAAAGTCCGCGCTTATTAGATACCAGGTCATTAGAGCATAGGAGGCAACGAGATAGCCTACAAATGGGGTAAGGAAGAAGTCATTTGAAAAAAAAGCTTATCTCCTCTCAGAGAAGAGAAACTTGAACAAGAAACAAACTAAATTGCTTTGGAGCGTAAAATAGGATGTAGAATAGCGAAAAGTATTAAGAAAACACATTTTAGATGTATGCCGAATTTTTGGTGCGCTTCAACTGAAAGTTTTGCATATAAGAAGTTAATTGCATGTCACATAACTCATGATTTCTCGCCATTTTTTAAAGTTATTTCTTATGCGTATATATCTTTTACCATGATTTAAAAATAAATAGCCTAAAAGTAAAACAAATCATTACGTTACATTTTGTTGGAACACCAGTATTTCGACAAATATTACAGTAATTTATAAAATGAACCATTATAGAAAAGCAGTGAATTACGGCAGAGATACGAATAAATAGAAATATGAATTTGCTGAGAGAATAATTGTCAAATAGATCAAAGAAGAAGTAAAAAGATCGTACAGCGTTAAGTGGCCTACAGAAGAGTAAACCAATGTATGAAATCAGCTTAAATTTATGCGGAGTGCTATGTACTCGTATAAGCAGTTTAAAATTTTGGTATGTATATTTGCGATCTGCTTACGTGTTTGTAGTGTAGTTTTCGATCGTATCTGCGGTTGTTGCAATCGGTTTTGTGTGCGTCGATACACGTGTACACATGCTCGTGCATTTTTGTCAATTATTTTGTGACTTCGTTGAGTTAAAAACAACGGAGAAATGTCAACTATAAATAAATCATCCTTAGAAGACTTCATGGAAATTTATAGACAAAATTATTCTTGCGCACAAGTTCGCACCATACAACACAATCACTCTTTTCCACTGCACATCTTTACTAGCTAACGAACAGTGCCGAATGAAATTTATAAGCCCACTTACATGTTGGTAGCGAAACACCTTAAGAAGATTGCATCAATTTCTTTAATAGTCTGTAGTCCACTTTATAAATGCAGAAATGCTTGCTGGTCAGTAAAAAAACGTTAGCTATGGGATTCGGATTATTTTGTAGTTTTGACTGTATTTGCCACTTCTATGTTTATAATTGGTATTTCAAAGTCTCTATGTATATTCTCGGTGCGTCCGTGAGTTTTCGTAGCGTTATTGATAGAAATCGCTGTATTTTATGGATACCAGTCGAGTGTTTACCATTGTGTACTACCATTCGGAAGGTGAGGACTGGAGTCCTGGTTCGAGCAACATCCAAATTTATAAAAAAAATATTTTTTCTATTTTCAGAGGAGGCTTAGAATAAAATGTAGGTCCCTTTATTTAGAGGTAAGAACATCAAGACGTAAAAACCACAAATAGGTGAAAATCGATTCAGCGGTTACCAAGCGACAATATATATTGGTACACCACTCTTCTGAGATAAACTGTTTTATTTTTATTGTAACATATGAAAGGAAGATCTGATTGAAATTTTAGCAAAACCCTTTTAATTTCAAATGTTTGAGCCACACCAACAAATACTCTTCCAACTCAAATTCATTCCTGATCTCATTCATAATGCAATGGAATTGAGTTTTGGTCATGTAGACGCTGCCCACAAATCAATTTAGAGGATAAAAAATACCAGTTATTTATTTACCGTGATTTTTTAATGAAAAATTCAGTTTAACATTACTACAAATTTAAAGATAACGTTTGATATAAGTAGTATTTGAATATACACAGGACTTCTTTTTTCATATTGTATGCATAATGTTCACCTACTATCCGTTAACATTTTATTGAGTGAGTCTCGAATTATAATAACAGAAAACGGAACATGTTCTAAAAAATATGATATTAAAATTTTTATATATCCATCAAATAATATGCCTGAGCTGATTAAAGAAAATTATTTTTTCTAACTGCGGTCGTCCTTCGGCAGGGAATATCATCTGAGTGTATTTTTGGTATGAAATAAAAGCTCCTCATAAAAATCCTTTCGTTTGGACGCGCCTTTAAATAAATTGTAGCTCTCTTCGTTTGTTTTAAAAATATAAAACCTCCGACGAAAATCGCTTCAGTGGTTTAAAAACTCCAATATGTAACAAACAAAAAGGAAAAAAATTAAATATATATACATATAGACCATGAACATTTTTATTATTATTTCCTCTAAAATATTAAACATTATTTTATATTTTATTTTTACTACACATATTTGTTTACTACATATATTTTTTAATAATATTTAAATTTTTAGATAAAAAAAACTAAATAATTTTACCAAATGCAATTACAGATATTACAATTTTTCTTTGTCACTTCTTTACAACTGTTATTTTTTTCCGATATTTCATACTTTTATATTTACTTAAATTTTAGGAGTTATTCATTCATAATATAATATATGTATATACACATATATAATATGCAAGTACACATACGGGTTATGTTTGCATTGTTTTATATAACAACAAGTGAGTGATTGCAAGTGCACTCACATTGCAAAAATTTTTTAGAGTGTATCGAACCATAGACAAGTTTATGTAACTGGGACTGAAGTTATCGATGCATCTGTGCAATTGAATGGTACTCAACTCAACACTATTGCTTTCTTACATAAAATATGGATGTAAAAATATACTAGAATTATTTGGTTATCCATCTTTTGGAGTTACTTTCTCTGTGAGTTTGTCATTAAAGATTTTTGTGTACGCCTTGCTGCTGACTTTCCTACACTGTAGTTTAGTATATTTTAGTATTTAACATACATATATCATTCACTTTGTTCTGAGAAAGCTGGAGGTGCAGAGAACATGTCGCGAATGACAGATTTTTTAAAGAGTTTAATTCAAGGTTTAACAGGTTCAGCTAAGGAAAAAGAGTTCATTAAATTTTTTTTTGGATTTCATAAATAATTTAGTTAGCTTGTGATATTAAACAAAAGCAATTCATTTGCTTTCCTTTTGGGTTGATTTAGCCGTATTTTGAAAATATATTCAAATATTTATTTATGTGCATGAACCCATAAATATGTCAAATAAATTACGACGCAAGTCAAGTTGCATGTAACCAATCGAATGTGAAAATAACGGAGCGTAACAGTACAAACATTGAAAATGAATAAAATGAATGAAAGTAAAAAGAGAGTACTGACTGGCTGCGCTATGCACTATTATGCACATATTCTGTGGCAACATACTTATAGTTATAAGTATTATGTCTTAATATTTTTGAAGTACATTTATTGTGCTAGTTTTGTACTTTATTGCCTTACATAACCGCACACAGGAACAAACTTCTTGCTTCGATTGCATTCTAAATATTAACTTAAGAATCTCTTTTTTTAACTATTTAGTTGTATTTGTTATTTTTCTTGGCATAAGTTTGGCATTTTTAAGCCAGATTTTGTTATTCGTATATCTTTTGTCAAATATATAAAAATAATGTTTATTTTCCTGTTTATATTTACAATTGGTTCCAGTTGGTTAGATTTGTTTGTCCATTTTTATTGCAAATCAATTATGTGATGGCAACTATTTATTTAAAAAGAAATAACAAGTAAAAACCTAAAATAATAAGAGAAGAAAGCGAAAGCATTAGATCATAGAAAAATGTGAATGTTGTATGGATTTGTTCATAATCCAATTATTTATATAAATCCAATGTTTGTTAGTTGCCTTAAATATAATATTTTGCGTTTTAGCAAAAAATTTTGTTTAAAATTTGCATATTTTCAAACTTTATGTATTTCTCATACGTAATTATTGAAATTTTACTCAATATGAATATTTGCATTTTTCTTACTACACTACCTTCATGCAACAATTTATGCAAATGTCTACACTTATTCTCAGATGTTTACCCGCCAACTAACTATTGCTAAATGCTTCAATATGTACTGAACTTTCCTAAATGCATTGCATTCATCTACGAAGAGAAATGCTCCACAGGTGATATTCAAACCGAAACATCAACTTACGCCCTGTAGTTATGTGTATATATGTTATATGTAGTAGATATAGTTAACTTTACTTATCAATGAGACTTTGTTTTTACTTTTTCCAAATCATTGAAAAATATCCTGTGAGACTATTTTGTTACAATTTAGTTAAAATTCTAAACTCAACTCACCAGTTTAATATACTGCGAACGGAACTACGAGAACTTTTGTTGACCTGCACTAAAATGAATTCAACGTGGCCTATTTGGCCTATATTGTGTACGGTATTCCTTAATGGCCAGTGGGAGTTAGAAATCACCCACACACAAACAGCCACACTAACATACACATGCATAATAGCTGGATATGTATGCAGCAAAGAGAAATATATTGACCATCATAGAGAAAATTGAATTGAAAACTGAATATCCAGCCACTCCTTCAGTAATGCATTGTTTTCCCTTCTTATCAGTCGTA
The DNA here is from genome assembly GCA_030068015.2 of Neoceratitis asiatica. Classification (NCBI taxonomy): domain Eukaryota; kingdom Metazoa; phylum Arthropoda; class Insecta; order Diptera; family Tephritidae; genus Neoceratitis; species Neoceratitis asiatica. The sequence goes on from CM061524.1 coordinate 83,970,833, forward strand.
AACCAGATTTGGTTGGGCGAAATTATAGGTAGGTTGACAAGTAACATAATTGTACATTAGGTCACCTAAGCTGATTGTGGAAAATACTCAAAAGATTGGTTAGGAAGAATTGTGAAGAGCACAATCAAATTATCGGATATTCAATATCTATTCAGCTTGCAAATCAAGAATGAACTATGGGAATAACGGTTTTTTTTTTAAAATAGTTGGAAATAATTTTAAATAAATATACTTTATGAATGACAGAACAGTTATGAAACACGATATTTGTGAAGTAGTTAAACAGGTTAAAAAAGGAAAAAGCCAAACTTAAGATTTTCAAATACGAAAAAAGTGAACATTACTGAAAATACTTCTCAGTTTGTTTTGATTAATTTCGCTGTGAGTTGGAATTTATTCATTTTTTATTTAAATAAAATTATGCGGGAAGTAATAAATTGACAAAATAAGTACATATAATGTAAATATATTCGAAAACTATTATTTATTAATTATTTTGTTTCGAGTCTAAAAACTTTACCATCGCTTGTTTTAGCTTACAAACGATCGACTAATCGTTTTAGGCCTCTTGATGTTTCTATACCTGTGAAGACTTGATGAAAAATCGGCTATTTATTTTCAGTGTTTTTGTAAAAGCGTCGTTTCTTTTTTACTTGTTACTAGAGTTAAATTAAACAAATCGGTGTATTTGGTTCTATTGAACTGGAAAAATATTTTGTCATAAGGTAAATTAAAATTATTCTAGACTTCAAATATACAACGAAGTCAATTCTACGTCCTATTCTATAATTAGACATGAAGAAAAATCACGAAGTGTATAATAAATTTTAACAGAGAGAATAAGAGACGAAATTGACAGAATGTTTATTTGCTTGTTTTTTTTTTCACAACACAAAGGTCTTGTATGGATTAATGACGACATCCTTAAAGCTGCGCCTTCTGAGTTCCAAAAGGGAATTCACAACAAGAAACCCATAGCCATTTTTATGGTTTCATTTTATTGAATTTTCATAATAAAATTTAGTTCGTTATAAGGAACATAATTTTCGTATTAGGGTATGTTTCCAGAACAGGAACTATTCGAATGTAAGCTATTTTAATACAAAAAATTAAATAACCTTTACAAATGTAAGCTCAGTGGAATCGGACGTGTATTCCATACGTTCCAGAAGCTTTTGAACCCAATTTAATTTACAAAAGGTCTGTTGAATGACTTGTTAAGAGACTTAGGTCTTTCTAAAGAATCTGCTCAACTTCTTGGTCTAGACACCATGGGAAACTCCTATTAACTCCATGGATAAAATTTGGTATAGAAAACGTTATACGAAGTGTTTAACATATGAAAAGTAAGTACACTTCTATTCTTGTCGCTCACCCTGTGGTTATATAAGAAATATATCAAAACAGACACTACTAAATGAAATTGGATAAAAAACAGGATTGTTACTTTTATATAGACTTTAAAACTTTTACTTTTCTAATAAATTATAAATCAGGAGTGCGAGTGACGTAGTAATATGTGAAAATTGCAGTTAAAATACATAAGATTTTGATGAATTTCGCTGTGGACTGTGGAACACCTTCTGTTATGCTGGATGCAGAGGTTGGGCAATGGTCAAAAAACCACTCATATCTATCTCACCGAAGTCATATATATCTCACCGAATAGTAAACAAAAGAGAATATAATGTAGCAATGGCATCCTAAATCACTGATCCCAACCCTACGTAATACCTGAGATGGCCTTCAAAAATGGTGGTGAGAAACTACATACGCGTTCGAGAGACTACTTATAGCTCCTAATTTATGCCAAGACTTGTTGAAGAGTATCCTTCGTACAATTCGAGCTGTTCTAGTCGCCAAAGGTGTTTACACTTGATATTAACTGATTGATTTATCTAGGAAATATCTTAAATGAAGTGACATTAAAAATGTATCACTTTGTCTTTTTTTTGCATTTACTTGCTTCTTAAAAGATGGTAGTGCGTCAAAATTACTTGCGGCAAATATCAGTTATAGAAAATGATATAACAATCGCAACAACACTTGAATTAGCGAAATCGAATGCGGTAGTTTTGTTATTACAATTCTTACAGTGGTTATTCACTCATGTGGTTTGAGCGACTAAAACCTGCTAAGGCAATTTTCCACCAACCTCCTCTTTTAAATTTTGGTGTGTTTTAAAAGTTTTTTTTTAGTAAATGGAGGGACTTATGTTTTATTCTAAGCCGCCTTCGAACAAGTGATGGAATTTTATGAGTGGATTTCTATTTCACATCGAAGGGCGATCACAATATATAATTTAAGATGTTGGTCGGGCCAATACTCCAACTGACCTTCCGCATGGTATTATACACATCCCACAGTGTTCTTTCATTTTGATCCATAACTATCCAATATACTCTACTTTCTTACCTGTCTAGTATTTCATCACCTTTAGAGACGATATATGAGCTAGATTATTAAAAATATTGGCCATTTTAATAAAGAAATCGCATCTTTATGAGCGACAAATTATTATAAATACGAGAACAAGAGGAAAAAAGATAAATTTGATAAGCTTAGCGAAACAAAAAGCAACAACTTTCCTTGCAGTAACAATAAAAGCCAAAATATTGTTGAAAACTATACAACACATGCTCCAACTTCTAGCGGTTGCACTGCGGCATGAAATATTACACAAGTTTTAGTAATGCTAGTACCGGATGCCTTTATTACCAACATTTTGAATAAAAAAGGGTACATACTCGTATTAAGAAACACATACATATTTGTATGTTATATCTACATATGTCTGTATTTAAGTAAAAGTTAGCATATACATATTTATGCAGAGGAAAGCATGTTTGTTTGTTTTAGGGTTTAACCCAGTTAGAAGGTTGTTAACACTTGTAAATGTTATAAGTGTTTATTTACATACATACATACATACATGAATATTTGCTCCATATAAATGGTAAGAAATAACTTTTTTATTCCCTTTGGCTTAAACGCTTAATCTCACGTCTGCACAGGCAATCACTGATGTCGTGATATTCATGTCATGAAATAAATTGGCCGTGGAGACCGGCAATTGCTGATGGCTGACAATATATCAGCATATTATTATTACTGCAATCAACTGACATTTGTTTTCTGGTGGCAAGATTATTGATATTTTAAGAATAAATGAAGACGAAGTGATTAAGTGAATGAAAACTGTTGGTTTGTTCTTTTTCCTTCCTCCTCAACAAGTTTTTTTTACATTTGAAAACGTTTAAGAGCTTTACTGCTTAGAACATATTTGGTGGGTGTCATTTCACAAATGATTATGTTAAGCAATCAAATTACTAGCAATTATATGTCAAAATGGCAGTTGGTACGCAATCGATTATTGTATGTGGAGACGTGTGGTAAGAAGAGAGTATGTGCAAGTCGGTTGAGGTCAAGAAACAGTAATAAGCGACTAAATGCTATGATGAATGCACCAAACCTGCAAAAGAACGCCAACTAGGTTACTTTCAACTGGCTTATAATTTGTATTTACTTCACAACACTGATGTTATCTGTCAAAATAAAAAAAAGTGTGTTTGTGACATATTTAAGAGAAAAGCAAAACAAAATTCCGAAGAATCTTTGGTAAATAAACATATTTAGTTAAAAATAATACTTTTTCTTCATTTTTTCTCTTGCATTCTGAAATGTGATACATATTTTAAATGAAATTATGAAGCGCAAATTCATTTACTGTTACATTTTGAAGGGTAACTGAATATTGAAATTTGATCGATTAAAAATATAAGAATCCGATGTGAATAAAACTTTTGATTTATTTTAATTTAAAACAGCTTATTGTATTGTATATTCCTTTTTTAAATTAATTTTAACCTATTATCCAATATATCCAATTAATTTTATTGTTTGAATTTTATGCCATATGTTAATAAGTTTTAAATTAATTATTGAAGATGTTCAAAACAGCTACTTTCAGCCGCTCTGGGCTATTCGGACTTGTGGTTATGAATGCAATTTTATACATTTGGACTAGTTTAACTTCTGAGGCTTAAACAGCGAGTCCTCTACAGAATAAAAGTAATGGTGAGGAGGTGCAGCTTAAGCTTTCACGCAACCGAATCGTGCTCCCTAGTGATTAGATTAGGAAGATATCCATTGGATTAAACTTGGTTGAAATCTAAGAAGATCTAGTTTTTTTTATAATATTGTATGGTTTATTTACTAAATCTGCTATATATAACATGAGTATTTTTTTTTCTAACTCCATTTGAAACGTGCGTAACATAATGAAGTTGATTAGTAGGAGTAGATTTCGTTTTGCAAACCCCATGCTGGGAACTTGATATTAAAGGCAATGGAAAAAGTTATTTGTATTATTAAATGTGAATTGTAGCAATATTTCCTTCAAAAAAGTTAGGTATAACAGCTATCTTTGCTATGTCCCTATAATTTACAATCGAAGATCTACTTATGCAAAGGGCTTATAAATTATATTTTCCAAAGAAAATACCTTGATTTAGAGATGCATTTCAGCACAATATTTAGAAAAGTATGTTGAAATCATGTCAGGACTGTAGCTCAAGGAACTCTTTAAAGCTTTCAACTGACACAACAAATCTCCGGAAGAAACCATTGGGATATTAATTGAGGTTTGCCGATAAAAATGCTCCCTAGTGATTAGACTTTGTTCAAACATATTCACGATATGATGTAAGTTATTCGCTGTAATAGTTTTGTATGCCATGGCGGACGGAAACAAAGAGACTCTGCGTATGGAGTAAATACTCGTTGTAACATTCTGTGTTAAGTTCAAGAGTATTTATTACAAGCTAGATTTTTTATTCAGTGTAATAGCGCATGACTTTCGGTTTTTTTTTAACAAATTCAATTCCTTAAGTACGTTTTGGTAAAAAACTTTAAAATAACTGTAAAATTGCATTTATAAAATTAAGAACGCTTTTTAAACATTACCTTTATAGCCTGACCAAATCAATTTGGATAGTTCCTGATTCAGCATTTTAGAATTAAAGCGTTAATTTTAACTAGATAGAGATTACGTATTACCACTACGAAAGCTGTCTACTTACTTCATTAGTTATCCTTAAAGCAAGATAATAGGTATCCTCTGGTAGAAAATGAGGATCATCGGTGCGGATCACACAAAATTTTGAAATGTTGTCAACATCCTCTAAATGTAGGATTTTATGAAACTTATAGTAGTAAATTCATTTGGTTAAGGCGAAGCTCGGATCGGTAAAACATTGTCCCAGAATCTGGTAGGAATCATTCATCAATGAAATAATACTTTTAAATGAATTAATAAGCTGGATATAAACTGATAAATCTGAATAGGAAGGTATGTAAGATAAAGTTTTATAAATAAAGTCCTTACCGGTGCGAATATTGATATATTTCAATGCAATAGAATCTATGAAAGGAGTTCAAATTTCTTCTGAGGATAAAGACGAAACGATGGCTCATATAAAGATCAATCAACTTGGTATTTAGAACCCTAACACTTTGATAATAGATACTCGGAGAATGAGAACTGATTAGTTTTTTGGTCCCTCGTTCGTTCGCGGAATTCAAGCCGTGTTCCTATCATTTTCTTAATAACTATATGCTCAAATTAGCGTACTATAGCCGCAGGAGGCCAGAATGTATGATGATGATGCATCACAGAAATATGAATTTTAAATGTTTTTTTTATAATTAAAATTAGGTTTTAAATATGATAATTTAGACTAGACACAACAATAGATTTTTTGGATGGAACAGCAACAAACTTCTTGAAACCAGGCTCTAGAAATTACAAGCTATTATTTTCAGCGGTTCGAGGTTGAAGCTCCAATGAAACTTCAAAGGGCCTTTATACCTGAAAAGTGGAAACTTTCACAAATATGGCAGAACTGTCATTGAAATCGATAAGTATGATATTGACATCAAAGCGGGGGCAGCGGTCGTGGGTGCGTTCTTGGCGTTCGTAAAAACATCTTTCGTCACATCGTCCTTCCCTCTATTCTACCACAAGTTCAAGATCAATTCTGCGCTCCTTTGTATGGTCGCAGTAGTAGATTTCACAAGACCCACCTTCTTCCGTCCATGTTCGGTCCATCACACTTCTTGGGCGACGGCGATATGAGCCATTAGTCGAACATCAACCAGCCGCTCAATTACCTACACAAAATTGTCAGCAGGTTTATGTTTGTAGAAAGAAGAATTGCAACGTGAATATCATGGGTGATAATTCACAAATTTATAATGTTAATCAGCGGCCGCGATAGCCGAGTGGTTAGCATTGCGTACTGCCATTCGGAAGGCCTGGGTTCGAGCCCAGGTTCGAGCAACATCAAAAATTATAGAAAATAAATTTTTCTAATTGTGGTCGCCCCTCGGCAGGGAATGTCAAGACCTCCGAGTATATTTCTGGCATGAAATAAAGCTCCTCATAAAAATCCATCAGCCGTTCGGAGGCGGCTTAGAATAAACTATAGGTCCCTCCATTTGTTGGTAAAAACATCAAGACGCAAAACCACAAATTGGAGGAGGAGCTCGGCCGAAAATTGCGTCAGCGGTTACAAAGCGACAAATATATATATATACTGTTAATTAATTAAGAAATTAGGCATACATATATATATATATATATTGTGGCGAAAATGTGAAGCGAATGTCAGATGAAAGAGAGAAGCCAATCACTGGCATGTCGTAGAGCGTAAAACGAGAAGCTTCGTTATCGAGCACGATTCGATCATTTCAGGCGGTTGGTTGCGAACAAAAAGTGAAAGTTGTAATACAAGTGATTGTAAATAGTGAAGTGAATTGTAAATTCAATTGTGAATTACGGAATAATAAATGAACATTTAATAAATTCTTTATAAAATAAGAAACTGCGAACATAGGTGGTGGCTTTTATTTAATAATCCAGTGATCGGACTTGAAAGATTTGGGAAATCATCGAGGTTAACTCAGTAAAATTGCAAAAATATATTTGTATATAACTGGAAAAATATACAACTAAAATAAAAACACCTCTTAATAATTGTCTCTACATAATAAATATCTTTCAATTAGTAATTATAACTGCAGTCCTTTAACTCCTTTAAAAGTAATTAACGCTATAATAAGGTCAAAAATTGATTATAGGTTGTTTTTATAAAAACAGTAATCAAATTCATTTGGTCTGAAATTAATATATAATTTTGGCATCCGATTATCCATGAGAACATATTGCACCACAAATACTAATAACCATTTTATCAAAAAGATCACCTAAATATATCTGCAGTGTAAATATGTATTGAATGTTCAAGTGAAAAACACGTACCTCTTACTCCATTTAAAAATCGTTCTAAAAAAATTCCATCTTGGTTCTCAAATAGAAATTTCATTAGCAAGAGACTAAGCCAGCTCTCCAGAGATATACCGAAATAAATTTATTTTATTCGTAATAGATACAATGACTGAATACTCAACATTCAGCGTGATGACAGTTAATAGGATTTTAAAACTTGGTAAAAATCTTACTCTTAAGGATAAAACTAGGATGTTTGTTATTCTTCATTGATTCTCTTGATTCGATAAAAGGTCTAAACAAATGCAATACTTACCCCAAAGAAACAATAATTATTAATAAATTATTTTCAAAAGATTACTTTGCTCTGTTTGCCATGACCATGTGAAAAAGCTTAAATGATGCCACTCCTAATAACTAGCAATAATAATATCCTTATATTAAACCACTTATCTAAACTATATGTGCTAATAACTACATGAAAATTTTCAGGAATATCTCTTTCTTCTACCAAAGAAGTAATTGCAATCAAAATAATATTGATATTAAAAGCTTTTGCTTATCTTGTGAAACTCCTAAGATGCTTCCATTAACATTTGTACGATATGTCTTAATCAAAATTTTGCAGCTTTTGTAATTACTCTCAGAGGGTCTCAGTTGAACACGTAATTTTTAATCGCTACAAATTTTCGCAAATATAATTTTTTATAAAAAAAATCCTTCGAATAAACTATTTGAATCTTAACGAAAATGTATAATTTTAATTAAATTCCCTATTTATAATGTTTACCTTTTGTTTTTATTTTATAATTTGAATAATATTAATTTTTTATATTTGTTACTTATTAAATTAAAAATTGCGCAAATTCTATAATTTATAAATACATGTATGTGAAATATTGAAATATCTATTAGTTTCAAGATTTTTGTGTAATGCAACAATAGTCCGCTAGGGTTGCTAAGCTAAGTTATAATTTTAAACTCGCTTTTTTAAATTAATAATATATAAAAAATAGCATGTTTTTATTCTGTAATTTAAACTTTTTAAAATTTTGTTTGGTGACAAGTATTTAGTGATATTCAGCACAATATTTAAGATTCTGTGGTTGAATTGCCGCTCACTTAATAGCTAAGAAGGCCTCCTACGATGTCTCTTCTCACTAGTGGTCCGATACAAGCAGCTCCTCTCGATACAAGCAGCTCCTCTTACATATATATATATAAATATATACATATACTTGTACATGTATATAGGAAGCGGTGTAAGAAAATATATTACCACATATCAGTCATGTTTGTAGAGCAAATTTCCACCTACAATAAACACACTTCCACTCACAAAAGTATATGCATATGACAACAAAAATAAAGTTCATTCAAAAAAATAATTTAAAAAAAAAACTATGGAAGAAAAACGAAAAGTGTTTTTCCTCATATTCCATAGAATTTATTTATATATTTTTATGAATTTTTTACTTTTATGTTTTAGCTCTTTACTGCTATGCGGCTGAATTTTTTTTTTGCTTTCCCTTCAACTTTATAGTGCGTATTTTGTGGAAAATGCGGCACTTAAGTGCATGCCGAGCGAAGTGGAACTCACACGCCGTACCGCAAAAATATTATTACATATGTATATGTACATACGCACAGTAACAGGCGAAGTACAACACTTTCTCAACGTCATACTTTGAGAAATTTAGCGTATATTTTTCCCGGATACTCTGATAGTCCTGGGATGAATGCTGTATTTAGTATTATGACATGTATGCATTTCTCCTTCGACCACATATGTTTTGCTTTAGCTTAGAAATTGTTTTATTTTTTTCGAAGTTCTTTTTTTTTTTTTTCTCGATTCCATAGTTATTTTTATGGACTGCATTAGCGCAAAGTGCTTCGGTAAAATAAAAGAAAGCTTCTTGTTGTGAAAGTGACAAAAAGTAAAACATGGGCGTATGGATGTAAGAGTTTTATTTGTTGCATTTTAATGCATCTTAGCGTGAAAAACTTAATAGCAAATATGTAAGCGAAATTTAGTATAATGATTATATATATGTAAAGGCTATTAACGTTAATTGTCAAATTTTAAATTTTTCGTTTTTAACTGATTTTTTATTAAATATATATATAAATTTTGTTTTAGAAATATTTTGAGTATGTAGTGTATGGGCCACTCCCAGGTGAATGGCAGTCAGACACTTTCCTCACTTGCATTAACTTCTACACATGGTTCCATCCTCATTTATTTGGCACTCAAATAACGATCTTCTTTGAGCTTTCGACCTATTTTATATGCTTTCAAATTGCCACGAAAGTTTTTCAATTCAAAATAACTTTTCACATGAATGAATTTTTACAGAACTTTTCACCATAAATATTGCTTCCGAACACGTTTAATTTGACACAATCGGATTAATGGGATTATAAGAGTATCAACACAATCTAGTCGCAAAAACCTCATATACCTTTTTACAATCTACAAATAACTATGTATATAAATATACAGTTGAAGAAAGATGGTTTACACCTTTTTTCTTGTGCTAACGTGTACCGATTCTCATGATACCTAGATCGTATGAAAGGTAAACGGAAGGAGGATCGCTAATATAGGGAAGATCATATACTGACCTATTTGTAATTTCGTTTCTATAATTTGACATATTTGAAATTTGGCTCACGGTTAGCTTTTTGATTAGATTAGCTTGGAAAGTACTTCTTCGTCTGGGAAGTGGGCCAGACCAACCGATTCGAAAAACTCAAATTTAATTTGGTGAGTATATTAATATTTTATTTGTTAAAAAATTCTGGTCGAAAAAATACTTAGCGTAACATTTCTTGCATCGAGTTATCGAAATACTTTTATATCTATGAACAAATTTATTGGTTTGGTACAATTCAATTTTAAGTACAATCTACGGTTTTGATTTCCATATATTTTGTTTCAAAGAAACAATTTTTTACCAGAATTGGTACATTTATAAATTCAAGACATATTCTATATCACTTAAATTACCATAATAAAAGGCCAAAATCAAAAAATGCCATTTTGCATCCTATTAAAAGGACTACTGTTATTTTAGACCATGTCCTATAAATTAAATTAGTGACTTTTTGTATCCAGTTTAAGAGACTAATAGTAACAAAACCCATTTGACTACTTGTGGCTAACTGATGCATCTGATTGAGATTTGTAGCGAAGTGCTCTCTATTTAGGGTTAGACGCAAAATTTTCTGAATTGTGTTTTTAATATTAAATTCATAGATAACAATGTACAGAAAACCTCGCGACAAAAGACAACCAGCAAAGAAGCATAGACAAAAGTAGGAAATAATTGAATTTGCTAACGTCATAGTGGAATTTTAATTTACTTCGCTTCAACAAATTTTCACAGTCGATCCGATAGCAGAAATATCTGTTCCAAGTTTGGCAGCCACGAGCTGTTGGTGACATTCAGAGTAAAATTATTTCTTACTATATTTGTAGAATAACAATAGGAAGTGTTTATGTATGTGCGTGAGTATCGGTTGCCATCAAATGGTCAAATATGCAGTAACATATTATTTGAAATCAATTTCAATAAATTGTCGTAAAATTCTATAGATCATTTTACTAGCATTTAATATTTGACATACTTTGGAATTAATGTTAAACTACTAAATAAGCTCAACTACTAATATAAATATGTAGTTATTAGTTTGAGAATAATTAATAATAATATAATTTCATTACAATTATTAATATTGTCTGTCCAAATAATTTATTACTGACAAATTATTTCTGATGATAGATGATATGTATAATTGAAAAAGAAAAAATACAATTAAGTTGATTTCAAAAGTAAATAGATTTCCAAAAATACAAGAAAAATGTGAGGAGGGGAGAAATCACTGCGGAAATTATTTGAAAAAATAACTTTGACAAAAAAATCAACTACCAAAATATTGGTTGACCTACACCAGAACGAATTTAATTAATAAAATCTCCACCAATAGAATAAAATAAGGAAAATTTAAATGATATTTTTCGCTTTACGAAAAATTTGTTTGTGTTAGCGCATCGGAATTAGGAAAGTTTTCCCACCATTGTTTTCCAACCATTTACTACCTCTCCCCCAAACGCTGACCCTGCAACACTGACGCGTGATAACAAACACCATCTCAGTTTTGAGAGCAAAAGTTTAGCCCTATTTGTTCGTAGTGAAAAAAAAACTAATTTGAATGCCCATCCACTACCTCGCCTAAAATTTTGTTGTTAATACATTTATTTTTTTCAATAAAAGCCGCACGCGAGTGCCAGGCCAGCGTGAAATTTGCTTGTTTTACTAATGTAATGGAAATTCGAAAATTATCGAAAGCATCGTAGGCGAAACAATTCCAAAAAAAATTTTTTATTACCGACAAAAAACAAAATCAAAGTAAACACGTCCGCACGACGCCCAAATGACAGCTGAAAATTTGTGTCACAATATTTCACTGATGTCGCTGAAATGTTGTTTTACGACTACCACTGGCCGCTGACTGCCATGTTGCTGGCTAATGGTCTAAAGTTCCTTGGAAAGAATTTACGTATGTATGAATGTATGTATGTCAGTAAGAAGGTAAGGATTGGTGGGTGTTGTAGAGAAATTTGTTCTTTTTATCTTTTTCCCACCTTCTGGGCAATTGCTGGTAATGTAGCGGAAGTGTAAAAATTTTGCTGATTTACTTGGCTAAATTAAAAATAAACTTTGCGCATTAGTTGTCGTGGAGGATGTGAGTTGGCAAAGGAAATATTAGATTGACGATATTGATTTATTTCTTGACGAGTACATCAAGTGTAAGCTGTGTTTTCTTTTCCATCTCTTTTTATTTTGTTGAACTTCTCTGGCAGTAAAAAATATTTAATAAAATGCACCGTTACTTATTGACTGAGTACTAAATAAAATTGAAAATTGAAAAGAACGGTACAAGACCTTGATGTATGTGAACTTCAAGCTTTCTAATGAAATCTAAACATTAAAATTAATCTTAAGTAAACTTGTAAGGGACAAATTTTAATTTGACCGCCGAAAATAGCTCACAGCGATTACAAAGCTCAAATTACATATATAATATATGTATATAATATATAATGGATACTTTTTTAATTAAGTAAATATGTATTTTTTTCAACAGGCATTTTGTATTTTTGAAAGCTTGATAAAAATTTAACCATTAGCACGGATCTTCAAATTTCTTGAATTTGGAAAATTTTCCATATAATTAATATGAGCACAAGTTGAGAAAAAATTAGAGCAGACTTTCCTCTACCCCTTAAAGATAAGATAACTGTTATTATTACGGTTGGACGTATGTTTAAGTATATATACTTATAGAAATGTTAGTCCGCAGAATTGTAGTTCAGCTGAGCTCCTCCAGCAATTTTGCAACAAATGGAGTGAACTGCAATTTATTCTAAGTCGTCTCCGAACGGCTGGTTCTCAAAAATTATTTAGATTTACAATTCGCAGAGCTTTACCCATTCTGAAATTTATGTTTGAAAAAGGGATAAAATAAAAAAATATGGATAACTATATATGAAATTATTAAAGGTTTAATTAATTAATATAAAAGAATTAAAAGAATATGTTATACATTATACATTACCTTAATAAGCTTGAATTGGTAACATAAGTTAACTGAAATGTAATAGTGAGGGTAGTTCGAGACAATTTTGAAGGCTTAAAGTGAAAATGTTTTTGGAGGATACCATCTATTTCGTAGTAGTTTTCAACCACTCCGTATATATATGAGATTTTGGAATAAATATTCCTTTAAAAAATAAACAACACTATGAACTAAAACAAGTGATTGAATTGTTAATATAATTTTGTATTATTACAATATATAATTCAATATATATATATTATATAATTCAATATATTATTGAAATGGTAATATAATAATTCTAGTTTTTTCAGTTTTTTTTAATATGTGTTTTGGTGTAGGGAAATACACCAGGGCACCGCAAGTATGTTACATTTCTTAAAAGGATTGCAAGACAACTTTAATTTTTTAAGTAATCATATATGCACACATTATTTTTTCAGGCTGTTCCTACAAATAATTTTAAGATATTAATAGGAAATTTTTAAGTAGGTACACTCATATATTTTTTCTTAAGCCATTTAGTTACTAACGATTAATATATAATACGTTGTTTGTAATTTGAAACGTGTATTAAACCACGGAGCTTAATAAACTCTGTCTTTTTCAACTCTTCCCGGGCGTTAAAGACAAACAGCTATTTCAAATTATATTTGAATTTAGTTCCGATACTTATCAATGCTGCAACGATACTCTAGACTATAGTTACTTATTATGTATGATGGCAATTAGAGATATTTTCGAGTAAATAGCATGGTATTACATTTGTTAAGGTTAAGTTTCATATCTCTATTATGAAAGCAAATAATAAAATTTTCGAATATTTTATAATTGAACACAAATCATTATAAATAACAAGAGCAGAATCGATCACATGTGGTTACCTTGCGGAACACCAGATGATACTTCAATTATGTTAGAAAAGGTATCTTTAAATAACACTATTTGTGTTTGTAATTAGATAGGAAGATATCCATTGGATAAGACTTGGTGGAAATCCAAGAAGATATAATTTTTTAATAAATATAACAAGATTTACTCTGCCGAATTCTTTACTAAGCCCCCATATATATAACATCAGTTATTTTTTTCTCCTAACTCCATTTGAAACGTGAGTAGCATCTTCAGATTAATAAGTAAGAGTAAATTCCGGTTTGGAAAACCAATTATTCGAACTAGATATAACGTTAAATGGAAAAAGTTAACTGTATTGTTAATTGTTGATTGTAGCAATAATTGCTTAAAAAGGTTAGGTATAGCAGATATCTTTCAATCGAATATCTACTACCATTCTTATGCAGATGATTTATAAATGGTATTTTCCATATCAAAAGAAAAATACCTTGTTTTATACTCTCAGTACAGTAGCCGACAGAACCCTTTAAAGCTTTCAGCTGACACAACACATCTTTGGGAGAAACAATTGGGATATTAATTGAGGTTTGGCGATAAAAATGCTCCTGGTGGAACAAAATTGTTTCTAGTTGAATGGATCTAGTAATTAGACTTTGTTCAAATATATTCCAGATATAATTAAGGTCACATGCAGACGGAAACAAAGAGACTCTGCGTATGGAGTTAACGAAAACACAAAACATCTTAGGTTTACGTACAATTTTTCTTTTGACCGAATCATAGAAAATTTTTAAACGTTGCCAACATACACTAAATCTAGGATTTTATAAAACTTATTCAGTAATTAATTAATTCCGTTCAGGCGATGCTCGGAGAACTCGGTAAAACATTGTAGAGTACAAACTGAAATGATTTTATCTTCCATTCGAAATAAAAGGAAAATTGAAACCCCCAAGCCCAGAATTCAGTGGGAATCATTCATCAATGAAACAATACTTTCAAATGAGTTAATAAGCTGGATAAATACCGATAAATCCGACTACCGAGGCCTGTTGTATAAATAAAATCATTACCGGTACAACACGGATGTATATAAATCCAATATATGACAGGAGGACAAACTTCTTCTGCAAGTAATGACGAAGAACCGAAAGTGGAACTCCATATCCGATTCTGTTCAAGCGATCACTTCCATAAATTTGATATTTGCTGCACAAAATCGCATTATCAAAAAACTTTTTGACGTTTCGGTTACTAGCTTAATTTTTACACTAACTTCATTCTTGAGTCTTAAGAAGTGTATGCCATACAGTCTGGAAATTATCAATTTCCTTGTACGCAAAATATTTTGTAATTCTTAATAATTCACATATATACTGTGATAACCAAAAATTTTACCAATTGAACAAATAAATGCAGTATATACGGGAGGTGATAGATTAACAAGTTAGCATTTGTTAACAAGTGTAGGGAATGCAAACATATACATTCATAAACTATCGTTAGATCGTCCTAGGGCACGAATGCATTCAATTAGAAGTTTTTATATTGTAACAGAAAACTTAAAAATTCGCTAAATGCAACAATTTTCCGCATAGCTACATAACAAGCTTTTAATAAAAAAATTGCATTTTTTGGATGCACACGTTTTAAAACTAATTTTACGCAAGAATGCATTTGAAAAATAAAACTATGTATGCATGTATGTATACACATATGATGTCGATCATGACAAATTTTTGGTTTTACTCATTTGTTGCACATACATATAGCAATTTTCAAAATGATTTTTGGCACATATAAAATGTATATATAGATATATTTGTATCTATGCATTCACAAACAATATCGGTGCATATAACGCAGTTCTGTTGATTTCAAATGCGAGTTATTTTTTGGTTGATAGTATTTATATACTTGTGTGTGGTTGAATTTCGTCTAAAATCCAATTTCCGTTTCGGTGAACTTATGGTTGAAAATTATGAAATGTCGGAATTTACACTATGAATAAATTCTGTGTGTGCTTGCATTGAAATTATATTCAGAGTGTGGAATATTTGTTGACGTCAATTCCTAAATATGTACATACATTTTCAAATGAATCAGTAGATTCCAAAGGCTACACATTTACAATTTGAATGATTTCACTTCGTCATAAGTATGTATGCATAATATATGCAAGAGCAAAAATAATTATTCATTCAAACTAAAATTTTTCACAATTACTTTTAAATATCTCTCCCCAAAAAAATTTTGTGAGAAAAAACTTTAAAAACTTAGTGATATTAGTTTTAATGTCAAGCAACTTACCGGAATTTGATAAGAAATATTTATGCGGATAAGTCCATTGTATGTTTGGTGTGAGCTCATGTATTAGAGATGAAAATTACACAAGTCTGTTGGCATATAAACAACCCTTGACTAAGATACAAATGCACGAGTATGTGACTTAATATGTATATCTGGCATGGATGTGACTTAGATATATAGTTTCAGTGTACACTGTTTCTACCGCCACTAAAGTTCCAGCTACATTCGTTAATGCCTTGGACAACTCAATATTAATTGCTTGACAACAAACGTACAACTGTTTTGTTGTCTACATTGTAATCTAAATGCCGCACTAATTCCAATGTTACGTTACAAATAGCCAATAGCAAACAGCCTCCTGGCAAGATGGTATTAGTGTAAACAAACAGTCATCTCATAAAGCAGTTTGAATATCGGAATTTAGTTGTTATTTGGCGGTGCGTGCAAGCATTTGACATACATATGTACATATGTACACGTGTCGAGGCATCTTAAAAGCACAATCCTTGTAAACATCGCAAGTTTCGATTTTTAAATGCTTAACAATTATACATATGTATTTATACTTATATATATATGAGATTTTCACGTATAAAAATATCATTCGCACGCACTTTTTCTCGAAGCAGTGACTCATCTTTCGCTATAACAACAAAAATACGTTTATATCTAACCCATTTTCATTGCATATATACAAAGGAAGATACATATTTATATGCCATTCTGTATATTTAAGCTTTATTTGATGAAAAAGTTACATATCTATATTTTAAGATATTGCTACTTAATTTTTCGATAACCTTGAAGATTTGAAGCACTGGAATTTAGTAAGTGATTCGCCAAGAACGAATTATAATTTTTTTTAACATTAGCTTTGAAGAATGAATGTTATAATTTTTATTTTTGATTTTCAATTTTTTTTATTGCTATGATTGTATCCTTAAAAATTTCTTTTTGCTTTTTGATTTATTTTATTTTTTAATATACTATAATTCTGGATAATAATTACTTTCTACTATTATCCAAGGGTTCTGCGTCTTATGTTTTACTTACATACATACATACCTTAAAAATATTGTACTGTGGTTTACTTTTATTTATTTTTAATTATATCAAGTCCATTATTATCTATATCTATAACATTTAGCCATTTTCGGGTAACTGCATAATTCTGTCAGTGTAGAGCTTCTGTGTTCAAGTTCAACCAAGATCAAATTATTTTAGTAAAAAATTATAAAAAAAACGTATTTCTGAGGAAATTTCACCCATTTTCAAATCAAAATAACTTTTTATACGAGTAACAGAACTGGGTTCACAAATAAAAAAATCATTAAAATGTCAGTTTCAGGAAAGTTTTTGGTTTGACACAATGGGATTAGTATAGCCTGAAATAAGAATCTCACACCATCTAGCGAAAACACCATTGAAGACTTTTTAAATTAAATATTTGAGGTTAATAAAATTTTTGTTTTAATCATTTCGATGCCTTGGAAACTGCAAATAAAATACAATTGTAATTTCAGATGCACTTTTTAAGTGGCATTTAGCACCAAAAATGTTTTGTAAGAAACACGTGTAAAGGAAGCGGAGAAAAAAAGGTGTTTATAAAGAAAAACGATTTTGAAAATTTTGTTTTTATTTAGTGTGCGATATGTGTATATCAATTCAAGCTTAAATGTACAATCCATGTTAATGCGATCTCCGTCTGCTTCGAATGTGCGTTTATTAATTCTCCCCAGTCGGCGTTGTTCTTGCGTATATCTTGCCATGATGAAATTGTAAGCATTACTGAATACAATTAAAAGAAAAGTCAGATCATGACCAAAAACGACACTTAGAAATCATATCATCCCTATTGGAAAACACTTTACTTCTCTTCGTTTAAATCAATTTAAATTATTAAATATATAAGGATTCAGTGTAGTCATATCAAACGACTATTATGTTTCTTTTAACTCGTTTGGATCTTTTAACTCGTTAGATTTCAGAAGTAAAATCAAGTCTCGTGAATTAATTGTAATATCACTTGTACTGCACTCCACAGCAATTAATGTATGATGCCTTTATAAATTAATAGTTGATTATCAAAGAACTTTCATTGTGAATTTTCAAAAACCATTCTCTGCAAAAAACGTACTTATAGTATTTTGTTGAAACCCTCACATTTGAATCAAAAAAAAAAAATTGGTGAAAATGATTTTTGAAAAATTCAATTACTAATTATAGTAAAATAACCACACCAGCCTGAACTTATTATTATATTCATGATTTGCTGAAAACTAGCCAAGTTATTAACTAAACGTAATTTGCTAGCTTTTGGCAAGCCTACATATGCATATACATATAAGTACACACAGTTTTATGTATGCACCTGCAGGCATGTGATCATATATTAAATATATTTTTAGTAATTAAAATATACACTTAATACTTTAATTGAATGCGTTTTAATTAATACAGATTCGTGTATTTGTTTTATAAAAGGTGGTCCATTTCAAGGTTCTCTACCTTTTTAAAAGAAAAAAAAAAACACAGACAATTCAAATTTAATTGGGAATGTTTATTATAATTCGATATAATATTCTTTGGCATTTATTTTTTGAAGATTATCAAATGTTGGCCACGGCTACGTCTCAGATGGTCCAACCGTTGAGTCCAATTTTCGATGACTCGTTCGAGCATTTCGACTGGTAACTGCCGAAAGACACGTATGATGTTTTGCTCCAAATCCTGAATTGAAGCGGGGTTGTCCGCATAGACTTAAGACTTTACATATCCCCACAGGAAAAAGTCTAGCAGTGTGATATCACACGATCTTGGTGGTCAATCGACCAGCCCGCAACGTGAAATTATCTGCTCACCGTAGTGTTCTCTCAATAAATCAATTGATTGATGTGATCTGTGGGAAGTGGCGTCGTGTTGTTGAAACCAAATGTCGCGGAGATCAGCTTCAATTCCAGGTATCAAATAGTCTGTTATCATGGTGCAATAACGGTCGCCATTGACGGTTACGTTCTCACCGGCATCATTTTTGAAGAAGTATGGACCGATGATTCCACCGGCCCACAAAACACACCAAACCTTTATTTTCTCTGGATGACATGGCAGCACTTGAATCTTTTCAGGTTGCTCTTCGTCCCAAACGCAGCAATTTTGCTTGTTTACATACCCATTGAGCCAGAAATAGGACTCATCGCTCAACAAAATTTGGCTCGAGAACGTCAGATCTTCTTGGAACTTTTTAAGAGCCCATAGAGCGAAGCGATGTCCCTTGGGAAGGTCGAGAGGCTTTAGTTCTTGCACAAGCTGTATTTTTACAGCTTTGAATTTAAAATCTCGACGTAAAATGCACCAAGTCTTTCCATACGTCAGTCCGAGTTGCTGCAAAAGGCGGCGAATTGACTCTCCACGGTCTTTGTGTACACTCTCAGCTACGTCCGCTATATTGTCTTCACTGGGTGCTGGACGTAGTCTATTCGGTCGAATATTTTTAATAATAAATGTCGGGTCTTATGATGGGTGATGGTGTTGCGTATAGTACGCTCAATAGGCCGATTATGTTGACCATGCTGTTGAGCGAAGCGCGCGAAACACATTTTTTACAGAACGTGAATTTTCGTTCGTTGTTCAGTCTTTATGCGATTAAATACCAAACAATACTGATCAAAAATAACATGACGGCTTGACGAGAAACACGTGATCTGTCAAAAAAATGCTATTGCAAAAAGTACCTCTATTTGGATCATCCTTTATATATGTATATATTATGAAAATATGAAGTCACGTATACGTATTTAGTAAACAAATACCAATATTTAAAGGATTTTAATTAATTTAAGCATTTATGAAAAAATTGCTTAGAGAAGAAATTATGCTAAGTATTGCGTTTATGACAGAACTCTAGATACCCAGATATAGAGCAATGAGAGTAGCTCGGTGCTCGCTCGATACTCATTCATTGCTACTACTCCGCAGAACAAAAAAAAAAAATTTTTATAAAACTTTTTTGGCATTTCAATGATTTTTTTTTAAATATTTAAAATATTTCTGAAAAAAAAATTTAATTTTTTGTCTAATACTCGTTTTCGTGCTCCAAAATTTTCGATTAATGAGCATTAGCAAGTTGCGAGTGCCCGTTGCTGAAATGCAGTTCGAAAATATTTGGGTTTTATATTTTTACTTTTAGATGAAAATTCATACTTTACTATAATTTACAACTTAGAAACATTCTAAGCACCACCTCTGAGACTATAAATTCCTCGAACTCAAAATTTGGCTCTTCATTGAGCCATATTCTGTTAGCAAACTAATGGATTTCAGGCACCTCTTTTTTACAGTTTGCGCACTCACTTCACTAAACTTCGGCTTACAAGTTAATGTAAATAGGCGAAAATATAAGCTCCCATTGCAAATATAACTCCAAGTTGTACCAAGTGAAGTATTTGAATATCAGAAAATTTCAGAGTATGTCCGTTGGGTAACGTGCATTATTTGTGGGCAAGCTATCTCGTAAACTGCACTTATAACATACTGCACTGATAAAAATATTAGTTCCTCTTTATCTAAATTCAAAAACCGTCAAGTTTCAAGGATATGTTATGAAAAGAATTCAAAATTTCATTATAAATTAAATTCAATGGAAAACATTATTTTCGATGAAAAGAGATGAAGTTTAAAAAACTTGTATGAACATGAAAATTATTACCAGCCAGAATTGCCAGCTAAATTTATTTGGCCGTTTTCCGTATATCTGTTTACATGTAAACTAAACAGGGAACGTAATCATTATAAGTAATAAAATAAACTACTCAATGATCATTTATTGATTTTTATAATTTTGTTCACTTGATAATGAGTTTCTACGTAAACATTTAAACAATAATTACTATTATTGTGAGCAAAAAAATATCCTTAAAAAATAATCATAATTTTTTTATCGTTACTTTCTTCGCTCAAAATATCGCTCAAACTCATATTACCTTTTTCAAGGAAATTTTCGGAAGAATTGATATATGACTTTAAAAAATGAATAGTTGAAAAAAGCTGAGCGATATTTTAAGCGATATCAAGTAAGCAAAATTATAAAAGTCATGAAATAAGAAATCACTTCAGATCTTCAAAGAGTACGCAAGTGGAAATCTTCTGGGAGTTCGTTTGTTTATGTGGCTTTCCCAAGTGCATTATTATTATTTTTTTTTTGAGGAAAATACAGATAATCATTATTTACGTTGTCTGAACTTTTGTTATAATTTTCAAAATATAGGTTTATTCATTTAGATATTTTTCAGTACAATCAAAGTAATGCACATCCAAATATACCAAAGTTTTTTCGGTTCGGAAAGAAAATTTATTTTCATCTACAGGAATGGCCGTCAATTTCCACAGCAATTCTAGATGAAGTATTTAGCGAAAAATTCACTAAGAAACAATGCAGTATGAGATGGTGCATTACCATGGTGAAAAACCGTGAGTTGTCTTTCCATAAATCCAGCCTGTTTTTGAAAATAGCTTCACGTAAATGTCGCATAACATTCAAATTGTATTTCTTGCCTTCCTAGTACTTTGAATTGTATTATTAAATTTTGAATTTTATATGCTATGTACATATTTCAAAACTTCTTTGTCCATATGTATATATACACCAGCGCATAGATATTATATTGCCTTCTACATACTCACCTTTGTAGCTTTTTCACACACGAAACTTAAATCAAATTTCAATAAACATGCCGCGCCAACACAAAAACACAATGTCTGCACATAAACGTAAAATCGAATTATTGCGATGCCAATGTAGTAGTAGTAGTAAAGGGAGCCCATATTTACGAACAAAGGTATACGCACGAACAAAACATTTTCAACGCGTAAAATGTAGTGGATATGGGTACTTTCTAAAAACTATACATATGTATGTATATGCTTACATGCACCCTGTAGTGAAAGAGCAGACTAATGTGCAAAAAATTTAGTTAACTACTAACATAGTATTTTGAAGGTGTAATCATACCATTTTGTATTTGGTGTAGCCACCACCAGTTATTAAGATTCTAATACTTGTTGTTAGGAATTAATTAAGCAGATGCAATAAATCAATTTTTTCAAAAAAGAAAAAAAAGATATTCTAGAATTCCACGGGTGAGTTGCATTTCCTGATAAGCTCTACGCTGTATGGTGCTGCTAAATGGAGTGACAAGTGGTTGTCCCAGTAGATTGGGAAGTTCCCGGTTCGAATCTCGCTTCGGGCAAATTTAGTTATATAATTGGTGAAGTGGGAATTCAACGTACATAAATGGAATAGTATTTAGCCAGTATGAAGCTGATGGATATTTGGACAATTGATATTGCGTATGTTGTTGCGTACAACAATTCGGAAGGCCTGGGTTCGAGTCAAGGTTCGAGCAAAATCCAAAGCTACAGAAAATTAATTTTTCTAATTGGGGTCGTCGCTCGGCAGAGAATGTCAAGCCCTCCGAGTGTATTTCTGACATGAAATAAAAGCTTTTCCTAAAAATTCATTAGCCGTTCAGAGGGGGCTTAGAATAAACTGTAGGTCTCTCCAATTGTTGGTAAAAACATCAAGAAGCAAAACCACAAATTGAAGGAGGAGCTCGGCCAAAAATCGCTTCAGCGGTTACAAGCGCCAAATATTCCAAAAATTTGGAAGAAGAAGTAGTTAGTGTAAAAACACAAACTAGTATTTTTCCCTGCAGGGCTTGAAAACGTATATGCATATATTCGCCATTCATGTATAATAAGTGTGCTTGTGATTTGAAAATCAAAGTCAGCAACAGTGTACTTGTAATAAAATGCAATAATCAGCAGCAATTCATTTGACTTTACGGTTGCTCAGAAATGCTGATTATGAGATTTCAATTTCAATTTGTATACCAAAAACAAATATCAAACATAAAATGCTGCTTGAATATATGTATGTATGAATAAAATGGAAGGCGATGTAAACACCTGATGTATGTCTAAATGTCCAAACAAATGTGCATACTTGTACGCATTCTGGGTAAAGGTAAGGGTATGTAAATCATATATACATGCATAATTGTAGATATGTTTCAATTTGTGTATTTTTGT
Source organism: Neoceratitis asiatica (assembly GCA_030068015.2). Taxonomy (NCBI): domain Eukaryota; kingdom Metazoa; phylum Arthropoda; class Insecta; order Diptera; family Tephritidae; genus Neoceratitis; species Neoceratitis asiatica. The sequence continues at coordinate 83,993,994 of CM061524.1, forward strand.
GGGTATTTACCTATATTTGTAAGGCGAGCGTGTGGCGCAATAGAAATTTTGGCAAATTTTGTTGAATTGTTATTTCGAATCTCAAGTGTGTAGGTACATATATGTACATACCAATATACAATATATATGAGTCCATTGTTGTTTTTGTTATTTTCAAAATGTTTGTAGCTTTCGTGTTTTATTAACTTAAATGTAATTGTTTTTGCTCGACAATAGTGTGGACTGTATGTACGAATGCATATGAGTCCAAAGTAAAATCGTGAAGAGGACTTTTAGAGGTAGGGATTAATCTTGCGAACATTCTCTTAAAACAAATTTGTCAATTTTCTAGGTATTTGTATGTGGGAATTGCAGATAAACAATAGTCAGGTTGGCTAAAGTATGTGCGTGAGTGAGTATCTTTACTAACCGAAATCTCCATTTATCAAACAAGCACGTAATAAAGGTGAGAGCGTTTTAATGCTGATCGAGCGTTCCACAAGCAAAGCCAGATGCATTAACATACACATTTATGTTCATTCACATATGAAGACATATACATTGTTAGTTCAAATGTAAATCATAAACGGTGCTTCTATTTACTTTGCGAATCGGTTTGCCAACGTTTTTGCTACTATTTCTATAAATAGTATTTACTCCTCGCCTGAAATGTTCCCTGTCCTCTTCTCCCTCTTTATCTCTGGCTAGTGATTTTCCCTTTCAATTAATTATCCAAACATAACTTATATGTTGCCTCTAGCCAGAAGTTCCATGCGTATGCAGTTATGTATATTATATAACATACAAATAAGTTCTAAGGACATATATACATAGGAGTACACAGCGATTTTTATAGCTACTCATGTAGGAAAGTTATCAGACGCTCCGAAATTACCCAATAAACATACCAAAGTGATACTGTATCGAACGAGAGTAATAGAAACAAGTTTTTTTTTAGAGTTTTTCAAATTAAAAGCAAACTTACTGAAATCATTTTTTTCACATTGTATTCAAAAGGAAATTAAGAAGTTTTACAACTCCATTCTTAACTAGACAACGCCTTGAGTCTAAAATTTGAAAGCTGTTTAAATTACCAGCAAAATACAAAAATTAACTGGCGCTGGACCGTGTTAGCATTTTGAAAATAATTATTAATTAGCGAATTTTATAAAATAATAACAAAAATTGTCAAGAATTTGTTCTCGTTATATTTGCATAATGGCGCCCTCATTTCACATTTCTTCGTAATATTTCAAATTTTAAATTTTTATTCAAGTATTCAAATTTCATATTTAGCTAAATAATTCAAATATGAAAAGAATGGCAGGAACCATATGTGAACCAGTTAGCTTAATAAATAGCTACGTATCATTGGATGCCTAAGAAATTTTTTTTCTGTAACAGAATTAGTTTTAGTTTCGTCATTTTATTTTCAAGCTCATTGAATGTGATCAGCCCGCCGATTTAAAAATACCCGATTAGTCGCAAGCCTATCATACATCACTCGTTTCGCCAACGAGAGGTGAGTCAATAGGAAATTTGAATTCACCGTTCTATCGCACCGAAGTATCGCTTGGAGAATTCTATTATAGGAAACTCGTATCGAATTGTATACGAATTCTTTGTGTTGATTGGGAATAAGCCTATGCAAATATGTACAAGTATATGCGAAATTTGTATGTTTAAATATAAACAAAAGCCACGTTTATCAAGCAGGTGGTGGCGCTTTTGTCATTTATGAAAGTGGCAGCTTGTTTAGACATTTCTACAAGGAAACGTCTTTGATTCGAAGGTTAAATAAAGATGGGATATTAAGAAAATCAATTAATATCAGACTTAATGCGGGGAACATTACAAATTATTGGCACCTGACCATGACATTTCGTGCTAATGAGTGGCTTGAGGTAAAAGTTATACAAAAAGATATATGTTTTGACTGTTATTTGTTATGCAGCTTACATAAATTAGGAAAAATGGTGTATTTTTTATTGTAATCACGTTCGACATGTGGGATGTTAGCTTAAAATAATTTTGTTGCTTTCTATGAGTAAAAGAATCTAGTATGCCGGTGAGTTGCGCGCATTCTTCATTACTCATTATACATAAGTATTTATAAAGTCTGATAGAAAATGTTCTTTTTATTAGGTTGATTATGTTTAAAACTCAAAAATGTCATTTAATATATTCATTTGTTTTAATCGTTTTTATTTTAGTTTATTTTTTTGCTAAGTCTAAAATGGTTTGTATGAACTATTTCCGTATAGTTTTCCAAGTAAAAAAAAATTAAATTATTGGAATTAAACTATATAATATGCTAGTAATTTTGACTTCTTGTGTATATATTGAGAGTGCAATGAATTGAAGAGAAATTCCATAATCACATTTAAATAATTATTAATAATTTTCTTTAAAAAGATATTTGACGGGATTGCAAAGATAATAAAGTATTTATTTAGAGATAAACTACAAGTTGATGTTCACTCCACGAGGTTTTAATCCAGATGAAAGTTTGATATTACAAAAAGAATAAATGAATAAATCATAGACTAATAATTGTACATGAGTGTAAATGACAGTAAGTAAAGAATATAATGACATGCATAGTGTTAGGTAAACGAATATCTTCAACACACGCTTTCAATATGCACGTCATTACATAGATAAACCAAGTCCGATAAGACATATCTCTTGATTTGCTCGCGCCAATGGTTTCGTCATCACATCTGCTATCATCTCCTGTCTAGTTACGTGCTTCAATGAAAATAACCCTGCGCTAATGCACTTTCTCACAAAGTGATGTTTGATATCAATATCCTTGGTACGCGCGTGAAAAACGGGATCATTAGCCAAACATTGCGCAATTCTGTTGTTCACATAAATTGTTATATCGGCGAGTTTTAGGAGACCAATCTCTTTTAAGAGACTACGTAAATACATTGCTTCTTTTGCCGATTCTACCAAACTCACATATTCAGCTTCTGTAGACGAAGGAGCAACTGTGCGTTGTTTTTGTGACTTCCAGTTTATTAAAGCACCGCTGACCAAGAAAGCGTAGCCCGTGCAGCCTCCTCAATCAATATCGGCGTACCCTATTAGCGGTAAATCAGATTTTCGATACTGCAAACCTCTATTGGCAGTACCGGCAAGAAACCTTAAAACACGTTTGGCAGCATTCCAATAACATTTCGATGGATTTGTGACAAACTGCGCTAGTCTTGTCGCGGTATTTGCTATATTTGGCCTTGCTTCGACGGATATGTACATAAGAGCTTCAATTAATTCCCGATACGGACAGATTTCATCAATTGCATTATTCTTACCAAAATTTAACACAGATGACGTAGCTACCGGGTTACACTGGCTCATTCCGAATTTATTTAACAATGCTTGTATGTAGCCACTTAGGTTTAAAGAAATCATACCATCCATTTGATGAATCTCTAATCCAAGACAATGATTTGCTTTGCCAATGTCCTTAATATCAAAATATATCAAAAGTAGTTTTTTTAAGTTATTAATAATTTTCACCTTACGCGACGCAATAAGTACTTATAAGCTTCGACTTGAGTTTGGCATACTACTGCCGACCAGCTTCCTTGAGGCCATGCAAGGCTCTCTTAAGTCGACAAGCGTTACCACCTTCGTCTATTTCTTTCATCATTTTTGATGCTTTACCACCCACATCACCATCACCATTTATCAAATTTTATTGTTATTCGTTGTAAAATATCATACAGGATATTTGGTATTCTCATGAATACCTTTTCGCTCAACGTTCCATTTAGATATGCGCAAACTGCCATATAGTGAGATTCAAATGAACCGACAAAGCAAGTAGCAGTCGAATCGATTCTAAACATGCTACTGGAGCATAAGTACCATATTTTTGGCCGCACCCTTTCGCTACAAGACGTGCTTTGCGTCGCTCAATATTACCGTCGGACCCATACTTATTTGTCAAAACAAAACGGCATCCCACAATATTTTTGTTGTTTTCGAATGGAACGGTAATGTTAATTACTTCACATTCCAATGCGTTACGCCATTCGTCGCTCTCAGGTCCATTCAAAGCATCTTGCAAACTAACCTCAGCTATACCAACAAACACATTATCGTCACCTGCACTATCAATGTCGCTCTCGCGACCATTTTATGTGATGGCTTTGAGTTAAAACGACTACGAAACAGTTTTCGTGGTCTTCCTCTATTCTCCATTCGCATCAACTTCGGCCTATCTGACGCTCTTCCAATTCCTTCTACTTTACAATCAGCAGTTTCTGTTGGTTCACTCGATCTTATATCATAGATTTGAGAATGAGAAAAATCTAAAATTTTACGACAATTGCTGTTATTTTCTTCAGAAATTCTAATCGGCATAGTAGTTCATTGATAGCACTTGTTGGAATCGAAAATAGTTGCTGTTCGCTAACAAACCGTACATCACGCGCACATATTAATTTATGTGCTTTCGGTATCCACACACGATAACCTTTTGCTTCTCTTGGATATCCAACAAACACACCTTCATCACATCTAGGCGCCAGCTTATTTTTATCAGGTATTTTATCAAGCACCATTATCTTTGATCAAAACGATCTGAAGTGTTTAACATTAGGCTTTACATTATTTAGACATTCGTAAGGTGATTTCCCTCCTAGCGTTCTTGATGCACATTTGTTTCTTATATAGTAGGCAGCGGCTAGAGCTTCTGATCAAAAAGAGTGAGTGAGGCTAGATTGCAACAACAAACACCTGGTCATGTCTAGCAGTATTCTATTCATTCGTTCTGCGATTCCATTTTGTTCAGGAGTTCTGGGAACACTTAGTCGTCGAGCTATGCCAGATTCTGAAAGGTACATATCAAAATTATTATTTAAATACTCACGTCCATTGTCGGACTGCAGACATTTTATAAATAATGCCACTTCAACAGTTCGGAACCTTAAGGTCAGCAGTCAACTTGATTTCTCCTCTTTCATTTGATACAAACGCTCCATCTTTGGTAAACGTCACTTTGTGCCCCTTATTGGTAATCTTTGCCACCGAAATTAAATTTGTGCGAAGCTCTGGGAAAAACAACGTATTTTGGAATTCAGCTAGTCGCTGGCCATCTGTGCCTGTCACTGATAAATGCACCGCACCCTTGCCTTGAACATCTGCACACACCTGTTGACTTGCCAAATTCATCTTAGCTTTGGGTGACTTGTTCATCACCTTAAACATGAACTTGTCATCACACAAATGAGCAGTGCACCCACTATCCAATACCCAAACTCGTCTTCCACTTACGTCACCAAGAAACTTTTCCTCTGCTGTTGAATGGTATGCTACGTACGTCTCATCGATACAGTATGGCAAATGCTTGGAATTGTTGGAATCTTTTCCATGAGCATCACTATTATTCCTAGCAGAACAAGAGCTCGCCTTGTGCCCTAGTGCGCCGCACTTCAAGCATCTGAATTCTCTTTTACTCTTCATGAATATCTTCCGATTCTGATTATCTTGCAAAGAATTTCGCTATATGCTTTTTAACGTCATCGCCTTCGTCCAACTTCTGCAACATCAACTGCTTAAGTAAAGTCGCTTTTCGAGCCGTAATTTTTGATGCATAAATCGATTCAAGTTTCAGCCAAACTTCGCGCGAAGTCTCACATCCCTTTACTTGCTTTAATTCGGACGGCTGAATTGCTAAAACCAAATCTGCATTAGCTTTCATGTCAGCCCTTAACCAAGCGCTCCTTGCTGTAGTATCAGTTTCTGCCGGCATCAAATTTAAACCATTTACGTACTCCCACAAATCGTTTTTAATAAGAAATGCTTCCACCTGCATGCTCGAAGTGTCGAAGTTGTGCTAGGAAAGCAACTCGATCCGCGAAGAAGTTGGCACAGTATTTCAGCCATTAGTTCAGTTGTCTCATAGCACCTGCTAACATGATCGGCTTTAATTTTCGGCAAACCTGCTTCTGAATCCTCAATATTATTCATTGGTCATGCAATATTTCAAAATTAATAAAAATTTGCGAAACTGGGCCCATAACCTGGCGGTTAGGTAAACGAATATCTTCAACAATATTGCGAAGTGGGAAAATTTAGTTTGCGCAAGGCCTAGGTCTTATCTATCATAATTAAATCGAACAATTTACAACAAATTTTGTGTGTCCAATTAAACACATATTTAACAAAACTACCAATTATAGAGTATAACACTTTACCCCAATTGTTCTGAAAAGTTTACTACTATCACTTTGTGGTTTTTTATTTTCTTTTTATACTTACTAAAACAGTCATTGATATTAAGTCGGAATAGATACACCCGTAAGCATACAGATTTTTTTACATATCAAAGAGCATTTACAATCAAAGTACATGCATATAAATACATGTATGAATATAAGTAATATAGTATACAAAAAAGCAACGACGTAGCGAAAAAGTAATAACTAAGAAAAACTGCAATAATTGCAAGAAAATCCCATTTAATCCAACCGAACGCGACTTCATCACGCAAAAAATTATGATTTTTTCCCATCTTTGCCGTTCTGACCATAGCTACTCCTAAGCGTTTTATTTCCACTTTTTGATTCGCTACTTAACGTTGTATTTGCCCTTATGCTTTATTCCTTTTTTAGATATTATTTTTATTCATATTTATTTCTCCACATTTTTTTTTTTTTGGTAAGAAATTTTCTCTGTGATTTGCGTTTTATCTCTTTCAGTTAAATATCTTTACTGCAGTTTTTGCACATTATTTCACTTTTTTGCAATTTAGTTATTACTCAACAACTTATTCTTTAGATTGCTCCACACTTTCATTTCTTCATTATATTAAGCTATTGCGTGCTTACATAAGTATACTCGTAATCAAATAATTCTATTAAAATGAAAAACCAAATTGTTTCAGTGGAGTAAAATTCTGGAGATTGTTTCACAGGAGGTATTGTTTAGTTCTAAAACAAAATTTTTTATTTGAGGGATTTTCATATTTCCATATTCGTGTTACTATAGAAATCGAAGTTTATTTATACGCATAACTTGAACTCTTGAGGTGAACAACTGAACATATTAAATGTCCACAACTTATTTGTTTGTGATTTCCTTGAAATACTTAATTGTGGTAAATTTGAAAGAATTTAAAAGTCTTTTATTTGGCAAATAAGAAAGTCAACCCTAAGAGAGTTTAAAAATGAATTATAAAGGTAATTGGTTCAAAATGACATTATAGGTAAAATAACGATGATATTTACATTAAATACAGATATTCTGAAGAAAAACGATTTTCACGGATTTTAGAGTGGTCCAAAAAAATTTTTTTTTCATAATCATAAGTTTAGACAAGCTACCGTTAATAGCATATAAATTTTTTTTTTACGACTCCTACGACAGCCGGTTCTACGCACCGGAGTTGACCCGGATTTTATCCGGCCAAGGGCTGTCATCTGAGCTCCCCGCAGCATGACTCCCAATCATCTTCCCCCAACCCTCCCCCACCCCCATCCAGCTCCACATCCCGTGAGGGGGCTAATCAGCAGCTCTTAGTACCCCGCACAGTCTGCTCCGTGTGTCAGACCATAGTACGGCGGAACGTGACATCAGTCAAATGCAATTCTTGCACTGGCTGGTGCCACTTTCGGTCGTGCTCTGGCCTGCGCACCACTCGTGAGTGGAGTAGTGCATTCGTTGCCCCATGCTGTAGGAGTTTGCCCCCGCCTGTAAACACTACGCAGCCGCCAACTACCACCAATGTGCGGCAACTATCACAGCGGGTTACACAGCTGCAACAGACAAGATCCACGCACAACTCCCTCACCACCCGTGTTACGAACGTTCCCCCGAGACACTTTAGACTCGTACAATTTAACTGCAACGGACTCCAAGGAAAGATCGACGAGATAGTTGACTTCATGAGCCGGGAACGCCTGCCAATAGCCGCGATCCAGGAGACCAAACTGAGCGCCCGCTCAGATCTTCTGAGCCTGGCTGGCTACAATATTATAAGGAAAGATCGCGAACGAGATCATGGTGGAGGCTTGGCCTTCATTTTACACAACACCGTGCAGTATCGTCTTATCGACGGCGACATCGACCGCAGGGATACTACCCTAGAATGCCAGGACATAGCTATCCGGTCAAGCGGTATCGAGCTCGAAATATTTAATATATACATTCCTCCAGTTACAAGTTGCTCAGTTGGATACCGTCCTGATATAGGTGCGCTACTCAGAGGCGAAAACCGTTTGGTTTTGGGCGACTTTAAGACGCACCACGATCTTTGGTATTCCTGCCTGTCAAATTATCGTCGAGGAATGGAGCTGGCGGAACAGATAGACGATTCGACATTCGGTACAATGAATGACGAAGCCCCCACCAGAATTGTGGGCAACTGCCATAGCTTGCCTGACATTACAATAGCTAGCGCTGGTCTGATAAATTGCATAGATTGGCGACCTATGCTTACGCTCGCGTCGGACCATTTGCCCATAGTCATTTCGATTGACAGGCCTCCCGACTTCGTTTCCGTGGGCCACCGGACATTTGTTAACTTTAATAAAGCTACCTGCCCGGCTTCACGGAATTTACTGAGAACGCCTTCAGTGCTCTCCCCACTCCCACCAACGTCCTCTCTGCAGAAAAGATTTTCCGCAAAATTGTCGTGTCTGCTGCCGCCCGCTTCATACCTGCAGGTCGAATCGCGGAAATCCGCCCTAATTTCCCCACCGAAGCGGCGGTTTTAGCGACAAGGCGCGACACATTACGCCTGGCCGATCCCGGCGATCCCCGTATCAGGAAACTCAACGCCGAGATTCGGAACAAGGTAAATATCCATAAGCGGAACAAGTGGGAGGAGCACTTAAGATCCTGCAATCTCTCCTCTGGGGTGACCAAGCTCTGGGCCACTGTCAAATCGTTGTCAAATCCGACGAGACGTGATGATCGGGTGGAAATTTCATTCGGTGATCACGCCTCGTCGGACCCGAAGAGCTGTGCGAGCTATTTTAGCCGGCTTTTTACACTGCACCCTTCGGTCGACAAAACGAAAGGACGAATAACCCGCCGTCTGCGCAAACTGCCGAACACCAGCGCGACGCTTGATTTCTCCAGGGAAGAGGTTCAGGGGGTTATCGGGAAGGCGAAAGCCTCCAAATCCATCGGCCCCGACGGAATAAGCATGCTGATGCTAAAACATTTGGGCCGAGCGGGAGCAGAATATCTCACCAAGCTTCTCAATCTGTCCCTGACCACCCTAACTATACCCGACGTGTGGAAACTGGGTAGAGTGGTCCCGCTACTAAAGCCGGGGTAACCCGCAAATAAAGGAGAGTCATATCGTCCGATATCCCTCCTTTCCCCAGTAGCGAAGAAAATTAAGGCCTTGCTGTTCCCGTCCCTCACACACCACCTGAGCCCAGCTACACATCAGCACGGCTTCCGAAAAGTGCACAGCACCACAACTGCACTTAACGCCATAAACACCAAGATAATTCATGGCCTCAACCAAAATCGACCCTGTAGGCGAACTGTCCTAGTAGCACTGGACCTGTCGAATGCTTTCGACACAGTGAATCATTCAGTGCTACTATCGGATATTGAGGATTCCTCATTACCGCCTAGGTTGAAGAGGTGGACCATGAATTACCTGAGTGGTCGGCGATCATCGGTTGAATTTCGAGGTCAAACATCTAAGCTACGGAAAATTAAACAAGGGGTCCCGCAGGGTGGTGTCCTCTCCCCAATGCTGTTTAATTTTTACATCTCGAGGCTCCCTCCACCACCTGAGGACGTCTCGCTGATCTCATACGCCGATGACTGTTCGATTTTGGCGTCTGGCCAGGATATATATAGCCTTTGTTCTTCAGTAAACAGCTACCTCGCCGACCTTTCCAACTTCTTCGCTGCACGACATCTACATCTCCAACCTGCGAAATCCTCTGCCACCCTTTTCACCAGCTGGACGAAGGAGTACCGGCTAGAACTCGATGTGAAGGTCGATGGTGTAAAAATTCCGACCACGAATAACCCAAAGTTACTGGGAGTAACATTCGATAGCCTGCACTCCTTCACTCCGCATACGACTGCAATTGCCACCAAAGTACAAAGCCGCAAAATAAACCTCAAATCGCTAGCCGGTAGCACCTGGGGGAAAGACAAAGGCAATTGGCCGGCCGGTCGTAAACTATGCTGCGCCGATTTGGACGCCGGGGACTAGCACGACGCAGCTGAAGAAGCTACAGACCTGCCAGAACACCGCCCTTCGTACCGCGACGGAAACCTCCTGATGGCGCCGGAGCACCACTTACACAGTGAAGCATCCATGATCCCAGTTAAGGAGCATAATGTTATGCTGTGTAAGCAGTACCTGCTGGGATGCTACCGCATGGATCATTCCAACAGGCACCTGTTGGAAGCTGAACCACCACCTAGGCACATCAGAAAGGGAGTACTTGACTACCGCGACGACATACAGCAATACAGACAAGACTCGCTGGACAGGACGGCGTACAGACAGGCCATCAACACCATTCACCGAGAGTCCGCCAACACCTTCTTGAACTCTCTTCCAGTGAATGGTATTCTCGGAGTCAAACCACCGCTCATTGCAGAACAAGAGCTCGAGTTGCCTCGTGAGACCCGCGTAACCCTGGCACAATTAAGATCTGGATATTGTAGTAAGCTTAACTCCTACCTATCCAGACTCGACCCTGACATATCTAACACATGTCCCGCATGCAAAGAATCCCCGCACGACACTAACCACCTCTTAACCCGACTCATCTAACACCCCTCTCCCTTTGGTCCGACCCCGTCGAAACAGCACGTTTCCTGGGCCTCCCGTTAGATGACCTCGATGACTAAAACTAAACTTGCCTGACCCTAAACGGGACTGGGCTTGCCGCTATAACAACAACAACAACAGCATATACATTTTTAACATTTTTTGGTCATCCATTCTAAATAACAAAATTATTTTTATACTTCAAGATAACATTTTTTGATCAAGTCCACATTTTATGAGTATTTTGAAATTGTAAGTACACAATAGAGTCCGAAGATTTTCAATTACTGCTGAGCACTAAAATTTACGTTTGCGGTCTGAGTTTTATTTTTAAAAGGTGGTGAAAATACCTTAAAAGCAGGTATAAACAGTGCGTTATATCGTAATTTTGCAAAAAGTTATTAGCAATTAATGAAGTCAGAAAAAGTCAGCGCCTCGAAATTCGTTTAGATGTATGATTTTTCCGTAAGATTGCTTATTATCTGTGGAAATAATTGACCCGCTCTAATATATAAATTTGCATATTAATCATTTAATAGATTGATCCCAGGTCAATTTTTGGGTGTTAACCTAAGCTAAAAGGTATTTATTTACCAAATTTGAACTAAGTCCCACCATAAAGACGTCGCTTCCCGTCTACTTCTTGGAAAGGGCAAATTCTCCTTCGTAATATACTTCTATTGGAAAAACTGAAAAAAAATTCTATTTATGAATTACATTACATTTTTCAAACTATTTTTATGAACGTAAATATATCAAGTTTGTAGTCCATTTAAAATTAAGTATTTTTTTAAATAATTTAACATAAATGTGGGATTGGGAAAACATCAGAATAGTTGGAAACCCTCGCCGATAGCTACTAGATCGACTACATCAACGACGCGAGCAATGTTTCAGTTTGATTTCGACGTGAATTAAATGAGACACATGACGGTGTAAAAAATCATTTTTAAATCATTAATTGAATATATAAACTTTTTATATATTTTTAAACTGAAAAATATACTTTTATTCGCAAAGGTTCATATAAATCATTGTGAGTAAAAGGTCCCACATTTTTTGAGGGCTTGACGGGAAATTTTTTCTTTATATATATAGAAGAGGAAGTGAGGAAGTGTTTTGTTCGAACATTCGGTTTATTGTACGCCGCAGTAATCCGCGCGTTCAGCTTAATTTTTAATATACATATGTATATTTTGAACCAAATATGAATGGAAACCCTTTCGAAATAGCATGTTTGCAGAAATTTCAATTTGTACGCAACGAGCTCCGTATAAAGGTCGGTATGAAAATCGAAAACTCCATATAAAAAAGTGCAAAAGTCGATGCGCGAAAAATTTGTTTACGAAGCAGTACGCACCTCGAACGAAAAAAAACTCCATTTTCTACTGCCTTTTTCTAAAGTTTTTAAACAAATACGAAAGCACGGCAACACAGATTTCCGAGCGAAATAAATAGTCTCATATATTTTTCGCGAGAAACAAGAGGAAGACTAAATTTCAAACGTATTAATGCATTTTATATAATTTTTTTAGTTTTTTCATCAAATTCTACACCTTTTATTTATTTTTAGAAATGAATCAGCGACAAATATTTACTGCGCTCTACTCACGGTTTTCGTTTTGTTTATTTACGTTTGTATATCTTCTTCCTTTGTAAAGAGCTATTCACAATAGAAAATCATCTGTCAAGTTTCCGTGCCTACTACATTTTTCCATCCACGAAAGATATGAGTTTATTTTCGCTGGAGGTGCATACCGACCCTAAGCCGAAAAGAGAATATAACTGTTCCACACAAATTCGTATTCGAATCAGACGGCGACAGATCAAAAGGCAATGTTTGCGTGAGTTCAAGGGATTTATATTCGTCGAGCATGGCGACGGCTACAGAGAGAAGCTTGCGTATATCGAGAATAGTTTGACAACCGATGATTTGATTACCATTTGTAACATTTTGGGCCAAAGTAGACATGAAGATACATATTTTTCGAAATTTGCGGACTGCAACGTTCTTATGTGCTGCAACAGAAAATGATGAAAACAACGATGACGAAAACGAATGTGATGTTGACGATGATGGTGAGATATTAATATGATGAAGATATTAAGTGTAGATTTGAAGAAGCTGATGCGAATAACTTATATTTTGAATATCCACAATGAATATCCGCACGAAGCAGCGAGAATGATCGAGTGAGAAGGAGTGATACAATAAATTTTGAAATTTGAAGAGAAGTTGTGTCAACTGAAATAGCAGTTACAAAATTAACATCGAAGATTCTGTTAGATATTTGGGTGGAAGTGAAAATATTTCTGATGAAGTATGGTTAAATGACTTTGAAGAAACGGCTATTTTGATGGAGTGGGACAAACTACAAAAGTTCATATGTGCGAAAAAATCCTTAAGAAGGTTAGCCAAACTATTTTTTCAAAGCGAATGCGGAATAACGTCATGGCAGAAACTTAAAGCTGCACTGAATGACGAATTCAAAGCGATTACAAACAGTGTTCACATACACAAACAACTAAACCAAAGATATATGAAAGCTGAAGAGAGTGTGAAAGAGTACTTCGTGTGTATGAAAGAGCTTGCTCTGCGCGGTAACGTTGAAGAGAACGCCTTAAAGCAATACGTTTTTGATGGTATTTGCGACATAACTATAAAAAAATGTTCTATATGGTGCAAACAATTTCAAGTAGTGTAAAGAAAAAATTAAAGTTTACGAATCAAAGCGAAAGAGTAATAAGAAAAGTAATGAGCAAAACGCAGATGTGAAGAAAGTAGTTTAGAACGAAAAATATAAATTTAGTTGCAAATAATTTGGACACATTTCGAAAAATTGTCCGAACTCTGATGTGAAAAGTGACAAAAGTAATGCGAGATATCTGTGCTCGGGAAATAATATTATGAACAAATTTGTGTTTATTGTAAATCAGAAATATTTAGCTTTTTTCGACACTGATAGCAAATTTAATATAATGACTGATAGTTTTTATAATTCCTTGGGAAAACTAATGATAGAACACCCAAATATTTATTTAGTAGGTTTCGGAAAACGAAAATCCGAAAACAGTATAAAACCAATAGTGAAACTAAACATCGAAATTAAAATTGATAACGAATAGTTCCGTGTCTGCCAAGTGCATGGACACTGACGTAGTAATTGGAGAAAAGTTTTGATCTCAAGCAGAAATGGGTATCAATCGTGATGGACTTTTTATAAATAAAATTAACATTGAAAATGGAATGACTTTTCCTATGATGAACGGAGAGCTAGCAACAGACGAGATCGACATTGAAGAGAGTGCTAGTGCGGTAGCAAACAATAAGTGCATGAATTGATAAATAACTATAAACCGGAGAAATGTAAATCAACAAAAATTGAAATGAAAAATGTGTTGCGAGATGAAACACCTATAACGTTTAGACTGTGTCGTCTCTTATTAAGGCAAAATCGCTTCAGCGGTTACAAAGAGTCAAATATATATATATATATCAGGTGCCGTTTGGTTTGTCAAAATCGCCGGGAGTTTTTCAAAGGCACATTAACGAAGTTTTTCGTGAGCTAACTCGAAATGAGTTGCACTGCCGCACATAGACGATATTATTATACCAGCCGAAAATGGACATGATGCCTTGTGTAATTAAATAATAGTTTCGAAAAGTGTAATTTTTTGAAAAAGCGTGAAAAATTTCTTGGCCATGTTATCGAAAGCCAAAAAATTTCGCCGTCCACATCTAAAGTCGATGCTTCGGTTAGGTTAAATATGAGTAAGAACACTTCCGACGCAGAACGAAAATATTATTGCTGCATTGGAAAGGTTTCTAGATTTGCACTTTAAACTGGCTACTGACTGTAACGCATTCACGAAGACACTGGAGAAATAACAGTTGAGTACTAGGGTAGCTCGCTGGGTTTTACTCCTTTAAGAGTACGATTACCAAATAGAACATCGAAGTGGTCTTCGAAAGAGGCACGTAGACAGGAAGATGAAGATCTCAGAGTTATTTCTGAAATTATCGAAGAAAAGCAGACATACATCGACTACATCAACGTTGCGAGCCATGCTTCCGTGATTTCGACTTGAATTAAATTAGACGCATGATGGTGTACAAAATCATTTTTAAATCATTAACTGAATAAAAAAGCTTTTTATATATTTTTAAACTAAAAATATACTTTTATTCACAAAGGTCAATATATGTGAGTAAAAGGTCCCACATAAATTAATTTTTTTATTCTTTTAATTAGATATCAAAAATTAATATAACAAAAAAGTGAATTGTAAAACAAGTACTTTAATTTTATGAATCAAAGAAAGTTTAATTGTAAGAAAGTTAAAAATCTAATGGGTAAAAAATATTTATATATAATACTAATTAAAAAAAAAAACATTTTTTAACAACGAAATTCTTTTTAGAGACCATCAACGATTTTGGCTACAAAAGTTTTATTTATCTTGAATATAGGTTTGAGTGCAAATACCAAACACACTTGTACAATTTTTTATATATTTTGAACAAACAAAAAATCATGATCAAATAGATATCAATGGCAGAAAACGATTTAAAGATAAATTTTTAATTGAAAGATAGAACGTTAAAACTGTTGGTGAAATTATCAAACATCAGAGATATCCGCCATAGCTCTCCAACAGGTCATTGAACGAACCCAGTTGCGTAGAACCTTCAACCAATATAATAGTGTTAAAAATTTGAAAACCCCTGAAAACTACATTATTTACCTGTTGCTGCTTAAATATAGCCGTTATTCTCTACCACTTAGTTGGATATGAAGTTTGAAATTAACTTTGCCTTCAAGTTGAAAGTGGAAGATCCTCTTCAAGTAGCAGACTTCTATCTATAGGGTGTTTTTTGTAGAGGTATAGAACTTTAAGTTGGCAATACTTTTCAAGATGGCAACCGATTTAACAGCTGTCAAGTGATTTTTTCTCAGTTTGGTTTGGCAATTCATCATGAATGGACTCACGCCTGAACAACGCTTGCAAATAGTGCAATTTTATTTCGAAAATAATGGTTCTGTGCGGAAAAAGTATCGCGCACTACAGCTGTTAAATCGGTCGCCATCTTGAAAAGTAATGCCAACTTAAAGTTCTATACCTCTATAAAAAACACCCTTTACTATACAAACCTTGACAATCAGTAGTGTAGTAGCCGTCGGAATGAAGTGAGATAAGACAGCTATTTGACTTCAACTGATAGTTTCTTAAAAGTGTTTATTGCGAAGTTTTATTTTCAACTTCGACCTTTTTATGCAACATTAAATGAGAGTTAAAACTTTGGCATACATTCATTTGAACATGCATAGAAAACATTAGAAGTGGTAGTAAATTATGCTTTCAACAGTTTATATCATGCACAGATCTAGGTAATTATATACATGAGGGGAGCTGCAACGAGTATATCCTTTTCACTAACCTTCGAATTACCACTCGAATTTTTTTATTCGATTTAGTGCGAGTGTTGATCCTTAGCCAAATTGGTTGCAAACGTACATGCTGTTTGAGTATATCTTTTACTCGTTATATAGTTATACTTATGTGCACAGATTTACACTCGAGTGTTCGCATGCTCAGTATGAGTGTCAAGATAGTGATATATGCGCACTTTTCATGTATTCTGTGCAAAAAAAATATTCAAGACTCTATGACACAAGTTATCGCCAAAATAATGTTTATTGAAATTGTTTAATTAATCGCCATTTGCTGTTTCTAAAATGACACTAAATTAGTTTCAGAGAAAATAGCTATATGTGCAAATTTTCTTAATTGTTCCCTGAGTGCAGCAGCTTCAACAAAGATTATTATTATGAACAAATTCATTTTTTAGCTGGAGAGCAAGTTTATCCCATTCGGTGAATGGCTTCATGACAGAACAACGCAGCAATACATGTAGCGAAGTACACAGAAGCTTTTTTCGAAACACGTAATCCAATAGAGGATTTATGGGGTATCCTTCTTTTTGAAGCTACAAAGCAGTACGACTCTTTAAAACAGCTTAAAGAAACCATTATTAAAGAAAGTGAAAAAATTTATATAATGACGATCGAAAAATTGACAAATTCAATGCAGCGTCGGTCCGACCGATCCAAATTCACAAGGGCCACTCCATTTCTTATTAATTATTTTTTAAACAAAAAATTTTCTATAAGCGAAATTTATTAATGTTTTTTTTTTTGAAATATGATTTATGCTTTGTAAATATGTTTTTCTGTATAGCATTTTAAGCATCTTACTTTAAGAAACATTCCAAAATAAAACAGATCGTGATGAGGAAAAAATAAAAATTCACATTGTATATATGTAGCTATTTTAGTAGGGTCGTTTGGGACTGGTACACATTTTTGAGAGTTGGCGAATTCGAACATGATCAAACAGTCTCGAACATACATAATGCAGCTCTCTGATATATACTTATGAAGAGAGGGTTGTATCTTCATCTTGTGATGAATTGTATGCCAAATACTCGAAAGCCATATTTGGTTAATTTCTTTTGCTTTGAATAGGTAACTTCCCTATTTGTATTTTATTTTAACATTTATACTACTTATTTTTATCTAAATAAAGTCCAAAAATCTTTTGTCCGTAAAATCTTGGCGCTAGCAACTAGAAAATATTTGTCGTTTATTTACAAGTTATCGAGTAGTTAACGAGGATAGCGAAGATCGTTAAAATATGCATAGCTAATAGTTAAATCGTTAAAAATATCGCCAAGTATCCGAAAATTGCTAAAATAGCGTAGTGAAACTTACATGATATCATGAGGGTTAATAATACGTACATATTTTTGGTGCTATATAAAAACATTGACTCTTAAGATTTTTCATAAATTATTATTTTCCAAAGTAGATACTATAAAATCTCAATACAATTTTATTTCTATTCCTCAAAAAAAATTTAACTTAAGTTAATATTTAAATATACAATATTGCTACAACAAGAACAATATAGGAGAAATTCGAGTTTTGACATTTTGAAAGTATTTTTACACAAACAAATTACATAGGGCTTTTGTTTTTGTATTTTTGCTACATACCAATGTGCATTTTACAATGTGGAGATACATCGAACACCGATATTGTCATTTTCTATTTATAAATGCAAAAAGATTGATATTATTTTGTGATTGTGATTTATGCGAAACAAGAGTGGATCAGAGAACTTGTAGATTTTTAAAAGCCAGTGGATTTTTCACGATTTTGACAATGACTACGACAAGGATCTGAACTTTCTTTGCTACTACCATGTGTGAATTTTTTTTTTTTTTTTTTTGAAACAATGTTAAATATTTTTAATATTTTTTTACATGCTTTAAGCATGTTCAAATGTACGTACAAATTTAAGTGATTAATCCCATATAATTATCTTTAAAATAAGCATTATATGCGCAGACTTCTTTTACAATGCACATATGTATCCAAGCATTAGGTTAGTACAGTAATTCAAAAGGCATTGTATTTGAGAAAAAGTATGTCAAGTTTTCAAATGATAATTTTTTAATCGTTTTTTTTTATTAGTTCGTAATATTATTGTTACGGCTTGCGGTAGCTAAAAACAACCTGCCGCAGAATAAAATCGCTTAAATTGATACGGCTGGCAACTCTAAAAGACAGATATCTATTATTTAAGCACGGGAAATCTAATTAGAATGAAATGGAGAGTTTATCCAATTTCCACATTGCCCATTATGTGAAAAATAGCCGATCAAGCCGTTTTACATAGCTACCAGCTTTATCACCCGACGGTAAGAGCGATACTGCTTGCAACAGCGAAATGATGCCAGCTGCCAGTGTGCATGCATACTTTTAAACAAACTTATCATTTTCGTCAACAAATTTCCGAATTTATATGTTCGAATATAAAAGCCAATAAATATATATGGATAAATAATTACTAATAATAAATTAATTAAATTTCATTTCTTTTGAAAAAAGTTTATCTAAAATTTATTTACTAAAGTCAATACTGGTAGCTTTGTAAAACACTAAGCAAGAAGCTTAGTCAGTTTTACGGGAAAAATAAAATTCGCCGTACGTCGGTATCGGCATGATCGAGCGGTGATAATTTTTTATTTTCTCATAAGATAACTGAGTTGTTACGTTTTTAGCCAGTTGCATCATAAGAAATGAAAGAAGACGAGGCAAGCGGGTCAGTTGTGACCTGAGAGCAGTACGAAAAGGTAGTTCGCTTTGGAGAACTTGTTTGTCAAACATTCTTACTTTGGAAGAAAAACTGATGATGTTAAGAATTAAAAGATAACAATTCACTTACTCCTCAAAATTAAATTAATGCAATATATATAAAACTTGTTTTGTGCGCGCGCTACATATGTTAAAATTTAGTGATAAAGGTGTAAATACTTTAACAACAAATTATTCTTAATTTAACAACAATAATGTGTAAAATGTATAAACTAACGTGAACTACATCTATCTAGACTACAAGCAACTCCTGTGGATTTAATATAGTCCATTCTTTTGGCTAAATATTATAGTGGTAACAAGAAATAAAGTTTAGCAAAAAAAAAAATTTCCAATATTTCAAGTACAAAATTTTTTCCAAAGACGCGATTGAAATCAAAATTTTTTAATTTATGAAAAAAAGTGTGTGCAAAATTATTGAGCATCAAATTTCTCAGGGTAAAAATATTTGGTGGTCACATTGAATTTCACATATATGTAAATCTCTATGCATAATATCAATCTAAATAAAAGGATATCAAGAAACATGATTATATATAAATAATAAAAGGTTATCCATTTAGCGGTTTCGAAAGTGTAGGTCTGAATTTTGGCATCTGTCAAACCAAACGCAATACTCGTTTTAGATAAAATTCAGGTATTTATAAAAGTGAAGCGCTTAACAATCTCAAAACGCGTTAAATTTTTTGAAACCTACTACGAAACTGGTGATTCAAACGTAACCACGTTTCGTGATTTAAGAGGAGAATATGGTGCACATAATCTAAAACCACTCAAGCAATTGGTAAAATTTAAAAGAAATTTGAAGGGACTGGATCGATAACAGAAGCGTTTCATAACATTTTGTTGCTCATACCATATATAGTTACTTCCTTAACAACGCAAAATATTAGTAAGAACTTGAATTTATACTCATTATAAGTGTACCGTGGTTTTGATAAACGGTATTTATAAATGTTGTTTTGATTCCTTCGGATGTCAGCACATAGTTTGTTTGCAAAGAAATCCGACTCATGATTAAACGTTCAAAACGTGAAAAAAGTTTGTATGTTCTATATATCCCTATTCATTTATTTTGTATTAGATCCTTTGGAATGTATAACGTAAAAATTCTTCATTCGCTCATGAGTCCAGCTTTCTGCAAGCATTTCTGTGGAGCTAAAAATGTAAGTTTTCCTTATTGGTTTTGTGGAAACATCGATAGGGTGAGTCTTAAGTATTCTCTTCTTATTAGTTTACTGTTAAGGCATTACATCCAAAAGCATGCCATTGTTAAAATAATGTATTCTAGAAAAGATAGTAGATACTATATAATTAATACCAACTGCAAACACTGTAGCTATATATGCCAGGCTGCAAATAAAGGGTGTTTTTACAGAGGTATAGAACTTTAAGTTGCAATAAAACAACGATTGACATGAATTTTATTTATCCGAAAGATAATCTTGTGGCATTACATTTTAAATATGATTTCTGGCATATGACCGCCACGGCTGGCGCGGATGTAGTCCAATCTGGACGTCCAATTTTCGATGACTTTTCCAACATTTGTGGCCGTATATCGGCAATAACATGGCGAATGTTGTCTTCCAAATGGTCAAGCGTTTGTGGCTTATCCGCATAGACCAATGACTTTACATAGCCCCACAGAAAGTAGTCTAGTGGTGTTAAATCACAAGATCTTGGAGGCCAATTCACAGGTTCAAAACATGGAATTAGGCGGTCACCAAACGTGTCTTTCAATAAATCTATTGTGGCACGAGCTGTGTGACATGTTGCGCCAACTTGTTGAAACCACATCTCCTGGACATCATGGTTATTCAATTCAGGAATGAAAAAGTTAGTAATCATGGCTCTATACCGATCACCATTGACTGTAACGTTCTGGCCACCATCGTTTTTGAAAAAGTACGGACCAATGATTCCACCAGCCCATAAAGCGCACCAAACAGTCAGTTTCAACAACATACATGTCACGGTGTTTCAACATACACTTGAGGATTACCTTCACTCCAAATGCGGCAGTTTTGTTTGTTGACGTAGCCATTCAACCAGAAGTGCGCTTCATCGCTAAACAAAATTTTGCTTATTATATGCGCGATACGTTTTCCGCACAGAACCATTATTTTCGAAATAAAATTGCACTATTTGCAAGCGTTGTTCAGGCGTGAGTCTATTCATGATGAATTGCCAAACTAAACTGAGAATAAATCACTTGACAGCTGTTAAATCGGTCGCCATATTGTAAAGTAATGCCAACTTAAAGTTCTATACCTCTATAAAATACATCCTTTATTTACAAGTGGCAGGAAGCACTGGTGCATTAGGTTATGCTCTTCGTATAAAAAATAAAATCTATGTAGCTTCGATACAAGTATTGTGCATTTTTATCCATTCTCCAAATTAGTTTGTTAACTAGATAAATGTAAGGAAATTGCTCTTCCGAAGTGTCCCATATTTACGTTGAGTATACTCTTACTGATTAGTTATTATAAAATTTTGTATTTCTGAAATTATTTCCCCTTAAATTGTTGTTTCAATATTTTTCTTAAAAGTCATTACTCTGACAAATTGATCCACGGACAGATGAATATGGCTAAATCATATGTACGAGGTATGTTCAAAGGAAAAAGTGAAGGCTTTGCTCACTGTTTTCTTTGATTACAATGGTGTGGTGCATCATGAGTTCCTGCCAAAAGGTCGTACAGTTAATAAATACTACAAGGAAGTTATGCAACGTTTGCGTGAAGCAATACGGCTCAAGCGATCGGAATTGTGGAAAAAACAAATTGTGGATTCTGCATCACGAGAATGCTCACACATCAATGCTTATTCGTGATTTTTTGGCCAAAAACAAACCCGTAAACATGCCTAACCACTGTATTCACTAGATTTGGCTCCCTGTAACTGTTTTCCATCTATCTAAAGAAACCAATGAAAGAAAATCGTTTTACCACAATTGATGAGATCAAGTCAGAATCGCAGAAAGAGCTGACGGCCATACCGAAAAGCGCATTTCAAAAGTTGTTCGAAGATTGGAAAAAGCGTTGGCACAAGTGTATTACATCCGAGGAGGATTAATTTGAAGGGGACAAAATAGATATAGATGAATAAATAAATAATTTTCAAAAAAATTAACCTTTTGACCTTTTCCTTTGAACCCACCTCGTATATACATGATAATATGATGATGTTTTGGAGAACCAAGAGCTGTGCTAAGCTAATATATCCAATATATACGATGTTATGACCATGAAATCAGATAAATATATGGAGATATTCCATTTTGCCTTCCAGGGGCGTATATTAAAGAATAGAAGTGTATTCCATTCAACTTTCATTTCGATTGTTCATAGAAGTATTTCAGTTGTTTTTGCTAGGATATGTTATGTGTATATGCATACACAAAAATAAATATGTTGTAACCATGTTATCACGCTCTAAACAGAAATTTTATTCATTTGCTTTGGGAAATAATAATATCGAAAACATTAAAGATTTTGCAAAATTTGTAATTTTGCAATAACTGAATACGAATTCCTTTGTTCAATTCTAAAACACTTGACCCAATTTCTACGCTCAATTTTTTTTGCAGTAAACGTGTATATTAATTTTTTTGGTCCAATTTTCAATTCGATTTTTTCAATTTTTGGCACACAGTAAATATTGTGTTTCTCCTACGCACAAAGGCACCTTTGGGGTTAGAAAATTAAGAGCGAAGTTGAGGAAATCTCATATTGATTCCTGCTTTATTCGCCCCGGAACGCTTCCACTTTCCAGTATTTTCTATTATCATATTATATACTTTACTATACTATCAAATTTATATGTACAGAAGACCTTTTCAATTATTTCATCCTCAATATATAAATTAGTAGAAGCAATTAAAATTAATACTTTTTTGCAAATATTTATAAGATATATTCCACTTTTAAGAAAAAAACAAACAAAGTAATATTCATAAAATTACATAAAAATACTTACAATAATTTTTAATTTGATAAAATTTATTTTCTTTCAATTACAAAATTTCTTTTATAATATTCTCAAATTATTCGTTCTGCCAAGGTTTTGAGTTTTAACAGCTTAACACGAGAATTACAAAAAATTTAATTTATAATTATATAAATTGCTGGATTCTCTTATTTAGGTGGCACTTACCTGGTACTATTAACAGCACCGCTAGAGCAAAACACCAGCTCAATAATGATTTGTTTGTAGAACTGATGAGCTGCTTCCTCTTAGAATACGTTAGAAAATCCATAACTTTATTTATGTGCGGATTTGATCCTATGTTTTTTGAACGTTTGTTATATATTTTTACTCCGTTATGGAGTGTTGCATGCATTTTTACGGTTATATGCATTTGATAATATTGTGCAAGCAATGTATATCAATTCATTTAGCATATATTAATAAATTTGAGTCTGCATGAACTCATTTTTTAATATCAATTACATGTTACGAAAATAATTGGCCACGAATGCTGGCAAGTTTTATTTATACGTATATATGTAGAATTTTTACTTAACATGTATGTTATAGTCAAAATGTTCAAATTTTGATTTGTGAAAATTTCTTTTCTGTTAGCTGGAGGGAATCCTATTGGCATGTTATGGCGACAATATTGATTTTCAAAGGCTTGACGATAGCGATATAAATCAAAATACGCTGATATTCAACTAACGTAATTCTCTGTATTGTGAACTCCTGTAAAAGATATAAAACATACAAAAAAACGTTTTTAATAGTATAACTTAATTCTTAGTTAATTAATATTACATTATGCAGGAAATTTTACACCATTGAATGTGTATGAAATATTTTTTTCAGCATTTCCAAGTATCTTGCTTTAATTCTTTAATCCACATTGCTTGAAATCATCATCATATGATTACTGCAGCACACTTAAAAAGGTTCGCATTTTAAATTGATTGATTGTCTACGTAGAAAAAAAAGAACATAAAATATAATGGCAGAGTAAATCAAAAAAATTCACTTTAGCGTAATGTGTATATAAAAGAAATTCGAGCGGAAAGATCGGTCATATAAATATAACGCCCACACATTAGCCTCATTCAACACTCTTCAATTCAAATATTGCCAAAATATAAGCACCTAATGTACATGTAGAAACGTGCCTCTCTTTGCCGATGTAGCAAAATAAGTGTATTAGTAGGTGAAATGTCAGTAGGAAATTTGTTTTGAAAAATACCCAAATTATTGTCCTTACAAATTTCATTAAATATTGAAATATTCATAGCTAAATTGTGTAAACAATTATCCATATACCTGATTAGAAAGGCCATAGAACGATAGGAATAGTGAATTGGCCCGGGAAATATATCGGGCTTATCATTTAGGGAAATGTTGATACCAATAAAATACTTAAGTTTAAGATCTTCGATTTCGAAAAAATTCAAATTTTCTCAAGATGAAGAAACAATTTTTTTTATCAGAACCTTGTTAATTGATTTAAATTCTGAATAAGTTCAGGGTAATGATAGTCGTTTCTGCAGTATCAAAGCATCTTATTGGCACCAACATGTCCTGAAATGAGGAGCCGGATATATTTCTGGAGTCGATTCACCATACTTTTAGTTTTGTGACCTTTAAATATAAACTTTGGAAGGACAAACACTTTAAATAATTTAAAACTAAAAAATTATGTAAGTTCTGGGGAAACGTCGACAGCTACTTTACTTTGTTTTAAGGAAAGCCTTAAGATTATTCAAAAAATGTGAATATTCAAGTATATGCAAATTTCTCTTGTATTTTTGGAAAATTAAATTGTAAATTATTTGCGATTATTTCTTTAAGAACCCTTTTGTGTTTGTGTCTTACATTAAAGTAACCAAATTTTTTGAAGCATGTATGGAGTGTAAAATTACCAAATATGTAAACAGACTTTGAGTTACAAATATTTAGAATTGTGTAAGCTTTAGTAGCTAAATAGGCATAAGTAAACACTAACAAATATATACACATTAACTTTCGTGTCTTTTACGAAAGAGTAATTTTTCCAGACATCATCGAAAGCGAAGGAAAGGCGAACCCTTTTCAAAATTTCAACCGGCTTGATAAGTGGAAGAAAAAGTGTGCAAATACTTGTAAGCTTTGTATATTGTACACATACTTGTGAGGATACATACTTTTCCGTAGATGCTCATGTGATTATGAGGTATTTAGTGTATGTTGTTGTTATTAAAGAAAGAAACACAAAGGCGAATTACTGAAATGAGTAAAATTGTGATTTAGTGATATTTTTTTGCCGTTTATGCACATCCTTTCATCCACAAAATGCCAAGAAATATTGTTTATATGATTGTGTGTAGCTTTATAGAAGCATTTCAACTTATTTATAAAGGTGTGTAGGCGTGTGTGCTTAGCACATAAGTGTGCTTTTTCTTTGCCATACTAAGAATGATAGTAGAATACGAAGCTGCATTCAATGTGAAACCACAACTCAAACGCCAAGTATATCATACGAGTACTATAATTCGAGAGACCTTCGCACTAACGCCAGCACCCTCGCAAATTCACGCTTCCTTAAAAAGAAAAGCAGCTTGTGAAGACTGGTTTGGATTTTCAGCGCTTCATATTCAATAAATAGCTGACTATAAACGTATATAAATATGTGAGTTGTTATGAAGAAAAAAGCAATAGTCATGCAGGCGTTTACAAGAGATAACAATGTCACTGGGAGAAGAGGTGAGTGTTTTAGGCGTGGCAGACATAGTATTTTGATTGGGTGATGTGACGCAACATGTTAGCAGCGGTGCTTGAAGAAGTAGCAAATTGAAATGCGTTCGTGTGTGAAACAAAGTACATACAAAAAAGGAAGAAAAAATCGGAAAACAGCAAAGACAACAAAAACCAAAAATAAGTAATTCGGCAGTACAAAAGGATCAAGTGGCAAGCAATAACTAGCCGAATATTTCATATACTCGTATATATGTACATATAAGTATGTAATACATATTCCTCAAGATGAAGGCAATAGGCGAAAAATGTCATACGTTAGGATTTTTATCATTTTTCATTTAGCGCTCGCGTATGAACCACTCAAGCAGGATATTGCCTCTGATTATGTTTTGACAGTTGTTTTTATTATTTAGCGTCTTCCTGTAACGCTTTTTTTCAATGAAAATATGAAATAATAAAAAATTTAAAAACGTGTGTATGGTTATATTTTGTATTACTTATACGCCCCACTCGTCATAAAATGGCAACGCCTGGATGATAGAATCAATTTTAAATTTTACGCTTAAACGCAGAAAAATGTTGATAGCGCTATGATGTGAATGCACATTTAACCGAAATTATAGAAAATTTTATTAGAATAGTAAAGAGTTAAGTGTAGTTTCTTCCCCTAATGTGACTGAAAGTTTGTAAGCAAATTTTTTTAAGTTTTTGATTCCCTCATACATATGCGGAATATAATTGGAGGCAAGACACTTCAAATTGTAATATATCACTATATTTTGTAACTGTTCAACTCTTGTTTGAAGTATGTGCGTATGTTTATTAAGAGTTTAAAATGCTTAAAATATGTACTAAAAATTTGGAATGACAAAGAGGATTAAAAGAATACAGTTGAAAAATTAAATACTATTGCTAAGGTTGGGAATAATAAATAAACAAATTCAAATTTTTTCTTATTTCCCATACACTTCTTTCGATTTTTGAGTTAAATATCTCATACAAAGATATCATATTTTAATTGAAGTTATAATTCGAATTTTTTCTCCTGCATATTTTTTTTTAGCTGTAAGATACACCAATCGCCAACTTTGTAATTGTTTTATTTGCATACCCAATTGATGGGATAAGAGTTTTTGTCGCTACTTTTGTAATAATTGCAAATTATTCTTGTTGTTGTTGACGTAAATACACTGGAGAGCTTATTGTTGCAAATATGCGGAGGAAGTATTTAAACTCAACAAAACGCAAACACGCATACATTTTTATACATGTGTGTATATATATGATAAATATATAAATAGATATTTGTAAAAGCGTTCAGGCTTGCCTTACTGAAAAGAAGGCAGATAGCAACAATACTCGCGCTGATAAGTATGCTGAGACATTAGTTCGCTGCGAATATGTATGCCATACATACATTGAGCTTTACTTACCCTACGATACTCGTTATTTGTGCTGTTTTCAAAACTGTCTTCCTCTTTTTCACTTTTAGTCACTAATTTAAGTTGGTTTGTAACTTCCGAGCGCTCATTTGTCTACTTATTGTCATTTGTTTGTTTGTTAATTCACGCTGTGCTTAATGAGTGTGCTTTTATACTAACAGATATATGTTCTCCTGGCCACTTACATATATGTATGCTTGTTCAATTATATGGATGGGTGCATATAACGGTACTTAAAAGCCAACTGTTCTGCCAATACCAAAAGTAATTTGTTCCTTTTTAAGACATTTTGCAACCATCCTTAGATTTTTTTGTATAAGTTTTAACACGTTTTTTATTGCTTGCTTGTTTTGGCAGTGATCTTAATGCCAAATTTGGCAACTAGAAGTCGCCGATTTTGTCAGAAAGGATAGCAATGTCGGAACTTTGCTACTGGAAAATGTTCAGTAATGCACATTTTGTAGTTTCATACTTATAAATTATTGTTTCTTGGTTTTCTCTTTTTTCTTTATTCCTTGGTCTGAAAGCATGGCCAGTGAACGGGCTAAATGTGTGTAAAACCGTCAACAAAGTGAGTGTAAATATGGGCGAAAAACATAGGTACCCTACAGAGAAGGATATTAGTTGTGAACCAGAATATTGGGATTTTGAATATGCACTAATGAGTTCATCTAACATAATTTCCCCATGTTAACATCTGGTATTTTTAACATAGAGATATCTAACGAATTATCAATTGTTCGATTAATTACCTGTTTCATACTAGTTAAATACTAGTTTTTTTCGCGGAAATCTAAATGTTTAAATATTTTTATATACATAGATATTTCAATCTGAATATTTGAATGTCATGCCCGATGCTGAAAACTTGGCTTCGATGACTATATGGAAATTAACGACAAGTGCGCACTACAACACAGTATACCAGAAAATAAAACACGTCCATAATGAGCTAAAAATTATCTTATTAGTGCTGTGGTATTCGTTGTCATTGTTATTGTTATTATTATTATTATTACCATCACCTATAAAATGTTAAAAATGTGATCATAAATAGCGACCTGGTGTGATTTTATCTTAAAATTTTAGGATATGAACTAAAATTTTCATATATTAATTTAGCTGTTAACTGCTGGGTAGCTACTTACACACACACATATAAATCCATGCTCAATAAAACATGCGACAATCTCAAACAAACCTACTCGTATACGCGATTTAAAATACACACATACACTTACACGTATGCTCACAGCTTAAAAGCAGCGTAATGCGTCGTCTGCGGCTGGCAGGTTGTGTATTTTGTCGTCGATGACGCTAGAGGGTCACCGGGCTATGAGAAACCAAATGGCTCAAAACAAAAACAAGCCAAACTTTGTATATAGACTAATATTGTACTGGTACTAGTGTTTGTTATTTTGCTTGTTCTGACGTGTAAATTTGTAAATGTGATTTAAATGGCTACAATGGAAATATAATTAAAATGAGGATTTAAGCTGCTCGTATTCTTTCTACAATTTCTTCCTGTTAATACTTCTCTTTACACCCACCATTTTTCCGGTTTCTCTTTATTTACTGTTCTCGCTATCAATGTAAATAACAGTACATGTACAGATTTAGTCTAGTTTAGTCTTATTACTTAAACCATTAAGCTATGTAGACGAATCTTAGCGAAGGTAATATATATTCGGAATTTGGCAAAATGTATTAAAGTAAATGAGCTGTGATTAGTTTTATTAATTGTCTTTCATTGTTGACGAAACATAATTATGAAGTAATGATAAGAATGTTTAAGAAAAAATAAGTCTTGCTTGAAAATTATTAATTTATCAATGTGAAATAAGAATAAAAATTAAAGCACATCAATATGAAATTAGAAGATAAATTAAGGCCCATTAATTGTAATAAATCAAAAACGTTTTTCTTTGGGTACATTTATCTTTTGATAAGACTTATGGACAATTCTAATTAATTTGGATATGTTAAATATCTTTGGAATATAAAAAAACTTTTATATTATTGAATAAAAATAGTAATCTTAATATAAACTGTAGAAAAAATACCTTTATTCTTATCCTACCTTCCTAATCCGTTATTTAAATTATGTATCATAATATATAAGACATATGAGTAAATTCGGTGAGGTTGTCATAAACTGCATTACCAATAGCAAGCTACTAATAATGTTTTATCATATGTCAGATCCGTGTATTCCAACATAATAAAAGAGTGCATATTATTAGAAATTAGCAATATAAGGTATAATAATATTTTTGGATCTACTTGGAGTCTTAATTGTTTTCTGTAAGTCCTACAATTGTGACTATGGTCAAATGGCCGAAGACCAATTTAGGAGCGGTGACAAATGTAAATTAAGAAATTAAGATAACTGAACCCATTTAAGTAGAATCAACAATTTTACTCTTTATATCCACTGTGCAATCAAAATAGAAAATAGTAATAAACTTTGTCATATCAACTCAAGTTATTTGCGTCTGAAAAGAAATTATTTGTTTATAGCATATTTACCATTTTATTGCCTATTGTCACAACATTTGCTTTCTATCCATATATTGTAGTGCAGTTAAGTGAAAAAAAAAATGAAAATCAACAATGTCAACACATCGACACTGACTACAATATAGAACTTTCTATAACAAAAACAATAAAATCAAGAGGCGATGACTACAATGCAGAAAAGTGACCGCAAAAATAACGAAACAGTATCTCAGAACGAGTGTATTTGCAGCATGATAAAATTGCATTTTCACTGCTTCTTTCAAGCATTGAAAAACAGTAAACACAAATATTCACATATGCTTTATACATGTACATTATATATATGTATAAATATGTATATATATATATATATATATATATATTTCGTATATATATATTGTATAACTAAACAGCTAGAGCTCTGTAACCGCTGAAGCAATTTTCGGCCGAGCTCCTCCTGCAATTTGTGGTATTGCGTCTCAATGTTTTTACTAACAAATGGAGGGACCTACAATTTATTTTAAGCCATATCCGAAGGGCCGATGCTTTTTTATGCGGAACTTTTATTTCATGTGAGAAAAACACCCGGAAAGCTTGGCATTCCCTGCCGAGGGACTTCAATTAAAAAAGTGAATTTTCTATAATTTTAGATGTTGGTCGGACTTGGACTCGAACCCTGGTCTTTCGAATGGCGGTACGAATAGCTAACCATTCGGTTATTGCTTTATAAATTCACATGAAAATACTCATACCATAGTAAAGACCAAAATCGCTGTTAATGTTACATATAACTTAAATACATGACGAAATAGCCTAAATGTAAGTGCATTTTTTATGATATTTTATTGTGAAGACACTTTGAAAGCTACTACCACTGGCAGACAACAATCTGCCTTTTCGCTGCTCGTGTATTGTTACCCGCCTAGCCAGCTGCCATCTTGGCATATAGTTATGTGTTGCTATTGCCAATCTTCCATGCCATTGCGTCCACACTAAGTGCAGCATCTCTATTTTATATACATATGTGTATATAGATAAACGTAGTTATGTATGTTTGTATGTCTGAGTGCACATGTAACTTGTAAGTAGCTTGAAGCAGTATAAAGATAAATAGCTACCGATAATGTGGAAAGTAAAGCGAGTTATACTCGGTAACAAATGCATATACATATCATAGCTTTTATGTGAGTATATGAGGATAGAATTTTTTTTTATGTTTTCTTGCGGCTGCACTTCGCATTGCTGCCGCATCGTTGCTTGTAGATACAGTTTGCGGTTTATTGATGGCGTTTGTGGCAGGCATTGTGGCAGTGATGTTAAGAATATCGATGCTATCTACGATAGCACTATGAGCAGTTAGTAGGACATTTTTTAGTAGTTTTAAGTTGTAAAAACAACTTGAATGGAGTTTTGAATTCTTTCAGCGGCATATAGTTTTTTTTTTGTAAAAAAAAAAAAAAATGTGGATACCTTGATTGACTAGAACAGTCAAAAACTTCACCCATTTCGCTGTTATATATAAACAAATTTAAACAAACACACATGAAGAATACGGTTTAAGCAGTTTTTTGAGAAAGGTTTCGTTAAAGATTTAAGTTGCCTTTCCTTATGAAACAGATGGCGAAAGGAATATTGTACGCTGTTTGAACGGAATTCTGTTTTTCTAGTATCTTTTTGTTGTTGCTGGGATATCATAATTTGTACGGAAACTACTTTTACTTGAATACATAAAAACATTAATCTTGCTTTTATTACTAAATCTCCCTTTAAATACCCAGAAATCCAGCAATATTCTGTCACTTTTAAACCATTAGAACTTAAGCCGATGACATTGACATTATTTTAACTTCTTTTCAATTTTCCCATTTAAAACTTATATAAATGAAAGCACATTACTGAATGGCCTTTATTAGCCGATTTTCGCCAATTAGAGTAAATTAGTCAACCTGAATAAGCGCCAATAATTCTTACCTTGAATTTTTTGTGTTTCACCTTCTCACCTACAGAAGCGACCGCTGTTCAGGCGACCGTTGTGCAGGCATTTTAAAGCCAATTTGTTAAAGGAAACATTTTGTGAGTTGGCTAGCTAATTAGAAAATGCTTTCAAACAGAGCTGCCCATTTGCATTAATTAACATTAATGAATCAATGAGTTTTAAATTTCTAGTTAAATTATTTTATTACTCCTATAGGAGTTTTTTCGCTCCGGTTTTGTTGCCTACTTATACAACCAGAAATTAGAATAGTTGTTACATTTAGCTATTTTTTTTTTACTGTTTTTGTTTTTGGTAATTTCCTCTCGAAAATATATTTATATATATATGCAAGTTTGTTGAAATTTAATTAAAAGCTTTGTTTTATTGCAAAACCAGCTACCTACTATTTAGCTGTAAATCTAAATGCAACTTGGCATCCTAGCAACCTTGCATTTGACGAACTTTTTATTTATTTTTTCCTGGGAGCAGCACGACGACGGTTGTTTAAATTTTTTTATGCATTTACAACAAAGGTAATTAATTAAATTTTACGCTGACAGAGAGTACTTTTTCAACTCTGCACAAGAGCAATAGTTTTAAATTATAGATGTGTGGACACCAGAGATTGGAAGAGAGAGCAAGAGACAGACAGAGCACTTCATTTACTCCGAAATTATCGGCTCGTGCACTTTTTAACGATTCTTTTTTATTCGTTGATTTCTCATCACTTTGACGTCAAGTTGAAA
This sequence comes from Neoceratitis asiatica, assembly GCA_030068015.2. Taxonomy (NCBI): domain Eukaryota; kingdom Metazoa; phylum Arthropoda; class Insecta; order Diptera; family Tephritidae; genus Neoceratitis; species Neoceratitis asiatica. The sequence goes on from CM061524.1 coordinate 84,026,333, forward strand.
TTGACCATTTATATTAATAAGTCAAAGCGCCTGAAAGTATGCCCTCACTAAAAGTGTGAATGAAAGTTGCTTTCAATTTATACAATGGAGTAGCGTTTTTCTCTAAAAAAATTACAATACAAATTTTAATTTAATAAGAGCTGATTTTCTGCAGTTTATTCACAAAACATATAACGTGATAAATGCGTACTCTTGTGTTAAAGACCAAAAGTAATCGCTGATAATGATATAACAAAACCAAATATGCACGTTTGTATATTTATATGTGGGGAAATTTGGCTGAATTACAATGCAATTTCATGTACTACAGGCATATATAAATATACATATATAGTTAAGTACGTATTAATGCGCGACTATTTACTTAAATAGCGCCGTGGGAAGTATGAGTAGAAACAACAAGAAACTCATTACAAGCGCGTTGCCGTTGAACAATTAAAACTTTCATTAAAGTAATTAAAATTGAAACAATATAGTAACAAGTAAACATGCTCATATATAAATACAAACGCATACTATGTAACATGTGCAATCCATTGAAAAGTTCAACATGCTTAATGTGTCGTATTCAAATGCTGAAGATAAATGTGGCGAAGCAGCAAATTAACACAAATATCGTTGGTTATCACAAAAATCGTTGGTTATCACAGAATACTTACATACGTATGTGCATATATAAAACTAAATAGTAAAACAAGAAACAATTTCAACAGGGTATTTACAACGAACCTGAAACACAATAAAAATCATAATCACATTCGTGTTGACACCGCAAGATATTGCTGGTATGTGGTTACATTGCTTGCGAACGTTTTTTAGCAGTGCAACATATTATTTTTCCTCAATGCGTTTTTTTTGCACCCGACCAGCAAAATAATATTAGACATATTATCGAATACATGGAAAACCAAAACACAAAATGAGCAACTGGAGTTAATTTAATCTGTCTGAGTTGAAATCGCTTGAACTATACCTAGTACTTATCTCTAAATGACTAATAGCGTTGCAGAGTAAAAAAGTAGTATTGTGAATGGTAGTGACACTTCAAACTGAAGCAGTAAGTAAAATCGCGCCCCATAGTCTATTCAAAAATATCAAATCAAGTATGATTTGTAACTACTGAAGCGATTTTCGGCCGAGTTCCTCCTCCGATTAATGTTTTTACCAACAAATGGGGGGATCTAGAGTTTATTCTCCGAATGGCCGACAAAATTTTATTAATTAAGCGGCGGCCGCAATTAGAAGAAATAAATTTATATAATTCTGGATGTTTCTCAATCTGGAATTGAACCCAGGCCTTCGGAATTGTAGTACGCAATAGCAACCACTCGGCTATTACGGGCGCATATGAATTATGAATATTTTTTCTTAATTTTTTCACAATACAAGAAAAGAACGTGTTAAATATATTTACAAACCAAATATTCTTCTGATTAACTTATTTTATTTTGCTCTTCGCTTAAATATTTCTTAAACAAACTTTTTTATATATTGACAGCTATGACCAGTTTTTTAAAGTAAATACAAATTATAAGACTGTTGAAAATAAGCTCACTGTGCGTTCTTTCGCAGGTTGGGTTCAAAGGCAAACGCATTCAGTTATTTTTATTATGATATCTGCAAACTGAACGACATTATAGTAAATTTTGTTTTAGAGCTCACCGTATCCGATATTAGCGCATATGTATTTGCGCTTAAAAGTAAAAAAAAAAAACCGCATCGACATTTAATTCAATAATTAATTAAAATATATTCTTCAGTTGTCAAAAGGTCAATGAAACCTATCTATCGAAAATTGGTAGCACTAATTCTATCTGCGCCTATTTCATAGGCGCACATAAATTTGTGGGTTTAGCATTCTATATAAATTTTAAGCGCAGATACATATGCGAGTAAAAAAACACGGCTATTGATAATGTTAGGTAACCGATTTTTAAATATAATAATATATATCTGTAATTGTTAAGAACCAGATGGCATGATGAATTAGAATCTACTTATTTCTGGTATTTTAATCAGGTATCTCGAAAAATGAAGTATTACTTCGACAGTTTTCATATGCAATAATAAGTAATTTAAAAATAAAATTCGGTTATTATTTTTCTTTTACAGTTTCTACTACACGGACCATGCATCTGTAGTTAGGTTCTTGAATAGATACTATTTATTTCAAGTTATTTAAATTATTTACCATGCATCTGTAGTTAAGTTCTTGAATAGATACTATTTATTTCAAGTTATTTAAAAAAAAAACTTTATTCCCTATTTACTTCTCAGTCCGTTAACCGTCTCTCCTAAAAATAACTTGAAGCCTGTAAGGTTTAAAAATTTTATTAAACCTTTTAGTTCCACACATTTTCCGTGTGAATAGCTTAGAAATCATAATACCATTGCATAAATGTTATGTAGAGTATATTCAAAGTACTTGTATAAATATTTTATATTATAAATAATTACGCTCTATTATGTTAATAAATATGTTAGTTCACCACTCAATAACAAATTTTCTGTCAAAAACTTCAATTATTTGTGCATGCAGAATATAACAATGCAGCCGTTTTGGAAATATGCCAAAAATTTGTGGTTTGCCATTTTCAAATAGATACAAATAAATAAAAACTACCAAAAGCGAAGTAAAATTATAAATAAAAAATAAAAATAAAATAAAGTAAATTCATGTAACAACTAAAAATTGGCAGCAGTTTGTTAAAATAATAATAATAATAAATTCTACGCACAAACACGATAGTCACTCACATACTTACATATATGTAAGTATCTACAGGATAAAACTGAGTTTCGCTTATAGAAATGTTTACGTATATGGGTGTTCTACGTAAACATAACATATTTGTGTTGAACAATGAAAATATTACCTCACAAAAGTCCGAACATGACAAAATAATCGTTGAAAATTTGATCTAAATGAGCCACTTCAGTTGAAGTATAGCAACGACTTGAGATCGACGATTTTTAAAAAGGTGAGATGTTTTTTTTTGCGGGCAACCACGAAAGAGGAGGGGGGAAATATATCATGCTGGCATGGACATGAAGTACGAAAAAGAAATACTATGAATTTACTTCAAAGTATTTGAGTGTGGGTCAGGTTTTGCCAACACAACTCAATACTCTTATCAATAACTATGGATGGTAGTAGCAACATCTTGTGATTGCCTTGAATCTGTTTTTTAAACCCCCTTCACTTTTCCCTAAATGTTTGCCCTATACTGAACACTCTACGAGTTGTTCACTACTACAATACTTTTGCTTCCTTTCAGATATGTACACTTTTATGACCGCATAAGTAGCCAATACGAGGCTTTTCTTTCTTAACATGTTTCATTGAGTATGTGGTTTTGGTTTCTGTATGCGATTGGCCTTACGGAATTTCTTCCTTAAGCATGCCTTTTTAATTTTACTTTAGCTACAACGCTTTTATTGCGCCTATGCTGTTATTGACATGTGCCGGAATTTTGTAAGTATATATTTTGAGCTGTGTTAGGAAAAAAATTGCTTGTTTCGTTGAGGGGCCAGTTAGAAAATTTTACAAGCAGATAAAAAAAAAATAAGGAAAGAAATATTGTTTGCTTAAGATAACCTTATAGGTTCAGAAAATTTTAAAAACATTCCGCAAAATTCATTTGGACAACAACAAGAGCAATAGCACTAAATTCGTAACCAGAAGAAAAGGAAACACTTCAGCTAGATTGAAGATGAAAAGTTAAGAGAAAATGTTGACTTGACAACGCGGCGTACACAAGTATATATCTAACAACTTAATCCGCACGTGTTTATTTGTACTCGCAAGATGAACTTGGTAAATAAAAATTTCTACATTTTATTTCTTAGAAATAATTTAATGTAGTTTTCCCTGGACGTATTGGCAGAAATGCCCAATTCCTTTGTTGTCTGTACAATACAAATTAATGAACATTGGCGTAAAATCCAAAGAGAATTACATACATGGAAAATTTCGAAATAAAAAATAAATTAAATGTGTAATATGATTGTTCCCATTCCACGACTACCTAACTTATTAAAAAAATTGTATAAAAATGATACTTGATTTTTTTTTTCTTTTTTTTATCGTATTCAAAATAAGTCCTTATTTAATAAATCTACTTATTTTTAGAATGCGCAACGAGCTTATTTTTATTTTATATATATATTTTTTTTAAGTAAGTGAATTAAAACGCAGTCCAGTGCTATGCGTGGTCGTTCTCGTCTACTAGCCACGTCAAGAGTTGTGAAAATGAAAAAAGTTGCAATACCCCTACAAAGAAAACCACCACAGCAACTACAAAAGCTTAGTGAGAAAAATTACACCTTCTCATGAGAATTGAATATTTAATATTATAAATTTGCAATTTTCCAAGGAAATAACTCAGTAGCGAAGTTGAGTAGCGATAGTTAGCGAACATCCCGACACACAAATGCAGGCATGAGTAGTTATATGTCACCGTCTGAACACGGACCGCAGTTATGTGTTGAAGCTTACAATTACTCGGTGTTGCTAGTGAAATCTAAAGCCATCGACACAATAGCAAAATAGAGCTTTAAAGAGCACGGCAAGAGAAAAAGTTACATACATATTACGTAGGTAGTAGGTATGGTTGACTGGTACACACATATAAGTGGTTGTCGTTCTACGTTTCACTCGTTCGACCGCTGGTTTTCCTTCCGATACGACGACGTTGTGACGCTTGAGCCTTTTCTGTGGTGTCTTCTTATGTGATTAATATTGTTGTTGTTGTTATTATTATCATTATTATTATTGTTGCCTGCTAAAGTGTGTGCGGGATTTTTTTTTTAATCTTTTGTCACCAGCCCAACAACAAAACATATAAGTTGCTAACGGCAAAGTGCAGTGGCGTGTGAAGTGGCACTAACACTCATCCATACATATAGATATATGCTTTTGAGTGCATTCAATGTCGTAACAAAGGTATCACTATACACACACGCACACACATGTAAATAGATGTGTGCTATTGAAAAATCTGTACAAAAGGAGTTATTCGAAGCCGTCTTTACACTACTGTTTATGCGCTCTTTATATGCTATTTAGGTATGTGGAAGCGAACTTCTTTAGCTACAGAGAGAATGTGCAGAGTAAACTACTTATGTAGTTAGTGACTTAACACTTAACCCGTTCTTATTTTTGAGACAAACTATTTCTTACAACTTTTGCCTAAATTTGTTTTTCCTGCAGTGGTAATTTGTCATTTTAAAATAAGGAATGGCTCAGAAAATAAATATGGATTTAGTGGACGAAAACAAATTAGGGTTTGATCATTAAAAGAATCAATTAGTTTTTAATCAATAAAAATCCATACTTTAATTTACTAACCAATTTAAGTATTCATATTAGTATCACAAAATATACTCGTAAATGAAAAAAGAATAAATATCTAAATATATGATTTTTTGGTACTCAACAGTATTTAGTTAATAAATTTAATTGTATTGAAATCTTGGAAAACTTTTCTCAAATTTATTTAAATTTTTATAGTTTATGCCATTGAGAATAGTTTTCATATCTTTAAAAATTATTTCCATCGGTTCAAAAATAAGACCATAGGTAAAAATTTCATTCAAGTATCCCCTAACGAAAAAACGATTCGCATGCATTAGAAATATCTATATAGTGTCAATGAATATCTGATAATTATAAGCAAATATTGGCAGCAACAAAAAATAACGCAGTAATGTTTTCTTTCATTACTGAAATCAAACACTGTAAATAATATATTTTAGAATATATAACAATAGCTCGAACGAACGAGCCGAAGCGACTGACAAGATACCAACTCACCTATAGTCTGGTCAATTTAGATATGCAAGGGTACAATAATTTGCACCCAGCTGAAAGTTGGTAGGTTAGATTAAAACATTTTCATAAATTGAATCAAAAAACTTCTCATCGATCCGACACCTGGAACAAAATTTCGCGGCATCAAAAGTTCACAAAAACGGGGTTTTCGCGATTTTTAGTAAAACGAATTTAAAAAACTTTCGGTTGGGATAATAATAGTAAACACACGTACGAGTAAACATAGATATAAAGCAAAGTAAAGCACAGTTATTATGAGAGTAAAATTGAGCATATGGCGAGCTGTTAAGTACGATGAACGATCATTTAAAGTAGAAAGAAAAATTCAATTGTGTGCGGCCATGTGTGACCAAGTGTTGGCAACAAATATGTATATAAATGTTGTAAGTAGTGAGTGTATTTATAAGTGGGAGAGCAAAAAAAAAAAGAGAAATCACTTCACACTTCAATCGTTGCTGTAGAAATATAGAAAAGTTGTTGACATTGCTTGCTTGGAAGCATTGGCTTTCTTGGCATACATTGAAACACAATCCTTTCCACAAACAAACATACAGTACACATGTGCATATATACCAGAAAGTAAGTGTAACAAGGCTCTCACTACCGAAGGGATTTTATTTTTGTCATGTTGGCAACAGGGTAGGGTAGCTGGACTTCTGCCTTTGCAACGAGACCGGTTTGAGGTAATATGATATAAAACTTACTCTTTTATCTGTTATCTTTGGGTGTCGATTGTGTTTTGTTGCCAGCGGAAACTACAAGACCGAGGTCCAACAATCAGATGTAAGCGGAAAAGGTGAGCTACCATATACAATCCGCCAAAAAATTATTTTAAAATTAGTGCTTTTATTTTAAGTTACGTCAGAAGAATCTTTAAATTATTGCTGGTTAAAAGTTTTGTACATTTGCCTTGCCAGCGAAAGCCATGTTAATTTAGGAGTTAACTAATCCGATCATCGGCCGCGATAGCCGAGTGGTTAGCATTACGTACTGCCATTCGGAAGGCCTCGGTTCGAGCCCAGGTTCGAGAAACATCAAAAATTATAGAAAATAAATTTTTCTAATTGCGGTCGCCCCTCGGCAGGGAATGTCAAGCCCTCCGAGTGTATTTCTGGCATAAAATAAAGCTCCTCATAAAAATCCATCAGCCGTTCAGAGGCGGCTTAGAATAAACTGTAGGTCCCTTCATTTGTTGGTAAAAACATCAAGACGCAAAACCACAAATTGGAGGAGCCGCTCGGCCGAAAATCGCTTCAGCGGTTACAGCGCCAAATATATATATATAATCCGATCAAATTTTTAGCAACTTCGTTAAAATTTGACTTTAAGGGTATGATAAGTAAATAAAATATCAGTGGACAGTATATTCCAATTATTGATACAATTGCACCCAACTATAATATAGCAGTAGTGGCATCGTTGGCAAAAGTTTTAAAAAGTTCACATTTTTTAGCGCTCTCACAACATAAAGAGTTTCGTATTATATCATCATCTTCAGGATGTTAAGAACTGTCGTTGCGATATCACATTTCGCGAAAAATTTCAATCCAAGCTCTCGCTACGTCGTCAGCGGTGTCGCGATTATGGATGAACTTCCTGCGATGTTTTCGCAGAACTCTACACAAAGCTATCACATAAACCCACGGATATCATAAATTGTCCGGAGATGAAGTTGGCGGGAAGTTAATTCGAGGAAGGCATCAAAAAATTTATACCACGATTCACCACCTGTAAAGAGAGGAACTATGGCTATATAAAAAATAGCCTATATTATGTACGATTCCGTGTTTCGAAATTTTGTTTAAAACACAAAAATTCAGAAAACTTACTTTCTGGATATGCCTCGTACAATCATGGTATTTTAAGCAAAGGCATTTACTCATTGATGCCTGAACATTAGCTAAACATAAATTACACAGACGACTGGGCGTCCATTGAAGCGTTCAATCTAATGTATGTTCACACTCGGTTTGAAAAAAAAAAAGTACTTGAAGAAAGTGTTGAAGGAGTAAGATATATATCGCTACATAATTTTCAAACTTTTTTAATTCCAAAAGCTAGCAGCATCAAGGATCGGCGACAATCATTCCTTTGAACATTTTTGAAATTGAATCTTCTAAACTCTTTATTAATGCTGTTTTACAGAGGCGGTTATGTATTCATGTATGTAACCATTCCTCATGAGATCAACGCATTTTCAGAGGAATTTATGGAAAATAGACATTGAGGAGTTATTAAAAATAAAAGAAATATATGACATATGAGTTTTGTTCTGTTTAATTTAAGATTTTCAAAAACAAAAACAATGAAATTACATTACGCATTGCATTTTTCTTTACGAAAGTTAGATATTTTATATATAGTTGTGGAAAATATTAATTGTTAAAAAGCAATCACAATCGAGATGAAGCAAGCACTTTTAACACTTTAAATTTTATATGTCTCTCCTTTCATTATATTATGTAGCAAATTCTTACTAATTTGAAATTTTGTGACGAATTGCACCAATATTCGTGTTTCGTTATTCTGAGGAGCGAAACGTCCGCTCCAACGCAAAAATATTAAATTTATTGTATTGTATTACTATTATTTTAATATAATAATTTTTGTTTGGGCCAGAAACCTGACAATTGAAAAATAAAACACATAACAAAAAAATATCCCCTACGCTTCGTAAATAGCCAAGTTGTACATAAAAAGTAATAAAATGAAATCGCGTGGAATATGCAAAAAAGGCGATTGTAAAAAAAATCGTACGAAAAGTTAGGAATAGCAATATAAAAAATATGAATATACAATTTCCATTAAATTTAATTTGCATGGTTTTAGGCGGTAAACCTTGTCGACACAAATTCACTTAGCCGTCCGGTGGATAACATTGTATTCACATTTAATGCCGTATCTCCTTTTAACCACGTTTGGCTTACTGTTTAGTCCAGCTTGTCGTTACTTAAAATATTTTATTGCTTTAACTTTTCTTTTTTTTTTGCTGTCCTTCATTCGTTCGACCTTTCCTTTTTTATAAGTTGCATGGCTGAAACGCCGGAGAGGGCTTTGAAAAAACCATCGCAGGCGGGGAAGAAACAATTTGAGTACGCTTAAACTGCCTATCGATAATCTCACTGAACTTTTATCTTTGATCAAAATTTATTTGGTTCCATCCCTTAATTGAAAAATTAATTGAAACGATTTTTTATACGAAAAAGTGAATGAATTAGTAAATTCGTGATGTGTAACATTGTAGCAGTGGTTGCATAAACGTAATTATACATAGATATATATATATCAATTTGCATTGTTTCTGGTACTTGCTCAAATTATGATAGTAGATTTTACTTACATGAACTAATAATAAAATAAAATTCTTTTTAACCACATTTCAACAAAAATATATAAAATGTTTACAAATATTTAATATTATTTAGTTACCTTGCACTGACGAAATTAATATTCGCTTAGCTATTCATGGGTAATGGAAAAAGAGGGACTAATATAATTGTACCTTTCAGTGCATACTCATAAAAACTCAAAAGGCCACTAAAAGCTCTATTTAGAACTGCTACAGCAAGGTAGGGTAAGTATAATAAAAAAAAGGTATCCCATAAACAGACAAAGAAGTCATAAACAATTTGCGTGAAATAATTTTTAGCAGGGAATAAATACGTCAAATGGACCAAAATAATAATAAATTCTGTTTTTTATATTGCAAATAAAATGAAGTAAAAATTCTAATATGCTTATAAAAACTATAAACCAGACTCCTATACAGACTATATTCGTGGAAAAATTGTTTATAAGCTAGCATTAAAAATAATACGCGAAAATGCGATACATATACTTATGTAACACAATAATAAAAGATGTGTGATTATGCTACGTGTATTTTTTCTTACTCATAAAAGCAAAGCAAATAACAAACTTTTTTCTACAACTAAAAAAAAAGAGAAGTCAGCGAACTTATTTTTACTAGTTCAATCGCATAAAGTTATAAGGTTTGTGTGTCCTTCGTCTGTTTGGTCTCATAAAAATCTTTATTTGTCATTTTATTCGTTTCTTATTTTTTCTATATTTCTTTGCTTACATAAATTTACTGGAGCTTCTTATTATATTGCGGTCAATGGAATTTACGTAAACAAGCGCCAATTTGAGAGAGCTTAAATAAGTATATTTATAAAGTTGGAGAATTGTTTAAGATATATTTTTGTGAAAATATGAAATTCCAATGCATATTCAACTAGAGTAAAACAATTAAAAGTGGTTATAAAAAATTTACTATAGTAAGCATCATTATTTCCAAAATCTGGTGGTCGGTTTTTTGTACCACCTTGTACCATTTTAGTTTGATAAAAATTGTGGTGTCACCTTTTCACTCCACTGCTGCGGTATGAGTTAAGATTTGTCCTGGTTGAGTTTTCAGTAAATCGTAATTTCTGTTCGCCCGTTAAGCTCCGTAACGTTTTCACACCTCAACGAAATGAGACAAAATATGTTGGCCTGCACCTTGACAGCAATTTTTATGTATGAAGCTCTGAAATTTGCAGTACCCAGAACTCGAGAATACTCATTGTCAATATATAAATTCTTAAACCCTTATAATCATTGTGAGTGCTCCTTTTTATGTAACATCTCAAATTTCTCATTGTAATTTGTAAGATAAAAAAGAATGGCTGGGTGTATTAACAAAAAATTCATAGTCACTAAAATTCACTTATTTCTATACTCACTTCTCATACAATATTATTTCATTGTCTTAAAAATAAAATCACTATCACATCTCTACTAATATTGATCACGTAACGTAAGGAACACTTAATTTGAGAAAATAAAATATATCTGACTCTTTTCTAGCGGTTTTAAAATTTTCATGTTTTCTCCGGGCCCTCCGTAACCGCTCCTCCTCCAATTTTTGATTTTCATCTTAGTGCATCTTTTTGCAAATATAGGAATCTAAAGTTTATTCTCAGCTGCTTCTGAACGGCTGATGGATTTTTATAAGGAGTTCGAAGGGCGACCGCATTTAGAAAAAATAACCCTGGCCTCCGACCTTACGGTTTTTATTGGATTATTTTCCAACAATGGCTTGTCTTTTATATATCTAATTTATTATTTACATATAATCAACGGAGGGAGATGTTTTAAAATAACTATATCTAAAAAAAATACGCTCTTTTTGTTTTTGAAAAGGAATTGTATTTTTTTACTGATTCACATTCGGGGAACAAACTAGTTGCTATAAAATCCATTTCTTTAAAAAGTTTAATGGAGTAAAAATTTGCGTATGGAAATATGTTGGGTTCATCGAAAGAAATAATTTTTTTTGGTACACAATATCATTTTATTATTGTTTTCCAACTTATACAATTAAGTTGATGATCATAATATTTTTGCCATTAACTGACTTCGCAAACCTATTTGAATTTCACTTTTTCTCTAGCGGGACCGGATTTCATTTTAATCCAGTGCAAACACACACCTACCTAAAATGCATGGTGAGAAATAAATGCCGGTTGTAGCAAATACATTTGTAAATTTCAGTTCGACCCACATAAATGGTGCTACTAGTTTCCAACTCTACCTTTTTCTGCAATATATTTTTAACTTTTTCGTTTTTGTTGGTTAGTTTGCTATGCTACATATATATATATTTGGCGCTTTGTAACAGCTGAAGCGATTTTCGGCCGAGCGCCTCCTCCAATTTGTAGTTTTGCATCTTGATGTTTTTACCAACAAATGGAGGGACCCACAGTTTATTCTAAGCCGCCTCCGAACGATGGATTTTTATGAGGAGCTTTTTTACATTTCAGAAATACACTCGGAGGGCTTGACATTACCTGCCGAGGGGCGACCGCAATTAAAAAAAATTAATTTTCTATAATTATGGATGTTGCTAGAACCTGGGCTCGAACCGAGGCCTTCCGAATGTCAGTACGCAATGTTAACCACTCGGCTATCGTGGCCGCCAACTACTACATATACACACAGACAAAACAAATTAAAACGTACTATACGCGATGCGTTTTTATGCGTTGTGGCAGTTGTAGAGGTAAGTGTTGCTGCGAACGGGAAAGTATGGGAGTTTTTGTATAGTTTCCTTTATATTACAGTTCAGCTATACCAATTTTACGTTTTATGAGCACAAAAAGTGTATTAAATAGGGAAGTACTAATCCTAAGCTATATGTAAGTAAATAGCTGTGAATGAAACAAAAACCAATAGAAATGAGTTATGCCTGAAGATAAACATTGAGTACTCGATTGATGAAGTAATATGAAAAATGGGGTCATTGATTCTCTATATCTGCAACTATTGCAAATTAAATAAAACAATTAATCTTAAGTTTGGTCGAGTTATGGCAATTAATGTGAAAATTCGACGTTGAGTTTGAACAACTTTGAGAAATCAAGTCTTAGTCATATATTCTTTGTTTTGGTAATATCTTATAAATTTACGTTTTAATATTCGTGGTGTAGTTTTTATCCGATTAGGTTAACATTTAGTCCATAATTTTTGGGTAAAAATAATAATTAGCCCAGCTGCTAAAAAATAGGTAATATTTTACGAAAAAGGTTTTAGGTTGGAAGCTCCTAGATAAGCCCTATATAACCTTATACCAAATACCTTTTTTTCTTGAAATATTAGGCTATACTGAAAATAATATAGCTGAATATAGCTGTTTCGGAGTTTCTAAGTAAAATAGAAGCTGAAAAATAATTTATTGAAAATTAATGAAAATTTTCCAACCACCGGATTTGGTCATAATTTAAATTTTAAGATCGTCTCTATTTTAAGTATTCTTTATAGAAAGAAATTAATAATATTTTTTTTAAAATTATATATATATATATATAGAGAAAGAGAGTTCTTCCTTCAAGTTGTGGTGTGTGTCTTGATGTTTTTTTAACAAATGGAGGGTCCTACAATTTATTTGTTTTTTCTTAATTTTTCACTTAATTATATTTGATCTCACTTATGCGCGGTTGTTGAAATTGGTAAATAAATATCTTGATTCGCAACAATTTTGTTTTTGTTATAAATAATCTAAGATTTTCCAAAAAAAACGCTTAGTTGTACGAAAGAATATTATTTCGGAAAAAATAGTTTACAAGGCTATTAAAGATATTGGGAAAAATCCGAATTTGATAGCATAGAATAAATTTAAAACGATACCTCTTTACAAAATAAACCCTTGTGAGGATAAAATATACATTATGATGAGACTTCTTGCACAAAACCGTCCAAAATTAATGCAAAATTTAACTTAAAGGTGTCCATAAAGGACTAAATAAAATATTGATTATCAGAAGAAAAAAACAGTTTTAGGGTAGCCAGCTCAAATTGATTTTGAGGTTAAAAATTAATAAAAAATTGAAAAATCTCAAAGAAATTAGGCTAGAAGGATTTTAACCATAGACCCTACTCAGTAAAAAAAAATTTATGAAGAGCTTACTGCATAGTTGAAATTTGAAATTGTAGAATAACTTTGTTTCTAAAACATTTAAGTTTTGCTTTAGCAGCTTAGTTCCAGGAGTAAACAAATTTTAAAGATAATATAGAATTGAATTTAATTACTTTTGACAAAAAAATGTCCTGCTAAATCACACTAGAGTCAAACATCTTCGGTAAATCTAGATTGTGATCTGTTGTATGCATTTAATTTTTTTTTTAATATATATAAATTGAGATGCTGCCATAGTACACATATGGTTTTGGGCATCCACAATTCAAATTTGTATTGAAATTTTTCTTTAGATATCTGAAAATCTTTAAAAAACGGGATCCCAAAAATAAATTCTAATTTAAGCATTATTTTAATAAGATTTATATTTTTATTTTAACTTCATGAAATTTTTTCATATTATTTCGAAAATATTTAATTTTTTTGAATTATTAGTTGTAATATGTATTGAAATTGCAGCGTAGGTTCTGTAACTAAAATGGCGTTTTGAAATCACATTTAGGTGAATTTATAAATATACGCATATAATTATCTAAAAATATTGAATATATACATATATATATATATATATATATATATATATATAGTTATATTTATGACTACTACCTGCAAACATCAAATATTTGGAAGCACAAGTGAATTTTGTTAGGATTTTATAACAAATATTTACCTTTGGGATAACAAATCATACAATTTTCTGTTTGCCTGCAACGCCAGTTGTTTTCGACGCTGTTGGGGATTTGGACGTTGCAGAAACTGAAGCAAAAACGTAATTTATATTTGTATGTTTGTTTAACAAAAATTTGTTGAAATTTTCAAATTTTCACCATACACACACACAGCATATGCTTCGTAAATTTATTTATTTTTTCTTAACTTTTCTTGTTACTAACTTTTATACCATACATTCATAAATTGAAACTGTTTGCATTTTTTCATCATACCAGAGAACGAACTCAATCGTGCAACATTCGTAATGCAATTTTAAACTTCAAATGCATAAATATATTCGTATTTATGCTTTAGGTTCAAAATACATACTGATACAGCTCCTATGTTATGTACATATTTTTTTGTGTGTTTAATTCGATTTCCCAACGACGGCATTGGGAAACTGAAATTCCGATAACTGGCAACTGTGCCACATCAACCAAACGTTGGCCAACAATGATTACTTCAGTTCGGTTCAGCTCAGTTCATTTTTGTTCGGTTTGGTTCAGTTCAGTTGCGTTGAGTCGAAAATTGCCGAATTCAATTCCCGGTTGCATTTATGAATTATTGCAATTTCACACGTACACAACGTGCTACAATTCCACACAAATACTTGTACAAGTAATAAGTGAGTAGTGCTAGCATTTGAACGCCTGAAAATATGCTTTAGAGGAAAATGAAAATGTTGATGAAATGCTTTGAAATCACTGCTACCGCTTTGAGCTATTGTTTCTGTTTGTATATTTTTATACGTGTGCTTGATAAACGAATAAGAACGACGGGTTTAAAGCATCTTATAAATTAGAGTTTATGTTGTAAAAGGCTCTGTATGTTTATTTTTAAATTTTTATAACACTTGAATGAAATTTGAGATATACATAGCTTATCATTTATCAATAATATTTTTTCGAATTTGTTGTGCAATTTTGATTCACATAAACAATGACACACACACATTTAATCTGTTTGGTTACTGGAAGTTATTGCCTAACCCGCAATTTAGTTGTTTGAATTAATTGTATTATGATTGTTTAATGGTAAGCCCAATTAAGTTAATTACAGACATTCTCATGTTTTTTTTTTTTTTTGTATTTATTTCTTTAATGTGCTGGACGAAAATCACAACTCGAACTTGTTAATAACTGCGTCATCATTATTAATTTGGTACATTAGTATCGACACAAAATTAACGTAAAATATTCGTTTAAATTTACTCCATTACTATGCAAATCATCCTCACGTTTTGACAACATTAAAGCAACTGAAGCTGCTGCCCAGCATCGGCTCCACACAGAGTGTACATGCATAGTATAACGAGTAGGCGACCGAAGCGGTAGGCAATGTACAATTTTCTTCGTTATCAGCACCAATAACAGTAACAAAAACTTCAACAAAGGCATTGCTTGAGTAAGCAAAGTAACGAAGGTATGTACTTGGGTATGTTATTATTATTATTGTTGGCTTTCGCATTATGGCTCTTCGTTATTATTCGGAAGCTTGGAGAGCCATTTTTGTTAGCAGAGCATTTATGCTTACATATATGGAGAAATGTAGAGTACGATACGATGCGTTGCATGAAGCAGCTGATTCTTAAGCCACCGACACGAGTATATTCGTATATAAACGAACTGATGTCCAATTCGAGAGAATTCTCTCATTATTATGAGCACGAACATGTAATGACAAATTAAAAGAGTATTTCGGAGAGTAAATCTGTTTCCATAAGCGAGCTTGGCACAGGTTATATATTTTATGAAAATGAATGAAATTTTTGTTAATATATTGTATTTTTAAACACAAGGTGAAGTCAATTGTTTGAAGAAAGTAATTGGAAAAATAAAGAATAAAAATAAAATATAAAGAATGGAAATAATAATTTAAATAAACATAAAATAGATATTTCAGAAAGGGCAGTTTGAAAATAGTCACTTTCAATCATTGCATTATTTGCCTCGCTTGGTGTTGCAGGTGAAGGTATTCTGAATAAAATACTGATATTTTATTATTATTATTATTATTTACATTAACCATTACCTCTTAAGGTATACGTAAAGCAGGCCACCAAAATAACCAATATGGTGGTTTGTCATATAAACCACCTATTAAAATTCATATTCTGCTTTTGCTTTCTGAAATTTTAAACAAACGGAGTGCTGGTATAAAAGAACAAGCCACAGATAGTGAAGAAAATATGTGTATCAAAGTAAAATTTGTATTAAGTCTCACTTATTAACAACCACCTTGAATCAAATATTTACAAAAATAAAAACAGATTTCTATTCTGCTCCAGCTGAGGGTATATTTTTTGTTAAATTTTTGCTTCAGTAAGAGCTATTATATTTTAAACGCTCACTTTACTCTTCTCATAGAAAATATCCCCATATTTTTCTCACAGCCAAAAAGTCTACGCACACAGGGTGCACAAGAAAAGCAGAAACTAAGTGAATTATTTGCCAATGTTTCTTTTAAAATGCATAAAGACATAAAACAAGCATATTTATTTAAGGAATTTTATACGTATGTTTAATTAGGACTTCGTCAAAATAAATTTATTGCTATCTCCGAACTGTTCATAAGACATCCTGTTTTAATTTAAACCATGTTTTCAAATTAATATCATCAGCGGTAAGTCTAATCTGCAACTCCACCCGCAGCTAACTTTCGACTAATTGTCGTTTTAAACTTTCAATCAATTTTATTATTGAAAAAAAATTCTGATTTTCTGATTTTTTTTACCTTTTTTGGTTTATGCCATGATGTGTTGAGAGTATAAAATATATTATTTCCCGATGAGCTAATATATCATATATATATTGGGTGTACAAATTAATTCGGTCGGTTTTCGAAAGATGGCTCAAACTGTAAGTTGTGGCCAAGCTTTGAAGCGATTACCTATTTCATTATGAAGGCTTCACATCTGTCAACGATAATTGGTGTGATTTGGCGTCTATTTCTGACAAAAACAATTTTTTTTTGCCTAAGTGGCTGCTACGGTCAAAATCTACCTGGAATGATAAATGGGAGATCTTACCCCATTGACTGTATTCTGCAGGCCTTGTTCCTTTCGATTACTGGATGCAAAATGATTTGGGGTCTTTTCAAGTAAGAAATGAGGGGACTCATTACCAGATAATGGAAAAAATAGTCAATTCCGACGAACAATAGATCAATGATCAACATCCACAGTTTATTAGTGGAAGAGACACCAACATTGAACCATCTAGCCGTTATAACCGTCTGTAGACGCTCATTGCTATTTACATAATAACAGATTTAATCTATTACATTAAATTTATAGTAGATTATTATTTTACATAATAATAGATATTAGATACCGAGAGCTGAAGAGGGAAGCGAGGCACATTTGCAGACGAATTAAGAAAGAGGTCGAATTGCGTGAGTATGAAGAACTTGAGATGCTGGCTGACAAGGATAATGCTCGAAAATTCTATGAGTAGATGCGGCGACTTATATAATGTTTCAAGATCACGTAAAGATCATGAAGGTAATCTGGTGGCAGAATTCCAGAGCATGCTTAGTGTATGGAGGGAGCACTTTTTCAACATGTTCAATGGCAGTGAAAGTGAAAAACACGGAGATGGCGTACCCGAAATATCAATTTATGACGATGGTATAAACCTCCCACCACCGGACTATTATGGAATTCGATTAGCGATTGCCCGCTTAAAAAATAACAAAGCAGCTGGAGCCGATGGCTTGGCGGCAGAGCTATTTAAGTACGTCGACGAAGAACTGACAAAATGCTTCACCTCCTTTGTAGAATATGGTCAGATAGAAGCATACTCTTGGAAAAAACCCGAGAGAAAATAATCGTTACACACCACCTTTCCATCGATTTTAAAGCTGCATTTGACAGCACAATTAGGAACTGTGTCTATGTCTGAATTCGATATCCCTACAAAACGCTATGTAAACTGACCCTGGATAATACCAGAAGCACAGTCAGATTTTTGAAAGATCTTTCCGAGCCGCACGATACGAAACGATGTTTTAGAAGGGTAACCCTTGATGCTTGAGAAAATAATACGAGCTGCAGAGCTACATTGACCAGGTACAAACTTCCATAATAGTGTAAAATTGTTGGCACCGTAAGTTCTGTTTCTGCAGGTTGGATAAAAGACGAAGCGAATGGGTATGGTAGCTACCAAGGGCCAGACGAAATATCTCCTGTCATCAAATAAACATTTCTCGCATTTGCGACTTGGCTCCCACGTCACTGCTTACAGTCATAACTTCGAAGTCGTAGATAATTTTTCTACCTAGGGACAAGCATTAACAACACCAGCAATGTTAGCCTTGAAATCCAACGCAGAATCACTCTTGCTAGCAGGTGCTGTTTTGGGCTAAGTAGGCAAGTCGCTTATTATTATACACGAGCTATACGACGACATAGACATAAAGACAGACATTTTCCGAATGGATGAAAGCGATCTAGCTTTGAAAGTATTCAATGGAGTATCTGCTGGTGGAAGGAGAGGAAGAATGATACCTCCTCTTCGTTGGACGGATTAGGTACTTCCAATGTCTTGAAAATTTTATATTAAGGAAGAAAGGTTATTAATTTTTATAAATCAGGGCTTGAGTTTGCCCAAAAATAAAACAATCATATTTTAACAGTATTTATAAATTTAAGTGTGATTTTTATATCCACATGAAATTTTTAATTGTAGTTTTTAGCAACAGATAAAATAGAGATGAAATACTCGTATAGAGTGAACCTCTATTGAAAACAAGAGGCTGAAATGTAATTTATCACACCAAGAAAGAAAAGCATATACGATGGAGATGTAAAACTAAGTGATGATGATTTTGATAATGCTCCCATTTTCGCTGACTTTCAACCTGAATATTGCATTAAATGTAAACACAGTAATATTCCATATCTCTACTTTCTTGGAGATTATCAATTTATCTTAATGGTTTTAATTTTTTCATTTTTTTAGCGATATATTTGGTTCTTCGTATAGATTTCATATATTTGTTGGAGCTGGAAACAATACTGTCCTGCTAAAGTGCTGCTGCCCGCAGCCAACGTGGTTATACACTCGCACTGTCTACTCCCGATTTTCAAAATTATATCGTTCATGCGATAATTTTTATAAGTCTCTACCTCTTTTAGTTTATTTTCGTTTAATTTGAGTTTTTATTGTGAGCGCTATCATTCAAATCGAATTCCCAACACTTAGTTGCAGTTGCAGTTCGTATGGCAGCATATAATGCAAACATACACATGTATAAGTATTATGGAGGAATAGCCGAAAAAATTCATCAAACTCTCCAAATAATGATCACGTTACGATAGTCAAAACGAAGTGAACATATTCCTTTCATGTTCAATAAACCGTTTAAACAAATGTTGAAACATTGCTAAAAAGTTATTTTATTTTTATCGTAATGTTGATTTTACATATATTTAACTGTTTTACATATTTTCTTTGTTCAATAAATAAATAAAAAAATAGAAAATACTTAAAAAAAAACAAGTTTTTACCTGGATTATTTTTAAACCCAAACCGTGTTGGCCCCATCTAAAAACAATCAAAATGTTTTTACACCAAAATTTTTCAATATATTGCTCAGAGTTACATAGTTATTCCAAACTGAATTTGTAGTTGAATTTTAATAATCCCGAACCATTAGCCTCTATGAATAATAATTCGTTGAACTAATTTTTTTGTTAGTTTCGAAAGCTGTAACTTGATTCATCATCTTCATTGGCAAATGATACCCATCTTCACCAGGCCAAAATAAGAAATTCATAGTTTGTTTAGATAAGTTAGTTTCAATAGTAATTTAATTTTTTCAATAAAACAATTTTACATATTGTTTATTGTGTTTTTCTTACATGGTAGTAAAGAGGTTATTACGATCTATATATTTATCTAAATCATAGCTGTATTTATCGACCTGTTGATCTGTGATCCCGTTCCGGGAATAAAAGTATATGCTAATCCAAACCAAAAACTACAAACGTACAACATTTCAAGCAAATTGAACTTGTTCTGTCATTTGCTTGTCTAGACAAAAAGATACCTTCACAAAAAATAAAAAAATTGAGCCATAAAAATATGTGACTCAAGAAGGTCGTTATCTAGTCCATTTCCTGGAAAGCAAAGCCACTATAATACGCAACATACTCGAGGCAGAAATATCACAGAACAAACGATTAGAATCTTTCATAGTCGATGACGTTGCATGCTAGGTGCTAGAGCTTTGCATTCAATGAAACAAACGAATATTTTCTACCAAAGTTGGCAGCGACATCGAAAACTTCTTTGAAAAGGAAGAAGCGGAGGCAATAAGAAGAGAAGTTTATGGTATTTTTCTTAAATATATTTTACCAACAAAGAATACTGTTAAATAAATATAAATTTTTCTATTGTCTACTAAATATAAACGATCTATTTCGATTCGACATTTTTTGAAAAAAGAAGGCAAAGTTAAAAAACAAGTAATTTGTTGTAAAATTTATAATTCTTATATAACAAATATGTATCGCAATGCATAAGCTTTTCAGTGATATTAATTTTTTTAATACTTCAGTCTATTTCTGGCAATGTTGGCGTTAAATAAAATCCGAATTCCAGACAAATAGTTTTATTTCGAAACTAGGACCAGAAAGAGTTTGATGTGATTTAAATAGTAGCATATACTTATTTCTTATATGATGGTTGTGAGTTTTTTTTAGTATACTGCGGCTGATGATAGATGAAACTAATAATTATTACATCTCCAAATTCTTTATAATATTTTAATTTTTTTTTAGTTTTGTGTATTTAAGTAACATATGCAATATAAATTGTATTCATATTTTTCGCAGCTAAATATAAACACATATTTTTAACGAAAAATGTAATACAAACGGATTGACATCACTTAATACTAAACAGGATTTTTAATAAAAAAATATGTATCTTATTTTTATATCAAATTTTTTATTAGCCTTTCGGGTAATAAATTATTCAAAAGTCAAATATTTACTAAACTTTAAAAATTTGCAAAAAGTTTGCATATGCAGTTTACTCATATTTTCATAAAGCTACACCAAACAGGTTACTACCTAAAAATATGTTTGTTGAATTTTAAAAACTAAAAAAAAAACCCGCATTCTCATAATATGTGTAAAGCTCGAAATGATGCTTAAGCAAAAAAAACTGCTCTTTTCACTTTCGGGACCAAAATAATCGGATTAATTGAAAAGCGTTGTTTTCAGTATTTAAATTGAGCGTGCATAATACAACATACAAAAACATTGCTTGTTAATAAATGTATCTCTGTATGTATACATATGTGAAATAAAGTCACGCAATATAAATTAATATTGTAACACTAGCGACAATTTGAAATAGTCAAAAGCCTAAAAAAGGAAATATGAATTCTCATATTGTGTTTTTCTAAGTTATAAAATCATTTAATAAATATTTACAAATGTCAGCGGCAGACGGATGGTGAAACAAATAACTATTACTAAGAGAGAACAACAAACGCCCGAATCAAATAACTAATCAACGAAACAACCAAAATAGCCATTGGGGAAGGAAAAAATAGAGCTGTGGCAACCGCAAAAATCTATCAGCGAACTGCATATTGGCATACACAGTCATTTTTACATAAGTGAGAATATGCATATATGTATATTTATGTATACGAGTAAATATATACAAATATTCATACTATTGAAAAAATTGGAAATGGTGTTACGCTACACACAGATGTTCATATATTTGTGTAAAACATACATACATATTTTGTTTGTACGGGTTAAAATGCTTTTAACCAATATTGAGATTTCTGGTCGAAATAAAGCAGAAATGGCATGACGTGCGTTGGCATATATTGACAATGCTGCACTTCAACAAATATATAAATAGAAAACGCCATCAAAAAATTACTATAGTATCCAAATTTGTAGTATGGCTGGAAAAGAGTGTGACCTCACAAAATACGTGAATTTATGAAAAATATCAATTTGCTCTACTACGAAAGACTTATATATGTATGTAACTATAAATTCTCCATGACGACAAGCAGGAAATAGCGACAGTAGAACCTACTCAGCTAATATATAAAAATTTTCAATTATTTCGCCTAAATTTCACTGGTGTTTCAACGAAATATGTTATACACTTTGCATAAATAAATTTAAAATAATTTAAAAAAAGTTCTGAGGAAAATGGCAAGATTTTGTCAAAATACTCAAATGCTCGTGATGGTGCTCGAAAAGTTTCGAGTGATGAGCAATGATCAACTGTAGGAGTGCTCGTTATTCAAATGCTCGCACTGCTCGAAAATGTTTGAGTAAAAGCTTAAGCTCTACTACATATATACATACAGACGCTTTTCTTATTTCTAAATGACCATCTGTACCATTTACAAGCCCAACTTCATTCTCAACAAAATGCAAACAAGTTCAATGTACAACTTCAAGTGCACGCTCTTTAGGAATGAATTTCGTACTTGTCAGTACAAACGACTATTTGATTACACTGGTTACAAAGCAATTAAGAATCTACTAAACTCGCTATGGCAGTCGCAGTCACCACAATAGTGAAAACAATTCTACCACATCATTGAATAGTTAAGTGAGTAAAAAAAACTAAGAAAGTAACCTCAAATTTAAATCGGCAGCTAATCTCCAGCAACAATGCTCCCATGGCCAAAAAAGTAACGACTAGTTGCTTGTAAAAATCCCACCATGTCGTTGAACAAAATTGGCGACGGGGCATGCCACACTGGTATTTGGCATGCCAATCATACGGTATGGGGTCAATATATAGTGAGCCGATTTTAGAGTGATCAAATGAAAAACAATAGATCAAGAAGGTGGGTTAGAAAATTTATTTTATTTTATTGAATGAAAATATGTGAAAAAGTTTCAACCAATCGATATAGTTGCTACATACATATCGTGGTATCATGTACCTCAGCGTGTTTCTATTATTTCTGTTTTTGTTTTTTTAGACTTATTCTAGCGGCTTAACTACAAATTGATATTGCGAGGTAAAAAATGCATTGTTTTAGCGGTAGCTGTGAAATAGCACAAATTAAGAACAAAAATAAAATTAGATCCACAAATATTTGGAATGTAATTAAATTTTGAAAATAAGGTAGGGCTAATTAAACGTGTATATTTAAAAACGCATAAAAAAATCCTTTTATATAAAGTTTAAAAAAGTAAAATAAATAAAATAATATAAACCAAAAATAAAAAGATTTATTTCAACACCAACCACATGACGCATACGTGCACTTTTATCCTTGAACACAAAGGAATAATATCAACAACACTAGACTTTCCATTCCATTTCATTGAGTCAGTAATTGAAAGCCTTACATTTTTAATTCGTTTTCATACACACATAAGAGCAATATAAGAATATGAGTTGAATGCATATATGCATATATTTTTGTCTTATTTTCCAAGCCTGGCCTTGACCAAATTACACTTAAATAAAACTGTAGATAAAGAAGTCATTTAACAGATGCATATGTTTTTTGTATACTGTGAAAAATATCTCTCCATATGTTTTAAAATCTATAATTTTACGGGGTATCCCTATATTACATTATCCATTATTTTCATGGAACATGTGTAGAAAATTTAAACTTCACTATACCTTTAACCATACGTTACATATGTTAAGAAGAAGTTCGTCGCGTATACGCGCTGACATATAAAAACGAAAAGAGAATTTAAGCAATGTACGAAGAGCATATTTTTTTTACAAATTGAAAGAATAATTTTATTAATTTATAAAGGAAAAAAATTCTGGAAAAGTTAAAAAAATAAATTTGAAAAATATTTATAAATCAGCTAAAAACACCCTTTAAACATGCCTCACTTTGAACATGATTTAGGTCAATGTAAAGCTTTGTATAATAATATTTTCTACACTAACACACAGTTATTATAAAATTTGTTTTTATTTATTATATTTATATTTGGATTTTTTTAATATGTATGAAAATATGAAGTATTACTCTTCAAAGCCTTTGTATTTACAACCAAACGATGTGAATAGGGGTGCATTGAACACTGAGCAGGCAGCCAGCAAGAAGCTGAGGTGATGGTTATATACATATGTATACGAGTATAAGCAATCCAAAACTAAAAATATTTGATGTCAGTGCGATTGAGATTAATTTTTTTTTACTACCATGAGTTAGTATGGTTGTCTTAAATTTGTGAGAAGTGTGAATACTCTTTGCATTCTAGTGAATTTATATTATCATTTCCATTCGAAAGGTTGATCTTGTCAAAAAAAAAAAAACATTTGAAATGAACATGGAAAGCAAATGTTTTTGAATGCATTTAGAAAATGCCTATGTTTATGTGGACAGTTTCCCTGAAAATATTTGTGGGCCATATAGTCCTTGGAGTACCTACAAATATACTGCTCTGTGGGAACTATTAGACCAACTCATGTTTTTACACGAACTTAGTGCGAATGCAACCACTACACGAAGTTACAATTGCGCAATAAGTTCTATAAGTATACTCGAATACAGAAAATGTGCAGAAATGAAACTGAGTCAGTTTCATTTCGCTGTTGAGCTCTGCTGGTACGCAAAAGTTGTGCAGAATTTATTATTATTTCAATGAAAATACGTGGGACAAATACGCAAATTAGTAGATATGATATATTTATTAACAATAAATTATGAATATTAATATAAATTGATATATATTTTATCTTTTACTAACTTTTAACCAAAGTAGATGCTTATTTGAAACTAAAAAGTATGTTCGAATGTAATTTTTCGCATATACTCCAAAATACAGTCCCCTTTAGGTAATGCAGAGAAGGATTATATGGTCCAGCCCTAGGACATCACAATGTTAATTGGACCATATTTTTTGTATGGATTGTGGCAGGTTTTGACTGCGTGGAGCATATATTTCACGAGTGCATGGAGTACTCGCCTTGTTTGTAGGGTTTCAGCACCACGAGTACTCTCCTATCTTGCGGTGTGTGTAGTTCTAACACCAGCAAAAAAGTAGTGGTCCTATTTACATAGCATATATGTGTGTGAAACAACAAGACAATAAGTAGTGTATAAACGCAGCAAAAAAACTTTTTCACACTTGTAAATATTAAATAAAATTCTAAATTTTTGCAAAACTCATCAAATAAACAAAA
The DNA here is from genome assembly GCA_030068015.2 of Neoceratitis asiatica. Classification (NCBI taxonomy): domain Eukaryota; kingdom Metazoa; phylum Arthropoda; class Insecta; order Diptera; family Tephritidae; genus Neoceratitis; species Neoceratitis asiatica. Next base: position 84,051,495 of record CM061524.1, read on the forward strand.
ACAGTAAATAAGTTGACTTGCAAAAAATGATGATCGATAGCTCAGGTGACAAACAATACGCATTAACTACTCATTTTAGGGAATTTTACAAAAGAAAATTGTTCTCATATCTAAAATAAAAAGGAGTTAAACGGCAACGAGCTATTTCAAAAAAAATCCGCTAGCGAGGAGCAAGCTTCCGTTCTGAAAAAAAATATATAAAATCTCATTCATTAATTTTTCGAAAGCTCGAATTTTTATATGTCGCGACTATTCCTTTGAAATCTTTAGGATAAAAAAATTGTTTCATAGAATTATGTTGTCAAAGGTATTTGATTAAAACTTATTTGTTTGTGGTACTATTATATAAAGGCATATTGAATATATTTAAATTCTGAGACCTTAATTTAAAAAAATTAACATTAAGAAATAGAATAAAATGTGTGCTATTTCTTTTTCGTTGGCTTGTTGAGTTTCAATTATTAACATTTTCTGCTATCTTGTACCGATAAATATTGTATTGTACTTAAGTTAAGGAAAAACTAAAAGTTTTATGAATGACATTTTTGCAAAATATTGTGGGAATACAAAATCAAAACGGTAAATAAATTTTACTCGTATGCTTTCTATAAGCTTCTAATTTCACTTCATTGTTAAATAATAGTCACTAAATTTCAATTCAATGTTTATCCTTCTGTCAACGTAAAGTTTGCTTCGATATTTTTTCTCCAAGTGGGTCACCTTCATCTGGTTTAAGGTTCTGCCTATAGTCCGAACTCGATACACCACGTTTCTCAGCCGTTTGAATACTTTGCATAAATTAACACTTGTTTTACCACAGTACCTAACAGATCTATTTGTAGGAAAAAGTATATTTCATAATACTGCCAATAAAAACAGGCGCTACACAAGGAACTGTCCTAGAACCACTCATATACTTCTTGTTTATCAGTGATATGCCTACGCCTACAAACAACCACACCTGCTAACTAGTAAATTTGAAGAAGATTCGTCCAACAGAAAGCTATCCTCAATTAAGCAAATAGTGGAATAGACAGATATACCCATAACTTTAAACCATACTAACAAAACTATATACATACCTTTATAAACTGGATCTAAAATACTCTATTCGGATCCACGCCGAGATCTTCATATAAAAATGGTCCGAGAAGTTATTTGCGAAACAGCATCGTAGTTTTTACCGTACCATATGAATTTAGAAAAATGTTGCTTTTTAATATAAATATTCATACTAGTTGCAATGTAATGGAATGTAAAACTCATGTTTTAATACAATTTAATAAAAAAAATTAAATCTCCTTCTTGAAATCCTCTAGAATTCTTCCTCTTAACATTTCGGCTTCTATCCTGCCACTTACAACCTATATGCACACTTATTAACATCTCTCAGCTCGTTCTCATTCTTTAGAACATTTCCTTGCTTACTGCTTATAACGGGGTATTCTTCCTTAGGCTTGCTTGTATTGTCACAGGCAAAGTATCATGATCTCTACAGATGTAGCACATCTTGGCACTGATCTTTTGGCGGCTACACTACTACAAATTTTCTCCTTAAGGGATTCTCGTTCTTCATATATACGAGGTATGTTCCATAGAAAAGGTGAATTTTGACTGTACGCGGGCTGTGTACATTCGGATATCGATATTTTGTTTTTGTTATAATCGGACACATGCATATGTTTATCATGTGGTTGTATTAGGAGCCTTTTTCTATTAGTAGTTTGTTTTTGACAACAGAAGAGGTTAGTCAAGTTTTTGTGTACTCTTCGATTTTTGACTTTTGAAAGAAATGGATCAAATAATGTGTATTTTGCGATAAAAATGGAATAAAGTGCTCAAGGGCAGTTGAAATGTAGACAGTGGCATTCGGTGAGTCCACTTTGTCTCAAAAAAGTGTTTATAAGTGGTACGTCAACAAGCGAAGAAAACATCAAAACAATAAAAAAAAATTGTTCTTAAAAATCGTCTATTAGGGAAGCTGCAGAGAATGTTTAGGGCATGAAACGTGTGGCAGCGAAGCTTGTTTCGAAATTGCTAAGTTTTGAGAATAAGCAATGTGGCACTAGTATCGCTCAGGAGTTGTTGAATGGGGTCATAACTGGTAAGGAAATAGTTATGATGTCGAAACCAAGGCCCAATCATCAAAATGGAAGCTGCCAGATGATCCAAGACCGAACAAGGAATGCCAAGTTCGATAAAATGTGAAGATTTGGTTACTGTTTTCTTTGATTACAATACTGTGGTACAGCATTAGTTTCTGCCAAAAATTAAAACTGCTCAAACGATCGGAATTGTCGAAAAACAAATCGTGGATTCTGCATCACGATCAAGCGCCAGCTCACATATCAATGCTTATTCGTGATTTTTTGGCCGAAAACAAAACCGTAATCATGCTTCAAGTTTCACCTGCGACGTGTTCTTATTCCCAAAACTAAAAAAACCAATGAAAGGAAAGCGTTTTGCCACAGTTGATGAGATCAAGCCAGAATCGAAGAAAGAGCTGATGGACATACGGAATGGACGGAAAACGCGTTTCAGAAGGGCTTCGAGGATTGGAAAAAGCGTTGGCACAAGTGTATTATATCCTAGGGGGATTACTTTGAAGGGGGCGTAATAGATATTGATGAATACATCAGTACTTTTCAAATAAATAAAAATTCACTTTTCCTTCGAACACACCTCGTACTCTGGTATACACAAGAGCGCGGCCGTTTCCTATTCCTGAGCAAACTTGCTAACTCTTGAAGAGACTCGTTGGGCTTCTGGTAGTAGTTCTCTAATTCCATCTAGAAGATTTGTCAACTATGCCTACAAGCATGATCTTAATGATACTATGAAGGATGATACCTGCTTTCGCTGTTCGACTATTTTTGCACCATGTAAAATTCGGGCATCCTGTTTTGCTTTCTTTGTAAAATCATGCTATGATTTCATATTCATTAGAGGAGACGATTTAACTTCCATCTTCATTGTTTCACCTTTCATCGTATCGTGGATTTTCTTCAACCATTGTGGCGTCTTGCAGCCGATCCTAAAATACTTTCTTTATGACGGTTGGTTTTCAATAGTAAGCAGCTCTTGAAAATTCTTTTAAAATGTTATCGATAACTAAAAATCGATAGAGCCTTCTGTAGTTATCTCCCTTTCTTCTGGCATTCGTATTTTCGTTTATCGGTAGACCAAACAGTCGTTGTTCTGGGTAAATTTATTTACTTTCCATATAAAAAATTGTGAACTTATTTATTTGGAAAATAATATATTATAATTCTTAGGGCTTCATTGTTTAACATAATATATATATATATATATATATCTATTAATACTTTTATATATATATTATATATTTCAATAAAAGTTTTTAAATTGGAAGCAAAATATTTTCCACCGTAAGTTTTCTTAAAGCTCTTAGACTTGATATTCCTTTCGAAATGCTTATTTATTTTTTCTTTTTGTAGTATTACTTTTAAATAGTTGGCGAATCTATTTAAAAATGTCTTTCCAAAAGCGCTGGGTGCCTAACTCTTAAGCAACATAAAGGTTATTGTATATGAAGATGTGAGATCAATGGCGTTACCGTGGCGAGACGTGTAAACAAGATTTTTGTCATATTAAAGCTAGGATATTGTCCAAAATGTGGAAAAAGTCGCAAAAATTTTTTATAGCTAAATCAGGTAAAGACGCAACCCTGCCGTCATCATATAAATCAATCAGCATGTTGCCATGAAAACGTGCTGCTATCAAAAACTTCTCATTTTATCTATGAAAAAGACATTATTTCTGCATCTTAATTTAGTTTCCACGAAAAGGGCGACATATTTGCACAAGTATATCGTATAACTAATGAAATAAGAAAGACTTTCGAATTCAGAGAGTATTGCTCAACCGTTTGGTTCAAGCTTTCGACAAGGTGTAGCGTGATGGATTTATTCATAGAATTAAACAAGTAATTACCTAACTTATTCCAAAATATTCTTGAATCCTATTTTATTCTTGGTCCATTATTGTATATACTGTTCACCGCAGACGTTCCCACAAGTGACAAAGTAATTACGTAAACTTTTGCGGATGACACTGCGATAATAAGCCGACACAAATGTCCCATTACAACCACGAAAGTGCTAGAGCAGCACCTTAAACTAGTTGAAGAATGGCCAAAAACGTGTCTTACTATCAAGCTGTACCTTTCCACAAGCTAACGAAATTACATACCTTGGAATTCACTTAGACAAGTGCTTAACCTGGCTTTAAAAATGTAGCTTAATTGAGTTTAAATAAGTCAGTCTGTATTGGCTTCTAAGCAAGAGATCTGTAATCGGTCTGGACAAGTCCTCCTCTATTAAGATATTGAATCCGGTTATGGGGTTCAGCATGCGCGACAAATATTGATATTTTATAAAGAGTCCTGTCTAAGAGTTTAAAAATTATAACGGCGCACCATGGTACATGCGTAATGAAATCATTCACAAAGACCTAAACATACACACCATCAAAGAGGAGATAGAAATTGTTACACAAAATTACATAACAAAACTACGTAATCATCCGAAACATTTGGCTAACATCTAGACTTCGGAAACAATTCAAACCTACCTTCTAAAGAGCAACATTGAGTTAGCAGCTCATTCCTGTTAATAGGCGATTGTGTTTTTGTTTAGCTATAAGGTTTTATTACTTATTGTGCGGCCGTACAATGCCGAAGCAGACTTAGTAAATAAAAAAAAGTTAAAAATTATTTCTTCGATTCTTTTATTTCGCAAAGGATTTTGCACCTTTAATTTTAATTCTTATTTTCTTTTAGAGTTTATATGTTTGAATATGACTAATAAAGAAAAACGAAGAGATGCACAACTAATTTACAAATTACGTATTATTTCACTTATCTATTAAATCGATAGACGTAGCAAATGCAAACATTTGGTGTAAAGCTAAAACAGCATATCAAATACAAAATTTAATGCCAACTGATAAGCATGGTGGCGGCAACTTCATGGTTAGGGAGCGATTGGAGCACCTGACTTAGGGCACCTAACGTTTATCGATTGTATACTGGACAAATATGTTTACAAAAGTATTTTCGAAAAACATATACTATCTTCGGTGGATTACTTGGATCTCGGAAGTTGTTGGATATTCCAACAAGAAAACGACCCTAACCATACCGCGGGTTTGGTGAAGTAATTGCTATTACATTTTACTCCTCGTCAGCTCTAAAGCCCGCCACAATCATCAGACTTGAACCCGATTGAGAATATTTGGGAGCTATTGACTATTGGAAAATGGATAATTCGCCTTCAATTAGCAAAAAATTCAAGGATTAGTTCTGAAATTGCGCCATCAGAAAAAGAAAATTTGGTTCTATTTATCCATTTCGTCTAAATGCAGTTGTTAAGGCGCAAAGAGAATCAACAAAATGCTAAGTGTATTACCTTTATTTTAATTTAATTTAGTGAGAATATGAACTTATATGCATTGTATTTAAACTTTTGTACCGAGTAGTTTGAACTTTATTATTGGTTAATAATCTATTTTGAATATACATTTGCATTAAAATACTTTATTTCACTAAAAATTAAAATTTATTTGGTGGGTTTAAACTTTAATTTTTGGCTTAATCAAGATTTTTTTGAGATAAACACTTGTTTAGTTAAAATCAAATTTATTTCAGTCATTTAAAAAGGAAGTTAAATACATAGTTATTAAATACGAGTTTTTATAATGATGTCGTCTGAATGCTATCATAACATAGGGTTGAGAAGATGTATTTGTGGTAGCCTTGATACAAGTTGCAAGCTGTTATCTTTGAATAATGAATAATTTTAGTAATGATGCTTTCGTGGCAGATTTAAAGCGAGATTCAGGCGTGAGCTGATGCGATGGACAGCTCAGATACTTCTCAACTATCAACCTACTAGTATGCCACAGAGGAAGGGCTAACTTTCTTAAAAAAAACCACTAGGAAGTTATAGCTACATGATTAAGCAAGGGTTGAAGGTTTCAGGAGAACACTCCTCCTCCAATCACAGTAGCTACATTCCTAGAGGATTTATCTAAGAGAGCAGGTGTCAAAGTAAATAAGAAAATAAAATTTGTAAGGGAATCGATGTGGACGGACAATGGTACGAACTACTTTCGCCTGAGTGTACTGATGCTGCCTTGTTGTTATAATACCTCCCTTCACTCCCCTAAAACATACCAATAACATAATTTAAAGTAATTCGCATTCAAGTTCCAATGTGAACAAAAACGTAAAATCGACAAATTACCAAAAATTGAAGAATTATTTAAAACATAACAAATTGTTAAAACCAGACTTTCTTGAGAATTGTTTTCTTGCAAATCCGTTCTTATATAAATGAACGAAAATGCAACAAAATAAATAAACGCAATTACACAGAATTAATAAATTACTAAAGAATAATGCAGACTTAACTTTTTCCAGAGAATTGTTTACTTGTTAATAAAATTCAATAAAACATATATTTCTAATTAGTATATAAGAACAAAAACATGAAAAATAAAGTCAGTGATATATTTGATCAACTCAACAATCGTGTTTTTTTTAATAGTTAATAATTTGAACTTAAAAGTCCTTATCAATAGCAATATGTACCTAACCTAAACTAACACTTTTCAAATTGATTTTCATATTTAATTTATCTTTTATGTTAAACAGATGTGGATAGCCCCTGTCGTAAAACTTATTTTTCTCGAAGATTTTTTAACTCTACCTTTGAATATACTGTAACATTTTATTCTGTTATACTTTTTCATATTATATATACATAATTTTACCTTGCGGCCATAGGGCCACCTTTGGATAAAGTTTCCATTCCAAAAATTTTTTTTCGGTTGGATAATGTGTTCTTAATATGAAATGTAGTGTTTAATAATACCCTGAACTTAGAGTCACAAAGGGACGAGTATATGAACCCAATCGGTACAGCCGTTCGTAGTTTAGCGACTACATAGTGTATGATTACAAAGCTGTTATAGTTGTTGTTGTTCTTATTACTTTTTATACAACTACGACACAATGCAATTTCATAACAAACTAAATCAAAGCACGAAAATATTTTAAACAACTGCAAAAAAAATACATGCTAAACATTCCGTTGGCATGCAAGGCAAGCTAGTTGCATACATACATACCCATTTAAGCCAAATACCGTTTGAATGTAAGATACTTGTAGATACTCACAAACACGCACTACATCAAACACTTTGGCATTTGTTTTCATGAGATTTTATGCTCAGTACGTGCGAAATTCTGCAAATGAGTGAGCATAGTGTACAAAATCTCAGCTAAAGTAGTAAAAGCAAAAATTTGCACAAAGACTACATCACATACATTCACAAACGCACACCCTCTACGAGTTGATATGCAAAATTTAGTTACAAACAAATATATTATTATTTGGTTAGAATTATTTTGAATTAAATGCTTATAAAATGTTTTAAGTTAGTTCAGCTGCATGCGAGCGGAATATTTAGCTGGTGTAATCGTGCGTGCAAGTGACTATCCAACTAACTACGTATGTACATACAAGCAGTTAAACATAAATCCAGTGTAAAATTATGGAATTATACCGGATGCAAAAGGCGTTAGCTCTTTTTTAAGAAACAATACATATACTTTTATAAAAAATTGAGATTTTATTTTAATATTATTTTATTAGTTTTTATTTGACAATTTTAAAATTATGTATGCAATAACATGTAACATATTTGCGGTTTGTTGAATTTGACAACAAAATATTACGTGTTTTATTTATCCACAAAAACTTGTTTTCACATCATGTGGTTTATTTATTTAAATATTGATTATGAAATTAAGTATTTTTAATTAAATTTTGTACAAATTAAATTTTGATAATTAGCTAACCACATTTAGAAATAACATAAATAACATGATTAATGTGAAGTGACGAAAAATTAATTTTTTTCAAAAACAATGGAAATATTAAATTAATATTTAATAATATCTTTACTGATTAAGTTCAAAAATGTCACGTACCGTCGCACGATTTTAAAGAATTTAAAGGAATCAATGATAAGAGAAAATTTCATGTATCTAATCATCTAATTTCCATGATATAAATAATAAACTAATGCGGTTTAGTTAACAAACAATCATTTTTCCTTATATTGAATAGAATGAAGTTTTTACGAAGAAGGAGAATTTCATTATATATTAGTAAGCTTCGGGTCAATTTTGTAGACTTAAATTAATTTGTAAATGGAATTTGTAAATTACATACTATGATAGGACTAGGATATTGTCACATATGTCAGTCCTTAGTACATATAGGAGGGAAAGGTAGTGTTCCTGACAATTTAAGCAAAACGCTGTTCAAAATTTCAAGTAAATCGAGCCACACTTAACGGTTGGAAAAACAGATGTTGACCGATTCTCAGACTTGCCCGATATTGCACACTCAATTTCATAAAAACCGGTACCGTTTTATATATTGGACACATATACGAGAATATATATATATTAGAACGAAACGAATTTTGATATTGACGAAGGCGAATTCAGATAAAATGAAGTTGGTGGCAGCTGTTTCTTCTACTATAGACTACTGGATGAAGTGAAAGGTAAACCAAATGTTCAATTTCCAATTGTGAAAGTAAAGTGAGGTTTTTCGGCATATTTTTCAGAAAATCATTACGAATAAAAACAATAAAAGATATGTAAGATTAATTCCAATTTGGTTTATATTGATAAAGTAATCAAAGATTTTATTTGGACTTTCTTACATATCTAGTGTCTAATGATGACGTCACAATAACTGTAGCATTTTTGACGATAACGATGCAAGAACGTCGGCATTAATTTGGATGACATGAGGCTCTATGTTGCTAAAACAAATATTTAAGGTATATTGTGGCGAAAATTCGAAGCGAATGACAGATGAAAGAGAGGAGCCGACAACTGACATGTTCTAGAGCGTAAACGAGACGATTATCGTAAACGAGACGATTATCGTAACGAGACGATTATCGTAACGAAATGATTATGGTAACCACGCGATTATTCCAGGGTTCGTTTTCAAGCAGCAAACAAGTATATAAGGACGACACACGACTTCAAAAGTAATCGGTCGTGAAGTAAACGCGTTTTAGATTACATTACAGTAAAGTAATAAAAACAGTACATTGTGAAAGTTGTATAAAAGTAATTGTAAATAGTAAAGTGAATTGTAATTGAATTGTGAATTACCGAGTAATCAAAAGGACATTAAATAAAGTCTTTATAAATAAACTGCAAATTAAGTTGGCGATTTTTATTTAACAATCCAGAGATCGTACCCGAAGGATTTGGGAAATCATCGAGGTTTAATCAGCAAGATCATAACAATATAATAAAAACTAAATAAATGATACATTAATATGTATGAATAAAACATACATTAATATGATAATGAATCCCCTTAAAAGTTATTATTACCAGTAACTTGTGATTCCCTTACCAAAACAATATTTTGAATGAAAGTTAATCAGTAGAAATTGTTATGAAAACGTAATCACCTGAATTATAATTATTCCTGTATTGTCAAAAACAATATTGCTGTCGACATTTGACAGTCGGCCAACTATTCTGAGAACTTTTTAAAGTAAGAATGAGTGCGAAAGCTTTCAATATATTAACTCCACAAAATGTCAACAATGATCTAAACTTCACTCTTTTTTTCTCGTAAGCCACAAACACAAAATCACAATTTTGATGATTTCACGTTTAGAAATAGAAAATCAAATATAATTCATGCAAACAAAACAAACTAATAAATAATTTGGACAATTTTTGCTAACAATATATGAAAAAAGTCTAGGCGCCATAGCAACTCCACCTTCATAAATTCGCATTAATTTAGTTTTAATTAAAATAAAATTTGAGACGGGAAATAATTACATTTTACACAAGGTTTATTGAATAGAAGGTTACGACAAGAGCAAAAACATACATACATGTGTTTAATGGCGAAATTGGTTCAATTTTGTGAGGTCTGCATAATTTTATCTATAAAACAGCTTAACATTTTGAATATTAAATTGTAAAAGCCTGCATTGTACAATAAACTAAATATTATTATGTCGAAAATGTATTTTACTTCAAAAATATTTAAATCATGAAAATTATTATTATTGTTGAATTATTATTGAACAAAAATTCCTATAACTAGCAAATCTAAATTTTTTTGTCACATAATACGAATAGCATGTGTAAATATAGGGTTTACCAATAAGAGTGATATATATATATATATATATATATATATATATATATATATATATATTTGGCGCTTTGTAACCGCTGAAGCGATTTTCGGCCGAGATCCTCCTCCAATTTGTGGTTTTGCGTCTTGATGTTTTTACCAATAAATGGGGGGACATACAGTTTATACTAAACCGCCTCCGAAAGGTCGATGGATTTTTATGAGGAGCTTTTTTACATATAAGAAATACACTCGGAGGGCTTGACATTACCTGCCGAGGGGCGACCGCAATTAAAAAAATTAATTTTCTATAATTATGGATGTTGCTCGAACTTGGGCTCGAACCCAGGCCTTCCAAATGTCAGTACGCAATGTTAACCACTCGGCTATCGCGGCCACCATGATATGAGTGATTTGATGTCTTAATAAAAAAACACACTAATTGTTAAGGAAATTTAAATGTTTTTTATTTAATGTGAAGTACAATCGATACAATTAGTTTCTGGATATAACATGATTCAAATGGCCTCCACTACTTCTTTTTCAGGAGCGAATTCGATGAACGAAATTTATTTTTGAGAAAATCATCTTCGCCAATGAGGCTCATTTTCATCCGAGTGGTGCGGTAAATAAACAAAACTGTCGATTATGGTGGAATAAAATCCAAAAATGGTGTAGTTTTGGTCTGGTCGAATCATCGCTTGGTACTTCTTTCGAAATGAAGCCGTTAGCACTGTTAATGTCAATGGAGAGCGCTATAGATCGATTATAACCAACTTTTTATGGCCACAATTGGAAGAAGTTGATTTTATCAACATCTGTTTCCAACAAGACGGAGCTATGTGTCACACAGCATGTGCAACAATAGAATTATTGCGAGAAAGGTTTGGAGACTCGATTATTTCAAAAAATTGTGACATTGAATGGCCTCTAAGAAGACGTAGACTATTTCTTGTGGGATTATTTGAAGTCATTGTTCTTTAGCAATAAACCAGACTCTCTTAAAGCTTTAAGAGTCAATGTTGAACGTACTATTCATAACATACGGCTTAATTTAGTTCAAAAAGTGCTCAATAATTGGGTTGATCGAATTCGTTCCTGCAAAAGAAGTCGTGGAGACCATTTGAATGATGTTATATTCGGAACTTAATTGTATCGATTGTACTTCACATTAATTAGAAAACATTTTAATTTCCTTAACAATTAGTGTGTTTTTTTTGTATTAAGAAATCATATCACTCTTATTGGAAAACCCTATATATATAAATAATATAACACAAATGTATAATATATCAACTAAATTCCAAGCGAGCACGCATTATTTATAAAATCTAATACATAAAATTCTCGTGTCTCGGTGTTTGTTACCAAACTCCTTCAAAACGGCTTGAACGATTTTTATGAAGTTTTGTGTGTTTATGGGATTGGTTTGAGAATCGTTCTACATCTCGAAAAAAAGTTATTTATGATTCGATTTACTTGAGATTTAGTACTAAGGCAGCTTTTTGCCAAATAATTAGGAACACTACCATAACCGGCTTTTTCGAAAAAGTGGTAATATATAGTTTTTGCTTAAAATTATTTTTTCCAGGAAGTGGACCGATTTACTCGAAAAAATTAAAATATTTCTGGTTCGATTTGGTTGAATTTTGAGACGAAGTGCCTAAGTGGAATACTTTTGTTTCACGGAAACGGACCAGGGACGGAAAAGTTATCACCGACCGTTTGAAAAAAAGTAATACAATTTTAATATAAGCGTAGAATGTTATCACAATATTGTTGCAGGTTACAAGATATTCTTGTACATTAAACTTTAGTGTAAATCAGTATATATCCGAATGGAGCGTTTGTTTTACATCGCGGAATTGTCATTGATATCTTCGCGCGAGACTGACTTAATATTTTGTATTAAATGATGCTTAATTAGAGCTTTTTATCATACTTTGCAATACCAATTACAATAAAAATATAGAAATCCGTAAAACGTGTGACCGGCGCTGGCAGGTTTAATTTAGAAACCCATTTCGTATGTTTTGTTTATGATATAAAGCCTTAGGGATATGGTTGTTCCCTATCTTGCAAAAAAGTCATGTTTTAAATTCGAAGCGGTTAAAAGTATAAAAAGGTTATTATGAACAAAAAATTGAAGAAAGTTTCTGTGAATGATTTATGTTCATATATGAAAGTTTTCTGGTAAACTAAAACAAAGATACGATATTGCAGCGTGCGAAATCATCTTCGTGAACCAGCCAATATTTATAAATTTAATTTTATATTTCTGTCGGAAGTGACTACTTTTTCCTTATCTCCAAAACCATCTCTAAAACTTTAGTAAATTCCTCATATTTAAACTTTTTGGGTTGGCCAGAATGATCTTTGTCTTGAACACTAAAATCACTACCTTACAAGCGTCAAAAGTGCCCTTTTAATTAAATAGGTAATTGCTTAGGCAGCACCTTGAAGACGGTGCAATGTTTTGAAAAAATACATTTTTGGGTTAAAAATTTGAAGTTTTGGTATTAAGAAATCGTGAGATCATCGGAAGGTTAAATTTATAAAATAAAATAAAATAAAATAATATTAAAAAAATTATTTCATGATTTATGTTTTCTTCTGTATAAGTATTTCACGTTTACATATCTGTAAATTCTTACAATATTTATGTTATTAAGTTCTCGTATGTATGTATAAATATAAACCATTTTTTTTTTGGAAATACAACGAAGTTGGTTCAATGGCGTCGACGTTTGACATAAAATGTTTTCTATTAACCTTGAATTTCACACACGGTTGAATTTCGGAAACATAGCTTATATACTTACAAAGTAATTAAATTTTCGAATATTGTTCGTGGCGAAAAAAATTTTTAATTAATAAATATAAATTTTCAAAAGAGAGAACAAATAAATTGTACCTAATTAAGTGTTAGTATTTGTTGTTTGCGTAATTGCTTACAATTTGTATTCATTTTTTTGCTTGACTTATCAAACATAAAGAACTACAAACAAATAAAAAATTATTTTAAAATTAAAAATACGTGTCACGACACAATGGAATTTGAATACAAAATGAATAAATATTTGAAATAAGTTTTGCTAACTTTTTTTATTATAAAATAATTAAGCATAATGCAGAAAAAAATTTTGAGCGAAATATATTTCGCTTTTTTATCATCTTTATGATAATAGAATGAACGTGTTCGCGTTTTTGTTTACATGAAGTCTGGAAAGTAAAGTATTAAATAAATTTTCAGGCTTAAAAATTTTGTTGCTATTGAAGTGTAAGAACGGAAGAAATTGGTAAATAAAAATACGCCAAAAGGACTACAAAAAAAAGCTCCCAAAAATCAATTTCTCCCCTATTAGCACTCCCAATGCATTTAAATGGAGCATCGCTCTTTGGCGCAAACTCTTCGCGTACACGCAACGAGCGGCAGGAAGATGTAGCGCACGCTTCTAGATAGCATGAAGTAATTTGCGGTCATGTTTTATTAGTCCATTGGGATGCATTAAGTTTTAATGATTTATATCGAACGCGCTTGCCAATTGGGCAGTTGGTGTCTAGCAATCCTAAGTGGCTGATGGTAGAGCACGAGTCAATTTGAAGCCGAATACGAAACAACTTCGTTTGCATGGTTGGTAATAAATGTGGTTAAATGAAGAACAATCATTGTATAAGATTTTTTGACTTCTCTTTTCTGCGGATACTATTTAAATTTTCGTTTTCCACTTTTAATTTTTGACAAACATATATGGAATCAGAAGTGAGAAAATAATTAAATACGTTGGTACATCCATATGTATGTGCTCAGAATAGTATCATCCAAATATAATTAAAGCGGTAATATGGGAGTAATGTTGCTATTTACTAAACTTTGTTATTGTTATTATTCCAAAAAGTTTTTCTCCTCACGCCCATCCGCACGAGGGGCGCAGTCCGTACGAATTACAGATCCTTACTCTTTATTTTCTTTAACGCTCAGTTACGATAAGAAGGAGTTTGTTAAGCATCGAGAACTAAAAAAGTTCATCTACAGAAAAAAAATCACCAGCTGATTTTAAATAAGCAACTTAGTTCAATTCATTCGTTCAAATATAAAATGTTATTAATAATTAGCTGAGAGCGGACAAAATTGTTTTCTTAAAAACAAAAAGCGGGTCAGATATGTAAATCATATGTGAAGAAGAGATGACATGAAAACATAAACAGCGCAAAGGCTCGAGAAATTCAAAATTCGTTTTCAGAATCAACGGAAAAAATATCTCGACGTTCTAAACGGAGCATTAAATTTTAAAATTAGTCCATTATTTTTTTCACCATGAAAACTACACAAACCATTTTCGTACGACTGGCAAGTGTAGGTAAGTTGATAAGTTTCAGACGACTAGTATAGGGAGTAATATTGTATTGAGAGTTCCAATGCAAATATCTGAGGTAAAAAAAAGAAACTGTTTTATCAATTATATTCAGGCAGAGTGGATTTTTTTCGGACTCCAAATTACAGAGTCATATTCCAGAATAGGTCTTACTAATGTTGTGAATAAAGTTTTAGTAATATAATGGTTCTTGAATTCCTTTGATCACCGTTTTACAAACGGCAAAATCTCTTTGACTTTGTTGACTGTCACACCAATGTTCCGGTTGTAGTCCAGTTTAAGGTCATTAGCGATGTCCAGGTCAAAAAAACGGTGAATCCATTCTAAGTTAGAATTATCCACTGTGCAAGTTGCATTCTGTGGATTCGTAATTATATAATAAATATATCCACTTCTCCTTCTCATTGAAGAATTTTTTTTTTTAAAGTTTACGTTGTATAATTTAATTTAATTTTTTCATACATTAATAAAACAATCTAATTGGCTTCAATTAGTTCCATCCCTTTACGTTAACACTCCGTTGTCCATTTTTCAAACTCTTACTCATTTTTCTTACTCTCCTGGAAAATATCAAAGTCCCTCTTGAGTTGCTGTCAATGTCGTTGACAACAAAATTAAATTTTGCTAATCCAATGAATTACATGAAAGTCTCGTATATTTCCGTTGCATGGTTACGCGTTGGCGCCAATGTCATTACAACTATATTTATGTGTACTTATATACTTATATGTATGAATATAAATGGGAACTGCGTTCGTCATGGATAGGCACTTCCATGGTGGTGAAGACAACACTGCACTTAATTGTAGTACACAAAGTATATACATTATTATGCTTGTTGTAGTTAGTTGCATTAATTTCTGTTGCATTAATTCCATTTCAATCTATCACACTGTCGTTAAGAGCTTAGCGCAGTAGCGGTGTCAAGGATATTATTTTCTTTATGAGTTACTAGGATTATTTCATTAATTACTGACTGAAATGAAGCAGGTGTTGATGTTTATTTTTAATACCATAATATATACATAGAGTTTTGAAAAGAGTCAAGAGATGAACCCTATTTGAATAAAAAATTTCAATCAAAATTGTTAAATAACACAAGGAACAGATGCAATTTTTTTGTTGCCTGCATTTGAAATCATCACCCCGAGAAATTATAATAAATATTATTACTCATAATTTTTCAAGAAACAAAAGTGCTGTTCCCCTCTGTCATATTACAAAAGCCTTAACCAATTTTAATTATACATTCTACTAGAGCACCTCTAAGAAAAATTATACCAGAGCAAAGAGCAAAACTTAAATATTTAGAACACATGAGGATCTAATCTACCCCCCGCATCAAGAAATCGGGCTTTCAAGAACACGGCGGGCATAGGAAAATCTCCACGAGGAAGAACTGAGGCAATTTTTTTACTAAATTGACTCACAATTCTTCCAATATTTTTATTTTTTACAGTACATTGGTGTATAAACCATGCGCATAAAACGTGAAACAAATACTCGCCATCAACAACTAAAGAATTTGCGAATATTACATTTGTGAAACTAAAA
Source organism: Neoceratitis asiatica (assembly GCA_030068015.2). NCBI lineage: Eukaryota > Metazoa > Arthropoda > Insecta > Diptera > Tephritidae > Neoceratitis > Neoceratitis asiatica. The sequence continues at coordinate 84,067,645 of CM061524.1, forward strand.
GTATGTTTATTAATATCTTTATATTTTTATTATTTTCTTAAAAAATTTCACTTTCAAATTATTTACATATTTGTTTTGCTCAAAAGAATTAAAACACCACGCAAACCGTATTTGAATTTTCTTAATCAAAAAAAAAAAAATTATAATAATGGGTGTGAAGATAAAAGCTCTCTTAAGGGGCTAAAGATTAAAACCGAAATCCGACAGAAACGTAAAAACCCAGAAAAAGAGCACAACACGTAAAGATTTATTGGAACAAAGGCAATACAAAAACTCTGGTATTCCTCTTCATAAAAGAAAACCAAAAAATGAACGACGAGAACAATAGATACCGATAGCAGAAAAATGTTGTAGTGTTGAGCGTTAGTAGAGGAAGTGGATAATTGGCATAGGTGGTGTGCCATCTTCATATTTCTATAGCAAATGAAAAGGAAAAATAAATCGTTAGAATAATAGGTGAAAAGCAAATATTCTGAAAATAATCGGTATGCCAAAGTAGAAGTACAAATACACATACAAATTTACATATTCGCTAGTATTATTTTGGCATAGAAATACAAAAGGTAACCGAATGACCAAAAAAGGCTTGAAAAAGAGTCAAATATAAGGTGAGCACGATAAGGCCAAGCATTTCGAACTTCTCACATTTCCACATACTCGCACACATATGTATATGCAAAACCAAGCTATCGTATTTTCGCTTTATTATTGTTGCTTTTGTTTTGATTCTTTTGGCGGTCGCATTTGTTTTTCCAACGGTTGCCTTGCATATGCCACTTCACATGATATCTGGCTCGGTTTAAAGTACTGACCATTAGTTACATTGGCCGTCGGGCGTCCGCAGATGCTATACTGTTACAACAATAACAATAAGGTGACAAAAAAAGCCACGTAGTTTAAGTTTAAGAGTGTGCGTGAGTATGTAGTTGCGTATATGTTAGTAGCACTCAAAAAGTATTCCACGCGTTGTTCTCTGAAGCAAGAACTACGCTTCAGTTGTAGTTTGTTGGGGTAAGAAGATATATTTTATTTATTTTTACACCTTACGTACAAGTATGTATGTAAGTTTATACGTACATAAATATATGTCTAAAGGTGCTTGAGCTACGAAACCAACAAATCGTGGTCATTTATGCTCGGGTAATAGTAAGTTCTTGTGATACCTGTAACAAATTGTAATTATTTGTTGTACTTGTATATCCAAAGAAGAAAAATGTTGATGTATATTAAATAAATTAAAACCAATTAATATGATGTATATAAAGTGAAAGTACAGTATATTAACTTTAATATTATAAATAATCATTTGTTATCATACCGTTGCTTAGCAGGATATGCACCACCGGCCGATTGCCACAACTTATACCACTATATTTAGCTTTTTTAGTACAAGTTCTCATGTACAAAAATTTTTAGTTTCTTAATTTTAGACACACAACCTTGACATTAGGCTTTGGGCGATACTTCTTCGTCTAGCTCCCATGGCAATTTGGTGAAGAAGGTAGGATAGAAACAAGCTCTATTAACTTTTGCATTTTGAAAAATTAAATGGAAATAAACAGATAATATGTCCTTGAAAACTATCCTAAAATGCCTGCCGTTTGTAGCTGCCTCAATTTTATTTCGGTCTATCATCGTTTCGGCAATTCATCCTCGTTTAAGTAGTTGAGTACGTTTAAGTTAGTGGAAAACGTACTGAAGTAATTATATATTTTTATTGAAAAGAGGAGAAGAAGATAACTTCCCCTAAATTTTTACAGTCGTCTATAATTTATCAAGCAAATCCTCAATGAACAAATTCATTGTGTTCGACTGTACAGCGTATTCAAAGGCTGAAGTAACCTTTTATTAAAACCTTTTCCCTTTCCGAAGAGGGTTTAGCTGTACAAGCACGCAGTTGTTCGACCTTAATCTCCCACCATTTATTCCTCTTATAAACAAAGCAACAATAGAAGTGATCCCATCATTACTATCCAATAACATGAATTTCCATTCAAGGCAATAAACAAAGTTCAAGAGCGGCAGACTGTACAGAGAAAGCAAAGTCGACGTTAGTCGGCAAATGCTTAAGCATAGCAAAACATGCTTAACTCAGATTTTCGAAATACTTTCAAGCCCACATTCGCAAGCATGCATACATATCGTATTTTTGTTAGTTTACGTACGGTAGTGCATGCAACAATCAAAGGGCTATCCGAATAACTACTTTTCGCCTTTAAGCTTCTGTACATGCCAATGTCTTCAAATGCAATTAGGTTTCCAATACAGAACATAACAAGTAAGGAAGGGTCAAGTTCATATTCAACCGAATAATCCTGTTCGGCTATCCGGAGAAAGGACTAATTCGTAACTTATACCCATTAAAAAGTTTGAATGAGTTCCCGCTCAAAATTTTACAATTAGTCCTTTATTGCGGTGCGTATATCAATAAAACCTTTGCGATTGTCTATAAACGCAGTGATGACCACTTCTCCCTGCTCGATGGAACGTGGTTTTGTTTGAGATTCTCCGTTTTAATTAAAAAGATATATTATTCAAAATTAATAATATAATAAGGAATTTTCTAATACATATATCATACTACTCATCAAATATTTAGTAACAGTTAAAAAATATTTTGTTAAGTACAATCTATTAACTTATAATAAATATTTTTCATCTTAAGAAAGTTAAGTAGCTTTGCTTTTACCTCGTCCACTGGTTACGTGGCTCTAACCTAGCATTTAAACTTACGCAGATGTGCAGTCAGGACTGGCTCAATCAACATTTGTTGTCATTTTTTAAAGCTTTAAATATATATACATATATAAAATATGAGGCCTTTGGTATGTACGGTTATAAACAACTGTTTAAAGTTAATGTGCCATGGTTTTACAGTCAATCTGGTTTAAAAAAGATTTATTTCTAAAAAGAAAATGATTAATCGAAGTGGATTTTGTGAAGACTACAAGTTATAATGCAATTACAGACTAATGCATATATAAAAATTATTGTAGTAGGAAACAACAATCCAAGGAATCAATAAGAAACAAAGCAAGCAGCGGAAAATTTTGTCAACTCTAACTTTAGCTTACAATTATAAATAAATGGGTTTTATGGAATCTGACTTCTATTTGTATAAAGTTCAATTTTAAATAGTTTTTTTTTTTTTGAAGCGAGAGCATGACCAAAACAACAACAACAAAAAACACAAAAAAGTCAACTAACATCTTTAAAGTAAGTAGTATTTGTAAATTAAATAAACATTTCAGTTTTTTGTAAATTCAAAAACAAATGCTGCATACTTTAGGGTGGTGTCCTATTGTTATATAATTCATTTATTTACTGAATCTGCTTAAACCTACTTAAGCCTATAGCTCCAGACACTCGGGTATAGAGCACGGCGAGCAGCTCGATGCAGAACAAAAAAATTTAGTTTTTTTTTGTCAAAATGTCTTTGGAGTTTCAATGATTTTTACACTTTGAAATTTAATCAATTTAAAATGAAAAAAAATGTTTTGAGAAAAATTTTAAAGTGTTTGTCAAAATACTCGAAATGCTCGTGCTCGGCTCGAAATTCTGCAATCTGGAGCTCTAGTAAGTACACAAACCTTAGACTGAATTATATATGTGTTAGTTCAAGTTAACTCTGAGCCCTTTGATCCTTACAAGGCGGGAACATTTTCTCGCTGCAATCGGGAGTTTCTAAATAAGATGCACAAAGCGATATCTATCGGGTTGTGATGATTTCTCAGTTTTTTGACTTCGTTCTGCTCCTTTCAAGTTCAAGGTGCTTGTGTATGTGGACGTTAGAGACTTTACCTCTGTATTTTCACAAAAAAAGCCTAGTTTTTAAAAAGTGAAAATCTTTAAAAGAAAAAATTTTATTTTTCTTACTTTCAATGCCTAATATAACATATATTCGAGGTAAGTTCGTATTAGGTACTACAAGCACATCAAAAATTTAAACTCGCATTCAGTGCAGAAAAGCGACATTCAAAAAAAAAATAATTAAAGATGGTTAGCACTTGAACTATAAAAAGTTCTAAACCATTTCTCACTAAATCAGCATATTAATTCATCACAAACACATACATACCAATATGCATCCAAATTAAAACTTTTTTATTTATTTATGGCAGTAACTTCTAAATGTGGTCGCATGTGTTAATATAAATAAAATAACAGATGTTTATGTACGCACAAATTTATTTGTACTCTCGTACGAACATACGGAAGTTTGTAGTGTCATACAGATAGTCACGGGTTCGAATCTTGGCGGGAACAACATCCAAAATTTTAGAAAAGTAATTTAAAAAACTAATAAATCGTATGTAATAAATCGCTCAATATGACGCACGTCATAAATTGGAGGAGACACCAGGCCGAAAATCGATTCAACGATATAAAGCCCCAATTATGTACTATGTATAATAATATATTGACACATACATACATACGTAGTTAACATATTCACTCCGCAGACTGCAGTTGGCATTACCACTGTTTTCTAAATATGCTAAAGGAACAACCAGGTAAACTAAAAATACTTTAAATAGAAACGGAAATAAATAAATAACTAAATACACATATCCACTCGTATAAATATATGTTAAGTGGTGTAGTACATAGCCTACCCAATGTGCAATATACATACATATGTAGATACGAACTAATCCGGCAGTTGAGGTACTCAACGCTTTAGCTAACTAGCAAAGCCATTACTTGAATTGCAGATTTTAATTAAAAAGTTTGTTAGTGAACTCTCGTGTTTGATGCTCTATATTCGCTGAAATACAAACAAATATGGTACGTATGTATGTAAATACAGTATATTTACCAGTTTCTTGAAACAAGGTTGCTTTCATTGCTGAAAATTATATTTTAGTTTGAACTTTCATCATATCGTATTTAAAAAATATGCTGTTTATTTGCTTAACAGTAAATTGGAAATTATAATTGAAATATATATTTATAATTCGACTTAATCAGTGTAAATAATGTAGATGGTTAATTATACCAGAGCAAGTTACTCCCTTAAGATCAGTACCCTCAAACTAAAGGAACAAAATAATATAATTACGATTTAACACTTCATTGCAACATCAGGATTTTCTATAAAAGGAAAATAAGAAGAAAAATGATTTTAGTAAAACCACAACACCGTTTTGGACTGATTTATGTTAGACTCACAATATACAAACAATAGTTACCAAAAAAAAGGTCATGCGGACCTTAGAAACAAAACTTTTTGAATAAGTACGTAGTGTTGCAGTTTTGGCTGTAGCTCATTTATCATAAAAAATACATTATGATAAAAAACATATTATTTTAATTTAATTTAAGTTAAATTGGTATTAAGTATTAAATTAAATTAAATTAAATTAAATTAATAAAAAAGAATAAAAAGATTTTTACTTCTAATGAGGTAAATAACTTATCTCCAGGCCTTTTTGAATAAGCCAATAAAATGTTTGTAATAATTTTTTTATTTTTTTTATGCGTTGTTGAAGTAATAGCTACAGTCATTTCAAATTCCTCTATTTTTTGTGAAAATCATACTATTTTTTTCAGACAGAAATATATTTAAGTTATGAGTCAAACAGAAATTTCGTTAATAATTTTTTGGTTTAAATATTAATATACATATGTATATTTTCTTCGCTTAAAAACAGGAAACAAAATAGAATAAATATTTTTCTTAAAAGAATTAGCTGGGCCTACTCATGGCACTTTTTTTAAATTTCTTCGGATGACTAAGAAAATTACTATAATCAGTCCAAATTTTTTTCCATAGCTCTTCCAAAGAAACATTTGTTAATGGTTTAAAATTATTGGAGAAAAAACTTCAATTGTGATTTTTTTCTATTGATTTCCTATATTTTTATTCAGTAAATGATATTTTCTCATGCTACAACCCAAAGCTGTGAAGAATTTGGCTACGAGTATCTATTTTTACTTATTCTAGGATAGTAGATAAAAATAAAATTTGTCACACTGCTTCACATCCTCAGACCTTTGCAAAGATAACAGCTAACCATTGCTTAGTGTAGGTGCGTCATTTCGAAGACAGGAGTAAACACCTTATTGATCTGTAAATCTATCATTTACAAATTACAACATTTTTTAAAAATGAATTACTTTAAAGTGTTTATATATTTTCTTGCTTATTTTTATATATCCCAACACTTGCCTGAATTAATTACCCGAATACTTGAAGGACTAGCCATGAATATTTACTAATTGAAATACATTTACCTGCAACCCTTCTTTCGTTATTCCCAAAAGAAGGAATGAATGTATTTTAATTATAACGTAAAATTTGTGATGTGAATCTCTAATATCCTCTCGAATCGGTTGTTGTACAAAGCGTATAAAATGAACTAATTTATATTTAAGTATGTAGTATTTAGTATATACAAATTTTTTCCCAAAGTTCTCTGTAAAAATCATCTAAAAGTCGTAGTTAAATATGAGTGTATTGAACCATATTAAATGTAGTTTAGCCTAATGGTTTATCCATTGCTGTGGATATCTTAAGTTCGGATACAATTCGAATAAGGCTGTATGGAAAGAAGTCTGATGAGGAAACGTGTTGGTTTCCGAAATAGATATAACTTCTACCGCTGAGATTGTTGTTGTAATTTTTTCGCTATTCTCAAAAATAAAATGTGGTCTTATATTGAACACTGACCTGAAAAAGGAAAAGGTTATCACAAAAAATATATTATGTTTTTTGTTCTGTATTTTTATCTAGGGTAAAACCTATTTTTAATCATGCTTTTCCATTTAGTAACATACATTTAATTCTCTTTTTACACAATTGTTTTCACGTATTTGATTTAACGTGAGTCATTTAGATGCGATTAATATAAATCAGTAAATTTCATATAATTTCATCAAAGTATATTTTTTCTTTATTATATTTGTAATGTGCAGACCCAAAATAATTAAAGTGATCTCTAATAAGATAATTTTAATATCGTTTAAACCATGGTATAAATTTTCATAAAGGAGCATCCATAAACCACGTGGTCATATTTTATGCCTTCCGAGAGACCTCCCTCCTGTCATGGCCGAAATACTTGTTTTATGGACGACCCCTAAGAGACAACCCCTGGGAACCAGTTCAAAAATGATTTATGTTTACCTCTTCTTCTTGTTTTTACTTTACAATTAAATAAATTTAAAATATTTTTTTCAGAATAAAAAATTATAAAATAGGCCATCTCACAAATAAATAATTAGTATGTGTACGAAAATATTCGTTTCTACGAAACTATGGTCCGTTGGGAGTTACATATCTAAATATTTGAGATTGTTTTTTGTAGTGGAATAGCTAGTCTTATACCTGCGCGAGAGTTTAAAAAAAAATATAAAATTTTTTTAAAAGCTTAGATTATTTATTACATTTCTCATATACTAGCAAACGTCAAAAAGAACATTTTCTGTATTTTATGGATATTTCTATACCTTTCATGGCCTTGAAATTTGGACCGAAGCAGAAGATAAAAATGACGAGCTGCATAAGTTGATACAGCCATGTTCGTTTGCCCGTCTGTTTGAACACAAACTAATTTCAGAGTTTTTTCGATATTTCTACCAAACTTTGAACGCAGATGTGTTTTTATATTTGTGGAATAGAGATTTTGAGGCCGTCAAAAATGTATCAAATAGCATGAAATTTTGTATCTAAACGTCAATGAATTTTAAATTGGGTACTGAAAACCATCGAAATCGGAAGAAGGTTTTCTACAATCGATTTTGCAGATATGACAATTAATATATCACCTTAAAATACAACACAATGATTTTTTTATTCATGAAAAGTGTAAGGTCTTCAGCATGACCGAAGACAGCACTTCTTTTTTGTTTTTCACTTCTTACTCTATACGAAATTTTTGGCAACATGAAAAAGGAGAATTAGGTATATACAACCTCAGCAGTTAGAAAGATTTGAATATTTTTTCTGCAAACCCCGTACAAAAGCCCCCAGTGTGTGCTCCTGAGAGGAGTTCAGCAACAATCACCTACTTTGTCTGAAAATGCTAAATAAGATTATTTCATGTATCAAAATAATTAACGATTTATACCATTAAAAATTTACTTATTTTTATTGATGATTGAAAATTATTAAAATACCATTCAACTTATGCGACAGTATTTCTGATTTGAAATAAAACTAATCATAAAAATGCATCTGCCGTTCGGGGATGGCTTAGAGTAAACTGGAAGAAATATCAAGGTGCAGGAAGAGATCGGCCGAAAATCACTTTGGCGGTTCTAAAGCGCCAATTATATACGTATAAACTTAATTAATAAAAATAAATTTTAAATTTACATTTCAAACATCAAACTACTGCATTTAATGCCGAGAGTTAACATTAATTAGTTTTTTGACCTATATAGACCATATTTTATTTTTGAGAAAGTCAAAAAATAATACAAGAGCCTAAGCGGTAGAAACTAGCATTTAAAATGGATTATTAGCCGTGTCTTTTTAACACTCATATGTATTAACATTTCAATTTCTATATGAAAAATCAAAAGCGCGTTTAAAAACACGGCTATTACAAATTTTTATTTTTGCATGTCATTGATAATGGAGAGAACATTTTACCTCTACACAACTACATACACACATATATATATATATATATAAACATATGTATATAGAGGGTTTTATTTAATTTTAAAATTTGACTTCTTCAGAAAGATTCAATTGAAGTAAAGATTCGAGATTAAAAGAAATAATCACTTCTCTATGCCTGCATCTGCAAGAATATCTTCAAAATTTTTGTCTTATGATAAGTCTTTAGAGTTTCCACCATTTGAAATACAAATTTTTCCATACAAGTTGTTGCTAAGTTTATAAATCACCTAACCTTTATATAATATAATCGTTTCTTAGTTTGCGAATCGCTTTTATTAACGTTCAACACAATTGTGTAATAACCTTTATATGTATATTCTAAATATTTATGTTCTCATTGTTCGAATCCTCTTAATTTTGTTATATCGAATGTTCTCTCATTTATGTATGTCATTTTTCGAAAATTTACAGCATCAATAAAATGATATTTCGGAGAACATTCGAGATTTAAATACCTAAACGAAAATACCAAGTTTTTGAACTTTTCCATGTACATTTTGAGTTTTAATTCACATAAGTCGATACTTATAAGAAAGTTTATATGAAATGCAGCACCTCCAACCCGTATTTAAGGATTTTGGAAAAATCTGTCATATCGGTTATATTTTGTGGAAATCTGGTAAGATCTTCATATTTCTTCTGATTTCACACTTAAATCGTAAGCTGTGCGAGTTCCTTGAGAAAATGGAAGAAGAAATTTTAAAAGTATTTTGTTGGTTTTTTCGTGCATAACTAACATTGCGTCAATAACTTTGTGGAGAAAAGTTTCTTTTAGCTATATATGTAGTTACTTGTGCGTGAAAACAACGTTTTTAGAAACTACCTGTAAGATATTTGACGTAAGGGAAGAAAGTTATACTAAGAAAATCTACATAGCTGTGGCAGCGGTAGCAACACCAGCAACTTAAAGCAGTCGCAGTAGCTGCAACGCCAAATGTTACGATTAGGTAAAGAATTTTACAAAATTTCTAAGATAACTTATACAAAACGCGCCGAGACGTTGGTATATACCTACCAGTGGTATATACCTACCGGTATACTATACATGGAAGTGTAGCACAATACAAAGCTTTTCATTTGTAAATGTATGTTTGTGTAAATGCAAATAATAAGATACCCAACAAATAAGTATGGTTTGATGTACAACAAAATATACACCATTTTTGTATGCATGTATGTTTATATATGAAAATATGTTTGCGTTGCTAAAAGTTTATGTCGAACGTGCAAGATGCCAGATGTACACCCGTCTGTGGTTTTACGACTCCTTTTTTTAGTCTTGGATGTGCGACGGCGCCTGTGCGTCGCTCTAACAGTTAAGAGTGAAGGTTAAGTTAAGGTAAGCGGAAAGTTATAACATAAGTTATGCGCAAACAACTATGCAGGAAGTAGAAAAACTGTAAGTATACAAACGATACAAAAACGTAATACACATTCAAAATATGAAAAACATATTATATAAATATGTAGTGGTGGTTTGAGAGGAAAAGCAATGAGAATTTAACCACATAAGCGTGTAACATACAATAGGTATGGTATATGGCAAACGTTCTTAACACACTCCTACGAGCAATACGTATATGCATACGAAATGCATTTCAAACAGACCAACTAGCTTGTTTCTCAGCACCCGCCGCAACTGCAGCAACAACACCGGTTGCGGTCGTAGTTGCAGCTTACTAAAATACAAACATACACATCCTCTTATGTGCAGTTAAATGTATACATCTATACGTAAGTATATGTATACATATGGTTCCTTGCCTTAAGCATTACCACGGCTCTTTTATCACTCTTCAACAAGAAGTCAATTAAAAACTTTTACTCAGTCAGCCAGTCATTGAAGCAAATACCAAAGTAACTGTAAAAGATAAAGGGCAACCTTGCAGTCAACAGCTGTTCTTGTGGTTACTGCAGATGTTGAACCAACATATGTATGTTAGTTTCAGATTCAGTTGCAATTATGAAGTGGTATTTCTCTCAGTTAGCTGAAGCAAGTATTTAGTTTAAAAAAATGTACAAGAAATTGGAAATACAAAGATTTTAGTCGTATAAAAAACAGCGTATTGCGGAAGCTGAGGTGCTTTATCTAAACGTTTATTCTTTTTATTTGAAGAATAAACTCGAAATGACGACGAGTACCTTATAGTGATTGACAACGGTTATTTTTCTGCGAGTAGGAGCGGGAGATGTGAGAAACTATGCCGTAAGACGGTGCGATGCTTAAAAATAACAATTCTAGGCAAGACAGGATGCACTTTTTAAAGGCGATCGTTCCACTGCAATGTATGTGTAATTACGACTCGAAAACAACAGAAGGCTCTAATAGTAATTTTTGTGAATGCTTTCGTTCTTACTCTTTACTTAGAGATAAACCAACAACCCTCATCATTATGAGCGCTAAGTGATGTTTAATGCGTCAACCTTCAAGTCTTTCCAGAAAATTAAAATATGTATTTAATCTTTATAGAAATAAAGTAACTTTGATGATAATGTTGCGGACAGTTGTGGCCACTCATCTCTAGGAATTTTTACAGAAGCTTAATATTTTTCCAGTTTCCGTTTGGAAACCAACTACGCTTATGGGCACAATAGCGTGCAGATCTCTGGTAAATCTAGATTTTATTCGTATCTAATCACAATAAGTTCTTACCTAGCATCAGCCTCTTCTCTGAATCAGTCATTCTATGAACAACATTGAATTCTCTACATTTGACTAATATATTTTAAAAACTTACAATATAATTTTGTTGCAGAATCTATCAATAATTTGAAACTGACGAAAAAAGAACCCGTAGCTTATTGTTTACTCTACTTAATCTTTAGAAAGTTAAGCTTCATAAATAAATAATAATATATAAAATAAAAATCACAATTTTGTTGACAAAATGGAAAAGTGCCATAAGGATAAGTATGGATGGGAATTATGTGAATAGGTTTGAATTTTGATATAAATATCAAGAGTGAACCTAAGAATGTTTTTGGAATACAAGGAGATATGGTCAAACTTTCTTTTGTAGTAAATGAACCTGACCACGCTATTTATAGCTGTCCTTAATCTATTACTAGAATCGTAGCTTAGAGTACCATATACGACTTCAAAATAGGAAATTTAGGAACTTCTTAGGAACTCTTTAAGTTTTGTGCTAATTGGCAGATAGTCACACGTGTGCCATAAATTCCTTTATATCAAATATATTTTTACCCAAGATTATTCACAACATATTAAAATTTTAGTTTCACGCCATTCAAAAGTATTGGTGTTCACCTCAAGTCTCTCAAACAAACCTAGTTTAGTTCGACTGAAATTATTCTGTACCGATGTTCAGCGGATAAATAATTCCGATTCGGTAACAATATTTATATAAAATTTTTGTGCCCTAATGTATGTTATAAAACTCCTCCGAAATGGATGGATCGATTTTTATGAAACTATGTAAGCATATCGGAGAGGTCTGAGAATCGACCAACATCTATTTTTCACACCGAGATGTGGACCCGGGACCGTTTTATTAAAAGAAATATATTTATGGTTCCATTTACTTGAAATTATTTCTTCCCAGGAAGTAGACTGATCTATTTAAAACAAAATTACATATATACATTGAAGACTTGATGATACGAGTTGTCTACTGTTTTCCGGAAATTGACAAGGAACCAGGATCACCGATCGATTGATAAAAAATTAGTACGATTTGTATATTGAATATTGATATTTACGTGAAAGACTTTGAATAACGAATAAAGGACTTACACTTAAAAATAACTAGCTAGATAAATATTATAATAAAAAACTTAATATTATTAGAGATTTTTATTATTCTTTGCAATACAAATTAAAATAAAAATTGAACAAACTATGGAAATTTGCAACAATGTGAGGCTGGGTCGGCTAGTATATACATATGTATATAATTGGAGTTTAGGGACCGCAGAAGCGATGTGGACGTTTAGATGTTGGTGGGGCCAAGACTCTAACCCATGGCCCCTGCCGCATAGTATTACGCACTGCTAACCACAAGTATGTTATATTTATGTACACCATATATAGGTTCTATTGTATTTAACGTAAACAAATTACCTTATAAGTTTAAACAATTAAGAAAAAACAAAAATAATTGTAAATATATTGGTAGTGTTTGACTCACCTTTTAAAATATACAAATATTAGCACAGTAGCCACAAAACCACCAAAATCCCATTGTGAAATTACTACATCACATGTTGAACTATTACAGTAAGGTATAAAAATGAAGACCAAACTAAAAAGTCACAAAATCAGAAAAAAGTATTAAAAAAAAAGTTCAAACTCAAAAGAAAAAATATTTCATATGAGTTTCAACCGTTATATGAGTATGTACGTGAATATAAGTACTTTGTAATGTGAGCGATTTTTATAAAATACAATGTAGGTTACCCGGTGTGTCAGAAATCTGCGCATAAATTACCCAAAAGGTATTTATGTATAAGCCAGTCAGCCATGAGCGTATATAAATATAGATACATGCTTTACATATGGATGCATATGCGTATAACGTGAGAAGATGTGTGCAATTTTAACGCACTTTTTCGTACTTATACTTATAGATGAACATATATAAAGGGTTACCCATTTAGTGGTTTCGAAAGTTCATGGTTGTATTTTTACATCTTTTAATCCAAACTGTCAAGCCAAGCATGTTTTGTTTTAGGTAGAAGTCAGGCATTTATGAAGAGGGTGATTGAAGAGGAGACAACGGTTCACATAATCTCCAGCTACTCAAGCAATAGGTAAAATTTTAAAGAATTTGATTTTCAAATAATAGAAGAAAAGAAAACAAACAGCTTTTTGTCTGGTGCGCTTTTTGGTCTGGAGGCGTGATTCGACCTTATTTCTTTGGAAACGATAACGGCGAGATTTCCACTGTCAATTCAGAACGTTATGATCGTATGATAATCGACTTTTGTTTGGCCTGCAATTGAAGAACACTACTTGGACAATGTATGCATCCCATAAGATGGTGCCACAAGTCACACACCACGAGCGAGTAAGGGTTTTTTACGAGAGAAATTTCCCGGGTGTGTAATCTCACGTCTTGGCCATATAAATTGGTGAATGAGATCGTGCGATTTGCCACCTTCGGGCTTTTTTTGTGGGGCTACGCGAAAGACCGTATTCATGCAAATAAACCTTTAACTTTTGATTAATTCAAAACCAACATTCGTCAAGTTATGACCAAGATACCGCCCAATGTGATAAAAATTATTCTGAATGTATTTTATTTATATTTATTTTGAGAACCACAAAAGGGATAGCCCTGTATATGTATGTATGTCTCGCATATAACTTTATGATATAAAAGTAAGTCGCATTGTGAGTGTGTGGGGTTCTCGCGGAATGAAAATCTGTCTATGCCTCAGTAAGCATTGCTTTTCTACATACATTACAAGATTGATCCAATGCTCATATGTATTACTTAAGATTTCGCTTTCTCTACAAAGCAGGGTATACGCATATTTAGTAATGCAAGAACAAATATATTCTCAACCGTTATTCTTTCACGTTTCTTACTTTGCATAGCGTTAAGTGGCGGAAAGTGATTCGTTCACATGCCGCTTGCTGGCAATAAATTTTAATATAATTGTATCAAATAATCTGTGTAAAATGTAGATAAAAAAGATTCAAGGACTGATGCGAAAAAAATATACTTTTATATAAAGTTTTTAATATATGAGAAGATATTTATATTAGTAATTTTTATAGCATTTTAAATCGCTGAATAGATAGTACTGCACAATAACAGAAACAACAGTAAAGTTTTATCAGTTAATTGGTAATAAACCATTAAATTGAGTTAAGTTAAACCTAATACTCGTCATAATATTTAATATTTAAGACAAAGAAGCTAAAATATTTGATGTCAAAAAACTTGTCATTCAATATGATTTCTTGATTGGTCATCAGCTTGAAAACGCAAAACAAAATTAAATATAATATTTTATAATATAAAATAATAAATTTGCAAATAATAACCGGGAAAATAATATTTTTTTACTTTACATTCAATATACATCGGAAAAACAAAATAAATATTTTTAACAAATTTTATTTATAGTATGAAAAACAAATAGTTGTTCAAAAAAATATGGGGTTAATGAGGCTAAAACTATAAGAAAAAAAATTCAGAACTGCAAATATTTGCATTTATGGTGAAGAGTTTTTGCTTGTGCAACATTTGTCATTTGTTCTCTGATTTATTTTGTGGAATATGAATTTAATTTTTTTATTCGAAAGAAAATGTGTTTCACCACTTAGAAAACGCGGTAAAATACCCAAAGTCACAATTGGAAGGGCACAGGCCCGATAACTGGAAGTTATAGGGAAATAGTTTCGTTTAATTTTTTATTTTTATTTTTTATCAGACTAAGAAATCGAGTTTATGTTTAACATAATTTTTGGAAACATTATAATTACACGATACTATCGAGCTGAGGTATTTATTATAACAATTCGCGGCCCAATTCTTTCTTTGCTGTATATTCCACACTGTGGTTATTATAACATATTATTTGTGTTAATTTATGACATTTTTAAATAACGTCTAGTGGCAATAATATAAGAAAATAAATAAAAAACAGTTTGTATGCGATATTGAAATGCGCAAAAATTACTCATGTACGAAAAATAAGTATGAAAAAGTGATAAGTAATAAAAAATTATGCAAATAATTGGATTTAATGCGCTATTTGAACCCAGTATATTGTTATCAGTTGTAAATTAGATAGGGAGAATATTGGAAGCTACATAGACGTCGCGGTTTGACGAGTTGAACTATTTTAACATGCATGTTTGTAGGCGTATAGTAAAACAAAATTACTTTAATGCAGATATTCAAAGCTATTAATTTTTTCTCAAAAGTATTCTGTTATCAATTATGTTTGAATGATTTATTAATTGCAGCGTAATTTTATTTATTTTAGAAATAAACATTAGTAAAAAACTTTACAGAACAATGCAGTCAAAAACAATGATAGTTTGTTAAAGAGCGTAAGGCTAAAATTTCGTGGTTTTAATGCCAAAATACGTGGCAATATTTAATATAGATCACCAGATGTCAGCACGGCCGATTCAGTAAGAAAATATCAAATTTATTAAAAAAAAAATTTAAAGCTTTTAGCGTTTCATATTTATTGAAACTATTGTAAATCAATTAATTTCTTTCTATTTAAACGCTTCCGTTTCTATAGTTTTTAATAAATAATTCACTTGTTATTTGTTGAAAGATGAAACGCCATAATCTAATAAGCAGTAAAATCAATCCTAATTATATAAAACCCTATTACATTGTATGATAAAATAAAGGAATTAATAGCAGTAAAAAGTGAAAACGCTTGAAATCAGAATATACTCGTAGATATGTATAAATGCAATTACACAATAATAAAAACACTCACTTTTAATGCAATTTCAATTGAAGCGCCTACAAAATGTGTAATTAGTAATAAAAGGCTTAAATTTGGATATAGCCTTATTCTTGCATTCACATATATCTGCAAAATGGATATATAAGGACACATGCTGCGTTTAAAATTTTTATTTTACTTATTTTCTATTCATATTCATTGAAATATTCTACACATTCGCATTTACTTATACGCTTAAATATATTCATTTATATATACATATGTATAATTATCAGTTCATACATACATGCATATACTTTGCATGCTTCATCAAACACTAATTAATGCCAATTACGATATTGATCACAAAAGTGTTTTAAGTACTGCACTTTAGTAGCAATTATTAAATTATGCAAAAAATATTTCATTTAAACTATAATGTACATATTTTTCTATATGTATATATGTTAGATTATTTTATAACTCTACAAAATACCTACATACTCGTACACACATTATACACACCATTAAAGACCGCCTCTGATGGGTTATCGTACGAAAAGATAAGTGAGGTCATATTAAAGCCCTTAAATTAAGTGTGTTTGTAAATAAGCACTCATAAATGACCGCAACTGATCAAAATAATTGCGTTGTATAATGAAATTTGTATTTAGTCTTGTTAAGAAACTGAAAATGTTTTCTTCCTTTGATCTCAATACACAAATAGCTCATACAAATAATTATATGTGCACTTTTACTTATGATTATTTTTTATTGTGATAATTAATTATTTGTATTTCTTCTTGTAAAATTCTTTTATTCGTAAAATGTTATTTAGTGAAAACTTGCTTGCAAAGTTTTTCAAATTTCTTAAGAAGCGTCACTTATTATGGCACAATGGAAGTCAGAGAACTGAAAACCAACATAGATGATCGGAGCAAACAGCAATTTGGACGTCTAGCAGCGGAGGATTTAATTAGGAAGGTCTTAAGGGACGAACAAAAATTAACTAAGACGGCTCAGATGTACGCCAAGTACGCCGGTATTGATACGAACGATTCTTTAATGGTAAGGGTGGTACCTTGATAGTTGTGCTGCATTCGTATATGAAGGAAGAACGCATATGCTTCATATCCGCTCGAATGAATGTCAGTGTATTTCGACTTTTTTCAAAAGGATAACGCTTTATTACTCATGGCACAGGTCACGAATGGCTTTGTAATGGCAAAACATACATGTACTAAAATTCTCACCATTACGTCCATACCTAAGGCCCGTTGTTTTTAGGATTTTCTCTCTGACGGAAGACAGTTTGATTCAGTATGTCTTCTTAAATCAGCCACAAAACAAAAATGAACTAATTTTGTTATAACTACTCCACAGTCTTAAGGTAATTCTACACCAAAATGTCTAAATTTAGTTAAAAACAGAAAAATGGTATTGGCTATTTAAACTATGATGCCTTTCAGATAAATAGAATGAACTTATAAATATTTACTATAAACATAAAATTTAATCTGGAATCTGGTGTGTTACATTCAAAAATTTTAAATTTGTTATTTTTTTTATTACGTACATTGTAATAATATTAAACTTACTAAAAATTAAATTTGAATTTAAAAGAAATGTTAAATTTTTTCTAATATAAAAAGAATTTGATTCACTGAGCTCAAAAAATTATTAAGAAAATCGGTTTCGGATGGTTATGGTGCCAGGGCAGACTAACATCCAAAATATTAGAAAATTAATTTTTCTAATTGCGGTCAGCTTTCCTCATGGAAACTCAACCATTCCGAGTGTATTTCTAAAATGAAAAATTAGCTCTTCGTAAAAATCCATCGACGTTCAGAGGCGGCTTAAAAAAACTGTTTGTTGAAAAAATATCAACATGAACACTATAAATTGGGAAAGGAGCTTAGCTGAAATATTTGCTGCGGTTATATATGAAGTTTTGTGGTGAAAAGCTAAATATGTTAGATGAGAAGGAGATAACAATAACTACAGCATTTACATTTCATAACGAGCTTTCCAGGTATTGATTCGAGCAAACTGAGGGTATACAAGAGCGAAGAAACACACTTCGGATATTAGTTGAGTAAAGAACTAACATTGCTGTAAAGTAATTTTTGGATTGCGAGAATTGAAAAATAAGTCGCTGTTATTTACTGAGTAATAAATAAACGCTGAGCAAATTCTTTACTTTTATGAAAATGCACCATAAATGGGCTGCCTTCTATTTAATAATTCAGCGACTGAGCTTGGAAGATTTCGAAGTTAATTTACAAAGCATGCTATAATTAGAGTAAGAAGGAAGGATACGATATGTCGTGATCAGTTGGAAAAGAGTCGAGTTATTCGCTCGTTTGTGGGAGTTTATAAATGGAAAGGTTTTGACGTGGACGAACAGAACTTCCATGTTAAATCAAGGAAGACGTCCACAATGGTTGAAGAAAGAACGAAGGCACTAGCAGAACTAAGAATGAAGAAATATAGGCTGAAGCTAATTCCTTTTCAATTATGAATTTGTCAAAGGATCGCGATTTCACAAATGAATGCCAGCTATTCATAAAAAAATGGTAAAATATATTTATGCGTTTCGCATAAAGAGTCACTAATTGAAGTCCGCGACGATGCATAATTACTAAAACGTATATGACCCACATCGCAACATCTATTCATGATGTACCTGATACTAAAAGCGAATCGCTAAAAGAAGAAAGGTTATATTAAATACAGGCTTAAAAAATGTCTCCATGACTGGAAGAGACACAAAGTGCATAATCATTAGTGGAACAACTTTAAAGGCAACAACACTAATATAGACGAATAAATAAATATTTTGCACAAAAAAAAAATTTCATTATTTTTCCGACATCCCTGGTATAGGTAAATAAACAAGTAATGAAAACTCAATTTTCACTTCCAGAGTATTCATTCCGACGACTATATTATTATTTGAATACAATAAACACATTAGAATAGTTGTCGCCTTTGCAAATAGAGAGATAATTGTTTTAAGTATATTAAATGTGTAATTAGAATTTATTTCAGCAAACACATTTAAAAATTCAGAAATATTTAATTGGTTTACAAATTAAACTGTACTAATAGAAACTTTGAACAAAAATTATTTTATTAAAAATTATTTTAATTTTAAGCCCATATATTTTTATTCCATTCTTATATTTGTTTATTAAGCATTAAATAAATTGAGAGATCCTTATTTGGCAAAATATGAAAATAACAGGTCGGATGTATATAATTATTAGTCAGTTTTAATTTTTTTCATCTAGAAGTTTCAAAGATTCCAAAGAAATTTTACTATATGTGTAACAAATCTATCTCATAACCAGGAAGGAAGGCATTTCCGCAGAAAGAGTATTGCTCATTTATTCTGCCGAAATATTCCTCAGATCTTCATATCATGCCTTACAATAAAAGTAAGTAAGTAAGGAAATTTAGGAATTTCTAAGGAATTTATCTCAGTGCCAATAATGTATGCTTTATCAACTGCAGACATTCCAACGGATACAAAAGTATTAACAAATACAACTCTGCTTTCACAGCTATATATATTTGTATATATATAATTGGCGCTTTGTAACCACTGAACTGATTTTCACCGAGCTCATCCTTCAATTTGTGATTTTTCCGTCTTGCTGTTCTTACCAACAAATGAGGGGAGGAACCTACATTTCAGCCGCCTCCGAACGACATACCCTGCCGAGAAGCGACGAAAAATATTTTATTTTATAATTTTGGAAATTGCTTGAACCTGGACCCTTGCCTTCCGAAAGGTAGTGCGCAATGCTAAACACTCGGCTTTTGCGGCCGCCAACAAACGTTGATTTTTATCGACAACGCTAGAATTCTCTCGGACGCACCGAGAGTATATAAGCACATAGTCTTCGAAATACCAATTGTAAAAGTAGAAGCGAACACCATTATACTAATTTACTGAAGCCAGTTATTAATATTCTTAAATTTAAAATTTAAATTTAAATTTCTGCATTTATAAAGGGGATTACAGATGAGTAAAGAAATTTATGCAATCTGCTTAAAGTGTTTCGCTACCAATATGCAAGTAAGTTTATAAATTTCATTCGATACAAGAAAAAAAAGTATTAATACATATGTATATGTAATCTTTAAATTTTTCTCAGACATGGCAGATTTAACTTCAAACGTTTGTCTTTATATTCTCTGTTTTATTTTTTTTATCAGGGAGCAGGCAACTTTTGTATTTTTCTATGAACTCTTCTAAGGATATTTTACATATAGTTGACATTTCTCCGCCGATTTTAACTCAACGAAGTCACAAAAGAATTAAAAAAATACACGAGCATCGCTGCACATACAAAACCGATTGCAGTAACCGAATATACGAACGAAAACTACACTACGTAAGCCGATCGCAAATATACCAAAATTTTAAACGGACTATACAAGTACATAACAATCTTTATAAATTTAAGCTGATTTCATACGTCGGTTTACTCTTCTGTAGGCCACTTAACGCTGTACGATCTTTTTACTTTTTCTTTGTTCTATTTGACAATTATTCTCTCAGTAAATTCATATTTCCATTTAATCGTATTTCTGCCGTTATTCACTGCTTTTTAATAATGGTTAATTTTCTAAATTACTGTAATATTTGATGAAATGCTGGTGTTCCGCGCGCCTACACAACGTTACGTTCCTTTACAATTACGTATGCAGATGATGTCAAATTCTTTAAATCAGTTCGTTCTGTAGAAGAAATATAACTTTTGCAACTTTATCTACAAACAAAAGAGTTGTTATGTAAATGTTTGTTCTCATTTGTGTCAATGAGGTAGAAGAGTTCTTCGGAAGCTTTCATTAAATCATAAGCTAAGGTGATCGATGACCCAGCATTACCAAATTACTATTCGCTTTCGTTGGGTCCTTTTTGAACATGGTTAATTTGTAATTGCATATCGGAATTTATACCAAAGAAGTTATTATTATTCGCGTTAATTAATTTTTTGGAATGCGAAAGTCAATTACAGCCTACTACCATCTTCACAGACATGCTTTGGGGTTCATTTTTTAATTAAATTGACTAGAGCTGTTATTAATAGTTTATTCCTAACATACTTGGCGAATTTAACTTTAACATCACTTTAAGAAAGTTAGTAAGTATGGGATCCTTTCATTATATTCACGTAAAACAAAGAAAAACAAACTCGGAAATGAATGACCATTTCCAATGTTTGCGTAATGAGTTTAATCTTATTCCAAACCAAAGAATGAAAGCTGGTTCTCAGACTAGCTTTTTTGGATGACAAGTTTATTACTGAGAGTTTTAGATAAAAAATAATTCATAATTCTTCACTACTTCTTAACCTTAATGTAATTCATTCATTTGCAGCTGTTCAGTGTTAGAGGCATGTGTAGCCACGACCTTCCACGATCGGTCTCGTGCTCAAGACAGTGCGAACTGGTTGCCATTGGTTTTCGGCCACCGGTCTGTTGGATTTTCCATTTATCTTTCATGCGTACTCTTATATAAATATTTCGTTGCTTAAAAATTAAAATTTTTTTGTAATTAACTCATTTCAATTAATACGTGTGCGTATGTATGTTTGTATCTTAGTTATGTGCGAAAAAATTTACAATGTGTTTCGATTTCAAAAGCGCATTTGTCCACACTCTACATTATTTAAATATGTATACGATGCTTTATCTATACCCATGATAAACCCATGCAAATACATATGTATGTACATATATGAAATTAAGCCCATGGTTTGCTAAGGTATAACCTTATAATATATATATATATATGAATATGCACTGTTGCAATATTAATTACCAAATAATTACACCTGGTAAATTATTAAAAAATATTTACATAGCGGTTGTTTTGGCAAGCACACTTTTATTTACTTTATTTGTTTATACATATAACTACATATAAATATGCTCATAAAAATGCTCCGAGTGAGCGTGAAAAATGCGGTTTTATGGTAGAGCAAATGTAAGCTTTATGGTTTACCAATATAATGCAAGGCACACTCACATGCATAAAAAATATACAGAAATATGTAATATTGTTAAGCTTTAAATTTTTTACTCCTTTTCGTATAATTTTATATTACATTATTACATTAAGCTTGGATGATTTAAGGAACAATGCAATTGTCTATTTATGTGCATATTTAAGTTTTATTTAAATTAAATTGATTTTAAATTTGGTACTAAAAATATAAAAATTTGTTAAATTTTAAAATATCTATTTAAAATATAAATGTCTAGCAGAATGTAGGGTTTGCTTAATCTCAAAATTAATAAGCAAAAAATTTGAGCTTTACATGCATGGTTGATTCTCCAAAGTCTAAACCATAAATCCGAGTATCAATGTATACCACCTCTTCGTTAATATTTTTTTAGAAATGTTATGTAAGGAAAGTTTCTTTCTCTTCAAAATCAGTATAGAAATTGGCGCTTTTGGACGAGCTCTTACTGCAACCTGTCGTGGGGTGTGAAGGGGTCTACAATTTCTTCAAAGCCGATTCCGAAGCGCTGATTTATTTTTATGAAGAGCTTTTATTTCATGCCAGAAATACTATCGGAGGGATTGACAATCGCTGCCGAGGGGCGACCGTAATTAGAAAAACATGCCAGAAAATCAATGTATTTATCCAAAGTATGCCGCCAACTCACCGAAGGAGGCCAAGCGACAATATGTTTATAATACTGACCTCAAAACCGTATAATAACTGTGGGAGTATTAAAAAGTTGCGTAATGGTGTCGGCAGAAAGCTACCTCGTGTTGCATGTCAAAACTTGTTAGAAAGTAGGCTACATAGAATATGAGCTGTTCAGGTGGTTATTGATGCTTTCATCAACCATTAATCTATTGTTTCATCTAATAAATATCTTAAATTTAATAAAATAGAACATTTACCACATGGGGTTTTATACTTATTTACATCTAAAAAGATAACAGCACCTCAAAATGCTTGAATAAAAAGTGTCGAATATTTAGTGTTTTTATTGCAAGCTTTTCAGTGATGGGTATTGAATCACATGGTCAAAGTTTGAAAACTGTATGTACACTCATATGAGAAGACACTGTTCGAATGTGTCTAATACTACCTATAGTACTCAAAATATTTCAAAAAGAAAATCTCACCTTAAGTGTCATTGACATATCCAGATACATTTGTAATGGTCAAGTAGGGAACGTTTACAGCTTCACGAATAGAGCATACTTAAACATACGCAAATACATCATATATTTAACATTAAAAGTCATATTTATCAATAATATCTACCCATCCTAAGTGAGTAATAATAAAAAAAAATTTAAAAATTTATAGCCAAGAGGGAGATTTATCAATTTTGCTCAAAAAAATATTCTCTTCACTTTTTATGAAAGAAATATGATTATAGCTTTTAACGCCATCATTATTTTCCAATTCTCTTCAAGGACTGAAAAGTTTATTTGTTTTTGTCTAAATTATTTATCGAAAACTAAAATTGGTTTGGACATAATTTTAGGAAATTTTTTGGTTTTTGTGTATATGAACGTTTATTGCCATCATAAGCAATAACAAATTGTTTGAAAATGTAACAAGATTGGTCTACATATTTATGCAATTTTAAAATCTAAATCATTAAATTTATAAAAAATTCGCTTCAAATGTTTGCCTTTTATATATTTAAGTCATCTCAACGTTGTTATATATATTTTTAACAAAAATTAACATACTTACCACAAATAGGACAATGTAAGGAGAGCGTGTAACATAATTTGAGATCTATAAAAATTAATATACACTGTAATTTTTAATATAGTTCAATAGTGTGATTTCAGCAAAGCGAAGCGATTGTAAAAATTTACAACATCATGTTAAGTAACGGCACTGTGATTGGCGCAAGCTCTGTATTACGTAGTTTTTGGAATAAAGTCCCAAATGCAAAATAACCGCTGATGTATTTTTATGAAGAGCCCTTATTTATTGTCAGAAATATTCTCAAAGGTCGGAGCTCTGCAAAGTGGCGACCACAATTTGGAAAATTAGCTTAATTAATTACACGGTACACAAAAGGAAATTAATTCATGGAAGAGGTAATTTTGAAGTGAAGTATTTTTTTATTTTTTAATGAAGTATTAAATAATTTTTAACAAAACATAAAAAAATTGCCTTTATTTAAATAAAATACTGTTGATAAGCATTAATTAAATAAATTTCCAAAGCCTTATATATATACATATTATCTTTTTTTATGCAAAATTTCGCTTTTTGTACTGTTTGCTATTAGTAGAACAATTTTGTACCCTAAATATATTGAAAAGTACTACTTATGAAGTCAAAATAGCCGTTTTTTATCCTCTACAAAAACTGGAAAAGATGAATACAACAAAAATATTGACATTTAATTTACGCACAATCTAATTAATTCCTGATAATCAAATAATGAGCTTATTGGAGAAATACGCGATGAATTTTATCTAAATCTATTTACCAATAAATCAACGTTGATGAGCTTTAAGCAAAGTTATTTTATGCAATCTCTGAAATAATGCACTTTATATCATTTTGCCATTATACTATGGTTATGTATACAAATTCGCAAATTAGTTGTTTCGCACATATGTCAGCGGACAATATGTACATGCATAGAACATTTTTGCCCGACTCGCAGTTTTACTATTCAAATATTTAGCGTTTGTACTACCACTCAAATTATATGCAAATTTTGACAATTAAGTTGTATAAATGGGTGTACCGTTGCGTAGAAAAGAGACAAAAACTAGAAGCACAGTTTACAGTTTTAGGTGCAGTTAAGTAGGGCTATATTAAGCCATGTTGACCTTTTTACTTTTTATGATTGCCTTGAAAACTTTTCACGCACTCACATACATTGGATCCTCTAAAATTATTTGCAGTATTTCGTACTCAGCTTGAGTACTACTGTCATGTGCTAATGTTTGTGTTTTCCCCTAATATTTACTTTAACCGCTATTAATTAACTGAACTAATTAAATATGTTGAAATGAGTATATACCAATTTATAAATAAATATTTGTCTATATATTTATGTCTGCAATTGTGGGTCTATAATTTAATGAAGGGGGGTTGTATTCGTTTTAGAAAAACGTCAGTACCAGAATGTCGCTATTTTACTTTTTTAATTTATTCAGAATCTATTGAAATTTATGTATATGTAAACATAAAACCTTATTGAATATTTACAATCTTTTTAATATCGATCGAGGGTACAAAAAAGGAAAAAATAAGTATCCGAAACATATATTATTTATATATAATTGCTTCAAGATTAAAAAAAAATGTAATGACTAGAAATGTTTAATTAGCACTCTTTAAACAAACTCTAAAATAGAGATTAGCGTAAGTAACTGATAAAAATAGTGATATATGTGCTCCTTACTTTACATTTGTATTGTTGTAATATTTTATTATATTAATTTACTACCGGCCTAAGGACTTTCTTTCATTTCATATGTTATTCGAGTTTTCGAAATTTAATTTTTTTTTGTTGTATGGCAATATAGTAATAACTTTAATTTTGAAGTTTTTAAAAAAGCAGCCCAATCTCCTAAATTTTTTAATTATTTAACACACATATTTCAGACCCTATACAAACTATATTCTACCGTAAACCTTCTCTTTCTGCCCGTATTCGTAGTTTTAGTGTATATATATATTCCATTCAAGAATTATCACATACCAAGATTGGCATTCAGTTCTGTTGGTTTTGATAATTTTTGTATTGCTAGAGCTCAAACACGAGCATTTCCAGTATTATGACTAAAACTTTGACTTTATCTCAGAACTTTTGTTTAATAATTTTAAAATTATTTATGCAAGGTTTAAAATTTTTTGAAACGTCAAAGAAATTTTGACAAAAAAAATTAACTAGGAGATTCATTAGCGGCGAACGATTGTGTATAAGGAGGTTTTGCTCTAACAAAATTTAACGTTTGCGATATTATAGATACGTCGGCCCCTGTATGAATGAAAAAGGTTAAGTTATTTTCCTTATCGTAAGCACTGAGGTGAGACTAATCACGTGTCTTTCGATGAATGTGAAGTGTTTTAGTTTGTTCGCACTAATATAAATCTACAGCGTTCGATCACTTTTGTTGTGTTTCATATTGGGAAATTTGTTTTTGCTGAGCAAACAAGTATGGTTCCCTACATTTTGTCGCCTGTCTACCAAACTTATTGTAGTACCAATAAATTTTCGAAGTATCTGAGCTTAAACGGGTTGTTGAAAGATCTTTATCGACATTTTGGCTTATTTTTTTCATTACGATTACAGCAGTTAGTTGTGTTATGCCATTAAGTATACTGATAGTCGTTGTGTTAGAGGCAACTGTGCTCATCTCAGCATTTTGCAAACTACTAGCATCGGTCGGAGGCATACAAAAAAAAAATGAGTCCGTATATATATAAATCTTTACAATGGCAATTATGTTATCATATTATATTAATTAATTCAATAAAATATAAACGACGTGTTGTGCATATTGTTACATTATTGGGTGTTCTTTTTAGGCGTTTGGTTTTCATTGAGGCATGAGATTTTTCAGAGTCGGTATTTTTGAAAGCTATTATTTGATTAATACTTAGCTTCGTATACCATTTCATAATAAATAGACTGACTTATACGGAGTTGTCGTTTATATTTCGGGATTAGAGAACAATAACACATTAATAATCAAAAATCGCATTATTAGTTATTATATATAAAGATGCATTCTGAATGCGTCAACCGCCTCATAAAATGGTTAGAACAAATCGATATTTTGAGTTCTCGAAAATGCAGTTGTTTCGGTCGATGTATGACAAATTGCATTGTGAACATCTTCTACACATCATCTACACCCGTACAGTCGACTGCTGTTGTTTGGAAATACCAAATTGTTCATGCAATTTCGAATGTATGCAGGTCTCGCTTACGCCTATAGTTATCTTAATCTCAATAGATCGATCTTGCAATATCAACTTGTACACAGCATCAAAAGCTTGCGGAACAACAACTGTTTTTGGACGACTTTAACGAATCCCTCTTTGGAGTGATATTCGACCTCAATTGAATTCACCATACCATCGAGAAACATTTGTTCGAAAACCAGAGAGGAGTTAAATCGCCAAAAAATGAATTAAGTTCATCGATCTTAGATTGCAACACTAGGGTTGCCGAATCCCGAAATATAAAGAGCAGCCTCCGTATTCGGCGCGTTATTGCTAACAGACGGCTCTAGTTGCCGCAAAAAGTGATTCAATTTTCGGGTAGAATTTATTCAAGCTAGGCTCATAATAAAGCTAAGTCTAGGACATAACAATAAATTATATGCGATATGTTTAAAAAAATACCATTTATGTCAATAGGTCAATAACATAATAAGAAGTTTAATATTTTGGATACTTTACCCTTCTCCTTCTTTAGAATGTTAAATGTAATATCTAATTTCAACAAAAGAGAAATAAGTCACGGCAACGTGTGGCAGGGAGTGCTTATATTAAATATAAAATCAATTGTTGTTCGTTTGTTTCGCTTAAACTTGGGAACAGCTGGACTGATTTGGCCAATTTCAAAATATTTTTAGAAGCTTAGGGAAGGCTTAAAGACTTGGAAGCATTCAGGAAATGAACCAAAAACTATTCGGTATAAATCATATTTATTCTTGGATTTACTTAAAATTCGATATATACGTAGGTGGCTTTTTACTAGAACTACCAGAATTTTTTCCTAAGAAGTGAAAGAGATTCGTATATATCTTTTTGAAATAAATTTATTTGAACTTATATAAAATTTATTTGCAATTATATAAAATACTATTTTTTCATGAAATGAACCAGAGACAGACCGACGAATTGGTACGATGTTAATATACTGCGTCTGTAGATCAGAGTAACGATGTTCAGCTTAATTCGAGGAATGCATATTCACATTATCATTTGAGAAATGAAAAAGCGTCCAGTCCCTGACGATATCTTAAACGTGGTTTCTAAATATATACAAAAATATAATTCAGTAACATTCAAACAAAAAATATTGTATGCACATCCGTACCAATATTTCAATATATAAATATATAAAAGTGCATATGTTTTTTGCTAAAAAATCACATTATTATAGTTTAATTTCCTACCGGATCAGTGCCGTTGTAGCAGATTATAATAATTTTGATATTCCTAATTCCAACTAATTGATAATATACCATGCAATATAGCAAGTACATATGTGATTTCTGAAAAACTTATCAGTGACCATTTCGACAAGTAGCTAACAATGTGGGAACAGCTATATTGTAGACAAAGTAAGCGCTCAAAGCGACAGTCGGAGACAGAATTTGACGTTAATAGATATGGCACAAGTCTGACTTCGATTAAATACACCACCAGTAAGAGCTATCTTAGGGCACAAAACTAATGTGAATGACAGGTAAGTAATGAGTCGCCAGGTAGAACAATAGCCGAAGTACTCAACATAATATATCCTATAAATGTTTAACTTAATGAATTTGTATTTGTGCGTCTACGTTTCGAGTGTATGAACATAGGTACATCATACGAGTCCACACGTCACTTCTACTGCGTTAAATTTGGGAACTGGCAATAGGAGTGGAGTGGAAGTCACCTTGGAGAACAATGTTAGATTGGTTTATATTGGGCATGCACTTTTCATAAGCATACACTTTCCACGCCTATAAATACTATGCAAACTTTCAAGTGCACCAATGTATGTATAAGTACATACATATATAAACACTTTCATACAAACGTATATTTGCTCATATTACCTTTTACAAGTCTGCATATATACATTCATAGGTGTGCAAATGAATGGCGCGTTCGGTCATTGATGATGTTGTTGAGTAAGTTGTTAGCATTACCGTTACCTTTACTGTCTGCTACCACAGCTACCATTCGTATTTCAGTCATATGGACAAGCAAGCTAGCATGTTGCTCTTGCCAGGTTACACCTGTACTGCAATCGCAACTCAAAACACCTGTTACTATTGCCTTTGCTGCTTGGCGGCAAATATCGTTGTCATTTACATGGCTGGTTTGCTGAGTCAATCGGTTGAAAAATTTATGTCGCTTTGATGGAAAATGTCAACGGTTCCACACTTACATAGAATCTTGCCTAAATGCATACATGCCTGATATACAGCCATACCTTTACCAATTCAACATAATATATCCTAAGAAATTCATGTGCTGAATGATTTATGCTTGTTCTGCACTGTCATTACTTGCAAGGATTTCAGAATCTCTCAGAATCATCAATTAAGTTAGAAAGTGAGATGTACTCGTGTGAATATACAAACATGTGCACATTCTAAGTAAAATTAATTGGTATCGGTATTATTATTTTGGAAATTTATTTTCATTATCATTTTCAATTAAAAAACCTCTGCAAAGCAACTGCAATCTACTGTAACACTCGTCCTGGGAATTTTTAGGGCCTAATTTTTTTTATAAAAAAACTTATAGCTTTTAATGTTTATAAGTTATTTCAAAAAATTTTAGAAAAGCGAATATTTTTGTATTGAACATTTTTTACTGAATTTGCCAACTATGCTAAAATTTAATTTAAATACGTTTTCTATGTGTTTGTTTATGATTATTATTTTCAGATATTTTATATTTTATCGTAGTAAATATCCCATTGAAATATTTTCTAATTTTTCTAGTTTTACCGATGTTTCCTTCCATGCTTTCATTCAAACTGAAATTTTAATTCAAATAAATGTATTTCCTTTGCAATTCATTTATGCTGGTAAAAAAGGAAAATTAAGGAAATAATAAAGAAATGTAACCAAGTTGCAATCGAAATGAAATAAAAATATGCACATGAAGCAACATGTAGTTGGGGATGGGAATGAAGCAATGAGTTGTGTTATTGTGTTTTCACTGTCCATACTTGTCGCCTTGAAACTATGATACTGAGTAAGCATGTCCTGTTACAAATGGTTTTGCACCTTTCTGTAAGTACAGAAACAACAAAAGCAACAGCAATAGAATTAAATGGCATGAAATTAAAAGTAGTTGTTCGCACAGTTGCCAGCGGAAACGTATGTAAAAGAAAATGCTACCGAAATTGCAATGAAGACGAATAATAATGTAAGATAAAGTAATGTAAAATTAGAAGTAAGGAACATAATAAGATAATAAAAAATGCTGAGCTCATAGGAAATGCAAAAGAAAACTACAAGGGTAAGCTGAATACCAACATAAAGATGGCAAGTAAGCTGTTATAATAGCAGACAATGGAAATTTTTCACTACTATTACGTACTGCATATATGCGTTTGTGTAAGTATCCATGTTGAATAAGAGTAGGAAACTGAGGAGCATAAAAACTTGTAAACTTGTGACAACAATGATGGCAACAAAAACATTGTATAAAGATACGGACCACACTGTTATGAAGACGATGACTTCGTCAACGGTAATAGAAAGACATTCAACGAAGATGGAACGATCTCACAGGAAAGTAGAAAGTAGCGAACACTAAGCAGGTAATAAATTTTTTGGTAAGCGTTAAAAAGGCTAAGTAGTGGCAACTACTGCAGAAGTGCTCGTCCGGAATACAACTCTTGCAGGAAATGATGAAATATAAACTTCAACGAAAATGGAATACCAAAGGCAAAAACAAAAAAAAATTTTAAAAAATAATGAAGAGTGGTGCCTTGGATTGTTGAAATAAAAATGAATTTGATAGAAGATATGTATACTATAACATTTTCAGCTAAAATTTAAATCTGAATTTCACATTTTAGACGTTCATACAATTTATATAATTTTTTTCAATGACAAAAACGCTCCAAAGGGAGCTAGAAAAATTTGGCATTAATTCAAAGTTTGCAACAATAAGTGCTTGTATACGAAACACATAAGATATCAACGTAAATGCACATATACATATTCTTTTCCAACTATATTACTGCCTCATACAAAACTTTCAACGCTCTGGGACCACAAAACTTAAACGATTTAAACGCCTACATCGTAGACCGCTACACATTTCCACTGGCCATAAAACCGTAAGTATAAGTAGATACGTATGAAGCACAAAATCATTTCTATGGGCACGCAGTAAATTCATGCGTATATACATATGTAGCAGAAAACGTGATGTGTATTTATACTTAACAAAGCCTGACTATTTGTTGTCACAGTTCCCTGGTCTACTCTCGTTCAAATTCGAACTGCTAAAATTGGTGCCACCAATGCGTATTTTTTTATGTGTATTATTATATAATCCGAGTTTTTTTATTTTCTTATCTTTCCACATATCTAACTAGTTCAGCCGTTGAGCTAGGTGAGTGACAAAAAGTTTGCTAAACACTTTTTTGTCTAGGGATACATTTTTATAAGTTGTTTAGTTAATTTTGGTTCACTTTGGGACAGTAATAGTGGATAATGTGGTATAAAATGTAAGGATAATCTTGAAGAATAGACAAGAACTTATGTACTTGTACAAACATATTCCCAGAGTAAAGCAGAAAAGCTCCAACTGCTCTAACTGTTGAAAATGATTTAAGATTGAGTAGAAACAAATTTATAAATACTTTTTTGTATGATTGCCAGTACCTTAAAAACTAAATTGATATTTAGTTGATTAACTGAAAATAATAGATCTTCTTTTGAAAAGCTAGTCAAAATTATTGATTTGTTCCGTAGAAAATCCACTAAGCTAAAATATAAATAGTATTGCTAGTATAATCAGGTATTAGAAAATAGCCTATATAACAGAACTCATATCAAGGGATAAAATCAATATTAAATCAAGAATGCTTTGAAACATTAACCGTCAACTCCAATTTAATTTTTATCAAAGCCGATCAAGGCTAATGTGTTTAATAAAGTTAATATATTTTACATTCATATCTTAACGAACTTAATTTACGTAAACTATCCGTGTTAACCTCGTAACCTCGTAACGTAAAAACTTGGGAGTAACCATAAATACCGCAGAAAACGTTAAAATGACCTTGCTGTCTTACGATTATGACTGAATGTTTGTAAACAAGTTGACACTAAAGTCGGCTGCCTTTCGTTAAACGACATTATTTTTTGTTTGTTTAATGCTGCCTGTAATTATTTATGGTTATAAGTAAATTAGCTTTATTAAAAGACCTATTTGTTAGATTTTTTTTATGATCCCCGAAACTTCTTTCATTACTACCAATTCAAAAAATAAAATAATAATAATAATTAAAAAAATATAAATTAAAATCAAACAAAATAGGCCTATAGAATAGAGCTCATTTACTTATAATATTATTTTTTTATTTATCCATGAATTCAAATAGAAATATATATGCAATAAGTAGTAATTATTTGAGTAATTATAATATCTGGTTTAATTAAATGTATATATTCAACTTATGGAATAATGACGGCATATCAGCAATATTTTTCAAAGATTTATCTAAAATAATTTTTTATAAATCGATTAGACTCGATGCAAAAATATGAATTTCACAATTAACAAATACAAAATGTCTTAATTATGATCTTATATACTCCACATATTATAAATTCTATTGCCAAGCCTTTGACCAAAGCAAATTCACACAAGATTAAAAAAAGACCCGCATATGGTTTTCTGGTATAGTCATGCAACCGAAATGACAATGCATAAAATCGCCGAATGTTCTTCGTGTATTTTGTTGATATATTGCGTACTACAATTCGGACATGGAATAAAGTTCGTCATGAAAATCCATCGGCTGTAGGTTCCTCCCTTTGTTGACAAAAACATCAAGACGGAAAACCACATATTATAGGAGAAGCTCGGCCGAAAATCGCTTCAGCGATTACAAAGCGGCAAATATATGTATGTATATGCTTTCTATATTTAGTTCAATTTTTATTCTAATTGGTTTTACAATGACAAAATTGGTTTTTACAATGATAAAAAGCTAATTACGTATTTCACGTATATGTCAATAAAAATGCCGCGAAGTGAGCTAAAGACACCTTTCGGATCTATGTAAAATTACAATAAAGTTAGACGCATAAGAGCAGACTGTAACCCGCAGCCGCGGTTGATAACACTGCACATCGAACATACCAGTACCTACTCTCAATGTATGCTTATATCCAAATCGACGTTTATTTTGTCTTCAATAAATTATTATCCAAATCAACGTTTATTTTGTCTTCAATAAATTACAATTTTCTTCACTATACACAATTGTTTACTTTACAAATCTTTACCACACAATTATTTTCCGCTTTACTTTGCACCAGTGTTATCACCACTTAGTCTTCACGATGGTTCAAACATTCTGTTCACGCGCTCAAGAATAGGATGATTATTCGTTTTCCTGTGATACCTGCAGCCGCTCCGTTTATTGTTAACGATGGTCCAAACCTTCGGTTCATTGCACTAACTCGTCTACCTGCAGTAGTTGCTGACGCTCTTTGCGTTTGTCCTTTGTAGGGGAAATTTCCATCACAATACCACTTCGTTTGTCCGTCCTTAGTACCGGGAATTTCCATCATACTTCCGCTTCTTTTGTCTGTGCTTTGTATTTGGACCGATCAGACATACTATCTGTCCCAAACGTCGCAAGCCTTTCCTGGTGAGCCACTTTCATTTTGGTTCTTGTTTTCTCAACAGGCCGGAGTTCTGGCCTTTATCTTGCTACTCGTAATTTCGGTTCGCTGTCTCATAAGATCATGTATCTGTCTCAGCTGTTCCTTTAGGGGATTTGACGCATTCTTCCTAATCCTTCTCGCATAATCATTTACTCCAAACTTCAAATCACTAGGCAACCGAAGTTCACTTCCAAAAGGATCCTTACAGGTGTTTTACCCGTTGTTTCGTACACCGCTGACCAGTATCCCATCAGGAACAGCGGTATGTGGATATCCCAATCATAATGATTTTGTCCATGACCTTCCGCAAGTGCTCTTCCAGGGTTCGGTTGAACCGTTCTACCATGCTATCTGATTGAGGATGCAGAGCTGTCGTTCTGGTTTTTCGAATACCTAGTATCTGGAACACAGCCGATTCAAAGTTTCTTCCTTGGTCCAAGTGCCGTTCTATAGGCGCACCGTATATGGCAACGAAATTGTAAGTGAATATATCCGCTACTGTTTTGGCTTCCTGGTTTGGAATTGGGTAGACCTCAGGCCATTTACCAAAGTAGTCCATAACCACAAGAACGTATTTGTTTCTTTGTCTGCTTATAGGGAATGGACCGGCTACATCCATGGCAAACCGCTCAAATGATGCACCTGAGTTATACTGCTTCATCTGACCATGACTTCTTGATATTGGCCCTTTAGCTGCAATGCACTCCTTGCAGTTAGCAATCCACTGAGCGATAGATTGACGACAACCAACCCAATAGAACCGCTGCTTGATCTTTTCCAGCATTTTCGTAATGCCAAAGTGCTCTTCACTAGAACCATTATGGAATTCCTTGAGAACGTCCGGTATTCTTTACCTCGGAACTAATATTAGCTTACGAGAGCACTAGCCATCTTCACTTTCTCACCCTCTATGCAAACAGCCAGATATCAACTTTAACTACTCCATTGTGCCCAATATGCCTTTGCTATTGGATTTTCTGCTGCCATTTGTTCCTTATTTGGTCGTCTGCCCATTCCAGTCCATGCATTAAAAGTTCCAAATCTGGATCTTTCTGCTGACATTTAAATGGCTTCCTTTCCACTCTTCCGCTGGTGTAATTGTCATTAATCGGATGTTTATTATGTCTTCTTTGCCTTCCGCTTTGGAGCAGTGTTTACATTCCAAGCTACATGGTCGACGAGACAAGGCGTCAGCATTGTTGTAAGTATTCCCTTTGCGGTGCTTGCGATACTGTAGTCAGAATTCTTGAACTGTAGTAGCAACATCAGCGCTACATGATCTGTTCTAACTCGGAAGTATGGGACATACAGATACTTGTGGAAATATTTGATGCAATCCCAATAGACCGGCTATAGTAGGCAGCTATCTTCTCCTGCAAATCGGCGATAGTACGTACACAGCCCAAGAAAACTTCTTAATTCATGCAAATTTTCGGACCTTGGCCAATCCTTCACTCTTTTCTCCGAATTGTCCAAGTGTTTCTCAAGGCTTTTACCCAGTTGTCGTCGCCGAGATACACCAAACAAGTTTTCCAATATAGTCCCTTAAGCACATGATCCATTAATCTTTCAAAGGTTGCAGGAACGTTGCATAGTCCAAAGGGCATCACCGTGAATTGCCAAAGATCGTTTCCAGCACTAAAGGCAGTCTTCTCCTTACCTCTCTCCCTTACTTCAACTTTCCAATAGCTGCTCTTAAGGTCGAGTGTTGAGAACCATTCCGTAGCAGTTAACGATTCTAGAGTATTATCGATCCTGGGCAAAGAATAACTGTCCTTCTTTGTCACATCATTTGGTCTCCGATAGTCCACACAGAACCGCAACTGGCCATCTTTTTTCTTCACAAGTACTGCTGGAAAGCTCCATGGACTTGCCGATGGTCCAATAACACCGCTCTTACTCATTCCCTTTATTACTTGACTTACTGCTTCACGTTTGGCTCGTCGGATACTTCAAGCAGCTTGTCGAATCAGCCTAGCGTCACCAGTATCGATACAATGTTTCACAACGTTGGTCCTTCCTGGTTTGTTGCCATCCTTATCGAATATATTGGAGTATTTGCGTAGAAGTTGTTTAGTCTTATGTTTGTATTCGTCCTTGCATCTACGTTGTCCTCAATATCCTTTACGCCAATGCAACCGCTTTTAGGTACATCTCTCCAATTAATAATGGCGTATACTTGTTGACATGACCCCAATATAGTTCCTCTTCGAAGTTTCATTGGTGATTTGAATTCATTTAGTACTCTCACTGGGATGAGTGCATCATATTTTGTTTTAGCCAGTGTTTTACCAATAATTACATCCGATGTAGTATTTCGTGCTTCTTCGACCACCCACAATTTGATTGTCCCACAATTTCCATCAATCTTTACCCAAACAACAGCTTCTGACTTTGGTGGGATTAGTTCGTTGTATTCAAGGACCACTTGCTTGCAGCTGTATGCGGTATTGTAGCCAATGCTAAGTGGTACTTCCATGTTTTTGTACTCCATTACTCGGTTAACCGTGTCTACATTTATGCCTTCGTCGAGCAAGAAGTCTGCTCCTATGATGACTTCATCAACAATCTGCGCTACTATGAACTTGTGTAATACCGCCACATTCTCTACCACGACTTCGCATCTTGGGTGTCCCCACCAGTTGCCGTCTTCAATCTTGCTCCAGACAATGCCCTTACTTCTTCAGTGATTAGGTCGGATCTAAGGATGGAGTGCGATGCGCCCGTCTCAATAGCTAGTATTCGCTCATGTCCACTTACATATCCACCAATTGTCACGTTGCTTACCTTCCTACCAATTTGAGAGACAAAATTACGATCAATTGCAGGATCCAGTATACACCTC
The DNA here is from genome assembly GCA_030068015.2 of Neoceratitis asiatica. Taxonomy (NCBI): domain Eukaryota; kingdom Metazoa; phylum Arthropoda; class Insecta; order Diptera; family Tephritidae; genus Neoceratitis; species Neoceratitis asiatica. The sequence goes on from CM061524.1 coordinate 84,104,125, forward strand.
TTTTGGCTGGCACGATTTAGTTTAACGACTGATTAGAGTCGGATTCACTTTCTTCAGTCCTTCATTTACGTTCTTCCGAATTGTTGGTTCTGCTGAAGCCGAGTCGTAAGAGGATATCACGGTAGGGCGTAATATTCCCGGTTCAATTCCCGCTACAGTCAAATTCATTTTAATTTTTATTAGAATTTATAATTTTGGTGAGTTAGAAATTCAACACTATGAAAGCTAGTGCAAAAGTTAATAGTGCATTAACGTAATAAGGATTTAGTGTCAATTGCAAAGAAGACATTTTGGTCCAAAATCTCTTCAGATCTGAAAAGGGTGATAGCCTTCTGGAAGTATTCATTTGTTTGTTATGCTTTCCTCATGAACTTCCTCGTTTTTCTTATAAAAAAAAAATATTTCAATGGGATAAATAGAGTACAGTTTTAGAAAATAAGTATTGCTAAATATTTTTATCAAATATCAAAAAATTGTGATATTTTAGATACCAGATTAACACAGAAAGTTATTTCTTCTGAATTTTTTGTTTATTTCGAAATTGAAATAATGTCAATAAATCATAACGTAAAATGTTTGAGAAAAAATATTATTTTATAACAAAATATGTTGCATCAATTTCCTCTTGTTAATTAAATTTTAATAACTACAAAAAAAAAATTCAACATAAAATGCAACTCAAAAAGCAACATTGATTTCCCCAAAGTGTTTATGCAAATTCGTATTTATTAAAATTTAATTAGCAATATATTGAAAATATCAAAAGTGTTTTATTGTGGAAGTACCTAATTGCAATATTTAAACTTTAATTGGATTTTCGGAATTAGTAGAATGTTATATATAATACATAAGTATATACAAATATTTTTATACATAAATATTATCTATTATTATTTAATAAAAGCATAACAAATTTTTAATGTTACAATTGCTTAAAATTAAAGCATGCTCATTTTAAAAATTTTCAATGTGGATAACAACTCTATGATATGCATATTAATGTAAATATAGGTACATGAACGAAGAAAACAGACTGGCGACTACCTAATAATCAGTGGCACTATTCACCCAAGACTCTCAAAACTTATCAAAAAAGAAATGTACGATATTTTTATATATTCCACATAAATAAATATAAAATATTTGGGCTTTTGTTTTCTATTATGCAATAGTTAACGAGGTAGTTTAATAATGACGTTAAACAGAATTTCGAATTTTAATTTATGCAAAACAAATTATAAACACACACATTGAAATGCTTATTAACAAAACAAATTGTAGAAAATGTTGTATCAGCAAATTGAGAGGGTGCAAATGCGCTAAGAAAGACATGTTCATAGTATGAGCATACATATGCATCTAAATTAGTTTCGCTGATTTATATTTATACATACATAAACTGTATGCGTCAATTTAAATAATCGTCAATGAATAAAATTTTGCAAATTAAACACAAAGATGCACGATATATTATTGTTGTGCAGTAAATTTTGTCAAATTTGTCTGATCACATGAATTCGCTTGTTAAAATATTGATATAAATAAGTAAAAGCTAATAACAACATAGCATATACCTACATGCATGTATATTTAAACAAACTGTAATCAGTTGAGTGGAAAATGTATGTAAATAGAATTTGCGCTGTTTCAAAAATAAATAGAATTCAAAACAAATAGGAAAGTAAATTAAAATTGCCATTCAATTAACTAAAATAAAACACATAAGTACGACAAATCAATTAGTGCGAAGCAAATATTCCGTAATCACGTAAACTAAATAGCGCATTGCGAATAATTGTTACACTAGTTTTTTGCAAATCAGTCGTTTTATTTCGAGTAGTATAAATGTTAGACAAATAATAATATTGTATAGAGTTACAATTAAAAAAAAGTGGTGTGCTTGTAACAATAATTTGAGCGTAGGTGCTGCAGTATGGTAGATGATTATCATTATGCTTATGATTAAAAAAAGTTAATTATGGAATCGTTATGATATAAATTGCTACACTTAAAGCCTATTTAATGATATAAAATATATAGATGTTTGTAAGAATCTTGCTTCCAACGGACATATTTGGAAATATATCCTTAGTTGTACAAAATGAACAAAGAAAATCACCTTAAATTCCATATCCGTTGGAAATTCTATTCGAAAAGTTTTCGCTAAAAAATGTTTTCACTGTGAACAGAACATTCCTAAGCTGTTTTCAGATTTGACTTTTATTTGGAGAATGTCTAGGCCAATGGAAATTAAAATGGTTTATATATAAACTTAGATAGACAAAGGTAAGGACAACTATAATAATTCAAAAGAAAATTAATTTTTGGTTATAAGTAAAATGAGCTGTATTCAAAGGCCTATTTTTGTTAGAAACATTACTTTTCATTAAATATTTTGTTATACAACAAAGAAAAATTGGTAGGAGTCACAGCTGTTTCGGAGATCACCACATCTCCTCATCAGACTTCTTCTGCAGGAATCGAACAGACGGATTCTCATTTTACTTATAACCAAAAACAATTACAGGCCGCATTAAAAACAATCCAAAATTAATTTTATTAATTAGATTTGATAAGCATTAAAGTAGAAATACATATATAATACTTTATATTCAATCTAAAAGGGTTGAGGACTTTTTAATTCACAAAATTATAAATAAAAGTTTTAAGTTATTAATGATGATACTATTCTTGAAAAATTAAATGTTATTAAATATTAAATTTTAGTATTAATTTGATTTCATTAGCGAATATCTTTTAGGGAACTTAACATCAGTTTCAAATGTGTATCTAATAACGCAAGAGAAATGAAATTTAATTATAATTTTAATTCTCCCTAACTAAATACTTGGAGTGTAGCAACACAATTCGGTTAGTTCCTAGTTCTCTAATAAAACTAAATTTTAATGAATATCGAGATATGTTAATAATTTTTATCTACACAATGGAAGGGCTAATCATCTTTGTATCATTTTTATTTAACTAAATAACTATTTTACGCATACATCAAGTGTATCATGCTATAACGAGATCCAAATACTGTGATGCTTGCAATATATATTATTATTTTTAAAAGGCTCGTCCGTACATTTAAAGCAGATTTCCCCAAAGTAGAATTGAAAATTCTGTACCTTTTGCCACAAAGCGCGCATTGCCTATTTTATGATATCATTTTGAATTAACTAAAATTATATATATATATTTATATATATTTTTATTTATTTATTTATTTAATTATTTATTATATATATACATATTCGATCCAATGACAAAATAAAATTTATTTTAGAAATATATTTTTGTAGCCGCTGAAGCGACTTTCGGCCGAATAATATGTGGCAAAAAATGCGAAACAAATGGCAGCTGAAATCTGCTTAGTATATAAGAGCGAAGCCCAACTGCTAGTAAAATAAGTGATTATTAATAATAAATAAAATTGTTATTTATTGAGTAAATTCTTTATAATTGAGAAACAGCAAGCATATTTGGCGACTATTATTTAAGAACCTTGTGACTGAAATCGATGGATTTGGGAAATAATCGAAGTTAATTTAGGGAATTTAACAATTTGTCACAGAAGTGGGATTGTTAAATAAATCTCGAAGTATATTATATATTTGTATAGTATAGTATATATTTGACGATACTTCCTCTAAAAGAGGAATTGGCAACGCGAGAGAGTTATCTACAACCGGAAATAAGGCGGAGCTGCAATCACGGTTACGAGAAGCAGTAGAAGTCGGATGACCCGATTTTCAGCGTTTGAAATTTGATTATTTTATATAAATTTTGTACTTCTGTTCTTTCTGAATACGGCCTTTTTTGTAGTATCACGTTAAACTTCTAATCAAACTGCCATTTTTTTTTTTAAATAGTTCTAGTAAGTAAGACATTGCTCAAGAATAAACCCTTTTAAAAAATTTAGTAGTAAAATAAAATAAATAAAATATTGATGATAAATTAGAAGCTACAATGAATACCACTGATTAAGAAGCTTGGCAGGCAATTAAAAATTTGCTAATGATTTTTTTAGAAATCAAAAAACCTGGCTACACACAGGAAGGATTCCATTAAAATAAAAAAAAATATGTGAACAAATATTATGACTGATTATTGCCAGTCATTGATATTTCGGACAATATTCACAACAAATATCAAAATTCAAAAGATTTCACTAGAGATATTCTTATAGTAATAAATGCACTTCATATTTTATTAATAAATGTTCAATAATTCTAAAAGGCGATACATTTCGAGGTTTCCTACTTTTTAAATAAAAAGCACAGCATACGCAAATTTAATGAGGAATGTTTATTATCATTCGAAAGAACATTCTTTGACATTTATTTTCCAGAAGACTTTCTCTTTCAAATGTTGGCAGCGGCTACGCCTCAGAAGGTCTATCCGTTGAGTCCAATTTTCGATGACTCGTTCGAGCATTTTGACTGGTAACTGGCGAATGACACGCGTAATGTTTTGCTCCAAGGCCTGAATCGAAGCGGGATTGTCTGCATAGACTTTAGGCTTTACATATCACACGATTTTTGTGGCCAATTGACCAGCCCAAAACGTGAAATTATATGCTCACAGAAGTGTTCTGTCAATAAATCCATTAATTGATGCGATATGTGGGAACTGGCGCCGTCTTGTTGAAACCAAATGTCGCGGAGATCACGAGCTTAAATTTTAAGCATCAAATAGTCGGATATCATGGGTCGATAACGATTGTTGTTGTTGTTGACGTAGCGGCATCGCCGAAAGGTTGACAGCCCTTGGCCGGATAAAACCGGCTGTCGTGGGAGTCGGGGATAGCGGTCGTCATTGACGGTTACGTTCTCACCGGCATCATTTTTGAAGAAATATGGACCGATGATTTCACCGGCCCACAAATCACACCAAAATGTTGTTTTCTCTGGATAAAATGGCAGCTCTTGAATCTCTTCAGGTTGCTCTTCGTCCCAAATGAGACAATTTTGCTTTTTTTACATACCCTTTGAGCTAGATACGGGTCTCACCGATGAAAAAAATTTTGCTCAAAATCGTCGGATCTCGCTTGGGAAGATCGAGCGGCTTCAGTTCTTGCACAAACTGTATTTTGTACGCCTTCAATTTAAGATCACGGTCTTCGTGTACACTCTCAGCTACGGCCGCTATATTTTCTTCCCTGCGGGCTGGACGTGGTCTATTCGATCGAATATTATCAAATATTGAATGCTGGGTCTCAAGATGGGTCATGGTGTTGCGAATTGTACGCTCAGTATGCCGATTATGTTGACCATAAGTTCAGCGAAGCGCGCGAAACTTATTCTTTAGAGAACGTGAATTTCCATGATAAAATGCCAAACAATACTTAACAAGAATAACATGACAGCTTGACTCGACTCACGCGTGATCTGTCAAAAAAGGGTAGTGAAAAAAGTACTTAGTACTCTACTTGGATCACCCTTTATAAGTATGTAAGTTTTTTCGTTTTGTAGTAGATGGAGAATATAAAATAGAGCACTAAGAATAACCGAATAAAAACAATTTTACAAAAATATTATTTTTTCGGCCAGAGTTTTCAATCAAGCAAGAAACAAATCGGATTATATCAGGGTTAAATATTAACTGAAATACCTTAAAGAATTTAACGAATAGTAATAAATATTATAATAAATTTATATATGTACTACTAATATTTCGATATAAAGTCGTATAAAATTTAACAGAATATTCGTTGCAATAGATATCCTACTCAATGAAAGATTTAGTATAAATTATACAAACAATTATATGAATTTTACAGAAAAATTTTGTGCTTCAATATGATTTGCCGCAAACCACTTCTGTTCGACTTTGCAGAAGATTCTTTTAAAATTAATTATTTCAGTAAAAATATATTCTTATTAAATGGTTATTTATAATAGTTTCAGTAATCCATACATACTTACTATGAGCACAAAATTTACTTATGAAAACAAATATATGTATGTAAAGGATTGTTTTTATAGGCATGTGGTTTACAATGAGGCAAAACTTTTTTCGGAGTTGATCTTTTTGACACTTGTTTCTTGATTTAAACTCAGTTGGGCTTGCAACTTCATAATGAACATACCGACTTATATTCGGCGCGTTTTTACTGACATACGGCCAAAATTGCTGCAAAATGTGGTCGAAAATTGGACTTCTCGGATGAACTTTGTTCGAGCCAGCTTGCGCGAAAGCATTTTTAAAACAAAATGGCAAATCATTATCTTTATAATAAAGCTAAATTCTTGGCCATAAGATTAAATTATATGTGTATTAATTTTCCTAGAAAACCACATGAGCAAAAAACACCTTTTACATTTACCAGGGTTGGCCAACTTGGGGCTCGCAAGCTACATGGAGTTCTTCGAAGGATTATTTCTGACTCTCGGTAAATATACTCGAGTTTCCCTTTCATTTTTGTACTTTATATTTAAAAAAATTTATTATCGTTCCATATGTATTTCAAAATGACTTTGAAATTATTGACGACAAATATGAAAAAATATAGCGAACAAAGCGTAAGCTCTAACGCTATGTTGTGCCATTGAACATTTTTCTATTGAAGTTTTTTCAGTAAAAAAATTATTGAATTTGTTTTCAAGTTTTCCAACGTTAGTCTTTGGAATACGTAAAAAAATTAAGAAAATAAATAAAGATTAAATGCAGAAAATATTAAGATGACAAATTTTTGGATTTGACTTGGCTCTTTGTGTCAAAAATTTCGTATTGTTGAATGTATTTATCTGATTTAAAAAAAATTCTTCAATATTCGGAGCAACATGCTTATGTTAATTATTTTATTCCATTCGTGAAATCAAAACATCGATCACTATTAACTAACTAGCAACTCAGCGAATCACTGAAATTCTGAAATTATTAACCAAATTTTAAACAATTATCAGGGAAAGTGTAATAAATGTATTGTATATTGTACTTTTATTCATATGTACGTATGTTTTCAATAGATAAAATTTCTGCAGAAAAATGTTTTTTATACTTTTGTTGTATACCTTTTGAACAAGTATTTATTTGCGGCCGACAAACATCTTAAATTTTGAAAAAAAAATGGTTCGATATATCAAGGAGCTTGACCACCCGTTATATACATGAAGTTTGTATGTATATTAAAAGAGATAAATATTATATGAATGTTAGATAACAAATGAAGAAAAACCAATTTATTTTATTGTGTTTGGAAATTGAGAAGAAGGATGCTATTCGTTGTATTATGTTAGATCAAATATTTCTCAAGTCTATTTATAATACAACCGTTTGGTTAGAATCTTAATTTTGTTATTTAATTTACTTTTAAACTTAGTATTTACCCGAAGTTTGCCTGTACAATTATTAATGAGGAGACGACTCTTCTTAAATTATTAAGCCTTCAAAAGCCTTTAAGCAATTTGGACCCATTTTAGTTTAATACGCATTTTGTAATATTACAATCTTCTTCAAAAATACTTTTAACTTATAAAAAACATTATTGTGTAAACTGGTTGCAACTTTCTTACTTTTGTTAGTAATCGTCAAAAAAAAAACATAGAATCACTCATCGTACATATGCATATCGTAACTTTAATATATTTCTTTCCACGAGAAAAATCTAACTATAAAAAATAAGTCATATCAATGTTCTATGTGCACATACAAACTAATAAATGTTGAACTTATTCCTTTTTGTTAAGTTTGTTGACTTTATTGTGCACCTAAAAAGCCATTTTATTACCATAAGAACGCATAAGTACATAAATATATAAAAATACTACCCAAATACTATGACTTGTTCTTTATAAAAGAAAATTTTGTTTTATTGAAAGCAACTCACACGACGCATTGCGGTAATAAAGTAATAAATTTTATTTTTATAAGCTATTGTCAAGCCGCTTTCGGCCATCGTATAAAAAGTTGGTCACATAATTGTGTAAGCAAATAAAGAGCGGAAATTTTTGGTAAGAAATTTAAGTACCCACTAAGTAGCAGTAACAAACTCACGAAATAGAACAGCACAAAAGATGTCTCTATTATATTCTTATTAGTATTATTAAGGACGCACATATTACGAAATTGTATCTTATCCTGCATTAGACGGAATAGAATTGATAATTTATTGAATTTAATTCTAGGAAGTGCTCACCAAATTCAATGCGTAATTATTATTCGAAATACTGCTACTGTACAATCAACGTATTCTAATGGGTGTTTTTTTTTAGGCATGTGGTTTTCAATTAAAAATAAACCCATATAATTCAATGTTACGGCCAAGAATTAAACTTAGTTATAAAGGTAAATGCTTCTCACTATATTTTCAAAATGATTTCGGGCAAGTGACCGCCGCGGCTGACTCGAATAAATTCCAGCCGAGAGAATTCCAGCCGTATATGTCAGCAATAACGCGCCGAATACACCCATAAAAGTTACTATGTTCATTATGAAATGATCATGAGTATAAACAAGTAACATCTGTCAAATAGACCAACGCCGAAGCAAGGTATTATCTTATTGAAAGCCACAAGACTAAAAATATATTTAGTATTTACTATTATGATTTATTTTAATAACATCTTACAGAATTTTTATGCAAAAAAAAAAAAACTATGTAGGAAATAAATTACACAATCGTTTTCTCAGAGAGCTTTTGAATGATATCGATAGATTAAGTGACGCACCAAAATTTAAGTGATATTGTGGTAATTTCAGACGAAGGAAAAGAGCAATAATATGTAAGAAATTTTTGAAATTATATGGAAGGTTAGTGCGATGGAAAGAAATTAAAAAAACGATATAATAATCCCGTGTTAAGATGCAGAATAAATACCTTCATTGCAGCTATTATTAAACAAATATTTGTTACAATTTCCTTATATTTGAAATTTATTCTGAAAATAATTGGTTTTTTTTTTATAAGTTTTTTAACTTATAATTTCTCTAATTTTTTATATATAACTAAAAACTATGCATGAATAAATTTAGGAATATAAAGGTAAATAAGTTTTGAAAAGTCTGGAACCTACTTACTTCTTTTATAATTTCTGTTGGCCCTAATACACACGAATAAATACTGTTACAGTTTCCGTAATTTTACTTTCGCACATCATATTTCCACCGTGACTATGTAGTTGAATTGTTGCACCACAAAATTTCCCATGAGATCAATCAGCAGCAGCATTCCAGGCAGAAACAAATAATAAGTAATTACGACAAAGTTTTCAAACAGCAAAAAAGAATCAAACTCTTATATACAGAAATAAGTTTCGATATATAAGTGTAACAAACTAAAATACTAACGCATAGGTAGCCAAATGAGGTATCAAACGATAAACATATGTATGTTGTATGTAGTATCATCTTTTGTCAAACCCGGCCAGCTGTCTTCAATACCATGACAAATTTGTGGCAAATAAAAGCCGAGTACCGTACGTACACCGTATATATTCAGAAAAAAGGAGAGAAAAGCTCATTTGCCATTTAAGTGACTGTTTACAGAAAAAAGCTAGTCATTTTGTTCTCATTAGAGGGATTTTGTGTATGATAAAAACACATATGTTTGCATGCGTATGTGTGCTAATACCAAGAAGTTTTTGTGCATACATATTGCTAATTGTCCACAATGGCATGAACATATGAGGGTATTACAGTGATAAAGAAATAAAGGAGGAGAATGGTAGGAAGACTTTTGCTCCTTGATTAATGATTTCATTTTTACCGCTGTGTGTTTAAAGAGATACATACATATGTAGGTGCATGAATTTAACGAGTGCAAATATGAACAGTAATGCTCCAGCACTTACGCAAGTGTCAAAAATGACAAGTCAATAAATCGAAAGTCACCTTTGGAGAACACAGTATTTTGTTCAAATATTGGCCAATAACAACAAGTAGTTGCACATCTTTTCCGTGTTTATTAATCGAATATGGGTACGAGGCTTGTTCAGAAAAAGACTATTTTTCAAATTTCACGAATTTCGTATATTCATTATTTTTTTTTTTTTTTTTGGTTATGCCGTATATACTTTAATTTTTTTTTTCGATTTCAATGTAAATAGATTAAAGAAATTGGTATGCATAAAATGCAATGTAGTGCTCAAAAGCTGATCAAATATTGACAGTAGCATATAAGTGCATACGAATATTCAATGAAAAAATTGAGAAAGTAACAAAAATATATTGTCGTATTACTAATTAAAAAAGCTGGACGAAATGCGAGTTTTAAGAGAAGCCAATAATGATCCCAATTTTCTTAGAAGGTTTTCATGCTGAGGAACCATGGGTTTAAAGTTAAATTTAATACGCCTAATATGGCGGCTGCAATAGCCGGGTGATTAGTATTGGGTACTACAATTTGGAAGGCCTGGGTTCAAGCAACATCCAAAGTTTTAAAAAATTAGTTTTTCTATTTGGACCTGTTCATAAAAGTCCATCGGCCATTCGGAGGCGGTTTAGAATAAACTGTAGGTCCTTTCATTTGTTGGTAAAAATATCAAAACGGAACCCCAAAAATCGGAACAAAATAGTTTTTAACAATAACATTCTAATATTTTAATTTCAAATTATTATGTGGTTATATAGAATATAGATAATGCTATGCAACTTTATCCACTTTAATTTAAAACCTGCTTCTGCATACTTCATTCCCTACAGGGAAAATACTGGTTGTTAACTAAAATGTCACTAGTTATTGTTTATGCAACAACTAATCATCTTCGATCCTCTCCCCATGTAAGCGACTGTTATTTTCACCCGACGATATCCTATTAAGTATCAGCCTCACACTTTTTAAATATTAGTTATATCGGACAAATTCGGACAATAAATTACATGACTGACAACTGAAAAGCTTCCCACTCAGCTGAGCGTTTAAGCAATTAAAAAACAACAGCAGAGTGTTGGTGACAATTGTTATATTTGCCGTTATAGGGAGCATGTATGATTTCATCTTCAAAAGACTAGTAATGAACGGGAAATTTTTAAAATCTATTTTAGCTTCTCACTGCAGGCTTACTGCATGATCCATGTCAAAGTGTAAATGGAAACCTAATATTTTCTCGTTGCACTTTATCATGCCTGCAAAATGCAGAGAATACAGTCAATATTATTATTAACCGTTACCTTCTGCAAATTCCAACGGCAACCAACAATGAATTTTTTTCTAACCGAATCATTCCTTTCTGTATGTGCGTATGTGTATATGAATGGATGTGTGTATGTAAACCCAACTAAATTGTTTTGTTCACTTTTATGTCTACTACTAGAAGCATGCCAGTCTGCCCCACCTTCAAATGTAGCTTTATAATGCTCTAACCGCGCTGTACTTTGGCTAACTAACTAACTAACCGCCCGTCGTCGATTCTTCCATCCATTAAATCGCCAACATGTATTGCTCTGCCTCGGTTGTTTCCTTAGCTGGCTGTCAAGCCACATGGAAGGGATAAATGTCAAATGAATTGATTGTGTTTACTTTTAATTAAAATGCGTTTGCTTCGGTGAATGATTTTGTTCTTGTTACTGTTGTTGTCGCTGCTTTTGTTACTAGACATTACTGTAGCTTTAGTTGCTGTTGCAATTACCCTGAAAATGGCCGTCTCAATTGCATTCCGTATTTCACTTCTATTTCTACACACTGAAACGCTGCTTGTCGTTGGTGTGCATCTCTACAAATTTAAAAGTGTGTGTGTGTGTGTGGTTTATTTCTAAGCTTTAACGCTTAGTGGCAAAGGCGATTGCAAGATTACAGTATTTACTGTTGCTCCGGCAGTATGTCAGTGGTCACCTCAAATCCTTGATTAACATTCACTTCGTAAAATATTTGCTTAAAAACTTGGAGGAGTAAATTTGATTTGCAACTGACGAAACAAATGGGCAACCGCTAATATGTCTTAGCCTAGGTACTGGAACAATTATTGTGCTGGAATTATTGACATTAGAAAAAAAATTTATACTTTCACGCCACAACTTGGACATTGCATTTTATGTTAATCCCTTTGAATTAAGGAGCCGCTATCACCATTGGCGTCTTGGATATAGTTGTATTTTTTTTTTTAAATGGTGTAAATATCATGTTAATTATACACCAATTTTGGGTGGTGAAAATCCTTAGACCGAACCCGACACGAGGGTGCCGACTGGAAATGATACTACACAGCAATTCTCAAAGCAGAGAGCTACAGATGTAAGAGGCTCGCCACAAGAATTCCAAAGAGATTCGCTACGATGCAGGATTTTACTATTGGATTCAGGATTTTACTAACAGAGCCAACGGCAGCGAAGTCAAAGAAATCCTGGTAAAAATTGTATGGGCAAAGTTGGTGATACCAAACTTCGTCTTGCATCTGACGGATTATTTCCAAGCGAAAGGACGGGACAGATCGACAGAGGTCCCGCTGAATTATAACTAAGGGACTATCATTCGCGAAGGTAAATAAGGAGAAAGCGACAACATGGATGGACAGGTGCTCAGGGCCCAAAGCCCAGGGTTAAAGCCGAATTGGCGGACGTCGCTCCCCAAGTATTTTTGGACAGCCCTGCGACACCTCCATCCTGTAGGTATCCGAGCTGGTTCTAACGTGTGTGGACGAGAGCTCAGCAACCCAAGGCAGCCGTGGGTAGACTCAGCGCGGTATGTCCTGAAGCCCGACTCAAAGCGGTTGATTTTAAAGACTTGCCTTAAGAGCCTGTATTTTTGCAAGCTCAATCCTGGATATCTTGTTTCTTTCTCAATATAGTGACGAGGACACTACAACAATAATACTATAGATAGAAAGAGACATCTTCAGGCTTTCATCAATATATCAGGCGCATGAAAAGCCGATCCCGACAGTGCCCGTTGTAAAGCGAGTAGAGGAAATAAAAGGGCAATTAGTTCTTGCAAGGGGCAGGACAGACACCAATTAAAGAGGTAAATTACGATTTGATTTTATTCTGTCGTCAGGTCTTAGTATCAGAAACAAAGGCAATAACCCCGCGAAGACCCTAGACGCCACCCTGGTCTCTGAAGAAGCCGAGATAGCGTTGAGGAACTGGAGAAACCTAAGTGAACACTTCTTTTCTGATCATCGCTACACCCAATCCGACTTAAATAGGGTGGTTCCTAGGGGTGCACTCCTAAGAAATTTAAAAAACGCTTATTGGCAGTTGTACAGGAATAAATTAGAAATATTATTTCCCGTAGTCGTAATATCAGCAAAATCTGTAAAAGTTCTAGAACTAGAATTGTTAGTGCGCCGTTCACTAGCGCCAGCTCCAAAGCTCTGAACAAAGCCGTTACAGCGAAGTACCTTCGAAAAGTCTGCAAAAAAGCATTCAACGCAGCAACTTAAGGGGATCTTTGAATTAAGAATAAGCAATCGTTAACGAACTATAAAAATGCCCTAACAAAGTCAAGGAGAAGCTCTTGGATACGATTTTGAAGCGATATGGAAATAGAGGGGAGTAGGATCAGGAAAGTACTCAAGTACTGCTCGTCCTCGCTGGTGTGCTTGCAAAGGCCCGACCGGACTTGGACAGTACCTACAGAGGAAACCCTGGATCTTCCCGTATCAACATACTTTCCCGATGCATCCATAAGGAAGTTGTCAGACTGAACAACGGGAGTTCCAGCACCAATAATGAAAGATCTTTTTATTAATAAAAAGTTAAGGGTGCGAAAAGTACGTTCAAATCTTATGAAAGCCCAGGACCGAACGGATTTGCTCCTATTCAGCTACAGCAGTCGTTAGCTGGCTATATTTTTTATTAGAAGGAGCCCTCAGCTATATAACATAGCGAAATCTAGGAGGAAATCAAAGATTGTTTTTATTCCCAAATGTGGAAAGGCATCTCACAGCAAACCAAATAATTACAGACGAATAAACCTTATGTCGTTTCTGCTTAAAGTAGCCAAGCGACTGATTGAAGTCTATATTAAACACTCTCGAGAAATCAATACACATATATGAAAGGTATGCCAACAAAAAAAGGTATATTACAAGAAGAAATCTTTTCGCCACTTCCATGGGTCATTACTCTAGATCATGGAAAAGGTGGGAGGATGCAGAATTATAGGAGTAACAGTTTGATGGCCGGACTACTGCATAACTTTCAATGACTTCAAGGACGGCTTTAACGTGATTATATCAGAAGCAGACCTGGGATCTTAAAGCCCTAAACATGAGACTACCAATTGTGTAGGTTTAATGGATAGTCCTGTAAAGCTTCTTGTGAAAATGTCAATGGAAAAGTTACTTTGATTTTATAATGAATGAATGAAACAAGCGGTGCAAAACATGTCGACAAATTTTTGTGGCTTATGGTGAGAATGCCGGTCACAGGGGTGGTTTATTAGATTCCGTTCCCGAAATTTTGATGTCAAAGATGCACGTTATTCGAGATGGTCAGTGCCTCTAAAATCCAATGAAATTTTGCAACTAGTCGAACAAAACCGGCATATAAGCTGTAGCAGATAGCAGAGGTATTAGGCATAACTCATTTAAAAAAGCTAAGTAGCCCGCCTGTTTAGGTGATACTCGAATTAACGCAAAAAATTTTATCAACCAATTATATGTTGAGATTGGAACGGCTACTGTAACTAAGTAAAAAATATCAATTCCAGCTCCACGTTCTTTACCTACCCAGCAACTCCTAGTACCCCTTATTGTTTGTTCCATGTGCCAAACCATAGCGCGTCGGAACATGACACTCGTCAGATCCAGTTCCTGCTCTGGCGGGTGTCACTGATATTTCCTGCGAATCATTCGTGAGTGGAGTAATGTGAATGCTGCTCCATGCTGTAGGAACATGGATTGGAAACCTATGTGGACTCTCGCACCGGACCACTTGCCCAAAATTTTTAGGCTTCCTGACTTTGTTTCCGTGGACCACCGCGCTAACTTTAAAATAAAAAGTAGCCCGGCTTCACGGAATTTACCGAGAAAGCTTTCAGTGCTCTCCGCACTCCAGCCAATGTCAGCATTGTTGAACGAACTTTCCGCCGCGTTATCGTGTCAACTGCTGCCTGCTTCATTTCAGCTTGTAGAATAGCGGAGACCCCCTCAAATTTTCCGAATATGAAATTTTCCCTAGGTGAACCAACAACAGCAGAACAAATGGGATAACCACTTAAGGTTCTGCAATCTCTCCTGACGAAACGTTATGATATGGTGGAAATTTCATTCGGTGATTACGCCTCGTCGCACCGGAGAGGCACAACACTTGATTTTTTCAAGTAAGAGGTTCCGGGGCTTATCGGGAAGGCAGAAAGTCTCAAATTCCATCGGTCCTGACGAAATAAGCATGTTGAATCTCAAAAATGTCGGTTCAGCGCGAGCAGGCTACCTAACCGAGGTCCCCAATTTGTATTCGACCACCCGATAGCGAAGAAAATTGAAGACTTACTGCTCCCGTGCTTCACACACTATCTGAGCCCAGCGACGCATCAGTCTGGTTTTCGCAAAGTGCACAGTACCAAAACCGTACTTAACACCATAAACACCCAGACAGTTTATGGCCTGAAACAAAATCGGTTTTGCGCGCGAACAGTATTGGCCCCGGATATTGATTATTTTTGCTCGGATGTAACTGCTATCTTGTCAACCTTTCCTAATTCTTCACTGCATGACACTTACCACTGCAACCTGCGAAATCCTCAGTCACCCTCTTGTTGGACGAAGAAGTGCCTGCTCGAACTCGATTTGAAAGCCGAATTGAGGTCTGAATATTGTAGCCGACTTAATTCCTACCCATCAGGACACTAACTAACCTCTTTGCATGCCCCCTCAAACCAACTCATCTACCATCTCTATCCATCTGGTCCGAGCCCGTCGAAGCAACATTTACTGAGCCTCTCTTTAGATGACCTCGATGACTTGGACTAGACTTCCCTGACCCTAGACGGGGTTAAGCGAACCGGTACGAAAACAACATCTTCAATTCTATGGTCTATTATCAGCAATTAACCAGCTTACAACAAGCTCCTAAAAAAAAGTGTGTAGAGTTGATTAATAGAAAACGTTTTGTGTTTTCTCATGACATGATATGACAAAATTTTATGTCACCAATATTCGAACTCACATTATCTTCGTGTAAGTTTCTACAATCACCTAGCTTAGACTTAACATATGCATTGAACTCGTTTTTCAAGTTATAAATATTATCTTGCAAATGCCGAGGTAAATTTTCGAACACTTTCTAATCAGCGACCGAGCAAGGAAGACCCTGCTCTTTACCTAAAGTTAACTTTCCCCAACATTTTCTACTTACAAAAAACGTACCTTCTCGTACCTTACTAGCCTTAGGAATGGTCCGTATCATGAGCTGCTTTCGATCTTTGATTTTGACCGAAAGTAACGATCGAATGAATTTCGTATTATTTCATGCTTCGTTTGGACTGTTCAGGATAGCATATATATTCCGAAGTATAATTATATTTATTTACAAATAGAATAAATTATAATTAAAGGGAAAGAATGTAACGTGTCAAACCAATTACTGCATCCAAGGTATTCCCTGAACAGTTTGCAATGTAATCCATTATAATTGTCACTCATTCGCGCAGTGGGATACCATCAAGAGTGTAAACATCTACAGCTGTTAATGCGATTAATTTGTGTAATGCAGATACAATGAGAGAGTTGACCGCATACAATACATACACATAAACATACACTAATTTTGAGGAATCATAACATGTAAGGGTATAAGCATATCATGAAGTAAGGATTATATCGATTTTAGATATTCTGCAAAGCTTGTAAAATATTTCAAAATATTTATATGAACGTATACTTGTGTTTGTAAGTAATTATTTTTCTATGGTCCACGTATTAAACACAACTTGGACATGCCTGACATTAACGCCTTAAACTGTTGACCAAGTGTGTGCCCAACAGCGACACCATGTGCCTAATAAGTTTTCATTTCCGTGCCAGACAACGGCAAGCTGGGAAAGACTTACGCGTCTACAGGCCCTTTAGTGCAGTTTATGCTTTACTATGTTATTGGTTATTTTAATACTGCAGTGCAACAAAAAATTATTTTATAATATGAAAAACGCAAACATAGAAAGTCTGAACGACAATGTCGCCGTACTAAGTAAAATATATCTATGGAGGTTGTCACAAAAGGAAAGTGTGACGAAAATAAAATTAAACGTAAAAGGTGGCCAAGAAGACTTGCAGAAAATAGAAGTTTTCAGCATGCCTGTTAGCCGTTGCTGGTCGTCGGGTAGTAGGTTGTGTAAAAATAATCTTGAATTATGAAGAATATTACGGCGTTGACAACTTGTAATATTGTTATGTATCAGATGGTAAGGAAAGAACGAAGCCTAACTGGGCGTAAAAACTGAGCGTTGAGAATGCTGTTATGCGACGACTTGTAAGTTTCAAAGATAAGTGGGAAAATACATTGCAGTTGGTCATAAAATGTTACAGAGTGTCCGAGAAACTGGACGTGTTCGCAGGTTGGGTGGTTGGCTTGCTGGCTGGTTAGAAGTGGTTTTGATGCGGTATCTAATTTCCTTTAGGCACTGTGAATAAGGAGCTAAAGCAAAACTTACATTTATTTGGCTGTGCATGAAAGTGCATGCGCGTGTGTAAATATGTGTGATAAATATAAAGTAAAAACGCAACCGCTCGGTGGACAACAGACTGTTTATAGAATACGGAACCACATTATATTCTCCAGCTAATATTATAAATAATTGTTTCTACTTCCAGCGTCTTTGTGTCATAGCGTTGCTATCATATGTTTATATGCCGAAGGAATTGTTCAGTCAGCAAATCTATATACACAAGATATTGAGAGCATTAGCCATGTATGAGAGTATGTGTGTGCATAGGCAAAAAACAGTGTGGTTTTATGTGGTTTTTTATTTGTGTTTAATTATGCGGCACTTTAAATTAAATTAGTAACCAGTAAGTCCACAAAATTGAGTTGTAAGCTTGTAATAATATCAGTTGTTATATATGTATGAGAGCATTTTCAGTGAATATCAAATGGTCGTTTACGCCTTGAAGCCCAAAGTTATATGCTTAGCAGTCTAAAGTTCATAAAATTGTTTGGTTGGCTAAAATGTTCGTACGTACTTTGGTGCAGTAGATTATGATAAATGATTTGCGGGTTAAAATGTGAAGTAAAGATTCTGAGAAGAATAGAGTAGCAGAAGTATAAATTAAAAAAGAAAAATTTTATCTTACTATGTTTATATCAAATTTCTTTTGCGTCTTGTATGTGAAGTCAATTCATATGTATATATTTTGAACATGAAATACGTTTTTTTTTTTACTTTGATTGCTTACGTTTTAAACCATTAATAAAGTTTCTCTGGGGGTAATAGAATAATGTGTTTAAATTAATATATCTTAACTTTCGCAGTAATGATTTGATAAATTGATCAAAATTTCGTCCCAATACTGTATTATTACTGTGTATGTGTTTGTGTTTTTCACCTTCGCCTATTACACTATTTTCACTGATTAGGCAAATGTAAATTAAATTATTAATTACTAATAAATATCAATTACACATATTATTAATGAATAACCTGACACATACTATACACGCCATATACAATTTAGCCCCCCACTTATTACAACAGCAAATGCTCACATTAAAATCACTGGTAATACAACTACAAACAGCAAGTGCTCATATAAAATAGCGACAAAATGGGAAACACAGCCAATGGCAACAAATTAATCAGTTTGGATTTAAATAACGGAAGCAAAGATTATTTTGAAATAATCTTTACAAAAGTGAGTCAAATAAATAGCATGAGTGAGATGTTAAAATTTTCTTAATATTTAATGGCAATTTAAAAGTAAAACTTAACTCAGATAAAATAAGTAAAAACATTAAACTTTAAATATTAAACTTCAATATGAATTTCAGTTAACTTATTTATTTCATAAATAACGTTCAATTTTCAATTCATTTCTCTCAGATTTTTGTTTCTAGACTTCTGGGCTATGTTTATTACGAGTATGGTTCAATTTCTGTTCGCAGCTTAGAGGCAGGTCTTTATTGTGCTGTCGAAGGCAGCTTCAAAATCGATTATTTCTCTTGGGCAAAATTCTAAGATTTAAAGCATGACGAATATGGTCAATGGCGGACTTACCAGGTCTAAAGCCATCCTAATAAGGTCCAATCGGTTTATTAACGGTGGCTTTAATTCACACAATAAGATAGATGGAACTTTATGTGCGTTGGAGGCCTATCAAACGGTATTTGGCGCAGACCGTTTGGCCCTTTTCTATGTATTGGGTCAAACACACTGAGGTTCCAATAGTCGGGCATGCTTTGCGTATGCATGGATCTTGTCAGTTTTTTGTCATATTTGAATAGCTCCATCATGATGGTATTCTTTAAGAGGGTTATCTATATTGGAACAGCTTCTCCATTATCATCGATTGATGACTCAGGCTCACAATCTCGAGATGTTCCGCTTTCCCAGCCATCCAACATGCAATAGTAAAGTGTACCCTCTAAGCATTAAGTGTGCAAGTTATTTAAAGGCACTCCCAAAGGGATTTAGTTTTTTTTTATCTCTTTGTTTAATATGACAATTTTTTTATCTTCTTGGATAGTTTTCCACTTTGGGACTGCTGCCGAATAAAACACTTTATTTTTTTGACAATTTTAGGCACTTTTATTTATTTAAATCAGTATTCACTAATTACACTGCTTACACCACTTACACTGCTTCCCTGACCTTAAAACTATGCACGCTTAAGTACTTTTTTAGCGACGACCCTTTCGGGTACATCGAGCGCACGATTTTACCTCGGCTAACTCGAAGCGTCGGCGTGAAGAAAAAGTATTTAAGCGAAGTGTTGGATCATCACAGCAGCAGTTGATTGATTAGTGCAGGTGGTCAGCCACCGTCGCATGCCAATAAAATGCAATACCTGCTTACAACAACCACTGATGAATATTTATGTAAGTATGTCTGTTTGCTATTGGGATAACACACAGGCACACATACAATATTTACACTTAATGCTGGTATACTTCCACCGCTGTGTTAACTTGCACAAAGCGTGACGTCTGGAAATCAGTCACCAGCTTATCTCTATGGCTTCTACATGAGTAGGCTCAGATTCTAGAATTTTCTCCTTCTCTCCATACCTATCCTGCCCCTCAAATATTGTGTAATTAAAACTTTTCAATATAGAACCTGCTTTGACGCGCATTATTTACAGCTATAAGTGAGTATAGTGATTCGAGTCGACGTTAGTTTTTCTCAAATAAATCCAACAAAAAATTTATATGACTGCTGTATAGATATCACAAGGACTCACGTTCCTCCATTCTTGTCCTGTCCATCCCACTTCATGGACGGTGGTGATGTCAATCCTAAGAAGACATCAACAAGGAAGCGGTACGCATGATCCTTAAAACGATTGCAGGATTCGTCTACAAATCAAGGCTCGTTTGTATGATCTCTCATTAGACTATATTTTTATATGTGCAAAATCACAGGGGATTTGCATTTTCACTTTAGCACGTCTACAAACTTCTTTTTTAAAAGTCAATGCAAACTTTCAGATTTGAGCTTAAGCTGCAGCTCTTTAGCGGATATGTTTAGCCTCCAGATTAAGTGAATTTCTAGGTATATAATTTCGTTAGATTGTATTCCGCAATGTCCGACTGTCCCTCTGTTTGTTGGAATGCAAACTAGTCCCTCAATTTTTGAGATATTTCAACTTGGTAGGAAGATGCCCCTATACGTTTAAACGATCATTTTTCGGAATCGGCCACATCGGATCACTATATCATATATACGACCGATTTTTCGGATTTGAAATTTTGTTTCATAAATCCGCATACATGTATACTACATATACATAACTAAGTGCATATGGTTCTGAAAACTATCGAAATCGGACGAATATTACATATAGCTCCCGTACACCGATATTTTCAGATGTGAAGTTTTGGTCAAAACTCAGTATAAAAAGTATTTAGGAGTATAAAACTTCGTACTATAGAAAAATATTGTAAATTGCATATTGGTACATGAAGAAAACCAAATTTCCCGATCTCAGATGCTTTTCGGATTTTTGAAAACCTTATATTTGAATAAATCGGTTGTATGGAAATTGCACCCGCGTAATAAGTTTTTAGTTTGCGTTCAAACAGACGAACTTTCGAACAGACCGGAAGACAGACAGACGGACATGGCTAAGCTCAAATGGTCATTCCGATGATATTGTTATAAATTTGTATGGGTCTATCTCTTCTCCTTCTGGTACTAACATGCTTCGGACCATATTTAATGTACCATTGTACACCCATGAAAGGTATATCAGTATTAAACTATAATTGTAGATATCTATTTATGTAGCATGTACACTTACAGGTTTAAAGAATTTAATCAATATATTTAATTTATTTCTTGAAATAACAAAATTCAACTTGAAATTTGTACGCTTTATACTCTTACACTATCACTAATATCTACAATCTTAATTATTAAGTTAAGAGATTCATTTGCAATCGATGTATTATATTTCGAGCACAGAATCATTGTGTAACTGCGATCCTTCAATAGCTTATAATTAATTATAATTAATTATGTGTAATGCGTGAAACAAACTTAGCAAATACATAAACATGAGGCAATAGCACATCGCATATACAGGGTTATCCAATGCAACGGTGTCAAAGCGCACGATCTCGGTGACCAAATGACATCGACAAGAGGAGAGATTACGCGGCCGGGAAATTTTCTCTCGCAATAAAGCCGTTTTCGCTCGTAATGTGTGGTATGTGGCACCATCTTGTTGAAACTACATATTGTCCAAGTAATGTTCTTCAATTTTAGGCCAAAAAAGTTCGGTTATAAATGACCATAATACTCCGAATTGATAGTGACAGTCTCGCCGTTATTGTTTTCAAAGAAGTAAGCTACAATCACACCTCCGGATCAAAGATCACTCCGACACTAAGTTTTCTCGTGAGAAATGTGCCTCGCCGCTGAAGAAACTTATATTGGAAATTCGCGATCCACTGCTAGTTGTTCAACCACTCAATCGACGTAACTACGGCGTTGTGAATAGACTTCAGTTGTTATGTTAGCTGGACTTAATATGGATGTAGATGTAAGTCCAAGTGCAAAATACGCCAAGATGTGCCGTAAGAAAGTTTTAACTCTTGAGAACGTCGAGAAATAGACACATTCGGGCCTTCGGCTACACTTTCACTTACAAAAGCCATATGAGGTGGCTTTACAATATCTGTAACCGATCCACTATCTTAAATTTTTTTTTAAATTACTTGAGTAGTTGGAAAATTATGTGCACCATAATTCTCTGTTAAATCACAAAATGTAGACATGTTTTAATCACCATTTTTGTAGTCGGTTTCAACAATTGTAACAGACTCATAAATGGCAGACTTTTAACTAAAGCAAAACATGTTTAGTTTGACAAATAAGCTTCTGAAATAATCTGATTTTAAATGCATAAGTTTTCATTTAAAGATATATATTTCAGCCCCTGACTACGTAGACCATATTGGAAAGGCATGCGAATGATTAACAGTTTATTGCTATTATCCAATTGTAGTTAGTTAAACTGAATATGAAGCATTGAAGATTATTACAATTACTTCATTTGTAACTGTACATATAATCGTGAGCTTTAATTCGCTTATTACATTCGTAAGTCAGTAGGTCATTGGGCTAGTTGCAGTAAATTAAAAAATTGGGTAAGCTTTACTAATTTAATAGATATTAGCAGGGCAATATTATTAATTTACTGGATAAAATTACATTTTAAAAAGAAGAATATTACAAATACATAAGTTGGTCCCACATTACTTAGACTTTGCGGTATCTTGCATAATACGTAAACTAAGGATAAGAGTAAACCGATGTAGTGTAATCCTTTAGTTGGTTCTCCTTATTTAAATTGAGTTCGTTTCGTGGGCAAACACAACAGAAAATAATCACTGGAAATAGCACTTAGTATCATTTCCCATTGTCTACGTCAGAGTCGAACGAGAACTGCTAGTATAAAGCGGATAAACACCATATGAGGCATGGGGTTCTCCATAAATGTTTATGTGAGCAATACAGGCCTTCGCTTGAGCACGTGGGAGTAAGGATGGCATAAATTACAATGCGGAAGATACAGTGACAGACAGATATTTGATTAGGGGTATTTTTAGCATTTCGGAATCAGAGCAGCACCCATGGATGCGTAGGTCATGAGTAGAGGGTAAGTTTACCCACCTGACAAGAGCACATAATGGAATGCCGTATCAGATTCTCGTTTTAGTTATCATTTTTTTAACACTTTTCATGCCGTAATTGCATACATAATTCACACATTCACACACGCATGATGCAGTTTTGTTAACGAAGCTAATGGCAAGGTAGGTAGAAAACACTTCCCATTCGACGAGATAGCCATAGCCTTCAAGCATACCTACCTCTGCCTCACATTGCACATTGCAATAAGTAGCGACTTTACAGATTGTAGGTTAAGTATTGTGATGGAGTGCAAGTTGTGGTGGAGGCTCAAGCGAGTGAAGAATGCATCAGTGACCCCATATGCTTGTAGATAGATGTTGGGTTGCTCTTAGAGTCTTTCACCTGTCCTCACACAGTGGACGCGCTATGGGATCGCTAAGCCGTTATTTCTCAACGGTGCTTATAGGCGGTGGCAATATGCATATCTATGTAAGAAAGGCAGGATCACTCAAGTCCACAAAATACGTATACCACCAACGAAGCTACTAGCTGAAAGCAGGACATTCATAATTGAGGAGAGGCTACTTACCAGTCTCATTCATTGACGTAAGTCACGCACGAAAAACTATCTTGTTTCGTCACGCCAATATACTTTGGAAACGAGCAGAATATCTGGCGCGAAACTTGCAAGTTCCTACTTGCAAAATTAGATCAGACTCCTGGTTTCTAGCAGAACTATTAACCACGCAATAGCTCTTGAAGTCGCCTTCAATTTCGGCCTGCTTGAGAACAAGTGCGGAAAATACGGGGAATATGCAGAGTCAGTGGATCGCGTAGTCTGTGAGTGCATGCCGTTCTGGAAAAAACTATTACTGCAATTTGCAAAGAGCACAGCAGTATTATTTAAGCAAGAGATATAACGGGATCTGTAATAATGTAGAGGTCGTATGTAGTGTATATGGTGACAATATGGGCATTGTACCCATACAAATAGAAATTTCTCAACAAAAAAACACACTTATCTAATAGGTGAGCATGTAATCGACGGAAAAAAGTTTGAGACTGTCACTGTGGAATGCTTGGAAATTTATGAAAGGGATTTTATTGAAAAGTCTTTGCAGCGGAGCCCCACGACGCTGACTGACAAACCTATTGAATACATACATATTAACACGGATCAAAGCATAAGGAAATGTTTACTTCCTAGCACAGAAAAAACTAGATAAGTTTAGCGATTATACTTCAATCATATTTACATACTCGTACATACATATTGTAACGATTCCTACAGCTACCCTATGATTTCCCAAATCCTTCGAGTTCGATCACTAAATTGTTAAATATAAGTCCAAGATTTTGTTTGTTGGGCCTTCTAATTATTGGGATTTTCACAACGTTTATTTAGTCCGCAATAAACTACAATTTTCTTCACTATACGTAATGGTTTCTTTTAGAAATCTTTATCACATAATTATTTTCCGCTTTACTTTGCGCCAGAGTTATTACTATTGAGTCTTCAACTCGATTGCCTGCAATAGCTGCTGCCGCTCCGTTTATACCTAACGATGGTCCAATCATTCCGTTCATGCGCTGACTCGTCTGCCTGCAGTCGTTGCTGCCGCTCTTTTCGTTTGTCCTTTGTACTGGAAATTTCCATCACACTGCCACTCCTTCTGTCTATCCTTTGTGATTGGGATTTTCGCCACGTTGCCACTCTTTTTATTTGTCTTATTTACTTGGGATTTCCGTCACACAGCCCTCCATCGTCCCGATCAGACACATTTGCTGTTCCAAACGCTGCAAGCCTACCTAAGTGGACCACTTTCATCTTATATCTTGGCTTTCAAACGGTCTGGATTCGATACACTACGTCGTTTAGTCTTTTGATTATCTTAGACACCTTTCCAATTTTCTTAGCAGTTTTGGGGACAAACTTTTCTTCCGTTTTGAATTGTATAGCAACACTAAATCTCCATTTTGGAAACCTGCGGAGTTCATCGCTTTGTCATACCTGACATTCACACATAATTTGAGTCGATGCCTCTCAAGAGCATATATCTCTTTCAACTCTTCTTTTAGAAAAATAGACGCTTCCTTCTTGATTGTTATCACATCACCATTTATTCCAAATTTTAAATCGCTAGGCAACCGAAGCTCACTAACAAAGAGTATCCTTGCAGGTGTTTGACACGTTGTTTTATGCACTACCGACCGATATCCCATCAGGAACAGCGCTATGTGGATATCCCAATCATCCTGATGTTTGCTCACTACCTTCCGCAAGTGCTCTTACTGGGTTCGGATGAATCGTTCTACCATACCATCTGTTTGAGGATGCAGAGCTATCGTTCGGGTTTTTCGAATACCAAGTATCAGGCACATTTTCTGGAACACCGCCGATTCAAAGTTTCTTCCTTTGTCTGAGAACGATTCTATAGGCGCACTGTATCTGGTAACCCAATTGTGAGTGAGTGCATCCGAACTGTTTTGGCTTCCTGCTTTGGAATTGGGTAGGCCTCAGGCCATTTTCTAAAGTAGTCCATAACGGACCAGCTACATCAATGGCAACCCGCTCGAATGGTACAGCCGCTGTTTGATCTTCTCCAATGTTTTCGTAATGCCTAAGTGCCCTCCACTAGGACCATTATGGAATTTCTTGAGAACATCCGAAGCTCTTAACCTTGGAACTACTATTCGCCTTCTAGAGTACTGACCATCTTCACTTTCCCATACTCTATGCAAACAGCCAGGTATCAACTCTCAACTGTTCCATTGTGTCTTGTATGCCTTCGCGATGGGACTTTCCGCTGCCATTGGTTCCATAATTGGTCGTCTGTTTATCTCTAATCCGTGCATTAACAGTTCTAAATCTGGATCTTTCTGATGACATTTTCCTTAAACGGCTTGCCACCCACCCTTCCGTTCATGTAATTGTCATTAGCCGGACGTCTTTAATGTCTTCTTTTCTCTCAGATTTTGAGCAGTGCTTTCCTGTCTGTTGGAGCTCGTCTTGCATTTGCGTGCGAAGAGACCTGGTTTTTCACAACTGAAGCTTCTGATCTTTTTACCAGCTGTACCACTACAAATATTCTAGTTGATGAATCTCAGCGTTTCCATCCTCTCCTTCTTCACGTCTGAACTTTCCACCTCCAAACGATTCACTTTGTAGGCTGGTTTACACGTGTCTGAGCATACGCAACAGTTTCAGCGAATCTTGACTTTGGATTCGCATACGTCTCTAACTTAGTGTATATGTATTTTATTCCGCTGATGAACCTCTGGATTTTTAACTTTTCGAGGTGCTCACCCGATGCGTCCCCAATGGCTAAATGAGCTAATCCCTCAATTTTTGAAGCATATTCCTGCAGATATTGTGTTTTTGGTCATGCTGCTCCAGCTCCATCTGGTAAATTTTCCTCCTATGCTCGCTACCATAGCGTCTTTCCAGGGCTTGCATTATTGCACCATATTCAGGGATAGTATGCAAAATTTCTGCTGGAGGTCCCTTCAACACAACAAATAGCGCAGTCGATTTTTCCTCAATGCTCCATGGACCGTTCATCAATCTTGTTGGACGATTCTAATACAAATCTTAGACACGACCTTCCAATTCGTTGATTTTGGTCTCAATTAGCTCCTCTATTTTGTCTTGCTGTACCTTGATTTTATCCTGTCTTTCCTTAAGTTCTGCATTGTCTCTCACAAGATTTTGCTGTATTTGTGACAGCTTAGCATCCTGTGATCCAATTTTTGAGCGATGCGGCATTGATTTGGGAAATTGCAGCCAGTAACATGTCCATACCCGTAGATGAGCCAGGAGCCTTTTCTTGAATCTTGCTTGATGGCTGCTCCAACTCCTTCGCAGAATGAACAGCCTTTTCCATCTCTATATCCGTGATGGATGTCTCTTCGCGACGGAATTCGTATTAGTTCAAGTCGATGCCTTCAAGTTCAATTGCTTCTCGCAGTCGTGAATGCAGCTCTGTAGTTGCGGATAATCCTCGCTTTACCAATTCCCTTTTGAGAAGAGGTATCTTGACCATTTTTCCTATTCTTATCCTTTGGGATTCATTTAACAATTCCACTTCTGACACCAATTGTTACGATTTTGAATTAACCTTGATGATTTCCAAAATCGTTATAGATCACTGGATTGTTAAATACAGTAGCCAACATTGTTTGCAGTTTCTCAATTATAAAGAATTTACTCAATCTTTTTACACATTAAATAATAATTCACTTCACTATTTACAATCTTTTATATTACAACTTTGGCAATGTACTATTTTTACTTCGAAGTAGGGTTATCACTAACCTGTTCACTTTACGACTGATTAGCCCTGCAGTTGTGTTTCGGCCTAAATCGTTTGCTCGCAACTACCTCCTGGAATGATTGAATTGTCCTGATAACTAGTGTTCTCGATTCACGCTCTAGAACGTGCCAGATATCGGCTCCTATCTTTCATTCGACATAAGCTTCGTTTTCACCACATTATTTTTAAGTTTGCTTTCATTCTTTCAATCAAAAGTTTTAATTTTTGTATATTCATTATAAAATTGTATTCAAATTGAATAAACAAAATTTTTTTTTTTAATTAAACCACGATCCTGCGATACTGCATGTTCGAATTTGGTTGACACAAATTGACTTACAAAAGGAAAGTATATGAAAAAGGCCCAACGAATTGTAAAAAATCATAAAACATAAAAAAGGGAAAAAATGGTGTGAAAACGCGTAGTGAGAAAGAAAGAAAGAAGCAAGTGGAAATAAATTAGTTTAAGAGGAAACAGCAACGGGCACCGTCACTCTGAGATGCACAACAACAAAAGCCTATGCTTTTGAATATTACTCAAAGTTCTCTAAATATTAAGATAATATACGTCCAGCTTACTTCTCAATCAATATAATTTAATTACTAACTATTATTTCATTTAATATAATTGTTTAAGTCAATTCTTTTCTCATTTCAATTCTAATCATGCACAGATCACTCATAGGCACACCGAATTATACAGCAACAGAACACAAAATGAAATCACAAATTCTAATAGTGATAAAAACCAACACAAAATATAGCACAAGGCATTCATTCACATAATTAACACAATTTGAAGATAGTTTTAGACGAAATTCTAAGTCAATTAAATTGTCTCAATTTAAAAAAGAAAATGAAACGTGGTTTTTACTTGTTGAACACAAATTCCAAATTAATAATATTCATAAAGATTATGTTAAATTTCAAAATGATATCAACGAGATACTATTTCAAAAGTTATTGGTGTTATCATCAATTTTTTGTTATTGGTGTTATCATCAATCCATTATCACATCATTATCAAACAAATGCGATCAAAACAGTTCTTTGTAAGAGATTTTCTCTTAGTGAAGATAAAAAACTTTTCAGACATATGAAATCATTAACTGCTTCTAATTCAATCATTAGTAGTGAATTATTTTTCAAATTATAGATTCATAAATTACCACAACAATCACAGTCCATTTAACTTCATTTGATGATCAAAATAAAGATGAAATTATTATTTTAGCTGATACAATTTTTGATTTAATTAATATACCTCAAATTTCTTCGGTTACTTCCATTTATAATAATAAAATTTTAATATTTTAGAATAATGTATTAAAAATTTAACGATTTATTAAATAAATAATAAAATTACTGCAGATATAAATGAATACATTGTTTTAGAAAGAGAAATAGAAGAAATTACAAATACCAAAATAATATTTATTAGAATCATCAAAATTTTAAAAATAATGTCTTCATATACTTATATATACAACCTTGTAATTTTAAATCAAATTCTTGTACAAATAATTTAACTACAAATTCTTTAAACTAAAACGTTCCATTGCCCTCACAATGGAAATGGCTGATAATGGAATTGCTCGTAAACCTACTCGTCGAATTTTTTTCAATAAGTTTAACAAATTAAAATATTCAGATTGATTCAGGTGCAATTGTTTCGGTTATATCATCTCAAAAATTTAAAACATTTTAAAGAAATTCGGATCTGAAGCTTTTGGTCGCAAATAAATCTAAATTAAAAACATTTGGAACAAATTTTTTAGAACTTGATTTAGAACTAAGAAGAGACTTCGAATTTCCATTTACAATTGCTCATATTTCAACTATAATTATTGGTGCTAACCTTTTAAAAAAAGTCTCGAATTTTAGCAGAAATCGAAAATAAAGAAATAACTGATTTAACAATTAAATTTAAAATTTTTGGATCTACTGGCTTTTCCGGCATTTTCTCTTTTCAAATTCCTAGAGCATAATGGTAGCACGAACATCGCATTAACGGATCAAGTCATACCGCTACTCTGCCGTAACGCTACCTCGGCATAATGCCGCGCAAGGCACCATTTTGTTTTACTACACCGCGCAAGGCACCATTTTTTTATACAAATTTATTTTAACGAAATTGGACACGGATAGTACACCACAGCATTTGAGAAGAAGCACAGGGGCAGGGAAAAGCTTCATTACAATATATTCTACAAAGAAGCAGATGCATGCACCTTATCAGTTCTTCGACGCCGTATATTAATATAGTCAGGGATTGGAATATCTATACGATCAGCTTCAATTGACGATTCGCGTTCACCATCTCCGAATGTCGAATTTTCATTGCCATTGGACGTCGGTGACCACATTAAATTCTTGGTTCCTACATAAGTATGCATCCCTTTGGAACCTTCTGTAAGTCGCCGCATCCTTTCATAGAGCATATCCATGTCATCCACTTTCGCATTTTTCTTTCTTCGTATACAATTGCGTCGCGCTTCCCTCTTCAACTTTGGATATATATGCCATCCGCACGTGTCATCTCCCTTATATCGAGATGCTTGTGAAGGCCCTAGGAGAGCAGTAGCGCACATCGAGTAGAAAACTGCACGGCTGTCTTTTGTGATTACAGCTTTCGGCTTCGAACCTTCATTGTGTTTGTGTTATTTGCTTCACAGAGGCACAGAGGCGTGCGAGTGGCTTTGTTACTACAAGGTAGTGATCCGAGTCAATATTTGGTCCTTGGAACTTATGTACGTCTAGAGCAATGGAGACATGTCTTCCGTCTATCACAAAATGATGAATGTGGTTGACTGTTTTTCGATCTGGCATACGCATTACAAAAATAACTCAATTACAATGAAAAAATAATAATATTAGTACAATGAAAATATAAATATGAACAAACAAGCGTGTATATGTATACTATTTACAAACACATACATATCTATACGTAAAATGAAAAGTAACTATAACAACAAAGAAAATTGTTATATGAGCAATAAAGCAAATACCAAAGTAATCATACAACAAACAATAAAAGCAAAACAGAGAGTGGGACGGATGGAAATCCTATACAAGCAAAAAATTGTACATATGCATTAATGTTAAGGAACCCTGCAAATAAAGCGAGTACTCCATGAGTAATCCACGCGGACAATAGAGTAATGCAAAACCTGCCACAATCCATACAAAAAAATATGGGCCAATTAACATTGTGATGTCCTAGGGCTGGACCATATAATCCATCTCTGCATAACACCCGAGTACTCCATGGAGTACCTACATTGGATTATATTTTGGAGTATATGCGAAAAATTATATTCGAACATACTCTTTAGTTTCGAATAGCATTTTCTATGGTGAAAGTTAGTAAAATATAATATTTTTTATATAAATTTATATTAATATTAATAGACTATTGTTAATAAATATATAATACATATTATATCGATCGGTATAACACGAATAATGGTCGTGACGCACAAAGTTAGTGTAAACACATGAGTTGGTCCAAAATTTGCCACGGTGGAGTATATTTATAGGTACTCCAGTGGACCACATGGTCCATAAATATTTGCAGGGAAGTAAAGCTTAGACAAGTAAAATATTGTAATGAAACAATACATAGAGTAAACAAATAAAGCAGCAAAGTGACAAAATATGTACGTAAAGTAAGTGTTAATAGAATGTACATATGTATGTCGCTAGGGTACGTTCTTATTTGTATTGTATTGTCGTTGAATTAAAGGCTCCTCTATAAACTGTTTACACTTTAGTATAGCGCACAATAATATGTACTTATTAAGAAATAAATATAAATAAATTTGATACAAGTGCACTTATGTAAGACTTTGCACGTATCCATATGCACGTTTTTGGTTTATGGCACAGTAATGTCATATACATTCAAATGTACGTACATATATGCTCGTACAAATTATATACGTAAATACATATGTATGTATATATGGAAGACAAGTAAACCATGTAAGTGCATATACATATGTTTTATGTACAGTGGCGGACAAAAGTCTACATACACCACCTGAATTCATTGTTTCGAAAGCACTATCGCTTTGCTGAAAAAAATAGGTACACAGTTTTATTTTAAATACTTCTCTAGTCACATATGTATATTAAAACAAATTCATTCTCTAACATAAAATAAAACAATTACGACGAAAAAACGCAAAAATATCCTTTACAAAAGTCTACATACACCACGGATTTACTAGCAGTTATGTCGATATGCTGTGTTCTTATGGCAGTTAGGTACCTTTTTTACTATTTTTTTTTTAATTATGTTTTCTAATTAGTTGTGGTTTAAACACATGAGCATCAACAATGGCTCCTCGAAAAGAAATACCCCTTGAGGTAAGAACCATGGTTATTCAACACAGAAAAAAGAAGAAATCGTATGGTGAAATTTTAAAAATTTTAATCTTAAGTCCACCAAATGTACAGACTATTGTAAAAAACTCCGAAAAAAATGAATTCACCGGAAAAAAGCCGGGTGTTTGGCGCCCGAAGAGAAGGAAGGAAGTGAATGATGATTCTAAAGTTACTGCTCCAAAATTAGCCGAAAACACCGCAAGCTCATCAAGAAAGTGTGTTCATCAAAGAACAATTCGAAGAGTTCTGAACGATAACGGCTTCCACAGTAGAACGCGACATAAACGCCTCTTATATCTGAAAAAAAATTGTAAAGTTCGCTTGGAGTTTGCTAAAGCTCATTTAGAAAAGGGAATGGATTTTCAGCAAAAAGCCTTGTTTACAAACGAATCGAAACGAATCGAAGTTCAATATATTCGGCAGCGATGGAAGAGCAAAAGTTTGAGGAAAGGGAAACACTCCACTTAACTCCAAAAATATAGTACCAACAATGAGGCATGGGGGGAGCAACGTAATGGTTTGGGGAGCGGTTGCGCCATCTGGAGTTGGAAAGTTGGCTTTTGTTGAGGGTAATATGGATCAGTTAAAATATAAGTCATTTTTGGAAGCTAATGTGAAGCCTTCGGTGGATAGTTAGGAGCTTGGCGCAGGCTGGATCTTTCAACAGGATAACGATCCAAAGCACACGTCCCATATTATTAAGGATTAGTTGCTTTATCATGCTTCAATTAACTACATATACCACCTCAGTGCCCAGATTTGAATGTTACTGAACATTTCTTGGAGAAAAATTAGAAGAAATCAGATTTCCAACTCAGCATTACTCAAAGAACGTCTTATTGAAGCTTGGGATATTATAACTCCCTCAGAATTGGCAAATTTAGTAGCTTCGATGCCACGATTACTTCAAGCTGTTATTGATGCGAACGGTGAACCATCTAAATACAAAAAAAAATCATGTTACCCGATATGAACCAAAGTTTCTGCGCTAAGATAAGTTATGTAGGTACTGTATGTAGACTTTTGTCAATGTTGGATTTACGCTTTTTTTTTGTCATAGCTTTACTATTTTATGTTAAAAATTTATTTTTGTTGGTTTTTAATGAAAAGGGAAAATAGATGAAATAAACTGTATTGCTAAATTTTCCAACAAACTTTTTGGATTTTCGATTCAACGAAAACAGGGGGTTTTTGTAAACTTTTGTCCGCCACTGTATACATAGTTATATGAATGGATTTGTATGAAAACTGTGCTTCAATACAATATGTACGGCTTAAAGATTTTCTCCAACACGTTCTCATTTTCCTGTTGGCAATCGTTTGGTTAAAGTGTTGCACAAATGTACATACACGTGTGTATGGAGAAATTTGCTAGTAGACAAGCCAGCACTTAACACAATACAATATGTATGTATAGATACATATTTAAGTATTGGTTACTTTATGTCTATATACAATTTGCTGATTTAACAAACATTGTTATGCTTTTGACTAATCTTTTATCCTTA
Source organism: Neoceratitis asiatica (assembly GCA_030068015.2). Taxonomy (NCBI): domain Eukaryota; kingdom Metazoa; phylum Arthropoda; class Insecta; order Diptera; family Tephritidae; genus Neoceratitis; species Neoceratitis asiatica. Next base: position 84,137,511 of record CM061524.1, read on the forward strand.
ATTGTGATTGTAATTGTAATTTGACACTTGTTTTTATGTACATATATGTACCACTAACGTTAATTGTATATTTACATTCAAACACCTTGGGTGATAATTATACTACTAAATACAGCTACACATGCCATTGTAAACGCATGACGTTCAAATGATATCATATTAAGTTGCACTCTGGGCTAAATATTTATCGAAAGTGGTGTGAATTCAAGAATATTAAAATTCTCAAATTTATCTCTCAATTACAGAACGGACTTGAAAAAAAGCCTTTGTGACATTTTGTCAGATTAAATTTTCCAAAACTAAATTCAGATATGTCATATGGTACCACCGAGACTTTCATAGACATATTTCAAATTTTGAATTTTAAAACGTATTCTTAATCATAGCAATCATTATTGAAATATTTGTCTTAGAGTTTAGATCACGTTCGTGGCGCTTGGTAATGTTCTTCCACTATTATTATTGATTTATCGGTTTTTATAAATTGAAAAGTTGTTGGTTAATATTTTTGCAGTTGACGCATTGTTATAGTAGAACCTCTTACAATTATATAAAATATTTGGAATTTTCCTAATCATACTTGGTACAGTAAAATTGCTTACACAAATTTCTTTTTTCCTTAACAATTTTCAATTCTTCGAATTGAAATTTGTTCAATAAAAAATAAATTAATTTTGATTACAAAATTAACAATTCCTTGAATTCTATTTGGTTTAATTAAATATTAAAACATATAAAACATTTAATTTAAAGAATTTTATTTTGTCAATACCTTTTTATGAGGACGTGCAAATTAGCAATTTGTTAGTTATACATAAGTAATTCTGTAAAATTTATTAAACATTTAATTCAGCGAATTTTACTTTTGTCAATACCTTTTTATGCGGATGTGCAAGGTTAGCACTTTATTAGTTATAAGTAACACTGTAAAATTTAATTTGAGGGCAGTCATAAGATTGATTCAATCAAAAAAATAAAACAATAAAAAATTTAAGATTTGTTTTCTTTTTAATTTTCGAAAACCGTTCGGAATATTTTTGCGAAATCAGTGAAGAAAAGTGTCCTAAAAAACATAAAAGCGCAACTATATTTTTAAGAACTCACAAACACAAAAGAACAGTAATCGAAAACAGCATATTAAGAAATAAAATTTTCCAAGTTACTTCAAACGTGTCCTAAAAATCATAAAAATGCGACCATATCTAAGAACTAATAAATTTAATGGAACAGTGATTTAAAACAGTATATTAACGAATAAAATATAAGTTTATTGAAGTTACTTAAAAAGTGTCCCAAAAACAAGAACTTTTGTTTTTAAACAAAAGCAAACAGTGCGATATAAAAGACCATTGTCTTAAAATAAAAATAAATTTTTACTATAAACTAAATCAACTGTGCAACTATATCAACAAATAAGAACAGTGTCTTAAAAATACAAACCTTTTCACTATAAAAAAGGGTGCAACTAATATTAACAAATAAAATTTTAAGAACAGAGTTTTTCAAACAAAAACCTTCTTTTTATAAACAAAAGCAAAAAGTGGAACTATATCAATGAACAAAAATTTAAGGACTTACAACAAAAAAAAAAGAAAATTATACAACAATAATGTCTTAACACAAAAACACATTTTTTACTTGGACAAAAAGTGCGACCATATCAAGACTAATAAAAATGTTGTAGAACAGTCTCATACAACTAAAAATTGTTTTTTTATAAGTGCCAAGATCTAAGTAACTTTTAAAAGACAAAACACATAACAAAAAGTGTTTCTCTTTATCCAACCGCAAATCCTGGAATCAATAACCATAGATTAAACCATATCATCGAAAATTATACACATCCAACAATCAATGAAACATCATCCTTAGTTTTCTAAGAATAAGAATAAAATACAACTTTTTTTTGACAAAAAGGGGTTTTAATAAATTTTCTATAAAACCTTATAAATATACCAGAAGTGCTCATTTACAAAACTCTGTGTAATAAATTCTTTTAATTTTTCATTAACGTAGAATATGGCTCAAATAATTTTGAACTCTTAAAATATTTAGGCACCCTCCCTGATTTTAGTGGAGAGAGAAAAGTTCTAAATAAATTTATTAGTTTAATAGACACAGTACATCCTATTTTACAAACATACAACGTACTTTCCCTTCTCAGACCTCATACAGAGCAAATTAAAAAATAAAGCTAGGGAAGTAATAGAAATTAACTTCCAAGCTACTTCACGGACAGATATAAAAACAGTGCTTCAAAACAACTTTGGAGACAGGTTAAGTTGTGAAGAACTTTTTGATTCACTTAGGACCACAACATTTTAGACTAAAAGCCTTGATTTCTACGAAGAAGTTAAAGGAAAATTGAGAAGACTCAATAACAAAACCGCTTTTAACGTTTTACCTGCACGCAATAATTCTCAGTCAGCTTTTTAAAGCCAAAATCCCGAAGCCCATAAAAAAATCTTGGCATGTCGTAACCCAAATTCTTTAAAAGAAGCAATGAATATATTATTTGAAGCAGATTATGTGCATATAAGTAAAGACAGTGGTCAGCCATTCAATAGAAACAAGTTTGAAACGCGAAACCAATACAAGACTACACCTTCCACAAAACTCACGATATCCTCCACAATACTTTCAAAATTCACGAAACCAACAATATTCACCAAAATTACCACAAAATTCACGGTACCCTCCACAACGTTTCCAAAACTCACAAAATCACCTAATCCACAGCATTTATCACATGATTCGCGACCTTCACTTTTCAAACCAACAAAATTCTTCACAACGCACAGGAAACTTCCCAAGAAAATACCCAATGAAACAAGGATACCAAGATTATATATACCAACCCCAACCACCTGCCCAGAAATGGATATAAACAGGAGAACTAACAGGAGAAAATTTTCCATCGCCAGCCTCGGGTACTTACCATATATAAAAATAAAGACTAAGTTAGGGTATTTAAAATTCATTATCGATACTGGTGCAACCAATTCAGTTCTCAACCCAGGAATTTTCCAACTAAATGGTTGTACAAAACAAACCTCATCTTCGCTAAAACCCTATTAAATAAAACTCAATTGAACCAAAAGGCTAGAATTAAAACTATCGCAGAATTTGGTAAAGAACTTGATTCATTGAATTCTTTATAATGAAGTTTCACGACTACTAAGATGGACTAATAGGGAACGACCTATTAATTCCACTGGAAGCATGTATAAACTATAAAAATGAAACTATCCAATTTGGTGATATTACCCTACCCCTCTTTGAAGAAAAGTACAACAGGAAACAAAAAGATATATATAAATACAAGAAGGATGCAAACCAAAACGTAGAAGAAATATATTTTCAAGGCCCATTATAATATAATGAAATACCATTAGAAAAACAGATACGAATAGACCACCTTAATAGTGAAGAAAAAGCGGGATTGCTTAAAATTATAAGAAAATATTCAGATATATTTACCAAGAACATTCTAAACTTACTTTTACTTCCGCTATAATACAACCCAATATTCACAAAATCTTATCGCTATCCATACATACATAAGACAGAGGTAAAAACACAAATCCAATAAATGCTTAAAGATAAAATAAAGAGACCCAGTAATTCACCCTACTCTGCTCTGTGCCTAAGAAGGCCGACGCAAGCAACAAGACCAAGTGGAGACTTGTCAAAGACTACTGTAAACTGAATGAGTAATAGGCAAAAAGTGGAAAATTTAAGTCCGCATTTCAAGCATAAACGAGGACTAATAAACATTTTAGGGAAAGGACTAAAATTCATTGCTGGATCCATGGATAACGACGACGAAGTAGAAATTAGAAATTCTTTAAATTCTTTACACGAAAATGAAAACAACTTGACAGACTGAAATAATAACCTTACGATAATAAAGGACGTAATCTCTTCACAAATTCAAAATATTACTAATCACATAAATAAAAAGAAGACACAAAAAGGAAATTATTTAAATTAACTAACACACTACTTGCAAAATAAAATATTAAATATGGAAGATGAAGTTAAGTTTTTGTAAAATATCTACCAAATAAATAATGACATTTCACTCCTACGCAACCTCAATAGATGACATCGGACAGATAATATTTTCTTGTAAACTAGATATAATTCCCTCAGACATATTTACCAAAACAGAACCGGACTTAATAAACGACTTTGACAGTTATACGAATGCCAAGGTAGCCGTAGCACTACAGGACAATAATAAAGGGTGTTTTTTTATAGAGGTATAGAACTTTAAGTTGGCATTACTTTTCAAGATGGCGATCGATTTACATCCAGAAAAACTGACTGTTTGTTGCGCTTTATGGGCTGGTGGAATCATTGGTCCGTATCATTGAACGTAGTGCGCGATACGTTTTCCGCACAGAACCTTTATTTTCGAAATAAAATTGCACTATTTGCAAGCGTTGTTCAGGCGTGGGTCTATTCATGATGAATTGCCAAACCAAACTGAGAATAAATCACTTAAAAGCTGTTAAATCGGTCGCCATCTTGAAAAGTAATGCCAACTTAAAGTTCTATACCTCTATAAAAAACACCCTATATAATACTTAGACTCCAAATACCTCAATATCGAAAAAATATTTTGCGAAAAAAAATAATATTTGAGCCAATCCAAAAACATAAAAGATAAATTTATCAATTTGAGTACGTATGAACTATTCGTAGATTCAAAACATGATACAAATCAAAGATACTAACATTAAAGACAATTTGAACAAAAAACCTTATCAGATTATCAGAAGAATGTTTATCAAGTATTATAAACTTTGAAGAAGCACAATGTAATATGCAAACTATTCTCGAAACTCAGATATTAGAAATTGTCGCAGGAATACTTGTATTCAAACACTTCTACTCAGATATAGCACAAAATTGTAACAAAATAAGCATTAAAATAAATGGAAATTTTTTTATAAAATTTGGGAACCGCGAAATCAAAGCACTAAACAAAACATACTATAACATAAAGATAAAAACCTACGACACTTTCATTTTACCAAACTTAATTACAAAAATTAAAGAAAAACCGCTGGAAAACAAAACCTTGTCATATTAAAATAATAATAATAACTTTGGATATGCTTTGATTTGCTTTCATTTCATTTATGCGCGTATATCGTGAATAAAACAGCTACCTATTACTTATATTATACTCGTAAGTATACCATATAATCAAATTAAATTAAACATTCGCAGAGAAAAGAACAATAAAGAAATTTATTATTATTATCAATTTTTTTTTCATTTCAAAGAAAAAAATTAAATAGCATCAAATGTTTCCGGGGAGAAACATTAATAAAACTGTAGTTGTATAGGATAAAAGAGAGGGTAAGGTGACAAGAAGAACAAATCAAATATTTATAAGAATTGTAGACAGTTGTGTAAAAAGAGTATGTATACGTAGACGTATAAACATATATATGGAAAAAATTAAAAAGTAAATACTCTCTGTGTAAATAAACATTAAGGTGGGAAAATTCTTTTCTCATTCTACAAAGATTGCGCAACTCATGCTAGCTAGAGCTATGCTAGCTATGTAAACCAATTGCCAAGACAAATTTTCCGAATCATTAAGTTTTGATTTGAATTTTACTTGGAACGCTTTGGCATAAAATTGGTCTATTCTTCTTCTGCAAATATAAAAATTTTCTAACGTATTAGAATTTCTCTTTTCTTTTTTTTTGTACTTCTGTATTTTGCTAACATTCTTACTGTTCAATGGCATGGTAAATGGAAATGATACACTCTCGTGTTATTGTTTTCGCCTTTTTAGGTACACCATTTACAAACATACCAATGTTAAGCTTTTGTTTGTTTCACACTTGCTTATTTTTTCGATCCTAGTTCTTATATTGCCTGATTCTTGCGTGCTCTGATAAGTTATTGATCACTCATAATTAAATGGCGTGAATTGAGTGATGAAAACCATTTTACTGGAATAAATTCATAATCTACATTTTTTTGGAATGCTGATATAATGTTTATTTTATTAATTTATATTTTTCTAACCCACATTAATAAATCTTATGAAAATAAAGGAATATTTAAAAAAGTTAAGCAATTTTAAGGTAGATTTTCTAAAGTTTAAAAGCATTCTTTTAAAAATTATCTTGAAAATACGTTTGGACTGAAATTATTTAGAAGTTGAACAACTCTTTTTGCGAAATTCCGCAGAAAAGTGATAATTGCGCAAAATATCTTTAGACACATTTTATAACATTGAAAGCTACATAGTATCATTATCTAGTAACCTTCTACTATTTTGATTTATTTTGCTGCTTTAAAATTACTACCTCTCTCAGGTGTCCATGAAACACAAGTGTGCCATTTTCAAAAAACTTTCTGTTGCTGATCGTGCTTCCGAATATTAGTGCAAATTTTATCAGACTCAGCTGCTCCATGTGAATGAACACATGAAGCGAATTAAAAAAGGTATGCAAAAATGTGAATATGTGTTCGTTTTTGGTGTTTTTGATACCTGCATACGTTGCATTTTTCACGTAAATCTAAGCTGACTGGCTCACAAACAGGTACACACTAAGACTTACCTTGCTTTATATGCTCATCTGTCTTGTCCTTTCTTTAATGGCGAATGTGCATATATACATGCATACATGTATGTGTCTACATGTGTCTATTCTGCAGCCAAACTGACTTCTTTCTGAAGCAAAAGAAGAAACATAAATAAAAAACTCAAATCAATGTATTTGTTGGTGGTATTACTTTCGTCCAAATGTAGTTGCAAAAGCTTCACGACCGCAACCATTTGCCAAAGCAGTTATGTGGCCTTTTAAGTCATTCTAATGTGAAAGTGGCGCAAAATTGCACCTGAGCATAGCACAAAAACGTTGCACGTTTTCAACTTACTAAGTAACTTCAAGTCTGTAAGAATACGAGCATATGAGTGTATACATGCACAACCGAGTTTATATGTGCATATGTATATGCGTCGCATTTGCTTGCCATTGCTAAAGTTCCTCACCTCTCCACACGTCACACTATCATCCTCTTCCTCTGTCTTCATGTTGTTCACGGGCTTTCTATTGCTAACTTTAGTATACATATATTGAGTTATTTATATACGCTTCGAAATTATATACATATATGCCAAAATATAATTTCAATATAACAAACTATCAATATCTGTACTCCCTCTAACCCACTCCGCTCTCTCATTGCTTCTAACAAATTATGTTTTTGTTGTTGCCATTATTGTAATTGTCAACTTAAATCAAGTGGAAATTTTGCCACATGAATTTATTGAATACTTTGGTGTTTGCATATTAGAAAATCTTGTCAGTTGCACACACACTCTGGAAGCTTTGCATAGAAACTAGGTCAGAAACTGATTTTGAGCGAAAACTTGAATGATAACTTGCGGCGCTCGGCAAACTTGGAAGTATTTGAAGTGAATATGATGCTTCATTACTTGATGTGGTATGTAGTTATCAGAATTTCTTCTAAAATGTGAAATTTTCGTGGAAGGGGTTAGAAAAAGTTAATATAAATTTATTTTATGTAGAGAATTTTTAAGACTTTTATATGAATTCGATCGTCATTACTAACTGAATGAAAAACCATTTGACAATAAATTTAACTCTAGTTTAAAAAATACTCGTTTCGGTAGAAAATAACGCTTCATTTATGTCTTTTTCCATATAAGCAAAAAACAAAAAAAAAAACAAAAAAAAAAAAATATATATATATATAAAGGGTGTTTTTTTTTATAGAGGTATAGAACTTTAAGTTGGCATTACTTTTCAAGATGGCGACCGATTTAACAGCTGTCATGGGATTTATTCTCAGTTTGGTTTGGCAATTCATCATGAATAGACTCACGCCTGAACAACGCTTTCAAATAGTGCAATTTTATTTCGAAAATAAAAGTTCTGTGCGGAAAACGTATCGCGCACTACGACCATTAGCGATGAAGCGCACTTCTGGTTGAATGGCTACGTCAACAAACAAAACTGCCGCATTTGGAGTGAAGGTAATCCTCAAGTGTATGTTGAAACTCCGTTATATCCAGAAAAACTGACTGTTTGGTGCGCTTTATGGGCTGGTGGAATCATTGGTCCGTACTTTTTCAAAAACCATGGTGGCCAGAACGTTACAGTCAATGGTGATCGGTATAGAGCCATGATTACTAACTTTTTCATTCCTGAATTGAATAACCATGATGTCCAGGAGATGTGGTTTCAACAAGACGGCGCAACATGTCACACAGCTCGTGCCACAATAGATTTATTGAAAGACATGTTTGGTGACCGCCTAATTTCACGTTTTGGACCTGTGAATTGGCCTCCAAGATCTTGTGAGTTAACACCGCTAGATTACTTTCTGTGGTGCTACGTAAAGTTATTGGTCTATGCGGATAAGCCACAAACTCTTGACCATTTGGAAGACAACATTCGCCGTGTTATTGCCGATATACGGCCACAAATGTTGGAAAAAGTCATCGAAAATTGGACGTCCAGACTAAATCCACGCCAGCCGTGGCGGTCATATGCCAGAAATCATATTTAAAATGTAATGCCACAAGATTATCTTTCGGATAAATAAAATTCATGTCAATCGAATAATTCATCGTTGTTTTATTGCAACTTAAAGCTCTATACCTCTATAAAAAACACCCTTTATAAATAAATCGTATATCGCACAGGAGTAACATTCGAAATAATGCTTTATACAAATTTAAAAAAAAAAACTTTCTGACTGCACAAACACTTTCATCGTTCAAACTTGAACATAAATCTATGGGCAACTTGCTTGATCGTTAAACAAGTTTAACGTCGCAAATTATGTTAACACCGACGAATTAAGGATTTAGCGTATTACCAGCTACACAGCAGTCGATTTCACTATCAGCAAATACAACGTTAATATATAGTATGAAATATATATTGACAAAGTAGTAGTAATTGTGTGAGTTAAGAAAAAACAAACTTGGACATTGCGCACGACGCACATATAAATTAATATTGTCTTTAAATACATATTTATATACGAAAACTACTACTTCAGTAATATTTATTTAGTGTGTGAGAAACTCATTTGCAGACAATGCACGCATAACTTTTGCCAAACCGTCAAAAGAGCAATATGAATACAAGAGTGAGAAATGAGAAAATGAGTTGAAAATGAAATAAAATACATAAAAGTTGTTGTATGTATCCAACATAGTTGTATGATGAGAGATAGACGGTGTTTAAATAGTTGGTCAGGCTAACGAAAGGCTGCTAGAAATTCTAAGTTGTATGTGTATGTACGTTTTTAGTCCAATGTGGTCAACTAGATTGCATCCAAAGCACGTGCGATATCTCAATAATAAATTATCACAAGCGGCAACTGTCAAAATTATTGACAATTTATGAATTTTCCTGACGACGTATAATAAAAAACTTTGTCTTCATGATAAGATATTATGTATGTAAGTGTGTAGAATATCAAATGCATAACAAAGGATTTATATTGAGTGAGAGAAATAAAAGCCAAAAATATGGGGATAAAATGGAATAAACTGGTGACAAGATACAATAAATTTTTTAAGTAAAAAAGAATGTGAGTTCGAATGCGATAAGTATAAATATCTTTAATATATTTAACGAAAATATTAATTTTGGAAGACCAATTTCATTAAATCTTAAAAACCGATATTAAACAAATTAAAAAAACAAAACCTTTCTCAAAATTAAAAGGAGTTTTAAATTTTTCAGTAAGGCTGTTTCCAAATTTAATAAAAAAAATATCCCTGCGACTAAGAAATATTCACAGTTAAACTGCCAAACTAACTATTCCGGCAAAATTAATTTTTAATAATGATAAAAAGTTGTCTCCACAAATGGTGATAATTCCAATGCTTAAAAATTAGTTATGATAAATTTTGATTTCAAAACTATGCATAACGAAAAACATATTTTGGTACATACATTTTGATTTGGTCAATATAAGGAATTTAGAAGAGAACTCACCAATTTAGTTGTACTTAGTTCTTTGCTAAATTGAATAAAAGAATTAAGTAGCTTTTATAGCTAGGATGACGTCATACAAACAATTCTAAATAATCGAATCTTTATTTTATTTGTCTGTTTCCAGCTTCTTTTACAAATAATTAGGAAAATAATATTTATATTGTCCTTTTTGCTTTCTTGCTATTTGCTATTAATGCGTATATTATATCTTTTATAAATGGTCCGGTCTGTGTCCTTCATATTCAGTCACTAGCTTTAATTAATGATTTATCAAAAATGATATTTAAATATATACGCAAATAACATTATATGTGGTCGAACGCTCACTTTCTGTTTCTTTCATATTTTATCCTTTATACATCCTTTGTTCTTCTGCCGTTCAACCGGCTGAAAAACTTAATGGGAAAAATAGCTTGTTACAGCAGACCAACAAAGAGAAAAGCCAAACCCGCTACCGTTTGTTTTTATTTGTATTTTACGCCTTACCAAAGAACAGCTCATTGAAACGTCATCAGAAATTGAAATATATATACCTACGTGTATAACATTATATAAATATATTTTTGTAGCTTAACTTTTACTTCAACTCTTTAGCTGATCTTCTTAGCTGCTAAACTCATACAACGCTTTATTTCACACTTCCTTCCGCTAAACAGAGCTTACATTGACATAACAAAATTACACAAACTTATATTATTTTTTACTTTGCCTGCTACTATGCGTCGTCAATTTGCTTTGGCGAAAAATTATACGTTTAATCCTTGTAGTCATAAATTTTGTACGAGTCATCAATCAACATAGTCATAGAGAGTGTCTAAATACTATTGTTTCGCTTGTTTATTTATATTACTTGACGTTCGCCCGTTTAAGCATTGTTATCTCGACGGCCTGCCAGCATACATTTTTATCATTCACTTAATACATACTTTCTGAATTGGATTCAAAGTATATGTGGAAAAAGGGACAATGTGTGTATATAAAGAATATTTATGGTCATAAGTCATTGTGGATTCTGCTCAAATGCGTCGTCAATTGATTGTTTACTGCTTTCATCAGCCATCTTAGAAGCTATTGAGTAATATATTTATATACATTTAAGAACGTCTGCCTACATATGTATACAAATGCTTATGATTCATGCTGATGATTGGCATAAATAAAATCAATAAAGCGATTTGTCTTACTACTGTCTAGTTCAAAAGAAATATGATTACAATTGTTTTGCTTTTTATCAGTAGATCACAGTCAATCCAACATTTCAGGTTTGTAAAGTTTTTTTATGGATATGGCGTTATCTCATTTGGATGAGAGAGATTTAAAAAAAAAATTTTTTTCGAATAGAAAATGATTATTCCATTTTTATAAACTCTTTGCAATATTTCGCATTTGAATAATAAAAAGGATCTTTAAAATAAAACTTCGCAATAAACACTTTTAAGAAACTATCAGTTGAAGTCAAATAGCTGTCTTATCTCACTTCATTCCGAAGGCTACTACACTACTGACTGTCAAGGTTTGTATAAAAGAAGGTTACGACAAGAGAAAAATCACAAGTTTGATGACTAATTTGCTCCAATTTTCGGGGCTGCCAAATATTTTAAAATAAGTCTGCTTAAATACATAAACCGATTTTCCCATATTTTATTTATAAGATACCTTAGTATATGGTTGATCTCTAATTTGTGAAAAAATAATGTTTGAAAATTTGAAGCAGTGAAAAGTTATTGTGAACAAAAATTTGGAGAAAATTTAAGTAAGTGATTTATATTAAAATTTTCAGGAAAACTAAAACCAAAATTTAATATTTCTCTATGTTATAAATTTAATGATATATAAATATTTTTGTGCTGAAATCATGAAGTTTTGGAATTAAGAAAACATGAGATTTATATTTTCTTTTGTATAAATGTCTTACGTTTACATTTCACAAAATGCTGCCCATATTTATCTTATTATTTTCTTCGCTTATATATTTTTTAAACAAAAATTATATTTTTTATATTTTAAATCTCAAGTTTCGCACATTGAAAATATAATGAAGTTAGTTCGGTGACGTCAACGGTTGTTGAAAACTTGTCGTAGCCTATATTCTAAAACTTTGATTGACTGTATATTCTTTTCCAAACTATGTACACAATATTATTTCATTATATTTTGGGTAAATAAATTTGCCTTTTGCAATTAAACTTTAAATGCTTATTCTCGTGTAATGTTTTATATTTATATGATACTAAAGTACTCACTCATCATCATTTTACCAACCCATATAAAGAATTTCCTTATTAATTTCTGTTCAGCCTTGGGAGTTAGATACAAGTTTTCAATAACTTGGAGGCGACCACAACCAAAAAGCCTTTCGGCAAAATTTCAATTTATTACAACCGAAACTGGTAAACAGTGAAATGTGAAAAACAAAAGAAAATATAATAATAAAATCATAAATACATACAAACACATAAAATATATGTGGGAACTAAATGCCACGATCTGTGTGATAGAACGCCAAAAATTGGCGAAGATAGTTGTCTCCCCAGTACAAAAACGATATTTTATATACGTATAATATAAAGTGCTTAACAACTGACGAAGAAGGAGTAAAACGCAAAACTTTCTTACTAGAGAGATTTTACAATAAACCACAATAACCAAAGGGCGTGGCGTGCGCAAGAGGAGAATGCTTGAAGGCTGGCAAAAAGAATAACAACAAAAGTGGTCAGCTTGAAAGTATATAGAATATTACCACTGAGGGTATTCCACAACCAAATTTACATACAAAAAAGCATTTAACAAATACATACATATATTTTTATATAAAATGAGTGAATGGGCAAGTAATTCGTCAAAGGTCCTTCAGCGTCAAGCAGATAAACTTATGAAGAAACAAAGACATAAAGACATTCACAAGAACACAAAAACTCAAGCATTTTCACAATTTGCAAGCGAACTCCACTCGCTGCTCTGCCCATGTAGTGGTGCTCAATGACAATTTTTGTTCTTCTTGGTAGAAGCATAAGCTGGAGCGGCAACAGAGTGTGGTCTGGAGCGATTGTGGCACAGTTGTTCTGGTTACTTAATCTGCCTCAATACCAGCTTTCACTATGGTAAGCGCTTCGCAAATTTTTCTGCCAGCAACTTTATATATTCATGGCAGTGGCAAGCAATATCAGCGCGGCAAAGGCAATCCCGCCTCATCATCAGCGGTAAGCGCAGGCAAAATGGCAACAAAATAAGTACAATGAAAAATTATCAAGACCGGAGTAGCTGCTACATTGTTGTGTTGAATTGCCACCGGGAACCTAAAAATAATATTCAATAGGAACAATATAAGGCAGCATCAGCTGCAATCCTAGAACACTTAGTGGCTGGAACACGCAACACTGAAGGCGGTAAACATTTCTTAGTGTTTACTTTTTTATTTTAATATTTAATTTTCAAAAAAAAAAAAAAAATTTGAAATTTTTTTGTGCGCTTGCTATAGGAATCAAGTTCTATTGACTTTTGAAATGAGGTGTATAATTTACGCAAATGTTGCTAATGATGAAGAAATCGGGCATCTTCAATAACAACATTTTTGTTATTTGTCTTCTCATTGTTGTTGAATTAAAACAGGTTGTTTTCCTATTTTGTTAGCTCGAGGGTGCTTCAGATTCTTATTGAACGTCAACATAATTTAATAAATCATTATTTAATTCCTATTTGCAGAGTGGGCAACCAAGTTGACAGGCAATAGAAAGCTGTTACGCTGTTACTTATTCATAAGCTTCAGAAATCAACAAAAAACTAATAAGTGTGAACGAAAGTACAACTACAGAACATTTAGTGTATATAAGCATACATACATTTATGTATACAATATATATCCAAATCCACGTGTGTCTTGGGTGATTTAAATTACTCCGATGACTGAAAACACGCTGCTTATAACAGATATGCCTTTTTCTTATCTCGATTGTAGCGCCTCTTACACAAGCAAAATTATATTTTTACAAATATACACAATGTTCCAACATTTTTTGTACATTTTTTACTTACATATCTCACTGTGCTCCACTCGTTCTTTTGGCAAATTGAATATATGACACTTAGTGCTAATAAAAAACGTGATTAAAATTCAAGATGGCATACACATCATATTTGGCCGCCTGTTCGTTATCACGCGTCCATGCTTGCGGCTTCAACGGGCATGGTAGAATTAGGAGAACACGACCACAGGCAGCAAATGGTTCTTTGTGGAGCTTTAACTTTTGGCTACATAAGAATTTTTTTCTTGTAAACCTTTTTTGGTGGTAATTGAAAACAACTATAGCTTTCCATCAAATTCCCAGCTAGTCCCTTTTTCGATTGACATTTTTGCTTCACTGCGTTGCGGATAAACAAGCTCACTCGCTGTGATCTTTCCTACTTATCTGCATCATTCTAACGCTTAATTAAAATTCATTTAACGTCACAATCTGTTCCTACAATACATTTATGTGTACTTATTGTTTGTTTCATGTTGTTTTTGAAAGGATATGCTGCTGAAATTGAAGTTTAGTTGACAGCTGAAATATAATTAATGTTAGTTGCGTCGCCAATAGGGCATCCGGTCAAAATTAGGATGGAGGTATTCGAATAAAAACGTTCAGTGAATAGGCAATACACTGTAAATATATCTGTAAATATGTATATTAATATATATTAAGCCAAACTGTTACGCAAAGATTTTAGTTGAGATTTTTATGAGAATAATAAAATTTCAAAATACATGCGCTGTATTTTGTCCTACTAAGCCAATGCAGAATGGGACCATGAGTAGGAGTTCACTCAAGTGAGAAAAGTTTTTGACTCCTAGGTAAAGGAGTGGTAGGAAACGATGCCTTCTTAGTGCCTAGAAAGTTCCTGAACTATCATAAAATAATGTCGTCGTATAGCTCGTACAGCTCACCGTTCCATCTGCGGTATTCGCCGTTGCTAACGCGCATAGGACCATAAATCTTTCGCAAAACATATCTCGAAAACTCGGATGTCTACATCGTTCAGGCTTCTGCACCATATGTCAGGACGAAAATAATGAGCGACTCGTAGAGTTTGGTTTTAGTTTGTCGAAAGAGGTATGTACTTTTCAATTGTCTACTGAGTACAAAGTAGCGCCTGTTGGCAAGAGTGATTCTGCGTTGGATTTCAAGGCTGCCATTGTTGGTGTTGTTAATGCTGTTTCCTAGGTAAACGAAATTATCTACGACTTCGAAGTTATGACTGTCAACAGTGACGTGGGAGCCAAGTCATTCACTACCAGACCCATTCGCTTCGCTTCTTTGTCTAACATGGAGAACGCAGAGCTTACGTTGCGGTTGTTATGACCAATTATATCAATATCATCGGCATACGCCAACAATTGTACTCTCTTGTAGAAGATTGCACCTGGTCTATTTAGCTCTGCAGCTCGTATTATTTTCTGCAGCATCAAGATGAAGAAATCACAAGATAAAGAGTTTTTTTTAGCACAAAAATCGGAAAATTCAGCCTCTATGAGAATCATCCCTACATATGCTGAGGAAATAAAATTCATCAAGCTACTTGACTGACACCAGATCGAAATACTGGAAACCACAATGACCATATGGTGATAGACGGGAGACACGTATCCAGTGTCTTAGATGTGTGTACTCTCTGTGGTCCTAACGTTAACTGGGGCCACTATCTTATTGTAGCATCCACCTCTGCGCAGCCACGAACTCGCGCCAACAAACACCAGGAAGACTCGACGCCGAAAAGTTGCAATTACAAAAGTCAGTCAAACTTTTTTCTACTCGACTTTCTCTCTTGTTCTCTGAATGCACTCATTTCGGTATAAAGAAACAAAAGAGTAAAGAAAATAAGAATGGCATGCTCTGATATGACTTAAAGGTTGCCTATCTCGTAACGTTGCGGTCGATCACAAAATGAACTTTGCCGAATATGTTTGGACGTACGCATGCCCGCCGATTGACTAGATATTCACCGTATTTGAAATGCTGGAAAAAAATTCGTGAAAAAACGATCTGTATACACCACGTCTTTAAATCTGCCATCGGCAGTACGAAAAGGAGCTGCCCTTATACCTCTATACCTGAGTTTGATATCCACGAAAAACCTGTATGGCTATGCAACCTGAAGCTGAGTAACATTAAAAGCTCCTTCCGAATTGAGATGCCACTTTGTTGAGGAACCATCTTCTTCATTTAAATTAGCTAACTTAAACGATACACTCTTTATATAAACTATTAAAATTCTCTTTTGAGCGAAACTGTATTCATTTTTATATATCTATATATGTATGTACGAGTATAATATATATATATAATGTATACGTACATACTTCATGTATGTACATTTGTAGATATGCATACATATTGGAATGTCGGACCGTTAGATCCTTTTCTTTTTTTACAGTCCACTTTATACATATTCGAATGAAAGTGCAAAAACTTCACTTTGTCGCTAGTATTAAGTTTAATAGATTAACAGTATACGTGAAGCTAATAAAGAGATCGGCTCGTCTGCCTTTGAACATATGTAAGCAGAGTACTTAAATTTTGGCAAATATTTTGAAACGCCGTAAGTAATTCGCGCTCTCTGTGGTTTTGTTTTTAACCATACAAGAAACTGGTCCTCCGAGCCGTATGCTCGAATCATCGCTCGCGAATATTTGCGGCTAAAACCATTCAATTTTCGATTATGTTAAAAGTTGCCTTTTTAACGCGCACCAAACGGTATCATGGAGCTGCTTGAACGGAAGCGAGCGTGGGCGAAATTAGCCATAGATCGTGCATACAAGCAACCAAGCGAAGCTCCCACAAAGGAAGCGTTTATGTATAGGCTTGATAAATTAGAAGCCGCCTACAATGACTTTATGCGCTTGAGTCAGGAATTGTATGCATATTCTGGGGAAGAAAACTTCGTCGACCCCATTGAAGACATTGAGCAAACAGAGGAGAAACATTTCCAAATCCATGGCCTCCTGCATGTTCAAATTGCTAACCTACCTGGTTCCTCAAGTCATGCATCTACCTTCAGGGAAGATGATCCGATAGATCGTTTGGCTTTGGCAAGCATCGTTCCTGGAAACATTTGCCGCTAGTCTAACAAAAACTCAGTTACCCAAGGTCAGCGGAAAGTATGAGAACTGGATTACCTTTCGTGATTTGTTTCTCAGCGCAGTGGGAATATCATATTGGTGCATTAGCCAGCATACAGCATATTCGTGTTACCGATGATAATTATGAACAAGCATGGGACCGCTTAGTCAAACGGTACGACCGCAAGCCGCTAATAATTTGGTCGCTTGTGCAATCATTTTTGGCTCTTCCCACCCTCTCTTCAAACAACCTAACGGTACTTCGTCAAATAGTTGATGGGGCAGATCAGGCCATTAGAGGTCCGGACGCGTTAAGTATTACCTCTCGTGACCCATTGATTACGCAACTCCTTCTTAATAAACTAGATGAAGGGACTCGAAAAAAGTGGGCTGACAAATGTGATAACCAGAGCGATAAAAGCTATTCGGCAAAGCTTTCTCTCGAGTTTATTTTTCATCGCTGTGACACAATGGAAGCGTGTTTATCTCCCCGCACAATTAACAGCCGTCGCGTCGCGTTGGTTGCAAATGTCGATGAAATAAAACACAAGCAATACACTGTTTGTAAAGACAGCCACACGCTTTGGCAATGCGCTCAGTTCAAACAGTTATCATCATCCTTACGTCGGGAGGCTGTACAAAAACAAAGGGCATATTTAAATTGTTTGGCCCTTTCGTATTCGGTACGTTCATGTCAATCGAAGCATAGTTGTAAAAAGTGTGGATCACGCCACCACACAGTACTGCATGAGGAACGATCCTGTTATTCTCCTTCGCTACAAGTGAATTTGAATCAACCGAGTGAAGCACCTGCCGTTACTTCTCAATGTTTGCATATACCAACACTCGATCAATTAGCGAATACCATTTTAACCTCATCAATCGCTCCCACGTTTCTTCCAACGGCAACCGCTGCTGTAGATGATAAATGGGGAAATAAGGTGAACTGCAGAATACTTCTTAACTCTAGATCAACCATATCATTTGCTTTAGAAGCCTTTGTGCAACGCGTCGGTCTATCACGAACAAATGGTGGTGTGTCGGTATCTGGTCTTTCAGCGTGTAATGCCGGAGTAACTAGGGGTCGAGTGCATTTTACATTAATCTCCACAGTAAATAATACTCGTCTTGATGTCAACGCGTTTATTTTAAATAATTTAACGTCGCATATTCCGGTTCAGACTGTGAACATTTCTTCAGCATCGTGGCAATCGATTGTACAACTACCACTCGCTGACCCTATCTTCGCTGAGTCTGCACCAATTGATGTTTTGATTGGCTCCGATCAGTTGTGGAGCATTTATACTGGCGACGAAAAGCGTTTCGGATCAGGTATACCTATTTTGCTGAGTAGCTTATTTGGTTGGGTGGTAGCAGGAACGCATTTCCCCGAAAGCCAACCTAATACAAGTGCAGTAAGTCATCATGTTACCGTTAATATTGATAACGGCACTTACGTCGCCAATTATTCTTTTAAAGAAACCGGTAAAATCATCAACATTTTCGCAAACTGTGGCGCGGTTACAACATCTTGAACGCAGGTTCAAACGAGACTCAGTGCTAAAGACTCATTTTTTCATTATACTAATTTTATGCGTGAGTATCTTTCGCTCAGACATATGACCCGCATTGGCCCGTCCGAAGTCTAATGCCACCCGTCCGAATGTTTTTATCTGGCTATCACGCAGTCTTCAAACAAGACAGTTCAACCACAAAATGCCAAGTCGTGTTTGATGGATCCTGCAAGGATTCCAGTGGCACTCGCTTAATGAACGATTGCATATTGGCCCACCAAAATTCAGCATGATTTGTTTGGTGTGTGTGTTCGTTTTCGTCAGCATCGTTACGTATTCTCAGCTGACATAGAGAAAATGTTTCGTGGTATCATGGTTTCAGATTCGGATACTAAATTTCACCAGTGAACATTACCAACTCCTCACGATAACCTACGGGCTTGCTTCGTCACCTTTCCTGCGGTTCGCGTCCTTAAGCAACTTGCAAAAAACTATAAGCAACTTATCCGCTCGCAGCACGTGCTTTATTGAATAATACATATGTCGAAGACATTGCTACTGGCTGTGCCAAAGTCGCTGATTTACTACAGCTTAAAACCGAACTTATAAACTTTCTAAAATGTGCCAACTTCAAGTTACAAAAATGGTGTTCGAATTGCAATCCGTTGTTGGATACTGTACCACAAGAACTTTGTGAGAATAAACCAATAGACTTTGTTTCTGAACCAAACATTTTGTGTATTAAATTACTTGGAATACAGTAGAGCCCTGACATGGATGAGTTCCAGATATCAATCAAATTACCCGAAGACTCCTGCAGTGAGCCCACGAAACGTAGTGTTCTCTCAACAACTGCGAAAATATTTGATCCTCTTGGTTTGGTATCTCCAACTGTTGTGCTCTTTAAAATACTTTTACAAGAAACTTGGTGCCAAGGTGTCAGTTGGGATCAGAAATTACCTCCCACGTTGGAGGAAAATAATATTATAATTACATTATCTCTCCAATGTCAAAATTCCTCGTCATATATTAACAGGCGAGTCAATCGAAATCCACGGTTTCGCAGATACCTCAACCTGTGCATATGCTGCTGCGATTTATAGCAGATGCAAGCTAAGGGACGATTTGTGCATAGTCAATTTAATTTCTGCGAAAACCAGGGTTGCCCCGTTAAAGCCTTTATCAATTCCACGCCTCCAATTGAGTGCCGCTCATTTGCTTATCACATTACTATCATCGATTACTTCATCACTCAATATGAAGGTTACGGATATTTTTTGCTGGAGTGATTCTGAAATCGTTTACACTGGCTTTCCTCACCACCTCGTAGATGGACGCCCTTCGTATGCAACCGAACTGCAGACATACTCGATATTTGACTCTCTTCGTCTAGAAAGCAGTGGCCATCCTTAGAGAGTGCGACCCGAGCGAATGACGCACGCGTTATAGCCGAACAACGCAAAACTCCTCCAGATATCGTTCTGTGTATTCCAGATGACCAGCCTGCTTTGGATAAGCTCATAAACAAATCATCGTCACTACGTGTTGTAGCGTACTGTCAGCGCTTTATTCGAAATTGTCGTCTAAGTGAAGGCGAACCAAATACACCTGCCAACATTACGAGCGTGCGAGACAGGTTTTGCAGTGCGTCGCAAATAAAAAAATATATATTTTATTAGCGTTAAGACGCTCTTTATTGAGTAAATGAAATTAAATTTCTGAATAAAAAAATAAAAAAAATATATATTTTATTAGCGTTAAGACGCTCTTTATTGAGTAAATGAAATTAAATTTCTGAATACAAAAAGTTCTTACAAGCTATTTTATTAAATATTTAAGCTAAGTCAGCAAAATTGGTTTGCTTATTGTTCAATTGAAATTATTGGGAATCTAAAAGTGTCGTTCTTAATTGAAAAATTCTTTATTATTGTGCAATACGATGATACAATGCACTGAAGTCTTTTGTTGGGTGTAGCGTTACGCTGACCAGTCAACCTCAATTCGGTTTTCTGTTGGAGTGGAATGCCCAGGTGACGTAACTCGCGCGACCTTAGGGCTGCGGAAAATACTATTTTCCGCCATTCGCAAGCGAATACATTCAAAGAGGAGATGTTCCAGTTGAAAAAAGGTTTACCACTGAAGGCGAAGTCCAAACTTCTTCGCTTCACTCCCTTTTTGGATGAAAACGGTGTTCTTCGCATCGGAGGACGTATCAAAAATGCCTCCTTGCCGGAATCAATGAAGCATCCTATATTATTGACCAAAGTTTCTAATGTTTCTCAACTTATTTGCAGATATATCCATGTGAAATACTTGCATCCAGGTGTCGATGCCATGTTTTCTATTGTGAAACGACTTTATTGGATTATTGGCTATCGTAATATCATACGAAAGATCGTATTTTCTTGCAAAACTTGCTTCATGCAACGTCACAGTACCTGTCAACAGCTGATGGCTGATCTACTCGCAATAAGATTGCAATCTGTTCGCTGTTTTCAACACTGTGGCTTAGATTACGCGGGACCTGCCCAAATTAAATTGGTTCGCTCTATTCATCTGCATGTCAACCAAAGCTATATATATATTGAGTTCGTAAGCGATCTTACAACCAACGCTTTCCTAACGGCTTTGCGTAGCTTTATAGCTCGTCGAGGATTGCCAAGTGACCTGTATTCTGACAATGGTACAACATTTTATGGTGCTCATCGAGTGTTAAACGAACTACAAAAATTGGCTACATCAAAGGAGCACGTATGTGACGTGTCCAATGCTTTGGCAGCTGAGGGGATTATGCGGCATTTCATCGCGCCATCTGCACCCAACTTTGGTGGACTGTGGGAGTCGGGCGTGCGTTCTATTAAGTTGCATCTTCGTCGAGTTGGAAGGAAGCAATGTACTAACATTCGAGGAATATTGTACTGTTCTCGCAATTGAGGCAATAGTAAACTCTCGGTCTTTGTGCGCATCTTCAGACGCCGAATTAGATGCGCTAACACCCGCCCATTTTTTGATTGGTGCGCCCTACACTGCCGTTCCAGAACCTTCACTTTTGAATATAAATATAAACCGTCTCCAACTATGGCGGCATCTTCAAACAATGGTCCAAGGCTTTTGGAAGCGGTGGCATATGGAGTATGTGACGTCACTACAACCACACAACAAGTGGCAACGAAAACAGCTCAACGTCGAACTAGACACTGTAGTTCTCCTGAAGGAACCAAACCTACCACCAGCTAAATGGCTGATGGGACGGGTAGTAGCAGTAACTAGAGGAAGCGATGATTTGGTCACAGTAATTACCGTACAAACCTCTCGCGGTCGATATGTTCGGCCAGTTGCAAAAATAGCTGTATTACCATTTACCTGAACTAATAGTTCAGCGGGGTGGTATGTTGAGGAATCATCTTCTTCATTTAAATTAGCTAACTTAAACGATACACTCTTTATATAAACTATTAAAATTCTCTTTTGAGCGAAACTGTATTCATTTTATTATATCTATATATGTATGTACGAGTATAATATAAAAGTTAGCACCAGTTAAGCTATAACCAACAATATAATCGGGAAATGACCCAGACGCCGAATCAGAAACCAATAAAACACCGACCCAAAAGCTCGATCAGCAAAAGTAGTTGCATTTAAGCAACAAACATCCGGCATGAGCCAATCAACAATGCACCGACACAAAAGCTCGATCAGCAAAAGTAGTTGCATTTAAGCAACAAACATCCGGCATGCGCCGATTTAAATTAATCGCCAAATCTGCTGACACAGGTAGACGTAAGTTATATTAAGGAAAAATTTAGTATTAAGCAATGAGTTGTAAGTTGAAAGTTAACAAATAAAGGTCTCTTGACCAATAAAATTTTAATTAATTTAATTTTTTTTTAATCGTCAAATTTTCCGAACGATAATTGGCGCCCGAGTCAAACAAGCTTGGCAGCGTCCCGCGAAAGTCGTTAATAATAAGTGCCGCTCGAAAAAGTTAAAGTGCCACAGAATACTAAGTTACTAAATAAAGTGCCACGAAGAACTTTGAAGTACTAAATTACAAAATAAAGTGCCACAAAAAAACTTTGAAGTAAGCTACAAAATAAAGTGCCACTAAGTCACAAAAAAAAGTGCCACGAAAAAGCTATAAAGTGCCACGATAAGAAAAAATCAATATAAAGAGGCGTGAAATGGAACGTGGAACTTCCCTGACGCCCCAACGACAAGCCAGACAAAGCCAGCCCGGACATCAACAACAACAAAAACAACAACAAAAACAACAACAACAACTTCATCATCAGCAAGGAGCAAGCCTAGTGCCCCCCAGTATCTAACGAAAAAAGGACCAAGCACACTTGCCGGCACCCGAATGCAGCTGATATTACTGTAAGAATTCATATTTAAGAAGATAGATAAGTAGATTAGATAGTAGTTAAAAAAATTAGGCATCTTAGCTAGATTATTGTAAGAGTACATATTTAAGAATCTAATTTAAATCTAAAGAAAAAAAAACATAGTAGATTAAAAAGTTAGGTATCTTAGCTAGATTTTTCAATAAAATTAAATATAAAATAAAAGAAAAAAATGGCTAACCCGAACAATCTTGTTAGGCCACCAGTGCTAATTGCACCCCCAACAGCCCCTGCAGCCACAGCACCTTCAACCTCAAACCCCCAAATTTCCTCAGATTTAGCTACTCTCATTAGGAGAATGATTAATGAAACCTTACAATCCAATGGACCCCATTTCATCCAAAATGTCTTTAATAATAACAGCTCCCCTATAATAACAGACCAAACAATATAGGAACAATTTAGGAACAATATGAATGAAATGGACAAAATTCCTGACATAGTACGATCACTACGGGAATTCTCAGGAAATGCCCTCAAAAGGCACTCCTAGGTACTTCGGTATCCTAAATGTGATCCGAAACAAAATCATAGGAAAAGCGGATATAGCCCTTGAATCGTACAACACCCCTTTGGATTGGACAGCAATCTCTCGCTGTTTAACTACCCATTACGCAGATAAACGCGATATAGGCACTCTGGAATACCAGATGACGTGTCTCATTCAAGGAAGAATGACCATTAACGAATTCTATCAAAAAGTTTAATAAAATAGGATGTATGGAAATAGGAGAAGAGGCAGCCCATCTATTAACGGACAACTACCGCGCTAAAGCTCTCGACACCTTTGTCAGAGGACTTTCGGGAGACCTTCCCAGACTCCTAGGCATAAAAGAGCCGAAGAGCCTTCCAGAGGCCCTACACCTTTGCCTCAAATTGGAAAACCAAAATTTTAGAGCGCAGCATGCAAACAATCAAATGCTAAATCCACAACCAACCCTCAGAAATCAAACCTTTAATTCTTCTATCCCTAGACAACAGCTTCCCACTCCACGATATGTGCAACCTACAAGCTCACAATTCCCCCAAACAAGATTCTACCCCGAATTAGCTCACATACCTCACCCTCATCAAAACTATAGGCAACAAAATCTTAATCCCTATAGCCCCCAACAAAACCCAAACCCATACAATAGATACCAACTACAAAATTCCTATTACCAACCACAAAATCCCTACAATCAACAACAAAACCACCCCCCTCCACGACCACCTAAACCACCTCAACCTATGGATATAGATGAAAGCATTAGGACGAAAGCAGTAAACTATACCAACCGTCTCAAACCACACGAACCGGGTAAACGCCCACGAAACGTATCCATGATAAATCATCCCCCAGCGAAAGTTCAAAGGAACTTTCACATAAATTCCGACGTAATCACAGACGACCAATACTACGAGGAACAATACTATGACCAATATAATAATAGCCAGCCAACAGACTACAATATGGAAGAGACCCACGACCTGACGGACGTACATTTTTTAGACTAAACAGCTCTTTGTTACCGTACTTCAGATGTAAAACGAAGAGCGGCGACATATTAAACATTTTAGTAGATACAGGATCCAACAAAAATTATATACAATCTAATTTAGTAAAAAAATCAATGGAAAACGAGAACCCTTTTTTCGCTAACTCAGTCGGAGGAAAAATAAAAATTACCCACCACACATTTTTAAACCTCTTTAACTTAGAAGATTGCAGACTTAAATTCTTCCTGTTACCCACACTAAGAACATTTCATGCCATATTAGGAAACGACAGCTTGAAAGAACTTTCGGCAGTCATACACACCAAAGAAAATTTCATGCTTATAGCAAATACAAGAAGAATCTATCTCAGGCAGTATAGGATACAAAACGTAAATACAATACAAATTCGAGACGAACACATGACAACAGTAGGTAAAAACGAAATAGGACAGCTAGTGCAAAAACATCGCAACTTATTCTCAGAACCAAACGAAAAACTGACGTACACAACAAAAGTTATAGCAGAAATTCGAACAAACTCAGACACACCCATATATTCCAAATCCTACCCATACCCCATCAGCCTTAAACAAGAAGTTGAAAAACAAATAAACAAATTACTAGAGGACGGAATCATACGCAAATCAAGATCTCCCTACAACTCACACGTCTGGGTTGTACCCAAGAAAGAGGACGCCTCAGGCGAGAAAAAATTCAGAATGGTAATTGACTACAGAAAGCTTAACACAGTCACAATCGCAGATAGGTATCCAATACCAGAAATAAATGAAGTACTTTCCCCTTTTAGGAAAGAACAGCATTTTTTTTTCTGTAATTGACTTAAAAAGCGGTTTCCATCAAATTCCTCTTAAGGAATCTCACGTGGAAAAAACGGCTTTTTCAGTGAACAACGGAAAATACGAGTTCACTAGACTGCCATTTGGATTGAAGAACGCCCCATCCATTTTTCAACGGACATTGGACGACATACTAAGAAAACACATAGGACGAATATGCTACGTATACATAGACGATATTATTATATTTAGCAAAAACGAACAGGAGCACTCCCTACACATAGATACCATTTTTGAAACCCTCAATAATGCAAATATGAAAGTACAGATCGATAAATGTGAATTCTTTAAAAAACAAGTAGAATTTCTAGGATTCCTTGTATCCTCCCATGGAATTTCCACTAACCCATCCAAAGTAGAATCAATAGAAAAATTCCCATACCCTCAGACAATCAAGGACTTAAGGTCATTCTTAGGCTTATCTGGATACTATAGACGATTTATCAAGGATTATGCTAAGCTAGCAAAGCCATTAACATCCCTACTTCGCGGCGAGGAAGGAAGAATGTCCAAAAGCATTTCAAAGAAAATTCAAATAAACCTAAATGAAGAAGCAAAGGCAGCATTTAATAAAATAAAAACCACCCTGGTATCCAAAGATGTAATACTTCAATATCCTGATTATAGTAAAGAGTTCAACCTGACCACTGATGCCTCAAAATATGCCATAGGCGCAGTTTTAGAGCAAAATGGAAAACCGATAACCTTCATATCAAGAACGCTGAACAAAGCAGAAGAAAATTATGCGGTAAATGAAAAAGAAATGCTCCCTATAATTTGGGCACTGAATTCCTTTAGAAATTACCTATACGGCACAGCAAAAGTAATTATCCATACAGATCATCAGCCACTCACTTACGCCCTAAGCAATAAAAATAATAATTCGAAATTAAAACGTTGGAAAGCAATTTTGGAGGAGTATAATTATGAAATTGGGTACAAACCCGGAAAATCCGACGTAGTCGCCGACACGTTATCAAGACCATTTGAAATAAATTCCCTATCAGTCGCTACACATTCCGATGAAAGCTCATCTCATAATCTAATCCCAGCAGTAGAAGGACCCATAAATGCCTTTAAAAATCAACTTTGGATCTCACTAGGAGACGAAGACAGCTATCAGTTTAAAATTCCATTCCCAACCTACCATAGGCACATAATAATAAAACCGAATTATTCAATAGAAAATCTAACTGCACTACTGAAACGCTATCTAAATCCTTCGGTTATAAATGGCATATTTACCTCCGAAAAAATAATGGGAAAAATTCAGGAAATTTATCCACTTCATTTTTCCAATTATAAAATTCGTTATACCCAAACAAAAGTAGAGGACTTGGTAAACGAAGACACACAAAACGAGGAAATATTAAAGGAACATAAACGAGCACACAGAAATAGAGATGAAAATAAAAAACAACTTATACAAAGATGCTACTTTCCAAAAATGAAAGCCAAAATAGAAAACATAATTAAACATTGCAAAATTTGCAAGGAAAATAAGTACGATCGTAACCCAAATAAACCGCAGATACTAGAAACCCCAATACCTCAGTATCCCGGAGAAATAGTACATATTGACATTTACAATACAGAAAAAAAAGCTAATCCTAGCAGCAGTAGATACATTTTCCAAATATGCTCAAGTTAGAATAATAGAGTCAAAAGCAATAGAAGATATCAGAGAACCCTTACGACAGATACTTTTCGCTTTCGGTGTACCAAAAACAATAGTTATCGACAATGAAAAATCTTTAAACTCAGCTTCTATACATTTTATGGTAGAAGACCAACTTGGAATTAACATTTTTAAAACCCCCCCATATGCAAGCACAGTTAACGGACAGGTTGAAAGATTTAATTCCACCCTGTCCGAAATTATGCGTTTTCTCAAAGCAGAAAGCACACACCGCTCCTTTCAAGAACTACTAGATCGATGTACATACGAATACAACTACTCCATACACTCTACGACAGGAAAGAGACCTTTAGAGGTATGTTTTGGTAGACGTGTTTCAATAGACCCAGAACAATATGAGAATTCACGACAAGAAAATATAGAAATCCTTCGAAAAAAACAGGCAAAAGATTTGACCATTCACAACAAAACGCGAGAACCCATAAAAACATACGCCCCTGGTGACATAATCTACGTTAGAATAAACAAACGAATAGGATCAAAACTTACAGCAAGATGTAGGAAAGAAATAGTAAAAGAGGACAAATCCAGTGTAGTGATCACTGAGAAAGGACGAACAGTACACAAAAGTAACATTAGACGATAGTAAACAAAAATTTTTTTCCCCTTACAGATTTCTTGTACACTTAGTGTACGCAGACTTCAAAATTATAGATTACACGAACTCACAACTGGCGACATTTGACACAGGACTGACAAAAATTCAAACCGGAACTTATAGAATAATACACAAAATAGACCTGGAAGCATGTCAAGAAACTATAAACGAAATAAGCAGAGCCATCAAATCCAAAATAACTCCCGAAAACCCCCTTCTACCCATCCTTGTTAATGAATTAAATCTTACACAAACACAACTAAATAGGCTTAAACCCAAAAGATTTAGGAAGTCTATAGATGAAATAGGAAAAGTATGGAAATGTATCGCTGGAAATCCCGATCATGATGACCTTATCATCCTAGAGAGCCAAATAAATAACGTAATAGAAAATAATGATAAGCAAGTGACTATAAATAAAATAATTTTCGATAGGATAAATAATATAACAGCAGTTTCAAATAAAATCTTGAAAGTTGTACAAACTAATGAAGATATACAAACCAATCTTGCAATAGAGTTAAAATACAAACTTAGAATTATAAAAGAAGAATTTGTTAACATAGATTACGCAATTCATTGGGCTAAAGCCGGAATTGTAAATTCATACATTTTGTCAAACGAAGAATTAGAATTAATTAAATCGGTATTTATAAGTAATAACCTTAAATTAAATAATGTTGAGGAATCTTTAGAATTAGCTAACATAAAAATAGTTTCAAATAGTTCTATACATTTTATATCGTGGGTATACCACTAACGAATGAAGAAATTTGCAATTCAGTTACAATTAAGCCAATAAAAAAGAATAAATATATTAATAAAATCCCATACGAGGACATTATTACTTGCAATAAAAATAAAATATTTGCTGTTAAATCAAAATGTAGAGAAAATAGTAATTTAAGAATTTGTAATAATAAGAATATAATAGATATTAGTAACACTACCTGTGTTCCACAACTACTTAAGAGCAAACCAGCAGAATGCACGCTAATTAATAATCAACACATCCCTTCGGTGGAAGTCATCACACCAGGCATAATTTTACTAAATCAATACAAAGGCACAATCGAAATCGACAGTGAGAATATCACTCTTGACGGGTCATATGCAGTACAGTACCACAATTCTACAGTTTTCATAAACAACCAGAAGTACTCTTTTAAAGAGATACTAACCAACAAGCCATTGCCAGCGATATTACAGTCAAATATTCCCTCAAATATAGAAGAAGAAATACTTAGCTTGGAGATGATGAAAGAACTCCATATCAATAACACAAAACAGTTAAATGCATTACAGACAACCCATGCAGCAGCCATAATAACAAATTTCTCGTTAACTATAATTAGCATTATTTTTATAGCAGGAGTAATCATAAAATTGACCATATAAACATTTCTTAAAGCGAAACCAGTAGAGCTATCGAGTTACAAAGTTAACGTCAATGTAACCGACAACAAAGAGGTCACAACACCAGAATCGCCCAAGTTCACTACAGAGTCATTAACCATAAGCTATTAGTTTGAACGAACGGGGACGTCCGTTTTTGGAGGCGGAGGAGTTAGCACCAGTTAAGCTATAACCAACAATATAATCGGGAAATGACCCAGACACCGAATCAGCATAATATTGGGAATAACATACGGCACGAGCCAACCAATAAAACACCGACCCAAAAGCTCGATCAGCAAAAGTAGTTGCATTTAAGCAACAAGCATCCGGCATGATCCAATCAACAATGCACCGACACAAAAGCTCGATCAGCAAAAGTAGTTGCATTTAAGCAACAAACATCCGGCATGCGCCGATTTAAATTAATCGCCAAATCTGCTGACACAGGTAGACGTAAGTTATATTAAGGAAAAATTTAGTATTAAGCAATGAGTTGTAAGTTGAAAGTTAACAAATAAAGGTCCCTTGACCAATAAAATTTTAATTAATTTAATTTTTTTTTAATCGTCAAATTTTCCGGACGATAATTTATATATGTATTGTATACGTACATACTTTATGTATGTACACTTGTAGATATGCATACATATTGGAATGTCGGACCGTTAGATCCTTTTTTTACAGCCCACTTTATACATATTCGAATGAAAAAGCAAAACCTTCACTTTGTCGCTAGTATTAAGTTTAATAGATTAACAGTATACGTCAAGCTAATAAAGAGATCGGCTCGTCCGCCTTTAAACATATCTAAGCAGAGTACTTAAATTTTGGCAAATATTTTGAAACGCCGTAAGTTATTCGCGCTCTCTGTGGTTTTGTTTTTAACCATCCTTGGAACTCCGAGCCGTTCGGTACCAAACGAGGTTTCAAATGAGGTGACTCTTTATCAACCTAATGATGGAGATAATAATAAGAGCTGCATAACTAAATGAACAAAATTTAAGGTTTGCTGGCGTATGCCTATGATATTGATAGCATTAGCTTCAACAGCAACGCCATAAGGTCTGCTTTATCCAGGCTAGATAAGGTCGTAAGCAATACGTCTGGTAATGAATGAGGGTCAGACTCCCTTATCTCCTGTCAACAAAATTGTGGATGGGGTGGGCTGTATGATACATACGACAGGCTAGCACATGTGGTCCGGATGAATGAAAACACTCCAGCTTGGAAAGTATACGATGTAGTACTCACTGCTGTAGTACTACGCTGAAATAATTTAAGTGAACTATAACAGGAATTATTTTATAGTGCTTACACTCTGGTAAATATATTCATAGGATACAACTTCTGAGAAATGCAATCTCAGAAATAAAGAACTAGGTGAATAAAAAATAAATTTGTTTTAAGAATTCATTGTGTTATGTAATATTATATGCTGTCCGCTTAGAGCTCCATAGTTGCTAGTGTTGTTTCCTTTGTTGAAAATTAATTCTTGCACTTGCCCCACAGCTTAATAAATATATATATATACATTTTTCTAAAAAATTTTAAATAATAAAACTTGCTGTATATATAAATATATTCAAATTTTTTTACAAATAATATAACAGAAATACAAAAATAAAAAAAAAAATAATATTTTAAAAAGTATCGAATTCAATATATTGACAGTAACAAATATAATAAGAATTATGGTGCAATAACACAATGTGTTATACGTAGTGACAGCTCCATTTGTCGGCACCCTTAGCTCAAGTTTTACCATACAAGAACCTCCACCGGTGTCATTAATGCCCTCTTCCTCTGGTCCTAACAACATGCTTCCTGAACTTCTCCTTCGATTACCCTGATGACATAACTTAATTTTACTTAGCAATGAGAATATAGTTTCTAGAAAACATGTACGCCGATATTGAAATATTAAAAATTAAGATACAATATCTCAAAGTGTTAAATTTTATTTTAAAAAAACTAGCAAGGAGCGGCCAAATGAGGTGGTAGCTCTTTCCTAATTTTTTGAATTTAGATATTATAATTGGTGTTGTAAAGAATGATTATTGAACTCTTTACAGTTTTCTATTTATGTGCTTACCATATTTGGTATTTTCATATTGCAACGGCAATTGAATATATCGGTACCAGGTCTTTTTCCCGAAAGAAAAAATTTTCCCTGTATTAATTTAGGCTAAAAGCTATCTATATACCAAATTTCAAGTGAATCGAACAATAAATAATTTTTTAGTATATATCGGTCACCAGGTCCATTTCAAAGAAACATTCTCCGGGCTTCGGTAACGTGGTAAAATAAGCACCTCAACTTTGGTACAACATGCGGTTGTAGCCTAGAGGCTCTTAGTTGGAAAACACGTACAAATTAAATCATATGCACCAATTAAATTCCATTAACCTTTTATAAAACATTTCACGAAATTCCCACAAAACTTGAAAGAGACGACAGGGATTGCTATAAGGGAGCAGATTTGTAATGAGTAAAAGATGATCAACAACATGTTTTCTCCACACCTGCGCTCTCATTTTCCTTTCTTACTTTTCGTTTTCTTTTAAATTTTTAACATTTGAATTTTTAACGTTAAAAAAATTGTCAGATGTCAAAATAAGAAATGACCAGTGTTATTGGAAACTTCTTAGATTTACTAATAACTGGGTTTCATTGTTAAATGGCTTAAAAAGTTAAAACTGCGAAACCAATTGCACGTGATTTAACTTGTTTCTTAGTTTATTCAACAAGTTAAAGCTCATTGAATATGCTTTTCCTGCCGGTTTGAACATAGTATTAGGGGTATATAATTATTGAATCAGATTGCTGTCGTACGACAGAAGCAGAAGCAGAGACACTGCATTTTTGAATTGGATATTCAGCAATGTTAAAGAATTTTCAAAATTAAAAAAGTTCTAAAAAAAAAATGTCACCATAATTAAAGCGCGAATTGCTTAAAATGCTGGAAAAAGTGCGAAAAATATTTTGAGCTTTAATTTATAGTGAGCTAGTTTAAGCACTTAAGTACATCAATCTAATTAGATTTCTTTCCATGACTTTAGTTGAACATCTGGACTGTTATTTCCTTTATGTAAGTTTGCTGGAAAAAGTTTTATAAATTTTGTAAATAAACCACAATTAGTAATATTAAATTTCAATGCGATGCTATTTACTGATACTAGTACAAAACAAATTTACTCTACTTTGTACAGTTGCCTTTAAGTGTACGGTGATTCATGGAAGATAATCGATAAATTTGTGGCGTAATATTTATGTATAATTTACTACACGCAGTTTGCACACCCTGCTGGCAGATTTTGCTTCAATCTGTCAATCCCGTTGACATTTTGACTTCCCTGTATCATTGCATCCCTTTTTGGAGCGTTATTGAAATAATCTATTTAAACTGATTCTACAATAATTTATTTCCCAATTTAAAGCAACACTGATTTTAACTTTTATGTGTATTATCTTTGGCCCGAAATGCGTAAGTCCGGTTCGGTCGACTATATCATATAGCTCCCATACAATCGATTCGTTCAGATTTTGGGTCATAAATATTTCAATAAAGCATCTAAGAACATGATAATGAACATATAATGAACTTAACGTTGTCGTTACTTAATTCTTACCTATCCAGACTCGACCCAAAATAAGCTCCCGCAATGCATGTAATGAGCCCCAGCACAAGACTAACCGCCCTCGATTACTTAGACTAGTTTTACCTGCACTCAGCCCCCATATAACCGATTTGTTCAGATGTGAAGTTTTTGGTCACAAATTCGTGAAAAAAAGCATCTAAGGAAGTGAAATTTGGTATACTACACACGAATATTCTAATAAATTTCGCCATTGAAAATCACTGAAAGGGCTTTGCATTCGCAACAAATTAGATGGGTTCATCAAAGGTATAAGACTTCGGCATGGGGGAAGTCAGCACTTCTTACTTGTTTTCCCTTATTTTATATGTTAGTTTAATTCCAGCTTTAAATAAAGATCGTTTCCTAAAATTCACTTCCCACTTAATCACTAAAATCTAAAAATCGCCTGAAAATCCTTCGATAAGCCTGTGGGCTTATGTGA
Organism: Neoceratitis asiatica; assembly: GCA_030068015.2. Classification (NCBI taxonomy): domain Eukaryota; kingdom Metazoa; phylum Arthropoda; class Insecta; order Diptera; family Tephritidae; genus Neoceratitis; species Neoceratitis asiatica. The sequence continues at coordinate 84,170,655 of CM061524.1, forward strand.
TATTGTGCTTACTAACCTGCCCTGGTTGCTGTTATCGAAACTAACGCCATAACACACTTTAGTTCAGCCCATAGCATGCCTACCAAAAAAGAAATTAATAGCAAAGCTTCGATATGTGTAAATGTGTTTGTGAATTGCTGTACAGAGCACACGCCCGTGAGTGTTTATTGTATAGTCCACATTAAGCACATTCGGCTAATTTCGCGCAAACCGCAGGAAAATTCGCCAACAGCACACACCTCGGCACTGACCTCGACCAATTGTAATGGCAGTGCAAATGGATTTTAAGTTGTACTGGCCGATGGGAGTTGCCGCGTCTGGCTGCTGATGCACATGTCTGCCTTCCGAATACACTATTTTTCTATTACTTTTTTGCCAACCTCTTTCCACGCTTCTTCTCATGTTAAGTTAGCGCAACAGTGGCACCGCAGCCACAACATACATAGCATGAGCGGCAAAAGCTTAAAGCAGGCAGGTTGCTATCTAGTTGCATATTGTAAAATACAAAATACTCTATATACAACAGCCGACATATGCTACTCGAATGTTTTTGAACTGTTGTTGCTTATGTTAGCCGATGGTGTCATTGTTTTGGTTACGGTCGCTGTTGCTGTTGCAGCAGTTGCTTCTAAATACTACAGCTGTAGCAAATATCAGTATATATTGTTTTGCTTGCTTACAAAATTGCATTTTGTGCATTTTGTAGTTAGTAATTGCATTGTTGTTGTTATAGAAACATGTCCAGCAAAATTGTTAACACGCATGTTTGTTTGCATAATTTTTTTTAGCTAAAACTAGAATACAAATTTTAAATGGCTCAGCGATCGCTTCAGCAACAATTCACCAACACAGCTAACACCCAAAAAAAAAAAAAAAAGCTAGCTGATTGCCTGTATATGCGACAAAATGCGCGTTGCTGCGACCGCTGCTGTTATAGCCAAATGACAGCAGCAACACATTAGCGGGAGTACACGATAGCGACAAGCGATTTGTGGTGTGCCACGTGCATTCAAAACAAGTTCACCGATAAGCGAAGCGGCGCTTTAAATGATATCTATACATGCATGTAGATATATGTATATGTACATATAGGAATTGAGACGCAGGTATAAGCTTCATGAAATCTTTGTAACCATTGACAGGACTTTTGTTGTTGAAATTTTCAAGTTTTTTGGAAACTCATAAAGTATTTATACGAAAATTAAATCAGATCTAAAGCAATATTAATACTAAAAATCATGTTTGATATTCATAAAACTCCCAATCAAATTATATATTATAATTAAAGACGCTGTCGAATCCAGTTCTGAAGTATAATTTAAATAGAATTCGAGAAAATAATTAATTTAATAAAAAAAATAATGTATCTTGGCAACTCAGTCATAAATAAATAAAGAAGAATGGAAAAACCTGCCTTTAGTTTATGATCTTAATAGATTGGTGCAATCAATGCCGCGACGGTTTCAGACTGTGATAGATGCCAATGGCAAGCACACCAAATATTAGACTTTGTTTACTTTTAGTTTTTATATTTAAACCATTTTTGAACAATATGATTGGATTTTGCAAAGAATAATTTGACAGCGACAAATTTATTACTTTTAGGTTTTCTTTATTTTTCTTTTGTTTGGGTTCTTCCTTTTGACTTTTTTCTCAGTATACTTATCGCTAATACATGTTTAAACAGTATTGTATACAAAAAAAGACTGAAAAATAAGAATTTATTATTAAAATTTTAAGTTTGAATTGAATTTCTATTACGTTTTTGATTTTGCAAACAATTGTTTGACAAACTGTACATATATATATTACGACTTATTTATGGTGGAAAGGTAGTGTATATTCCCTTCTTTTATCCGGTATTCGAGTTCACAGGACGATTTATACCTTAAACCTTATACCTTATAGCTTTGATAACGAAAACAAATAATTGGTGCAACGATCTTCAGGCGAAGTTTTTATGACCACATCCTTCGCAGAATTCAAACATAAAAATGATCAGACGACGCAGTAAAATGATCTTAACCAACCTTAGTTGCGCTGTGAATCATAATAGGATAACCACTCCGACCTAATTTATGGTTGAGAAGTGTGAACGTTAATAATATCCAATGATTCGGCTTTCGTTTACCGCAGACGATGAAACAAAGAGCAGTACGAGAAATTCGACGACATTAACATTAAAAATGAGGTGGAGGATGGCCATGGTTCAATTGATATCTCTAATTGGCGCCGATGTACAGAAATAAAAGACGCCTGTCATGCTATTTGATATGGCTGTACCTACATACACGGCTTCCGCTAAATAAAAGTTATACATAGTTGTAATATTCCCACAATTAGATGCAAAATAATTAAATAATGTAACCTTGGACATTAGCATTTACGCTTTTAAACCATCAATTCAATTGTAATAAAATGGGCTTAATTTTTTTAAAGTTATATATATATATATCTTTATATAGTTGAAATACGAATTCGATTTGATTGAATTGAATTGATTATAATTGCTCGAATTTTAATTCGTCTAATAAGAGACATTAGTCAAGCAAATAACTCTCTCTAAAAAACCGGAAATTCGTTTTTGACTAATTCTATTAAAAATGAAATATATGAAATTGGTATTTTGCATGGATCATTCACAATTGGTTTGGACAACCTCACTTTTTGTACATAAACTTAATTTCTGAAAAATAGTCGAAATGATAAATATCCCATTGAATTTGAAGTGATCGTAAAGCTTCTGCCGTTTGCGAATTTGATGTACGATATACGCTTACGACTATGTTTATAATATGCACATTTGCAAATATGTCAATACGAAAAACCTGTCAAATTGCGCACGTCCACTTATTATTTATATCGTTATAGTGTACTTTCCTCAGCCGTAATACATAATATGGCACAGAGAACATATATACATATGTATATAATATGTATGTGTGCTCGATCTACATTTTTATCTGAATTATATCACTTTTCTCGTTCTGCCGCTGATTGTTCTCACGGAAAGAAAAGTACTAATATGCCATAGAATTAAATTTCTAGTAAATCGAACCATAAATACAATACCTTTGAAAAATCGATTATGTGTCCACTTTCCGGAATATAAATCAAATTTTCTTTCATAAATTTTACTTTTACAAATAATGCCCCAAATTCCTTCTTTCAAAAGTTATTCATTGTTATAATAAGGTGCTAGTTGTTGCTGGTGGACTAATAACTTGCATGTATATTATAACTTCTGACAGAATGAAATCAAGAATAAAACTTAAAAAAACTGATATTTCGAATGAACTAAAAAGCAAAAAATAAAAAATAATTCATAACTAAGTTTTTGAACAAATTTGAGGTCTACCTGATTAACTCTGAGTCGGGGCCATAGAAAATAATCTCATTTATTAATTGTAAGCAAATTAATTAATTACGTAAAGCGTGATGCGTGGCGGTGACGCGCCACTTCGTCGGAATACATCGGGCTACAAGTGAGGACACAAGCCGAGTTTTCATTATTTGGCGCCAAATCAAAATTGCTTAGATATACCTTACGAGAGTTTAAGAACTATTAAGCTTAAATTATTTATTGTAACGGCGTTGTTCATTATACTTTAAATATTATTTAAATTATTTATAAATATATATTAGGTGACGCTATAGTAAAAAATAATCCTGAGCCGTAGTTAAGCGTGATGTAAAAAACGAACTTAACACCGCATTTGATGTACGATGACATACTGAGGTTACTAAATAGAATCAAGGTAGTAGGTTTTGCTATTCTATCTATGAAGCCCGCAAAAAAATTACTTAGTGTCATGATCGATAACCAATTATCTTTTAAAGCTCAGTATGCGGTTGGTAAGGCTTCAAAAGTTGATGCTAGCCTAACTCGATTTATGCCAGATAATGGCGTACCTACACATAGTAAAATAAATCTACTAAGCAGGGTGGTAAGTTCTATGCTGTTATACGCTGCCCCAGTTTAGGTCGATGCTGTGAGCAACAAATCGCAAAAAAGGAAGGTGGCTGCTCTATATCGGTTGAGCTTGATTAGAGTTATATAAAGTTTCCGAAAGATTTGGATGAAACAGGTTTTGTTTCAGCTGGTCAGATCCCAGTTGACATCCTCTCAAGGGAAATGAATTATAAATCGCAAACGGAGGTTTTTCCCTCCAAACGAGATGGCTACACTACCCTATTGCCAACATGACGAAAATAAAATCCTTCCGTACGTTCATTTCATTTCCAATCATTTCATCGTATACTTTTATTTAAGCCATGGCTGAGCTTTATGAAAATATTAACCGGGGGTTTTTTACGGGCATATGTATCTGTGCTTAAAAGTAAAAACGGCACATTGAAATTCTGGCCATTATTTATTAAATTATTAGTCAGTCGGTAACATTAATTTTTTCTGTGACTATTTCATTGTTGCAATTAAAATTTTTCGCTTATTACTCCATATAAATGTTAAGCGAGAGACATATGCTCGTAATTTTCGCCAATATAGTTTTTACCTTAACTGTAACTAATTCTGTTAATTTGCTCTTTGCTTAATATCTCTGCCTACTTAAGCAATCATTGTAAGAGGTTAATCATTCGGCCAGCGGTAACTCGCATAATTATAATTTCTCGTAGTTTTCTTTTACTAGAAGTGTCCGTACCTCAATATTAATTTACCAATAGTAGGCATCGGTGGCTCTGTCCACATTTAATGTTAGCGTTTTGTTTGTACCTAATAGTTTTTTTTGCAAGGAAAGATCGATACCTCAATATTGTCTTGACGACAGTACCAATCGATTTTTTAGGGAAACTAATACCTTTCCCTTTGTTGGTCAAAGCATTAAGTCGCAAAACCACAAGATGGAGGAGGAGTTCGGCCGAATATCGCTTCAGCGCCCAAAACTATATATAAAACCTTTCCCTATATTATAATTTTTTGCTTTTTAGTTTTTGTTTTATTTTAAAAGTTTTTATTTTATAATTTTTTGTAACTGTAATTTACTAATTACTACATACTTGATTTCTTATTATTTTGTTGTAACACATAGCTCACCATTAAAAGGAGTGAGGGAACAATTCGACAAAACTACGACTACAACCCTTAATAATACGCCCCTACAACCAATAATAATAGAAAAATTATCCAAATTGGACAACTCTTAAAAGTTTTGCGTGGTCATACATAAAAAAATATCTACGCAATAAATTTAGAACCCTGTTTTACCCATACAATTTTTATGGAAAAAGTATCTTTTTACATTTTAGATTATAAAAGTAAAAATTGGGGGCTTTGCAAGAAAAGCAATTAACTTTGTAAATAACGAACACCCTAAAGTGCAGACCCATTTGAAATAAAAAGTCTAAAATAAAAAAAAACATTACTTTATGTAAAAGTTGTAATATATGTTTCGTACAAAATAAATCCATAAATCTTTCGTGAAACCTTTCTCTCGAAAGACTTATCCGATGCCCACATCGTCCACGATTCTGTGCCATATATGAGGACGGGAATGATGAGCGACTTGTAGAGATTGAGAGAATTTTACTAAGTCCAACGAAGCACATGATGGTAAAAAAATTCTGCGTTGAATTTCAGGGCTGACTTCGTTGGTGTTGTTAAAACATGTTTCTAGAAAGACGAAACTATCTATGACGAAGTTATGACTGTCAGCAGTGACTTGGGAGCGGTGTAGGGAATATGGCGGCTGTTTATTTGATGGCAAAAGATATTTTGTCTTGCCCTCGTTCGCCACAAGACCAATTCGCTTAACTCCTCAGTCTAGCCTGGAAAAGGATAACTTACGGTGCGGTTATTATAGCCAATGATATCAATATCATCGGCATATGCCAATACTAAAAGATTGTACCTAGTCTATTTAGCTCGTATTATTTTCGACAGCATAAAATTGAAATTTAAGTGAAATTAAACCAAAAAGAGACACCCTTTCTGAAAGATTACTACATAAAAAGTTGTATAATAGTTAGCTAACAACATTTCTTAATTCGTTTTGAATGCGTTTCTTAGAGAAAGTAATAGTTCTTATAAGAATTCAACACCTATCGTAAACGTCTTAAAATATTTAGAAAAATGCACATAAAACCTTTAAAACACAAAATATCTTTAGTAAAAGTATTTTCATTGTACGATCATGGATTCTGATCTTTTTCGCATAAGAACAAATAAAGAAGAAATTAATGTACATACTAGTTTTTATGGAATTACAATTATAATTAATTTTCGATTTTAATTCATATACTTATAAAATTCATGTACTATGATTAATTCATAGAGAATACGAATACTACACATTAAATTGTGCGCTAAGCATTCCATATAAATTATAAGCTCAAATACCCTGACTTCACGCTTAAAATTTATTTATACATACCAGTTTTTATGGAATTACAATTATAATTAATTTTCGATTTTAATTCATATACTTATAAAATTCATGTACTATGATTAATTCATAGAGAATACGAATACTACACATTAAATTGTGCGCTAAGCATTCCATATAAATTATAAGCTCAAATAACCTGACTTCACGCTTAAAATTTATTTATATTGCTTGTTTGTTTGTACGAAATTCAAAATTATGTAAAACTTAGATATTTTTCATACTAAAATTTTAAATTTTGGTGAACAAAGTAATAAAAATTGTAATGGCTTCTAACTGCTTGACTTAATCTTTTTGAAAAACTTATAATTATTTAACACCCATTTAAATTGGACTTCTTACACCCCAATTAACCAATCTCAGTAATTCAAGAATGGTAATGATATTTATCACAAAACAGCTGGGATTGGAAAAGTTTGAGGATATTTCTAAACAATTTTGCTTATATGTAAAAATGTATGTTACTTGTGAATAATGGAAATCACAAAGTGTTCATAGGAGGAGAGGCAGGGGATAAAATCAGCAAAACGGGTATCATAACAAGACACATATCCATCTTCATAGATACAGCAGTAGCGTCAACAGCTTTCCCTCGAACTCCCACTGAAATTTTGAATCTCTTACAAAGTCAACAAAATGCAAATTCATTTATGCATCAATGCAATGCCAACAAGCAAGATACAACACAGATGTAAAGAAATATCAAGACAACCTGCTCGTATATGTATGTATGTGTCCACCTTAGCTACTCAAAACTCAAATGCTCACAAACCACACATAAACATGCTAGAACTAACGGTCAAGTGGCACAGTTTGGCTACAGCTTGACTTTGCTCTAACATGGAGCAAGAGAGTAGCTAGAAAGTAAACATTTTCGCCAGCGATGTCGAATAGTCCACATTTGGCACAACAATAGCAATAACAACAAGTAGAAGATGTCGTTAAAAATAGAGAGATACTCCAGTCACAGGTGACAGCAAAATCAAAGGTATAGCTGGGACATCAGCAACAGCAGCAAAAGGAATAACAACAGCAACAAAAGTGGGTACACAGCTGTTGTGTAGGTGATGGAAGATATGTCATATGTCCTTTCAACACATTCCTGCAACATTTATCTTTCGACCACGATGAAATTCCTGTGCAACAACAATCTTTCATCAACGACGCTGAGGGATTCGTCATATTTTCAACTGACTTTGTGTGTGTATGTTGTTGACAACAGGCAGTGCATTTGAGTTAGAAAGGTTTTTGGTTACTGGCATAACAACAAAAACCACATGAGTGAATTTTGGTGTAGTTCGAGAATCCAAGTAGCTCTTGAGACTTGAGATTTTATGCGGTAACACGTTATTTTGTTACGAAATCTGTTAGCAAGTTGGCAGGCTGCAAAGCTCTATGTTTTTTATTAAAAGTTATAAGCCCTTTTTTAAAAAGTAAAACGAATGGATATTGTAGTGAACCAGGACAAGATGCATAATCTACTCCTGTCAAACAAACTATAATAATAATAGAAAATAATTTTTTTTAATTGCGGTCGCCCTCGGCAGGGAATGTCAGGGCCTCCGTGTGTATTTCTGACATGAAATAAAAAGTTCCTCATAACAAGCTAGGAGCCTTTCAGAGGCGGCTTAGAATAAATTCTAGGTACCTCCATTTGTTGGTAAAAACATCAAAACGAAAAACCACAAATTGGAGGAGGAGTTTGGCCGAAAATCTCTTCAGCGGCTACAAAGCGCCATATATATATATATATATATATACATATATATATATATACATATATATATATATATACATATATATATATACATATATATATATATATATATATAACACCAATAATGTAATCCTTGAAATCCGGGGCATACTCACTCGTGACATTGGGTGCTACTTTGGACTGAGTAGGCAATTGAAAAGTAAAGTCCTCTCTCGACGAACAAAATCTAAACTCTACAAGTTGGTAATTTTTTCCATCCTGTTCTATAGTGCAGAATCGTTGACGCTGCAGACATCCCATAAGTCGGAAGTAGGAGTTTTCGAGAGGAAGGGTTTTCGGAAGATTTACCATTCTTTGCGTATTGGCTACAGTGAGTACTGCAGATGATGGAACGATGAACTATACTAGTTAAATGGCGACATTGACATAGTGCAACGGATAAGAGGACAGCGGCTGGGCTGGCTAGGCCACATTGTCGAGCTTGGGAAATGTTCGATGCAGTATCCACTGGTCAATGCAAAGGAGCGGGAAGCCCTCCCCTCTATTATTAGGAGGATCAGGTAGTTAGAGATCTGGTTTCGCCTGGCATTTGCAGGTGACGTAAAGCAGCGAAAAAAGAAACGAATGGAGCGTACGATAGAGAGTCGGTTGTAGCAGAAAAGAAGGAATTGCCTATCTCACAACTTTGCGATCAACCGCAACGCTTGCTGTGGGGAATCATACCGAGAGCTGATTTAGGTAGTACTATTAAGAACATATTGAGTTTCTCCGGGAGATGGCATGCTCGAACGCCGACTATGCCGAAGTTTGTTGGAAAAGGTTTCGTAGAAGATTAATGGTCCTCTTGGTATAGGCCACGGCGTATACATACGACGAGAGCACAATGAGATGAATGCAGCAAAAATCACAGATAGGAATGAATGGGAAAATGCAAAGGTTTTGGATGAAAGATCTGCAGCTATCTTTAGCAACGGCTCGACGACTTGACGACGGAGTGCGTTGTGAATTTCACTGAGTGCCACTGAAAATGTTAGGAGGATGAGTTCTTGACTTCAGCAGCTGCTGAAAATAAACCAGTCGGATGAGGGTTAGAACCGAACTTGTGAAAAGCAATAGCATAAAATCAATGTGGGTTTTATAAAACGCACTACAAACTCTTTTTTACGTGGTTCCTTAAAACTTTAACAAAACCGAAGAATTTAAGAGGATAACTTAGAGTCAAGTTCTAATGTTATTAGACATACTGATGTAACCGAGGAAAATAAATTCTACGTACAATTTAACTATTTTTTGGTTTGTGAATTTCTATAAGGAACTTTTATTTCATGTCAAATATACACTCGTAAGGCTTTACATCCCTTCCAGAGATGACCTTAATTAGAAAATTGATTTGCCCTAATTTTGGATGTTGGTCCGGCGAGGACTCGAACCCTGGCTTTCCGAATCGCAATAGCACTTCTAACCCTTTTTCTATTGCGGCCGTCTTGATTTCTACTAATACTAGGTGCCGCTTACGCGATTATAGCCGAAACAATTAACGTGCGGTGTTGGATTTTTTCTTCTCACAGTTTGGCGCTAATTGGAAAAACCAATCGAAAGATTTTGATTTGTCGAGAGAGGATGTTACTTTTCAATTGCCTACTATGTCCAAAGTAGCACCTGTTGGCAAAAGCAACTCTTCGTTGGATTTAAAGGCTGACGGTTTATTTGAGGACAGGAGATATTTCGTTTTGTCCTAATTACCTCGTTCATAACAGTGGTTGCTCTGGCCGCCTTGATTACACAATTTTAAATTAAAGTATTGGCTAAACGAGGTTTTTACGCGGTCCCGATATAGGTTTTTTATATTTTGCAAATACATATTCCCAAATAATATTACAAATATATCGTAATCGCTTGATCTATTTTTGCAAAGTCAAATCGGAAACAACAAAATATATTTGATATTCAATAAAAACTCAAATCTTAGTAGAACTCAAAAACAAACATCGCTAGAGAAAAGTTGTTGCTTTTTTTAAGAAATATGCGAACTATTGCAATAACCTCTTGCTTTTTGTTAGCTGTTAAAAAATTACGTTATTAAGTTTAAAAAACGAGCTTACAGCATGTTCAAGCTGACCTGATAAACATCCTCAATTAAAGGGAGGTAAACATAACCGTCCGACAAGTCTTCGAGTTTGAAATTTTACAAAATAAAGATAATGTATTTTCCATAGGTGTTTGTGCAATAATTTATTTAGTTTTATGATCTCCTTCCTGACATAACAAAATGCGGAGATTGTTAGATTACTGTTTAAGTAAAAAGAACAACAAAAACACTATGACAAAATTCAAAAACTTGAAAAAAATTGATAAGTCTGAAGAATATTCTGGATGGCACAACAGTTCGTAGCCCAGTGGACGAATTTTTTCCATGGTGACTAAACACGTGCAGATGGAACAGCAATTTTTTCGACAAATGGGGTCAATTAAAAAAAAAAATGAAATAATGACCTGTTGGCCGACAGATCCCCTTGGCCTTCTTTGGTGCACGTTCACCTGGAGAAATCCACTGACTTAATCGTTCTTTGGTCTTTGGTGTGGTAAAGTGGATCCATATTTCGTCGACGGTAACGAAAAGGCCCAAAAACTCGTTTGGATTGCGGTTGAACATCGCCAAACACTCCTTTGAAATAATTAGTCGGTTCACCAATCGCGTGGATAGCTTATTCATGTCCTATCATATTAATGTAAAATGTGATGTACACGCTCAGTTGAGATGCTGGAGTGATGACTAAGAACGTGTACTTTCATTGGCAGTGTTGTATTTACAATTGCTCGACAAACTCCAAAAGTCACTGACTTATCAAATAGTCCTTGTATATTGCTTTTCTTAGAGTTAAATTTGGGTGCAGTTGCAATCGTGCTCCATTCATGTAATTATATTTTTGGCAGTTAACACTGCAAAATAGTAACATCCGAAATGAGGCCTAGCCAATATAAGACTTTCAATTTACAATGACACACAGCTTCGTTATTCAAAAAAACCAACCACGACTACCCACTTTCCCCACACATTCACATATTTTTATCTTCTCACGAACACATTTACAAATTTTGTGATCGAATAGAGAAATAAATTTCCTTAACTTATTCCTGCTAGAACAGCGAATCTAAAAATAATTTTTATTCTATTAGGAACTGTGTGTGTTAGAGAAAGCAAAGAATAAACATAGGATTTTTCAAAGTTCTCACTGAAGCGAATTCATTCTCACAGTCATGGTTGCCGTTCGGACTATCATATACCAATTTAATTGTTAATATGGTGTATTTAGTAAATATCTGTTAATATAAAATTTTAAAGACTTATCACTGTTTCTTAATTACTCTAGCAAAAAAACTGAAGAATTTTTCTACGAATAATTGCAGTATTTTAAAATCGAATTTTCTCGACTTACCTTCATATAATTTTGTATATAATATTATATGAACCTCACAAATCCAAATAAATTTACTATTTTAAATGCAGAATTGCATTTTGTGGCGGATATGCGAAGCGAATGTGAGATAAAAGACAAAAGACGATAACTGAAATTAGAGCGTGAATCGAGAACATAGCGACTGCCGCTCTTTTATACCTGAGGATGGCCAAAACATTCTGTCCACGTGCTTAAGAATAAGCTGATTATTCGTTTGCCTGCCGTTGCTGCAGCTACTCCGTTTATCCTCAACGACGTGGAATTTTCTTTACACTGTGTACCCTTTTGTTTGTCCTTGGTAAGGATAATTTGCATCTTACTGCCACTTCATATGTCTGACCTTCGTATTTGGGATTTTCGTCACAGTATGTATATTTTTAGGAGCAAATATGTAACAATTTTGGTACATTTTCCATGCGTGTGTGGCAACAGTGCTCACAGTCATCTTGAAAATTCACATGAAATGGTATTACTTCAAGCGAATACATACCATTGTGCTGTGCTGAAGTAAGCGGTAAGAAATTCAACGAAATTTTTAAAATTATTTAAATTATTAATATCATTTCATTACAGGTTTTCCAGGCGTTCCAAATTCATAGAGAGATAGAGAGAATCCAACACAACTAAGTATTATTATGAAAACTGTGATCTTAATGGCAATAATTTATGCTCATATACAATTTTTCTTTCATTGAAGATTTGCTTACCGCAGAATTCGAGGATTTTCAATCATGCATATACAGTGAGTAGTTGTTTTTAAAAATTATTATTATGTGACGGTGATAATGAGAACAGTGGCTTTTGTTTAAATAATATGATGTGTATTTTTTTCAAAATAGTTTAAAAGTTATTAATATTTAAAGTTGTCCTTTTTCATACATATGTACAGGGAGTCCTCCTGTATATTGCTAACAAACAAACTACAAATGCTTAGCTTTATCGTGATTCGTGAAACAATCTATAAAATTACAATAAATATGCAAGCAAATTATATAAATAAAAAGTGTTGCGTGAATATACTATGCAAGTCAAAATCGGTGTTGGTCTGGCCCAGATCAATTTTTTTTAAAGCACAGCAACTATCAATGAAATACTCATCAATTACACTTATTTTGGAAAGGAGCTCCAAACATTTTGAGTAATTTTAAACAAAAGCCGCTGCTATTCATAATTACTAAATTTATTTCCATGTAAATAAGTGCACTGTGTAAGCAAATTTAAAGTAAAAAGTGCAAGTTTCTTGGTATAATACACTCCTTTTTTCAGTGTTGAAATAAATTTTAATATATATCAAAATAATGAAATCTTTCTTTTGGTTATGAAATTGTAAGATTGTAAAAACTTTTTCTTAAAAAATTTTCCAGTTTTCAAATTCCTATAACCAAATTTTACGCTGTAACTAAATTTTTAATTTCTATTATTATTATTTTATGATTTTTTAGTGTTACATTGTTTTCTAATATCTCTTTTTTTATATTTTCAGATCATGTTTGCGGAATTTAGAATTTAAGTTAATTTAAAATTTCCATATTGTAATTTTTTAATACAAATAATTAGTTATAATAATAAATTGTAAAATTTTAGATATAAATCGATTAAAATATATAATTGTTAATTAGATATTTAAATATATGTAATCATATTTTTAAAATAAATAAATTTATAAATATTGTTTTTTAAATAGCAAACAACTGTTTTTAATTTTAAATATGGGAACGAATTATATGTAAGTATGAATTTGCCTTTTTTTTTAAATGCAACCCTGTATCCATCTGACGACAGAAATTAGAAAAGGACAGTTATATGTTTTCTTTATGAGCTAAACTGAATGGGTGAAACAAGACAGCAAGATCACATGTACACCGAAAAAGTGGGTAAAATTTGCACTCTCTTTAATAAAATACCTATGCTGTTACCCATTATTTTATCCACTATTCAGCAAATGCTTGTTCAAATTATCTAGTTTTTACCCAGTGCTGGTTGGCAGGGTAGAAGATTATATATTTTCACTTGCATACTCATAAAATTTATAAATGCGTAAACATATATATAATACAATACTTTACATTTACCTCAATTCAGTACATCACTCCAACCATTCAGAAGCATATACCATCGAAGCAAGAGCTTAGTAATACATTTTTTATTTATTTTACTTGAATATGACTACAGAATATGCAACTTGTTGTGGTAAAAATATGCTGTTACTTTTGTTCTCTTTTTTCAGATATTTAGATTCTTGTTTTGTCCTGTTTTTTTTTGTACTCGTATATTAGTACAACACAAGTAGCACCTGCAAATAGACTACAAACGGAAAACACTATGTTATGAACATAAATATTTATAAAATGTAAAAGATATTTAAGTGCATCCGCCACTAACTACAGTGTGGCCGCAAATGACTTACTGGTTGATGTTTATTGTAGCATAGAATGTGTGAGTAATCAACTACAACATTTGCAACCGGAGCTAACAACGTTAGTTTTTAACAGAAATATGTTTGTTTATTTATACATATGTATGTAACTTAAATTTGAAATGAACATAAACGGAAATAAATAACGAAATTTTATCATTTCGTAAATTTATATTATTTTTAAAACCACAATTTTGTGCAAAAAATATTATTCACCTGGATTTTACTAATAATTTTCACTATTACTTATTTTATCCATTTTATAGGCGTATCTTTTGAAGTAAAACATTGCTGAATTTATGATCAAGTCAAAATATATAAAAGGATATGATATTTGTCTAAGAACTTTTACTTTTTATATTCTTTTATGGAAAAATAAAATATAATTCTCTATTCGTATACAGTGGCGGAAAAAAGTCTACATACACCCCCTATTTTCGTTGAATTGAAAGTCCAAAAAGTTTATTGGAAATTTTAACGACACAATTTATTTCAACTATTTTCACTTATCATAAAAAAATTAAAAAATTAATTTTTTTAATATAAAATAGTAAAGTTATGTTAAAAAAATACTTTAATCCAACATCAGTACATACAGTACTTACACAACTTATCCTAGCGCAAAAACTTTAGTTAATATCGGGTAACATGATCTTTTTAGTATTTAGTTGGTCCACCGTTCGGATCAATAACAGTTTGAAGCCGCCGAGGCATCGAGGCTAGTAAATTTTTCATTTTTGAGAAAATAAATACTTCAATAAGACGTTCTTTGAGTAATTCTGAGCTGGAAATCTGATTTTTTTCTAAATTTTCGCTCTAAAATCTCCCAGACATGTTCAATAACATTCAAATCTGGGCTTTGAGGTGGCGCATATATAGGGTTTTTTTTTTATAGAGATATAGAACTTTAAGTTGGCATTACTTTCCCAGATGGCGACCGATTTAACAGCTGTCAAGTGATTTATTCTCAGTTTAGTTTGGCAATTCATCATGAATAGACTCACGCCTGAACAACGCTTGCAAATAGTGTAAATTTATTTCGAAAATAATGGTTCTGTGCGGAAAACGTATCACGCACTACGTCCATTTTAGCGATGTTAAGCGATGAAGCGCACTTCTGGTTGAATGGCTACGTCAACAAACAAAACAGCCGCGTTTGGAGTGAAGGTAATCCTCAAGTGTATGTCGAAACACCGTTACATCCAGAAAAACTGACTGTTTGTTGCGCTTTATGGGCTGGTGGAATCATTGGTCCGTATCATTGGACGTAGTGCGCGATACGTTTTCCGCACAAAACCATTATTTTCGAAATAAAATTGCACTATTTGCAAGCGTTGTTCAGGCGTGAGTCTATTCATGATGAATTGCCAAACTAAACTGAAAATAAATCACTTGACAGCTGTTAAATCTATCGCCGTCTTGGAAAGTAGTGCCAACTTAAAGTTCTATACCTCTATAAAAAACACCCTATAGTTGCCTTGGAGCATGATAAACAATATGGACCGTGTGCGTTGAATCGTTATCCTGTTGAAAGATCCAGCCTGCTCCAAGCTCCAAATTGTCCATCAAAGGCTTCAATTATCTTTCAACACTGACGCCTTTCTTCAGAAACAAGAGGCTTTTTGCGTGGCGTTCGGCTAATTTTAGAGCAATAACTTTAGCATCATTATTCACTTCCTTCAAAATAAAGCTGATATCTCTTCGAGTTAGTATCTTCGCCCAGCCAACGTGCGGCTAATTTTCGGTGGATCCTTTTTTTTCAAAGTTTTTTACAATGGTCTGTACTGTTGGTCGACTTAAGTTTAAAATTTTTGAAATTTCATAATACGATTTCTTCTCTTTTCTGTGCTGAATAACCAAGTTTCTTACGTCAATGGACATTTCTTTTCGCAGAGGCATTGCTGATGCTGGTGTGTTCAAACCACAACTAAATTCAATACTAGCAAATTAGGAAACATAATTAAAAAGAATTTTAAAAAGGTTACCTAATCGCCATAATGACACAGCATTTTTCCGGTTTTTTCAACGTAATTGTTTTATTTTATGTTATAGAATGGATTTTTTTTAATACATGTGATTAGAAAAGGATTTAAAATAAATTTGTATATCTAAAATCAGCAAAGTGACAGTACTTTCTTCATGAATACAGGCGGTTTGTGTAGGGTTTTGACTGGAATTTTTTTTTTTTTTTTAATGGGAAATTTCTTTTAGCCAAAAAGTATTATTTGCCATCTTTCTGTATGTTTAAAAATTTCATTTCATAATCGCAAAACTTGTAAACATTAATTTTTGACTGCCTTTGTTAGAAAAACATTAAGGCGTACACCACAAGTTGGAGGAACATCTTTTGTTAATTGTTAAGGAACAACCAGTAAATTAAAGTCAAAAATGAATAATATTTTTACAATTTAAAAAGAAAAAAGGACTGTTGTTTTTGTTGTAGCGGTTCGCTTTTACCTGCCTAGGGTCAAGTAGGTCTAGCCTTAGTCAGTGAAGTCATCTAACGGGATGTCCAGGACACGTGCTTTTTCGACGGCTTCGGACCAGAGAGGGAGAGGTTTTAGATGAGTCAGGTTACGTGAGCATGCCGAGAGGTGGTTAGTGTCGTGCGGGTACTCATTGCATGCAGGACTTATTTTGGGTATGTTTGATTCGAGTCTTAATATGTAGGAGCTATGTCAACTACAATATCCAGACATTGACTGTGCCACTACTTTCACGACAGCTGATTCTATGTGCCGGAGTAGACCCAAATTTTATCTGGCTAAACACTGTCAGCTCTTTGGTCATCAGGTCGTTCTAAGGAAGGGCTGTCTATTTGATATGGTCTTTCGTATTTGATGTGTTTTTTTATACCTTTCATTTCATGTACATGAAATGGTAAATTAATTTTGGTAAGAAGTATGTAAGTACCAGAAGGAGACCCAACGATCTTATCCTAATCACAAGCTGATTTAATTTAGCCATGCCCCTCCGTCCATCTGTCCGTCTGTCTGTCCGTCTGTAAATCATATCAAAGAAATATGTTTCTCTGCAAACCTTAATAGGTCTTCCAAAGCATGTGTAATTAATTTTTTTTAATCGACACAATATAAAGAAGTTATAGATAAATAAATATATATATTGTAACGAATTTGCTAAATTCGCCTCGATGATTTTCCAAATCCTTCGAGTCCGATCACTGGATTGCTAGACAAACTCCCGATATTTATTTGTTCGGCTTCTTAACCGTCAGGAATTTATTTGTACAGTAATTACAATTTTCTTATTTAACAAATCTTTATCATACACACTTATTATCTGCTTCACTCAGCTTATCCGTTTTTCAAATTTAAAAATTGTCTACTCGTCTCTTCTTGTGATAGCGGCTGCCTCTCTTTTTATACCTATAGATGACCCAACCATTCTGTTCACGCGCTTAAGGATAGGCTGATTATTCGTTTGCCTGCGGTAGCTGCAGCTACTCCGTTCATCCTTAACGACGTGGAATTTCCTTTAATCTGTCTACCCTTTTGTTTGTCCTTGGTATGCGTAATTTGCATTATACGGCCGCTTCTTTATTTTCTGTCTTTCCGGGAAATTGCATTTACATTGTCAACAGTTTTGTTTGTCCTCGGTATGGGATTTTCGTCACAATATATATATATATAAATAATACTACAATCTGTTCTCGATGAATTCCTCAACGATATAATCTAAACAGAGAATGTTTACAATTATATCATTTTTCTCGGCGCCAGAATTGTCTCCATTTGCGTACCGAATTGGGTTGGTTGGTAATGTAAATATATGATGCCATGTTAGGTGCAATATTTGACTTCTATCGTTCTTAAAAAAATTTCTTTGAGAACATTGGCTCGATTGGGACATATTATTGAAATAATTTTTCCGGTAAAACCTTTTATTATATATAATCTATAAATCATATCCTGAAGAGTCTCATAAGTTAATGTGTTTAATTCGTGAGAAACCCACACATCCATATTTATTACGTAACCAAGTTCTTTTAAGTTAAAGTAAACGGTTGGACATTTCAAGATTCTCTGCACGCGCACCAAAGAAGGCCAAGATGGGTCTGTCTGCCAACAAGGTCATGCTTTTTGGCCACAGCTTTTTGGGATGCACAGTGTCACTCCTTGAAAAGGATAAAGCACTCACCGGCTAATATCATTTGAAGCTTTTGGGCAGATTCGATATTTATTTGAAGCAGAAAAGACCGCCTTTGGTGAAAAATAGTGCTATTCCATTATGGCACGTGTGTAGTCACTATGGAAAAAATTCATAAATTGGGCTACGAGCTGTTGCCTCATCCAGCATATTCTCTACAGTTAGTCCCTCTGACTATTTCTTGTTTCCAATCCTGAAGAATAAGTTGGGCGGTAAGAGATTCGGGTCGAATGAAGAGGTCATCATAAAAACCAAACGCTTATTTTGAGAGCCTTGAAGAAACCTATTATATGGAGGAAATACAAATATTTGAAGGAGGCTATGTTGGGAAATAAAATGCTTATTTACCAAAAAAAAAATATATATATTTTTTTCAAAAATCTACTGACTTATAAAACCATCCTCTTATCTTTTATATTAAAATTTCCGCAAGAAAATGGAGTATACCGAGAGAGTAAACGTCATATTCAAATATATCTTCTGCGCTTGCACTGCCTTTTCAACAGACTATTTTTTCAAATGACGCTCAACTTTTGACTGAATTTAGTCTAAATCCCGATTACGTGATATATGCAATACAAGTCGTTATTATTAAAATACACAGCATTAGTTATATAATAACTAAAAATAAAATAACTAAATTTCCTACAGTAACAAGCCATAGCCGCGTACCTAAAGTTATGATCAAATTGAGCTAAATAATTCAGAGCATGAATGTTTTTATTAGCGGAGCTTGCAAGTTAAAGCTACGTATCTCGAGTATGAAGTAGAATGTTCATCCTCCCTAAATAACTTTAAATTCAAACTTTGACTGTTTTAGCTCACGAACCTATTTATCCGTTTCCACAGATATAGGCGACGTAGAACACATAAAACATTTTTGACGTATGTATTAAATTGTTTCCGTTTTATCTATATTTTTTTCAAAAAATTTTGTTTATTTTTTCTTCACAACAGTAACTTTGACAGCATTTTATATTACACTGTCGTAAATAACTGTTGTCACCTTCATTCATTCAATAAACTTGCTCTGTGAATATGTCTAATGTGGCAGATATGTCAAATGCTGTACAATAAATATAGCAAAATACGAAAGCCAAGTGTAAGTATAGGTGCAAAAAAAAGTAAGAGTCATGGAGTGTTAGGTGAAAATATAAATGTAATTTTCAATCAATTGTGGAATGTTGCTAGAACACAAATTGGTTGTCATTTAGAAGTACAAAAAAAAAAAATTGCATTAAATTCAAAAGAAAATAGATTTTTTTAAGCAGAATTACTGTATGTAAAAATGCTGACACTCAATTTATATTTTCTGGTTACGGTGCGAAAATATTATCCACAGCTGATTTATTCTCATGTGTAAACACAAGTCTATATCCAAAGTGTATTGTATAATGTAGCTACCCTGTAGTGATTAACTAAACTAAAATAGTAGTTGAATACTACTAAAGCACTAGTATTTTTAGCATTAAACCATAGTAGTTCGCTATTTCTCGCGAACCTGCATTAATGGAAATAATAACAAAATTTCATCAATTCGCTTCTAGAATGTTGTGTTGACTTTAAGCTACTGCTCGCCGTTTCATAACACAATTGTATTCTTTTGCTCTCAGAAGTAATTTAAGATTAAAAATTTTTTTAACGACATACAATGTTTATTATATTATATGACGTTAAAAAAAATACCACGAGTATTCAAATGAAGAAAAAAAAACATTTTAAAAAGAATGTAACAAAAGTTATTACTTGTTTCACTGCATATTCTCTTCCCTCACTAATGCGACCACTGTTTTAAGCACACCACGGTACAGTTTGGTTTAGAGCGAAATTTCATTACTTCTCATATTATCACTTCAGCCAAGTGGATAAGATTGTTAATATGAGGCAATATTATCAGTTCGATTTTCGCTATAGTTAAATTTTTGTACTATTATTTATGTAGAGTGAAAATTTTAAATGCATTTAAGATGAACTACTTGGTGCAAAAATGCTTGCTATATAGTTCCATCTAGTAACTTTGCCTGCAGGGTAATAATAAGTACACTTTCACATGTTTTTTCTTACGTGTGAGGGTAAAATTCCACATCTTAATTTTGTCGTGTGGCTTGTGATGAGTTGCCTTTATTTCAATTTAAGTGTCATCATAAAAATATTGTCAATTACTTTCTATTGACAGCAGGTGTTACTTCATAGAATTATAAATTACCTTAAATATAATTTATAGTAAAAAATTCCAAAATAACGTTCTGTAGTCGAAGGAGTAGCAATGGATGCTACAAATCGACGGAACGGAGGATCAAATAAAAATAAAAATAAATAATTTCTCGGCTCTCAGCATAGTGCAGGAGACAAATCACCAATAAGTAATTGGAGTTTTGAAAAAAGTTTACCCGTACATACCAGTCTGAGATTACATAATTTTGCTGACACAAAATATTTATTGAAATTCTAAACGTCAGTCGAAGGAAAAATGAAAATAACCGGCCCCTCATTCACTTTACCCGTTTCAACCCACCTACTAAATATCTGTCCTTTAACAGCATTAGCCGCTCTATCGGCGAACGTACATCAGCCTAAAATTTACCTAATTTTCCTGTGTTGTTTTGCTATTTATCAAAATCATGATTCCTCCATGTTTTGCTATATGAGCCGTGTTTTTTAAGCGCATATACATCTGCATTTTTTTACCTTTTTTGAATTATTGTATTTGCAATTTGGCCTTCTAGCATTCAGCCAACATTCAGCAAATTGTCATTAATTTTTTGAACAATTTTTATGTATGTCTAAGATCGTTTATATACATATATACTTTATCCCTAAAAGGCAAAGCATGGTTAATTAGCATAGTTATTTCTTGCTTTACAAAGCGAATTTTAGGGTGCCCGTTTAGAATTTTTCTAAGAGTCTTCGAGTGGTAACATTGTAGAAGCGTACATTTTTAATGTAGACATTCCACGTTGTAATATTACAGTTAGTAAATATAACAGGAGTACTAACAAGCAATTTAATTGTGTTCATTTACAAAGAGCTAAGAAGCTATACATATATTTTACATATATCTGTTTTACAATCATGTAAATAAAATAACATTTCAACTAATCGGTTCCCTTTTAATCTTCTAGGCAAACCGGTATCTTGAACTAGGATAGACGCTATTTCGTTGCATTAACATTACTTCTCAGAATTTTATTTAGTTGGCGTTGAATGCAGGCAATGTATATTTCACTAGCACATACTTAGACTCGTATGCTGTAAGTTCTGAGTGTCTCTCAATAAGGTATTTTGGTTTGATTAGTTTTTAATCGAGTTCATCGCGTTTCTTCTTTATATGTGGCTCCCAGCGTAATTTTGAATCAAGTTTTATTCAGATATTTGGTTACGTTGACGAATGTAATTTTTGTGGCACCGATGTTTAGATTTGGGGTAATATGGTATACAGCAATTTGCAGTTTAATCGTAGCTGCCTCTATACTTGTAGAATTGTCCACTGTAAAAATTGCCGTGATGATGAAGGACCTGCATGTAATAGTTTGCCGATGGCAAGTCGGATGAGTACAAAAGTACTAATTGTTAAGGAAATTCAAATGTTTTTTATTTAATGTGAAGTACAATCGATACAATTAAGTTCTGGATATCATTCAAATGGCCTCCACGACTTCTGTTGCAGGAACGAATTCGATGAACCCAAATTTTAGCATTTTTTCCATTAAATCAAGTCGTATGTCATGAATAGCACATTCAATATTGACCTTTAAAGCTTGAAGAGAGTTTGGTTTATTGCTAAAGATAAATGACTTCAAATAGCCCATTCAATGTCACAATTTCTTCAAATAATCGAATCTCCAAACCTTTCTCGCAATAATTCGGCTGTTGCACGTGCTGTGTGACACGTAGCCCCGTCTTGTTGGAAAATTGATGTTGTTGTGGCCATAAAAAGTTGGTTATCATGGACCTATACGGCTCTCCTTTGATAGTAATGTTTTATGGTTTAGTTGCATACCTACATGCCACAAATTGTCAACGGCCTGTGAGAGGGCTACGAAAACAGCAGCACAGTCTTTAATTTTTTCTATTGCAGTTTTTCCAAGTCTGGCAAGAGTGTGGAATGGCATTTTTAAAGCCAAACTGATGGTTTGAAATCAAGTTTTTCCGCCAATAACAGTTTTCGAATATTTTGGATAAAACAGGCAATATCGGTCGTAACGCTACAGCGTTCGGCGATTCTCCAGGCTTGGTGATTATTATGGTTTCAGCAAACTTCCCATTTATAAGCACTTACTTAGAGGAAAAACACTTGTTAAATAAATCGTATAGATAAACAATGCAAATATTTGGTAAAAGAACTTAGATTGTTATCACATCAAAACCAATATTTTTTTCATCGAAGCAACTTACATGTATTTCTACTTCATCCGTTTGAGTGTTTTTTTCGAGATGTTTTGCAAACAGCTCAACCTTCTGCGCACTTGTCTTCGCCCACTGTGTGTCGTTGATTTTAATCGGAAGAGGGCGCTGATTGGCATAATTTAGTCGATTTCTATAACGAGTATTTTGTGTGTTTATCATCTGTGAGGCCCAATAAGAATCGATTAAATTTATCTCTTTTAAATGCATTGATTGCTATTTGTTGGCTCCATTTAGTCGCGAATTAATTGCTCACAGACTTTTCTTAATTTGCGTATTATTTGATCTAGCCTCCTAACAAAAGAAGGATACTTCTTCCTATTGCAGAGTAGCGTCGTAGAAAAAATGAGGAACTGTGTTGTCAAGTTGCTCATTGTTAGTAACGGTTTCGAATTTGGATAGTTGTTCCAATGGCTTTTGAGAATATTTAATATCGGTAAGATCGCTTAGATGAATTTCAATTCAGTAATGGTTCTTTGGAGCTATCAGCTGTACTGGATAATGGTCAGAGTAGAATACAGTATCTTTTTCAAAGGCAAAAGGTTAATCAAACCTGAAAATTTGTACATGTTGGATGGTCAGTATGTTGGTTTACTCGTTGAAATTTAATTGCAGTGCACCTGCTGCATGGCCTTGTACATTTATCTTACTTTACCACTCTGATTAAAAAGAGATACGTAGTCTGTGAATTTTAATTGGTGTCTAGGTGGACTGTATAAATGTTGATTGAAAGTTTCTACAGAAACCAAAGTGGTTCCAACTATTAATTTTAGTTAACTTTTTCTTCCATATAGTATAATTAATAGGGCGTCACTTTTTGTGAAGAATTTTTCTTTCATATCGTCTCGCTACTGGCAAATATGTGACAGTTTTAGCAACACTAGGTGGAATATTATTGATTGATGAAGCAAGTTGTTTTTTTTTCGGTGGTCGACAATTTAGTAGCAAGTGATAACTCTTTGGATCTGAAGTTTTGCAGATCCTTTGTAATTAGGTGGCATCTATAGTTTACTGGGTGTGACTCGCCACAGGTTCAGCAATTGGGCTTATCAGATATTAGCCTTGTACACTCTGAAGTCGAATTTCGCCAGTTTATTTAACACATCGTGGAGATTTTCCATAGAAGATTTTAGTAGTTTTTCAATGGCTCAATTTTTACAATTGTATTGACATTGTTTTATTTTATATATTTTTATGTATCTTCCGATGAGGCGGATGACATGAGTAATATGTTGAGTTGTTGCTTTGTCTTCCATTATAGTTTGTATATAGAATTTATTGTTTTCAGACCTTGACTTTTCAAGTCATATATATTAATATGTTTTTTTTTTTTACAGATTTTTAATAATTAATTTTATTGGCCTGGCTGGTTGGCTATACCAAGGAATGCTCTGTTAGATAAGCAACTTTGAAACAAAGCGATAGTCAGCAGAATCAAAACTAATAGTATCTGTATTATTCCAAACGGTTTCCCAACTACCACCCACCCGCGTGATGGGCTCAGTTCACTAGACTTTCAGAACCTTTTCTTTGTTGTCATTAACGCCGAATAACAAAGAAAAGGAGTTTGTTAAGCATCGAGAACTAAAGAGATTCAGCTACAGAAAACTTGAATTTAAAACACAAACAGTGCAAAGGCTCGAGAAATTCAAAATTCGTTTAACAAATTTTCAGTAAAAATAGCAAATAGTCCTTGACGCTGTAAACGGAACATTAAATTTGATTTCGGAAAGAAAAATGAGATTAAAAATTGAGGCCGTTATTATTTTGACCATGAAAATTACACCATCCTTACGACTGAGAAGAGTAGAAGGTTGATAAATTTCAGACGACTAGTATAAGAAGGAAGATTATATTGAGAGTTCCAATGCAAGTTTTTCAAGGTAACTCTTTCCATTCTATAGGAATGTGTTGAGTAAATTGGATTCTAAATTATATAGCCATATTCTTTGAATGAAAAAGAGAGTTGTACAAACATTTTCTAGTATAAGGATCTCTACAATCCTTAGCATAACGGCGCTAAAACGCTAAATTTGCATTAGACTATATAACTTAAGTGGTTAACAAACGACTAAGAATACTCCTCTGAGGAACACTCTATGCAAAAGCTTAGCACCTAGTATCTTAATCTCAACAAATGAAATTTTATTCTATTCAAATAGAAATTACACGTAAAAGCTGATATGTAATATTAACAAATCAGCAATAAGTTAGTGACAGTAGAATGGCCGCATACAAAGCTTTGCTGGTGAGGGACTAAAATAATTTTAATAGTAACTAACAATTTACTATCAACAATTTTCTCGAAAGCAATGTAATATATATAATAGAGAAGATTACTCGAAAGAGTATAATGAAATATTTTTTCCATACAGATGAAGAAAAACAAGAAGGTATTTGATCAGGATCAATATTACCGATTATTTCTAAAAATTTGATGAGAACATGGAAAAATCTCTGAGTTAAAAACATTAGGTTTAAGCCAAATTTCAATCAAAAAAATTACATCGTGATTTTGCTCAAGACTTTTGAGGTACTAGTTGGTTAATTTAGTATCCAAACCTCTAACATTTTGATTGTTAGAGCTTTGTTTCTTCCGAATACACGAATTCACGATCAAACGAGCCAGATGGCGATAAAGAATTACTTAGCAACGCTTCAAACTGTACCAAATTGATATTAATTTAGGATCCTCCACCTTTTGTTTCTTATTTTGGTATTTAATTTTAAGTCTCCAAGTCTGTCTCCCTGATTAGTTCATCATTATCAGTTTTGTACGTTCTTCGGTTGTTATTATTAATTATCTATGTTATACAATTTTTTTTTACTTTACCATTTCATTTTCACTTGTACATATGCCCCGGTGGTGACGTTCTTCACAAGCTCATTTAAAATAAAAATGACCAGTACTCAAATTATAATTACATATATTTGTATACATGATGATTTTTTGACACTGAGTATGTTTGCTCTGAATTGTTTGATATTGCCACCTATAAATTCATCTTGAAGATTTTTTACGTATTCTTGGAAATTTGTAGTGAAATTTAAGTTTGTTAATTGACTTGTACAACTTAAAAGAAAATTTTGAAATTTTTTACCAATACAATTTCCAGCAGCATGCAAATATAAACAATTGATTGAAACAAACAACAAATCCAAAGCATCTTCGCTTTTGTAAAACGGTGGACAAAAGAGTTTAATGATCCTTATGTTACAAAATCTTGGTATACAACATTATATTATTCTGGCATATGGCTCAGCAATTTGGAACCCGAGGTGTCATATCTACTCTGATAGGAGAGAGTCTATTCAAAAACAATTCCTCCTACTTGCCTTGAGAAATTTGCATTGGGACTCTCAGTAAAATATTCTTCCTTATACCAGTCGACAGAAACTGCTCTTTCCAGTCATCGGGAAATGGTTGGTGTAATTTTCATGGTTAAAATAATAGCAGGCTCATTTCTAGCCCCTTTCTTCTCTCTAAAATAAAATTTAATGTTCCATTTAGAATGTCCAGACATTTCTATCCCTTGTTTATGAAAACTTTTAAAACAAATTTTGAATTTCACGAGCCGTTGCATTGTTTGTGTCTTGATTTCAACTCTCATTCAGGCACATTTTACATATGACTCGCTTTTTTTATACTGAGAAAACTATTTTGTCGAACCTCAACTAATCATCATTTTATATTTGAATTAAGTTACTCTTAATCAGCTGATGAATTTTTGTCCAGTAGCTGAACTTTTATATAAAGCCCTGCTCATAGTGACTCGGTATTTATGAAAAACAAAACAAGTTCCTACCCGGATGGGCGGGAGTTGGCTTAACCGTTGGGAATAATTTATTTAAAAAAAAAAAACCTTCTCACTTAGATAAATTCGTAAAAAAAATTGATTTACAACTGATGGAGTAGTTTGCCTTCAAACATATAGTCAGATAGGGCGAAATACACTCATCACAATCTTATTCATTTTATGGTCCAGATCAGATATCTGATTATGTGATCTCTTTTTTGCATCTTCCTGTCAGCAAATACAACGACGTGCCGTGTCATCAGGGCTCGCCGATGTATACAATAACGAAAGGGAAAATACAAAGTGATATTAGTTTTAAGTTCAACAATTGTGAAAGTTTTTTTAATTAACTGAACTTTTACCTTATTTATAATTTGTGAGGTGATTGATGATGGTGATGGCTGTTGAACTTCAATATGGACGTTTTAAAGCCGTTTGGGTCACTGTGACTGCTAAATCCCATTTCCAAAAAAGTCTATATTATTACAAACAAAGAACTGTGGTCATTGTAACTATTATGGCGGTACCAAATAATTTGAATTTAGGCTTATGGCTGCCCCCTGCGACTTGTCCATGTAGGCGACCCAACCAGTGTTCCCATTTACAACATTGTAGTTATTTAGACATGCCGACCTGTCGACCTGTACCTGTTTTTGGAAATTTTGTTATTAAATTCAGATATAAACATTTGTGAAATTTCACTGCATTCGGTTCTTTATTTCAATTTAAAAATGGTGGTTTTAAAAATTACGAATACGAGTATTATAATTATAACAAAATTTGTTTTGTTTTTTAACATTTTTCTTTGCGTAACTTTAGGCACCGGCATATATGCATGTATGTAAGTACTTACGTTCATGGACATATATATGCAAGAATGCAGTTCTCAAGTGGTCACTGAAATTATATTGCTGAAGTGCTAATTCTTTGCAATAGTCGTTGCCATGACCAGATATCTAATTAATTGATCTGTTTGCGTGTTTCCATCTCCGCTCTCTTGAGAGGTTTGCGACTAATGTCTATGCAGCGTCAGAAGCCTTTAATGGCATTGCGTAAAGGCCGAGTTTTCTTCATTCAATTAATAAATTTAAACATGCTTCTCCACCTACTCACCACGCTTAGACATACGCATTATAGATATATTTAGATTACATTACTTGCATATAAATGGTGATCCATTTCGAGGTTCCCTACTTTTTTAAAGAAAAAACTCAGAAAATTCAAATTTAATGGGGAATGTTTATTATCATTCGAAAGAACATTCTTTGGCATTTATTCCTTAAAAATTATCTTTTTCAAATGTTGGCCACGTTTACGTCTCAGACGGTCCATCCGTTGAGCCTAATTTTCTATGACTCGTTGGAGCATTTCGGTAACTAGCGAATGACACGCGTGATGTTTTTCTCAAGGGCCTGAATCGAAGCGGAATTGCCCGCATAGACTTTAGACTTTACATATACCCACAGGAAAAAGTATAACCGCGTGATATCACACGATATTGGTGGTAAATCGACCGGCCCAAAACGAGAATTTATCTGCTCACCGAAGTTTTCTCTCAATAAATCCATTGATTGATGCGATGTGTGGGAAGTGGCGCCGTTTTGTTAAAATTAAATGTCACGGAGATCACGAGCCTCAATTTCAGGCATCAAATAGTCGGTTATTATGGCGCGGTAATGGTCGCCATTGACGGTTACATTCTCACGGGCATCATTTTTGATGCCAGAAATGGACATCATCGCTGAAAAAAATTTTGCTCGAAAACTTCGGATCCTTTTGGAACTTTTCGAGAGCCCATATAGCGAAGTGATTTCGCTTGGGAATGTCGAGCGGCTTCAGTTCTCGCACAAGCGCTATTTTATATGCTTTCAATTTAAGATCTCGACAAAAAATCAGCCAAGTCGTTCCATACGTCAGTCCGATTTGCTGCGAACGGCGCCGAATGGACTATCCACGGTCTTTGTGTACACTCTCAGCTACCGCTATATTTTCTTCACTGCATTCTGGATGTGGTCTATTCGGTTGAATATTATCCATAAATGAATGCTGGGTCTCAAGATGGATGATTGTGTTGCGAATAGAATGTTGACCATAAGTTAAGTGAATCGCGCGAAACACATTCTTTACAGAACGTGAATTTTCGTAATAATGTAGAATGATTTGTAAACGTTGTTCAGGCGTAAGTCTTTCTACGATGAAATGCCAAACAATATTGAACAAAAATAGTATGACAGCTTGACACGTCTCACGCGTGATCTGTCAAAAAAGTTATTGAAAAAAGTACCTCTACTTGGATCACACTTTATATATGCATATATGTATTTTTTTATT
This sequence comes from Neoceratitis asiatica, assembly GCA_030068015.2. Lineage (NCBI taxonomy): Eukaryota > Metazoa > Arthropoda > Insecta > Diptera > Tephritidae > Neoceratitis > Neoceratitis asiatica. The sequence goes on from CM061524.1 coordinate 84,199,346, forward strand.
TTATCTTTTATTTTTTATACTGTGTACTAAAATTATTTTTGACTACGGTGGAATATCCTTTACAGATTTCAGCTTATACGAGTATGCAACCCTGCATTGTGTACTGATGAGCACTTCAGGGATTTTAATAAATTTAGCTTGATTTTAGCGCGAAGTTGTTCGAGTGACTTTCTATTTTATTTTATTTTGTTTTATATTAATATAAACGGATTTTGTGATTTATTTCACTTGATTCCATTAATTACTGTAACAGACCCTGGAAAATACGATTGTGGAGATAGCTATATAACAGCCTTCAAGCAAAACCAACATCGTTTTCCCACATTGAATTGTTGCAATTTCAATTCACTCGTTTATGTACGAATTCTTCTTCTAATTGGATGGATAGAGCAATCGTGTATTTTTATTTTCTAGGGTATCTGTTACAACTTTGACGACTTGATGGCATTGTTTTTTTTTATGTTCGTTCCTAAAATTAAATAGTGCAGTGGTATAATATTAATTTTAAAAACTTTCTTCAAGCATTTTGAAGAATTTCACTAGGAAGCTACTTGGTATATATGGCTTAATATTATTATTTTGGCTTGTTAGGCTTATTCATTATTTTTTTGCTCATTTCCAATGCGTTAGAAAATGATCAAGCAGTATAATTGTTTTGAATAACAGTTTCAAATAATGTGTGCATTTTTCTAAAAGCACTTTTATGGTTTTTCAGTTCTTACGAATTTTAATTTGCTTGGCATTAAAGCTCTATCATTTTAAAACGAGGTCGTGGTATAAAATAAATGTCTGAAGCGGGTTAAATATCTGACTAAATATCGTACTTATTTCGTCATTTTCCATCTCTAATTTCCTACTAAGCACAGTATCAACAAATGTCGCTATTGCTTTTGTTGCATTATAATCGTATGATTGGAATTAGTTAAAATTTAAATGACCTAGAAGTTTTTAGCCCTACCGTTGCCTATTGTTTTCACTTATAATTTTCTGTTGACCAGTATTTGGTACATATTACAGGCTTTATAACCAGGAGTGGTTTTGGAAGCAATTAACACATTTTCCAAATTTTTTCTTTAAACATTGGTACAATTGAGCACCCACTGTTGACAGTAATAACATTATACAATATTATCCGAATTTCTAGATTGTTCAACGACTACCAGCTATTAATTAAATTTGTTGATTCTATATGGTTCAGTATGTACAAAAGGTATTGACAGTGTGAGCTTAATATGTTTACTTCGAATATTGACAACATTAATTACTTTATGCTCTAATAATTCCGGCTCAGCTTTTCTATTACTAACATAAGTTCAGTGGTGTAAATTTGTAAATACAACTCCATACGTCCTTTGTTAATTTTTTATTGTTTTTATTAATAGTCTTCACGTCTTTTATTAATATTCTATATAATTATATATATTTGTACCCTAATTCTAACTTCTCAGATACCCAGTGACATCAGGTCGCTCACCCCTGATTTTTCCAACGGAGTGGGGATCTTCTTCTTGCTCTGCGGATAGAGTAGAAAAAACTTGTAGAGTTAAGACGCTGTTCATCGAGAGGGGACTTGACTTTTCAAATGTCTACTCAGTCCAAAGAAGAGTTTTTTTGGCAAAAGTGGCTCTGCGTTATATTCCAAGGCTGGCATTGTTGTTGGTGTTAGTGCTGGTTCCAAGATATATATATATAATTATCTTAAACTTTTGTTTTTGATTATGAACCAAATTAATTATGCATTATTATGAATTTCCCGACAATATTTTTTTTTTGTTGTTGAAAATTTCTTCCCAAGACATACATATGTTTCTCAAAGAAACAGCCATGTCGACCCAGCCGTTTAAGTGATATACAAAAGACTCAAATCAGTTTTCAAATTTAGGCAGCAGAAATCAAATTCAGATTTGAAATTGGTTAATTTTGTCAATCCTCTCATTGATCATAATACTAACAGCAGTAAGTACATGAAAAAATCACAAATTTCTAATCAAGTAAGTCTCTAAAAATTGTATATGGTTTTGAATCTAAGTTCATACTTACACACTTAACTCTATTTCTCCACATAATTTCCCAAAGTTACGAAATCTTCATTTCCAGAACGTTAATTCTGCAATGTTACGCAAACGACAATAATATAATCAAGTGGCACACCAAATTAATTTCACTTTACATCACGCAATCACGCAAACATATGTATACTTGTATAAGTGCATACAATCTTCAAAGGCACCGCTGCTGCTAAAATTATGACTGCCGTTTGTAGTTTATACTTACACATCTACAAATATACCGCATCTACTCCTTAAAAGTCTACTTGAATAAAAATCTCTAAACAAAGTACAATCTATTTATGAGATATAAAAAAATTAGCGCCGTGCAAATTTCGCCTGATACGTATAACAGTTAAGTACGAAATACGCCACATTCAGAGCCTTAAGAAAAAGGGGAGAGCATTCGGCAGTGTACGGTAAATTTTTATTCGAGTGACGAGAAAAAAATGTGATTTAGTATTTATTATTAAGCGGCTTCTTTCTTGCCATTGCACCCTCTTACTGCTAAACCCTTATATTCTATTTGTCGGCTTGTTAATGTGCAACAATGTTGCAATTGGAACTTCGGGGGAAGTTGGGAAGGCCGGAAATTGTGCAAAGCAAATGTAATTTAATTTTTATACGTGCCACAATGACTGCGACGCAAAATAAGGTGAGGAGAAGGAACATGAAATAATTTTTTCGGAATTGGAGGAAGGAAGCTGGCGAAGGAAGAGCAAAAAAACGAAAAAAGTAATATTTATATATTTATAAAAGAACTGTGAAGAAAAAAATTTTTTTAATATAAAAAATTTTCAGTAGAGCTATGCACAAGACGAGATGTTATACAAATACATATACGTATATATCAAATCCATAAAAGTGAAGGCGAGTGCTTTGAATGCAATTAGATTTTCTTGCGGTATAGCGGCTATAGCTATTCAGCGCTTTTATTAGGTTGCAAGTAAATAATGAAGTTAGTGTAAAGCAAACAACTAAATAGTTTAAGCAAAATCTCTGCAAATCGTACAACTTCACCTAAATTATCTCATGTATTTTTATAACTATTGGTTTTTTTCTATTTAAATGCTGATAAGCATATGCAAAAATATTAGGTTGCAAGTAAATAATGAAGTTAGTGTAAAGCAAACAACTAAATAGTTTAAGCAAAATCTCTGCAAATCGTACAACTTCACCTAAATTATCTCATGTATTTTTATAACTATTGGTTTTTTTCTATTTAAATGCTGATAAGCATATGCAAAAATATTGCAAACTTAAGAGCAACTCTTATAACCGGTAGTGTTGAAAAAAAACCAATATTGTTTTTTACCAGATGATTGCTAAACAAAAACTGGAGCATATTAGCGTTATCTCTATAAAAAGCTGGTTATGAAATTCGCAACAAAACAATACTACTAAAATATCCCGCCACAGCAATATTATAACGCCGAAAATTGTAAATGATGCCGCAGAAAATAACCCTGCTAAATGCAAATAACAGAAAATACAAATATATGAATGTAAATAATATGGACTTACAGAAGCAAATTTTCACATCTTTTTACACAGGAAGAATCGAAAAGAAACAGTGGAGTAATATACCAATAAATAGCTCTGATATTTCAGGACAACATTTTACGATTCTTGCTGCCTCAAATTCCTTTTTAAGATGCGTGATCCTAAATAAAATTATCTGAATGAAAATCACATAATACGCATATTTTCTACCCATATTAAATACTAGTTTTTATTATTTTATAAGTATATTTGTTATTTATAGTAAAGAAATGTATTTCACCGTTATTAGAAATATGACTGGCTTACTGTAAATCCGGATTTACATAGAATAGTTTACCTTTTAAACATATTTTTTTAGTTTTACGCGGTTTATGGGCTCTCTCTTATGATAATTATATTCTTCTTAGTACCATAACCAACTATGATTTGCACCCATCAATTAAAACATAGAGCAGCCATAGATACATTAACTACTAGCAAGTATTACTATTTCTATAGTCCAGATATTAGTGATTACGTAAGAATTGATTATTTCTTACTTTCTCTCAGTGCTTTGGAAAGTGTACTTTACAAGCAGATATCTTGTCGAAAATATACACAACGAAGTGCTTGCATCTTGCAATTGTGGCACACTTTGAGTGGCAATTGCAGTCTGCAACGAGTTAACGCACGAGTACACACACTTTCATACATTCGTGCGCCATTTCTACACATGCAGATACACAAAAGGCAGACAATAGCAAACAGATAAATACTAAAGCAAACAACAGGATAAAAGGAATGGTGTGAGGAAATAAAATTCTGTAAAAAATAAAGAAATTAAAAAAATAAAAACAAAGAAAAACTTCAGAATGGAAAACATGTAAATTACCCAGCCACAGCGACAGGATATTGCGAAAATAAAAGAATGCGAGAAGTACGGCAGCAATGATGTCAAGATAAGCGGAATGTGAACAGGAAGAGGGTTACTGCCAAACAGGATAAGAGTTCGAGTAAGCTTGTCGTGTGAGGCAATAACTAGTTGTACGGGACTGAGTAACATTACACCAAGTGCAAACGATATACCTATAAAACAGGCAATGAAAATTTGTAAATATACTACAAGACTGCTTAATTTATGTATGTAAATACAAGTACATTGAATGTGAACTTAGTACTTATATAATAAGAAAGTTTGGCATTTCTTATGGAACTTTTTATTTCATTGCGATTTCGCAGGATTTCTGAATTCTGTTTTATACTATGGTCGCGTATTTGTTATTGAGTTCAATAAAATTTTCAAATTATTTAATAAGAGTTTTTGTCCAACTGCATTTGGTCGCAAAGTACGAAATGCAATCGTGCGCATTACGCCTAATTTTATTTAAACAAGTTGTTTTCAGTTTATTGGCTGTGTATGCTTAGTATTTATTCTGTTTTGCGTTTTCTTTTAAATAATTTTACATATAGTATGTTTGTGGAAATATGAGCAATCTCATTTACACTTTTCTACCCATAGCTGCAGCCGCTCATGGTACGTGATCATAAACTCATAGATACGCTATTTGCATACATATTGGCATAGTACTTTGGTAACTCTGATGCTTAAAGGACTAAATATGCATATACATACATACATATATGTTAAATATATTGCATTCCCATTTTAATATTGTTTAAAAATTCAATAAATTTATAGTAAAAGCAATAGCATTTACAATATTTAATTTATTATTAGTTATTAGGACTATTTAAGAATATAACAGAAAAAATATGAGATCAAGATGATGGGTAAAAAGCAATGAATAATTAAATTAATGAATCTAAAAGTCGAATTCTCATTTGTTTAAATATAAATTCCATTAAAATATTTAAAATATCTTTAAAACTCTGGAGAGACGTAATACAAGTATACGCTCTTATTGACCTAGGCGACCAAAAGTTGTTTCTATGATAATTTATGACTTCGAATCTTCATTCCATTTTTTAAGTTTGATTCCAGTTTTTGATATAGCGAATAACTTAGATTACGAAGGTGTTGACGAACTCTCGGAGAATGGCGTATAAAGCCTATCGGTACGCCATCCTGTCCAGCAGTTCAGCTTTAAATTGCTGTATGGAGTCTTTGCAGTCGAATACAACCTTCCTGATTTATACTGCAGGTATTGCTCTGTATGCGTCTCTCATCGTATGCGCCTCTCTAGTCCTCGGCATCCAGATCGTTGCAGAGTAGTTTACGATAGGCAATCCAATTGCCTTGAGTGTTACGAGAAACGTTTCCTTGTCTTCCCCCCAAGACTAGCGATTTGAGGATTTCGTAGTGGCTCTATACTTTAGTGACAATTGCAGTCAATTTTAGAGTGGAGAATACAGGCAGCAGAGAGTGACCCCCAGTAACTTGGGACAACAGTGAAAAAGTGAGAAATGTCGGCCAGATAGCTTACTTTTGAACAAAGATTAACAATATTCTGGCCAGACGCCAAGCCAATGCCATAAGAGATCAAGGAAAATTTTTGTTATGAAACTGATTTTCGGAGAAAAAAATTATTTTCGAAAGAAAAACAAAAGATTTCTATAAAAAGAATATATGGCCTTACATGCAAAATTAGTCATTGGGATTTTTCCGAAAATAATGCTTGATCTTTTTATGATGTTTTAAAATATGTTAATAAAATCTATAATGAATTTCATATTATCTTCGAATAGCTGTGAAATTACCAAGTAAAACTGAATTTGACAATGTAGTTTCAAGGCTATCTGCCACGGTTCAAGAAATGCAAATTATAATTATAATTCCCAACTGAGATAAAAGCCTCTGTCTCGAAGAGCATCTCATAAAATACGGTATGTTTGTTTGGTTTAGGGACTTAATTGAACCTGTAACTGTAATATGGTGATAAAAAAGGAATTCTAAAAGTTAATAAGCTCTTTTAGTGGTCGTGAGGTTAGCTGAAATCGATAGGGCCAAACTTAAAACTATTCGCTTACTTTTTGCGAAGCTGGTAATGCATTATTGTGCTATAATGGCAAAAACAAAACAGGCTTATAACTCTTATCCAAATATACTTGTACAATGTAGTACTTTTTGCGCCCACGATTCGATGGAAGCGAAGGGTGATGTGACCAAGGGCGCTTTCTATAAGTACTTAGAACGTACCTATTAGTGCTGCCATATGCCAAAATTTTGTTTGGAGATTTTAACGCCAGGATGGGTAAAAAAGATATATTTGGTACAACAGTTGGAAAATTAAGCCTCCTTGATGAAACAACCCTAATAGGGCTGAGGCTGTTTGACTTCGCTGAGGTCTGAAACATGATTGTTTGTAGTAGAAGATTTCGGCACAAGAAAATACATCAAGCTGCATGGTTGTCTCCGGATCGAAAAACGCGTAACCAAATCGATCATATTGTGATAAAAAGAAGTGTAAAGATTCGCACACGCCCCTGTGCAGCAAAGATCGCCTATAAACAAACACAAGCATGGTTCGACGTCAAATAGTCGTTTTTTTCGTTTTCTACTCGACTTGCACTTCTGATCCCTGAGAGCACTTACAAGCATTTCGATATAGGGGAACTGTGAAACGGCATATCAAAAGGAATCGTGACGTATTTGCAAACGAAAAACGAAAGAGGCCGAAATTCGCGACTATGAAGAGCTTAAGAAGGCCGACAGATATGGTCGGACGAATACATGCATGAAATTTGGAACCTCAGTGTGCTCGGTCAAACCTATAAAATGAGAGATTTCACGGTCTGCGCCAATGATGGCAGAATAAGCCTACTTAATATTATATCTCAAGATCTTATCGAACTTATTGCGTGAAAGATTAAAGCGTTAACGAACTGAGTTGACTTTATCAGTACGTTATTTTTGAATTTTTTGTCCCTGCAAAGCTTATGAGGCTATGGAAATTGATGTTGAATAATACCACAAGCGCAGTCAGAATTGGGAAGAACCTCTCTCAGCCGTTCGGTATATAACAAGGTTTTAGATAGAGTGACTCCCTATCGTGTGATTTTTTCAATCTTATGCTGGAAAAAATAATGCGAGTCGCAGAGCTAAATAGACAAGTTATAAAAAAGTGTACAATTGCTGTCGTATGACGATGATATTGATATCATTGACCATAACAACAAGACCGTTGGTTCTGCTTTCTTGAGGTAATACAATAAGCAAGCGAATGGATCTAATGGTGAATGAGGACAAGACGAAGTATCTCCTATCATAAAACAAACAATCAGCGATTTCGTGTCTTCGCTCCGAAGTCACTGTTGACATTCACATTCATAACTTAGACTTCATGACTTCATCTACCTTGAAATCAGCATCAACAACACCAATAATATCAGAGAAGTTGGGCAGTAAGAGTTTTGGAGAGAAAAGTTTTGCGGAAGAATTATGGCGTATACCGCCGTTTATGTTCATTTTGTAAAAATTTAAAATTGATTTCGGAATGTTATTCTTATTCCATTTCAAATACTCTAGATAAAGTGCCATCAACAATATTTGCACATTTTACGTATTTTTTATGATTTCTAAATTGTAAAATAAACTAGCGATTCTTTGTTTGCCTTGGATTACGTTCAGTTTTGGAATTTAGTTTAAAAGTAAAAAGCATATGATGATATAGTATGTCAACCTGACTGTAAAGGGCAAAAATTATATTTTTTCGTTAATCGTTTTTTTAGTTGTGAAACAACAATCATGAAAATGCAAAAAAATTAAGAAGTTTAACTTAGGTCGATAAAAGTAATGCCTTCTGCATTGGACCTATAATATTGAATTTATATCAGGAAGTTTCAACCAGAAAAGAATAGACAAGATGGAAACCCAAAGACAAATTTGAGATTCAAGTTAACACTGTCATTATAAGATCAATGCCAACAAATTTAGGAGACATCAATAATTGGTATTTATTAAATATTGGCCTCGGCTACGTCTCAGATTGTCCATCCGTTGAGTCCAATTTTCGATGAATCATTCGAGCATTTTGACTGGTGACTCCAAGGCCTGAATCGAAGCAAGATTGTCTGAATAGACTTTCGTCTTTACATATTTCCACAGCAAAAAGTCTAACAGTGTGATATCACACGACCTTGGTGGCAAATCGATCAGTCAAAAACGTAAAATTATCTGCCCACAGAAGAGTTCTCTCAATAAATCCATTGATTGATGTGATGTGTGGGAAGCGGCGCCGTCTTGTTGAAACCAAATGCCGCGGAGATCAAGCATCAAATAGTCGGTTATCATGGCGTGATAACGATCGCCATTGATGCTTACATGCATTTTTGATGCATCACTTTTGAAGTATGAAGTTCTGTTTTCTAGATGACATGACAGCTCTTGGAACTTTTCAGGTTTCTCTTTGTCCAAAATGTGGAAATTTTGCTTACTTACATACCCATTGGGCCAGAAATGGGCCTCGTCGCGGAACGAAATTTGGCTCGAAAACGTCGGATCTCCTTTTTCGAACTTTTCGAGAGCCCATTGGGCGAAGCGATGTCTCTAGGGAAGGTCAAGCGCCTCCAGTTCTTGCACAAGCTGTATTTTATATGCTTTCAATTTAAGAGTTCGACGTAAAATACGCCAAATCGCTCCATACGTCAGTCCGAGTTGCTGCGAACGGCGCCGAATTGACTCTTCACGGTCTTCATGTACACTCTCAGCTACGGCCGCTACATTTTCTTCACTGCGTGCTGGACATAGTCTATTCGGTCGAGATTTATCCAATAATAAATGCTGGGTCTCAAGATGGGTGATTGTGTTGCGAACAGTATGCTCAGTAGGCCGATTATGCAGACCATAAGTTGAGCTAAGCGCGCGAAACACATTCTTTACAGAACTTGAATTTTCGTAATAAAGTTGAATGATTTCTAAACGTTGTTAAGGCTTAAGTATTTATACGATGAAATGCCAAACAATATTGAACAAAAATGGTTTGACAGCTTAACACGACTCGCGCGTGATCCGTAAAAAAAAGGCTATTGAAATAGTACCTCTACCTTTATATATGTGAGTATGATCAATAAATAAAATTTATTTGACGATGCTCTTTCCACTTAGAAATATATCCAGCTTCAGCAGCAAAAAAATTTTAAATTTTTTTGAAAATAAACACTTGTTTCCGCATATCTATACGGGTATGGGTTAAAAAGCCGCTAGCACCAGCAAGAATTGCATCCGACGGATGTAAAATTCCGATGCACTGTGTTAGGAGCTGTTAGGTGGTAGCCGCACGAGAGGTGAATCACTCACCGTTTTCTGCAATCATTGGTAATAATCTTAATTTCCATTCCCTAACCGCCATCGTATTCTTGCTATTAATCCTAATGAAAAAGTTGGTTTTTGTTACAAATTAATAAGAGCAGTGGTGCACCAAAGCATCGTATTAGGGAGCCCCGAGCGTATGAGTGACTTATTTTCTTTTATTAATTTGTTGCCCATGTATAGGCATGTGTTATGTAATGGAAAGAATGCTTAATTAAAAAAATTTTACCCATAACTCTTACACACGAATAAGTTTTCTCAAATTCTAATTCGAAAGTGCCATTACAAATTAAACAGTAATACCAATATTACATTCTTACACTTCTTATAATTCATTGTATATGCATATTAGTGCATAAATTCAAATCAGTAGGCTAAGTATACCATCGAGCGAGTTAATGTATTAGGAGAAAGCGTGGTAACAAAACGCCTTTGCTAGAGCTAAGATAGCATAAAGCAACAGATAACAATTTGAACTATATTTACATCTTCTTCTTCTTATGAATTGCCGTAATGATTCGAAATAAAATTAATTGATTTTTTACCTTTTCTATAGAGAAAGTCTACGCAGAACTATTATAACACCACTTCCTCGAGGCTAAAGTAATAGTAATGGACACATCGCGAATTGTAACGAGAAACCAGCAAACATACCAGCTCCCAGAAGGGAATCGCAGCTAAAATGAACCAACGGAAATTCTACTCAAAAACCCATACAAGGAGGAACCGATCATAACAGCAAAACAACAGCAAACCGTTTTAGAAGTAATTGACAAGAACTTCTCTTCACAGAATACCATACAGGAAAGATGATGATCAAAATGAAGCTTATATCAACCAAGGATATCTAAAAGGGACTTGATGCGCGCATTTGGCTACCGCCTCTAGTGGAGCCAGACGTAAAACTACTCAGGTGCATCAAACAGTAGAACAACTATGTACCAGGTATAGATGACTGGCAACTTATAAAGGAGGAAAAGTCGAATAAATCTACCAGGCCGATACTAGTGGCCATTTGTGAGGAATGGATAGCGGTTCTATAGAAATCGGACAACCAAATCAGTTTCGGTATCGCAAATCAGGATGAAAATATTCCCAGGCGACAGAGTGACTGAGGAAGACGACAGGGCAATTGCAAAAGTGGTTATCAAAGAGAAAGCTTATGACGTCCAGATAAATATATGGCACTGGAAAAATCAGACATAATCTAGAAACTAAATAGTAGCAACTATATAACATCCCTTACCACTTAAAAAAAAAAGGATGATCCTTTTGTAATTATTTATTATACCCTCCATGTACATGAAATGGTATATCAACTTTGGTTTCAAATATGTATGTACCAGAAAGGGAAGAGATAGACCCACCGAAATATATACCGATCAGAATCCCGAGTTGAATTTATTTAGCCATGTCTGTCCTTCCGTCTGTCCATCTGTCTGTCAGAATGCAAACTAGTAACTAAATTTTTGAGATATTTCAACCTAATTTGGTAGAAAGAAGCACTTATACGTTTAAACGATCATTTGTCGGAACCGGCCAGATCGAATATACACCGCTATTTTCAGATGTGTGGTTTTGGCCAAAACTCAGTATTTAGGTACTGAAAATTATCGAAATCGGACTGCTATATCATATAGCCCCCATAGAACCGATTTGTTCTGATATGAGGTTTTGGGTAAAAAATCCGGCACAAAAGCATCTGGGTGCGTGAATTTGGTATTATGCATACATATTATGAATTCCATATTGGTAGTGAAAATCTTTAAATTCGGAATACTATATAGTAATTTCAGATATGATGATTTAGATCAAAAATCCTCTAAAAAAAAGCGTCTATAAGCGCGAAATGTGGTTTTCTGTAGACGTAAGTTCAAGTTGATATTGTCACTGAAAATTATCAAAATCGAGTTTTGTAATTTGCAATAAATTTGATATATTCATGGACAGTATAAGAACTTCGGCATGGCCGAAGACTGCCGTTCTTTCTCGTTTTCTCTTGCATTTCCTTCCTTTGCACGCATTCCACATCATACTAGCTCTTCTTTCGATATTCCTGACTACCAATGTGTTCCGGTCCACTGCTCCACTTTACTTAGTTTTTGACGAGTGGCGAGTAGGAAATTATTTAATTTTCTGTTGTGATTGCTGTTTTGAAACGACGAAACTACCAATTGTTTGCTGATGTGCGATTTTCGCACCGCAGAGGTGGATACGTATCGTAGCAGTTAAAAGGAATTGGTCTTCAGTATGTACATCGAAAACACTGGGAAAAGGGTGTCTTTACCCAAATAGTCCTTTTCTTGCCTTGCTCTTCCCAATTACGATTCCTTAATTCGTGGTCGTCATCAATGGCTGGGTCTTTCACCCATTCCATTTATATTGGAGAATTTTTTACGAGGCGGATTCTTACCCCAGCGCACGACTTTGGTGCGTTGAGGGATACGGTGCGTTGAGGGATACGGTTTAAATAACGAGCAGTTATTTAAAGACAATCTGCAACCTTAAAATTATTATCGTTGAAGCTTCTTTTTCTGTGGCTCAAGGCTATACACGAGTTAGTTTCTCACATTTCCAGGTTGCGCGACGGGGACGGGGATTGAACGTACAATAAATATGTATATTCTAAGTAGGTTTGATTGGTGCACAATATTTTTATAAATAATGCGGCTGCATACGGCTTCCTTGGAAGCAATAAACGCCAAGTATTTTATGCATATATACCAAATATCAAAAAAAAAAATGTGTATGTAGAAAGATCAATAATTTTATAAAATACTACTTTTATCTAGCTTGTTTAATATAAAATTATAAAAATTAAAAAAAATATTTAAAAAATTGATTTTTTACTAGAACAATCTTCAGTCCTCAGCTAAGCTAGCTATGAATAGCATATTCTTGTGTCTATTTATTTAATAAAAATTTTAAACTGGTGCACAACTAACCTTAAAAACGCACGATGGAATAAATATAAAATCATAAATATATAAATATACATATTATTTTAAACAATGCATTTAGTTTATAATTTTTCAGTTAAGATAAGAGATATAAAATAAAGTAACGACATACTATTATATGGGTATCAGAAGTTAAAGAAAGTTAATGTAAAAAACATTTTTTGGCGAAACCTTTGCTATTCTAATATTTTTCAGAATATATAATGATTTCTACTTACCATGATAGTACGCGTATCCCAAAATTAAATAATAAGATAAAGGATATGCAAAAAATAAAATATTTTTAGAGCATTTATTTTTATTGAAAACATTTTAATAAAAGTAAGTACAAGTTGCAGTATGTGTACTGAATTTAAATATGTAAAATTAAACTCATTTATTATACTTCTCTTGATATTTCTTGAAACGAAGGAATTCTTCGTAAATCTTTTTGAAGCTGGTTAGTTAATGAAGATCGGTGTTTGAATTTAGCGAATTTTAAAACTTGTTTTTCTCTAAGTTTCAAGAATAATTTCGGTGTTATTCCATCAAATTCTTGCTTAAATGGAAAAACTACTCAAGAAATGTTTTAGGTGGAGTTCAAATAAAAATGAGAAATGAAACTCAATTAATTACAAATGCACTCTGGTTCGTCTCATTCAGACCTTAACAAGTTTTTTGTTTAAACTAAGATTAAAAGATTTAGCACATTATACTTACACAGGATAAGCTATCACGATAATCCTTTGGCAGTAATGCTATTGGAGGAAAGTTATGAAACAATTAGACTCAAAAAACATCATCTCTGGATTTCCACTTTACAATTCAAAGAAGAAGCAAACATTCCAGAGATAACTGTTACATATTTAGTCGTAGTCAAAGAAGCAAACTCTTCACAGAAACCAATTTGAAGAATTTTCGTTCAATCTTTATAGATACTAATTAAATGTGTATGCATACAATACAAATTGATGGTGTTAACTTTTTTACCAATCGCTATGTCTCACCATGAATCAATGCCAATGTCGGGAGGCCAAGCAATGCGGTTGGGTTGTTGGAAATGGTGGTAAGTGGAAATTAATGTGTATAACTTGACGTGCATGTATTGAAACCAGTACCGCAAGCCGCACTTTGTAAGTACCAACAACAAGGAAATGGCAAAAAATCTACATGGTAGCAACAACTTGACGAACTAAACTGAGGCAACCACCCAGCAAACCGCGCGAGCAACCGCCTCACGAGCCAAACAATCACGCTTAATTAAACCAATTAATAAAAGTCAAGCAAAATAGGAAACATATACACATCCTCAAGCACACGTATCCCTGTGGGAAGCAATTAGTTATTAACTAGAAGCTAACCGGTATTCGTTTTTACACTAATTAGTTCCATCTTCTCCTGGAGCTATCATACATGTGTTAATTTTCTAATTCACCAAAAATAATTAGAAATTTGCCTGTAGCGATCTTCAATAGAGCGTAAAGGAAAATATATTTAACATACCTATGGAGCGCTATAAATTAACAAACCAGTGTACAAGAAATGTCAAACGTAAAAATAAAAACTTCACCATGTCGGATGAGATTATTTAGTCAACAATGAAGGGGAAAAGTGCAAAAATTATTTAATTTCAATCTGAGAAAAAACCGCGTACGATTAGTTTTCAATAATTAGTAATAAATTAGTATGCAGTAGATTGAAATACATGAAAAAGATACTTGCTTTAGATCTACAAAATTTCCTTTACTACCGAAACAGCCAATTTTCGCAACATTAACAGTTTTTGCAATTAACTCGTATTGAAGCGTATACGGCCAAAACAGATTAAAAGTTCGGGTTCGACAGGTCGAAAGGTCGAAAAACATGTGGATAGAACTGGTATGATTTCCTTTTTAAAGGACTGATTTTTATCTAGAATTTTTGTATACTAGTTTGGCTTTTCACTGCACGGATGTAATATATTCCCATGTACATGTGGGCAAAGTTACTCATTTCACAGTTTACAAAATATGAGCGTTTGTTCCATGACGCATGCTGCATGCCACACGCTATACGCCACATTCTCAATTGCATGTATCTACCGTAGAATGGGTGCCTGCTAGCAGTTTTATTTGTGCCACGCATGTTTTGTTTGGATTATTAAATACGTTGTGGTGAAAAATTGAATCTTTGTGCAGCTGCTGCCAAGCGTAACCGAAACCGACATCCAAAACACGAACGACGTGCAGACAAACGAAACAAGCAATTAAGGCGATGTCGAATGTATTAAATTGAATTTGGATAATGGAAAAGAAAGCTGCAGTGTAAAGAAATGTATAATTCATTTACATTGCGCTACGGTGGTTTGTATTTAGAAAGAAGTTCCTTTACAAGAACTGACAAGTGAGCAGCTGTGAATACGTGCGTTAAGTACCACACCTTTTGATTGAAAAATGAGTACAAGACCGTTGTGGTTGTTTCAAATATTTGCTGGTTATTGTGTGCATGTACCATATTCCTCATTTACAATCTTTGCTTTTAATTTCTCGCCTTACTGATCTTCTGCTTAATTTATTGCAAATTAATGCTTTTCAATGTGAGTTACCTTAAAATATTACAAAAAAAAAATTATATCTACTGAATTATATCTTTGGTTCGCTACACGCGTGTAATGTGTTTACCAATTTATACAAGATTGATAAATTAAATAAGTTACCTGTTTGGTAGACAATTAGTAATGGCTGTGGGAAGAGAGATGGAAATTCGATTTATAAAAATCGAGTGGAACATACATATACTGCGATGATGGTGACCACATTTAGCTCCTGTCATATGAAAGGTATATATATCCTTATTAGAAAATTATGTGCCTTGTGTTGGGTAGAATTATACTCTCATCAAATTTTTTAAGCTTTCCATGCTAACTTTTTGAGATTATTAAAACGAGCTCGTCCTAAAGCACCTAGTTCAAATATATGGAAATTTTTTATATGTACCAGTAACTGAGCTTTTGGCATACAAATAAAGTATTAAATGAAGATTTAGACTATGAAATGAGTTCCCGATTTAAGGTGTATGGATACATAGTGTTAAGAAATGCCACTGACATTTCTTTATGCTATTGAAATTATGGAAGAAGGAGTGATTAACGAGTAACGATGGTTTCGAAATCTATATATTACATATGTATTTATGAAGGATGAAGGACATAGTGATTTTCACCACAGGTTTGTTTTGCATAATCATACAATTTAAAAATTGTTTAAAAGAGCGTAAACGTATTTTGAATACTCGCACAAATTTAATTCTCTCAAATGACGCTTTTCTTAACGTTTCTGTAACACGTTCATTAGTTCGAGTCCAGCGCGCGAAAAGAAATTGAACTTCAAAAATATTTATGGTTCGATTAGGTTGCATTCTATTTTTCTGGGTTTTTTAGTTAAACTGTACTTCTGCTTCCATAGTGGTTGCAAGCTATCTGTTGGCGCGACTTAGGAGCTAAATGAAATTATTCTATTTGTAATACTGTTTAGTTGGCAACCATGTTAATTGTACTAAAGTTTGTAAATTTGCACTAATGTGGCAACGCTCTTCCGACTCGCCAAAAAATGACAGCTAGGAAAATTCGAGAATTAGCGGGGATTCGTGGCTGGCATATTGGAGAAGGAAGTTGGCGTTCACACAAAAGTGTAAGTATAAAATATTCTGTTCATTATGTACCAATTGTAATTGCTGTTTATTTAGGAAATAAAACAAATCATTCCACATTTCTCCATACACTTAAAATTTACTGCGTTGTATTATAATCGTTAAGTGGTTGGCCAGCCGCGAGTCAACACCTTTTATTTCACTTTTTGGTTGCACTTTGCATAAGTGGGCAAGCGGCAGCTAATACGTGCGCCGGCAAGAAATAGAAATTGTTAATTTACATAAAGCGGCAGCTAATATCTGCGCCGGCAAGAAATCGAAGGTTGGCAATTTATATGAGGCGGCAGCGGCTCGCCTGCAGAAGTGTTTTTTTTGGTGGCAGCGTTTCGGCTGGTTGAAAGGCGCTATTGGAATCATCAATACCATGCGGTTCGTTAGTATTTTTGTCAGTAAGCAACAGGTGCTATTAGAGGTAATCCGTTATTCCAAAGGCTGCGCAAACATATTTATGATCGAACAACTAGAGCAAAGGTATCACAAAGTTGGCAAAATTTGGTGTCAGGTGAGTATCTGTGAGAAAAGGTAACGGGGGTTGGTTCGTTTGTTCAGTTGAGGTACACATACATATATACATACGGTATGCGGACGGTAAAAATAACGGGAAGTATATATTGAGACAAAGACACTAAGTTGAACAAGCAACAAAGCTATTGCAAAGTTAAGGCGGATCGAAAATTATCGCAAAAGTATACCATAAAGCGAAAAGAAGCGGATTAAGGAATTGACTGATATTCGAATACATGCATATTTAATATACATCTGAATCGGCGTGCTATGGTATGGGTTTAAATAAATAGCGGAAAAAAATTTTAATTTGCTGGGTGCGGATTCAATTTACAATCGCATCCTGCAATCTACGTGGGCATGCCACAAACACGTTCTGGTAGAGGCAGCGCAACGGATGAGGAGAGCGAGTGGTTAGATGATATGAACCAAACAATCCAGCAACAACCGAGAGACGAGGGCGCAGGTCGACAAGCGGCCATGGAAGGGAGATTCAACAGGATGATGCAGCAGATGCAAGAGCTACAAGCTGAGTTAAGGCAGAGTCAGCAACAACATCTGACAGAGCTGTTAGCAGCCACATCTAGACCAGCTAGTAACGTCGGGGCCGATAGCGTTAATGAGTCATTGGTCGGTGTATTGACCGATCTGAGCAGAACCTTAGCAGACACGCGAGTACCACAAGAGCGTAAACTGTATGATTTGCCGGAGTTTGACGGGAAAGCGGAGGACTGGCCCATGTTTAAGGAGGCGTTTGCTATGACCACAGAGGAATACCGCTACAACGAACGGCAAAACATGATGCGTCTGTAGAAGGCTATCAAAGGGAAAGCCAGAGAGGTGGTGGAGTGCCTACTCATCCACAGCAGCAATGTGCCGCGCGTTATTGACACCCTCCAGGATCGCTTCGGCAGGCCAGAGCTACTGGTGAGAAGCCAGATTGCAAAAATACAAGGGGTATCTCCTATATCGGAAAGTCGCATAGAGCAGATTGTGCCGTTTGCTACCAAGGTACAAAACTTGTCATCTTTTTTACAATCAGCCAACTGTGACCATCATTTGTCGAACCCGACTCTCATGAATGAGCTGCTCTTGAAGTTACCAGTACAGTGGAGGATCGATTGGGCCAGACATGCAGCGACGATCGTACCGAGGCCAGATATTACTCATTTCAGCCAATGGATGCAAGATCTATCGAAGTTGGTGGCGACTGTTTGCGTAAGTACCAAGGTAGAGGCTAGGCCAAGCGGAAGGGCCGAGGGTCGGACCCGTTTTTTTCATACGCGTGACACAAGCAGTGGCAATCATGACGTAAGCAGTGTAAACCGTGATGTGAACGTGTGTGACATTTGCGATGGAAGGCACACAGAGAGTCGATGCAAGAAGTTCCTCGACATGCAGGTGGGTCAGCGATGGCGATGGTAGTATGACAAAAGAAGTTGTGTTTCTCAGAAGCGGTCACAGAGGTAACCACTGCAACGAGCAACACAAATGCAACATAAACTGGTGCGATCGAAAGCAGCACGTATTATTACATGACAGAGAGACAGAGCGGCCAAAAGTTCTTACCAGCTCCATAGTACCGAACCCAAGCTCTAGACTGTTGTACAAGATATTGCCGGTGAAGTTGTATGCACAAGGTCGAGTAATATATAGCTTTGCGTTGTTTGATGACGGTTCGGCTATAACGATGATGAATGCTGACTTGGCCAGACGACTCGGTCTCAGAGGGCAAAAGGAGAATTTAACGTTACAATGGTTCGGCAATGCAACGGTGACTGAGCAGTCCAGCAGGGTCGACGTACAAATATCAGGAACAGGCAGGTTTAACAACAAATTTTTATTGCGGAATGTAAGGACTGTAACGAACCTTCAGTTACCGGCACAGACACTTCAGCTTTTAGAGCTGCCGTATAAATATCGTCATCTACCGATTAATAGTTATAACGGAGCGGTCTCTGAATTGTTAGTGGGGCTGGATAATGCGCATCTAAGCATCTCAAGGAAGACGGTCGACGATGGCAGGAACGCCTACTCAGTGGCATTGACCAAGGTTGGTTGGATGGTTTACGGTGGAAGTGACCGAGATATTGGAGGTCAGCGCAAGTACGTTCATTTCGCCCAAGTCGACAGTAGCCTAGAGAGGATTGAGCGTTTGTGAGCGAATACGTGGTGAATGAGGATCTTGGTGTTCGGGAAGGCGCTCAGGTACGCGAAGCTTCAGACATAGCCAGAGCCAAACAGTTGCTGGAGAGTACGACCGTAAGAAAGGGGTCGCGTTTCTAGACAGGCTTGCTTTGGAAGAAGGACATAACAGAACTACCCAACAGTCGCAAAATGGCAGAAAATCGGTTGCTGAGTCTAGAGAAGAAATTTAGTCATAATAACGACCTTAGGGTAGCATATACACGCTCAATAAATGATTACGAAGCCAAAGGGTACTCCAGAAAGCTGACGGCGGTTGCGTCTCGTCTTCGATGCTGCAGCAAAAGTAAATGATGTTTTACTCAACTCGGTCCTCCTTAGTGGACCAGATCTAAATCAGCCGTTAGCAACAATTTTAATGAAATTTCGACAGAAGCTAGTAGGACTATGCGCCGATATCGTCGAAATGTTTCATCAAGTTAAGATTCGCACCGAGGATCAAGCTGCAACGCGATTTTTATGGAGAGCCGACCCTAGTAAAGATATAAGGTTTATGCCATGAACGTGATGACGTTTGGAGTGACCTGCTCTCCAAGTTCAGAACAATCTGTTAAAAATAAAAACGCAGAGGAGTTTAGAAGTCGGTTTCCAGCGGCAACGGAGGCCATAATTAATAATCACTACGTAGACGACTTCGTACACTGTCTCACCACGGAAGAAGAGGCTATGCGGGTCACGGAGCAGGTGGCGTATGTGCACAAGCAGGGCGGCTTTGAACTTAAAAGATTTGTATCCAACTCGAAGCGACTCACCGAGAAGATGAACTGCGATAAACCGCGCTCGTCAGATGTGAACCTCGATAGAGACAACGAAGGCATGTTCCAGAAATGGCTCGGACTACATTGGTACACAAACGCGGACGCTCTAAAGTTTGTGCTCTCATTTTCAAAAGTGGACCCTAAGCTGCAGGCCGGCGAAAGAAGACCAACTAAACGAGAAGTGCTGAGTGTTACAATGTCGGTGTTCGATCCATTTGGTATTGCCGCGGAGTACACCATGGCGGCAAAGCTTCTCTTGCAGTCAGCATGGCGTAAAGGTATATGGTGGGACGAGCATATTCCTGACGAGTTGTACGATGAATGGATAAGATGGCTGAAAGCAATCAAACGCTTGGAAGAGGTTAAGGTCCCGAGATGTTATGATCCATTTTTCGAAAAAGCACCTGTGGAGCTACACGTCTTTGCAGACGCGAGCGAAGTAGCGTATGCGGCGGTAGCATATTGGAGATTTCCAGTTGAAGGGATCATAAGGCATCCGTCGTATATTGCGGGAAAATCTAAATGCGCACCGTTGAAACTCACGTCGATACCACGTCTCGAGCTGCAGGCAGCAGTGTTGGCAACACGATTACGACAGAACATCCTCGCGTGTCACGACAAGATTCCAGAGAGAGTTGTTATGTGGAGTGATTCCAAGACGGTATTAGCCTGGATAAAGTCAGATCACAGGCGATACAAACCGTACGTGGCGCATCGGGTGAATGAATTTTTGGAAACAAGTGCTACCAACGAATGGCGATGGATTCCGACCGCATTAAATCCAGCTGACTGGGGAACACTTCCGAAGGCAAACAGAAAAGACTCGTCGTGGATTAGCGGGCCAGTGTTTTTACAGCAACCCGAGCACCTATGGCCGCAGCACGAGGTGAGCACCAACGCGACGGAGGAAATTCGAGCGAAATATGCAGTCTTGACAATAAACATCCACACCTCCATATTGGCAAGGTTTTCAACGTTTAGGCGATTGACGAGAGTAATTGGCTGGATCCTGAGACTCAAAAGCAACTGCGGGAGTAGCGCAGGTGAGAAGTGATATGAAGGGCTAAGCGCGGCTGAAATAAAGACAGCTGACGTAACTATATTTCGGGCGGTTCAAAGAGAGAGTCTTGCTGATGAATACCAGGCGTTAGTTGACGGAAACAACGTCGAACGGAACAGCTCGATAAGATTACTCACACCTGTGTTGAACAAAGAGGGACTAATGCGCGTCGGTGGACGCATAGATACTGCCAGTGCAATTTCCCATCATTCGCGACGGCCAATAATATTGCCGAAACGGCACCATATCACGGAGCTAGTAGTAGACCACTATCACACAGTTTGGAAGCACCACAACGAAGGCACGATAATTGCGGAGATACGGCGGCGATATTACATCCCAAGAATCAGAGCTGAGGTACGGCGCGCTGCAAAAAGGTGTCAAGTCTGCAGAAATGAAAAGGCTACGCCTAGTCCACCGCAAATGGGTCAACTGCCGGAAGATAGGCTCACGCCGTTTGTAAAGCCCTTTACGTACGTTGGCCTGGACTACATGGGCCCATTCAACGTGGCAATTGGAAGAAGAAGCGAGAAGCGCTGGATTGCGCTGTTTACGTGCCTTACAGTCCGCGCAGTTCATTTGGAGATTGCCAAGGACTTGTCCACTGATACTTGCCTGATGTGCATACGCAGTTTCATAAACCGCCGTGGAACGCCTGTATGCATCCGTTCAGATAATAGGACGAACTTCATCGGAGCTGACAAAGAGCTGAAGAAACAAAGAACCGACTTCGAAAATGGTAAAATATCTGATGTTCTAGCAAACAAAAATATTGAGTGGCTGATTAACTGCCCACTGAATCCGCATGCTGGTGGCTGCTGGGAGCGATTTGTACGGAGCGCAAAAAGAGCCATGGGACATGAGCTGAATAAAGAAAAGCCTCCAAGAGCATTGCCTGTATAGCCTCATGTGCGAAGCAGAAAACATAGTTAATTCCCGACCGTTGACGTATATACCGCTTAACGAACCGACTGACGAACCGCTAACCCCTAATCATCTTCTCTTAGGTGCCCCGAACTCCGAACAAACGCCACATCCGCATGAAGAGGAAATGATTGCGACCAGGAAGCAATGGTATAAAGTCCAGCAGATGCAGCACAGATTCTGGAAGATGTGGCTGGATCAATACCTGCCCGACTTGACGTGGCGAACCAAGTGGTACGGCAAAGTAAATCCTCTAGCCGTTGGCGACGTCGTCCTTATCTGCGACAAAAACATGCATCGTTCAAAGTGGCCGATGGGGCGAATAGTAGAAGTGTTCCCGGGTACCGATGGGCAAGTCAGAGCAGCGCAAGTAAAAACTAGTGATGGCGTGTACAAACGACCAGCATGCATATTGGCCCGGCTAGATATTGGTGAATCTGGTCAGATCCACGGAGGCGGGGATGTTGGCGCGAATTAGGAGCTAAATGAAATTATTCTATTTGTAATACTGTTTAGTTGGCAACCATTTTAATTGTACTAACGTTTGTAAATTTGCACTAATGTGGCAACGCTCTTCCGACTCGCCAAAAAATGACAGCTAGGAAAATTCCAGAATTAGCGGGGATTCGTGGCTGGCATATTGGAGAAGGAAGTTGGCGTTCACACAAAAGTGTAAGTTTAAAATATTCTGTTCATTATGTACCAATTGTAATCGCTGTTTATTTAGGAAATAAAACAAATCATTCCACATTTCTCCATACACTTAAAATTTACTGCGTTACATTATAATCGTTAAGTGGTTGGCCAGCCGCGAGTCAACACTATCCTTATTAGTTTTTTGTATTTATGCGTAAGCGTAAATAAAAGTAGTGACGTTTGACTTACTTCGAGGCTTTCAGTAGTGAAAAATATATAACAAGAATTTTAATATTAGGTCTTAATTGAAGCTTAATGTTAATTTTTCATAATTTATTACGTATTACCTCCTTAACCATACTAATTATAATATCTAAAATGAAAAAATACAGAAAATCACAACAACAATTGTTCGAATCTGCTTAAGGAGTAAATGACACATACATATAGTATATATCTGAATTGGACAATTTTGTATGTGAGACTAGATTTATATATATATTTTTATATCATATTATAAAATTGAAAAATCTATTATTTAAGTTATATAATTAGCTGCGGTATTCTAACCAACTTATAGTGAGCGTATGTAATAATAATATGCATGTACATATAAATATGAGTGTTTATATTATTGTAACATAGTTAAACAAATTAAAAGCCATGTAACTTTTTGTTAAAGCAGAAAGTATAAACAATATATCGAAGCATTTTGTTTTATTTTAACTTTTGTTAGTAAACCAGCTAAACCAAAAATTAACACTCAAAAACTTATCAAATGAACAGACAAAGGTATATATATATGTTGCAA
The DNA here is from genome assembly GCA_030068015.2 of Neoceratitis asiatica. NCBI lineage: Eukaryota > Metazoa > Arthropoda > Insecta > Diptera > Tephritidae > Neoceratitis > Neoceratitis asiatica. Next base: position 84,222,668 of record CM061524.1, read on the forward strand.
TATATGTATACCTTATGTATGCATCTACGTGAAATTTATGCAAAATAAACACACAACTCCTCACACACCCATATGTACATATGTAAATATATACACCAATATTCAAACTTAGTTTCAACTAAATTATGCAGCTGCTCAATTAGAGACACTCGTTTGCGAGCAGTGCGCTAGAGGTGTTAAGTTACGCGTACGCGTGCGAGTAGGTGTGGAAATGTGCGCGTGAGTGTGCTTGCACATGACATTTAATGATCTTAACCGCTTTGCATAGTTAATATTTTGAGTTTGAGGTTTTGAAGAAAAAACAGCACCACTTTCCACAAATTGAACCGCAAATACAAACAAAAACATTGTTTTCATAACACGTCACTCACAAATCGATATCCATACATATGTATGCTTGTATGCCCAATAAACATAACAACTGCGTTTTCATTTGGGTTGGTTGCGAGAAGCGGAAGATCCCTTCAGCTGAGTACAACAAAATTTCAAATGTTATATCGACCTACTGATTTTATTAAACCCCTGATTAGTTGAATAAATCATTTCTTATCTTGACATCCAACTGGATGGCAGGAGAATAATGGTGATATCTACAGAGAAACAAGTAAATAATGTTACTTCCAAGTATTTTTTATTTTTTAAAACTTTTATACTGCTTGTAGGTTTTAAACGCCTTGGGATTAAACTGTAAGCTATCAACGTCGTGTTGGGGACCAATGGGGGATAGCCATGAGCGTATTTGATGCAATCCGATTGAAATCTAAAAGAAAGCTTCGCTTCATCAAACTCACTATTTGCTTGGAGCTCCTCGAAAGTGCCTACAGTCATGCAGCGTAGTTTAGAAAGTGGAAACTATAACATTTTATTGATTGGTAAACTTTGTAATCCATTGCAGCTTTTTTATAAAAAATATTGCTATCACGAATTTATTTGTTTTTGTCGCCCGCATTTATGTTTTTCGCATATATTGATGTCTTGTTTAATTTGGTTCCACCTTTTTCTTCATGTTAATAAAAAGTAAATGTGACGACTATCGTTATAGATGAGTTACAGAATCACACTTTCGTTAGTGCAAGCGACAAAATTCGTTAGTTAACGACTCGGAAAATCATATCGACAAAAGTTACAAAATTCCACCACAGATGTCCGATGGATCACTATTGATCAACGAATTCTCACATTGCTAGTTTTTGAATCGCTTATTACTCTAATCTTTCGAGTAGTTAAGAACTCAATCAAAGAATCCGCGCAAAACTTATTTTGAACAAAATATCTATTGAAAATGTATTGCAATTCTACATTCACCAAGCCTTCTTTAAATAAATAATTTTTTGAAATAATCAAGGTTTTAGAAATTTCATTAAAACAGATGTTTTTTTAGAAGGCTTTACTAAAATGAAATAGAAATTAAGCAACTGGTTTTGATTCTATGAAACTAAATATATTATAGCCGTCTTCGATTCGCCAACACTTAGAGAGTAGTGAGTCGATCAAGCAAAAATTTTGTTAAACACTACAAAAACAGAATATTTCAGAAAACAAAATGCAAATCAATGGACAACCAACGACTAGATTTAGTTAGAAAAATTTTAATAATAAGTAACGTAGGGTGTGTAGAGGATGTTATATTGGTTAGTGTGCAGTGTTGGTGTAGGGTCTCGTCATTTTGTGGAGACGATGACGAGTTCAACGAAAACGTGCACATTGTCGGAAGTGGTTGGCTTTAAGGTGTGTTTATTGGAATTAAGCATACTGTTTTCAAATATCTCCTACATCTCCTCCACGTAAGAGAATTTCTTGGAGATTCCCCTTCCTGTTCGTGTTGTGTTTTACAGACTTTTACTTTGATAGAAAAGACCGTAATTTATTCTCCAGCGCAATCTTGGATGTTGACGGATCCTAATTGAAACCCTTATAAATTTTCCACTAAATCAAAAAAGTGTTTAACTTACAGTCATTCCTGCGCCATATATGTACATTTTGTTACTTCTTTGGTGGTGGTATTCTTACTTCCGTACCATGTAACATTTTAGCAATTCTTTTGTTTCCAGCATCGTTACCACCTTACGTGTTCCGTAAAAAACGTTTTGTTGGTTTAGACTTCGAAAGAACCAAAAAAACTGCCTGCCATTTTCAATATGAAATTTGTTTATTTTATTGTTTGACAGCAATCGCATTTGAACATTTCATGATAGTAACACTGGGATAAAATCTGTAAACAAAACTCGGCAACACTTCAGCTAAGCGGGAATACCAATATAATGAGGTATAACAATACTCTCTTCTGTTCAATTCAACTGGGTAACTTTGTTGAGCAGAGAAGTAGTGAATTGAAGACGGCTTACATACGAAACAAGCCAAAAAATATATGGTACAATATCTCTTCGTCTCTTGTGTTAATGGCCATATACATATATCCTTATATATGAATTTAGCTGTGTCTCTTTTTCCCATGGAAATAATGTAAATGTTGTAAATTTAGAGCATTGTAAAATTTTAATATCTTCGTTTTGCATCAGATTTTTTAACTCAAAAGAGATTTCATAAATTAACATAAAGGTTTAAAGGGATAAACTCAAATATCCTCAAAATACATACATAACACCACACATACATACACATACATTAATACGCACCGCTCATAGTCAACAAAATGTATGCATCTTAAACAATGCTGACAACAATAAAAGTCGTATCAGACAGCAACAAAAACAGTAAAAATACTGCATAAATTATTACATATATAATCAGACGCAACCAAACCGACAACAATTAAAAACTTCTAAGCAATAATCTCAACTTCTAACTTGAGGCAGAAAACCACATACTGTTATATCGAAGCATTCGTTACATAGTCACTATACTTATTTATACAAATATGTGTGTGTCTAATTGCCAAATTACCTCTCGCGAGTAGTGAGAGTTAGCATAATCAGTCAATCCAGCTTGTCATATTCAATAACGCTCAAACTGTTGACTGTTAAACAATGTGTGAAGTGGGAGAAAATAAAAAATTTACCACTAGCCCATTTAGATATATATGTATATACATATATATACATAACCCATGTACATACATATACAGTGGCGGACAAAAGTATACATACACCCCCCGTTTTCGTTGAATTGAAAGTCCAAAAAGTTTATTGGAAAATTTAACGATGCAGTTTAATTCAACTATTTTCCCTTATTATAAAAAACCAACAAAAATAAGCTTTTAACATAAATTAGTAAAGCTATGACAAAAAAGCGTAAAACCAACATTGATAAAAGTCCACATACAGTACATACATAACTTGTCTTAGCGCAAAAACTTTGGTTAAAATCAGATAACATGATCTTTTCAGTATTTAGTTGGTCCATCGTTCGCATCAATAACAGCTTGAAACCGATGTAACATCGAAGGTACTAAATTTGTCAATTCAGATTAGATTCCAACAATGACTTATATTTGAACCGATCCATATTACCCTCAATAAAAACAAGCTTTCCAACTCCAGATGCCGCAACCGCTCCCCAAACCATTACGTTGCCGCCACCATACTATATTTTTAATATATTGAACTTCGATTCGTCTGTAAACAAGACTTTTTGTCAGAAATCCATTCCCTCGTCTATATGTACTTTAGCAAACTCCAAGCGAAGATTACGATTTTTTTCGAAAAAATGAAGGTGAAGGTACGTGACGTTCTACTGTGAAAGCCATTATCGTTCAGAACTCTTCGAATTGTTCTTGGATAGACACACTTTCTTGATGAGTTTGCGATGTTTTCGGCTAATTTTGGAGCAGTAACTTTAGGATCATCATTCACTTCCTTCAAAATAAAACTGATATCTCTTCGAGTTAGTTTCTTCGGGCGGCCAGCACGCGGGTTTTTTCGGTGGATTCATTTTTTCAAAGTTTTTTACAATGATCTGTACCTTTGGTGGACTTATGTTTAAATTTTTTAAATTTCACCATACGATTTCTTCTCTTCCCTGAGCTGAATAACCATGATCCTTAAATCAATGGATATTTCGTTTCGCGGAGCCGTTGATGATGCTAATGCGTTCAAACCACAGCTAAATTCAATACTAGCAAATTATAAAACAAAATTAAGAAAAAAATAGTGAGAAACTGCCATAACAACACAGCATATCGACATAAATGCTAGTAAACCCGTGGTGTATGTAGACTTTTGTCAAGGATATTTTTGTGTTTTTTCACCATAATTGTTTTATTTTGCGTCAGAGAATGGATTTGTTTTAATACATGTGATTAAAAAAGTATTTAAAATAAAACTGTGTACCTACATTTTTCAGCAAAATGACAGTACTTTCTGTACAACGAATACAGGCGGTGTATATAGACTTTTGGCCGCCACAGCGTATAAACGTTATGTTGGTTTATGTACGCCTCAAAAACACAAAAAGGTTCTACACCGATTGAGCTGAAATTTTAGCATGATATATAATCTGCTTCAACGATTGTTTTTATCTAATTTTTGCATTAGTCACATATCCGTAGGAGGTGGACCTGAGACTCACCTATTCGAAAATATCATATTAATGGTTTGATTTGCTTGACATTTGGTACTTTGGTAGCTTTTTACTTAGATTATCAGGAACACCACTTTTCTCTCCGGGAAGTGTACCGTGGACCGACCTATTCGAAATCTTATTTATGGTTTGATTAAAGCGAATAATGATTTTCAGGTTGTGGACCGATTTAATTGAGTAAAAATTGATTTATGCTTCGGTTTGGTTAAAATATTAGATGATACGTCTAAATGGACAATGGATCAGGAAAAAAGTTCAATTTAATTGAAATATTTTTTTACGGGAAAGGGATTACCGACAGACACAAAATTTATGATAATTTGGATATAAGATTTTAAGTAGTGAATTAGCTAAACGCACTTACAATTACGTAGCTAGATCAAAATTACAAAATAATAAAAATTTTCAAATTTTGATTCAGATGTTGCTTAATTAGAATGACCCTTTGCAACATCAATTAGAATAAGGAATTTGAAGAAAATGCAGAAAGCCACAACAACATGTGACCGAGTCAGCTAGTACGAATAGATGGTGCAATATTATTTATGTTAAAAATTATCAACTTTTTCCCCAGCAGTAAGTTAGGTCTTTGTAGGATTAAGCAATGTACTTTACTTACAAGTAGTTCTATATAGTTTTAAAAAAGAAAAAGTACGATGCTTTTGGGTTTAAAATTTGGGTTCAAAAATGTACGAGTTTTTAGTTTATATATTTTTAATTGTGGTCGCTATATTCGGATATATGAAAAAATATTTATTCGATGCCAACCACACATACCTAAATTGAAAATAAAAAGCCGTGAAAGAAATTTTCAGTATTTGCTTAGTAAAAATCCAAACCAAATTTGGCCTTTTTATACCTTTCATGTACATATACCTTAGGTCCGAAGAATAGAAGTACAAAAAGTAGAAGAGAATGATCCACCAAAATTTATACCGATCGTATCAGAAGGAAGAACTGAGTTGATATAGACATGCTTGTCTGTCCGTCAGTTTGAACGCAACCTAGTCCGTCAGTTTTTAAGATATTTCAGCCAAAATCGATAGCCAAATGAAATGGTACATTTATACGTACATTTTTGGGCCAGATCGGACCACTATAGCCTTTACTCGACCGATTGTTCATATTTGAAACATTGTGCCGTAAATCTCATATAAGGAATTTGGCACTATAGACATATGCAATGAAAGAATTGGTGCTGAAAATCATCGAAATCGGTAGAATATGTCATATAGTTTCCATACAACCGATTTTTTCAGATATGAAGTTTTGTGTTAACAATCCGTCAAACAAAAATCTAGAAGCTTGAGATTTGGTAATTTATGTAACACACATATAATGAACTGGACGTTGGTATTCAAAATCATCGAAATCAGAAAACTATATATTATAGCCTCTATATAAACGATTTATTCAGATATGAGGCTTTGCCTCATATTGTTACGCTATAAGTATTTTCTAAGGTCTTTATTTAAAGTTTTAGTTTGTTTAACTTTTTTATATTTTGTAATTAAGTATCTAAATAAAATAAATTATTAAATTACTACTACTTCAACTACCACTATTAATATATATAATTGGCACTTTTTAACCACTGAAGCAAATCCCCATCAAATTTGTGGTGTATTAATACTTTTCCAACCAAAAGAGAGCATACTATTTATTTTAAGCCGCTTCTGAAAGGCTAAAGAATTTTTGTGAGGAGCACTTATTTCATGTCAGAATATCTTGTTTTGATATTTCCTGCCGAGCAGCGACCGCAATTCGAAAAAAATATTTTCAGTAATTTTTTGATGTTGATCTGACCAGGGCTCGAGCCTTGGCCTTCCGAATAGTTTTAAGCACTGGTAATGACTCGGCTATTGTGACTACAAACAAATATATTTACAGATATTTAAGCTGCGCTCTTCGCTTTCTGTATATGACCGGAATTTATTCGTATTTTGCAATAATATTTCTTTTACTCGTACTTACGTTTTATTTATTTTTCTGTGACCACAAAACTTCTATGGCCCTTGCTTCGCGAGATCCCAAATGAAATTTAAGTTAATGCCGTTGAAATGGATTTTTTAATGCGTTTCGTGTAAAAGTCGTCAGTCGAAAGGCAAGTAAATAAAATATGGCAAGAAAGGAAAGCAAAAAACTTATATTTTATTGGAGCAGGCAAGCAGAAAAAATATATAGATAAAGAACTGAATATATATTAAAAATAAATTAAACGATGAAAAATAAAATTTTAAAGGATGCTCATAGTGAAAGAAGTGTGAGATTCAAAAATGAGAAAAGTGCAAAACACAAATTGAGAATATACGCAACACTTCATTAAAAATTAAGAAAATAATATATACATACATACAATGATAATTTTTCAATACTTGTACATGTATTTATAATGGGTATTTTAAAAATACTAAACATTTCTACTTTTATAGTTGTCGAAATATAAAGAAAATTAAAAAAAGCATTACCAATAGAGCAAGAACTATTTTTTATGTTGGTATGTATGGATGCCATATGAAACCTATTTTGCCTACATAACATTTGCAAAGATTTAAAATTCAATAATGAGACTAAGTTTATAGATTACATAAATGGTTGATAGCACAAAGAGCGTAGTATTGAGGGAAACTTTAGGGTAAGTTCATATTAAAAAACTATAACTTCTTTGAGCAGGAAAAATTAGTTAAGGGATTACTCAATGAGCCTCGGAGCATGATATGATATTATTATTTTTAGTTGCTACTTTTCTACTTTGAGTCAAAGAGATGAGAAGAACACAAATTACACTTCGGTCAAAGTGGAAAGGCAATCTCCTTTTTTTAATAAAATGAAAGACGTAAACCAACAGTAGCAGCAACGTCCTTACCAAGTGCATAGAGTATTCTATTGGAGAATTCATAATTACTAAAATTACTTAGAAACTTAACGTGATTCCCCATATGCATTGCTAATCTTCTAATTCATCCACACGTTTACACAACCACGTGTACATGTATGTACATGTGCACGTACAGAACAGTTGTAAGCATTTAATTCTAAGAAATATATTCACTTGCAACTCTGTATGCATATTTGAATTCAGCGAATATAAACAGACTTACATTTTATTTCAAGATTTGCATATATGTATATAGTGCATGCCTGTATACGAATATATACTATATATATACATATGTAATGAAATTATGAATATATGTATGTATGTAAAGCATTTGTGCAAAATTTCCAGGCTAGTATAATTTCCCAGGACACTTGAAAGCGCACATACAAAAATGCGCAACCATTTTATATGTGCTCAAGTATATGCACATATAACTGAGTTAGAGCAATAATGATAACACATTTGAAAGAATTTTTGTACCTTTTTGAAATTACTTACGCAGAATTTACGGACAAAGAAAGTCTGGCATTCGACATCATTCTCTATAATTATGAAGTTTACAAAAACGTTATTCTCTTAAGCAGTTAGATTATTGGCATATTTTAAATATTTAATATTTAATTCAACAACGGGAATGTGGTCTGTTTCAATTAACAAGCCGTAAGTGAAATGAAATTACAATATATCACTTGCCTGTGTGTGTGTGTAAAGAAACTCAAAAACAAGTGTTACAACTTTTGCAGCAAAATGTAGTTACTCAAAGCAGGAAGTGCATCCGACAATTCATAAAAATAAAAGTTGAACAAACATTTACATATGTACTTATGGTTGTAGATGTGCAGTAAAGATAAAAATAGTCAACAGGAGTAAAAGAAAGACTGAGATGATAAAGTAAGGCGGCAAAGGCGCTTAAGGAATTCCCAAATTACAGTTGTAAATTTGTGGACGAATTGCATACGGAGCAGCGTGCAACGCCCAGAAGATTTCGCATTACATGTAAAGAGGAATTCGAGTAGGCACGGTTATAATGTAATGCACATTGCATTTACATATTCTTACATATACATATGTCTATGTGAGTGCTTATAGGCTGGAAAATAGTTACGAACAAGAATTAAAATATTTGTTTGCGTAAAAAAATGTAAATGGGTGATATATTTCTTGTTTCTTATATGCGTACGTTTGTGCATGCTGGCAACTGTTCAGCGATCTTCCTGCTACAACGACGACTGTGGCTGTTGATGACATGCAGCAGAACGTACCACAATTACAATTTTTATTTAATTTTTTCATATTTCATATTACTGTGTGCTTTTGTACATGCAACTATTACCATATTGCCGACAGCTATTTTGTTGTTGTTGTTTTCTCAACAAAAGTGGGTTAATTTCTGGTGTAATCGCAACGCCTTTGGGTGTGTTGCTGAAACACTCATAGTATCTCACACTTTGCCTTACTCGCGGCTATGTAATCAGCACGCCCGTCTCTCCAAACCCTCGGCAAAACCCAATGGGTTGTTGCAGCATCCGCATAATTCACTCTTTCAAAATATCTTCCACGCCCGCACAAAGTTGAGATACACACAAGTATTGTAAGTATGGGTAATAACAAAAAGTTTTTGTGCAACTAAAGAGCCATCCTATCGAAAGGAAGCGGAAAAGTGTTGTGTGTATAAAGCTATTGTATTTACGAAACTGGATGGTTGCAAAATGCAAACTTCTGGTGCCACGACACGACTTCGGTAATGTCTGGACACTTGCTATAGTTCTCGGTTTTTTCTTTGTAATTGTTGTTGCCGCTGTTGCTTTTACTGTTGTCTACTGTCTTTGACATTTTATGTTGTTATCTGCGAATGGCCGTTCGTCTTTTCGTTGGCCACAAGTGTTGGTGGCAAGTGGCACTCATATTTAGTTGCTCTCTTATTATTTGCCTATGAATGGTTTCTATTGCTGGATTTGTGTTACTACAGCTAAATTTGCATCTACACGAACATCCAACAGGGAAAACCCAATAAACTTGCCAATAGCAGTAGTAGTTTTTGAAGTAGAATTTAAGAGATAAAGTCAGAAAGGCTCAGGGTAAACTGTATAAAAAAACAAAACTCGCTTAAAAGCTATTAATTGCCAATCGGCATTATAATCGCTTAAGATACACCACATGGTTCCATTTCTTTATAATCTTCTAATAAAGTAAATATCGTGCTTCATAGCTTATTTTCCATTACAATGGGTAGATGTTTTAACTGCCTTGAACTGTTGCAGAGGCAAACAGTTATTGTTATGTTTGATGTTAGCCATTAATATAGCAAACGGATGGAATTTGGACTACTTTAAGAACACAAACTATTTTACTTCCACTATCTTAGTCTGAGAAGAGTGTACGCATAGGGTGCATTTCTTTCGGCTTTAAACACAGCGTCATTTCTCTAACAACATCAACTAAAATATAGATAAGAAGATCACTAGCGTGTGAGCCTAAGCAAGAATGCAAGCGCATAAGAATATATATATATATAGAGGGTGTTTTTTATAGAGGTATAGAACTTTAAGTTGCAATAAAACAACGATGGATTATTCGACTGACATGAATTTTATTTATCCGAAAGATAATCTTGAGGCATTTCATTTTAAATATGATTTCTGGCATATGACCGCCACGGCTGGCGCGGATGTAGTCCAATCTGGACGTCAAATTTTCGATGACTTTTTCCAACATTTGTGGCCGTATATCGGCAATAACACGGCGAATGTTGTCTTCCAAATGGTCAAGCGTTTGTGGCTTATCCGCATAGACCAATGACTTTACATAGCCCCACAGAAAGTAGTCTAGCGGTGTTAAATCACAAGATCTTGGAGGCCAATTCACAGGTCCAAAACGTGAAATTAGGCGGTCACCAAACGTGTCTTTCAATAAATCTATTGTGGCACGAGCTGTGTGACATGTTGCGCCGTCTTGTTGAAACCACATCTCCTGGACATCATGGTTATTCAATTCAGGAATGAAAAAGTTATTAATCATGGCTCTATACCGATCACCATTGACTGTAACGTTCTGTCCACCATCGTTTTTGAAAAAGTACGGATCAATGATTCCACCAGCCCATAAAGCGCACCAAACAGTCAGTTTTTCTGGATGTAACGGTGTTTCAGCATACACTTGAGGATTATCTTCACTCCAAATGCGGCAGTTTTGTTGTTGACGTAGCCATTCAACCAGAAGTGCGCTTCATCGCTAAACAAAATTCGCTTATGAAAATCGGGAACAACGGTAATCTCGTTTTAGGCCCATTCGAAGAATCTACGCCTTACTTGATGATCGTGACTCTATTCATGATGAATTGCCAAACCAAACTGAGAATAAATCACTTCACAGCTGTTAAATCGGTCACCATCTTGAAAAGTAATGCCAACTTAAAGTTCTATACCTCTATAAAAAACACCCTTTATATATATATATTTATATGTAATTTCTAAAAAATTATTTGTTCATGAGTTGTTTGAATACTTGCGTTAGAAATTTTACGTTGTTTTAACTTCAGAAGACATTTTGGATATGTGTGATAGTTTCAAAATTGTCTATTACCAAAACTTACAATCATGTATGCATTACGACAAAATTAAATTCCCTGTTACTAAATGTAGGTGACTTGTTTCTTTTGAAGATTATCCGTACATAGTATTTCTTGCTTCTATGATGCTGGTAATGCAAAGCTCTACCCATGGGCCGTTTTTTAAGCAGTAGTTTAAATCACTGAAAAAACAGAGTCGGTTGGTCCGTGTGCTCTATCCAACTAAAAGTCTATTCATTTTTTCTGTACGCCATCAATGCTTCTTTGAAAGAAAAAAAACTGATATATCTACTAGCTTAATAAATAAGAATTCTCTAATTATCCGAATAACAAATGATTTTTGCATTGCAAAAGCTAACATATATTTGTATAACCATACATTCAATACGAAATTCGATAAATTACTGTGCACAAAATTACGTAATTCGAACCTCCTATTTATTTTTTCTAAGCACCTTTCCTCCACCAATTATCAATTTCCTTTCACACTAAATTTTCAAATTTTAAACACATGGAAAAAATACCAAATTAACTTGATCTGATAAGGAAATTACCGTCAATTTGTTTGTCTTTTTATTCTAGTAAAAAAAAACTAAGGACAAGGTAATGTAATTTTATATTATTGTGCGTAGTTATTATGTACATAAACGAAATACGCATGTATGGCTGTAATTTACGAAGAAATATCAACTCACTAACAGTATTCCTCAGAGAGTCTTTTATTAAATCGATGTATTTTATGTACACAGGACTACATTACCATTCTCAGTACAGGCGTATCCGCAGTTAAGCTAGCCACTCAAGGCAAAATCTTTACAATAATATTGTATACTTTTTCAATACTTTTGACCTTTCTCTTTCCTATCAAATCAGCATCGCAAGTATATATATATATAAATTCATGTGATTCTTTAAAAGGAATATTTGTTGTGAACAAAAAAAAAAGTTGCTTCAAGCAAAGATATAAACGGATGCTGCTGGCCTGGTAATGACACTGTGATTATGTACACACATATGTATGCACACCTCACTGTGGGCCATCGCACATAGCTAATATTAAACTTGTAAATATAAATGTTGGTATTTATAATTGTATACCTATATGGATGAGTAAAACTATGCGGGAAAAGGCAGGAGCGGCATGCTTTCAACTAGTTGCGGAAGATCAGTAACATTGTTTGTCAAATGTATGCGCATATAAACATATACATATGTATATACTCGTATATATTGTGTGAAATGTGTAGAGTACAGCTTCCGGCACATTTCACTGGTGTGTCGTTGTTACCGACAGTTGATGACTAGAAGCGGCTTTTAGTGTGGTAATAATATAAACCTGGTGGCAAAGTAGTACTAAGTATACAACACTATACTCTTATTTGCGCTAGTTGAAGGTAAATGAAAGCAGAAAGAAGCCTGAGTGTATTTAATCCTATATACATATGTTCTGAAGCCTAAATAGATATCTTCAACTAAGGACGCTTATTTAGAGCAAATAATTTAATTAAGTCAAATAGAGAAGTTTTTTAAGTTTGCGTTTTTGGTTTGAAATAGTATGAAGAAAAATTTGCTACTCGATAAATAACGTTGTTTTTTTATAGCTTCGAAATAAAAGAAATAACCATTATATTACCATATTTACCATTTTGTCGATGATCTTTTGCCATCTTTCAGTACGTTGAAAGAAAAGTAGACTTGGCCTGTACTTTTTTATATCTAAATAGTATTTTAAAATTTCCCACTAATTTTAAATATCTGTACTAATAGTGATGACCATGATAGGATCTAAATCAAGATACAATTTTCCAAAGCATTCATAAGTTTACAACAGCAGACTTTGGTAGTTAACAGCAACAGGATTATCCCACCTATAGATTTATATATATATTTAAGTATTATCTAAAGAAACAATGCAATCCAAAATAGATAGCTCACAGTTCCCGCGGGGATATGAACGAATATTTATGTTCCAGCGGTTGTGATTTCTCTAAAGCACATATTAATGAAATGAAAATGGCAAGTACATTGCAGTAAAGTGCGTATCGAGCATATCCATGCATTCGCTATTGCCAACAAATAGTCGCTGCAATGGTATTGATTTTCAATTCTTTCCATTTGCACTTTCACGCTGAGCGGTAGCTGAGTTTAGCTTTACTACACTACAGCAGACATTTTTATTGTTGCTAGCGTTGTGCCAGTTGCACGTGCCGTTAAGTATTTTATTATTCCGCTGCAATATTGGAGTGCAACAATTTTTGCTTTTTAGTGAAATAATCAACCGACATTATGTCATACGTGGTGCGAGTAACTATATGACACGGAAAAGTGCAGTGCAATGTTTGAAAGATGAAAGCGGAAATGTTAGAGTAACGACATACTTGCAATACTTTCACCGTCGCCGCAACACCTGCTGCGCTCTATCAGCCAATATTCGTAAGTACACGTATAACGAGCATATTTTTGTGTAAGAGTTGGTAATGGAGTAAGCGCTGGAATTCATTTGCTCTACAATAAAACAAAGCTTTTTGAAAAAAATAAAGGAATAAGCAATAAAAACCCGTCATCATCATCATTCAGAAAGTTTCACAGCAGTGGCAAGTCATTTGCGCTGCATGCGGCCGTTGAAAATGTGGCAACACCACCGCACACAGCGTTAATTCAACCACATATCGTGTCAATGTGGTTATTATTATTGTTCCCACTGTTATTGCTGGCACTACTGCTGCATCGTTTAACCGCACTTTGAGTATGTGCGCAATTATATTAAATTATTCGGTACGAACTTTATAATAATTAAAGTTTATTATTTTGAGTTACTTGGAAAAGTCAATTAATTATTTTGTTAAAGAATCAGAAAAAAATAACTTTATAACCTAAATCTAAATCCTTTTGAGTTACGTGCGCGATGAGGTGACCCTGTTAATCTAAATAAACATTACAGAAGGTGTCGAAGATGCAGGGTGCTACACCTTTCCGTGCCCATTGGATGGTTTGCAGTCAGGGAAGTGCAATTTTTTTCGAACGAAGCCTCGCGTATACCGGTCTATCTTAGGGATTAACTGCAACTTGCAACTATAAAGCCTGTCTAAACGAAATATATATTACTAGACAATGTGTTATTTATTCCAAAAGAAGGGAGGGCCAATAATTTAAATGCTTAAGGACTTTAGGCCTATTAGCCTAATTTAATGGCAAAGGTGTAGTTGTATTGAAGAGGAGATTGCCTTCAAAGAATATACACTCGGTAGCTTTTTGCACATTGATGGCAGTTTTAACAACGTACTACCAGATTCAGTAATAAACGCCTTTCAGCGCCTTGAACAGACCATGGTGAACATGGAAGAGTCCAGCTATCCTTGGAAATAGGACGATCTCCGCTGAGTTGAGTAGTGCGTCGGCCACAAGAAGCTCTCCCCACTGTCTTCCATCGACTCCCACGAAAGCACTAAAACTCTTTTATACTTTCGTCCGCCAGATGTCTATGCTAAATTTCAAGCGAGATGCAACGCAGCTAGACTGAACGCAACACATCCTTGGGGAGACCGATGGTACTTCCATATTTTATCTTCCTTACAAATTACGGAATCCGTTTTTTCTCAAGAACCCCTTAGAGGAACGTAGGAAGATTTTAATATCCTAGATCCAGAAGCCATTTTTACAGATGGGTCAATACTCAATGGTAGACTGGGATGCGGGATCCACTCCCCATAACTCTCTTGCAATTTGCGTATAAGGCTACCAAACCCAGTGGTACAGTGGTACACTATACTTATATCTTCCGATGTCAAAAGTGACATTAAAAGTAGAAGCATTTTCAATAGACTCTCGATGAAATGCAGCACGAGCGCCCTATGGGTACCAAGGTATAGAAATGCACCGTACTCGGCACATGTGGGTACACCTCTATAAACAGCAACAGAAGCTAAAACTGGACTTAACAGAAAAGTTAAATAACGGATGACGTAGTGAAACCAGGCGTAATATGACAAGACAGTAGAATCTGTCGAGCACTATTTCTGCCACTATCCAGCTCTTAGCACAATGCGAAAATACGACTTTGTTTGCCTTACTGAGTTGCTTTGAATGGTTCCCACCCTTCAGAAGGATATAGAATGCTCGTAGTGGTATCAAAATGTACCAAAAGATCTAAATGCGCCGGTCGCATTCCAACGCCCACATCAACTTAACTTATGAATCACAATTGGCAGAAGGAGGTAATACAACACAAAAAACTGATTGTAATGTCTATTGGAGCTTAAGGTGATACCTTTGGAATTTTCTTCGTTTTTAAATCTACTGTACGTAAGATATTGCTTGAGTAAAAATGGATTATGTTGTTGGTGAATTGACTATTAATACTCTTTTTGATACGTTGAGGACTTTAAGCCATTTCAGTACAAAACAAAGCACGAAGCTGTTCCATAAATCTTCCTAATAGAAAATTTGGTAGTTAGCCATTACACATAAAAAAGATACAATTATAGACCTAGGCATTCAGCCGATTTTGTTCTCCTGTAGCTCAACATATATTTTTGTTGGGTTATAGTAATTGTTGTTTTAATATTGAGAGAAGCATAAAACATCACTACACCGAATAAAGTGCAACAGCTGCCACCTTAGAAATTCTAAAGAAACAGAGAATATTTTTTGTAGTGTTTTTGCGCTGCTACTTATTATGTACTCCGATGCTGACAATCATGGCAGTCAACTGAAAAGACGACAGCGACAGAGAATAGATGACAAGCTGGTAGACGCCACCCATGGTAACAGCCACACAAACATACGGGTAAATATTAGCATATGTAAATAAATATGTACATCTACGTAAACAAAGACAATGTGCACTTGTATACTATAAAATGCAGCTGACTACCATAATAGCGCTGTCAATATGTGTTGGTAAGCATAAAGAATATAAAACATTCAAACTTAACTTGTATATTAGTATAGTCATGCCATTACAAGTATTTTTTTAGCTGATGAAAAGGGATGTAATTATAATTTTTGACTGATTATGAGTCACGACACCGCCAACGTTGGCAGCAGCTTTGACTGTAATGAGCAAACACAAAGCATGCGCACACATTCACGTATTTACTTATGATTTGCAAATCTTGTGCTAATGAGTTTAAATAAAAATAGGTAACTTTCATGCGCGTAACCTAAATTGGCATAATATTATTGCTGTGGCATAATATGCGAGTGTTCATATAAACACCCACACGTGAGTGAATGCTATTGAAGAACAGTGACCCTTTTAGAAAAAATAATGACGCAAAAATGCATAGTTACATTTTTTTGGTGAAACACTCTTCATCTGGACCTAAAGTCTACCTGTAACCAAAAAAACAATATATATATACAAATTCTCAATTAACCTTTCCTTTATTTTCCTATAAGAGTACAGAGTACTGTAATTCAGTAATATACTGCTCATCGGAGCTGGTATTGCCTTCAAACAAAGCTGTAACCTCAAACATAACAAGACTTTGACTATATGGTAGACGACTTGTACAAGTCAACACACCTTAGCTAAACAATTTTAGTTCTGCTAATGTTGTTCCATGTACTGATTGTCGCCACTTAAGCTTGGTTAAAAAAATAAGAAAAATAAATAAATGAAATAAAATTCATGAATAAAACAAAAGGAGCACGGAGCCAAGTGTCGAAGTGAATGAGTAATTGTATAAATGAAATCTGACGTCTTAGTTAAAATAGATGTGTACCTACTCAGGTTGCTAATGACTGTCTGGAGTGCACTCAGCTTTTAAGTGTAAATTAGTAAGTCAGCAATACAGCTGTTTTCATTTGTTTGTGCTGTAAATACGTAGCTATCGCTGTTTTTGTATTATTCAAAAATTACCTCAAAACTTAGAGACAAGGCAGGACCGACAACAAAAAACGACATTCAAACATTCCAAACCGATTGTTTCCACTAGAATGTTAGTCAGATAGCAGCTCTATTGGACCATTTTTCTATGGCACTGGTGCTGTCAATGTTGCTGTTGCCGTTGCTTTGGGCTCTGGTAGTAGAGGCACGCGGAACGAGTCATATGATCATGGGTGCAAATACCGATAACAAAATTGATATTGTTGTCCCGGCAATTGGCGGCCCGCAATTGAAACAATATTTAAGTCTACTTTCAATGATCTTTTCAATGAGCTGAAATCTTTATTCAATATAATAATTAAAGTTAATAAATTTCTTAAAGATATAAATTCATTGTACAAAACTTACATTTTGATTTACATGCGGCGCCTACCATACCTCCTACGCCTTTCTCGTATGAATTTTACCAACTCGGTTTTGGTTCTCGATATCCAGTTTCGCCAGCTTAACAACAGGTCGAGTGCACAGACCATTTATTGTCCTCACAATAGCACTGCGAGCATGTTCGTCTTTTCCAACCGTCTCGACGCCGTCCAACAGCTACGTCGATGGGACTGAAATAGTCTACCCCAGTGAATGTGAATGGCAGTGTACAGAAGGAAGATTTCCCATTAAATGCGGTTGCGGCTTTGCCTTTTGATTGCGGCACATCTGACATCTTTTGGTGCAATCTCTTACTATCACGTGTAACGCAGCTACGCAGAATCGCTGGCGCATCTCTTTCACAACGATTTCGTTATGATGATGGTGAAATTTTCTATGATAAAAATCAATTATCAACTGCGTTACTGATTCCTTTGGAAGTATAAGAGGTCGCTTCATGTTGACGGCCACACCTTCTACGAAGTCGATTCTTCCCTTTACCCGTAGAAGCCCGAATTCGTCCAGATACGGTGACCATTTAAAGATGGTAGATCGTTATGGAATGACCTGGTCGTGTTTAAGGCTTTTTATCTCCTCGCGAAATGAATCTTCCTGACATACGGCTATAAGGACGAGCTCTGCTGCTTCCATATCTGGTAATTCAAACAATTTTAATAGCGATTGAGGGGCGACCATCATAATTCGGTGCAAAAAATGCAAAACAAAGTGCTGTGTAGAGCGCAGCTGCTCCCAGGTGCTAAACCTTTCAACTTCTGGCGAAATTACTGACAGCGTCGGTGCCGTTGTGTTTGATATACCTATGTGATGAAATTCAGTGGCCAAGTTTACGTTATCGACTTCCAGCTCCTTCGAGGGCCAATCAGATTCGGGTTCAGTTAGGAACTTTGGCCCCTTGCACCAACGTGAGTTGTCATCGAATTTACGATGCTCGTTCCACTTCGTGCCTTCATCGGCAATGTTCTCGGATGACGGCACCCATCTCCATTCTTTAGCGCAGCAGCCTTCTAGAATCTCTCCAATGTGTAGTGCAACAAATAGATGCAATCTTCTGGCATCTGAACGTACCCAGTATATTACGTTTTTTGAGTCCGTCCAAAAAAATTTAGGGCTTACCTGGATGGAAACTACTTCGCTTACAAATTTTGCTAGTCGTAGACCCAGAACAGCGGCCATTAGTTCCAGTCTTGGAATTAAAATAGGCATAAAAGGCGTGACCCTCGTCTTCGAGGCTAATAGCGAGCAGCTCACCCGGTTACTACCTAACGCACGTAGATATGCCACGGCGGCGTATACGTTGAAACTCGCGTCTACGAAAATGTGCAATTGATTACCTTCGCCTCGGTTGCCGAGCGCGTAACATCGAGGGACTCTTAAATTGTTTATAGATGATATTCGTCGCAACCAATTGAACCAACCCCTTCGTTCCAATTAACCCCAGAACGCCAAACGTCCTGCAGGATAATTTTTGCTTGTATCACGACGTAGCCGAGCAGTCCAAGTGGATTAAATATTTTCATTATGGTACGCAGACTTGTCGAAACTTCTGGAAACTTCTCCACAAATGTCAGTTCGTCCGTCGTTGGAAGCCATCACATTCCTAATACTTTCTCGATAGCAGCAGCTGGTTCTTCAAATCGTCTTGCTAGTGGTGTTCTATCAGCAGAAAGTGTAGTCAGAATTCGTTTCGAATTCGAAACCCAATTTCGCATTTCGAATCCGCCTTCGCTGTGGATCCAGCGAACCACTGCGGCCATACGAGATAAATCTTCCACGGTGTCTGCGCTCTGGAGCCAATCATCGACGAATGTGTTATCAATAATGGCTTTTACCGCTTCCGGATAAATTTCGGAAAAACGTTGTGCATTTTGGTTCTTTACATAGTTCGCCAAAGAAGGAGAGCACGAAGCACCAAAAGTTATTACACACATGGCGTAGATGTCTGGCTGTCGATTGAAGTCACCATTGCGCCATAAGAACATTTGTGCTACTTGATCTTCCTCTACCACCTTCACCTGGTGAAACATCTCACGTATGTCACCACAAATAGCCACGGCTTTTCTCGAAAGCGAAGCAGTATGCCCATCAATGATTTCAACTCGTCAGGGCCTTCCAACAGCATGCTATTCAAAGAAGTATCTCCAACCTTGGCTGCAGCATCCCATACTAGTCTTGTTTTGTTTTTATTGGCGTTGAGCACTGTGAATATGGGAAGGTACCACGACCTGCCACTAGTCGATATTTGGCTCGACTCCAATTTGCGAACGTATCCCTTTTTCTTGTAGTCATAAATTTTTGCGACGATAAACTGATGAAGTGAAGGATCGCGTTTCATATTGGCTTCTAGACACTCTAGTAGGCGGCGCGCCATAGAATATGAGTTGGGTAAATTGAGTACATCTTGTTTCCACAATAACCTGGTTTCCCATCTCTTCTCAGAGCTCATAAATTTTTTGAATTTTTCAATTAATTGTAATTATTCACCGTCCTTTGAGCGAAGTGGCTTGGTGGTGCATAAACGCCAATAGCGTCTATAGCAAAATAATCTTTCATCTGCTCATTCATTCGATCACTACTAGTAGGATCGCACCAACAAATATACATTACACGTAGAGTTTCTGTGCGGCTGGATGAGTTACGACCATAAACAGTCCACCCCAATCGGCACTTAGCAGCAATCAGATTGGAATCGCCATTCTTCCTAATCTCGATTGGTACACACATTTTTGCGTTGTCGATTCCAATGAGAATGCGCGCTCTGACGTCGTTATAAGGTAAAATGGGAAGGCCTTTGAGATGTGTGTGATTCTCCGTTATAGAACTCTCCAGTGTTTGAGTGGGTAAGCCTAGATGAGCAATAGTACGTACTCCTCGTAGTAAATATTTTGGAGCGTCCACATCTGTTGATGAAATCTCGAAACTTTGCGCTTTGCGTAATTTCGTTGGTCCATCGAAGACACAATGCCTCAGCTGGACCGTCAAAGTCGAGATCAGCAACAAGGTTGCAACTCACAGTTGCACCTACGTACTAATCATCTCTCCACTCACTACCACTCTCCCCACGGAACTATCAGTTAAGTATTACTTCGCGGGCTGGTAAGCACATTAGCTATTTCGCGTTACTTTAACAACGAGATGCGATACACACGCTAACTTTAGTAGCTGGAGAGACCTAGTTTCCAGTCTACAACATTCTACTGCGGGCGGAAAGACCAAGTTTCCGCTCCTTTCTCTCTTAGCAGACACTGGGTTATGGTCGGAAAGTCCTTGTTTCCGCTCCATATTCCCATTATTAAGGGTGCCACAATCAAGGTAGGGCAGGCGGAAAGCGCATGTTTCCGCTCCGCTCAACTGATAGGCTTTTAAGCGTGGTCGGAAAGTACGAGTTTCCGATCGAGGCTAACTTTGCGTTTTATGATATCATTCGCTCTTTATTAACGGTTCTGGTGCCTTAAAACTTCCGCTTGTCTTAAACTTGTATATATGACTTTCGAAATCATACTTATTCTTTGCCAATTTTCAGGGGAGAGCAACATATAAGTTAATAAATTGCTTTCATTCGCTCTGGTGGTGTCTGAACGATATCTCGGACATCGAAACATTACGTTTCCCGCATCTTCCTCACACTCTGGCATATTGGACAAGACGCGGAGTTGTCATGGCCGAATCTGTTGAGGTATTTCCTGAAAACTCCATGTCCTGAAAGGAATTGCGTTAGGAAGAAGTCGGTGTCTCCGTGTCTTCTTTCCATCCAATGTCTTAAGCAAGGAATGAGCTCGTAAGTCCAGCTGCCCTTCGCAGAGTTATTCCATCGCTCTTGCCAGTCTCTTATAGACCGACGCCTTTCTTCGGCAGCGATTTCCATTAACGGCCACATTCAGAACCGAGAGCCTTAAATACACCCTTTTCATTTCCTCAGCGAGGATGTCAATTGGGATTTGACCAGCTGGAAGATATGATGATTCATCCGATAACGTTCGGAATCCACAAATAACTCTAATTGTGCTTAATCGATATAGAGCAGTCAACTTTCTTTTTTGCGAGTTGTTGCTCAAGCTTTGACCAAAACTGGTGCAGCGTATAGTAGAACAGAACTTACCACCCTGCTTAATAGCTTTCTTTTACAATGTGTAGACCGCCATTATTTGACATAACACGGGATAGACTAGCGCGGGCTTTTGAAGCCTTATCAACCGCATACTCTATGTGAGCTTTAAAAGATAATCGGTTATCAATCATAACGCCAAGATATTTTATTGCGGGCTTAGATGTGATCAGCTCAGACCCGACTCTGATATTAATCACCTCCACTAATTTTCTGCTGCTACTTAGTACGGCCTCTGTTTTGTGGGTAGCCAGTTGCAGTTTTCTTGTTGAGAGCCAATCTATAATCTTTTTTATTGTTGCGACGAAAGATAGCCCCGTTCTTCTGCGAACTTCAATAATCTTTCACTAATAATACCCTCGAGGATCTTCACCAGGGTGTCTAGCAATCATATTGGGCGATAGGAGGATGGATCACCCGGGAGAAGCACTAACGTTTGCACTTTCCACCTTCCAGGGAGTGTACCTTCATTCAAACACTTTTGGAACATATCAGCGAACATCTCTACTCTGTTCTCAATCGCCAATTTCAATGCCTTGTTGGGAATACCATCTGGACCCGGTGGCTTTTTGTCCAGAATTTTTCTACAGGCGAATTTCCCTTCGTTCCGAGTAATCATTGGTACATCCTCTGTACAATACTGTGTAGCGTAGGAGGCTAGATCCTCCGAGCTTTGGGGAAATAATGAGGTTGCCATCATGTCTCCGATTTATTTCCTCTTTGTTTTTTTGGTGATATGTGTACCTATCTGCGTCATTGCTTGGCTGTGTAGCGTTGAAATTTTTGTCACCAAGTCTCACATAGGCTGATGGATTGATCTTCTACCTCCACCCATCATGCTGACTAACTCCTAGATCCTGCTGCCTAACTCTGCTAAGGAATCTTTAATATTTCCCTTTTGACTTCCAGTCGCTGGAGTACCTGTACGGCTTCTGTCAGGGGGAGATGACTGTGATCTCACCTTTTCGACTATTTTTCTCTCCGAACCTTTCGATAAGAATAAGTTTCGTACGGCAGGTGAGGAAGATTGCGGGTTAACATTATCGCACTCGATCCCACTGCTGCAATTTCACTTTGCTCCCTTAATCTTGGCGGAGAGTGCATAATCGTGGAACTACGCCTGAAAGGGTTTCCGGTTTCCTCATCCATCTCCGTCAGAAGAAACAGATACCCCTTCACACGCAGCCACTGTTAAACTGCAGGGCTTGTGTCTCCGATATGCTATAACAAAGCTTTGTGCTAAAGCTTTTTTTGCTAACTTTAAACCAGTGCTTTTGAGTGTTGATCAAAACTATGAACTTTGCATAAAAACTTCAGTTATTTTCTTCAAGCTTTTGAGCTTAGTGGAGAGCTTTTGGTAAGCTTTCTTCCAAACTTTTTTTTGAAAACTGCTTAACTAAAGCTTCACTACACGCGCGCTGAGGATCGCTGGATAGCTTCCCTTCCACACTTGATCATAAATACACTTGTTTCATTCACTCGCACAGATTTTATTTACGAATAATATATTGTTACGATCTTTCTGAACCAACCTCGATGATTTCCCAAATCCTTCGGGTATAATCTCTGGATTGTTAAATAAAATCGCTTAATTTGCAGTCTCTTTATTTATAAAGAATTTAATTAGTGTCCTTTTGATTACTCAGTAATTCACAATTCACTTACAATTTACTTTACTATTTACAATCACTTGTATACAACTTTCACAATGTACTGTTTTTATTACTTCAATGTAATGTAATCTCCAACGCTTTTACAATCTCATAAAAGATGGATGCACAGGACGCCCGCAATTCACAAAATATGTCGGTAATGAACGCGAACATGTCACAAATCGATGCCAGCATATCACAAAAGTTGGATGCAAAAATGCTTGAACAAAGGGAGTAGATATCATCCTTAGAAGGAACCATCGCGCAAATACAGCAAAACTTAGTAAAGGACAATGCAGAACTTAAAGAAAGGCAGGATCTAATTCTTCAAGCTCCAGTTTGAGAAGACGGCTGAAACAAATAAATGGAGCATGGAGAAAAAATCTGCTTCACGATTCGTTGCGTTGGAAGGACCTGCGGCAGAACTTTTGCAAACTATACCCGAACATGAGAGAAATGATTGCGACGGATTGATGCGAGCCCTGGAAAGACGTAATGGTAGCTAACACAGAAGACAAATTTACCTGATGGAGTTAGAAAAGCGAGACCAAAAACCCAACGAATCTCTACAGGAATATGCTTCGGAAATTGAGAGATTGGCTCATTTAGCCATCGGAGACGCAACGGGTGAGCATCTCGAAAGGGTGAAAATACAAAAATTCATCAGCGGAATAAAAGACGTTTACACCAAGCGAGAGACATATGCGAATCCAAAGTTAACATTCGCTGAAACAGTGGCGTATGCTCAAACACGTGAAACAGCGGCACTCGTAAGCAGACCAGCATACAAAGTCAATAAAGTGGAGGTTGAAACACCAGATGTGATGACCGAAATATTGAGAACTCTGAAGTCGTTAGAAGGAATGAATCGTTCTGGTGTCAAGAATCAGGCTGGAAAATGCTTTAAATGTGGAAAGCCTGGTCACTTCGCACGTGAATGCAAAACGGGTTCCAGCATACAAGAAGGACAGCGAAAGCGGAAGGCTGACGAAGATAAACCATCAACTTCTCAGTCGTTAAACTAAAACGAGCCAGCCTAAAGAGGCGTATGCTGGCTCCTGCAATTGAATGCCCCATAATCTCCGTCTTGCAAATTGGCAGAAAAACGAGCAACATTACTATTGGTGGATATGTGGATGGACGAGCGCGGATATTAACAGTGGATACGGGCGCATCACACTGCATCATTCGAACTGACCTGATCGCTAAAGAAGTGAAACCATTATCTGGAGCAATATTGAAAACGGCGACTGGTGAGGACACACAAGTGGTGGGAGAAGTAACATGTGAGGTCTCAATAGGGAATGTGACGGTGTTACACAGCTTTATAGTCGCGCAGATCGTAGATGAGGTAATCATAGGAGTGGACTTCTTGATGGAGCAAGGTATCAAGATCGACTTGAATAACAAGGTTATGGAGTATAAGAACATGGAAGTACCACTAAGCATTGGCTACGATTCCACATACAGCAGCAAAGAAGTGGTCTTAGAAGGCAGTTAACTGATTCCACCGATGTCAGAAGCAGTTGTTTGGGCGAAAATTAATGGAGATTGTGGGACAAACAAATTATGGGTTGTCGAAGCAGCACAAAATTCTACACCGGACGTACTAATTGGTAAAACCCTGGCTAAGACACAAAAGAATGGACGCATCCCAGTGAGAGTATTAAATGACTTCAGATCACCAGTAAAAATTCCTAGTGGAACTGTATTAGGGCAATGTCAAGAGGTAGAAGCCATTATTAACAGCAATGATTCATCTGGAATCGACTCTATTGGCAGCAAGGAGATGGAGGAAGATATCAAGGCATAGACGCAAGGGTTGGAAGACAAGTACTAGCACAAGGTCAGCCAGATGATCTGTAAATACTCCAACATATTCGACAAGGATGGCAGAAAACCAGGCAGGAACAACGTAGTGAAGCATTGCATTGATACTGGTGACGCAAGACCAATTCGTCAAGCTCCTCGAAGCATTCCAGTAGCCAAACGTGACGCTGTTCGCCAAATAATTAACGAAATGAGCGAAAGCGATTTTATCGAACCATCGGCAAGTCCATGGAGCTCTCCGGTGGTACTCGTGAAGAAGAAAGATGGCCAGTTGCGGTTCTGCGTGGACTATCGGAGATTGAATGATGTTAGAAAGAAAGATAGCTATCCTTTGCCCAGGACCGATGATACACTAGACTCGTTAACTGGCACAGAATGGTTCTCAACACTTCACATTAAGAGCGGGAATTGACAAGTAGAAGTGAGTGAAGAAGATAAAGAAAAGACAGCCTTTAGTGTTGGCAACGGTCTATGGCAATTTACGGTAATGCCATTTGGGTTATGCAACGCTCCTTCCACTTTTGAAAGATTAATGGACCATGTGCTCAAAGGACTACACCGGAAGACCTGTTTGGTGTATCTGGATGACATCATCGTATTAGGAAAAAGCTTCGATGAACATCTAAGTAATTTGGAAGAAGTTTTCCAGAGAATAGCTGGCGCTGGTCTTAAACTAAGTCCTAAAAAGTGCTCTTTATTTAAGAAGGAGGTGAATTATTTAGGTCATCAAGTAACCACGAAGGGCGTTTGTACTGCGAAGGAAGGAAGGAAGGAAGAAATAGAAGCAGTGAAGGATTGGCCGAGACCCAGAAATTTGCAGGAATTAAGAAGTTATATTGGGCTGTGTACTTACTATCGCCGCTTTTTTCCGAATTTCGCCGGCGTATCTCATAGTCTCCATGAGCTCACGAGGAAAAATTAATCTTTCGAGTGGAAAACTGAATAAGAGGAGGACTTCCAAGCTTTAAAAGAACGACTATGCACTGCACCTATGCTAGCGTACCCGGTTCCAGGTGCAACATTTATTCTGGACACAGATGCTAGTGGATATGGCATAGGAGGTGTACTATCGCAAGTGATTGATGGACAGGATAAGATAGTTGCCTACTATAGCCGGTCTATTGGGAAACCAGAGCGGAACTACTGCGTAACTCGGAGAGAACTATTAGCGTTGGTGGATTGCATTAAACACTTCCACAAATATTTGTATGGTCAACATTTCCGAGTTAGAATGGATCGTGCAGCATTAAAGTGGCTACTACAGTTCAAGAATCCCGAAGCGTAGCTAGCTCGATGGATTGAGAGACTGCAAAGTTATGACTTCACCATCGAGCACCGCAAGGGTAATACGCTCGGAAATGCTGACGCTATGTCCCGTCGACCATGTAGTTTGGAATGTAAGCATTGCTCAAAAGCCGAGGGTAAGGAAGACATAATAGACGTCCGGCTAATGACAGTTACATCAGCAGAAGAGTGGGAGACGAGTCACTTAAGGAAATGTCAGCAAGAAGATCCGGACTTGGAATTATTAATGCACGGATTGGAAATGAATAGACGGCCAAGCAAAAAACAAATGGCAGCGGAAAGTCCTATCGCAAGGACATACTGGGCACAATGGAACAGTTTAGAGTTGATATCTGGCTGTTTGCATAGAGTATGGGAAAGTGAAGATGGCCAGTGCTCTCGGAAGCTTATGGTAGTTCCGAGGTTGAGAATTCCGAATATTCTTAAGGAATTCCATAATGGTCCTAGTGGAGGGCACCTAGGCATTACAAAAACGCTGGAGAGGATCAAGCAGCGGTTCTATTGGGTTGGTTGTCGTCAGTCGATCGCTAGTGGATTGCTAACTGCACGGAGTGCATAGCAGCTAAAGGGCCAAAGTCACGAAGTCATGGGCAGATGAAGCAGTATAACTCAGGTGCACCATTTGAGCGGGTTGCCATGGATGTAGCCGGTCCATTCCCTATGAGCAGACAAGGAAACAAATACGTTCTTGTGGTTATGGACTACTTTAGTAAATGGCCTGAAGTCTACCCAATTCCAAACCAGGAAGCGGAAACTGTTGCAGATGCATTCACTCACAATTGGGTTACCAGATACGGTGCGCTTATAGAATTGCATTCAGACCAATGAAGAAACTTTGAATCGGCGGTATTCCAGGAGATGTGCCAGATACCGGGTATTAGAAAAACACGAACGACAGCCCTGCATCTTCAATCAGATGGCATGGTAGAGCGATTCAACCGGACCCTGGAAGAGCACTTGCGGAAAGTAGTGGACAAGCATCAAGATGATTGGGATGTACACATACCGCTTTTCCTGATGGGACATCGATCCGCAATGTATGAAAAAACAGGTCAAACACCTGCAAGGATACTGTTTGGTAGTGAACTTTGGTTGCCCAGCGATTTAAAATTTGGAATAACTGGTGATGCGAGAAGAATTGGGAAGGAAGCGTCTACTGTTCTCGAGGAAGAGTTAAGAGAGATACATGCTCTTGTGAGGCAGCGAACTCAAATGATGAGTGAAAAAATGAAGGCTAGGTATGACAAGGCGATGAACTCCGAAGGCTTCCAGAATGGAGATTTGGTGTTGCTGTACAATCTACAACGAAAGAGAGGTTTGTCCCCAAATGATGAAAGTATTCCACCTAGAGAGGCTTGCTGCGTTTGGAACAGCGAATGTGTCTCATCGGGACGATCAGACTTAGGTGGAGGGCAGTGTGGCGAAAATGCGTAGCGAATGACAGATGAAAGAGAGGAGCCGACAACTGATATGTTCTAGAGCGTAAACGAGACGATTATCGTAAACGAGACGATTTTCGTAACGAGACGATTATCGTAATGACGCGATTATTCCGGGGTTTCGTTTTCAAGCAGCAAACAAGTATATAAGGGCGATACATGACTGCAAAAGTAATCATTCGTGAAGTAAAAGCATTGGAGATGACATTACATTGAAGTAATAAAAACAGTACATTGTGAAAGTTGTATACAAGTGATTGTAAATAGTAAAATAAATTGTAATTGAATTGTGAATTACTGAGTAATCAAAAGGACATTAATTAAATTCTTTATAAATAAAGAAACTGCAAATTAAGTTGGCGATTTTATTTAACAATCCAGAGATCGTACCCGAAGGATTTGGGAAATCATCGATGTTAATCAGAAAAATCGTAACAATATATATATATATATATATATATATATATTTTATATTATAATTTGTCTCTGTCACAATGATTTTTTGCTTTGTCTTGCCCTTTTCACTGGCAAAATTTCTTTTAGAAAAACACCAACATTACTAAAATTTAACAACAAAAAAACCGTTAACCGTCTCGATATCACCGAGGCGTATGTAAAGCGCTTTTTCTTTATCTCTCGGAATTCATATTCCTTGAGTTTATGCACTACGTATCACTTCCGAAATTCACGATATAAACAAGAGCAAATTGATAAGCAACCATGAGCTCGCGAAGTACTCGTTCGTTTGTACTACTAGGTGTAGTAAGTGTGTGAAGAACTGAATTGTGCGCCATCTGACAGCCATCAACTCCACACATTGATGGAATCTTCTGGCATCTGAACGTTTTTTGAGTGCGTCCAAACAAATTTAGGGCTTACCTGGATAGAAAGTACTTCGCTTACAAATTTTGCTAGTCGTAGACCCAGAACAGCGGCCATTAGTTTCAGTCTTGGAATTAAAGTAGGCATAAAAGGCGTGACCCTCGTCTTCGAGGCTAATAGCGAGCAGCTCACCCGGTCACTACCTAACGCACGTAGATATGCCACGGCTGCGTATGCGTTGATACTCGCGTCTACAAAAATGTGCAATTGATTACCTTCGCCTCGGTTGCCGAGCGCGTAACATCGAGGGACTCTTAAATGGTTTATAGATGATATTCGTCGCAACCAATTGAACCAACCCCTTCGTTCCAATTAACCCCAGAACGCCAAACGTCCTGCAGGATCATTTTTGCTTGTATCACGACGTAGCCGAGCAGTCCAAGTGGATCAAATATTTTCATTATGGTACGCAGACTTGTCGAAACTTCTGGAAACTTCTCCACAAATGTCAGTTCGTCCGTCGTTGGAAGCCATCACATTCCTAATACTTTCTCGATAGCAGCGGCTGGTTCTTCAAATCGTCTTGCTAGTGGTGTTCTATCAGCAGAAAGTGTAGTCAGAATTCGTTTCAAATTCGAAACCCAATTTCGCATTTCGAATCCGCCTTCGCTGTGGATCCAGCGAACCACTGCGGCCATACGAGATAAATCTTCCACGGTGTCTGCGCTCTGGAGCCAATCATCGACGAATGTGTTATCAATAATGGCTTTTACCGCTTCCGGATAAGTTTCGGAAAAACGTTGTGCATTTTGGTTCTTTACATAGTTCGCCAAAGAAGGAGAGCACGAAGCACCAAAAGTTATTACACACATGGCGTAGATGTCTGGCTGTCGATTGAAGTCACCATTGCGCCATAAGAACATTTGTGCTACTTGATCTTCCTCTACCACCTTCACCTGGTGAAACATCTCACGTATGTCACCACAAATAGCCACGGCTTTTTTCGAAAGCGAAGCAGTATGCCCATCAATGATTTCAACTCGTCAGGGCCTTCCAACAGCATGCTATTCAAAGAAGTATCTCCAACCTTGGCTGCAGCATCCCATACTAGTCTTGTTTTGTTTTTATTGGCGTTGAGCACTGTGAATATGGGAAGGTACCACGATCTGCCACTAGTCGATATTTGGCTCGACTCCAATTTGCGAACGTATCCCTTTTTCTTGTAGTCATAAATTTTTGCGACGATAAACTGATGAAGTGAAGGATCGCGTTTCATATTGGCTTCTAGACACTCTAGTAGGCGGCGCGCCATAGAATATGAGTTGGGTAAATTGAGTACATCTTGTTTCCACAATAACCTTGTTTCCCATCTCTTCTCAGAGCACATAAATATTTTGAATTTTTCAATTAATTGTAATTATTCACCGTCCTTTGAGCGAAGTGGCTTGGTGGTGCATAAACGCCAATAGCGTCTATAGCAAAATAATCTTTCATCTGCTCATTCATTCGATCACTACTAGTAGGATCGCACCAACAAATATACATTACACGTAGAGTTTCTGTGCGGCTGGATGAGTTACGACCATAAACAGTCCACCCCAATCGGCACTTAGCAGCAATCAGATTGGAATCGCCATTCTTCCTAATCTCGATTGGTACACACATTTTTGCGTTGTCGATTCCAATGAGAATGCGCGCTCTGACGTCGTTATAAGGTAAAATGGGAAGGCCTTTGAGATGTGTGTGATTCTCCGTTATAGAACTCTCCAGTGTTTGAGTGGGTAAGCCTAGATGAGCAATAGTACGTACTCCTCGTAGTAAATATTGTGGAGCGTCCACATCTGTTGATGAAATCTCGAAACTTTGCGCTTTGCGTAATTTCGTTGGTCCATCGAAGACACAATGCCTCAGCTGGACCGTCCAAGTCGAGATCAGCAACAAGTTCGCTCTCAATCAGAGTGCAAGCGGAGCCCTCATCGATGAGTGCATATGTGTCGATTGATTTGTATGCGCTTCAAATAGTGACGGGCACGTACCTAATTAGTGCGCATTTATGCTCATTTCTTGGACGACGTTCATGGTATAACGCTATTTTCTCGTAGCCGATGCTGCTATTTACAGTAGCAGGTGTGTGAGGAAGTGAATTGTGTGCCATTTGATAGCCATTCACTCCACACTTATTCTTAAAATTTCATCGCTCCCGAACATACTGCCAGCGATCGTTTATTAGCAGCGCCTTAAACTCAGCACATTTCGACAGCTTATGATTCGCGTTACACTTCGGGCAGGTAGCTGTTTTCACATTTTTGTCTACCTTGTTATCGATGATATCGTGGACTAAAATTCTCGCCTTTTGAAAATTGGGGTCACTCTTCTTGGTTTCAGTAGTGTCAATTGCTGTTACAGATGTCGGACAAACAGTTACCTGACTTGCGCACATTGCTAGACCAAAAAGCCGCGGGCGTTGATGCGTGACAGTGCGGCGGAATTGCAGTAGTAGGTGATCCCATACCTGTAGCTGCGACGATGCCAATTCCGTCAGCCTCACCATCACTAATTGGAGTTGGCATTCCATTACCTTCGACTAATACGCTAATATGTTCAGCGTTTTCCATTTTAAGCCTCGATAATTATAGAAACGGAATTCCAAAAGAAATACAAAATATTTCAGAATGTTGTACCGGCAATTGGCGGCCCGCAATTGAAACAATATTTAAGTCTACTTTCAATGATCTTTTCAATGAGCTGAAGTCTTTATTCAATATAATAATTAAAGTTAACAAATTTCTTAAAGATATAAATTCATTGTACAAAACTTACATTTTGATTTACCTACGGCGCCTATGCGCTCTTGAACAACCGGAAAAATAATGAAAGAGAATTTGACATTTGAAATTAGAAATTAGAAATGGAAGAATTGGCAACAAAGAGAGAATAACAAAATGTGATGCGTTGCCAATGCAACTTTCGCAACACTTGCAATTAGAAATAGAAGAATTGAGAACAAATGGAGAATGTTAAAATGCGATGGGTTGCCAACGCAACTTTTCGCAACAAGCATATAAAAAGCTTAGATGAAAAATTTCATAAATTTAGTCGCTTTCCTGTAGTCCACCTTAATAAGATATATCTTCACCAGCCAGTTTGTACACCCTTTTATGGGGAAATCTATCAAGACGCATACCACGAAACGTTAGGTGTCCTTATAAAATAACTAGTGTGATACATGCTAGCCTCATAACCTTTCTTTTATTTCTATTATCACCATTATTATGGGTTACGGAAATTAGTTTTAATTTTTAATTTCAAGTTGTTGTCTTCTTTTAAATTTATTTATTCTTCCTTTTCATGCATTTCACATATTTATTAAGCTAAGTTGTGAGTTCAAAATTATATTCATATAAATAAGTTGTGCTGGCAAGAGTTTGTGGTTTAAATAATTTAGCCGCTTCATATATTTCGAGATAAGTCTACTTAAATATTATTTCCCTTTTCTTTTTCAACTGAAAGTAGGATGATTGAGTTCTTTCAACCCTTGTCCAGGACCGTAGCCAGTAAATTTTTCTCTTTTGAAATTTCTTGTCTCGATAATTGTTATATTTATATTTAGTTATATAAATAAGCGAATCAATTGGAATAGCTTTCAATTTCAACATATTGCTTAATTTATAGAAATTGTTGATAATTTATAATTCCGAAAAACTAGTATTAGCATTATATGAAGAGCTACTAATAAAGACATAAATTCTAAGAATTATACGTACTCATAGATAAAGTATACTACATGAATATAATTCATGTTTCTAAACTATCAATCAGCACGTCCAACATCAATACAGCCCGTGCGCTGAGCGTATTATGGCATAATACACTTCGGTGTAGTTTTTATTCTCTCATAGTAGAAAATGATCTCTCGTCGCTACCTATAGTTGCTGGAAGTGTGGTCAATGGGGAGAAGTAGTTTCATAGCGCGACCATACGTTCAGTCACCATACTCCAAGTGCATGTATGGTGCTAACTTGTTCACCCGATTCACTTACTGCAGCCAATCCTGGAAGAAGCAATTGTAGGCTTGGTAGTACAGTATAATTTTCGAGAAGTCTTCCTGTCAAATTCTGTACTAATGCGCCAACGGAACTTCAATTGATGAAGTTTGCGGATTCACAAATTTTCTTTTGTCGGGAAACAACTTTTGGAACCCTAAGTTCAGTGTCGGAAAGTTCATCGGCAGGCTGCGAAACAGATGGAAAATTTCCCCAGAATTCGCTGAAATTAATATATTATTTCTTTTGTATGGGTAATAGCACAGACAAAATCTAACGAACCTTCGGTACCCGTCTGAATACGTGCCTGCCGTTGACTAGTGGGTTTTATGAAAAACTGCACAAATTTTGCTCGCAGCTTGAGAACATGACTTTTCTGACTAATTAGCTATATATGTAGTGTTCTTTCTTAGAACATATTTTTATTTTACTTTGCATGAAATCACGAAAAACTAAATGGAGCTTTTGGTCAGTAATAGAAAATTATGCGATATCTTTGAAAAGTTTGAATCCCACCGTCTTGAAAAAATAGGTACTTTCAGAGTTACCTGCGATTAAACTTTTACTCTGATCTATGTAGAAAATCGTCCTCGAAAGTTGATGTAGAAGTTTACGAGAAAAATATTCTTTAAAACTAGCTAAAAGAAGTAATACAAAATATGAAACGTTGATGATAAATTAAAGAGACTTTATAAAACTTTCCATATCTATTTTTAAAGAGTTTTTATGTTCTTTTATATTGACTTGATTGATTACAGTACTATTGGGTACATATAAGTTTCTCTTCGGTATCAAAATATCAACAAATTTTAACGTGTGCTAAAAATATTTCTGTTGAGCTTGCCGAAATGGTTAAATGCGCAAAAAACAAATGGCGATGCTCTTGCCCTCTCGCTTATTACAAACGCAAATTATTGCCTGATTTCAGGCTCACGCTCGTAAAATACTTACAAAGTGATGAATGGGAAGAGAGAACTTTGCGTAAAAGGGGTATCACTGCGATGTAAACGATTAATGAGTGCAAAAAATCGTAAAGCGGTGGAAAATGCAGTGAAGTGCAAAAAGTGGATCAACGAGATAAAATCAAAAATCGACGAAGTGAGTGGAGGGGTAGAGCGAAAACACCTTGTGTAATATGTGTGAACGGATGTTCATTTGTATGGCCATAAGTTAAAAGTGACACAGAGTGAAGTGATGTTGGTAAGTGCGGTGGGAAGTATTTTTGTGCGCGTGTATTTAATTTAGGGCACATGAGTATGAGAGTATGTGCATACGTGGTTGTGATGTGAGGAATGTGAAAGCATGAGCGGACAAACAGACAGAGAATCAGACTGGCAGAGATATGGATGGAGAAATGGACGCTTGGTTGAATATTTGGATTTAATACGCTTGAATGGCCAGCTATATGAATAGATGCAAAGCGGGCCGGAGAGAAGGAGGGATTGCGCTGTTGCCGGGTTTTAAACCAGACTAATATAGAAAAGACAAAGAAAATGTCAGTCAGCCAGTCAAGCAAGCAAATGTGACAAACAAGCAATAAAGGGAGCACACATTTATGGATTTACACGTATTTATACACGCCGTATACGCATATGTATTTGTGCAAAATCTACATATGGTTGCTGTTGTTCGTTTGCTTTTGGCACGCTTATAAATACATATGTATATAAATACCACAGCAATCGTCGTCGCCTCATTGTCAGAGCAATAAAGTCGCCGCAGCCTGAGACGTCGTCGCCTCTGTCTGTCACTGGAGTCGCCGCAGCAACCGCTCGCGTCATAGCAGTCAGTACTTCCACGCCAATGCAGGCAATAACGAGCATATGCATTGCATAAATTTGTTTTTGTATTTGTTTTTTTATTGCTGTTGTTGTTAATTTGGCGCACGCAAGCGGCAAATATTTTGTCATGCCAGTGATGAGTGAAAACGTGTGGTTGTGGGTGATATGGGCCCCTCACACAGGCATCCGTGTATGCATGTGTGCGTCTGTCGTTATAATAATGTGTGCAAAAATATCAGCAACAACATTGAAACCATTTGTTCAACTTTAAGCAAATAAGCAATAAAGGCACATCAGAAAACTCTTTGCTCATACTGCCTTGTTGCACAGTGCGTATGAGTAATTTATACGCTGTGAGTTATTCGTTTGATCAATGTTTTTCACTTTGATATTGCAGCAGCATGCAGTTGAGTGAAAATATAGCAATAAAATAAGAAGTATAAACATGTGTAAGTGTACAATTTATATAAGGTTCGTTCGTGAAAATTAATTTCGCATTTTTATAACGCTCCGTTGGCAATGTTAATGAGATATTTGTGGTGGCGCTGATCACCAGTCTCAAATCTGTAATAAGTATATGTAGTGTATGTATTTAAAATTGGAATTTGCAATAAAACTTTTTGCTATAAAGGCAGATTTAGTGGATCCCTTCCAACATATACAAGTAATTCTCGGCTTAAGTTCAATGGTTACCACACGCGATTCTATATTAATGCATAATTTAGGAACTCAGTTAATTACAGTGATCATTTAATGTATTAAGATTACAAATAAATTCATTCTGCTGTTTGTGCTCAAAAAATTGTTTTTATCAACAACATCAAAAAATTTAAAAAATACATCACTCTAAGTATTGCCCGCCGGAAGCGACTCTTTATTTCCATTTCTTGATTTTCGAATACCATCTCTAAAAAAGATTATTCAAGAGACTTGAACTAGTGAAATATTTAGCATCCGTTTGGCATTGATCTTGATACAGTAAAGTCTCCAATTTCTTATCTTCACACTTTGTGGGTTGGCCAGGACGCTCTCTCTGTCTCCCCGGCTAAACTCCCGCATATGAAACACGATAAAAGAAACAACTAGCTAACGGACGGTGTCTGTATTGAGAAACACGAAAATGTTTCATACTTGAATAACCTGTGTCTTATTGTTGCTATGTGTTGCTATTGGAGTTGCAATAAATATTCTTGGGAGTACTAAACAATAAAACGAATTCAAATCAGAACACTGGAATAGAAATTCTACTTCGTAATAAAACACCACAAACCAAGCATTTCTGACAAGACACTGACTACACATAGGCATGATCGAATAAAAACCGTGTGGTGACGTGGGCACAATTTGAGTTATTGAAGAGGAAAAAATATGTGGTTGCAAGCAGAAAAAAGTATAATTTATTTGCGGTCCGCACTCTTTCAACCTAATCTTACCTATTTAAATAA
Organism: Neoceratitis asiatica; assembly: GCA_030068015.2. Lineage (NCBI taxonomy): Eukaryota > Metazoa > Arthropoda > Insecta > Diptera > Tephritidae > Neoceratitis > Neoceratitis asiatica. The sequence continues at coordinate 84,258,349 of CM061524.1, forward strand.
ATAATCCGTTATATAAATGAAGATATTAAATTCCTTCACTTACCATAAATTTTCCAATAACCATGCTAGCCAAGATGAAGTACATTTATTTACAATCCAATAACCATGCTAGCCAAGATGAAGTACATTTATTTACTTTTCTAACATTTGTATTTATTGATTGAATCTGCTTCGACTTTGAAAGTCTCACAATAAGTAATCAAATCTTAAAAGTCAAAATTAAAAGGAATAGCCCATTACTAGGAATAGGTCTCTGACTCCACGTTGCTCTTTGCAATGATAATAAATGCCTCCTCTTGAGGCGCGTATGACTTGTTGCAATGACCAGTATGTTAGCCAAATTGTTCAGATGATTGTGAAGTTTTGCTAAGTATATTAAAATATCATCTTGGATAGTGCGTATTTTTAGATCTATGTGGATATTTGAATTACACCATGGTATATAGTGCATTTTTTCAGCTTTAGTGTAAAAGTGATATGGTTGCATTTATTTTCAAGGACTTATGCGCCATTTTGCTAGCCATTCTTCAATCAGTTTAAGGTTCTGCTCTAATACTTCCGTGACTGTAAGGAGGCATTTGGGCCGACAACAGTATCATCCGTATAAGTTGACGTAATTAATTTGTCACTTGCAGGAATATCTGTGGTGAACAGTATATATATGTATATATATATTGTTCCCATAACACTAGTCCTTCAGTCTTTTATTTTTACAGCGAATCGCCTTTTGGACAAGAAGAATTCAGTATATTGCAGTAAATTGCATTTGTAAAATTAAAGAAAAATTCTACGTATTTTTAATTAAAATATTTCTTAAACTACACTTTTCGGCAATTCTGTTTGGAAGTTATCGTCTGACCCCTTTTCGCATGCAAATTTTTGGGTTAAATAAAAAGCTACTAAAAATCAACAAACAAACACCAAAAGTAGTAAACAGCGCAAACAGTGACAAAAATGCAGATTGGACGGTATAATGTCATTTAAATGTGTCGCAACAACTATTTACATACGCATTTTCACATATACTTACATAAGCGCCCGAAAATTTACTTCTTCAGTAAGAAACAACAAAATGTGAGCAGTCAAATAAAAAGCTTGCCAGTTTTTAGTGCCAACAACTTTTATTGTACATTTTTCGATTCAAATATGCAAGTGTAGCATGTTTGTAGTATGGATGTATATATATGCAAGTCTACGCACATAAATCCCGCTATTAAACTTACTAGTTATTAACTAAAATTTAACTGGTTTGCATTTTTACACCACCTAGTTCATCTTCCAACACTCAGCGACCGTGAAGAGTAACAAAGAACAATAAACTGCATTATACCCTGTTATTTCAGAAAATAAAATACAACTAGGATGTTCTTAAAACTCTTTAGTGGCGTGGTGGCGTATATTTATTCATCTTAGTATTAAGCTAGAATTTTTAAATACTATTTTAGTTTTTCACTGTAGGGTAGACAAGCATGAATTTGTCTGTGTGGCTCTGTGCAAGTTGCTGAAAATCAGCAGAGATGGCATTTTAAAGCAGTTTCATTTTATCAGATTTTGTTATGCACTTTAATGCCAGTAAGGCTGCCCCACGTAAGCAAGAGGCGAGCGGCAACAAAAAAGAACAACAATAAATATAGGAAAATGCGTTGCCACGGCTTGCAAAGCTATCAACATGAAATTACGCAACTCGTGTGCTACAGTGTGAAATGAAGTTAAAAAGTGAAGGAAGAAACCAAAAGGGGAACAGAACTCGCAAAATGTCATTCACAAGGAGCACATGAAAAGAAGACATGCTTGTATATATATACATATAAATATGTATACAGCTGGATGAGGACGCAGATTCTGAGGGCGTGCATGCATACATTCACATATTTTTGCGACCAAGTCAATTTGAATACTGCTGTCGGATTTTACATCAGTTAGGTTAAGAGCAACATTTTTTATATAGGGTGTTTTTTATAGAGGTATAGAACTTTAAGTTGGCATTACTTTTCAAGATGGCGACCGATTTAACAGCTGTCAAGCGATTTATTCTCAGTTTGGTTTAGCAATTCATCATGAATAGACTCACGCCTGAACAACGCTTGCAAATAGTGCAATTTTAATACGAAAATAAAGGTTCTGTGCGGAAAACGTATCGCGCACTACGTCCAATGATACGGACCAATGATTCCACCAGCCCATAAAGCGCACCAAACAGTCAGTTTTTCTGGATGTAATGGTGTTTCAACATACACTTGAGGATTACCTTCACTCCAAATGCGGCAGTTTTGTTTGTTGACGTAGCCATTCAACCAGAAGTGCGCTTCATCGCTAAACATCGCTAAAATGGACGTAGTGCGCGATACGTTATCCGCACATAACCATTATTTTCGAAATAAAATTGCACTATTTGCAAGCGTTGTTCAGGCGTGAGTCTATTCATGATGAATTGCCAAACCAAACTGAGAATAAATCAGTTGACAGCTGTTAAATCGGTCGCCATCTTGAAAAGTAATGCCAACTTAAAGTTCTATACCTCTATAAAAAACACCCTATAGAATCGTGCCAGAATCCTCTCGAGGAATGGCCTACAGTAAATATTCGTGTAAGAGTATCTATTTGTGTATGTTCTAACTCAGAATTTGCAGTTTTTCGTTTGGTATTTTGTCTATGAGAGCTTGGTGCATGAATGAAAAGTAATTATTTCCAACATGTTTTTCCTATTAGTATTTTATTGTAGATTGATTCTTTCAGGATCATTATAGGTCTAAATTCAAACGAATATATCTCTCTTTCCTATCGCGTGATCTTCTTTTTTTTCCCATAAATAAAATTGTTTGGCAATCGTTTTTGCGTCAAAATGTTGTATAAATATAGGAAATCGCAGAGACCAGAGTCACTATAAGCCTATAGAATTTATAGAGGTAAGCGAACATTACAATTTTGAGGTTTGAATTTTACTAGTATGATATGATGCATTGTCGCGCTATTGACAGTTCGTAAGATATGATCGAGTTAGAAATATCAGTCACTTAAATAGTAAAAGATACAGTAAACTTGCGAACTAGTAACATTTTATTTTTTTTTATTTGCAAGCCAAATACATATGAGTAAAATTGTCCACAATGCAACTGTGCTGTAGTCGTTAAATGTGGATTGGGGTATCATATTTTTAACATGTACACATGTATTTGTGCTTCTGTAACACTATATGCCCTGACTGGCTGCTACTCACCCTTACGTTTGTAGTGAGTACATGTTGATTGTGTACATATCGGAATTTATTGCAAATTTATGAGCGGAAGATATTTACATTGTTCTTATAATCGTTCATATAATTGTTGTTTCTCGAGTTATTTAATTTGTTATTATTGCAAATATAGACACTTGCCTGACTTTCATTATTTCAACCTAAACAGTTATTGTTCTTCGATTCCACCTTTGTCGCCATTACGTCTTCTGTCGTTGACGCCGACAATTCCTTGATGATGCAATATATGATGGAGTAAGTTAAATTGTCATACGAGCTTAAGGAACAATAATTGCAATGGATTATAAAAAATTGGTGATGAAATAAATTAAAAAAATTTTGTTTCAAATTTTTATTTATTTACTAACTCTGATATTAGAAAATATTTATTACAAATTTCTTTGCTATCTTCAAAAATCTAACTAGAAGGACGCTTAGACTCGAATTAACAAGTCTTATTCTCCGTGTTGTCTCTAATAATACATTTAAAATGCCTTCCGGAGTCAAACTTGTATCTTTAAATTTTTAGCATACTTTCTCACGAAGCAACTTATGTAGATTTTAATACAGCAATCGTGTCACATTGTGAGTTTTATATTTGGTACCCTGGCTTCCTTGTTTTGTTTTCATGGAATTTTTCAATTTTCGCTTTTATTTCTTTACGCATACATAAACATTTCCCTTCGTTATGTACTAAGTTGAATAAATTAGTATGTGGCTGATGTGGATACATTCATTTACATATGTATACTGTCAAAGGGGTATTTAAGATTCCACATATATGCTTTCATTATTAAAGATCATATGAACTTTCTATCTTAGTTTAATTATTATATAAAATTTATAACAATTATAAGAAATTTAGCAATTTGTAATCTTTCAATGATTTTGAAATAAACACACATATTGCGATACTTAAATTTTCTAACTAGTTTTCCTTCTTTTAATAATTCCTTCCAACTCCAGTGTCTTATTTGATCTGCAAAAACTTAATGCATTATAAATATTAAATTTAAAAATTAAATCAACCTTTTCGGAACTAAAACCTCCTTGCATACCACAATGTCTGCTGCTGATGTGCCGGTCATCAGTTAAGCCATTTTGACCACAACACATATTAAAAATTAAAATTTGTTTAGAAACTCGTCTTCTAATAAAGTCACTCACAACTACTAGGTAATGTTCGTTACTTAATTTCACATCTAGATTTTTCTCTTTCTAGTGCTGTAGTTGACACTTTTTCAGGAGTTCCAATAAAACATGTATTAAAGATGCAAGTGAGAGGCAAACAAGTTGGACAAGTTCATTAATTGTAAATGGCTGAAGTTGAAAACTTTACTAAACTCTGGAGTTAGAAACCAACTAGAGATATGAATTTTAAAAAGTTTAAAATATTAATTGGGAAAATTTTGTATGCAAATTTCAAAAAGCATTAAGTTATCAAAGATGTTTTCCTACTTTTCGTCTTTAAAATATATGTAAATTCTTATAGTATACCTGTCAAAACAAACGTACAATGATTCGAACACAGCTGAAAAATTGTATGATAGTACAAAATAAAATCATAAATTAAATCTAAAAGGTTCTCATACAACCCACATTTAAAAAAAGATGTATGATGAGCCAAAGGTCACAAAAACGACTTTATCGCGGTTTTAAGTAAAAATGTTAGAAGAGTTGCACTTCATATGCATAAAGTTCTTCGTTCCGAGTGACTGACTCTTCCTGCTTTTTGAATCATTATACTTCAACAACGGCGACTCTTTGGAAAAAAGTATTTAGCCTTTTTGTATAGAAAATCATCAGACCTACAATATTTGTCTAAACGTTCCGTGAAGAAGACGTTTTTGTGACCTTTCACCAAGCGTAATTCTTTTTTCCATATGCCGAGGACTTTTTAGTCCTAATATGACTCGACTAACCGTAAGTACCTAGTTAGTAATTACTGAAGAGCTTTATAATAGACAACACAAAATTGTTCTTTATATTATAATTAATATTTTTGAAATAGTTGCTACACCGAAAAGTTTCAGTCGCAGCATCACATAAGGGAAATGGAGTAGTCCAATCATTATCAAGAATTTGGTCATACAAACTATTTTTGAACGCTACGTACTGTGTGTGTAGTTTACAGAGAGTTAACGCACTCATCAAAATGCGGTAGGCAAAATGAAGATTTAACAGCTAATAAATTAGTAATTGCAATGATAACCACACTGTAAATTATCGGGGTCCCCTTAATATTATTGTTTTATTTACATTTCACAATAAATATCCAAATCAAAACTCAACTATTAATTAATTAATAATTTCCAAAGATTTGCTCACCTCCCGCCCATCCGCACGAGGGGCGCCGTCCGCATAACGGAAGTTATTTTGCTTTTCGTTAATATCGAGTCACGATGTTTAGTGTCGATAATAAAAAAAGTTAAGCTACAGAACAAAAATTCATTAGCTGATTTTTAAGAATAACTTAATTCACATATTAATAATAATATGTTTAATTATTAATTAATGATTAGTTAAGGTCGGCAAAATAGTTTTCTTAGTACGAAAAAGCGTCAAATATGATTGAATAAGATTTGAAATCAAGACACAAGCAATGTAAAGGCTTGTGAAATTCAATATTCGTTTTACAAGTTTTCAGAAACAAGGGGCAAAAATATCTGAACATTCTAAACGGAGCATTCAATTTGATCTCAGAGAGAATTAGGTGGCTAAAAATTTAGCCTGTTATTATTTTAACCATGAAAATTACACGAAGCATTTCTCGACGACTGGCGAACGTAGGGATATTGATAAGTTTCACGTACTAGTCGCGTGGAGGAGGAAGATTGTACCGAGAGTCCCAATGCAAATTCCTTAAGACAAATAGGAGGACTAGTTTTTGAATTGACTCTATTCTATTACTTTATATTTGATTCCTCGTGTTCCAAATTACCGAGCCGCACTCCAGAATAGGTCTTACTAATGTTATATACCGAGCTTTAGCAACATAAGGATCATTAAACTCCTTTGGCAACCAAGATGCTATTGGCTTTATTGACTATCACACCAATTCGATGTGTGAAGTTCAATTTTGGATCCATAGTGATCCCCAGGTCAATAAAAATGTGAACGTGTTCCAAATTGTAATTATCTATAGCGTAAGTAGTAGACTGTATGGCTCTTTGGGAGAAACACATAACTTAAAATTTCTTAAGAATTGAGGGCATCCAATTTATTTTACACCTTTTTACCATGATTTTTATATATGTTTGTAGTAAGATACCTTCATTTGCCAAAATGTAAGATTTATAAATTTTTACATCATCCGCACACACTAAAAGTTTTGAAAATGTTATCTGAGAAGGTATATCATTTACAAATAGTGAAAACAGAATCGAACCTAGATGGCTACCCTGAGATACTGTTGAAGAAACATTATCAGTATCTGAAATGGAATTTTTTTAAATTACTCTTTGAGTTCGATCATACTGATATGATAAGAGAGATCCATTGTAAAAATTTTGGTTGAAAACCCAGTACGTCAAGTTTCTTAATTAACAACGTCAAGTACGTCAAGTTTCTTAATTATCAAAGGCTTTGCAGAAGTCCGTATATATTACGTCAACGCTGCTATTCTTTCAGAACGCATTGATGATATAAGAAATGAACTCGAGTAAATTGGCGGTTGTAGATTTTCCTTTAATAAATCCATGTTGGGAATGTGACATCAATGATGAAATTGAATGAGTCAAATGATCAGTAATAAGTGATTAAAATAATTTAGGAATTGCCTAGAGTTTAGCTATACCTCGGTAATTTTCTACAAAAGATCTGTTTCCATTTTTATGAAGGCGTATAATAACAGATTCTTCTTGAATAAATGAGTAAGAGGCTCGAATATACTCAGCACAATTTAGAAGAAAGAAAGAAGGTGTTTGGTCAGGACCATATACGCATGAATTTTTTAAGGACCTTAGATAGAGAAATACATCGTCGGACGATATTGTAGGTATATGGACTAATTTGTAAGGGTAAAATGAGTTTACTCGAATACTTGGAGAATAATTAGATTTAAGAAATTTAACGAACTAATTGGAAATTGATTGACTATCACTAGAAATATTATTTTGAAACGTCATAGTAGAAGGAAATCCGGAAACCTTGCGCTTAGAGTTTATGAAACCATAAAACGGTTTAGGATTTGTTATTAAACTAGGTTTAATTTTGTACAAATAAGTATTATAACATTTTTGATTTAAATGAAAGAGCTTGCATCGCAAAATAGAGTATTTTAAACAATAAGAGTGCATATCTTTTTTTTAATAAAACTGGAAATATCGCCTTTTTTATTTTTCAAAACTCTAAGTTCATTAATGTACCACGGTTGAGCAGGTTCTTTATAAACACAAATGCTTTTAAGAATGAATTTTTCAAATAATTTTAATATGTTATGTTAAAATGCACGACGCTTTGATCAACATTCTCATTGTACTTAGGCCATTATAATTTGATAAAGCCTTATTCAGATCTTTCTCAACTGGTTCTACAAAAGCAAGGCTAACCTCCTCAAATGGAATTTAGGAGTTTACAGCAACAAGTACTCCACCGCCTCTGGCTTCACCGTCTTTTCTAAAAATTTGATAAGTACGTGGAAGAATCTCCGAGTTAAAAACATAAAGTTTAGGCCAGGTTTCAATAAAAGAAATTACATCATATATTCGAGACTTTTGAGATATAAGTTAGTTAACTTCGACTTCAGTTTTTTGAACATATCTTTCAGGCACAATTTTAGCCAAATTATTATTACTTTTTGGTTTGTATTCGAATTCTCGAACAAAAGCGCTAGAGGGCCAAAAGGAACTATTTAGCATTGCTTCAAAATGTTCCAAATTGATATCAATCTTAAAAGGGGAGACATTCCGTTCGTATTTAAAGTTAAATCTTCTTATGAATAAATTATTCTTTTTAATTTTAGATGATATGTAATTGTTTATATCATTGACAGAGGTATCTTTAGCAAATCTTGAGGCAAATACTGATTTCATTGCAGGGATTACAACAAGCTTCTTTGAAGTTGACTCGGACATTGGTTATTGGGGTTCAGCAACACGGTTTGAGTTTTCATATAATGATTAGGATTTCGGTTGGAAGTGGTTGTGGAAAGTGCAGTAGCCTTTGATGTTTACTGCATTTCAAAAGATGGAAAAATATAATAGCCCCTTAGCTATTAGCCGGCTGCTGACTCTTCTGATCTTCAGGCGGGTTTTGAATTGTTGCGGAAGCCAAGGTGTTAGTTCGGATGATTGCGCAGTCTTGCAACGTATGCTTTAAACTTTATATTTGCATTATATCAATATTCCTCGTGCAAATTGTGCCCCGTAACAAAATTCCATACATCCATATAGGTTTTATTGTGGCTTTGTATAGAAGAATTTTGCAGTTAAGGCTGCGATCAGGCTTCTTGTTTAAAAGTCAATGAAAGCTAGCAAATTTGAGCTAAAGATTCCGCTTTTTTCCGAAACGTATCGTCTCTAGACTAAGCGCTTTTCTAAGTGAAATCCGGGGTATGTAATTTCGTTAGCTTGTGGAATAGGAACATCTTGACAGTAGGACACGTATTTGTGTAGATGTTCCGCCAGAAACAGTGCGTCATAGAACACTGTGATTAAGCGACAAAGGTGGCTTATCTGAAGTAATATTTGGTTTAAGTACCGTAGTCGCCTTTTCTTTTCCTCGTTCGGCCCGGTATCCGTTACGATTTCTTTCATATCTCTTCCTTAGTCGTAACTTAATGCCACCTTTAGCTTTTTTCTGTCATCTTAAATCTGATTTTTGCATGGAGCGATCGATAGGCTTGCTATAAGCCTCGTTTAGTTCGCACCAGCAACTCTCTTCTGCTATTAGTTATCATTGTCCTGGTTTCTGCTCGGGTGCTGTGGCTAGCATACTGTTAAATACAAGCATCTCGTTTCAATAACAGTTTCTCTCTACATTTTGGGATTGGTCTGTATGTAAGTGCTTATGTATTTATTATATTTAAGCGAGTTAGTTCTGAATGGAGTATGTCGAAACATACTCAGTTTCAATGTGTTGCTCGTTAAATTTAATAATTATTGGGAAATTATCAGTAGATAAGTCAGCACTGGTTTCGACAAATACTAAATTTCTTTCTACATTTCTGGTGACTGCAAAGTCAATGAAATCAGATAATTTCATTGGGTCTGCAGGCCGGTTGTCTTGAAAAGATGAAATCCAACCTATTTTTCGAACTCATGATCTTATTTCATAACTGTCAGCCTTTTTTGTTTATAAGTATCGAACCCTAATGTAAATACGTCCCATTGTAATCTCCTCTAGCTAAAAACCAATCACCAAGGGTTATGTAAAAGTCACTAACTTAGTTTTGTGTAATTACGAAGCCTGGCAGACGGCAAATCATAGCCAAAGTAAGGTCAACCCCTCTGTTTTTAAGAGGGATCAATGTTCGATATGAAGAAATAATTTGAGGTCGAATTTGTGCCGACTAACACCATTAGCATTTCATATGCATATCCTGAGTTCACTTATTTTTTCGTCATCAGGGCTTGATGCATTTGGTTTTGCGTTTTTTGTTGTCTACCCGAATTTTCGTTTTATCAATTTCTCCTCTTTTAGAGGTCCAATGTGGAAATTGTTTGTACCTATTAGTTTCGAATGTAAATAGAGTCTACACTCTTTATTTTCTCTGCTACTACTGATGTTGATTTAAAGATTTATCTTTTGCTTTTGCAGTACTGTTCGGTGAAGATTTTTGCGCAGCAACAGTGAAATAGGTATTTTACTTCAGTGTAGTGATTGAACGCCGTCGATATTTTTGGTTTGAGCCTTGGTCACTCTATTCATCACTGGTTCATATTTAATTTTTGGTGTGATTTTTTATGTTTTTATTTTTATTTTTTGTAATGTTTTAAATTGATTTGTTTATATATATTTGGAATATTTCTTAACAACTTATTGAAATTCGTTTTATACATTAACATAATTTAAATTAACACTTATTTCATTTTAGTTTTAATTTAGTACATATTTCGTAAATTTTGCTCTAACTTAATTTAAGTTAACACATTATAGTTTAATTTAGGTATTATTTTAGAACATCCTAAATTTAGTTTTTTATTCAACATTTTTTAATTTTATTGTAGTTAATACATTTTGTTTTAATTTAAGTTGTAACGTGAGTGGTGGAATGCCAAGCTGAATTGTCCATTTGTCTGTCTCCTTTTTCCTTTTTTGTATTATGTCCAGTGTTCCTTCGTTTGCAGTTGGTTGCTGTTGGGTGCTAATATATGCAAAAGATGTCGCTATAATCGATTAATGCCACTATCCTCGCTTCTGGGAAGAGTTTTCGGGTGGCACTGCCACATCCGGCCATCCTGAGTCATCCACGGTTTCATATATTCTGCCACTGATGTGGTCCTCCTTGAACCTTCGTGCTCTATTACCTTTTCCACCCCGTATCTTCCACCGCTCATGATCTTTAATATCTTACGGACCCAAATATTTGGATCTTAGCTTCAAGCCTAACTCGAACTGGGTACGCTTAAAAAATACCAGTTGATCTACACTGTACTTTTCCTTTTTTTACGTTTCGAATTAAAAATTTTCTTGTTCTCCTGCTGTATTTTCTCTATGATAAGCCTTGCTTCTTCACGGACTTTTTACGTTCGACGTCTATTTCTTCTACGTTCATTTCATTCAACAGTTCCCTAATCTGTGCATATCTGGAAGTCTTACCTTTTACATTGTCAAAATTTTGAACGAATAAAATGTTGTACTTCTTGAAGGAGTGTTATTTACGCGTGTTACGCCTGTGGCGATTAATAGATGTAATTTCCCGCTCTTGCAATTTTCTCTAAATAAGTGGGAAGTAAAGCAGTTCCTCTGTCAGAAATGATACGTTTTGGGTTCCCAAAAACTGATGACTGTTTTTTGAGACACTCAACAACAAAATCTGCTGAGGTATTTTTTGAAGGATAAAGCCAAGTAAACTTCGAGAATACGTCTACCACCACAAGGATATGGTTGTACTTTTTCTTTGTCAATTCCATAGTAAATCCTACGTGGTCTATATGGATTGTTCCTATTGATTGATATTCTTTGTTAATGGGAGATAAGAGCCCTTCTTTCTTCCCTTCTTTGGCTTGAGCAACTAAACATTCTATGCACGACCGTATAATTTTACCACCCTTGAGGGTAACTGTGGAATAAAAAACATTTTCTCAACAGTGTCCTGAGTCTCTTTAATGTGCAAGTGATTTTGATTGTGCGCCGTCCGAATTATATCGCCTTTAATTTTTGCGGGTACATCTACTAACTCCTTATCTACATCTTTGTATAAAATAACGCTTTCCAAATAAAAATCTCCATATGGACTAGTCTTCAAGATTGTTCTTTTTGCTCTTACCCAATCGTCTTGCTGAGCTAATTTCAATCTATGACTCAACGAATCTTCTAAAATTAAACAAGTTATCCTGCTAAGTATATCACCATGACGAATTTTTTATCATTCCGATGTTCAATGGAATAATTAAAGTCTTCTAAATATAAGGCCCAATGTGACAGTCTTAATGGGATGTCACGTTTTTTAAGTGGCTTGGTGAAAGCATTGCAGTCAATTACAATCTTGAAATTAATCCCAATTAAATAAATTCTCCACTACTTAATAGCTAAAACTTCGAGTTCGTATGAGTGAAACTTCTCTTCAAATGGTGTGGTTTTCAACTCATAAACTGTACTGGATGAAACTCCTTATCGTCAAAATTTCATTGCATTACGACAGCTCTATAGCCGTACATGCTCGCATCTGTATGCACCTCTGTAACCGCTCAATAGTAGCGTATGATTCAATGAATCTTCGAAAATAGGTTGCCAATCCCAGAAAACGTTGCAAACTCTTTCTAGTGGGCGGCACTGGGAACCGCTCAACTACTGCAGCTTTTAATTTGGGTGTCTTAATGGTTCCATCTTCGGTCGTGTAACCGAGAAAATCTATGTTTCACTTTAAAAATTGGCCACTTTACTTTTAATAATTTTGCTTCTGCTACTTCGAAAACTGTTTTCAATCTTGATAAACCCTCCAGTTAATTTTTCGACGATATAACTAAATCATTCATGTATAAAATAACTATTCTCGCTTCTATCAACTTTCGTAAAACTGCCGCAATGTAACGACTAAAGACAGCTGGTGAATTTGAGATGTCAAAAGGTACAAACAGAAGCTCGATGTGCACATTGTGCGTTACGAAAGCTATTTATTTCCTTGATTTTTCTTGGTACATTAAAAAATCCATTAGATAAATCAAGGTTTGTGTAAATCTTAGCCCCTTGTAAACGCTCCGGGACATCGTTGATTAATGGCATTGGGAAATTGTCTCCCACTATTTTTGAATATGACCGCCCAGGTGCTATGTTGGATAATGCCTTCAGCTAACCAGCCGGAAATTCGCTCATCATCATTTTTGTGCTCATTTGAAAATCGCCTGGACCGTTAATATAACGGTTTAACTCGACTTCTGACAGCGATATTGCACACAAGGTCTCCAATTCGTTCATTACCACCTACACCAACACCTTTAAAAATTAAGCAGCTGCCGACAGAGGTTGTCCCTGTTTCACCATACCAGCAATTTCGGATTTAACATCTAAGTTTTGCTTTGGTGTATTGCATTTGGATGCAATATGACAAAGCTTTCCAAATTTAAAGCAAGTTACTACCTTCCGCCTGTTCTCAGAAGTAATAAATGTTTATCGTCTCCACATCTGAAACAATATTTTCCAGGGTCTTTCCGCTGAATACCTGTAGCGCTGGTACTACAACCGCTGTTTGTAGTTACTAGTTTAAAGCCTGCCCTGATCTTTTCATACACCCTTACTTATGATTTCAACTCGCGTAAATTCCTGGCTTGATATAGATTTGCCTTATTGGGATTTAGATCTGGTAAGCCTTGGATGAAATACTCGATGCAGCTAACGTCGTCTAAGTTCACCTGTTTACCTAGCTCCATTAGATAATATAAGTGATGCTTTCCATCTCGATTCAACCGGTCAATTCGGGTCACTATTTTATTTTTAAACGAAATTTTAAAATGTTATGCTTTGGTCAAAATAAAGAGACCCGTATTTTTTTTCTGGCCCAAAAATTTTTTTTTCGAGATTTATCGGCAATTTCGTTTTTTGGGTAAAAATCTATTTTTTCAGTAATTCGCGGACTTTTTTTTTCAATTGGCCATGTTTTTGACAAAAATTGACCGATTTCAAGGATTTTTACTTCTAGTCATTCCTGATGATCCGCACTATCAGAGAAAAGTTTTAAAATTCCTCAAAATTAAGTAATAATTTTTTATTTTGCAATTGAAAAATTTGCAATTTTTATTTTATTTTTGAAATTCAATATGTCAAAAAGAGTATTTTTTTTCTTCGAAACTTTTTTTACATCAAACAAAGACATTGAATTTTCATTTAAAAAATTCCCTTGACTAAAATCTTTTGTTTCAGAGTTACGATTTTTTGAATAAAAAATTGGTTTTTCGTGGTAATGTGAACTGCGCCCAATGAATACCGTTTTTTAATTTTCAATACGTGTATGAAATGATAATGTATTGTAGTTTTTTTAGTATTTAAGTATCTTTAAATGGCTTATTTTTAGTAAGCAATCGAATTTCATCCTTCCTTAATCTAAACTTATAAACCTTACTTCATAATGTACAGCTTCATTCGGCAACTATCCACTAATGTTAACAAGTTCTTGCGGTAAACACTTTTTTTTCCCCAAGTTCATTTTTCCCACACATGTGTCTCTCGAATTCCTTTATATGCTTTAGCTTTTTTCCAAACAGATTTCTTTTTGCTTCGAAAACTTTTCGTTTCTTCAAACTTCAGGAAAAGATGTTTGATATAGGAGTTTTTATCTGCAATATATCAACAAATGATTTCGCGCATTGAATATACTGTGTTTCATCCGCACTTAAATTGTGTCGTGTCGCAAAATGTTTAACGAGCCCTCAATGTCATTGCATTACCCTTTCCCATGTCCTGTCGTGGAAAACAACCACATCATTTTACGTGTCGAAGTTTGAATTCATTCAGTTGGTATCTATTTTTAAAATGACTTGGGGCTCTGTCCGAAATTATAGTCATACTTTGCGTTATAATGTCTGGAAATCGTTAGTTCAAATCAGGTACAATTTTATCAATTGCCAGAATTGAATGAGCCGAGTCATACGTTTTGACCAAAATAACAGACTGCAGTGAAAATTTAGATTTGTTTTGACTTCCAGTGATATGACTGTACTTCATTTTTCACAATCACTGACCAATTTTCCGCGAAGTCTATGTGCAAAACCAAATGAGATGAATTTCCTTTTGATATCGCTTTCTCTAGTTTTATACCGTTTTGTTGAATTTTTTGCATTGTAAATGAGTATTGATCTTTAAAGTTCACTCAGATAATGTTTTAATGAAAATTTCAATACAAGTTGTTTTCTTTATAAGATCATTTTCTTCCAAAAAAAAAAAAAAAAATTGCGACGCGACACAATTTAAGTGCGGATGAAACACAGTATATTCAATGCGCGAAATCATTTGTTGATATATTGCAGATAAAAACTCCTAAATCAAACATCTTTTCCTGAAGTTTGAAGAAACGAAAAGTTTTCGAAGCAAAAAGAAATCTGTTTGGAAAAAAGCTAAAGCATATAAAGGAATTCGAGAGACACATGTGTGGGAAAAATGAACTTGGGGAAAAAAAAAGTGTTTACCGCAAGAACTTGTTAACATTAGTGGATAGTTGCCGAATGAAGCTGTACATTATGAAGTAAGGTTTATAAGTTTAGATTAAGGAAGGATGAAATTCGATTGCTTACTAAAAATAAGCAATTTAAAGATACTTAAATACTAAAAAACTACCATACATTATCATTTCATACACGTATTGAAAATTAAAAATCGGTATTCATTGGGCGCAGTTCACATTAGCACGAAAAACCAATTTTTTATTCAAAAAATCGTAACTCTGAAACAAAAGGTTTTAGTCAAGGGAATTTTTTTTTAATGAAAATTCAATGTCTCTGTTTGATGTAAAAAAAAGTTTCGAAGAAAAAAAATACTCTTTTTGAGATATTGAATTTCAAAAAAAAAAAAAATTGCAAATTTTTCAATTGCAAAATAAAAAATTATTACTTAATTTTGAGGAATTTTAAAACTTTTCTCTGATAGTGCGGATCATCAGCAATGACTAGAAGTAAAAATCCTTGAAATTGGTCAATTTTTGTCAAAAATATGGCCAATTGAAAAAAAAAGTCCGTGAATTACTGAAAAAATAGATTTTTACCCAAAAAACGAAATTGCCGATAAATCTCGAAAAAAAAAATTTTCGGGCCAGAAAAAAGTACGGGTCTCTTTATTTTGACCAAAGCATAACATTTTAAAATTTCGTTTAAAAATAAAATAGTGACCCGAATTGACCGGTTGAATCGAGATGGAAAGCATCAGGTATTCTTTCCTTGACGTTTCCGTCCATTACGCAACAACATATGTACCTAGCCCGTCGGTAGCGTCGATCCAAGTTAATCTTTTAACGATTTCTTCAATGACTCCCAGCTATAAATACCACTCTGGCTTCATACAAATATTTTAGCTGCGCCCACTAATAACTGTTTGCCATATATAAATTTTTGCAGTGAATTCCACTGTACAATTTTGACATTTTCTTCGAACATTTCTAACCGTTTTCTTCATTTCACGTCCCATCCCAGCAGCAGTGCGATTTAAGGACGCTATTTCCAGGTCATTATTGTCGTCATTGTCATTTACTTCTATTCCGAAGCGTTCGAATAACCGGTCTCGCTTACTCTCAATTCTAAAATTTCGTCTCTCTTCGTTTACGTTTTACGTTTTATACAAAACTGTAATGATATAATTTAGAAATATTATGTAAATATTATGTAATATGAGTTACTAAATATTGTATTCAATGTCAAAAGAATACAAATTGCTACTCTACTATATATCTTATCTTTAATCTGTTTGTTTCTCGTTCAACGGCAACAAGCTTCAGTTATTCAATATTCATCAACCTTTTGATGAAAAATTGAGATTTTGAATAAAATGATGATTATATTTTGTTTAATGACAATTCGACAACGTTAATTTATTGAAGAATTTTTTTTCGCATTTTAACCTTCAACTAGGCTTTAATTTTCAATTATTTCAGCTTCCTATTTTTTTACTTTGTTTCAACTTTATTTCGATTTTCAACGATTGTTAACTTTCAGCTTTCAACTTTTTTTTTATTCGTCTATCAACTTTTTCCAACTTAGTTTACTCTACTATTAGTTTCAACTTTTAGTATTTTTCACCTTAATTCCAGCTTGAAATATTTTCCCACTTCCAACTTTTTTTCTTCATATTTCCGAGGTTCAACGTATTTCAACTTTCTCAACATGCCAAATTTCCATTTTATATTTTGCTTATTTTTCAACTTTCTTTATTTTTCAGCTTTCAACTTTGTTTTCACTTTTCAACTTTCGGCTTTTCATCTTTCTTCAACTGTCGAAACAGTCCTGAAGCTACTGTTTTCTTAAAATCTCTCGATCAGCATTTAAAATTTATATACGCATGCTTGTAAAGGGTGTTTTTTATAGAGGTATAGAACTTTAAGTTGCAATAAACCAACGATGGATTATTCGATTGACATGAATTTTATTTATCCGAAAGATAATCTTGTGGCATTACATTTTAAATATGATTTCCGGCATATTACCGCCACGGCTGGCGCGGATGTAGTCCAATCTGGACGTCAAATTTTCGATTACTTTTTCCAACATTTGTGGCCGTATATCGGCAATAGCACGGCGAATGTTGTCTTCCAAATGGACAAGGGTTTGTGGCTTATCCGCATAGACTTTACATAGCCCCACAGTAAGTAGTCTAGCGGTGTTAAATCACATGATCTTGGAGGCCAATTCACAGGTCCAAAACGTGAAATTAGGCGGTCACCAAACGTGTCTTTCAATAAATCTATTGTGGCACGAGCTGTGTGACATGTTGCGCCATCTTGTTGAAACCACATCTCCTGGACATCATGGTTATTCAATTCAGGAATGAAAAAGTTATTAATCATGGCTCTATACCGATCACCATTGACTGTAACGTTCTGTCCACCATCGTTTTTGAAAAAGTACGGATCAATGATTCCACCAGCCCATAAAGCGCACCAAACAGTCAGTTTTTCTGGATGTAACGGTGTTTCAGCATACACTTGAGGATTATCTTCACTCCAAATGCGGCAGTTTTGTTGTTGACGTAACCATTCAACCAGAAGTGCGCTTCATCGCTAAACAAAATTCGCTTATGAAAATCGGGAACAACGGTAATCTCGTTTTAGGCCCATTCGAAGAATCTACGCCTTACTTGATGATCGTGACTCTATTCATGATGAATTGCCAAACCAAACTGAGAATAAATCACTTCACAGCTGTTAAATCGGTCACCATCTTGAAAAGTAATGCCAACTTAAAGTTATATACCTCTATAAAAAGCACCCTTTATATCCTTGTAGTTTTTTTCGGAACAGTTTATTTTATAACATTTTATTGAATGTCATTTACAAATTAACACTTCTTTCATATTAGTTTTATTTTAGTACATATTTCGTAAATTTTGCTCTAACTTAATGTAAGCTAACACATTTTAGTTTAATTTAAGTATTATTTTAGGAAATCTTGATTTAAATTAATACATTTAGTTTTAATTTAGGTTGTAAAGTAAATGGTGGTTGATGCCGACCTGAACTGTCCGTTTGTCTGTCTCTTTTTACAGTTTTGTATTCTGTCAAGTATTGTTGATGTTGCTGTTCGTTGCTAATATATCCAAAAGATGTCACTATAATCGCTTAATGTCACTAGTCTAGGTCCTGGGAAGAGTTCATGGGTGGCACTCCCACATATATATTGTGACGAAAATCCCATACCAAGGACAAACAAAACTATTGACAATGTAAATGCAATTCCCGGAAGGACAGAAAATAAATAAGCATCCGTATAATGCAAATTACTCATACCAAGGACAAACAAAAGGGTAGACAGATTAAAGGAAATTCCACGTCGTTAAGGATGAACGGAGTAGTTGCAGCTACCGCAGGCAAACGAACAAAGCCTATCCTTTAGCGCGGGAACAGAATGGTTAGGTCATCTACAGGTATAAAAAGAGAGGCAGCCGCTATCACAAGAAGAGACGAGTAGACAACTTAGTGGAGTTAACACTGCTGTGAGCTGTGTGTTTGAGAAACGGATAAGCTGAGTGAAGCAGATAATAAGTGTATATAAATAATTGTGAAATAAGCCGTTGGCTAAAGACAAAATTGTACAAATAAATTCCTGACGGTTAAGAAGCCGAACAAATAAATCTTGGGAGTTTGTTTAGCAATGCAGTGATCGGACTCTAAGGATTTGGAAAATCATCGAGGCGAAGTTAGCAAATTCGTTACAATATAATTTTTTGCTCCTTACTTATTTTTTTTTATGTGTAAAATGTGTTTCAAAATAAATTACGGAGCCGGCCAAAAACACTTCCATTTCCGAAAACCACTTGATCTACAACTAAAAGCTAAACTAAATGAGTTTATACAAATTAAACGCGTACAGATAGATAATACGGTGTCAAAGCCTCTAACACAAGAAACTGCGACAAACTCTGCTCTTCAATATTCCTGAATTGACAACAAACATACCTTCATATGCAGAAGCTTTAAAAATGAATTCTGAGAGAATGTCCACGAGCTCAATTAGTGACGATGTAGAAGTAATACACTTACTTAATACTTAATCTGACACACCGTGTGACACAATATACAAAAATCAAGGCATGATTCTGGACCTAATCAATGCCCAAAATTAGATCTTGCTTTCGTAAAAAAAAAAAAAGAAGTGATAAGCCGGAACTTAGCAAGTTTCTGAAACAACAGGATGCTGAAACACATCTAGCTGTTTATTATCCACTACGCTTCTCTATAACAGATTAATGATTTCTTTAGTATTATAGGTAATGGCCAAAACTCATTTAGCATTTGTTTCTCCGAGGCAACGTACATATTTCAGAAATAATCCAAATAAATTTCACAGTTACCAAAAAATTTTATAGAGTTAACTTTTCCGTCGATCATTCGACAGTTGTGATCAAGTTATTCGAACAACCAATTATACAAGAAATACCTGAGTAGCTACAAGCTATAGCGACAATATTACCTTATTCAACTATTTGGTCTCAACAGTTTCTCGATTTCAGCCTTGCCTGGCTTTGCAATGAGGACCATTCCCGAGGTTAGTATAACTGCAACTGATGTAAAAGTCACAATAAAACGTTGGATATAAAATATGTCCACACGGCCACATTAGCGTGGAAAAAGTCGAAGATTATCATGATAGCCGACCCGAAAAAGACGCAACGCTGACGGTATCCTATCGGCAAATTATCTTGTTACCTGTTCTTTCGAAACTCTTTGAAAAAGTGCTGCTATCCAAATTTTTTTTCTTCATGATCATGAAACTATACCAATTTATTAATTCGGGTTTCAAGTAGAACATGATACATGATAGAACATGATAGAACAATTCATCTTACTAACAATGAGATCAGAAAAACATTCGAGTTGAAAGAGAATTGCTCAGCAATATTTCTTGTGTGTATGAAAGACTCATACACCAAATTACTTTGACTTTCAGTTGACAGTAAAAGTAAATGAATTTATCTGAAAGAAGGCGTGTACCAATAATGTAAGTGTTATTTACTGCAAACAATCCAACGGCAGCAATAATACTACTATACTGCTATTTTATGTACGAACAAATGCCCAGTCAAAGCCTCAAATACACTAAAAAAAAAAAAAACACTTGTTAGAAATTGGTTGTTAAACTGGCGCAACAAATTAAATCAGAAAAAGTGTAAGAAAGTCACTTTAAAGGTAGAAAAATACCCAACACTTAAGCAAAAATCCCCCAAATTCCTTCCACCTAGATATACGACTGACCTAGAAGAGCCATAAAAAACAACAACTTATCTTTAAAATCGCTGCCTGAATCGGTTATTAGATAAAAATTTAACTTTATGCTTGAATGACAAAATTCTTTTATACAACTTAGTCATAAAGTCAATCTTGATATAAGGAATACGAATACAATTTTACATAGACATATATAGACCTTGAAATATCAATGGAAAACACACAAGTGATAAATACCTAGAAAAAATATCTGCCGAAGCTACAAAATCATCCTAGTCTTCCAGCTAACTCTTCATCCTGCCAAGTTAGAAAAAAACGCTTTCAAATAAAAGATCGGCCAGTCTTTTATATAAAAGTTATACAGTTCACGCGACCATAAAAGTATCAAAAAGCTTTTAAACTTTTACTAAAATTTTTGGAATCTTAGGCTATCGAAATTAGGTAGTATTTATGA
This sequence comes from Neoceratitis asiatica, assembly GCA_030068015.2. Taxonomy (NCBI): domain Eukaryota; kingdom Metazoa; phylum Arthropoda; class Insecta; order Diptera; family Tephritidae; genus Neoceratitis; species Neoceratitis asiatica. The sequence continues at coordinate 84,279,058 of CM061524.1, forward strand.
TGATTTCAACCCGATTTTGAAAATTTTTAGACAATTTTAAGAGACTAAAAACATTTTGAGAATATATGTGAACGATTTTTTAATGAACATTCTCAGGAAAGACTAATCAAACTAACTTACTAAAAGATGAAATTCATGCAATATAAAAACTTAAACTATACCACAAATTTAAATTGTTTATGTCTTATAATATAAAAAAACATAAAATTTAATTAAACCCTAAAGAGCAAAGGCAAGCAAACATAAATCTCTATATATCTTTATATTTAAATGCAGGAAATATATAAAATCCGATTAAATTTCCCCCATATATGGCACTATGCCATACATCCGTATTCAACTATGGTTATATATTCGCTTTTGACAATAGTGGCATAATAATCCTGCCACTTTAATTTCCCATATCCGGCTGACCACCGGTGTCTCTTTAAATACCTCTTGGTTAGCACGCACAAGTGTTGAGTTATGAAATGTGGCTGGCTGAAGCAATATTATAGATATTAAAACAACAGCAAGCAACCACTGAAGCATTACATTAAATGCAATAATATCTTATTTAACATTTCATGGAGATATCACTTAGACTTTGAAGTATGACAACCCAAGGGACATTTGATTCTAATAAACAGCGGTGAAGCTGCAGGTGTATGCGAATGTTGGACATAGTAAGTTTAAAACATATATGTATCGAAGTGCCATGGACATAACATACATGCATGAATAAGGACCTACAAACACGTTTAATTAGTGCTGCAGATAAGGTTGGAATGAATATATGATATACATACATGGTGCAGACTCAACGCTAGTAAATCTTATACATATTTATATAAAAATGGTTTGCTGTATCCATATTTATAGTTAGATTTTCTTGGAATTTGGGGCATTAGTTAGTTTAACCTGGACACTGCTTTTCTTCCAAGGGGAAAAAGGGTCTACGTATTCGAAGAAACTACATTCGATATCTTTTCCTGCAACCACATAACAAACTTTTTGGAAAAAAAAATTCGGATCGAACCAACTGGAATAAATAGTGACTTTCTTAAAGCTGTCATTTAATACATTCTCAGTAAAAAGTTAAGCAAAAATTGGAAAATGAAATAGTAGTTGAGAAAATCTCATAAGGGTGCATTTGAAAATGTCTATCCTCTACGCAGTGCCGATTCTACTCCAGATAAGACTTGGATGACAGCCGACCTAAAAAATATAAGAAGAATATGTCGAAGGCCTTTATATAAAATCGAATGCTTTAATACCGATAAATGCTAGGATGATTATCAAAGTGCATTTCGAAAGCATAACTATAAGCCAAGGGAGGCTAGAAAGCAAGTTGACAGCATTAGTAGTAAGGAGAGAATCAAGAAATTTGTATCGAAAGACTATTTAATACCGCGATTATTGTTGGTAGCCAAGGGCGCGGAGATTCAGTAAAATTTTATTGAATACATACTCCCCGCAATATAAAATTATGAGCCCTCAACCCCCTCAATTAGCTGGACGATACTAGAAACTTTGTTTCAACGCTGTAATAATGTAAAAGTTTTTAAAATCTTGAAACTGTACGGATGGAATCTTTTCCGTCTTTTACAAAATTGGTCAGGTATACAAAGGCTTTCGTCGGTGTACATTGCTTGCATTTGTCTATAGTACACACCAAGCAGTGGACAGAAGGCCAACGTGAGTTCAAGTCTGATAAGCAAGCTTACCCTGTACCGATTTCGTATAAATTGATGTCATATCTTTTCTGCTAAGGATCTGAAAGGATGAGTGGACCAAGAAGAAAATGTCGATAGACTGTCATATACAGCACGTATGCGCGGATACCGCTCTACATGAAGTAGCCGGGACAATTGAAAAATCCACACATAAACAATAGTACACCCTCGCAGCATTCATTAAATTGTAGGGAGCCTTAGTTGGAGCCAAGGAACTAACATGTACGCGTTACATTTAGCTTCGAAAACAGAATTATTTGGCCCGAATGCAAAGTCCATATAGTATTTTGTTATTGCCGCAGAATGCTATCAACACTATCGCATCTAAATTCACATAGTTGGGGTGGAAGAGGAAAATTGATATTCGAAATTGAATAACGAGGCATGCGAGCATAAACATCCTACAATAAACATATGTGTTACACATACCTATACAGTAGTGGCCCCTTGCATTCCAATTCGTATATAGATATTATTTATGTATAGGGTACGCCATCTTTTGAGTTGGTATGTAAGCATGGGATAACTTGACATTTAACAACAGATTTACTCGGTTAGACGTATTTTGGAAACTTAAATTTTAACCGCGATCGCAATAGCCGAGTGGTTTGCATTGTGTAGTACAATTCGAAAGGCCTGGACTTGAATCCAGGTTCGAGCAACATCCAAATTATACAAAATTTAATTTATCAAGCTCTCCGAGTGTATTTCTGGCCATTCGGAATAAACTGTAGGCCCATTTGTTGGTGAAAATTCGCAAGACGCAAAACCATAAATTGGACCAGGAATCATATCGCTCAGAAACAATGGGCCAAATAATGACGTTATACAATGAAAATGCTGGCTCAGTTGTGTCAATTATGGCGAAACAACTTTGCGGCATATTTTAGAGGAACATTCAAATTCTTGCGTATAAAGTTATATTAACCCAAAGAATACGATCAAACGACAGCTCGAAGGCTTGACTCTGAACTGAATTTTTGAAAGACAGTTTTGATGACTGACGGGACCAATTTCACACTGTAAGGCGTTATTAAAAAAAATTGTCACATTAGAGAAAAAGAAAATCCATTCTAGATCCACGAAACATTATTGCATGACCAATAAGTGATTGTTTGGAGCAATGTTTGTGCAAAAACCAAAACGAGACAGTCGGTGGAATTCGATATTGGTGGATATTGGATAATTATGTCTGACCAAAAACGTATTAAAAAAGTAGACATTGGGTTTTTTCAACGTTATTAAATTTTCACGTACCCGTCCATAGGATGGTGCACCCTGTATATGTATGATTATACAGTTAGTGAATACGCCTACGCTTATGCCCTGCATTCTGTTATGTTTACGCTTCAAGTGTGATTCACACTTAATCATATTTTGTCAACGCATTACAATGGAAACTCTTACAACAACAATAGCAACAGCTCGTTGCTGTAAAATATGTATCGGCAATTGAGTTAGAGGTGCAGAAATTATGCTAATAACCTCGAAAATGCCTCACAACATACAGTCAGAGGTAGAAAGATTATGTTCGAATGTAGGAAATATATGTATGTAGATATACATACATATGTATATGTACACTGGCTGTCATTTTCAGTATACATAAGTGAGAAGTATAAAGAAAATTTAAATAAATGAAAGGATACAGTAAGTTCGCTAGAATCGAATTATAATATGTAATATGTAAAAATTTATAAAACGCACACAAACGTCGAGTCTAACTATCGGATTTTAAACTAATTTTTTAAAAATTTCTCACAAACAAATTTACTCTCTAAACTTCGCACATCGCTAAGATGAGAGATTGCGCGGCCGGGAAATTTATCTCGCAATAAAGTCATATTCGCTCGTGGTGTGTGGTATGTGGCACCATCTTGTTGAAACCTTGTATTGTCTAAGACGCGTTCTTCAATTGTAGGCCAAAAAAAGTTGATTATCGTACGACAATAACACTCCGAATTGAAATTGACAGTCTCGCCGCTGTCGTTTTCAAAAAGAGAAGGTCCAATCACACATTCGGATCAAAAAGCGCACCAGACAGTAAGTTTTTTTGGGTCTAATGCCCTCTCTTCAATTATTTGGAGCCCCTTGTTCGTGAGAAATATGCGCCTCCGCTGAATAACAAATTGTTGAAAAAATCGCGGACCAGTGCTTGCTTTTCAAGCACCCAATTGTTACGGCAATTGTAAATAGTCAGTGGCTTCAGCTGTTGTGTGAGCTGGACGTTATATGAATGTAAGTGAAATTCCAAAAGCCTTAAGAAAGTCACTGATCTTGAGAACGTTGAAAAATAGACACATTCGGATATTCGGCTATACTTTCAATTATAGCAAAGATATCTGGGGTGGAGCGAGAAAAACGATGGTTACACAGATCTTACAATATCTGTAACCGATCCAGTCCCTTCAAGATTCTTTAAAAATTTATTAAATGTTTAAGTAGTTGGACGATTATGTCATCATTTTTTTCATTCATTTATGTAGCAGGTTTCAACAATTTTAACGCGCTGTGCGGTTGTTAGCGATAAAACAAAACCTGTTAAATTTCATACATGTCAAAATAGAGCCCTGTACTTTCAAAATCACTAAGTGAATAACCCTTTATATAAAAATATTTTTAAGAAGCAATTATGAATTCCAAACAAAGTTTTTATTTTTTTTACATGCAGTTAGAAAAGAACTATGTATATTAAGGAAAAAATTTTGAAACAAAATAAATAAAAAATAATTTTAAAATTTCGTAAAACAAGCATCTATGAGCCAGAAATTTTGTATTCTACGCAAGTAAATTTAAATAAATATTAGCAGTGGAAGACATCGATATCTTAAGATTATATCATATAGCTCCACTGCAACCGATTTTTCAGATATGAGATCTAGGTTCATATAGTTCAAAAAAGCATGAAATAACATAAATTTGATATATTCATGAAAGGCTTAAAGGCAAAGCACTTTTTTCTTGTTTGTTCTAGTCTCTTGTGCCAAAGGAAATCGCAAATGAATGATACTTTAAACGTACATAAAAACATTTGTATAAGGTATTTGTAAATATTGTAGTTGTTCTACTTACAACTTTTTGCCTACAATTTTATTGTAACAAACTAACAAAAATTTTGAAAATCTTAGAATCCAATTCTTAAATATAGTACAAGTTACAGAAAAAGTTGCCAAAATAAGCAAACTTAAATAATTTATGTATAAAGGGCGATCCATTTCGAGGTTCCCTACTTTTTAAAAGAAAAAACACAGAAAATTCAAATTTAATGGGAAATGTTTATTATCATTCGAAGGAAAATTATTTGGCATTTATTTTTTGAAGATTATCTCTTTCAAACGTTGGCCGCGGCTACGTCTCAGACTCGTAACGTCTCGACTGGTAACTGGCAATTGACACGCGTGATGTTTTGCTCCAAGGCCTGAACCGAAGCGGGATTGTCCACATAGACTTTAGACTTAACATATCTCCACAGGAAAAATCTCATTCATTGAGCCAAAAATGGAAGGCATCGCCTTGCGCATGCGCCAAGTCGTTCAATACGTCAGTCCGAGTTGCTGCGAACTGCGCCGAATCGACTTTCAGCTACGCCCGCTATATTTTCTTCACTGCGTGCTGGACGAGGTCTATTCGGTCGAATATTATCCAATAATGAATGCTGGGTCTCAAGATGGGTGATGGTGTAGCGAATAATAATTTAATAAAGGATATTTTATTAAGAATACAAATATTAAAAGATACAGAAAATAACTTCCAGGTAACTGTTTGAGGCGAAGCTCTTAATCACTGTTTAAACTGAAGTCTTTTATCTATAATCGCTTGAAGTAGTTCATCAGTAATATAATTTTGGCTAGGGAGTTGGGGTGTGATCTTAGCGGATAATTTTTTCAAAGTTTTTTACTTCTGTCATTATGGTGTTATTCCTGATATCGCTGTGATTTGTGGTGCTTTTTTTTTCTTAATGAACCCCATAGTTTATATCTAATTACTAAACACCATAGTAAGTCCAATAAAGTTTTATAAGCATATTTAAAAATAATAGTTGTTTTTTAAGCCTATCTTGGATTTAGAACTAATAATTAAAATCGCTTCGCTCTATGGACTCTTGAAAAGTTACAAGAAGATCCGTCGTTTTCGAGCTAAATTTTGTTCAGCGATGAGGCACATTTCTGGCTTAATTGGTATGTCAACAAGCAAAATTGCCGTATTTGGGACGAAGAGCAGCCTGAGAGATTCAAGAGCCGTCATTTCGTTTAGAAAATACAACGGTTTGTTGTGGTTTGTGAGCCGGTGTAATCATCGGTCCATATTTCTTTAAAAACGATGCCGGTGGGAACGTAAACGTCAATGGCGACCTTTATCGCGCCATAATAACCGACTATTTGATGCCTGAGATTGAAGGCCAATGGATTTCTTGGGAGAACACTTCGGTGAGCAGATAATTTCACGTTTTGGGCCATTCGATTGGCTACGAAGATCGTGTGGTATCACAATGAGTCGAATGAGTCATGGAAAATTGGACTCAACGGATGGACCATCTGAGACGTAGCCGCGGCCAATAGTTGAAAAATAAACGCCAAAGAATGTTCTTTCGAATGATAATAAACATTCCCCATTAGATTTGACTTTTCTGTGTTTTTTTTTTCTTTAAAAGAGTAGGGAACCTCGAAATGGATCACCCGTTATGTTGGACAACCTCTTTAATTGACATTTGCATTTTCACTGCAACTGCTTCATTGCTTTTTTTGATCTACACAGTCTTTTGAGCTATGTGGGTTTGAACTTATAACACATACACTTGATAATGTACAATGACGCTTGATATAGTCAAATTCTGGACAATTATGCAGTGAAAACACAGACTAGTATGTAAAAACCCTAGTTAAATACTAGTATGAAATAGGATGAATGCATATCAGTTCGTTAGTTATATAGCAATGTGTAATGTGAGGTCTTAATAAAATGCAAGTGAGGACAAAGTAGTTAATATGGCTATCTGTATTTTGTTCAATTTAGATTTTATAGTTGGTATTGTTAAGGAGGTGATAGGTAAGGAATAACGCCAAGTCAATGATTAGCTGATTTTTCGCTTCTCAGAGTACTCCAAAGAAGTTTGAATATGAATACCTCGATAAGGCGGGCGCCATTACTCTGATCACTCTGATCGTAACATACTTACGCATAATAATGTCAACCATATGTACATATAAGCATAGCTTTCACTTGTTAATCTAGGCAAAATGACAGCAACGTATACATTCGTATACGTATACTTTATAATTAATTACCTTTTTCTGGCCACTAAAACAAATATTTTGCCTTTCCTATAAGTAATTACCAAAAGGCTATTTAATATCATGTAAGAACAAGCAAAAATAGTTATGCCCACCCACCGTTATTATTCGAAATCGGACACAAAAAATGTTTCAGAAAGAATATTTGCATGAAATGAAGAATTTGGTAAGAATTGAAGCTGAAGTTTCAGCGTTGTTTGATACCAATTAAAAATTCTCGGTTGCATGCCACTGAGAAGGCCACCAAAGCAGGAACAACAACATCACAAACATGTAGATTTTACTGCCAATCTGAAATGTTTCACGACATGACCAGAAAGACCGAGAAAATTGCCCAATGGATCAGCAAATAACCAAAATACAAAAACAGCAAATAAGAATTGAATACAAAAACAAAAGCTGGGAAATAACACACATTTGACATAGAACACATATAACATCTGCTCATAACATATGTGTATGGAATGAATTTGAAAGATTCAACACACGAAACTGACATACATATGTATATAATAAAGGAGTACTCGTAGTACAAAACTACGTAAAATATATATCAACTTTGCTTTTAGGCGTACTGCATTTACGAAAAATCCTTTGATACCGGGTATTTAATTTTCATATTTTCTTTGCCTTTCACTATTTAATCTAAAAGATTCGATATGAGTGAAAGATTTCTTGCAAAATTTGTGTTGCGTACACTTAAATGTAGATACATATACAACGGTTCAATAGTTTTGGTTATATAAATAGTTACAACATAACGGCATTATTCTGAGCCCTAGAAAATTTAACAATTTTGTTGCTGAAAATCTTACTTACCATACGAAAGGTCATAACCAGGCCAATATTAAGATTAGAGAAAATTATTAAATGTTTGCGGTGGCAGTTAAATCATTAAACTTATACAGGTACTAAGCAAAATATTACTAGGCCATATTAGTCGGGTGGTTAGCATTGCGTACTACAATTCAGAAAATTATAGAAAATTATTATTTCTAACTGTGTACGCCCCTCGTCAAGGAATGTGAAGCCCTTCTGACATGAAATAAAAGCTCTTGATAAAAATCCGTCAGCCGTTCGGAGGCGGCTTAGAAAAAATTGTACGAGTTCCTTCATTTGCTGGTAAAAACATCAAGACGTAAAACTACAAATTGGAGGTTGACCGAAAATAGATTCAGCGGTTACAAAGCGCCGAATATAAAGATATATATATATATACTCGTAAAACAAATTCAAATTAGATTGAAAATATATATGAACTTAACTAAAGCACCTAAGCGGGGTTAATATAAACATTATTCTTAACAAAAATCTTCGTAATGAAATATCGAAGTCTACAGAACTTTAGAACTTAATTAGTGTTTTCAATTTCTTTGAAGTCTTCTCTCATACCATTCGCTGAAGTCACAAATGTAATATTTATTTACTTTTTTATATATTTAGAAATGCCTATATAATAATAACAATTATTATGCTACCTAAAAAAGAGAAACGCTCGTAGCAGGAGCTTTCAGCTGAAATGTAATGTAATATTAAATAAGTTGAAGCTACTACTACATATTGCTACATCGGACATTTAAATGTATCTAGCTAACAAGATCAAAACAGTATATTCTGACGGATATTACATCAAGCATGAAAGTGATAGAAATATGTATATTATCTTATGTTAAAAAGTGCTATTAAATTATTTAATTACCATTTAGAAGACTACGTTGGTTTCAGTTCTGTAGAGCAAAAGGTGTAAAGCTTTGTGTGTTTGGATTCCATACCATTTATGATAGTTTGGTGTTTAAATCTCCAAATAATTGTTGAAAAATTTTGTAAAACATCCCTTAACAAATATTAACTGCCTATCACCAATAAATACGAATGTATTCTTAAGCATGAATATGTATTATCAATTACGCATTTCTGTCACCACATGAAATTAATGTTCATATGAAATTTAATATTGCACTGTATGTTGTAAAGAACTGGAATTATCCTAAAATAACAATGAGATAAGAAGCAATCATTCAGCGCCGTTGAGAACAATATGATAAATTTTGGAATTACTATACATAAAGTAGATCTGGGCAACCAGACCTTAGTACATTTTCAACCCTTCAACTTCAAAATCAATGTCAAACAAAATTAGTTGTGAACATTTTACTTGAGTTGTGAATCATAATAGAGGCATGCATGTCAGATATAGAAACTTATCTGATGATGAAAATAAGGATCACAAATCATGTCTTTGATGAACGGTCATATACTAAAAGCTACTAAGAATATCACTGACTTAGAAGGTGGGCAGACATTCAAAATTGTTTTAATGATGTTTAAAAAAATTACAAGCACCTTGACCATAACAATTTTGCGGCAGCTTTCTTAAATAAATTAAAAAGTAGGGAAGCGATTAACCACTTTTTAGATTCACATTCAGATTTTTCCCATTAAATCTTGGTAATTTTAGTAATGAACAGAGGTAACAGTTCCAACATTATATAAAAGCTATGAAAACAACATACCAAGGTCGATGGCTGATTATTTCGGGTCACGAAAAAGTGATATACGTAATAATATTCACAATTAAAGGTACGCATTAACGTAATTTTAAAGCAAAATCCAAAGATGTACTGCAGATAGTCCTGTAGTATTTCATATACTCTTAAAAAAGTGTTTAAATATTGTGCATATATAATATCCGCGTAGTTGGCAGTGAGTAGTACAATGCGGAAAGTCATAATTTCGAGCTTTGGTCAGACCAACATCCAAGATTGTAGGAAATTAATTTATGTTTAGAACACTCAAACTAAACGGTCATTAAAATTCTAATAAAAAGGTACTTTCAACAATTTTGTATGTCGGCGGTTTTATTCAATAGAATGCTTAACGTTTACCACCCTGCTCTTGCTATTACCTACAAAACTATATGTGATTAGATTTTAATAACTGATAAAGTCGAATCGACTACTCAATTTAATTTCTCGGAAGCTAACTTTAAAGATTTAATAGCTTTTTTAATAGCTTTATCAAAATTATGGCCTAAATACAATGAGGATATTGATCAAAGCGTCGCGCACTTTAACTTAACTGTATTAAACTTATTTGAAAACTTTGTTCCTAAACGCATTTATGTTTATAAAGAGCCAGCTCAACCGTGGTACACTAAAGAATTTACAGTTTTGAAAAATAAAAAAATCCGATATTTAAAACTTTATAAAAGTATTGGTATGCACTCACAATATTTAAAATTATCAATTTTGCGACATGAGCTCTTTGATTTAAATCGAAAATGTTATAATGCTTATTTGTGCAAAATTAAACGTAGTTTAATAACAAATTCTAAATCCTTTTATGGTTTCGTAAACGCTAAGCGCCAGGTATCTGGATTTCCTTCTACTATGATGTTTCAAAATAACATTTCCAGTAATAGTCAGACAATTTCCAATTTGTTCGTCAAATTTTTCAAATCTAATTATTCTCCTAGTATTCAAGTAAATTCATATTACTCATAAAACTTATGTTCGAGTAACTTCGTCCATACACCTACAATATCTTCTGAATATGTATTTATCCATCTGAAGTCCTTAAAACAGTCATGCACATATGGTCCTGACCCAATCCCTTCTTGCTTTCTTGTAAATTGTGCTGAGTATATTTTCGAACCTTTCACTCATTTATTCAATTTATCTCTTAAAGAAAGTACTTTTCCATCTATATGGAAAGAATCTTTTATTATATCCCTTCATAAAAATGGAAACAGATCTTTGATAGAAAATCACCGAGGTATAACTAAACTATCTGCGATTCCTAAATTATTTGAATCACTTATCACTGATCTTATGACTCATTCAATCTCTTCATTTATATCACACTCCCAACATGGATTTGTTAAAGGAAAATCTACAACCACCAATTTACTCGAGTTCATTTCTTATATCATCAATGCGTTCTGAAAGAATAGCAGCGTTGACGTAATATATACTGAATTTAGCAAAGCTTTCGATAAGGTGTGTCACTCGTTGTCAATTAAGAAACTTGACTTACTGGGCTTCCAACCAAAATTTTTACTATGGATCTCCACATATCTGTATAATCGAATTCAAAGAGTAATGTTTTAAAATTCCATTTCAGATACCGTTAATGATTCTTTATGAGTATCTCAGGGAAGCCATCTAGATCCGATTCTGTTTTCAATATTTATAAACGATATATCTTCTCAGGTAAAATTTTCAAACATTTTAATGTATGCGGATGAACTTTATAAATCTTACACTTCGGCAAATGAAGGTATCTTACTACAAACATACATAAGCAGTATGGTTGAAAGGTGTAAAATACACTATAGATAAGTACAATTTGGAACAGGTTCACAGTTTTATTGATCTGGGGATCACTATGGACCCTAAATTGAACTTCACACATCACATTATAAATGTAAAAGTTTTTATTAAACTATCGGTTGCAAAATCAAAGACAATTGAAATTTGTATGAATATTTATTATTTTATACTTCTTATGCGAACAACCCGCTATTCAAATATATAACTGCAGGAAAGAATAAACACAAAAAAGGAGAGAAATTAAACAAAATTTACTAATTCATTTGACATACATGATGTTTATACATTCAGAAGCTTAGCTGTTATTGATCATAACATTTTTGTCTGCTCACTGAGAATATTCACATTGTATTTAACAGGAAAAGTCCTGCAAATCTAACAGTTTTCACGGAATATGTCAATGTTTGAACATGATAGCCCGTGTTATCAGGTTAAAGATATTAATTTGATTTAATAAAAAATGGTCTACCTTTAAGTAAAAGAGCTTAAATGAAACGGAAAATATCTTATTTTATTAATAGATTTAAGCATTACATTGTTTCACTTAACTTTCAAATTTCACAACTTTTGCCTAAAATAAACTTATGAGCTAAGCCAAATAAGATACATATATGGATGAATATAAAACGTTTAATCCCGATAATGAGTTGAAATTTTTGTAAAGAAGAGGTTATAAATAAGTAAAAAAAAATATTATTTTAAAGGAAGGTTTATTTATTATCTAAAATCTAAGTAAAAAAGTTTGGTTTAAACCAAAAAGTAAAGTGCATCGGATAAAATACTAATAATATTAGAAGAAATGTAATGAATATAGATTTCATATATAAAATTAAACTTTTGTGTTTTGCAAATTTTAATATTGATCATAGGATTCATGATTTTTTAAGTGATCGCTATATAATACAAAACCGATTTCATTTTCACTGTTAATTTATGTGGTATTGAAGTAATATGAAATCATATATAGATTTGGTAGCTTCTTAATCGAACAAGCCTTGACTGAAAATCATATATCGAAATAATTAGTTATTTGGTTAGTTCTGGTATATGGCAATGATATGATTAATTCCATGAAAAAATTTTGTCGGATATTTTTGAAGCTAGCAAACTCTCTTATGTGAAAGACATGGGTATATCAAGTCATTAATCATAGCGGCACAATAAGAAATATACTCGAATATTACTTTTATTCTTACTACCTGCAATAATCGGACCCAATTTTTAGTGCCACGTTAGATACACTTAATAATGTTTATTTACTGTTCTCCTTCGTCATTCACCAAATTTATGTATTTGTTGTAAATATATATATTACTGTAATTTGAGTGATCCTTAGTTTCATAAATACATATATGAATACTCGAGTAGGTTGATTATATTTTAATGATTTGCTTGCTGAAACATTTTTTCTTTGCTTAACTTAACGAAATTTACAGTTATATAATGATTTAATAATATTTATTCATTTAATCTTCTCTATTGTTTATTTATAATTTTTATATGTAAACTTATTTCTTCACTACAACTTATCACCGCGTTCTTTTCACCACCCACTTGAACATTAGTTCAATTTGCTCGACATAATCATTATTTAGATCTTTCTCTTTTGCATTTGTCTGACAGTATTCTAAAATAATTTGATTTTCGGTGGCATTTCCTACTTTTTCAATTGCAGTCTGCAAGTGACTACCTGTAGCTACTTGAATAATTGCTTCTATTGTGGATTTCAAAAAGAAGTTGATTGCGCTGATGAGTATAAATACTGCAGTAGCTGTGAGTAGCTGTAATTCAAGCGAAAGCTTCGTTTTAGCAGCTGTTGACGGCTGGTCTGAAAAAGAGAAATTGTTCAAAATTAATATGCATATGAGCAATAATTTTGGTAACTTTAAATGCTACTGCTTGAAGCTTTATTTATTTTTATTTTAATAAATTCCGTGAATAAAACTATATACTATATAAATCGAACTATTTAATAAGAAGTTTAGAAAAATTATTTAAAAAAATATACTTCCATCAAAATAGTTAAGAATTTCAATAAGATGAATATTTTTCTCTTTACCAGGTAATATAAGATTAAACAGTTATTAACTCAAGCATTCTCCGAAACGAGGTTGTTGAGAGAAATTGTTCAAAATTAATATGCATATGAGCACTAATTTTGGTAACTTTAAATGCTACTGCTTGAAGCTTTATTTATTTTTATTTTAATAAATTCCGTTGATAAAACTATATACTATATAAATCGAACTATTTAATAAGAAGTTTCGAAAAATTATTTCAAATAATGCACTGGATTTAACTGCGATGATTAGGCCTATGATTCTCGCTGGAATATTATTATCGTGGTCAACACTGGAGCGAAAATTTGTCATCTTTAACTTTAACAGAGTGCAAAGTACAGCGCAAATATATTTATTTTTATGTAGAAATGGAAATTTTTATGTAGAATGAAACTCCGTCAGTTTGAGATTCCATACCACTAAAATCACGGTAACCCCTGGTACTACCTTGATGGCCAAAATGGTGAAAATTTTCTTTTAAAATACCATTTAACACTGGGGACTTGCTTTAAATAGAAGTCCACCCTCCCTTAGCGCTATCATTCCATCTTCTCTACCACCGAGATATGGACATATGTCTTTTGGCGCTCTTGACACTGCTTCTTCGATAATTTCGATAATTTGGCATTGGTAAGTCATTTCTGATACCGGAACACTGCAGTGTTTTTCAGGCTGCACAGATGGCTATACAGGAGGATGTCAATTTTCTAGGTATAATGGTACCATCTGTGAACTTTATCTACCACAACAATATATGAAACGGTAAAGAATTGCCGCAAATCACTAAACATGATGGCTAAACAGTTATATCTAAATCTGATATGGTTGCCTGATGGCGCCATCATGGAAGAGCCTGGGGATGCCGCTCTCCATTTGTAATCTCACTAAAAGAGAGTTCATCATCTCAGACGCCAAATCAAGATGGATGAGTTGATGAGACTTATGCCCCGTGACTAAGGTAATGTAGCCGGCATGGAATAAAAGAAGTCCGAAGGAGTTTATCTCACAAAAAAGATGCGATATATCTACTGTGATCAACTTTCAGAGACTTTAGTAAAATAGCGGGAGTATAGTAATGTCATTTGCTTCTTCTTGCCAACTTCACACGATAGTTTGAAAACGAATTGAGGCTAATGTGATCTCCAGCGGTATCAAAATGGGCCCGTTTGGTGGCCTAGGTGAGCTGATGCTCAGCAGCTAATTCAGCCTAGCCCAGAAAATGTCTAAATTTACATATACAAATTTACCCCGAGTCTTAAAGTTAGTTTACGAGCTGATGTATAAATGTGAATGTATGGTTAAATACTCGCCTTTATGTGTATACACAGCTAGTATGAGTTACAATGTATGTCCATGCGAATTAATACCACTAAGGGGAGGTATTAATCTTTGAATTAATTGCTATAGCTCATTGTAAATCATTTAATACTGGAAAGAGAAATACATTCGAAATTTAAGCACGTCAGTGTATGTAGTAGGCCAACAGCATCCCTGCAGAGAAACTAATTTGAAAAAATTCTAGTTCGATATATGCTCGCAAATGAAAAACAACAATTTCCGCTATCAGTATGTTGTGTTAAGTTATAGAACATCACGGGAAAGTTTTATTTTATTATTCGTAGAGCCACGATAGTCGGAGTGGTTGGTTAGCGTTTGCATACGATTTACGGTTCTAATCTCCTATTGCCCAATATATTTTTATTTTTATTCTTATTTTTATAAAGCATAATTTTATCATGTATAATTAAACTAGTAAGTAACCAGTATGGAGCTGATGAAAAAGTTGGTAAATTTAAATATTAAAAAATGATGTCAGGTCTATGTGTATATTTATATTTTTAAAGATTAGTGGTTGTCATGATCAGCATACGAGGGGGTTTTATATGTCAGTACCTCTTTGAATAATATATATATATATATATATATATATATATATGTGTGACAAGTAAGCGTTTCACTTCTCAGCATAGCGTCCGTATTGGCTATGAAGCTTAAAATACATTTACTTCAGCATTTTTACAATTTTTACATTTCTTCCAAATAATATATTTTTTCAAAACCCTGAAAATAGACGTTTGTTTCTATGATGGCTTCTTCATTCGCCCCGAATATTTTAACGCGCAGTAATTTTTTTTGCTTTGTAAACAAGAAGTCTTGAGAATATACTGGATAGGGCAGCAGTTCGTAGCTAAATTTATTAATCTTTGTCATGGTGACACGTGCACACCCGTGCATTGATCTGGTGGAACAACAAATACCAAATACGGTCATTTCTGCTTCAAATAGATACTGAATCTGACCAAGAGCCTCAAATAATATTCATCGGTGATCGTTTTGCCTTTATCAAATGTAACTTATGTGAATGACACTTCGTCCATCCCAAAAAACTGTGGCCATTATCTTGTTGGCCGACAGACCAACCTTGGCTTTCTTTGCTGCACGGTAACTCGGAAAACCCCACTGTCTTGATTGTTCTTCGATCTCTAGTGGGGTGTGGTGGATCCATGTTTCATCTACGATAACGAAACGGCAAAAAATTCGTTTTGTTTAAGGTTGAACATCGCCAAACACTCCTTTCAAGTAGTCATGCAGTTGCGCTTATGTTCGTGTGTACCCATCTCGCGGGTATGTTTTTCATGTCTAAATATTCGTGTAAAATGTAATGCACCCGATCAGCCGCCTCATGCACTTTTTTCCGATCGCAAAATATCATTCCTTGGATTTTATCTAGCGAGACGTTTCTGAACGTTAGGCGTCACTTATATAACGCGCCATACGACCATAACTTCTTAACTATTGAAATTTTGGGTGCAAAGCTCCATAGTATTTATCAAGTCTTTTCTTGGTTTCGGAGATGTCAGCACATAAAACTCACATTTGAATTTTCGGTATTCATGAAGTCGTCTGCTTTCAATGATTGTCAAACACATGCAAAGTGGCGTAGGCGATAATAGTTGACTGAAGCAGTGTAAGCCGTATAAGTTTTTCGAAGATACCAAATGACATGGCGGTATGCAGGCGGATACTTTTCGTGCTGTCGACGGCTGCTTTAGAATCGACATAGATTGTTGGTTCCTCTTTTTGTGGATTTGGCAGTCAACACACATAGGTTTTCAAACCTTATGTGAGTTTTCACATCTTGTCATAGAATTTTCGATCATTTCACTTGTCGGCCAGCTACTCAAGTTCTTTTTACTAACGCATTTCGGCGTCTCTCGCTTTTGGTCTCACTTCACTATTCAGCTCTCAATATCCTTTCCTGCACGTGTTATTGGAGGTTGCAACATTACTATGTAAGCTTATATGAGCGTTCATTGCTGCACGGAGGTTGGTGCGTGTCTTTATTGCTCCAAGAAAGTGGTCCGAGTCAATGGCAGGTCCTCGGAGCGTATAAACGTCAAGAACACTGAAGACATGTCGTCCGTCTATCACAGCATTATCAATCTGGTTGTGAGGTTTTGGATCCAGATACAACCAGGTAGCTTGGTGAATTTTCTTGTGATTAAATTTAGTACCGCATACATCCATATTTCGGGCCCCGGAGAAATCGATCAGCCGCGACACATTTGGGAATGTTTCCTCTTTTTTACAATACAAAATTAAAACAAAAAATTCTTAGAATACATCCAACCAAACGAGATTTTTAAATAAAATCATATAAAATATGGTTGGAAATAATTTTCTAATTCAATATATGTATATATATATGTGTATATTTATGTGATATGAGTTTAAAAATTTATATACTATTTTTTACAGCAACAAATAATTGATACTACTTCAGTGTAAAAAAAAAATACAAAAAAATATAACTTTACCAAATTTTTCTACTTCGTTCTTACATTTTCCCCATTCTTTTCTTTGCTTTGTTTCCCTTCTTTGCCTGCCACAATCCATTTGGCGACCGCCATTCATTTGTGCTTTAGCAAATTTTTCACTAACTTTGATTTAATGCTTGGTACTTAATCAATGTAATGGTGTTCGCATTCTGCATATCTCCTTTAATATGGAAAACTGAAAATGGCAAATTTTCATGCATTTCGATGTGCGTTAGTATTTATTTGAACGCAATGTGCTCCTAAACATTACAAAACAATCAGACAAAAGATATTATGGGATTTTCTTATTTTCTCTTGTTGGATGACGTGATGCTGTCGGCAGCAAAGCTAATTTCATATTAGCAGCTGCTATGCAAAACAAATATTGACAGAGTTATTTACATGCAAAAATATGTATGGATATACTATTAACAGCTTCTGCATACATACGATTGAGCGCATGTTTTATTGTCTGCGTATGTAGTAAGAACATCGAAGATTGATAATCTGGCCAAAGGATACACTTGCAAGTAGCAGTAAGCATAGTCATATGAGTAAATAAAACAAAACATTATCCCGTATGTATGTAGTATTGTGTTAATTTGCTCCTCTCGCTTACCCAATACTAAGATCCCTCATCAACAGTCATTTATTTCCTTTATACTGATTTTTCGCTGCTGCAAAAGCTTAGCTGCTTTTTGTCTATTAAACATCGTTTTACGTATCATCGTTAGTAAGCACGGACTTCTCTAATGGCCACTTTCCTTTACACCACAACTCAGTCAAGCTAATAATACATGGTTGCTACATGCATTCGTGGCATTCGAATATTTCCACATTTGCGTTCATTTAGACAATATTATGCTTGACTAACGATGGGTTATTAATCAAGATGATTTTTAATGTCTCACATCCTCCACTGGCAGTAATATATATATATATATATATATATATATATATGTGTGTGTATAAATATGGGAACAACAATAGATTTAACACAACCTAGCACAATATTTCAAAATCATTAGAAATATAAGTTAAAAGTGGCTAAAGTACGGCATTCTATGCTTTTCCTCTACACCATCTAATTTTTCATTCTTCCTTCCCTCACTTTATATCCATATAATTTTTCTCAACAAACAGTCATAGCCTGCATCTTTTATTTCAATTCGCATTTACAACAACTATACAACATACGAAATATCCCCTTTTTGAATTCAAGCCGGCTTCTTTTACATATTTTGCAGCTCATTAGTCTTGTCTGCTCATAGTTTTATGTATTTTTGAAATGAATGATTTTCAAAATGTAAAAAACATCTAGTTATACGTATATTCAATGGCTATTTTGTTAGTTTGTTGAGCTAGTTTAGTGTTTCTATTGTTTATATTATTTATGAGAAATATGTGTCTATACTCGAGAACAAAATTTGCTGAATTTTTTTTTTTTACAAAGGAAAATATCTCCAAATTGAGATATGATAAATATTTAAATGAGTACGGAAATTGATTTGTTGAGCAATATTTTGTTTAAACTTTCACTATATATTGCACAAGCAAATGTATATTTAGATAATTATTCATCCGCGAAAATGAAATTAATGGTAATCTGATAAAAGATCTGATAAAAATGGGAAATTGTGAAAATAATTTTGTTTCGTAATATTTTTCCAATAAGTCTTTATACCTAAGTTAATCAAACAGTTTCAATAGCATTTAAACTTCGATTCATTTGACGCTCCGAATTGACAGTGGCAGTCTCGCCGTTACCGTTTTCAAAGAAGTAAGGTACAATCCATCAGGCAGTAAGTTTTTGTGGGTGTTATGGATTCTCTTCAATTAGTTGAGAATTCTCGGAGCCCCACATGATACAGTTTCGCTTATTAACGTACGTATCAAGCACCCAATCCACGTAGCTACGGCGTTGTAAATAGTCCGCTGGCTTCCGTTGCTCCTAATAAAGTCTCAGTTCTTGAGAACGTCGAAAAATAGACACATCCGGATCCTCGGCTACACTTTCACTTCCAGCAGTGATATTTGGGGTGGAAAGAGCAAAAAGGTGATACACAGGCCTTACAATTTCTGTAACCGATCCAGTCTCTTTAAATTTCTTTAAAAATTTGTCAATTGCGTAAGTAGTTGAACGATTATGTCCTTATAAAGCACGAATTTAACTAAAGCAAAAGATGTTTGATTTGACAGATATGCACTTTCGAAACTACTAATTGGATAACCCTTTACAGTTCACTACAACTGACACTTATTACAAAGTATTTCGAGGTACCTATATCTTTAGGAAGTAAGTAAATGCAAAAATCACATGTGATAAATTTTTTAGTTTAGTTTTAATAAGTACTGAGTAAAATAAAAGATGGTTTTATTTACAAAATTTTTTATTAATTCAGGTTTATCAAAAAAATAAATTACCAAAAAACTTCTATGGATTTTTATATCTATCTCTAATTTTTTTGGTCATATTTGATAGCATCTTTCTGAAATAGCAACTGTTTAGCGTAAGTAACGTTGTTATGCAGTGTCATGTACTGTTAAATTTAATAAAAGTTTTATAAAAATTCGCAAAAATATTGCCAATCGGTCAAAAATATAGAGCGTCGCATACTTCTATGCACATCACACAATAATTTTCGAACATCGCATTATTTCTCAATTATAAGTCGCAATAAATAATAAATATGAATAAATACATAAATCAACAAAAGGAGTTCATTGATTTTATGAATTTCAATCGCCTGAAAATAATGTTCACAAAATGAACGAACTTATGTTTGAATGCCAATGATGTTAATGAGCGTAAATTACCCCAAAAGTTAAATATACAAATTAATGAAGTTGATGTTATGCTCATATCGGAAACTCACCTCACCAATAAATATATTTTTATATATCTTAAGATGGGATTGACCCTACTTTGGTCGCGATATACCGTCCACCACGATTCGTAATAAGAGATAAACAATTTAATTACTTACAATTATCCCAAAAGATATTCAATTAGCCAGACGTATCGTGGAGAACGTGCATAATTTAATAAAAAGTGATGCGGTTCCAGACTAATAAAGGCGTCATTTACGTAACACGGTCATGAATACCAAAAATAGATTCGATTTTATATAACCAAGCCAATCAACTTACTGGCCTACAAATCTAAGGAAACTACCAGATATGATTGATTTTGAAGTCACCAAAAACATAGATAGGAATTTGGTATTTGTTGAAACCAGTGCTGATTTATATTCTGATCATTCCCAAATAATTATTAGATTGAACGAATAGCTAGTTGAATATCAGTATCCTTTTCTTTTTATGGCATCCAGAACTAACTGGATGAAATATAAAAAAATACATTAGCAGTCACAAAAAGATTAACCCCGAAATAGAGAGAGAGAGTGACATTGATAAAGAAGTACTTTTATTCATGCTGAAAGTTAAATTTGTATTAAGACACGATGAAGAAGAAACTATGAAAAATCGCCTATCGTATTGGTCTCCAAACTTTTCCACTAAAAATCGGTATGGAAAGCTAGCAAGAATCTTAAGCCACCAGCAAATACTGAAGCGCCGTTAAGACAACGCAACGGTTCCTGGACCAGAACTGAAAAGCAGGAGCACCTCAGTATGGTATTCCAGCCAAAAAATAGTACATATGATCCACCTCTGCCAAAGTGTTCCAACATACAATGCTTTTGCTTTGCCGATCTTGATCAATAAGGTCTCCGGTAATGATCATATCACAGCAAAAATGCTAAAAGAACTGCCGAGCAGTGCTCTCGTTTTTCTCGTAAAGTTTTTGGTGCCGTATTAAAGCTGGGATATTGTCCATAAACGAGGAAAAAATTGCAGATAATTATGATAGCTAAACCAGGTAAAAACGCCAACCTGCCAAGTCCTGCTATCAAAAATTTCTTTTTTTCTGTACGAATAGCTACGTCTGACGGCACCTTAATAATATATAGCAAGCAAACGGTTGATTTAAATTTTCACGAATTTACTCTATATATGAACATATGTGTATTTTTAATAAAAGGAAATAATGCTTTATTGCGAAATTAAATATAAAAAACAGCAACGGGTTTTAATTCATTTAAATTTACGAAATAGTCTAATTTGGCCCGCACTTTACAACATTTTCGTCGCCAAGAAGAATTATGTAATTTAAAAAACCTGTACATTGTATATTTTTAGGGTTATACAAAAAAGGGTTATTAAAATGCTATGCTTTGCTTTCTATTCATAAGCCAGTAAAAGAAAATTCAGAAGAGATGAACGTGGCAAAGTGAACCGTTTTATCTAGTTAGCGTGACAAAATACATGCCAGAGTTTTGAAATTCTAATATTGTCATGTTAATAAGAAAAGTCAGCGGTGCTATGAGTAGATATTTCAATGGTACATCTTTAACGGTAAGCAGTATAGGAAAATTATGAAGTTTTTTTTGATTTTGGCGTAACTACTCCTAAGCTTAATTTCCATCTTCATATTAATATCACTGTATTCAAAGCTAAAGGTTATGTTGGCTTTGTGAAGCGATTTTGTATAGAATTTGGAAACCCTTATATTACTAAAATACTTTTTACATCATTAGTAAGACCAACAATGGAGTACGGTTCGGTTGTATGGAACCCTAATTATAAAGTACATTCTGATAAAATTATGTCCGTTCAAAAACATGCTTTCGTTCTTCACTTTGCGTCATTTGTAATGGGATCTCCGTCATAATCTTCCTCCATATACTAGTCACTTATAAATTATATAAATATAACTTATAAATCTAACCCATCCCGTTAAACAAATTTTTAACTGTAGGAACCATTTCGCCGTTTATGCCAAGCTTTCCATTCCTATTCAACTTATTCAATTGGAATAATTTCGTAACGAAAAATACTAACTAACTTCTCTTAACAAGTAACTCATTAAATTTCTATGGTAGTATAAAAAATCTTATATTTCAGCTGACGTCATGCGGATACCGCTCCTCGTGCCGGTTGGGCGGGAGGAGGGTAACCGTTGGCCTTAATAATTAATAATAATATTACAGCCTTCAAAAGAAGAAAGCAAACTGTTACCCATCTGAAGGTAATAATTTCGAAACTGGAACTACAGCCGAGATTAGTATGAAGCACTTCTAACGTTTAGTATTCGCTTTTGAAAAAATATTTTTACAAACAGATCTGTCCGTGTTTACTCTTGTGTCAAAATAGGGTGGTCGAAGCTCTGGATTACAATATATTCTTAAAAAAGTGTTTAAATATTGTGCATATATAATAGCCGAGTAGTTGGCAGTGGGTAGTACAATGCGGAAAGTCATAATTTCGAGCTTTGGTCAGACCAACATCCAAGATTGTAGGAAATTAATTTATGTTTAGAACACTCAAACTAAACGGTAATTAACATTCTAATAAAAAGGTACTTCCAACAATTTTGTATGTCGGCAGTTTTATTCAATAGAATGCTTAACGTTTACCACCCTGCTCTTGCTACTACCTACAAAACTACATGTGATTAGATTTTAATAACTGATAAAGTCGAATCGACTACTCAATTTATTTTCTCGGAAGCTAACTTTAAAGATTTAATAGGGCTTTATCAAAATTATGGCCTAAATACAATGAGGATATTGATCAAAGCGTCGCGCACTTTAACTTAACTGTATTAAACTTATTTGAAAATTTTGTTTCTAAACGCATTTATGTTTATAAAGAGCCAGCTCAACCGTGGTACACTGAAGAATTTACAGTTTTGAAAAATAAAAAAATCCGATATTTAAAACTTTATAAAAGTATTGGTATGCACTCACAATATTTAAAATTATCAATTTTGCGACATGGGCTCTTTGATTTAAATCGAAAATGTTATAATGCTTATTTGTGCAAAATTAAACGTAGTTTAATAACAAATTCTAAATCCTTTTATGGTTTCGTAAACGCTAAGCGCCAGGTATCTGGATTTCCTTCTACTATGATGTTTCAAAATAACATTTCCAGTAATAGTCAGACAATTTCCAATTTGTTCGTCAAATTTTTCAAATCTAATTATTCTCCTAGTATTTAAGTAAATTCATATTACTCATAAAACTTATGTTCGAGTAACTTAGTCCATACACCTACAATATCTTCTGAAGATGTATTTATCCATCTGAAGTCCTTAAATCAGTCATGCACATATGGTCCTGACCCAATCCCTTCTTGCTTTCATGTAAATTGTGCTGAGTATATTTTCGAACCTTTCACTCATTTATTCAATTTATCTCTTAAAGAAAATATTTTTCCATCTATATGGAAATAATCTTTTATTATATCCCTTCATAAAAATGGAAACAGATCTTTGATAGAAAATCACCGAGGTATAACTAAACTATCTGCGATTCCTAAATTATTTGAATCACTTATCACTGATCATAAGGGGTATGTCCTAAAAAAATACAAAATATTCAGCAATAAAGAAGTGGGTTTTTATATATTCACCAAAACCTTCTTTTGACCATGGTGAATGATCACATAAAATATGCAATATTTAGTTCGAAAATTCGTTCACTCAAAAATGTTTCATTGGCGGCTGTATTTCATCCCAACTGTAGTAAGGTCTTTCATTACTGAAAACTAAAGTTTTTATTTGACTACTGTACAGTTGCGGTTTCGTTGCTTTAAATGTTTTTGGCATGTTGCATATAATCACAGAAAATGACGATTGAAAATATCGTTATAAGAGAACTAAAATAAGAAAATTCTAAAGCAACTTAAAATTTAAATGGGGCTGGTTGTTGACAAACTAATCCAAGTTTTGGGACCAGTCGTGACGATAACACTAACCGGCAACTTTTTGGATATGATGAAAAAAAACAGCCGCCATTGATGGTTTATACAAAGATATTTTGGAATGTTTTGATATTATTTTAAGGGCGACTACTTCAGGGCATGAAATAGTACAGTAATAACTTCGGAAGTGTTGTGGGCGAATGTGTACAATGCGCGCGAGTGACATCTCATTATGTATGCCAAGACTTTTTGGAGAAAATGCCACTTATAATATGAGCTGTCCTGGTGGGCAATTGTACTTCCAGAAAGTATTAACTGATTTTTCGAAATGTTTTTTATCAAATGTCGGTTTATTCAATTCTACACAACAACTCTAGAATGATTAATATTGAAGTCGTAGTTGTTATAAGCCTGAAAGAGATTACTATTCCAAGACCTGGTTAATCATTTTAACGAATCAAAAAATTTTTGGGGTGTAGATTTATAAAATATTATTTTTTCGTAGATATGTTATTTGCATAAGTGTCCAATACATAAGTTATTATTAAAAATTGTCGTTCATGAGGCGCAGAAATTTTTTTAATTAAATAATTTACTTGTATATGTTGAATATCATCAACAAATATCAGCCTCGATAAATTCGGTGCTCACTTGAGCAACCTATACCCATTTCGTGCTGCTTACACTTTAGAATTTTGATGTCAAATAGTGGAAAATCAAATTAAATGAGAAAAAACTGTAGTATTCGGCCATGTCGAACATATCAAATTTTTTGTATAGAATTTTAGAAATAAAAAATAATTCTCACATCTGAAAAATCTTGAAAATAGCTACATACATATATGATATAGTCTTCCGAATTCTATAATTCGCAGTACCGATATTTATTTTAATTTAAATGTGTTTAGCACAGAATTCCGCGCTCTTAGAGTTTTGACCAGAGTCTCATATCTGAACAAATCGTTGTATGGGAGTTATATGTTATAGTCGTCCTATGGTTTTCAGATCCAATGTGCATTCATTATGCATGTTTAGAATACCAAATTTCACAAAAGGTAATGTGAAAGGTAATTTTTTAAAGGATTTATAACTAAAAATTTCAAATCTGAATTATCGGTTGTACAAATACTATAGCGGCTTGATCTGGCCAGTTACGACAAATGTGCGTATAAATTAAAAAATTCATTCAAACTAATTAACTCAGCTCATCATTATGATACAATCGGTATACATTTTGGTGGTTCCATCTCTTCCCCTTTTGATACTTATATACTTCGGATGCAGAGCATATTATATCTATGCTTTTAAACGCCTGAAGGGAGATTTTCTAAACGAAATAGTGTTGTACCTCTTTATTTTTGGTATTTCCTATGAGTAATTATTAGCAAATATAATAGAAACTAGTAAATTATAACTGATAATACTTACTATCATTACGCGTTATATATAATTCATTTTGTTCATCAAAACCTTCTGCATTCGGCAATCGATCAAAAGGATATATATTCAGTTCTGGTGAGCGGCCTGACGCCAATATACGCGGACGATCCTCTTCAATTAGCTTCTCGGTTTCCTGTACATAAATATTGTAAATACGCGCTGAACATTTTAACTGCGAAGAAGAAGAGTAGAAATTGTAAAGTACATCATTTAAATTCTATAAAATAAGATTTCCGTTGCTGTTTAATAATATTGGTAATTACCTTAAGCCGACCCTTGATAAAATGCTGCAGTGTGACAATAAAATTTATTTCCAGCACAGCGGATTCAAGATTTTCCGCAAAATGACGTTGAATTCCAAATGTACGCACTGAATGTGGCGGCACCTGCACAGGTAGATAGATGAGACAGACAAGAGGAAAACAGCGTTGTGATCATTAGTAAAATCTACGCAAATTACAAAAATAAAAAATATAAATACTGTCAAAATAGTAAATACATTCGTCCCTAGGTTGAAAATAAATTTTTGATTTGAAGTTTTTATTAGCTAAATTGTGAAATCATCGCAGTTGAAGGAAATTACAACACAAATTTTACACTCTCTGCTGCTTTAAATCAAGCAGATCTAACGCACCAACTGCTCTATGTACTCAAAAACTACTTTGTCACATATACGACCTGACAGGTTATGTAATTTCCACCCATTTATTCGTAGCTCAGTTCCAAAAGAATGACGCCCACCTAATGCGATGTAATTTCTACTCGACAACTCAACACGACGGCAAAAACGCCCGCATGAGCCCGCATTTATTGGGAAAGTGCAAAAGTGTGAGAATTTGTGTGGAGACATGGGTGTGATTGTGTTTATATTAAAGGCAGTTTGCTTCTGCATGTTTGTGAGCAAGTGACACTTGGCAAAGTCACAAAAAAGTAATTCTAATAAAAAAGCAGAAATGAACGAATTTTCTGTTGATTTGCGAGCAAAGTCGTAAAGTTGAGAATTTCTGCATTCACTACACAAACTATTGTACAAGTGTATGTAATTGGGTATATACATATTCATGTTAAGTGTGAATTTAGGAAGGAGCGTGTGTACGTTAGGAATAAGTAAAGATGCTAAATCTGTAAATGCAAGTATGCCTGCGTGTTGGTTTATGTATTTGGTGAAAATACATATTTTATGTGCTGAAAGCTGAAAAGTTGCCCAAGAGTTGTCACACAGAAGGCGAAAGGTAGAAAGAAGAAGGAGGAGCGTCTACGCAACTAAAGTCTCCAACTTCGGAGTCACAAATCGGAAGTGAAAACAGAAATCGCAATCAGCGCTCAAGTGGCTACAGGTACCTGCATTACAAGTTACCGTTATAACTGAGCGTTCAAGTGCAACTTCCGCTTCGCTGAAGTGTGGTACGTACACACACACAAAAAATAATTTAGTTGAAGCACTTTTGAGAAAAAATTATAATAATAAAAATTTGCTGCGCTGACGCATTAAGAGCTGAAATTTTCAATTTGAGTTTTCCAACAAATGCATAAATCAATAAACTTTCATTTGATTTCACTGCACAGCATTACGTAGGGCTTACTTCATTCCGCCCTGAGCACTGCATTTCTTATTTCTGTTCCAAGGCATTCAAACAAATCCATTTTTAATATTTAAATTCTGTTGCGGTTTTATCATTTGAAGAAGTATGTGCTAATCGAATTATTGTTGGAAATTTTATAACTGCTATTGCACGATTTACTTGTGTTTTATTAAATTTTTATTTTTATTTAATTGAATTAAAAAATATGTATTATACAGTTGTATGGGCACTTAATCTGCCAACAGATTTTTAATTATTAAAAGCAAATAAATCCATTAAGGCTTATCACAGTTTTGTTTACAACTTGAGGTTAGATAATAACCAGTTTTTGTAATATTTTGTGCATATCAATGTTATCTTTTTATTTATAGATGTTTTATTTATAACAACATTTTCAGCTGTACACTTTACTTTTAATCCATTTCAGAAGAGACTTAATCAATATTCCCAAAAATTTACACAATATTTTCAAAAAGACATTAATTAAATTTTTTTTAATAAACATTTTCATCTATATAACTACCATACCTAAAGTGCCTAAATTAAATAATCGTCCTCAAGCTACAACAAATATTCCGATAAAAAATAATGTCTTGCGGTGAAGTAAGTTGAAATTATGTAGATGTCTTCGAGTGAACAACGTGGGCAACCCAGCAACTTTGGCAAAACTGGAAACATATGTATGTCACTTTCGGTACGCTCAGACCATTGCAGAGATTTCAGGCGACAATTTTAAAACCCACTGCTCTCTCAGCTACGAGTTTTGGCTTGTGGCTACTTTGGCATTTCATTTTCTTCGACATTTCATAAATCTGTTCACAGTTTTGATATTTTTTTTTTATTTTATTGCTTTTCGTTTTTTAGATTGTATATACATACATCTTACTTTTTTTTAGCTTGCTCCAACAATATTTCAAGGTTTTTATGTTTAGCTATTGCAGTTTTTACTTACAGAAATTGTTGTTGTTGTAGTAAATTTGTTTGAGCTTGGAATGGCTGGCATTTGCTGTCCATTTGGGTAAAATGACTTTTAGCCAATATTGATTTAAAATTGAATTTTTTTGTAAGTTGCAACGTATGTTTTCAAGCTATAACTGCTCACTTTGTGGGAGTGAAGAGCTATTTGGAAGAATTTCAGAAGTGGAACTTTCATTTGGCATATTTTTTTGTGTGTGAAAATTTCCTTCTATCGTGGGAGTTTGTTCGTTTCCTGTAAATATGCCCTTCAGCATTCCTATCGTAAGTTAACTGTCGTTATAACCAAACCAAGTGAAATTTGATTGGCTCTTAGCTTTTTCAATGCCGTTATAGTGAATGCTGAGCATTGTTCAGCCAAACTGGAAGCGATACAATGGGCCGCGGGACATGGACAGCTGTAGTACTGCAACATCATTGATTTTCCGCCTCTGATTTGATTTATGCGATACTCTAATGAAAATGTGTAACATTAGAGCTACAACATTAGCAATAAAAACAAAAAATGCAATAACATCGAAGTAATTGAATGTCACATATCAAGCGTTTATGAACATAGGAGGAAATATGTTAAGTGGACTGAAGCAAACGGAGTGTGAAAGCGCAAATTGTGTAAATGACGGGGCGATGCTTATGATAAAAATTAACAACTTTTTAGGTATAACGGCGTTGTATTTTTTAATTTGAGTATTTATCGTGTTCTAATGTTCTTAGTATATTTTTTTTAGTTTCAATCCATATTTTGGTGTTTAAAAGATCTCACTCACCTGCATGTCATTTATAGACCAAGTTAAATTCGCTGCAGGCTTTGAAAAATCTGATGAGCAGTTGCCATTGATAATGTCACCAAGACGATAACGTGAATGAACTCCTGTTATAACTGGGCGTTGTGTGGGTAACTCTGTAATAATGATTAGAAAATTATTTAAATTTATATTATAATTATTTAAATACAATAGTCTGATCAAATTAGAAGAAAAAAATAGGAGTAAGGTACAATAATTCGCACCCAGATGGAAATTGGTAGTATTATTCAAAACATCATCATAAATGATATCTGAAAATCGGGAATATCCTGTTTTTTTTTTTTTGCTTTTGAATCCGAGTCAATTTTTTTCCAAGTATGGGATCGATGATAAATTTTTAGATTTCATTTATCATAGTGTTTTGAACTACCTATTTCGTGCTGGATCCGAATTGTTGTAACCTCAGACGTCTAAATAGACCTCACTAAAATAAAATAATAATAACTATATTTAAAAAATATATATACTCTCATCAGTTCCATATCAAAACGGTTTCATAATTTACCTACTACTTCCATTTCACCAGACACAAAAAATGTATCAAAGGATGGTGCATCGGCTGAGACTTCGCAACTATATTTGCCAGATGTGGGATTTCTGATGAAAACTTGGGTTGCATTCGATTCAGTGATCTGAAAATGTAAACTAATCTGGTAAAATTTATGTAAGTATACAATTATTAGCAAATATAGTATCGGCTCTTCAATTACTAACTTTCTATGAAAAGGCTTTATTCATTGTCAGAAATACACTCTTAGGGGCTGACATTCCCTCCTTTACATTATGTAATTAAATTTTAAGCCTTGAATAAAACGGAACAGAAAAATCTTACATAGCCTTCTTAATATCGCATATAAGGCCCTATAGAGTGATTCAAACTGAGCATGGATAGTACCAAATGCCGAAGACGATAATACGAGCTGCAGAGCTGAATAGACATCTCCAAGAGTGTACAAATGTTGGCGTATGACGATGATATTCATATCATTGGCCCTAGCAACCGTACCTTAAGTTCTGCTTCCTCCAGGTTACACAAAACAGCGAAACGAATGGGTCTAGTAGTGAACGAGGGCAAGATGAAATATCTCCTGCCATTAAATATACAGTTATCGCATTCGCGACTTGGCTCCCACGCTACTGCTGACAGCCATAACTTCGAAGTCGTAGATAATTTCGTATATATGTTGGAATCAGCACTAACAACACCAACAAAGTTGACCTTGAAATCTGACGCAGAATCAGTTTTGCCAACAAGTACTACTTTGTGTTGAGGCTTTAGGAGTTTTCAAGAGAAAAGTTTTGCGGAAAATGTATGGTCATGGAGTTGGTAACGGCGAATATCGCAGACGATGGAAGGATGCTGTATGAGCTTTACGACGACATTGATATAGTTCAGCGAATCAAGATACAGCGGCGACGCTGGCTAGGTCATGTCGTTCGAATGGATGAAAGGGCTCCAGCTTTGAAAGTATTCGACGGAGTACCCTCTGGCAGAAGCAGAGGAAGAGGAAGACCTCAACTCTGTTGAAAGAATCAGGTGCAGAGCGATCTGGTATCACTTGGTATTCCTAACTGGCGCCAAACAGCAAAGAGAAGAAATGAGTGGTGCGCAATTGTTGAAGAGGATATAATCGCGTAAGCAGTGCCTACACCACAGAATAAGAAGAAGAAGAATTTACATTTGATGACTAAAAAATTTAAAAATGTCTACGCCATTAACGAAAACTTGGCTCAGAAAACTCACGGCTATGAAAAAAAATTTAGATCGCCCTAAAACTCATGAGAATAATTTTTTCTTAATAACTGTTGTATTTACTGCCGGTATTTTATGAATAACACTTCATTATAAAGAGTGTAAGGAATGTTATATGTTTTCGTTGGACACCTTTGGCCACAATATCATTTTGAAATTTCAATGATTTTACATTGAAAGGCTGTTTTGAAAAAGTTGGCGCCTCAAAATTCATTTGCTTAGTATGATTCTTACAATGTCGTTTTTCTATACGATTTTCTCCAAATAAAATTTTCTATACAAATTGACCCGTTCTTATGTACATACTTGTAGATATTATCGCTTAAGTTGTCATTGGAATGTACATATGCACTCATGTACTTCTCATCCTGCACGACTTCAATTTAAAAATGAATCAACTGAATTGAGAGTCGAGGAGGAAAAGTATTGATATACTGGTTATAACTATTATTAGTGCCGTCATATATTCGTCATATATTTCAACTCCACCAAAATAGATGGTAAATATTCAATGCCTTAACCCAGACCTCATCTATAAACCGTTCTATATTTATTTAATGCAAAAAACAAAATATTTTCACACCTGTTATGTAAACTTCATTTTTAGATTTAAGACATTCGAGGACAATAAAACCAAAGACTTTAATACTATATATTCGTGAAATTACGTTAAATTTAACCAAACGTAAATAAAATTTTATTATGGTCCTGTCATAATTGAAAGTGCTCTAGTAACAATTGGGATGTTATCTGAGGAAGCTGCTGAGTCGTGAAATAGAGGCATACAAAACGTCGCCCACAGTATACACGGAAAACTGGTCCTGTGGAAGTAAATGCGGATTTTGTCGAACCGTTTGCTGATAACCTCCGCCCGTTTATGACGGACCAACGAAAATTGACACCTAAGTATAAATCTCATACTGATATACATATGTATGTATAACAATGGGCACTCGAAGGGATTGATATTCCTTACCGAGAGGCGACGTAATCAGAAAAATAAACGTTTTTATCTATATTAACTTTTTAGAAGTTTGAACGTTAGTCGGGTCACGACTCGAATCTATTACTTTCTGCATAGGAGTACCACTCGTATAGTGCGGCTGCTTTAATAATATACATAGTAATTATATACAAAATACCGAAACAAATTTAATACTGCATTTTATTTATTTGAGGTCGGAGGGTCGCACGTGGTGGAGTGGAATTTCGGAGTTACTCAAGCATGATGTTTTCAAGCTATATGTTTTATTACTTTTTATATTTATATAGAATTTTGGAAAGAAAATTAAAACGTGTTTATGGCCGCACGCAGCTCGGCCACTGTGTCTTGGTAACATTCACTTCTAACATCTATGCTGCTACTGCCAAAAGTATGTAAGGATCGGATTTTCTGTTTCTTTGTTTGGTATATTTTTTGCATTCAAAAGCTTTTTTAAACAAAAAAAAAACTAACAGAGAAAATATATTTGAGGTTAGTTGTCACTTATTCTCTTTTTTTATTCAACTTGTCAAATAAAATATTTTGCTATATATGAATTTTTCACTTCTGCAAAACTTGTGTGGCTTTGAAACCTGACAATGAGCAACTCCGCAAGCTCCGTCAGAATTCGAGCCATTCGACACTAAACGAGGCTTCAGATAAGGTTACTCTTTATTGTGGGACATCTTAAACCTAATATATAGTGTAGATTTGCAGCCGTATTCCGCTAGCTCTGCCCTCTCTAAACTCGACATAGAAGCAAAGCGAATTGTCTTATAATGAACAAGACGAAATCTCTCTTGTCAATAAACTAACTAAGTGACTGTGGACCAACATATCTTCTTATGTATATAAACAAGTTCACATTTTCCTTGTTATTTTATAGCTCGTGGCACTTTAATTTTTTTTTTTATATATTTGTAAATGTTCTGTACGTGTGTTTGTGGCTGAATTCCTTCTAAACGGCTCAACTGATTTAAATGAAATTATGTGTGTGTGCTCTCGAGAAATCCTAAGTTTATAATTCAGAAGAGTAGCTACATATTTTAAAATTGTTTATTTACTAAATAAAAATCATTTGTAAGTGTGTCGATGACTGAACTCATGCTAAATGGCTGAAATGGATTTTGATGAAAGATTGTATTTGGATTTCTGTAGGTTCAAGAATATTTAAATTTACAATTCGCCAGAGCTATGTTACAATCTGTCTTGTAATTTAAATTTGAAATATTTATAAGAATAATTAAAATATAACAATAATGGTATCAAGCTGAAGAGATCGAAGAAAGGCTTAATGAGAAACTTTTTTTATTAGATATTACTAAAATGGAGATTTAAAAGGTTTATGCGATAAATGTTTGAGGAAAGTTGAAATCTATTAGAAATTTTGATATAATGAAATATGAGTTAAATAAAATATTGTAAAATAATAAATGACTCAACATGAATAAAACTAAGGGTATTTAAAAAAGGCTTAAAGAAGAAAATTTTTGAAATATATTTGAAAGCTTTAATTTCAGAAGTTAATATCATAAATTAAATATTATAATATACGTATCAAAATAGACATATTTAAACAAGTTTTTGAAAAATGTTGTAAGCTGGTTGGAAATTTTGATGCAGATGACTCAAAAAGTTTTTCAGTGAAACATATTTTTGATTATTCTTGCCACATGCTTCATAAATTTAATTTTCGAACTGGTTTAGATCTTACACTGGCAAATGTAAATGCCAAAAACTCAAAAATTACACTAATTGCTTGGGGTACATAAAAAATCGTTCGAGGATCCTGATGGAAATTTTGTAGAAGAGTTCAACCATTCGGAAATTAATGCAAATTGTTAAAATACGATTTTAGGCAAATATTTAAAAAAATGTATTAAAACTTATGAAAAAAGCCATTGGTTTAAATATTATTATAAAAATATTTCAGCATTTTTCAAATATTTTTTTCAAAACTAGGTTCATTGAATTCGTTCGTGGAAAGAAATCGTGAAGGCCATTTGAACTTAATTGTATCGATTTTACTTCACATTAAAAAAAACATTTGAATTTCCTTAACAATTAGTGTGTTTTCTTTTAGAAAAAATCATATCACTCTTATTGGAAAACCCTATACTTATATAGATGGGTTAAAATAATAGAAGTTAGAAAAGTGAAGTATCATTTTCTTAAATTTGTGTTATTTATTTGAATAAATTAAATATAAAGAAAAAACAAAACTACAAACAAACAGTTTATTATGAAGGGGGGAAAACATAGGTAAAAATTTATATATCTATGTGTATATAAATATAAAAAAGTAAATACGTAATTTTTAACATATACATATTTTATTGTTTACTGAAGGTGAAAATGTGGTTTATAATGTGCAAATATTGTTGTTGATCAGTGTATTAGTAGTCAGAGAAGAAAACGGCCGATCGAGACAACAGTTAGTCACATTGTGTGAGACAGTATACGATGGTGAGCCTTAAAACATATGTATGTACGAATGTAAAATTGAAAAAATACAATTGGTTGCTGATCAGCGAGTGTTAGGCAATTTTTAATGCAAGGAAAATTATTTACGAAACTTAAAACAAATTATTAGTTTTTCACGATTCAGATCAGCTTTTGGAAAGCCAAATAGCGAAAATACAACGTCTAGCACGTGAAAACCAAATCGAACAGAATCTGAATTGTTACAACTAATTGTGACTATCATTTAGCTAATTCATCACTCATCCAAGAATCGCTGACGAAGTTGCCAGTGCAGAAGTAGATCGAATGGCTACGGGATGACCTTGCAATAGCACCAACGTCGACCACAATCACTTTAGCAATTGGCTGCAAAAACCTTCGGAGCTTTTAGTTAGTACCTGCGTTAATACAAGCATTAGCATTAGGAGTACATGTGCAGCATATGATGGCGAGCATGTGCAAAAGGTTTCTAGATATGCAGTGGGGACAACGATAGCATTTGGCTATCGTTTTACTTGTTTGAAGGGAGGTCAAAGTAGCTACAACTGCATCGTGCATCACAATTGCAACATCAACCGATGCACAAAGAAGCGGCACGAACTATTACATGATAGGCTGTAAGAAATGGCAAACAGTCAGCGTTAAAGCGGATTGCTATATAAAATAATAGCATATACCAAAGCCAACGGTCGAGTAATAAACTGTGCTCTCTTCGATGATGCTTCAGTGATAACAATGATGAACAGCGATTTGGCTGGTCGATCAGGTCTGAAAGGTTGACGTCGCAATGGTTTGGCGAAAATACGATAACGGAACAGTCCAGGGGGGTGGAAGAGTAGGTCGTTTTAATAGAAAGCTTTTAATGCGGGACAGTGGGCAACAGCTGTGAGAATACAAATATCGTCACTTGCCGATCGTGGAGCGTATCCTGAATTGTTGGTTGGATTAAACAACGTGGATTATCAAGGAAGGCTGTCGACGATGTAAGGAATGTTTACTTCGTGAAATTGATTATGCTTAGCTGGATCGTGTACGATGGAAAGGATCGAGGCATTGGAGAAAGGCTCCTGGTGTACACTTCGCCCAGGTCAATGATGGTCTGGACAAGCTCGAGCGATTAGTGAACCACTGTTTAATCAATGAAGATCTTGGTGCACGCAAACGGAACTATGAAGCTGCAGATATAGCCAGAGCTAAACAATTGTTAGATAATACGACCATAACAACGGGTATTCGCTTCCAGACAGGTTTGCTTTCGAAACAAGATAATGTGGAACTTAAAAGAATTATAAACGCTATAGGTCATAAACGCCTCAAGACAACATATGCTCGGGTATTATAAGAATACGAAGAAAAATAATACCAGCAGACAGCGGACGAAATAAAGGCAGGAGGAAGCACACCTGGTATCTACCTCATTTTGGGGTGCACTACGTTACTCTTATCTCAGTCCTGCTTAGTAGACCGGACCTGAATCAACCGGCGGCAGAAGCCGGTGGTCGTATGTGCAGATATAGTCTAAATGTTCCATCAAGTGAAGATATGCATTGAAAATCAAATAGCACAGCGCTTTTGCAGATGACCGACCTTAAACACCCCATCAAGTTATATGCAATGAACGTGATGACATACTCTCCGTGCTCTTCTCAGTACAGTAGTTTACAGAACAGGTTCCAAAAACGGTCGTAGCTTATGTGGACTTATGAGGGGCTTGATAGAGACATCCCAAGTCCTTTTCGAAAGGTGCTCGATTTATCACATTTCAGTTTTATTCTGTGTGGCGATGGTGGACAAATTTAAATATACTCATGAAGTTAAGATCATTACTATCATTACTATGATCTATTTGGAATGTCAAACCAATCAAAACCGCGTGGCAAAGCCGTGGCGAATGCTCCTCGAACGGGCCAGCTCCCAGTTGAGAGGTTCACTCCTTTCATCAGGCCATTCACATATGTCGAACTATATTAAATGGGCCCGTTCATTAACGTGATCGTCAGGAGAAGCCAGAAGCGTTTGATCACGTTATTTACTTGTCTCACAAATCAGCGCAGAACCTTTGGATCTTGCAAATTTGTGGTTTTGTGTCTTAATGTTTTTACCAAGAAATTGAAGGGAACTACAGCCAATGGATTTTTATGAGGAGCTTATAATTAATGCCAGAAATCTCTGCGAGGGCTTGACATTTCTGCCAAGGGGCAACCATAATTAGAAAAATTAATTTTCTATAATTTTGGATTTTGTTCGAAGCTGGGTTCAAACCGAGGCCTTCTGAATCATAGTATGTAATGGTACCCACTCTGCTATTGCGGCAACTCGTCCAAAAAATCGCTTCAGCGCTCACAAAGCCCCAAATATATATAAATTAAATTATTTAATTTTTCTAATTGCGATCATCCCTCTGCAGGGAATGTCAACCTTTCTGAGTGTATTTCCGAAAGATACTATTATTGAGGCATAAAGCTAAGTATTTGCAAATAAATCTTGAATTTCTAATAAAATTAAATTTTTGTGAAGTTGTTAAGCTACAAAAGGTCTTTTAACGCGTCAACATAATTTAAGTTGGAATGTTGTAGTGGAAACGATTGCAGACCTCTGCGTATATGACAAGAAGCGCAACAAAAATTAAAACCGCTAAATTTTAATAATTTCCGTCAACAATTCTAACGCGGCTTTTATTTTTATTTAAATAAAATTTATATTGTTGTTGCGAAAAAGTTTTTTATATTAACAGTGAGCAAATTCAGACAAGAAAATCACAAGACAAGACTGCTCTGAAGGCGGAGGAGTACTCGCACGGATTAAAATCAACGAGAATTTTCGAGGAGAGTATATTATTTCAATTTGTTACCAATTTTTATTTTGCCTGCGTCATGAGGAAAAAAGTAAAATGTAGTTGCACATGCAAGAGAGATTAATTTTCAACTTCCTTAGTAGACGTGTGCGACAATGGATATTAATATAAATACAGGTGTGCTTGGGCTATAGCCCAGTTTGTTTGTTAAATAATTCTTAATTATTTTGTATGAAGGTAGAAATATATGCGTATATACATATGCATGTATCTACATTTTTTCAAAAATAAAAATGTTTTAAATATATTTTTTAATATGACTTACATCAACCGTATAACTGCCACTAACCGGAAATATCTTCAACGCTGGATTCTCCTTCGGCGTGTAGCGATAAAATTCACGACGTCCACGATACCATTTAACTGTATATAGATTGTCATATTCTATGTTGTAATTGCAGATTAAGACGGCATTATCGCCACGTTTAACGGCTGAAGGTATAGAGACGCTCACATTGGTGAGCGCTGCGCTGGTATCTGCAGATAAAAGAATAAAAATAAATAAAGCACGAATGTAGGTATGAAGGCTGAAAAGATTGAAAATTCTTAAATAAATTAATTTTTTATAGTTTCAATATTCTGTTGTTTCGTGTCTTTTTTTCAGCTGTATGGCTTTCCAAGACTACGTCATACCTTTGCTTATTTAATATTAATTTTCTGTGTCAGCCTATAAGCTGCAATTACGCGTGCGTCTAGTGACATGTGGTGCTACGTACAAGCCCACCAACCGCGGACACTTCAATTGTATTAATTGATTGTCAGCAACATTATATGCCAACATTATAAATTAAAAATTCATATGAAAAAATTTAAAGGAAAGCACAAGTGAAAATTGTTGATTACAACTTGCTTAATTGCTTACAAAGAATATTTAAATGCAAGTATGAAATATAGGTAGCCAACATAACACTTCAAGCGCTTTATTTTCTATGCTGTTATCAGATAGTCATTGGTGGCAACGTTTTAATATTTATATTATTTTATCTATAAATTTACCTATGAAAATTTTAAAGAGAGAGCACACCAAAATTACATGGTATTAGAAAATTCATTTTAAATAGTTATAGGAAATAAGAAAGTTGTTTTTAGACAGCATATATTTTGCCTTTGGTGTGTAGCTGTGCAAGTCCTATAAATATGAAAATACTCAGTCCCAGGACTTTACATAATTCCTACTAGGAGTTAAACGTTGCTCCCCATAGGAATGTCAAATTCTGCTAAAAATAAGACGATCCGGGCGAAAAAACAACTCACCATTTCCGATATTATAACCGCTAACGACAGCACGATTAACTGGCCACGAAACTTACAAACAAAACAAAAGAAAAACATCTACTGCTCGTTTCTGCTTTAAGTAAAAAATCTTATGAATTTGTGAATAACAACAACACAAATTTCATTTTTATTTTAGTTTATTATAACTTCTTACTTCGATTATGTATTACAAGTTTTCAAATATTCATTTATTATAATTTTTGACGTTTAGAATTTCTTTTACAAGCAGGTGTATGTACTTTGTGTTTGCTGTAAATAATGATCAACATATTAATATTTGCTTATGTATTTTCATATGTATATGCGCTTATATTTTTCTTATAACATATCATTTTTGATTTTTCGTACTAAAATTTGAGTGTTTATATATATTTGCGTATAAAAAACACGTTTATTGTTTACCTTGTTGTAGGTTGTTCTGCAACGAATGTTTTAATCACAGTCCCAGATTTCACGTATTTTAATCCGATAATCTCATTCGGGTTCCTTTCACGTCGACTTTGTGTTGGCATTTCTTAAATACGTAGATCTTTAGATACCGCAGATATTCGGAAATTTTTTATAAAATTCAAAACTGCAGTTTCGAGTTGTTCCATCAAACATTGAAATTGAGTCGTTATATTCTAGGATTTTCTCTGAATCATTTGTTTTTCTAAATAGGTTTTTCCTGGAACTGGGCCCTCGATTTCTTCGTGCCTAGGTCCTCGATTTCTACGTGCCTAACACAAATGACTAGGTACTCGATTTCTTTTTTACTAATATTATTGACTGGGTCCACGATTTCTGTTATCAATATCTAAAAGATTATTATGCTCGAGACATGCCCTTGCTACTCTTAACACTTTTTTCGACGGGCAGCAATATGTAGTTATTTTGCTTCAATAGAGTACTGATCTGCTTAGTACTAGTAGTATACAAAAAAATATTAATAAATAAAGTTTATTAATAATAACAATGAGAACTTATTTTAACTTCAATTCAAATAGTTAAGATACAACCAAGGTGAATTTAACAAGGTGAAGTTACTATGACAGGGAATTAAGCTCTTTACCTACTGATTGGTTTTGTTCAGTTGATTCTCCGACAGGGTCAAAAGTTGATGAATATTGGATAGAGTTCCCGTCGTCCCTTGTCAAATTTGGTTTTGAGACAAACCGGTTTCGGCGTTCTGCCATCATCAACTTTTTACCTACATTGAACAACTATATTGTCAAAATTATTTTTCAGATTTGTTTGCTTGAATTATATTTAATTTTTTATTTGGTAATGCGAAAATCTTGAGTATTGGGTTTTTGTGATTGTGATTTCTGCGGGAAAAAAAGTGGAACATAAATTTTGTGCAGCAAAAAAAACCAAAATTGTTGTATTTGTTCTCCTGTTATTACCTTTATAAATTCATCTTCATGAAGTTTTTGCTTTCTTTATGTGTATTATTATTATTCAAAAAAAAAACAAATCGAAAAATTTTATTAAATTCGTATTATTATTATTATTTTTTTTTTTTTTGTATGTACACACAAATGGCTCTGTTGCATCCGCATATGCGACTGGACGTTTTAAGACTATAAAAACACACAAAAACAAAAGGAATTTAAAGTAACTTAATGAATTGGATGAGCTCAAAACGAGGCAAAGCTATCGATCTTTAAACGTAGTACAAAGAGAAAAATTCAAGGTTTAAATATTCTCTTATTTAGTACGATTTTATTTTTGGCAAACAACGGAAATCAGAAACCATTGGATGTAGGAAAAGTTTATATGTTCGATCAAGGACTCTTCACTTCTTAATTATTTACAATTCATTTCTTTCAGTATTGTCAAAGTCAACTTTAAATCGCGGTTCATAATGGTTTTGAAAAAGGAAAGCAATGAACAGTTCCTGCAGATTTCATCGGCACACTAGGATCATGTCAATCATGATCATTCGGAGATATATAATTAGTTACCTGTAATGTATTATCACTGATGTAATGTATTATCACTGACAGATGAGAACTGTCAAAATCAATTAACCTGAAATAAATTAGCACTTGAATACTTTTGATTAAATTGAACAGTCGTGTTTCCTCTTGTAAATTTTATTACCATGTGAATTTTTACTCCTTATCCGGTTATATAAACAATAAAAAAATGCCATTCCTTTATTTATCGCTTTAAAATAAACATATGTAACCGTTACCAAAGACACATGCTGCAATATGCCCTCCAAACAGCATCAAATATGAAATAGAAATTGAATCAGTAATAACCACAATATGATGAAAAAATATCGTCAACAAAAGTTTAAGCCTTTTTTGTAGTAGTGGCCGACGGGGAGAAAAATTCAGAGGCTTATTTTTATTGCACTTCTGAAATGAAGAAAGCCATGGACGCCTGCGGACAAATATTGTTCCTTGATGACACATATAAATCGATTATACATTAATGATATTCAAGGTCGATGGTGCGTGTATGCATAGTGAAATCGTTGGCGTGTGCTTACTGGTATATGAGGATTTCACATCTTTTGATTGGATAGTACGAACTTTCGTGAAGTTGAATAGCAGAGTAATCTTTAAATTAAATGCATCATGGCTGTTTAGGCCAACAGCCTAAATATAAACGACCACCCTAATGCTAGTGCTCTCACCAACAAACTAACGTTTTATTTCCCCTCCAAAAATAACTAGTATTGAAAACGGTTATACGTGACCGTATGAAATAAGTGAAAAACTTCACTTGCGAAAAACCGTCAAGACGAGAACATCAGCCACTGCGCCACTCCTGGTAAGAATCATTAATTATCCTCATTAATTGTAAAATATTTTCATATAAAATAAATACACTGATAAAATATCCACACTAAATATCATTTTTAATTTCTTTCTTTTATTTACGTGTGAGTCAACATATTCTTCTAACCCACACGTAAAGATTGGCCCTTCGAGCCGGATGCGCTTAGTCGACCACCGGCTCTCATAATGCCATCTTTGTCGATGAATGGATTAAGAGGTAGGACCTCACTTTTTCTACCAATGGGTTCTTTGGACTTTAAAAGTTCATATTCTTCACTATAATTCCGTTTTTGACAAATTGTTATTAGACACTAAGTCGTCATCTTGATTTCGTCGGGCGAAATCAAGCTAGACTCGGTCTGAAAAGTAGATTTTGTTTGGACTTTAAAAGTTCATATTCTTCACTATAATTCCGTTTTTGACAAATTGTTATTAGACACTGAGTCGTCATCTTGATTTCGTCGGGCGAAATCAAGCTAGACTCGGTCTGACAAGTATATTTTGTTTTCGGATGGGTTCTTTGATAGAATCTGCTTATATAAGAGATGACTCTCAAAGCTCGCGAAAAATTAGAAAATCGGTCCAAAATATCATGGGAATCGTTCACTTTTGATATTGTGTGAACAAGTACTCTTTTTTCTTCGATTGTCGTTTGGTAGTCCAAGTCGTTTGCCAGCCAGTTAGTTTTGTCTTCTTGTAGCCAAGGAGGTCCTTGCCACCACAAGAAGTTGTTAGCTAAATCCTTAGCTGTTATTCCTCTACTGGCGAGATCTGCTGGGTTGGATTCTGAGTCCACATGGCTCCAATTTTTATTTCATACTTTCTCTACGATTTTGGTCACTCTATGGGGGACAAAGGTTGACCATGAACACGACGGTTTTCGTATCCACGCTAATACGATTGTTGAATCCGTCCAGAGGTGAATCTTGAGATGGCCTAATTTCAGGTTACTGATTATTGATTCCATTATTTCTGCAAGGAGTACAGCGCCGCACAGTTCCAGTCTAGGCAAGGATATGGTTTTAACTGGGGCTACTCTTGCATATGCTTTTTCCGATGCGTCACAGAAACCATGTATTTCTGCGGCACCATCTGATGCCGTAAGTAAACCCATCTTGGTATACGGATGTTGTTAATTTCTGTATACCCGCTCATAAATTGCTGCCACCGATCCATAGTGGTAGCCGACACTGCTTCGTCCCAATCCGTTCTCTCTAGCCAAATGTTTTGCATTAAAATTTTGGCTAGGATAATAATTGGTGCAGGCCATCCAAGTGGATCGAATAGTTTGGCTATCTCGGAAAGTGTTGCTCTCTTCGTGAGAACATTTCCGCAGTCTATGGCTTTTGCGGTAAAGTAAAAATAATCGGAGTGAGCATTCCACCGGATTCCAAGAGCTTTCACCGAGCTAGTGTCTTCGAATTCCAGAAAGTCTTCATTTAACAAATGAGACTTTGGTAGACCACTTAAAATTTTGCTGTTATTTGATGTCCACTTGCGCAAGGGGAAACCAGATGACTTCAGTGCATTTAATACTTCGTCCCTGGCACGTATTGTGGCATCGAGGCTGTGTCCTCCTGAAAGTACGTCATCTACATACATACTGTTTCGGAGAATGTTCGCTCCTATCGGGTAGTCCTTCTCAACGTCATCAGCTAATTTATGCAACGTCCTTATGGCCAGGTAAGGCGCGCAGTTAATGCCAAAGGTGACCGTTTTCAGTTCGTACAAACTGATAGGTTCCTTAGGGCTTTCGCGGAAAACTATACGTTGGTATTTGGTGTGATCACTATTTACAAGGATCTGTCTATATATTTTCTCTATATCGGTGTTAAATACGTATTTATAGAGTCTCCAACGAAGTATTAAAATTGGTAGATCGGCCTGCAGTATTGGGCCGGGATAGAGTACATCATTTAAGCTCATACCATTTGCAGTAGGGCAGGAGGCATTGAACACCACTCTTACTTTAGTGGTGGTGCTTTCTTCCTTCAACATAGCGTGATGAGGTAAGAAGTAATAGTCGGTGTAGTCTGCTTGTACGCTATACGGTATTTTGGACATATGACCCAAAGATTCGTATTCGCGCAGGACTCTGCTATATTCCGTCTGCAGGTCAGGCTTTTTTGTTAGACGCATTTCATTCCGGTAGAACTGGGCACAAGTTCCCTTCAGAGATGGGCCCAAAGAAATTCTATTCGGATAATCCTTTTTGAATGGTAATGATACAACGTATTTCCCATCAGGATTTCTCTTTCTTGTTGCCTTAAACAATTTCTCACAATATCTATCATCCTCATTCAGGCTCCTGTTCTTTGGAATGTCTTCCAACTCCCAGAAGGCGGTTAACGTTTTATGCAGACTGACTTCATTATAAAAGGAGACTATATTACTGATTGTGTTGGACGCTTCAGTACTGCCAGTTATAATCCATCCAAACACAAGAGCAAGAAACGTATTTAATATATTCTTTTTTTTCCATCTAGCATGATCTGCGGATAGATGTCTCCTCCTAGGACAAGATCAACTGGCTCGTTCACGAAGAACCTTTTGTCTGCCAAAACTAGATCTGGGAATGCTTGTTGCGTCACTGCGCTTACTTGGCAAGTGGGCAAGTCTCCTGTTAATTTTGGCAGAACTATTGCAGTTGTCTCCAAGCTTACTAAAGGATCAATGGGTGATCGCAGTGTAATGGCACACGCTTCGTTTACCTGCGCAGATATGAAATTGTTGATGCCCGAG
The DNA here is from genome assembly GCA_030068015.2 of Neoceratitis asiatica. Classification (NCBI taxonomy): domain Eukaryota; kingdom Metazoa; phylum Arthropoda; class Insecta; order Diptera; family Tephritidae; genus Neoceratitis; species Neoceratitis asiatica. Next base: position 84,322,688 of record CM061524.1, read on the forward strand.
ACTTGAGCATACAAGCGCTTTGTTTGCAGGTTAATTCTGCATTTTAGCCTTTCAGTTATAAAGGTGCATTCGGATCCAGAGTCTATCAAAGCTCTAGCAGAGTAATCAATGCCATTGAAATGTACTTGCACCCGTGCAGTACCTAGTAAAACACCTTTGTTTGTATTCGCGAACCAAGAATTGACATTTTTCACTAATGTGTTGTTTTCTCTTACAGATGCTAACCTCTGCTGAGCCTGCTGCGAAGTTGAGGGTCCTTCTTCTATCGCATGTGGAGTTCTCCAATTATTTGTTGCTTTTGGCTGATTTGCTTGTGGCAGGTGGAGCAAAGTATGATGTCTTGATCGACATATGCTACAGTTAAACTGACTTTTACATCTTGAAACTGTATGTCCAGCTGACAAGCAATTCAAGCAACGTTGATTACTCTTAATTTAATCAAAGCGTTCTGAAGGACTAAGTTTGCAGAGCTCCTCACAATTCTGTAATTTGTGCTCCGCACGTTGGCACATCTTACACAAGCTCTTGCTTACACTTGCTTGAAAGGCACCCAGTCTTCTTGGGTGTGCCTCTACGACGTGCTGCACATTTTGCGGCTTGAGCGACCTACTCGGTTTGTTATCCTTAAGTCCCGAGACTGTTTCCAACGTTTGGATAAGAATTTATCCATGTCCTTCCATTTCGAAATCTCCGTTTTATTTTCTATGGTTTGTTCCCATAGCGCCAGCGTGCACTCCGGCAGTTTTGTTGAGCACAGAGACGTTAAAATAGCGTCCCAATTAGAAATGTCAATGTTATGACATTGGAGTGACGAGATGCAATTATTAATGTCTCGTTGCAATTTCTTAATCGAGCTACCGCATTCACTCTCAACTGCCTTTAAATTAAAAAGAATTTTTAATTGCGTATTGACCAGAATACGTTTGTTTTCGTATAGGTCAACAAAGCTTTTCCAAGCTATATCAAAGCCATCATTGGTCAATGGACACCTTCGAACAATTTCTTTTGCCTCTCCTTGAGTTTTTTGGTTGAGGTAATACAATTTCTCAACTGGGGAAATGGCTTTATTCAGGATATAGATGGCTGTAAACATATCTCTGAATGCCGGCCAGGAAAGGTAAAATCACCTTTGAAAACTTCAGTGTCACAAGGAGGCAAATGAACCCGGTGTTCTCGCACGGACATAGTCTGGTTTTGCTGTTCATCTTTTTCTAATTTTTCAGCATCAGATGCGATTGCAGCCATACACTTCATGTAGCAGGCAAAACTGCTTTTATGCTTTGACCTTACCGCCAGTCTTTCTTCTTTTGAAAGATCTGAGTTAGTCAGGGTTTCATGGGCTGCTTTAAGTTTCCTCCACATAGCTTTCAACTCCTCTTGTAATATAGCAAAGGTGTGTTTGTTTTGCTCTTCGAAAGGTGTAGCGTTATAGTCGCATTCAAATTCCGTAATGGCATCTGCCAACCTAATGAATGTTTCCATTGTCAATAATGGTATTTAAAACACTAATATATTAATAACGTACTTAACGTATTTTAATATTTTTCCACAGATCTAAAGGCTCGCTCTTATGTATTGGATAAAGAAAATGCACCACGATTTTAGTTCGAGCAAAAAACGCAAAATAATTTATTATAATTTTTTTGTCAATATAAAATATTGATGTGTACAATGGAAAATGTTGCAAAAAAACGCAGTTGCGTGTATATATGTTAAAAAATATATTTGCACAAGAAGAGGTCACTAGCCACCCAACTTTTGTTATGGAAAAAGGACTGATAATTCTGTGTTGTGTTTGTGAATTGAATTGTGCTTTCGTTTTGCACACGAGTGTATAAAAAAATGAGTGAACTCAAAAGAAGGAAGACAAACTGTGTTTTATAATAATATTTACTAAAGAAAGCAAAAAAAATTTGAAGTGCCACTAAGTGAAAGAAAATAAAGGAAATAAGTATCACAGTATGGAAAAATTTTCTAATAATTAAAAAATCCACGAATTGTGAAGAAGAAAAAAAATACAACGGAATTACTGCAATGATAATTGTGTATGTGTATTTGTGCTTTTGGCTCAAGTGAACTTTGAAAGAAAACAACAACCACGCTGTGTAACTAAAATGGACACTTCCCGCTCTTTTAAATGTTCGTTTAAAATACAAAGTTTATTAAATTAAAAATTATATTTTTCACTGAATGTCTTCACTTTTGTTTCACTCGTATCACAAGAAAAATAAACACTTCACTTTATTTTATTTTTTATTTTTTGTTAAAATAGATTTGAAAGTACGTACAAGTGCACTGAAGTAAAACCACTTACTTTGTTATGGCTCCTTTTCTGTTTGACTTTGATGATATTTGGGCTACGGCCTTTTTGTTTTGGATGATACTCGGTGTTGATTTGAGATCTCTGTGTAATCTTTACTGCTCTTCAGACTGTACTCGAGCTGGAGCGGTGTTGATGATGAGTTTTTTGATGAGTTTGAGTTTTTTTTTTGATGGTGGACTGTATATGCAGAATAATTCAATTGTATGGCTTCGAAGGACCGAAGGGCGGTCGTTTTTGCTCACTCCGATTATTTTTACTTTACCGCAAAAGCCATAGACTGCGGAAATGTTCTCACGAAGAGAGCAATACTTTCCGAGATAGCCAAACTATTCGATCCACTTGGATGGCCTGCACCAATTATTATCCTAGCCAAAATTCTAATGCAAAACATTTGGCTAGAGAGAACGGATTGGGACGAAGCAGTGTCGGCTACCACTATGGATCGGTGGCAGCAATTTATGAGCGGGTATACAGAAATTAACAACATCCGTATACCAAGATGGGTTTACTTACGGCATCAGATAGTGCCGCAAAAATACATGGTTTCTGTGACGCATCGGAAAAAGCATATGCAGCTACTGTCTTTCTAAGAGTTATCTCTGGAGGAAAAATATATGTCAATCTGCTAATGGCAAAGACAAGAGTAACCCCAGTTAAAACCATATCCTTGCCTAGACTGGAACTGTGCGGCGCTGTACTCCTTGCAGAAATAATGGAATCAATAATCAGTAACCTGAAATTAGGCCATCTCAAGATTCACCTCTGGACGGATTCAACAATCGTATTAGCGTGGATACGAAAACCGCCGTGTTCATGGTCAACCTTTGTCCCCCATAGAGTGACCAAAATCGTAGAGAAAGTATGAAATAAAAATTGGAGCCATGTGGACTCAGAATCCAACCCAGCAGATCTCGCCAGCAGAGGATTAACAGCTAAGGATTTAGCTAACAACTTCTTGTGGTGGCAAGGACCTCCTTGGCTACAAGAAGACAAAACTAAACGACAATCGAAGAAAAAAGAGTACTAGTTCACACAATATCAAAAGTGAACGATTCCCATGATATTTTGGACCGATTTTCTAATTTTTCGCGAGCTTTGAGAGTCATCTCTTATATAAGCAGATTCTATCAAAGAACCCATCCGAAAACTAAATCTACTTTTCAGACCGAGTCTAGCTTGATTTCGCCCGACGAAATCAAGATGACGACTCAGTGTCTAATAACAATTTGTCAAAAACGGAATTATAGTGAAGAATATGAACTTTTAAAGTCCAAAGAACCCATTGGTAGAAAAAGTGAGGTCTTACCTCTTAATCCATTCATCGACAAAGATGGCATTATGAGAGCCGGTGGTCGACTAAGCGCATCCTGCGATTTGTCCTATAATGAACGACATCCCATTATTCTCCCATACAACTCCAGATTGTCCCGTCTTTACGTTCAGTTTGTTCATCAAGTCTCCATTCATGGGGGAAAGCGATTGATGCTTCGTCTCATCAGATCACAATATTGGATACCCAAGGCAAAAAACATGATCCGTTCTGTCATACACAATTGTAAGGTTTGTACAATATACAAAAAAAGGTCACAAACCCAGCTCATGGGAATCCTTCCAGAACCACGCACTAGTTTTTCACGAGCGTTTACAAATACTGGAGTGGATTTTGCCTTTTGACATTAAGTCCTACCGCGGCCGAGGCTGTCGAATTTCTAAGGGTTATCTCTGCAGGACCAACTTTGTCGGCGCTTCAAGATCCTTGAAAACTGAATTTAAAGCCGTTATAGCTGACACACGTGCAAATACGTTGTCGAAATACTATCATCAAGCTTTAAATTGGCCTTTTGTACCCGCTGCAGCTCCTCACATGGGTGGTTTGTGGGAAGCAGGGGTGAAAAGTTTTAAAACCCATTTTAAAAAAGTCGCGGCCGACCACAAATTTACATTTGAAGAGTTCAGTACTCTTCTTTGTCGGGTGGAGTCATGTCTCAATTCACGACCCATAAGTCCATCCTCAAATGACCCCACAGATCTGGAGCCGCTTACCCCAGGCCATTTTTTAGTGGGCAGTGTGCTTCTTGCACCACCGGAAATAAACGTTGACGAAAACCGAATCTCAATCGTCAACCGGAGTTGCAGAAACGCAACAAGTGGAAATATCCCCAATCCAATTTAAAATCAAGAGACCTAGTTGTAATCAAATAGGAAAATCTTCCTCCTAATGAATGGAGACTAGGTAGAATCATTAATTTACATCCCAGTCCCGACAACCGAGTACGGGTAGTGGATGTAAACACATCAAAAGGAATAACGACTAGACCAATAGCGAAATTGGTCTTGCTTCCCCCTTGCAGTGAAGACACTGACAACATAACCAAGTAATTATTCGAATATTCCTAACCAACAGAGAGAAATGTCAACGCACATACATATGTGCATATAAATAATACTTACGTACATGCAAACAGAAGTTGAAAAATTTGCTAGTATAGCATAAAAAGTAATTGCCACAGTAACAATTACAACAAAAAATCTAGGGCAACTAACCAAAAAAAACATACATACACATTAGTATGATTACTATCCAATGCACTGACAGGAACTGACAAACTAACAAAAAGTAAACCAACAAAAGTAGAAACACACTTTTGTGCCACAAACACGAAGAAGGCAACACGATTTGGGCAAATTTGCGTGGGAACTTGTAACTAACAACGCTCAAGAAGGTCAACACTGAATTGAGTTAGCTTTCTAAAAGATGTTGAATCTGCTATTTGTTGTCGTTGTTGCAAAGGCTTTCTCCTCATTATACATTTTTCATTGGTGATAAACAAACAGCAAATCAATTTTTTCTTATTGTAAAATTGCATTAAGATTTTGTATATCTCAACAGTCCAACAATGCTGTACTCAACCTAAAGATCAAAAATAGACTAAATATGTTGAATTTTATTTTAAATATTTAAAATCAAATATATTTTCTTTTCTTTTTCATTTATAGTAGCTTGTAATTCGAATAATTGACTAAAAGTAACGTTTTGTTATTCAAAAAAAAAAAAAAAAAAAAAAAAAAAATTAAAACATTCGTGCATACTTATATTTTGTTAATGTAAGTTTTGCAGTAAACACACAAAAGCAACAAATACTTTGCTCATATTAAATTAAAGACAAAAATAAGAGAAGAAAAAATTAACATTTTCTAATCAAAACAAATATTGTTTCGATAACAATATTTTTCAAAGCATTTGTGTTGTTTTTTACATTTTAATTTTATATCAAAAAAAAGACGCGTTTATATATAATTCAAATAATTATGTAAAATTATGTATATTATATACATACAAGTACGTGAAGTAGTAATTGCTACTATTAGCGCTGAATTTTGAATTTAAAAAAAAATTCATTCCAAATATTACAAAATGTGTGAAAGTATATACTACTCGCATACACACATGCATATATGCAATACTACACATATGCCATACATCAAAAGAAAATCACATTTCATTTAAACATAAGTAAATTTTTGCATAAACATGTACATATATATATATATATATATATATAAATATATGTGTGTGTGTATGTATGATGTATGTGTTAGAGAGATATCGAATCAAGAATAATGCATTTTTTGATGATGATTAAATTTCGATTTAAATCATTTCGAAGTTTCTTCTTCATTCACTAATCACAATAATCAATCAGTGGTGATTCTCTCCACAGATCGCGGTTTATGTGGGTGGTGTATATGTATGTAGCATATATCTGGCATGAGTTGGTATTTAAAAATTAAAAAAATTAAAAGCGTATTAAATCGTCACATTTACCTTGCCCGACACTGTTTCGCCATCGTAATAAAGTAATAGTTTTCCAATTTTTCCATCTTCTGCCTTAACCTCAGCAGTTTTCCTGTTTTCCGCACCGTCAAAAACGATATCGATCTCGGATTTTTTGTGGCGTTTTATGGTAAAGTTCGTTTATGTATAATAAAATAATCGCAAATATCTATATCTGTAGCATCGTTTTTGTTAAGCTTGGTTTATACATGAGACGACGTTGTTGTTTATATATTTAAATGGTCGGCTGGTGGTTCGGTTTTTAGTAGTATTAATGCGAGTTTTCACAAATGTATGAATGTGTGTAGCCAAGTAAATTATATGGAACATTAGCCTTGCTATAATTTTTTTGTTTAAGGCTTTCCAAGGTTTCTTAAAAAATATGAAATAGAAATACGACGAAATTTTTCGTTTAGTTGTATGATAATTTTTTTTACTATTATCATACATTCATATATACGAGCCTATCACTTCTTGCTGTTTGCCTGTACATCGTAGAACAGTTCGCAGCCTAAACAGGCCTGACTAGACATAGCTAAGAAAAGTCTCCTTTTTATTAAAGAAGTCGTCAGATAAAATCAAAGTTAGCGGTTATTCAAAATTAGAAATTACCAAAACACCCAACAGTGGTCATATAGCCTTTGACAGAGGTATAACCAGATAGACAAGAACACTCTTAGGCTATCTTCACTACAAGCTATCAATCAAAACCAACTATTTCCGATATACGCATTGTACTGAGGGAAGACTGATTAGTTTTTTGTACTATTTTAACCAGGCGAACAGAGTTCAGTTGATGGCAACTTTTAGCTTTCCGAATGTTTCAGAAATATATTTTTTATTTTAACTCTGTCCGCATATAACATACATATGTAAATATATACATATGTATATGATTTCGAAAGTATTACGGAGGCAGATACATAAGTAAGTTCATAGCAACGATACGTTAAAGCGAAGAAATAAATTAAATAAAGAAAAATTTAAATAAACTCTTAAATGCATATAGACATGACGGAGTTGCTCGGTTAGGTGTTAACTTAAAAAGAGAAGAAGATTTGAGTAAAAATTAAGTAACATAACTATAATAACAACAAAGCTGCCCGTTGTTGAATTTAAAACTAGTCGACACGTTCACATGTTGAAGGTCAAGCGTACGTATATTTCAATGATAAAGCGACCTAAAAGAATATCATATGGAAGCAAAAATTTAAATATGAATAAAGTAAGCACATCGAATGTCTTAAATATTAACAATATTTTTGACTTTTTTATTTATTAGAAAATTAAAAATAAATAAAAAACCATCAAAAAACTGATTTGGAAAATTCATATAACTTTACTACGGTAACTCGTTTTAAATAGGGTGTGAGCAACCATAAGCTCTTATACTCATAAATGACTTTACGCGAGGAAGCCTCAAAGATGACAAACTCCAAACAAAATACTAAATGTACATAACACCCAGCAACGACATGCATACATACCTACAACGACTTAAGTATACAAAAATCACATATACAAAACCAGTGTCCAACTGAAGCAAAAAAAATTTGTAAATTGCTGGGCGCCTATACAAATGGGTACAAAACCCCACTGGACTTCCGTGAAATTCAAATAGGCGAAAGTGAAATCAGTCAGTCGTTCACTGAAACACCACTAGTAGAGCGATGTCTGAAACCAGAACAGCTTATTTATGGTTTTAAAAATATTTAAAGTTAAACGTCCGCTTGTAGTGGGTATGTATGTATGTATGTACATTGATCTTATGTGATCAATAATGGTGTATAAAATGAAACACAATTTCGCCATGACCCATTTCCTTTCTACCTCGTTTACTGATTCATACATACCCATGTAAATGTACATATGCTATGTAAAAAAGTTATTTTAAATACTTTGTTAATTTCTGAGCGCCGTATGACGGTGTCAAAAAATTAAGAACCGTTATAAAGTTCACGCACGTTTTATGATTAGTTTCCGTTAATTTGAATATAATTCGTGGTGACTAGACTCAGCATATGGATGGAAAGTGCGTGTTTTGTTTCCTAAATGAGAAGCCTAAAATTGAGTTTCGTTTGTTCTTCTGTCAAGCATTGCTGCGCTACTGGTTGAAAAAGTTTACGATATTTCTTTATAAATATACAAAAGTTAGTTTTAAATATTATTTAACCACAATGTTATACGAATTATATGAATTTATTTTTACATTTATATTTAACTCAATAAGTACTGGTATGTAGCCAAATAGATTGGACTATATTCGCTAGTTATGATACCGTCGTGGTTTTAAATGAAACGTTCTAGTAACCACGAACACTAGTAAAGTAAAATATTCACATAGGAGGAACGAAGACAAGAAACTTTAAATTTATATATATATTCAACTATCACAAATACATATACAAAAACATACATTCAAATGTATGCATATATATATATATATATATATATATATATATATATATATCTACATTATAACATATTATGCAGGGTTATCCATTTTGCGGTTTCCAAAATAACGCATCATGAAATTCTTATTTCATTATAAAGTTTGAACTTTGGCATTTTATATGAAACACTACATCATTTTAATGACCACCAAGTGAAATTTTGCAAACTGTGATTCATATGAGGTAATTTTCGACAATTTTTTTGCACATATTAGACGGTATCTCAGCCATAACTGGACGAATGTAGGCGTTCAAGTGATCAAGAAAATAAAGTCATATTCGCTCGTGTTGTGTGGCGATAACACTATCTTGTTAGAATCACATATTGTCCAAGTCCCGTTCTTCAATTGCCGGCCAAAAAAAAACGGTTATCATACGACCATATCGCTCGGAATTGACAGTGACAGCCTCATCGTTATCGTTTTTAAAAAAGTAAGGTTCAATCATACCTCCGGACCAAAGAGTGCACCAACACTTTTTTTTTGGGTTTAATAGCCTCTCTTTAATTATTTGAGGATTCTCGGAGCCTCAAATGCGACAATTTTGCTTATTTACGTATCCACCGAGTGAGAAATTTGCCTCGTCACTAAAGAAAATTTTGTTGGATAATCGCTACGGCGTTGTGAATGCTCAGCTGGCTTCAGTAGCTGTGTGAGTTGGACTTTATATGGATGTAGGTGTAAGACCAAATTTAAAATCCGCCGTAATGTGCTGTAAGAATGCCCCAGCTTTTGAAAACGTCGAGAAATAAACACATTCGGGTCTTTAAGTTTTGCTTGACTTTTTTGTTTGACAGATACCAAAATACAGCCCTGCACTTTCGAAAACGCTAAATGAAGAACCTTTTACAACTAGGTAAAAAAATCAAACAAAACAAAACAAGCAAACAAGTATTTTCAACGAGTACATTGACTTCAAAAGAATCAACGTGAGAGGTCAATGTACTAGCAAGCTACACACTGCCAACGATTATAACAGAGGCAAGTACAACACGCCATACACGCAAAGAATACCACAATGTGCTGTAGCGAGATCACTCATTGGTGGTTTTTGGCGGTCAATGAACCACATTCAGCAAATAGGCAGGTCAGCGCGATCTTTTTCGGTTTAATATATATTTTGTAGGTTATACATATCTATGCATACTTGCATATAAATACTTATATACATATGTACTTGGATGTTACATTCGTTAAAAGAAGCGTGAGACAGATCTAAAAAAACATTTTGGGAAAGTGTACAGTGTGCGCAACAACATCATTACGTTATTAAATTAAAAATGATATAACCATTTTATAAAAATTACTGTTTATATTTCGTACTAGTATCATATATTCAATTATATATATATATATTAAAAAATAAAAAATGAATTGTAAAATTAACCACAATTTATTATACATATGTTTAAAATATAAAAGTTCGTGACAGTGTAATTAAATATATGGAATATAAAAAGTGAAAATTAAATAATTAAGAAAAGATTGAATTTTTTAATATTAGAAGAGAAATCTCTGAATTAAGGGTCTGTAAAAGTAGATTAGTAAGGAACATATATTAAACACAGTATTTTGATATTTTTGATGTGCAAGCTGTTGTAGCATTGAGTTTTTGTCCAATCGTTATACCAACAAACAGCCATACATATACTTTTATATATTTGGGCTTTGTAACCGCTGAAGCGATTTTTGGCCGAGCTCCTCTTCCAATTTGTGATTTTTTACTTTGATGTTTTTACCACCAAATGGAGGGACCTACAATTTATTCGATGGATTTTTATGAGGAACTTTTATAGAGGGAGTGCTTGACATTCCCTATCGAGGGGCGACCGCAATTAGAAAAATGTATTTTCTATAATTTTAGATGCTGTCGAACCGAGGACATGCCTTCCGAATTGTAGTACGCAGTGCTAACTATTCGGAAATTAAGGAACTGCGCCACTGGCATCATACAAAATAATTCACCATTTACACAAACGCGATATAAATACGGCATTGTTTTTGTAGCGAGTCTTTGAAATTTTTCGGAAATGTGTTGTAATTTTCTCCAAATTACTGAGTGCCTGGTAGAAAGAAACATTGCTCGCATGATTTTCCTTTCATTAGTCATATCAACTCGAAATTGGCATGAGTGGCATTATTTTAAAAAGCTTATGGCTTTGTAGCTTTTTTTTTACTGAATTTCCATTGTTGGACTAAAATGACATTACATCGCGATTGCAATATGATGCTGTGGTGAGATCATTGACACGAGTTCATGCGAACAGCCAATGTGTATTGACCTTGAATTTTACATAGTTTTTAGCGGTTGTGACTTTTATATGACCGTAGAAAACCTTGAATTGCTTTTAGCAATGAATACAATGCCAATAATCGAAATAATTTGAGCAAATCATGTCAACGGAAGTGCAAAACATTAAAACAGCTACAAAAGCTTTAAAATATAATATAACTGGTAATCACTATGAGTTCAGTTCGTTGTTCTACTTAACGCGCATTCAACTTGGCCAAACAAACGTGAAGTTGGTGAATGAATAATGTATTAAAAAATTTAATTCACTCTCGATTTCCGTGTAAAAATCGATAGCATTCTTTGAATAAAGAGCAGGTAAACATAATTTCAGTACAAGTCGTTATTTTAGTACAGCCGCGTAGTTGAGTAAATACAAAAGTCAAAGTCTGTACGCACATGGGCTAACATTTATTTATACATATATGTATATGTATATGGTCGCTGGTACGAGTACAATAAAGGTGGGGCAATTTTTTCAGTGATCATTTATAATTATAAGCTTACTATGAACTTCTGCTTGCCTGTTTAACGAAAATTATGTTTGCGATCATGATGGAGTAATTTAGCTGATCGTGTATTTTACAATAATTGGGCTACTGGATCATTGGTGACTTCAATATCACATGTGTCATACATTTATTTACAGAATTGTGTTTATATATTCACTTTCGATTTTTTTAAATATCAATAATATTTCGTCACTCAATATCCGGCTATCAGCATCAAATGCGATATTGTTTTCTACTGCTTTTTAGGAACAACTTTGAGAAATTTATTTATTAACGAAAATATTTGCTGTTATACATAATATATAAGTACATATGTGTGTCTTCTTCTCAAGTGTATTATACACATATATATGTATACAAAGTAACCTTTGTTTAAAGCTTTTCGTTCAAAATTTACAAGTGGCGATGAATGTTTGCTTCCGCGCGAACTTAGGTTTTTTACGTACTGTACTTTGCCCTTTTAATTTAAGTATAAATAATAATATTAAAATAATTTCTCTAATTGGGGGACTATTGCGCCTACTTAAACTGATTAAACAAATTAAGCAGCGTTATTCTTAACCGTATAAATAATGTTTTATTATAAGTTGCTGATCGCCTGAATACATACTTTTATTTTTATATACATATATGTACAATATGGTTATTTACTTATGTTATCTTTTTGTTCTACCTAATTTATAATTTGAAAATACAGCATATGATTCCCCTATCCCTGCATGACTGGATTAGCATACGGAAAATGCAATTTCTAGAAATACGGCAGCGAAAAACGGACAAGGTGCATGCATCAGCTTCTTTGGCGAATAAGGTCGGACGAACGCATGCCCGACACTTGAAACTTCAGTGTTTGATTAAAGCCAACCGTAAATGAACTTATTGGACCTTATCCGTGTAGCTTCAAAACTGGTAAAGCCACTGTTGACCAGATGGTTTACCATGCGCAAAATTTTGTAGAAGACATGTAGAAGAAAATATCAGATACACACCACATTTTTTGTAGATTTTAAAACTGTCTTCGATTGCACAAAGGAGCTACCTCTATATCGCTATCTGAATTTGGTATCCCTGCAAAACTTTTATGACTATGTAAATTGACGTCGGACAATACCACAAACAGAGTAAGAAATGGGATGAACTTCTCCGAGTCGTTCAGTACCAACAAGGTTTCAGTCAGAGTGACAATTTATCGTGTGATTTCTTGAAACTGATGCTGGAAAACATAATAAAATCTATAGAGCTGAATAAACAAGGTACAATATTTTAAAAGAGTTTACAATTTTTGGCGTATGCCGATGATATTATATCATTGGCCATAACAACCGCACCGTTAGTTCTACCTTCTCCAGGTTAGACAAAGAAGCAAAGCGAATGGGTCTTGGCTCTCATGTCACTGATGACAGTCATTGCTTTGAAGTTGTAGATAATTATATCTATCTTGGAACCAGCATCAACAACCTCAAAAATGTCAACCTTTAAGTCCAACGCAGAACTACTCTTTTCAACAGGTGCTCCTTTGGACTAAGTAGCCAATGCAAAAGTAAAGTTCTCTCTTGAGGAATCAAAATCAAACTCTACATCATTCAAATCCTGAAACATGGTACAGAAGCCTGGACGATGTTCACATCGTGCCCTGCAAATATTGTGAACCATCGATACCTAGTACCTACAAATATACTCCTCTGGGTGTACTATTGGACAAATTCATGTTTCTATACCAGCTTAGTGTGGCTCGACGTTCTTCATGTCTTACCGATCAAAATCACTACACGAAGTTACAATTGCGCAAAAAGTTTTATACTCGTATGCAGAAAATGTGTGAAAATGAAAAATGAGTCAGTTTCGTTTCGTTGGTACGCTCCGCTGGTACATACATAGGTGTGAAAAGTTTAAATTAATACTTTCCAATGCAAATAGAAATAGTAAAAGTAACCATATACTAATGTTTATTATAATCTATGAGTATACAAATTTATATAAAATACTGTCGGACCTCAGCGTGCTTTGCCACACCTATAAAAAAAATTTTTTTTCATTTTTTTGTTAATTAAAATTTTTTTTTCATTTTCATTTTTATTTAACTTTTTTCTCTGTCTTTCAACACCACATACAACGTAATCTACGCTAATTTTGGAATTTTACATGTATTAGTTTTTGTTGCATGTATTTTGTATGGGTAGCGACCAATGTTCACTAAAATGGTCATATCTCTGGAACGGATACGCCAATCTCATGAAAACATTAATCTTCTCCTAATATCCCTTTATAACTCCTGAAAATTTGGTGCAATTTAATATGGTGGTTCTCAAGCTATAGGCGTTCGTCAAAATTTTGCATTGATTTATATATATACATATATACATATGTATGTATACATATTTCATGTTTTGCAAACTTTTCGCCAAAGTATTCTTAACAAAAAAGTATGCTCGAATATAATTTTTCTTGTTTAAATTTTGAATTGACTTTTTTTTATGACCAGAGGTATAATTCAAGCTATTTTTAGAAGTAAATGGAACCAATTCGGTCTAGTTAAATTCGCTTCTCTTGATCAGTGCCAATGATATTTTATTAAGTTGATAGTTGGTGTCGGAGGCCGATCTTGCAGCTAGTATACCAAGTACATATGTATTAAATATTAACTTAATAGAGTTAGATTTAGTTTAAACAATTTCCATTCCTTATCTATTATAACTTTCTCGGTAAATTCGCATTTCTTCTAGGTACATGCTCACTCTCGAATCATCAGTAGTGATATTTATAAACAAATATTTTTGTTTATAAAAAAATGGTATAAACTTTTGCTACCAGAAACACAGAAATGTGTGACTAACAATCACGCCAATAAAATTTTTTCTATTGAGTAAACGGATTTTTCCACTGACCAAAATCAACAAAATTCATGCGGAGACATAGACAACCGAGTATTAATACAAAATTACGTTTAAACAGTTAAGGTAGCATTAAGCGAGTGTATTCATTACGGAACAACCTCACGCTCGTGTCTTCGCAAAAATTTAAATTATAGAAAAAATTTATTTTCTTACTTACTTCGACAAGCAATACTAATATAAAATTCCCCTAGAAGCTGAATTAAGTTATGTGTGTTAAATATCAACAATGAATAAAAATAAAAATAAAAAATAAAAATAAAAAATAAAAAATATTTGAAATGGTACATTCAGTATGCGACAGTGATATACGGAGAGCAGAAACTAAAGACGAGTAAACACAAAAGTGTTAATATACATAAAAGTAGGTATTTTTGTTTCAGTTTGGGGGAAATTAAGTCATGGTGAAGAGCTTATTACTAACTGACGAATGAAATAAAAATCACATATGCTTACTCATTGTTTTCATCAATATAATAAGCAAAGCATTTTAACACATTCAAATTCAACTTTTGTGTACGCATATCTGGGTCTTACGTATAATATTTTTTTTTTCTCATTTGTTGTCACTGTGGTTGTTCACTTTTCACTTTCGCTTTTATGCATTTAGTAGGAAGTCCATTGATATTTGTTACCCAAATGTACAGGCGCACAGAAATCAACAGTAAGTGTGATTTTATCGTTATTTTTTGTCTTTTTGAGACCTTTGGATAAAACATTTACGAGTAGTTTATTGTGTGTATGTGAGTGAATATGTGAGTTATTTTCTTATTTTTTTATTCGATAAATAAAAGAGTTATGCTCTTTTAATTTAAAACGAACAATTAAAAAACGTTTTATATATAAAAATCACACAAAATATATAAAAGCACTAATAAATATTTTGTAGAAGAAATAAATAAATAAACTAACAAACAATTAAAATTTATTCTTCAGTTTCCATAACAGCTATTCCGTTGCTGCTTTAAGCTTTGGGTAGCAGTCTGCAGGAACAACAAAATTTTCAAAAAATTAAGTGAATAAATCATCAGCTACAAAGACTTTATATAAGGAAATGTTGCGTATGTGTATCTTCATAATATATACGCAAATAAATACAGTATACATACATACATATATAAGCAAGAGCCGAGTGGTTATCAGTGCGCATTGCCGTTTGTAAGGTAAGGGTTCGAGTCTAGGTCCGACCATCTTTGAAAATTAAAGAAAATAATGTTTTCTAATTGCGGTCGCCCATCAGCAGGGAATGTCAAGTCCTCCGAGTGTATTACTGACTTGAAATAAAAGCTTCTCATAAAAATCCATTAACCGTTTGGAGGCGGCTTAGAATAAATCGTAGGTCCCCACCATTTGTTGATAAAAACATCAAGATGCAAAACATGCACAAATTGGAGGAGGAGCTCGGCCGAAAATCTCTTCACCGGATTTGTTTTATGAGTTGGCTACTTTTTGGTTACAAATCTCATTTTGAGCAACGCTTTAACCTCGATATGTCCATTTCTAGTCTTCTTTATGACGGCAAAATGATTCATATTATTCTCGATTCAAAGAAGTGATTTAACTGTAAAGTTCCAAATTAAGCGCCAAAACGTTTTGGCAAGATTGACGACTTGAGGAAGTCTCAATGTGATCTAGCTAAGAAGTATTTATTAACACAAATATGTACTTATTTCCAAAAAGCTATACTATATAGAAAATTTGTTAATAACCCTACTTTTTTGACTAATTAATTATATTTATGAAACGCTTATAAGTTGTCAAGTATTTTATTAAATGTGAATTATATCTAAAAATATGTATATGTATATTAAAACCAAAATAAAGATTTTCGCTCTTTTATGCAATGGTTTAAACTTGTTTGATAAAATTCAGCTCATTTTAGTTCTTTTATTTTGCTGGCTTGCTTTTAAATTCTTCTACTCACATTGAGTATATAACTAAATACATATGTATGTATGTATCAACTGAGTCTATACATATTATAAAACTAAGTCTAAAATTTTTCAGCAACAACAATTTCGCACACTACTGAATGGATTAGCTACATAGATAGCTAAGTCAGAGTCATAATTTCGATTGATGAAAGTAATTTTTGAATTTTTTCCGAAAAAGCGAATTATAATTGTGAGTCTATATTTTGTAGTTGTATTGAAGTTTAAGTCACACAAGTTTTGCAGGGATGTAAATATATATGTATTTCACAATGAGCACAAAAAGGTAGTAGTCATATTTCAGTAATACGAGTACATATACTACATACTTTGTTAAGAGGCAAATGGTGAGGCAGATTGTTGAATGTTGTTGTTCGCCTAGTTACTGTTGCTGAGTAGCTGATAAAAATTCGGTACCATTAACTAAAATAAAACTTGCATTTAGGAAGAGATCTTCACAGTATCTAAAGTACTGAAATAGCATAGATACCACAAGAAAATCTTTTTAAAAACGACTAATAATGAATCATGTAGATCATTTAAAATTTAAAGGAAACCTAACATAATAAATGTATATTTAAAATTTTTAATCTACTTACTCTAACCATTGTGACCCAAGCATATTAGTATTTACAATATATAACACCTTGTAAATAATAAGTTTTAAAATTTTTTAAACAGTTTGTCAATTTAATAGGCGCACATCAACGGAAAGCACATGACTCACAAAGACAATCTTATCTCGCAGAGATAGAGAGAATTGAGACGTGTATAAAAATTTAGCTATAAGTATAATACAATATATTATCAGCAACCGTAATATGAAAGCCAACAATAAACAAGACAAAAATATTAGCATAAACTGATTAAGCAGTCGAAAATACTATGATTGAGTTTACAAGGGGCAATTTAGTTTGTGCTTGGTCAACACGCTTTGTTATCTTATTCGCCGCTGTAAAATTTGTCATTCCTTTTCACATTTATATTTATATTCTCTGAATGGTTGCTGTTATAAGTTTAAAATGAATGTTAGAGAATTTATGGAATCTAAAATAAATTAGTATATGTAAATGTAAATATATTAGTATATATGTACATACATATATACCGTTGAATACACATGATAGCAATTTATATTAAAAAATTTGTAAAAACTTGTGAAAATCAAATGAAATGGAGTGGCAGATAATTGTCATGAACAAAGATTCTCTATGTGAACGTGAAACGCAATACCGAAACAAAAGTATTAGTGTGTAAAATCAGTCTAAAGAACTATAAAATATATATATATATATATATAAAGGGCGCTTTTTATAGAGGTATGGAACTTTAAGTTGCAAAAAAACAACGATGGATTATTCGATTGACATGAATTTTATTTATCCGAAAGATAATCTTGTGACATTACATTTTAAATATGATTTCTGGCATATGACCGCCACGGCTGGCGCGGATGTAGTCCAATCTGGACGTCAAATTTTCGATTACTTTTTCCAACATTTGTGGCCGTATATCGGCAATAGCACGGCGAATGTTGTCTTCCAAATGGTTAAGCGTTTGTGGCTTATCCGCATAGACCAATGACTTTACATAGCCCCACAGAAAGTAGTCTAGCAGGTCCAAAACGTGAAATTAGGCGGTCACCAAACGTGTCTTTCAATAAATCTATTGTGGCACGACCTGTGTGACATGTTGCGCCATCTTGTTGAACCCAAATCTCCTGGACATCATGGTTATTCAATTCAGGAATGAAAAAGTTAGTAATCATGGCTCTATACCGATCACCATTGACTGTAACGTTCTGGCCACCATCGTTTTTGAAAAAGTACGGACCAATGATTCCACCAGCCCATAAAGCGCACCAAAATGTCAGTTTTTCTGGATGTAACGGTGTTTCAATATACACTTGAGGATTACCTTCACTCCAAATGCGGCAGTTTTGTTTGTTGACGTAGCCATTCAACCAGAAGTGCGCTTAATCGATAAACATCGCTAAAATGGACGTAGTGCGTGATACGTTTTCCGCACAGAACCATTATTTTCGAAATAAAATTGCACTATTTGCATGCGTTGTTCAGGCGTGAGTCTATTCATGATGAAACCAAAAACCAAACCAAACTGAGAATAAATCACTTGACAGCTGTTAAATCGGTCGCCATCTCGAAAAGTAATGGCAACTTAAAGTTTTATACCTTTATAAAGAACACCCTTTATATATATATATATACATATGTATGTATGTATATATGTATGCATGAGTATATAAAAAATGTGTATATCCCAGCAAACAATAAATTTATTCTCTCACCTTGGATCACTCATTCATTTGCGATTCGATTTACACAACATTTCCTAACTGCAAGTGAATCAATAAGAAGTTTTTGTACCTCTAATTGAGCCAGATATATAGACAAAATATTACTTTATTTTTATATTCCCAGATGCTTAAAAATGAAGGAAAAGTTGTGAATTATTGCAAAAATAGGCAACTGATGGCAGCCAACTTTATTCGAGTTGCAAAAAAAAATTAATTTTTTTTTTTAGGGTGAGTGAACTTATCTAATAAATCCAACGAAAGTTCTTTCAATTGTTTAAACAAAATTTCTAAAATTTTAAATATTTTATATGGTTTTATGGTTTAAGATTTTTCTGATCAATTCTATAGATGGCTTTGATGACGCTTTGCTAGCAAGTAATATGGAACACTTTTAATTATGGTCTCATTGTACATATGCATATGGGCAACTATTTAGATAAAATGTTTGCAATAA
The DNA here is from genome assembly GCA_030068015.2 of Neoceratitis asiatica. NCBI lineage: Eukaryota > Metazoa > Arthropoda > Insecta > Diptera > Tephritidae > Neoceratitis > Neoceratitis asiatica. Next base: position 84,341,693 of record CM061524.1, read on the forward strand.
AAACAGATACAACAACAAAAACATCATAATCAATACAAATATTTCGAAAATATTTTCTTAAAATAATTGAGACAAAATAGAGTTATGTATGTTATGTATACATATGTAGCTATGCTCTGAAAAACAGAATCAGTGAACGGGGCTGTGAAAAATAAAACAATAACAAATATAAATATTTTAGTAAACAAGCTTAAAGAACTGAAAATAATGTTTAAAAAAAAACAGAAGACATTCTATAAGCGATCAATTTAATAATAAAATAATAGGTTTAAAGTAAAAGCATGGATATATCATTCCATATTGAAAATTATATTATAAATACTTATGTATGTATTTTTGTAAGCACATCGTATGTAAAATAAATTTAAAAAAAATCGAAAGAAATTAATAAATAAAAATCTAAAATATTCATAGAAAAATATTTCAAACTGTAAGCATATATAGCCATTAATATTAAATGTGAATTTTTTTAGATCGAATGAATTTTTTTCATATCAGTAGAGAAGCTCTTCATGTCCTGCTCGACAGAATATACAACCCTGAAGCCAGAACCAAATTGTCAGCTGCTCAGCTGACATGTCCTCAGTAACCTCACGAACTTATATTCTCCGATAGTCCAATATCATTCCATGGATTTTATCGGCGATTTCTAACGTGGCGACCTCTTTTAGGCGACCTGACCCGTTCGGCGTCATTTATACTGGTACGACCATAGCGGAAGACCGAAGCAGACTCATTGGTGACAACACTACTGTAAAGTCAAAATAGTAGATTGTGCAAGTTATTAAATAAGTGATTGTAAATAGTGAAACGTTATTAAGTAATAAAAGAGCATTGTGTAAATTGCTTATAATTAAGAAACTGCAAATTATCCCGTGATCGGACTCGAGAGATTTGAGAACCACAATCGTAAAAATATGTATATAGATACATAGGTATGTTGAAATGCATTCACAAGGTATATTGCTTTTATTTGTTTGTTTGTAAGAAAATGTATATATTGTGTTAAGAATGAATTGCTTTGCCTAGCTCTTTTTTGTCGTTTTGGTTTCCAAATGCTATATATGTATACATATAATTATAATTTTTTTATTTCTGAACTGTAACACTATGCTCAGTAGTTCGGACGGTCTATTCTTATAACAAATATGTTTGTATATGTATTGCTTATATTGGACGAGCGTGAGGCTAAAGTATAGGTAATACGGATGAAAAGTGCTAAATAGTTGTTTAGTGAGACTTTTGTAAGTAAATATAATATTGTTAAAAAAAAAATGGATTAATGGCTTTAAGTTGTTTAGTTCGTCATTTAAATAATCACTTTTATAAAACTCATAATTCTATAAAATTCCTTTAAACATTAATAATAATAATATTTAATTGTGGTATAAATATTCAGAAGCTTGCATATTAATGCAGCATTTGGTAATAAAATATATCTAAAATTAGGCAAGAAATTCTCACTAGAAGTGTTTTCAGATAGCTGGTAATGGAAATATTGCAAAGAAAAATAAGTAAGATATTTATCACCCTCATAACGTGTGTGCCATTATTTTAACCATACTTGCCGTACCGGGTACTCCAATGTTATTCTTTGCATTGGTATACAATCTAATTTTCATGTAAAATAACTTTTTTCTTGTTTTTAATTAAAGATGAAAATACGTTATCTTTAAATGCACTTAAATATGAAATTTTTTTGATACTTTTGATCACATATCACTTAACTTACAGGATTTAATACATTTTCACTTAATATTTACGAAAATTATAAATCACTCAAATGTCACAATAACAAGGAACCGAACGCATCCACAACAGAGCAATATTTCGTCAACCAAGCCTTTTTGTAGTTTTTTTTACAATTTTATGAACAGCGTAGCACACTTTTAGTCAAACTGACCTCTGTCAGCCAGCCCTTCTCAGCAAATTTAATAAAAAAAACTTCGCCCTGAATGTTCATGGATGTTGTGCGCATATTTAAAAGTCAATTTCCGCACACTTCCGTGTTTTAACTCTTAGCAGCCGCTGAGCTGTTGGTTGGTTGTTGGTCGTTGGTTAGTTTTCAGACGCCATATGTGAAGCATATTGTCATGCACATCATTCACATGACACTTTGTATGTTTGCTACGGTCATTTTTATGTTTTTCATAATAAAAACTACAAAAAGCGAAACAAGTGACAAACTGACAAGAAAGCAATGGACGTGTGACATATGTATGTGCAAGAGTATAGCACAGGACGACTACCAGGCGAGACAGAGGACAACTTCAACAATAAAACAATAATTATATGCATAAACTGTCGCTCATAAACGGCGAATTCATTTAAAAAAAAAAGAATGGCATCACAAGTTTTAAATCCTTCATATTTTACAAGAGTGTGCAGTATTGTATATTTATGCACATGTTTGCATGTATGTGAAAAGACCTTATGGTCCTCTTTATTGTTCAACCTTGATTTCATATATTTCATGTTGGAAACTTTTGCTTTAGCATTTTGCATTTTATTACGCTCACTTGATGTGATAATCGTCGCCGATATATAAATATGATTATAGTGCCGATTCTCTTTCATTATATGAGAGAAATATTTCTGCTTGTTATTGTTGATTCATTTTATTTTAATTTTACAAATATTTTTTCCTGACAGTGACAAGCAAAGTTAATATTGGTGCATCTGCGTATTTTTTACACATTTTTAAATTTTCCGTAAAGACATTACCGAGAAAGGCAAAAATTGTTATTTAAACTAAGTATTCTCAGTCGTATTTCAGGTGATGTTACAAGATAAAAGTGCGAAATTATTAAGTCAATAAATTGAATTAAACCGAAATTGTTGTTAGTAGCTATTCATTGATACGACTTGCTTTATGTCCTAGAAGCCAACTAACGGAACGACATCGTTTTGTCTTACTAATATGAAAATAAACTTAACGAAATAGTTTGGTTTCATTTCGGTGCCATGTTACCGAATCGAAATGGAATGATTAATGTTGAAACTGCACAGACTCGTCGTTAACGTTAATCTTAAAATGTCTGATTTCGCTGGAGTAATAAGCACACTTCAATTTAAATGTTTGACATTTATGTTAACGATTTATAACTACCGTCAACATTTTGTTTCGCGTGAGAACGATATAAAATTTATTGTGATAACTTACTTAATGCTGCATCCGAAACGGGTAATTTTTTTTATTAAAATGAAATTTATCGTTACGATGCAGCACTGCCTACAATAATTAGAGTTTAATTTGCTTCACCTCTAAGTAACTAATGAAATTTTTACTTACAAATGTAGAAAAAATTACTTATGTTGGGATCAACCCGAATCCGATCTTTGCTACCACTAGTTCAATTATCTCTATTTTTTAACTTCGTTTCGTAAACCTATTTGTCTCAAACTAAGAAATAAGTACTATCAATTTATCTCCTTTAGGAAGAAAATTTCTAAATATCCCCATCAAAGCTACTAAAATTAAAAGCAAAATTTTCAAATTTTTTAAAAAATAAACACTTTTGATGTTGTCTATTACGTATGTAAATGAATTAACAACAAAGTTTACATCACATCCGCAAAAGTAAGAGTGACAATAAAACAAAAAACAAAAAAACATAAATACAAATGTTAAGCGAATATTTCTTATTATTTTCAAAACTAATTTTTCACTTACTCTATTCGTTTTACAGCTTCATGCCCGTTAAGGTTTCGAAACTTTTTTTCTCTCCTACATTTAATTTTTTATGCAAAATAGTCATAAATATCCCTCAGTAATTTTTATTTTATTATTTCTAAATTCAAAATTTTTTTGCTTTTGTTTATAGCGTAGCATCTCGAGAGTTTTTAAAATGCTCACATTGTTTTCACAAGCAATTGGCTGCGAGAATTTTGGGTAGTGTGAAGAACACTAAGAGCCGTAAGGCGCGGACCTACGCTTTGCGATTTTTTGGCTTTAGTTGGCTGTCACCGCAGTCCTGCCGCCGGAGTTTTAGCTTTTTGTTTATGTTTTATTACATTTTTGCAACCACATCTCCATTTAGTCGCGCAAAAAATCCTAACTTAAGTGCTGTAAACAAAAATTATTATTGTTGCTACTGTTGACTTTTGTTTGGCAAGCGTGTGGCCAGGCCAACTTAAGCCATAATTTATAAAAATAAATAAAATCACATTAAGTGCTGCCGTGACAAGCGCCTCCCCTGGGAAAGGCGTGAAAAATAATTTAAATATTTGCATATACAATAGAATTGCACGACGTTAAGTTAGAAATGTGGCATTCAGATTTTTTTAGCATTGTTTTTCTCTGCCGCCTTCTATTAATTTCGCCCAAAAAAGTGTACGTATGTATATTTACAACCGCCCATAAAATTCGTTTGTTGTTATACTTTGCTTGCAAACGCCAAATTGCACACCTCGCAGAGAAGCAAAATTTCAAAATTTATAGCCAACATTTATTATAAGCAAGTAAAAAAATCAGCACTAAAGAATTTTAAATTTTCAAAAACCTTAACGGAATTCATGTTGATGATTGAAAATAAGCGGCATGGACTAATGGAATTTATGTACTTTACATAATAATCAATTGAAATGAGTTTTTAAATTATTGTTTGCATATCAAAATTATAACTATGACAATAATTAAAAAAAATTGTATTTGTAACAGTGTACTCGTGATATTTTTGATATGAACAGTTAATAGAAAAAAATATTAAAGTAGATAGCAAAAAAACTTGCACAATTTAATCTAACGTGAGTTATTTATTATATACAACTTATCTATATATAACGTTTCTTCCTTCAATTTTTTCATTTTTGATATATTTCTTATTTCATATAAGTTTTGTTTTCTATTTTCATTTTCGGTATTATTGCCGTTTTTTTCTAAACAAATTGCATTCAAGTTAATTTCCATTTGAAAAGATATTTTCAATTGCATGAATTTCGTGTAAAGTAAAGTAATTGAAATAAACCATTATTTATACAAAGGCGAGCTGATAAGTTTGTAATTTTTTTAATGAAATATAATTTTTTCGGCAAATAACTTTTTCATTTTACAGCATAGTCTTCTTTTTTATTCCATCCGAATAAAAATGTTTTCCAAGACCCTTAAAATTTAATTTTAGTGAATCGGTTTTCCAATTTTTTATTCCTTCCGAATCTCTTACATCCATTTCTTCAGGAGCCTGACACGTTTAATATGGAATGGCTGTATATATAAAATTCTCGTGTCACAGTGTTTGTTCTTGTGAAATTATGTATATTGAATAGGTTTGAGATTAGGGCGTACATTTTTTTCTCACCGGAAAGTGAGGGATTGATCTATTCAAAAAGTCACATTTAATTGAAATTTGGTACATACATACGCAACTTTTTGCATAGATTAGCATGAACACTATATTCAGGAAATAGTCGATACCTGATCTCCAAATGAAAAATCGTACTTATTGTTCCTTTTACTTGAAATTTTTTTTACAAGAAACCTGCCGATCTATTTGAAAAATTTATTTTGTTGAGTGGTATGCCTCAGCCGAATAATTTTGGTTCGCAGACTGAAACCGGGAAAGCGATTGGCTATAACATTTATTTATATACGTTTTATTTCTTCTTGAAAACCACATGTTTAAATAAAAACACCCTTTACATAATTGGCGCTGAAGCGGCTGAGCTCCTCCTCCACTTTGTGCTGTATGTCTTAATGTTTTTTCCAAATAATAGAATAGAATAAAGTTTATTCTAAGTAGCCTCCGAACCGATAGAATTTTATCAGAAGCTTTTATTTCACATTAGAAATACTTTGGACTTGACCGTCCACGCCGAGGGGGCAACCGGTATTATAAAAATAAATGTTCTATACTTTTGGATGTTGGTCTAACCTGGAATCGAACACTTGCAGAAGAATGGAATTTGGATAAAATGTATCTTGTACTAAGGAGTAAGTATGAGCATACCCTTAATAGTGAGTCAATCGTCATATTAAAGTCAAATGCAAGATTTTTTTGAAATACATACTTATAGGCATGCAAATATAATTTTGTGCCATTAATACATATAAACATATACATAAGTAAAAATGCAGTACAATCAATATGCAGACATCTAGAAGCTTTTACGAAATGTATATTATGATCACAAGATTTTTCAAAGCTTTATTTTACATAAACTTTACACTTTTAAATATACAGATACCAGCTTTGGGATAGAAGAATTACGATATCTCACTGAAGAAGTTGTAGTATTGGGTTAAAAGCAAAATTGTGTGAGGAACCTAAACCTTGGGAAAAACAAGAGGAAAAACACGATATTTATATACTTCAAAAATTAGTCTTTATAGTTGTTTTTTTTTCCTTATACTATAGTTTGGCAAATATACTTACATAACTATAGTGATTTATTTATATATAACTCATGTAATATTCTTTAATGTTTTTTTTTTTTAATTGCACATTAATTACGATTTTAATATCATCTATCCCAACAAAGGTACTAATTTATTTACAAAGTTCGAAACTTTCCTACCATTGATACTGGACAAGTATAAGACTCATATAAAGGACCAAGTTTCCAGGGAAATATTAATTCCCTTGGATAGTTTACAGCTCGCTGCAGGTAATAAAGTTCCCTCCAAAAACAATAATTGCAATGTATACCCCATAATTCGTTTATGTTTTGAGATATTAGAAATTTTGTAACTTCATTACAATTAAATGCGGTAAATACAAACGTTGAGAATGCAATAAGAGAAAATTTATGAGAACGGTATCATCCATGAAGGATAGGGCAAAAATACTTTTCAGTCTGGAATAATAGCTTTTGGCTACAGTGTTAAGTAACTGAATAATTCTTTTGTATATTTAGATGAATTCCCGCATAAATTTCCATAATTTTTGCCTGTATTATAAAGGGTGTTTTTACAGAGGTATAGAACTTTAAGTTGGCATTACTTTTCAAGATGGCTACCGATTTAACAGCTGTCAAGTGATTTGTTCTCAGTTTGGTTTGGCAATTCATCATGAATAGACTCACGCCTGAACAGCGCTTGCAAATAGTGCAATTTTATTTCGAAAATAATGGTTCTGTGCGGAAAACGTATCGCGCACTACGTCCAATGATGCGGACCAATGATTCCACCAGCCCATAAAGCGCACCAAACAGTCAGTTTTTCTGGATGTAACGGTGTTTCAACATACACTTGAGGATTACCTTCACTCCAAATGCGGCATTTTTGTTTGTTGACCATGCCATTCAACCAGAAGTGCGCTTCATCGCTAAAATGGACGTAGTGCGCGATACGTTTTCCGCACAGAACCATAATTTTCGAAATAAAATTGCATTATTTGCAAGCGTTGTTCAGGCGTGAGTCTATTCATGATGAATTGCCAAACCAAACTGAGAATAAATCACTTGACAGCTGTTAAATCGGTAGCCATCTTGAAAAGTAATGCCAACTTAAAGTTCTATACCTTTATAAAAAACACCCTATATAATTACTATAAAACATCTTAGTGATCAGGGAAACATGATAGGTAGCTTAAGTTTTGTAAAGTCTAGCTTTGAAAGTTCCAACGGTAATGGCCGATCTTGAAATAACTGTACTCATCCATAAAATGATATATATATGTATGAAAAACAGAATCGAAGAGAGATTTAAGTGGTTTCTTTAAAGATCTCACCTTAAAATATTAAGGAAAATTCTCCCATTTTTTAAATATTATACTCTATGTTTAATATATATAGAATATTTTTCTTCTTAATATTAGTAACTATGTTTCAAATATATGCCAAATTTTGGTTGGTAATATTAAAGATACTTTTAAAATCATACTCATTTTCAATTAACTGATAATATATGCGATGTTTTAAATTTTAAGTTCTGATCCAAATCAACATTCAGAAAAAAATGCTGTAAAAGTTTATTCTTATTCTAAAACATCATTTAAATAGTTTAATAAAACCAAAATTAAAATTAAAATATTTAAATTATTGTTATGTCAAACTGTTTTGTACTTTATCATATGAAATAAGTCACATATTCTACTAAAATATCATTTCATGTGATTTGTATTAGTTATTATGAAAACAGATAACAATTTTGACTATCACGAACTGTTATTTGCTTCTGTTTATGACAGAAATATGTGGCAACAGTCACAAGGCATGATTATTAACAGAAATTCTGTTAAATTAAAGACTAGAAAAATGTTACTTTGGCGGACAGCTTGTTGATTTAACAGTAAAACTTTTATTTATATTTAGTCAACAGAACATTGTATGTTAAATTAATTGATAAATTGTTTAGATATGACTTACCTGTGAAATCTATTGTGGCAACCTGTAATCTAATTGATTTGACAGCATTTTTTCTGTAGGTGAAAATGTGAAAAATACATAAGCAGTCATATACAGACTAACCGCGAAATAGAGAGTGACACTGACATATGTATTTAGATGCCGAAGCACATGGATTCAACAGTTGATATGCTAGCAACGGTAGCATCAAAGATTGGGCTTTTAAAAATTAGAGCCGCTAAGTTGCTTTTTACCTAGATAAAGCGGTGCACATCTGATGCATTCAGAGATTAATGACATTTTCATTTCTGAAAGTCTTTAAGAAATATAAGTACCTCGAAGAAAAACATACGGTTCTTACGCACAATATCGTTAAACATATAGCTTCCAATGAACATCATGCCAGTTTTTATCGATCTGTCGATCCGGATATTCTGTAATCAAGCAACCAGTATAGCGTTCATTTGCGGTAAATAAAAGTGCTATTTACATTCAATTAGACAAAAAGATATATTCTTACAAAAATTCAACAAAAATTAATTATAAATATAATAATTTTTTTTTAAAGATCACTTCTTGTCTTGGAATGAAAATAATGTCCAGTAAATCGAACAATAAATGCGGATTTTAAAAAAGTCGGTGTAAGTGGTATTCCAGGCAAAACACTACCTGTCTACCAAATTTGAAGTAAATGGAACCATAAATACAATTTTATCAAATAATTCGGTTCCTGGTCAACTCCTCGGGGAAAAAGGTAGTGTTTATGTTAATCTACCTATTTTCTAGCCTTTTAACCCTTCACCAGCTTTCACAAATATTTCAAGAGCAAAATTCGGTGCAGCCATTCTCGAATTTTATTTGTTTTTCGAAGTTCTGATATGGAGCGAATTCCTGCAGAATATGTTGTCCTACGATTTGTTATATGTGTCTTAATGTTTGCCCAAAAATTAGGGTAAGACCTTAACCTACATATTTTTAAGCATTTATATCAATGTCGGAAATTGCTGAAATATTTTCAGCAATTTTTTTAGTTGTAAGACGAAAGTTAATTAAAACAATGGTACATATTTCTTAAATAAATATCAGAACAGATATTCTATAAAAATTATATGAAAAAGAGGAAATTACGTAAAGAAGATTATTAATTTGTAATGCCCTTAGGCTTAAAACATAATCACAAACACATAACACTAGCATTATATACATATATCGTACATACATATAACATAAGTATGCAGCAAGGCGGCTTTCAAAATAAAATTATTTACAAACTCGTACATACACCTACTGGTCTATATCACGTGGAATTTTAATTCAGTTATGCAAATGAAATACACCAAACGATGATACTGTAGAATGAGAAAAAGCTGTTAGTAGCGATAAGAGACATGCTTAAATAAAAAATGCAAGGAATCAAAAGATGTATGTGAACTTCACCTAGAATAATTCAGAATGAGATGAAAATACGAGTACCAGAGATATCGACAAACCGAAAAGACAAAATTTCCGACACAACAAAAAATAACAATGTCTCGTCAGTAGTTGCGCTCAGAGAAGAGCGACAGAATATATATATGTATATACATACATACATGTATTGTAGGTAAGTAAGTCAACGAAGCTTGGCGTAAGCACAGCCCAAAATTTTTTAAAAAGAAACCAACAAAGTATAATCAAATGCGGCTACATTGTTGTTTTTTTTAACTTTCTTTTCTAGATCATACTGTGCTTTGGGAACACATTTTCATTAGCTAAAAGGAAGATGTAGGAAGAATGGAAGAATGCAAGTTGGATGCTTATGCATTTATGTATGAGGCATTCGCACCAACACAAAGTTTATTCTTTTCATCTATTGCATGCATGTACTTATGTGTGAATACATGAAACCCGTCGCTTGGTGGCCGCGACGATGGTGCCAAATATGAAAAATAAGAGAAGGCGAATTGCTTTCCAAATAGATGTGTGCATGCTATGAGTTTTAATGCAGCACAGCATCGAGCTGCAAAGCTCACCTGCTGACATCCATTCAATTGTTTTTTAACGCTATATTTCGACTATGATGATATTACCCAGTAGTTCGACTCCCTAGGTGCACTACTAACGAATTCGCTAACTCTCAAAATTGTGTACCGATCCCAACCTATAAGGAACACTCATTGGTTTATCTAACAAATTGAACATGGCGATGTCGTTACAACGTACCGCTCGGTACGACGTAGCATTGCCTTGCACTAGCGATTTACAATATGGGAAGTATACTAGAGAATTGTCTGGTGAAAAGCTTATTAATCCGCCAATGCAAATGATTTAACAATATCGTTATTGAATAAATATAATAGCGTATCGTTCATAATTTTATTTATTTAAATAAACGTTAATAAAAAACAATTATTTAGCCTTATTGGCATGAAATAGCAATATAATTATTAATATACAATATTTATAACTTAAGCATAAAAAACATATAATTTATCTCATTGATGGTAATTTACTTATTTTTAAAACTTACAGACAAACAAAAAATACATATATATTTCCATTTTTTATATCTCGCCTTTTTTGAAGATGATCTTCTGCAGGGCCGGTAGTTTCTAAAACTGAATTTGGTTATGTAGCGTTTGTAATAATAAGTTAAAGATTTTTGCCTAATTATAGCTTTGATATGAAAAATTTTCATTAAATGGTGTGTTAGATTCTAAAATAATACAATAAAAGTACCTTAACTTAAGGCACGCGATACTCTTTTTTACTGTCCTGATTGACATGTTACACTTTTACTTATCTGCAATATTCTGTTGCCTTCAAAAGTTCCTGTTTCATTGTTCTTTTAAGTGAATCGACACATTATTAAAAGCTTCCATTTATTCAACAATTTATATCGGTCATCCGCTGATAGGTCCGACTTATTATATGACAATTTCCGAATTTTGTTACTTTTTGCATGCAATAAATAGTTTAATTTTGACAGATTTTTATATTCATTTTTTATTAAACGGTAATTAACGGAAAAACAATGACGGCGTGCCAGGCCCCGATTAAAAGAAAACTAAAACCACATGAAGAGAAGGATAGCGACCTATAATTTCTACTTGTTAAATCTTTGATTTTTTATCTTCAAACTTCAGGAATTTTAGTGTGTCCTCATATACACAAATTTGTTCCGCCGACAAGCGTTGAAAGGCATTCGGTAATGAATAGCTTAACGAACATTTATGGATCGAGTGGTTTGTGCATCAGAATTTGATCACAATCACCGCATGATCGTTCGTTAACGAATTGCATAAACCGATTGCGATAGGACTTTTTGCGCCACGTTTGCGTGACAGATTGATTGATGATTGACCTTGACAACTTTTGATGCAACTGTACGAAATTTCCCTCATAACGAACGCTGGCGCCAATGCAACGCCAAAAGTTGGTTATCTCTCATCTTTTTGCACGCGTTTACTAATAGCTGATTTAAATTTCGATTTATTGAGTTAATTTTGATGCGAATTCCAAAAAATTTAAAATCGAAACTTCAATACAAGGTAAATGATTACGTAATGTAATAGATTTATATCTTTTTGATTAAAAAAAGAATTGAACCTGTTCTCCCTCCTACTCTGTTTTCCCCCTGATTTTTGATGCCTGTTACAAACTGGTGTTGTGGGACCTAGTCATATAAATTTGCAGCTTCTATTTTATTGAAATAAATATAAAAATGAACCAGTATGTATGTATGTTTGTTGTTTGAGAGAAGTACGTACTCTTTTAGTTTGAAATTTTTGGAAAGTTTTTGAAAAACTCTGAAAACCGAGGAATCCTCATAACATACTATTATTTAAAAAATGTATTTATTTTTATATGTAATATTTACATACATACATTAAATTCCATAAATATGTACAAATATAAATTTACTTGTATGTGCTCATATACATAGCTTTAAGTGAACTGTTTTATAATAAAAAGTTGTTAGTACAAAACAACATTCTGCCTTTATGCAGATTGGCATAAAAGGGCTAAAAAAATTTAAATAAGTTAAGTAGCCTATGATCTGTCGTTATTTATATTTGTCAGTGAGATAACACCACCGGCAAACAAAGCGCGCCTGGGGATTTGCGTATTTATTGCATGTTTCAATGTTACAAAATCTTGCAAAAGAGAAGCACTAACAGTATTACTCACGTAACAGCAAAACTAGTTGCATTGTATGCAGCACAGCCAGCCTAGTATATATTTATATATATTGGTTAATATAAACAACTACAAAAGTGTAAGCTCAGGTGTATCTTGCAGTTAGTCACATCCTTTCCTTTATTACTACATTGGAAAAGAACGAAACTATTACAGACGCTCTCGTTATATGCGCGCGTCGAAATCAAAGAAAGTAATGCCCTTCAGTCTAATTATTTTTCCTATATCTTCTACCTATAATCTCATTCGGTAAACTATGAATCAGAATGGTATAAAAATGCTAGCCCAAGCAACTTTGCCATTTTTAATAGACTAAAATTCCGCTGAGTCTATAAACCGCACATCTCAAGTAGAGTGAGTTGGGTTGTTTGGAGAAAAATGCTTTGCTTGCGCCCCAAGTTGGCAATATTTTTAGCTGGCTTTTGCATATACACAGGCGTGTGCGCACCTTTTATGTGTAAGAGCATTTATAACATAGAATACATGTACGTACTATATATGTGCAATCGCATGTGCCATAGCCAATTTAAAATTGCCAGTATTGATTTATAATATGGCGCGCCGGGTACGCGAGTGGCTTTTACTGCTTTCGCACAAATCGCTTTCTTCAACCATTGCTGGTTTCATTTAATATCTCCTTTCGATTTTCTGCATTAAATTCGTTTCCTATATTTTCATATGGATGGCATAGAGATGTAATATGTTAGTTGAATTTTTCGTTGTGACCTCTGTATTATATATATTAAAGTCGCATTAAGTATACACTGACCAAATTATGTTCATTGAAGATCTCTTTACGTTTATATACATATGCTTATGAATATATGTATTAAGAGAGTCAAATTGTGAGCAGCTTATGCATCTATCTTTTAAAAGTTCGTTGTCTGTATAATGGCTGGCACTCTCCTCGATTCTCAAGTGTTTTGTAATTTATTAGACATGAACTGCACGGTTTTCTGCCCTTCGCTGTATTGTCATTATCCTTCGTGTTTACAGTGAACACTTCTTACACAGACTTTATGAGATTTGTTTGAAAATGAGAACTCATGTAAAAATTTAGAGATTTCATGAGCAGGAGTAGGGAAGTCAGAAATAATGTTGACGATTATACTGAAACGATTAGTGGACACAAATATTTTCTTCCAAATATATACCTCAAATATCATATTTCGATAAAGCTAAGAACAAATAGGGAAATGAATATTTATATAAACTATATAGTTTTTTCAACTTTTTTTAATTCTATTTAAAATAACATTTGATAAAATTTTGTTTGCCAGTATCTATATTTTTTAACATAGACGTCAAAAACAATCGTAATTCTGTCCGATATATTTCAAACTACAATTTATTAACAGATTTTTGTCAAATTTCGATTCCAACCGAATTCTTTTCTCCTTACTCTGTAATTTCGTCTTTACTCTTGTGTTTATCCAATTTATTTTATTTCACTTTTTCTTCTACTTGTGGCAATTTAATTTAATATTTGGCAGCGCGGCTTATAAATTATTGTAATTTTATGTTGCTTATTTTGTTATCGTTAGCCAGGAAATGAGCGAGGGATTATGTACGGAAGTTGTAAAATGATTACACAATAGCGTAAACGCTACAGGCTATTAATTTATAGCAAATTCTTTGAGGTGCAATATTTATATCTTGCGCGAATTAAAAATCATTGTTGGAATGATGAATTAAGCCAAGGATTTATGTAATTAAAACTATGTCGATATCAGCTTATCGAAATAGTTAAGGGAATAGTTATCAATGGAAAGAATGCAATTTTAAGTTTAAAATATGAGAATGAGTATAAATATTTCTGTATTTTAGAAGTAGAATTTATTAAGGTTTTTTGTTTTTCTTAATAACGATAAAGATTTGTGTGAACAACTAGATTAGACATATATGAAAGCATTTAAGGAAGAATAAGTTCCTTATTTTTTCAGACCATCAGACCATTGTAACATATATTTTTCTTAAATTTGATATAAATGTTTATTCAACTCTAACTGTTTATAAATATACATAGGTTAGCGAAATTGAGAACCATAGCATAAAAGTTTATATACACATGTTTTATACGTATATCATTTTATCTGTATCAGTGTTCTCTTAAGTTATGCTACTCCGTTGCACACGTGAGCAAATATCAAGTGCTTTTTCCCCAGTTAAAAAAACATACAACTCTTCTTTACAATATACATATGTTATATACTTCGATATATTTTATTTCCTCCTTCATTCCCTATTTGATAAACATACTTTTTTATTAAAAAATAAATATAAAAAATTCAAACATAAAATAAATAAGTAAAAAAAGTGGTGCTTTCTGCTGATTTCCGTTGGCAACACGTCCTCACTTTGCGGATATAAGTTGATTTCCCCACAGCGTTACGGTAATGTAAAACCCATTTTAGAATCACATATGCATCAAGTATGCTTGTAACGTAATAGTATACATATATGGCAGTACGTATATGTACATATCGAAGGTGTTTTGTATTTTATATTTATACGTTGCATATTCACAATTCAATGTTATGAAATTAAATGAATAAAAAATTTGTATGACATTTTGTAGACTAGAGAAATTGAAAGTGTTGTTCTACGCTTTTGATCGGGAAAAATATAAACAAATAATCTGCTGTCTATTAGCACAAGCTAAGAGGGCTATCGGCTTAGGGACATAATAAGAATATTAGATTAACTGCCGAGGACAGTTTAAGCGTAACTTACGAATAAAATGAAAATATTTCCATTCATTTTCTTATAGAATAAAGAAATATAAAATACTTAACACTAGGTCAATATTATTTTCATTTAATATAGGAAAACCGTTACCTTTTCTCCTTATTTTTTGTTATTGAAATTTTTAAAGTGTAAATCTAAAAAATTAATAACTCGTAAAGCAGTCAAAACTTTTCCTTTGGTGGTTTCTTTCAATATGTACTACTACTGCTCCTACGTAATCAGAGCATACGCGATTATAGCCGAATAAACAACAGCGTGCCATTCGTTTCTTCTCTTCGCTATTTGGCCCCAGTGGGAAATACCAAAGTCGCTTTCTACCTGATCCTTCCAAAGGAGTGCGGGTTTCCTATTCCTCTGCTTCCACCAGCGAGTACTTCATCGAAAACTTTCAAAGCCGGAGTGCTTCATCCATTCGGACGGTATGTTCTAGCTAACGCATCCGCTGTCTTTTTCTTCGATGTCTGAGGTATTCATCATAAACCATAAATCTTACGCAAACTCCTAACACCGACTCATCAGATGTTGTTATCGTCAATGCCTCCACAACATACAGCAGGACCATATAGCAGGGCGGGAATAATGAGTGACTTATACAGTTTGAGATTTACTCGTCGACAGACGACTTCACCTTTCAATTGCCTACTCAGTCGAAAGTATCAACAACAGGATATAAATAACTTCAAAATTTTTTCTTTGGAAAATAGGGCTTGTCACCAACTCCTCCCTATTTTTAGTTTTTATTTAGATGAATTTTTTGTGATGAATATTTATTTTTTATGTTGTTTCGCAAATTTGAGGTTATGCTTTAAAAGAATTTATTTACTTAAAAAGTGGCGCCGATGAGCTCATTTTTACATCCCTAATGATATTCTGATCTCGTCCACTTTTTTTTGTTTGTATTGTTAGATTATAAATAAATGAATCTTATAGATAACACTTGTCCAAGGGATATCGGGAATATAAAAATACATTATTAGAAATATTATACATTTATTTGCTTATCATATTAACGATAATTGAATTATTTTTAATCCAAAAAGTAACAACTTGTTATTCTTTAAAAGGAATATGCTTCTCTATCCAAGGTACAACTTTATTTCATTCAGAAAATCCTATTTTATTTACCACCTAAGTTTTAATATTTTTAACCCTCAGGCTTATGTACTTATTTAATTGTTACGTAATTCATGACATGCTTTTCTCATTTCAAGAGTATTTGTATTTCGAAAAAGAGTGACGTTAAAAAAGTTTTTCTAATATAAAAACTTTACTAACAAAATAATCTCCTATAACTTTTCAACCCCTCTAGAAATAATACTTCAAATTTATGATGCGATTTCTATCTTTACTTGCTGTTAAGATTATTTATGACAATATGTTAATGCATGCTCTTTTTACATACCTATCGTTATAAGTGTATTTTTGAAATTGTGTTTCGTTTGAGAGTCATTTCAACAGCAATGAAATTGTCCTTAACCTATAAATTTACATACATATGTAAGCACATAAATCCCTATGGGTTTGTTTACGAGAAACATTAACTATTCCACACCAAGCTAGCATTTATTTATAGAAAATGGGCATACAAAAAAAAACTGTAATTTTATTTAAATGAATAGTAACAATTTATGAGTGCGAGCTATTCACAAGTACTGTGACTATAATAAGCATCCCAAAAAAAGTTAAATTATTTGTTGTTGGTAAATAGTAATAAATTTGCATTGAAATAGTTTTTGCTTCTGTCGTGTAAGCAGTGCAAAAAATATGGTAATATTTGTCTGAATGAAACCATGTGTTTCTTGTTTGGATATGTATATGCAAAAATTACTTTTTTCTGTCACATTTTAAAATAAGTAAATATATTTATTTATTTTCACGGTATTTTATCACACAGTTGTTTTATAATCTTTAAATGTTTTAGGAAAATTTAAATTTCTGTTCCTTTCTATAGATCTCTTTCTGAGCATTGACATTCTTTTCATTATTTGCAGCTTTTCAACTTTTTACATCTAACACATACTACTAAAATTTTGTTTAAATATAAAAAAATGTTTTGGTTTTAATTTCTATTGGCTATGCTTGTTGCTGAAAAATAAACTAGAGATAAACAAAAATATTCGAACAAGTAATTTCGTACAACTTGGGTGGTATGTGCCGACACCTCGAAATCACTCGAAATGAAAACTCACAAAAACGGGAGTTTAGCGATTTTAACAAAACGATGAATATTAATAAAAAATTAATTGGGCAAAAACTGTAGACGAGATAATTATCTATGCAAAATGATAAAATTCTTTTTTGTACTCAATGTAAAGGTATATAAAAAGGAATCTCTATTTTCCTCTGTAACGGTATTACGCGTGAGCAGCTTACAGCCACTTTCGCTTACTTTTTTATTTGTGTGCTGTGTTTGTTATTGTCAGGAGAAGATTCCTATGAAAATTATATATTTTCGGGAATTGGATGATTTACTTGATACGTAGGTAGCTTTTTCCCGAAAATATGATAACGGACCAGTTTTTCTTCCGAGAAGTGGATCTGAGACCGATCTATCCTAAAAAAATCTTATTTAAGGTTCCGTTTACTAATAATATAGTATACAGGTAGCTTTTTGCCTAAATTAAGAAAAGGACCACTCTTTCTTCCGGAAAGTGGATCTGCAACCGGCATATTAAAAAAAAAATAATCTCTTGGTTCGATTTACCAGAAATTCCTTAGTTTCCAGGAAGTGGACCAGACCAGTGAGACAAATATTTTTATTTTTCGATTTTGTTCAAGTTTTGAGTGAAGGTATCCTATTGCCTAGACAAACAAATTACGGAAATGGTCCATGGAGCAAGTTAGATTTGCTGGAAAATTAGTACGTTGGTATATTTTTTTGGACTTAAATATATGTACAATATAGATATATATATATATATATATATATATATAGCTAGCGCTTTGTAATCGAGGAAGTATTTTTACCAACAAACTAGCCGCGAATGGCCGATTATTATTATTATTATGACGAGTTTTTATTTCATGTCACAAATACGATCGGAAGGCTTCACATTCCCTGCCGAGAGGCAATTAGATCAAATAATTTCCTTTAATTTTGTATGCTGGTCGAACCAGGAGTCGAAATCTGGTCTTCCGGATGTTAATATGCAATGCTAACCACTATATATATATATATATATAATTGACGAAGTCGCTGTTGTCGTCGTGGGTGTAAATTCAGAAAACCGGGACATTGCTTTACAACTTTGTAGTTATCTAATACGGCGTGTATTCGTCGCACATTGATCATATGATGCTTTACAATATCCTATCTTATTAAGGCGAAGATGTAATATTTTTTAAATGAAGCTAATAATTCCAGTACAGGTGTCGAAATAGCAATGAATTGTTATTCATAGCACCACACTCATCGAGAAGGTTTTTCCAAACGTTGATCAAAGATACAAGATTCGTGTATGGTTGAGCGAAATAATTACATTGACTGCATAAAACGTTGATGTCAACGAAATTAATTTATATATCCAGAATAAGATAGTTGAAGAAATAATATCGACTGATTACGTTACTAACCAAAATGATGTCGTCAGCTAGCCAACGGAGCTCTTAAATGCACTGTAATTGACACGATTACCACCTCACAATCTGCAACTAAACATCGGATCGGTAATCATTATGTTGCGGAATATAAATCACCCGCGTCTTTGTAATGGCATCCGACTTACAGTAAATAAATTAATGAAAAACGTCATCTACTCCACAATTTTGAAAATAAAGTACAAACACGAAGACGTTTTGATTCCACAGATTCCTTTGGTTTCGAATGACATTTCATTTGACTTTAAACGGTTGCAACTTCCAGTACGGATAGCATTTGCAAAATCTTTAAATGTTTGTGACATTAATCGTGAAAATTTATATTTTTCACAAGGCCAGTTATAAATCACCCTGCCCGAAATTAATATTTATAGTTAAGACAAGACAACGGCTAATGTGTCCGACTTACTAAGGTATCTTGGAGAAATTTCGAATAAACAAATAATAAATTGATTTTTCATAAAAAAAGTATATTCCCACACTATTCATTTGAAGTTCATACTCGTATACCCAAATTTACGTTTCAAAATTTTCTACAGCTTTATTAAATATTTGGAAGCAATAATGAACGTCTGCCAGTTAAGGAGGAATTTGTAAACTCAGCTAAAGTTGGAGAGCATAATATTTTCAGCAAAACTTTTAAATCATTAAAATCACTTAAAAATCTGCGAGATACATAAAAAATGAAAGAATTATGAGTTATGAACAGCAATAACAAAATGAAGTTAAGGCACTAGGTAACAACAGAAACTTCTGTACAAAAGTGAGTTAAGGCGGAAGTAACAGCAAAATTATGTTTATAAATTTTGTAACACCATATCACCATGCCTTAGTCCCCTGAATTGTAGCATATACCTCAGCAGCATGCGGCGAACATTAAACAACCGCCAACAAGCATTTATCAAAATTCTATTATATTTTGCCTGTATGGAACACCGAACCTACTTACCTAGGCAGCCAGCCGGCAGCCGGTGCCATTATCCAATAGAATAAATATGTGTAAACGCGCGAATACCCTGCACTGCCAGTTCCAGGGCTGGTTGTCAAAGACGGCAGGTTGAGTCGTTTGTAAAGACGTTCGTCGGAAGTAACCGACACAGGCGTTACCGGCAATGCCAGGAAAGTAACTACATTAAGCGGCAGGTGGTAAAATTTTGATGGCATGCACACGCAGACACCTCGCTAAATGTGTGTGTTTGTACATTTAATGAAGGCAATGAAGCTGCCTATGGGACTATAAGGCCACATCAAAAACAAAAGCAATAATACATATAAAAAATAAGGATTTTCTTGTAACACAGCTGTGTAAAACAACAACGAAATTATCGTGCGTCTGTGGTCGCGTAAAAATGCAAAATTAAAAAATAATGTTTGTCTAAACGTAATTGTAGCAGCATCCACTATGCTGCATAGAAGAGTTAACATTTTTATATTCAAATATTCAATGATTTATTGTACATCAGCCTATAATATATGTATTTAGAAAACTACAGCAGCAAAAAAAAAATATTAACAAAAACTCACAATTATATACTAAAATTTTGCTTTCAATCCACCTTTGTGTTGAAATCTTGAGTATAAATAATTTTGCGTATTTCATACATATACTCGTATTATTTTCCTTGTTAATTCCTCTTAAATCTACTATTTCAAATACTAGTAAATACTAAGTATAGGCCATCATCCTCCCTATTTTTATCCCAGCAAATACTAAATTGTTTTCACGCCCAGCTGCTTACTTTTGGTTAATAGAGACAACTAATTTGTACTTGAGATTACGCAAAATGACCTCTAAAACCGAGTTTGATAGAACAACAATATTTATATTTGTGTTGCTATTTAAGCTCGAAAGTCAACCGCAAAGCCGCGATATATTTAGTAAATATTCCTTGGCCTTAAACGATTTTGATATTTAAAAAAAAATAGATTAATTATAATTTACAAGACTATAAATATAATTTAATATGGAGGTAATAATAATTAAAGGAATACTTTTTTTATTTTTTTCTGCTGCATAGTATGTATGTATTTTTTAACACTCAAATAACAGAAGATGCGCTCTTAATGAAATGACATTTAAGAAAACTTACTTACTTACGTATATTCTTACTTTTAACTTTAAGTTATGCTTAAGTATGTAGATAAGATTAAACGCTACATATACCGCATGGGTTCAACACTTTCACTTTGTTAAACTTCACACTACTTATAGTATCTAAGGAGTGCAAAATACAATAAAGTTAGAGATTATTTTTTGTGATAATTAAAAAACTTTTCACAAAATCTTGATACTAGGAACTGGGTATGTAAAACAAAATTTTTTTTAGTCGTTCGAGAAATAGTTGAAGAACTGATACTGAATGTTTTTGTACCCCAAGTTATACCAAATTATTTTGACAATTTAAAAATTTCATTCGCTTAAATTTCACATAAATCAGATACACTTACAACTTTGAATTATAACTTACTAACATACTTAACACACCCATTACAATTATTTCGCTCGAAAAGTTTTCCAACATAATTTTTTTAGTCGCCAACATTCATATACAATTATATTTTTTGTTGTATTCTTTTTATTTTAAGGACAAGAAACTGTATATGATGAATGTGCGATTATACGAATAAGGCAAGAATTCACCTATGAGGATGTTTTTCAAACGAGAGCGTATTTAAATAAAATAAAATTTATAAGTGAGATATATCAAAACTGAACTTTACACTTTGGCTTTTTAGGTACGTTAGAAAAACTTTAATTGCGAAGTTTAGCTCTCTGAAAATATCGGAGAGTGTTGTTGTTATTAGTAGTTTATCCGACAAAGATCAATTAAATAACGCGTGTTAGTTTAGAAATTAGGTGCCCATACCTGTTTCATTTTACTTATAAAACCATTCTATTGGAACTTACCCATGAACATTTAAATTACGTCCACGTAACCTCAAATTATTGGTTGCGAAATTTATTTGTAATTAATTGGAAAATTGAAGCCGTAGCAGCCGAGTAGTTGACAGTGCAAACTATCAAGCAAAAGGTCACGCGTTTGAATCCTGGCCGAACCAAAAGTTAAGTTAAGTTACAATAATTGATATCGGGACTCGGCAGGGAATGTCAAGCCCTCAGAGTGTATTTCTAACATGAAGTATAAAAATTCGAAAAAATCTATCATAAGTTCGGAAGCAGCTTATATTAAACTGCTGGTCAAAATATTAAGATATACACAAATTGGCGAAGAAGCTCGGCCGAAAATCGCCGAAATCGAAATTTATATACATATATGTATAAATATTTGTGTGTATATATAACTTCAAGGTAATTGCAAATAAATTTATTTCCCAGTTCATCACCCTTGCATCTTCTACAGCATCATTTATAAGGAGCCCATAGTCTCTCTGCGTCGTCTTATCAGGCAGTGTCCTTATAGAACTCCTATTTCCTTGGACATGCCTCACCTTTTTAAGGAGTACATTTCTCGAGACCTCTTTCTGTCCTATTTCGACCAGGTTTTATTGGATTTGTGGCAAGTTGTAGTTTCATTTGAGAATTGAGTGTATATTTCCAGGCTGCTGTCCTTAGTGTGGCAATTATCATTCCATTCTTCTCTTCTGAGGATTCGTGCTCTTTATTAAATTTCAGCGAATGAAATTGGATTGCATCCGTATATGTAGTGTGATATGAATGTGCATCTGTCCAATATTTTCGAGTATCCCAATTGCTTAAAAGTAATACTGCTACTGCTGGTGACTGATATATCATCAAGTCCAGTGATAAGATATTGGGTATTGTATTCAGAGCCTCATTTGACGTGCTCCTCAGTGTAAAACTGATACACATTAACGCACAGCTCTCTGAATTTTATAAAATTTTTAAAGTTTTGATTTGAAGCTTCAGTTTATAGCTGACCACCTCACAATCGTTCCATAAAGGAGAATTGGTCTTATTACTTATACGTATATCCAGCGGCGATTCTTGGTTCTTAAGTCCCATCTCTAGCCTTTATTCTCTGTAATTTACATAAATTAATTACAATAAATTTTTGATTATGCTTCCATTTTATACAATGAAATGAATATCCATTATTCGAGTTAAATTTATTGCCTAAAGATTGTTATGTTTATTCACAATACTTTTTTGCTAATAATTTAAATGAGCGGAACAGTAGCTGAAAAAGCCAATTTGTTTTAATAAGCTTATATTACGAAGACAATTTTGTATATTTTAGCATTGGCCACCGGAAAAGCAAAACAATGTATCTAACTATTGCTCCCAAATGAGTTGAATGAAGTGGTGATAACACGCCAATTACGGTAGTCAACGGCGATAACTTTTGTGGGTACTATTCGGGACCACTTTCTGTGCGACAAAAGTAATAGTGATTAGTATGTCCCTGGCATGCGACAAGCAATAAATTATGTCAAAGGCAAGATGCGTTTGTAGTATGAGCGTGCAACAGGGGTATTATACAATTTTTGTTCAACTGCTATCAATTCTTTGTGTTCAGCAGTTTTGTGTAAGTAGTCTTTGTGGTTTCGAATTTCATTTGCTTTCTCGGTTAGTTTTGTTTCTATGGCAACATTTATCGAAATATGCAAATGCGTACGGAAATATTTACAAAAATTTATGCGTAAATTATGTGACAATGCTAGAGTTGAAACTTTAAAATCCTCTCAGCAAAATACCATGTCTTACTAAAGGATGGTTTTTATAGAGGTATAGAACTTTAAGTTGGCATTACTTTTCAAGATGGCGACCGATTTAACAGCTGTCAAGTGATTTATTCTCAGTTTGGTTTGGCAATTCATTATGAATAACCTCACGATCATCAAGTAAGCCATAGATTCGCCGAATGGGCCTAAAACGAGATTACCGTTGTTCCCGATTTTCATAAGCGAATTTTGTTTAGCGATGAAGCTCACTTCTGGTTGAATGACTACGTCAACAAACAAAACTGCCGCATTTGGAGTGAAGGTAATCCTCAAGTGTATGTTGAAACACCGTTATATCCAGAAAAGCTGACTGTTTGGTGCGCTTTATGGGCTGGTGGAATTACTGGTCCGTACTTTTTCAAAAACGATGGTGGCCAGAACGTTACAGTCAATGGTGATCGGTATAGAGCCATCATTACTAACTTTTTCATTCCTGAATTGAATAACCATGATGTCCAGGAGATGTGGTTTCAACAAGACGGCGCAGCATGTCACACAGCTCGTGCCACAATAGATTTATTGAAAGACACGTTTGGTGACCGCCTAATTTCACGTTTCACGTGAATTGGCCTCCAAGATCTTGTGATTTAACACCGCTAGACTACTTTCTGTGGGGCTATGTAAAGTCATTGCTCTATGCGGATAAGCCACAAACGCTTGACCATTTGGAAGACAACATTCGCCGTGTTATTGCCGATATACGGCCACAAATGTTGGAAAAAGTCATCGAAAATTGGACGTCCAGATTGAACTACATCCGCGCCAGCCGTGGCAGTCATATGCCAGAAATCATATTTAAAATGTAATGCCACAAGATTATCTTTCGGATAAATAAAATTCATGTCAATCGAATAATCCATCGTTGTCTTATTGCAACTTAGAGTTCTATACCTCTATAAAAAACACCCTTTATATTGTCAGCATTTTTGTAGTTTTTGCTGATTTTATTTGATGATTTAACATGTCCGATAATAATCTGTTTTGTTGTTTTACTATACAATTTTACGCGACAATAACTGCTTAAAACATTTCATATTTCTTAATTTATCATATTCATTTTAATGATTGTAGGGAAATGCGAATTGACACGAATTTAAAAATAACAATAAAAACCGGACGGGGGGATTTATAAAATTTGTACTCAGAAATCAACTCCATTCAATTTAGACATTAATTCGCACTTGAGCCACGTATGTAAATATTTATATCTATACGCAGATAGACGCATTATATAAACATATTGAAAAAAAACTAAATAACTCATTTTTAAAGATTAACGAACTAAAAAGTTAAATATAATTTTTAAAATAAATTTAAAGCAATGATTAACGAAAAATACTAGTAGTATTTTTAATCAAGGAAGAATGGATGTCTTAGACCATGCCAATGTCTTTATACATTTCATGTACAATACATTTCAAATTTATTGCAATTTGCAAAATTCGGTTTCGAAGATTTTCAGTATCAATATTAACTTGAGTTTATGTCTATAGAACAGCAAATTTTACGCTCTTAGTTTCTTTACCAACGAATTTTTGACCCATATCTGAACAAAACGGTATATGGGAGTTATATATTATAGTCTGCCGATTTCGATGATTTTCAGTATCAATGTGTTCTTGGCCCATTCTTGCATATAATGTACACGGCAGATATTCCTTCACGTAGTTAAATTGCCGCAAATTCCCCATTACAACCACAAAATTTTTAGAGCAGCACTAACTAAAACTAATTGAAGAATGACTAGCCAAAATAGAGAAAAAATAAAGTCACTGAAAATAAATGCAAACACATCACTTTTACATTAAAGCGTGTCCTACGGTCAAGCTTAACAATATAACTATTCCGCAAGTGAACGAATTTACATACCTCGGCACTTACAGGCACTTAACCTGAAGACGATACATTTCCTCTAAAAAACTGCAGCTTAAACTTAAATATACCAGTCTGTATTGGCTTATAAGCAAGAATTCTGGGATCAGTCGTGACAACAAAGTCCTATTCTCTAAAGTGACCATAAAGCCGATATGGATGTATGGAATCCAGTTATGGGGTTAAACTTGCTCAACAAATATTGATATTTTACAAAGATTCCAATCTAAAACTCTAAGAATTATATCGGGAGCACCGGGGCAGTTGTTCTTCCACAATTAGCATTGGAAATTACTTTTTTACTGTAACGCTCTAAAATCAACCCACATATTCTGCTGAATTAGGTCATGTCCTAACAACTGGTTGATATTTGACGATAACACCGTCCTTTGTGCTAACGGTTCCCGACATCTCCTTAACAACTATTGACATATCGATTGTAACTGTACTACTACTGTACTACTACTGCCTAACATCACCCTAGGTTTCTAAATCGGTCTTGAATAATTGAACAAAAAAACCCATGAATAAATTGATCGCAATCGTTAAGTCTTATCGATGAACTGTTGTGCTGTCAAATTTCTTTTAAAAGAATCGAACTCTAGCATAATACCCATAATTTCCTTCATAGTCAGTCGCGTCGATGCACTTGGAGCAATTCTTTGCCCAGAATTCAATGAATGATGTGTTGCTACATCTACGCCATGTGTTGCTGTAGTTAAGTTTCACGTTACTAAGGTTAGCCAGTGCTCCACTACCGTGTATTTGCAGCGCATTTGCAATATATATAGTTTCCTCTAACTGACTCACTGTTTGTGCTATTTTGGCATTTATTGATTGAACATCTTCTAACTCCTGCATGTCAATTTCATCCGCCTCAAACTGGCAATATTATGAGACTTATTGCCTGAGACTGATAATTAATTTTGCTGAAGAAGCCGATTCAGCTGCTCCACCTTAACTTGTAACATTACTTATAACCACGGTGTACTGATCCTGCTTGATTGGAGACTGATTGGTTGCTCAAAATCAACTAACTCGGCGAATGCTAACTTCGCATTCTTTAACCAACTGTTAATTCATCTGTTTTCGGTTTTCTCTAGAATTGCATTTGAAAGAAAAATTTACTGAAGGTTACGGTTGCACTGTGGCCATTATCTACCAAATCACAAATTTCACACTTGTTGCAAATACAGTACAAAAGTTTCGCAGAAGAGCCTCTACAGTTTTTGTGGAGGTCTTCTTCGAGAAATTTCCCACTAACTCAAGCTAACGGAAAACATATGAACATGTGTCAATAGAGTTGAATTTGGTTCTGCTTTTGCGTGACTGCGATTTACTTTTCCTCTTAATTGCTCTGGCGTTGGATTTTGCCAAAATTCGCTGGAATTTACTGGGTGAAACCCGATTCCAAAAGGAGAAGGTTACATATTACATATTACATACATTCTTACGGATATATGTACAAGTGACGTTAGTATAAGTATGTTAAAAATATATTGATCTTTAAATTTTAAGTAAAAATAGTATTAAAAAGCAGAAATAGAACCAGTTAGATATGTTTAGAACTTGACCGTTCCTATTATAAGTATTGAAAAAACTTTAAAGCGATTTTTTACCTGTAGTGGGTTTCTGTAATTTAATGCGGTATTTTCAATTATAATATTTCAAATTATTCTGTCGTATAATTGAACTCTTTTATCTAAAATAAAGCTAAAAGATGTTGAGAAAAAGTTGAGGAATCCTTAAAGATGTGAAGAACGGACCCATTAAAAAAATTAATATCTACCTTGACGACAAACTCATCTCAAAGGAATTCATTATGGAAGGCCGAAAAAACTTTATTCCACCAGCAGAATGCTTAGTATTCAAACCGAGTGAAGCAATGAATAATTTTACAATTTCATATTGGCCTCACTATGTCTTCAGGACTATTTTCGAAGTATACACAACCGCATCTGATATGAGAAGATGTTAACAAAGCTACCAAATATTGCTTTAAATTTTTTGTCGCAACTCTTTAATGCCATTCTTGTATTTTCCAAAAGCGTCAAACAATTCACACCTTATAATGATAGCCTCATCCGAACAACACGCAATGCTGCTGCCATGATATTGGTCAATTAACTTGCTTGTCCATTCTTTCCAAACATTCGATAAAGTGCTGATGTCTAAAATATCTCCCTTTCTCCACGAATAAGAAATTATTTCAAATTATCAATTCAATTTTCGGAAAAAACATGGTAATATTTCGTGATGTGGCGCAAACATTAGATAAGGTATGAGATAAAGGACACATATACAAAATTAAAATGACTGCCAAAATGTTAAAGTTAGGTAATCCACCTAAATAGGTCATTTACCTCGAAGATCCCTATTTCTGCTAAAATACAGCAACTTAATGTTCAAACTGCAGCCTGAATTGGTTATTGGGTAAAAATAAAACCAATCTGGATGTATACTTAGTAGGGACATAAATACTGTTACACACATTTTATGCTATAAAATAAAAAATAATGAATGTTTTTCGACCAATTTTTTTTACATATTTATTGTATACAAAAAAGCAGTATTCATTCGAAATGCCCGCCTTTGGCCTTCACGCACGCCGTAAGTCGGACTGGCCAATCATCAATAGCCACACGCACCTCCTCCATTGGAAAATTGGCCACAGCACGAATCAAAGCTGTCTTAAGAGAAACTGTCCACAATTTTTATTCCAGCGGGTTCAAATCAGGACTGCCAGAGGGCCACTTTTCAGAAGAAATGAATGCTGGTAAATTGTTTTGGAGCCAGATTTGGATCGTTTTAGCTTTATGGGCCGGCGCAGAGTCTTGCTGAAAAGTCCATGATTGGTTTTGGAACATAGAATGGTTAAGTGGTCTTACAACAGCTTCCAAATTGGTTTCTTGGTAAACTTTGGCCGATGTTTTGACTCCTTGTTCGCAAAAATGCAAGTCAGTTACCCCATCATAAGAGACACCCCACCAAACCATGACTGAAGCTGGGTGATGACCTTTTTCGACCCGTGGAATCAGTTTAGATGTTTCCTTAGATGACCGTACATACACCCTATTATTTTGTTTATTAAATTTTTCCTGCACGGTAAAATTTTTTCATCGGTAAACAAGATTTTTCTGTGCAAGTTATCAGCGTGCTTCACCAAAAGACGTTTGCATTTTACCACCCTATTTTTTTTCAAAGCTGCAGTCAACAAATATCCGGTACGGCGTTTGAAAGCCCCAAGTCCCAAGTCTTTTTTAATAATTCGACTCATGGACTTATGCGAAACATTCATCTCCCGGGCCATGATTTTCTGTTTTCGGAGCGGATTTCGCAGAATTCTTGATTTGACAGCTTTGATGACTTGCGGCGTTCGAACTGTGCATGGACGGCCCGACCGGTGGCGGTCTTTAACATCCCCAGTCTCCTCAAACAGTTTCATGCACCGGTAGACGAGCTAATGCCGAGCGGACGGAATGTTTTCAAAATATCACCTTTTTTCATTTCACACTTAAAAAGCGCTATAACAGCGATACGGTTTTCATTATCTGACCATTCCATGTTGAAAACTCACACAATTTAAAATTCCCGATACAGACTAACGCTTTACAGGTTATATTTTATAAATCATATGGGAATTATGTGGTATGCACAGTTCTTCTATTGAAATGCGTGTGTTAATATCATGGTAATATCATGGATTTCTTCTTCTTCTTTGGGTAGGCTCCTGGACAGACAGAAATTACTATAAAAAGTAATGAGAACGCGGAAGTTGATACGACGGAAAAGTTCTTCTAATGTTTTGTTTAGTAAATATAGATAGTAGATAACATATTAAACAACTAAAAAGTAATAAAACAAAAAAAAAGGAAAATATATGATTCCTGTGGACCTTCGCTTGTCATCGAATCTAACCTCACCAAATTCCTGACAAACATTTCAAATTTGAGTTTGTAGTTTTGTGGTTTGTAGTTTGACTATTTCTTTTCGGTTAAATTGTAAATTTTCGTTCGGGCTTATAATACGTTTGTCTCTTACTCAATCAGTTTACTCGTATTCATATTCATACTCATTGTGAAATCAGAAAACGAACAGACAATATCAAAACAAAAACGAAATGCAGCAGGTGAAACTAACTTTGAAAGAATTAAAAATAGAGGGGTAAGGATGTTGGCACGCCGACTACTCGTAAAATAAATGTTCTATTAATAAGTGATGACCAAAAGTTTGAAATCAATATAGCTCTAGTTAACGTTGAACGATAAACGATAAACGAGTTATTATAAAAAAGTATGTTGCAGAACTGATCCTCAAGGTATAAATAAAAACGAATAATTACAATTCAAACCTATAATGAGCGAAAAAAGTGGAATTTTTGCCAATAATATTGTAAATCTTGGAAATTGCAGATTATCAAAACTGAAGATACCGTAAATAATGGCAAACAGATCCAATTGAAACTGTATCGAATTCCGTTCGCAAATCGACCGATAGTTAGCAAGATAGAAACTGAAATTTTACGAAATAACATAATCCAACAAAGTAAAATCAGTAAACGTCTCTGGTAGATCCAGTCGAAAACAGAACAATGGACATCGTTTGTGTATACACTACCGCTTTATTAATAAAACTACGTAGAATCAATATCTTCCCATGCCGAACATGGAGGAGGAGTTTGCAAAATTGGAAGGAAATCGGGTTATCACCAACTCGAAATCGAGGAGTCGAAATCGAGGAGTCGTTAATAATAAATAAAGAAATTAAACCCAAAATTGCATGCCAGTGGCTCAAAATTCTTGAGTTTCATACATCATCCAGGAAGCCGCTTAAAGCATGGTGATGCACTAAGTCGAATGTCTGATCAACCTGCAAAAGAAGTTTGCAATCAATATATGCACTTGTACTAAATTTGGATTTGCATTTTTGTGCCAAGAATTTCTTCAATTGAGTAACTGCTAACATAACTCCTAAAAATGACGTGAGGCTCGCTGTAATTATTACTATTCAAACATTATTTGGTAATCAGCATTTAAATTAAAGATAGATACAATAACAATTTTCAAAAATTGTGAGTCTTAGGGGTAGTCGTGAAGACGAAATATTTTTAAGCCTTATTTTAAATCGGTTTTGTATTATATTCTAAGGCACAAAAAATATAAAATATCAACGCTTTTACCTTTGTAGAAACAATGAAGAAAACACAGCGTCGTTTACATCGACAAACTACAATCGCATCTCTCAAAATTAAAATAAAATATGATCCTATAGAAGTCATTATTTTGAAAGGAACGTGACACCAGCGCAACAATGTTTCTAAAACGGATATAACGAGATCACGGCCGGACAAAATACAGATAGCACAATATCCAGACAAGATAAAATCAATACTCTCGACCGTGTAGTCCAATACTTTTGGTCTGATTTGTGTCGTGTCTGGATTATGTTTGTCAAATTTTTTTTTGCAGGATTTTGTGTGTCGGGATTACATTATACACCACTTTAACATTAAGATTAAATTTTTTACAAAATAAGCATGTAGATTCCAACATTTGTGAAAACCTTAATTCGTTTTATTTTAATACAGGTAGCCCTTCGTTGGAGGATGTTTTTTTTCCGATCCTTTTACACATGGTTTATGCAGCTCCCGACTTGCTTTGAGTTGTGAACAAACATCCGCTTGAAAGAGTGTCCATCAATTAAAATAAGGAAGGTTCGACATCGAAAAGCTGCAATCGAAGCAGACAGCCATCAGGTTTTCCACTCGTCTTGCACACATGTTGGGAACTGTGGAACAGAATATCAAACTCATATCAAACTCCCCTCCGCACCGCCACCACGGAAACAATTGGTTGTCAACAGTGACGAAAAGAGCTACTACGATGAGAAATGTCGAACTCTAGTGAAGACCAAATGGACTTCCTACCTGGACACGTTGCGGTCGACGACAACACGTGCGGGGTGGGATAGACACCCAAAGCTGAAGACAGAAGCGAGAAGCATTTGCAGACAAAAAAAAAAACAGTGACCGAAATTCATGGGAACTAAGTGCTAACCTGGCCGTCAAGGGTAATGTTCTTAATTTCTGTGTTAAGATGCGGCAATTACAGAAGGCTTCAAGAACGAAAGATACTCATGTAGGAACCAAGGCAGTGATGATGGAAAAAGGCATTCGAAACCCCGAAGTACGAATAGCGATTGCCGGTTTAAAAAATTCAAAAGCTACGGCGAAGAACTACCATACACCACTTTCTTTGGTTGGACGAACGCAGTCCTGATGACTAATACCTAAGTGTGCTGTACTGAATTCAAAAAAGGGGACCCCACGGTCTGCGCCAATTATCGTAGAAAAGCCTCCTCGGTCGAGAGTATTGTAGCGAATTGTATGGGATGAAATAAAATAAAATTAAATTAAATAAAAAAAGGAAATTAATTAAAATAATATAAAACAAAATAAAATTAAATAAAGTTAAATAAAATAAAACAAAATACAAAATTTAAATTAAATAAAATAAAATTGATTTAACTTTAAAAAAATATTGTGACGGAAATCCCAAATATGAAGGGCAGACAAAAGGAGTAGCAGTGTGACGTGAATTCCAAATAAAAAGGACAGAAAAAATGAGCGACAGTGTGATGAAAATTCCCCGTAATAAAGACATACAAACGGAGAACCAGTATTATGCAAATTCCCCGTACTAAGGACAGACAAGAGTAGTGGCAATATAATGCAAATTCCCCGTACTATGGACAGAAAAAAGATGTGACAACATCCTGGAAACTCCCCGTAAAATGGACAGACGAAAAGAGCGGTAGCAACTTCTACAGGTAGATGAGTTAGCGCATGAATATAATATTTGGACCGTCGTTAAGGATAATCGGAGCGGCTGCAGCTACCACAGGCAAACGAATAATCAGCCCATTCTTGAGCGCGTGAACAGAATGTTTGGACCATCATTAGGTATAAAAGGGGCGGTAGCAGCTATTGCAGACAATCGAGTAGTAATAACACTGCTGCAAACTAAAGCAAATAATAATTTTTGATAAAGATTTGTGAAGTAAACCATTGTGTATAGAGAAGAAAATTGTAATCTAGTGATCGAACTCGAAGGATTTGGGAAATCATCGGGGGTAGCTAAGAAAAACGTTACAATATAATAAAATAAAATTAAAATAAAACAAAATAGTAATAATGGGCAAATGAACTTGCCTAGAAGCTTAGACGAGCAAATTATTTCAGATATTACTCGCAAACAAATGACAAGTGTAGAAAATATCAGCAACAAACAAAAAACTATACAGCATATCACAGGGGCGTGTGTTATGTTAGCGGCCACTGAATACTTGATGCGACATAACAGCGTAGCAAAAATTTTACACCAGAGCCTTGCTATACGTAGTACATTATTGGAAAAAGAAATACCTTACTGCAAATATAAGCCTACTACGGTTCTAGAGAATGAAGAGTATAAAATCAGATTTATCCTTCTAGAGAAGAAGGAAAAGCGAGCTCTTCTTATCGATGTTGGTATACCCAATTCGCATAATCTTCAAGATTTCTACTGTAAAAAGAGAAGGAAATACCAGCAGCTGGCACTAGAAGTAAAGCAGATGCGGCACATGGACACGGTTACAATTGTTCCAATCATCATTTCGTCGACAGGTGTAGTTTCGAAAACGTTGCTGAAGATGCTGGGCGAGCATTAAGTGACAAGTTTTTAAGTATGCAAAACGCAGTTATATTATCAACAACATCAATTGTACGTTCATTTGTACTTATATAATAAAGAAATGTAAACGTCTGTAACTGATTTAGCAATATTTTTATGTATCTTGTCGTAAACAACCGAATTTTGAATGTCGGTTGAAACAGAGCTTGAACCATGATCGACCGAATGGCGTACTCGGCTATAGGAAATAATTAAACTAATATAAAAATTAAATTAAATTCTTTTTCACATTTGATATTGATATCGTATTTCAATCAGTCTCTTTTGTTATTAGTAGCTTTTAGTTAATTAACAGAACATTAATTCAAATGTAATTATTGCAAACTAGAAAGAATAGTATCTTCAAAATTAATAAAACAACAAAGACAAGTTAAAAAAAGAAGAACAAACAAAGTATCGAAGTGAATGATTTGAGTGAGAAATACAAATATGGGCATCTGCTAACGAAACTATGTTAGTATCCATAAAATACAACTCACGGGTGAACCTTGGGATATTCTGAAAAGTTGCAATTCACTACTTATTAAGATTCTGAAACTTATTGATAGACTTTAATTAAGCATATTCCATAAATAAATTTCTTAAAAAGGGGAAAAAAATTCAAATGGTGGATTTCACGTCTAATTATCTTATGTTTCTGGAATCAAAAATAAATCTAATGTATTATTGATGCGTTTGATACTTTTGCCATTTTGTATTTCCTTATTTTTATTTGTGTTAGCATTTTTATTTGTGAAGGTAAACAATTCTAGCTTGAAAGACAGCAGTAATATATGGTTTTCCAATAAGAGTGATATGAAAAAAAACACACTAATTGTTAAGGAAATTCAAATGTTTTTTATATAATGTGAAGTACAATCGATATAATTAATTTCTGAATATAACATCATTCAAATGGCCTCCACGACTTCTGTTGCAGGAACGAACGATGAACCCAAAATTTGAGCACTTTTTCCATTAAATCAAGTCGTATATCATGAATAGCAGATTCATTATTGAATTTTCAAGCTTGAAGAAAGTTTGGTTTATTGCTAAAGATCAATGACTTCAAATAATCCCACAAGAAGTAGTCTAATAGTTTTAAATCACAACTTCTTAGAGGCCATTCAATGTCACAATTTCTTGAAATAATCGAATATTCAAACCTTTCTCGCAATAATTCGGTTGTTGCACGTGCTGTGTGGCACGTAGCCCCATCTTGATGGATCCAGATGTTGTTAAGATCAACTTGTGCTAATTGTGGGCATAAAAAGTTGGCTATCATCAATCTATACCGCTCTCCATTGAGAATAGTGGTGCTCCCAGCTCCATTTCGAAGAAGTACGGACTGATGATTCCACCAGACCAAAAACCACACCAAGCTGTCAATTTAGGTGAATGTAATGGTTGTTCACGAATAATTGTGAAGTTTTTTGGCACCAGAATCGACAGTTTTGTTTATTTGCCACACTACTTAGATGAAAATGAGAAGATGATTTTCTTAAAAAAATCGTTATCGTTTCCAAGTTGTTCCAAGCAAAATCAGCAAATTGAAGATGTTTGTGGTGCTATTATGATGAAATTGTAAACATTACTGAATGGTCAAAACGGCACTCAGAAATTTTATCATCCCTATTGCAAAACCTTTTATGACCCTTGTTTTACATTTTATACTCTGTTTCCCATTTTTTTCACAATAAATCATGGCCAACTCAATAGACTTTCGGACATAATAAGTTTCTTTCTTAACATCTGAAATATATGAAAACAATTATTTATCAAATGAAATGTGAAATATGCAAATTTACATCGCTTTCATTTAACGAGTCACCAAACCAATTCCAAATTATCATGTAGTTAATTAAATTAATTATTAATTAACGTAAAATTAATATAATTGTAATAAATGACAATTTTTCATTTGTCAGTTGATCTGGTGTGATTTAATATTTCATATAGATTGTTATAGAGCAGGGTAAGGTTTAACGCCAAGGATTGTAAGTATATTACAGTTTTTATTTCGTTCATGTTTACCTGCACTTCATGGGTTGTTTATAAAACATATAATAAGGATATTTATGTTTGTGTTTGTTTATATGTATATTTTTTAATAGTTGGCTATGTGTTTTATGCGCACAAAAGCCACAAATGAATTGATTTTTACTATTTAATTAAATTCTCGCATTCATTTGTTCCATAGATGGAAAAAAATGTATACATGAGCTTACATATTAACGCCCAAATAAGGTTATTTATGAAAAGCAATGTATTTGTGTTTATCATATTTGTAACTGCATTTTATACTCCTTATTATTTAAAAATTAAAATGAAGTTTTAGAAAATACTACTTACTATT
Organism: Neoceratitis asiatica; assembly: GCA_030068015.2. Classification (NCBI taxonomy): domain Eukaryota; kingdom Metazoa; phylum Arthropoda; class Insecta; order Diptera; family Tephritidae; genus Neoceratitis; species Neoceratitis asiatica. Next base: position 84,377,141 of record CM061524.1, read on the forward strand.
TTGTAGTTTTTCCTGAGAAGTGGTTTTTCATAATTCCAAATAATTTATTTATGAAAAACTATCAGGTTATAAATTTTTTTTAATATTATTATATATCGTGTATAATTTGAAAAAGGCTTGACCCCTTTTTTATATCAATATTTTCTATATCAGTATTTTTTTAAATTAAATTTTGCCATTTGCTGAGGCGATACTCAATTTCGCTTAGCTATCAATTTAAAATTCAATGGTTGTACAATAATTTAAAAATATACCACTTTAAAGAAATATCATAAAACAAAAAATATTTTTAAATACAGCAATAACAATTACAAAATACAAAGTAGCTGTCATTTTCGATACCCATAACATTATACAACATTATATAGACAACCAGCATTTATTAGTCTCGGCCGTAATGCAATTTGTTAAATTATTTAAAACAAAATGAATTGTGGCATGTGGAAAAATATAATAAATTTACAAAGTGGTTAACAATAATAATAAAAATTCATTCAAATGTACTAAAAATAAAAATAAAATCAAAGCACCATAAGATATACAATTTTTAATCAGCTGCCACTTCCGCTTTCCGTTTCCGGTCACTTTGTCGCTTTTGTGATTTATCATGTGAGTTTAACACCATCTACGCACGCTAGTAGTTGTCATTAACTTTGTGCGTGTAATTGTAGCTGTCATTATCGATTGCCCAGCTCATTTTTCATTTTACAAAATTAAATCTTTTTTCAATGAGTACCTTTTTTTAACATATTTTTTATATAATTACTTATTATGATTATATTACTTCATTACTAATTACATAAATATGTATATAAATATTAAATTCATTATGTCACTTATATGCTAATATATCAACTACTTATATTTTAATTAAAAATTCTATGAAACCATTTCTTACAAAAACTCTTTTAGTTGAAACGATAAAAAATAGGTCAACATTAAAAGAATAATTAATAACAGTAATTTAAAAACATATAACATTTTAATATATCTTTTTATTTTGCATTTGACTATGCAAAACTTTAATGAGAAATATAATTTCTGAGTGAGTTATATGCAAACGAATTTTATATAAATATTTCAGCTTGTCGGGAAAACAGTTCGAATAAAGGATATTGTATGTGAATGCTACATAACTAATCGTATTTGAACTAAAATTAAAAACTTATATCCACCGCGTAAAAAAAGATATCAATATAAAATATATGCAAAGAAACAACGACGAATGGGTAGAAAATTTTAAAGTGTGGCTATTAGCTTCATTGTTTGGCGTTTAACCTCTGATAATTATAGAATGAATTAAAAATAATAATATCTATGTACATTGATATCTTCAGAAATAAAATAGGATATATTACTTTGAATTATAGAATAGCAAACTAATCACAGAAATGTCATATGTTCGACAGCAAGATATCAACTGTCAGAAACTATCAGAAACATTTGACAACACAGAAAGTAAAAAATTATCTTTCAAAATAACTAAACCTCACAGCTTTTTGAGCATTTAAACTTGTCTAAAGTCTGTTAAACTAATGTTAGTATGACAATATAGTAATTGAGTTGTGAAAAAAGAAAGTTCCTTAAATATGAACCAGTTATGAAATATTCCTTGAAAACCGTTTAAGACAATTCCCTAGAAAATTATAGGCGTTTAATGGATTCTATGTCTAGCTGTATAATTCAACAACAATATTCCGACGAAGTAATACATCCTTTTGCTCCCTGATGTTATTTCGAACACGAAAAAAATTTTATATGCGAATAAATTCATTTGGAATTCACTAAGTCGTCGTTCAAATACGAGCTGAAACAAAAATGATAACATGCAAACATTTCTAGCAACTCTGCAGGGAAAAATACTAATTTTTAACTAGAATTCAACTAGTTTGCAATTTTTCACTAACTAGTTCATATTCCATCTATTTTCATATGGTATTTTTCACATTACGATATCCTACGAACTGTGATACATAAGTATGTATTGAATTTCTGATTCATTAAAAATAAAAATCAGTTTGCCTAATCACTCGGCTATCGTTATAATATCAAGAGTGACGACATATATTACTTCGCGCTTCAACCCAGCTTAGAAGACAATGAAATACGAATGGAGTGGTGGTGAAAATTATTGTTGTTACCGTTACAAATAACGAACTGATATGAATTCATCCTATTTCATACCAGAGTTTAACTAGAATTTTTGCGTACTAATCTACGTTTTCACTGCAGGGATAGTTGTATATATTCGTAAATATTTTGACAACCTCCAAGCTAATCGTTACAAAGTTGAACAAACAGAAACAAATTACTAACAAAAACAAAACACATACACATAATGGTAAGTAAACAAAAAAGGAAACACTAATTCAAATACAAATACACACCAAATCCCAAATAGATACAAATACTCGTACTTATATACAGATAGAAAATCGGGTCAATTGGCACGCGCTCGTTTCGCTTCACTTAGTTTGTGTTACGTTTGTCCGGTTGTTCGGTCCATTCAATTGCGCCTTGTGTCACCTTTGTGTCACAGCCGGAGGCGTCCCATTGACCTGTTGTAACTTTGTTCTGTCGGGCAGAAAGCAAACAGTTTGATTTGAAGTTCAATTTGTAAATTGACTGCTCTGTTTGTCCTAATATATATTCGAACTCGATGACATTGTCAGTGGAGGAAACAACATACTAAGGTGTGGGATGTGAATCAAGTAAATATGTATTTACCAAAAGAAAAGAACTTAAGAAGGTTAGACGTACAGGGTTACGCATTTTACGGATTCCATAAGGAACGTAAATAGAATGCATTTAAAATTTTATTTATTTTATTTATAAGCTTGAACATTGGCATTATATGTGAAACACTACATCATTTAAATAAATTTTTGGAAACTTCGATACGTTTTCAACCACTATTTGTTAAATATTCATAACTTGACAGTCACAACTTGACGAATATTGGCTTTCAAGTGCTGAAGTGTTAAAGATTTATCAGCATAAACACGGGCTTTCGTATAGCCCCACACAAAAAATTATCGCCAATACGAGAGATTACGTGGCCGAGAAATTTAAGCACAATCAAGTCATATTCGCTCCTGTTGTGTGGGATCATCATACGCCCATAATGCTCCGAACAGTGACAGTCTGGTCGTTATCGTTTTCACAGAAGAAAGTTAAAAGAGCGCACCAGAGTGTAAGTTTGGCATCTACAATTATTTAAGGATTTCTGGAGCCCAAATGTGCCTCGACGCTGAAGAAAACTTTGTTGGTCGCGGACGCTGCTTGTCGTTCAAGCACCCGATCGACGTACCTACGGTATTGTGAATGGTCAACTGGCTTCAGTTAATGTGTGAGCTGGACTGTATATAGATGAAGATGTAAGTCCAAGTGAAAAATACACCGTAATGTGCCAAAAGAAATTCCCAGCTCTTGAGAACGTCGAGAAATAGACACATTCGGGTCTTCGGCTACACTTTCATTTACAGCAGCGATATTTGAGATATAACGAGCAAAACGACGATGCACAGGTCATACAATATCAATAACAAATCCAGTCTTTTCCAATTTCTTTAAAATTTTACCAATTACTTGAGTTGTTTGACGATTATGTGCATCTTAATTTCCTCTTAAAGCACGAAACGTGGCCACGATTGAATCACTATTTTTGTAGTAGGTTTCAACAATATTAACGCGTTGTACGGTTATCCAGCGATACGTTTTCATAAATTTCTGGCTTTTTACTAAAGCAAAACATGTTTGGTTTGATAGTTAAGTTTTGACAGATGTCAAAATAGAGCCCTGCTCTTCCGAAAACACTAAATCTCAGTCCGACCAACATCAAAAATTTAAGATATTTTTTAATTGCAATCGCTATGCAGAGAATGTCCCATTGTATTTCTCTCATGAAATTAAAGTTACTCATAAAAATCATTCGGCCGTTCGGAGGCGGGTTAGAGTATACTGCATGTCACCTCCATTTGTTGAAAAAACATCAAGACGCACACAACAAATTGGAGGAGAAGCTCGGCAGAAAATCGCTTCAGCCGTAACAAAGCGTTATTTTTTGAGACTGAAAGTATTATGAAATTCTATATGTAGTTATAGATATATATAATATATATTATATTTCTTATTCTTACTTGGCGTAAGCTCCGATAGGATGGATAGGATGTTAGTTCCATTATAATTAGTGAATTAGCTTATATGATTCGACGTGCCTTTTAATTTCTTGAGGTAGTTAAGATTTTGGGATGTATGTGATGTTGGTTATTTGTGACTAAGTAGGGTGAACCAGGATTTAAGCCATATATTATTTTATTAAGACCTTTTTGGAGTTTCAGGGAAGCTAAATTGGGCATCTATAGGCAGAAGAATGGCAGTGCTAGCAGCGATAGTTCCATTTTGCCGTGGAGTACGTATGCTGGGAGCAGCCTTTTGAGGAAAAGTACTTCGATATATATATATATATTTTTTCCATCGTCAGCTTACATAACCGTATAAGTTTCAGACATTGTGGCATAGAGTAATTTCCTTTTTGTTCTATAGAATTATCGATTCTTTTTTCAGATGTCTTTTCCAAGTCTAATCAGATCGTTCACGGTATATATATATATATATATTTGGAACTTTGAAACCGCTGGATTTTTTTTTTTTTTTGGTGATTTGAACCAAAACCTCATTGTAATTTTTAGTGTCAATATTCACCCTAATTATTAATTTATTATTATCGACCGTTTTGTGTGAGAGATTTAAGACTACCGTGAACGATCTGATTAGACTTGGAAAAGACATCTGAAAAAAGAATCGATAATTCTATAGAATAAAAAGGAAATGACTCTATTACATAATTTCTGAATCCCTGTGAAGCTTATACGGTTATGTAAACTGACGATGGAAAAAATTATAAGAGCCACAAAGCTAAAAAGACAAGATTCAATATTTTACAAGAATATACAATTTCTGGCGTATGCCGATAATATGCATATTATTGGCCATAACACCCGCACCGTTAATTTTGTTTCACCAAGTTGGAAAAAGATGCGAAGCGAATAGGTCTCGTGGGGAACAAGGATAAGGCGAAATATTTCTTGTCACCCAACAAACAGTCAGCGAATTAGCGTCTTGGCTTCTACGTCTCTATTGACAGGCATAACTTTGAAGTTGTAGACAATTTTGTTTATCTTGGAACCAACATCAACAACAGTTTCGGCCTTGAAATCCAACACAGAATCACTCTTGCCAACAGATGGTATTTTGGACTCATTTTTCCCGTCCTAACATATAATGCAGAATTCAATTGAATGACTTTGACTTTTCTGTAACAGAGATGGGAGTTGAAGCATCCATCTGTTCATCTGTTGGACTTGCATTACAGATTCGGTGCTTAAAACGTGTAGATAAAAAATTGATTCCATGTTTTAAAATGCTTTAGTTTATGTGGCAAAATAATGACTTGACATTGTATTTATTCGTTACCAGCTGTAACATTTACAGCACATTCTACAACTAAACAACACCCACACTGCTTACTGTATTTATGTTTATTTAATAGCAAATTTCACGCTTTTCAAGCAAATACGTTGAGTGCCTGTTATTGGCATTGATAACATGAAAGTAATATAATTATGCAAAACTCAACAACAACAAAGGTAAAATCAAGTTACCCATTAATAATAATTAGAGTGGCATAACAAGCAAATTTCACTCAACTCAAAATCCTCGGCTATTGTTCTACATCATAATAAGTAACTGGTTAGATTTCCATACATTGCTACAGGATACAGGCATACATACACACGCGTTCATAGTATCTTATTTACTATACTATGCATTGTTTTTAGGCATTGGTTGTAACGAGAGCGAGCTCAAACAAATATATATGTATGTATTTTATGTAGACTGAACTAGTATTGGGGTGCGTATACGCAGTGCGGTAATTTCATTATTGGCAGCGTCAATTCCTCTAGTCCCAATAATAAAGCCGTCCATGGCCAACAGCAGAGATAAAGCCGTACATGACAACACACACACACAATATTAAACATGTAGAGACAAGGTGGCCCCGATACAATAAGCTTAGCGGTGCAATGGGCAACTAAATCTTGTACAGCTGCCAATGCCAGTGGTCATCCAGCACTGAATTTAACAAGACTCATTGGCAGCAAGTAGCATTGAATATGTGCATGTATATATGTGTACATAGATGTTAATAATTCCTGGCTTAAGGTACATATGTTGGCGGCTTTTGTCTGTAACGGACATTCAGGTCAAATTCATACACTAGCGGTTGGTGTTGTAATGGCCTTAGTAAGTGTCTGCTCCCGTAAAGACGTAATGTCCGAACAGCTGAGCCGCCATTGAGCTCTAAACTAGGTAGATGTCCGTGGATAAGTACTTTCTGAGACAAGCAAATTCCTAGAAGCATGAAACGGAGTCTTGCTTAGCGTAGAACATCATTATTATTAGATAAATTTTATATAAATACACATTTAAGTTTGTATGTTTTATCATGCTTTTGCGTAGCGTGCTTCAGTATATTTTATTGCTGTTCAACTGTTTCTCCATTTTCATGCCTCCCTGTATGTATGATGTAAGTAATAAAATTTATGTGGTTGTGGAAACGGGTCGTATGAAATTATTATGACTTTAATTAGTTGTTTTATGATGTGGAAAATTGTGAGATTTATTATGAATTCCTTCTCTCCTCATAACCTCCCTCTTATTTATTTTATTACCGCGTTCTCAGCGCATTATATTTATTTCCATTTAGAAATACACAAATTTGTATTAGTAGCGAAAATTTGTTGAGGGATGTAATTTGTCATTTAACTGTTATCTTATAATCACCGTTAATATGTACACTCTGTTTCACTTCCCTTCTTTCGTTTCTAATAACTTTCGGAAATGACTTTATAAGAAGTGAGATTGTTTTCACATTATTAACGCCTACTGAGAATATGCAGCTAATTAGTATTTCGAATGCAGAAAAATATAATCAACCCACGTGGATTGTCCATGTCATAAGGCGGGATGTACTATATGTAACATTTAATTTTGATTTAGTTATAAATATAATTAAAATAACGAATTAAGTACCTAAAATAGATCTGAAATCGTTGAAATTCAATCATTAAATGAATATTAAATTCAAACTGAACTCATGAATATGAATACAGAAATTAAAAAAACACCGGCAAATTATAAAACTCATTCGGGAAAACCTTTTGCCGCTGTCACACTCCATTTAAGGACTCGTTCGTTGTCCGCCAGCCAATGAACCTATGAGATACAACAAATGTCCTTTGAGGCAGCTTCAGCTCTCCTCATAGATGTCATATATAGTTCTCCATCCATGGATCACACTATTTTCCTTTCTTTCTTCATTAATGAAAAGCGCATTAGCATGCATTAAAGAAATAAATGTATAAAAGCGAATAAGAGGAAACACAATAATATACACAATGCACGCATTGTGTGTGTGAAGGTATTTGCGCGAATGAATGCCTGAATGAATAGAGAGTTCTGAAAGGAGTGTAAAAAAGCGCAACGCGATGAAAACAAATTCTTTAATTGATGTGCAACCAAAAGAAAGAAAGAAGAAAGCGTATAAACAAATAATATGAAAAAACAGTTGAATGTATGAATAGATAGTTAAAAGAGGGAATTCAAAAGGCAGGCCGAGAAGAAAGCCGCACAGGTACACATGCATTTTGTTTTTAATTAATGAAACATACTTACTGTTCACTGTGGCCAAATAAAACACTCTTTGTAAGGGATAAATTAAATACTGTTACTTTGGTATATATTTATATATACATGTATAGTATATAAAAAATAAGTACAAAATTGCTTCATTTGAAAAATTTATAAACAAAAAAGCATGCGTGAGTCCTTGAGCGCAAGTAGATTTCTACGAAACATATCCAGAAATCAAGTGGACTGAATTTTTGTGGGGAGTCAAATGTTTTATCTAAACAAAAAAGTGTTCTAAAGTATTAACATAATGTAATCCATTTTTCGACATAGTCGCAATTCCTCTTTATGCAGATGCAGAAGCGGGGTATCAACTTTTTGAAGCATATGAAGTAGTTTCCCACCAACCTCATCTTACTGAGGGTTTACGACATATGGGTTTCTTGATTGTTTCGTTAAGTAGAGATCTTTAAATTTGCGGAGACGTCAGAGGAAGTTCATCCACAGTCAATCTGCGGTCGTTGCGAAGTGCAATTTCGATTTTTCCAAATATTTCTTCAATCACAATTCAAGGTAAGTCCGTTTCAAATTCCATACGTAACTTATAGTACGAGTAAGATTCATAGCTTTATCACCAAATGCAACTTTCACCTCATTATTACGTAACGGATGACGCCGCATCTTTCACATTTGGCGGGAAACTGGAATGACATTAATAGATCCTTTGGCCAGCTATGGAAGCCTCATTACACTTATTTTCTGGATATGTCTCCCTCTTCTTCTTTTTCTTATTCTTTGACGTAAGCACCGTTAACGCGATTATAGCCGCATCAACAATAGTGCGCCACTCGTTCCTTCTCTTTGCTATTTAGCGCTAGTTGGAAAAACCAAGTGAAACCAGCTCGCCCTGCACCTGATCCTTCCAACGGAGTAAAGGTCTTCCTCCTTTGCTTTCACCAGCAGATATTCCATCGAATTATTTCAAAGCTGGAGCGCTTTCATCCATTCGGACGACATGACCTAACCAGTGCAGCCGCAGTTTCTTGATTCTCTGAACTATGCCAATGTCGTCGCATAGCTCGAACATCGTTCCATCGTCTACGGTATTCGCCGTTTCCAACGCGCAAGGGACCATAAATCTTCCGCAAAACTTTTCTCTCGATAACTCCTAAAGCCGGCTCACCGGATGTCGACATCGTCCAGGCTTCTGCACCATATATCAGGACGGTAATAATGAGCGACTTGTAGAGTTTGGCTTTGGTTCATCGAGAGAGGACTTTACTGCTCAATTGCCTACTCAGTCCAAAGTAGCACTTGTTGGCAAGAGTGATTCTGCGTTGGATTTCAGGAATGACATTGTTGGTTTTATTAACGCTGGTACCTAGGTAGACGAAATCATCTACGACTTCGCAGTTATGACTGTCAACAGTGACGTGGGAGCCAAGTCGCGAATGCGATGACTGTTTATTTGATGACTGGAGATATTTCGTCTTTGTCTAACCTGGAGAACGCAGAACTTACGTTGCGGTTGTTATGGAAAATGATATAATTATCATCGGCATACGGCAAGAATTCTACTCTCTTGTACCCGATCTGTTTAGCTCTGCAGCTCACATTATTTTCTCCAGCATCAAATTGAAGAAATCACACGATAAAGAGTCTCCTTGTATGAAACCTCATTTCGTATCGAACAGCTAGGATAGGTCCTTCCGAATTCTGACTGAAGGAAGCTTTAAAATCGTTGAAAAGGTGGTGTGTATCCATTCTTCTCTCGGGTCTTCTCCAGGACTTGGTGCATGGTGAATATATTGTCAATAGTGGATTTGCCTGGTCTAAAGCCACGCTGATAAGGGCCGATCAGTTTGTTGATAGTGGCAAACCGTGGAGTCTCCATTTTTGGATTGGGCAGAGCACGCTTAGGCTACATTCCTCAGGCATGCTTTCGCCCGATCATATTCTGCAAAGAAGCAGATGCATGCACCTTGTCAGTTCTTCGCCGACGTATTTGAATAGCTCTGCCGGTAAGCCATCGGGTCACGCTGTTTTCTTATTTTTTAAGCGGGCAATCACTATTTAAACTTCTTCATAGTCGGGGATGGCACGTCTGGTCATCAATTGAGGTTTCGGGCTCGCCACCTTCAGGATTTTCACTTTCACTGCCATTCAGCAGGTTGGAGAAGTGATCCCTCCATACACTAAATATGCTTTGGACATCTGTCACTAAATTACCTTCTTTGTCCCTACATGAGTTTGTTCCGGTCTTCAAACTTTCTGTAAGTCGCCGCATCTTCTCATCGAATTTTCGAGTTTTTCCCTTCTCAGCCATCTTCTAAATCTATTCATACTCATGCATTTCGGTCTTTTTTTTTTTTTTTTTGTCTGTAAATGCGTCTCGCCACTTTTCATCTCTCAGTATCTAACCCACCGCGCAAAGTTGGGAGGTAGACAGTCTGCTTTCTCTCTATTGCAGTTCCATTCTTCATCGTACCAGCTGTTTTTCTGGCATTGTTGAAAAGCAATTGTTTCCGAAGCAGCGTAACGCAAGGTACGCAAGGAATTTGCTATTTCGTTCCGCAGCTAACTTATATCGAGTTGCTGATGAGTGCTCTTAGATCGCAAGTGTGCAAGCCGAGTAGGAAACCCTCTGGATACCTGCTGTGTTTGAAGCTTTTCGTCGTCAAACCTTCCTTGTGTTTGTCGACGGACGTTCTTTGCTGCACAGAAGCAACGGCGTGTATTTGCTGCTACAAGATAATGATCCGAGTCAATATTTGGCCCTTACGATCTGGCGATAGCTATGTAGCTTATTGAATTTTCCTTTGCGGGAATCTGGTACTACAGATAACCATATTTCGGCCCCGGCGATGTCAATCAGCCCCAGCCCGTTTGGAGATGTTTCGTCGAGGGGTTTATGTTTTCCGATTGTTGCCCCAAAAAATACCTTCGTTGCCCACCCTGGCGTTGAAATCACCTAGCACAATTTTGACATCATGACCTCATAAGTGCATTCTAGGCTTTCATAAAAAGCATCTTTGGTCGCATTATCCTTCTCTCCTGTCGGGGCGTGGACGCAAATGTGCGGGGGCTAGGTGAGGAGGGCATTGGGGGCATTGGGGGCAACCATGAAGAGGGAAGTAAGAACAACGAATTTTACTACCACATGTCTATAATTGAGAGCGCTTGCATATATGAGAAAATGCACTGTGGATAACAATCGTAAAACTGTCTGACAATTTTGAGTTGGGTTATAATTACTATAAGTAAAATACATTAAAAGCCGTTACTAGTAATGAACAGATAAAAAATAATAACTTTCTCAAAATCCTTTTAATTCATCCGTTAACTTATTTCATTAGAAATGAAATATCTACATTTGGTTTAAGATCTTTTGCTGTTCAAACACGCAATATTACAACAAAATTTATTTGAGATAATATTTCCATTTCTTTGAAGAAATCTCCGACTTATACTCATCTCGAGTGGATGTATTTTCAGACCGTGTTTTCTCTGTGGTTGCTGATCAACTCTTTTGCTTCTTGCTAAGCGCTGCTATTGTGTACGTGATTGCAAATATCTAACGATACACATATTATTTCGGTGTAAACTCTTGTGAATAGAAATTTCCCCAAATAAGGCAATAAGTTCGCTTTGCCAGCTGAATGTCCCCAAACTCAAAAAAAAAAAAAAACACAGTATATAAACCTCCAACATTTCCCGAATTACCAAAAACCAAACAGGACAACCCTAAATTCATTACCATATCATCAGTTGATTCAATTAAAGCGCTATCAAAGTACTAGCGTTTTGCGGTTTATAAAGTATTGGAAGCTGTAAGCAGAGAAATAACTTTTTTTTCATGCCTTACGGATGTCATCCGAGAGTTATCCTTCTTACATTCGATTTGTATACGTTATACAGTTATAAGTAAAAATTATTAATTCCAACAGCGACTTACACCCTCCAACGTTCTGCTCTTTCGTTTAACCATCGAAAGACATTCGACACAACAATACAGCAAATCTTAACACTTAATCTCTCTCTTTTGATTCTCTCAAGTCCATCTTCAAGAATATTCTTAGCAGCTTTGCTAATAACCTCACGCATCTAGTAACTAACCACTCTCACCAATCTATCAGCGAACTACAATCTTATCATGCTTCAAACACTTTTCTTAACGAGTCACAAACCAACTCATTAACTACTCAACAGTACAATCAAGCAAATCGTGATGAAATTATGCCAACTTCTCACAACGAAGAAATTTAATCTATCCTTCTTTTCGTGCTGAGCTTCGGCACATTTTAACTTCCAACCAAAGGGGCTTGATCCTGGAAGACTTAATTCTTACAGTATTGAACGATGGTTCTCCAATGCATTTTTCGACCCATAATTCCTTCATGCACATCGACCTATCTTTTTGCTCTACCAGAATTGCCCAAAAAAAATTGCCGAACACTCTACCCGTGACCGTTACCCAATAGTCACTGGACTACCCACGTTGGACTAATATCTTAAAACATTAATAAAGATGCTGCTAATGTCACTAAAATAATACGGGCAGCAGCGCACCATGCAATTCCGCAAACTGCTCACAAGTCTTACAAAAAAATTGCTCTAACCCCAAATGATCACTGTCCTGGAAAACCCCCGGCTCAGACAGAATTTCATATGATATGATAAAAAACTTGCCTACACAGCTTAAACTACAATTAATAAATCTGTATAATATAATTTTAACTACCGGAATTTATCCTCAAAAGTGGAAAAATGCAACAGCTGCTCCCATACCAAAATCTACAAGTCCGTCCTCAGTAGCTCTAGATTATAGACCGATTTCGCTTACATGTTGCATAAACAAGTTAATCGAAAAAAAATTTCTCAAAGCGAATTATGTGGTACACTTCCAAATATCATTTAATAAGTCCACATCAGGTCGCTTTCAAGAAAGCAAGAATATATTTGGTCATGACCATATGTGCATGACTTTTTAAGGACTTTAGATGGAAAAATACACCTTCAGAAGATATTGTAGGTGTATGGACTAAGTTACTCGAACATAATTTATATGGGTAATATGAGTTTACTTGAATACTAGGAGAATAATTAGATTTGAAAAATTTAGCGAAAAAATTGGAAATTGTCTGACTATCACTGGAACGTCATAGTACACGAAAATCCAGATACCTGGCGCTTAGCGTTTATGAAACCATAAAATGGTTTAGGATTTGTTATTAAACTACGTTTAATTTTGCACAAATAAGCATTATAACATTTTCTATATAATTCAAAGAACTTGTGTCGCAAAATTGAGGATTTTAAATAATTTGAGTACATACCTATACTTTTATAGAGCTTTAAATATAGTGTTTTATTTTCAATATAATGACAAGACGATAATCAGCACAGACAGTATGTCAAATATTTAGGGGATATCACCAGCAACGCCTTAATATCTAACATACGTAATAAGCTAATAGAAAACTGCAAGATAATCAAAATAATGTGGATTCCTGGTCACAGTGGCAACGAGTTAGCGGATCAGAAAGCAACCGCCGTAGCAATCGGGTCATTATTTACGTTTAATTACGTGATGAAAAAGGATATATTTATACTCGTTAATAAATACCTTAAAAACCAGAAAACGGATTCTTGGGGCAGAGTGCAACACAATTTTTCCATCTTCAAGAAAACTGTCACAAAACCACTCTTCCTACTAAAAAGGCATCCATTTAGAAGTTCCCTATATTTTTAAAGAAAAAAATACAGACAATTCAAATTTAATGAGGAATGTTTATTCTTTGGCATTTATTTTTTGAAGATTATCTCTTTCAAATGTTGGCCGCGACTACGTCTCAGATGGTCCATCTCGTTGAGTCCAATTTTCGATGACTCGTTCGAGCATCTCGACGGCGCCGAATTGACTCTCCATGGTCTCCACGGTCTTCGTGTACACTGTCAGCTGCGATCGTTATATTTTCGGTCGTATATTCTCAATAATGAATGCTAGGTCTGAAGATGGGTGATGGTGTTGCGAATAGAACGCTCAGTAAGCTGATTATGTTCACCATAACTTGAGTGAAGCGCGCAAACTCATTCTTTGAATGATTTGTAAACGTTGTTCGGGCGTAAGTCTTTTCATGATGAAATGCCAAACAATACTGAACAAAAATAACATATAACTTGACACGACTCAAGCGTGACGTGTCAAAATGAAGGCTATTGCAAAGAGTATCTCTACTTGGATCACCCAGAAATGTAATATTTATGCAAGAAAACATGACTCACTATGTTATGATCACAATAATTTTTTCTTCTTATATAGATATTGTGGCGGAAATGCGAAGCGAATGACAGATGAAAGAGAGGAGCCGGCAACTGGCACGTTCTAGAGCGTAAACGAGGCGATTATCGTAAACGACGATTATCGTAAACGACGCGATTATTCCAGGGGTTTCGTTTTGAAGCAGCAAACAAGTATATAAGGACGACATACGACTGCAAGAGTCAATCAGCAATCAGTCTTGAATTAAAAGCGTTACAGTAAATTAATAAGCAGTACATTGTGAAAGTTGTATACAAGTGATTGTAAATAGTAAAGTAAATTGTATTGAATTGTGAATTACCGAATAATAAAAGGACATTAATTAAAGTCTTTGTAAATAAAGAGACTGCAAATTAAGTTGGTGATTTTATTTAACAATCCAGAGGTCGTACCCGAAGGATTTGGGAAATCATCGAGGTTAATCAGGAAGATCGTAACAATTGGTGTCAGAAGTGGGATTGTTAAATAAATTCCAGAGGATAATAATTAAAAAATGGTGAAGATTCAAGATTTGACGATACCTCTTCTCAAGAAGGAGTTGGCCAAGCGGAGATTGTCTACAACAGGAAATAAGGCAGAGCTGCAATCGAGACTGCGAGAAGCAATGGAAGTCGAAGGTATCGACTTGAACCAATACGAATTCCGCCGCGAGGATGAAGATGTATCCGTGAAGGATGTTGACAAGGAAGAGGCTATTGATTCTGCGAAGGAGTTGGAGCAGCCATCAAGTAAGATTCAAGAAAAGGCCCCTAGCCCATCTGCGGGTATTGACATGAACATGTTATTGGCTGCAATCTCACAAAAGCTGGATGCACAGGATGCCCGTAATTCACAAAATATATCTGCAATCGATGCCAGCATATCACAAAAGATGGATGCACAGGATGCCAAGATGTCACAAAAGATGGATGCAAAGCTTGATGGATTAGAAGGAACAATCGCGCAAATACATCAAAATCTTGGAGAAAGACAATGCAGAACTTAAGGAAAGACAGGATCTAATTGAGAGCAAAGTCAACGAATTGCACGGTTGGCAAAAAAAAAAATAGAAGAGCTGATAAAGACCAAAATCAACGAGCTCGAGCGACATGTCCGAGATTTGCAGTTGCATCGTCAAGCCAGATCGATGAACGGCCCGTGGGTAGAGGCACCATCCTTTGACGGCACAGCTTCATTCCAGATTTACAAGCTCCAGTTCAAGAAGAAGAAATAATTGGACCATCGAGGAAAAATCCGCTGTGCTATTTGTTACGTTGAAAGGACCTGCAGCGGATATTTTGCTGACTATTCCCGAATGTAAGGGGGATAACTATGGAGCAGTAATGCGAGCCCTGGAAAGACGCTATGGTAGCGAACACAGAAGACAAATTTACCAGATGGGGCTGGAACAGCGTGACCAAAAACACAATGAATCTTTGCAGGAATATGCTTTTGAAATCGAGAGATTGGCTCATTTAGCCACAGGGCACGCGTCGGCTGAATATCTCGAAAGATTAAAAATCCAGAGGTTCGTCAGCGGAATTAAGGACGTGTACACCAAGCGAGAGACTTATGCGGATCCAAAGTTAACATTCGCTGAAACTGTTGCGTATGCTCAGACACGTGAAACAGCGGCACTGCTATGTAAGCCAGCCTACAAAGTGAAGCGGTTGGAGGTAGAAACACCAGCTGTGAGGACTGAAATATTGAAAACTTTGCAGGAATGAATCGTTGTGGTGTTAAGAATTAAGGTGGAAAGTGCTTCAGTTGCGGTGAAGCAGGTCATTTCGCACTCGAATGCCAGTCGGGCTCCAACAGAGAGGAAAAACCACGCAAACGATGCTCAAAAGCTGAGGGCATAATAGACGTCCAGCGAATGACAATTACACGAGCAGGAAAGTGGGAGGCAAGCCACTTAAGAAAATGTCAGCAAGAAGACCCAGACTTGGAATTGGTAATGCGCGGATTGGAGGTGAACAGACGGCCAAGTAAGGAACAAATGGCAAAGTAAGGAACAAATGTTGATATCTGGCTGTTTGCATAGAGTATGGGAAAGTGAAGATGGCCAGTGCTCTCGGAAGCTTATAGTAGTTCCGAGGTTAAGAATTCCGGATATTCTTAAGGAATTTCACAATGGTCCTAGTGGAGAGCATCTAGGCATTAAGAAAATGCTGGAGAAGATCAAGCAGAGGTTCTATTGGGTTGGTTGTCGTCAATCGATCGCTGATCGACAAACAAGTATATAAGGGCGACATACGACTGCAGGGGAGTCAGTCAGCAATCAGTCGTGAATTAAACTCGTGGAGATTACATTACATTGAAGTAATAAAAACAGTACATTGTGAAAGTTGTATACAAATGATTGTAAATAGTAAAGTAAATTGTAATTGAATTGTGAATTACTGAGTAATCAAAAGGACATTAAATTCTTTATAAATAAAGAAACTGCAAATTAAGTTGGCGATTTTATTTAACAATCCAGAGATCGTACCCGAAGGATTTGGGAAATCATCGAGGTTAATCAGCAAGATCGTAACAATATGATAATATTCTCATATTGGAATTTCGCCGCAAATTTCGGTAGGGTAAATGCAGACATGTTATTTCTATAGTGTATTAGATTTTCTTTCATGTTTCATATTTCACAAATATTGAAATTTTGCAAAGATACCAGTCAAAATCTCTGAGGCTAATTACAAGTGTCCCTTGGTTCATCTCAAATGAAGAAATTCAATCAGATCTGAATATGTTTTTTGTTAAAACTGAAATTAAAAGAGTTAGCAAAACATACTTACGCAGGATCAGCTATCACGATAACGCTTTGGCAGTAATGCTACTGAGTGAAAGCAATGAAACCATTAGGCTTTAAAGCCATCATGTTCGATATCTCCCGTTTAGAAATTAAGTTTAAAAATATTGTACCTGATTTACGAATTTTTATTAGACATAAAATAAACAAATAAAATTATTATACTTTTTTATGCTTGGAATAACACCATATTGTATTTTATTATTGACCTCACTGGAGATAAGTAATATAAGTTAAATTGTTATTTTGTTATATAATTTGCTTATTATTTCTTTTTAAATAGATTGCAAATAAAATGTATTATAAAAAAATATTTGGTTTTTGCATATCGCAGCGATTTCTTATTTTAATTCCAGTACTTTTTTTAAGTAAAATTAACCAAAAATAATTACATATCTTGAATTATCAATTATCAAAAATTTTAAATAACCCTACTGAATCTAACTATGACATTAGTAATAACTTAGTCTTTCAAATGCATTCGGAAGTAAATAATACTAATTACTTTATTATAGTTCACAACTACGTTCTTAGTTGAGTTTTCTGCTGCCTACTTTGTATCGTAGTTTACAACTCAAATCAACTATCGATCGGTTTAATTGAATTTGTTAAGTTTTTACCGCTATTATGGTTCAAAAATTCTTTCTCTTCTTTAGCGTAGGAACTGCTTACGCGATTATAGCCGAATCAGAACTAGATTTGATATTAGTTGTCAAATTTTGCCAACTACTCATTAATATTGAGAAAACATTGAAATATTTCCAAAAACTTATGTTAAATATACAACATAAAAGTTTAATAAGCAAATTATTTCAGGAAAATATCAAGAAAACAACAAATTGATTGCATTGCCGACATGGTACGAGTAGTCTGGTTGGAATCGTTTAGTTTATTAGGGATCATTCGTGCTTTGTTCGGCCGTGTATAAATTTGTTCTATGATATTTACAACTTTCTCAAGAACCACAAAAAATGAGTGTTGTGCTAAACTAAAGTCAAAATCTTTACCACCCCTAATTTGGTAACTTCCATCTGCAGAAATCGGTTTTGATTGTTTAAAAAATTCTTTCTTTGTGTGTATAATGTATAATATATAAAAGTCTAATTGTTCAACCTAAAGTAACTAATGAAGCTAAAGAATAAGAAATATGAGATACTTTATATATGCACTTTCAATAAAATAATAACATACTTGGCACTTGGTAGTTCTAATGGATTAGATTTGTCCTTAGGTGTTGTGTAATAGGCGTGAGCTACACATTTTCTGTCCTCTATTAACCGAAAGATACATAAATAAATAAATATATACTTACATTCATTTAGCAATGCAAATATTTTTAATATTTACGAACTTAACGAAGACAACTGAAATTGGTTGTGAACCATGTTGAAAACTCAACTAATATGGGGCAGAAATAATAGTAAATATGTATAACAAATAATATAAAAGAGCAATCATTTAATCATTAAAATAAATCGTATCACATCGTTGGTATATTGGTAAACCTCAATTTCACATTCAACATATCCCAGCTGTTATTCCGCTTGTATACCCCAGAACCTTTGCTCTAGTTGCTGCTATTTTGTGGCCGCTGAAACAATTCAACCGAGCTTGTGGTGGGTACCACATCAACCATTTGCCAAAGCAACAACATCCGTTTCAGATCAACATCGAATGGGAATCCGGCAGTCAGCGTCAGCGGCAGTTATGGAGCATGCTGCTTGCTGTTCCTGATGATGATAGTGGAGCCGGTGTCAGCTTAATCTCCGCAACGATTCACGCTTGATTGGTTTGTTGTTTAGTGTTGTTGTTATTCGTGGTTAACTCGTCATCAACATTCGAAATAGTTTGTCAGCGTGGTCGTTGTTTCGACCATTTGTATTGTATAGAAGCAGCAATGATGATGGCAGCTATGATGGTGTTGCCGATATCTATTGAGCTCAAGCTTGTGTAATGAATTTGAATGTAGAACTTCCGTGTTTACGTTTATATATATGGTCTTTTTGAATTTAAAATTGTAATTTATGTGTACAATATTAATATATATGCTCGTATTACAATTTTCTATGATGTTGGCGGCGTAATCATTTGAATAAATCTATATATGTATATATATGTTATAATGAACCAAAAAAAAAATTGTACAGGAGAATGTTTTGACTCTGAAGTAATTTATCTCTTAAACTAGTTAAGCTTTTAAGTTGCCATCAAGAGTACATAAATATTAGTCTAATGTATTTTTCCTATTTCGAAAAAATGGACTACTTGGTAATATTAAAAAATAATTTGGCTTCGTCTGCAAATAAACACAATTTAAATAGTGGTTACTGTTTGAAGCATTCTAAATTAATGCAAACTGTAAAATTTTTTTTGGTCCCTGTAATAGGAGTTTTTTTTTTTAATTTTTTAAACTTTTGGATAAAAATAAATTGTGACAAATGAATTATAATTACTTTATATATATATATATATTTGGCGCTTTGTAACCACTGAAGTGATTTTCAGCCGAGCTCCTCCTTCAATTTGTGGTTTTGCGTCTTGATGTTTTTACCAACAAATGAAGGGACCTACAGTTTATTCTAAGCCGCCTCCGGGCAGGTGATGGATTTTTATGAGGAGCTTTATTTCATGCCAGAAATACACTCGGAGGGCTTGAAATTCCCTGCCGAGGGGCGACCCCAATTAGAAAAATTTATTTTCTATAATTTTTTATGGTGCTCGAACCTGGGCTCGAACCCAGGCCTTCCGAATGGCATTACGCAATGCTAACCACTCGGCTATCACGGCCGCCTAATTACTTTACAATATTCAATAAAATGGACTTTCTCTCACTTGTGAGTTCGATGCAGCTTAAATAGTTTAAGTGGGAAACATTTCCCTGCACAAGTGGTTTTTTTTTTGTTCACGTAAATAAATCGAATGTATGTACGCGCATAACTCAAAAAATGGCTGGGCCGATGTCTTTTTTAGGCTTGAAATAGTTGTGGAATTTAAATTAAATTATTCAATGAAAGATATCGAAATATTACATTAACGTCTACCCGGTGTTTCTCTACTATTACAACATTTCAAAAGTATATCCAAAATATACAGCATTTTATTTTAAATTAAATTAAATTAAAAATATTCATATTATTTAAAAACTATCTGGCCAAAAACAAAGGACCCTCACCTAATAAAAAAATATATATGTATATATGCTTATTGTTAAAAATTATATTCTGAAGTTTTTATTTTGTATGCTATTTACATTATTTTTTTTTATTTTTTTTTTATTGTAATATTTTAAAATAAATAAATATTATTTTTTATGACTTCAGCACATTTCTTTGCGGTCAAATTTAGTTACTAATAAGTTTTTCAAATATGATAAATCAGGCTTCTTCCTGTGTTAACAAAATTCCTTAAGACCATATAAAAAAATTTCACAATGTTAAGATTGGTTTAGTATCGTATCCTACTGGGATATTCACCTTTGTGACATGTGGCTATGTAACCTAAACCGTCCATTATTCTTTCAATTCGATGAATCGGTTCCTGCGCCGGATTCGGGTTACAAGCTTTTCTTATACGTTACACTTTGTTGTGAATAAGCATAGCTTCGTTGGCTTACTGTAGTAAAAAATAACAACGTCGTATATATACATATTTGGCGCTTTATAACCGCTGAAGCGATTTTTGGCCGAGCTCTTCCTTCGATTTTGTGGTTTTGCGTCTTGATGTTTTTACCACCAAATGGACGGACCCACAGTTTATTCTACTTAAATATATGGATAAAATATAAATTTAAATATGCATTTCTTGGTGTATTCGAATTTATTGTTTTTTTTTTTTCAGTAATAAAAAATAGTATATTACGTTTTATAAACTTCAGCAAAAATTTAGTGTTGCTTCAATAATAATTCGCAAATAGCTGACAGTTGGTGAATAGTTTAATACAGTAACAAAAAAACATCTAAAAAGTTCTCATTAATCGATTGACTTTACACGGGGCGAAAGGTCACAAAACGGAAATTTGAAATTTTCGCCAGAGCGATAAGTTTGATCCTAAAAATATTTGGACAAAACTTGCAAATCAGAGAGCTGATTGATAAGTGAGAGACTTTTTGAATTTGTCGCGCAGTTAAATTGCTATAATTTTCAGCCATTGAAAGCAGACGACCTCATGAATTTTTACGAAAATGGAAAAGGTGATTAAGCATTATTTTTTGCGCACAAAACCATCACCGAAATCAGGAAAAACTTGATAAATATATATGGGGCCTCTGCACCATCAATTTTTATGGCAAAGTTTTGAGTTCCGTTGTGGTCGTACCAGTACAAGTGACACAGAACGGGGCAGGTCGCCTAAAAGAGGTCATCATAGAGAGGTCATATAAGTTCGTGAGGTGGCTGAGGTTATACACACTTAAATTGAGCGGGTACATCACATTTTACATGAATATTTGGACATGAAAAAATTATCAGCGCGGTAGTGATGCGATTGCTCAGACACGGCCATAAGCGCAACCGTGGAACCACTTTAAGGGAGTGTTTGGCGATGTTCAATCGCAATCCAAAAAAAAAAATGTTACTACACTAGAGACTAAAGATCAATCAAGGCAAATTATTTCTCCGGGTCAATAAGGTCAAAACCTTAGTGGGATGCACGAGGTGTTATTCACATCGATTACCTTGAAACTATTGAAATGAACACCGGCGAATATTATTGAGAGTTTTTGGACAGATTCGATAATGATTCGAAAAAAAAACGATAGCATTTGGCGATAAAAGTGCTTCTACATCAGGTAGATGTCATCAAAGAAACAGAACCTTAAAAACGCTGCACCTAATTTATAGAACTATGTTAAGAAATACAAGTTTATTTGCCAAAAAAAAAATTATATTTTATTCAAAAAGTCACTGACTTTTCAAGCCACCCTCTCAATTATCTATACAAATTCCTTTCCTATGAAATTCTTTGTTTTGATTGATTGGCGGATCAAAGCACAGCGTGGGCTAAAAATCAGTTAAATTCGAATCTGAATTTGTACCTCTACGGGGGTGAAAATGAAGGAGTCGTAACGTAACTTTACCCTATACCTACAAATATTTCCAATACGTAAGTACATAACATAAAGGTATTTTTCATAATTCATAGCTATGCAGTCGTTTAAAAAAAAATTGTTTGCATTGTGGTCATTTTAATTGCTTAATCCTGTGCAAATTTTTAGCATATGCACATACACCTATGTTTTAGTGTACGACATCGAAAAGCACGTTTCATTTATGCATATGAAAATTACTACAAAAGTAATAGTTGCAAATTCTTTTTACGATTATTTCAACGGTAGTCGATGGTTATACATAGATTAAGTAAAAGTCTAGGCTATAAATGTTAATGATAATTCTTACTCAAAGGCAAATTGCCTATGTTACAAATGATAAGTGCAGTTGCAGCATTTGTATGAATTAATTAGGAATACCTGAATTGTTGTCAAAGAGCAAGGAAACTGAAAATTTAGATATAAACTGAATGAAGTTGGTTCATATAATTATTTTCTGACTAATTAGCGAATCGTCTTAATTTTTCTTATTCAAATGATAGTGGTTCGAAGGGTTAAATCATTTATTTTCATTTTAAACCTTTTCAACATGTATTTCATAACCTTGCTTGCGTATTATGGTCCTTAAGGGCAACTAATTGTTATTCATATATTATATCCTATTTGTGAACATTTAATTATCTCATATTCCGGGAATTGCATTCGAAATTTACATATGTAAACTACAAATGTAGTAGACAAACATTTTTAATAAATTTCGCATATAAACTCTTCTATTATTTTTGTCTGCATACAAGAGTAGTACAATAGCATGATTAAAGCAAAGAAACGCTATTAGGGAGCGCACGTTTAAAAAAAAAATAGAAGTTCATTTATACTGATATATATACAAAGCTGCTTGTTCATGCAACTTGTATCGTATGCATACAATTTCTAGTGGGTATATTTCAATTGCCTCATACTGGTATGTATATATGCAGGGTCGTTTATTCTAGTGCTAATTAGCGAAATACTTGGCAATTTAATTTTATTCATTATACCCTAGTCTCGTTCCCATCCAACTTGCTATTGCAATGATTTTGTCCTCAAGAACAGTAACACAACGTTATCTCCATGTAAGGAAGTACATAGTTTTAATCTTGCATTTTTATGCTTAGGTTTCCGTTCTTCATTTTTTCTGAGTCATTACGATATTTCGTTGCATTTTTAATATACCTTTCATATTATTTTTTTTTTCCTTTCTGTAATTCGTTTTTAAGCTATTTCAGTTGCTTTTTGTAAAAGGGCTACGTCAACAAACAAAACTGCCGCATTTGGAGTGAAGGTATGTTGAAATACCGTTACATCCAGAAAAACTGACTGTTTGGTGCGCTTTATGGGCTGGTAGAATCATTGGTCCGTATCATTGGACGTAGTGCGCGATACGTTTTCCGCACAGACCCATTATTTTCGAAATAAAATTGCACTATTTGCAAGCGTTGTTCGGGCGTGAGTCCATTCATGATGAATCAAACCAAACTGAGAATAAATCACTTGACAGCTGTTAAATCGGTCGCCATCTTGAAAACTAATGCCAATTTAAGGTTCTATAACTCTATAAAAAACACCCTATATATGACACACAAAATCTTGTAGTAGACAAAATAAGGAATAAATAATTTTCCTCAAAGAGGAGCAACTTATATTGTTTGATCTTTGTCAATTGAATTATCCCTTATTTGCATTTCTTTATTGAATTGTAGTTTTAAATATTACACTTAGGAGTAGCAGAGATAAATTGATAATATTTATCTTAATTTTTAATTCTTTTCTTCGAAGTTATCTGATTTTATATATATAAATATTTGTATTTTATCTTTATTACATTCAGCCAGTTAATTTTCATGTATTCTTGATAAGTTTTACATAATCAGAACGAACATTTTATTTTTGCTCTCAATACTCTTTATACCACAACTTGTTTTTCATGTGTTTTGTTTTTAATTATTTCAAAACATTTACAAACGAAAAACAAACATACAAAAGAGAATGAAGAAAAATGTTAAAAGTGTTGAAACGGAATATTCGCGGTGGCTTTATAAAAAAATAAAACTTTTTATCTTTATTATTTATATTAATTATGAAAAAGGAAAGGCAATGCTAAATGAAGGCATGTGGAATTATATGCAAACATTAATGAGTTTTTTACATAATTTTTTAGTAATATACCTTTTGCAATTTCTCTAAATTTTATTCATTGTATTGTTTATTCTACGCAACTGCAGCACGACCTTTCTGTGGGTTAATGATGCAGACGGAGAGCAAATACAAAAAGCATTTCCCTGCTCAAATATTTGTCGTCCGGTAGTCATCTATCTAAATACTCACCCTAAACTATGTACCTTTACTTTTTCCGGCAGGCTAACGTTAAAATTTTCGGTTAGGTATGGATAACCGCCTTTACTGACCGCTCATTATAGCCATATTTTGGTAGAAATTATTTGCCAATTTGGCGGTACTCGGTATGTTGGCTGTCTGCTTTGTAATAAAATTTCAAAATTATTATTTGTGACACGTTTTCTACACGAGGGTCACAAGATGAACAAGAAAAAAATAGTATATTTTATTTTATATTTTTGGCTTCTACACTGAAGCCAATGATAATGTTTCCAAGGGCGCTAAGTTCACATTTAATTATGCGGTAAATTCAGAGGGTGCAATCTTTTGGTAAATTAAATTAACATGACTAATTGTGTGGGTTTTATTGTATTAAAATATCAAACCTAATACCAGCGTTGATACTGGAAAATGACAAAACGTAGTGTTCGTCTTTATTAAAAATAATCATGAATATAGAAAAATATAGAAAATTCACTTCATTTATAGGAAAACTTTCAAATACAATCATCTCAAAGCGAAGGAGAAGTCGGACTGACAAGTGCTTGTGTGCTTAATATATCAATTGAACTAAATTTCATAATTTTGTGACTTCTGAAAGCAAGATTTAATTTTTTAAAGATTATCTACTATTGTTTTTTTTTTTTTACTAATATAAATAAACATATCCTAAAGTTTTCTTATTTTCCTTCAACTAATATGAAATTTTAAAGAGGATACATATGCATGCTTAATACTTCATGCATTTTCTGAGTGCTTGACTATTTGGCTGACTTCTCACTCACTCTCTCCTTGCCATAGGCTTACACTTCATTTTTACTTATTCACTTTTTATTTGTTAATGTCAAGTCAAATGTAATGTCATGTTATTTGCCTGCAGCAACGTTGCAACTTTCACCATAACAACTCCTGCTTTCTCCGTACAAGTGTTTGAATATTTATTGTAGTATTTACATACATGCACTCAAACGACTTTTTTTATAATACTCAACTGATGCCAAGTGAGCGCATGAAAAATTTATGATGTGCAAATATTCTTAACTCTAGCGATTAAATGCGTAAAAGAAAGAAACAAAACAGTATGCGAGTGTATAAAAACGCAACTAATAAGTCTGTTCAAAGACAAATACTTATACGACTAAAGTATTGTGTACGCAAATAAGCCTAACTACATGCATACATACCTTGCAATAAAGAATGCAAGTCATCCCATAAGTATGAAATGTTTTATGCACTTCAATCGGCGCGTCGAGTAATTGTCTCTTTCCTTAGATACACAAAAGCAAGCATATATATCGAGTGTTGCTTTAATGACTTTTCTAGCTATTGTTGTTGCCTTACTTTTAACGTAGCCCCTTATTGTTACTTGGTTTGTTTTCGTTTTTTCTTTTGTCATTGCTATAGTTTGCTTTATAACAATTTACTATTGCAGCATACAATCATAAATATTTTACGAAGTGCAACAACAACAAACTTACCAAAAACAGTAACCTGCTCGTTGTTACTGCAAATTACAAAGTAGTGGCAGAAATTTGCAAGGAGAATAATAACTTCTAGAAGGATCACAACCTTTCAAAAAAGGCGAAAGCAATCTTGAAGTTTTGTTCAAGTTAAAGTTTTTTTACGAAATAGGTCGACAGAGAATCTAGAATATGATAATATTGTTTTTTAAGTTTTACTTTGGTAAGACAACTGTCATACTCAAAATTTAAGTTAGGTTAGTTCAGATAGAGTTCGAAAATAACTAAATAAAAAATGGTATTCTTCAATATAATTATAGAAGGACAAAAACAAATGTAATAGTTGAATATTTGGTCTTCCCTAATTATGATTAATATATTAATTAACATTTATTTTTATTTTTATAACAATAAGTGACTTATTTCTTGTCATCTCAGTTGTCGGTCACAACTTTGTAGACAATTTCAGCTACTTTGGAATCAGACTTGAAGTCATATTGAGCGGAGGGCTTGACGATTGCAAAATTTGTTGAGTTGGCTAAAGAAATTTTCAAGACATAAGACAATGGTTAATGAAATGGAATTTTGAACTGTATGAGTTATATGACGACATTGAAATAATTAAACAAATAAAGAGACAGTGGCAATGTTTTCTAGCTCATGTCGGCCGGACACCTTAAACTATTCTAGCGTTGCAAGTATACGTTTTACTACCCGCTGCTGGAAGAAAGAAAGAGGAAGACATCAATTCCGTTGGAAAGATCAGGTAAATTGAATAATTTAATTGAAAAACTAATTCTAATTTTTTTTATGTATCTGAGTATTCAACACTGAGCTACAGCTAAATAAAGCAAACTAAATACAAAAAAAAAAAATTCATAGAAAATGCAATTTATCTCACTAATCCTACAATAATTAAATAATTTTTTCATCACTTTTAACTTTTGTGTCACTGATATGTTTTTCCTTGCATTTATTCTCACTGTAAATGAGCGCGTGATTGAAGAACTAAATCTACAAGTTCTTTTCAATAAAAAACGTCGCTGCAGATACACACAACTATCGCACGTAATTACTGAAACTTTGGTCATACTGTGTCAAATTTTTAATAGGAAAAAGGCTTACGGAATACTACTCAGAATATATTATATTCGTTTTTTTTTTTTAATTTACGCTTGATAACCGCGACATGATGTTTTTGCAACAAATGGTTTATAATAAACCGCCTTCGAACTGCTGAGTAATTTGTATGGTGGGTTCTATTTCATATCAGAAATACACACATATCAATACTATATCGAGTACCGAATCCAGGTGTTAATATGTTTTTGGCACTTTATAAATATATGTACGTATATATGCGCATGTGCATACGTATCACAGTAGCCTCAGCAAATGTTCTAGAATTTTTTTATTGCATAATTTCTTTGTTTTTCACGATTCTTAACTTTCTTTTTACAATTTTTTCTACATTTGAATTTTTCATTCCCACCCGCCTAGAGCGGCTTCCATTTTTGCTTCTCACTAGCACTCAGTAGCGCATTGCTTTATTATAATTTCATTGGGAGCCAACTTCCGCGCCAGCTGTAGTCCTTTGTGCATAATCCTTGTCACGCTTGCAAGTGCACGCTTTCGTTGTAGGTCGTTTTTGTGTTATCTGCGCCATCTTATTCATCTTCTATTCTTTGCTCTCATTATTCTTTTCTAATTAAAACTGCATAATCACGTAACAAATGAAATGTAATGAAATCACAGTCACTTGATGTCACTTGACTTTGTACGCACACTCTTCGCTCTCTCTTGCTATGTAAGTAACGCCTCCGCTCATCCTTTCAAACGCCCAAAGCGCTGCTGACGTCCACAACGTCATTGTCTCCAAATATTTTTGTGCGCCTCGATTTTTTCTCTTTTCTCATACTACACGTCCTGCTGCTCGCCGCTCTTCATTGCTACTTTGCTTCTAGTTAACTTTATCGCAGACTTGAAGGCGTCTGCTTGACAGCCATGCCCCATGTAGTCAAAGGCGAGCAATAGCAAGGCAAGTCAGTCAGCCTTAAATTATGCAAAAACTTTCAACAACTCGTTCGAAAGCAAAACAAACGACAGCAAAGTTTATTATGTATTTTTTACGCTTTTTTGTTTATTTAAAAGATAGACAGATAGATTTAATTAAATTGTTTAAGTGCCTGAAAGAATAGTTATTGAACAGTGCAGGGGAAACGGTTAAGAGATGAGATGAAATGAAGATGATTTGTTGAGCTTAATATGTTTACTTGCATTTATTTAAAAGACAAACACTATGCGATGACTTAAATTAACTGAGTTTGAAATATTTTTAAATCCATAAATGTTGCTTTAAGAATTATATTTTGAGCATAAGGTTAAGTGTGTCTACTAGAAGATTAAGTTCAGGAAAGATTTTTGGGCCCCTCTTACAGCTTTTTAACACAGTCAAGTATTGCATTTTGACCATTACTTGCATGTAATAGTGCACGCTTGCTTTAACATTTCCTTTTCTATTTAAGTGCCGGGTTAAACTATTTTAAGCAACGGAACTTACTTGAAGTGCCTATTGAATCATTTGAATATGTACTCAGTGCTCTTAATGCCGCTCAAAGTGGTAATTTGGTAAGATGATTGGGCCTAGCTCTTAAGAATGTGTATATAAGATGAAAAAATGATTTTTTTTTGTATTGGAATTTTTTTTCGATTTTTTACTGACATTTTCTACTCGCTCTTATACTTATTTGAAGTAGAAAAATAATATACAACTGGCAAATGGCAATTCAACACTCGGCCATTGTGGCTGCGAATAAGATTCATAAAGTCCACAAACTGACTATGTGTATATGTATGTACGAGTAGAGTAATTTCGACTGCATGACGCACGTTTATTGGCTAAAGCACACTATAAATCAATCAAATAAAATTACTTTCTAATTTCTTTTGGTGCGAGACGCCGCATATCCTCCCACCAATTCATACGTTACTATTGCATACACATTCAGACTCAGATAATAATCCCAGCGTACTCAAAAGTTCATCCTTATCCACATTCCAATGTTATTTATATTTCAAGTCAAGTACCAGTTGTTTGAAATTAAATTTTCTAATCACACATACACTTACGCAAGTGTTCAAGGCGAAAATAATGTCCTGCTGCCCATTTTTGTGTAGTAACGATTCTATACACTCTCTCACATGCCGCGGTTTCCCTCCGCCTTAACTCATCTTTTGCATAACATATTTGTTTTGGTTACCGCGGATTCTCCGCACTACCAAAAGTAACGAATATGTATTTTTCTCAATTTATTGTTTTCGCATTTTCTTTTTATTATTCTTCTACTTTTTATATATTGGTTCAGCAATTACATATACTGGTATAGTTACTTTTTTCCGTTGGAATTTTTATTGATGCTTCGGCAATTGCCAATTTTATTAACACATAAATTAGCACAAAAGCAAAAATGGAAATTCCTATGCCATTTGACTGTCGACACAAGCAGCCAAATAAAATGAATGAATTTTGATTGTTTGGGTGGTTTGTGAGTTGGAGCTGCTTGTTGAGGTTAGTGGAAACGGAAAACGATTATGGAAAGTTGAAATAAAATTTGCATAAATATAGGAAAAAGAATCAACGGAAATCAAAATGAAATTTGTTTATTTACAAAAGCGATTAAATTGGAATACAGAGACTGCTGAATAAATAATGGCGATATTGGGTTTTGTCTAAAGCATTGCAAGGACTGCCCTTAATGAAAATTTATATTATTAAATAAAGTACTTTTACTAAATTAAAACTATTACTTTATTTGTAATTTATATGAATATTGAAAATCGTATTTAAACTGAATTTTCACAAAGAGATACCAAACTAGCCGTGACCTGATGACGATTGAAATCCTGGACAAACTTCTAAAAAAGTTTTTTCTCAAAGTGGTCACCCCTTGTTGGAAATATCAACCCTATTGAGTGCAATTCTGGTATGGTACATATTAATCCACCAGACGTTCGGAGAAGACTTACCACACAACAAACCAGCTCAATCAAAAATCGCGTTTGTAGAAAATGATATATGTGATAGCGATACAGTAGAGACACTCAGCAAGAGAGCAATTAAAAGCATCAGAGATTAACACACTCAGCGGTTTTTGAATAGACAAGCGAATGGCCAGAGTATTAATTATTAAACCAACCACCTTCAAGTGAAAAAGTTAATTCTAAGTTTGTTAACTACTAGCAATACCCGGCCACACGTTTTTACGGTTCTTTTCCATTTTATTGAATTTAGAGATTATAATTGGCATTGTAAAGAATGATGTAGCTAGTCCAAAATATTCAATCTTATTATTATTATTGACCTATCCACATATTTGTATTATTGTGCTTACAATATTTGGTTTTTGCATATCGCAGCGGCTAAGTTATTATTAGAGTTAGTCAGAGATTAATCGCCACCCAAAGTCTTCCACGAATATATAAATACGAATGCCTCAAGGTAAGCGAAACTTCACCACTTTAGTCTACACTTTTCATACGATAAGATCGACTAAAGATAGTTTGCAACCATATGGATGTAACCGAATCGTAAAACAAAAAAAGACCGCAGCGATATAGGAATGATCCATATTTTTATCCAAATCATGCCTATTTTCTTCGATTCGTTTCCCGGATAAAAAGAATTGTGTATGTTAAATTAGATAATAACAGATCCACTTCATAGGAGAAATAGTTGCCGCTGTATTTAATTTAGGCAAATTTAAGTAAATCTAGTCATAAATAATATTTTATGAAATATATCTGTTCCAGGTAATAAGTTCAGGTCTATTGAACAATATATCAGTTTTTTTTTTGTATGGTCCTTATCTCAGTTCACCAATTTACAAGTAAATTAAGAAGCAAATAAGACTTTCTCAAAATCGTTCTCTCGTCCACTTTCCCGATAAAAGGTAATTTTTTTCATAAATGTTAGAAAAAATTAACCAAATCATCTCAAGCGCTTTCATTTAATGAATTATATATATTTAAACGAATTTCATTTTTTTGATAGGTGGCACTCTTTCTAAAAAAGCCAAAGTACACAGGTATACTTTCCGGACTTCAATGAAGCCATCCTGAGTGGTTTCGGATTATGTGAGGTACAATAATTCTTATATGGATAACATATATAATTTAAAAACTTTTATGTAGTGTATAATAAACAATAAAGTGAATTAAAAAAAAAAGTTTTTTTATTTAATTATACTAAAATATGCGGATTAGATGCGCAGAGTTTATAAGCCTCTCTGTCCTTACATGATTCGGTCTTTGGCAGCCAACGAGTAAAAGACCATAAACTACTCTGTAAGTGCCTATCAAATAATCTGTATACTAATCATTACACAATAATCGTCTTTACAAAGCCTATCATATGTTCACTCCGGCTTGTTATTTTTATTTTAAAAATTAATAATAGGGATAATACCAATTTACAACGATATGATACTTAAAGCTTTGGGTCTCAGGGTAAACGTTGCTTCTATAAAACTCTGATGTGAAAATCGCCTACTAGATCACCCCTTTTTATGTCAACCCATTTCAGCATGCTTCTTCAAATTTTGGAATGACTAAATGCGTTTGTTACTGACTGAGGAATTACAAGGAAATTTTTTGTTTATTTTTAATCAACCATTGGTTTTAGTTACTAAATTTCCATCTACATAGAAACGCTCACAATAAGTAGTAAAATCTTATGACTAAACTCAAAAGTAAAGCTCATTAGCAGGAATATGTTGCTGGCTCAATGATGCTCTTTAGAAGACTGAATGTTCGTCTCCTCTCTTCAGGCGGGTTTGACTTATTGCGGATGCCAAGGTGTTAGGCAAAGGGCTCGGATAATTACGAAGTTCTGTTAAGTATTTTTGTGATCTCTATGTGTCGCCTGTTATTGTTCTAGAAGTTTAAGATTGAAATCTTTGTATTATATCTATATTAATCGCGCAGCTCTGCCCCATAACTGGATTCCATACATCCACACCAGTTTTATTGTTGCATTATATAAGTCCAGTCATCTTCTTTAAAATCTAATGCCAACTGGCAGATTTGCGCTTAAGCTATAGATTTTAAGCGGAAATAGGACGGCTCAAGGTTAAGCCTAAGTGAATACCGATATATATAATTTCGTTAGCTTGTGGAATAGATACCCTGTTGAGCTTCACAGTAGGTCACGTTATTAGATTTAATGTAAAAATGTGTATGCACTTATTTTCATTGACTTTTAAGCGCCATTTTTATAACCATTCTTCAATTAGTTAAAGGTGTTGTTTTAACACTTTTGTGGTTGTGATTGGGTATATGTGCCGATTTATTTTAGTAGTAAGACGTGATTAGTTTGTGTAGCCGCATTTTCTGTTCTGGTGTTGCTATAGTTACTGCTATTACTTGTAAACTTGTTAAATACAAATAAATCGTTATCAATGCCTGTTTGACTCTCTATTTCGGATTTGGCTTGGTCGTGACTGCTAACATATTTTTTATATTTCAGGAAATTTGCTTGGGTCTGTAGACCAGTGAAATATTTGTCTTGGGGAGATAAAATCGAAATTATTTTTTCATTCATTTTAATGAAGGAAATTATTTTCTTGCCTTAAAACTTTTGCTTGCTCGACTATGGTAACTTGAATACTGTAATTTACTCACATATATTTACATCATTTACACATTTATAAATGCATTTATAATAGCCTTCAACAACATGTACTGAATGACTTTCATGATTTAAATAATTGTTGCCATTTTTAGTCTACCATGAGCAGCACCTAAAAAACTTTTGCACCAACATCTTTATATACGAGAGTCTCCATACACCCATTTAAATCTCCTAAAAAACATACATACAGGCATATTCCCCAATAAACCGCATACATATTTTAGTGGAATGCTTTGGATGAGTTAAAACTTTTAAGTGGCACGTTCACAGCAGCGACTGAATTGCAAATTGGGCTACTATCAGCAAGTGTTATTTTTGTAGTAATTTCTTTGTTATTTTGCCTACCCATTGTTGAAAATTGAGCAGATACACCATCAACCGACTCACTGAACAACTCACTCATTGACTGACGTTCTTCCAACTGTCGGTGTCGTCCGTTGATTGTCGGCTGTTGCTGTAGCCGCTGGCAGCCATGAAGTATTGTGGTAATTGAGTGCATTTAATGGCAGAATAATTGAAATGACTCGGTTTGTTGTCCTTAGTAATTTTTGTTTCTTTCTATAAATACGAGTATACAGGAATATAAATATATGTCTATACACCAATTTTTATACCCAACTGTTTCGTATGCATTGGGTAAAATAATTTTGTCCTGCTAACGGTTTTGAGTAGCGACTTATACTCATATACGAACAATTATTTAACGCACATCATACTTTGACGTAAAGGATGACCATCCGACGTCAATGCGTCAAAGAAATAACTTGTTTGTGGTGAAGCCTAACTACGACACAAACAAAAGGGCGAAAGCGATACGAGGATTTTTCTTTTATACAAACGATACAGCTACCAGTTATATTCGAGCTTACCCCTCCCTTATTTGTTTGTAGCGTTTTTGCAGTTTTTCTTATTTGACATGCATTGTTGCATTTTTTTAGTAGTTGCTCTTTTTTTTTTAAACATCAACAAACGTTGTTCTTTTGCATACGGAAATTTAATTAAAACTTTATATTGAGTATTGAGTAAAAGTACACAAATTTAAATCAGGACTTAAAGAAGTATAAAATAAAGTTTTGAAGTTACTCATAGTTAGGCGTAAAATTTTTTACATATATTCATATTTACTCCAGATAATGGGCGTTCTACACAAACATTTAATTCTAAAATGCAAAATAATTTTATATGTTCAAGGTATAAGAAGACGTCACTTCGTTCTTTCTCTTTATTTGATTTAAGTTATTTATTTTTTATTTTTATTTTTCTTTAATTTTATTGCAATATTCGCTTCGTAGTTTTACTTGCTAATTTGACAACGTACGCTATTAATTGTTTCACGTTTTTCACTGAACTAGCAGAGCAACTGTCGGAAGTATACGCTTTATGAAGAAACTTTTCCGTAAAGCAATTTGAAATTGATAGGAAAACATTTGAACTGCCATAAGCGCAGAAAGCTATCGACGTGGAAGACTAAATATAAATCCATATTTATGTTCGTTTGTGTGGACGTGAGACATAGACCGAGTTGAGTGTGAAAGAAAAAATGTCTTATTATTAATCGTTTCTGGGGAATATAGAAAACAGTGCCGCTGAAGCGTTAGTAATCACAATTAAATGGATTGTGAATCAGCGGAGCCTGATAAAATTATTCCCTTCCAGAAAGGTATTTATAATATTTTTTAATTTAATATTGGAATCAGAAATCTCTAAAATCTCTTTATTTTTTTCAAACAATTTTTTATACCCTATTTTGCCTTAATATTAATTTATATATTTTAATTTGTTATAAATATGTCCTTCATGTCTTGCATGCGTAATAAATACTTACGCACAATCACCATAAAGACAGAAATCAGCCGATTAGCATATTTCAAATGTTTACATTTGTTATTTCCCAACACAAAAGTTAAAAAAGTAAACACACATATAACTCAAAAACTAAATTAAAAGTTAATGTGTGTGTTAATTAATTTTTAAATTCACTTTTACCACATATACATAGATAGTAATCTAAATCGCTCTGAAGAATTATACCAACAAGAGTATGTTTTATTGTTGCATGGAGTATTAGGGAATGTTTTTGCTTTAGTAAATTTTTAATTTTAATATATATTTTTTGCAAATAATAACATTAATTTAAAAAAATATATATAACTTAGGCATCAGCACATATTTTAACTGCAGTATTCTCTGGTAAAGCTTCTAAAAGTACATCCTATAATTGCTTTTTTAATCCATTTTAATGCGACAATTCTTGCGAAACGAAGTACACATGCTAAGAATGAAAACAACAAATGTTTATTTTGCTATAAATTGGTAATCAAAAATATTTTTTTGTTTAATATTGTAGCGTTACGTTACTTTATAGCTTAAACTATATATTAAGCTGAAAACTCTTGTACATTTCAAACCTTACCTCATTAATCACAATTAGAGCTAATGTTTATACATACCCGCAAACAACCTAACAACGCATCATAATATACACTCGAACATATCTGCTAATCAATTAATAATGTGTAAATTAATTAATGCATTTACTTCATGAATATTTTCAAAATTCCCAAGCGAGTTTTCTTCCCATCTACTTACTTTTCGCTATGTGGAGCTATTGTTGCAATTTTGTTAGGGGTTTAAACTTTTATTTAGTTAACGATAAGGTTTTAAAACCTTTTAAAATTTATTAATATGTTTGTCTGAATAAATTTGAAAAAGAACAAAAATTAAATAGTATAATTAATATTGATAACATGTGAAAGAAGTTCACAACCTCAAATAAATTATTGAACTGCATAAACAAATATTGCTGTATAGCGATTAAAACTCAAATGGAAGATTTAGAGAAATGGGAACAAATAAATAAAAAAAGCAAAATAGAAATGAATATATTTTCTTAAGAGAATTTTTTTTATTATGGAAACTATGTGTGGATTTTCACAATCGGTGTACGTACCCTTGTGCCAATGAAAGGTAATTTCCTGGTGGTAAACTTTGGAAATAATATTGCTTCTGATGATGTTTTGGTAATATTCTTCTATTCCAAAACTTAGTTATTGGCATGAAAATTTAAAATAGCGTTTTCTTGATATTGCATATTTATAGCCACATTATTATCGAGTTAAACACAAATCACAGCCAGACAAATCTATGATGCTTTCAGTTTTGTTGTTTTTGTGAATCATTGTGTATTATCGATAAATATTTATATAACCACAAAAGCTTCGTTACGTTATCTTCGAGTAATTTTCATCTTCTATGGGGTTTTAATTTTCCTTCACTGTTTTATAATAGTTGAGTCATAATTTGCAACTACATTTTTCAACCCAATACAAAAATTACAAAAATGTATGCCTTATTTTTCGAAAATAAATTGAAATACATTGTGTTAGTATTATGGTAACTCATAACCAATATTTTACTCTTGCGAAGTAAAAAAAAATACCGTAATTAAGAATTGTAGTTTTGCTTCTTGTCAAGGGATTACAAAAATTCATAAGTAGTTCAGAGGTTGGCTTCTTGGAAAAAGACCAATATACACACCACAAATTAGAAGAGAAGCTCGCCTGATAATTACTTAAGTAATATAAAAGCGCTAATTATATTTATATATAAGCAAAATATCACTTTTAAACAGAAAGTCACACATTTATACATCTACATCTGCACTGTTTTCTAGAAGAATCTTTTTAGTAATCTAGTGACTAGTCAATGGTCAAATTCCTTTCTATTTTCATTTCCGTACAAGGAAAATAAAATTTTTTTAAATTTATTCACTCCAAATCAAGGTATCATTGAATAGCTGGTTCATAGAGCATATTTTTTTTTTGCATATTTCTGTAATAAAACCGGTAATACGGGAAAGAACTCAGCATCAAAAAACTTGAATATACAACTCCAATCGGGGAATTGGCGCCAATTGAGTGAAGCTAATAAAACCGCTATAAGCGCAAGAAAGAACAATTAATCTTAGTTACACACGTCGTCATATGTACATATTGTGACGAAAATCCCATACCAAGGACAAACAAAACTATTGACAATATAAATACAATTTCCCGGAAGGACAGAAAATAAAGAAGCGGCTGTATAATGCAAATAACCCATACCAAGGGCAAACAAAAGGGTAGACAGATTAAAGGAAATTCCACGTCGTTAAGGATGAACGGAGTAGCTGCAGCTACCGCAGGCAAACGAACAATCGGCCTATCCTTAAGCGCGTGCACAGAATGTTTGGGTCATCTACAGTTATAAAAAGAGCGGCAGCCGCTATCACAGAAGAGACGAGTATACAACTTAGTGGAGTTAACACTGCTGTGAGCTGTGTGTGTTTGAGAAATGGATAAGCTGAGTGAAGCAGATAATAATTGTGTATAAATAATTGTAAAATAAGCCGTTGGCTAAAGACAAAATTGTAGAAATAAATTCCTGACAGTCACAAAAAAGCCGAACAAATAAATCTTGGGAGTTTGTTTAGTAATCCAGTGATCGGACTCGAACAAAAAGTAGAATAATCGAGGTGAATTTAGCAAGTTCGTTACAATATGCAATATATGGGCAGTTCCATTAATTTTCGACAAAAGTGTGTGCACTTAGTCAGCGATTTTGGTATTTCTTTCTTAGTAGAAACTACGACTAAAATCTTAAAAAATTGTTTTTCTAATTGCGGCCGCCCTTTGGCAGGAAATGCCTTCCGAGTGTATTTGTGAAATGTAAGTAGATCCCTTAATTTTAATGAAAAAAAAACAGAAAGATCCACACAAATTTTAGGAAGAGCCTGGTCAAAAATCGATTCAATGGATATAAGCCCAAATTATATGTACCTAAAATTTGCCTGATTGTTCCACTTTGGTAAAGTTATATCCATCAATATAGGCAAATTTATTGTTCCAATACTATGTTAAGTACAAAGATACAATTGAAAGTAATAAACTATTATAGAAAACTTTAAAGAATATTATCTTATAAAGGCCTATTTTAAATTACAGGACACATAAAATATTCGATTACTATATTAATGAAGACAACAAGAAATATTACAAATGAAAAATGAATAACTATTCTCGTGAAATATTTTTTATGTTATTCATTATTTATTATTAAATTATTATTATTAATTTACACTTTACCAAGTTCAAAGCAATTTTGGCAGTATTAACAAATTCATAACGAATACGGACACGAATCTCTTGATTAAATTCGAAGGCATATAACCATCTATAAGTTAAGATAAATTTAACCAAAATAAAGGGTGTTTTTTATAGAGGTATAGAACTTTAAGTTGGCTTTACTTTTCAAGATGGCGACCGATTTAACAGCTTTCAAGTGATTTATTCTCAGTTTGGTTTGGCAATTCATCATGAATAGACTCACGCCTGAGCAACGCTTGCAAATAGTGCAATTTTATTTCGAAAATTATGGTTCTGTGCGGAAAACGTATCGCGCACTACGTCCATTTTAGCGATTTTTAGCGATGAAGCGCACTTCTGGTTGAATGACTACGTCAACAAACAAAACTGCCGCATTTGGAGTGAAGGTAATCCTCAAGTGTATGTTGAAACACCGTTACATCCAGAAAAACTGACTGTTTGGTGCGCTTTATGGGCTGGTGGAATCATTGGTCCGTATCATTGGACGTAGTGCGCGACACGTTTTCCGCACAGAACCATTATTTTCGAAATAAAATTGCACTATTTGCAAGCGTTGTTCAGGCGTGGGTCTATTCATGATGAATTGCCAAACCAAACTGAGAATAAATTACTTCACAGCTGTTAAATCGGTCGCCATCTTGAAAAGTAATGCCAACTTAAAGTTCTATACCTCTATAAAAAACACCCTATAGTTCTTTAGTAGAAAGCGACCAAATAAGCCCGAAATAAGTTTAAGGGGAATATATAATTTTTATTGAAAGTAGGGATCCTAATGAGAGGAGTGCCATATAGCAAGGAGGCAAATTTTCTGTCCAATTTGGCAAATTTTGAAGATCGTTTTCCTTTTAGCTTTACTTTCAATGAAAACACTGTATTAAAATTGCTGACCTAAGTATTGTCACTTTCTTTTTCGTTAAATAATGGATGTACCCCATAGATAAGCAAAAGCATAGAACAGTCAAAAATTGCCAATGGGGAGTCTGTTACCGCATTTTAAAATGCAACAAAAGCCAATAAAATCCACCAGAAAATGATGGCGAACATGAGCACATGGTTTATGCATGTGTTGTATTTTCATATGTATTGGAAGATCACGCCTAATAGTGTACAATTGAAATATTCAATTTTGTAAGCACGCCCTCGATTTGGAGAAAAAATTTTGTCCAGTAGGGTACATTTATTACCCTACAATGGCAAAACACACACAAGCAGTTGCTTATATTCCAATGATTGCATAAACTTTATTATTGCCGTTTAGCGTGAAATTCACCAACCACACTCATCCTTTACGGCAATAATTCATTTATTTGTGTATATCTTGTATATGTTTAAAAACTTGCAACTTGTAGTTATATTTTGACTAAATTTTATATTGCTTTCCGACGTTTATCTCTTGTCACAAACTAAGTCTGTTTTGTATGGGATAATATGACTCTTAAATTATCAAGGAAACTGACTACTGAAGCTATAAATAATTCAGCCAACTATCTTTTTCAGGTTATGGCAATTCTTTCAACTTTCAATACAATACCTCTTTCACGACGCAGTTTACAAGTTATTTACAAACGAATTTTTTAATTAATAATACTACAGTAGCGGTTTAAATAAGATTTATAGTGAGCGTCTTGATGTTTTGTGAACCAACGGCAGCGCAGTTTATTCTAAGGCGCCTTTGAATGGTTGATGAATTTTTATTAGAAGCTTTTTGTTTAAGGTCAGATATACAGCCAGAAGGGTGAAATTTCTACTTGAGGAACAACCGGAAACAGAAAAATTAATTTTTTAAATCAATTAATATATACAGAGCAAGGCGATTTCTTTTCTGAAAATTGATTACATGATACATGAAAAATTATTAATATATAAAAATAATTTTCAGCAAAACTGAAGGAATTGCAAATTGGGAACCTTTACTGGAACTATTATTTGCTTAGTTATATTCTAATGTTAACATACAAATTTATCGATTTTCATAACCTACCCTATTAAGCAATGTCCAGTAAAGCTTTAGATCCTTTCGAGTATACTCTAAGCTCGTTTATAACATAAGAGAACTGCCGCAGCACAATTTTATAGTTTGTTATGATAGAGCTTATAACCTTTATTTTTAAACTGATGCATTATTGTACAATGTACTCTGTACTGACAATATAAAGTTTTTTAAATTTTTTCCAGGTATATGAATATTTACTTCTAGATATCCTAACTAATTATTTTTCTTATCATTTAACAACATTTTAAGATTACATTGTAATTCATTTTGGATAATGTTATTTAGGGATTATTTCAGTTTCCATCATAATTATTTTTGTTATCCTTAATTATTTTTTAGGCCGGTACTATTAGTTTTTGTTTTAATGCAGATTCCCCGTAAAAAGGACAGACGAAAAAGCGGTAGCAACTACTACAGGTAGACGAGTTAGTGCTGAACGGAATGTTTGGACTGTCGTTGAGGATAAACGGAGCGGCTGCAGCTACCGTAGGCAAACGAATAATCAGCCGATTCTTGAGCGCATGCACAGAATGTTTGCTATCACAGGAGAGACGAGTAGAAAACGCAGAGGCGTTAAGAAATAAACGTTGAGTAAATTCCTGACGATTCATAGGCCAAACGAACAAATATTATTATTTAGCAATCTAGTGATCGGACTCAAAGGATTTGGAAATCATCGAGGGTAGCTACAAAAAAACGTTATTTATTATATATATTTGAATTAAACTAAGCAAATGAATTTTTCCTTATCAGAATAAAAGAAAAATAAAATGAAATTAAATTAATTATTTATACAGGGTTATCCATTTAGCATTTTCCAAAATAAACGTCAATAAAATGCATTTAAATTAATTTTTTCATGAAAACCTTTCATGACATTTTATGTGAAACACTGCATCATTCAAATGACTGCCTGAATATTTGCAAACTTCGATCCCTTTGAGGTAATTTTCGACCATCCTTTCGCATATATTAAGCGGTATCTCAGCCATAACATGACGAATATTGGTATTCAAGTGCCCAAGAGTTAAAGATTGGTCCACATAAAAACGGTATTTCGCGTAGCTCTACAAAAATCCAACGGTGTCAAATCGCACGACCTCGGTGGTCAATTGACATCGCTTAGACGAATGATTACGCGGCCGGGAAATTTCTCTCACAATAAAGTCACATTCCATCCATCTTGTTGGAACCACATATTATCCATATCGTGTTCTTCGATTGTAGGTCAAAAAAGTCGGTTATCATACGAACATAACGCTCCGAATCGACAGTGGCAGACTCACCATTATCGTTTTCAAAAAAGTAAGGTCCAATAACACCGTCGGAACAAAAAACGCACCAGAAAGTACGTTGTTTTGAGTGTAATGGCCTCTCTTCAGTTGCTTGAGGATTCTCAAAGCCCCAAATGCGACAATTTCGCTCATTTACGTATCCACCGAGTGACAAATATGCCTCGCCTCTGAAGAAAATTTTGTTGGAAAAATTGCGGTCTACGGCTTTTTGTTCAAGTACCAAATCGACGTACCTACGGCGTAGTAAGTGATGAGATAGCTTCAGTTGTTGTATAAGCTGGATGCAGGTGTAAGTCCACGTGCCAAATACCGCATTGTACCGTAAGAAAATCCCACTGTTGAGAACGTCGAGAAATAGCCACATTCGGGTCTTCGGCTACACTTTCATTTTCAGCAGCGATATTGAGATGGAACGAGCAAGCGAAACAGCCTTACAATATCTGTAACCAATTCAGTATTTTCAAATTTCTTTAAAATTTTAACAATTGCCTAAGTTTTTTGACGATGATGTGCATCATAATCTTCTAAAGCACGAAACGTGGCCACGTTTGAATCACCATTCTCGTAGTAGGTGTTCAACAATATTAAGCCGTTCTGCGGCTGTTAAATGATCCATTCATAAATATCTTACTCTCAATTGAAACGAGACATGCTTGATTTGACAAATGTCAAAATACAGTTCTGCACTTCCAAAACCACGAAATGGATAACCATATACATATGTATGAAGTTCCCGTATTTGGTTGGCGTTTAGATTGGAAGATATAAATTATGAAATTTGATGACGAAAATTAAAAATTCGATTAGAAGTAAAATTTGAAAATTTTTCTCTAACAGTCAGAAGTTTCAGATGGATGTTGTGTAAGATGTCTGGTTGAGCTACTGCACTAGGAACCACATCCGTTCTAGCTATGACGAGCAACATCGATATATATTTTTAAAATGCTTTGCGGGAGGCGATACGTTTTCAGTTTAAAGACAATGGATTATTTTATAATTTTGTATATTTATCGAAAAGATGTTTAAACTGATAACGCACGAATTCTCGATGGTATTCGATTCTGGAGATGGGGCCATAAGTAGAAGTTCACACAAAAGAAAGCTTTTAACTGTCACTAGGGAATGCCCAAAAACGATTATTTTACATATGGTTCAAGCCGATCGTGACTTACGATCGAAGCCCAAGTATCCTTTGGGTAACCAACAAACATTCGTTTGGGACCCACCACATAAAAAATCTACCCCAATGAAAAATCATACGAATAATATCGTGATTTAAGTGCATGCACGGCCCCTTAATTGGGAAGGTCTCCTGAACCCCCAATTGTAGATAATGGAATAAACATTCCAATACCCGACTATGACGAAGTACGAATAGCGATTTCCCGCTTTAAAATTAACAGAGCACGACAAGGAGCTGGCTCCACACTGCTACGAGTGCATTTCATATTTCTGCTAAACTGATATGACTATGCAAACAAAATCTGGAAGGCATTTTTCGAGCCATTCAATACTAAATTATTTCTTCAAGATGGTATATAAGATAAGATAGATATAAGCTACTCATTATTGAAAGTAAATTCCCCTCTCGTCGAACCAAAAGCAAAGTCTACAAGTCGCTCATCATTATTGTCCTGATACGTATATTGTGAAGTAGCTTGGACGACGTTGATATACGATGAGTGAGGCTTTGGGAGTTTTCGAGTGAAAATTTTTGCGCTCCTTATGGTTATTTAAGTATCAGATACGGCGAAAAACGCAGACGATATAATGATGATCCGTACCAGTTATACGATGACATTGACATGGTAGCGAATATAAATACGATGGATAGGTCATGTCGTTCCAATGGTTGAAAACGCTCCATCTTCGAAAGTATTCGACACAGTACCCACTGGTGTAAACAGAGGAAAAGTCAAACATCCACTCCGTTAGAAAGATTCAATTGCCGCCAAACAGTGAAGAACGAATGGCGCGCTTTATTGATTTGGCTATAATCACGTAAACGCTGCCTACGAAAGGAGAAGAAGCTAGTTTTCTTGCGCGCTCCAAAAAGCATAGAGTAATTGGTTATAATAAAGGTTTGTAAAAAATATCGTAATGAGATTTTGTTATATTAAGAACAAATTTTACTGAAAAATTAGTTAACTGGAATAATAGTAAAGGTTTATTTTGTTGATGAATATTGGAACGAGTTCCCGTCGTCCCTTGTCAAATTTGGTTTGGAGACAAGCCGGTTTCGGCGTTCTGCCATCTTCAGTGTCGTGAATCGTTTATTTAGTTATTGAATACTGTATAATATAACTTATCTATCAATGAAGCTAATCGATTTAATTCTTATTCGTTCAATTAAAAAAATAGGTTGTTAATAGAATTTTGGTCCACCCTAATACAGATAGGTATTTATATTCCTGGCAATCGTTTCGCTATGGACTTTTGTTGATTTCGGCGGTCATTTGTGGCTGGGTTTTTTGTTTACTTACAACGTGTGTATGCACGTGTTTACCATTTTTATGCGGTTACGTGAAATCGAGAATTTATGCTATGACCACAATATAATTTTACAACCACAAAGTGTGTTTTAAAAAGGTATACCACCACACAAAGGACAAAACACCAGTCGACAACCAACCAGGAAAAGGGCCCACAGTCTGGCTGATTTGCAAAATATATGTATGCAAAAAGTATACGTATAGATATTGTGTTTTAAGCGATTTCAACTTTATTATATATTCGTGCGAAAGTGTAAAGTACCGATGAAATTTTTAATATGGCACTAACACAGTCTTATTTACCAACATATCTCCAATTTTACATGTTTACAAATTATTTGCCAGTGTTTTTATTGTATGTATTTATGCACTGAAGCGTCAATAGTGCATGCAAGAATAGTTTATTTTCAAATTAAAAGCGAAAATTAGCTAGAAAGATTCCAAATCAAGTATTTATGATTATTTGCATTTAAATTCAGTTAAGCCCATAAAGCTTTGCTACTTATAGATGCAAATTATTACAAATGTTTTTACTATGCGGTTTTGTTATACTTAAATTCGATACCAAATAAAATTAATAGCTTTGGCCTGCAGCTTTTATGTAAAATTAAATCGTCAGTGAGTTCTGATTATTAATTTTATTTGAATTTTGCACTCAGTGAAAAATAATAAATATTTAATGCAAGTTAGTACAAAGCTAAAACACATTGATTATTACAGATTTAACATGAATTTCATTTAAATATTTAAATTAACCTTCTATTTGTAAATATGTTGTTTGATATAGTAAATAATTGGTTATGGAACAAATTAATAATAATAAGAAAAGATATCAATTAAGTCACTCATTTATTGCAATAGTCCAGAATAAAACAAACTTTGAAGACACTGACTTGTTACTTTGCTTTAATGCATTCAATATATTTATCTACGATATCAACAGGACACTCAGTAGTGATTGAACATATCAAACGAAGGTCTTCTTTTAAGTAATATTGTTTTAACGATTGAGCAGAT
The DNA here is from genome assembly GCA_030068015.2 of Neoceratitis asiatica. Taxonomy (NCBI): domain Eukaryota; kingdom Metazoa; phylum Arthropoda; class Insecta; order Diptera; family Tephritidae; genus Neoceratitis; species Neoceratitis asiatica. The sequence goes on from CM061524.1 coordinate 84,421,453, forward strand.
GTTCGTAATCCTATTACCGCTATCTATATCTTAATAATAAAACTACCCAGAAATATCATAAAAGCAAAAAAACTGATAGCAATAAATTTTCGAGCAAATACTCATAACGAGTATTTTATTGCAATTAATCAGACAAACATCTTTAATAATTCATTTTTTGTGTATCTGTTAATGCTTCAATAAACAAGAGAAGTTTTTATAATGAAGCCAGAACATAAAATTCACACAGGAATTGCTTTTAGTATACCGTTATGCTCTTAGTTAAAGTGTACACAAACCATATGGGAGTGTCAGGCTGAATCGGCATAAATCATGACACGTATACGCCGTGTTGGTACTTTTAGCATGTGAAAGAAATAAACCAATGGTAAATTATATTTATTTTCGTGTATTAGAATTATCCAAATTTTTCGGGAGAAACAAATTTTAATAGGAGTGGTATTTCCAATTTTTACTGTGACTATATTATATTATTATAAAAACTACATGCATTCGTAGTCAAAAATAAATCCCAACATTCTTTAATTTGTTACTCTTGCAGTTAGATTCAAAGCTCTAAGCGTGGTAATTCCTACACTTTAATAGCTGCCGACATCCATGTTCGTAAAAATAATTTATTTATTGTTTATTTGACCTAGTACAAAAGTATGAAAAGAGGTTTTGCCTACATACATGCAAGTGCACTCGGATGTAAAGCTAGAATCGGCCAACATTAGTTAAAACAAAATTCAGATTGTGGCAACCTCGCTCTTCGAATAGCTACTAGTGTGGCCATTTGGTATTAGTTGCAATATTATATTTGATATATTACAAATTTTCCTTTTTCCATCGCCTTTTTTTAAATAATAATAACGTACTCATTACACATTAATATACAGCAATTCAATCAAGAACTCTATCAACTCGTCAATGCTTTGAATCCCCTAACAATTTTCAGCAAATTTTAGAAATCTATGTGACATAGTATAGGTTTACATATGTATGTGCATACGATATATATAAGGAAGTGCGTGAACATATTAATCAAACAATCATAAATAATTCAAATAAAATTTCAACAGCAAGCCACACAGATCTACAATCATAGTCACTTACATACATATTTCCAAAAAAGCACATAATCAAAGACTCTTCAAAGCTACAAAATTCTCCACTCTTTGCAATACAAACAACCATCATCTGTGTAAAATGTCGCCTTGTTAAGCAGGCGAACTTTCCGACACGCAACTCCCCAACATGCCCTGTATGATCACACCAAAAAGCCATCCGCAATCTAATTAGTATTCCGTTGACAGTTTAATCGTGATTAGGTACATGCAGTTGCGAAAGCTGGAGCATTGAAACTGCACCACCAAGTACCAGCCCAACGCCCGAGTGGAATTGTATGCAGAAAATGTTTTATTTTCCCCTTGCTTGACCCCTCCTTTTCACAATCAAAACCAAACTGTTAATCGCTGGTACGATTTAGTATTCTGTCACGCTGCCGCGACTGCACTCAGTGGAGGTCAAAATGTGTTTTATTTTGTTAAAATTTTCTAACCCGCAAAAGGGATAATATAGACGTAGCAGATCAGTGGTTGTGCGTGTAGCCAAAGAGCATATATGCATGTGCTGGGGAAAACTTTTTTCACATTCTCCCATTATTAATCAAATATGAAAAGGCAACGAATCTCAATGTTGACTGGACGGTGTGCAATCAAGAAACGTAGTCGACAGTAGCTATAGCTATAAAAAATATTGCAATGAAAGCAATAATTTGGAATTAGAAAGCAGTAACGAAAGCTCTAGAGAATAGTGGGTGTCATTTCTTTCGAATTGCGACACGAATTAAAAATATTTTTTAATGAGCCAGACACGCAACGTGTTAATTTTGAAATATCATAGACGAACATGGTAAGCTTAGCAAGAATATCGACCCCGGATAACATTGATGATTCATGACTGTTTTTAGTTTACTTCAAAGTCAGACACAACAAATAATTGCTTTCGACTAACCTGGTAAAATGAAATGCAATCAAGCATGGCATGGTAAATTACTTTGAATGGTAAATTTCTAGTTCTGGAAATAAATTTAATTATTGAAACTAATTTCTAGCTGTTCACACTGTTCAATTTTTCTTTACATTGTTTATTTATGTTTCGTTTTTTGTGCTAATCATTTTTCTGAAAAAGTTGAGATAAAAAAAGATAATATAAGTTAGTAATACTTTACTTTAAATTAATATCAAAAATTTTTGAGGTGAGAATTAGAAAAAATTTTATTAAATTAGTTGTACATTCTATATAATTTAATTTTTTCCTTTTTACTATTATTCTAAAATTAATATTACTACTACTACAACATTGGTGTAGGCACCGCAAACGATTAAAGCAGAATCAACAATAACACGTCAGTCGTTTCTTCTTCTCGCTGTTTGGCATCAATAGGAACTACTCATCACAACCCTCCTTCTAGTCCTTCCAACGGAATGGAGGATACTGCATCAAACACTTTCTAAGTTGGAATGATTTCATCCATCCCGACTTGACGACATGACCTAGCCCACCTCACTGTCTTACCGCCTTACAGCTCATCGTTGCATCGACCAATGCGAATAGGGGAGTAAATCTTCCCCAAAATCTTTCTCTCGAAAACTCCTGACACCGACTCATAACATGTTGTCATCGCCCATGCCTCCGAACCTTATAGCAGGGCGGTAATGATGAGGGATTTGTATAGTTTGGTGTTTGTTCGTTGGGAGAGAATTATACTTTTGAATATTCTACTCAATCCAAAGTAGCACCAATTGGTAAGAGTGTTCTGAGTAGGATTTCAGAGCTGGAGTTGTTGGTGCTGGTTCTAAATAGTCGAGTTCAAAGTTATGACTATCAACAGTGGCGTAAGATTGCGAAAGTGCTGACTGTTTGTTTGATGATAGGAGGTATTTCGTATTGTTCTCGTTCACCAAAAAACATTCTCTTTGCTTCATATCAAATGCAGAACTTACGGTACGGTTGTTGTGTCCAATAATATCAATATCATCGTCATATGTCAGTAATTACTGCCCTTATAAATTTTGTGTCTATTAGCTCTGAAGCTGCTATTATTTTTTTCAGTAATATAATCATCTTGTCTAAAGGCTCGTTTAATATCGACCGGCTCAGAGAGGTACTACCAAATTCTGTGTGCGCTTGTTGGATTGTTCAGCGTCAATTTTCATGGCCGTATAAGTTTTGTAAGAATACCAAATTCAGACATAACGGCATAGAGGTAGCTCTTTTTCGTTATGCCGAAGACAGCTTTAAAATCGATAGCCTATGATGGGGCCATGTGCAGAAGTTCACGACACTGAGGAACGTTTTTGACTGCTATTCACATTTAAGTATCCAGATATGATTATTTTATATATGGCTCACGCAGCTCACGACTTCAAATCTTTGACCCAAATATGCTCCGGTTGTAGACGAAGTTCAGAACTTGCACCATAGAAAGCCTGCTGAAATGAAATAAAAAATTAGGCTCTGATGAGATACATCCCGTTTGATGACGTTTTGAGGAACCTGAACCTGAACCTGAAAGACTAAAGGCTGACGTCACCGCCGTCCAAGATGTGCCCTGAGTGGGACAAGAACGGAAGAATGGAAGAAAGTGGCTCCAAATGAAATCTACTACAGCGGTCACAAAACGTAATGCCAATTTTCTGTTGGATTAGTGGTGGGAGAGACACACCATCTGAGCGCTATCCCTTACACCATATCAAAATCGTGCTTGGAGATTCAAACGCTAGACCACAGGCAACAATCCTAAGGAAGATTCGCTTGGATGAAAGCATGCCTTACTTTTGGAAGCCAAGCCTCTTCAATATCGCCTATATACCTTGTTGTGTGAGAGATTAAATCCCACCGACAACGAACTGATTGGACGTTATCAGTATGGCTTTGGACCTGGTAAACCACCATTGAACAGATATTCACAATTCTAAGATTGAATTTGAAAATAATTTGAATGATATATCTAAAAAAAAAGTTGATAAATACTAAAAAAAAATGCGGTTAAGATGGAACATTAAGTGCACGACCGTTTTTTTTTTTTTAAGGAAATGAAGGTTTCTTAAGAATATATCAAACAGTCCTGCCAGGATTTTGCTATCAAAGCTAAAGAATTTGAACCGATTTTCGTGAAATAAATGCAAAAAAAATCTGATGACACTGGCTTAGGTGAGTGTACAGTGCTAAGTTTTTACAGGTCTGCTGCGCTTTTCACAGATGGTTAAAAAGACATGACTCACAACACTTGCATTGTATGCCCCAGGCATTCAGCAACCGATGGAAATGTTGCAAAAATTGTTGCCGTTAAAATTGCTGTACGAGAAGTTGCTGAGGATATAAGTTAGTTCAAGACGGTTATTTTTTTCAGAACTACCTCGAAGGTAGGAATATTTGCTATCGCAAGTGTATTTTATCTAAGGGGGACTTCATTCTTACCTTCCTTTTTATACAACCTTCATATTGCTTGTTAAACGTAGAAGTAAGTAAGTAGTCCTTATTTTCAGTTCACTTCATTTATTAAATTAAGTATTCCAATCGTATAAATATTGTATTGTACTGGTGTAAATTTTTTACATAAAAACAGAGAGTTTGTAGTGGCTATCACTTACCTGGTATAAAGAAAAATATTCCAATAAAAAGCAATGTTCTACAAAAGGTTAACTGCGTTTTTGTATAGGGCGTTGCAAATCGAACGCCGAGAGCATATGGTTTACAAACATTAACTGATGCCATTATAATCTGTTTAAGATCTTTTTCACAAAGATTTTACAATGTCGTTGATAAATTAAGCCTTCATGTGACTAGTTCATATAACAACTCGAATGATGGGCCAATTTTACGTTTAGTGGCCACAAGTAAATAAGATCACGCACCACACTTTAACTGTCATTTTTTTGTACTTCTTCTTTTGATTCTCTTCACTAATTCATTGCACTTTGGATTCAGTAGATATGCTTTTTTCAATTTTCTCTTTAGCAACTTTTATACACTTTCTTTACTGCAAAACAGGCGGAAGATTGGAAAAAAAATTACAAAATTGCTTTGAAACTTTTTCTATTACAACAGTGTTGTGATGGGCTGTCACAGTTTCTTAAAAACTGGTCTCATACCGCATTCATTGCCACCGCACTTGCTGTTTTGCCTGTTTGAGGGACTATTTGTACTTATATTTGCCGGTGCCTACTCATGAACGCACCTCTTATATACTTTCGAACTTTGGCAACGATTTTATTTTCTTTTACAAAAGCATTCAACCAATTTCACTATTTCTTTGAAATTCTATTATGAACAGACTTTGCTGTAAAAAATTTCACTTCACTGCATTGTGTTTATTTCTACCCCACATTCGTGTTGCAGAAGTGGTCGCCCTTACTAAGACGTATTCATTTGTTGCTTTCGAATATCTTTTCAATTTCTGCGTGAGGGTTTTTCGGCGTTTTCGCAATATATTTAAAGTGTTAATCTCGATTTTGGTATTTCTACTTCTTGCTTTCATGAAAATTTTATTTTTTTTTCTCGGTGAGTCCACTTTGTTGGATTTTGCTGACTTCTTAAATTTTCTTTGCATTGTTTGGAGCAGCGCTTCATTTGGTTAGTATAATTGTTGTTGATCAATGCGGGTAGTTATGAGGTGAATGCATTGCTTGCCATGCTGAAAAAAGGAATGAGGGGAAAAAGACGTTAAATCAAGAGAAAGTTACCTAAAATTAGTTGTTTGGGGCATTGTTAAGGTTTCGTAAAGTTAATATAGTAGATGAAAAATTGCTATAAAATCAACTGTCTGTATTTCCGTAAAACTACAAGATTACAAGAATGATGTAAGTTACTGTAGACTCGTTATAACAGACTCAGTTTTAATAGAATAAATGGTTTGTTGCAGGGCTTCAAACTACAGTAAACTTGCGGGCATATAAAGGGTGTTTTTTTATAGATGTATAGAACTTTAAGTTGGCATTACTTTTCAAGATGGCGACCGATTCAACAGCTGTCAAGTGATTTAGTTTGGTTTGGCAATTCATCATGAATAGACTCACGCCTGAACAACGCTTGCAAATAGTGCAATTTTATTTCGAAAATAATGGTTCTGTGTGGAAAACGTATTGCGCACTACGTCCATTTTAGCGATGTTTAGCGATGAAGCGCACTTCTGGTTGAATGGCTACGTCAACAAACAAAACTGCTGCATTTGGAGTGAAGGTAATCCTCAAGTGTATGTTGAAACACCGTTACATCCAGAAAAACTGAGTGTTTGGTGCGCTGTATGGGCTTGTGGAATCATTGGTCCGTACTTTTTCAAAAACGATGGTGGCCAGAACGTTAGTCAATGGTGATCGGTATAGAGCTATGATTACTAACTTTTTCATTCCTGAATTGAATAACCATGATGTCCAGGAGATGTGGTGTCAACAAGACGGCGCAATATGTCACATAGCTCGTGCCACAATAGATTTATTGAAAGACACATTTGTTAACCGCCTAATTTCACGTTTTGGACCTGTGAATTGGCCTCCAAGATCTTGTGATTTAACACCGCTAGACTACTTTCTGTGGGGCTATGTAAAGTCATTGGTCTATGCGGATAAGCCACAAACGCTTAACCATTTGGAAGACAACATTCGCCGTGTTATTGCCGATATACGGCCACAAATGTTGGAAAAAGTCATCGAAAACTGGACGTCCAGATTGGACTACATCCGCCCCAGCCGTGGCGGTCATATGCCAGAAATCATATTTCAAATGTAATGGCACAAGATTATCTTTCGGATAAATAAAATTCATGTAAACCGAATAATCCATCGTTGTTTTATTGCAACTTAAAGTTCTATACCTCTATAAAAAACACCCTTTACATACATATGTGAATGTCCAGCAAATAACAGTAAAAAATATACATAAAAATAAATAAATGAAATGACATAAGTATACTAAAAATATGGTACTAATTCCGCCACAATTATGGAAGACAAACTTCCCAACTGCAAAAGATCCTTGTAGGGTAATGTTAATCTCTTCTTTTGTATTTTTGATATGCGCACCACAAAATAGAGGATGAGTTCGGCCGAAAATCGCTTCTGCGGTAGTAAAGGAACTAATTATATATTTATGCACATGTACATACATAATTATTCAAACATAAATTTCGCACAGTTTTTGATTTTCAAAAATAAAAATAAAGTTTGCCTTGTTAATATCTGCTTCCATTAAATTTAACTTCCTGCCTGCATTTTAAAGGATCAACAGGATATGTTGGGTATACAAGAGTATAATATGTATGAAATAACTTAAAAACGACTTGAAAAATACAAAAACAAATGTGATGGAATCCCTAAAAGACTACGGAATTTACATGCAAAAATCATATAGATTCCCGTTGCAGTATAGAGTTAATGTTGGCAGCAAAAAAATTTATTATTATACTGGCTCGCGCGAAATATCCACCCAAAGCTATGTACATACAGTTTGTCAAAGAATTGTTTGCAAAATCAAAAACGTAGTAGAAATTCAATTTAAACTTAAAATTTTAATAATAAATTCTTATTTTTCAGTCTTTTTTTTGTTTACAATACTGTTTAAACATGTATTAGCGATAAGTATACTGAGAAAAAAGTTAAAAGGAAGAACCCAAACAAGAGAAAAACAAACAAAACCTAAGAGTAATAAATTTGTCGCTGTCAAATAATTCTTTGCAAAATGTTTGCACGACTGGAAAAACCAACGGGAAATCCAATTTACAGCCACGTTTTTTCTTTGTGTTTTAATTTTGCAGCATGCATGCACTCATTTTGATTTTCAGTTCGAACAGTGAACAAGTAGCTCTTTTGAAATTCCTTTTTGCAATGCCTGGCAAGCGAGTCGACGAAAATTTTATCCAATTAGTTTATTTCCATTATTACAAGGGGAAAACTGCTAAGGAGTTGGCTGAAATGTTTGAAATTAAGTTAAGGACAGTTTATAATATTATTCAACGTGCAGAAAAAGAAAATACACTACATTTAAACAACTCTGGAGGCAGACCACCGAAGCTTTTACGTCGGGAAAAAAGTTGATAAAAACCCTCGAATAAGCTTGAGAGAATTGACAAATGTCATTAAAAATGATTGCAATACGAGCGTGAGCCATGAAACTGTGCGAACAGTGCTTAATAAACACAAATACTCTTCACATGTAGGAAGAAAAAAGCCGTTACTTTCAATAGTTAATATTGAAAATCGATTGACGTTTGCTATTGCTAACGTACAAAAGCCACCGGAGTTCTGGGATGACGTAATCTTTTGTGAGGAGACAAAAATAATGATGTATTACCAAGACGAACCTGGAAAAGTTTGGCGAAAACCGAAAACAGCTTTGCAACAAAAGAATATAGTCCCAACCGTAAAATTTGGTAAACTCGCTGTCATGATATGGGCTTGTTTTTCAACCAAGGGTGTTGGAGAACTGCGCATTTTCAATGATATAATGACCAAAGAGTTTTATTTGGACATACTCAAGAACGAATTGACGAACAGTGCAAAAAATTTTGGATTTGTTGACGCCCAAAATAGCAATAAGTTGAAGTATAAGCTATATCAGGACAACGATCCAAAACATAAATCGATGTTATGGCTGACCTGGGTGCTATATAATTGCAACAAAGTTTTAGTTACCCCTGCCCAGAGTCCAGATTTGAACCCCATCGAAAATTTGTGGGCATTTTTACAGAAGACGGTGGGCAAACGGAGCCCAACTAACAGAAGTGCTTTAATTGAAGCCATTAAAGAAGAATGGAAAAACCTGCCTTTAGTTTATGATCTTAATAGATTGGTGCAATCAATGCCGCGACGGCTTCAGGCTGTGATAGATGCCAATGGCAAGCACACCAAATATTAGACTTTGTTTACTTTTAGTTTTTATATTTAAACCATTTTGGAACAATATGATTGGATTTTGCAAAGAATTATTTGACAGCGACAAATTTATTACTTTTAGGTTTTCTTTATTTTTCTTTTGTTTGGGTTCTTCCTTTTGACTTTTTTCTCAGTATACTTATACAAAAAAAGACTAAAAATTATGAATTTATTATTAAAATTTTAAGTTTAATTGAATTTCTATTACGTTTTTGATTTTGCAAACAATTGTTTGACAAACTGTATATGTTTTTTTTATCAGCAAAAAAACTAACGTCATCGCTGTAAGTCGTTTGACCGCATCAGAAGTATAATTCGCGCATATTTACCAAAGGGTTTATTTAGTATCGTATGTCGAGCGCAAAGAAGCGGCGAAATACTAGGAAATTCGTAGTTATCTGTTGTATGAAGTAAGGTTTTTTGAGAAGATGGAGGAAGTATAGGGTTTTAAAATAAGAGTGATATGATTTCTTTAAAAAAAAAACACTAATTGTTAATAAAATACAAATGTTTTTTATTTAATGTGAAGTACAATCTATACAGTTAAGTTCTGAATATAACATAATTCAAATGGCCTCCACGACTTCTTTTTCAGGAACGATTTCGATGACCGTTACTGTCAATGAAGAGCGGTATAGATCGATGATAACCAACTTTTTATGACAACAATTGGAAGAAGTTGATCTTAACAACATTTGGTTCCAACAAGACGGGCCTACGTGACACACAGAACGTACAACTACCGAATTATTGCGAGAAAGGTTTGTAGATTCAATTATTTCAAGAAAATGTGACACTGAATGGCCTCCAAGAAGTTGTGATTTAACACCATTAGACTACTTCTTGTGGCGTTATTTGTAGTCATTGGTCTTTAGCAATAAACCAGACTCTTTCCAAGCCTTAAAAGTCAATATTGAACGTGCTATTTATTACATGCGATTTGATTTAGTGGAAAAAGTGCTCAAAAATTGGGTTCATCGAATTCGTTCCTGCAAAAGAAGTCGTGTAGGCCATTTCAATGTTGTTATATTCAGAATTTAATTGTATCGATTGTACTTCACATTAAATAAAACACATTTAAATTTCTTTAACAATTACAGTGTTTTTTTTTTAAGAAATCAAATCACTCTTATTGGAAGCCCCTATACAAAGGAAACGCTGAGTAAATGATTCATAAACGGAAAACAAATCCATAAGTATAGATGAATTCGACTTGGGCGATATGCACTGATATCGCATTCATTTCTGCTTAAGAACTTCATATAATATCGGAGGAATGCCCTTTGTTATTTATATGGAAGATTTATCACCTTAAAGGAAAGGTTTGAACTTAATAAACTGGTTGTATTCTTCTTCTTTTCTTTTAGGCTATAAACGAAAAATTTCAGGGAGCTGCAAGAAGAAATCAACTTTGTAAATATAAATAATGGACCCCTTAAAGGTGCCGTCATATGTAGAAAATTTTATAAAATTTGTATTGCGTTCAAGCATTTTACTGTAAAAAACATCAATTTCGCCACGTGACCATTAAATTTTCAAATGCTAGTGATAGCAATTTTTATTTCTCTTGTAATTGCTTTCAAGTGATTTGAGTATTATGAGAGAAATTTGACTTCGCAAGATGCCCATTCAGACTAATTGCCAGTAAGTGAAATTCAATGTTACGAAATTTTTATGATATATGTGACTGTTCTTGAAATAAAATTTCGATATTTATGATTCTGACATGCAATTTGAAATTAAATAATAGATACGTCTGGCGGCAACTTAATTATAAGTATTTATAATTAAATGTAAATTCATAAATGTATTGTTACGATTTTGCTAAATAAGCTCGATGATTTTCCAAATCCTTCGAGTCCGATCACTTGATTGTTAAATAAAAGTCGCCAACTATGTTTGCAGTTTCTTAATTATAAATAATTTACTTAATGTTACTTTATTACACAATAACTTACAATTAGTTTCACTATTTACAATCACTATCACAATGTACTATTTTTATTTCACACTAGTGTTATCACCAACGAATTCACTTTACGACTGATTAGCTCTGCCGTTGGGTTTCGCCCTTATATACTAATTCTATTCTTCGCAATTAACGCTTTGAATGATCAAATGGTTCTCGACAGCGAATTTTCTTTATCCTCGCTCTAGAACATGCCTATTATCGTCTTCTCACTTTCATCCGACATTCGTTTCGCACTTTCGGCACAGTATTTTTGTGAGTAAGTGCTGCGTTCAAGTATATCTCCAAGAAAAAAAATTTCCAGCATTTAAAGTTGTTTACTTCTGCTTATTCTACTTCGCAATATTCTCTTTAATATCTCCGTTCAGCGTTGATATGTAAACTAATACTAATTGGATATGAAGATTGGTACTTGAACTGCTACCATGAGGTCTTGATATTAATATATTTGTATTTATATAGTCGTCGCGTTTCTGTCGACACCACATCGTGGCGACGTTGATTCACGTCGACGCAAACTTGCCTTATCGAAAAATATTGTGACGACGACGACAGTTCACATTTGTGAGTCAGCAGTTTCAATTTGTGTACACCGAAAAAAAGTTTCATATAAAATTAACATATCTGAATTATTAATTTCAGATTTTGCAAAAAATAGTAATATTAAAATGAATATATAAGTATATAATATATATTGATAATAGTCAAGACAACATGTTTCACGTTAAGCTGATTATAAATTTATTAAATCAACATTTTTTATCAATTTCATGTTGAAAGGGTATGCACCGTACAAAGAATATTTACTAAAAACGTTAAATCCATTGAATATCGCATCAAAATCGTTTTAAAATCATTTTAAAGTACAAACAGTCAGAATATTTAAAAAACAATTGGCAAGGTAAAGTGAGATTGAAATAAAAGTGAAAATGAGAAATTGATGTTTATTATTTGGCGAAGAATTTTCCCTAGTTATGAATGAAGCGGGTCAAAAAATCGTTCTGGGAGCATTATTATAGTAATACTATGATGTGGTCTAGATATAGAAGACAAGTTTTAGTGTGATTGTTTTATTTTATAATAAATATCATTCATAAAGGATAATTTCTTACTATAGGCAAAGATTCTATAATCACATATGTCCGGTCGGAGTACAAAAATGTGTACTGAGCATAGGAAAAAGTTAGGTTTGGAAGAACAAGAACGTAATATACTTATTTATTGTAACTACTATATTTTGTTTGAATATTAACAATTTCCTTTTTAGTTTGCAGAATAATCTGTTTCGATCCTAAGTATGAAGAAAAAAGTAGTGAAGAAAAAAACTGTAACTTTTAACTAAGTGTTAATATTTTTATTTCGACTTCATCTTGAAGCGAACGTTTGAAAGGATCACAGGATAAATGAGAAACATTATTAATTTAATGAGCTGTGTTCAAAGGCCTATTTTTATTAGAAGCATTATTTTTTCATTGAATATTGTTATACAACAAAGAAAAAATGGTAGCTGTTTCGGAGATCCCCACATCTCCTCATCAGACTGTGGTATTTCGGATGCGGTTAAAGAAATTCTTCCTTATTGGCTTTGAATTGTGAGGAATTTAGTCATACTCGGACAATGTTCACAATGCACTGGGAGTAGGATCACTGCCTCTAGCCTTCTCTAACGTATTAACTGGAGAATGATGGCCGACGGAGGCTAAAGGGGCTTAGGGATTAAGCCTTAGACAGGTATTAACCACAGCTATGGCGTTTGAACGTAAATTAAAGAAGTTTTACTCCGAAAGAGATTTTATAATTTTAATCATGCCATCCGCATGATGTACGGAATTTGCGAATAATGAAAGCAAGGGTTTGTTAAGCGTAAAGATTTAAGACTGTTGAGTTACAGAAAATAAATTCATCATTTGAAATATAAGATTATTTATACCAAAATAGAAATTTATTGAGTTACTTGTTAACAGAAGTTAGTATATTTTTTTTCGTTACGAAAAATGAGTCTGTCAAGTCGATTGTGCTGGAATAAAAATTGAAATTTTGACATAAACGGCGAAATGGTTGATATAGTTAAAATTTGTTTTATAGGATTTTAAAAACAGTGGTCTGAACTGTCATGACACTAAAATTTACTTCAATAAGAGAAATGAACTGCAAAGCAATCCATTTAGAAGCTTGACTAAAAAAAATTATTTCTAACTTTTCTCCAGGACTAGAAAGTGTGGGTAGATTTATAAGTTTTAAGCGACTAGTATACGGAGAAAGATTTTGGCGGGAAGCCCAGCGCAAATGACGCAAAGCAAACAACAAAAACTGTTTTTGAAAGGACTCAATTTTATCAGAAAGAATTTTATAATTAGGGTTCCACTCAATCGAACCGTACTCCAATATTTGTCTTACTAATGACATAAAAAGTATTTTCGTAGTATAAGGGTCTCTTGAATTCTTTATGCCATTACTTTATACAGGCAAGGGCATATAATAAAATTTTTAACTATTTTATAACTGAAGAAAAATCGTTAATAAATAACAAGAACAGAATCGGTCCTTGCGGAATTCCATATGATACATCAATTATGTCAGAAAAGGTATATTTGAATAATACTCTTTGTGTTCTGCTACTGAGTAGGGAGACATCCATTGGAGAAGACTTGGTTGAAAGCCAAGCTTTACTAAATGCAGTATATATAAAATCAGTATTTTTGTTTTCCCTAAATCCATTTGAAACGTGAGTAACAAATTTCAGCAAATTAGTAAGAGTAGATTTGCCTTTGCAAACCCCATGCTTGAAACTAGAAATTAAAGAGAATATGGAAAAAGTTAATTGGGCAGTAATAATAGCTTCACAAAGTTTAGGTGTAGCAGATATCTTTCCTATCCCTCTATAATTTTCTATTTAAGATCTACTACCAATCTAATACAACAGAATTATAAATGATCTTTTCCATATCAAAGGGAAAAACCTTATTTTATGGATTCATTAAAGAGGTTTGTCAAAGGCCGGTACAAATTTTCAGCAAAATATTTAAGAAAGCATGTTAGAATCATGTCAGGAACGTAACTAAGGCTCTTTAAAGCCTTTAACTGGCGTAAAACATCACTGGCGTAAAAATGCTCTTGATGGACAAAATTGTTTCCAGGTGAACTGATAGAGTAATTAGACTAGAAAAATTATGCAAACATATTAGAGATATGAGAAAATCATTTGATGTAGTAGTTTTGTATGTCATGACGGATGGAAATGAAGAGATTCTGCGTTTGGAGTTAACAAAATCATAACGCATCTCAGAATTGCGTACAATGTTCCTTTTAACCTTAGTTAAGTAATCGTTGTAACATTTTTTGTTAAGTTCAAAGTACTTACGACGAAGACTTGGGTATTTCATATAGCTTATAGTAAAGCTAAATTTTTATACAGTTTAAAAGCGCGAGATTTTCAGTTGTTTAACAAATTTAAATCCTTTGTGAACTATACATTGGTACATTTAGAAATTTTTGAAATGTTGTCAACATACACTAAATCGAAGATTTTATGAAAATTGTTTGGTACTAAATTAATTTTGTCAAGGCAAAGCTCGGACATTTCCATTAAGAACTCGTTAAAATATGGTCGAGTACAAACGGCGGTGATGTTATCATCGATTTGTTTCTATGATATACAAGGCAAATTGAAATCTCTCAAACCGTAATTGAGTCAGGATTAAATTAAATTAATCTTTCATTAATTAAATAATACTTCTAAATTATCTAATACGTTGAAGATGTACTGATATGTCAAACTGGGGAGGTATGTTAGATAAAATTATATAAATAAAGCTCTTACCAGTACGAATACGAAGTTCAGTGGAATACACGGCAGAAGTGCAAACTTCTTCTGAGAGTAAAGACGGACGTTCCGGAGGGAGAATTCCCCCTCCGATTCTATTCAAACAATCACTTCTATAAATTTGATACTCGCTGCATAAAATCTCATTATCAAAAACGTCAGGTTTTAGCCACGTTTCTGTAAATGAACTTACGTTGAAGTTACCATGAAGACTGCTCAGTCAACTTGGTATTCAGACCTCTAACATTTTGATAATAAATACGCAGCGAAAGATTACTGATTAGTTTTTTGGCCACTCGTTGCTCGAGCAATGTTCTTATCATTTTTCTTCAAAACGTTATTCTGAAATACTCGTACAATAGTCCCAGGGGGTCAGAACGAGCTGTTTAATAGACTCTCAAATGTATCAACAGAAATATCAATTTTAAATGACAGTTTTTTTCGTAATTAAAATTTTTTTTTGAAGTTGGGGGTCTAATAACACTTCCGAAAGCCTTTGAACATGGGTTGTTGAATGTTTCTCAATCAGCGAGCAAGGTGACGAAAAGTTTATTAAAATAATTGTTGTAAGAGTTTTATCCTTAGCCTGAAGATAAGTTTTCTTTTTGGCCGGAATAGATGCCGTTTCAACATCAGACGGACTATTGAACCGTTTTCGCTTATTAGCTTCGGGGTCACTTTGAGAATCACTCAGGCATTTAAATGTTTGGAATATGTTCTCATAATGCCTGAACTTATCCATCACGGGTTTGCTTGAACAATTTATATAATTCATTTTCGGTTGATCTACATTTTATAGATGACCATCTTAATGCTTTTCCATCGTTAATTGCATCAAGAATTCTACCAGTTAAACCAGCACATTTTATATGTGCGAGTTCATCGCCTTTAATATTGCAAATTTTCATAAGAGCAATTCATGTTAATCTTGTAGTTATGAAAAATATTTAAAGAAATAAAAAAGCATATAACGAGGAAAAAAGGAACTAATAAACGAAAATACTAAATTAAATTAAATAAAAAACTTTAAAAATAAAAGAATTTTAAAATGTTGAAAAAATCAAAGTATAACACTTTGAAAGGTGTTACACTTAAAACACTATAAAAGACAGCGTAGAGACACTTAAAAAACAGGACGCAAAAAGCTGTAACAAAAAATAATAACACAAAATGAAAATAGAAAAATCCACAAAACAAATGTTTACACAAAAACAATTATAAAGCTTGAAAATCAACAATAAGTAAATATGTAAATATGATTGTAATAAAAAAAAATGACTCGGCATACAAACTAAATAAAATTAAAAAAATGCGGAATATTCAATTAATTGATATTAATGAGAAGAAAACTTATCATTAGTGGTGCGCACAAATATAGTACTTCAAATTTTTTTATTCACTGAAATAATATCTGATTAGCACAAAGACATACACAAAAATAGCACAGCAAAATAAAACATAGCTTCACAGCTTGAGATTTGCTAAATTTTGTGGATGCAAACGAGCTTGCATATTCTGCTGTCGTGCACTTGCAAGTGACTTTTGACGGCGAAGTTGGTGTATCCTTTGTAGCTCCAAAATCTTAAAAATACTAAGGCACTTTCGATTCCACGTCTGGAGTTGTTAGCCGGTGCATTGGGAGTTCATTTAAAAGATTCTATGTTGTTTTATCAAGTCATGCATCAACTGATAACATTTTGGTCTCACTCGAAAACTGTTCTCAGTTGGATTAGATCAGATAGTCGTTGCTACAAACGTACAGAATTGCAGTAATTTTAAACTCTTCTAATGTCAACTGGTGGTGATGGATGCCTGGTGGACAGGATCCTGCGAATTATGCTACACGATTGAATGCACACATTGATGCTAATTCACGATGGCTACTTGTACAGGATTACTTGAAAGAACCTGAGATAACTTGGACAAGCTTGCGTAATGATTTTCCTGAAAATAGTGCAGATATTGTCGAAAACTGTATATTGTACTTATATATTTCTATAGGGTTTCGATACATAACAAGCATGCTGTAAATTTATATCTGTTCAAAAAAAAAAAAAGAACTAAAAAGTACTTTCATTACACATACGCCGATATGAACAGCGAAATACATTGTTCAAGCTGAAAAGGTGATTTGTCGTTACGTTCAGGAGAATACTTGACCAGAAGAGATCCGTATGTTAGCAGCGAAGGAACAGTTACCGAAAAATTGTGTGTTAATTAATTTTACTCCAAATTCACGAAGATGGCAATTGAAGGTTATCAAAGTGTATTGAAAACGTTATTTTATACCATTAGATAATAATTCTGCCACTTAATTATTATCCAAATAGAAATTTGCAAACATTAAAACTATGAGGCAATCGTTTGCGCTATTAGAAGAAAGGTTTAGATTACCAATATAAGTAACTTAGTTCATTTAGCTAAAAAAGATCTTAGAACCAAAACGCAAAACCTAAAACAACGATTGTGGGACTGATCCTAAAAGATTGACTCGCTTCATTTGTTCGAATATTCAGTTACACTGGTGTAGCTTTCTGCGGGCCTTATACCTTATCTTTTGGTCGTTTAAAATAAAAAGATGGGATGTCTTTTCCCATGTTCAACTTTACGAGTAATGTATTTGGAATTGGTAAAGGTTCTGTGCTTAAATAATTTCATCAGCAGGCGAGTTGTTCCTTTGGGAATTCGCAGTGACATATGCAGATATTCTGTTAGCGTAAGTAAAAAATATTGGGTATTTGTGGAGAGAAGGTTGGGTGGTTAATTCACCACGTAATCCATCAGCTGGTAGTGCATGGGAGCGTATTGTAGATTGTGTCAAAAGAATACTTACATTCATCAAAGTGCCACAAAAGACGTTTGACTGAAGGCGAAAATGTAAAAAATTCCTGACCATTACTTATTTGCCGTTAGACAACAAAGATGCTGAACTTTATCCACCTAAACATTTTATACTGGGTTGGTCAAACGATTTTCAAGCACAGATTGTAAATTAAGGTGTTTGCTTACTCAAACAATGACAGATTCTGGAACATTACTTAATTTGTATCTTTTGGAAAAGATGTGCCTGGCAGATCTTCTCAGTCTTACACAACCAAGTAAGCGATTCCGACGATTGTGCATAAATTGTACAATAAGGGCAAGTGGGAACAGTGATTGTTAAACCACCACCAAATACTCGTACTTCTCTTAAAAAAAGTGTAAATTTGAATGAACCGTTGATTTTCTTGAAAACTATGTACCATATCATTCATCTTGACGCAAAAAGCATCATACGAACAAGTAAGATAATTACTAATTTCAGACATGCATATGCTTAACCTCAGCATCAATAAGAGAACGAACTACTAACCATTTCGTTTACCAGAAACTGCTCAACAACTTCTTATATACATCAAGCAGTGCTGAGCTGTGTGCGTATTAAACCTTCGATCTAAGCATAGACAGTCTAAGCTGTGCGCTTAACTAGTAAGCAAGTAGTAACTAGAGCAAAATATTGTCGTGTATTAGACATGATTAGTCGGCTCACCTAGTTAGCCGTTACTGTCTTGTTAGGTTGTTCCGTTGACACCGGGACTCATTTGCTTAGCCGTTTGAACTATTGAGACCCAAACGACGTGTTCTAGAATACTTACCGCTACTCACTGCTTCCTGCTCTGTAATATTTCCGTATCTTCTTCTTTCTTCTTTTAGACAAAGTTTTCCGGTGCATTGCTATTGAGCAATATGTTTGGAGGAGTTAGTGGGAAATTCGCTCGACTCTGGATCGGCTGAGCTCACCTCAGGCTTTGACAAAGCCCATTTCACAAATTAAAATATAAGTTTTGTTTTCTTTGAAGCCGTAATATTGAGTTATTAACAACAGCAACAAAATAACGAGCCGATTTGTTGTCACAAATGTACATAAGTATTTGCTAATACATAAGTGCATATTACTATTGTTTGACCGAGCACGTTAGAAATGTAAATATCACAGTAATTTATATAAGTTCCTTAAAGAAATGCTATGCATGGCCGTGCTGCACACAAAATCTAGTAATTTGCAAAGTAAACAAAGAGGCTTCCAATCGCTAACATATACAAACAGAAGACTTTTACTATTCTCCGTTATATTCCTCCTCAATCGGATCTCTCTGTATATTTACAACACATCTCTGAAATCAATTAACGTAATGATGAAAGATATTGATTCAGTGATTGGTTTGGGCGATTTTAATCTCACATGTGTATTATGGATTTAATATGACGGTGACATCGCAAATCAGTCCTCAAGAGCATCATACAATGAACTTTTGGAAGAGATGACTGACCTCAGCCTATATCAAGCGAATCTATAAAAAAAAATAAGTCTGACAACATCCTTGATCTAAGTTTCGTTGATAATGCAACTAAAGTACTAAAGAAAAAAAGTACTCCTCTAGTTACGCCAGACGACGTTTACCACCATGCTCTTGCTATTACCTATGAAACTATATATGATCAGATTTTAATAACTGATCAAATCAATTCGATCACTCAATTTGATTTCTCGAAAGCTAACTTCAAAGATCTTACTAAGGCTTTATCAAAATTACCGAGACCTAAATAGAATGGAAATATTGATCAAAGCGTCGTGCATTTTAACATAACTGTATTAAAATTATTTGAAAAATTTGTTCCTAAACGCATTTGTGTTTATAAAGAACTTGCTCTACCGTGGTACACTAAAGAACTGAGATTTTTGAAAAATAAAAAATCCCGATATTTCAAGCTTTATAAAAGTACAGATATGCACTCACATTATTTAAAATACTCAATATTGCAAGCTCTTTGATTTAAATCGAAAATGTTATAAAACTTATCTATGCAAAATTAAACGTACTTTACTAACAAGTCCTAAACCATTTTATGGTTTCGTTAAAGCTAAGCGCAAGATTTCCGGATTTCCATCTACTAAGACGTTTCAAAATAACGTTTCTAGTGATTGTCAGACGTTTTCAAATTTGTTCGCCCAATTTTTAAATTAAATTATTCTCCTAGTATTAATCATATCATTTCATCCTTACAATTTATGTTTAGGTAACTTAGCCCATGCACCTACAATATGTATCTCTCTAAACTCCTTAAAAAATTCATGCACATATGGTCCTGACCAAATAGCTTCTTGCTTTCATGTAAATTGTGCTGAGTATATTTTCGAGCCTTTTACTCATTTATTCAAGAAGAATCTTTTATTATACACCTTCATAAAAATTGAAACAGATATTTTATTTTGTTTTTAATTATTTGAATCACTTATTACTGATCATTTGACTCATTCAATCTCCTCATTTATATCACATTCCCAACATGGATTTGTTAAAGGAAAATCTAAAATCCCCAAATTGCTTGAGTTCACTTCTTATATCATCGATGCGTTTAGAAAGAATAACAGCGTTGACGTAATATATACCGACTCCAGCAGAGCTTTCGATAAAGTGTGTCAGTCGTTGCTAATCAAGAAACTTGACTTACTGTGTTTCCAACCAAAATTTTTACAATGGATCCCCTCATATCTCTATGATCGCACTCGAAGAGTAATGTTTAAAATTCCATTTCAAATACCGTTAAGGTTTTTTCAGAAGTACCTCAGGGTAGCGATCTAGGCCCGATTCTGTTTTCATTATTTATAAACTATATATCTTCTCAGATAAAATTATCAAAACTTTTATATATGCGGATGTTGTAAAACTTTATAAATCTTACACTTCGGCAAATGAAGGTATCTTACTACAAACAGACATAAACAGCATGGTTGAATGGTGTAAAATAAATCGGATGCCTCTAAATCTTAAGAAATGTAAAGTTATGTGTTTTTCCCGATGAACCACACAGACACTGACTTACGTTATAGATAATTCCAGTTTGGAACAGGTTCACCGTTTTATTGGCCTGGGGACCATTATGAACCCTAAATTGAACTTCACACATTACATTACATTACTAAAGCTTTTTACACAACATTATTAAGGTCTATTCTGGAATACGGCTCGGTTACTTGGAACCCGACGTATCAAATCTACTATGATAGGATAGAGTCTATTCAAAAACAAGTCCTCCTATTTGTCTTAAAAAATTTGCATTGGGACACTCATAATAAATAATAACAAGCTCAATTTTTAGTCCCCTTATTCTCTCTGAAATCAAATTTAATGAAATCAAGTTTTGCCCCTTATTTCTGAAAACTTGTAAAACGAGTTTTGAATTTCACGAGCCCTTGCATTGTTTGCGTCTTGATTTCAATTCTCATTCAAGCACATTTGACATATCTGACTCGCTTTTCCATATTAAGAAAACTATTTTGCCGACTCTCAACTAATCATTAAATAACATTTTATATGTGAATTAAGTTATTCTTAAAAATCAGCTGATGAATTTTAAATGATGAATTCTGTATCTGAACTTGTTTAGTTCTATGCACTTAACAAACCCCTGCCCATTGTGACTCGATATTAATAAGAAACAAAAAGAAAAGGTCCGTACGTCATGCAGACAGTGCCCATTGTGCGGATGGGCGGGAGGTGAGTAAACCATTCGAAATAATTAACTAATTAAAGTAGATGGCCAAACTTGCTGACAGTACGTGACAGTGAGAAAAACAGTGGACTTCGAAGTTCCAAAAGTTGCTTGAAGTAATGCTATGCAAGGTCATGTCGTACACAAAACAAGTAATTTTCTAAGTACACAAAGAGGTCTCCAATCGCTAACATATATAAGTACAACACAGAAGATTTTTTCTTTTAGAAAACAGAAATTTGTACCGACGAAAATATAATTTTGGACCGAAAGGTTGTCGTATAGTATGAAGAAAACATTATAAGACTCTTTATCTTATAAAGACTAAATTCACTGTTATGAATGATAGTGATAATTAATTTTTATAAGGACTGAATATCCCTCCCCTGTAATATTTATTATCTCTGTCAAAATCTTCGGGCTTTATTGAAAATTCGCACCAGTTAGCAAAGGTTACATGCAAATGTGACCACGAAGATGTTTTGCTTCCAGAATGTAAATTGCAGATAAAATTTTTGGAAATTTTTTTTGAATCTACCCCAAAGCTTCTCGATGCTACTTTGAGATAATAGTTACCATAAAAATATTATATAGCCTTTAAATGAAATCTTAAACGAATTTTAGTCAATATCAAAATACTTTTGTGAGCTTTTTTTACATTTTATTATGTTTATTCCGCAATATCCGAGTGGCTAGCATTACTACTGCCATTTGGAAAACCAGTTCAACCAACATCCAAAATTATAGAAAAAAAAATTCTAATTGCGTCGCCCCTCAGTAGGAAATATCAAGCACTCGAAATGTACAAGTATATCTGACATGAAATAAAAAGCTGCTCATAAAAATCTATTGACCTTTCTTAGATGGCTTAGAATAAATCGTAGATACCTCAATTTCTTGGGAAAAACAAAAGGACGGACACCAAAAATTGGAGGAGGAGCTCGGCAGAAATTCGCTTCAGTTATTACACAGCGCCAATTATATATCGTTATAGGGGACGCAATAGCCGAGTTGTTAGCAGTGCAGTTAGCAGTTCGAATAAAAAATGTATTGCGAGTCACCACATGTATGTAGCATGCATACAACTCACTGAGCCATATCCATATCAATAACAAGCAGTAACTCAAGTCGATAACTGTCTACAATTAAATTGATTTAAATATAAGAGCTTTATACTCATTTATGAGCTTATTTTATAACAAAAAAATCAATTTGTAAGACCCTAAAATATTTTGGCTTCGATATACCTACATATATAGTAAATTTCGTTATCGATGAAAAGAAAGACTACATAAGCTAAGATCCCAACAAAATGTAATTGTACTGTTCTACTGTATGATATGAACTCCATCATTCTTTAGAGTGAACCAAACGACTAAAATGGTAATATGTTAAGGTATTG
The DNA here is from genome assembly GCA_030068015.2 of Neoceratitis asiatica. Lineage (NCBI taxonomy): Eukaryota > Metazoa > Arthropoda > Insecta > Diptera > Tephritidae > Neoceratitis > Neoceratitis asiatica. Next base: position 84,444,093 of record CM061524.1, read on the forward strand.
TCCAACTTTAAAAGAGCTTCGCAAGATGTTTTTATTTACAGATTCCCCTTCTTTGGTTGTTTGATTTGTCACTTTTTATTAATTATCCACCACATTTTAAATATATCAGCCACTTACCTCGTTATGTCCACAATGTACATACCACATAAAGAATCAGAAAAGCTGAGACAAATGACATGCCATTACAATGAATTTATTAACCATTGCTCTGCAGTTCAAGTGCAATTAATCAAAAAGAATTTAAAATCAAAATCAATGTCATTTAACCATTCTTATAGGAAATGACAGTTGACATAATGCCAGAATAGCAGACAAGTAGACAGGGTGTAAGCGTTCATGAAACAATAATTGGTGGATGTAGTAACGGTAGAGCTACAAAAAGAACAATAAAGAGATTAAAAGCACAAAATACAAAGTGGGAAAAATACAGGCGGCGCACAGACAGGTACGGCACTACACAGAGGTAAACAGGACAATAGCAAAACCTAATGCAACTGTCAAGTGATGCCAACTTGTAGACGGGGATGATGAAAATAACAATTGTGGGAAGCAATCATAAATAGAAAATCGATTACGGTCATGATTTACAGAAATAATGCAAATGTTTAAGCCCTTTTGAAAATCGATTACGGTCATGATTTACAGAAATAATGCAAATGTTTAAGCCCTCGGTGGTGAAGTTTAATATTATTATTGCTACCAACAGAGAACAGCCAATACGAAAGCGCTTTAAGTTTCAAATGCTCCAGCCAATTCCGAAATTTGTTTATTAATTAAGATTTCAAGAGCTCTGTTTATACAGTCAAGAAGCTGACTGAATATCTTTTAAGAAATTATTCATGTACTAATAAGAGTGAGATATGAATTCTTGAAACTCATCTTATTATAAGCACATGAAAAATTCCTTTTCAATTGGAGAAGAGACCTCTTACGCCATTTCAGTCGAGTTGACAACAGCACCTTTCTTTTTATAGCCTTTTGGCTGCAATTGGAGAGATCAAATGTGTATTAACCTCAATCAATCAATTGCCTCAGTACAAAGTGGCACCCGTTAGCAAAAATAATTTTGCTTTGAGTTTCAAAGTTGATATTGTTTTTGGCTTTAAAATAGTATATCGCTTTTCTGGGTTAACCTAGTAACAACATTATTGTCGAAAATGTGATTTTCAGTGTAATAAACTTTTTATCGCACCTATTACGTCAAACGAAACTTAAAGTCTTCATAATGATGGTTGAATTTTTACTAGAGGATTTTGATTTTCCTGCCGTAAGTACTGACGGAAACATAAAGATGGTGTTGCCATCTTATGAATGAATGTTTGTAAACAAAAAAGTAAATATTAATTGAAAAAATATTCCTACTCAACTAAAAAAATACTGATTTCTACAAGAAAATTTAAATACCTTGCAGTGAAAAGGTGGACTAGTAACGGGAATAATAATCATTTTCACCGCCATGCCATTCATATGCTGTTATTTTTAATACCACACAGCTGAATTTCATTTCCTAATCAGCTCTGTTGAAGTGTGCATTATGTCTTTGCTAAAGGCAAACTTGTTTTTGTTTTTATTTTCAATTTTATTGTTGGTTAAAGATAAATTCAACACATACTTGTACAGAGTTATCAATTTTGCAGTTTCGGTTTCGGTTAAACATAAATAAAATGCATTTAAAATAATTTATTTCATGAAATCCCATTTTGAAAATAAAGTTTGAAACTTGGTATTATATGTGGAACACTGCATCTTTCAAATGATTGCCTCGTGAATTTTTGTAAATTTCGATCCGTTTGAGTTAATATTCCATAACTTTTTCGCATATATTGACGAATGTTGAAACACGGTTGATCTCGGTGGCCAATTGACATCACCAAGATATATTCGTTCGTTCTGTGTGGCATGGGGTACCATATTTTTGGAGCCATATATTGTATAGGTCGTGTTCTTCAATTGCAGAAAAGAAAGTCCCAGCTCTTGAGAACGATAGACACATTCGGGGTTTCTGCTATATTTTCACTTAAATCAGCGATATTTGAGATGGAACGAGCAAACCGATGATGCACAGGCTTTACAATATCTGTCAAAATACATCCATGCACTTTCGAAAACACTAAATAAGAAATAGATGGAAGATAAACTTGTTAGTGTAAAAATTCAGTATTTTTTCCTGCAGGGTATTTACAAAGTTAAAAAGATTACTACCACAGATCGTCACAATTTTCATGATCTATTGAAAGTCGAATTGAGTATGGACGGATGTTCTTACTTATTTTCCAGATTATTTAATCGTTAATTTGGACAAATTTGAATAAATATTGATTAAATATTTCATAACTTGATAAGCGGAAATCAAATGAAACTGTTTTAACAAATTAATATAAGATAATAATGAATTGAGAGCTTTACATAACCAAACTTTTCTTTAATAAATTTGTCAATAACAATCAAGTATCGATGTATATCGATTTTTAAATGTTGTTATAATCTATAAGTTGCTGTAACGGGGCTCGAATGAATACTAAGTATTGTTGTATCATATGCAAAAGTTGATGTGACAAGGTTTCGGTTTGTGGGAAGATCGCTGTTATAAATTAAATATATGAAGGGCCCTAAAAAACTTACTTGCGGAACACCAAAGCGGTTTTAGAAAATATCATTGCAAAATGCACCACTCTTTTATCTGTTGATAAACCAATAAAGCAACAATTCCCGCAATGAAATTTGCATAAACACAACTTGAAGTTCTAAAGTTTATTTTGACAAAACTCCACAAAAACTCTCAATTTTCTACTTCAACATGATTTTACTACCAAACATCATGATGAACTTTTACAAATGTAAATTCACTTAAATTTATTTAATTTCCAAAGATTTTACCATAAGCACAAAATGAGATTTCATAATTTCACCAAAGGAAATCAAGAGTTATTGTCAGTCCGCCGGCTAGTCAAAAAGCCAGAGCTAAGAACGGAGCACACCAACTGGCAAGTGCAAATCAGACCGAAATAAAACCAAAATGATAGATTTAACAATATATAAGAAAATACAAGTACATATACCCGTACATATGTATGTCAAATACATACCCAGCTTGTAAAGTCTAGTAATGGCAACGAGCTGAACACATTAGCGCCCCCAGCATCCAAGCTGAAAATGTCAGCAATACTTTTCGCAGCTCTTTCTTTCATTTTCCTATTCGTTTTACTATGGCACTGGCGCTTTTGAGATAACATGAATCATAAAGAAATTGTGGACTTCCGGTTTTCGTCTAAGGCTGTTACCGCTAAGCTCTTCACCTTTTCTCCTCTTTTCCGGCAATGTAACCTAGTTTGGTCTTTTTTAATATCTACCTGCTGTTAAGCTTCGATGAGTGGTACTAGTTTCTCTTCCCTTATGCGCTACTTATTTATGCTGCTTGAATATCTTTTGTCCTTACAATTGGAGGTACTATGGAGCAGACGAAGACGCCCAGATCAACATTTGCCACAGAAAACTGTCATTTGGCCAAAATGTTTCATTTATGTAAGTCTCATTGTTTGGCTGTTGCTTACGCAGACCGTGGATATTTAGTTGTTCTAAACGTATACACATCATGCGTTCTATATATATAGCTATGGACAACGTTTTAGTGCACTTAGGACTGAAATTAAAATATTTCCATTTTATTTCGTGAGGAAAGCATTCACATACAGTTGTTAATATCATGTCAATTTTATTGTCTCATTATTTTCAGATAAAAATTTTTGTACCTCTGAGAATAAGCCAAAGATAAAAAATTAAAAAAATCGAGTAAAATAGATACTAACACAAATCCAAATTTGTTAAAACAGTCACCGCGTCAAAAAATATCCCCCGAGAAGTAAAATTATTGTTTTAAAAGCAAAAAATATTTTCTTGAAATCTTCTCAAATAAGAATGAATAAATATATTTCGGAATTGAGCATAACAGTGTCAAATAGATGTGGAAATGTTTGAATGAAAAAAAGTGTATAGGCGACTCAACACAAGGAACCCGCATTGCAGGCGTGGTATAAAATTAATTTCACAGACGCAAATGCCGCTTTTCGAGTGAAGTCCCGATCTAAATCTAATCGTGAAAATGTGTAATGACAATAGTATTAAAGTTAGTAAGAAAAGAATTAGAGTTTCGATTCGATTTCGCCAGGAGTACAGAAAGCAGATAAGAGTTTACTACTTAGTTGTATAGGGTTATTCCACAAGGCATTAATCAGGTAAACATTAATACTTAAGAAGTTTGCTTCATCTATTATAAATTGAAATATTTCTTAATCATAAAATGTAAGTGTAACATACGAAAAAGTTTGTAAATAATATAAACAAAACATATTACACATTTATTATCAAATACCACTTAATTCTACTCATTTCATTATATATTGGATATACAAATAATTTTGAATCAAAATTAGTACAAGTAATTATTGCAATATTATTTAAAAAAAAAAAAAGTGCACTAAATCGCTATTCATATATACACATACATACATAAGTGCTACACTATTTCCTCATGCTGTACCTATTTTCCACTTTTGCCTTTTAGACATTGTCTTCTTTGCTCTCTGGTACCCACATCGTCAGTTTCTTCTCGTTAGTATTGTACTGTGGTTCACTCTCCTTGCTGCTATCTCGAATATGTATTTTCTCAACTCCTTCGGCTCCTATAGGATATCTTTTGTGCTTGATTGCCATTTGACGCTTGTTTACATATTTCCTGTTGCAATTTTTTTGCCTTGTTGGCTACTATAACAACAACATCACAGTACGTAGCTTAAGGCATTCGTTGTCGTTTCTTCTGGCTATTTTTGTTGTTATTGGTACTCAAGCAGCTGTTGTTTACTACGTAACAACTGGAGCAAATGGCAAACAAAATATGCATAATATGAACAGTCAACTTCACTTATTCCTTAATAAATGTGTATAATATTTAAATTTAGTTTTTTTTCTTTAAATTTTAAATTGAGTGCTCAGATGCAATATTTACAAATGGAGAAGAGCTCCATGTCAGATTATTTGCCACCGCATAATGCCAGCTTACATTCAGCGCAACTTTTTCACACGTGTTTGTCACTCAACTCTGTCAAGCGATTACTGATTAGCATGTTCTTATTAGCCTTTGAAGTACTTTCAGACAAATTCGCATTTCATCTATTGTGAACTGCAGTCGAAATTGTGTAAACCCAAAAAACAACTGCTCACAGCCTAAAATGCTAGTTCGAATATTTAGTACTTATTGATCTGAAAGATCAATAATATAACTGAGTCAAAGTTTTTAATGGTTTCTTGTCTGCGTTGTCATCCTATAGGCACCGACTGAGCATTTTTGAGAGCGACAGCGACTTTTTTCACTTATAAAAAGGCGATGCTAAATTCATATGTGTATGTAGTCGAAATTAATAATGTTTATATCATTCTCTTCTTCTTCTTTGGTGTAGGCACCGCTTACCCGATTATAGCCTCGTCGACAATAGCGCGCCACTAATTTCTTCTCGTTGCTGTTTGGCGCCAGTTAGAAATACCAAGTGATACCAGGTCGCTCTCAACCTGATCCTTCCAACGGAGTGGAGCTCTTCCTCTTCCTCTGCTTCCGCCAGCGGGTACTCCATCGAATACTTTCAAAGCTGGAGCGCTTTCATCCATTCGGACGACATGACCTAGCCAGCGTAGCTGCTGCCTCTTGATTGGCTGAACTATGTTAATGTCGTCGTATAGCTCGTACAGCTCATCGTTCCACCGTTCGCCGTCTCCAACGCGAAAAGGACCAGAACTCTCAAAGCGGAAACATCGAATGTCGACATCGGTCAAAATTCTGCACCATATGTCAGGACGGGAATGATGGGCGACTTGTAGAGTTTAGTTTTGGTTCGTCGAGAGAGGACTTTACTTTTCATATGCCTACTCAGTCCAAAGTAGCACCTGTTGGCAAGAGTGATTCTGCGTTGGATTTCAAGGCTGATATTGTTGGTGTTGTTAATACTAGTTCCCAGATAGACGAAATTATCTACGACTTCGAAGTTGTGACTGTCAACAGTGACGTGGGAGCCAAGTCACGAATGCGATGACTGTTTATTTGATGACAGGAGATATTTCGTCTTGCCCTCGTTCACTACCAGACCCATTCGCATTGTGCCTGGTCTGTTTAACTCTGTAGCTCGTATTATTTTCTCCAGCATCAAATTGAAGAAATCACACGATAAGGAGTCTCCTTGTCTGAAACCTCGTTCCGAATTCTGACTACGCTTCTGGTATTATCCAGAGTCAGTTTATAAAGCCGTACGAGTTTTGTGGGGATATCAAATTCAGACATAGCGGCGTAAAGGTAGTTCCTTTCTTTTCTCTCGGGTCTTCTCCAAGATTTGGCGCATGGTGAATATCTGGTCAGTGGTGGATTTGCCAGGTCTAAAGCCACACTGATAAGGTCCGATCAGTTTGTTGAAGGTGGGCTTTAGTCTTTCACACAATACGCTAGATAGGACCTTATATGCGATATTAAGGAGACTTATCCCACGATAATCGATCGGCACAGACTTTTGGATTGTGCAGAGCAATATTCGTCAGGCATGCTTTCGCCCGACCATATTCTACAAAGAAGCTGATGCATGCTCCTTATCGGCTCTTCGCCGCCTTATTTGAATAGTTCTGCTGGTAAGACATCGGCTCCCGCCGCTTTGTTACTTTTTAAGCGGGCAATTGCTATTCTAACTTCTTCATAGACGGGTGATGGTTCGTAATCTCCGGTTTTTTAACTTTCACTGCCATTGAGCAGGTTGGAGAAATGTTCCCTCAATACACTAAGTATACTCCAGACATCTGTCACCAGATTACCTCCACGGTCCATACACGAGTTTTCTCCGTTCTTGAAACCTTCTGTAAGTCGCCACATCCTATCATAGAATTTTCGAGCATTACCCTTGTGGGCCAGCTTCTCAAGCTCTTCATACTCACGCATTTCGGCCTCTTTATTATATCGTCTGCAACTGCGTCTCGCTTCCCACTTCAGCTCTTGGTATCTATTCCACCCCGCACGTATTGTAGTCGATCGCGAGGTTGCGAGATAGGCAGTCCGTTTTCTCTCCACTACAGTTCGACATTCTTCCTCGTACCAGCTCTTTTTCTGGTATATTGTTGAAAACCAGTAATTTCCGAAGCAGCGGTACGCCAGGAATTTGCTATTTCATTCCACAGCTCCCTTATATCGAGTTGCTGATAGTGCTCTCAGAGAGCAGGTGTGCAAACTGAGTAGAAAACTTGCTGGCTGTCTGCTGTGGTTGCAGCTTTTCGACGTCAAACCTTCCCTGTGTTTGTTGACGGGCGTTGTTTGCCACACAGAGACGGGGCGTATTTTTACTGATACAAGATAATGATCCGAGTCGATGTTTGTCCCTCGGAATATACGCACGTCTAGAACACTGGATATATGTCTTCCGTCTATCACAATATGATCGATTTGGTTGTGTGTTTCACGATCTGGCGACAGCCATGTAACTTGATGAATTTTCGTATGCTGGTATCTGATACTACAGACAACCATTTTTTGGGCCCCGGCAAAGTCAATCAGCCTCAGCCCGTTTGGGGATGTTTCGTCGTGGAAGCGGAATTTTCCGATTGTTGCGCTAAAAAAACCTTCTTTGCCCACCTTGGCGTTGAGCACAATTTTGACATCGTGGCATCGTAGAAAGCATCTTTGGTCACATCATCCTTCTTTTCTGTCAGAGCGTGGGCGCAAATTAACGATAAGTTGAAGAACTTCGTTTTGATGCGAATTGCGGCTAGACGCTCATCCACCGGAGTGAATGCCAGGACTCGGCGACTGAGTCTCTCTACAACCACAACACCAAATTTGCGCTCCTTTAAATGGTCGCTGTAATATATTTCGCAAGGACCCACCTTCTTCCGTCCTTGTCCGTCCATCGCATTTCTTGGACGGCGGTGATGTCAGCTTTTAATCCTACGAGAATATCAATCAGCTGGGCAGCGGCACCTTCCTATTTAAACGTTTGTAGGGCTCGTCATCAAAAGGGGGATCTCTCATCCGAGGCATTTGTTGATTTTTCATTGGAGTATAGTTTTTATGTAGTGGGTTCCAAACCCTAGGCACAACCGCAGGGGATTCACCTTCTCACTTTAGCTCGCCTCCAAACGGATATTTGTTGGCTACCCAGAAGAAAAATCGGAAGTCGTGAGCTTCTTGAACCATATGTAAAAGAATCGTTTCTGGCCACTCCCAGGTGAATGGCAGTCAGAAACTATCCTCACTTGCGTGAACATTAATAAACAAATGTTGGTGCAACTTGAGAAATTTTTGAGAAATTTTGTACGATTATTTATTAAAGCAATTATATTAGGAACGTTTATTGCGTTTTTTATCACGTAAGTAAAGGTTTCTGAAAAACCGGACTAAGCCCAAATATTTAAGGGCAAAAAATTAAATTTATTTTTCAAACGAAAACAATCGCATCTTGATATAAATTATGTAAAAAATTATGAATTTATTGTTGTATTTGAAATAAATAAATTTTTCCGTAATACTTTTCATCAGAATTTCCAAAATCTTTCAAATGAAATTGGGAACGGTATTAAGATTTTTTTTTCGAAAAACATTCAGCTGTCTTAGCCAGAATAGCCCTGTAAATAAACAAACTTTTTAACATACTGATAATGAATGAGAAAAGCAGTTCATATGGCTATTGAGTAGGTAATTTTTTTTTAATATAGTAAATTTTAGTTAATAACACCTCATTTAACTATTTACTGCAAAGAGAACACTAGCATTAATCAGGGTTGCTGTAGGTCTTCCTTGATTAACCAGAAGTTTTTTCAACCGTTCAAGAAAATTGTTAGGCAAACAATCTCGATTCGGATTAGGTAGTCTAATAGCAGTTAAGGCAGAGAAAATTTAAAAGTTACAACTTTTTACTACAGTGGCAACTCTTCAAATTTGAATAGATAATTTGATGCCAAGAATCTAAGGATATTATATATATAGGATATTAATTTATTGCATATTTCCTTCCAGAAACAGGGAAATAAATTATAAATCTACATATCCTTTGAGTCCGATCGCTGAATAATTGTCCAATATTTGTTCGTTTGGCCTCTTAATCGTCAGGATTATTCAACGTTATTTTGTTATACAACAATTACAATTTTCTTCTCCTTTTCATTGGCTTACTTTACAAATCTTTATCAATCTATTATTATTCGCTAAATTTATTAGTGTTATTACTACTGAGTCTTCAACTTAATTGTCTGCAAACAGCTGCTGCCGCTCCTTTTATACCTAACGATGGTGCAAACATTCTGTTCATGCGATCAAGAATAGGCTGATTATTCGTTTGCCTGCGGTAGCTGCAGCTGCTCCGTTCATCCTGAACGACGTGGAATTTCCTTTACACTGTCGACCTTTTTGTTTGTCCTTAGTACGGAGACTTTCTGCATCATACGGCCTATTCTTGACCTGACCTGCCTGACCTTTTTATTTGGAAATCTCGTTACACTGCTACTCCTATTAAGTCTGAGCTACGTATTTGTGATTTCCGTCACAATATTTATCTTTAACAATAAATGTTTAGGGGTATCAAACACTCGAAATTATTACTTTAACTAAAGGCATAAAGGATGATACATAGTAAATTATAATAAATATATTGAAGGATGTACACGGAAAAAATCACCCATACACTACAATTGAATGTGGTAATACCAGCTCAAACTTAAGTCCTTCATATTTAATTGCTTGGTATAATTCTAGCAAAATAAAATTTTAGCTAAAAAGTTTGGGTTGTTAGGTAGTCTTAGCGGGTAATTTTTACGCAGTTTTTCTATCTCTCCGGTCATGGTGTTAATTCTAAGATCATTATGGACTACAGAGCATTTTACATACCAAGGAGCCTTGCTTAATGCTCTTAAGGATTTAGATTGAAGCCTTTGAATTCTGCCAAGGCTAAATGGCTAGATTTACATGCTGTGCCCAAAAATAGTTCCTTTATGCTCAAAATGGCATTATAAGCATGTTGAAAAGTATAATTTTTTTTCTAAACTTAGTTTGATCTATATCTGATGTAAACTCACAATTTTCAATTTAGCTTGGGCAATCTTTTTATTTATTTGGGTTTTCCAAGTGAGTCTTCGATACAATGTAACTTCCAAGTAAGTAACAAATTGATTCTATGGTATCATATTACAATTCTTAGAGATTGAAAAGCATGAGTCGTTTTTAGAGTAGATGTTACTTGTATACACTTAGACTCGTTGAATTTAATTCTCCATGTAGTTATCCATTCGTCCAAAATTTTTGAATTTTGTTACAATTTATAAGTGTATGTAACGGGGCTCGAATCAGTACTTTTTTTTCATACACAAAAGTTGAAGTGACGAGGTTCCGGAGGTTGTGGTAATATTGCTTGTGCAAATTAAAAGTAAGCCCTAAAACACTTATTTATGGAACACAGGCTAAGATTTCATAGGACTCAGTAATGTAATTTTTTTACCTAACTCGAATTTTTCTGCCAATTAGGAAGCTTTTTAGTGCGGCATGAATATTTGCGGGAAGCATATATCGCAGATTAAATAATTGTCCATCTAGCCAAACTTTATCAAATGCTTGATATTTCTAGAGGCACTACAATACAATATTGCTTACTTACAAACGCTGATCTTAGTTTTGTAGCGATTCGATGCACTTACTTTATTGTGATGTGCCTTTCTCTAAAGTCTAATTCTAAAATCGGACCTATTTATTTTTAAGACAAATTTTTCTAAGATTATGCAAAATATGGCTATTAAGCTGATTGGCGTATATCAGCCTACCAAAGTTGGATTCTTATGGGTTAGGGATCATGATAATTTCTCATTGCTTCCAAGATTTTGGAAAATAGTGTAATCTTAATATAATATTTATTTATTATTTATTTATTTATTTGGTCTAAGGACTATAAGCCCACACAGACACATTAGCAATTTATTATACAAAATATATTAATTAAAATTAAATTAAAATTTAATTAAAGCTAAATACAAATTCAACTAATACAACTATACAGGGTTATTACATAGTTAATTCTTCACAATTTCTCTTAGTGTTGTCTTTGGCAAAGAAATATCGAAGTCTACAGAACTTAAGATCTTATTGAGTTCAATGAACGTTCTTCGAACTGGTGAATTTGAACTATAAGTTGTAGTGACAAAAGCTACGAAGATTTCTAGGTCAAATATTTAAATCAAACATGAAATTAATCGAAAGAAATTCTCCTCTAGTCATTAGATTTATTAGCTGACATCTAGGAAAATATGACGGTCTCGTTTCTGTAAAGGTTCCATAACGAAGAGCAAAACGAATAAATTTTCTCTGAATTTAGAGTCAAAGTAAACCGCAAGGTCTTTAACCTCACTAACTGATTACTAGTAAGAATTTGTAATATGATAGAGAGTTTACAAGGGTGTTTGGATTTTTGAAAAGGTGGCTAGAAAGTATTTATTAACATTTAATGATAATCGATTTTTACACACCATGTGTGCACATTATTCAGCTTGAAGTGCAACCACGTCATTGAGATTCCTTATGACAGTAAATTTTTAAACCATCTGCATAAAGAAGAAATTTGCACGCAGAAAAACAAGATTGAATATCATTTATAAATAAAACGAAGATGGGGGCTCTATAATACTGTCCTGTGATGTCGGAATAAAAACTTTTGAACCCATTCCCTCTAAATACACATAGCTTTTTCTATTAGTAAGGTATGATTTTATCCATATTGGCATAATAGAATGAAACCCAAGATTTGAAAGCTTCGCTAGAAGGATCTTATGCGAAATTTTGTCAAATGCCTTTGAAAGTCTGTATAGATGGTACCTACCTGATAAACTTCATTAAAAGTGGAAAGGCAGTAATCGAAAAAAAAAACGGTGGTTGGTGATTGCAGATCTACCAGGTACAAAACCATGTTAATTTGGACAAATAATATATTTTACATCGAAACATAGTCTGTTTTTTATAATGCATTCTAAGAGTTTTGAAACAGTGCTCAGTTTCGAAATGGGCCTATAATTACCCACCTCATTTTTGCTTCCTGATATTAAATATATAAAGCATATATTTTATTGCCTCTGAAATAATATTATAAGTTATAGGAGTTTAATTTTTCTTAATGTCATTGGTAATAATTTCACTAAGTGTTTTAAGATTAAAATGTGGTTCCAATATTAGGTTAGAATACGTTGGAAAGAGGCGTCTCATATAAGATACCTTTATTCTGGTCGCTTCGAACCTACTCATTATTGTAAGCTCTTAGTGGAAAACGAAAACTTAAGCAATTTCATTAGTGAACAGAATATATTAAAATAAGAGCTTGGTCCAGCTCAAATTACTTAAAGAAAAATAATACTTATTTGAACATTTTTTGTTATCACAATATCTTAAATTTTTTTTATTTTAGTCATGACAGAAATACTGATTTTCTCTTTTGGTGCCACTAAAAATGTATCTCCTAAACATGTTTTTGGTATATTTCAAACGGCAGTTAGAGCACTGACTTGAGTATTTCATATTTGTATGTGCTTTTCGAGCAGCTTTTGAAAAAAGCTTGTTAATTTTGTGCAACGGTTTTCAAGCTAATTCAACATCAAAGAAAATTTGTAGCCAAATTTCAAATTATGTGTAAAAAAAAATTACTGACACATATCTTACAGGTAGATAGGAAAAGTTAATTTTGGAGAACTTTTGCTAAAAGTGTACAGACAACAAAAAATTTGGTTAGGCAAAATGAATGCAAAATAAAAAAGGATAAATGGATTTTAGTAGTCTGCTGAACTTTTTCTTTATACCTTTCACCTGCCGTGAATGCCGATTAAGTTTGTATGAATTCTCTACTGCACGCATATATAGAATTGAATTTCAACGCTCAGAGAAAATTCTAAATAGCACATAGTAATGCTTTGATCCCACAAATTGACTAAAACGAAATTATCCCGTGGCTGGTCGCAGAAATTTAAAATAAAACGAAATGTACTGACTACAAATATTTTTCGGGACAGTTTTAGACTTCCTTCGTTCTCTGAATAATATATTTGGGTCTCTCAAGTTTCCTTTGTCACAAGTATTTTCATTCTTTCTTTTACTCTTACTGTACACTCCATCTACTTGTAATTTTCCACTCATTCAGCTCCGATTCGAAATCACATTCAGGTCACATCGTTTAATCTGCGAAATTGCATTAGCTCCCTTATGGTGAATACCTTTACTCAATACAAACATACAAGCAGACATGCATGCTTAGACCTTGGCGAGACTTATACGCTATTCACCATCATAAACACAATATGGACATTTGGGTAGGACAAAATATTTGATTACAAATTGTTGAGTTAATCCATAAAATAAAAGCATTGTTTTAAATTGCGAGGAATAAATGGCAAAGAGGATCGAAGTTTAAAGCTAATGCAAAAAAAAATTTAAAAAAAAAATTAGTTTTATAGTCATTTTTAAGTTAAAAGAAGAAATAGGCTTTTTATCTTTCATGTACATATAAAAATTATTCCAAATTGCAAAATTCGATTTCGATACTCCTAGATGTTTTTTCACGAATTTTTTAAGCAAAACCTCATATCTGATCAAATTGGTTGTAAGTCCGCTATATGATATTCTCTTTCGATTTCGATGATTTTCAGTACCATTATTTATTTGAAGTTGCTTGTGATCAATACCGAATTTCGCACTTCTAAATGCTTTTTTGACGGCTTTTTGTCCCGAAATTTAAAGTCTGAAAAGATCAGTTATATGGGGCTATTTGCATAGTATTCCGATTTCGCTGATTTTCATAATTCAATACAATTCATTATATTTGTGTATAATAACAAATTTCATGTTTATAGTTGTGCCCCTGACGATTTTTTTGAATATCTGCCTCCTTCAACCCATAAATAACGAAAATCTAAAAATATTGGGTTTATTATTCAAAAACTTGGAAATTTTCGTATGCAGCATATTTCTTATTGTTTTTTTTATTTTTTAGTAAGCAGTTTTGCAAATGGTTCTCGAATTTTTGAATACAATAAGGTCTTTGCGCCAGCGTACTTGCTAACACAATGTGTTTCTCTAACACATATTTTGCTTCATTCGGGGAATTTCATTTTTTATTTCTTAAATACATATTTACACTACTCTTACGATGCTCTTTGTACCTTTCATGTATACAAAATGGTATATTAACTTTAGTAAGAAGTATATAAGTACCCGGAGGGGAAGACATAACCCATCGAAATTTTTACCGATCGTATCAGAATCACGAGCCTAGTTGATGTAGTCTGTTTAAACGCAAATAAATCCCTCAGTTTTAGACTTCTATAACATATAGCTCCCACAGACCAATTTGTTCTTGATGGCGTCCGATATAATTCAGTTAAACTGCTATTATTGCTATCCATCCATTCACTATCCACGTATTGACTTATTACTCTCACAATGTAGAAATTTTTGAGACCAAGTCGACAATGCGCTCGAGTTGTTGTTTTTTGATAAATATTTCGCGGGAAGAACACAACTGCTAATGAAAAGTTGTCTAAATTTGACAACTAATATCAAGTTAGTTGTGTCTAGGGATGGGGCCATGTGTAGAAGTTCACGCAAGTGAGGAAAGCTTAATACCGCATATAAGGTCCTATCTAGCGTATTGTGTGAAAGACTAAAGCCCACCTTCAACAAACTGATCGGACCTTATCAGTGTGGCTTTAGACCTGGCAAATCCACCACTGACCAGATATTCACCATGCGCCAAATCTTGGAGAAGACCCGAGAGAAAAGAAACGATACACACCACCTTTTCATCGATTTTAAAGCTGCCTTCGACATCACGATAAGGAAATGTCTCTACGCCACTATGTCTGAATTTGATATCCCCACGAAACTTATATGGCTTTGTAAACTGACTCTGGATAATACCAAACGAGGTTTCAGACAAGGAGACTCCTTATCGTGTGATTTCTTTAATTTGATGCTGGAGCAAATAATACGAGCTACAGGGTTAAACAGGCCAGGCACAATATTCTACAAGAGTGTGCAATTGTTGGCGTAGGCCGATGATATTGAAATAATTGGTCATAACACCCGCAACGTAAGTTCTGCGTTCTCCAGATTAGACAAAGAAGCGAACCTAATTGGTCTGATAGTGAACGAGGGAAAGACGAAATATCTCCTGTCATCAAATAAACAGTCATCGCATTCGTGACTTGGCTCCCACGTCACTGTTGACAGTCACAACTTCGAAGTCGTAGATAATTTCGTCTATCTGGGAACTAGCATTAACAACACCAACAATATCAGCCTTGAAATCCAACGCAGAATCACACTTGCCAACAGGTGCTACTTTGAACTGAGTAGGCAATTGAAAACGACGAACCAAAAACAAACTCTACAAGTCGCTCATCATTCCCGTCCTGACATATGGTGCAGAAGCCTGGACGATGCCTACATCCGATGAGTTGGCTTTACTAGTTTTCGAGAAAAAAGTTTTGCGGAAGATTTATGGTTCTTTGCGCGTTGGCAACGGCGAATACCACAGGCGATGAAACGATGAGCTGCACGAGCTATACGACGACATTGACATAGTTCAGCGAATCAAGAGACAACGGCTACGCTGTATAGGCCATGTCGTCCGGATGGATGAAAGCGCTCCAGCTTTGAAAGTATTCGATGGAGTACCCGCTGGCAGAAGTAGAGAAAGAGGAAGACCTCCACTCCGTTGGAAAGATCAGGTGGAGAGCGTCCTGGTATCGCTTGGTATTTCTAACTGGCGCCAAACAGCAAAAAGAAGAAATGAGTAGCGCGCTATTGTTGACGAGGCTATAATCGCGTAAGCGGTGCCTACGCCAAAGAAGAAGAAGAAGTTTTTATTCGGCTATAATCGCTTAAGCGGTGCCTACGCTAAAGAAGAAGAAAAAGATGTTGTGAACCATAATAGCAGTAAAAACTTAATAAATTAAACTAAAGCCCAGCTGAGTGATATTTGAATTGAATTGTTAACTATTATATAAAGTAGACAAGAGACAACTCAACTCAATTAAATAAAAAATTAAAACGTTCAACTTTTATTTTGAAAATAGGTTTAATAACTAAAAAATCACTAATCTATTATATAAAAATGGATTTTCGTCTGTATGTAGCTTATAGACTCCAAAACAACTCCGCTGAATCCTGGAGAGTGTTCCTGTGATATTTGGCTACTTTTGAAAGAGTTGTCAAACGTCAGAAAAATAAAATTAATTTAAATATAAATAATAATAAATAAATTATTTGCTTTTCGATTGTTTGAAATTTGGTGCATAGTTAGTTTTTAACCTAAATTAAGATATGGACTAGTATTTTTTTCCAAAAGTGGACCTGAAACGATCTATACCAATAATCTGATGTGTTGTTCCTTTTATCGGAAATTTCGACATGGGCCGATCTGTTTACTTTAAATTGAGACAATATCGTCTTGAAAACCCATACAGTCGTCTAGTGTTTGCTTTCGGATTCGTACGCGTAAATTCACGATTCATCACCTGGCACGATGCCATAGACGTGTTTAAAAGCACCACTTTCGTATTTGCTAACATTTCTCTCGACCAATACACTCGAGGATTTTTTGAGCAATTGACAAATTGTGTTGGATCCAACGTGAATAATATTTTTTGGAATCAAATGTTCACACAATATTGAATGTATACTGGTTTCACTAATGCGTATAGTTGTCTCAATCTCAAGATCGATCATACCATAAATAGGTTACGATAAGGTTGTCAGTTTAAATTTTGCAACACTAAGGTTGTTAAATCCCGAAATATGTAATGCAACCCTCCTATATCATTTTATGCACATGAAAAGTTAAAAAATTAAGCTCAGTTCTGAAAATATTAAAAGAAGTTAATGTGGAATTCCTTTAGACAAAATCTAATAGTACCTTCTGCTGTGAAGAGCACAGAAATATGTAAATAGATAAAACGAATACAGAGAAGGCAAAAATAAATGTAAATAAGAATCTATCCGTCACAATTACTACCAAAATGTAGCTTGAGCGGGTGCAGCAAAGAAATTCGAGTTAATTTTACAGCAATGTGAACTAAAAACTTGACTGCAGCTTTATAAACAAACAAATTAAAAGCTGAAAACCAAAAAAATATTCCAACAGAAAAAAATTTAAAAAGAGTAAGCTATGGCTTAGGTGCCTAAACAAGGTAAAGTCTTGAATACACCTAAAACAAAAAATAAAAAACTAATAAACTTCAAAACACTGCAGTCTGCTCAAAAGAAGCTAAACCGCCTAGACATGTATCCAAACTAACTCCAAAACATTGTGAGTAAGCAGGCCAATCAGTTGAACTCTGATGGTATTTTGTCTGTCTCCCCGCCTTCCATCATTGCAGAGTTTTAAATGTTGCCTCTCTTTGTTTTCACCACGAAACCTACAAATTTTCAGTTGAAGTTGAATTACGCAAAGTAAATTTTAAGTACTAAGCTAGTGCAGAGGAAGCACAAATGTTAGGTTACGATATGAAGAGAGTTTGGTAACTTAGTGCATGCCTTATTTGCTGCTAAAGTGCCTTGGCAATGTCAGTGGTTGTATGGAAAGAAAAAAGTAATGGGTTAGTGCTTTTGCTGAAGCTTACAAATATTAAAATTGCAGCATTTCTGTACATACATATATGCACGCTTCAAATTTAGCAAATTAATTATAAAGGGTGTTTTTTATAGAGGTATAGAACTTTAAGTTAGCATTACTTTTCAAGATGGCGACCGATTTAACAGCAGTCAAGTGATTTATTCTCAGTTTGATTTGGCAATTCATCATGAATAGACTCACGCCTGAACAATGCTTGCAAATAGTGCAATTTTTTTTTCGAAAATTATGGTTCTGTGCGGAAAACGTATCGCGCACTACGTCCAATGATACGGACCAATGATTCCACCAGTCCATAAAGCGCACCAAACAGTCAGTTTTTCTGGATGTAACGGTGTTTCAACATACACTTGAGGATTACCTTGACTCCAAATGCGGAAGTTTTGTTTGTTGACGTAGCCATTCAACCAGAAGTGCGCTTCATCGCTAAACATCGCTAAAATGGACGTAGTGCGCGATACGTTAACGATAACGATTATTATAACGATGTGATATAATGGAAGAAATTAAACGAGTTAAATGATCAGTGATAAGCGATACAAATAATTTTGGAAATGCAGATGGTTTAGCTATACCTCAATAACTTTCTACCAAAGATCTGCTACAATTTTTATGAAGGGATACAAGAATCTTTCCATACAGATGGGAAAGTTCCCGCTTTAAGTGTTAAATTGAATTAATTAACAAGAAGTTCAAGACCATATTTATATTACTTATTTTAGGACTTTAGATAAAGAAAAACGTCGTCGGATGATATTGTTATCAGGAAAAAAGTTTCTCTGGGATAAAATGTAAATATAATTAGAATTTGCAAGCTCGGAGAATAATTAGATTGAAAAAATTGAGCAAACAAATTAGAAATTACCTGTTTGTCGCAGGAAATATTATTTTGAAACTCAGATTCCTTCTATTTGTTATTAAGCTCCGTTTAATTTTGCATAAATAAAATTTTTAGCATTTTTGATTTAATATACAGACTTTCTGTGGCAAAATGCAATAATTTCAATAGTTTAAATATATACCTGTATTTTTAAAAAGCTTGAAATATCGTGTTTTTTATTTTTCAAGTCTCTGAGTTCTTAAGGGTACCATGATTGGGTAGGTTCTTTCTTACAAAATAATTAATAAATTAAATAGTGTAAAGTTCAAATCCGCAACGCTTTAATCAACTTTTTCACTGTGTATAGGCCATGGTAATTTAGATAATGCTTTACTAAGATCTTTAAATTTATCTTTCGGGAAATCAAATTAAATACTTGAATCGATTTCTTCAGTTATTAAAACCGGATGACATACAATTTCGTAAGTAATAGTAAGCGCATGATAACAAAAATTATCAGGCTTCTTTCTATGACAGCTTTAGTCGCATTATCAGCAAAAATAAGGTAGAGAATATCGATAGACTTATTTTCCAATTGATTTACTTGAAAGAAGTAATATACAGGTAAACTGCCTTATTAGAACTAAATTCATATTAATTCACTCTTATTAAGTATTCCATTTAAGTAACTTTATTTATTTATTTTAAATTATTGTATTTTATTTTGTTATAATTTATTTTATTTTATTATATTTTATTGTTTTTATTTTTTTAATTTTTTTTTATTTATTTATTTAATTTACTTCTCATTATGTTTTATTATATCTATAACTATTTGCTTGGAATGTAACTGTACTCAGCCGAACACCGAATTTTTGGATGAAATTAAAATCATATATGAAAGTTAAAATTTACCTGTAATAAATTATAGAGCATACGTGTTAAAGAATTCTGTCAATCCGTGAAGTAAGAAAAAAGATGTACCCTCTGATAACTTTATTTCAAGTTTATCCATTAGAAAAAGAACGTCTCAATTAAAGAAAGTATTATTTCCAAAAGACATAATTTTACATTTATAAGTACCAAATGTTGGATGGAAAACAACGAGGACTTTTCAAACATCGATTCAGATTTTGACTCTGAATTCGAGGATTTAAATGCATACTACTTGAGTTAGATGAGCAAGACGTTTAATTATTCTGAATAATTTTAATTCATATATATCAAAATATAAAAGGCTGTTTCTAAGCTTGAATTTATATAAGCGTTATTTCTAATTGAAAGTTTTATAAGCATTATCGTTGAATTTAATCGTTTATCAAATATTAAAAAAAAAATTATCTTAAAAATTTGAGCGTTAAAACTCTAATTAAAGACTGCAAAGCATAAAAGGCGAATACATACAGCTAAGACACTTCGAGAGGGTTAATGGATTTTATGAGAAATTTTATTTCATGTCAGAAAAATAATCAGAGGGGTTGAAAATTTATGCCAAGCGGCAAGCGCGATTAGCGGTTTTTTAAAGTTATGTTTCTATAATTTTAGATGTTGGTCTGACCAGAATTCGAATTCATGCCTCTTCACATAGTAGTAGGTACTGTTAATCACTCGGCTGCTGGGGCCGCTTTGACTACTTTACATCGAATTAAATTGAATTTCTAATCTAGCTGTACAAAAGGTAAGCAGCCAGCCGGTATACCAAGCTGATTTATTTATACCCAAATTATTTTATTTTTGGAAGAATCTGAATTTTTTAATTTGTATAACCTTTTGCTCACTGTATTGGCACTTTGCTACCATTTCAGCGGTTTTCTCCCGATTTGTGGTGTGCTTCTTAATATATTTGTACTAAGCCACTTCCGATCGGCTAATGAATTTTTATGAGGAGCCTTAACAAGAAGCCAGGAATACATTCAGTGGGTTTGACAAGCCCTGCCGAGGGGTGAACGCAATCAGAAAAATTAACCTGATTTTTTATTTAAATTAATTTTCTATAATCTTGGATGTGGGTAACAACAGGACTCGAACTCTGATCTTCCGAATGATAGTACGCAATGCTATTGCTGGCGCCTATCACAATAAAAATATAAAAATTGTAAAATTTTCTTTCTTTCTCTCTTATTTGAGACATATGATGATGGTCACAGCAAAGAGTAAATAGATATGTCTCTGTATGTGAGTACCGCAAATTAAGGAAAATATGATGCTGATTGGCCCATCGGAAATCCAGGATTCAGCTGCACATATACTCCGATAGCAGTTTCAACGCATACGAATAAATACTTGAGAGCTTATACCCATTTTCATGAAAATCATTGTGTCTTAATTACATATGTCAGTTGCCATAATCACCATTTGCCTACTATTATTGTTATTTTTTGTGCTTGCTCTTCTTCTTGGCTGAACCTTCCATATATAGCCTGGCGAGTACAAGCTCTTTACTCGTGACGTTTGTTGATATCCATCTGTTAATGTAGAAGCAAAAAAGCAGGAATATGACGTGGCTGTTGAGAGGTGCTGAGTGCTTGTGAGAATGAGGGCGTTGTGTAAATGGGCGTCAAAAGAGCCTGACACTCACCCAGAATTGTGTATAGGAGTCAAACGAATAATAAGTTTTTATGTATTGTGGGTTTTCTTGTTTGTACATTTTCTGATGGCTTCAGCTACTTACTCCAGCCTCCATCTATAATGATCAAGTTCTGCTCAGACAAGAGTATGAACCTTTACGGTCGTATTAGCGTGGACTAAAATTGAAATAGTATGCCTACTTAGTGGTTGCCAAAATATGTAATGCACACATGTAGAGGGTGTTTTTTATAGAGGTATAGAACTTTGAGTTGCAATAAAACAACGATGGGTTATTCGATTGACATGAATTTTATTTATCCGAAAGATAATCTTGTGGCATTATATTTTAAATATGATTTTTGGCATATGACCGCCACGGCTGGCGCGGATGTAGTCCAATCTGGACGTCCAATTTTCGATGACTTTTTCCAACATTTGTGGCCGTATATCGGCAATAACACGGTGAATGTTGTCTTCCAAATGGTCAAGCGTTTGTGGCTTATCCGCATAGACCAATGACTTTACATAGCCCTACAGAAAGTAGTCTAGCGGTGTTAAATCACAAGATCTTGGAGGCCAATTCACAGGTCCAAAACGTGAAATTAGGCGGTCACCAAACGTGTCTTTCAATAAATCTATTGTGGCACGAGCTGTGTGACATGTTGCGCCGTCTTGTCAGGAATGAAAAAGTTAGTAACCATGGCTCTATACCGATCACCATTGACTGTAACGTTCTGGTCACCATCGTTTTTGAAAAAGTACGGAACAATGATTCCACCAGCCCATAAAGCGCACCAAACAGTCAGTTTTTCTAGATGTAACGGTGTTTCAACATACACTTGAGGATTACCTTCACTCCAAATGCGGCAGTTTTGTTTGTTGACGTAGCCATTCAACCAGAAGTGCGCTTCATCGCTAATGGTCGTAGTGCGCGATACGTTTTCCGCACAGAACTTTTATTTTCGAAATAAAATTGCACTATTTGAAAGCGTTGTTCAGGCGTGAGTCTATTCATGATGAATTGCCAAACCAAACTGAGAATAAATCCCATGACAGCTGTTAAATCGGTCGCCATCTTGAAAAGTAATGCCAACTTAAAGTTCTATACCTCTATAAAAAAACACCCTTTATATAAGTAAAGACACACCCAGATTGGAACAACAGTTTATGCTGCCATAAAAGTGAAATAAAAGTGGAGGAACCTGATTATATGAAAAGGCGGAATGTGTTTATGTACACAAATAGCTCTTTCAATGTTATTCCCTATGTTATATTTCTAATTTTGTAGCTTCCTTTTTTGGTTTTTTTTTTTAGGTCTGTTAGCCGATAAAACTAGAGCTGCTGGTTACCTCTAGACACTTATGCCAGTTGATGCCTGCAAGTAATGCACATAATGACAACTAATTAGCAACACTTGAAGAAGCTATTTATCAGCAACGGGAAGAGAGAGAATACACATATGAGTTTTGAAGACTGAAATAAACAAAGAAAAGCAACATTCTATTCATGCGAATAGAAGACGGACATATAACAAGAAATACACAAATGGAAGGACAAAGAGTGATTGAATAATTAAAGTATCTGTTTTCTGGGAGAAACTAATTAAAAGAGTGCTCGGAAAAAAATTTAAGTTTTCTTAAATGACCACAGTTATCTAAATATTTGCACTAACTTCACTTTTTTATCTCAATACAATTTATATATTGTTACAACTATTACTAACCATTAACTGTCAATTATGTAGATACAATATTAACTTATATTATCTTATGGCTTCGTAGCCACCAACCCTCCCTCTTGAGTCTTCTGCATTCACAAAATAAACATAAAGGTTTATTGTTATCGTCCACATGTCTACATGCATATATACGAACAGGAAGTAATGTTATTATTGGTATTTTCTTCAATTTGCGTTACTCGTTCGTGGTATGATATAAACACTTTCAGAAATCTATGCAGTATAACTTTCATTGCAATAGTATATGTAACATAGAAACAAGTAGATTCTGTAAGAAATCTTCCATATACGTTAAGTTATGTAATTCAGAAGCATGTTTAACCTGCAATAACTTAACTATAGCTTTCTAAGATTTTTCAAGATCAAAATCAATAATATTGAATAAATAAGTGTTAAAGTTGCAAACTGATTGCAGTATTTAATAAAATTGTAATCATATGCCTTTAGGAAAGAGGAATTAAATATTCAATATTCAGTGCTATTCTGCATTTCGATTGCGTTATCGCATTCCGCTTCGCCACAATCATAATTAGGTATTCCGAGTTACGATCGAATCGCAGAAAGAGGAGGAAGAGAGAAGGAATTTTCTTGCATATTAGTGTGTGGAATTGAAGCTTAACAAAGCAAACCAATACAAACAATTTTTCCATATTTTAAATAAGTTTGAAAAAACCGTATTTTTAACGTAAAATAAAATCAATAACGGCGGCGATATTTCATTAGGAAGATATGAATATAATGATACGGCTGTAGCAAGAGTAGAAAAGATGAGTTCCAAAAAATTGAGCTTGTAACTTGAAATTTTAATATAATAGATTTATTTATTTAGATTTAAAAAGCGTTAGTCTTCATAAATTTGTTTTCAAGCTTATCTTAGATTATTTTTTCGGAAGAAACTCAATCAAGTACTTTTACATCGATCACTTAATCAAAAAATAGCTACATTACGATTTTTTTATGGAATGTAGCTAAGAATGTGGAGTATTTAGGCAACTTCCTTTCATTTTTCATATTACTCAGAAAAGCATAATTAAAGCTCAGAAAACATCATCACGAATTCTAAAACTATCAATATTAAGTTTTATTCCTACTGTTATTAAAAATATATTATTTAAGTACACGAAAACATAAAATCAAAGAGTTCTCGATCAATTAAATTGCAGAAAAATGTAACTAGGTTCGAAATGCAGAATAAATTGTATAGAACCGAAAGTGTCGAAGATTGATCGAAACGGAACGGAAAGCAATAATTACCATCATTTTATTTAAAATTTATATTTAAAAAAAAATTATACACGTTTTATTTATTCGCCATCATACAACATAATTTAATAAATTTAGTTGAAAAAATATAAAATGTTAAGTTATATGATGATATTGATTTAGCATGAAATTGATTAAGCTGCTTATAATATAATAAAAACAGATATGTAAGAAAAAACAATATTCTTTCTGTTTAAAATGTAAATGAGAAACTCAATCGCTCTTTCGTTTTCTTTTGTCTACTCCAAATTACGAGAACTCTTTATAATTGATATAATTTAAAATACTCAGTATTAAAGAAGATTTGTGTAGCTAATGCCTTTGTAAGTAAAGGGTGTTTTTTATAGAGGTATAGAACTTTAAGTTGCAATAAAACAACGATGGATTATTCGATTGACATGAATTTTATTTATCCGAAAGATAATCTTGTGGCATTACATTTTAAATATGATTTCTGGCATATGACTGCCACGGCTGGCGCGGATGTAGTCCAATCTGGACGTCCAATTTTCGATTACCTTTTCCAACATTTGTGGCCGTATATCGGCAATAACACGGCGAATGTTGTCTTCCAAATGGTCAAGCGTTTGTGGCTTATCCGCATAGACCAATGACTTTACATAGCCCCACAGAAAGTAGTCTAGCGGTGTTAAGTCACAAGATCTTGGAGGCCAATTCACAGGTCCAAAACGTGAAATTAGGCGGTCACCAAACGTATCTTTCAATAAATATATTGTAGCAAGAGCTGTGTGACATGTTGCGCCGTCTTGTTGAAACCACATCTCCTGGACATCATGGTTATTCAATTCAGGAATGAAAAAGTTAGTAATCATGGCTCTATACCGATCACAATTGACTGTAACGTTCTGGCCACCATCGTTTTTGAAAAAGTACGGAACAATGTTTCCACCCCATAAAGCGCACCAAACAGTCAGTTTTTCTGGATGTAACGGTGGTTCAACATACACTTGAGGATTACCTTCACTCCAAATGTGGCAGTATTGTTTGTTGACGTAGCCATTCAACCAGAAGTGCGCTTCATCGCTAAACAAAAAAAAAAAAACAAAAAAAACGTTTTCCGCACAGAACCATTATTTTCGAAATAAAATTGCACTATTTGCAAGCGTTGTTCAGGCGTGAGTCTATTCATGATGAATTGCCAAACCAAACTGAGAATAAATCACTTGACAGCTGTTAAATCGGTCGCCATCCTGAAAAGTAATGCCAACTTAAAGTTCTATACCTCTATAAAAAACACGCTTTATTAACAAAAATCCATTTCTTGAAAAAAAGCATTAAAGAATATATAAGCACTTTAGCGATTATAAAGCGCTAATACATACACAATACACACGCAAAGCTTATGTGCGCCTTTACAAATTCAAGCGTGAGTCCGTGTCAAGCTGTCATGTTATTTTTGTTCAGTATTGCTTGGCATTTCAACAGCAACTCATTCAACTTTATTACGAAAATTCACCTTCTGTAAAGAATAAATTTCGGGTGCTTCGCTCAATTTATGGTCAACATAATAGGCCTACTGAGCGTACTATTCGCAACACCATCACCTATCTTGATAATATTCGACCGAATAGACCACGTCCAGCACGCAGTGAAGAAAATATAGCGGCCGTAGAGGAGAGTGTACGCAGACCGAGTCGATTCGGCGCCGTTCGCAGTAACTCGGACTTACGTACGGAACTACTTGGCTTATTTTAGTCGATATCTTAAATTGAAAGCGTACAAAATACAGATTGTATAAGAACTGAAACCGCTCGACCTTCCCAACCCGATTCGCTTCGCTCTATGGGCTCTTGAAAATTTCCAAAAAGATCCGACGTTTTCGAGCCAAATTTTGCTTGGCGATGAGGTCCATTTCTGGCTCAATGGGTATGTAAAAAATCAAAATTGCCGCATTTAGGACGAAGTGCAACCTGAAGAGATTCAATTCATCCAGAAAAACAACGGTTTGGTGTGTGCCGGTGGAATCATCGGTCCATATTTCTTCAAAAATTATGCCGGTAAGAACGTAACAGTCAATGGCGACCGTTATCGCGCCATGATAACCGACCATTTGATGCCTGAAATTGAAGCTCGTGATCTCCGCGAGAGTCGAGATGCTCGAACGAGTCATCAAAAATTGGACTCAACGGATGGACCATCTGATACGTAGCCGCGGCCATCATTTGAAAGAGATAATCTTCAAAAAAATAAATGCCAAATAATGTTAATGAATGATAATAAACATTCCCCATTAAATTTGAATTTTCTGTGTTTTTTCTTTAAAAAAGTAGGGAACTTCGAAATGGATTACCCTTTACATTAACATTCTTACGCGTCAACAATTTCTTAAATCTTAATAACCAGTGAATTTCAGCTGAATTATTACTAATAAAACTATCGCTAGAGGTTTCAGATGATTTTGCAGTTTTGACAGGTATTTTTTTCATGTAAAGGGTTATAGGGATGATATGATTTCTAAGTGTCGTTTTGGCCATTTTTAATATGTCATGATCTTTTTTTTTCAGAAATGTTTACAATTCCATTATTGGACCACTATACACGTCGTGAATTTGCTGATTTTGCCTTGGAACAACTTGGAAACGATAAAGATTTTTTTTAGAAAATCATCTTCTCCGATGAGGCTCACTTTCATCTGAGTGATGCGGTAAATAAACAAAACTGTAGATTCTGGTGCGAATAAAAACCACAAATTATTCATGAACAACATTACATTCACCTAAATTGACAGTTTGGTCTGGTTTTGGTCTGACGGAATCATCGGTCCGTACTTCTTTTGAAATGAAACTGGTATCACCGTTAATGTCAATGGAGAGCGGTATAGATCGATGATAACCAACTTTTTATGGCCACAATTGGAAGAAATAGATCTTAACAACATCTTGTTCCAGCAAGACGGAGCTACGTGCCACACAGCACGTGCAACAACCGAATCATTGCAAGAAAGGTTTGGAGATTCAATTATTTCTAGAAATTGTGACATTGAATGGTCTTGAAGAAGTTGTGATTTAACACCATTAGACTACTTCTAGTGAAATTATTGAAATCATTGGTCTTTTGCAATAAACCAGACTCTCTTCAAGTTTTAAAAGTCAATACTGAACTTGATATTCATGACATACGATTTGATGGATTGGAAAAAGTGCTCAAAAATTGGGTTCATCGAATTCGTTCCTGCAAAAGAAGTCAGGGAGGCCATTTGAAGGATATTATATTCATATTATCGATTGTACTTCACATTAAATGAAAAACATTTGAATTTCCTTAAATATTAGGGAGTTTTTTTTTAAAGAAGTTATATCACTCTTATTGGAAAACCCTATATCTGTCACTTTTGTATTTGTCATTGTTATTTCAATATATCTATGTATATTCTCGTTGCGCATATGTCATGGTGCACATGTGGGGTCTCGTAGCGTTTTTGACTGAAATCGATGACTGAGTTATATTAAAGAACTTTGTGATCGAAGCATAGATCTTAATTAGGAATGACCAATGAACAACCAATTTAAGATGGCGGTTTTAAGTTTAAGGCGCTGTATTATAGTAGACATATGGATCTTCCAGGTCGTTCGCCTACCTAGGTGAATACCAAGGTATTTAACTTCACTTTATTAGGGGGTTATTATATCATTTAGCACAGAGTATTGTGAAATCACGTGTGTAGCACAGCAAATTTCATAACATTATAACCTTTTTGACGGATTTTTCACCCAAAACCTCTTATCTGAACTAATCAGTTGTATGGGGCTAAAAGATATAATATTTAGATATTTTCATGGTCTTAGATGTTTTATTTAATCATTTATTACTTAAAATCGGTTGAATTGGAGCTATGTTATACCATATAGTCGTCCGATCTCGATAACCTTTATGAGTCTATCTCTTCTTCTTTTAGTACTCACACACTTTGGACCAAAGTCAATTTTAAGATAAAATGAATTTGAATAATTTTCCCTTAAAACAGTTGCAGTTGTCAATATATATCATGTTCTGAACGATATTCTCTTTTGCAGTAATATCAACGTTATCTTCGAATAATTCCTCTGTAAGGTATTCATTAGGTAAGTACCATAGTTCGCAAATTCCTTTTTTACTGCATACCGCAAATATTTTTATTTATGGATCCGTAATTTCGAGTTTCCTTAAAAGTGTTAAACTCTAATAAAGTGTTTTTGGTGGATTAACGCAAATAAACCGAAATTAATATATTATTTGCGAATTCTGTTTGCTCAAATTCTTCACGAAATAGACATATTTTCATGCAACAGCCGAATACTACGTACGCTCCTAAGCAAAATTTAATGAATTTCAATAACTCTCTGGAGTAGTCCTTATTATTTTCCATTTTATTTCTGTTTAAAAAAAGCGTTAATAAACGTTTGGGCAACATCCAAGATTTCTGGTGAGTTGCAGCAAACCACCTAAGAATTCGTATCAACTGCTTACCATTTCTAACAATATCAAAAGTCGTTCAAATTTTTCAAGGCCATTTATGTCAAATAAGCCCTTATAACTGTTTACCGTTATTTGTGGCCCTATCTGTTGGCAATCTTCGGCGCCATAGGCGGAGACCTGCGCCACAACTACCATTTGAAGTTGGAATTTCCCTAATAGTGGTGCAAACTCATTGTCCTTATTCGTATATTGTGATATAAACTAAATCAAAAAGGAATAAAAGTTTGCAAAATTTGCAACATTATTGTTACGTCTACAGAAAATTTAATTTATTCTATATTATATTTTATATCATAGGCTAGCATGATGAAACAAATTGCTATTTGTGATTGAACAATATAAATGAAAAGAATAAAACATCGTGAAAATTAATGGAATATGTTGGAACAAATTAATTAGTAATTGTAATTACTATTGCCACATTACGATGCTGGTAGCAGGATTAAGTGATCCTGGTTACGAATTCTGTGAAGCCTTAAATATATGATACAAATATCACAAAATTAGGGGGATGAAGTGTTAAAACGTCTGAATATGTCATGATACAGAGTCATTATCACGTAAATTAAAACAAAGCAATATACTATGACACTATACACCTGATGTAAGAAGAAATGGTTATCGTAATCGTCAGGCAGCTTTAAAAAAAATTTCTAATCCGGCTCTGAACAGCTTATAAATTTTTATAAAGAACCTTTATTTATGTCAAAAATGCTCTCGGAGATATTGAAATTTCCTGCCAAAGGTCGACCCCATTTAGAAAAACTTGCTTTTTTTATTTAGACAAATTTTCTACAAATTTAAACAAATTTCCAACTTTACTTGGCTTAAAGTTTTTTCGGCTTTCTATAATGAATTTTTTTGAGGGGAGTTCGTCCTCAAATTAGAAATAAATTTTGCACCTCTTTTTTCACATTTAAGGCTTTTTCAGTTTTTTTCTCAGCAACTTTTAGTTTTAATATAAATGATAGGGATCTGCCGTTCTCAGCGCAGTCTACGTTTTTCAACTACAAGACCCTCAATTTGGCTGTTAGTGATCTCTGTCTGATTGTAATTTGCTGACTCTCTGTCTCTGATGTCGATACAGTAACCGCCGTTGAGCGCAAACAGTTATCGTAGTATTACTCCGATTTCCTCTTGCATTAGGGTGCTCAGGTATTTATTGTACTTAATCCAACTTGTTTCTGGTGTTGTCAGACGAAATGTTTTCTCAACTATATTTGATTTTTCTAAAGAACTAAATTCCAATTTAAGTTGAATTATTTAATACTTGCAGTTTAATGATAATTTCTATTAATAAACTCACTTAAAATAAACTAAAACATAAATGAGCTACAAAAAAATGCAATACCGAGTATATATTACAAAAGTTTTGTTTCTAAGATCAGTTCGACTTATTTTGGTAAATCTATTTTGCGAATGTAACATAAAACTAGTAAACTAATAGTTCAGTCAAAAAGGTACCGCAGTTTGCAAAAACTCAGAGTTTTCGTTCTTCAAAAAATTTAGCAGACGTCATATGCGTGGTATTGGACCCCAAGTTGTAATATATATATTTCAAGTGAATAAAAAAAGTACTTGAATCTAACAGCAATCTGTATAAAATATAATTACCATTGAAACGTACTACGGCGAGACTATATACTTCATCTCAGAGTAACGTCAAAATACTCCATGCAGAACTTACCTTGTTCTTACTTGTCTCTGTCTCAAGAATTACTGAACGGATTTTTATATAATTTTCATATACACACAAATTTCTATGTAGCTAAATAATTTATCAGCCGCTGCAATATGCAAACACCAAACATTAAATGCACATTTACACAAATTTGTAGATATATCCAAAACATAATAAAAAGGTTAATAATTGTTTGCATTTAAATTTCTGAATTGGACAGAGTATGACCGGATCCGTAAGGTTTGTTATTGGTAATAAATATTTAACATACTTCAATATGCTGGTAGCGAGACTTGAGTTGGTCCAATGCTGTATAACAGAGGAGTATGGAAGTCGAGTTAGATTAGCCTAGAATTACATTAGGTTTTTTTCGTTCAAATTCGCCTCTAAAATTAGCTATTGCTAACTCTCGGATTTCTATTGTGCTTCAGTAAAATATAGTATATTTGAAATTGTAAAATATATCGCAGTTAAAGCAAGAAAGAATGGCTGTCTTCGACCATGCTGACGTCTTTATACCTTTCACGAACACATCAAATTTATTGCAAAGTCGATTTTGATAATTTTCAGTGTTAGTATAAACTTTAATTTACGTCTGTAGAATACCAAATTTCACGTTCTTAGATGATCTTTGACGGATTATCGACTTAAAACCTCATATCTGAACAAATCCGTTGTGTGGAGGCTATATGTATAGTATTGCCATTTCGCTGATTTTTAGTACCAATATTGAATTCATATTATGAGTGTCTTTGAAGAATTTATGTCCTAAAATTTCAAATCTGAAAAATTGGGCGTATATATGCTATAGTAGTCTGATCTGGCCGGTTCCGACAAATGATCGTTTAATTTTATTGGTATCTGGCTGCCAAGCTTGGTTGATATATCTCAAAAACTGAGAGATTAGTTTATACTCAAACTTACAGACGGACAGAAGGACAGATGGGCTTGGTAAAAATTTTCGCGGGTCTAACTTTTTTCTTTCTGGTACTTCGAACCAAAGTTAATATATGATAATAAATATTAAAAAACAAGGTATAGATTCACTTCAGAAATACACTTGCTAGTTACAAGGCACAAAGAAACCTCAATATGAGCAAAAGAAATGCAATTTGTAGAAGAAAATTTACTGTTATAGCTTTTAACTTGCTTGAAGAGCTGAAAGTGAAAATGAAAGCAAAATAAATGAAAATTGAAATTTAAAAAACATTTTGCTAACAGAAATGGGAAGGCTGTGAAATGCAAACCTTAATTGAGAAGAAACGACCTCTTAAACCTACCATCAAAAAAATATATACTGAAGCACAGAAGCACACAAATATAGTTGTATTGCAAAGACTTTCGCCCGATGAAATTTCATTTTATACATCTGTATGCATTGACATGATGAATAAATAGTTCTGATACCCACACTGTCATCACTCTCTTCGGTTTATGCCACAATTTTGTTTGTTATGTCAATGTTTTGCTTGCGCCCAGAATAGGGAAAGAGAGTGTAACGAGAAATTAACGTCAAAGACTATAGCCAAATTTTTTAAATACAGAAGTATGTATGACCTAACAACTTTTAATAAATGATTTAATTTAGACAATCTATATATAAAAATTAATGCAAATTTTTATGAACGCCTATAACTTAAGAACCACAATATCAAATTACACCAAATTTTTAGGAATAATAAGGGATATTAGGAGAAGGTTAATGTGTAAGATCATGAGATTGGCGGAGCCATTCCAGAGATATGACCATTTTCATAAGTGAACATTGATAGCTAACCATACAAAATACATGCAGCAACAACAAATACATGTAAAATTCCAAAATACGCGTACATTACGTTGTATGTGGTGTTGAAAGAGAGAGAGAAGACTGAAAAAAATTATAACGAAAATAAATGTAAGAAAAATTAAAAAAAAATTATAAAAAAAAGTTTGGAAAAAAATTCCAATCAATTTTCGTCGTTTCCTTTTCCAAAAATAGGATCGAAATTCCAAATTTTAGTTAGATTTTCTTGATTTTTTTATAGGTGTAGCAAGGCACGCTGGGGTCCGCTAGTACTAAATAAAAGAATATGCTAAATAAATGAAAGCTTGAGGAAATGATGATTTCATGCATATGTCTGTGCGTTCTATGAGCCGAGAGTCACATTCAAAGCCTGCTTGAGGCTGTTGGCCCCTACAATTTATTTATAAGAGATGCATAAAAGGATAGTCGGACTCAAGATAAATCACCTGACCATGAACTATGCCTCCAGTAAAGTATTCTAAAACTGGTGCATAGTTTCAATTATATTAAGGTAATTAAACGAAACGGTCGGCATTTATTATTTTTAAACTCATAAGTAACTTTTTTATGAATTTGTTAGCTTAAGCTGTATTTCGAATAAAATAAAATCAGCTTCAAACTCTGCTCATTTGTCTCTATTGAGGTTTCCATTTAGACGTAGTAGATTTCAGTACAGCGTTCTGATGCTTAGTTGCAAATGAAGCATTAGAGCAAACACGGTACATATCACCTACATACATATGCTAGTTTAATTAAAGCTTTACTGAAACTACTTAAACCGCAGACAAGTTCATACTGAGCTGAAGTTGTAAGGAAATATTCAGATAGACTTGACTTGCATGCATTTGTAGTGGTGACTACACACACATATGAAAGAGCCAAGACAAACGGGTGAGGTTAGATATTGTTGTACTACTAAAACAATACAGATATATAAATATGTAAAAAAAGATATATGGATATATAGCGCGTGCTATATGGCGATGCAAACAATATTTAAGTCAAAGACTGCACAACAACTATATTTTCGAAAACTAGAAAAGCAGAAAATGCAAAGGACAACAGCATTTCGTGCACTTGACACCAGATATACGAAAAAGTGTAATAAAAAAAGTAACAAAATCCTATGCAATTACAAGAAGTAAAAAAGCAGAACAGTACTCGCTGGTTCCTTTGAGTACATGCCGCGGGCGTTATTTTTGCGTTTGCATGTGGTAACAAAGTGCGAAACAATTTGCAACTACTTGTATGTCTATGTGAGTATGATTCTTTGATTATTTCGTCCCATTGGACTACATTGGATTACTTACAGCAAGCTCCTCTGTAATATGACATTGGACCAATTCACATTTCGTTAACAACTTATTTTTAGCCGATTAATGCTTTAAGAATATTAATAGATTTTTCTTCTCATTGCTTGTTTTTTTACTAAGCTGTTTACGTTCAAAACTAAAGTGTAGATTCTAATTTAATTTTTCGTAGATACTACATAACATAATATCCAGTAGGTACTTCGATGCAGAGGTGAACTATATTGTGGAGTATATATATATATATATATATATATTTGGCGCTTTGTAACCGCTGAAGCGATTTTCGGCCGAGCTCCTCCTCCAATTTGATGTTTTTCCGTCTTGATGTTTTTTATCAACAAATGGAGGGACCTAAAGTTTATTCTAAGCCGCCTCCGAACGGCTGATGGATTTTTATGAGGAGCTTTATTTGATGCTAGTAATACACTCGGAGGGCTTAGCATTCCCTGCCGAGGGGCGACCGCAATTAGAAAAATTTATTTTCTATAATTTTGGATGTTGCTCGAACCTGGGCTCGAATCCAGGCCTTCCGAATGGCAGTACGCAATGCTAACCACTCGGCTATCGCGGCCGCCAAGTGATGGAGTATATGGTCCATATATTTTATATGGAATATGGTTAGTTTTGGAGTACTCCTTCATCCACGTAGAGTATCCATATGTATATTGTATTTCATGCCCACACGGAGTACTCGCATTTTTCGCAGGGGGTTGTGTAATTAATTAATCATTTATATTGAACGATGTTCATACAGCACGTAGCAACAACACATACGTTCTTGTTTTTCTTCTTTCGTCTTTGACTTGGTTTAACATAGTGGCGTTTTAACTACTGCACATTGTTAATTGGAGTGAAATTACAAAAGAAATTGCATGTAATAGACTGAAGGCATATATGAAGATGTCGTAGAAGTTGCCAGCAGTTTCGCACTATGTGTTTTTATAAATTAAATAATTTATTATAAGTTCTGGAATTTCAAAATAACTTTTTACGACTTTTAAGCTATAAATAAAAAAATTTTAATTAATACTATTATATATTAATCTGAGTTCAGTTTATTCTACTTCCTCCAGAAATTCTTGGTGTTAAATATTTTGCCATGCGACTAAACAATTTGGCCTATGAAAAAGAAAATAAATTTTGTGTAATATAACCATTGCATATATTGCATATGTTTATTTATGTATTATTATTGAAACTCACACAGGTTGACGGCATTATTGCTTCTGAACTTTTAAAAAAGTCACCAACTTAAGAGAAATAAGAACATTTATGATAGTATTATTCAAAGTATTAACCCTTTGAAGCTTTAACTTTTTCATATCTTTCTGAGAATTTGTGGATTCGATACCAAACGAACTGAAGAAGAATGAATCAAGCCAATTTTTGATATCCTGTTTTGATGCGAATCATATTCCAGTAAGGGCGTTCGACATCGGCCAGAACAACTTGTAGTCAGAAGAGGCAAGATCTGGGCTATAAGGCGGGCGAAACAAAGTTTCCCATCCGCTGCTTTCCAAATAGTTTTTACCGGTATTGCAACATGAGCGTAGTCATGATGAAAAATTATTGCATCGTGTCTGGTTTGCAAATTCAGGCAGTTTTCGTTTGATAAATTATTGTCGATAGCGTTCCCCATTAATGGTCTCAGCCTAGTTTAGTTTAGTTTGGATTTTGCTGCCCAGGACGTTCATCGTCTTCCAAGTCAATCCCTAATTTTAAGCCATCCAAATCACTTTTGACACGTTCGCTTCCTTATTTCTTCAACCAAAATACGATAACTTTCGGCAGCGGGTTTCTTCAAACACCATGCAAAAACGCAATGTTTGAGTGAAAAAACTGATGTTTCAAATGAATTAAATTTATTCTATAATATGACAATAGCTTTCAAATGTATGTTCGGAGTACTGGAAAGATTGGGTAATAATCAAGTGACACCATCTCTTGGAGCAAACACAGAACGCAGGAATTAAAATATAGACCCAATATTTGGAAAGACATTTTCCAACCATAGAATATATTATATTATTATTTTCAAACCATTTTTAGTTTGCATTTAATAATATTATTATCACAACACTACTTATATTTTTTGGTTTATATATTATTTTGCAAGAAGTCGTTTTTTAATTATTATTTTGATTTCTCAAGTGCTCAAGTTATGAATAAATAGAAATAAGGAAGCAACAGGCAAAGCAGCTTAAAATATAAATATTTTCTAAAATAAATATCACTTTTGTGAAAATTATTTATCCAAAATTATTTACCAATTATTATTTTTTATTTCGTTTTTATTAGATTATTTATTGCCGCCGTTCATTAATATGCATTGCATTTCTGTTATCTTTAACTTTGTTGACCTTAAACTATGAAGAATAATTTAAAAGGGGTTCATTCTACAATGTTTTTCAAATATTTTAACGATTATATTTGTTTTCAACTATCATCAAAAAATATTTCTTCGTTTTGTATTTTATTTTAATATACTTAAACTTTTCTCATGTGATTGGCATTTCTCGTTAGAACTGTCGCTGTATGCAGTATTTACAGTTAAAGACATTAAACAGAAAACTACTGGAGAAAGAAAGTCTAACAGTTAGACATGTACAAACTGAAATAGACAAGTGAATGAAAAAAATATAAAATAATAAGAAAATAATGGCATGATGAAGGCAGAAAATATACGCGTATACGAACATTTGTATGTACTAACTAACTCATATAGGAAACAAATCCAAACGCAAGCATACATATGTGCAAATATGTATGTATTAATGTTACAATTCACACACATACTTGTAATATTTCCACTCAGCCAGGAAACAAGAAGAAGTATAAATAGGAGCAACAGTTCTTACTCCACCATCAGCCATTTCGATGATATGGCTCTATTGTATTTTTTTCTTTCTTCTTCTGACATGTGTATACATCCTTGGTTTGGTCTGTTGTTAATGTAGCTTTTCTTAGCTTTAGTAACAATAGACTAACCTCTAATCCTTACTGATGTTCATAAATCCAACAAGCATATGTTTCGTACATTTCAGGCTTCACTTGCTTTTTACTTTAGCTGCTCAATGTTTTTGTATTGCATTATTTGTTAATTTAGGTCATTTTATACTTTTCTTAGATTTTTTTTTTTTAAGCTAGGAGGCTATCCTTAACTTAATAACCTCTCATTCTTAAATTATGTGAACACTTTAAAAATTATTTCATTACATTCGTGATGTGATCTACTAAATTGTATGTGTATGCCAACCAAACGCAAACAGAATCATGTAAAAAAAATCGTAAAAACGCGACGATAGTATCTTTAAGTGCTGTGCTCCTCTAATTCAACAGATACAGTATACAAATCTCCGTTTTAGTTATACCTGAAATTTACAGCCAGTATCTCTACATTTATTTATAAATATAAAGTTAGTGTATGCAAATAACGAAAGTAAGTTAGCGATATTCCGTTAATACATTACATAATAATATACCCTTATCACAGCAAATGTCCTATGAAAGTAATGTATTGAGAGCGAAAAATAAATGAATAATTAGCTGTTTTTAGTAAAATCAGCGAACACATATATACTCGTAATAGAGTAGCTCATATTACCACTTCGATTGCATTGGCATACAAGTTTTCGTACATTAAAATTTGTTAATTTTTCCTTGCTCGACAAAGGTAATGTATTACCAATTTTCCAACAGGGTAGTTACCATACGTATGTACATATATACTCAAGAAAATGTATTATATTGCATTTAAGCTACCATCATTCAGACTGATATCAGTTTGAGATTTCCTTTTTACAGAAAATATTGCAAATCCCAATCTTGCTTTCTTTCTGTAAAATAGTAGCTGTCCTTCGCAATCATATGTGCAGCAATACATGAAAGCATGCTCATTGTGCACGGAATGACATTCACTCCTTGCTTTTGCTGCCACTAAACCAATATATTTTTTTAAGTCGCAATGAACTTCTTAGCTTTTAAATCACACATTTGTAAATAAGATTTATTTTGTAAGCTATGATTTTGTATTGCTATTTAGAATCTTAAACGGTTTGTTGCATTTTTCAGTATATTTTTACATTTTACTGCTTATATGTGCAATATAAAATGCTGAATCGTTGTTATATTGCTCCAAGTTTATACTATTAATAAGTTTATACTATTAATAACCTAATCAATTTTGTTTTAAAAAACAATTTGAATAGATCTGCCGGTTTGACATCGGCTCCCGCCGCTTTGTCATATTTAAACGGGAAATCGCTATCAGAACTTCTTCATCGTCGGATAAATCGTCATCGATGGGGGTTTCGGGTTCGCCATTTCACTGCCAATGAGCAGGTTGGAGAAGAGTTCCCTCCATATACTAGTATTCTCTGGACATCTGTCAATAGATTACCTCATTGGCCCCTACACGAGTTTCCTCTGGTTTTAAAACCTTCTGTATGTAACAGCATATTCTCATAGAATTTTCGAACATTAGTCTTGTCGCCCAGCTTCTCAAGCTCTTCACACTCACGCATTTCGACCTCTTTCTTTTTTCGTCTGCAAATGAGTATCGCTTCTTCCTTTAGCTCTCGGTATCTATCACACTGTGCACGTGTTGTGGTCGATCGCAAAGTTGCGAGGTAGGCAGTCCGCTTTCTCTCCTCTACAGTTCGACATTCCTCATCGTATCAGCTGTTTTTCTGGCAATATTGAAAACTAATTGTTTCCGAAGCAACGGTACGCAAGAAATTTACAATTTTGTTCCTCAGCTCCCTTACATTGAGTTGCTGATGAGTGCTCTCAGTAAGCAGATCCGCAAGCTAAGTAGAGAACCTGCTGGCTATCTGCTGTGATTGCAGCATTTCGACGTCAAACCTTCCTTGTGTTTGTTGACGGGCGTTCTTTGCCACACAGAGGCGGGTGCGTATTTTTGCTGCTACAAGATAATGATCTGAGTCGATATTTGGCCCTCGAAATGTATACACGTCTAGGACACTGGATATGGATATATTCCGTCTATCACAAAAAGATCGATTTGGTTGCGTCTGGAATCTGGTACTACAGACAGTTGTTTCATCGTAAGGGCTGAATTTTCCGATCGTTGCGCCAAAAATACCTTGTTTGTCCACCCTGGCGTTGAAATCGCTTAGCACAATCCTGACATCGTGACGGTGGCAGCGCTTATAAGTGCGTTCTAGACTCTCATAGAAAGCATCTTTGGTCACATCATCATTCTCTTCTGTTGGGGCGTGGGCGCAAATCATCTATATATTGAGAACTTTGCTTTGATGCGAATTGAGGCTAGATGTTAATCCACCAGGGTGAATGCCAGGACTCGGCGACGGAGTCTCTCTCCCACCACAAACCGAACACTAAATTTGCACTTTGGCAGCGGCACTATCCCAATTAAGGGACCGTGCATGCCCTCAAATCGTGATCCTGAAAACGTTTGCAGGGGTCGTCATCAAAAGGGGGATCTCTCATCCAAGGCATTTGTTGATTTTTCATTGGAGTATAGGTTTTTTGGGGCCCTCAGCTCTATGTCCAACCGCAGGGGATTCACCTTCTCACTTTAGCTCGCCTCTTAACGGATGTTTCTTAGCTACCCAGAGGATCCTTGGTCTAAGACCGGAAGTCATGAGCTGCTTGAAAAATGTAAAAGAATCGTTTCTGGCAACTCTCAGGTGACTGGCAGTCAAAAACCGTGAACTTCTACACATGGCCTCATCCTCTATATCGATCTCCTACTTAGATAAAAAAATAAGCTGATTATAGAGATACCTCCTCACAGGTAATGCCTTTAGAACAGATGGTAGCAAGTTGGGGGTATGCCATAATGAAAGCAAAAAATTCCGAGATTTATGCTCTTACTATGATTCACAACTCAACTAAGGCTGTTAGCCTCCCGAGCGTTCAAAGGAATCGATAGCCGAGTTGAGTTGTCAATTTTTTGCTTCAATACGTTTTACTTCGTCTCGCCTCGAATACTTTTGTATACTCGCATTAACGCATATATGTACATATATCAACATATATTTGAAGCAAAGCGAGGCGAATCAGTTATTCAACTTCAAATATCACAAGAGAGATCTTAGCGCCTTCATGTTTTTCGCAAAATTTCTTCAATAACTGAAATTTACTTTACAATCATAAAATCAATTGTATGTACAACGGATAATATATAAAAAAGTCTCGAATCGCCTCAAAAGTGTTTAACTCTATGACTGTATATTCAACACATGTGAAAAAAATTATTACCATCATGCAAATTTCACGCGCATTTGGTATTATCACCAAACACATTAGAAACCTTTACACACTCCACTGCGACGCGAAAATCACGATGAGCACTGCTCAATGTTGTATACTTTATACATATGTATATGTATGTTGCCTAGAATATCATCAGGGCAGGATAAGCTTTAGGTAAATCCTGGCCTATTAATGTGCGCGATTTTTTCGCTTTACTCTGTGCCACGAGTTCACATTCTTTGTGATTTTGCAAAGCGATAAAAACAAAAATGTATCACAATAAATCACTTCCTGGGGTCTAATTAAAGTTAATCTCTGCAATAGCGGCAAAAGTTACGGAAAACAAAAGAAGACATTCCTGCTAGCAAAAATATCATGGAATAAAAAAATCCAGCTAGCATCATATAAGGAGCATAAAAAAGATTCGAGTGCGAAAATATGCCAATGATAAACATATATACAAATACATTTACAAGTATATACTCAAAGGCATTAGCTAGCAACACATATGCTAATACAAATACACATATGTGTAACATATGTAGGTATTATAGCATCTAAGTATCACACGCCATGAGGCAGGCGCAAACTGGCATTAGAAACACATGAAGCACAAAAAACGTTAACTTCGCCAAAAGATTGTCTTGGGACATGAACATATAACTTTGTCCTCTATCAGTGTCTAGCTGAGTATATAGTTACTTACTTTCACTGGGATTTCAGTATCACTGCCAAACCATACCGTCAGCTGGGGGTTATACTCGTACATTCTCTTACCTAGTACAGTACGAATATTATAATAGTTTTTTTTTTTTTGGAAGAGTTTTAGCATTAGCATTGTCAACATTATTAGCCACCAGCCTGTTATTATCGACCCACATGAACACTTCTATAGCTGAATGACTCTTTTGTATTTTAACAAAAAATAGAATAATATCTAAACAAATGAATATCTAAAAAGTAAACCACAGGTGCGAGCCCTTAATAATGCTTAAGTATTTAAATTAATATAAATATAAAAGAATGTTGAATATTTCTTCATGACTTAAAATTTAAGTAGCAATTTAAATTAAATCTATGAATTTTTGACGTGAACTGCATATCGAGAAAATGCCGATAAAGATTATTTTATTAAAGGGATTTCATTAATTGCCTCTTAATCCACTGAACTATGCCAATGTCGCCATATAAGAGGGGCCAAAACATTTCACTTGAAAACTCTTCATGACGTAGGATTTTGCCAGTGTCCAGTCTATACAGCTGAAAAGGAATGACGGGAGGCTTGTATAATTTAATTTTTGTCGCCGAAAGAGAACATTACTACTTTTCAAGTTTCGACTTAGTCAAAAAAGTGAAAACCTGTTGGAAAGAATAACTCCGCGCTAAAAACAGAAATTATGGCGCGGTTGTTGAAGTCATTAATTATCACTATTATTAATATCATAACTATGCCCGTAGTTTTACGCTCTCATGGAAGATTTATTATTATTTTCACCAGCATTAGGTTGAAGAAGTCACACAATAGAGAGTAACCCTATCTGAAA
Source organism: Neoceratitis asiatica (assembly GCA_030068015.2). Classification (NCBI taxonomy): domain Eukaryota; kingdom Metazoa; phylum Arthropoda; class Insecta; order Diptera; family Tephritidae; genus Neoceratitis; species Neoceratitis asiatica. Next base: position 84,485,194 of record CM061524.1, read on the forward strand.
TTTCGTTTGGTTCCGAACAGCTGCAAAATTTGTACTACGCTTCTGGTACAAGGTGAGTTTATACAGCTGTAAAAGTTTTGTAGGGATATCAAATTAAGACATAGCGGCGTAGACAACTCTTTCTCGCATTGTCGAAGTCAGCTTTAAATCTATGAAGGCTTGTCACATGGGAAATATCTGGTCAATAATAGATTCGCAATTGATTGATTGATAAAGCGCAATCAGTTAGCATATAATGGTATATAATTTGTCACAAAATACGCTATTCAAGATCATAGAGGAGGCTTAGCCCATAGTAATTGACCCAGACTGTGAAGTACCTCTTTTCATGACTGGCAAAGCAGATTTAGGTCCTATTCGTCGGGCATGTTTTCGTTTAAACATATTCTGAAAAGGAGCTGATGCTTGCGCCTTGTCAGTTCTTCGACGCCATATTTTAAAAGCTCAGTCGGTAAACCATCTGCAACTTACGCTTTGTTATTCCTTAAGAGGGAAATCGCTATTCGAACTGCTTCATAATCGGGTATTGGAACGTCTACACCATCATAATCGATTGAAAATTCGATTTCACCATCTCCGGGTGTTACATTTTCACTGCCATTTTGAAACCTGAAGGAGTGTTCCCACACAAAACCCGGTATGCTCTGAAAATCGGTTAACAGATTACCTCATTGGTTCCTGAATGAGTATGCTTTTCATAGAATTTTCAAACATTACCATAGTTGATCCAAAATCCAATAAATGAGATTTAATCAGATTTAAACAATCTATTTATAAGAATTAGTTCGTGAAATTAAGAAATAAATAAAGACTATATTATGTCAACAAACAAAAGTTTACAACTTTATATGAAATTACTCCAAAACTATTTTTCCTAAGATACTAAAAACGATTTCGATATTAACTAAAAAAAAAATTATAAAAAACAAGGATTTCGTTTTAGATGTATAGTCATTTCATTTTAAAATCTTAGAAAACAAAGCAATTGTTAGAGGGAGCATACTACTCACGTACCGATTTTTTGATTGACTAAGCGTGACAAAGATGAAGATGAGTACGAAAAACTAAGGCCAAAATATAAAAATAATTTACACATTTTTCAGATAAAAAATTAATGCCAACATTTCATAACTTATGACATAAAATGGTATGGTTGTGTTGTTGTTGTTGTTTGTTTGTTTGTTTATTTATATAAACTAATTTACTAAAATGTCCAATCTAAGAAGCCGGAATAAACTCACTCCAGATCCAGCACAACAGGAGTTAAATGTATTTATGTTCACGATATAATGTTTGAGCGACAACATCTCAGTTCACATTGTCAACCTTCCCATCAAAGTCTTCAGCATCCACATCATCGTTAGTAACCCTGACCAGTATACATACATGTGTTTATTTCACCTTTTTGACTGCTTCTTTAGAATAACTTTGCAGTGTTGCTTTTAGATTTTGAGTCTTCGAAATGAAAAAGTCAACTATCGTCTGCGCGGCAACAGTGGAGTAACTTTATTGTGTTACTTGATGTACAGAAGAGCAAGCAAAATTACACTGGTATCAGCAACAGCATAACAACAATTTTGACGATGACGACAACGACAACGACAACGACAACGACGTTAGGAGATGAATCAAGACTGGTGCAATTCAACTCTAAGACGTTGCTGATGACGATGAAGATGAGAAAATAAGTGAAGAGAAATAAATTGTCGTAAACTTTGTAAGGAAGTTAGAAAAAGAGCACGAAAAAATAAGAATAAAAAATTTAGAGTATGAAAAGTATAGTATGAAAAAGTAGTAAAAACAATCAAAAGAACATACGTCCAGCAAGGCGTATAAGTAATTGTTAAACCGTCGGAATTGAATGAAAGGAACGAAATAACTAGAAATAGTTATTGTTCGTATATTGCCTGCTTAGCTGGCCAATATAAGCTACTCAAGGAAACGAAACAGAATAACAAAGACATGTATATATATATATATATATATATATATATTATTTATATTATATAGATAACGTCCTTAGCTAACAAGTTCTATATTTTTGCTGGTTTGGTCTTTAAATTTAGACTTTTCTGCTAAAAATGGTTGTCTTAAGCAGTCAGTGGAAGCATAGAAAAAGAAATAAATTTAGTAAGTGAATTTTGTGAAAATTTTTCGGGATAGAAATCATTTTAATTTCCTTTTCAAATTTTCGGTTTGATATTATATATATACATTTTTGTCTTGTCTTATGGCTAAGTGAATCTTTCTTTCCTAATTTGAGAGTTGGTTAAATTATGATTAGTTTAAAAAAAAAATTTGATTGGTAGAGACCAACAATTGTCTTGGAGCTAGTAGAATTACAATTTTAAACACGCTTATATATACAAACAAAATGTGTTGATTGACATCGATTTCGACTGTCTGTGCTTTAGTTTAAAAATTGTTGACCAAACAGCTTATACTTGATAACGTACAATAAGTTCCTCTGTTGGCCAATTTATGTACCGATACCCACTTATTGTTAGACGATCATTATTCATGTTTATTAAAAGGAGTTGCAAAGGCGCAATTATTTATTTATATAGATAATGAATGAGAATGAATAAGCTGCGTTTTATTGTTTAGCTCTGTTGAATTTAAATTGTAAACTATTCACAAAATACAAACAGAAGTTTGAGGTAATAGTCCACAATGCAAACAGAGCAACTGCGTAAATTTACACGTGTATTTATTAATATGATTAGAACTTTAATGAAGACTACAGTTCTCCGCCCCTGATTTATTCTCCTGTAAATCGCCGTCTCCACTACCTTGATCGTTCTCGAACCAATACACAACCACTTCCTTGCTTACAACTGAAGAATGAAAATAAACCAACTTAATTTTTCTTTTAATTTATAAAATATAACTGGATGTCAGGAGGATCTGAGTAATTGAAAAATAAATAATGGAACAGCGTTAAGATAGCATATTTTTCTATGAGAGAAAGTCTAACGAAACGAATGTCAGATGAAAGAGAGAAGCCGATAGTTGATAGTCGAGATAGTCGGGAACCATCGATCATTCAAGGTGTTAAATGCGAACAATCGATGTAGTATATAAGGGCGAAACACAACAGCAGAGCTAATCAGTCCTAAAGTAAACTAGTTGGTGATAACACTACTGTAAAGTAAAAATAGTACATTGTGAGAGTTGTATTGTAATACTGAAACTAATTTTTAATTATTTTATAATATAGTAACATTGAGTAAATTATTTATAAGTAAGAAACTGTAACCATAGCTAAATGTATAAATCACTAAAATGGTCATATCTATGCACCACCTGCGCCAATCTGAATGAAAACTTTACATTATCCTTCTCCTAATATAATCCCTTTATAACTCCTAAAAATTTGATGTAATTTGATCTGGTGGTTCTCAAGTTATAGGCGTTCATCAAAATTCGCACTGATTTTTATATAAATAGATTATACGGCACCAAAATTTTTACGTAATAGAGAGATAATATGAAAAACTCCCAAAAATTTTAACAAAGCGGATTATATTCAAAACTAAAAATATATATGAGATGTTTTCAAATACTATTTGTACCATACATTTTCTAAGAATTGTGGTTAGTTTTGGAGTATTCTTTCATTCTCGTGGAACATATTTTTCATGTGTAAATGGAGCACTTGAATATTCCGCAGGCATATCGCTCACTAATAAAAGAACAAACAAATGCACAAATTAAGTAAACCTTAGCAACTATTGTTTTGAGTATTTCGGTTTGACGTGGTCCGTTAAAAGTAATAAGACAAGAAATGAATTATTTCCAAGGATTGCGTTTTATGGAACTGTGGTGTTGACGTCAAAATATTTCTTTGTTGACTTCGAGCATTTTCAAAGCCTGAGTTTTTTCATTTCTAGTCGTCGGAAAATGCTTGTTGTAATTTTCATGGTTAAAGTAATAACAAGCTTAATTTGTAACATCATAGCCGCTGCCTCTACGTTTGCTAAATTATGTGAATGTCGTCATATAACTCGAACAGCTCATTGTTTCTTCATCAGTCCAAAGTAGACCCGTTGGCAAGAGTGATTCTGCGTTGGATTTCAAGGCTGGAATTGTTGGTGTTGTTAATGCTTATTCCTAGGTGGACGTTATTATCTACGACCTCGAAGTTATGACTGTTAACAGTGACGTGGAGCCGAGTCGCGAATGCAATGACTGTTTATTTGATGGAGATATTTCGTCTTACCCTAATTCACCATCAGACCCATTCGTTCTGCTTCTTTGTCTAACCTGTAGGTCTGATTACGGTGTGGTTGTTATTTCTCCAGCATCTCAGGGTGTTTGCTATTCCATTCCACAGCTCCCTTTTATCGAGTTTCTGATGAGCGCGACGCATATATTGGCTCCATTACGATAGGAGTTCCAGTCGATGTAAGTACACGGAGAGTACACACATCGGAGACACTGGAGACATGTCTCCCGCCTATCACAACATGATCGATTTGGTTGCGTGTTTTTCGTTTCGGTGACAGCCATGTAACTTGATGAATTTTCATAAGCTGGAATCTAGTATTACATTGAACCATATTTCGGTCCACTGCGAACTCAATCAGCCTCCGCCCGTTTGGGGATTTTTCGTCGTGAAGGCTGAATTTGCGCCAAAAATACCTTTTTTTATCCATCTGGAATATTTGGTCACATCGTCCTTCTCTCCTGTCGGGTCGTGGGCGCAAATCAGTGATATGTTGAAGAACTTCATTTTGATTCGGATTGTGGCCAAACGTTCATCCACAGGGTTGAAGGATAGGACTCGGCGACGGAGTCTCTCTCCCACCACAAACCCAACACCAAATTTGCGCTCCTTTAATGACCGCTCTAGTAAATTTCACAAAGACCAACGTTGTTTCGTCTCCGTCATTTCATCCAAGGAATGTGTTGGTTTTTCATTGGACTCAATTTTTTTATGCGATGGGTCCAAAATCCTACACACAACCGCAGGGAATATGCCGTCTCACTTTAGCTCGCCTCGAAACGGATGTTTGTTGGCTACCCAGATAATAGAAATTTGGTCTAAGGCCGGAAGTTATGAGCTGCTTAAACCATATGAAAAAGTCGTTTTCGGCCACTCTAAAGTGAATGGCAGTCAAAAACTTTCCTCACTTGCGTGAACTTAATCATTGAAATAGGTTCTCTGTTTACCCATTTAAAGTTAACATGAATTTTTAAAAAACTTAACAACTTAACATTAATAAAAATTTCTTGAAAAGTTTTAATTTATTATGTGTTCTTCTTCAGCGACTTTTCAGCGAGAGGAATAAATGAAGTACTACAATTAGAAATTAGTAATATTTAGCAACCTTGATATTTATACTATCCTTTTCGTATATATTTCCTATTAAGCCATCTCAGCATTACCATCAACATCAATATTTTACATCACGTAGTCTATAATTACCTGCAACCTTTTACAGTATATCCTTATTAAAGGGTGTTTTTTATAGAGGTATAGAAGATGGCATTACTTTTCAAGATGGCGACCGATTTAACAGCTGTCAAGTGATTTATTCTCAGTTTGGTTTGGTTGGCAATTCATCATGAATAGACTCACGCCTGAACAACGCTTGCAAATAGTGCAATTTTATTTCGAAAATAATGGTTCTGTGCGGAAAACGTATCGCGCACTACGTCCATTTTAGCGATGTTTAGCGATGAAGCGCACTTCTGGTTGAATGGCTACGTCAACAAACAAAACTGCCGCATTTGGAGTGAAGGTAATCCTCAAGTGTATGTTGAAACACCGTTATAGATATATATATATTTGGCGCTTTGTAACCGCTGAAGCGATTTTCGACCAAGCTCCTCCTCAAATTTGTGGTTTTGCGTCTTGATGTTTTTACCAACAAATGGAGAGACCTACAGTTTATTCTAAGCCGCCTCCGAACGGCTGATGGATTTTTATGAGGAGCTTTATATCATGCCAGAAATACACTCGGAGGGCTTGACGATCCCTGCCGAGGGGCGACCGCAATTAGAAAAATTTATTTTCTATAATTTTGGTTGTTGCTTGAAGCTGGGCTCGAACCCAGGCCTTCCGAATGTGAGTACGCAATGCTAACCACTCGGCTATCGCGGCCGCCACACCGTTACATCCAGAAAAACTGAGTGTTTGGTGCGCTTTATGGGCTGGTGGAATCATTGGTCCGTACTTTTTCAAAAACGATGGTGGCCAGAACGTTACAGTCAATGGTGATCGGTATAGAGCCATGATTACTAACTTTTTCATTCCTTGGTGGCCGCCTAATTTCAGGTTTTGGACCTGTGAATTGGCCTCCAAGATCATGTGATTTAATACCGCTAGACTACTTTCTGTGGGGCTATGTAAAGTCATTGGTCTATGCGGATAAGCCACAAACGCTTGACCATTTGGAAGACAACATTCGCCGTGTTATTGCCGATATACGGCCACAAATGTTGGAAAGAGTAATCGAAAATTGGACACCCAGATTGGACTACATCCGCGCCAGCCGTGGCAGTCATATGCCAGAAATCATAATTAAAATGTAATGCCACAAGATTAACTTTCGGATAAATAAAATTCATGTCAATCGAATAATCCATCGTTGTTTTATTGCCACTTAAAGTTCTATACCTCTATAAAAAAAACACCCTTTACAAGCATAATTGTATATTTTCTTCTTGTTAGCCTTGCGTGCCTACTGAGATTGCTTATTTTTTTCTTTTCTATTAACTCCTTCTTTATAAGTTTTTCAGTCAAGAGCTGACTACTAAACGATATATAGGACGACTGCCAGTGGTGTTCTCCGTTTCATATGCTCTGAACTTTGTCTTCCTTTGTTCGTTGTTAACGAAAAGGAAAAAAGAAAATTCGTTTCCTTTAATTGAAAGCAACAGATTTGCTAAATTTAAGCGCTTTTCATTTTTACCTATTTACCTTTACAATTCAATTTTTTTGTCCACCATTTATCGCCGTTTTCCATCGATAGATATTTTATGATTGCCCGTAAATTTATCATTAGGAGTGTGAAAATTGATAAAGTTGAAAATAGAAATTTAGTGTGGAATAAAGGAAAGCAGGTATTTCAAAAATTTTTATTGAGTGCTAGCATTGTATGTGCTAATAGGAACAAAAACTCTTTAGAGTTGGATATTTCATACATCACTTTGAACTTGTCAAAGTTTAGAACTTTGACAGGAAAATGAGCAATATTCTTAAAATCTTTAATTGAACAACTTTATAAATGCACTACAAATAATGTTACCCAAAAAGCAGCAACTTCTAGTCTGAACTAGATTTGCGGTACTTAGTGAAGAAAATCCAATGATGAAACGCTCGACAGTAGATGGTAGCGCAAAAGTTAGAGCTGTTAAGCCGCCACTAATTTATTTACACAAACGGAGCTGAAATTAATTGGTTAAAAGGCTAGGGCAAATAATAGAAACTAAGACTTTCCACTTGCCTCCAAAAAGCGAGCTAAACACTGAAAAAAGCAATTGCCAAGTCGCAAAATTTCTGTCAGAAAACAATAAACATTATTATTCTTATCAGTTGAGGAGCTCGAAGATGTTGTAGTCATTTTAAATGGCATATATTGGTAGAATTTCCAAGAATTCGGCATACAAAATCTTATTAGACATCAAGGGTGATGAGGTACCAACGGCTGAGTTTTTGGAATTTTTGAATAAAAAATTTCTCAAAATACATATCTTTGATATGGTGAATTGTTTGAATAAAATATACGATTGTATATATAAAAAACAATTGTGAAAATTCCTTTTTTAACCTCTGAAACCCACCACCCAATATTTAACTGGGATTGTCCTGTTTACAAAGAACAAAAGCTAAACTAGAGGAGGGTATGCAATATGTAATCGATAATTAATTTTAAATCTTTTAAACATTTTACATAAAATTCGTACAATAAAATGGACAAAAGTCTTGTATATTATGCTAATATGAATTGAAGAAGGCCTGCAATACAATAAATAGTTTAAAATTATACTAAATAAAAAGTTTTATTCATATCTGCTTCTTATATTTTTAATCGATAAATTAAATTGCCTGCCTTTGGAAAATAATCGAAGTTAATTTAACGAAATCGTAACAATTTGTATTCCGAAGGATAAGAATTGAAAAATAGTCAAGGTTGAGGATATGAGGATACCTCCTCTAAAAAGGGAATTGGCAAAGTTAGGATTGTCTACAACCTACAGCAATGGAAGTCAAAGGCATCGACTTGAGCCAACATGAATTCCGTAACGAGGACGAAAAATATAGAGAAGAGAGAGGCTGTTTATTCTGCGAAGGAGTTAGAGCAGTCATGCAGTAAGATTCAAGAGAATTCTCTTTGCTCATCTGCGAGTATGGACATCACAAATGCACGACCAGGAAGCGCGTATTTCATCCCGGCTCATTCAGCTCCAAAATAGTTTTGCCAAAGACTCCACCAAACTCAAAGTAAGACACGACAAAATAGAGGAGCTCATTGGGACCAAATTCAAGGAATTGGAATGCCGCATTTGAATCAATAATTAAGGAGAACAGAGGGCTGAAGAAAGTGAATCCGACTCTAATCAGTCGTTAAGCTAAAACGAGTCTTTAGAAAGGGGCATATGATGACTATTGCAATTGAATGCTCTATAATCTCCGTTTCTCAAATCGGTAGAAAGGCAAACAACGTGAAAATTGGTTCACATGGTTCACACTCCATCCTTCGATCTGACTTGAGCAAAAGAATGAGCAAGGCCAATGACGGGGGCGTCTGCTGAAGACACCCAACTTATAGGAGAAATAACCTGTAAAGTCGCAATAGGGAATGTGGTGGTGTTACACAAGTTTATAGTCGAGCAGATTGCAGATGAGACCATCACAGGAGTAGTCTGCTTGCTTGACGAAGGCATAACGATCAATTTGGATTACAGAATTATGGAGTAAAAGGAACATGAATGAATAAATGAAACTGCAAATGAGAACTGTATTGATACAATGCCAGCAGGAAGACGCCATCATTAACTGCAAAGATTTATCTAAAAATGGTTCCAGTGGTGAGAAGAACATTGAGGAAAACGTAAAGACATGAACGCAAGGATGGGAAAATAAATATAAGCACAAAAACGCAAGATCTAACTTATCCGCAAATACTCCAATCTATTTGATAAGGATAGCAACAAACAAGGCAGGTATAACGTTGTGAAATATTGTATTCATACTGGGCAAGCTAGGACGATTCGTCTAGCTCCTCGAAGTGTCCCACTAGCCAAACGGAAGACCGCTAGCCAAATAATAAAAGAAATGAGGTGTTATTGACCAATCGGCAAATCCATGGAGCTGGCCGGTAGTACTTGTAAAGAAGGTCACTTATGGTTCTACGTGGTCTATCGGAGCTAAATGATGTTACTAGGAAAAACAGTTATCTTTTACCCAGGACCGATGATAACTGGCAAAACTCTACTTTAAAAGCGACTATTGGCAAATGGAAGTAAGTGAAGAAGGTGAAAAGAAGCCTTTTGCGTCAGCAACGGTCTTTCGCAATTCACGGTGATGTCCTTTAGGTGCAAACTTCTCCTTTTGAAAGACTAATGGGCCATGTGAAGAAACGACTTTACCTGGTTCCAGGTGCTCCATTTATTCTGACACAGCTGCTAGTGGCTATGCCATTGGAGGTATACATTCACGAGTGATTGATGAAAAGGTGGTTTCCTATTATAGGGGTACAAGAGTGGAACTTCTGCGTGATTCGGAGAGAACTACTGTGCATTACATCAAAAATATACACAAATATCTATACGGGCAACATTTCTGAGTTGGAATGGATCATGCAGCGTTGAAGTGGCTACTAAAATTCAAAAATTCTGATGGACAATTTGCTCGGTGGACTGAGAGACTGTAAAGTTATGACCATCGCCTACCGCAGAGAAAATACACAAAGAAACGCTGACGCTTTGTCCAGTCGACCATGTAATTTAGAATGTAAACACTGCACGAAAGAAGACATAAAAGACGTCCGGCTAAGGACAATTACATCAACAGAAGAATGGGAGGCAAGCCACTTAAGGAAATGTCATCAGGAAGATCCGAAGGATTTGAGAAATCATCGAGAATAATTAAGCAAAATCGTAACAGTATGATATGGAGCGTTATTTTATATTTATACTCTTTTACATAAATTCATTTCATAAAATAAGCGGAAATATTTGATAAAATGACAAGTGTATTTGAAGATGGCCTATAGATTACTTAAGAGGGTATATATGTTTGGGACGGAATTGGGGATTATCATATTTTAGAATTCAAATAGATGTAAGTTAAATACGAAAAACCAGGGGAATGTCTACACTGATCACCCAAGGGTTATCCCTTTAGTGGTTTCGGAAGTGCAGGGCTGCACTTCGACATCTGTCGAACTTAACTGTCAAGCCAAACATGTTTTTTTTTCAGTGGAAGTTCAGGCATTTATAGGCTTAATAATCGTTAATACAAAAATGTGATTCAAACGTGGAAACGTTTCCTGATTTAAGCGAAGATTATGGTCCATATTATCGCCCAACTGCTCACGCAATTGGTAAAATTTTAAAGAAAATTGACTACACCCACATCCATATAAGGTCCAGCTCACATAACAACTGGAGCCAGCTGGCCGTTCACAACGCCGTAGTTACGTCGATTGGCTACTTGAACAAGAAGCAATGGACTGCGATTTTTCCAATCAAATTTTCCTCAACGACGAAACACCTTTCTCACTCTGTAAATTTCGTAAATAAGCAAAATTGTTGCATTTGGGGCTCCAAAAATCTTCAAGTAATTGAAGAGAGGACATTACACCCAAAAACTTCTATTGTCTGGTGTGCTGTTTAGTCCGGAGGCGTGATTGGACCTTACTTTTTGAAAACGATAGCGGCGAGACTTTCACTTTCAATTCGGAGCGAAACGTTCGTATGATAACCGATTTTTTTCTTGCAATCGAAGAATACGACTTAGACAAAATGTAGTTCCGACAAGGTGGGGCTACACAACACGAACGAATATGACTTTATTGGGAGAGAAATGCCCCGGCTTTTCCTGCATTCAGTGTTTGAAATACTCGTGATGCACACAAAGTTGTTGAATTGTAATTTTGTTCATGCGTTAAAAGAATTTAATTTAATCACGAATTCTATTCAACACGATATTTCAGTTTCCAACAGTGTATTTTCGCATATTGTTATTTTTTATAGACTAATAAAAAAATAAAAAATCACTTAACATTTAGTTCATTTAAATCTCTATTCATAATTATTATTTCATATGACTTAAAATTTACAAATAATGTGATGTTTCAAATATTGTGATATGAGAGCTGTACTTTTTAAAATGTAACCAATGCGAAGAAATGTCTTTCCTGAGAAGTATGGTATGAAACGTTTGTTTAGCACAGAAATCTTCGAAACCTATAACACCTGAAAAGAAAGAGTTAGCTGCATATGCCGAAGCTATAAAAGCAAATTCTGAAAATATGTCATCAAATGTCAAATAAGAGACTGCTCAGGTAGGGAATCAATATTTGAGAACGTTCGGGAAAAGACGGACCAAAATGTTTTGAAAATCATCTAACCGAAGTATTCCAACCTAATGAAACAGTGAAATATTTTTTGCTTCTATCTTTTTCTCAGTATGCCTTAAGGACTATTCTCTGGTGTGCACAATCTCCTCTGAGATCACAACAAAAGGTTGAATATTAAAAATTTTCATATCTACGACAGCATTACATGGCAAATCCTTACAGAGTTACCAAATATTGCTTTCAATTTCTTGTCCCAACTCTTTAATACCATCTTTAATATTGGATATTTTCCGAATACGAAACTATACTAATCAATTTTGATTTCGTGAAATACGTGGTACTCATCGGATCAGATCAGAAAGTTTAAGTTAAAAGAATATTGCTCAGTAATATTTCTTGATTTGACTCAAGCATTCGATAATGTATGGGCAAAAAAACTTCCATCAAACCTTCATATCATTCCTTATAACCAGAAGGTTTACAGTTTATCTTGGAGTAATACCAAATTATGATTGCCTTTTGGGACCAGCATTGTATGTTTTATTTGCTGTCAAACTGGCGCATCAAAGTGAATGAGGTCATACTCACTTTTAAGGCAGAACCAAGCAAATGTTAAAACTAAGCAATGTGGTTATCCCAAAAGCAAACGAAGTTAAATTCCTTGGCATCCAGCTAAATAGACTATTACCTGGAAGATACATATTTCTGGTAAAATGCAGGAACTTAAACTTCAAAACGAAGCTTGAATTGTTTATCGGGCAAACATTTAGCTCTATGCTTGAATCCCAAAATTCTTTTAAGTAACTCAGTCATAAAACCAAACCGGATGTATGGAATACAATTATGGGGCTCCGCTTGCGCAACTAGTATCCATAGAATGCACCGATTTCAATCAAAACCGCTGTGATACCTCACGGCTGCACCGTTGTATATGCTGAAAAGCTGACAAGCTATTAAGATTCTAAAACCAATTAAAATAACTATCCAAAACCGAAATAAAATATAATATTACACTTTTATTGAAATAATCGCTTCTTGTTAAAAATATAAAATTAACATATTTTTGACGTTTTAATCAATTTATAATTTTTCAGCACTAACGTACGATACTTATAGTCACTTTCGGTACAAAAGGTATCGCTTAAATGTGAACATTACTAAAAAAAAAAAAACATGCATAAAGTTGGGGAAATTTTTTTCGAATAAAAAGGGGAAAAAGGAACGGCAAGAAAAACTTTCAAGTGCAGCTGGGCTGTTGTCTCGGAAGGCTGATGGAAAAGGGCAACAGATTGGTAAAACTTTTTCACACCAAACAAATACAAACAAGCCGCAAGGAACTCCCCCAAACAAACAAACAAAGGTATGTGAAAAGTTTCACACAACTACATTTGCAGCTGTTAACACAAGTGGAAAGTTACATTTTTTTATTCTCACAATCTTTTATTCCTTTAACAAATGTCTGAATATGTGTGCATAAGCGTAATACTGCGAAAAAAAATTATTATTGAACCTTCTTCCTAATATTCTTTTTCATAAAAATTTGTTAGCAAATATTTACCGTGTCATGCTTTTACAACAATACTAAATTTCTCCGCTGACAATGTTTTAAGGTATATAGAATAAAAGGTTATGACAACAGCAAAATCAAATGTTTAATGACGAAGTTGGTTCAAATTCGTGGGCTACCAAAGATTTTAAAAGAAGTCTACAAAACTTTATCCATAAAACCGCTGTACAGTTTGACCGTAAAGTTCGAAAGACCTGTATCATACTTTTTTTTAAAAAGCAATAACAATTTGATCCAAATACGTCCTGAATAGTTTTATGTCAAAAATGTATTTTAATCTTCAAAAATATTTTAATTATAAAAATTAATATTAATTTGTAACAAAACTTTCTATAGCTATCAAAATTTCAAAAATATTATTATAAAAAAAATATTATTATAAATATTATTCGAAGCGAGGAAACGTATGCAACGGGTTATTGTGAACAAAAATTTTAAGAATATTTTTGCGAGTGAATTCTCCGGAAAGTTAAATATGTACATACATAATACATAATACATAAGAAAAAATTATAATTTATTTTTTCTTCTGCGTAAGTGTTTTATGTTATCATTTCGGAAAATTCTCCCCATATTTATGTTGTTTAGTTTACATATATATTTTTAATAAAAAAAATTTAAGAATAGAAATATAAATTCACACCCATTGTAAATATGACGAACTTGGTTCGGTGACTACTACGATTGTCGCAACCTTCTATTCTATAAATCTTAGCAATGTTCGTTTATTTATAAAAAAAATCGAGCTCACATAAAAGACATTTTTCCGACGAACACGAATTTAACGGAAAAGTCGTTTGGACATGCGAGTACTAGCCGTACGCGGAGTGGGTATGAATTTGTCGAAAAAGTTTGCGAAAATATTTTTTCAATTTCTGCCACAGCCAAGGGCAACAAATAAAGTGACAAATCCGTACATGCATACACATGTATGCACATTCAATTTACAAACGTTCGAACAGCTTAAGCCACAGCCACCATCCACAACATGACAACTTGACAATAATGTCCACACTATGCATACTTTCAACCGATATATCTAACATAGCACCCAACAAGTTTTTTGGGGGCGTTAGAAGTTAGCTATATGTAAATATGTATGTAGGCAAGATGTAAGCTGATATTTTTTATTTACTTACATCATAAATCACCGCCTTCAGGGCACACACGCATACACTTAGGCTACAAATAGCCGAGTGTGGTAGGGATGATAGCAGGAAGAACGAACCAGGCCAATGGCGACAACTTGGCTGAGTCACAGATTATTTATTAATTTTTTACGTACAAAAAACTTATATTGAGAAAATTTTTGCTCCTGGAATCAAAGGCAACAGTCGGGCAAGGAAAAACAGTCAGTCAAATGCTCAATCAGTATTGATCAAATTGTTCGAAATTGAAAGTAAATTGGAAAAGAAGTTGACATTTTATTATGTGTGTATGTATATGTATTGTTGATTCTCTAAATATTCAGCTCGGCTATGCGGCTGTGGTTGACGTATGTTAAAAAATATTTTCCATTTCAATCCCCATCACTTTTCGTGTAAATCTTCGAACATGTTACTCTGTTACCTATTCGGTCATCCATTCAAGTTAACCTATCATGTTTGACACACATGTTTATTACATTCTGGTCGTTTGCCCTTAGAGGCGTACGAGTAGCATTTAAATATAAATTGCGTAAAACTTTGCCACACCAACACCTTTTGTTACTTTTTGTTCTTCTTGTGTATGCGTTAGGTAAAAGTATTTGTATTGCGGTTTTTGGTTTTGTAATTCAATCCACTCATACACCTGCGGTCCACAAGTTGCATTATTACCCATCTGAACGTATAAATGGCATGCACAAATCAAATGTGAGGAAGTTAATGATTCTTATCGATATGACAACTTTATTTAACTTTGGTCCATTCGGTGTTAGTCTTTTGTAGAATATTATAATTGTATGGAAAACTTTAATTTTTACTAACAAATTACGATCATATATAAAAAAACCAAATATCCAGAAAGATTATGAATCTTACACAATACACAAAATATTAGATAATTAAAAGTCTCAGCCTTTCTTTCACCTTCTTCATTTTTTAGCTGGCTTCATAATTAAGTCGATGTAGAACTTTTGTAGAATATAGGCGAAGAACTAGTGTAATGGCTTTTATCGGCTCCATTTTTACCATCCAGAGAGTTTTGCAGAGACCGAGAAAATATTCAGATGGTGGGCGATCCGGGCTAAATGGTGGGTGCACCAAAATCTTACAACGAAGCTCCACAATTTTTTTATTCGTATCGCCAGTTAGGAGCAGCTCATAATGGACAATTTTTCCAACTTCCCCTATCCCACCATACAGTCAGCATCACCTTGCTTCTCGTCAATTCAAGCTTTGAAGCCCCCGTTGCACCGGGCTTTAAAAATGTTTTTTTTTATTAACTCTTCGCCTATAGACGGTCCTATATTATTGAATTTAAAGGAGTTTTTTTTACACAAGCTGACACAATTTTATGTATTTATTCATTTAAAGTTTGAAACTTGTAACGTTCGGAGATATAGTGGTTATGCAAAAAGTATGTACTTCAAAAACGAGAAAATATATCACAAGTTACTTCAGTTAATGATAAAAATTACTGTATTGTTTCTAGTGATATTGACAATACAAAATTACGTATACAAGTAATTTAAAAAATGTTTTCTCCATCCCTTTTTTGATGTTTTCGAAGATAGAGCAAATAATAAGTGAATTAGTTTTATCCAAAAGGCCTATTTCTAAGAATTTTAAATTGTATTTTCTGATGCAAAACAGATAAATATGGTGGAAATACAAGACAGATGTTTCGGAGAACACCACACCTCTTCATCAGATTTCTTTTGCCAGGGATTGAACCTGACTTCACAGGCGAGTGCTCTACACTGAGCCAATGTCAGCCATGCATGTTGTTGTAATATTCAATTCATGCGCTAATATTTAGCCGCTATTTTACTCAATGCGCGGCCGCAATAGCCGAGTGGTTAGCATTGCGTACTACGATTCGGAAGGCTCGAACCCAGGCCTTTGAGTCCAGATTTGAGCAACATCAAAAATTATAGAAAATTATTTTTTCCAATTGCGTTCGACCCTCGGCAGGGAATGTCAAGCCCTGCGAGTGTATTTCTGACATGAAATAAAATCTCCTAAAAAATATCCATCGGCCGTTCGGAGGCAGCTTAGAATAAACTCTAGGTCCCTCCTTTTGTTCATAAAAACATTAAGACTCGAAACCACAAAACGGAAGAAAAGCTCGGCCAAAAACAGCTTCAGCAGTTACAATGCGCCATATATATATATATATATATATATATATATATATAGGATACTGAACATTTTTGGATTTGATAGAATGCATGGTAAAAGATTTGGAAGACTTTTTAGATGAAGAAGTTTATGAAGTTGAGTCATATATCATTTCTGGAATCGACGAGGTGATAAATAGAGCGGTAAATATGTCTGATTTTATGCTGGAATCGGTGATCTGTTTTAATTCAAATGGAAGTCCTGCGTCGTTCGCACAAGTACTAGCACCTCCTATCCCAACATCATAAACGTCGCAAATTAGTTTATTGGGTCTGTTCCGGACATCGATGCAAAATCGCAAGCTTTAAAGAAAAAAGAAAATATGATCGCGCAAGAAGCAGTTAATACTAGGTATATTGGTTCTAGATCGAACAATTCAGAACACAATTCGTTTCCAGATCACGATCGTTTGTATAAAGTACGACCAATCGACAAGTTTGAGTCCATTCAAATAACTCAACGTTTATGTGTGGATGAACAAATATGCGCAACACATTTGTTGTGTGTCTCCAGTGGCAAGAACTGCGGGACGTCGACGCCCAATTCTTCAAGAGAAATTTACAGAAAGAAAAAAATAATTAGCTCCTGGATATGTTCGCTGTGATCAGTTTTTATCACGAGCTGGTAAAAAACGTGTAAATTTTTCAAGGCAATATATTTGTTTTCTACTGATTTCTGTTAAAAATTTTACTTTTGCTTAATAATAGTAATACGTTGAATAAAGAAATGTTTCAAAGCTTTTTTTTTTTTTTTTGGTATACTTTTCTAGAGTCCCCTGGATGGAGTCTAAGGTTTATGCTCTATAAAATCAGATCAACGCATAAAATTTCACTTTGTTGATAAACAACAAAACGTTTAACAGAGCTCCACCCGAATATAATTTTTTTAATAAAAACAAAGTTAAGCACACGAGGGTTAAACAACGTTAACAGAAGGAATTAATATTTGGCACTCGTAACAGCTGAAGCGATTTTTCGCCGAGCTCCTCTTCCAATTTGTTGTTTTGTGTCTTGATGATTTTTTTATAATAACAAATGGAGAGACCTAAAATTTATTCTAAGCCGCCGAACGGCTGATGGATTTTTATGAGGAGCTTTTATTTCATGACAGAAATACATTGCTTCCCGAGGCATCAGTGGCATTCCCTGCCGAGAGGCGATCGTAATTAGAAAAATTTTTTTTCTATATTTTAGATGCTTCTCGAATCTGGACTCGAACCCAGACTTTCCGAATTGTAGCAAGCAATATAAAAGGATAGATCCAAAATATTTTTATAGAAAATTTTTCATTTAATTATAAAATTCCAATCTGTGTTTAATACATGTCAATAAAGAAATTATAGATCTACGGCACATGATTGAGATTTCAAATGTAATATAATATTTAAACTACTCCACAACCCTCACTATCATTCACATACAACATTTCGATTTCCTGCGCTTCATTTATAAGTAATTGCCTTTAAATTCTTATATTATAATTTTTATAACTCTTTACTCACCCCCTGGTGAGCAACTCATAATACTACAACGGAATCTTAAATATAGAATGATTACTAAGTACAAATTAAATAAGTGCATACATATATAGAATTTTATTGCAGAGCAATTGAAGAGTTGTACAAGGGAGTTGTACTTTCCGTTCTTACTTTTGCGCTTATTGCAAAAAAATAAACCATGATGACATTGAAATAGCCACAAATGACCGAAGTAAATATGTGCCAAGAAGGAAAACAAAACCATAAAAGGGGCACGACATATAAAATTGACGACAGGATATAAGCATCACTTTAGCTAGAGTAAGTGCCAACTTAAATGTTGTCCTACAGCAAGGACACGAAACAGAAAAAAGGAGGAAAAGTTATACAGCAGACACGTAAATGTGTTAATATTATATTTATTACAGCTAGTAAGCCCTTTTGTTACTTAATTTTTTATCCACTTTGGGCTCTTCATTCTATGCGTATGCTTACAGCTTTTTATAAAGCAAATTTAGGGGCCAAGCTGTTAAGTAGTGTGCGTTTGAAGGGTCGAACAAAAATGGAAGTTGGAAGGTGATAACCGCATGGCAGTATAGTCATAGATGTGTTATCGATTACTGCAAACAAAATTTTCAGAAGGGGAATATTTGATTGCCTCAATTCAATTTCAGCAGTCAGTTCATTTCCCGAATGGTTTCATTCAGATCATTCACTGCAATCGAAAACTCAACGTGACGCCTGCGCTCCATAAGATTAAAATAAGCTTTTTCATGTCAATTGGACTTATACTTGTATACTTTTTTTATCCTGCACATTCAGATATTCGCATTTACAAACAGATAGCTTTAGTCTTGTCTCTCACTCACAAATTCGATGTTATTATTTTTATTTTGATAGAATTTTGTTGCTCGGTGCGTTGTGATGCTCTAAAATTTGCCAGTAATTTATTGCATTTGTGCAAAAAGTGTTTTATCCACACAAAAACACTTCCATATATTTTATGAATGCACATGTCTTTTAGGAGATGGCAGCATTCATTCACTTCACTCAAACAATCTTACTTTTAAGTTAACTGCCAACCCGCTGTTTTCCGTCCAGCAAGAAAGTCAGTCACACTTCGGTTGGCCAATAAAGCAACCCAGAGATACGCATACACTACAATAAGGCAGTTCAATCAACAACATAAAACAGCAGCAAGCGGCAATTCGTTGATTTGCTGTTAACATGGTAAGAGTACCGTCAGAAGTTGATACTTTCGCGCAATTTTTATTTCGTTCAGCCAATTTTCTGTAAAAAATTTAAATTTCTCGTATGACTTAAATTTAATTTCATGTATTTGCAGAAATAAAAATTGCAGTGTGTGACTGCACTCATTTATCTGCAACTTGATATCTGAAATTAAATTTCCAAATTTTCATGCTGCACTTGCAATTTTTATTTTTCTTGAAAGTGCTGTCAAAGAATTTTAGTATTAGTAGAGAAATTTTATTTCAAAAAAAAAAAAAAAACATTCCGACTAATTTCCAAAATTGAAATTCAATTTATATGAAAGTCTTTGTTCTAAGTGTGACTGCTCTTGAAATTAAATTTTGAAATTATTCATTTTGAACTGTAATTTGCAATTAATTTTTTGAAATTATTCATTTGGACATGTAATTTGTAATTCATTAATTGCTACGTCTGATGGTACCTTAAGGCGATAGCAATAGCTAAAGACATGAAGAGAATCTTAATATGTCGCCAGCAAAATAGAAAATGATATATCTTGTGAAAATTACGAAAACTGCTGGATGAGTTAAGACAATTTTATCAACGCGAAAGTTTATAAAAATAATTTAATACTAATAATTTAGTTAGGAGGGCTCTGAAACAGTGACATGAACTTAATATAGTTGTTTTTGTGAAACTATAAATGAAGTTTGTTGACTGAACTTTGTTATCATTGAAAAGAAGAGAATAATCCTGCAAATGATCACTTGAAATCTCTAAATCAAATTGAAAGTATAAAATTAAAAGTATAAAGAAAATATAGTTTATAGGCAGAATATTTCTTTAAATAAAGTACTGTACCTTTAAGACTTTTTCACTTTCGGGTGTTATTTTCTTCTCTGTTCTCCACTAGCATCGACAGTCGCAAATGATGTAATTTTGCTGACACGAAAGCCAACAAAGCATTTTCAACGAACAGCGCAATGATCAACCCTATGCCGTATTCAGGCGAATTTTCACATATATTTTCTTTACACACTAATACTTAGAAACACTCTTATGTTGAGGACAATTGACGCATATTGAACACATTTGTGCGTGTGTGATACTTAAATTGAATTTTAAGTAGCAACAATATAATTCCAAAGCAAGGCTAACAAATAAGCCGTATGTTTGTTGTTGTTGTTTTTAGCTCCTCGATTGCTTAAGAGCGCTGTTAGTGTTGATGTTTAGAAATACTTGCCAACGAGAAAATGTGATGTCAACAGCTGTATGGGCGGGGCATTGAACCACTTCAGTCGATTACTCCAGTTGAATTGAGTCAAAGTTAATAAATCCCGAGGGGTTAGACAACTTTTGCCCACTGGACCAGCTGTGCATGTACGATAAACTTTTGGAAAATCATGTAGCCAAAAACATTCTTTGTCAATTTGGTTTATTGATGAATATAACTACTAAACTGAAAGATGTGTGTCGAATAAGGAGGAAAACCTGACTGTCATAGAAATGATAAGGAAATGAACAATGTCACAAAATTTCATGCATATTTTCGGGCGAATAGTAATTCACGGTGCAATAGTAATCACATTATTTTAAAGCATTGGTCAGTCAACCAATTTAGTAATCCTTGAAAAGGTTAATCCACACACACCACGCTCACTCGCACTCACAATTCCTGCATTTATTTTGATTCAATATTTTCTCTGACTCTTCGAAAGAATGAATGTAACACTGTACTGCAATGTGAACAACCTAACGAACGAAATCACGCGCAATTAAATGAGAGTGCGTCGTACATTCTGTCCAGAAACGTATATAAGCTTATTTCGAGATTTTCAGTTAGGAAGTAAAGTATAAAAGCGGTGACATGAAATAAAAGCTTCTCATAAATATCCATCGGCAGTTCGAAGGCGGCTTAGTATAAACCGTAGATCCCTCCATAAATTCCACAAATTGGAAGAGGAGAATTAAACATATGTGTTATTAAGCCACAGCTTGTGATCAATGATTAAAATGAAAGACGAATTCGATTTTGAAAAAAAGTCAAAACTCTTCGTAAAAAATAAAAAAACTGCTTTCGACTCTAGTCGTAATATTTTACAAAGCTTTTGCCTTCGTCCGTAAATTGCTTTAGCGGTATGTACATATATACACTGAAGAAGGGTGAGTGCAAGATGAAAGGAAAGAGGAGATGTTTATAATTTAAAATAAAATCAGAGATAATTAAAGTATATTCAATATACAAATAAAATATTTTGAAGGGAGTTGTCACCTGTTTGAGAACGACCATGCCGCAATCTTTATACCTTTCATGTACATATCAAATTTATTGCAAATTTCAATTTGTATTCACATCTGTAAAATACCAAATTTCACGTTCTTTGATTATTTGAACAAATCGATTGTATGGGGAAATTTCTAGCCCCCCGAGTGTATTTCTGACATGAAATAAAAAGCTTCTCATAAAAACTATCGGTCGTTAGGAGGCGGCTTAGAACAAACTGTAGATCCCTCCATTTGTTGGTAAAAACATCAAGAAGCAAAATCATAAATAGGAGGAGAAGCTGGGCGAAAAAACACTCTAGCAGTTACAAAGCGCCAAATATCTGTTGAAAATTACTCAATTCAATTTTTAAGAAAAGTGTCATTTGAAACTTGGTTTAAAAAGAGATTTGAAAGAATTAAATTACGAAAACTTTTTTTGCAGTGATCCCACATGTTTAAAATGTGCAGTTCATATATTAAAAATTTTAATTAATATCGAAAATTGAAATGTAGGAACAAGGGACAGAGCTCTGGGCATTATTTATTTTCAAACCAATTTTAAGAAAACTGCCAACAGACTCATTTTTTAAATAAGAAATGAAGGAAAAAACACCGTAATAGCCGGGCGGTTAGCATTACGTACTCTCATTTGGAAGGCCAGGGTTCGAATCCAGGTTCGACCAACAGCCAAAATTAAAGAAAATTAATTTTTCTAATGCCTCTCTGCATGGTATGTCTACTCGAGTGTATTTGTGACATGAAATTAAAGCTCCTCATAATAATTCATATATATGTTTATGGAATACGGAAATATAACTATCTGCTTGGAGGTTTGGATTATTAGGTTGTGAAATTTCTGAGTACTTAAAAGCCAGAAACTATATCTTTCTTTTAAACTATTAAACTCAAAGGAGCCGTATTACCTCAAAGAAAAACTGATATTTCCAAAATCAGAGCGTTCTTATGATCTATTTGTGTCTATCTTTAAATTTGCCAAATCCACAAGACTGATTTTCGTCAATGCTACAATGCATGAAAGTTTTCTGTATATGTGGAAAATAATTATTACAAAAAAGTTTTAAACATACCTTTGTATGATCTTCAATGTCTATTTAAATACATATGCTTGAATATTTCAATAGGAAAGTTCATCGAATTTTGGAAAATATTTTTCACCACAACTTTTTCATTTACGAAGCTATGGACATGAAACTTCGTATTCGCATTACAGATCATTAATAGATACTTAGCAACAAAAATTATATCCTAAGGAAATATTCAAGCATATGTTTTAAAATTTGTTGTATTTTTGAAGTTCATATAATGGTAAGTTTAGATCAGGAAGATTTTATCATCTACCATTTATTGGGAAGGCGCTTTAATGTTTTGCGCGGTTTGTTGAAATAAATCTAAAATTAATTATTTTTGTTTAATGTATCCTGTTATTGTTTGTGGTTATATATAAACAAACTTTATTCAAATGAATACTTTGTTTAAGCAAGTAAAATTTAGATTTTTATAACAAGAAACTAAACTAAATTAAACTTTTGCTTACATTTAACTTTGTACTGTAAATAAACATTGCTCTCGTCAACTGTTAATAGAGTGCAGTAAATTTTGAGCAAGCTGCGACATTTAGTTTGTGTTTGACAGCCACTGAAAGCAGACGATATTGTGAGTTTTTACGAAAATAAAAAAAGAGAATTTCTTGTACTTATTAAGCATTATTTTTTGCGTATCATAGCTAAACCAAAAAAAACTTAATAAATACAATGGGGACTCCGCACCATATATTTCATTGGTTCAGAAGTTGTTTACTGGAGTAAGATATGATGACCGGAAAATAAAAGAATAAAAGTGCGTTAGGTCATTTCATCTGAGCATGTGCATAAAATTTTACATATGTAAATATTTATAAATAAAAAAGCTATCGGCATGATGGGTATCGCATTTGTAACCACTTCGAAGGAATATTTGGTTATTTTCAACAGCAATCCAAACGAATTTTTGCAGCGTTTTGATTCCGTAGACAAAAAATGAGTCCACCGCACCACATAAAAGACCAAAGAACAGTCAGGAACATGTACCAAAGAAGGCCAATGTGAGTATGTCGACCAACAAAATCATGGCCTTAGTTTTTGGAGATGCACGAGTACTCACTCACATCGATTACCTTGAAAATGTTAAAACGAACACCAGCGAATATTATGTGTCACATCATGTTTTGAACAGATTCGATGTTGATTTGAAGCAGAAAAGAAAGTATTTGGCGAAAAAATGCTCTTCTATAAGGACAATGCACGGGTGCAGATGTGTGAAGTCACTGTGGAAAAAATTCATAAACTGGGCTCCATCCCTACATTTAGATTTACATTTAGAAGAAATGCCTGAGCGGTAAGACTTTCTGGTTGAATGAAAAGTTCATTACATAAACAAACTCCTATTTTGAGGGCCTTGAAAAAACGTAACTGTACAATGCTGAAAGGAGACTATGTTCAGGAATAAAGCGTGAGTTTTTACCAACAAATAGAGAGACCTACAGTTTATTCTAAGCCGCCTCAGAACGGCCGCTTAAGAGCTTTAATTTACACTTTAAATACTTTCGGAGTGCTTGGCATTGCCTACCGAGTAGCGACTACAACTAGAAAAATTAATTTTCTATAACGTTGGATGTTGTTCGAACCTTAATGATAATATAAAAGCTAAAACTCGGCTAATGCGGTCGCCGAAAAAAAATATCAGTTTTAAAAGTTTTATATAAGGGTGATCTATTTCGAGGTTTCCTACTTGTTTATGGAGAATGTTTATTATCATTCCATTGAACATTCTTTGGACGTGGTCTATTCGGTCGAATATTATCCAATAATGAATGCTGCGTCTCAAGATGGGTGATGGTGTTGCATATAGTACGTTCAGTATTATGTTGAGCGAAGCGCGCGAAATACATTCTTTACAGAACGTGAATTTTCGTAATAAAGTTGAGTGATTTGTAAACGTTTATCAGGCGTAAGTCTTTCCATGATGAAATGCTAAACAATACTGAACAAAAACAACATGACAATTTGACAGGACTCACGCGTGATTTGTCAAAAAAGGCTATTTAAAAAATACCTCTATTTGGATCACCCTTTTTGTGTTAGAGAAGCAGAGGCATACAAATAAGACCACTAAAATATCTACATGTGCTACTTCGTAACCTTTTTAGTACAATTCCATAGTTGTACTTACTGCTAGATTCTCATTTAAATTCATTTTGGCCTGACTAGCTTTAGCTGGTTTAAAAGACAAAACTTTATTTTTGTTCTACTATGACGTTTCAAAATAACATTTCCAGTGATAGTTAGACAAGTTCCAATTTGTTCTCTAAATTTTTCAAATCTAAATATTCTCCTAGTAGTTAAGTAAACTCTTATTACCCTACCTGAAGATGCATTTCTCCATCTGAAGTCCTTAAAAAAGTCATGCACATATGGTCCTGACCAATTACCTTCTTGCATTCTTGTATATTGTGCAGAGTATATTTTTGAACCTTTAATTCATTTATTCAATTTATCACTTAAAGAGAGTATTTTTTCATCTGTATGGAAAGAATCTTTCATTATACCCCTTCATAAAAACGGAAACAGATCTTCCATAGAAAATTACCGAGGTATTGCTAAACTAACTGCGATTCTTAAATTATTTGAATCACTTATCCTTGATCATTTGACTCATTCAATCTCTTCATTTATAACACACTCCCAACATGGATTTGTTAAAGGAAAATCTCAACAATTTAATTGAATTCAATTCTTATATCATCGAAGCGTTCAGAAAGAACAGCAGCGTTGACGTAATATATACGGACTTCAGCAAAGCTTTTGATAAAATGTGTCACTCGTTGCTAATCAAGAAGCTTGACTTACTTGGTTTCCAACCAAAATTTTTACAATGGATCTCCCCATATATTTATGATCGAACTCAAAGAGTAATGTTTAAAAATTCCATTTCAGATACCGTTAATGTACCTCGGGGTCTATTCAAAATCAATTCCTCCTATTTGTCTTAAGAAATTTGGAATGGGACTTTAAGTATAATCTTCCTTCTTATACTAGTCGTCTGAAACTTATCAACCTCCGTACTATCGCCAGTTGTCGGGAAATGCTTGATGTAATTTTCATGATTAAATTGATAACAGGCTCAATTTCCAGCCCCCTTATTCTCTCTGAAATCAAATTTAATGTCCTGTTCAGAATGCCCAGACATTTTTGGCCCTTGTTTCTGAAAACTTGTAAACGAATTTTGAATTTCACGTGCCTTTACATTGCTCGTGTCTTGCTTTCAACTTTCATTCAAGCACATTTGACATATCTGACTCGCTTTTTCATATTAAGAAAACTATTTTGTCGACTCTCAACTAATCGTTACATTACATTTTATATTTGAAATAATCAGCTGATGAATTTTGTTCTGAACTTTTTAGTTCTCGATACTAAACAAACCTCTCCTCATCGTGACTCGGCATTGATGAAAAACAAAGGAAGTTCCGTACATCATATGGACAGCGCGCATCGTGCGCATGGGCGGGAGGTGGGTAAACCGTTGGGATTAATAAATTTAAAAAAAATGCGGAAAATATGAATGTTTGTCACTTCTGCACTTAATTGTTCATAACATCCGTTGTACTTATTCAAATAAAACCATTTCTTTTTAAATTTTTAATCCATATATTGTAATAACATATTATGCAAGGAAAAGTCAAAAAAAAATTAAATGCAAAATATTCTAAGGCAAAAAACTAAACATATCTCCATTGCACCTTATGCTGTTTTTGAAAAAGTTTGCTTTTAGTTTACTGTCTTATGAAAATCTTGCGAATTTCGTTTACAGCTCAACACTTTGTTTTCAAAGGCACAATTTTTGTCACTTGTTCAAATATAATCGAGCGTTTAAGTGTGTTTAGTTCAACGATTAATAAAACAGTGTAAATATGCGAAAAATATCGCAAGATTTAGAAAATAGCATCGTGGCGTTAAAAAAAATGGACAGTCGACTCGAGAAATAGCAAAAAAATTAAAAATTTGTCACAGTACTGTTTTATGCGCTCAAAAAAGACGGAATGTGAAGCCTGATTCAAGCGTTAAAGGTCGTCGAAGACTACTTACAGATGGAGATGCTCGCGTTATGGAGCGGTAAATGCGGCGTAAAGACTCCATAACACCAAAACTGGCTGCGGAACAAATAAATAAGGATGTTAGTCAGTGGACTGCGCGGAGAGCCCTTCGACGGATCGGCTTGGTATCAGCAATCAAGCAAAAAAAACCAGCTTTGTCTGACAAAAATGTAGAAGCACGGTTAAAATTTTGTAAAAAATAAAACAATTTGAGCGTTGACGACTGGAAACGAGTGATATGGTCAGAGGAAACCAAGATTAATAGGTTCCAATCAGATGGAAAGCAATACTACTGGCACCGGCCACAGGAAAAGTTACAAAAGCATCAAGCGAAACAAACTGTGAAGCTTGAACGACAGCAGTAATATATGGTTTTCCAATAAGAGTGATACGATTTCTTTAAAAAAAAACACATGAATTGTTAAGGAAATTCAAATGTCTTTTATTTAATGGAAAGTACAATCCATACAATTAAGTTCAGAATATAACATCATTCAAATGGCCTCCACGACTTCTTTTGCAGGGACGAATTCGATTAACCCAATTTTTGAGCACTTTTCCATTAAATCAAGTCGTGTGGCATGAATAGCACGTTCGATATTGACTTGAATGGAGTATGGTTTATTGCTAAAGACCAATGACTTCAAAAAACCCCACAAGAAGTAGTCTAATGGTGTTAAATCACAACTTCTTGAAGGCCATTCAATGTCACAATTTCTTGAAATAATCGAATATCCAAACCTTTCTCGCTATAATACGTGCTGTGTGACACGTAGCACCGTCTTGTTGGAACCATATGTTGTTAAGATCACCTTCTTCCAATTGTGGCCATAAAAAGTTGGTTATCATCGATATATACCGCTCTCAATGGACAGTAACGTTACTACCAGCTCCATTTCGAAAGAAGTACGACCGATGATTCCTCCAGACCAAAAACCACACCAAACTGTCAATTTAGGTGAATGTATTGGTGGTTCATTAATAATTTGTGGATTTTCTTCGTACCAGAATCGATAGTTTTGTTTATTTACTGCACCACTCAGATGAAATTGAGCCTCACCGGAGAAGATGATTTTATTTAAAAAAAAATTGGATTCATCGAATTCGTTCCTGCAAAAGAATAATGAATGATATTATATCAGAACTTAATTGTATCGATTCACATTAAATAAAAAACATTTAAATTTCCTTAACAATTAGTGTGTTTTTTTTTTTAAAGAAATCATATCACTCTTATTGGAAAACCCTATAGTTTGCTTAGATGAGAATTGTGTTGTGATAAGAATTCTATGCCATAAATTTATTAAATAACTGTTAAATGATAATGTCAGCAAGAAAATTTGCATCTTTACTAACAAGACAATATATACGTTCAGTATATTGAAGTAGCATATTTGCTTGAATATACTTGTATATATCGACTTTTAACAATTTTCGCAGATCTATTCTCCTGTAATTTTATAAACATATGCTTTTCAGAATTTAGATTTTATCATTTTAGTTTAGTTGGCTTTCCTTGTATTTATTATAAGTATATTGTAATGCTTTAATTTAAGTTTTCCAAAAATATGCAAAGCTTTTGTGATGCTTTGTCACCAGCAAATTGAAACGTTGATCTTGGTTTCTCGCTACTATCACTCCATAACTTTCCAGTGACAATTACAATAAGACATATTCAATAAAATTTTGTTACGTACACATATGTAAATATATTGAACTAAACGATGGCACTTAATTTTTGCTTAAATCGTTGCAATGACTTTTATTCCGTGTGACCATGGTGACGACATGAAGAATGAGAAAGGAAATTAATACCGTTTTGAGAAAGTTTAAATTGGCTGAGCATGCAAGTGTCGTCTTACATACAATACCCAGAAAGTTCATGTGTGCTAATAAAGTTTTGATTAGAAAAATATTTATAGAAATTTGAGACTTCAAGGACAAATACTGGATAGATTTGCATGTTAAGCAAAGTGCAAAGTAACTGAACGTTACAGAAGCAAATCTTAGATGGGAATTTTATCCAGCAGTCAATTGAAAGCAAATTTTAAAACTACAAATTTATTTAGGGCTTCAGATGTCGCTACGTAAATCGAAACAAAAATTAGTATTGGTGACAGAACGATGTTGAAATCATACCGAAATGTGCAGAGATTAATTTAAAATATGCGTCGATGAATTAGAAAATGATTGTTAAGTAAAACTGAATTCTTTCAAAAGAAATGAACCTTAATTGATTTCAAAATCAATATAGTGAAATAATACACAAATTTTCGTATTAATTGGATGCATTCTTTTCGATTGGCGGCCGCTATAACCGAGTGGTTAGCATTGCGTACTGCCATTCGCAAGGCCTGGGTTCGAGCACAGGTTCGACCAACATCCAAAATTATAGAAAATAAATTTTTCTAATTGCGGTCGCCCCTCCGCAGGGAATGTTATTTCTGGCATGAAATAAAGCTCCTCCGTTCGGAGGCGGCTTAGAATAAATTGTAGGTTCCTTCATTTGTTGGTAAAAACATAAAGACGCAAAACCACAAATTGGAGGAGGAGCTGGACCGAAAAATCACTTCAGTGGTTACAAATGAGTTCCTGCCAAAAGGCAGTACAGTTAATAAGGGAAACTATAAGGAATTTTTGCAGCGTTTGTGTGAAGCAATACAGCTCAAACGATCTGAATTGTGGAAAAACAAATCGTGGATTCTGATTTGTGATTTTTTGGTTAAAAACAAAACCGTAATCATGCCTCAATCACCGTATTTACCAATTTTGTCTCCCTGCGACTTTTTCCTATTCCAAGAACTAAAGAAACCAATGAAAGGAAGGCGTTTTGCCACAAATGATGAGATCAAGTCAGAATCGAAGAAAGAGATGAGGGCTAAGCCGCGTTTCAAAAGTACTTCAATGATTGAAAAAAGCGTTGGCAGAAGTGTATTATATCCTAGGGGATTACTTTGAAGGAGACAAAATAGATATTGATGAATAAATAAGTACTTTTCAAAAAAATCCAAATTCACCTTTTCCTTTAAACACACCTCGTATTTATAGTTTGGTAGCGTTAGATTGGATCATGTATAAAATATTAAAATTTTGATTGCCAAATAGTCATGTAGTAGGTTGTTACTGAGGTCGTTTCAATCTGGGGACTCGTGAATGGTTTTTTCTAACAGACTGAAATGGCCACGTCATTCAATTAATTTTTTTTATATATTTTTTTCCGCGTTATTTTATGCTGTTATACATAACCTTTACATGGAAAGGAACTAATATATATATATATATATGTGCACAGTAAATTGCTATAAGTTATAATATAGAATTAATTGTCACTCATACACTCTGGTAACAAACAACAGCTCCAACGTTCTAAGCACCAAAATTCCTCTTTTCAAATCACTACAGTAAATTTGCATAAAAGCTCTTGTTGACGACTTTTAGTGCTCTTTTTGTAGCAGATCGATTTTTGTTGTACCAGAAGGTCAGATGACAATTGGAGGAAGTGCAGTTTAAATGCAATTTGTATGCAAATTTTTGCCACTTCAGAGTATAAATAGCTACGTATGTATGTTTTAGGTGTGAACCAAAATTTATAGATAGGAATAGTACTGGATTATTAATTTGGAATTGGCCTAATTCCTTTAAAAAAAGATTTTAAAATATTTGTAATTTATTCGCATAACTAAAATGATAATGTCTCATGCGTGCACTGTATTAATATGTCAAAGTAATAGATGAAGACAAGTGTAATATCTTGAAAGACTGTCAACAAAAAAATTTCTACTGGATTGACGAAGAGAAGTTCTGCTAGCACTAAAATTCGGTATTTCTTCCCCAGTTACTTTTTTTAACATTACAATGTATTACAAGTTTCTGATTTTGAAATCAGTGTGAGCACAAATTTGAATTTAAATTATACCCACTATGGAATAAAAATTTATCTAAATTTCTGATGCCAAACGAGGTCAAAGAGTTTATAAAGGGTGTATTTTATAGAGGTATAGAACTTAAGTTGGCATTACTTTTCAAGATGGCGACCGATTTAACAGCTGTCAAGTGATTTATTCTCAGTTTGGTTTGGCAATTCATCATGAATAGACTCACGCCTGAACAACGCTTGCAAATAGTGCAATTTTATTTCGAAAATAATGGTTCTGTGCGGAAAACGTATCACGCACTACGTCCATTTTATCATCGACAAAATCTTCCATCAGAGCAGTTAATTCGATTAGCCATGGAACGTTTTCGCACCACACGCATTGATAGCTCGCATCCCCAGAGACGCCGTACGGTGCGTACAGAAGAAGCTATTGCTGCTGTAGAGCGTAGCATTGAGGAAGACCCGAATGAGTCCATCCGCCATCGAGCATAGGAATTGGATCTGTGTCAATCCACTTTATGGAAGATTTTGCGGAAGGATCTTGGTTTGCGTGCTTACAAAATCCAACTCGTGCAAGAATTGAAGCCAAACGATCATCAAGTAAGGCGTAGATTCGTCGAATGGGCCCAAAACGAGATTACCGTTGTTCCCGATTTTCATAGCGAATTTTGTTTAGCGATGAAGCGCACTTCTGGTTGAATGGCTACGTCAACAAACAAAACTGCCGCTTTTGGAGTGAAGGCAATCCTCAAGTGTATGTTGAAACACCGTTACGTCCAGAAAAACTGTTTGGTGCGCTTTATGGGCTGGTGGAATCATTGGTTCGTACTTTTTCAAAAACGATGGTGGCCAGAACGTTACAGTCAATGGTGATCGTTATAGAGCCATGATTACTAACTTTTTCATTCCTGAATTGAATAACCATGATGTCCAGGAGATGTGGTTTCAACAAGACGGCGCAACATGTCACACAGCTCGTGCCACAATAAATTTATTGAAAGACACGTTTGGTGACCGCCTAATTTCACGTTTTGGACCTGTGAATTGGCCTCCAAGATCTTGTGATTTAACACCGCTAGACTACTTTCTGTGGGGCTATGTAAAGTCATTGGTCTATGCGGATAATCCACAAACGCTTGACCATTTGGAAGACAACATTCGCCGTGTTATTGCCCATAAACGGCCACAAATGTTGGAAAAAGTCATTGAAAATTGGACGTCCAGTTTGGAGTACATCCGCGCCAGCCGTGGCGGTCATATGCCAGAAATCATATTTAAAATGTAATGCCACAAGATTATCTTTCGGATAAATAAAATTCATGTCAATCGAATAATCCATCGTTGTTTTATTGCAACTTAAAGTTATATACCTCTATAAAAAAACACCCTTTATTTTCCATAAAAAATAAATCATTTAAGTAACTGTATAGTTTTTTCTAACATTACATTGCGTGTGCTAACACAACCGAAAATTGGTTTTGTTCTTCATGAACACTTGCTGTTGAATTCGTAATAGAAAACCTCTCAACTCATGTAGTTTTAATTTGTAAACTATCTAAACTTTTTACAGCGATACTTGTATAAAAAATAGCATTTATTTTGTACCGAGCACTTGCCTCTCAATAAATTGTATAAAAAGCAAAACTTTTATATTTTCATTACTACGAGTATAGTAAAAAGCCACAAAAAAATGCGTGCTATCATCAAATTTTTTTTTTTTTTACTTTGTACTATTGAATCTGCCATGTTTCATATCCAAACCATGTGGGTGGTGCTACAATTAAAAACAGCTCACACAAAAATATGTATAGAAATGCGTTGGCTGTTGTAGAATGTTGTCACTTTTCCCGTTAACAGTTTCACAAAAAAACAAAACTATAACTAGCACAAGTTATGAATAAAAGTAGAACATTAATTGTAAGCGAAACTTTAAAATTTACGGCCATGAGCTACAAAATAATTACTTTTAGACAGAATTACACCCTTAATTGTGATCCATGAACGAGAAATTAAAGGATGGCAATGTTTAAGTGGAAGCACTCGTTAAAACAAATGTCAAAAGTAATATTATGGTAAAACTGTGTGTGTACATATGTGTAAGAGTGGCTACGTAAACGCATTAGGGCGACTGCTCCCGGAATAGTTAGCTTGGTGGTAAGAGCTCATAACTATCATAGGGCAGCGTCCATACAACACGGAGCTCCGTAGCGAAGAAGGAGGAATAACTTTAAATGCTGAACTGCTTCACGATGAGAGCAAATCTAAGTAGTTGTCTCCAGATAGTTTTATTTTTCACAAAAAATTGTTGATTTTCCAGGAGAAATTATGAATATTTGGTTTAAAAAAAAAGTGATCTGTATCGTATATAAATTTATTTATTTGAGAGTTATATCCATTTAATAAAAGTTAAATAATGTTTATTAGTAGTTAAAAAATATTTATTATAAATATATAGTGCACTTAATAAATTATTAATTAGCTATTGTTAAATATTTATTTAGTATTATGATATATTAGAATATTACTAATAAGTAAATATAGGATATATGAAGATATACAAAGATATTATAAAATATTTAACAAAATCAAGTATTATTTATTTATTAAAAATTTTTTTTTAAATATTTGTATATTAGAAAACGAAATATATTGTGAAAAAATTAACTTCCTTCGGACATGGGGGAGGGGACTATATTGAAACTACAAACAGAGAAGGAGAGGTTCTAGAAGGATTAGAATATGGCCTCGTGATATTTGTTATACAATTACTCATGCCACAGTAAAAGGAAATTATTTAGTTTACTTTTAGAAGTAAAAATATGAATGTATTATAACTGTAATTTCTTTATTTATAGATCTATTTCGAGTATGAGAAAGCGCAGAGATTAGGTCTTTCGTGGTACCGTTATTCACTGTCATCAAACTTGACAATCAGCCTTGCTTTTTTTTCATCACATTTTCGATTCATTAATAATAATGCATAGCACTCAAACGGTTTATTTTAATATTTTGCGAATTCACTCTAATATATGTAAATTTAATAAAGTTAATTGTAAAGAGGAAAAGTCCGTGAAACTAAATATAAAAACAGCAGCGGAGTGTAGTTTAATTATAATTATATTTTCAACCTCTCCAAATTTGGTGCGCAGCAGTTATGCCTTCAAAAAAACTTAATTATTTTAAAAATTTTGTTAATTGTTTGATAATTTAGTTGAGGAAGACAGTGCATTTTATTTATATGCCGATGAAGGTTCTAAGCGAATCACACATGGAGAAAAAGTGTCCAAATTAGAGGAAAAATTACAGAAGTTCTTTGATCACATTTTCTATTTCACGTTTACTCGTATACGTACAGTGGCGGACAAAAGTCTACATACACCGCCAGTATTCGTTGTGTAGAAAATACTATCACTTTGCTGAAAAATGTGGGTATACAGTTTGATTTTAAATTCTTTTTTAATCACCTGTATTAAAATAAATCCCTTCTCTAATATAAAATAAAACACTTATGGTGAAGAAACGCAAAAATATACTTAACAAAAGTCTACATACACCACGGATTTACTAGCAGTTATGTCGATATGCTGTGTTGTTATTATTATTTTTTAATATTTTTTTTTAATTTTTTTTTAAATTATGTTTTCTAATTTGCTAGTATTGAATTTAGTTGTGGTTTGAACACATTAGCATCAACAATGGATTCGCCAAAAGAAATATTCATTGATGTAAGAATCTTGGTTATTCAGCACAGAGAAGAGAAGAAATCGTATGGTGAAATTTAAAAAAGTTTAATCTTAAGTCCACCAAAAGTACAGACTGTTATAAAAAAATTTGAAAAAATGGATCCACCGAAAATAAGCAGCGTGTTGGCCGCCCCAAGAAGCTAACTTGAAGAGACATCAGCTTTATTCTGAAGGAATGAATGATGATTCTAAAGTTACTGCTTTAAAATTAGCCGAAAGCATCGCAAACTCATCAGGAAAATGTGTCTATTTAAGAACAATTCGAAGAGCTCTGAACAAAAACGACTTCCACAGTAGAACGTCACGTAAAAAGATTCTTATTTTTGAAAAAAATTTTAAACTTCGCTTGGAGTTCGCTAAAGCACATTTAGACAAGGGATTTTTTTTTTTTTTGGCAAAAAAAAACTCGTTTGCAGACAAATCGAAGTTCAATATATTCGGCAGCGATGGAAGAGAAAAAAGTTGGAGAAAGGAAAACACTGCACTTAACTCCAAAAATATAGTACCAGCAGTGAAGCATAGTGGCGGCAAAGTAATGGTTTGGGAAGCGGTTGCGGCATCTGGCGTTGGAAAGCTTGTTTTTATTGAGGGTACTATGGATCGGTTGAGATATTAATCATTGTTGGAAGCTTATCAGAAGCCTTCGGTGGACAATTAGGAGCTTGGCGCAAGCTGGATCTTTCAACAGGATAACGATCCAAAGCACACGGCCCACATTGTTAAGGATTGGTTGCTTTATCATGCTCCAAGGTATGCTCACACCACCTGAAAGCCCAGATTTAAATGCTATTGAACTTTTCTGGGAGATTTTAGAGTGAAAAATTAGAAAAAATCCGATTTCCAGCTCAGCATTACTCAAAGAACGTCTTATTGGAGAGGACAGTATTACTCCTTCAGAATTGACAAATTTAATAGATTCAATGCCACGATAGCTTCAAGCTGTTATTGATGCGAATGGTGGAATAACTAAATACTAAAAAGTTCAAGTTACCTGATATTAACCAAAGTTTTTGCGCTAAGATAAGTTATGTATGTACTGTATGCAGACTTTG
Organism: Neoceratitis asiatica; assembly: GCA_030068015.2. Lineage (NCBI taxonomy): Eukaryota > Metazoa > Arthropoda > Insecta > Diptera > Tephritidae > Neoceratitis > Neoceratitis asiatica. The sequence continues at coordinate 84,520,396 of CM061524.1, forward strand.
TCAATGTTGGATATACGTTTTTTTGCCATATCTTTACTATTTTATGTTAAAAATGAATTTTTTATATTTTTTATGATAAGGGAAAATAATTGAAATCATCTATGTGTTTAAATTTTCCAATTAACTTTTTCGACTTTCAATTCAACGTAAATAGGGGTGTTTGTAGACTTTTGTCCGCCACTGTATATATAAATATATAAATGAATTTAGTTTGTCGCATTAGGTGAACCGATAACAGTATTAAATATTTTTGTAAACTATTGAAGTACCAAGTATGTATTTATACCTATCATTTCTCTCATTTAAAAGAGATATATACCAATGCAGGTGCATAACTTACGAAATGAAATAAACTGTTCACTTCTTTTCGCTCCTGGAGTCAAAACATATGGTCGCTTAGTTTTTATTTTCGCACCATCTGGCAGCTCAAAACAGTCATCATAAAAGCTTAACAGCGATAAATTTGAACATCACATTTCGGAGATATGACCTTTCAAAGTTGAGCAACCTTGAGTTGAATTTTATATATTTGAAATTTTTTGTTTTACTTTAAAAATAGTAGCGTTGAAATTTCTTAAAGAATCGGCCTTTTGGAAAGTATACCAATTTTTATTGGATCATAAATTTTTTTCCTCATCGCAGATTAATGACATAGACCTTTTCTAAGCGAACGATACCAAGCTCATCTGCATAGCTCTGCATTGCTAATGACATAGACCTTTTCTAAGCGAACGATACCAAGCTCATCTGCATAGCTCTGCATTGCTATTTGCTAAATAAAAAATGAACTGCTTTCATTCATTTAATCACTTCATCTTCATTTTTCCGGTCTCCACGGGTAATTCATTTCGTCACATATGCATTACAATATCATATCAATATATCATCTTACAGATATTTTCCATAATTTAATAATAATGTCTAATCAAATAATAATAAAAACAAATAAGTTAGTAAACGTGAGCGCAAACTTACCTAAAGAGTATATTAAAATAAACAAAATAATATAATAATTGTTTTATATTTAGATTTGTATCTAGGAAGCTAAAATAGGTGTAAAACACGGTTAATAGGAAAATAACAGTTGGACTTATGTGGTTAAATAGGCGAGCCAGATATCTAGCAGTGTATTTTGGAATTTCACTCTTTACAAAGGTTATACCTAGGTCCTTGTGAATAGCTTCATTGAAAACAAATCAGAGGCATTAACGATTTATCGCAATGTTTTCGATTGGTAACGTTGGTGGATCTCCTCATTGGTGCCAGTTCATGGGCGATGGATGGATTTTTATAGTGCCAAACGAATTTTTAATCAACTGTACATGTTGGGAGAAAAAATCTTCTATAACATAAATTAAAAATTTAATAATGAAATATAAAAAAACCTTCACCAACGAACCGGAGAATATAAAAAAATATAATAACTAAATAAAACATATTTGACTTTTTAAGTGAAAAAAAAATTTTTTTTAATATTCACTTTAATTCACAAACAATGAAAAATATTTAAACTTTATTTTAAATTTCATAAATTCCTACGTATTTTCTATTTTAATAATTTTTTGTTCTTAAAGAAGAATATTTTTATAAAATTTTTTGAAAATTGACGACTATTCACCAAGAGAACATCGAAATTATGACGTATACATAAACAACAACAACAAAAAATAAAAGGTGCAATCTGGTATACATCATGGTATATATCTGATAGTATAAATAAGTTAAAACAATATATCCGGTACGACATCAGTATTTGATAAAATAAAACCAAACTGGGTAGACATGTATGATCGCACTGATCAGAGAACAGATTTCAAAGATACATTTACATTAATGTATTATAAGTACATTTTTCCTTTTAATACCCCGAATTTAACACTTCCTTACTTGTTTTAATGATTTCCAAAGCATTTCAAAAATGTGTTGAATAAAGATATATGAGGGTATTGTATGGCGCCAACTGTAGAGTGGTGGCCAGCAATGTGTGCCGCTATGTAGAGCGTCAGGTGCTCGAATCCTGGCTTTTGAAGGTTTAAAGATGAGCTAGAGGGTTACCGCACTTTCAGAATAAGTTTATTTATAAAATATGTATATATATTGCTCACTCACATTAAGGTACACTCACTTATGTATATATGCAGAGTATTGTTTATATATACCACGCCACCCACACCCCCTAATACTTTCGTTTGGTTACATTTGTTTAGGTCCTATTTAGCTGCAAATATGCGTTGGTTATTCGCATGCATATGTGTAAGATTTTTGTTACTCTTTAGTGTTCACCTGAACTCAGTGAAAACAACGAACCATAATATTTCAAGCGTTTCGTGTTTTAACGTCACCATATTGATGCTGTGGCAAATTCGCGATTTTTAGTACTGCCGTTGTTTCTTATTTAGATGTAGCAGTGTGTTGGAAAAACTAGGTTAACGAATGCAAACTGACATACTTAAAATACTTTGTTGCATAAAAGTGAAAAAAGCAGAAAGAATTTGTAATACTACGAAAGTTGTTACATGTACGAAGAAATAGAAATGCCATTATAAATCCATAGCTTGACATATATTGTGCACACAAAACGCAAATAAAAATTAATGAAAAAACCAAGAACATATTTTTACAACCTTTATACTATTCAAATATAAAGACTTGACGCTCCCTTTCTACCCCATACCATCCATCTATATATATGTATATATTGTGGTACACATTTATATATATATATATATATGCTTTTACTATATTTGTTGTTTCATTTTTTACTTTGATTGTTGACTTCACAAAGTACTATAAAGTGCTCAACTGTGGGTGTTGCACCAGCCACCAAGAAAAAGGCGTTGAATGGAGTGAGAACTACTATATGCTCATGCAATTTAAAATGAGAAATGAGTTTTTGAATTATAAAAAGTAAGATATAAACACATTGAATTTGAACAACGGTGTGCAATTTATATTCTCATATACAAATGTATGTACGCAGCTAGGGGTGACAACCCGCCACACAGTCAGCCACAGCAAAAAAATAAAGAGAGCAACAAGTATAACAGCAGCATTGAGTATATAAATTAATTGAAATAAAACATAAAAAGTCAACAGCAATGTCGGTAAAGTATATCAAAAAAGCTTGAACCCAAACCATTTAACCTTTATAACAGACTTTGAAAATCCAAAAATCTGAGAATTTCTAAAAATCCGGTCAAAAAAGATATAATAAAATCCTTACCAGACAAAATACGAAAAACACACTATCCAGACAAGACAAAGTTCCGATATTCTCTTTATCCCGAAAAAAAGCAAATTATGTTAGTATACGTTTCATGTCAAATTTTTACTTTTTTAAGCCCTGCATTAATTTCACAGTCGTGAAATTTCGCTAGCAATATTGATTGTCAAAAGAGGAAAGACGTCAAAATAACAATTAAAGCCAAAAAGAAGTGTTATCTTCGCCACGCCGAAGTCTTTATACTTTTTATGTACATATCAAATTTATTGAATGTGGCAAAATTCGATTTTGATGATTTTCCGTGTCAATATAAATTTGAATTCACGTCTGTAGAATACCAAATATTACGCTCTACGATGACTTTTTGGCGTATTTTCGACGCAAAACCTCATATCTTAACAAATCGGCTGTGTTTGATATAGTATTCGAATTTCAGTGATTTTCACTACCAGTATGCAATTCATAATATATGTGCCTAATACCATATTTCAAGATAGATTTATATCGGAACGAATTTCCGTCATCCCTTGTCAAATTTGGTTTAGTAACACACCGGTTTCGGCAAACCGCCATCTTCAGTGTTTGGAGAACGAAACCAAACACTGAAGATGGCGGTTTGCCGAAACCGGTGTGTTACTAAACCAAATTTGACAAGGGATGACGGAAATTCGTTCCGATATAAATCTAGTTTCCACCCTGTCGGAAAAACACAAAACCAAATCAACTCATATTTCACGATCTTAGGTACTTTTTTGACGGATTTATGACCGAAAATTTCAAATCTGAATAATCGGTCGTATATATGCTATAGTGGTCCGATCCGGCCAGTTCCAACAAATAATTGTTTAAACTTATAGATTTATATGCCTACCGAGTTTGGTTGAATTATTTCAAAGAGGGACTAGTTTGCGTTCAAACAGACGGACGGATAGACGGTATGGCTAAATCAACTCAGCTCGTGATTCTGATACGATCGGTATAAATTTCGGTGGGTCTATCTCTTCTCCTTCTGGTATTTACATACTTCGGGCCAAAGTTAATATATCATCTCATGTACATGAAAGGTATAAAAATATAAACAAACAAAGTTATGATCTTAAATCTTAAGAATCAGCTGATGAATTTTGCTCTGTAACTGAACTTTTGTAGTTCTCGACACTAAACAAACCTCTCCTCATCGTGACTCGGCATTGATGAAAAATAAAACAAGTTCCGTACGTCATGCGGAGTGCGCTCCTCGTGCGGATGGGCGGGATTAATAATAACGAGTACCAACCCAAAGGAAATTCGTAGCTTATATGTCAGGTACTTAACTGTTGACTCTAATTGTAGAGGTATTGAAGGCAAAGTCCGGCAAAGTGAACCAATTTTTGAGGGAAAGAGGAATAAGGATTAAGGATTTAAGTATATAGTATTTGGTGACACATAATTTCCGTTATGTACTGAAGAAAATTTTATGTTTACATTTACTTGCTATAAACATACTTACAAGAAACGTATACATATTAATTAAATAACTATGAGTTTTTTTATTTGCGTATTGCTACACTATACGCAGTTTAAGTTCGAAGTTCTACTGCCTATCCAGGAAAATATGTCGCTCTCCGAAAAGCGCGCAAAAAGTAATAATTTCGTACTGATATTTGTATGATTTTCTTTCGAGTACCCGTACAGTCCAACATTGCCCTTCGAATTACACCGATGAGTACAGAGAATTCGGGGAAGTAGTAGGGGATTAATTTCGCAACCACATCCCTGCCATCCTCCTGTTTACATCGGGAGTGCACCGAGTGTAACCTGGAAGGTTTCGGCAGTTAACATATGAAATTCGTAAAAATCTCTCGACGTTTTTTTAGGATTGATACCTTGGCAACGAAGAGCAGCTTATTTAGATAAACTTTTCACAGCATGGCTTTTTTATTAATCACAAGAACGGAATGCTAATTCTCAATTTACTTTTATTAAACATACTATAGCATGTATATCATATACGAAACCAAAATAAAAATATGTTTCAGTTATTAATATGTAAAAACATTGAATAAAATGAAAAAAAATATTTTGTTTTTGAATTTGCTTGTAGACCACTTGTCAAATTCAACAAATATCACATGACAACACAATGACAAAGAGGACACTAAAAATGACTGACATTGGTTCACAAATAGACCAACCTCCATTAGCTGAATATATAATGTTCGGTTGCACCCGATCTTAGTATTCCCTACTTGTTTCTAATATCTATGTTGTAAGTGAATTTTGACTGTAATTTTTCCACCATTCATCTGTCATTTAAATTTCTTTTGCTCAGTTGCGGCGACCGAAAAAATCTTATCATCTATTTTCGACGCCAAATTCGGTGGTATTGGTAATTGACTTCTTCCGCTGATGAATGGCACGTGCTCTCACTTGGATGTCTCCAAAATATAAGCGAGACAACGATGTTAAAAAAAATACTTCAGGGTGTTTAAATTAAATCGGATTTCATAAATATTGATTGATTACGCTCACCGAGAGTATAACGATCTATTAAATATTTGGTTTAGGTAGAAGAAAAGTTGTCAGAAAACATGCAAAGTTTGGAGGTAAGAGATACGAATGTAACTCTTATAATTCAAAGAATTTTGGGCATTTTTTTGGGGACAAATTTTTTTAGTTTAAATAAGATTTCTCATTCTTACATACGAGTAATGTTTGTATATATATATGTTACCCGTCATTAATTACACTTTTTCGATTTTTTATTGATTTATTCACATCATTAATAGTCTATTTCATTTTTATTTTTTTGACGAAAGGTGCAGCAACAAACTAAATAGGACCGAAAATAATAATGTTTTACCTATTTCGTTGTTATGGCGGGACTATAATAACATAAATCATAATACCAAACAATCAAAATTAGCACAATTCAGTCATTGAGAGAAAATTCGCCCACTTAGTAAAGTAACCAGCTCAAAGCTTAATATTAAACAAATTTCTAATACATCATATTTTCTAAGGTGAAAAAAAATTTTTCAAACAAATAAATAAATTCCCAAAGAAAACTAAGTAGAAGTAAAGCAAAACATTAATACGCGTAGTAAACTCAAGAGGGATGAAAACAGGCTGTTGAACCAAGATTGGATGAATTGAAGAAAAGGCTACGTTGTGTGACACAATGTCACAAACCAAAATCCTTATGATAATTTAATTCAATTCTCGCTTGTCTTTCAAATAATATTATATCCCTGCCACTTACGCTATGCCTATTGCATAAATTTAAAAATAAAATAAAAACAAAATATAAAGGTTATGTAGGGCGGCCGCCTCCGAAGAAAAAACCGGCGACTTCGGCGAAGCGAAAGCAGTAAGAGTAACAGTTTAGGAGAAGTGCGTTGGTAGCTAGCGGAAGAGCCAGAAACTGTCGACAATGTCACATTGCCTCGACCGCAGTCATCGTCAACGCCACCGCAATGACAAAATACGACAGCACCAGCAGCGGCAGCCACAACAATCAGTAACAACCTTTTATTTTATTCTGATTTTTTTTTTTGCCAGCCATCTTTTGTGCCTGCACGGCTCACGGCTTTCTTTGTTTCACTTCCGTGATGTGCTGCTTGGAATTTTGCTGCAAAATTTATACACATATAATATATATACATATATGCATCACTAAAAGCTCACCTAAGAACAACATAAGCGAAAACAGCTAATATTGCTGAGATTCAGAGCATTGTGAATATGATGTTGTGCTTTCCTTCAGATACAGCTTCAGTTGCGCAACGACGTCTCAGTGTCATGAAGTTAGTGAGCAGGCCTGAGTGGTTGAGTGAATGAGTGAGCGATTTCAATATATTCCGCCCTCCCAATATTTATTTATTTTTTTAAATATTTTTCTTTTTTGTCAGATCCTTTCCACAAAAACTTCATTATGCCCGTGCCGCTACGTTGGTTTCCTTTAACAGCAACTAAACTTTTTATTGTTGTTTGAGCTGGGGTTATTTTCTTACGTTTTCTATTGTTATTTATAACGCACCACTCGTTCGTTGACTTATACAGTTAGCATATCCGAGTTGGGCTTCCGAGCTGTTTCTGTATTTCTTCTTTCGCAGAGACAAACAGGCTCTTGAACTAAATATTTTTCTGTTTATATGTTTTTGTTTGAATCTATTCAATTCCATCATCCCATAGATATTTTACTATATTTATTTGTAAAGCTGCTACTCCACGCCACATCAGCTAAGCGCTTCTTTGCTGCAGCAGTACCTGCATATTATTGATGTGTTGATACGACAAGCACGGTGACAATGAGTATAAAAGGGAAGTTTCTTGTAAGGAATAAAAAATTAAAACGTCGCACAGTGCCTCCTTCTCATATAAGATGTGGGCAAAAATAGAATTAAGGATGGATTTTAGAAATTCTTAATCTTTTGATAATTTCATGCTGAATTCAGAAATATTATTTAATTATAGATATCACAGATACTTTTAACGTAAATGTCTCTTAAAGTTTGAAAATGCAGTCAAAATTAATTTAATCATTAAAAGTACTTTTTTCGAGTGTGATAAAAAAGCCCGTAATGAGAAAAATAAAATTATATGATTTTATTGTATTATTATCAATTGTCTATTTAAAAAACTATATGGTTTCGGCATGTATGGATTAAATATTCACCCACAGCGCTGGGCATATGGACATCTGTAGCTTTCGAAATATAAATTTCGTGTAATTTTAAAGGCGAATAACAACGTAATAGTGTTTTAATTTTTGTTGTAATGTTAGTTTTATTCCATCTTACTTCACCTGCAGCTGCTCTCCTACATATATAACTTTAATTGACGCTTTATAACCGTAGCTTTTTATTTCATGCCAAAAGTACATTACCTGATCTGGGGCAAAAATTTTTTTACTCTTTAGGCAGTATACCATATAATGACTAGTGGTAGCATGCACGAAAACCATTTTCGAATTCTTAGGACTGGCTGAATGACTTTTTCAAAATATATCAAAACTTCATTTTACATACAATAAGTTTTTTAGATACTAACACAGGCACAGTACGTCGTCTTATAAAGTTAAAACTGAGAAAAATAAGGAGGAGGGAGGATTTAAAACTATTCTTTCAGATGACGGATATACCCATATTGAGCTTGGAGCCATAAATTAAAATATACTCGTAAACATCGCTAGTGCCATCTTTCGGATAAACTTTACTCATGAATAGCTACGAACTTGTGTAGCAACGATGCCAAAAACAGTACTGGTACAGTACAGTAGGTCCCTCCATTTGTTGGTATATATATATATATATATATATATATATATATATATATATATATATATATATATATATATATATATAGCTTAATGTTTTTCTCGGCCTTCCTATATATATATATATATATTTGGCGCTTTGTAACCGCTGAAGCGATTTTCGGCCGAGCTCCTCTAATTTGTGGTTTTGCGTCTTGATGTTTTTACCAACAAATGGAGGGACCTAAAGTTTATTCTAAGCCGCCTCCGAACGGCCGATGGATTTTTATGAGGAGCTTTTTTACATGTCAGAAATACACTCGGAGGGCTTGGCATTCCCGAGGGCATTCGAGGGGCGGCCGCAATTAGAAAAATTAATTTCCTATAATTATGGATGTTGCTCGAACCTGGGCTCGAACCCAGGCCTTCCGAATGTCAGTACGCAATGCTAACCACTCGGCTATCGCGGCCGCCAATAAAGGGTTTAGGAGCTTTTATTTCTATGACATTAATATTTTCGAAGATATGCATTTCGCAAAATCAGATGTTGCTTGCTCTCATAAATAAAAAAATGAGCGCACTAAAGGTCTACATATGGATTGCAAGTGATATTTTCCAACACTAGGCGGAATTTAGAAGGTTTTTACCTAAACGTAAGTTGATATCATGCTTCCAGCTGAAATGCAGGCAGACTAAAGCATCACTTCCTACAATCTTATGAAAGACTTTATATGTAAGCAACTTCCATCTGTCTGAGAAATCTGGTCATTTCAGCTATATATTACATTACAATTATATAATACAGTTACCCGTAATAGAAATCATTTTGATATTGTATCTCCGAGGCAACCTACATATTGGCCAACTGATTCAAATAAAATACCTGATATAATGATATACAGCTTATTTGAGCGCCATGCAATCGAAAACAATTTAATTCTACTTTGACGCCGAATTTTTCTCAAAGGAAGGCCGAGAAACACCTTAAGCTACCTGTAGAAATTGAGAGACCGCTCAGACAGAAAACTAGTACCCGTTCTGAAGAAGAGGCAAAATATTTTGCAAATCATCTTTGCGAGTTATTTTAACCAAATGAACCAATGAATAGTTTCTCGATGCTATCTTTGTCTCACTATATATTGATGACTATTCCCAGTTGAATAAAAAGAGTCGACTGGTTGACCGCATAACACCGCAAATGCTGAAAGAGCTACCAAATACTGCTTTAAATTTTTTGTTTCAACTCTTTGATGCTATTCTTAAACTCAGAAATTTTCCAAAAGCGGTGAACAATTCGCAGAATACAAGGATAGCCTAACTCAAAATATACACAACGCTAGCGCGATCATATCGGTCAATTAGCTTGTTGCCTGTTCTTTACAATTTTTTAGAAAAAGAGTTGGTGTCTAAAATATCTCTTTCTCTCCATTAGTACGAAACTACACCATATCATCATTGAAGCATTTGGGTTGAAAGAGTATTGCTCATTTTTATTTCTTACAGAAAATTTAAATGATTTCGCGAAAATGTTCCATCAGATATTCATATCACACCTTACTAACAGCCGGTACAATGTTAAAATAAAGGAATTTATCTTAGAGGATTATCCAATTATTTAACGCTTTGTAACCGTAAAAGCGATTTTTGGCCGAGCCGAGTTTCTAATTCACCAAAAATAAAAGTAGGTATAAAAATCGAACTGAAAGAGAACTTCACGTGCCACAGTGATAACCTCTAACCACTCGGTTATCGTTGTGATATAAGCAGGAACGACTAACTGCACACTTCAACAGAGCTTATTAGGAAGTGAAGACAGCACACGAATAGTGCGGTGGTGAAAATTGTTACTATTTCCGTTACTGGTGAACTGCTATACAAATACCGAGCTGGTATAATTTCATCCTACTTCATACTAGTTTACGTTTTCACTGCCGATAATTTTGCAACATTTTTGATTTCATTTAGTGACTCATAAGCGCTGCTCCGCGACGTATTCAATAGCGTGCTTGGAGATTTCAACACCAGGATAGGTAAAGAAGGTATCTTTGTAACATCAGCCGGAAAATTCAACCTCCATATGAAACATCTACAAACGGGCTGAGACTGATCGACTTCGCCGGGTCCCGGAATATGGTTGTCTGTAGAAAAGGATTCTGGCACAAGAAAATACATCAAGCTAAGTTGTTGTCTCTGGATCGAAAAACGCGCAACCAAATCGATCATATTGTGATAGACGGAAGACATGTCTCTGGCAATCTAGACATGCGTAAGTTTCGATCCGACGACACCAACGGAAACAGCGGAGATACGCATCCGCCACTGTGTAGCAAAGCGAGGCGCATTTGCAAAAGAAACATGAAAGAACGGCAGTATTTGGTCATGCCGAAGCCCTTTTACTTTTCATGAACATGTCAAATTTATTGCAAATATCAAAATTCTATTTCGATTATTTTCAGTGTCAATATAATCTTGAATTTACATCTGTAGAATACCAAATGTCTTGCTCTTAGATATTGTTTTGGCGGATTTTTAAGTCAAAACATCATATATGAACAAATCGGTTATGTGGGGGCCAATTTATATAGTATTCCGATTTCGATAATTTTGACCACCACTATATAATTCACAATATGTGTGCATTATACCAAACTTCCCTCTCCTAGATGTTTTTTGCGGATTTTTGTCCCAAAGCCGACTTCGATGATTTTTGATACCAATTTGCAGTTCGTTATGTTAGTTTAATATACCAATTTTCACGTACTTTTTTGGTGGATTTATGGCCCAATACTTCTAATCTGAAAAAACATTCGTATATATACCGTAATGGCTCGATCTGGTCGGTTCCGACAAATAATTGTTTGAACGTAAAGTTGCATTTTCCTACGAAGTTTGGTTGAAATATCTCAAAAATTAATTTAATTTGCGTTCAAATCTACTCAGCTCGTCATTCTGATATGATCGCTATAAATTTCGGTGGCCTATATTCTCCATCTGGTACTTACATAGTTCGAAAGTTAATATACCATTTTATGTACACGGAAGGTATAAAAAGAATGACACCGAAATGCATGAGTATGAATATATTGAGAAGTTAGCCTACAAGGATAATGATCAAAAATTTTATGAGTATATGAGGCGATTTATAGAAGATTTCTGGTCATTGATATCCAGGCGGTACTTAGTGTATGGACAGACGGAGATGGTGAACCCGAATCCCCAATTGAAAATGATGGAATAAACTTTCCAATGCCCGACTATGCCGAAATGCGAATAGCGATTGCCCGTTTCAAACAAAGCGGCAGGAGTCAATGGTTTACCGATCGAGCTATTCAAATACGGCGTTCGGACGTATACATGCCGGTAATTGGAAACTCACTGTGCTCTGTCCAATACATATGAAGGGATAAGCCTCCTCATCTTCGCACACAAGGTCCTATCGAGCGTTTTGTTTCAGAGATTAAAGCCAACCGTCAAGGAACTGATTAGACCTTAATAGACATTTGAGAGAAGAATCAATACACACCATTTTTTCATCGCTATGTTTAAATTTTATATCCCTGCAAAACTTATTCGACTATGCAAACTAACGCTGGACAATATCAAAATCGCAGTCAAATAAGAAGAACCTCTTCGAGCCGTTCGATACCAAACGAGATTTCAGACGCAGTGACTCTTTATCATGTGGTACCTTTAACCTGATGCTGGAAAAATAATAAGAGAAGCAGAGGCAAAGCGAATGGGGGTCGTGGTGAGCAAATAGTCAGCGCATTCGCGTCTTATCTCCCACGTCACTGATGACAGTCATTACTTTGAAGTTGTAGATAATTTCGTGTATCTGGGAACTAGAATCAACAACGCCAAAAATGTCAGCCTTTAAATTCAAGGCAGAATAACTCTTGCCAATAGATGCTACTTTGAGCTGAGTAGGCAATTGAAAAGTAAACTTCTGCCTCGACGACATTTACATAGTTCACCGAATAAAAATATAGCGGCTACGCTGGTTAGTCATTCGAATGACTGGACGCGCTTAATCTCTGAAATTTTTCGAAAGATCAAGTTCAAGTGGTATTTCCAATTGATGCTAAACTGTAGAAGAAAAAGAAGAAACGAATATCCCGCAATAATTGATCCCGCTATAGTCGGGCAAGCGGTAACTACGCCAATATGGTAGTGTTAGTATGTGTGTGTTACTCACTTTTGTTTATTTTACGTTTTGTTCAAGCTATCAAGTTAAAAAATCGCCTTACTCAACACTGACTTTTTATACCTTTGATCCAAAGTATGTAAGTACCAGAAGGAGAAGAGATAGACCCATCGAATTTACACCGACAGTATCAGAATGACAAGCTGACTAGATTTATCCATGTCATAAATTCAAAGTAACGTATTAGGCACTCTTTGTTTGATTTTCCTGTGACGAAATATATATTATAAATATACTCAAGGAATATTATTAGGTTCTTATGTAGGGAAGATACAACAAGTTTATGTACTTTTACACAGTACATTGTGCGTCAATATTTTTAAAGCGGTTATTGACTTAAAAAATCACGATGAGAATAAAAGTAGGTGTATGAGAACAATATATATGGCATGTACATATCTCTCGAGAGTATTTGCCAAGATAATAATTATGAGATTACCATTACATTTACGCTTTTATATATATATATATTTCCAACAATAGATTGTTGAGCCAGTTTTAATATCAATGGACCATAGTCATTGCCTTGAAGTGTGTCAAGTGTATTCTACTTGAATTAGAGTTCTAGCTAGAGTCTAGTTTAAACAACTTTCATTTTCCAAAGTCTTTTACTATTATTCGGCCATTTTGACCTTTTATCAGAGTTGCATTTCTATAATTATTTATAAATTTTCTACGATACATCGAATTGGAAAAATTGGAATTGGCTAATCATTAATTTTTATTCAAAATTTTCTGAAATAATAACAGCATATATTTTGTATTTGCATAAGCAAATAAGCGTGAACAGAATTAGCCTATCTGAGGGGATTGTTTTTAAGCGCTTGTGATCTGTCCCACAAATGGAAAATTTATTGGAGGATGCTTATGAAAATGAAAATACGAAGAGAGAATTAAATAAATTATTTTTTCTAATATTTATTCGAAAATAATTTTTTCTTTAAATAAAATGAACAAAGCCACTATGGTTTATATTTTTGGTATTCTCGACAAGCCCAAAGCAGTTAAAGTGGCAAATTTTTTTCCAATTTTTTAAAAAGAAAACGTAGTCACATTTTATTTTAATGAAATCTCACAGTTAGTAACAACATTACTTCAATTTAACTTCAGAGCCATCTCTAAGCGGAAAAGCCGAATCTAACTAGACTATGATTAAGTTGAAGTGCACTTATAGTTCGAGCCAGCTTTGTAACTTGTCCATGAATATGCCCTACTGTTTATAGGAAATTAAGCACTCTATAAAATCAGTCCGTATGGAGATTTGGAGAACGGCTAAAAGAGAAGGAGCTTTATTGGACCCATCAATGTATTGGATTAGAGAAATGAGGAAGCGTAAAAAATTTGAATTTTCGACAATATTTGCTTCAACTTGATACGTCTCGCCTTAATGTCTTTATATGTGTACTCACATAAATACAAACTTTCAAATATATCCATCAAAACGCAACTCTGACGAAAAAAAAACTAAATCCACTAGAAAATATATTCAATATTCAATAGTAAATTTTGTAGTCAAAGCGATTTATATATATATTTCAAATAAATTCATTTAAATTAATTGGATAAACTACCTCCTTAATTGTAAGGGAATAATGGTAAATACTTTTTAGAAACATCTAGCGATTAGTTTCTTAATTTTTATTTTTCTTGAAAAATAAGAAACAAATTGAATTATATGCAGGGCTTGAAACTCTTAATCTAGTTTGAGTATCGGTACCTTATAAGTAGTCTGGAAGAAGTATGTTGCTAGGCTAACGTGGTAGCAATCAATATTAAACTTAATTCTAACCTTTTTAATACTATTGTTTATTCACATTGCTACGGCTTAGGTAGTGTGTAACTACTACTAACTAGAGAAAGACGATGCCAACCAAGATGCCTTTTATTAGTGCCTGGAACGTGCGATGTCAAAATTTTGCTTGGGGACTTTAACGCCAGCGTGGACAAAGCAAGTATATTCATCAAAACTGTTGAAAAAGTCATAAGGCTGAAAGTACAGCTGGTACGATAAGAATGTCCATACCACAGTGGAGAAACAAAAATTCTTCTAACCTCGTAGGAAGTTACCGAGAATTAAAGAGGGAAGTGATGCGCGTTTGAAGAACACGAGAATCAAGGACATAGGAACCACAATAACCAAACGATGATGATGCAACAAAAGTTCCATTACACAACCATGATGAAGTCCGAATAGCATTTTCCCCTCTAAAGAACAAAGAAATTATAGGATTCGATTTCTTACCAGTTGAGTTATTCATATATGGCGGAGAAGAACCATCACGTCACATGCTTCAGTTTTTTTTGCAGAAATTGGTTAAATGAGTACGATTTGAGCACAAGCGTGGTCTGCCCAATCCAAAAATGATAACTCCTTTATGTGTGCCTGTATAGGGCTATGTAAACTGCTCTGCGTCAGTCACAGAAAATTACCTCAGGCGGACCGTGTTTTTTTCTGCTGAAAACAAAAATAATAACGGACTATAGAGCTAAACAGAATAGGTAAAAACTTCTACAAGAGCGTAAAATTGCTGCCGTGAGCCGACGATATTGACATCATTGGCCAGAACAACCAAGCATTACATCTGATTTCTACGGACAAGACGAAATATCTCATGCTATCAATCAAAAATACAGCTGAATCGACGTCAACATAGAATTAATCTATCCAACAGGTGAATCAGAAAGTGAAGTCCTTTCTCGATGAAAAGAAAGAAATTTACAGGTCGCTAATCACTCTCGTCATGCTTTATTTTTCAGAAGTATTTATTAATTTAATACTTTGCCTAAATGAATACAATGACGTTTACGAATACTGCGCATTACATACATACATGCTTTTCTTATTGCGTTTGCGAAAGCAGCCAGTACGACCGCTAATTAGAAAAGTTAATTATTTTTAATAAATTTTTTATAAATCAGGATGATATTTGGAAGTATTTGACCTGGCTATGGTCGAACTAATGGCCCTCCGCATGGTTGTACACACAGCTACCCACTCGGCAAATGGTGTTTACAATTGGCGAAGGGAAGATAAGACTGGGGCGGTGTTGTTGGCGCGGCTATATACATAAGCCAATAAAAAAGAAGAATAAATCTCAGGAAAAGTTATCCAAGAAATATGTAATACTTTATCAAATATGTATATATATATATATATATATATTTGGCGCTTTGTAACCGCTGAAACGATTTTCGGCCGAACTCCTCCTCCAGTTTGTTGTTTTGCGTCTTGATGTTTTTAACAACAACTCAAGGGACCTACAGTTTATTCTCAGGCGCCTCTGAATGGCCGATGGATTTTTATGAGGAGCTTTATTTCATGCCGAAGGGCGACCGCAATTAGAAAAATTTATTTTCTATAATTTTGGATGTTGATCGAACCTGGGTTCGAACCCAGGCCTTCCAAATGGCGGTACGCAATGCTAACCACTCGGCTATCGCTGCCTCCAAATATGTACTAAGTCGTTTTTGTTCATTCAGAACTATTACCAACTGTTAAATTAAATTATAAAATTATAAAGTAACTTAAATAAAGTTAATAAAAAATAAAAAATTATATGTTCTTAACGATAACACATACGCCAGCATCATTTACGGTAAGTAAAGAGTGGTTTTATTTTTACTTTTTTCAGAGTTGGTCTTTTTAATAGCTTTTACTTTATTTTTATTCAGTTTGGTGTCGAAAATTGAGCCTCTCGGCTAAAATGCTTTTGACCCAGCCGCAGGTCACTTGCCCGAAATCATTTTTAAAACATAATGGCGAGCCCTTATACTTTTAATGAATCTAAATTCTGGACCATAATAAATGCGTTTTATTATTTATTATTTAAAACTACATGTCTAAAAAAAACATACTTTATGAAACATTTTACTTAGTAGAAGCCAGCGACCTACAAAATTCACCCAAAGAAATATATGTAAAAAAAATTATCAAAAGAAACCACATTTACATACCCACCGACAAATCATATTACAACATACTTTTCAACAAAATATAGCACACATTGCTTTCAGCCTATTTTTGGGCGTTCAGCGTTGCGCATCAAGTGACAGCATTTCATTTGCCGTTAAGATGCAACAAGCATGGAGGCTACGCATCCATGTAACTTTGTTTGTGTGTTTAACTATGTTTGTGTGCGCCTGTGTATGCGGCAGCACGACAAGATTAATGGCAGGAAAATGCAATTGCAATTGCCTTTATACACCAATGCACCGCTCATTTTACCACTACTTCATCTCCTCGCACTTCCAAACAATTGCGACTTCAACGCGATCGTTTGCCTGTTATCTCATACCGTTCATCGTATGCCTGTTTTGTGCTCGTGTCATTTCGTAAGTGTTGGCAGTAATTGTTAGTATATGTTGGCAACCAAGACGAGAAGAGGTGCATAAGTACAACGAACGACAGGCAGTCGGCCTTATTTCCTGCCACTGCCTGTTTCCTTCCGGTTGCCATCCCCTATCTCTACGGTATTGCAACGTGAACAATAGCAATTCTTCTTTCTTTTAATTTCCACCTTAAACACACTCATAAGTCATCAGATTGCCGTACAAAAGACACATAGTACAGTGGAGCAAATAATCCAAAAAATAAAATAATTTTCAATATTCTTTGAAAATATTAATTCCTATTTTTTATGTTAGGCTATAAATAATGTTATGTTCACTAAAATTCCTACTCTAACATGAGGTCGGTAGTTTGTAAGTGAAGCATGAAGAATTAACAATAACAACATAATTTTTCAAGTTTAGCATCTGTTGGTGGTCGAAATTTAATTTCAAATTCATTAATATAGACTAAAATTAGACGCTGATAAGAGGTCAATTTCATAGTATCTATTGAGCAACATTAAAATATTTGTCCAAGCCATTTTACCAAAACACGTGTCCTCACATAACACCGTACTCACTTCGTTCTTGCTATTCTTATGAAATTGTTTATCCAACACATGAGTTTGTGTGTACAATTGAACCATACACATTGACTTGTGCAAGCAAATGTATGTAAGAGTGAGGAAGTGGATCTTGTTGTAGTTGTTGTCTCTGCTGCAATAAGCGTGAATTTTCACACCTTAAGTAGAACATGCAACACAACAACAATACTAACACATGCAATTGTAATTGCACAACTAAATGCTACACTGGCAAGCTTACATACTATCCAAAGCAAACATATGGATATATGTACATATACATATATATTAGGGTACCCGTTATTTATCAAGTTGATTTTTTTTTTGTGTCGCCCTGACGAACACACTTGATCGTATATACTTTTTTTTGCGCTACAAGAAAAAAAACTTGTTAAATAACGCGCACATAATATTTATATAAAAATACAAACTCTTTTAGACTTTTTTCAAATGAACTTTTTTACAAACAAATATACATGTATACATTTTCAGAACTGTAATTTTAATATAAAATATGTGTGAGTATGTATATTCTTCACTGCATCCCTTTACTAGCTTAGCATACAATTCCGATTTCAGTTCGTCGTTGTTGTTGACGCTATTGTACGGTTATTTACTCAGGTATGAAGACACTCAAACAGTCGAAAAACATACTTGCATAAATATTTTTGCTCAAGCATTGTTTTTGTTAGCTATTAACAAGTAGAAATATTGTTGCATTTGTAGTTGGTGCTATATTTTTTTTTTTGTTTAACTACTTATATGCATATGTATTCTCTGGTATTAATGTACTGTAAATAGAGGATTTGTTATATATCTCTACAAACACGTCCTTACACATACATATGTACACATGTTAACGTATTTTTAGTCCCACACTAACTCTAGAGTGTTGTACACGTTTTACTAATTGCTTTCTCACGTAATACAATGCAACAAGCATGCTGTAAACAAACTCAGATATATACATAGATATGTGAAAATGAACATGCATTCTTACCAAGAAGCTTGCAATTGCAAATGGAGCCCAACTGCATTCAACAATACCATGTTTAGTTGTTCGTGTGTATGGTTTATTCGTAAGAAACTTAAAATATGCGCATGCAATTGCTACCTTCCTTGCTGCTGCGTTGCTCGAGGTTTCTTTTAATTTTTATATTGGCCTATGCAAATTTGCACCAACGTCACTTGACACTTGCACACTTATAAGCACTTAACTGTTTGCTAGCGTCATTATACGCCTAGTATTGCACTTCTATTCTAATTGTTTTCAAAGTTCAGAGTAATTATAAAGAAAAGGATGAAATTAATGACGAATTATATTGTCAGACGTTACGTATATCCCCAATATGATTAATTTAAGAGGTTGGAAGGACTTCTTAAACTGTGCAGCATCTATAAAATTAAATTTATACGGCTGATGGATTTATATGAAAATTTTAATTTTCCATATTAGAAGATAATCTCGGAAGGGAATTGGGAAGCCAATCCTTGACGAAAGTAGACTATAATTAGAAAAAAAAAGATTTTCTAAAATTAACAAAAAAAATGGTCTCTCCAGGGTACGGCCCTGACGGCTTTATACTGAGGGGACTTTCGGGCAAGCTCCTCCACGAATTTGAAGTGTGTTTTAATAGTTTTCCAACCAATGCAGAGACCTGCAGCTTATACTAAGCTGCCTTAGAAAGGCTAATGAATTTTAATGGGGAGCTTATTATCTAGGTCAAGATGTACGGCTAACCACTAGGCTATTGCGGCTGACGATTTCTTTTAAATAAGAAAAATTAAATATTTTATTAAAATTTCTATCTAAGAGCCAAGTAGTACTTATTTTCAAAAGTCTAAATGTAATTATAATTGCGTTCTTGGATTACACGCACGCTGAGAAACTAGAGTAACAATGGATACAACTATAACCACATTGCAAATTTAGGTGTCCTTAAATAGGTTGTTGAAATTACGTGAAAGTGAGAACATGCATGAGAATGAATTTTTGTAATGAGACTCAGTTTTCACAAAAGAGAGCAAACATATTGCCTAACATACATACTTATCAAAGTACGCTCAGCGGCAGCCACGTACATCCTACACGAAGCATTTTTTAATTAAAGCTAAGCAATAGCCGAGTGGTTAGCATTGCGTACTGCCATTCGGAAGGCCTGGGTTCGAGCCCAGGTTCGACCAACATCCAAAATTATAGAAAATAAATTTTTCTAATTGCGGTCGCCCTTCGGCAGGGAATGTCAATGTATTTCTGGCATGAAATAAAGCTCCTCATAAAAATCCATCGGCCATTCGGAGGCGGCTTAGAATAAACTGTAGGTCCCTTCATTTGTTGGTAAAAACATTAAGACGCAAAAACCACAAATTGGAGGAGGAGCTCGGCCGAAAATCGCTTCAGCGGTTACAAAGCGCCAAATATATATATAAGCACTAAAAAATGGGTTATTTATAAGCCTACAATATTATGTGTTATGCTGCATGAATGTATGTGTAGTCAGTTCAATATTTGGAAGACAAGATTACCTCGCAGTACTCTCTTGACAATTTGATTCATTGGAGTACTCACATACAAAAATTACGAGTTTATCATTAGCCGATCATTATTTGTGATTTAATGATCGATGTTGCAACTGAGCAATTAGTTGAAAGCACGAAAAATGTACGACCCTGAGATTTAGTCATTCAATTGGTATTTAGAATATTTGCAAAAGTTTGAACTAATATTTTCTTAAAGTCCAAATAACAACTCAGTAAACTGAACTTTGTTAAACGTTATCTTTTGATTCAAAATTTTTAAGCTTTTTTTCAGTTTTTCCAAACTTTTTAAGCGAAAAATTATAATGAATATAATTTTTCGTAAATAAAGTAATTATAAGTATTGTGGTTAGTTTTAGATTATTACTTTATCCACGGTACGCATGTACCGGAAATATTAAATAAAAGTATGTTTGTATAAACACAATAATTTACACTTGTTTGAATGTCCTTATAGAAATGCCCTTTCAATATATGAGTGTCGGAAGCCAACTACGTACGAGTGCAAATAAAAATTAACGTCCAAAAAGACTTAAATATATATTACTTTCCGATAATATAAAATTGATAGCATAAGAAGAAACTAACGAAAAACCTTCAGTAAAGCTGGTGCTTTACTAGCGCTAAATGCGATGATTATGAAACCTTATTTCAAAAGTATAAACTTTACTTAGTAGACAAATCGGTCATCAGTGGTACGGCGAAAATTAAGAAATTCGTCCCGAATACTTGCTTTGGTTTACACTGCTGGTATCTACTCGGCGTAAACACCGTGCAGATGGCAAGAGGCCATGATGATATTTATCACAAAACCAGGTACGGAGAGCTACTCTTATATAGACCCATCAGTCTATCGTCCTCTCTGTTAAAAAGTATGGAAATGATATGCGACGATTGGATCATTCCGATAGTGGGCATACGTCAAGTGTGAATTGGTCGATACCGCTATACATGAGGTGGTCAGGAAAATACATAAATAAATGGAGTACAGATACAAGGGATTACTGTACACAACCGCCATAGATTTATACCAACATAGTGAGCAATAGTTGGTAACCGATAATAAAGAAGAAGTGCAGCATTAAAATTTTTCACCTTTGACATCAGACCATTTAAGATACAAGTGACGTATGAGACAGCACTTTTGCTGGGAAATTAAACAAAGCACTTAGGTAATCAACACAAAGTTAAAATATGTAAGAAGGCGATTAACAGGCTCTCGGGAAAATATAATGAACATTGCTTGGATGTCAGGTTATAGAGATTCAGAAGGTAATAAAAAATCAGTAGAGATGGATCGCGCTGACGCTTGGATTGCAGACGGACTAAACTTTTCTTTCATCGATATCATCTTTAACAACTAGCTAAGGTTAAATCGGCGGAGTACAAAAAGATCACAAAGAGTGCCCGGCTTTCAGGCAATTAATATGTTATACCTTCCACTAAGCTCCAAGCTTTAGAACAGAAGAAAATAAGACCGATCGCTAATCCAAAACTGTATTATACAGTAAAACATAATGAACACATTTAACAGCTGGAGCGTGGCCACTTGTAGTTATGCCCTCAACCTCCCTTTAAACCAACCAACCATACATCATTTTGTTAAATACAAACAACAGGCCGCTTTCCATACGCATCGTTGCTATCGCTAATTTTTACAAACATATGATTTATATTGCACTTTAATTAAGCTCATGCATGTTTGTTTAGCTTTTACTATCTGCCTGTCTGCATTACATACCTTTTTTCTATATATTTTTTATTATCTCTTTTTTTTTGGCACACTTTTGATTGGCTGTAATGTAAATTTTTACTCACTCTTTACGGACTTGTACTTATATATTAGAATTCATATAATTGTGCTTCTGAGTACAATCACCCATTTTTTCAACAATTAAAAAGATCTCAAATGCAATTGAAATACTTAGGCGTAGGCAGGCTTGAGTATGAAGAGAGCTTCAGCACGTATAAGCGAGTACATGTATCGCATCTGTTAAAAAAAAATCACTCATAGGCCATTGTGACATTCGCGAGTGGAGATGCGAAAAACTTCAACGCTTTTTCACATTTGCTGTTATTACGTATGCACTTGTGTAGTACACTTACACAAGCATATTTTTTCGGTTGCATTTTTCGCGCTTTGCTAGTCAATCGAGAGTCATGTAATTTCCGCTTAACAAAATTCTTTCTTTTTACCACAACTTTTCAATTTCTTTTCACAGTATCCCTTTTTCGCAATTTTTTATTTTTTTTAATTTTAGTTCCCCCCGCCAATGATATGTAGCTATACCGTAATATTTTTCTTTGTTTGCCGCTTTTATCGGTGATTGGCATTCATTTTATATAGTATTAAATTTTTCTATTATTTATTTCATCAAAATAGATGAACGAGAAATGTAAATTGTATGCAGGGACATTTCAGTTATTTTTTTTTTACTAGAAATACAACCAAAAGCGAAAAACAATTAATAGTCGTTCGTAAACACAATATAAAATAATGAAAACCTTTTGTAGAGAAAGTCAATATTATTGAAAGAAAAGTAATTGTATCGAATACAAAAATGGATTTATAAGCTTAAAACAAAATTGTTTAGAAATAAAAGAAATTGTTATATAATATAAGAACAGAGAAATCTTTTGAGTTTTCGTTAAATAGTTGGCGAACAATGTACTATTATTTGATATTCAAAAACGTCAATCTGCAAATAAAATTAGTTGTACCAGTCTTCGAAACGGTTATTTCCATCTGAAGTTAAGAAAACGTCTTTCAGTTGTTAGAAAGTCATTAAACTCAATAAAATGAACTTTTCTTTGGATCAATTCACGAAAACTATCCAAATTAAGCTCTTAATATAAATGGTTTCACTTTGTATCACTTTGAAACTTGCCCACTATCGTGGACTGCTTCGATCTGGCATAAAACTATAGAAAATGGATTTAGGAATTGGAAAAAAAATAGTTTCAAAATTGTGTAGTTATTTTGAGCGTAACCTCGTTTGTTTTGAAGAATATTTTGAAGCGATGTAGCCCTATTTTTCCCCTTGAAATCACTATTAGTACCTAAAACCACTCTGCGGCGGTACTTTACTGTGAGGCGAAACCGTGTCGCCAAATTTTAAAGATACACGCAGTATATTATTTTCATTCTTCTTATTCCCTGGAAGTACAAAAAAAAACAATATACCCATATAAATAATCTGGGCATAGGGCGATTACAAATTTCTGTCCCTGCCTCCTATCTTAGGCAATACTATATATTTCATTCCACGAAGCTCTCTCCCGACTTTCTTTAAGCAGCCTTCTCATTCACGTTAGGACGACCTCGGCGCAGGCTGCCCTGCGGATTCAATTGAAATGCCCTCTTTGCGATGTCTTCATTTAGTTTTCTTAGGGTGTGACTGCTCTAAACCAATTTCCTTCATCTGCTGTAACCTCAAAATCTTCGTTAATTTGGCCACCAATGAAATTATTCGACACCTCCATCGGAGTCTCAATACTCATTAGCTTTGTCTTATATATATTAATTCGCGGCCATAGCGCTTATAACGAGTCGAAAAAATTTACCCCCAGCCCTTTCAAGCTGTGTGACATGAAGCAAATCTTATCGGCTCAAGGACAACAAACGCAATTATTTTTTGGATGTTGTTTAGAAGAGTAAAGGCCCACCAGTTTCTACACTCAATAAGATCCCCTTTCATTTGAAAAGTTGGTAGTCTGTTGGGGCCTTAAGAGTTCTTGCGGGTTGGTGGACCAGTGGGAATACTTTTGTTAAGATTTCGGCTTCGGATACTAGGTTGTATTGTTTTTAAAATTGCTTTTGCGAAGTTTGCATTGCGTTTCAAGAACTTCTTCCTGCTGCAATTACAGACTGGCTTAAGCTCCCTTACAGCGCATTTAGTTCTTCGAGACATCAGAACACCAAATTCTGCTTGAGTTACGCAGTTGCTCTGTCCAATTGATCTAATTAATAACATGCCAAGGGTTAAAAGTTCCGTCGCCTTACGTACTTGATCAAGTTTTGATGCTTCAGACAGAGAGCGAACATTTCAAGTTCCAAATAGTGTCACGTTTCGAAAGCTAATTTTTCTATCGTTCTTAGCTACGAGGAGTTTGTATACCTTTTTAAGTAATACGATTTTTGTTAATAGCGTTACTAATTCATCCCAAATCTCATGTGATTCCGTGATCCCTATATGATTTTTCATGCCACTGTTAAATAGCATTAATTAGTTTTTTGAGCTATATCAGACCATATTCAATTTTTGGGAAAGAGAAAAAATTACAACAACAGTCTAAGCGGTAAATGTTATAGCTATTTCGGAAACAGTTATTGATCATTCGACAATATTGAGCAGAACAAGATTCAATATTTTCGGAATCCTGGATTAACCTACATATGTTCAATTATCCGACAGTATAATAAAAGTTTTAAGTATGTAATTATAATTTTTTCCATTTTATCTTTAGGAGTTCGGAATTTCTGCTAAGGAAATCATAAAAGCAAAAATAGATATAGACTTTTTAATTTAGATAACATGTTTTTATTTTGTAATGCCATTTACGTCTGCTACTTCTTACAAAATTTATCGCGAATATGCAAATGTCAGATGTAAGATAAAGGCCGATAACTGACATATTCTAGAGCTTGAATCGAGAATATTCGTTATCGAGATCATTTCGATATTCCAGGCATACAGTATTATAGGTATCCCTGGGATACAGTAATTTGGTATAGTAACTAATAACACAGATTCATAGAGACTATTTTTGACACTTCAATACGATTTCGCCATTCACTAACGCAAAGTATAAAAAATTCGCAGCAAAAAATTAATTAAGGCGATAGATGCACATACATATGTAAAAACACTGAAAACAAACGTGTTTGTAGATTACTTCAGATTTATTTTTTTAAAGGTATTTTAGAATCACAATTGTTCATTCAAGAAAATCTGCTTATGTGCATACATAAAGGGTTAACCATTAAATGGTTTCGAAAGTGCAGAACTGCTTTTTAACATCTGTCTAACTTAACTGTCGAATTTTTTTAGTTGAAAGTTAGGCATTTATGAAAATTGATCGCTTACAACCAAATGTGTCTATTTCTGTTCTCAAGAGCTGGAACATTCGTACAGCACATTATGGCGTGTTTTACACTTGTATATACTAACACTTGCTTTATATGGATGTACATTTCACACAAAAACTGAAGTCAGCTGACCATTCACAACGCCATAGTTACGTCTATTGTGGGCTTGAACAAAAATCAGTGGATCTCGGTCACAGTTGGGGCTCCCAGAATCCTCAAATAATTGAAGAGAGGCCATTAGAACCAAATAAAACTTACTATCTGGTGCGCATTTTGGTCCGGAGGTGTGACTGGACCTTATATCTTTGAAATCGATAACGGAGGAACTGTCACTGTCAATTCGGAGCGTCATGGTCATATGTTTTATCTCGTCTTGACGATGTCAGGTGGCCGCCGAGATCTCGCGATCTGACACCGTTGGACTTTCTTGTCGGGCTCGTGAAATACCGTGTTTATGCGAATAAATCGTTAACTCTTGAGCACTTAAAAAAAAAACATTCGCCAGGTTATGGCTGAAATATAGCCCAATATGTGCCAAAAATTGGCCGAAAATTACCTCAAATGGAGTGAGCTTTGTAAAAAATCACAAGCCGGTACAAAAAAAATAGCTAAATATAAATAAATTCACACTAGTATAAAAAATGGTGAGAGCCAACTTTTTTTATCGACTGCAAATTAACTCAGTTTCTTTTTTCTCTCTTTGAGGTATACAGAACTATATGTAGAAAATATATGTATTAAGAGTAAGCATGTGTGAAATGATAAACTATTTAGATATAAACTAAAAAAGGGCAAACCAATTAAAATGTGTTTAACAGAAAAAAGGGAAGACTATAACCGAGCATCACATCGTCAAATAGCATATATGATTATATGCATAAAAGCATATGTAGTTTAAGAAATGCGGCTCAAAATATTGACATTCAACTCTAAAACACGCACACAATTTAATTATGTATATTAAAGAAATTTGTAAAAATATAGGATATACACTGTCTTCAAAATATACGCCATGCGCTACATTTCACAAGAGTTCATGCACATGTAAAAATATTTAGCGCACTAGTCAATTCTCAAACTCACTCATTTTTAAACACGAATTTAAGTACATAAGCTCATTAGGTTTGAACTCAAGCAAGAAAATTATACCACTAGTGAATATACTGAAATAAAATCTTTAGTGTCCTGTTTATAAACTAAAATATTATTTTTATTTTATTTTATTATTTGATATAGATGGATGGTATTTTATCTGCCGTTACCATGCTACTGTTTACATATATTTCCACCTCTAGATATTTAACTCACAACTTTAAATCCTTAATTAAATTTTTTAACAAAAGCAATTCGATTTGTTCCGATTATTTGCTCAATAAGATTACGCTTTGTTGAGTTGAGGAGCTTAAAATGTACAAATCTCAGGGAAAGGGTATCACTGGAATTTGATGGAAAGGCACAGTTTACAATGATGAAATTGTTCAAAACTTATCGGATTGCCTAATGATTTATATAAAATATCAACTCTTATTTCTAGAGAAAAGCAAAATTCTAAAATTAGAAAAAAGGAACTTATTGATATAAAAGACAAATTTCTTTTAACACCTCAATGATAAAAAAAAAAAACAGCAAATCGAATAACCACGTAAATTTGTTTTCGGTGAAGTTCATCCAAGTTCTTAGGTTGTTATTTAGGTAAGAATTCTATTGTCCCTAAAATGAAGGCGAATAACTTTAAAATAAGATAACAAATAAGAGTTTTGGATCATCTAATATTTCATTCAATTCAATATTCAAATATTTTGCACTCAATAGTGCGAGTGTTAAAAATTTCTGAATATTTTGCTAAAATAAGTAAGAATAATTTTTCTTTCTGTAACAAGTACTTATTTAGTTGATAGATTTCAAGGTGGCATCCTTGATCTTTATTTAATTATATTAGCATTCAACATCATCCAAGAAGATGGGTGAGCGCCACTATAATTATAAAAACTAAGCAACAGCCAAACGAAATACAGATAACGACAGATAGCCGAAACTATGAATTTAAACGAAAGAAGATTAGACGACAACAGCAGCAGCAGCGGTCGTTGTCAATTTTAATGAACTACTAAGCTTCATGCACGACTTGAAATCTATTTAGTTATAATTTACCACGTGGTACTGCACATAGGGAAAACACTAACGTCTTATTTGGTCGAAGTGATGCCTCTCATGTTCCACCCCGTGCAATACAAACTTATTATTTCTTTAGTTTATGTTAATTTGCTTTTATTTATTTTATTGTGTTATGATCATCCCAGAGACGAATACTCTGTAGGGAAGGTTACAATATGGTCCTTTGCATTACATAACTCAACCATTTGTTTTGTTTTCTTTTCTGTTTATTTTATTTGTTTATTGTTTTTATGACCCCAAAAATGAGCAAAAATTCAATGTTGCTATCGTCGCCACAGTTGTGACCTTCTTTCCGTTGTGGGACATTCCGTCAGTAAACTGTGTTTTTTGTTTTTTACTTTCTGATAGCCTAGCTGCCAGGAAAACTGTGTTTTTGGCTGAGATTTTTGTTTTGCTTTAAATTGTGATTTATTTGCTGATATTTGTGCTGGCAGTTTGCACTAAACTAAACGAGTATGCTCACCAGCAGAGGACTTCATAAATTAGCTACTATGAACACAAATACAGTTTCAAATAAAAAAAAGGGGAAGATTAAATTTATTTACTCTTAACAGTAGAGATTATGTAAAAGCTCCACAAGAATCAGAATTTATTAGCGGTAAAAAATAGTAGTGCTATAATTTTTGTGAAACTGTAAAAAATATGATAAAAATGAGGATAAACGATAATCGTGTTTGAAACTCATCACAAAATTTATGAATACTCAGTCATAAAAATCAATTTACAGTAAAAGTCAATGCTACTTATTGAGAAATTTCAATATACTCGCACCCGTACGATGAACTGACACGATAGGCTAAAAAGTAGTTACTTTTTAAACCTTCCATGAACATTAAAAGATATATTGACTTTGATCGAAGAATGTAAGTTGCAGAAGGAGATGCTAATCGGATCAAAATGACGAGCTAGATTGATTTAGCCATGCCCATCTGTTCGAAAGCAAACTAATTAAACAGTTTTTGAGTTATTTCAACCAGACTTGGTATGCATATGCATTTTTATATATATGCAATAATTTGTAGGTACCGGTCTCATCAAACCACTATAACATATAACCCCATACAACCAATTTTTTCTGATAAGAGGTTTTCCGTAAAAAAGGCATCTAATGGCGTGGAATTTGGTATTCTAAACACGATATACAAACAAATATTGACGCTGAAAATCATAGATATCGGAATACTATATCATATAACCACCCCACAACCGATTTTTCAGATGGGAGTATTAATATTTAATTCTATAATATAATATATAAATATATAAAATTTTATATGTTCATGAATGGTATAAAGACTTCTTTCTTGTTTTATTTTTTATTTTTACTATTATTGTTTTTATATTTTACATAAAACACAATGGGATTCAGAAGAGAAACCAAATTCATATAACTATTAAATAAAATACAAGTTTCCTCCTTAAACTTAATACCAACAAATTTTGAAGCTCTTTACAGTTGTATGTTTAACAGATTATTATTAAATAATAGCAAACAAATTCTGTACTTAAAAAAATCATAACAATGTAAAACGCTTTATATGTATCTGCTAATGAAAATGATAGTGGGTAGTTTAATTTTAAACTTACCTATTTTCTCGAATCCCTGCAATTAAAGATGAACATCAAAATTTCAAAACGAAAGCGGTTTTAAGCGCAAATTTTTATATTGATTAATTGTCAATTTAAAATTACTTATTCAGTGCTTAAGGACATTTGAATAACAAACCTATTAATTAATATAAAAAATTCAACAAAATTCACGTATTTGTATTTATTATATTATGCTTCTTATTTGGCAACAGCAAATATAAGATAAGATAATAATTTCAATTACGTCAAACTCTACACTACAGAATCATTCCATTTCGTTGATCAGATTCGATAGGTGCGTTAATATCCGTTGGGCTCATTAAGAATTCCTATCGAGATTTAAATTACTAATTCAACGGCCAGCGATGCATTACCACGAATAACAAAAACACACAAAAGATATGGAATAAATCACAATTAAAAGTAGCAGCTGTTACAAAAGTTGCCGTCAATACTAGTCGTTAACAAATTTACATTTTACTATCGTCGTAATATCAATTGTTTACGAATTTCGTCATTTATACAGTCGCTCCCTAAAGGTAATATAAACCATATAACCGCACAGATGTAATTCGTTACGCGTTATCAGAGCAACTAAGTTCGATTTGCATGACCGGCCGTCGGAAAAAGCTCGTCAACCCGAATTGTAAATGGGAGCAGCTTCGCGACAACTTAAAAACGATTCTACGTTAGCGTCTCGTGTACTTATGAAATTTTGGTACCGCAACGAGTATTTCACATGGCATTCAACACACGCAATGCATCTGAACCTCGTGAAAACATCAGGATTTTTTCACTCATCAGAACTAACAAAGCACATTCAGCTCAGCTTGACCTATCTCGCACAATAGCCAGGATGCTGTCGGAGTAGCATCGATGTGTAGAGAGAAAGAGAAGAGAATATAAAGTGCTGAATTCACATAGGTGGGAGGTGTTTTGCGTATTTTTTTTGCTTCTCTCTCGTTTCAATAAGTACTCGGTTGTCCTAGATGTACGAATGACGTACAAATGTTTGTAAAGGATTTTGCTGAATAAAGAGAAATCAAATGTTTAAAATTTGCGAGATAACATATTTTGGGAATTTATCATCATTATGAATTATGGGAAATTTTAATAAAATTGTTCACAGCTCTTTGGCAAAAGGGTATTGCTTCGAATTTCTATAACTTTGGACAAATATCGTAGTATTGATGATAAGAAGAATAGAATAGAAGAGATATTTAAGGATTCAGTTCAATCGTTTCTCGAATACAAATTAATAGTGGATATAATATTTTTCACTAAATTCATTAAGTGCAATACATAAAAATAATCTATTGAACAATAATTTGTATTTTTTTATTTGTTAATACGTGCTAGCGTACTAAAGCATTCACCAGCATGACCTCTCTTTAAATAATTTCTGTTAATCCTCTCTCATGACTGATACATCGTAGTCATATTGGGAAATACCTTCAGCGCTCATTTAAAACCTGTGGAGACTTTTCATATATAGGGTGATTTAGGTGGAAAAATTTTTATGTACTAGAAAAATATTTTAATTTTTGAACCAAGATTGTTGGATTGGTAGCATACTTATACATATAACTTGAGTCGTATTTGTTGATCAACGACATTACTGAAAGTCCATAGCATCTTGGAGTTTTTAAGATATTTATCATATAACTTATATATAACTATATTATTGCAGGACGGTTGTAGACCTATGACAGGTAACAACCTACTGGTCTCCGATGCATGCGAAATTGACATTGCAAGAAGGCAGACGGGCATAAGGTAGAACAACTTGCATGTCACTGTCCAGAGTTAGAAGAAACTAGATATCAATTCTTTGTTCAACTTAGTAAAAAGCAGTTGAACTATTTTGCAAATCAATATTTTAAATAAATAAATAGATTTAAATATATATAAATCCATGAAAATTGATTTGCATATTATTCGCAGCATAAATCCAGCGTATATATGTATGTACGAGTATGTTTGCTGCGTTATGTTAGTATATATAAATAAAAAAATACTAAGTTTATATCCCTGATACACACTCCATTAAGCACGTAATAATGCCTCAGCCTACCAAACTAAAACTACAAAACGGGGATTCGGATAGAACAACTTTCTATCGAAAGAACTATTTATATTATTGCTGGGAAAAATGATATAAGCTTAACATAAGAGAGTTTTTTAAGATAAAATATGCTCTCCCAAAGCTGGACAAGAAATCGAAGCGAATGTTTATGGCAGTGAACGATTAAACAAAACAAACCACTCAACACGTTCGAATTTTGATCTCACGTCACCGTTGATAGCAAAACTT
This sequence comes from Neoceratitis asiatica, assembly GCA_030068015.2. Classification (NCBI taxonomy): domain Eukaryota; kingdom Metazoa; phylum Arthropoda; class Insecta; order Diptera; family Tephritidae; genus Neoceratitis; species Neoceratitis asiatica. The sequence continues at coordinate 84,551,678 of CM061524.1, forward strand.
TGAAATCTTATTGAATTCAGTCTACCCAGGAACCATAATCAAAAGCAAACAATATCAGCCTTGAAATACTTCGCAAAAAAGCTTTTCTCAACTGGTGATATTCTTAATTCAGTACGCAATTAAAAAGTAAGGCAATCTCTCGACAAACAAAGACCATACTCTACTGTATGGTAGCACTGACATAGCTCAGGGGATTAAGAGACACTTTAACATGTATCTCCAAATCGATACAAAAAAACTCCATCTTAGCAGTAACCGCTGATGGAAGCAGAATATGAGTTTAACCATAACTCCAAACATTCAACTGCCCCTCCTTGACGTCTACAGCTTGCACCGACTTATAATTGTGTTGTAAAATATCTCTATATACAGAAACTGGTATAATTGAAGAAAAAATATAATGAATATCATAATGTTTTTTAAAGTCCTTGCAATTAGAATATCATTCATCAACATCAAATTATTTATTGCGAAATAAATTTTTACAAATATTTGGAGATTGGTAAATAATTCAGTTGTATAAATAACTATTACATATTATATTTCAATTAATTTGTAATTGAGTGCTGACATATGTGCACCAATTTGTTTTTCGCCATGAACTTTTGATAATCTGCGTTAGTAAATGGCAAAATTGTATCTAAATAGTCTCTATAATTCTGTTTTATTAGTGAATAAATCAAAATACTGAATCCCAAGGTTAGTAAAGGGTGTTTTTTATAGAGGTATAGAACTTTAAGTTGGCATTACTTTTCAAGATGGCGACCGATTTAACAGCTGTAAAGTGATTTATTCTCAGTTTGGCCGAGCTTTTGTGCAGACCAGCGTACAAAGCGAACTGTGCGAAGTTGGAAAACCAAGGTGTGATGAAAGGGATCTGGGAAACGTCGAAAACCGCCAAACTGATGAGAACCAGGATTTGCTACAACTGTAGAAGTCCTGGACACTTAGCTCGCGATTGTAATATGGGTTCTACGTGAATGTAGACTTTTGTCGAGGATTTTTTGCGTTTTTTCAGCAAATTTTTTTTATTTTATGTTAGAGAATTGATTTATATTAATACATAATACCCACAAATTTCAACAAAGTGATAGCATTTTCTGCACAACGAATACAGGCGGTGTAGACTATTGTCCGCCACTGTATATATTTTTATATTTCTATGGGAACTGATAAGTTTTATTTCGTGTTGACATGCGAAAAAATCCAGCCACCTTAAATTGTAACTCCAAATAATGCGGCAGAAAATTTTACACCTTTTTGTTTCCCCACTGTACATTTTGTAAATGTTTAAAATGTAACCTTTAAGGTCAAGCATTAACAGTAAATAAAAAATTAATTAATGATAAATAAATTTCTGTTGTAGACTGTAGTTCTTTTCAGTTTATAAGACTAGCTACAGATTTTGTTAAAGAACTGATTAAAAGCTCGTTTGGTATCTGGAATTTCATTTATCGATTATGTTACGAATTTAATGCAGTAAGAAAAAACGGAATATGATCATTTCTAAATGTCAGCATCTTTTAAAAAGTTTATGTATATGTATGTAAAATGTATAAACATCTCCATTTAACTCACTATATTCACAAAAAATCGCACACATCCACCCACATGTGTTACTCGTTATCTCCCAGAGCCGCAGACAAATGCCAACGTAAACAATTAATTGAATTTCCGAGCACATCTTGTGCTGATGCCGAGGACGGCAACACTTCCACAGGTAGAGCTGGCACTGACAGGTGCAGCCCACAGCTAACTGGCTGGTGAAGCATGACTACACAACGCTGTTATGCAGTTATCTGTGAGAATGAAACGTTGATGAATGAACTTTAGGTAAAAGCAAGAAATATTTTTTTACTTAAAAGAAAAAAGTAGAGTATCTACTGACAACGCAAGCTAGTGAATAGAAATATTGTATGAAAAATTTATAAGAAAACTAAAAAAACTAAAAAAATCATAAAGGTAGATAGAGAGTAGCGCACTGACAAGCAAGTTCATAAAAATTGTGAGCACAGGAGATAAAGCAATTTACTAGGTAAGAAAGCTGCGAAAAAAGCTATGTAGATAATAACAACTTCTCACGAGGAAATTTAGGAGCAACTTTAGCTCAACACGGCAGCGGTCAAGAACTTTTATTTTAAAGTTGTAATAAACTATAACTTCGCGTTCAAAGGCAATAACTAAGCACAACAGCAATCAAGACTATTAAACTACCAACTTAGCACCATTAACGCAAGCTTAGCTTAGCAGAGTATACATCCTCTTCAAGTTTAAGAAAACTACAATACGTACATTTACTGCAAATGTAATGTCTAATTACCGTGTTACGTATATCATATTTAATTTTTAAAGAGTACATCTAATTGCGGTAATCATAAAATAATTAAAAGCTTTTGCAGTTGCTGTCAACAACTAAATTAAGTAGGTATTTAATATATTCGCTGACAAGCCCAAATCGTATGAAGTCATTCCCATTGCTATTCACATTTTGAGTGTTATAGTTTACCAAAGTTTAGCAAGGAGCACTATTAGGCATTTGTATTTTTACTGTTTAAAAGGAAACTAGTTATTTCAAATAAGAACAGAAAACTTAAAGCAATATTTAGTATGAACAGAATATGTAGATAATAGTATATAGAAAAACATACACACAATTGAAATATTGTGTATTGTGTATCTTTTCGAAAGCAATGTAATGATACTAGAGCGTTTCCTAAAATCAGTTATCTTCAATGATATTCTTAAGAATAGCTATTCAGCTTTGCTCAAAGTAAAAGTTATGATTTATCTAAAACCTCTGAATATAAATCATTGCAAAATGAAAAGGATCTGTTAACAGTTGAAATCGCCAATGTAAATATATTACGAGGACGAATAGATTTTGGAAACCAATGAATCGAATCTGGTGAGGTATGATGCCAAAAAATAGTAATGTGGAATAAAAGATGTTCAAGATATCAAAATATAAGAAAAGATGGTTAAACGACTTAAGGATTAATTTACTATTTTACTCGTACGTATAGACTTACGAAATACAATCAAATTGGATAAAAGCTTCATACAATGGATACCAAGACCAATACAACATAACCGAAATATTAATATTGTTAGAGCAACTAAGGTAGCCAACAGTATTAGAAGCCAGAATTTTTTTTTGCTTTTTAAACTCTGTTATTAACATACAATTTTTAAAAAATCATTCTACTTACATTAGTTTTTCACATAAGAACTATTGTACAGCTATAAACGATGTTGGAGCCGTGAATCATATGAAACCGTTGTATTATCATACAGGACTATGGCGGTTTCAGCTCTTCTTTCAATCGGCCTCCTATGGTTCTGTAGCCTCTAGATCTTCAGCCTTGAGCGGCCTGATATTATCGATGATAAAATCGCATCTGGCACAACTAAAGTTACACTGGTGACACGCAGCCGGATATGACGTATATAGTACCAGCACTCCTAAATCTTATACACTTATTAGCCGAAGCACAGCGTATGGGATAATGTTTGAGCATCATTGTCAGGCTTATTGGTAGCGTATGTATGCAATGGCTATGGGCATAACCCCTTTCAAATTTAAAGCTAAAATATACTAAGGATTTCTCAAAAATCGAGACTTAGAAAAGCACTACAGCTAAAGATTCATAAAAAGCCTTATTCCATTTTAATGTGTAATTATTGTCAAAAAGCACAACGTTTCAGCTAAACAATTTCGTGGGATTTTAGCGGCTCATATATATCTAGTGACCTTTATTATACAATAAAATACTTGAGTTTAAGTAAAAGCTCTGTGATTTATTTCCGACTTAACACTATTACTGTCGTCAAATATTCCATTAGTTCTCGCCCTTCTTCCTTGTCTATGAATATATACCCCAAACGATTTTCGTGTACTCCGTGTATATAAACGATGTTGAAGCCGATAATTGAAATGTTCTCGCATTGCGAAATGATTGTATGTTTGAAAACAGTAGGGGTGCATTGAAGCACAATAAAATCCTCGGTGATAGGAATGTGGCGAGCTTCTACACATATTGTAAATACACTTTATGATGCACGTATTTCGGTACATGAAAATTGAGCCGCTGATCCATAGCTTGTAGCATTCCAATATTAGTCTTATTACGTCTAGTAACAATGATGTATTTACTTTAGATAAGGCTATCTCCACTGCAATCATTAATTTGTCAATAAGAAAAAATTAAAAGCATATACATAAATTAAAACATACAATCAATTCACAACAAATAAGCAAGAAATAGTATCATTTACAGTAATTTATAGGACACTTACATTGGTTGCCACAAATGCCCGTATTTTCAAAATGTCATTTCATTCAGGAAAAATGGAGGAATCCTGCGATATCAAAGCAAATTTATCAATGTGGAGTCACTATGACAGCGAATTCAACTTTTTTCATTCATTCTTAGCAAAGACTGTCAAAACTATTTTTTAGTATGTTTTGTTTGCTTGAACTTCATTTGATTTCATATTTGTAAACGTGAAAATCTCTAAAATTGTAATAATATGATTGTGCTTCACGCGAAGAAATGGTGAATCAGAGATTTTGTGTAGTTTTAAAAGCCAAAAAATATTCCATGGTTTTGATAATCACTTCTCAAAGCAAAAACAAAATATGCAGGAAGTGTGGTATTTGTTCTCCTAAATTCACTACATTCAATATTATGCATGAATGGCAATGTCAATGAGCGACTATGGGCGGCACCTGTTGCCCGCTAATCACGATTAAGATTTTATGAAAATAGTGGGTGACCCAAGGGAATACTAAAATTTTTACTTATGAATATCATCATATAAATCAATTCAAGGGACATACGATGTATAAAAATATATTAACGTAAACATGTATGTATATACAAACATGTACATATGTATATAACGGAACACATAATGTTGAATTCACACCGGATCGAGTCCATGCCAAATCTTACTCCAATAACACGATCCCGCGGCCCACACACCAATACATTTGCAACCAACGGTGTCAAATCGCAGGATCTCGGTGTCCAATTTCCATCACCCAGACGAGTCCAATCACAACCACGGACCAAAGAAAGCACCAGATAGTAAGTATTTTGTTTGTTTTTTTGGTGTCCCTCTTATTTACGTATCCCCGAGTGAGATATATGCCTCGTCACTGAAGAAAAAATAATAGTCCGCTCTCGGTTGTTCAAGCCCCCAATCGACGTAACTCCGACGTTGTGAATAGTCAGCTCGCTTCAGTTGTTGTGTGAGCTGAACTTTATATGGATGTAAATGTAAGTCCAAGTCCAAAATACACCATAATGTGCCGTGAGAAAGTCCCAGCTCTTGGGAAGGTCGATAAATGGACACATTCGAGTTTTCGGCTACACTTTCGCGTACAGCAGCGATATTTTAGATGGAACGAGCGAGCGAAACAAGTCTTATAATATATGTAGCCGACCCAGTATCTTCCAATTTCTTTTATATTTTACCAAGTACTTGAGTTGAACGATTATGTGCACTATAATCTCCTCTGAAAGCACGAAACGTGGCCACGTTTGAAACACCAATTTTGAAGTAGATTACAACAGTTGATTTGGCTTTGTGTTTTTCCGACAGGGTGGATACTAGATTTATATCGGTTTGTAACAAACCGGTTACGGTCAACCGCCGTCTTCGTTCGTTTCGTTGAACGAAATCAAGCACTGAAGATGGCGGTTCGCCGAAACCGGTTTGTTACAAAACCAAAATTGACAAGGGATGACGAAAATTCGTTCCGATATAAATCTAGATTACAACAATTTTAACGCGTTGTGCGTTTGTTAAGTGATCCATTTTCATAAATGCATGACTTTTGACTGAGAGGAAATGTGTTTGGTTTGGCAGTTAAGTTTGACAGATGTTAGAATACAGCTTGCATTTTCGAAACTACTAAATGGATAATCCTTAATATATCTGCATATACTACCTTGCTCGCTACCCAACCGAGTTACTATGTATCATGTTTCCTAAATAAGTAAGAAACCGTATTGCAGAAAATAACTCGCTTCTATGCAATCAAAAACAAAGCAGAGCGTGAAAACGAGCATCGTACCATGCTACCTGTGCGACGAAAGGCACCCGATAAGAGTCTGTCCGGTTTACAGTACAAACACATCGGAGGAAAGACTGCGAGAAACCATAATTGGGCGCTACTGAGCAAACTGCTTGTCAGTATCGCACAAGGCCGATGAATGCACAAGTGAAGTAAGATGGCGTCGGTGTAAGATGGAGAGCAGCACCTACAAACCTACATTTCGAAGATGAATCGAGATCGTGGAGCCAGCAGGTGGCAGATGAAGAAGAGGAATTTTTAACAATCGACGCCACTGACTCTGAAATGCAGAACAGGACTCTCCAACTAAGACATGGACGATATTAATGAGTCCGGAGTGGAAACACGGACTTTCCTCTCGGCTACATAAAGGGTATCGGAGACTCAAACATTCCAAACCCTTCTAACACATGAACGAAGGGGACAATGTAGATCGGAAACTCGACTTCTTCGACCACGTCATCAGCTCGATATCCGCATGGAGCGCGGAAACTAGACTTACATTATAGCATGCGTGTTTAGCTTCTAAATAAAACCAATTGTCCAAATTGAATAAACATATTTTGCAGATACTAAAAGATTTTATTTAAAATATTTTATTTAAAATATTTTAGTAAATGCTGTTTGTGAAGTTGGCCGCAAACTTGTTAGTCAATATAAATTTCGATTTGAAAGCATCTTTAGGTTTTATAACTTTGAGCCAGTTTACAATTTTTTTGTGGTAATTTTTTTGTTATCTATTCCATTGATGTACATTAATTATAATCAAGCATGATTTACCGATGTAGCGTTAGCTATTTTATCACAACAAAGTTGCTCATATTTTTAGGCAGCTGCCGTGCCTTTTAGGTTTCCCCCTTAGCTTTGCTCTATTACATATTTAACTATTGTGATTGTTTGACACTTCTAACACTTCATGAGCTTAACGTGAAAATCCTTTTATAATGCTCTCGCTCTTACTAATATGCATAAAAAGCCTTCCGAATTCCCGCCCTAATTTTACATTTAACTATTTTGAATCTTTAGTACAAAAAGCGTAGTTGTAAAGTTTTCATGCATAATTTTCAGTAACATTTTAACTAAAACTTTTGAAATTGTTGTTATTACTTTCAGTAAGAGGGAGCACTTCAAATTTTTGCCAGTGTTTTTTTATAGTTTCACTTGCACATTGCATGTACTACCAAAAAAAAGCCTCTTAAAATCGTACGCAATCATGTCAAGGTGCCAAGAAGTGTACATCACTCTAAAATTGTAAGGGGCTACTTCGATCTGTTGGGTATGTTTTTTAATTTTTTTATTAGATTTTTGTTTTTGTTACGGTTGTAGTTTTAACAACTTTAACTCTCAATCATGGTTGCAAGCACTTTTAAATGCACCCGAAACCTCATCCTTATCCATATTAAAAAAACAAAGACTTATCAACATCAAAATCACGCATTCTCACAATCCTATTTAAAATGTTGCTAACTATGTGTTAAATTTAGTGCGCCTGGGCAACAACACTTGACGTTTGTATTCCCGTTTTCCGTATTGTTTTTTTACTTTGTTTTCATTGGTGTTCTCCACGTTTTAAATCTAGCGCTAACATTTTGGCATACGTCGAAATATCGTAAAATATATTTGAACTATTATCAACAAACACAGCAACATGAGCTCTGCAACAACTTGGCGCTTATAACAGCTATTGGCATGGCGGAAAAAGGAATAACAAGAGTAAATTGTTTGCAGCTTTCAAGTATAGATAGCAAGTTTCCAGCAAATATGCGCAAAACAACAGTTGCCAGTTGCCAGAGTTGCCAAATTTTTTTCGGCCGAAAGTTATTTGCTCGTTATATTCCATCAATTTTTTTTTATGTTGCTATATTTGCTTCTTAATTTTGAAACTTTCTTTTTGAAATACTCAAGTTATTTTTGTTTACAAATTCATGTTTTAAGTTATTTTGAAGATACACAAAAAAAATTATTCTGAGATTCAACTGGCTTACTTCGATATATATTCACAATTTTCAAATGTATGTATATAAATGTTACTATTTTTGTATTTTCAATTTTTTACAACACTTGCTGTACTTTATAGCCCTTGTACTACAACGAGATATGGATGAGAGCATGGCATGAAATCTATTTTAAGCTTCTCACTCAAATTTATGAGTTTCTCGAGGTTTGGGTGAAATTATCTGAGATGTGGTGAATTTCAAGTGGTCAATTCCTCTGAGATGTTTTGAAGAAAGTCGCGCATAGTTTTCAGTTAACATTTGTGCCTTCTCATTATATTAACATTCTTTGGTACTACGTTAACACTATTCATATGTAAATTTTACGTAGCCATTAGAATCACCCTAAATAAGCCAATTTGTTTCTTTAGTTTGCTGTAAAACCGGCAAAGATGGCTAGATACCTAACTCTTCATATTTTCGAGAGCGCTGAAAAATTGGCATATTTTATATTATTTACGAATATTGCCGCTGTTATAGAAAAATAAATTGCTGGGCTTTTGGAGGAATTTTGCGTATTTTTTAAGTAACAAGAAGAATAGCAATTGTTTTATCTTTTATCTATTTATTTTTAACAATAAAACTACAATAATTTCTGCTGAATCACCTTGCTTTTGAATTCACTTTTTGAATAGTGCACACTTGTGCAAAAACAATTTTAATCTTTTATATGAGCAAAATGTACACCTATTATCGTTCTAGGGATTTACTGATAAATGTGCTATTATAAACCTTTTGTTCGAAGTACATGCTCAATTAAGTTAACGTATTGTAATTAAACAATCTACTTTTAAAATAAACAAGATGAAAAAAATACAAGAAAGATATCATATGCATCTTTAGCTTAGATTCTTTTCAATCGTCTTTCCTTTTTTACAATTTCCACATTTTATTTAATTTATTTTTTCATATCTATTTTTTCTTTCACCACATATCATATACTTTTATATTTGCACACTTTGTGACACTTCAGTTTCAATATTTTCGCTTCTTTCACAAACAAACAAATGACATTAACAAGCGCCAATGCACACAACAACAGGTGCTTAATTTGCTCGTTACTGGTAAATACCTTCACACGCAAGCACACAGGCACGCACATTGTGTGGCCGTTACTACCGCCACATTTGTGGCTGACGCGATGTGCAGACACCTTCTTTTATATAAATACATACTCGTACATATATACTTTCACAAAAGCCTGGATCCTGTGAAGCTTGGAACTGGTTGCTGGTTTGTGGTTGATTGCTTTATAATAAACGTTGGTGATGATGTGAATTTACTTTTATTTTCATTTGGGGATTTTCAATTCAGTCGCAAAGCGCGCGGGAATAATAAGCAAGAAGCACATACATAATGAGGTGACACTCAAAAAAAGGGTAGGAAAATTATTTAGATCTGAGGAAATTTGAGGAAAAATAAACATCATGTTCCACATTTACATATATGCACAAAAATACATATACTTATACTTGTATGGTTAGAAAACAGCATTTCCATACTCGTAAATATTCATAAGTGTACTCGTACACAAACCCCTTCACGGATGAACTCTCAATCTAAATTTTCATATTTTCACCTCTATGTCTACATGTATGCATATAAAGAAAAATGTAAATTTATGAAATTTTAATCAATTTGGGGCATTTGCAAGGGTACAGCAAACACTCCCTCAAATTTGGAAGCATTTTCTATATTTTTGAGGAAGGGATTACAAACATTGAAGATGGCAAATTTTTATTTTTCCTACACACACTTACATTTATACAATTAAATATATCTGCACACACAATCGTTCTAGAGTCTATCAAATAAACAAACTACCTTTTTATTTTGCTTCCTTCTTTTTCAGTTTATTTTATTTTATGTTGTTAAACAGCGAGGGTGTCGTAAATAGCAGCCATGGTTTCGCGAAGCAATGAATTTTAAGACAATCTTGCATCTTTATAAATATTCTCAATAATTTCTCTAAATAAAAAAAGGCCCACAAAGCCCTAATGTTATAACCATTTGCTTGTGTTGTGGATATCTCAAATTCGGATCCAATTCAGTCGCATATAGCTCCCACCGCTCGAACTGTTGCAATTGTTTCACTTTTCCAAAAATAGATATGGTATGTTTCAACTCAACAAATTAAATCGTTGACTAATATTAAGCAATTAGAATAAAATGCTAAAATAAAATGCGCCTAAAACACAAGGAAAAATTTATATTGCAAAGCAAAATATTCGTTTACACCAAAATGCTCATGTTCTTATAATAAATCAATGTAAGCTAAACGCGAGGCCTAGAGCAGCACGCTCCTGTACGGAAAGTCTCGAACAGCAGTCGGGAATTATTTTTCTGAAGTTGGCAAATAGATATCTTATAAAGTGTTGTATTGACATGGAAAATATAGAGATTATCGCAATTGTATACTCGTGTTGTTGAGTATATCAACAATATGCTGGCGTTAACACATCATTCATGTGTAAGTATTTCAAGGGAGGAGGGAGCCATGTGTAGAAGTTTACGCAAGTGAGGAAAGTTTTTGACTTCCATTCATATGGGAATGGCCAGAAATGATTCTTTTACATATGATTTAAGCAACTCCTGACTTCCGACCTTAGAACAAGTATCTTCTGGGTAGCCAAAAAACATCCATTTGAAAGTGAGCTAAAGTAAGAAGGAGAATCTCTGTCGCCGAGTTCTGCCATTCACTCTCGTGGATGAATTGCGATGATTTGCGTCCACGCCCGACGGAAGAGAATGACGATGTGACCAAAGATGCTTCCGAAGCACACGAAATTTCCCCCAAGACCCCAAGGTCTATGCCAATTTCCGTGGGATACGCCTCCTTAATACCGCATTTGAGGTCCTATCTAGCATATTAGGCAAATCCTACATTGACCAGATATTCACCATGCGCCAAATTTCTCCTAGCCAAATCTTGGAGAAGACCCGAGAAAAAAGAATCGGTACACACCGCCTTTTCACCTTTTTTAAAGCTGCCTTCGACTGCATGCTAAGGAATTGCCTCTACATCCTTATATCTGCATTTAATATCCCCACAAAACTCATACGGCTATGTCAACTGACCCTGAATAATACGAGAAGCGCAGTCAGAATTTGGAAGAACCTCTCCGAGCCGTTCGATACCAAACGAGGTTTCAGACAGGATGACTTTTTATATTGTGATTTCTTCAATTTGATGCTGAAAAAAATAATACGAGCTGGAAATCTAAATAGATCAGGTACAATCTTCTACAAGAGTATAAAAATGTAAGCGTACGCCGATGATTTTGATATCATTGGTCATAACAACCGCACCGTAAGTTCTGCGTTCTATAGGTTAGACAAGACGCGAAGCAAGTAGGTCTGCTAGTGAACGAGGGCAAGACTAAACTGTTCACAGTCATACCTTTGAAGTCGTAGATAATTTCGTCTAATTAGGAACCAGCATTAGCAACACCCACAATGTCAGCCTCCGAAACCAACGCAAAATCTTTCTTGCCATTAGGTGATACTTTGGACTAAGTAGAGAATTGAAAGGTAAAGTCCTCTCTCGACATTCCCTTCCTGACATACGGTGCAGAAGCCTGGACGATGTCAGTATCCGTTGAGTCGGCTTTAGAAGTTTTCGAGAGAAAAGTCTTGCGGAAGATTTCGTTTGCACTTTGGCAATGGCGAATACAGCCGATGATAAAATGGCGAGCTGTACGAGCTATACGACGACATTGACATAGTTCAGCGAATCAAGAGACAGCGGCTACTCTGGCTAGATCATGTCATTCTAATGAATGAAAGCGCTACAGCCTTAAAAGTATTTGAAGGAGTACCCGCTGGTGGAAGCAGAGGAAGAGGGAGACCTCCACTCCGTAGGAAGGAACAGGTGGAGAGCAAATTGGTTTCACTTGGTATTTCTAACTAGATGCGGCTATAATCGCGTAAGCGGTGCCAAATAAGAAGAAAGAAGAAGAGAGAAGTCTTTCAAGTTTACTGTTAACACCCAATATTAACACATCTTTACACGATACTTTAAAGTTTGGTGTGAACTTTTGTGGGAAATGTGTGACTAATATTCACTTAATTGAACAGTTCCTTTTAATGTTTTAATTTGAATAACTTTTCTGCTCAAGTATCTAACTCTAAATATACAAATAGAAAACACTCTGAGCCACTAGGCTGTATAACATTACATCTTTAATATGCTAGTCTTTTCTAAAACTAAATAAACGTTGCATATGTTTTTTCGCGTAACATACTAATTTTGAAAATTTAGACGTTTTGTAACCCCAAGTGGCCAGCACAAGTCAACACCATATCCACAACCACATCCTTCTGAGGATCACAATAAAATTAGCATAGCTTATACATAAGTATATGTAACCTTACAAGAGCTCTTGGACTTGCTCTCTAAAAATTTCATATTAATTTAATCAATTTCGGATGTTTATTACTCAGCTATTTACAACCTCAAACTTAGATTCTAAGTAAAGTGGCTAACCACAAAAGCATATATATTAACAATAATATTCACAAAATCTTAAAAGAAACAAACAGGCTGATAACTGAAAGCAAATCGTGTACAACAATAAACACTAACCAAGCATTGAATAGATGAAGCTTATTGTTGTTAGTATTTTTACCTTTATTCTTTTCATTTATTCGTTCACTTAGTAAGCTTTGCAACTTACACACCTATATACTTATATATTATATATACATATGTACCTGGTTTTATATTTAATTTTTATTTTTATCTTGAAGTTAATCTTAACTTTTAAAAACACTATTTTTCTATTCCGAATGCGGTTTGAGCTTACAGGAATTAGTGGACGAAAGTCTTAATGCTTACAATTGTCATTCATGGGGATAATAGAGACAGGGGAACCCTTTCTGAGGAATGAGCACTCCTTCTTCTACTGACTGCCATTATATCCATATTCCATCGCTGTTACAATTTTTTCCTTATTCCTCGGTTTCCAATTCGATTTCAAATTGCCATTGCGACTATTATCTACGACTGTCGTGCTGTACGTTCGACTTTCTGTTTTCTGCTTTTACAATAAATTTTTTTTACAACCTTTTCTTGTTATTGTTTTATCTGCCTTAAGCAGTTGTCCATTTGCTGTGACATGGTGAGCACCTATGAGTATTTTCCTTTTGGTATCTAGTATCCTGTCGTTCTCTCTTTTGCGAACCAGTGGCCTAAAGGTTATCTAACATGTCTGCAATGTGGTGAGCAAAACCATAACCAAAACAACTCCGCAGGAAGTTCATAAAGGAAAAAATACTCATGTTTTTCAGAAGTAGCGTTGTGGTAGTTGGCAGTTAAAGAATGAACTGCAACAGGACCATCGGACAAAAGGAAAGCGGAAAGCTTAACGCTAAGCTGCTGGCAGTTATTGCAGTCGAGCTGTGTATTTATACCATTTTACATATACACGACAATGGAGAGTGTATTACTTATAGAAAAGGCAGAGGGTATATAGTAACTGCAATTGAAGTTGCAACCTGATTAAATATTGTGTAAATAATAATTCAATGCTTAAAGAAAACCAAAAAATTGTCATTTGCGAAGTGAAAAAACTGTTGTCACAGTAGTACAGTACGAATCATCATAGAATAGAAAATGTTTTTTTTTCTCTAAATATACCGTACGGAAGCGGATTATAAAAATTTGCTGGCCCATCCATTTGTTTGAAAAACCTCAAAACGCAGTCTGTTTAGGCCTCCACCCTAAAGTTCGATATGAGACTCTACTACAATCTATCAAGAAACCGACACCTATCACACAAATGATGTGGGTACATCAAACGATATTAGCAAGCGTATTACCAACCATCTAAGCGCCCGCGCCATATAAAGGTAACAATAGTATATGATAATTAATATTCAATAAAATATTTAAATTTTCAACGTGTTCATAGTCCGGTTAAGGATGCTAATGGCGCAGTTTGTCAAAAAAGTCTTAAAGCGGACACAATTGAATTAATTAATCTTGCGTCTCCGTGTCTCCCTACTAAACCCATTAATATCATTTCTACCATTACCAATGAGTCTGAAATTGCTTCATTAACTGCTGAGATGCCGTCGACGTCTAATGGTATTAAACTATCCACTACCATTTCAAATAAAAAGCCTATTCTTTTAACGAAAACTCCCTTGTTGTTAAGCCCCAACAACCGGTTTCTGAGTAAACTTCGAGGAAGTTAGTTGTAGTCCCTGACTCGAGTTTTGCAAGAAATACCTTAGCTGATGATATAAAGAATTACGTTTCATCTGAAACTAAAACTGACAATATATATTTTTTAGAAAAGATCGTGAAAGCAGAAACGGTGGTGGGGTACTTTTCATCTGAGGAGGTTAGCCGATTTCATCTGAGGAGGTTGGCCTTGCTTTTGTAGAACCAGTTGAATTTAAGTGTATTCGAATACATGTTGGAAGAGGTTATATATATTTGGCTCTATGTTGTATTCTTCCTCAATCGGAACTGTTTATATATTTCCAAAATATCTCTCTTAACAATAAATTAACGTCATGATGAAATATACTGCTTCAGTGATTGTTTTGGGCGATTTTAATCTTCCATGTGTATCATGGAAGCAATTTGATGAAGATATTGTACCTCACTTCTCAAGAACATCTTACAATGAATTTTCAGAAGAGATGACTGACCTCAGCCCAAGTCAAGTGAATCTATTTAAAAATAATTTCGTTGGCAAGGCAACTAAAGTGCCCAAAGAAAAAATAACTCTTCTAGTTACGCCTGAAGACGTTTACCACCCTGCTCTTGTTATTACCTACGAAACTATAAGTGATCAGATTTCAATAACTGATAAAATCGATTCGACTACGCAATTTGATTTCTCGAAAGCTAATTTTAAAGATCTTACTTAGGCTTTATCAAAATTACCAAGGCCTAGATACAATGAGAATACTTATATTGATCAAAGCGAATTTTTACATAACTATATTAAAATCATTTAAAAAATTTGTTCGTAAAGGCATTTTTGTTTATAAAAAACCGTTGTACACTAAAGAACTTAGAATTTTGAAAAATAAAAAACCCATATTTCCAGCTTTATAAAAGTACAGGTATGTGCTCACATTATTTAAAATACTCAATATTGTGATACAAGCTCTTTGATTTAAATCGAAAATGTTATAATGCTTATTTGTGCAAAATTAAACGTAGTTTAATAACAAATCCTAAATCATTTTATGGTTTCGTAAACGCTAAGCGCCAGGTATCTGGATTTCCTTCTACCATGACTTTTTAAAATGACATTTCCAGTGATAGTCAGACAATTTCCAATTTGTTCGCTAAATTTTTCAATTATATTTATTCACCTAGTATTCAAGTAAACAATATCATCTGAAGATTTATTTCTCCATCTGAAGTCCTTAAAAAAGTCATGCACATATGGTCCTGACCAAATACTTTCTGTCCTTTAACTCATTTATTCAATTTATCACTTAAAGAGAGTATTTTCCCAGGATCTTTTATTATACCCCTTCATAAAAACGGAAACAGATCTTTCATAGAAAATTACCGAGGTATTGCTAAAATATCTGCGATTCCTAAATTATTTGAATCACTTATCACTAATCATTTGACTCATTCAATCTCTTCATTTATATCACATTCTTAACATGGATTTGTTAAAGGAAAATCTACAACCACCAATTTACTTGAGTTCACTTCTTATATTATCGATGCGTTCATAAAGAACAGCAGCGTTGACGTAATATATACCGACTTTAGCAAAGATTTTGATAAGGTGTGACAATCGTTGCTGATCAAGAAACTTGAAAATTCCTATGGATCTCCACATATCTGTATGATCGAACTCAAAGAGTAATATTTTAAAATTCCATTTCAGATATCGTTAATGTTTCTTCAGGCGTACCTCAGGGTAGCCATCTAGGCCCGATTTTGCTTTCACTATTTATAAACGATATATCTTCGCAGATAAAAGTTTCAAAACTTTTGATGTATGCAGATGATGTAAAACTTTATATATTTTACACTAGGGCAAACGAAGATATCTTACTACAAACAGACATAAACAGCATGATTGAATGGTGTAAAATAAATCGAATGCCCCTCAATTTCTAGCCCCTTTATTCTCTCTGAAATAAAATTTAATGTTCTGGTCAGATTGTCGGGACATTTTTGCCCCTTGTTTCTGAAAACTTGTAAAACGAATTTTGAATTCAGGAGGCTTTGCATTTTTTATGTTTTGATTTCAACTCTCATTCAATCACATTTGACATATCTGTCTCCTTTTTTCATATTAAGGAAACTAGTTAAAACTCTTAACCTATTTAAATAATAAATAACATTTTATTTTTGAATTAATTAATCTTAATAATCAGTTGATAAAATTTTATTCTGAAGCTGATTTTTTTTAGTTCACGACAATAAACAAACCCTTACTCATCGTGACTCGGTATTGATGAAAAAGAAAACAAGTTCCGTACGTCATGGGGTCTTCGTACTGTGCGGATGAGCGGGAGGAGGGTAAATCTTTGGGAATACTAATAATATACTAATCACTTTATCTTTCTTTATGATTATTTTACAAATTATACAGATCTGCGGTGTATCTACTAATCACACAAACGCGTACGATACATCTCGAATATGGCCATACCAATTTTTTTTCTACAATAAGATAAGGGTTTTACACATAAAATAAGTAGATACGATAACAACCACAATTCGTATCAACATTATGCCCAGAATTCAAATCCGTATAAGTATAATGTTGAAAAATTAGCAAACAATTTGGTGATAATTGCGTGCGTATTTATTTATTTGAGGTCACATGCTAACTTTCTTACCTTTAAACTAAGTTAGTGCCAAAACATGTTAATGTATGGGTACAAGCAAATTTCTCCACACACATACTTGGAAATTTACGAAGAAACCGGAAGCCAAACAAATAAAGGCTGCTCTAATAGGTAATAAGTGCGTTTAAACATGTGCTTTCTTTCTTATTTATCTGTGAATGTGTGTGTAAGAGTAGCATACATGGACACTAGTACATGATTAGTATGTTTGTTTGTGATTCGTTTAAGTATGTGATAAATGCCTGTAAAATGAATTAACGCCATGCACCAGCTGGGAGCTATATGCTGAATGATGGAAGCTGTTGTCCTTCTCAAATCCCATAAGTTGAAAGTTGAAGGCTGGTATTCAACTGGCCACTGAAAATGGCCAAACCGACGACCAACAATAATAAACGTTAAGTAAAATAGTTCTGGCTATTATGAGGGTGCTTCTACAAGGGCGATGACAAAGAGTGTAGAATACGTAATGGCAAACTTAAAGACGAAATACATATTATGAGTTCTTACAAGTTGGTTCTTTGTATCAAACAAAGAAATTCACCCACCTAATACGTACGATATGCAGCAGTGGATTCTTGAAGTTATACTCTATCTGGTGCTGACCACATGATTGTGCGAAGGGTCAAATATACTTAAGGTGTCTACAAAGTTTAGCTGGTAACTAAATAAAAAGGATCAACAAGAGCAAGGTTTGTTGTTGTTCTACGTTGTTCTTGACCTGTATGTGTATTTCTAATTTCGTCATATAAAGCTTGTTTTTATAGAGGTATAGAACTTTAAGTTGGCATTACTTTTCAAGATGGTGACCGATTTAACAGCTGTAAAGTGATTTATTCTCAGTTTAGTTTGGCAATTCATCATGAATAGACTCACGTCTAAACAACGCTTGCAAATAGTGCAATTTTATTTCGAAAATAATGGTTCTGTGCGGAAAATGTATCGCGCACTACGTCCATTTTAGCGATGTTTAGCGATGAAGCGCACTTCTGGTTGAATGGCTACGTCAACAAACAAAACTGCCGCATTTGGAGTGAAGGTAATCCTTAAGTGTATGTTGAAACACCGTTACATCCAGAAAAACTGAGTGTTTGGTGCGCTTTATAGGCTGGTGGAATCATTGGTCCGTACTTTTTCAAAAACGATGGTGGCCAGAAAGTTACAGTCAATGGTGATCGGTATAGAGCCATGATTACTAACTTTTTCATTCCTGAATTGAGTAACCATGATGTCCAGGAGATGTGGCTTCAGCAAGACGGCGCAACATGTCACACAGCTCGTGCCACATTTCACGTTTTGGACCTGTGAATTGGCCTCCAAGATCTTGTGATTTAACACCGCTTGACTACTTTCTGTGGGGCTATGTAAAGTCATTGGTCTATGCGGATAAGCCACAAACGCTTGACCATTTGGAAGACAACATTCGCAGTGTTATTACTGATATACGGCCACAAATGTTGGAAAAAATCATCGAAAATTGAATCATTGGACTACATCCGCGCCAGCCGTGGCAGTCATATGCCAGAAATCATGTTTAAAATGTAATGCCACAAAATTATCTTTCGGATAAATAAAATTCATGTCAATCGAATAATCCATCGTTGTTTTATTGCAACTTAAAGTTCTATACCTCTGTAAAAAATACCCTTTACTTTGTAAGGTTTTTTCGCTTTTTAAACGGTCTATTTATTTCTAAGCATCCTGCGTTTTCTCACCACTAATTTCCTTTTATTTCGTTTTTATTGGATTTTATTAGCCAACCACCGGTGGAGAAAGGCGGATCGACACGAACGGTGATTACTGTTCTATGTGGATAGTATGTATTTTTATCGCTCCTTAAGTTAAATGTATGTTTGTACAGTAGTTAACGGAAATGTATGTTGAAGTACACTTCCGTTAGCTATTAACATTCACCGGATGTTTGCAGTGTTGCTTTGAGCTTATAAAAAAACACTTTAAGAGGAAATAAAAAAACTGAGATTTAACCGGTTATACATAATTAGAGACTATAAAGCAATATAGAAAATAAATTATTAGCTATATTCGTAGAAGTTCACGCAAGTAAGGAAAGGTTTTGAGTTTTCAAGACCTCACGACTTAGACCAAATATCCTCTGGGTAGCCAACAAACATCCGTTTGGAAGCGTGAGTAAGACGGTGAACCCCCCGCAGCTGTGTTTTGGTTTAGGACCCACCACTAAAAAATTATACAAATAAACATAAGATGAGAACCCCTTGAGAAGGTGCCGCAGCCAATCTGGTTGATGTCCTCATAAGACTACAGGCTGACATCACCGCCGTCTAAGAAATGTGATGGACAGGATGAGGACGGAAGAAGGTATGTACTTGTGCAATCTATATATATAAAAATCAATGCAAATTTTGATGAACGCCTATACATTGAGAGCCGCCAGATCAAATTGCACCAAGAGTTATAAAGGAATATTAGGAGAAGGTTAATGTGAAGTTTTCATGAGATTGGAGCAGCCGTTCTAGAAATATGACTATTTTAGTGAGCATTGCTCGCTACCCATACAAAATACATGCAACAACAATAAATACATGTAAAATTACAAAATACGCGTATATTACGTTGTGGTGTTGAAAGAGAGAAAGAGTGAAAAAAAAGAACATGAAAATAAAATAAATTTTTTTTTTAAATTATGGTTAGAGAATACAATTTTTTCGATTAAAACAAATATTTTGACATTTCCTCATACAAAGCTAGCAGTTTACATTAAATTTTCTTGATTTTTTTATAGGTGTAGCAAAACACACTGGGGTCCGCTGGCCTACTATATATATATACGGTTGGTGCTTTGCCACTTTGCGATTTTCGGCCGAGCTCCTCCTGTAATTTGTGGTGTACGTTTTATGGGTTTTCTAATAAATTGAGGAATCTACAATATGTTTTAAGCCGCTTCCGAATGGCTAATGGGTTTTTATGAGAAGATTTAGTTTAATGTCAGGAGGACTAGTACTTCCCTCCGAGCAACTACCGCAATTTTAAAAATTAGTTTTCCTTAATTTTGGATGTTGGTCGAACCAGGAGTCGAACCCGACTTTTGACATTCTTTGGATGATTGTATAACCACAATTTACGTCAAAGCGAAGTTCTTCAACTTTCTATGATTACATGAACGCACTTATTAACGCCACTATGTCAAAATTCTGCTTGGTGACTTTAACGCTAGGGGTCGAAAAGTGTAACCATCACGACTAAGCATCCCCAAGAACAGTGAGCCTAGTAATATCACCATGTTGAGAAAAATGGTTGTCTGTAGTACCATCCGGATCGAAAATCATGCAACCAAATCGATCATGTTGTGATATATGGAAGACATGGCTCTAGTGATCTAGACGTGCATACGTTCCGAAGATCTAGCATCGACTCAGACCACAACATTATCGCAAAAGATACGAACCCGCCTCAGTACAGCAAGGAACGCCCGTCAACAAACGCAAGGAAGGTTGGACGTCGAAAAGCTGCAATCACAACAGTCAGCCGAGCAATTTTCTCTAATTCACTCCTCCTCTTTGAGAGCACTCATCAGCTACTTATATAACATATGGAATATAAGATATAAGGAATCTGTGGAACGGCATCTCAAGCTCTCTACGTATCACTGCTGCAAAAATAATTAGATGTCCACTAGGTCAAAGAAAGAGCTAGTACGATGGGGACTGCCGGGCTGCAGTGGGGAGAGCAGGTTGCCTATCTCGCAACTTTGCGATCGACTACAACGCGTGCAGAGTGTAATAGATACCGAGAGAAAACGAGAAAAGAAAGACTCCGAAATACGTGAGTACGAAGATCTTGAACAGCTGGTCGACTGCAGTTTAAGCAGGAAACAATTTTCTAACATGCTGAATGATAATGAAAGCGCGAGACCCGGAGATGGTGAGCCCGAGCCCCGAATTGAAGATGATAAAATAGACATTCCAATGCACCAACATGACGAAGTACGAATAGCAATTGCCAGTTTAGAGGCTAAAAAGGCACGATAAGGGGCTACCGCTATGCCGCTATGTCTGAATTTTATTATAAAGCTATGTAAACTAATTCTGGACAATACCAGAAGCGAATTCAGAATTAGGAAGGACCTCTCCGAGTTGGTCGATACCAAATGATGTTTCAGGCAGGGTGTCTCTTTGTCGAATGATTTTTTTATTTTGATGCAGGAGAAAATAATAAGAGTTCAAGGGCGAAATGTAGATGTACAATATTTTACAAAAATGTACACTTGCTGTCCCATGCCGATAATTCTTATATAATTTTCCTTAACAGCCGCTCCGTTAGTTCTACTTTCTCCAGATTAGACTAAAAAGTTCAACGATTGGGTCTGGTGTTGCACGTTGAAAACACAAAATATCCCCTGTCATCAAACAAATGGTCAGTTGTTGACAATTTCGACTATCTTAGAATGAGCATCAGCAAGCAGAGTCACTCTGGCCAACTGGGGAAAAGCCCATGTAGTAGTAGTAATAGATCTTTTATTGATGGTATTTTTATTTTTTGTGTTTAATTTAATTTGCTTTGTAACTTTTTTAGCAATCCTTTAGTATTGGAGACTTTTTTGTTTTTGACAATTTAGAAACGGCATTTGACAAAACTTTGCATGTGGCCAAAGTAGTTGCCCATCAGGCGTTAGACCAAAACTTTCAGCGATACGTGATCGCCAACAATTTGGACAATTTTGTTAGCTAAGAGGCGTTAAGGCCATACTTGAAAAGATCTCTGTCACTGCTTTAGTTTTCAAAGCACACATATGAAATAAAAAATGAAAATTTCCACCCGTAGTGGTCCGATAAATTTAGAATAAAAAAATTAAAAATCCCATGAAAAATAGCAACAAATAGAAAAATTTCAAATAGTGCTCGTAAAACTCGAACTCGTAAACGGACGCCTTGATGAGCACTTCTACCGAGCGGCTGGTGGCAGACACTTCAATCGCTTAGCATAGCAGCGCAGGGATTAGGACCACCGTCCAACATGCCTGCACTGTGCATGCATAGACACGCATTTGAGCGCCAAAAAAAAACTGAAAATCCACGATGAAAAAAGCATTTTTGATGTCATTATCCTGGCAAACTATGGCTGAGTGAGTATGAGTATGTGTTGAAGTGTCTTTTTACAGCCACTCGGCAACTGTTGTCATTTGTCGTTGTTGTTCAGTTGCTTTGCCCTCGCTTTGTTTTGGCTTTTTTATATTGTGCTTTCCACTGACTAGTGGGTGTCAGTGGGTCTATGTGTTTACTGAATGTCCATGTACCTTCAATACTTGCCTGCCAGTCTGCCTGACTGGTTTTGACTGCTAATGTATAGAAGCGTACTTGTATGTAAAGCAATTATTTCGCATTGCACCCTCTTCTGCAGCGTTCATGCTCAGTCCACACATTTTTCTATGCAATTTTGTTTATTTTAGCAAGTTTACTTTTTTGCTTCACCTTTCGGCCATTTTGTGTTATTGTTTTCATTGTCCATATTCAGATTTTTAGCAACGCTCTCATGTCAACGCTAATATACTACTGTTTGTGCACTTATATACCCTTCAGGGAAAGGTACTAGTTGTTAACCAGATAGTTTGCATTTTTTTACTAACCAGTTCATGCTCCATAATTTCCCATGGTAGCAATTGGTTTTTTTACACGGCTGTGGTGTGTTGAATGTCTATTTCAGAAAACTACCTGCAGCCAGAATCGAACAGTGAACTACAGTAGCAACCGCTAAACACTCGGTTATTGGGATGATGTATTTCTCAACGGCTCTTCAACGGAGCATATCAAAATATGAAACTCACCCGTGACAATATTCCATACTTATCCAATATAACTATATAATATATATAATGCAGAAGTTTTTATATGTTACCCTTCATGAACAAATTTATTGCAAGATGCAAAATTCTATTTCGATTATTTTCAGTGTCAATAAAAACTTGAACTTATATGCTTTTTTGGAGGATATTTGACCCAAATCCTCCTATCTGGACAAATCGGTTGTATGGGGGCTACTTTTAATACAAAATGTTCCAATTTCGATGATTTTCAGTGTCAACTTGAATTCATGTCCGTGCATTGTAGCACGCTTCAACATTCTTTTTTCTTTGATATTCTGGGGCTACAGGATATTTTCTTCCAATTTCGATGATTTTCAGCTCAATTGTCTAATTCACTATATGTATGTAGAATACCATATATGATGTTATAAGATGATTTGATTTGATTATTCATTGGAGTGAATTTTTTATGTGGTGGGTTTCACATCCTACACACAACCGCAGGATATGAAGATACCTCTTCTCGAAACGGATGTTTGTTGTCTGCCCAGAGGATACTTGATCTAGGACCGGCAGTTATGAGCTGGTTACTCTTAGGTTAATCGCAGTCAAAAGCTTTCCTCGATTGTATGAATTTCTACACATGACCCAATCCTCCCTAAAAAAAACACCAACAATGTCTGGAAGTCCAACGCAGAATCTTTCTTTCCAACAGGTGCTACTTTGGACTGAATAGGCAAATGAAACTCTACAAATCTCTCATCGTTATATGGTGCAGAAGCTTGGACAATGTCATCTTAAGGAGTAGTCGAGAGAAAATTTTTGGGGAAGATTAATGGTCCTTTGCGCGTTTCAAGGGCGAATACCGTTGGTGGAAGAATGAGCTGCACGAGACATCCACATGGATAAAATCACAGCAGCTTTGAAAGTTTTCGGCGGAGTATCCGGAGGAAACTCCTCGCTCTCTATGATGGATCAGGTGGAGAGTGACCTGATTTGACTTGGTATTTTTAACTGGCGCCAAACAGCGAAGAGAAGTGATAAGAGGATATCATTGCGTAAGCGGTACCTACGCCAAATAAGAATAGGAAGATGCTTTATTGAAATACTTATGATCCAAAATCGCATATCTCAACAAATCGGTTCTATAGGAGCTTTTTTATATAGTCTAACGATATGGCTGGTTCCGACAAATGATCAATACATTACAAAAATATACCCATGTACTATGTTTCGTCAAATATCTCACAAACTGAGATACTAGTTTGCGTTTAACCAGACGGACGAACTGACTTGCAGACGAACATTTTAAATAAATTTTTAAATGTATCCTTCCAGTACTTAAATACTTCAGACCAAAGTTAATATACCATTTCATGTGTACGAAAGTAATAAAAAAATCACTAGCAACGGCAACAACACAAACTGTTTGAAATAAGGTTTTGAACAGCAACGAAATTGTACGACAGATACATCACGCTGAGTATGCAAAGCAAAAAATAACAACCTCAACCGTCTTAGTGATATAATGAAAAAATAAAGACAAAACAAACAGAGAGGGAGGTTAGCATATGATTTAATACAATAGGGGTATTCTCTTTGTCTAGGAAATGCATGCTACGGTGCACGGATAGGAAATATTTCCTACTCGTGCAACGGCACAACAACAAAACACACGCAAAAAACATATGCTACGATAGGAAAAATATTCTACACCAAAACCTATGTATATTTATTTCCCACAGCTAGCAAGAAGGAAAGAGCAACCCTGTGAAGGAAAAGTAACCCTGTGCCTGTGTGGTTGTTATTGTTTCACTTGAATATGTCAAAATTTTGCAACGCGGGTGCTCTCGATCTCTAGCACAATTTCATAGGAAATATTTGCATAGTATGCATTTCCTAGACAAGGCGAATACCCCTAATATAATACTAATGTTTGTGTTAGTATGGTCAACTGCGAACTCCATAGAAGTTGATACTCTGCAGGCAAAAATACTATTTGTTAACTAGAATCCAACTAATTTGCATTTCTTCACTAACTAGTTTGCCTTCCATCTATTTCCCATGTAAACAACTGGTATTTTTAAAAATGCGATATCCTGTACGAATTATCATATATAAGTATGTATTGGATTTCTAATTCACCAAAAATAAAACTAAGTTTACTGGCGCAAGCATGAAGATAAGGCGCTACTGTGAAAACCTCTAATCACTCGACTGTCATTATGATATAAATAAATACAACGCACTTCGTACTTCAGCAGAGTTTATTAGAAAAAGAAATTTAACCGTGGTATACTAAAATTAACAACCCCATAGAATGGTGTGGTTTTGATAATTGTTAAAATTCCCGTTACTGATGCACTTCTACAAGTATACAAATAACTAAGAGGTATGATTTCAACCTATGTCATACCAGTAATTAACTAGAATTTTTGCAAACTAGTCTACCTTTTCACTGCAGGGAATTTTTGCTTGCAATGTATGAAACTTAAAAGTTAGCCAAAAATATTTTCTTTTATCGCTTTAAATTTTGTTATTAGAAGGCTGATCTAAATCTCAGTTGTTATATATATATTTTTATCATCCTAGAGTTTTTTATCTTTAGTTACTTTAAAATTAGTTAATTAATAACACCAATCTGCCTGTAGACAGGGTTCAATGACACAACACAAAGTATACTACGCACATTCCATCTTTATTTGAAAAAAAGTGCTAACTAATAATTTCTTTGAAAACAGGTCAATCGTATAATAAGGCTTAAAGAAAGAAACGCAAAATATGTAAATATGCTCATTGACATAGAAATGCAACCTTATGGTACTTATATTTCGGTCTTATACCTTAATTTGGTGCGCAGATGTACTTCTATACTTTGATTTAACAGACAGATCAGACCCGTATGACATATATACGAGGAGGAATAGAAACGCGGAGAGGGGAATATAGGCATCAAGCAGATTCAAGTATTAAACTTTATCGACTAATTTTTGTTATTTCGAGAAATCGTCAGATTATATATTTTTCGTTACCCTTGAATTATTTCCATTAAAATAAAAATAAAATCAACCACGCTCGAGAATGTCGAGATGTCGAGTTCGAGAATTTCTGATGATCATTTTTTTTACTAATCTGATCCTTTATCCTTGACGGGCGGCCATATATATAGAGCTCATATTTGATGGAGGTACTTAACCGAGTACAAGGTATCCGCTTATATATTAATCTGACACGCTTCAGTAAATCCCGAAATCCCTACTTGGGCTCATCTACTATTATACACACGTAAAATAAATATTGGTATTGAAATGCATCGAAATCGGAAGACTATATCATATGGCTCCTATATCCGATTAGTTCATCAAAAAAGCATCTAAGCAACTTCCCCCTTCTTATAAATGAAATAATATATTTTATGTCTCAAATAAGTAAAAAGAAAAATAATGATGATAATGATTAAAATTAAAATTAGTAGAAACAATTTTATTTTTACGAAATTGTAAGCACGTCATATGTATCTTATTTCACTCAAGCCATGAATTATTACTTTTTTTACTTTTACATATTCTATTCATTAGAAACTGAGTGAAAGAGCGTAAATAAATACAAACATTATTCTTTTGATTATGATAATGATGTTGTGAAGAAAAAAGCAAAAACGAAGGATTAAAAGCTAATGAAAAATAGCCGAACCAAAAAAACTGTTTGAGATAAAGGATAGAAAAGAAAAAAGAAGAAGCAAAATGCGGTTTCATGGAAAAAGGATAATAATTATTTAAAGCCGGTTGATGCTCATTGAGAAAGTTGAATATTCAGCATATAAAAAGATTATAAAATAATATTTAGTGAAAAATAAAGTTTGAAATTTAAGGAGCTTTCTAAACGTAAACTAAAGAACCAATGTTCAATTCAAGTTTAAAATATCTCGTTTAAAAATAAATTTTAATAATAACTTCTCCTTTGTCAGCATATGAGTTAAGCCTAAGCAAATAGTTAAAAATATACGACCCGGCTTTCCTTCGAAATCAAAGCAATAACATCGCTGTAGTAAAGTCAGTTGGTGCGGCAATACATATGTAATAGGGATGCTCGTATATACAATTACACTGAGGTATTAAACATATAAACGTATGTAGAATATATAAAATAAATTTCTTCAATAGCGTTTTAAATTTATATTTTTATTCAATATTAATAATTTTAATTATTTAATTAATAAGTTAAAAAGTATTTAACATTGTTTGATGGGATATTTTCCTTAGAATATATATACAAAACTTCGGTTTTTTTTTTTGTCTTTTTTTTTTTTTTGAAAATCGGGCCTAATATTTTATTAATATTTTCTTTTTTGAACTTAAGTATACATGTTTTGTTATTATCATTGTATTTTTTTGTAATAAAATAGGCGTAGCGTGTATTTAATAATAAGTCAGCCACTTTTTAAAGGTATTTTGTCAGATATTTTCCAGTTCTGAATTTACCATTAGTATGTCAAGGTCTCTAAGTATATTCTCGTTGCGTATCGAGGAGTATTTTATTGACAATATCTCACAGGTACTATCTGCGCCAGAATAACCTCATAATTGTATTTCATACATCCATATTAATTCGGCGACAGAATGGTATAAACGGAGTTTGCGATTCAAGTATAGAGTATAGAGAATTAAGTTAAAGGTTTAGCGAAAATCTAATGTTCAAATTCACCGAGATCAAGCCTTTCTTTTTTTGTTATTAAAAGGTATATTACTTTTTTTTTAATTATTGAAATTGAAATTATTTAATTACATATTTCTCATATTTTCAACGTACAACACAACTTTTCTGTTAACAAATAAAATTTATTAAACTTGAATGTACCAACACCAGCCCTAATATACATGCAGTAACACAAAAATATTCACGTATACATATATCTTTATTATTAAAATTTTAACCACAACGAGTTGGTGGCTACGCATACTCTCACCTTTGGCGACTTTGCCAAAGAAAAGCCGCACAGAATTTCAATTGGAATTTTCACATTCCCACGTCATATTCCCCCTATGAAAGTAAGCAAACAGCTAGGCACAAAAAATACTTTATGCGTCACATTTTACTAGAGGTAGCAAAAATAAATTTTAGTTACCAGGTGTCACCGAGAGGGAAGGCTAACGCAGGATTTACTGGATAACCTGCGTTTGCGAAAGAAAATATTTGACCTTTTTTAAGAAAGTTTTGGTTAAATGAGTAGCTGGTAATATTCGTCACTTTCCACCCAAATAATTGAAACACGCAAAAAACTTTGCGATGTAAGCTGTGCATGTACTGAAATATTAAACAACAAAAATGATCGGTTTACTAGCAGATCTTCAAAATAGAAATCGTAACATTTTGAAAATGTAAGATTTTATTCCTATATTTAAAATTTTTTAGATGAAAACTCAATGTATTGGGGTGTATAATAAAAAGAACGACTAATGTGTAATTTATTGCATTTATAAGCTATTAATATTTTATAAACTTAAGTCCCTTACTAAACAAAAAGAGCACTATTTTTTTGCGATTCACGTTTGGCATATCAGTTTTAACCCACAACCCACCACCTTCGAGCTTAATTCAGAATTATAGAGAGTTTTTCTCATTATTTTCAATTATTGAAAGGCAAATAAATCAAAATCAGTATTTTATAACGCTCTTAATAAAAAACAATTTTAACAATGTCATACCATAACGTCATATCCGAAACTATACCCATATATACCTACTGTATATTGTTTTAGACATAGCCACAAACAGCTGATTGCAGATTCATTATATTTTTATTTTGATCTCTTGTGACTATTGGTTCTGGTGAGTTTCATATTTTTTTTTCATTTTGGTTATTTTTAATTATTTTCAAACTTATTTTTAGATAAAATTAATCACATATATGTACATACGATGTAAAATGTTTAATTGTTCTGGTGGAAAAAGAAAGTTTGGATGAAAGTCGCCGCAAATCTGCTTCAGCAAACGACGTATTCAAAAAATCGTATTTGTGATACTATTTATGGCTGGATTTAGTTAAAATTTTATTTTAACCCTTCATTTTTTAGGGTTTCTAATTCTCTTGATAGAATAGTTTGACTTTTCGGAAATGGACCAAGCTCGATGTGCTCAAAATCTGTCTGTAGGTAGCTAAATATTTGGATGGACATATAGAATATTTTCGTTCCGCTGTAATATGCAAACGGCAAATATTGTCACACACAAAAAATTATGTTGGTGAATCATTAATATAGTAAAAATTCAATATTTTGCATTAATAAGATCTTAATTAGGACAGAAAGCCAAAACTACGTGTGAACGGAACTTCTAATACATATATACATATTTAATGATAGTAATAAATTTTATAGAATGAGTCAAATTAATAAATATTTTTTATTTTCAGGAGTGTCTTTCTATAGAATTCGTATGAGAACTTACTTAACACATTAATACGAGTAGAATGAACATGCCATCGCTTAATTTGTTTTCTTTTGAAAGTATAAGCTGTTTATTGTTATGTTACCTATAATCGAATTTATTTAATATATTTATGGCTGAAATACCTTTAAAAAGCAGTGTAGTTAAGTGTGTTAGGATTTTAAGTCCATTTCTTATTTTTCTTTTCTTACACATTTTTTGATTCACAAAGCTTCATAACGTAGGGTACCTTACCATTGGATATATATGTATGTATACGTAAGTATTTTGTGAATTATATTTATTCTATGTCTTCTATCAATTTGTACGAAGAACTTGGTATTGATCTACAATTAAAAAAATTTAACTTTAAATAATACTTAATTTAGAAAAATATAATAATTTTTATTAAAATGTAATGCTTTCTCATAAAGAATGCCCTAACCAAGTAAATATTTTTTATTCTCTCAGATACATGTACTTTTTTAATTTTACGACATGTTTCAAGAAATGCGCTAAAAGCAAAATACTGTATATGAATACACACACCCCAGTACTGGAATAAGCAAGAAAACAAGCAAACATATAAATATATAATTTTTTTGTATGTACTGCATTCCTTCGCGTCAAAAAACTCACTCAACATATAATAAAATTAAAAAGTGAAAAAATGTGCACTCCAAAGGGCAAAGCGGAAATAATAGCAAACCGCATTTCTCATTATTTTTTCATAAAAAATCCATTCATTCACAAAATTTCGTCAGCTGAAGCAATAAACATATACACCTTTTCTTCCTGTTCGTAAAATGTAAATAGTAACCAGAGAAAACAACACCAGTGCATCAAAACAAACTGCCTCTGTAAAGAAAATACATATGTATATGCAAATTCATAACGAACAAAGTGTAAACAAACATACAAATATGCGCATACATGTATTTATTATTTTACGTTTTATACATAAAAGTGGAAAATATTTGTTGAAAATTTTCATATGTAGATTTATTTCAAAAATAATTAAAATTATTTGCAGTAAAAGAAGTATATATATTATTTATTTGAAATATTACTAATTAGTATTTACTATCCGATTTCAAACATCCTTTGTAATTTCTAGTTTTCAAGATATTTAAATAAATTGAAAGACTCCATATGGCAATGTTTTACTTATTGTTAAAATAGCTATTTTTGTAGCTGAACCGATATTGCAATTGGATAAATAGGAACATAAGTGGGAATTAAGGAAAATTATATATATGCCATACGATTTCGTGTTCCAGTTCATTTTTTAATTGTCGTTGGTTTTGCTAACGCGATTATTACCCGATCAACAATAACATGCCGATCGTTTTTTTTTTTTTGGCTGTTTGGAATTTATTTAACACAAGCAAAGCTCCTAACGCTAACTCAGCGATTCTTGAGGTTCGGCAAAGTCTCTGAAACCAGGACGGGAATTATGAGCAACTTGTATATAGACATATACATAGGATATATAGTATTTGCGAAAGAGAACTTTATTTTTCAATTTTCTTATCATTGTAAAAAGGCATCTGTTAACAAGCATAATTCCGGGTTTTTGTTCATAGATGGACGAAATTCAAAGATATAAAGTGGGAGCCATTATCCGAATTTGGTCACCGTTTCTTCGATGGCAGAAGAGATTTCGTCTTACACCCTTACGCTTGGTTTTTTATCTGAAGAAAGCAGAAGTAATGGTATGGATATTGAAGCCAATGATATCAATATTATCGATACACGCCAGCAATTGTAAATTCTAGTAAAAGATTGTATAAGTACAGTGTCTACTTAACTTTGCTGCTCTCAAGACTCTGTCATTTGGTTAAAGAAATTACACAAAAGAGAGTCAACTTGTCTCAAACATCGTTTCATACCGGGCATCAATAGAAAAATGAAGATATTACCAAGAATAATTTCTATTAGCGCCCAGACTGCACATAACCATACTTCGTTAAAAAAAATTGTACTATGATTTTCTACTAGCTGAAATAAATATTTTTCTAAAATCCTAAAAAGCTTTATTAAATGATTCATGAAAAAAGTGCACTCAAGTATCGTAAACTCGTATAAGTATAAAGGAATAAAAGTTTATTTAAAACCTGGCATCCGCAAAAATTTTTTCTTTTCGTCATGTTGTCAACACGGTAGTTTTCTGGCAATGATACGGCTCGATATAAGTATGTTGATAACTGTCGACGCGACAACACATTTCGTGAACCTTGTCAATCCAGTATCCCGCCAAGCGCGAAATACGCGGCGTTATCTGTTATATCGTTTGGAAGGGAAAACCTCCGCTTTAAATTTATAATGAGGTGAAAATTGCAAATGGTGATAAAGTTATGAATCGTACGAGGTTGTAAAAGTGGTCGAACGGAAAGATCTTCAATCGGGACTGACAAAAGGTCTGAGAAAATCTAATGGCGATCTCAGATTGACTGTGGATTAGAGCTCCAGCTAAAACATTTTCGAGCAGTGCGATCATTTAAGCAACGAGCACCCGCACACCTGCTCATTGCTCAGTACTCGAAAATTTTCCAGCCGAGCACGAGCATTTCGACTATATTGACAAACATTCTACCTTTTTCTCTAATTTTTTTTTTAATTTCATATATATTTATGCAGAGTGTTAAAATCATTGAAACGCCAAAGAAATTTTGACAAACAAAATTAATTTTTTTTGCGCTGCTGAGCAGTGGAGCAATGAGCGAGTATCGAGCGAAGATGAACTATCTGCAAGGTATCCACAAATTACCAGATGTATTTTACAATCACAGATGTTCTCGGATATCGTAAACTGTACGCGTGATCGGGTGGCAAGGATGGCCGCTTCACCATCTGAGAGGAATGTCAACTATGTCGGAAAATAGCACCCTTAATAAATTAAAGCATCACGTAATTATTTTGCTTAGATAAAAAAATGTAAAACGTACAAAAATTCAGTACACTTACTTTCTGGATATGCCTTGCACAACTGTATTACAATACATACATTCAAACCATTGTTCGCATACGTCTGTAATTAAAATTAACCCGAAACCTTTCTCCAGTATATACACCAATCGAATTGACCTCTTTCCACTTTCCTCGGTAATCAAACCACACTTCATTCAGGGTTAGGCGTCGCAATTTATAGCCCAAAGGCAAACACTGTACGCGTATAAGAGAAAAGAGATTGTACAAAAAGGAAAGAAAATAAAAATGCATAAAATCGATGCAAAGTTTTTAATTTCATTAAAAAGCGCTGAGATGGCATAAAAGACGCCAATAAAACAATGTATAGAAATAATCGAAATTGTATGTGGGAAGGTGTAAAAAAGACAAAAGGAAAAAACCAAGTAAATGAATATTGACAGAGGTTTAAATAGCGTTAGAAACAGCATACTAACACTCTTTGCTTCAAGCTGGTCGAAATGAAAGCAGAATTATTGTAACAAGAAAAGATTTTAATTTCACTCCAGAATTTCCAATTTCTGCGTTCAATTTGGAATTAATTAATGTTCAACGTAAAACCTCAAGCAAAAAAAAGAAATCGTGAAAAAAGTACTGCACTCAGACACACACACAATGTCCATACAAGCCGAGTTGTTGGAATCAAAACCAAAAGGGACCATAAATAGCATAAGAGAGACAATCGTTAATGAAATTAAACGGTTACATTGAAATGATATGAAATTATTAGAAAAAAACGGAGAAAGCCGCTACATTCATTGAAAAACGGCGAGTATATATGTATAAAAAACGAGAAATAAAATTTAAAAGGTAATTAAAGCTTAAGAAAGGAAAAGGTTATAAAGCGTAGAAAAGTAGCTTATGTTATAAGATTCATAACTTTAATGACGAACAAAATAAAGTTAATATAACATATGAAGTAGTCGACCCAAAGTTTTCGGACATTATTTTATGATTTATGAACAAAATAAAAGCATAAAATCAGATTAGGAGTGTACATCAACCAATCAATAAAGAAAGAGTGAAAGACTATAAAAGGCTTGCAATTTTCTACGAAATAAGACGTTGTTTTATGTTCAAAGCAAAAGAGTTAAAGGGGCCATAAGTGATATCGAAATAGAGAATTAACTTCAATTTCAAGTCATTCTACCAGACGGAATTCAGCACAAAACATACTTTTCGGCTTAAAAATCAAATTAATAATAAATAAAAAATTTTAAATCTTTTAACTCAGCAATCACATACCATAAAAAGCATACGCATTAACTCATGTCCTTGTGGCGATACAAATTTAATAAAATAGGAAAAATGAATTAAAAATGTAAACGGTTTTAATCATTGGATTAGAGATGACCTAAAGGGCTTAAAACAAATTAAAAGAAGGCAAATTACTATGAAACACACAACTTCAAATGGTTAGTCAGGTGAAGATAATAATATATGTAGTTACATAAATTTCAGAGGATATCTTTAATAAAAATAAATGCATGGCAGTTTTAGTATTTTAAATATGATTCTCCTTATTTAAAATATCTTAGACATAAACCATAACTAAGATCATGATTATGTAAATTTGGGAAAATTTTTATTTATTTAATTTTTATCGTATTCTATAAATTCAAGCTTAAATACTTAAAACTAAATACAATAGGAAGTAGGACTTTACAAGTCGTCATAGGAAGAATGCATTTGAACTAATTTTTGTAAAATATGTTTAAAATGTCTTCACAGAATATATTCAAAATTTGAAGTAAACTAGTAGTAGATTTATATACATAGTCAAAAATGTATCTCCTCACATACATACATACATAATTCTTAATTTTTTCTTTTTCTTCAATGTACAATCAGTACAAGCAGTCATTTATAAATACTATATATGTATGTACTCTGTTACAAGAATGTGTGCTTAGTACTACATCCTAGCATGTCTGCCTCCTCCATGCAACAGAAAATGAAATTATAGATATTTGTAAAAAGCCACTGGAGCTCAAATCCAGTAACTTTAGCCTTTCAAAGAAAAAAGATGACAAATATATGACTCAACTCGACAAGCAATTCCCCAGCATTAAACCAAAATATGACTCAGTCAAGCAGCCAACTTTAAAGGTACCCATAATAAAATCTCTATGCTTGAATGGAAACCAGGCTGACTGATTGTTGCTTATATCCTTCATATATGAGAGTAAAAGTATATATTCAGTCAAACACTTGTTAGCGAATGTGTATTCGTGTGCTGGTTCGTACATCCGCTTTCCAATTTCTTTGCGTAATTTGAAGCTAATCCTTTAATTTAATATTTCAATTCAATTGTGAGGCAGGCAAGCTTTATAAATATATATATCTACTACAACACACGCATACAAATATTTATAAATAAGGAAAAACGTTCCTAAATCGGTTTAAAGGGCTTTTGAAAATATAATTGCAATTGAGTAATGGGAGTATGTACGTTCACACTAAAAGTAGAGTATGGTATAATAGTCGTACCTGTTAAGGTCGATCTTTTCTTGGAGACCTTGTTTGTAATTGCTTTTCGAAGTGGTAATGGAACTGTGATATATGGTAATGCAATGTATTAATGGCGATATATATACATATATATGAAATTAGGTATCTTAATTCCTTTAGATGTGAATTGTATTCGAATGTACATTTTTCACTATCTATCGCCTAGTACACTAGGCCGAAGTTTGTGTAGATTACTCATGTGCATCGGGAATCTTTCAATAAAACACAAAATATTATTCATTCCAAAACGCTACAAGAATATTTTTTGTTGACCGGTGTAATATTATTTATTAGGCGTTTGGATTTCTGGGAAGAATTCTGAGTTGATAGTCTGAGTCGATGAGTTGAAGCCGATGGTTTTGCGCAGCTTCAGCGTTTTTTGAAGAAAATTTAAGAACTAGTCTCACAAACTCTTAACGTCAGTATAGAAGGAACTTGTGCCAACTTTGCGGCAAAAATAATTTTTAATGTACACATTCATTATTGTTGCACCACTTATACAAGCATAC
The DNA here is from genome assembly GCA_030068015.2 of Neoceratitis asiatica. Taxonomy (NCBI): domain Eukaryota; kingdom Metazoa; phylum Arthropoda; class Insecta; order Diptera; family Tephritidae; genus Neoceratitis; species Neoceratitis asiatica. Next base: position 84,586,784 of record CM061524.1, read on the forward strand.
CAGATTACAGAAATTTGTCAAATATGGAAATTAAATTAGAAAAGGATTTCAAAGCTTCTGAATCATCAGATTCAACTCAGTCTCTATGTAAAAATATGTCTGTTGTAAATGGCACACAAAATATTATCTGTCATTCACATTTTTTTTTTTAATTGTACAACACAACCGAATGCGGCACAGAGACTTTTCCATGTGTGTTATCATACTTTAGTATGCGAATATACTTGATGCAAAGGTCTGACATATTTTTATGCTTCTTGAGTTTGAATGAGAAGTCGTAACTTTCGATGCAAACGAGAAAATACTTTTCTCACAATTTGAAGATGCGTTAGCTTGAATATTTTAGTACTTCCTTTTTTAAGCCACTGAAGCTTGTTGATAAGAAATGTTCACATTTCTTAAGCTGTCAAATGAAATATGTCTTTTGAAAAGGAAAATAATGACATTTTTTCATATTTATTAATTCTTAGTATACCTTTCACATTCATGAAATAGTATTTTAACTTTGGTCCGAAGTATTTAAGTACCAAAAGGGGAAGAGACAGACCTTCGAAATTTATACCGATCGTATCAATTTTTGAGATATTTCAACCAAACTTGATAAGAAAATGCACCTATACGTTTAAATTATTTGTCGGAACCGGCCAGATAGGATTACTGTAGCATATATACCATCGATTTTTCAGATTTGAAATTTTGGGTCATAAGTCTGACAAATAAGTAATTGGGATCGTGAAACGTGGTATACTACAAATATATGATGAACTGCAAATTGATTCTGAAAATCATCGAAATCGGATCCCGAGAGTATATAACCCTCCTACAACCAATATGTTCAGATATTAGTGAGGTAAATAGGCATCAAGGAGCGTGAAAAATGGTATTCTGCAGAGATAAATTCAAGTTTAGATTGACACTGAAAGTCATAGAATAAAATTTTGCAATTTGCAATAAATTCGATATGTTCATGAAAGGTATAAAGCTTCGGCGTGGCCGAATACAGCCATTTTTTCTTGTTTTTAATTGTTGTTAACAGCTTTATTTTAAAAGCGTTTATCATTTCGGATTTCTTTGTCATTTCAATGCATGTTTGTATGTTAAAATTTTTTTCTTTGACAAATTTGTTGAAGATTTCGCCGTCAAACACAGAAAAAATCTACGAAGAATTTTTAACTTTATTTTTCAAAAGAAATCACAACTTTTCTAGATAGTATATATATATGTAAACACATAATATGCGTGTATACTAGGATATGTCGTAAAAATTAACAGGAAAACCTCCAAAAAAATTAAATTAATCAATATGTGAGTACTGCCTCATTTAGTTGCAATAGAAAAGCCTACAAGGAATCGACTACAATTACTGATTTATATTTCATCTTCTAATTCGAATATTGAAACAAAATAGAACTCAATAAAATATATATGTTATTTGTTGCTTTCAATATTTCTTGATTCCATCAGATCATTCTTTCCCGATGCTTCACCGGAGATCAGAGATAAGTTCCGTAAAGTCAATAAATTGATCTCTTCTGCAAAGACAATGTTTTACAAAACAGCAAAGTGAAGAAGGTTATAAAGAGAGATTACTAAACATAGCACTAATTCCGAAACAAACTTATCACGGTGAATGATTTACTAGCTATATAGCTTTGCTTCATGCAAAAAATTTCGAAAGCACAAAAGAAGAGTTGGAAAGTTTTTTAGATCAGAGCCCATTGCAGTTATTTGAAGAAAACTGCACAAAATATTGTTGTTATCTGCATTTAAAGTTCTACCCGATACCTCAAGATTACGAAGAAGTCATTTTTTTTCAATTAAATTAAAAATAAGTGGGAAAAGTTAAAGGTAAAAATATTTTATTATTTATTGTCCCAAGAGTTATAAACATTATAATTAATTTATGGTTATATATACTTTATTATTATTTTGTGTTATAATTCTAATTTATAATTATTATTAATAATAATCTGAATAATCGTAAATATATAATAACTAGATTTTGCCCCCGACTTCTTTCGGATGGAATTTCAAAATGTTTCGAATGGATCGGTCCTAGGTTCCAAGACAAACATTTACGTGTTAATCTAGGCAAAGAGCTAAAATAATTACTGATGAATACGAAATTTGATCAAAAACACATACCATTACGTTGCTCGATACAAATTTTACCCCATCTATGATCCCTTAGCAGAATTTCGGAAAGTATTATCTTATCAGATGCTTACGTCCTACATTATAGGAAAAACAGCAAAAGCACAGGTGCGGGAAATTAATATTTCTTTGCACATCTTCTTATTCATGAGGAAATGCAAATATTAAAATATTAAACTAGAAATTTCGAAGTACTAAAAGTGCAAAATTTTTTATTGTTATATATATATATATATATATATATAGCGGATTTTTTCAATTAAGAAAATGAAAAAAGCAAAGATTAATGGCAACAAAATCAATGCGAAACTAATAAGAATTTTCTTAACTCGCAATGGCCAACCATGATTACTAAGAAAATTCAAAAATATTTTCCAAACAATTTTCATATAATTAAATAAATAAAAAATAAAAGTTTTTATTAATGATATATTGGTCTGATGAAGAAAGTACAAATTGAAATATCTCAATATAATATGTATAGGCTCGTTACATTCGATTTATAAAAAATCACACACAATTGATAGTTTTTCCACCGATTTTCTTTAAGGACTATGAACGCAATATTAATTTTACTAATATTTTTTTAGTATCTGCAAAACACTGACTAAATTAGAAATTAGTTGGAAAGAGTGACTCTGCTATGGATTGTAAGGCTGGCAATGACTGAGATATTTCGCCTTACTCCCTTCCCTACCATACCCACTCGCTTCTATTCTTTGTCTAACCTGGAGAAAGAGGAAGTATTTTAACAATGATATCAATATCATCACCATACGCCAGCATTGTACAATCTTGTAAAATATTGTACCTGGTATATTTAACTCTGCAGCACGTTTTATTTTCTCCAGCATCAAATTGAAGAAATCACAAGATAAAGAGTCACCCTGTCAGAAAGCTCGTTTGGTGAAGAATGGTTTGGATAGATTCTTCCCAATTCATACTGCGCTTCTGGCATTATCCTAGGTCAGTTTATATTGAGGCAGTTCCTTATCGTGCGGTCGAAGACAGCTTTAAAATCTATGAAAAATTGGTGTGTGTCGATTATTTTCCTTTGGAGAATGATAAATATCTGGTGAATGGTAGATTTACCAGGTCTAAAGCTGCTCTGATAAAGCCCAATCAGCTTGATGACAGAATTCTTAAATCTTTCACGCTTTCAATATCACGCTAGATGGGTCCTTATATACGATATTTAGGAGACTCATCCCAAGATAATTTGCGCAGACCTCGGAGTCTTCCCTTTTGGTCCACAACGTTGTGAGGTATATAGCTATTTAGCTGACACTGAAAACCAATTGTTTCCGGAGTGACGGTACGAAGGTATTTTGCTACTCCATCTCTAAGCTCACCTATATGGAGTTGTTGATGAGTGCTCTCAGAGAGTAGGTGCGCAAGCCGAATAGAAAACCTGCTAGCTGTCTGCTGTGATTGTAGCGTCGAGGCTTCTTTGAGTTTGTTGACGGTCATTCTTTGATACACAGAGGGGGGCGCGTATCTTTACTCCTACAAGATAGTGAACCAAGTCAATATTTGGCCGTCGGAAACAAGAAGATTGGATACAAGTCTTTCGTCTATCACAACATGATCGATTTGGTTGCGTGTTTCAACAACATCCCTTTTGGGAATATTTCATCGTGAAAGCTGAATTTCCGACTCTTTCACCAATAATAACTTCTTTACCCAACTCGTTGTTAAAATCGGCTAGCACAATTTTGACATGGTGGAGGAGGCAGCGCTCTAGCTTCTCATAGAAAGCATCTTTGGTCTCATAGGCCTTCTCTTTCGTCGGGGCGCAAATCAGTGGTACGTTGAATAACTTCGCTTTGTTACGAATTGCGGCTAGACGTTTATCCACCGGGATGAAAGACAGGACTCGGCGATCTTCAACCACAAACCCATCACCAAATTTGGCTCGTTTGTTGGCCACCAAGAGGATACTTGGTCTAAGACCGCAAGTCGTGAGCTGCTTGAACCATATGTAAAAGAATGGTTTCTGGCCACTCCCAGATGAATGGCAGTCCAAAACGTTCCTCATTTGCACATGGCCCCACCCTCTGTATATAAAATAGAATATATATTTAATATATATAAAATAGAAAAAATTATAAAAAATTGCTTCGCTCGCTATTTAATTTTTTTCTCAAATCGCGGGTTTTGAACATTTTTTCCTAAGTGCACATCACACAAAATATATACTCCCAGTTTCGTGTCTTTACGATAAGTCGTGCAGTGTTTATTTCTAGTATATTTTGACATTTTGTCTGAAGTCTGAAGACTGAAGACTAATGATAAAGATATAACTATCTTTATATAATACTATGTTGAACACGCAACACCGTGTGATATAGAGAGAAATATTTTTTTGACTTACCCTAGTGCACATATGTATGTGTCAGTTCGTTTCATATGTGAGTATATTTGTCCGTAGCAAGTCTGGCTAACAGAAGATACTCGTAAGAAAGCTATTTTTTCCTTTTCTTACGTATTTGTTTGAATGCTGGCTTTGTAAAACCTGAAAACAATTACAAACATGCAAAGAAAAACATAACAAGAATTTTAAAAGTCATACGTGAGGAGATCTCCCATCATAATTGGTTTATTATCCCTTTGGGTAATTTATCTTTTATTTAAAATTACGTTCTTTTCAACTGCAAATGCAGTATCCGTATATATGCTTTCTTGCTTTCATTTCTAGCGTTTTTCTGCTGCAGCCCATTATATAATCTGATTTGTATACATATATTACTATGTGCCAGTATATCAGATTGTTGTTAAAATTCCAAAGTCAAAAGCTCTTAATGGCATTGTCAATGATTCTTCATTCATAAATCTAAGTATTTTTGTTTACGATTTGTTCGAAATTTTGACTACAATGATTATAAATTAAATGCAGAGATTATTTCAAGCATAAAATACAAAATTTAATTTGACATTATAAAAATTTTTGCATTCTTTTATATTTTACGTGGGAAATTGTATAAAACACGAAATCCTTAAATTTGGGTTCATATTTGATACCAGTAATGCTTTCGTAAATTTCAACCAGAATTGAAATGCTTGTGCGTGCATGTATCGGTTTGCGTATTTATTTTTTGACATATCCTTTGACTGTATATCCCTCTTTTGCTATTTGTCGTTCTCAGAATTTTTTAATTGAAATACAAATTTCCTTATTGTTCTATATTATCACTCCAACAGTGGCATTAAATGTAGCCTTGAAAATTCTGTAGTCTTAATCATGACACAAAAATTTAAATGTAGTTTCATCTCTCTTCACTGTCGACTTCATAGCAATCTGACATTAAACGTGTTCCGTCTTTTTCGTGATACCGGAAAAATCCGTCTTATTTTTAATGAAAAATATGCTGATGGATTTTTGTGAGGAGCTTTATATGATGCCAGAAATACAACGGATGGCTTGACATTCTCTGCGGAGGGGCGACCGCAATTAGAAAAATTTATTTTCTATAATTTTGGAGCCCAGGTTCGAGGGCTCGAACATCCATATATATAAATATGTTGTTGCAAGCCATGTACGGACGATGATGACAAATTATAATACTTCAAAAAGAATTCATAGCAACAAAATAACAAACTGATGTAATCGAGCTGTAACTAAATCGTTCCGTTGCTGTTAATAGGTCATTTAGTACAAATCAAGCGTATATATTCCACAACAAATCAATCTCACCTGGGAGATGGAATTCAATTCAACATATTAGCGCATAAAATTAGATAACATGTCAATTGAACGAAAAAATTGTGTCCTGTCTTTTGCTGAGATGGAATGCCCCGAAGAGTGGGCGCTTGATAGGAAAAATTACTTAATTATGCTTCCGAAATGAATGGTTCAAGTCGGCATGGTACGAGGTCAGTGGAAACAGCCGATATTTTACAATTACGAATGTAAGGTGTCACCAGCTAAAATTAATCGCAATGTAAAGAGTGATTCATTTAGAGGTTCGAGGGGGATGTTTATTATCATTCGAAAAAAAATTCTTTGACATTTATTTTTTGAAGATTATCTCTTTCAAATGTTGGCCGCGGCCACGTCTCAGATGGTTCAGCCGTTGAGTCCAATTTTCGATGACTCGTTCGAGCATTTCGACTGGTAACTGGCGAATGAGACGCGTGATGTTCTGCTCCAAGGCCTGAATCGAAGCGAGATTGTCCGCATAGGCTTAAGACTATCTACATTCCCACAGCAAAAAGTCTAACAGCGTGATATCACACGATCTTGGTGGCCAATCGACCAGCCCGTTAAATTATCTGCTCACTGAAGTGTTCTCTCAATAAATCCATTGATTGATGCATGTGTGGGAAGTGGCGCCGTCTTGTTCAAACCAAATGTCGCGGAGATCACAAGCTTCAATTTCAGGCATCAATTAGTCAGTTATCATGGCGCGATAACGGTCTCCATTGACGGTTACGTTCTTACCGACATCATTTTTGAAGAAATATGGACCGATGATTCCACCGGCACACAATCTGATCCCTCTCTGAAAAAAATTTGGCTCGAAAACGGCGGATCTTCTTGGAACTTTTCAATAACCCATAGGGTGAAGCGATGTCGCTTGGCAAGGTCGAGCGGCTTCAGTTCTTGCACAAGCTATATTTTGTACGCTTTCAATTTAAGATCTCAACGTAAAATGCGCCAAGTCGTTCCATACCGAGTTGCAGAAAATGGCGCCGAATCGACTTTCCACGGTCTTCATGTACACTCTTACCTTCGTTCGCTATATTTTCTTCACTGAGTGTTGGTCGTGGTCAATTCGGTCGATTATTATACAATAATACTGGGTCTCAAGAGGGGTGATGGTGTTGCATATAGTACGCTCGGTAGGCCGATTATGATGACCATTAGTTGAGAGAAGCGCGCGGTACACATTCTTTACAGATTTTACAGAATTTTCGTAATGAAGTTGGATAATTTGTAAACCTTGTTCAGGTGTTAGTCTTTCCATGATGAAATGTCAAACAATACTGAACAAATATAACATGACAGCTTGACGCGACTCACGCGTGATCTGTCAAAAAAAGGCTATTGAAAAAAGTACCTCTATTTGGATTACCCTTTAGAAGAATTTTACTCTATTGGATACGATGGTTGTAGCAGGAAATTCAGTAATTGTGGAGAACTAAGGGAGTAACAATTGGCCGTTCATATATTCAGCATCCATGCGATTTGAATAAATTAGTATAACATAAGTATTTGCAAATATTCTCCACTTACTTAAGCTTGTCCGAAACCATTTTGTCGGCAATTTCGTATATAACAAAACAATGGTTGGCGAATATGAAATTAAGGAGCTTATTGGCCTACTGAATTCTGATCTTTCTATTATAAAAACTATCTTTGGAAATGATCAATGTTCAAGGCACAAAAATATTTCATTATTTTAATCTATAATCGAATATAATTATTGGATTATATATCTATCAAATATGGCTACAAATATTATGTAAACAAATTTAAGAAATATTTTTGAAAGTTTTATTTGCTTTGAATCGAATGCTCAAGATATCCACCAACCACAAGTTTATATATTAGGCTAAGTGAAAAAAATTAACTTTTTTTCCGATCTGACTCACGAAAACTAGTAGTAATAAATTTTTTATAAACTGTAAATACTAGTACGAATTGGGATTCCAATGCAAATATTTTATAAATGCTAGAGTAATCGATTAACCCTACAAAAAGAGCATTTAATTTCATATAAACATTGGAGATGAATCTGGTTCAACAATCTATCAGAGAAGAAATATGACGATATTTATATAATAAGACCCCAGCGTGCTTTGATACACCTATAAAAAAATCTAACTGAAATTCCGAATTTTCGAATTTCTGTGGAAAAGGAAACGAAAAAATTGATTTAAATTTTTTTCCAAACTTTTCTTTTTAATTAATTTTATTTTTATTTTTTTATTTTTATTTTTTTTCATTTGAATTTTTTTACTCTTTCACTCTCTATTTCAACTCCATATACAACGTAATGTACGCGTAATTTGGAAATTTACATTTATTTCTTGCTATTGCAGGTATTCTATATGGGTAGCGACCAATATTCACTAAAATGGTGATATCTCCAGAATGGCTGCGCCAATCTCATGAAAACTTACACATTAACCTTCTTCTAATATCGCTTTATAATGCCTAAAAATTTGGTGCAATTTGATATATCAAGTATTAGGTTACTTGGTGAGTACGTTCTAAAGATACATATCAACTAGTTTCCTGTGATTTTTAACATAGTCCGGTCAATTTAGACACTCGAAGCTACATAAATTCCCACCAAGCTGAAAATTGGTAATATTGTTTAAAATACAATTAAAAATAAAATTTTAATCTTTTAATTAATAATCTTTCCCCTATAAGGAAAATTTTTTATTCAAGGTCAAAGATCAAAAAATTCGTTTTTCACGATTTTCAGCAAAACGGTAAGTTACATCATTAATAATTGTAGATCATAAAATTATCTACAAAAAATATTTCCATACTTTTTTCTACGAGCCACCGATTTTGAGATATAGCATTTCAAAAAGTTGTAAAAGTTGTAATCGCCATAATACATACATTTCCACGACATCTATGAGGTAGTGTACTTAGCGCGTTATTTTTAACGTGGTTTCCCCGGTAGGCCTATTCCACGGGTCACTTATGATCCTATTTAATTTTAAACTATTGCAAAATAGTGGATTGAAAAGATAAAAGCAATTTAAGTTAAAGAAAAGTAGTGAAATTTTATAGCCCGAGTCGTAACTTTCGAATTCTTCTTCTTGTTCTTCTTCTTGATCTTCTTGTTTTTGTTTGTCTTTTTCTTCTTCTTCTTCTTCTTCTTCTTCTTCTTGTTCTTCTTCAAATGGATCCCCTACGGTTAATGATTCAGTATTATAGCACGACCGGTGTTGACAATGTATACATGCCAGAGAAAAAACAGTCCGACTTTTTTACTACCACATTTAGCACTGCAACCCTTTTCGCAGTTGCAAAAAATCGTGTTTAGCAGTTTTTCCGGCTCAGGTGGAAGTAGAGTTTTCACTGGTTCTAATGATTTGTTGGCTAACTTCCAACCCCAATCTGTAGGGTCTAGCTGATAACCACACCACACTTGAACTTGGCAATATACCCCAAAAAGATCTTAATGAGCAGCAACTGAGGTTGGAGGAATACAAGTTAATTGTACTTGTTTTTTTTTTTAAGTTTGGTGTTTTTAACGAAAGATGCATATCTATACTTATCTAAGCAGGTATATATTTTAGGAGCTCGGTACCTAGAAAGAAGAAAGCAAATGCCGTTAGTGATAATTTCTTGTCGCGTTGAATTACTATTTTTAAGAACTTCAGCCCATTGAACTAACTTTTGTTTTTCAAACATTTTTAAAACTTCTATTTTACCCTTCCTGTAAAATGCAGATGTCGCATCACAGCCAGTTATTGCGAGTAAAACTAGTACATGATTTTGACAACTAAATTATATTCATATTCATCGATTCCGAGCTATTTCCAGAATTGAATCTTTAAATTGAAGTGTACTTATTTGACTGATTCGATGACGAATATTTTAAGGTTTCATTTTCTTATACTCTTCGTTAAATTCCTGGCCACAAAATATGCATTGTTTTTTAAAACAAAAAGCTGATTAACTGGAACGTAATCTAGTACGAGGAGGACTTTTTGTGGATGTACTGGCTGGTTGTCTTCTTTAGCTACAGCAATAAAATACTTTCGAGTACAATTTTTACGACAATTTTCATTTATTGGCACAGATTTCTGATTTTTAAGATATTCCGTGAATTCATCTGCTCTTTCGATACTTGCATTAATTAATGTCTTCATACCACGTTCAATAGTAACAACCTAACTTTCAGTTAAAAGTAGTTAAAAAAGCACAAATAAAACAATATTCGGACATTTTTGTTATAAAACTCAAAGCAGCACGATGTAGGTTAGGATAAACACGTGTTTTCACTACCATATAATATCTATTATTTTACAATAGTTTAATATTAAACAGGATCACAAGGGTCCCGTGGAATAGGACTACCGTGGAAACCACGTTGAAAATAAAGCGCTAATTACACTACCTCATAGATGGCGTGGAAATGTGTGCATATTATGGCGATTACAACTTATACAACTTTTTGGAACGCTATATCCTAAAACCGGTGGCTCGTAGAAAAAAGTTTGGAAACATTTTTTGTAGATAATTTTATGATCTACAATTATTAATCGCGAAAAACGAATTAAACGTTGAATAAAAAATTTGCCTTATAAGGGAAAGTGGGTAACTTTCAATTTTTATTTTTAACTGTATTTTAACCAATATAACTGATTTTCAGCTTGGTGGGAATTTATGTAGCTTTACTCTTATTTTTTGGTTTAATTTTACCGGACTATCAAGAAATAAAAATCATTGAATTTTATCCGTAAACTTTCAGAACAATCAATTAGTTTTCAAATCTAGATTCAATGCATTTCAATTTTTTGTAATAAAAATTTTTTTCGCAGAAGGCGAAATATTCGACAAAACTCTTTTCGCATACTATGGCTAATATTTATATATGTATCTGCAGACTCCTGACAATTGACCAAAGCATTTGAACTTGCATTCAATTACCGTCTAAAATCGTACCTCTAGAATAGCAGAAATAAAGTTATTGTATACAACATTAAATACATAATACGATCCAAAGTTATCAGTTACAAATATGTTCATCTTTTAAGTTCTTTAGGGTGAAATGAAAGTATGCTGTGAGCCGGTGCAAATGTGCAACTCACCTAGGGCAGGCTAATCGGGATTCCTCGATTTGATAGAAAATGACTGCGTTTTGAGTCAGAATCTATTTAAATGTGTGCCTAAAGAAGAAGAAATCTCACAAGAAGAAAAAACTGTTGTGGAATTTTTTCTTTAATAAGCGTTATTATAATCGAATAAAGTCATTACTTATCTTAACTTACAAATTAAGCTCACAGAACAGCAAGATCATATTAGCTTTTTGCCAGACATCACAAAACTAAAAGATGTAGAATTCGATGGTTTAGAGTATTTTGGAGAATATATAATTTCTAAATTATAAATGAACATGTATAGCTGAATTGTACTTAGCTCATCGGATGAAAATTACGGATGCAAACTCGTCATGGAAGGGGTCTTTATAGACCAACGGTTGAGTTTTTGAGTATATTGGAAGCAATAAATTCTTTGTTTTTAAAATTCAAAGGAGAAAATTTATCATTAGCAGCAAATATATGTTCAGTTTGTTAAAATGCAGCAAAAGTATAACAAATATAGAGGAAAAATTGTTAAAAGGTTCTTCCTACGAAAAACATATTTTTGGAAAAGATTTATAAAACGAAATTTCAAAGAAAACAAAATTACATGTGTTAATAAAAACTGAGAAAGACTTTAACAAAAGTCTGTTAAATATTGCTGTTTTTCGTTGTTACAAAAAAAAAACGACTTAAAAAAAATAATCCAAGATTTATGCATTTTATTTTGTATAACTTTATTTGAAAAGAAAGTATATTCAAAATGATTATAGAAATAGAATAAATCAATCAATCTGACCTTGACCACACCTAATTTGAGGCTATAGCCCGTTAACAGCTTTATTAGCAGCCTGGAGTTTGCCCTCTTTCTCGCTAGTAAAAACATAGTCGCATCATATCCTTCCCAAATATATTTATTTATTTTGTTCGTTTAGTGGTTTGTCTTTCTTAAGATTTTGCGTGGAAAACGTGTTAAACATTGGATTGATTTTATTGCTTTTTGAGCAATATGTCTGCGAGGGTTATACTCGTATATATATAAATGGTGCTTTATAGCCGCTGAAGCGATTTTCAGTCGAGCCCTTCCTACAATTTGTGGTGTCCTAATGGCTGATGGATTTTTATGAAAAGGTTTTAATGTCACGTCAGAATTACATTGAGAAGAGCTGAGATTCTCTGCAGGACCGACTAAATATTTTTTTTCAGCTTAAAGTAAAATGCTAATTTTGGATGTTAGTCAGACCAGGACTCAAAACTAAGCCTTCCGAATGGGAGTTCGCATTGCTAACTAACTAGCTATTGCCACCGACAGCAAGGGATATTTCTTTCAAATTAATACACTCAACAACAGAAGGTTTCTTTAGAATATAGTACTTTTGAGCAGTTTCATTTTCATGACAAACACCTTCTACTTATCTTAATTTAAAAATTGTATCTATTTTAAGACGATGTGTAAAAAATACCACGTAAGTGAATTAATAAAATTATAAGCATAGATTTATGTTAAACAAATTCTAAAGGGCTGAATTTTTAGGGAGCAAATTTTGTTTATGTGAATTTTTGCAACGAGGAGGTGCAAGTTTTGGCTTAATGGTTCTTTGAGTTGAGACCAATTGTTATACATCAAATATTTTAGAGAAAATACCATCTAACCCTCAAGGTCATAATATAAATATATTCTAAAGACACAAAAACCCTAAGTGTTGGAGTATTTTAATTTTTATGCATTAACGTAAATCTACTAGTTGTACATTTACTAACAATTAGCATTGCATAAGATTGTTTTTATTTTTGAATACAGTAATGGTTGTTATTGCTTTTGATTAACTTTCAATTTATACTATTTCATAAATAGCCTATAGCCAAGCGATGGTCAAAAGGTTTACTTGTCCGTGAATATCAGATAAACGTAAAAAGACGATTTTAGCTTCACGACAGGACACTTAAAGCCTTGGAACTACGAGGTGGCCATAAAATTTTTAGATGATGACTGGTTATTTAACGTTGATCTTTTGTGTGTGTGTGTGTATTTTATTTTATATTTGTATGACATCATATGGAAGAGCAAATTACCACAAATGAGTTCCAAACAACTTCTGTTTCCGTAACTTTGCAGCATTCCGGCCATCCAACTGAAGATTTGAGTTAAATTTCGTAAAATTAATAAACGATCTTACCGATTAGCGAGATATTTTCAAAAGCAATTCGTCCTTTTCCTAGGCTAACCTCGCATCTACAAAATTGCAATTTTCGCGTAACCCCTGTAACTTTTTTTATAGATACAGGTTTTGAATCAGAAACAGTTTTTTCTGTAAGATCATTGAAGAACAATTTAGCTATGCTCTCAATTCATTTTATATTTAATAACTAAAACAATTTCATTAGATTTTAACTTAACTTGCTGTAATTAATCTTTAATTAATTTAAAATATGTATACAATTTATTAAAATTTGTCCAAATCAACAGCTGGACAATCTGGAAAATATCTATGAACATCCATCTACACTAATTCCACTTTTAATTGATCATAAAATAATTATCATAATTATGATAATCTTTAACCTTTAACTTAAACAAATTTTCTGCCACCATTGATATAGCATGGTACTCAATAAAAATGGAAGAATATTTCCCCACGCCAATGTGCTGCCGTCAATGTCAACTTCTCGGTCATACCATCAAAAAATGCTCCAACAACATAACTTGCGAGAATTGTAATCTTCCCCCACATGTACCAGAAACTTGCCAGCTTATAATGTGCGCCAATTGCTAGGGGCTTATCCCACTTCGCCTAAAGAATATCCTAAATACCTTCAACGAAAAGAAATTCTGAAAAGAAAAACTCAAAATAAGTGTAACTACATTGAAGCCAGGCGTCTATACAAAATCCAACACCCCCTATTATTTAACGACAAACAGACATACATATCCATACCAAATTTGAACATTCGGGAATACATTAACTCATTTCCATTCAAACGATATCCATACAAACAACACACCTGTCCCTAAATCTTACTCACTAACTATATCTTCTTCCAATACACAATCCCAATCTACTACCAACTCTATGCTTATTACCTCAGCATCAAGTAATACAAATAACAATAACAAAACTACTTCACAAAACTCTCCGCTCAAATCAATCGCAGCCATCAACTACAATCTGGAATACCGAAATTTACACTCTAACTCGAAACAACAACTAAATTATAATCCCTCATTAAACGATCTCAATCTTATAACCTTTCTCTACATATGCACGCAGCGTCCACAACATATGACACAGTAAATTCTCCCTCTCTTTCGATCCAAAATTCTAACTTCCATCAATTACCTAACGCCACTGATATAAGTTCTATCTCTAGAGAAACTAATCACGAACAAAGCTTAGCAGAAATTATTCAATTCACCACGTGCATTACATATGTTCCCGTATCTCTCTTATTGTATAAAAATTCTCATCTAAGTTCCGTTACTCAATACCTAACGACTGCTCAAGAAACTCCATTACCACCAATGCAAACCGACGATGCAAATCGAGACAATTTAGAACCCACACTATATGCAGTATTCCTATAAAACAAAAGAGATTCAGAGTATTATAACATAAACAAAGAAGCGGAAACAATCCAAAAATTCATAAGAGCTGCGGCAAACCTATCCATTCCGAAAGCTACACACTATAAGCCCTCACGGAACATACCCTGGTAGACTCCAGAGTTAAACTGTCTTCGCAACGAAATTGAGTCCCTAATAACATTTAAGAAGAAAAATTCAATAAAGAAGAGAAATTAGCGAAACGCAAAAGCTTTGAAGGTTAAACCCAAAATCCTCTACTACAACATTGTGGAGAGATATAAAAATCCTAACTGGAACATACGTACCAACTCTTACCCCTTCTATAACGATAAATAAGTCAGTTATTGCAAATAACTTCGATATAACGATAGAGTTTTCCCGATATTTCTTAAATGCGTCAAAAATTTCAAATTTTTCTACCACGTTCACAGAACTATCTATTAATATACAAAACATGCACCCGGCTGAGAACACATATAGATTAGCGTTACGCATTGATAATGCTATAAATTACAAAGAAGTAGAGTCTGCCCTAAAAACTGTAAATGGTACCACCTGGTAAATAATTTGAATACAATAAGCTATGAAATGCTAAGCAAAGTTCCAACACAAATAAAACAGAGGATTTTGAAACTCTATAATGCAATATTCGACACCAGCATAATCCCACAAAATTTCAAGGCTGTAACTGTCATCCCTGTAGCTAAACCTCAAAAAACCCCAACTACTTTGAAAACTACCGCCCGATTTCACTTATACCATGTATGAGTAAAATCATGGAGAAAATTGTAACCACAAGGCTGATGTGGTTTTTAAAAACCAACAAAATTCTATAATCTTGCCAAGTAGGTCTCAAATCCGGAACCAGTACCCTAGATGCGCTAATGTTCCTCGACCACCACATATGTAAAAATTTAGCAGCAAAAAAATTTGAATTACGTTAAAGGCTTTCTTACCAACAGAAAAATTCGTTGCAAAGTCAACAATACCTTTTCTGCCGCACTACCTATTTCCAACGGAATCCCCCAAGGTGACTCTATTCCTGATAACATTTGACGACATCAGCAGACGTATGACCAAACAAAATAATATTAAGCACAACAACAATAAAAAAGGAGAAGATATTGAAGTATCCTTCAATAATGCACTTAGCGCCATAAACAGTTGGTCACAACATTCAGGTGCTTGTATTTCGTTACAGAAATGCAAGCATTTGTATGTTTGTAGAAAATACAAATGTTAATTATAAAATACTTATCTTCAAAGAAAAGCTTTGTACACACTAACACACTGTTAACTATAACCAAATTTACTATGCTAAGTAAAATAGATTATGGTCTACAAATTTATGGAAAATGTTCAAAAATTTAAGAGCCTTCAGAATAACCCCAATAAAAAACTTACCAGTTGAAAGAGGGTTTCGCACGATAGAAAAGCTATATAATTTTCTTAACAGTCGTGTAATTTACAAACTATTTGGCAACACCTCAAGCATTTTAAACCATGAAATAGAACTTTTCAAAAAAAGAAAGGCTAACATAAAAAACAACAATAAAAAAACACGTCATCATAGAAAGGAACTCCCCCATTGGGAACTTGAGAGTGAAACTTTTATTAACCAGCTAACAATCCGACGTAAAGAACACACTAGTAATTCCACCTACCAACAGCTGTTCAATAGCATTGCAATACCGCTCAAACAAGGAGGATGGAATTTCCTTTTTACAGACGATTCCAAACAAGCTGAAGGGGTTTTATTTGCAGTAACCGAAGACAATGGTGCTATTTAATCCCACGGTCTACTCCCACATTATGCAAATATATGTCATGTTGAGATACAATGAATGTTTTCGGCACTAACAATATCCAAAGGGTCAAACAAAAAATACGTAACATGCACTGACAGCCAGTCAGTCTTCAGAGCTACACAAAAATTACATTCAAACCACGATTCAAACAATTCAAAGCATTATTATAAACAAGGAAAAATAAAAGTGATTTGGGTTCCAGCCTATTCTGGTATACCGGGTAAAGAATATGCCGACGCAACAGCAATCCTTAAAACATATTTTCTCAGACGCCATAACCCTGCAATATACAAACAAATCGTCAACATACCAACACCAATAATAAGAAATAAATCCTCAGGGAGCTGCAATAAAACTCCCAAAAGTAACACGTCAATATGACAGATGCTTCATACGCCTCAGACTAAGTCACACTCATTTGACCTACGAAAATCTTCTGCTATCAACTCCTCAGCCGATATGCCAGTTTTGCAAAAAAATCTTTGCAAACCAAGGAACCACATTTTCAAGAATAGCAATCCGCTCCAATCGATCTTACCAAACACCACTTAAAATAACATAAAACTAGTTTCTGCATTTTTAAAAAAGATAGAAAAAAATCCATTTAATATAATATATGTTAGTGTAATCAAATAAATTATTCTTATTTAACTATATGTTTAAGCCCACAGCCCTGGTAGCTTGCGCTAATAATATTGTTTTGTAATTTTAATTATAATTAACAATAAAATATAAAAAAAATAATAATTTTTTTGATTAATATTTATATTCGGTCATAAGATAATGTAATTTTTATACAAATAAGATTTGCCATCGACTTATTCAAAGAAAAACCAATGCATATAGTGCTTTCTTTAAATAATTTAAATTATATTCCAATTACAAAAATTCTATTTGTCTTCATTGGCAAAATATCTAGGAATAACACATGATGCAAAATTATACTGGAAAACACATACACGGAAGAAAAGTCAAGAACACGATTCAAAACTTGGCAATTTAAAATATTTTATTGGTATACATGCTAAACTGTTGGTCTACAACAAGCTACTATTCTATGAACAGATATTGACGCCCATCTGACCTTAGGGCATTCAATTCTGGGGGTGTGCCGACGTAATATATACGAGGTATGTTCAAAGGAAAAGGTGAAGATTTTCTTGACTGTTTCATTTGATTGCAATGGTGTAGTGCGTCATGAGATCATGCCAAAAGGTCGTACAGTTAATTGTGAATACTACAAGGAAGTTATGCAACGTTTGCGTGAAGCAATACGGCTCAAATGATCGGAAAAACAAATCGTGGATTCTGCATCACGATAATGCACCAGCTCATACATCAATTCTTATTCGTAATTTTTTGGCCAAAAACAATACCGTAATCATGCCTTAACCACCGTATTGACCAGATTTAGCTTCATGCGACTGTTTCCTATTCCCAAAACTGAAGAAATCAATGAAAGTAAGGCGTTTTGTCACAATTGATGAGATCAAGTCAGAATTGAAGATGAGCTGATGGTCATACCGAAAAGCGAATTTCAGAAGTGCTTCGAGAATTGGGACATGAGTGTATTATAACCGAGGGGGATTACTTTGAAGGGGACAAAATAGAAATTGATGAATAAATAAGTACTTTAAAAAAATAAAAATTCACTTTTTCCTTTGAACACTTCTCGTATTACCTTAACTCAACGCCTATAAATTAAAGTGGTAAGGTGGTATTATTAATGACTCATATTATATACATGATATGGATCTCAATCTACGATTGAAACGCATAGCAGTGTCAGACTTAATGGGAACCGACTTAAAATTTTTATATTTAGTTTCTTAAATGTTTATTAATTATCATATTTAATTTTACTCTTATAGTAAATGATTCCTTAATAAAGGAAAAACTTGCGTTCTTAGAGATCGCACTTTATGGGACTTTTATCAAGAAACACTACTATCAAAAATTTGGGTAAAGCTATTGGTCATGTAGCCAGACGCTAGAATGCTGGCACTCTCTTTGCCCGCTCTATTCCCTCAGTGCCGAAATTAAATAACATAGAGGTGAAATTTTTTCTAAACATTATTGTAGCTCTCACCCTTCCGATTGACTCATAAAGAATAAGTCAAGGCTGTTTTCCAATCGGAAATTTTCCAGTCAGTGACGACCATGGTTGCTGGACCAACGCCAAGTACAACACTCCTCAAACGTGAGAAGAAACTCAATCGCAGCTACTTTGTTATGTTGCAGGTTTACTTTCAGGACTTTCAGCATTTATTGGCTATCTGTCTCCTTCATAATATTTCTAGTGTACTCTATTTAACCCATCTACTGTACGTTCTGATATTTTAAGGTCGGACCTAGGTATTTCTCAACTCAACTTGAAGTTGTTACCTTTGGTCTTTTTTTTCTAAATCTTTATAAACTTATAGCCCATAACCTACGACATTTGCCAGACTCCCACTACAGCAGCTCGTGCGCCTATTTGTTGATTTAGAAACGCGAACTAATAACCAACCAACGTTAGTATATACAGTTTTGGGGCTTCAAAACTTTCAGAGGATCCATACCATACCTTTAGGTGTAATATAGAGAAGGTTTTACACTTCATTTCTGGTTGACATTTTCGCCTTTCTTCTGGTGGATTGGAATCACACCCTTACCTGTTCTAGTGCCAAATAAATTTCTTTTAATTAACTATTTAATTTCTTTAAAGTATTATTTTTATATTATTATTTCGTTTTCCATATTATGTGTTAATCTTTCGTTTCATTTCTAACCGTTTTGATCCATTACAACTGTTACCATAAATTACCTATCAATTTGTTATTTAAAATTATATTAAGAACTTTCCTAAAATTTTGCTCATATGTGAATCGCTAAGAATATAATTCCGCATAAAAAAGTGGAAATTATAAATATTTTGCGAAGGGGAAAATGTTTGATGAATATTGGAACTCGTTCCAATATTCATCAACTTTTCACCCTGTCGGAGAATCAACTGGAAAATGTTTCTTATTATTGTTTAAGGTTTTCAACTGTACCTTACACTTCTTCTAAGTATATACTTCCATTTGGGCTTAGGTTGCACTCTAAAATATTTGTATCTTTTTATATCGTTCATATTGAACGGTCAGACATTAATCTTTTTAATACAATAAGTAATGATGTCACGCCGGGTTGCACATGGAGCAGCGTAAGTTATAAAACTAAGAACTAAGGGAAAACGAAGTCGTAAACAAGAAAAACACAATAGATACAATATTATGAATTATACGTACACAAAGGACAAACTTTAAGAAATACATATTGCAAAAATTTCGAACGCAAGCAACCAAACCTTACATATGGTTAAAATCGCTAACTTTGTCAAGATATAATAAAAATAAAAATAAAACTAATAAAGGATATACACAAAACTGTGTTCGTGCACATTGGCAATACTAAAGAAATAGCCACAAATGTGCAGCTATACTGTTCATTTATAACTAAAATATATTGATAGTAGTGTATATGTTCGTATAAATAAAATTGATCGAATATTTTATTGTTGTCAAATAAGAGTGCGTTAAAAGTTATATAAGAATTCATTTAAACTTCTATACTGACAATACTGTCTCCTCACATGAATCGGGTTGGAGTGGAGGCAAGAAAATTGTATTGTAATTGAACACCATCTGGCATAGGTCATCCTGATATTTCAATTTGTTGCTGTACAAAACGTAGGAGTCATTTTTCCTAATATACACCTCACATTTCAAAGATGTGTGGCTAAAGATTTAATTAAAGAACTAATATCAAAATAAAATGAGAAGCAGAGAACTTAATCCCTTACAATACGTATTGGAAAGTAATTAAAAAACTTTAATAATCACAAACTTATATACTCGTACATAGATGAACTTATACCAATGTATAAAAAATGTGTGTATAACAACAATTATTTCTGGATAAGAACCAAAACATCGGAAACATGAATGAAGTTGGCTGGATCCAAGATCAAGTTTGATATAATCCACTACGGAAATTAAAACTTTAAGTATTAGTGAGTTCATTACTAAAACTAATACTCATAAATACTGGAATATATAAGAAGCATATAAATATACTAACGCATACATGTACGGTTCGTTTATTTTATTTTGCATGTGTGAATTAAATTTTAATTAATTCAAATCTATTTTCTCAAGTACACGCTTATGAAAGCACATGGATACGTACATACATATCTACGAATATATGTATAAATTGTACAAACACAATAATATTATGGAATAAAATGAAATGCAAAAGCACTTACTATGCTAATCTCTAAATTAAAAATACACACTCAAACACGCACTTATGTATTATCACAAAACCTTTCGTAGTACATCACAAACAAAAATTCAATTTTCTTTTCCACTAGCCACGAACCCAATCCCACAAACCCACAAATTACGAAATATTACACTAGATTGAAGTTTATCTGTCAAAATTCAATGGAAGTTAAAGAAATTTATTCACAGAGAAGCAAAGAAAAAAATGTATACCAAATGTTGAACAGAAATTAATTGAATAAAAATATGAGATAAGCACTTGAAAACGATTGCATTGGAGGGATAGAGTGTCAGTTCAAAAACTCAAGAGAAACGAGTAAAGAAAGCAGAGCTGGTATTGTTAAGCAACTTGCAACTGCCAGTGCAAAATTTACACACACACGCCGTCGTCAGTTATTGTATTGAAAATGAAGAGTTCTCTTACACAATTCATGCAATTCATATGCAAATTTACACCAAAAATTACTCGCAAATATAAACACTCAAAATTCGGGTTTGTTTAACAACTGTTTGATGCCACACCATTCATACATACATATGCTAGTAATTGTGCAATATTTAGGACAATTGTTCTCATAATACTATTAAATAATACCATCACTTGAAAGAACGTCTGAAACCGAGATTTTCACTGGTCTGCAGATTCAAGCAGATTTTGTGACTAAATCATTTGGTATTTAAAAACTGAGGACAAATGATAATAGTCACAAAAGCTGATATAATCTGTTTGAATATATATGCTCGTATATATATGTATATAAATACATCAACTAGATTAGAAATAACTTTCTATAATAATTTACGACATGACTGCATAAAAATGTGAGGAAATGCTCAGGAATTACACATACATAAATAATTTGTCGAAATTTTAGTACTGTATACAATATAAACTCGTACATGATTTAGATGCTAGCGTATCATTATTCATTATGTTATTAACAATGAGTAATAATTTTGATATTTGTCATTAATATATTTATTATGAGCAGGACAACAGAAGTTTAATATTAATATAATTAGTAAATGCCCTATAAATATCCATGCCTTTCGGAACCCTCTTTACAGACGTAAATAATAACAGAGCACTGATTTAAGGGGAAACAATCGACGATATAAACTTAGAAATATATTTGTTGTTGACAGTTTAGGAGCTTCTTAACGACATGGAATATACTTCAAACGTTAATGGACCGATAGAATGTAAATTTTTTCATTCCAATTTAGAAATTCATAACGTGGATGTATAGGTAAATGAATTGTATATTACCTTTACAACTAATTTAAGTAAAGCCGCCTTTTCGACGTTGAAAATCTTCAGTAGATGGATATCCAAAAATTATCTAGGATTGCAGTATTGTCCAGATAATTATTTAATGTAAAAAAGATCAGAAGTAACGTATTTATCAAATAAAATATGAATACAAATAGAAATAGCGATATTTCAAATAATTCCTTTATCATTTGAAGAATACCGATATTTGTAATGTGAAAAACCATACTATTCCTTACTTTCTCAACTGTTTTACATTTATTCAATTTGCGTTGTGTGCTTAATTCCTCTGCAAAAATCAGAGTGTAGAAAAATATTTTGTTGAATGTTTTAAATTGTATAAGCCTATTACAGAAAAGGTAAATGTGATTTATGTTTTTTTACCTCAACTCCTACAACTTTGTTGGACTTATCATAATTTTTCCTGAATAATAAGTGTTTTTTCGTCATTTGTTTTGTCAGCAACACCAAACAAACAAGTACTCCATTTTCACAATAGAATTAACATAACCACACGAATTTCATTCTTACTCACAGTCCCAACCATCGATGATGATGCCACTTTTAGAGTTATATACGCTGTCTGCGGGATATACTCAACTCGCCCCAACGCCTCTGAATTTAGCTGTATACTACTTGCAATTGTTTTCCGTGTAAAATGCTAATTGAGTAATTGTTTAACGTATTAATTTGTTCAACAATAACGTTGTTTTTGCGGAACGTAAGAACAAATGGTACACTCTATTGGTGTTAAAAACATGCATGTTACGACGCCTGCTGGTTACGATGTTATCAATTTTGGTAAGATTCTTCATTTTTTATCTTTAGCCTACTCTTTAAACGAGCGATCGCTATTCAAATTGTATCATAGTGCAGTGATGGAGCGCTTATCCCATCATCCTCGATTGAGGATTGGGGTTCACCATATCCGCGTACTGCCCTTACGCTGTTATTGAGCAGAATGGAGAAGAATTCCATCCATAAGCTTAATATAATATCCACATTAGTCACCAGATTAACTCTTGGGCTTGAAACCCTTTGCAGCCGCATATTTTCATAGAAAATATGAGTATTTTCCCGTCTGCCGGCTTTTAAGCACTCTATGGTCACACATTTTATCCTCTCGCCTGCAATCGGTCAATCGTAACGTTGCGAAATAGGCAGTATTTGATGGAGCCAGTCCACCTTTCGACCTTGCCGAGAACCAATTGTTTTTGTAACGGCGGTACGTAGGTAGCTTGAAATACCGTTCCACAGTTCCTGATGAGTGCTTTCAGAGAGAAGAACTTGCACGAGATGAAACGCGGATGACTATCTGCTTTGATTACAGTTTTTTCGGCATCTGCATAATAAACAAACATAGCATTACACAATTTTAATTTAATTAAAAATTATTAATATTACCACTGATTATTATACATATAATTCTTCACTTTTATAAATTTCTTAATAAAATTTAAAATACAACGCAATTGAAATATACATAATATCCTGAGACCTCACCTTACGGCTACTAAACATTTTTCTCAAGAGCCAAATGGCGTATTAATGTCGTTAACAGAAATTTGTGTAAATGATCACTTAAATGTGAATTAAATTATACGCTTGGGGCTAATTCGTGCGACAAAGAAAATAATAAAATTATTATCAAATATACAAATAGTCCAACCTCCAAAAAGAAATGAGTAATTAAAGCTGCTACAGTTGCAAGTAAAGGTATATTCACAATTTTTAAGATGAAATTTTTGGTAAAATTTCAACTTTAAAATTTAATCAATTATGTTGTTATGTTCTGTATTATGCACATTGTCGTTTAATATCCCTAGCGTCACTTCGTTCATTCTCACTGCATGTCACCCCTTGATTTAGCCAGCTTTGTTCATTTAATTTCAACTTATTCAATGCCATTGCAACTTACAATTTCACTTAGCTGTCAACGTATGTCGCGAACATCTCCATCGGGAAATGTTAAATGTGTGAAGTAAGAAACTTGTACTCTGCCTCGCTGCTTCTTTTGTTACATGAAGTTTTTGATTTAACATACTTATACAAAATACAGATACAAAATCAAAAATTTCATATTATTTTTATACTTATAATATATTCTAAACTTGACTTTCAGATGGGCTAAATACAGATTACATTATTAATTAACCTATCGTGTATAATATGCAACTATATATATATTCGGTTCTATTCTAGTAACTATTAATCCAATATCTCTTTAAAAAGTGTATATTCCTTGTTGCAACGCATTGCTCGATTTGGACAAAAGGATTGCCTTCCTTGAAATATGTCGTTCAATATAAGTGTATTACCTTCAAATTTCAAATTTTACACGTTATTAATTTCGTTGCTTAAAAATTTGCTTTTGTGTAAATTTCTTTTAATAATAGGGGTATTCTCTTTGTCTAGGAAATGCATACTATGAAAATATTTCCTATGGAATTGTGCTAGAGATCGATAGCACCGCCGTTGCAAAATTGTGACATATTCAAGTGAAACAATAACAACCACACAGGCACAGGGTTACTTTTCCTTCACAGGGTTGCTTTTTCCTTCTTGCTAGCTGTGGGAAATAAATATACATAGGTTTTGGTGTAGGATATTTTTCCTATCGTAGCATATGTTTTTTGCATGTGTTTTGTTGTTGTGCCGTTGCACGGATAGGAAATTTTTCCGTATACCGTAGCATGCATTTCCTAGACAAAGAGGATACCACTAATAATAATTAATATTCCTTTTTACTCTTAACTTAACAATATAATTTTGCGACTACAGTTGAAAACCAGAATACTACTGGTTTGCATTTATATGTTTTACAACTACCTCATCTTCCTCAATTTTGTCATTCTAACCATTGGCATTTGTAGCACAAGGGTGACCTACGAATGCCCATTTTTTGAATTTTTCTTTCACGAGAAAGGGAAGTAATAATAAATATGTCGGCGCGACAATGACAATTCCTAACTGCTCGGCTATCGTGATCATATAACAAACAACTGTGTTATTTAACAGAGCATATCAGATAATAAAACGCACCCGTCATATGTTACAAATTAGCACAACATAGCAATGGGATGGTGGTAATTATTATCGTTCCAGAAACGGCTGAACTGCTATACATTTGTTAACAAAATATCCTGCAGTGAAAATCCCAACTAGTATGTAAAATTTCTGGTTAAATACCACGAGTAATGGGAATGATACAAATTTCCCCAAATATCCCACTACTAATTTTTACTAATGATATAATATGCTATGTTGCAGCAGCTTAACGCTGCTATGCTTGAGATTTGTTCGTTCGAATCTCGCTTTAATAATAAGAAATTGCCCGTACATATGGCATTTCCTAGAACATGCAATATTAAAAATAACATATGATAACACAGAAAAATTATGTAAGATGAACTTTTTAGTGAATGAATAATGCAAACTAATGCATAATGGTTAACAAGTAGTACATTTGAATTCAACTTTTGGCTTTTACTGCAGAATAAAGACCGGTGTGAATATGTATATGTATGTATACAATCTCATAAATTTAAGCAGCAAATTACAAATTGACAAGCAATTGTTTATTTTTCCGCACGTTTATAAAAAGTGTTTTTTATAGAGGTATAGAACTTTAAGTTGCAATAAAACAACGATGGATTATTCGATTGATATGAATTTTATTTATCCGAAAGATAATCTTGTGGCATACATTTTAAATATGACTTCTGGCATATGACCGCCACGGCTGGCGCGGATGTAGTCCAATCTTGACGCCCAATTTTCGATGACTTTTTCCAACCTTTGTTGCCGTATATCGGCAATGACGCGGCGAATGTTGTCTTCCAAATGGTCAAGCGTTTGTGGCTTATCCGCATAGACCAATGACTTTACATAGCCCCACAGAAAGTAGTCTAGCGGTGTTAAATCACAAGATCTTGGAGGCCAATTCACAGGTCCAAAACGTGAAATTAGGCGGTCACCAAATGTGTCTTTCAATAAATCTATTGTGGCACGAGCTGGGTGACATGTTGCGCCGTCTTGTTGAAACTACATCTCCTGGACATCATGGTTATTCAATTCAGGAATGAAAAAGTTAGTAATCATGGCTCTATACCGATCACCATTGACTGTAAAGTTCTTATAACGGTGTTTCAACATACACTTGAGGATTACCTTCACCCCAAATGCGGCAGTTTTGTTTGTTGACGTAGCCATTCAGCCAGAAGTGCGCTTCATCGCTAAACATCGCTAAAATGGACGTAGTGCGCGATACGTTTTCCGCACAGAACCATTATTTTCGAAATAAAATTGCACTATTTGCAAGCGTTGTTCAGGCGTGAGTCTATTCATAATGAATTGCCAAACCAAACTGAGAATAAATCATTTGACAGCTGTTAAATCGGTCGCCATCTTGAAAAATAATGCCAACTTAAAGTTCTATACCTCTATAAAACACACCCTTTATATGGTGGATACATAGCCATACACATATTTATGTATAAAATATATATATATACATACAAATTCAAATAGAAATTTAATTGATTAGTATTGGTACTAGTGTATAGTTATTACAGCATAATGTCCCAAATAAACCATACATAAATATTTTTCTCCGCTGTTATACATAGGTGTATACCGATGTACAATGGTAATGCATTTATAAAATCTCGTTTATGAGCACTTCCGCCTATTATTTCCATAACCGAAACACATAAATAACCAGTAGTAAAGTAGTGATAAAATATTTGGTATAAGGAAGGCGCTGAAAGCTCCAATGATACTCGAATGGAAAGTCAATGGAGCTCCCAATTGCTGGCGAAGCTTGTTTCTATGTTGCCAAAAGCATTTCCTGTTTGTCATGTTTGCTTTCAACACGTGTTTACATGTTTGTTTATCTGCATTCCGGTACTTTAGGCGTATTCGTACATAAAACATAACAGCTATAGGAATTCATACATGTACGCATGTACATATATATGTACATATAAGTATGTATGTTATTGCTTTCAAACAACTGGTCCTACGCACTTGACCAATATGTGGCACACATTTTGTGGCTGCTAGGCAGTTAGTATTATGTGTCCGTTATTTATGTTTTTGCAAAAAGCTCAATGGGAAGTCCTCTCCAAATGCTTTGTAGTTTGTATACTTACTGTGTTGGTT
This sequence comes from Neoceratitis asiatica, assembly GCA_030068015.2. Classification (NCBI taxonomy): domain Eukaryota; kingdom Metazoa; phylum Arthropoda; class Insecta; order Diptera; family Tephritidae; genus Neoceratitis; species Neoceratitis asiatica. Next base: position 84,613,850 of record CM061524.1, read on the forward strand.
AACGTTTTGGTTGCAACAATATTTTACCGTTTATTGGTAGCCAAGTGGTCGGAATACACATACCAAGCTCTTCAAGCTCATTTTCTTTCACACGAACAAAATCTTTGCTATTTCTTTTGATTTCACACCTTTACATTGCATTTTAGGAATAATTTCTCCAAAACTATAGAGAAAAAATCAAGGCAATACGACAATAATTTAAAAATGTTACCTAATTTTTCTGTATCAAAATTATTTTTTCGTTATAAGCTAATATTTTAAACTGTAGTTGCTGCTGAAATTTTGATTTATTACACATGTATGTAATTTACCAATCCGTGTTTTTGTCCTATTTTATTTTCCTGCCACAAAAGGGAACTCCATGCACACTTCATACTAACATTTTAATGTGGTTCTTGAATTCATAAAATAAATCAACTTCTACAAAATCTTAGAATCCAGATATACGATATATCGGGCCAAATCTAACATTTATACATAAAAATTTAGTATGAATGGACATCGCATCTAGAAAAATGTTTTAATAGAAAGAAAGAATGACAAACTGGCAAAGGGGAACACATCTACAAGTATAAGGAGCGCATTCTCAATAGACACCAATTAAATCACAAGTAATGGCTACAATAAATATATGAAAAATACCGACAGAGAGAAGCATACGAATAAATAGCATATTTATATATGTATATGTAAATGTGTAAATGAATTTATGGAATTACGTTTATGAAAATTCATAAACAACTCCAAAATGTAACTGAAACAGAGAATATTCTATTATGAAGCAAATACAGCCATGGTAGGCATATGTATGTACAATAGCACTTCTCGCGACAATCGCTTATTCGTTTGGTGTCAATTGGAGATAGCACGCACAGGCAAGCCCTGATCCATCTGATCTTTCCAACGGAATAGAAGTTTTCCACTTCCTCTGCTTCTGCATTGAATATTGCGATTGCGCGAAGGTTCATAAATCACCTGTTGAGAAAAATAATTATGCTGATTGTTGATGAACACTTTTACAGAAAATATTACTTCTGTATTCAGCTAAGCAAGCTCAAGAGCGTGGCCGCGATAGTCGAGTGGTTAGCATATCTCAACTGCCATTCGGAAGGCCTGGGTTCGAGCCAAGGTTCGAGCAACATCAAAAATTATAGAAAATAAATTTTTCTAATTGCGGTCGCCCCTCGGCAGGGAATGCTAAGCCCTCCGAGTGTATTTCTGACATGAAATATAAGCTCCTCATAAAAATCCATCAGCCGTTCGGAGGCGGCTTAGAATAAACTGTAGGTCATTTGTTGGTAAAAACATCAGGACCCAAAACCACAAATTGGAGGAGGAGCTCGGCCGAAAATCGCTTCAGCGGTTACAAAGCGCCAAATATATATATATAAGCTCAAGAGTGTGATTAGGTCTTGAAATCTTCTGTAACTCGTCGGAAATTTGAATTACCTTATAAATTTTTTACACATTCATATAGAGGAATGTATGCTTCAATACCAATCATGCTGAAATTGAAAATAGTCCTACGACTGTTACTTCATATCAAGGAGCATATAGTATACATATATCCATAATTAGCGCTTTGTAACGCTGAAACAATTTTAGTCGAGCTACTCTTTCAATTTGTGATGTGCGTATTGATGTTTTTTTTTTTTTTCAAAAAATAGAGGAACCTACCGTATATTCTAAGCCGGCTCTGATCACCAGAGTAATATACTACTCTCTTACCAGAGTAATATACTAATACTCTTTCAATTTGTGATGTGCGTATTGATGATTTTTTTTTCTTTCAAAAAAAAATAGAGGAACCTACCGTATATTCTAAGCCGGCTCTGATCACCAGAGTAATTTATGAGAAGACTTTATTTCATGTCAGAAATGCACTCGGATGGCTGACATTCCCTTCCAAGGGACGACCTCAATTACAAAAATTAACTAAATTTTTATTTATTTAATTGTACCTTTCATGTACATGAAATGGTATATTAACTTTGAACCGAAGTATGCAGGTATCAGAAGGAGTAGCGATAGACCCACTGAATATTATACCGATCGTATTAGAATCATAAGCTGAGTTAATTTAGCCTTGTCCGTATTTTCGTCTGTATATTTGAAAGCAGACTACTCCCTCAACTTTTGAGATATTCTAACCAAACTTGGTACAAGGATGCACCTATACATTTCAACGATCATCTGTCGGAACTACCGGATTTGAAATTTTGGGTCATAAATCCGAAATTTGGTATACTATACAGACATAACAAGTTGAAAATTGATTCTGAAAATCATTGGAATCGGAATACTATATCACATAGCACTCTACAAACGATTTGTTCAGATATGAGGTTTTGGATCAAAAATCGCTTCAAAAAACGTGAAGTTTGGTATAGTGCGCACATATTATGAATTGCATATTGGTAGTGAAAATAATCGAAATCGGAATACTATATCATATAGCCCCCATTTGTACAGAAATAAGGTTTTGCGTCGTAAAACAGCCGGAAAGTAATCTAAGACTGTGAAGTTTGGTATTCTACAGACGTAAATTCAAGTTCATATTGATACTGAAAATTATAAATATCGAATTTTGCAATTTGCAATAAATTTGATATATTCATGAAAGGTATAAAGATATTGGCATGGTCGAAGGCAGCCGTTCTTCCTTGTTTTATTTAACTTTGCATGTTGATTGCACTGGAACTCAAACCCTGATCTTCTAAATGGTAGAACGCCCAGCTAACTACTTAGCTATTGTACCAACAAATAATAACCTGAGACACTTACTTTCTTGATGCATCTTGTACGCGATCTGGTGGTTGCTAACTCCACTTTGTTTACGGAAAAAGGAAAACACACATAAATAGCCACAAAAACATTAATGAACATCACAAACAATTTGGTGCAAAATATTTCCAGACCATTAATTTGATTTGAAAATGGACAAAGAAAATGCGCTTAAAACTTTATTTACAAAGCGTAAAGCAATTGTGATCAACGAACACTTGGAAAAGCTATAATCAAACATGAAAACGGAGGATCGAATGTTACAATCATATTGTATTTAAAGGAAAAATTTCCTAGAACAAGTGTTGCGAAGATAAGAAAGGGTATATATATAAATTAGGGAGTTAATAATATTTAATATTTCCGAATAAGAGAACAAAAACAAGTATTATTTGTTTAAAAAAAATGTATAGAGTAGTTTTCTTGTGACATTAAGATTTGAGTTAAAAGGGAATATGTAACTATTTAAGAAAATTCTTCTAAATAATAAAATCGGGATATTGCGGTTAATATACTGATTTGTTTTGAATACAAATCATATATAAAATAGTGGAAATAATAATATTTCGAACACTAACTTTCCCAACGCCCTTTCGGTTATCTATTTTGCGCTTCTCAAAATAAACGTAAATGAAATGAATTTAAGATATTTTTTCGTGAAATTGCTATTTTATTATAAATTTTGAATCTTGGCATTATATGTGAAGACCACATCATTCAAATGACCGCATCGTGAATTTTTGCAAACTTCGATCCGTTTGAGGTAATTTTCGACCACTTTTTGTTACATAATGGGCGGTATCTCAGCCATAACTTGACGAATATTGGTTTTAAAGTTAAAGTTAAAGGTTCCTTCGCAGACGCATGGTCGTTCGCGAAAGAAGTCCAATGATGTCAACTCGCATGGTTTCGGTGGCTAATTGACATCGCTCTCGCAATAACGCCATATTCGCTCGTGTTGTGGTACCATCTGGTTGGAACCACATATTGTACAAGTCGTGTTCTTCAATTGCAGGCCAAAAATATTCGGTTATCATACGACCATATTGCTCCGAATTCACAGTGATAGTCTCGCCGTTATAATTTTCAAAGAGCGCACCATAGAGTAAGATTTTTTAATCGTAATGGCCTCTCATAAATTATTTGAGGATTCTCGGAGCCAGAAATGCGACAATTTTACTTATTTATGTACAAGTATACACCGAGTGAGACAAGTGCCTCGTCACTGAAAAAATTTTTTGTTGGAAACATCACGGTTTGTGTTTAAAGCTCCCAATCGACGTAACTATGGCATTGTTGATGGTCAGATGGCTTCATTTGTTGTGTGAGCTGGATTTTATATGATGCAGGTGTAAGTCCAAGTGCAAAATACGCAATAACGTACTGTAAGAAAGTCCCAGCTCTTAAGAACGTCGATAAATATACACATTTGAGTCTTCGGTTACACTTTCATTCATAGCAACGATAGTTGAGATGGTACGAGCAAAACGATGATACACAGGCCTTACAATAACTGATAGAGTCTCTACAAAGTTCTTTAAAATTTGCCAATTGCTTAAGTAGTTGGACGATTTGTTGTAGGTTTCGACAATTTTAATGCATTATGTGGCTGTTGAGCGATCCACTTTCAAATAATCTTGACTTTTAAATAAATCAAAACATGGTTGTCATGTCCATTAAATCGATTAAACGTCAAAAGGTTTAAAATTCTTCTTATTTAAAAATTTTGATTTTCTGTTCTAGCTCATTTTAAAATGGCGTTCTCCGAAAATAACTACAAATTAATTGATCAAACAATTTTAGCGAAGGTATAAAAGTGATATTTCCCTGTTGTGAGGCGCTTGATAATGAGAAGCAGAGGCAATCTATTTCAAATTGTAGTAGTTGAACCGAAAAATGAAAGCAAAACAATAGCAAGTATTTATCTGTATGCATATTATATTATTTCCATTTTATAAAGCCTTTACGCAAGACTTTAATATCGCTTTTTTCGTCCAAAAAAAATTTGTGTACACCACTGAACCATTATTACAATTATTAGATCTGCAAAGAAAACAAGGCACCCAATTTTAATGCAAGAAATGTACTACGGATACTTTTTTGATCTAAAAATATTAGTTCGCGAAATGGAGCCATTTAATATGGGACAAATTAATTCTCTGTATTGAAAATTCTAAAAGTTCAACAATATTCACTCAACCCTTTCTTTAAAGGTTGTGCTTACGAGAAGATAAAAATAATCTAATTCCACGATTCTGTGAATAGTTTTAAAGGGTTTCCAATAGGGATGGTATGATTTCTAAGTGTCGTTTTAGCCATTGCAGCATGATCTGTAATTTTTTGTTTTTCATTGTATTCATTAATGTTTACAATTTCATCATGACAAGATATAAGCAAGAACAACAAATTACAAATTATTTAATATTATTATCAAAATAATCGCTCTGTATTTTAGATTTTTTTAAGAAAATCATATTCTCCGATGAGGCTCACTTTCATCTGAAAGGTGCGATAAATAAACAAAACTGTCGAATATGAACAACTATTACACTCACCTAAATTGACAATTTAGTGTTTCTTTTCGGTCCGTACTTCTTCCGAAGTGAAGCGGATAATAGAGTTACTGTCAATGAAGAGCGGTGTAGATCGATGATAATCAACCTTTTATTTCCATAAGTGAAAGAAGTTGATATTAACAACATCTGGTTCCAACAAGACCGGGCTACGTGTCATACAGCGATTCGATTATTTCAAGAAATTATGACATTGAATCGCCTCCAAGAAGTTGTGATGTAACACTATTAGACTATTATTACTGGGGTTATTTGAAGTCATTGGTCTTTAGCAACCAGACTCTTTTCAAGCCTTCAAAGTCAATATTGAACGTACTATTCATGACATACGACTTGATTTAGTGGGAAAAGGGCTCAAAAATTGGGTTCATCGAATTCGCTCCTGCAAAATAAGTCGTGGGGGCCATTTGAACGATGTTATATTCAGAACTTATTTGTATCGATTGTACAAGTAGTTCACGTTAATTTAAAAAAAAAAGTGAATTTCCTCTTATTCCTCTTATTGAAACCCCATATATATACCTATAATCGTATTCAATTCCTATAATTTCTTTTTGTATTATATTTGAAATAAAACCTATAAGGCTCAAAAAATGACGTCCTTATAAAAATATGTTTCAATCCAATTAATTAGCTGGCTCTTATTTCTCTACAATAATTATAAATTTTTCTTATAACAGCGAAATTGCGATATTTTTTACTAATTAAGTCATAACTAAAAGTAGAAAAGGTTTTTATTCGAGAAAAGTTTTAAAATCAATAATTTTAGTCGCACTTTCTAAAAAAATATTATATATGGTTTATGTGAAAAGAACTACAACTTATACTTCTAATTTCCAAAAATTACGGCGATTGATATCTTTAAATAACTCTTTTGAAAAATCAAGTTTTGTGGCACTATTCAAGTAAATAAGTGGTGTGTGAATGTAAATATGCAGTTGTAGACTCCAAGTATGTACATCGAAAAAATGCAGCGCGTCCGTCATCATGTCGGCTAATTTAGCTTGTTGCCTGTTCTTTCCAAACTTTTTGAAAATTTTAGTTATCCAAAATATGTCATTTTCTCCACGAATGGAAACTTTATCAAATCATCTATTCGGTTTTCAGGAAAAATATGGTGCAATGAACAAGTTCGTCGCCTTACCAATGAGATCAGAAAGTTATTGGAGTTGAAATAGTACTTCTTGATATTAGCCACATTCGGTAAGTAAATAAGTTTAAATAAATGTAAATAAGTTTAAATATCGGCACAAGCAGACAAAAGATAAATATGAAAATAACAACAAATTAGAAGAAAAGTAATTTCCCATATTCTCGCCTATGAAAAGTAATAAAATAACAGCAAACGAGAGCCAAGTCAAGTAAGTAAATAAAACAATAAGATGAAAAAATACCCGAATTCGAAATTCAAAAATATTGGCAGTCAAAAATGCTACTTTCTCTCATTAAAAATTTGAACCCAGGAAAAATCTTTTTCTTTTCTTGGAACTTTATATTTGTAACCGCTAATATTTTTCTCCAAATAATTTTGTATATAGAAGAACTTTAAGTTGGCATTACTTTTCAAAATGGCGACCGATTTAACAGCTGTCAAGTGATTTATTCTCAGTTCTACGTTTTCCGCACAGAACCATTATTTTCGAAATAAAATTGCACTATTTGCAAGCGTTGTTCAGGCGTGAGTCTATTCATGATGAATTGCCAACCAAACCAAACTGAGAATAAATCACTTGACAGCTGTTAAATCGGTCGCCATCTTGAAAAGTAATGCCAACTTAAAGTTCTATACCTCTATAAAAAAACACCCTTTATTATAACACTGTGTACTCACGGGTGTATGAATATCTCAAAATTGCCTCAGGCAGTCTTCAAAAATATTTTTGCAACTGTAATTCCAAAAGTAGAAATGAATTTCCTTTAATAATAAAATTAAATTTTAAAGAAATAAAAATTAAATTCAAATAGCTTATGGATCCATTTTATGCGTAAATTTTTGGAAATTATAGTTTTTAAAGTGCAAACAAATCTTTATAAATGCATAACCCTTATACTTATTTATATATATTGAATGAAAAATTCAATGTATGTACATATATGTGTATGTGTCAACCATCATTATTGTTTCTAATTTGAAAATTGGCTCCCAGTATTTTGCTGTTTAAACTCCCTTTATACGAGTTTACACCCCCAAACGTGAAGAAAAATTATTTCATTATTGTTTGTAGTAATACAGCACATACACGCATATATCAGTTACGTAAATCCTACGAACGTGAGAATACCCTTGAATTCTTTCATATCTTCAACTCAATAAAAACACCTCACCCACATTCCATTTTCAATGATGACATTGCAATTTTAATTCAAGTTTATAAAAATGCTTTTGCTAACAATAATAAGAGGCGTCAATGCAAAAAAGCCGACGTCAACAACCCTAACCACTAAAAGAATTTCAATGAATTTTAGAAAAGCTTAGTTTATGGTTACTAACAGTATGAAAAGAAGCTAAGACCGATAAAGCCTAGCAGCCATAAAATTGGGCGTCGACCCACGCTATTGTATAGTTTACATATTTAACGCCATAAAGAGAAAAATTCGAATAGACGAATAACAATAAAGAGATTTGAAAAGACGCCGAAACGTGTAATAGAGAAAATGATATGAATTCAGACGCGTCAATACCTTTAACGAGGTTAAATTAAATATAAGCGACCTATCATATGCTTCTTGGCCACAGTAGCCAAGTGGTTATTGATTCGAGCTATAGTGCGAAGGGTCATGTGTTTAAATCCTGTTCTGAGAAGCATTCCAATTGTTTGGATTTCTAAAATTCAAAACATGATATAGCAATAAAAAGTGGGTTGTATGACATTTATGGACAAACAGAAATAAATACATACATAAATTACATATGCTACATAAATACATGTTCATGATAAGAATAATGGCTTATATATATGCACATGCAACAACCCTTAATTTATTGTAATATAAAAAAGTATTCAGTATCGATGTCATCCGTTGGTAGTAATTACGATATCAAGAAACTAATGTTGTAAAATAAAAATATAAATAAACATTCCACAGATAGTGGGGTCAGTTATAAGGAAAGTGACAAAGCGACAAAGTAAATGTTATTTCTATATAAAAGTGTGATTCTGCCATGAAATCAAAAGCTTCTCATAAAATTCATCATCACATCAACTACAAACCGATAAAGGAGCACGGTTGAAAATCACCACAGCGGTTATAAAAGCGCTAGTTATACATATGATGTATACAACAATATATACGAAGAATCGGTTGTAAATCAATTATTGGTTACCAAAAACGCCGAATTTCAATCACTTATTTGCTTAATAGAGGAAATTAATTAACATATCCAATTTCCTATAAATGATTCAAACACCATGAATTCGTGCATAAAAATCATTCATAAATCCTCGAAACGAAGTTTTGATAGCGACTTACGCTGGTGAAGGGTATAAAAATAGAATAATAATGCGATAACAGCCAATCTCTCAGATGGCGCGAAAAAGCAAACAAATCAATAAATAAAAATTAATTGAAAAACGATAGGTATGCAAATAAATTCAATGACGAAAAATTTTAGGGCCAGACAATGTAAACATTTAAAATCATGAGTCACGCGTGACGCATTGAATAAAAATAAAATTTCTCAATAATCGCATAATATTAATTCATAATAAGAAAATGCTCAAAAAATCAATCCACATGACGTACAAATATGTAAAGGGTTATCCATTTAGTTGTTTCGGAAGTGCAGGGCTATACTTGGACATCTGTCAAACTTAACTGTCAATCCAAATGTATTTTGCTTTAGTTAAAAGTCAGGCATTTGTGAAAACCTACTTCAAAAAAGGTGATTCAAAAGTCGCCACGTTTCGTGCTGTACGAGGAGATTATGGTGCGCATAATCCAGTCCAAGCTCCTCAAGCACTTGGTAAAATTTTATAGAAATTTGAAGATACTGGACTGAAAGTATAGCCAAAGATCCGAAAGTGTCTATTTCTAGTCACACATTATGGCATATTTGACAATTGGACTTACACCTACATCCATATAAAGTCCAACTCACACAACAACTGAAGCATGATGACCATTCACAACGTCGTAGATGCGATTGGGGGCTTGAGCAATAGGCCGCGATGTTTTCAACACAATTTTTTCATCGATGAGGCACATTTCTCTCTCGTTGTATACATGAAAAGCAAAATTATCGCATTTGGGGCTCCGAGAATCCTCAAATGATTGAAGAGAGGCCATTACGATCAGAGGCCATTACTTACTCTCTGGTGCGCCCTTTGGTCCGGAGGTGTTATTGAAGCTTACTTCTTTGAAAACGATATTGACGAGACTATCACTTTGAGGTCGTATGATAACCAAATTTTTTTGGCCTGCAATTGGAGAGCCCGACTTGCACAAAAAGTTGTTCCAACATGATGATGCCACACAACACGAGCAAAAAAAGGTTTTATTGCGAGAGAAATTTTCTCGTCGCGTAATCTTTTATAACTTAATCTCTTATCTCTCTCGTAATCGTTTATGCGGATAAACCTTTACCTATTGAGCACTTGAAAAATAATCTCGTCAAGTTATGGCTGAGATACCGAGCAATATATGCCAAAAAGTGGTCGAAATTTTCTCAAAGGGATTGAACTTTTCAAAAACTAACGAGGTGGTCATTTGAATAATGTAGTGTTTCACATATAATAACAAGGTTCAAATTTTATAACAAAAAAAGAGTTTCAGGAAAATAATTATTTTAAATGCTTTTTATTTACGTTTATTTCGGAAACCGCAAAATAGATAGCCCGTTTAAAGTAAGAGCATTCCAAAATAGCTAATATTAAATATTACTAATATGTACATGTACAAACCCTGATTTTTCTCCACTTATGATTATTTAAGAATTTCATAGCTTTTGCAAATACTGCTTAAATAAATATATACCGCTGTCAAATTCGTAGATCAAAAATTGAAAAAACTTGCAGGAGTGTTTACAATTTGTAATCAGTTAAAGGAATAGCAACCAAAAGAGCAGAACAGAAAAGTCAGCAGAAAATATAATCCTTCAATACGAAATGACTTGACAACTTTGCAAATGTTTTAATGAAACAGAAATAAAACCCTTTTTGAATCTACCATATTCAAAAATGTCTTTGAAGGTAACTTAATTTACTAATATTCGTTATTGCTGTTCACGTAGAAAAAATTTGTCAAAGAAAGATGAGAAATTTTACTAGGATACGGCTTCAAAAAAAAATTATAATAATAACCGAAACATATTTTTTACTAAATATAAGTAGATTTACGAAGCCCAAAATCATATTATACAAGAAGATCATATTATAAATTTTCTTAGTTTTTTCTAGAGGTGCTTTTGATCAACTTCGTTTCACTTCGAACGAACTATCTTATTCTAATAAATTTAAGTATTGATATTAGTTTGGATTAAGAACTCATAAATCGGCTTTTTGGCACACTAATATTATTAATATTACCAGCCAAAAAATTCTAACTTTTGCTTTACAGATTATATTTATAAATTACACTGGTCATTAGTTTTTTGATGTCAAGTAGCTGTAAGCCCTAAACTAATTACATTAATAGGGAGAATATTGATTTTCTACGTGCGGTTTTCTAAATAATAAAAATTTACATCAAAAAGAACATTTTTTTAATTTTTAAGTACATAACACTTTTGTTTTTTTCGCAGTTTTCATAAATGGCACGTAGCGGGACACGTACCATCCCCAGCAGAAGTAAGCCATCATATACTCTTCCCATCGGCCTTGAGGTTTTAGGTCCTGGTGAAACCTCTCGCTTTGTTATTTGCTGTAGGAACCAATATTTTCTGAAAATTAGTCAAGGTGGCTGTGAAAATAATGCATTTTGATGGACATATTACGTCCTAAGTTTTTGAAATGGACCAGCATGCTGTTTAAAAAATGGTATATATATAGTCTCAGTTTTGTTATATTCCTTACAACATAAAACATACTTACATTCCAAATAAGATGTGGATCTGCATCTCTTATGGCATTTTGACCTTCAATATAAAATAATTACATCTGCCCTAGATGGCAATAGCTCTGAGTCTTTTTCAATAAAGTAAAAAAAAAAAAAAAAATATATGCTGTGGCATCTTTCTGTCACTACTTTCAGCGCTTCTATTTTGTTTGCCACTATTGTCAAAATTTCATGCTTGAGATATCTTGCTGCTTCATTCTAATGCTAATTGACTGAAACTATTCTTAATTGCACATACGGTCCAATATTGTGCATGTTCTTGTGACTTTATATAAAGTAAGTGACTTTGCATAAAGTATTTACATCAGGAGCCGAAAGTGGTGCTGGAGCTTCCACCACCGACAATAAAATTTGGATATAGCTTCATTAATTGGTATTATTCATTTAAATATGAAATATGTGTTATTTATTCTACCTCGTTTGAACTTCGTACAAAAAAATGTAAGGATTTTCTGTTTCCTGCACTTTCTGGAACTTTTCATAAGCTTTTGTAATAGATTCAAAACATGAAGCATTAAAACTAGTACAATAACATATGAAAAATTCAAGAAGGGGTAGGAAACAGGAACTGTGACAAACCAACCGTTTTGAAATACCAGGTTTTGTGTATGCGCAGATCAAATATTCTCTTCCTACACTATTGAATACTATCGATAGTACTGGAAACAATCGATGACTTCCCTATAGTCAAAAACCATCAATAGTGGTATCGATAGTTTCAGACCTCTACGCACAAGGCAATTTTTTTTTTGTCCAGTGTTGATGCTTGTTAGAAGTATCCCATAGACCATAAAACATGGTTTTGTCCTAATTTGAAGTTAACGATCTTTAGATCTACACAAAAACTCCTCTTCATATTCTTTTGGTAGTTCAAGATCCCTTATGAAATCGTTTAATTCTACTTGGGTAAAAGGTTTTTGCTTTGTATACGCTATTTCTTCGATATCAGTATCGCTAAACACTTTACTATAGGTTTATTCAAATGATGATTCACTGGTAGAACATAAAGTTGAAAAAAAGGACTTCCTCTGAACGTGGTAAAGGTCTTCTAGGCGATTGTAAGTCTTGATAAATGATTTTTTAAACATTAACACAACGAAAATCGACCTATCAGAATTAACAGTCATCGAAGTGAAATTTTTGTTCTCTCCATTTCGTAGGCACCCCGAACTTCATGCGGCTTCTTTTACCACTGGCCCACTGTCCCAAGTGTTCTCAATGCTTTTCGTAAACAATTTTAGGTGTTCACGGCTTGTTTTCGTCTACAGTTAACGACTTAAAGCACAAAAAACAAGCACTTTTTACAAAATCTGTTATAGATTTCTTTAACCTTTTGACTGTGTATTCCACATTAATGTAACAAAACTTCCACGCGTTGAAGGCATGGTTACAAAATCGATATTTCTATAGAAAGAAAATAATAATATTTTACGTGTTGCTAATGGATACCTACATAACACAAAACCACTAACTTGATCTCGGCACCAAAAATTTGTTTTTCATTTCTTGAGGTGTATTGTAAAATTTGAAGACGAATATTGTAAATTTATTTGAAAGTATGCATCCAGACTGGTAACCGGCTTGTGGAGCTGTCAGTTCCTTTACGATGCAGCTTTTGATTAGGGATATATACGTCATATTAGGACTTCATTTCAACATATGTATATACCAATTTTTTTTTGAAAAAATAAGGAAAATTTCAAACCTTCGGGAACAAGAGATAGAAACTAATACTTTCATTTTTATGATAAAAATGTTTTGGAGAAGAAGAGTTTTTGTAAAGATAATGTAATTTTCAACAAGAATAGTGTTTTTACCCAGAATATAATCTAGAGACTTTCTATCTTTCTTAATAGTAAGATACACTAAAAATACACACAAAAAATCATTTTATATGTGGCCTCAAAAACACTAAAGCATAAAAAGATGCAGCCGCTATAAATTGTAAATTTCCAAATACTCTGAAAACCTGAAATGGTGGCAAAATTGCAGGCGTGCATAAGTGGCTTAATAGCAATTTGAAAGGCAATAGCGATTGAATAGAGTAATAAGCCATACGCACTTAAGTGGGTTGTATGTTATATTGTATGTTATAGGCTCTCTCACTCTACACCATTATCCACAATCAGTACATTTGCGCAGATTAAGCAAGAAAAAATGCTGTTTTCAGCCAATGCCAAAGATTTCATACCATTCATAAAAATGTCTAATATATTGTTTGCTTGAATTTTTGAATACCTTAACCTCATTCCCGAAAAATCGCTTGCTTTCGATTACATGTTCATGAAAGGTATATAAATATAAACTACGGGATAACACAAAATATAATAATTCAAGAGAAAATGACATTGACTTCATCCACTTTTTAGCATTGAAAAATATTACAATCCCTTTATTACAATAAGCTACTGCTGTCATGGCAATCAGCTTTGAAGTATAATAAAATATGATATTTAAATTTATAAGATAGTTGCTTAACAATTACGCATAAGCAAATTTAAAGATGAGCAAATTTAAAGATGAGCCAATAGTACCAAATGAGGAGCTCTCATAAAACATGAGCATCTGCAACGCACCAAACTATTTCCAATTTTTGAACATATAAATTTAACATAAACAACATAACCTGCAGTGAAAACACTGAACGAAGTCGGTGTAAGGTAGCATTTAACCGCAAAACTAGTACGGCAAGGAAATTCAAGTGTTTATCTGTTGCAAGCATGTTCAAATTTACACGACATATATATGAGTATACAAAAAGTTTGCAATAGAACAAACATACGAGGTGTGTTCAAAGGAAAAGGTGAATTTTGGATTTTTTTGGAAACATACATTTTGTCCCCTTCAAAGTAATCCCCCCGGATATAATACACTTTTTCAAATGCTTTTTCCAATCCTCGAAACACTTCTGAAATGAGCTTTTCGGTATGACCATCAGCTCTTTCTTCGATTCTGACTTGATCTCATCAATTCTGGCAAACCCCTTTCCTTTCATTGGTTTCGTTAGTTTCGGGACCATCGTTATTAAACAGTGAGCAAACCTTTAAATTTGATCGAACTTGTCGTGCCTTCTTCGGGCTTGGCTCATCTGGCAGCGTCACCCGTTTGAACAAACACGGATCATTGTTGACGTCAGTCAACAACTCCTGAGCGATACTAATGCGACATTGCTTTTGTGCAAAATTTAGCAATTTCGGAACAAACTTCGCTTCCACACGTTCCATGCCCAAAACATTCGAGAAAATTTAATTTAATTAATTTAATTTAATTTAATTTAGCCGATTGATATGCTAACATCCTCTGCAACTTTCTGATTAGACGATTTTCTGGAGCAATTTTTTTCACTGTTTCGATGTTTTCTTTTCAATGTGGTCGTTCCTCCAGGACGCTCATCGTCATCAACATCTTTTCCGTAAAGCGCTTATACCACTTATAAACACTTTTTTGAGGCCAAGTGGACTCACCGAATGCCATAGTCAACATTCCAAGTGCCTTGGAGCACTTTAGTCCATTTTTAATGCAAAATTTAATACATATTCCTTGATCCATTTCTTTCAAAAATCAAAAATCGAAGAGCACACAAAATCGTGACTAACCTCTTCTGTTGTCAAAAACAAACTACTAATCGAAATTGCCTCGTAATGCAATCACATGATAAACATTTATGCCCGCATATGACAAAAACCAAATATCGATAATCGCATGTACACAGCCTGCGAAAAATAAAAATTGACATTTTCCTTTGAACATACCCCGTATTAATATGAGAACAAGAATACATCCAATGGTTTAGGACATAGCTATTATATATCAAAGCAATTCACAAAAACAAAAACTTTAAGCTATCTAAATCTGCTACAAATAAAATTTAAAATAAGGGAAGAAGCAAAAAAAATTTTTATAAATATACTAAAAGTTTGCTCTTCTTGATTAGTCGGGTTGGGAATATTATACGTAAGATTTAAGGTTAATAATCCATCGAATATTATGGTTCCACAAAACAAAGATTGGAGACTAGAAAGGAATACTAATCAATATCATAAAGCGAAGAATACCTTGAGAAAGATCTTACTTGCATTCCACACTCTAAACGAGAGAGCAAATTCCAAAATATTCCACTTACTTGTATCGATACTTATATAGGGCGTTTTTTATAGAGGTATACAACTTTAAGTTGGCATTACTTTTCAAGATGGCGACCGATTTAACAGCTATCAAGTGATTTATTCTCAGTTTGGTTTGGCAATTCATCATGAATAGAGTCACGCCTGAACAACGCTTGCAAATAATGGTTATGTGCGGAAAACGTATCGCGCACTACGTCCAATGATACGGACCAATGATTCCACCATCCCATAAAGCGCACCAAACAGTCAGTTTTTCTGGATGTAGCGGTGTTTCAACATACACTTGAGGATTACCTTCACTCCAAATGCGGCAGTTTTGTTTGTTGACGTAGCCATTCAACCAGAAGTGCGCTTCATCGCTAAACATCGCTAAAATGGACGTAGTGCGCGATACGTTTTCCGTACAGATCCATTATTTTCGAAATAAAATTGCACTATTTTCAAGCGTTGTTCAGGCGTGAGTCTATTCATGATGAATTTCCAAACCAAACTGAGAATAAATCACTTGACAGCTCTTAAATCGGTCGCCATCTTTGAAAAGTAATGCCAACTTAAAGTTCTATACCTCTATAATAAAAAAAAACACCCTTTATATGCTCCCACAGAAGGCAACTATGACGACGAAATGCATTTTACGTCATCTTATCATATTGAACGAATTAATTCAGCATTTCAATTCATGGAAGGACATCTTTAATAGCAGTATGCAAAATATGTGAATACGCCGATGGCATAGTCATAATTACAAGAAATATTGCAACGATAGGCGAAAAATTTCGCGAGCTTGAAAGCAATGCCCTGCAAGTTGGACTACAAATTAACCACGTCTAAACCAAGTATGGTATGTACCGAATCAAGAAAAAGCACAACTGATCTTGTTATTGGCAGCTTGTTATTGAAACTGTAGAAGAATTTAGGTACTGGGAGCGCCAACGATGACACACCTATTGCAATAAAAGACAGGCTGCAACCAGTAAATAAGGCATAATTAGCGCATAAAACTATTCAATTCTAAATTCTTGTCCAGAAACCAAATGCCAAACTCCTGCGTCCGATTATGTTGTGAAGTTTGAACGATGAAGGCGACTGATGTGGACAATTTAGAACTTTTGAAAGAAATACACTGAGAAAAATATATAGTCCAATTTGGTTCGAAGATGGGGCATATCGTATAACATACAACATTGTAAAAGCCCAGCGCTCACTTAAACAGTGGAAATAATGCCAAATCGAAGAGCATCGGGAAAAGCCTTCAGGAAGCAACCATATGAGAAATAAACTAATGGCAGACAAAAAATATATATAGACACAGTGATCGACGATCCCGAAGTGATTAACGTACAAAACTGGTGGCGCGTAGTAGCGGATCGGGATATTTAGAAGAAGATAGCTGCGGAAGCAATATACCCAGGACTGCCTAGCTAAGGAAGAAGAAGAAGATTTAAAAGAAAATCTATCCACTTTCGAGCGATTAGTACTCTAAAACTTTTTGTGGAGAAGCATTTACTCAAAGAATCTGGACACGTACTGATAAAAGTTTGTATTTATAAATGTGTATCAAACCGGAGAACACACTTTGTTCTAGACTAGTATTTTAATTTGCAATCATACCGGCTGGCGATTTATTGATACGAAATTCTTCATTTTGTGAATGCCCTCTGAAATCCACATTTCTTTTAAAAAAATTAAACAGCGCTACGCGATAAAAATTATATCAAATGCAATAACGCAAGATGAGCTACCTAAGGCGAAAGTGCACACAAGTAGAATTCTAGTTGACAACTAGTATTTTTTAGAATAGCAAAATATTCTAAATCACATACATTGTATGTATATGATGAACGGAGTCGCACGATACGTAACGGACAGACTTATAATGGAAGCCTTCCATTAAACGGACGTTACGTGTCTATTATGACAATGAATATTATATAAATGAAAACTCAGAACCTGGTACATGAGACCCCGATCTAAGGCGTTGCTATATATATAAATTACTATATATGAATATATTCCGCTGGCTCATGCACGTGTGTGTAAAGACATGGCTGCAGATAAACGAATGGTAACATCCCTGCCAACCAAGACTGGGTAGTCCCCTTAAAAGCAAGAAATTACAAATTTAAAGAGCACAGCTATATATTTTCTAATGACGTGATTGAATATATTGAATAAGTGTAACAAGGATGTCAGATCACATGTACAAGTGGAAAGTGGGTAAAATCTGTACTCTCTTTAATAAAATGCCTATGCTGTTACCTAGTTTTTTATCCAGTTTTGAACAAATGCTTGCTCAAATTATCTAGTTTTTACCCAGTTGTGGTTGGCAGGGATTATGTGGATGTATACAACCAAATATGTAACCGCTGAAGCGATTTTCTGCCGACAACCAAATACACACTCATATTTTTCCACCACTGTATTTTTGGAGTATGTAAAGAAAAACAGCTGATTTCTGCTTTAGCAACACGGTGAAATAAGGCAAGTAGAATCGTCGGCACTGATCATATATAATAAACAACAATCTAAAAAAAACTAGATTGTTAAGGTACGGATATATATATGTAAATATGTTTTTGCTACTAAAAATGCTACTGCTGTTTTTTATTTGTTATATTTCTACAAAAAATTTTACGCGGCCGCGATAGCCGAGTGGTTAGCATTGCGTACTACAATTCGGAGGGCTTGAGTTCGAGTCCAGGTTCGAGCAACAACCGAAATTGTAGAAAATTTTTTTTTTTAATTGCGGTCGCCCCTCTGACATGAAATAAAGAACTCCTCATAAAAATCCATCGGCCATTTGGAGGCGGCTTAGAATAAACTGTAGGTCCCTCCATTTCTTGATATAAACATCAAGACGCAAAGCTAAAAATTGGAGGAGGAGCTCGGCCGAAAATCGTTTCAGCGGTTCCAAAGAGCGAAATATATATATACATATATTTACGAAAAGCAATTACCTAAAATTGCAGCGAAAATTAAGAAAACCAATGGAATTAGTTGCTTGAATTCATTGAAACAGATACTAATTACTGAGCATGGCACACTTTCATCGCTTCAAGTTCATAAATTTCTTGAAGTTTACGCTGCGTATGAAATCGAGAGTACCTCTATAATCTAATGGAGTTTTCAAAACCATAAACTTGGACAACTCCAGTCTGATAGAAAATATCATCTAACTATTATTTTTAACACGGCTATTTTTAACAATACAACAATGCTCCGATTTTGCATCACCTATAAAGCACGTTAATACAAATTCATTTATGAAAGTTGAATTTCTACTTTGCCAAAATAAAAATGGTGAAGCTCATTTCCTGCAGCGACAAACCCTAACCACGTTTATAAAAAAAAAGCGAAAAACTACGCACCAGAACAGAACGTGTCAGAAAATGAAAAATAGACGTCGTGTATTGAACAAATGCGAACCAATATGATTTCGTATTAAAAATATTAGTATTAAAATAGAATTTTTAGAATATGATATTTCTGCAGGATATATATGTATGTACATTTAACATACACACTCATCTCTCTGTATTTCTTCCTTCATTCTTTTATAAAACCTACAAATGGCTACACACGCATATCGTAGCTACGCCTGCCAGTGCGTTATCTGCGCTTTTCACCAGTATAAATGATTTTGCGTATCATCCCACGCACGTTTGGTCGAAGGTTTTTCATATCTCACTGTTTTGTCCATCATTGATCGCCGCTGGAATTACAAGCAGGCTGCATCTGTGCTAATGAAGACGAATCTTGTGGTCAGACAATTTTTGTGAAGTAAAGGCATATGTAAACGAAGAAGCTTGGTCAAGTCGACTTTTGTAAGCCGCTACATCGATGAAATAGTATATATTTTGAATGGACATAAAACAAATATTCGCAAGAAATAAGACTACAATACAATTGAGATTTAGAGAAATCCAGTATTTGTCAACTGTCCAAGATATTAATAATAAGCGATAATATTAATAAGAAATAAAATGTATAAGTCGAAAATAACTTTTCGAATGCATAGTACTGCCACCAAAAAAAAATATTAGAACACCCCGAAAATATAAATTAATAACCATAACAACTTGATAAAGTAGCTAATAAACTAGATTTATAAGTGGAAATTAATGGGCGGATGGCATTAAATAAATTATATAAATTGATTTAATTTATTCTCAAATAAACAATGCATATTTTATTGTCTATGAGGTCTTCTCTTGGTTTTTTATGAAGCTTGCGGGCCGACACGAAAATACTTTGAAAACAAGTTTGTGGATTGTGGGGTAAAGAGACAGAATTTTAATAAGATAAAGAAAATCATAAAGGCGTTGGCATTAAGGAATCAATACAGAATCGTTAGCCGCGATTTGCACATAACATGCCACTAATTGTACTTCAGTATGACAGGAAAACGTCGGCCATCCCGCAGGAAAAACTCTTCACATAATGAATAAACCATCAGAAAGCTCTTGAAGCCTTAATGGACGTAGTCTTGTTTTTTACTATAGAGAATTACAGGAAATCTTAATAGAGAAGAAGCACGGAGAGTTTTATTAAATGTAAAATTAAACTTTTTTACTTATGTACACATATTTTTGAATCAAAAAATACCTTTAAAATTTTTTCTTCATTTCAAAAATTAAAATAGAATTATAAACATACGACCTATAAATTTGTATTTGTTGCTGTCTTTACTTTTATCTGTTTGTAGTAATAAATATATATACGTATAAATGAAAATGAATACCTTAACATATTTCTGAATTATAGCGAAAATTACGGATAGGAATTAGCATATGTACACGACTAATGTAGTATGAAACAAAATCAATTTGTATGAAACAAAAAAATATTTATAAAAATTTTTATTCATGCTGTCCCAGAAACTTCCCGTGTAAAAAACGCAACATTTCAAAGCAAAAATCTAAAAAGATAATTCGATTAACTGGCGCTTCCAATTTATATTTATTTTAAATTTACGCCCTTTAGAAACCAAAGATTTCAATGATTATATTGGCAAGACAAAATATGCCTTTCATTTCCATAAAAATATCGATGAAGCTGTTTCAGACACCAACTGGATTGAAAACTGATCTTCGATATGTTTTCGTTTGACAATTTTTATAAACGAAAACCTTTTTTTTTTGCTACGAAAACATGAAAACGATGTCGGTCCGAACAAAGTTCAAGATAACAAAACCTATTAAAACACACTATAAATCAGATTGCGGCCGCAATAGCCGAAAGAATTGCGTACTACATTTCGGGAGGCCGGTGTTCAAGTCCCAGTCCGACCAATCCTAAATAATAAAAATTCAATTTTTCTAATTGCGGTCTCCGCTTGGCAGGGAATTCAATTCAGCCGAGTATATTTTTTACATAAAATAAAATGGTCCTCATAAGAATTAATCTGCCGTTCGGTTCAGCGGTTGCAAACGCCAATTATATATATATGTATATAAATAATGCGAGGTATGTATTTTAAATATCTTCGCAATATTTATAATCATAAAAATAAAAGAGAACCAAGATTTAAGCTAAAAAATATTATAGTAAAAAACTAAGTTATTTAGGAACCTTTTTAAAATTCATTTTCAATCACCTCTTGGCGTTTTAAATACTTTCGATCGCTGCCATAGGCATACCGAACTAATCGGATATGGGGTAGCAGACGAAAACAATTTTATTTCATTATGCTATTGACTATGTTGAAAAGGTAAAGATTTCTTCCTCAATAATACTATTTCTTGATTTATCAAAAAATATATAGAGATTTGTATTCTTCAACCTTATAGCTATCTTTATTTTAATACCTGTTGCTCTGTATGGTAGTATACCCGAAGTTTATCGGTTGCAATGAAATCAGAACGTCCATCGGAAGTAGTCATATATATATGTATATTAACGAAATTCGAATAGCAGGTCAAAATTACCTGCTGAGCTATATAAGTTTCACTTGATGTTTCAACTTGACGAGGATCTGCAAAGAGAAGACACGATTTGCCTGCTATTGTTAATTTTGCTATAATTACGCAAGTAGTGCCTTCCTAAGGAGATAGAGAAGTATTGATGATGTTAAATGTAATTTGGTGACCACTAGAGTGGCCAGAAAAAAGGTGAAAATTATTTTTTTAAATACTTTGGATTAGGAAAAGCGAACTCTTTGTTGGTGAAAATTATTTCTTTAAATTCTTTGGATTAGGAGAAGCGAACTCTTTTGTTTAAAAAAATACTACAATAAAGCAATAATGGAGCTTGCGCTTCGTACTTAGCAGGCTATAATCATTTAATAATTCTTTGACCTTAAGATAAAGCTTTAAGCATAGTTATCCAATTAAAATGTAGTTGTTATAAGTGAATGAGCTTTATTCAAAAGGCATATTTGTTAGAATTTTGAATTGAATATTTTGTTATACAGCAAAGAAAAATGATAGAAGTTACAGCTGTTTCGGAGATCACCAAATCTCCTCATCAGACTTCTTTTGTCAGGAATCGAACCAACGGATCCTGACATCACAGGCTAGTGCTCTATCACTGAGCCAACATCTACTATATAATTTGCTGTTGTAATAATAATATTTATTACCAGCCAACAACTATTGCGCTAATATTTAGCCGCTATTTTACTTAATGTTAGGTTAGTGAGTTTTTGCAATCCTGCAGATACTCAGGCATTAATTTTCTGAGATGTATTTAAGTAGAATTGATTGCCGGGCTCGATTTATATATTAGGGGAATTCTCTATGTCGAGGAAATGAAGCTACGGTGCACTAATAGCAAAGTTTTCATATCCGTGCAATGGCACAACAACAAAACACATATATTTATTTCACACAGTTAGCAAAAGTAACCCTGTGAAGGAAAATCTCCGAAGCAGCTGTCTTTTTTACACAACAAAATATTTAATTCAAAAATTCTAACAAATAGGCTTTTTTAATAAAGCTCATTCACTTGCAAACACAAACAATTACAGGCCGCATTAAACAAATATGGTTCATTGCATTAAGGGTTGTATGCAAGTCTCATAGTCTTTATTTCAAAGTTAGCTTAAGTGGAAGCAGGCGTATAGTCATCTTTTTTATGTACGCCTTGTGGCATTACTTCAATTTTTGTTATTTATTTGTTCAATGTAGAAAATAATTTTCTTTTAAGCACAAATAAGAGAATCCTTTCTTTCACTTTATATTCTTAATTTTTCCTTCGTATTCGCAGATATTATTGTATAAGAAATATTTGATTTATATGCACTTTTTTGCCGACCTCTTTCTCATTTTATGGTTTGGGTTTTAATGTTGTTCCAAATGAAGAGACTTGCAATTTATACTAAGTCTCCGATCGGCAGATGGATTTTTACGCGGCCTTTATTTTCCTGCCAGCAATGCACTCGGAGGGGTTGACATGCCCTACCGAAGGTCAACCTTAATTAGAAAACTTTACTTAAGTTTTACTCATGTTTGAAGATGTTCGGACTAATACTCAAACCCTGGCCTCTAGCATGTTAGTACACATTGCTACCCACTCGGCTATTACGACCGAGTGGTAAACGGATAAGTAAATAAAGATCCTACGAATTTAATATATAAGTATGTTCTTTCTGGCTTTGTTAAAAAAGGAATAACTAAACTATTTTACTTGCAATTTGATTAATATTTCTCCATAGAACAAAAATAATAGAAAAATATTTATAACTCCCATGAATAGCTTAACAACTTCATACTTTTTGTTTTCTGTACGATAGCAGGCTTAGCTGTAAACCATGGATAACTAACCAAGTTATAGTTTTTATTAATAAAATTAAATTTTTGCGGATTCTAATAAATTCTATTGTCTTTTAAAATATATTTCTCCCTTGATTTTATTTCCTAAAAATGGTTTTTTTCTCTGTCCTAAAAGTTTTAATAAACGCTTAAACGCACTCACATCTAAAATATTCAGTCCTTCAGCTTGAAAAAATTTAGGGCCTTCTTGGGCAAACATCAGAGCTTCTTATACCAATTATTGCATTAAGAGCAACACAAATTGAATAATAAGACTACGGAATGAGAAAAGTCAGAGGGTAATAAGTAGTAATAATGAAAGAAATCATGAAAATGGAATGAAAAGGTTCATATGCACGAAAAGGAAGAGATAGGAAGTATTACTAGTAACCCGATGACATGATGACAAACACTATCAAAGCATAGAGGGAAACATTATTTTAGCAGCCTGTTCATCACCTAATCACATACTAATAATTGAGTATGAAAAGGAATTATATACAAAATTATTTTCTTTAAAATTTCTTTAATATCTGCTTTTCCGTTTCGATGTACTCAAACCACTCATGAGATATTAGTATTTCTTGGAATAATTAATAGCTTACGAATAAAGTAAATAAGTTTTTTTTTTCAAAGTGTGGGGACTGGTCTGATGATTGATTTATACTCAGTTTGGCTTGCCATTATTTAATGGCATACAGCCCCAATTGCTTCAAAAAGAGGTCGAGTTCTTCAATTTTTATATAAAATCTTTGAATAAAATATACTGTGCAAATTATATAAATTAATTCAGGCAAATTTCTCCTGTGAAACTGAAAAAAGTGAGGTGTTTTTTAAACAAAATTTTTATTATAAACAAATTTTAAGATAAATTGGCACTTCACAAAAACAAAAAAAAGAAACTTAAAGAGAAACAAAAACCATAAATACACAGTTTTCTATAGTTAAACAGAGAACAAAGAATATAATAATAATAAAACAATCCATAGAAACAAAAACAAGATACTCAGATTATTAAGAGTTTCACCTAAAGGTATGTAACTCATCCTCTACGTTTGCTTATGGCGCTTATTAATTGGTAATGGGACTTAAACTAAACACACTAAACAACCTTAAATGTATAATGCCACAACGTGAAAACGCTAGACAAAGTGAACGAGGACAGCTACTGGAAAATGTGTCTTCTGCTCTAGTAACACCTTTCAGAACTATTTTACCAGTCCCTTCATGGGCGAAATTGAACCTTACGGCAATTCTACAGGCTTCTTCTAGGATTTATATTTATGTAAAAAGGTAACTTTCACTCAAGAAAAATTGTTTACGCCTCTGGCCTAAATATTGCAAGCTGTTTTCAGTGCCCGGCTAATACTTAACATTATGTTAGTATTGCGTTTTAACATTACCGCTGCTACCTTCGTTAGGATAAGCAATTAACATTAACTGTTCAAAACTGTTGAGGCTAAAGTTGAACTACAAAAGAAAAGTTCAGCCTTTATTATTTTTTCCTTTGTCGAATTGAGAAGAGAGTTCCAACCACCATAGTTTTCACCCCAGCAGAAAGGTAATATTAATCTATGTCTCAATATTTACTGGTGGTTTAAGATTCTTGTTAGATTTTCATATCGATTTTTTAGTGGAAACGTTTGGAAACAAAGGCGATAGAAATTGTTTTATAGTTATCGTCTCTTAATACCATTCTTACAATACAAGCGTCGCTTGTTTCTATCAATTCGATTTAGGTGACGGTAATCAGCTGCGTTTTCTGCTCTGGTAAAGATACTGTTGAATATAAGTACTTCGTTATCAATGTCAGTCTGGCTTTATTTTACGGGATTAATCTTTATGTAACTGCTTATGTATTTTTTATATTTCATCCAGTTTGTTCTGGATGTCGTAAAACGAAAAGAGTACTGATATTCAACTGGCTGTTAATTCTATCTAATAATTAGTGGATGGTGATCAGAAGAAAAAAACAGAACTGATTTCAATAAATACTAAATTCCTATATATGCTTTTGGTGACTGCAAAATTAATCAGATTTAATAGATTCCTAGGATCTATAGGCCAGTATGTTTTTTGTCTTGGTGAGATAAAATCTAGTCTTTTTTGGTTATAAAACTGTCGTCCGTTTGGTCATACCACCATCGGCATTCCATAAACATAACCTAAGTAGTTATTTTTTTTTTGAGCATTATAGTTTGAAGCATTTGGTTTTGCACCTTTATTAGGTCTTGGATCATACTTTGAATGGTTGACATAAATTGCGTCATGCATTGGGTCAAATTGAGAATAATGATCTCTACTTCAGTACTGGGACAAGTGTGCTCATGCTTTTAATACGTCAGTATAATGTTTCAACTGTGTAAATCGGAAGAGCTACAGAATAATATGTGGGAGTTGATTGTGTTTAGCATGAATACCTTGAGAGAGTTTTGGTGTTTTCTTATAAACGGAACATCCCCTGTAATCAGCTGAAGCTTCAATTCCCTTAATTACCACAATCAGGCCTTTTGCACTCTTTAGCTGATCTTATTGCTCTTTCAAAATATGGAAATTGTTGGTACCTATTATTTTTGTTAGGTTTGATAAGAGCAAGTTAGAGCAGCGTTCATGCAAGTGGATTGGTGGAGGCTTGATATTGGCGACTGCGGACGCACCCTTCGGCTCAGTTTCAGATTCTTCATTGCTTAGCGAGGCAAATCTGTTACCTTTAAGAGTAATATCATCCATATCCACAGTGGAGCTCACGGTATTGATCCTTTTTGCATTGCTCACTGTTTTATGCTGGACCTGATTTCCTCTTTCCACTTGTGGTATTTACTTATATGTATCGATCAATACCTCGAATTGCTTCTACGCTACGTGTTTGTACGGCTGCTTGTGTTTCTGCTGCTGTGGGGGTGCGCAAAGAGATGTTGCACTCTTTATTTTTTCTGCTATCGCTGAAGATGTACCGTTTGCCTTTGCACTGCTGTTGAGTGGAGATTTGCAGGCAACGCAACGCGGTATAAAACATTTAAAACCACGGAGGCGATAAAAAATACATCCATTTAGTTTTTAACTAACATTAAAGTACAAGTAAACACAAAACCGCAAATAACAGAAGTGGACAGCGTGAAGAAAACCAAGAAAAGACAAGGTCACCTACGATCCTCCACTGGGAACTCCCATCGGTGAGTGGGTATTTAATTTAAAAAAAATTCAACCAATTTTAGACTCGAAACAAGCCATACCTTGCCAATTCGACGTTAGATATATACACATAACACGAGTAAGTGCATAGAATTGCAACGCACATAAATAAGATGAGCGTTTGAAAAAAAGCACTATTTACTGTTCAGGCATTTGATGGAATTTGGTTAGATGGACTTTCATGAAAAAAAATATATGCATCCCGTAGTAAAAATCAAATCCTACTTATTGACGGACAATTTGGGGTTAGAAAAGAAGTTACACCACAACATTTAAAAAAAATAGATGATAAGCTAGCTACTTGGAGAGCTAAAGTCAAAAGTATAAGTTTATACAAGTAACATTGCAGAAGAGTTACATTGAATGAAGCACTCACTTGAAAAACCCTAAACTAAATTCTTTTTATTACAATATAGATCCTAAGCCCAAACTAAGCTTAGAAAACAAATTATTACTTTTTAATATACCCATAAAGCTCAGCATCTAAATCTAGCCTGGATAGAAAATTGCAGTCTAAAATCTTAAGATCAATATGTACATACCTGGTATGTAACAAATTCGAAATCCACAACGATCTCGGAATTGAAACCGTAACAGTGGAGATAGAAAATAGCTAAAAGTTTATTACAGCAGCATTACCTAAAACGATTAAAGAGAAAGGACTTAAATTTGAACTGCGATTAAGGGCTCTGCTGCATTCAAGAAATTTATTATAACTCTCTAAATATCATTATTTATGATATCTCTTTTGTTAAATTTCTAAATTTGGGTGTTTGGTATCACTAATGAAAGATATCCGTATAAACACATTCGTTGTTAAAACTAAATATATATACATATAAACTTAATAATTCAAATATAAGTATATTGTAATTTTATGTATTTAGCTTCCTTTTTTATCATTGCTGTGGTAATGGTTAACTTGCATTAAGTATAAGAAACAACTATAAGATTTTCGAAGTTATTTTTAGTTTATGAAGAGAAAGATTCAATAAAGTTCTTAGGAAAAAAATGGGACTCTTAGTTGGAATTTCGAGCCAGCCGCGGTGATCACTTGCCGGAAATCATTTTTAAAACAAAATGGCAAGCCGTTATCTCTATAATAAAGCATAATATTAAATTATATACGTTTTAATTCTTCTTGAAAACCATATGTCTAAAAAAAATTTGAAATATATGAAAATTTATGCATACAGTTGCATTGGCAACATTGCATACGCACTACATATTTATTAATGGTCCCTCAGTGTCATTGCAAGTATATGCATAGTATTCGCATCGCTCTTTCTGCCTATTTTAAAGACACCAAGAACACTTTTAGTTGAATTCAACGTTTCAATGCCTCGACGCTTTCACTCAAGGTGGACGATTCACCTTGATTTAATTTCCACTCATTATATTCCACACCATGTTCACATCTTCACCATCTTATCTGCTGCGACTTTAACTCCAATGCACATTACACATTTAGACTTATATATGCATCCACCTACATATTTGTGTATCTTCGGTGGCAGCTTAACATTCATAGTCTTCTTATTATAGTGTAGTTTTACTCCTCTCTTTTTAAGATGAACCCCTTAAACCGTCGTCTCCAATTAAAAAGAATTTCGCCCACTTATTCATTTTCACGTACTAACATACATTTGTATGAGTAATAATATTTCTACAAGTGTTTCTCTTCATCATCCCAATTTGTATATGATTATACATATATATCTATTAACAGGTGTGGTAAGCACTTACCTTGGTCGGCTATATCCCAAAGTCAGCAAATATACATATACACGCATATGGATATGCTAAGCGTATAAGAATCATACATATATTCATACGAGTATATGGTTCGAACATGAGTGTTGAATACAAAATTCAATAAAATTGCTTCACAATATGGCAAACTGATGCCACAAGTTTATATTAATGAAAATTTTTATTTGTTAAAGCAAGCGGGTAGAAATGATGATTAACCCCCTGGACTAGTTTAAGCGATTCTATGATTGTCAAGAAAATTTAATAACATACGTCTGAGTATATCCAAGAATTCATTTCCTTCTTCGCAGGGTATGCATAACAGTATAATTTTGAGAAATAGAATAGTCTGTGTAATTTGTTTCTAAATAGACCGACGAAACTCGCATTCGTCACGCAAGACCGCGAAGGTGATTTCATACAGACGAGCTCAAAAAATCAGTTAGATTTTTTATCGTAATTCACATTTCTAAGAAATATGTTTGATATCTTGTCTGTTTGTTTCAGTAGTAACAGAAATAAGAAATAACTTAGAAAAGAGCAACATCAGAAATATTATATTAAGATGGAAAACAGTTTTAAGATATTGAAAAAATAACATGAAATCATCTCTTAATATTAAGGGAGAGTTTATTTGAACAGCTTTAAGTCATCGGTAAAAAGTAAAAAATTTTGCGTGTTTAAAACAAATCCCAATGTCATTAATAAATAGGGATTATAAAACAGGACTCAGAATACTCTCCTTAGGAACACCCGAGGGGGCTGAATGGGACTTAGTGCCTTCAATCCCAAAAAACTAAATTCAATTGTAAAGATAAGACTTAACCAACAAAAATTTAATAAAACCCTATACATTTCTGTTTCCGCAGTAGAATATTATGCGAAACAGTGACAAAAGGCTTAGAAAAATCGGTGCAAATAGTGTCTACTTGCCAACCAGACGTAACAGCTGAGACAATAGGGCACTGAGAAAACTCGAAAACAGTGAAAAAAAATGAGAACCGACCCACAATCTAAATTATAAGAAACTAATTTAAATAAAAAAATTAGTTAATTTTTCTAACTACCGTCGCCCTTCAACGGAGAATATCAAGTCCTCCGAATGTGTTTCTGAGTGAAACACTTGTAAAAATCTACGCAACTATATTTCGGGACCCGGCAAAATCAATCAGCCTCAACTCGTTTGGTTATGTTTCGTCATTGGCACAGGTAGTGATCCCGACCCCTGAGGACAACCGCGAATGGTTCATCTTTTTCTTTTAGCTCGCCTACAAACGGATATTTGCAAGGTACTTGGTCTAAGGCCGGAAGTCGTGAGCCGCTTATAGTTCAAGCGGCCACTACCAAGTGAATTACAGTCAAAAAAATTACTTACTTGCGTGAAATTCTACGCATAGCTCCATCCTTCATCATCATGGACGAATGATCCCATAGAGTAGGAGTGAAAATCGCGCAAAAAAGCGGCCGACTTAAAGTCGCAGCTTCATTAGGTTTGGTGACAGGCGTTCCTTGTTGCACGGAGGTGGGTGTGTATCTTTTCTGAACATTAGAGACATATGTTCCCAAGGCCGCCTAGCTCTATAAATTTTCTAAAGGCAGAATCTAATGCTACAGAGAACTATGTTCAGGTTCCGGGGAATGTGATCGATCCTGGCCCATTCCTGGGATCCTTCGTCGTGGAAGCTCAATACTCCGACCGTTGCTCCAAAAATACCTTGTTCATTGATCCTTAACATCGTGACGGAGACACCACTTATACGTGCGTTCCAGGCACTCATAGATAGTATTTCTGAAAAGTTCCTCGCGTGGACGCAAATCAATGATAGGATTTAACACGGATTGTTCCGGGTTGGCCACCAAGGTGTACGAAGGTACTTTGTAACAAAGGCTCTCTCTTACCATATATGGTGTGAAATTTGTAACAAACTCCTCCTCTTTCCATCCTTTTCAGTTAATCGCATCTCTTGCGTGGGCTGCCCTTGCCGTGACTGACATAATTAGAAGTTTCCATCCGAGGCATTGTTTTCGTTTTCATTGTAGATAATTTTTACATATAAAAACTTGAACAGAATATGTCGGAGTGGCTTCATTAAAACTCCCTCTTTTTTAGGATGACCCAAGTCACGGTACGGCCTGGTCACCGCATCTCGCAGAAGAGTTTCTCCCGAGCTCATTAAGTACAAGGACACAAAAGGGTGTACAGTAGCAATACTGATCCCATAACGGTATTAGAAAGGAATTTAAAATAATTTAAACTATTCCAATAACGCATATAAGTACAAGATGGAAGAGTGGAACAAATATAAGCACTTAATATAATATTCTTACTGGAGGCAAAATTATTAGTTTGAATTATTACTTTGTCATTATATGGTATATTTGTTTTCTATATATATATTTGCAGTTTGACGTTTGAATTTTTTTCTAGTTGAAAAATCAATCGAAATATAAAAATAGACCAGAAAAAATTATATTCTGATTACAAGACTTATAACTTAACAATTAGCTAAAATGTAAGTCAAGCATATGGAAAGGAAATTAGGAACATTAGAACAACATTAATTAATACAAGTATGTATTAAAATTCTGAAATATAATATGTAGAAAATTTCAAATATATGTATATATGTAGATACAAATTTTCTCATCATTAAATTAACTCAATTACAGTGAAAGGAAAGCAATTACATGTATGTGAATTTTCAAAGGATAATATCAGATATGAAGTTAAATTACAGATATATATATGAAGTCTTTTGGACGGAAGATTGTACCGAAGGCATGTATGTTATATTTACACAATATATATTATTTTAAATCCATATGCAACTAAATCTTATCCTTAGGTTATCATGGCTGCTTTTAATTAACAGCCCTTGGCTGGCCAGCAATACTCCACACATAAATAATTCTGGTGATTGCTGTGGCTGCACAGTAATAATTATAAACCATGCACTGATTAGGAATTTAATACGTTTGTATTTTATCACACATACTTTTTCTTCATATAAGGAAATAAGTAACAAATAAGCATTCACGACATGGATTATAGTTGAATTTATGAGTTAAGTGATATTCGTTATCATTTTCCGGCTATTTTTATTATATTACCTCCATCAGTGTTAGCTTTGGGGCGACTATAGTCGCAATTTGGCCCTATTTGAGATTGAATCCCCGTAGGATTTCGTAGGAATTTGGACATTTTTCATTTCCAAAACTACAATTTAATATTTTTTATAAAACATTTTGAATATCTCATAAAAGAACTGGTAAGCTTCTTCGGAGTAACACAGAAATAGTTTTTGATTTGAATGTGGGACCATTCACATCTCCGATTAAGATAAAAGAAAAAAGGCGAATGTTTATAAAGGGGTGGAAATCTACTTTTAAGTGGATCAAGATGTACCCAAAAACAAAGCATCCGAAAGAAATACAATTAAAACGCCCCGAGAAATATAAAAAACTTTAAAAAAAATAGAGGAGATATGTGGATCAGAAAAAGTGAAAATAACATTATGGTTAATTTTTTTTTTTTTTTTTTGTGATATTTTAATTCAAGTAACTTTCCTTAAGCTTTAAATGAATAATTAACTTAACAAAAATGAAGGGTCACTTTTTTCTCTTTGACATATTTTTATGCTTATAATTCACGCCTTCACCGGTTTCGATCGTTTGCACCAATTTGGACTGGTCTCCGACCAAAAAAAAAAATTCGAAAGAAGAGTCCGGGAAGTCGATCAGAGACCAACATATTCGAAAAAATCATATTTTTGGTTCGATTTTCTTGAAATATGATACTTAGGTAGTTTTACAAGTGGTTTAATACATTTTCTTCCGGGAAGTGGAACTGAGACCATAGATCCGTTCCAAAAATATTAATTACGATACGATTTACATAAAATTTGTTGGTAGCCTTTTACGTAAATTAATATAATGAATACTTTTTCCGGGAAATGGATCTGAGGCCGATCTATGCCACAAAATCAAATTTTTGGTTCAATTTACCTGAAGTTCGGTATGTAGGTGACTTTTTAATTGAGTTACACTGCTTTTCTTCTGAAAAGTAGACCAGACCAACTTGTCCCAAAAATTATAATTCTTATTCGATTTACTTGAGACTCTTTTCTTTCGAGGACCAGATAACGATTTATATGGAAAAAAATATCATTACGGCTCAATTTAGATGAATTTTTGTAAGAAGGTATCTTTAGGTCTTGATAAATTTGTATAGCACTTTTATTTTCCGGTTGGTAACCTTTTACCTAAATTAACATATAAAATCATTTTTTTTTTTCGAAAAGGGGATCCCAGATAACTAGGTTGATTAAAACTGGTATAATGATTGCAGATTGTTCTGCGTTTTAAGGAACTATATCATTAATATTTTGGATTAGTTAAAGATAAATAATGTCTTATCATTGTTATTTACCTATTACCACTTTTACAATACCTACTACTCTTTTACAATACTTACTGTAAAATCTATATAGTACAATGTCGTCTGTGCAAAAGTTTACGAATCTTCTAACTATTTCTATTATATTTGTGGCAATAAAAACTATATATCGCGTGTTTTGGCTTAGAACTTGGAAATACGATTAAGGTAAGGGAAAGAAAGTAGCTTTTCCGTAAATGAAGAGTCATGCCGAAGATTGTTACCTTTGTTCGTGTAAGGTGAAAGAGTATAAATTCACAGAGGATACAGTTAACTTGGAATTAGTCATTCCAAGTGGGACCAAGGTATCAGTGTCCAAGTGTCCAAATGATGAGGGAAATAAGACGTAAATGCGGTGATGTCTTCAACAAGGAAGTTTTGAACTATAATTTCTGTTTTGATAAATTTTTAATTCTTGTATTATAATGTTTATAATTCATTCTTTAATATAAGGTATATAAATTAATCTTAAACTACTTAATTGCTTGTATGAGCAAACAATGCCAACAAATTTCACACTTCCTTTATTTAGTCACCTTCAATTTTAGTCAGTTTCAATTGGGTATTTTTATTACTAGTAAACGTATGTAATACGCAATGAGTTTTACACTCAAAGTGAATACTAATCTTGCGGAAATGGTTTACAGAATTTCCTAAATACCACAACTCAATTTTGCATCTTTCCTATACAAATTTCCGAAGACATATATGCATATATGGACATGAGTTATTGATACCGCAAAACCATAACCAACAACAATTGCAATACTATATTGCAAGCCACTAAGAAACAATTCGAAGGCATTGAATATACCGCAAAACAATTGTCAAATGTTCATAATTACGAATAGAATTAGAATTTTGCTACAAAGGTAAGATATAATAATACCAAGCCAACATTAATCAATGAGGTGCTACAAAATATACAGATTGGGTGTTACTTATTGTTGATGTAACATTTGTGGTTGCTTGCTAACGGAGCAATAATAGGTTAGTAAATATTAACAATATTACATAGAGGAATATTTAATACCACATATCAATATTCAGTAAAACAATGTAAGGTTATTTTGCTAGTAAATTGAAATAACAATATGAAATATTTGAAAATCTATAGGATGTCGTGTGCATTCATCAAACTTCAATTAGACACAAAGTGCATTACATTAACTCTTGAATTATTAGTTTATTATAACATCGGTTGATATAAAAGATTATTCTGCAGCGAAACTTCCACTTGTCAGATAAGGTATTGTTTACTGCAAGAAATTTCTGACCGCAATAGCTGTACAAAAAATGACAATTTTGCTTTACTTATTTTTAATTTTACTGAAAAGATAAAAACTCTTAATAATTTTTAGAAAAGAGTTTTCATTTTTAACAATTTTTATGTATACAATGTATACAAGAGGTATACATTAAGTTAAAACTCAAAAAGTATAAATAATTTTGTTCATGCGATATTGGACCAACTCTCGGCTCACCACACAGCAGTTGAAGACGAAAACTTCCACTCCGTTGAGAAGATCAGGTAGAGATAAACCTGGCTGCACTTGATAAGATAAATTAATCACTCTAACTCTCTAACGAAAACTTTATTACAGAGAAAGGACTTAAATATTTCCTGAGTAACATGGAGGAGCATTCCGGGACAATATTGCTTGTTTTCAAACGCTTATCTTATTTTATATATATGTGCAGCTTCTATATGCACCTGCTCTGTTGTTTCATCTTTACCTGGCTTATTAATCAAAATGATCTTGGAGAGCTGCCAGGAGTATAAGTATAAGGATAGTAGTATAATCTTAATATGCTTGTGTTTGATTGTTTAGCTATTTCATCATATTACGCATTATGTTGTTATATCCAGCAGTTTAGTTTTGTTATTGGTAAAAATTTTCCTAAGTGATTTAAAATAAAATTGAATAAAATGAGACGCATCTGCAGACATGAAATAAGATAAATAATGCGTATGAAGAAATTGAAGAGATGGCCAACAAGGGGAATGCTCGAAAATTATATGAAAGGATGAGTCATGTACTGAAATTAAGCTTGCTTAGCTGCAGTGAATCTAGAACACCAGAAAATGACGATTTCATGGACCGTCCATCAACCGGCTACGGTGAAGTTTGATTAGCGATTGCCCATCTCAAGATTAACGACGTGGCTTCTTTGCGGATTATGGCTGATAATATCATGCCCGAAAATTGGAGCCTGAGTGTATTCTGCACAATCCAGAAAAAGCGGACCGCAAAATCTGACCCACTTATCGTGGGATACTTGGGGTACGGGTATATAAGGTCCTATCAAGCGTGTTGTGTAAAAGAAGACCACCGTCAACATACTAAATATTTATCATGCGCCAAATTCAAGAAAAGACCGGTAAGAAAAGAATCGACACGCACCACTTTTTTATCGATTTTAAAGCAACTTGGTTCCCATGTCACTGTTGACAGTCATAACTTTGAAGCTATAGATAATTTCGTTTAACTTGGAACCAACATTAACACAATCAGCATGGAATGTCAGCCTGGAAATCCAACCCAGAATCAGTCTTCCCAGTAGAGTCCTCTCTCGTCAAACAAAACTCAAATTTACAAACCACTCATCATTCCCTTCCTATTTTATGGTGCAGAAGTCTAAGCTTTGAAAGCATCTGATCGTCGTTAGAAGTTTCGAAAGTTTTTGCGTAAGATTCATCGTCTTTGGGCAACGGCGAATACCACAGGCGAGTTAATGAAGAACTGTATAAGATGTACGACGTCAATGACATAGTTCAGCAGCGACTGCGCTGCTTAGGTCATCCGAAGGATGGAAGTACACCAGCTTTGAAAGTATTCGATAGGGTACCCGCTGGTGGAAGCAGAGGAATAAGAAGATAGTACACTACGGAAGAAGGATCAAGTGGAAAAGGACCTGACTCCACTTGGTGTCTCCAATCGGCGCCAATTAGCAAATTAGGAGAATCGCAAATGACCGGATTTTTTAATTTTTTGTTAAACGGCACGGATACTAACTATATCAGTCGTCGCTGTCAGGGATTGTAACGGTTTTTGATATTAATTTTCAGTTTTTATATGCTTACAGTGAATGAAAAAAAGTCCGCATAAACCCTTTGAATTTGCGCCTGAGGCTAATACGTTACAAAAACTACTTATTTTTTTATGTCAATATTTAAGAAATTTGTTAAGAATTTTATTAGGAAAACAAAAAATTAATTAATTGTAATAACAAAAACAAAATAACAAAAACATGGATAACCACAGAAAATACAGCTTCCTCAAAAGTTGAAAAAGTGCTTACAAAAAATAATTTTTTTAGAATCTTAGTATCTAGTTGGTCCACCTTGGGTATCAATCACTGCTTGAAGACGTCAGGGCATAGAAGTCCTTAATTTTTTCAGTTGCTTCTGTCATACTGAATTTATGTCATATTTGAGTATATTATTCTCTAGGACGTCCCAGTATTTCCTTATGATCTCCTATTTTAAGTAATAAAATTTGAAAATAAATAGATTACATTGTGCACTATTATAATGTAAGAACTCAGAATGAAAAAATCAACAAAACACACTTTTTAGTTTATTGTCCGAAGCTGAAGCGCTGTAAGCAGACTTTTTTGAAACTAATTATTATGTTTTCCCACAGTAGTTGTTAGAGTTGTTGTTATATTTTTATCTTATGTTACCCTAAACACTAACGTAAAGACTGTAATAATCTTGGGGTGTACGTATACTTTTTTCCTTGACTGTATAGTTTTGAAAGCCGGGGAACGAAACCTCTTCCAATAGCTAATGAACTGAAATGAAAATACTTTGAAAACATCTGCAAAATTTTTTTACTTGGTTTCATAATCTATAAAAATCTTGGTTCGAAATTTATACATTAACTAGCGGACCCCAGTGTGCTTTGCTACACCTATAAAATAAATCAAAAAAATCTAACTGAAATTTGGAATTTGTATTTTTTTTTTTTGGAGAACGGAACGAAAAAATTGATTGATTTAAAAAAAAATTTAACTTTTTTTTTTTTAATTTTTTTGTTTTTAATTTTATTTTCGTTTTAATTTTTTCCGCCTTTCTCTCTCTCTTTCAACACCACATACAACGTAATGTACGCGTATTTTGGAATTTCACATGTATTTGTTGTTGTTGCATGTATTTTGAATGATCATTGTTCACTAAAATGGTCATATCTCTGGAACGGCTGCGTCAATCTCATGAAAACTTACACATTTACCTTCTACTTATATTCCTTTATAGCTCCTAAAAATTTGGTACAATTTGGTCTGGTGGTTCTCAAGTTATAGGAGTTCATCAAAACTTTGCATTGATTTATATATGTATATGTATATAGATATAATATTTATGAATAGTAAAATTTTCTAATCTGACTTTATTTGCACTATTGATGTCTAGAAAATGTCTGAGTTTTCTATATACCAAACTCGCCATTATATGAGGAAAAGATGCGGATTTCTTTTCAATTACAACTATTTCCATATGGTAAGCAATTCAGTGGCGAGAGTTTTCGATGTCGTTAAAAAGAAGATCGAGGCAGTCAATTACATTTTCCAATTGTGGATAGACACCAGATAGGTTAGGCTAAACTCGTCTCTTCAGTGTATGATGCCTGAAACTGAAGAAGTTTTTATGAAAATAGGTCCCATATCAACCTTGCGCCCGTATGTCGAGTGGTTAGACCGTCCGTACTACCATTTATAAGGTCAGGACTAGAGTCCGGATTCGACCAACGTCCAAAACTATAGAAATTTAATTTCTCCTATTGCGGTCGACCCTCGGCAGAGAATTTTAAGCCCCCAAGTGCATTTTTTACATGAAAATAAAGCTATTCATGAAAATCCATCGGAAACGGCTTCAAATAAACTGTGCAACCCTCCGTTTGTTGGAAAATCATCAAGACGCACACCAAAAATTGGAGAAGGAGTAATACATACATACATATATATATATATATATATATATATATATATATATATATATATATATTCATTTATTTATTTATTTATTTATTTATTTATTTATTTATATGATATAAGGAGTGTTAAGCATTTATAGGCAACAGCCGCAATCTCGAACTTTTGCGAATGATGGTAAGAACTCTCATAACAATTAGTAATTAATTTTTATTATTTTTTTTTTAAATTGAAGGCATGACTACTGTATGCACGTAAAATAAAGAATTAATTCGTAGATATGGTATAATGAGAAGATGGAGAAAGTTCAAGTGATTAAAATATGTATAAACGAATATATGTACTCGTGTATGTATTTGGGCGTGCAAAGTAAAACCAGATCTACGATTTATATTCCTGAGGAATGGAGATAAATGCAATAAGTGTATGCATGAACTTATATCTTACAAAGAATGATATATAAATATGGTCACTTAGTTCATCTGTGAATGCTATTACGCAAATATGTGTATATACATATTCTTTTTTCATATTTCTATTGAAGACAATTAAATAA
This sequence comes from Neoceratitis asiatica, assembly GCA_030068015.2. NCBI lineage: Eukaryota > Metazoa > Arthropoda > Insecta > Diptera > Tephritidae > Neoceratitis > Neoceratitis asiatica. Next base: position 84,652,009 of record CM061524.1, read on the forward strand.
AGGGTGTTTGTTAGGCGTGTGATTCAATTTCTTATATCATAATTAACTTATATTCGGCACGTAAATGCTGACATACGGCCTAAATTGCAGCTTTTGCTTTTTGGTCGAAAATTTCGCCGGGAATGGAATTTATTGCAGCCATCAGCGGCGATCACTTGCCCGAAATTATTTTTAAAACATAATGGCAAACTGATAACTTGATAATGCTTACTGATAATGATAAGCTTATTATATTTATAATAAGGCTTAATCGTTAGCCATAACATTAAATTACATGCATTTTATTTCTTCTTGAAAACCATATATCTAAAAAACGCCCTTTACGTAATAATAAGTATTTGAATTGCAATAATTTCTGATAATTTTTCTACGGCCAATTCAAGCGAATATGCCACGTTGCTGATTGCACTTACTCACCATTGAACCGCCATCCAATCCACAAATACTGCCAATGTTGGCCTATTGATATTGTGCAAGTGAAGAAAGGAATTTCTTAGTGAAAGGGCTCACAAATATATTTCCTATAATTGAGCAGTAACATCTGCAATCATAGTAAAGTAGGATAGTAAATGACTTAAGCTAAAAATTGTCTGTAACTTTTTAGGTAAGATATGAGCAGCCAAGTGATAGATGATTGCTGCAGTGCTCGCCTCAGTGCATGAGCTTTACAGTCGTTTTGTGTACATACGCACACATAATATATTATTTGTTTGTAAATGTGACACCAAGATCGATTTTACATAATAAATTTAATAATAAATGAGAATTTTATTAACCAACTGAATATTACTGATTTATGCCTTAGAGCGTGTAATAAATTCAAATTTCAATAATTCTGAACTTATAATCAATTCAGCAAACAACACTAAAACTTAATTTACGATGCAGTCATCAGTCCTCATTTGAAAGAAGTTATTGTTGTTCTGACTGTTTGAAGAAAATAATCGAGAGGCACACCATAAATTGAAGGCGAATATCAAAAACTTACAAAGCATTCATCGAATGTGAATACATATACATACATTTCAGCAGACCCGGCCACACACATACATATAAACATATAAATATATGTAATTTCTTAAAATTACAAGATGAATGGATTTAGCCAGTATGACCGTATAAATAAATGAATGAGTGAAAGATAAAAAATGGTCAACATAATCGGCCTACTGAGCGTACTATTCGCAACACCATCATTATCTTGAGGCCCAAAATTCATATTTGATGCCTGAAATTGAAGCTCGTAATCTCTGCGACATTTGGTTTCAACAAAACGGCACCTTTCACATCGTGTCAATCAATGATCGTGTGATATCACACCGTTAGCCTTTTTTATGTGGGGATATGTAAAGTCTAAAGTCAATGCGGGCAATCCCGCTTCCATTCATGCTTTAGAGCAAAACATCACACGTGTCATTCGCCAGCTACGAGTCGAAATGCTCGAACGAGTCATTGAAAATTGGTCTCAACGGATGGACCATGGATGTAGCCGCGGCCAACATTTGAAAGAGATAATCTTCAAAAAATAAATGCCAAATAATGTTCTTTCGAATGAAAATAAACATTTACTATTAAATTTAAATGTTTCTGTGTTTTTTTTCCTTTAAAAATGTAGAGATCATTGAAATGGATCACCTTTTAGAAATGAGTTGGCCTCTACTTTTACGGCATCCTTCAAAAATTTCGCCTTTTTTAAATTGCGTAAACGAAATAATATATATCAAAAGAAATTTGTTCCGGAGAAATAAAAAATATTCTTAACGGCGTTATTTCCATAATCTCAAAAAAATGTTATAGCCATGTACGGACCATTTAGGTAAAAAATAAAAAAAATGTTTGTGAAAGGTCAGGGAAGATTTAAACGATTAGAAATATCCGGAAAGTGGATCAGGAAGCGACCTATTTGTAAAACTCGTATTTATGGTAAGATTTTCTTCATATATGTTCTTTTCTTAAATAGCACTCTTATTTCCTGGAAATGAACAAGGGACCAGTACCTATTTTCTTAAAATTTATTATGTTGGTAGTTTTTCTACATCAACATTCAAAAAACTTTATTTCCAGAAAGAGGATCACATAACATCGATGAAAATTTGTATGCAGTTGGTATACTGCAGCTGGGAGTTTGGGGTTTTGGGATTCAATGTACTATTGCGTCCATGCTTATACGATTAATGAATGAAATTAAGTTTTAAGTTTCGATGAAAAATTTTTTTCGAAATGATCCCTTGTATTTGATCAGGAAGTAGTTTAACAACAGGTACGTATGAAATGATGAATGAGGACTTCGACAACTTTTCTTTTCAGGTTGCTCTAAAATTTCGTTTTTTGGAGATATTGTTGAATAAACTTTTTTTGCTAGTATATTTTATAAGCGTAAGATTATTTACAAAATAGTTTTCAAAAACTTTCAAACTATGTACACATAATGCTATCCTTTTGTTTCCTATATCCTCACATCTTGAATTGGTGACGCTACGGTGATAACTCATTTTATTTTTACGTAGCTAAACAGCATATTCTTTGGTAAATTATGGTGCTCCATTACTAATTGTTTTTGACCTTATTTTAATTGGTCGTAAGATTGTTGGCATGGGACCATATTTTGGCGAATGTAAGGAAAGTTGTTAATTGCCATTCACCTAGTTGTGGGCAGAAACGATTATTGTACACATGGTTCAAGCAGCTCACGACCTCCGTACTTAGACCAAGTATCCTCTGGGTAACCAACTAACATCCGTCTTGAGGCAAGCTAAAATGAAAAGGCGCATCCCCTGCAATTGTGCGTAGGGTTTGGGAGCCACCACATAAAATTACACTCAAATGAAAAATAAACAAATTATTCGGCTGATAGACCTTCTTCTGATGACGACCACTGCAAGTTGGTTGATGTCTTCGAAGACTAAAGGCCGACATCGCCCTTGTTCAAGAAGTGCAAATAACGGGACAGGGACTTAAGAAAGTGGGTCCTTGAAAATTCTACTACAGCGACCGTATAAAAGAGCGGAAATTTGGTATTGGTTTTGTGATGGGTGAGAGAATCAAAGCGATGTACTTCAAGATATCTCTGTTTTGCACCCACGCCACAACATAAAGGAAGGACGATGTTTCCTGATCTACCCAACGAAATGAATCTCGCTTTCAAACGTACCATTTGACCACTGTGGAGTAAAATATTACTCGATGACGGAGAATCAAACTTACGACAGATCTACTGCGCTACGAACGACCACTATAACAATGCACCAATCGTCCTATATTTCCTTGGTCATGTTATATGTGGTGGGTCCCAAATTTCGCATACGGTCTCGCTGCAAATGGGAACTGAACATCAGGCATTTATATATAGAACCACTTACTTCGATACGCTCGCTTGGAGACGCACCATTGGTAAATAGACTTTGCGAGGGACCTTTCCACCAAAAAAGCTGAAGTGGTTCCACTGAAACTCTAGCTCTTCCTTCCGTGACCACAGTTCCACACCGGTTAATTACCGCATCTTCTCTATATGTAGGTGCACGATGTGTACGCAAGGGCAAGAATTGAGAATAGCAATGCGACAGTGACAGCATACTCAGAAAAACGATTATATTTTGAAAATATTAATTTTTAAACGTCTCAAATTCACACTTTAATATACGAGATATGTTCAAAGGAAAAGGTTAATATTGAATTTTTTTGAAAAGTACTTATTTATGCATCAATATCTATTTTGTCCCTTCAAAGTAGTCCCCCTCGGATATAATACAATTGTGCCAACGCTTTTTCCAATCCTCGAAGCACTTCTGATATGCGCATTTCGGTGTAGCCATCAGCTCTTTCTTCGATTCTGACTTGATCTCATCAATAGTGCCAAAACGCTTTCCTTTCATTGGTTTCTTTAGTTTTGGGAATAGGAAAAGTCGCAGTTAGCCAAGTCTGGTGAATACGGTGGTTGGGGCATGATTACGGTTTTTTTTTACCAAAAAATCACGAAAAAGCATTAATGTGTGAGATGTATTGCTTCACGTAAACGCCTTTTGGCAGTAACTCATGATGCACCATACCATTGTAATCAAAGAACAGTGAGCAAAACCTTCACCTTTTGCTTTGAACATACCTCGTATACATATTTAAAGAGCTTTATCATTCTTTCAAGAAACATTTGGTTCCATGCATCCTCTAATTGGGCTTAGCTTCTGTTTCAATGTATAAAAAGCAAAAGTGTTGCAAATGTATATTTACGTGCGTCGTTCACACAATTAACTGAATTGCCAATTAATACTGAAATATTACCACTTATGATTGCACCCCATTTCGCATGCACAATACTTTGCTTGAGTGATTGTAAACATGTAACGCTTAATCTCTCATTGCCATTGCCTCCAGCCTTTTTACACCTTTAACGCGTTCCTTCTTTCTTAAGCTGCTTATATGTATGTATGAGTATGATGCTTCACACCGCCACTGTTTATTCATTGCCTTCAACCATTCTTTTCATTCATGTCCATTTCCATCGCTCAACAGTGATTGCAGAAATTGCACTACTAATCGCAGCTACCCTCTCACATGCATGCAATAAACGATTTAAAAAAAAAAATAAAAAAATAAAAAAATAAAAAAAATAAAATAAAAAAAATTGGAAAGCATATGCCAGTACGGAAATTTAGTTGAAAGTAGAAAGTATAAACGAAGACGGGGAGAAAGAAATCATGAAGGCGGTGAACGGTTAGGAAAAAATGCATCAAGGAGTTGATGTATTCACAAAGAAATTAAGTTTTATTTACACATGTACACATGTGCACACAAGTAATGAGGGAAGTAGGAAATCAAAAGCGCTTAGCACATATTCAAGGGCGAGTTCACAAGCAGTGGAAAACGTAAACAAGTAAGCATTTGAAGTGTAGTGCTAATACTATACCCCCTAATGTAAATAAAGACGCTAATGGTAAAAAAATGAATTGATATGTGATATTTGCTTTGCTTTTGGCTTGAATATTAATTTTTTACTCGATGTGAGTATATAGAAAAGTAAAACGTAAACCTCCAACTTCAAACATCCAACTCAAATAGGTCTTACACATTTCAGTACAATCGAAACAGCCAGATATCTGGCATTTGGTTTCATTAAATCTTACTGCTATCCTTTTTTAATATCCGGTTAGCAATCTTTGCATACTGTCATTTACACACATGAATAATTATTAGTCTATGCTTTATTCATTTATTCTTTTGTAACATTAAACTTTCTTCTGGATTAAAACCTCGTGGAGTGAACATCAACTTGCAGTTTATCTCTAAATTAATACTGAAATATCTCTGCAATCCCGTCAAAAACTATTTAAAATTTGTAGATTTCTAAACACGTGTTTATTTCAGAGTTCTTATTTACAAAAAAATTACAGAAAAGAATTATTGAATATTAATCATAAGAAAATATAGAAAGTTAAAAGAATATGTGAAACGTCAAAAGGAAAGGTTGCCAGCAACTTATGAGCTTTGGCGTTACCCTCATCCTAATTTTGTAGTATTCCAAATTCCAAAACTACTTTAGTGGCTAGGTTCAGCGATGGTGAAAACAGGTCTGAGCCTTTCAGTGGAAACATTGATATCTTTGTCTTCCATTCTGATTGTGTAAACTCGATCAGATGGTCTAGCCACCACATGGTAGGGTCCAGAGTAGAGAGGTTCTAAAGGTGCTCGTATTGCGTCTGTTCTGAGAAATACGTGTGTGCAATTATCCAAATTTTTTGCTACGAATGGTTTTATTTTGCTATGAAGCGCGGTGGCAACTGGACGAAGCGAACGCATATGCTCTCTGATACTTTTGATGAATAGGTGAGGATCACCTGATTTATCTTTGTTGTCAAAAAATTCATTGGGTAATCGTAGGTTAGCTCCATAAACAAATTCTGCTGCCGAGCACAGGTAGGATTTGGGTCCATGATTTTGTTTTATGGCACATGAGAGCGGCTTTGAATGTTCCGTGCCAACGTTCGACCATTCCATTGGCATGCGGATGATAAGCGGTGGTGTGAATATGTTCACAACCAACTAGTTTCGCCAATGCGTTAAAAAGTGCAGAATTGAACTGCGTTCCTTGGTCAGTAGTTATTGACTTGGGACAACCAAAACGAGTGACCCAGTGATTCCAGAATGCTTGCGCTACTGTATCTGCTATAATATTACGCAGCGGTACAGCCTCTATCAGGTGGAAGTACGACGAGATCCAAGTGCACATGGTCAAATCGACAGTTTGGCACCAGAATTTTTATTGGATGAAAACGAGTATGCCTGTAAACTTTGGAACGCTGACAGTGCATGCAGCTTCTAGCCCACGCTGTTATGTCCTTGTTCATACCTAACCAAACATATTTGGAACGTATTTGCCAAGGGTTGATCGTGAACTTGCGAGAGATTGTCCATGAATGAAACCGAAAACTTGAAGACGTAATTTTTTTGGTATATAAGTTAACACAGCAGTAGAAGTATACCAGCATTAAGTGTAAATATTGTATGTATGCCTGAGTGTTATCCCAATAACAAACAGACATACTTACATAAATATTCATCAGTGGTTGTTGTAAGCAGGCACTGCATTTTATTGGTATGCGGCAGTGGCTGACCGCATGCACTAATGAATCAACTGCTGCTGTGATGAGCCAACACTTCGCTTAAATACTTTTTCTTCACGCCGACGCTTCGAGTTAGCCGAAGTAAAATCGTGCGCTCGATGTACCCGAAAGGGTCGTCGCTAAAAAAAAGTACTTAAGCGCGCATAGTTTTAAGGTAAAAAAGAAGAGTGTAAGTAGTGTAAGCAGTGTAATTAGTGAATAATGATTTAAATAAATAAAAGTGCCTAAAATTGTCAAAAAATAAAGTGTTTTATTCGGCGGCAGTCCCAAAGTGGAAAACTATCCAATAAGATCAAAAAATTGTCATGTGAAACAGCCCATTTGGGACTGTCTTGAAATAACTTATACAGCCGGTCATTACCTATTGATGTGTCATAGTAAAGAAGTATTCCATCCGCCGAATGTTTTGTGCACAGCGTAAGAGAGTGATTGCCCTTTCAGTAAGTGCTTTAATTTGTTGTCTGATTCTTGTGCTTGCTGTAGTTGTCGATTGGTAATTGCTGTGGGCATGGAGATAGCGTTCAGTCTCGACAATGCGTCTGCTACTGAGTTTTGAAATCCCGACAGGTGTACGATATTCGTTACAAACTGGGAGATATAGTTCAGCTGACGTAGTTTGCGGGGTGATGCCTTATCCAACTTTTGCGCGAAAACGTATACCAGTGGTCCGTGATCCGTTCTAATGGCAAACTGTTGGCTTCTAGAATATGTCGAAAGTGCTTTACGGCATCATAGCTCGCGGTCATAGGTGCTATAGTTTTTTTTCCGTTGCCGATAGCCTTCTTTGGAAAGAAGCCAAGAGGACATAATGCACCTTCCATTTCTTGTTCTAACGCAGTTCCAATGGCTATATCGGAAGCATCGCAAGTCAGAATAAGTGGATGTGCCAGGCACACCGCTGGATGTGCCAGGCACACCGCTTTCGATAAGCTACTTTTGCATGCTTCAAATGCTTTAACTGCTGGCGGTGTCCAATTGATTATTCTCTTATTCTTTTTCCTTGAGTCTCGTAGAAACTCATTTAATGGGGCTTGAAGTTGCGCTGCGTGAGGTATGCAACTACGGTAATAGTGGATTATACCCAGAAATCGTCGAAGATCTCCAATGGTTTCAGGTAGATTATATTGCTCAACAACGGCAACCCGATCTGCTGGTGGTCTATAACCTTGAAAACTAATCAAAAAGCCAAGAAAATTTACCTCGTTCTGGCCAAACTTACTCTTATCTAAATTAATACATAATCCATTTTGTTTGAGAAGAGAAAATACTGTTTGAAGGTGCCGCTCGTGGTCGGTATCTGTTTTTGACATTACAAGTATATCGTCTACATATACAAAAACAAAATCTATGTTTCAGAAAATTGAGTCCATGAAACGCTGAAATGTTTGCGTTGCATTCCTAAGGCCGAAGGGCTTGTATAGATATTCAAAAAGGCCAAAAGTAGTGCAAACGGCTGTTTTCGGAATGTCTTCATCCGCCATTGGTATCTGATGATATGCTTTTACGAGATCAATTGACGAAAATATAGTGCTATCATGGAGTTTTTCAGCGAAATCGTGGATATGTGCTATTGGGTACCGGTGCGGTACGGTCTGGGCATTAAGCTTTCTGTAGTCTCCACAAACTTGCCAGTCACCATTCTTTTTAGACACCATGTGCAGTGGACTTGCCCATGCGCTATTAGATGGACGACAAATACCTTTCTTAATTAGTTTTTGGAATTCTGCTTTTACGGCAGTCAGTTTTGCTCCACTGAGGCGTCTTGGTTTGTCTATGACCGGTGGTCCTTTTGTTTCAATGTGATGTCGTACTGAATGCGACTGAAATACATTAGGATTGGTGCTTGGTTGAAAAACACCTTTATAATCCTGTAGTATATTTTTCTGCAATTTTTCGTTAAGAATGGCCACGGAGTAGTTCGTCGTGTTCATTGTAGATCCTTTCCCTGTTTTTTTAGTTTTCCCATCAACAAGAGTTTGGTTTGAGAGGTCTAGAATAATGTGAAAGTGTGACAAAAGATCTGCACCAATTAAAGGTGTTTGAACGTCCGCTACAATAAAATTCCACTTAAACTTGCGACTCAGTCCAATATCGAGCACAAGTTCCTCTCTTCCAAATGTGCGAATCATAGTTTGATTAGCAGCAGTTAGTTGCGGGGTATCTTTGAGATATATTTGTTAATATAAGAGCAAGAAATACTTTGAAACGCGATCAAGAACAAAAAGACGTGTTTCTGTTATTTCTATGCTGGGTGGACTACTGACGTGCAGCGTACAGTTTTTGAATTGTTGGTACTTCTGGCAGTGCTGGAAGTGCTATTAATCGTATTGTTGGAGCTGCTGCCGTCAGCCGAGGCAACAACTGACGACAGCCCCGCTAGTTTTCCGCTTGCCTCCAGTGAATGCAACCAGATCGGGGTCACCAATGTAGATTTCCAAACACGTGTTTATTTCAGAGTTCTTACTTACAAAAAGTTACAGAAAAGAATTAATGAATACTAATCATAAGAAAATATAGAAAGTCAAAAGAACATGTGAAACGTCAAAAGGAAAGGTTGCCAGCAACTTATGAGTTTTGGCGTTGCCACAAATTTATGTACATTCTAATATGTAAGTAAGGTACATTTTTATGCATATAAGGGTATATCCTATAGCCTGCAAGCTTACATGTGAAATGCCTCAATATTATGATTCGTAATTCGAAGTGCAAAGAACTTCAAGAGAGTAAACTGATGCGGTTTCGCTGTTATGCTACTCCCTCAGACGCCACTTACGTTGTTGTGGCTTTCTGCATCTGGTTTAAGTTAGATGTTATAATTGGTATTGTAGCGTAGTGATGAAAATTTTTAATTAAGCATTAACTAATTCGAAACATAGGTACCGCCTACGTGATTATAACCGAATCAACAATAACCGCGCCGCTCGTTTCTTCTCTTCGCTGCTTGGTGCCAGTTGAAAATACCAAATGTAACCGGGCCGCTATCCACCTGATCCTTCCAACGGAGTTGTCTTCCTTTTCATTTGCTTCCACCAGCAGGTGCTCTATCGAATACTTTCAAAGCTGGAGTGCTTTCATCCATTCGGATGACATGACCTAGGCAGCGTCGTCGCTGTCTCTTAATTCGCTGAACTATATCAACGTTGCCGTATAACTTGTACTGCTCATAGTACCACCATCTGTGGTATTCGCCTTTTCCAATGCGAAAAAGACTATAAATCTTCCGCAAAACTTTTCTCTCGAGAACTCTAAAGCCGGCTGAGCGGATGTCGGCATCGTCCAACTTTCTGCACCATACTTCAGGACGAGAAAGTTATGTGACTTGTAGAGTTTGGTTTTGGTTAGTGGAGAGAGGATTTTTTTCAATTGCCTAATCATTCCAAAGTAGCACCTAATAGCAAGAGTGATTTTGCGTTGGATATCAAGGCTGATATTGTTGGTGTTGTTACTGCTGATTTCTATGTAGACGAAATTATCTACGACTTGCGAATGCGTCGACTATACATTTCATGACAGGAAATATTTCGTCTTACGCTCATTCACTACCAATCCCAATCGCTTCTCTTTTTTTGTCTAACCTGGAGAAAGCAGAACTTACAGTGCGGTTGTCATGACCAAAAATATTAATATCATCGACATACACCAGCAATTGTAAACTCTTATAAAACATTATACCTGATCTGGTTAGCCTTGAAGCTCGTATTTATTTCTCCAGTATCAAATAGAAGATATTACACGATAAAGACTCTATCTGCCTGAAACCTTGTGGGGTTAGAACATCTCGGAGAAGTACTTCCCAATTCTGACACGCTTTTTCAAATTCAGACATAGCGATGTAGGGCAGTTCATTATTGTGCTATCGAAGGCAGCCTTCAAATAGATGAATAGATTGTGTGTATCCATTATTTTCTCTCGGGTCATCTCCAAGGTTTGGCGCACGGTGAATACTGGTGAACGGTGGATTTACCATGTCTAAAGTCGCGCTGATAAGGTCCAATCAGTTTGTTGTTGGGCTTTAATCTTTCACGCTTTCCATAACAGGCTAGATAGGACTTTCATACTTTCGTCCGACCATATTCTGTAAAGAAGCTGATGCCTGCACCTTGTCAGTTCTTCCCCCTGTATTTCAATAGCTCTGCCGGTAATACTTCAGCTCCCGCTTTTATTTTATTTTTTAAGCGGGTAATCGCTATTCGAACTTCATCATAATCGGGTGATTCACTTCTATACCATTGTTATCGATTGGGGGTTCGGGATTGCTACTCGGTTGTTTTCACTTTCACTGCCATTGAGCAGGTTAGAGAAGTGTTCCCAACTCTACGTATACTCTGGACATATATAACCAGTTTACCCGCATGTTCCCTCCATGAGTATACTCCAGTCTTGAAAATCTCTGAAAGTCGCTATTGTGGTCGACCGCAACGTTGCAAGTTCGCATTCTCTCCACATCAGTTCGAAATTTCGTATCGTACCAGCCCCTTTTCTGACATTTCTAAATACCAATTATTTGCGTAGCTGCATTTGTGGAAGCCGAGTAGAAAACCTGCCGACTGTCTACTGTGATTTGAGTTTTTCGAAGTCAAACCTTCCACGTGTTTGTTGACGGGCGTTCTTTGCTATATAGAGGCGGGTGTGTATCTTCGCTACAACAATGTAGTGATCCGAGTCGATGTTAGGTCGTCGGAACGTACTCACATATAAAACACTAGATACATATTTTCCGTCAATCATAACGTGATCGATTTGGTTGCGTGTTTTTCGAACTTGCGACATCCATTTAGTTAGATGAAATTTCATGTGCTTGGATCTAGTAGTATATACAGACAATCATATATCGGGCCCTGGCGAAGTCAATTCGCCTCAGTCCGCTTGGGTATGCTTCATCGTTAAGGTTGAATTTTCCGACTGTTGCGCCAAAAATACGTATTTGCCAACACTGGTTTTAAATCAAGGATAATATACTATTTTTAATATATCACTGCAGAGCTTTTAAAGAAAAACGGGAGACATGCTCGGAAGTTCTGTTAGCTTTAGTTTTTGGTGTTGTATGTAGCTCTATGAAATTTGATTTGGATCTAGAAACAGAATTTATAAAGATTGCTAAAAGTATGCATTCACACTACCATCTAGCAACTTTGAATCGTTGCAAGCAACGGCATTAACTTTTGACAACACAACCTTCTTCCAGTCAGCTGGTACGGCTAAGAGGCATTTAAAATAGTTGGTTCGACTATTATTTCTAACCAGCGATTAAATTTCGATGTTACTTTTAATTTTTCTAGTTTTTAATTTGGGTGCCTGCAACATAGTGCTATAGTTGCAGCTGTTATAATATTAAATACTAGTAGCTCGTTAGCATTGACAGTTTCGCTCTCTACTTCGCAATTGGTATGTTGCCACGTACTGGCCGCAACAAAAACTTCTTGTCTGATTGTTTGTTCATTTCATTTGTTTTAGCTTTTACTCCTCTCGCTCCAAGCGTTGACAGTGACATATTTTGGGATTAGTTGTAAATTTAGTGGCAATTTGAATGCTGGCAGTGTATGCGTACACAGTGATATAAGTCCCCAAAAGGAGGTGTACCCGTCGGAACAGTTTATCCACTAAGAAATGTTAGGGAAACGGTATGCTTTGCGCGGGCATTCCGTAAACAGGGGTGTCGCCGTTCTCTTTAATGCGGCGAGGGAAAAATTAACCCAGTGTGCTGGGTGTGCCATGGTGGCCTGCGCTTGCAACCCGGTCCCTCAAGAGTTTCCGCAAGTGTGTGCCGGCGCAGATTCTCGCAATCTTTGAAAGCGATAACATACTTTTGTGCGGCCGAACGGTTAAAAAAACATATACATACTTAGCTTGGTGTTTTGTGTGTTTAATTGCCAGTCGAGGCAAGAGTTAAAATAAGTTCACGAATAGTGCAAATAATAAGGCATTCGAGTCCCATACAATTTCAGGAGGTATTATTCTGTTCTATTGGTGGAACCGGAGTTTAGCGTCACCATCTGGAAAAACACCGAAGTTGGGTACACACACCCGACCGAGCTACCGATAAGTATCATAATTGTTTGTTGTTTTTTGTAAACGCTTTGTGCTGACAGTGTCATTCTCTCCGTTATTTCTTCGCCCATCTTTTAGCATCCTGCGCCCATAGCCCAGTCATCCAGGCAGGTTGAAGTTACCCCCGACAGCACCGGAGTAGGGCGAATGGGTTCGTAACCAGTTTGGTTGGACCACACCTCGGATGCACCCCAAAAACATATATTGTTTATTTGGATTTGTTGGTATATTTGAATGGTTAATAATTTGTTGTTCATTTTTCTAAACAGCCTTTTTACTGTGTGCTGTTGTTGTACGATCTTCGTTTGTTTAACTCAACGTTGGTCAATTCCACTTGGTTTTGTTTTTGCTTACCTACTTATATAGTTATTGTTCTTGTGTTTAGCTGGAGATCCGCACTATCTCCACTAAGCTGGCCGGTTGCTCTTGTTAGAGTTTGTCGCTTTTCACTATGTGCGGTAGGCATTTAACTAACAACCAATGAAGACATACATATGTAAATATATACATTTCGATTTGCTGTTCATTTAATTTAATCATTACTGGAAAGGGATCAGATGAAAAATCAGTACTGCTTTCAACAAATACCGAAATACTGTGAATACTGGGACTGAAAATTATTCAGGTCAGGTAAATTGCTTGGCTCTATGCGCAACATTTTTGATACTCATGACCTTATTATATAAATGGAGACTATTTGGGTTTATACGTCGATAACTTGTAGATAAAAATCTATCTACAAGTTCTTCAAACACATTTCATTAAATAGTTTCTCTGTTGGAAACGTGGAGGGCAGTATACTACAGTAAAGGTAAGGTCAATCACCCTGCTTTTAAGAGTAATCGAAATTGACTGAAACCAATTTGCTGTGTAGGAGTGAAAAAGGCTATTTGTTTTATTAGAGCTTCGTTCGAATCAACTGAAGATTTCCCTTTACAACTACAATCTGGCTCTTTGGTACAAATAAAACACCATCAATATATCCCTTTTTAAGATGTATAATGTGGAAGTTATTGACGACAGAAAGAACACTCTTTTTATCAATAATAGTTTGAGGAAATAGCGTTGCAAGTATACTTCCTTTTAATACCTCGTATTATCATCCATAAAGGAGCCTTCTAACTTGAGCCTTTCAGCATTATAAATTTTTTTGACTGAAATTGTTTTCCTCTTTGCATTTATCATGCTTTAATGCTATCAACCCCATTCTGCACTGCAAACTTTGTATACCGTACTTGAAATGTCATATTAGCTTTAGTCCGAAGTAAGTAAGTACCAGAAGAGAATAGATAGACCCACCGATCTTTATACCGATCATATCAGAATGACGAGGTGAGTTGATTTAACCATGTCCATCTGTCCATCTGTCTGTTTGAAAGCAGACTAGTCCCTCAACTTTTGAGATATTTCAACCAAACTTGCTAGGAAGGTGCACCTATACGTTTCCTATACGTTTCAACGATCATTTGTCGGAACCGGCCAGATCGGACCACAATAGCATATAGCCGACTGATATTTCAAATTCGAAATTTAAAAAAAATCCGTCAAAAGAGTGTCTACCGACGCGAAATTTGGTACACTAAACATACATAGTTAATTGCAAATTGGTTATGAAAAATCATCGAAATCGGATTACTATAAGATATAGCTCCCGTGCACAGATCTGTTCAGATATGAGGTTGTGGGGCAAAAATCCACAAAAAACATTTGGAGCGTGAAATTTGCCATATTGCACAAATATTATAAATTGCAATTCATAGTGGAAAACATCGACACCGGAATACTATATCATATAGCCCCATAAAACCGATTTGTTCAGAGCAGAGAATTTGGGTCAGAAATCCCCCAAAAAGCTTTTTAAAACATAAAATTTGGTATTCTGCAGACGTAAATTCAAGTTTATATTGACACAGAAAATCATCGAAATCGAATTTTGCAATTTGCAATAAATTTGATATGTTCATGTTTTTCTTAAAAAAGCGTGCAGGCCCATTTTGTCCAAATTAGAATTTAATATTTAAAATATCATTCTTGAAGGCAAGAAAGCAGGCAAAAATGAGGTCAGAACCCAGCCACAATGTAGAAAATTAATAATGGCTTATAGGTATGTGGCAAAACATTCTAAGCACAATTCTTGGAAAAATATCAAAAACTGCTGAATAGCCTACAAAAATTCGTGAACTTTTGGGTACACCACAAGTAAACGTTAAAAAAATGTGTTGAAGAAGAAGCATTTATTTTTCATGGCTCAAGTCTAAGAAGTTGTTTATAAAAATGGGTTTAGCCTCAAAATATTTTATAGCTGACATTTGGTCTTCTTTAATGTAAAAAAAAAGCTAAATTGGAATTCAGGCCGCCAGATATCACGGAAACTTTTGGCAAAGTTGAAATTCAATCCTTATTTGATCACACATCAGACAGAATTGTTAAATTACAGATGACAGATATTGAAATTCTCTTAATGTGCTCAAGGGGCTTTGACGTAAGCTCCGGTCTTTCTACTTATAAACAAATGTTCTCTTATAAAATGTAGCAACAAATGAGGAAAAAGATGATCCGAATTTATTCAAACTATTATTGTGCATATAAAATTAATGGCTGGAAACAATAGTATATTGTGAAACAACGAATCACCACAATCAGCAAGTTTTTGTCGGCCTATTGCATTACAATTTGCAAAAAATGGGATTAGAAACCTTTTTTATTAATGTCTTTTTATTGAATACTCGCCATATATTACCGTCATACTATATAAAAAGCATTAAATATCATTAAAAGCATGTAAAATTATAAAATATTTCTGAGAGTGAAGTGGCGATTATTAGTTTAAATGTATATTTTTATTTTCTATTTGTTTTGTTTACGTTTATATATTTTTTTAATTTAATATGTTATTTAAAACTTAAAAATTTTCTTTTTTGTTCACTTGAACGACAAAATGATAATAAAACGAATAAATTGTTTCCTCGTATCATGGGAATAATTTGAAATCTAATTCTACTCATGACAATTGATAAGTGTGTGCATATGTATGTATGTGTGTGTTTGGAAAAGCATCGTTATTCAAGTATATCTAAAGTGACACCGTGCAATCGTTAAAATGTTGAAGCTGACGTTGGAACTCATTCCAACTCAAACAAAACATCGATTTGAACGCGCATTCTCTATGCTACATTTTGGATTGCCCTTTATTTTTATTTTATTTTTTTTTAGCAACAATTTTGTCTTAGAATACTACCATGTCATACCCGTCTAAAATAAATTAAAAATTCAAATCAAAGCAGATATGTATGTATGTCTTTGCAACTTAGATGAAACGATTGTTATTAAAAGTCGCGCAAAACTCACAATTAATTTTCATATTGCTGTAATTGTCACTTCACAACTTTCAAACATACGCAGTTGTGTATTCACATATGTATATACTTTCTCATCCACTGTAGGAAAATATTCGCAATTATTGGAGTATACTGGCAGCAATAGCCGAATGGTTGACAAGCCCGTACTTCCACGCGAAAAGTCTTGAGTTCGAGCTCTTGCGGCACCAATAGCCAACCCTATAACTTTTTCTAATTGAGATCACCTCTCGACAAGGAATGTTAATCCCTCCTAGTATATTCCTGACATGAAAAAAAGCTCCTCGTAAAAACCCACAACCTGTTCGCAGGCGGTTAAGAAGAAATTGTTTAAAAAAAAAATTGTTTCAGCAGTTACAAAGCGCGAATTACACGCACACACTTGTGTATACTCCTGGTATCTTTTACTAAATGAGCCAATTAATTTAAAAAATGTCATTCTAAACTGGGTACAGCTCTTATTTGTGTCTACAGCCCTTACTTCATGTATAGGGTGTTTTTTATAGAGGTATAGAACTTTAAGTTGGCATTACTGTCAAGTGATTTATTCTCAGTTTGGTTTGGCAATTCATCATGAATAGACTCACGCCTGAACAACGCTTGCAAATAGTGCAATTTTATTTCGAAAATAATGGTTCTGTGCGGAAAACGTATCGCGCACTACGTCCATTTTAGCGATGTTTAGCGATGAAGCGCACTTCTGGTTGAATGGCTACGTCAACAAACAAAACTGCCGCATTTGGAGTGAAGGTAATCCTCAAGTGTATTTTGAAACACCGTTATATCCAGAAAAACTGACTGTTTGGTGCGCTTTATGGGATGGTGGAATCATTGGTCCGTATCATTGGACGTAGTGAGCGATATGTTTTCCGCACCTAACCACTATTTTCGAAATAAAATTGCACTATTTGCAAGCGTTGTTCAAGCGTGAGTCTATTCATGATGAATTGCCAAACCAAACCGAGAATAAATCACTTGACAGCTGTTAAATCGGTCGCCATCTTGAAAAGTAATGCCAACTTAAACTTTTATACCTCTATAAAAAACACCCTATATATCTTGTGACTTGTGAAAATTGTTATTCAGTTGTCAACAAAATTGTAACAATAACACAAAAATGCAAACGTGAACTTTTTATTTTGGTCTTATTCAAAATTTATGCAATTAAAAACTTTTAAATATTATTAGCTTATTACACCTCATACTTCAGCCTTCTACTATGAAACTTCTCGCTAAGCTTTAATTATAATTTTTTTTAATTTTTCCAATATTTTTCGTTTGTTATTTCCAAAGTTGACATAACCTTATAAAAAATTTCAATAAAGTATAGAATTGAGAAAAATAATATTTTTAATTGCATAGTGATACTAATAAATGTCATTTGTAGCAGACATTTTTCACAAGCTGCTCCTCATATAATCATACAACGCGTTTTACCCGTTCCGCATTGGCCTTAGTCTGTAGTCAACACTTTGCCGATGTATATATTCCTCCCTCCTCACAGTTACTTTAATTGTTTTATGGTATTTTTCGTTCGTTTCTTGATAACCTCGACGCCTTTTTTATGATGCTGTGTTTCCGTTTTCTCCCTGCAGTCATTCCACAATTACTTTCTTACTAACATTATTTTCCAGTAAATTCATACACAGTTTCCCAAAGTTTTTAATAAAATAATTTTTCATTAGCGCATAAATGTGCAATTTTGATAAGAATTTCTCAGTTTGCACATTTCTTTGCCGAATGACCCTCTCCACTTCTGCCTACAACGGATGATCATACTTTTCTTCAACTCAACTTGTTACTTAACTTTGCCGTTAGTTTTATAAAATAAATCGTTTATTTCTGAATTTATGCTCTTATTTTTTTTCTCTTAGCAAAAACAATCTCACTTGTTCTACTATTTATTCTCACTCGCAGATTTCTTTTAAGTAAGTAATTTTCTTAACTTTTCTAAGTGGACAGTTTTCGTTGAATTGAACAGTTTCTTCTCTACATCTTGGTTTGTATGTATGTATATACATATTTCGTATATGTATTATTTATTGTTTACTAAGTTTTTTAGAATAGAATACAACAGCAAAATCATATGTGTAATGGCGAAGGTGGTTCATTTTCATGCGTTACCAAAAATTTTAATATGCCTGCATAATTTTATGCTTAAAGCAGTTAAATATTTTAATATTTTAACCGTAAAATTAAAGCCGTGCAAATATTTTTTAAAGTCTATAACTATTTGAGCTCAATACGTCCCGAATAGTTTGATGTCGAAAAATGTACTTTTATGTGGTAGGTCCGAAACCCTAATATTTATATACATATGTATATATTATAATTAGTATTCTATATATATATATATATATATATATATATATATATTAAATTGAACACAAATAATTTAATTAAATAAAACATATAGCATATGTCCACAATAGTGTTATTAAAAATTTGCCGGCATTTACGAAACACGAGACACATGAGTAAAAATGGCGCCTCATTACAAGTACGTTGCTAGGAGATTTCGTCTTCAATAAAAGAAAGAAATATTTTGCGTAGTAATCTCAAAGACAGAGGCTTGCGCACATTGCAGTGGAGTTTAACATTTTACATAAGTTTTATTTATTTATTTTTTATTTTAAAGAAATTTATTTACGGACCTGCTTAAAGCCTAACAATAAGTTTTAGAATCTTAATAAGTAATGAATTATAGCTTTAGTCCATTAGTATCAATGGACGACAGGTAAGACGTTGTCCTTCGAAAGACTGGCAGATCTTCTTTGCAGGCGTGTTTGGCTTGCTGGGCAGGATACAACATTTGCTAGGGGATTCGGATGATTTTACAGTTCCGAAAGGTATTGGAGGTTAAAGGTCTCTATCTATATTCTCGTTGCATAAATACCACGGAGCATTATGTGATTCGCAGTGTTTTTGATTAAAATCGCTGTATTCTATAGATACTAGTTGCGCAAGCAGAGTTCCATAATTGTAGTCTATACATCCAGATTGGTTTCATGACTGATTTACATAAAAGAATTTTGTGATCCAAGCGTAGAACTGAACATTCACCCAATTCAGACTGGCAGTTTTAAGTTTAAGTCTCTTCATTTTATCAGAAATATGGCTCCTCCAAGTCAATCGCCTACCTAAATGGATGCCAAGTTATTGCTTGGGGGATCGTTGTGAATGTGATATGTTTACACTTTTGCTCGTTAATTTTGTTGCGTCAGTTTGACCGGCAACTTCCAACAAGTTTTAAGTGGTTTGCTAGTGTAATTAAAACTTTGATTAGGCACTTCCTCCTACATAGTCTGCGACTGTTGATGTTAGTATATTTGCGCTCTTTAGAATATCTGCATTAAATAAGATATACCACATTGGTCCTGAAACGGTACCTTGATATTTTTCGGCAAAGCTATTTTGATTTTGTATATACCACCATTTTATATTATAGGTATCAAGCTTCTGCGCGATGATCTTCAATTTAACTTATATGATCCTTTCAAAAACTGTTAAAATCATGGATTTTTCGTATATTTAATGGACTTAAGCAAATTTAGCATCGCAGTAAATGCTTTTGGCTACTAATTTTTTATGTCTAATTTAAAAACTTTCCAAATTTTTTTAACCCAACTATCTACTTCTTTAACATTAATATTTTTTTCTATATAAAGTTTAAATAGTTCAAGAAGTTAGGAATATTTGAGTAAAACACACAAAAAGTAAATGTATAATTGCTATCAGTACATCAAATTATCGCCCTCAAGTTTTAAAATAAAATCTCAAAATTAAATATTGGGAGGTATATTATGTTATTATATTTGTATTATATTTATAGGTATTATATCCAATCAAGGACACAGGACAAAATATTTTGGCTTTCATAATTTTATGACAAATTTATTTGGAAGCTCTTAAGCCTTATATTCAAACTTCCAAGAATTTAAGGTCTTAAATTTAAAAACTTTTACTCATTTAGAGAAATATTGGGTTGAAAGAAAAAATAGAAATGTAGTCTAGAACTTTTTTATCTGAGCATTGGAGCTATGCGTATGTACGAAAGTGACCCGTAATTCCGACCTATGTTACTGTTAATTGTTGGCAAATCACTTCTTAATCAATTCACATTCAAGAACGTGTTTAGTAGCAAGGTTTTTGTAACTTTTAACTATATTTAACACTCTAATCTATCATGACAAGGGTTGCATAAACCAGTATGCAGGTAATTTCAATCCATTAACTTCCCAGAAAAATATTCAACTTAAATAAAATTTATAAATTTTTTCTTTCAATATTGTTTGGTCCAAAAATTTTGGGAATATAAAACGAATTGAGTGAATAAAGAAAACAAACCCTTTTAATAAAATAGTTTGTATGGAATTTTATACAACAGATATATGGCCAAATGTATTACCTTTCCAGACAAACAACTTCTAAGAAGTAATTTTTAAAAATATATCGAGTCGATTTCTTTCAGGTTTAATATGAAATTAAACCGTATACCGCGCAGAAAAGCAGCATTTTTTGAGAGTTTAAATGAGCCACTCAAAAAATATTGCTGAGCAATACTCTTTCAACTCAAATACCTTCCTCATCTCATGGTAATGCGATGGAATTATTCTATAGTAGTATGTTTTTCGTGAAAACCGAATTGATAATTTGGTATAGTTTCGTATTCGTGGAAAATAGGAGATATTTTGAAAATTTAAATCAGCTCCTTTTTATTTTCACGTTCAGATGAGATTGTACATACTGTGGAAATAGTTCTCAAGACACAGAGAGACAAAGATCGAATCAAGAAATTGTTCATTGCTTCATCAGGTTGTATTACTTCGCTCAAGTGATCTGCAAAACATTTAGCTTTTTGTTCTTCAGAACTGTTTGGCACTGGTTCTGTCTGTGCGGTCTCTCAATTGTTCTGGTGGCTTATAGTTTTTTTCGACCTTCCATAGTGAGTTTCCTTGAGAAGAGTTCGGTATCAAAGTAGAAATTAAAATTTTCAAGCTTTTCATAGCTTTAATCAGTTTTTTTCTAGTAGCTTTTAGTTTCAAATGAGATGATGAAGATCGATTATTCCGAAATTATCAGCGCATTCTACGTTTTTCGATTATACGGCTCTCCATTTAGTTGTTTAGTTCCGATGTGTGTTGGCTAATACCGTTTGCGTTCCTTATTCATATCTTTAGTTCACTCATTTTTTACGAAAGCTACAACATCTCATTTTGGGCTTTTATTAAGTCCTTAATCATAGTTTTCGTGGTAGGCGCAAATTGCGTCACCCACTGCTTCAGGTTCAGTATCATTGATTCCACTCCGCCATTGCTCTCACTTTAGGACATTTTCTTAGGATTTGTTTTAAAGCTTCTGCATAAGAGGGCTTATTCATTATCATCGCTGGAATATTTGTAGAATCAGATTTTGTTGCAGTTTCTTATTTTAGATTTTTTGGCGCCATATTAGCCGTCTGTGCGCATTTGTATACCCTGATTTAGTTTAGCTTTTAGTCCTTTACAAACGAGGCAACTACGATAGTGTTTTATTAGGAATACTATACCATATATATGGAACAACAAAAATAACCTTTCACTACAAAATATTATGATACCAACCAAATCATAAATAAAAACACATTAAAAATTTACAACCCCATTTAAAACTATAAAAAATTGCGCTTCGAGTATAAAAGTATATATACACACAGTTCAAATTTGCTGCTAGCAACATTCACCAGTTCATTTTGGTTGCTAGGCGTGGAAAGTAATAAAACTGATGGAAGGAAAGTACTTGTATATAAGTAATACAAGCAACAGAATGAAGCAAAGAGAAGGAATAACATCACATTTCATAAGAATGGAGAAGGACCTCTCGGAAAGCTTTTGTGTTTGCAAAAATTTAGCCGCTGAGTGACTCTTGATATTTGTAATACAACCGATCATCTAATAGATTTTTAAGAGAATCTATATTTGAGAATCATGATCTGATGAGAAATGTAGATACTTGCTATAGTCTGTCTATGTTGGCTAGATGTTGGTGTAGCCGCTATCCTTGTTCGTCGCTCGTATCGCCCAAGTTCGAAGAATCGAGTTGGTGAAGGAAATGTAAGATTAAAACAATTCAACTCCAATTTTTCTTTAACTTTCCCACAAACTCGCAATTATTTGCTACGAATTCGGGGATTCGTGGCTACCAAATATGATGAGCAACATTTTGAAAAGATGCCGATGCGGACGTTACACATTTTGCAAGTGCTGTCCAGGCTCATATTTAATACGACTTGGCTAATATTTTCTCACATAATGATGTTCAGTTGCCCTGCCGTTCCACAAGCATTATAAACGTTAAAATTTGGTGGCGGATTGCATCCCAATCTAGAAATCAATTATTATTAAAATGAATTTGTAAATCAATTAGCGTTTTCGATGTAATTCGATTGCCAAAAATTTTCCATTGATGGTCATGGATTTGATATAGGATAAGATCTTCCGCATTGTCTCTTAGAAATCTTTCGTTTCTACTGCTTGAGAAATAGGAAAAAAAACTCACGTTCCTTTTTTTGATGAACAGTGAAAGTGCCTAATTTCTGATTATTTTACCTATTGACTTAGTCTATACACTTCCAAATAATGAGCCCAACGAGGAGCCTCACGCTTAACGTACGGAATATGCCAAGTAATGAGAGGCAAGCGTTTTTTAAATGACGAGCTGTAATGAAAATTAAAATCGACTGAAGCGTTTTTCATGATTTTAATCTATCCAAGATTAATGAACTATAATTTGATCCATTAAGAAAATTTACCAGAAACGGTTTAAAACGAATGCTATGTTTCATTATAATGAAACCAACTGGTTGCAGTAAACTTCGGTCGCTCTTAAAAACTGGGGAGTTGACCTTACTTTGGCCATGATTTGCTCTCCGCCACACTTTGTAGTAACAGATTTTTAAGCCCAAAACGTCAACAGTTATATAAAACGGTCATGAGTACCAAAAATAGGTTCGATTTTATCTCAGCAAGAAAACTCACTTACTGGCCTACAAACCTAAAGAAATTACCTGATTTGATTGACTTCCCAGTCCCAAAAAACGTCAGTCGCAAAAAACGTAGTTAGTCATATATAGGCCAATCCTGAAATGGAGAGAGAAACTGATATTGAAAATGAGATACTTGTATTTAACAGTGTGCTAGCAACACCAGCAACTGCAACACCAAAACAGAAAACACAACCAAGACCAGAACAATGATAACTAATAGCGGAATAGAGTTGCTGGTTCGAAATAAGCGACGTTTACTGGTCACCCGATGGAAAAATTAGACATAAGTTGGCAGAAAAAAAGCTAAATAACGTATTTGTCTCTAATCTTTTCCACTAAAAAATTGTTTTGGAAAGCTAGCAAATAATCTTAGCCACTAGTAAATAATAAAGCGCCGTTGAGACTACTTAACGGATCCTGGGCCAGAAATGAAGAAGAAAAGACGACTTGTTTTGCAGAGCACCTCAGTACGGTATTCAAGAAATACTGTTTCGTTGCCCATAATCTAAAAAAAATCTCCTGAAGACGATCATATCGCACGAAACATATTAAAAGAACTACCACGTATTACAGGAAAAAGTCGCACATAATTATGATAGCTATATACATTGTATAAAAAGCGAAATAAGAAAGGCGTTCGAATCCACAGGGTACTGCACGACGGTTTTTTTTGATGTGGTTCACGCATTTGACAAGGTGTGGCATGATGGCCTAATTCATAAAATTAAACAATCATTATCTAACATGTTTCACAATATCCTTGAATCCTCCCTGTCCAACAGACGATTCACTGTAAAAGTAAATGAATATATAACAAAGGAGTATCCAATCACGTCTGGTGTTCTGCAGGGTAGTGTTCAGCATAGATGTTCCTACAAGCGACATAGCCATGAAATTGTTAGAGCAGCACCTTAAACTAATTGCAGAGCGGATAGCATTTTGCTATCATAAGTATTTCCATTGACTTTTATGCAGCATTTTGCTGCATGTGCAAACACATCACCTTTACATTAAAGCCAAACAAATGCCCTATTGTCAAGTTCAACACTGTGCCTATCCAACAAGCTTACGAAATCAAATACCATGTCATTCACTTGGATAGCCGATTAATTTAAAGACAACACATCTCCGCAAAAAAGATACAGCTTAAGCTTAAACTTGCCAGTTTTTATTGTCAAAAAATTTGGACACAACCTTGAAGACAAAGAATAAAAAACCCATATGGATGTATGAAATCCATCTATGGGGCACAGCTTGCTTGTATTATATTTATGTATATTCGTCACATAGATATAATACAAATTGCGTAATCATCTGAACCCTTTGACAATGACATCATGAAAGCCTCGCCGGGGTTGTAGAAGTGGTTGAATTAATACAATAACGATAAGAAAATATAACACTTTATAATAATCATGCACTTCTTACATACCTACTTCTTCCACATTCTGTCACATACTCCACATTTACAATTCGCTAAACGAAGTTAAGCCTTCAGATTAAAGAACAAATTGGACAACTTGTGTATATAGATCTGTCCTGCATACCTGCACTTACATAAATATTACTGTAACTTGACTCTATTAGCTGTTTACCCCTTTCATCCTGACGTGTCTCAGAGTACGGACACTACATCAAAATCCGTTTCCGTTTATTTACAGTGCTGAGTTGGGAGTAGATTTCTGTAAATTTCTTCCTATGGCAAATAATTTTCCTCGACTCTGCTGCCTTACCTTTGCACCTTTTCACGCTTAAATAGTTTTTTGCCACGAAGGCTTTCGTGTACGTTTACTGTTTCTCTTCAATGTACATACCTCACCAATTAACCAATTCGGTACATTGCTGCGCTAAGCAACAGTGTGTTCTCGCAGGTGTCCAGTTTCAAAAGTAACCAAGGATACACCGAAATTCAGACAAACAGCCGGAATAAATAAGAAAAGCATAGACAAAAATATATTGATTAGAAGTTGTTTGCTCTTGGGTTATACGAGTACCTCTTTTTACACTAACGTGTAATATATGAGTTATTTGAGATAGTTTCTAGTTTTTTTTAACTGTTGAATATCTATCACCAATATATAACTGGGACTAAATCAGACTAAAACACATGACGGAGTTTAAGTATAAACTATATTTAGTTAAAATGACATTAAATGTGCATCGTACGTTCAAAAGTGGATCATACAGCATTATTTTGGAGATTCTTTCTAGCATTTACAGAACCAAACCGTCGCATTTTTCTAGATTTCAGCTAACAGATCTAATAACCCTAAATGCTTGATGATATATTTAGTAGAATAGGCTGCCGGATCTCCTTACGAAGGTAAATTTAAATGGTCAATCCACAAATCTTCATTATTTCGACGTATTCAATATAACTTTTGTTAACCCAGGCCTTCCGAGTTGTAGTACGCAATGTTAAAGACTCGGCTATTTACTTTTCTAAAATAATTTACTCTCAGTTTTGGCATAATTTTTTATTTTTTTTTATTTTTTTTTTTTTTGCATTCACTTTGTTATCCAAAATAGAAAACTTATTTCGAGAATTATTTAATCCTTGTAAATTAATAGCTGTATGTGTGTTTAGATTAAGGAGCCTATTTGAAGGGAAAATTTGTACTTATAGTTCTGAGCCAAAAAAAGTTCACTTTCTTATAGCCGACTTCAACTTGACCATCAACATGATTCTTCATCTTTAAGAATTTAGCATATACATACATAATCAGGTAGTATTACAAATTAAAAAAAATTAAATTAATAAAACGAAACTATGGAACGGTATCTCGAGTTAATCACAAATGTGTTCCGTCGTTTTAAACGCCTCCTTTTCTCTTTTTAAGCTTGGTGTTTTGACATTGTTTTGCGGTAATAAAGTAATTCCACACAAAAACACAGAGAAGCAACGAAAATAGACACCTTCTTCTGCCAAATTTTTTCTAGTGTCACCTTTGGCTTTCGTGTGGAAATTTAGCACTTAATTATATTTTGTGATATAATCACGTATAATTTATTAGCATAAATGTCATCCCATTGTGGCTAACAGTTAAACGTATATATTTCACAAGCTCACTGCCATTTCTACAACCTGAAGCAACAACCCTTGCTGTAGCGCGCTAAATAAAATAATTTAACGGCCTGTTATTCAATACATTGCTCAACTCTTTGCTTAGTAGGTCAACCATGGCACTTTATTTTATGGCTTGTATTCAGGTGACTTAAAAAATAGTGCAAACTCTTCATAATCATCACAATATACATAGTTGTATTTTAAACGCTTTGATTGTGTTCCAACAATCACGTTCAAACTTTTTATGAATTTTTTATCTTAGTCGAGGGAATGCATGCTAGTCAAAAATTTCCCACACAAATATGCTAGAGAAAAATTATACAATTAATTTCAAACACCAACAAAAACTTGACACGGTGTTATTTTTTCCTTCGTACAATCTGTGGGAAATAATTATACATGGGTTTGAGTAAAGGATATTTTCCCTACCAAGGCATGTGTTTTGTTGTTATGCTTTTGCACGGATATGAAACCCGTCCAACCCGTGCACTATAACATGTATTGAAAATTTCAGAAAACAATTTGAAAAACTGTTTACCAAATTCTTTTTAGTTTTCAATACCAGAAATTAGGAAATATTAATATATGTATATACAAGTATATTTGTTTAATTTTGTTTGTATTTTGTTTGTATTTTATGTGATTTTGGATCATAAAATCTTTAATAAAGCACGTAAGGACGAGAAACTCGGTAGAACTAAATATTGGTACTGAAAATCATCGAATCGAACTATATTATGTTGAACTCCAATGCAACCGATTTTTTCAGATACCTGATTTTGGACCAAAAATGCTGACAATTAAAAATATCAAATCGATATTCTGCATTCGTGCAGATATGCGGTTTTGGGTAAAAAATCCGCCAAAAAAACACCTAGTGGTGTGAATTTTCGTATACTATTCACATTAGCAATGATTTTTATATATATTCAAGAAAGGCACTTCTTTCTTATTTTTACTGGTATTTGAGATAAATTGACACAATTTCAGAGGTTTAGCCACAATATTTCTCTATATTTTCTTCGACATCCTCTCTGATATGGACAAAGGAACGAACACGGCAGCAGTATCACTTAAACAATTAAACTAATAACCATTAAAAAGTTAAGTCAGCAAGTAATACAATAATAAATTTCAACAATGAAAAGAAAAAAAATATTCTTAATACTAGGTTAGGTTAGGTTTATATCGTTGCCTCCTTAGGGAGTCTCACATATGTTCTTACCAGATGCCGCCAAGATCATGTTCATGATATGTATTCCCTTCATATGAGGGCCTACTCCCTGAAGTACCTCTGCCGCCATTCCTATTGTAAATATCTTGGTTGGGCGCAGCAAATTGCGACCCCCACTCCTGCGTTTATTTTAGACCCATTTGTAGAGATATGTAGAGCTCTGTCTACAAACTTAAATCCTTTGTTCCATCCATTTGCCCCTATTGCAACGGTCAGAAATTTCTCCAAAGTCAAGAGCGGGACAATGCAGTCTTCTCAGGAATAACGCAACTGCTGTGCCCTTATATCCTACTTTCAACTGATTCAAGGTATGGAGCCTCATGGCAGTTATGAATGTCCTCCTTTCAGCTACTAGGCTTGATGGTGATATATTCAAAATATCATGAAACGCTGCGAACGCTGTTATTTTAAGTGCTCCGGTGATGCTTATCATTGATAGTCTAAATACTCTTTCCATCCTTCTCAGATACGTCGTTTTTCTGTAGCTTTCCAACATACTATACCTCTGTGGAAAAGTATTGAATTCATGGTCGCTATGAAGATACAGTGCGGGAGGGATGTTGACAGGCCACAAGTGCAGCCCAGCATCCTTTTACATGTGCATATGGCCGCCAATGCGTTCTTCACTCGCTCCCCCACTTTGAGCGTCCACGACAACTTGCTATCCAATACAATTCCCAGGTATTTTTTGCTTAGATCCAGCCACTATTGGTTTGCTTTGTGTCAAGTCGGTATTTTGCATTTCCATGTAAATATTAAAAGATCCATTTTATCATGACACTGAGCCCCATGGAGGTAGCCCAATTAGTTATTGTTTCGAATTCCTGATTCGCCTGGGAGCTAATGGTTGCCAAGCACTTACCACATACGATAATCGAAATGTCTACTTATCTACTAGGCATGTTGTGCTTCCGGAATTAGCCAATCATCCATTGTTTCCTTGATTTCAAACAAACTAAGCCCTACAATGTTATTAGGAAAAATTATGTGAAACTAGTCGGGCAGTAGTATTTTGGACGCATATGCTTTGTTTTCCCTGCTTAGAAACTTTGTGATCCAACACCCAGGTTTTCCTGTGTGAACTGTATGGCAGGTAGCATGGGGCTGAAGCTAGAGTAATTTTTGCGTTGTCTCCACCCAGAAAAGGACTGATTAGTGAATCAGCTAAGCCCCACACGTCAAAGTGCACCTGTGGTGCAATACCACATACTCATTTTGGATGAAAAATTTTACAAGTACAAAGAAATATTCCTTCCAATCATTTAAATAGTGATGGTGATAGTTATCAAAACATGAAATTAAGGACTGAAAGTGGTACTTTAAGGACTGAAAGTGGAAACAATTACATAAATATATGCATTTATTGGCACATTCAAATGCAGTTGCAAGAGGAAAATGTGACCATTTCTTTCTTATGAATAGTATTTTCACAAAAGTCACGAAACAATTGCTCAAACAAATATCGTCCCACACCATTTACTTATAATATATATAGACATATTTTTCTTTTTTGTAGTACAATGCTTCTCTGCCTGACATTTATGAGTTTTTATTACCCGTGCAATGGCGTAAAGTGATGGTGGACATGCCTTCGACGCTCACGGAGGGTGTAGACATTATTCCTTTTCTTTCCATCCTTTATTCACTGAGTCGATTTGTCTTTTTCCTTTTCTTCTTTTGCATTTTTTCGTTTATTTTTTTATACATAACTGTCCTATTGCAGCAGTTATCGAAAATGTTTGACAATTATTTGTATTGTTCGATTGCTCATAAGCGAAGCGCATAATGGAGATAATACTATTGAACAGTACATAAGTGGTGAATAGCTATATTTATCGGAATACGTTAACTTTTCTCTATATTAGAGGAGGTAAGTTAAGTTGAAGAATACAAAGGTGTTTGCGTACCTAACTAGTGGTTTCAAAAAGTATCGGTGAATCAGGGCGTACGAATAATTATTTTGAATCCAGTCAAAATTGGTACGTTTAGAGGAATTCGATCACAGTGTATAGCTTTGTATAAAGTTTTGGCGTGCTTGCGTCTAAAGTTACTAATATCTGAGACATATTCTCACAAAGCTCTACTTCTCGTTAAAATACCGAAAAAAATAGCGTTCCTTTTCCTTGCTTTTTTGTTGTTACTTAAGTTTTTTTTAATGAATTCTAATTGAATTGTGGAATGATATTATCATAAGGTTGAAGTTGGTATGAAAAAATTTAAGAATCTCTATAAAAATTCGGCAAGAATATGGGAAACATCAAACTCTACCCTTTCAGATGAGAGGACAATTTTTCTTTTTAATTTAAAAATAAAAAATTTACAGATCAAAAAATTTAAATAAAAAGGAAATTAAATATAATTAATTTCTTGTTATCAGTTTCCACCTAAATGAATTTATTTTAATTTTATTTCAAAAAAAAAGTTGTCTTTGTTTAAGGTAAAAAAGGATAAAAAAAACGTTGTCGTATGTTAAGTTAATTTATAAAGATAGTTGTAATTATAGTACCTAAGAATTGCTAAATAATATATACAAAATTAACAAACAGAAAAATCCCAGAGTCCCATCTCGTTTAATATATTTTTAATACAACAGTAATTAAAATTACTTATTGTTAATTTTTTATTACCAAAACTATTTGATGACCATAAATGATTTGAATTTATAAATCGACAGTGTAAATACTATACAATTCATAAAGAGTATTTAAAGTAGTACATTTATTACTAATAAATACAAATCAAGTTTAGAGATATTATCAACTATATATATGTACATTTGTAAATTATATGTACATATAAATGTATCTACATACTATAATGTGCACATCACAAGGCATGTCGAGAATAGCAAAAATTTATTGCATTTATCAAACAAATATTGACCCAGATGTAATAAATTTCTATTTAAGCAGTCATAAAGGCAACAACAACGGCGTAGCTTTCCGCTAGTACAACGACAATCACAATTCGTTGAGCCCAACAGTAATGAATGCCGCAATGAGCTGCACAACAGCGGACAAATGACCACAATGTGAAATAATTTCATAATTCGAATATTTATGTGAATGACTATAACATGCGACATTTGCCGAAAATGTCGACGTTTTGAAAATATTTGGATAATAACAAAATTTTAGTTGAATATAACATAGTATACAAAAGTAATTGTACGTATGTATGTATGTCTAAAATTTATTACTAATAGTACAAAACATTCACTGACGTAAACGGACGAACTTATGGAAGTATCATGTAAATAAACACTTACCACCGTGTACGTACGACAGCGGCCTGAGACGTTACCGTGTGTGACTAGAGTAATTTAGGTTTTTCGTAGAAACTGAAGAACTCACTAAACTAATAAATACATTTTTCTAAAATAATTAAAACTTGCTATTTAGTAATGTTTACCAAATGTAAATGAGCTCATTTTATTGGCTGGTTTTGATTTAGATTATTATATATTGAAATATTCCGCTTGCTCATGCAGATGTGTGTATAAACTTGGCTGCAGACAGACGAATGGCAACATCCCAGCAACCACACCATGCCATATAAAGGGTTCTATTTCGAGGTTCGAATGACTCGCGTTATGTTTTTCTCCAAGATAATACAATGGATTGTCTGCATAGACTTCAGACTTTACATATCCCTACAGAAAAAAGTCTAAAGGTGTGATATCACATGATCTTGGTGGCCAATCGACCGGCCCGAACCGTGAAATTACCTGCTCACCGAAGTGTTCTCTCAATAAATCCATTGATTGATTCGGTGTGTGGGAAGTGGCGCCGTCTTGTTGAAACCAAATGTCGCAGAGATTACAAGCTTCAATTTCAGGTATCAAATAGTCGCTTATCATTGCGCAATAACGGTCGCAATTGACGGTTATGTTCTCACCGGCATCATTTTTGAAGAAATACGGACCGGCCCACAAACCAAACAAAATCTTTGTTTTTTCTGGATAAAATGGCAGCTCTTGAATCTTTTTAGGTTGTTCTTCGTCCCAAACAGGGAAATTTCGCCAGAAATGGGCCTCATCGCTGAACAAAATTTGGCTCGAAAACGTCAGATCTCCTTGGAAATTTTGAAGAGCCCATAGAGCGAAGGGATGTCGCTTGGGAAGGTCGAGCGGCGTTAGTTCTTGCACAAGCTGTATTTTGTACGCTTTCAATTTAAGATCTCAACGTAAAATACGCCAAGTCATTCCATACGTCAGTCCTAATTGCTGCGAACGGCGCCGAAGCGACTCTCCACGGTCTTGGTGTACACCCTCAGCTACGGCCGTTATATTTTCTTCACTGCATCCTGAATGTGGTCTAGAAAGAAGCGCGCGAAATAAATTCTTAACAGAACGGGAATTTTCGTAATAAAGTTGAATGATTTGTAAACGTTGTTCAAGCGTAAGTCTTTACATGATGAATTGTCAAACAATACTACACAAAAATAACTTGACACGACTCACGCGTGATCTTTCAAAAAAAGGTTATTGAAAAAGTACCTCTACTTAGATCACGTTAAACCATCCGTAGTACTACAAAAACTATACGTTATAAATTCATATACTTTCAGTGAGTTTATACAGGCCAAGTAATAATTTCTCACGGATACTTTTCTATGCGTGTGCCCAGCTTTCTGTTTTTTCGTATATAAATTTCCAAATTTGACTCTTCAATCCGCTATAAATATGCGATATATAACATGATATACATATATATATATGCGGAAACGAACGCCATACAACTATACACACTGCAAGGGCATATTTATGCGATATCCTAAGGCATATGCATATTGAAATAAATAAACGCTTCATTTTAATTTTGAATTTTTATTGAAAACATGCTTGCATAAAATTTTTTTGTATATAATTTGATGTCTCTATAAGAAAGATGTGTAACATGACTTAGGCAATAATTTGGAAAAAACAGATGGTCTAAAAATAACTAAAGCATCAGATTAAGATATTTTTAATTTATTAAATATATACATTTGTACATGTTTCATACATCCATTGCTTCAAGAAAACTTTTTTTAATTAAATAATTACGGAAAAACAAGGATAATGGAACGCCTTAAAATATAAATAAATAAGTTTAATTTAGTAAATTATGTTTTGTCGGAGGCGGCGATTTTGGATTCGAGTTTGTAATATTTGTTGCTGCTGTTGCGGCTAGTGTTGCAACTGATGAATTGATGTTACTGCACCAGATTTATTACACAGTTTTGTGGCTGATGTTGCTCTTGAATGTGCTGAATTTAAGTTTGTAAATGATGGGGCTGGATGGCAGTACGTTGCTGTTGTTGAGCCTGCGTCTGTTGTAAAATAGTCGCTGTTGGTATCTCTCGTTTGCGATGTCGTCTATGTCGCAGTCGTTACTTTGTTAGCAGCTTTTATAGTACTGGGCAAGCCTTTAATGAGTTTTGGTTGTGGGCAATTTCGGTTTCTTCTCCTCAGCAGCACGTTCTTATAGGTCAAGTTATTCGGCACCCTGAGGAATGAATAACCAAAAAATTAATGAAGTCGATTAACAAAAACAAAATAATGTTTCACATATGTGTAAATATCTGATATATGCATTTGAAAATAGATATTCTTTAAAATAAGAACTACTGGAACCTAGTTTTTTAGTTTCACAACAGACACGCACGCCAACAAAATCATCGTTTTTTCAGTGAATTTCCAAAGGCTATTTCAGACGCCGAGAATATTTGCTCAAACGTGGCGAATATTGCTTTGTGTTAGTTTTGCCTCAGAACTTTGCTTTTAAATTATTCTGAGAACTTTTTAAATTACAAATGAGTGAGAACGCAAACGATATATTAACTTCACAAAATGTTAACAATGATATACCGCTTTCTTCTTTTAGCATACAAAGAGAATCTAAATTTTTTTGTACTATACACACTCATTTTTTTGTCACTGCTTGTGGTTATGTAAATAAGAGAAAACAACCAATTTCTGCATTGGCAATACGTTGATTAGTTTTGTTCACTTTTGGGTATCATACGAAA
The DNA here is from genome assembly GCA_030068015.2 of Neoceratitis asiatica. Taxonomy (NCBI): domain Eukaryota; kingdom Metazoa; phylum Arthropoda; class Insecta; order Diptera; family Tephritidae; genus Neoceratitis; species Neoceratitis asiatica. The sequence goes on from CM061524.1 coordinate 84,685,364, forward strand.
ACGTCACGTTTACGGACACGTTCATGAATGTTTCTACTATAAGGCTTCTAAATATATGTACATGCATATAAGTACATATGATTGTTTGTATATAAAAATTTCTAAATGATCTTAGTACTTTCCATCAACATTTCATCCAACTGCCACCAGACAGCTTGTCACTAAAAAGTAATAATGTCCAATAAGAAAATAATAAAAATTTCAATTGATTTGTCCACTTATATGTGTAGAAGCGTCATCTGTCACAGTGTTTGTAATATCACAAACGAGAAAGAATCGTTCTTCGACGAATAAGCTATTCGAAATAATGTCTAAATTTTGTACTTATGCAGGACGCAAAAACTATTATTTTTCATAAGACAACACTTAAAAAGAAGTGTTCATATGAAAGAGGGTTGAGTGCATGAGCATTTGTTTGAGCCATGAAAGTTTTTTTGGATGATTCTTATTCATGCAACTTTCAAATATACACATTAATGCCAACCAAAGAACAATAATTTAAAACTGAATATCAAATGCTTATTTCATAACTAATATCTTATATATTTCATATGTTACACTCTTTTTATTTCCACTTATCTTGCTTATATTATTATTTTACTGCTAACTAGCCCTTCTACTCATACCCTACAATTTATATTATACTTGTAAAAGGATTTGACGACATTTTTAACCACAATAATAAATATATCCAATATTACAGAAAACTAACTTAATATTATATAACACTTATTGCTTATTAGTGGCTTAGTTGAACGCAGCGAAAAAAGGCGAAATATATATGTAACAAATATATATGTACACCAGACAGAGAGTCAAACTCAAAACTTTTAAAGTAATGTTTTTCATCCTTCGTTCTTTAATTGATGGAAAAAAATATTGCAAGCCGCATATCTAATATGTAGAAACAAACAAGCAGAGTTGAATTCGGCCATGACAAACTCTTCATATCTTTCATGAACAATCAAATTTATTGTATTGCATTTTAGAATAGAGTATCACAATTCATGCATGATTCTTTAACGGATTTTTCACCTGAAACATCATACCTGAACAAATCGGTTTTATGCAGATAATATAATATAACTCTCCAATTTCCAGGACTTTCTGTGTCAATATTTATTTGTATATACGAGTACGTTTGTAGACACCCAAATTTCACCCTCTTAGATTCTTTTTGACCCAAACCTCATAGAGTACCATCGGGGCTATATGTTATATTGGTACGATCTGGTCGGTTCCGAAAAATTATTGTATAAAAATACATGTATAAAGTTTGCTTATAACATCTCAACTTAGCCAGAATGACGTGCTGTAAAATCGTTATAAACTTTTTTCTCCTGGTACATTTTGGGCCAAAATTATAGTAAATTAACATATTTATGAAAGGTATACATATAAATGTTCCTCTTTGGTGTCTCCTTATGACTTGAGAATGCCTCCACCGAATTTCACTAAATTTTTACAGCGTAAACGGGCTATCATGCAAATGGTTTATGTTTCGCCGAATTCAGAAAAGGAGTTGCGTCTCTTCTTATCTTCTTATCTATAGTTTTAAAATCGTTTTCATTTTATATGAAAATCGGCTTTAAGGGTGTTCATGCTAAATGACTGAACCGATTTTGTTGAAAGTTTGTATATGCGTTCAAATAGGCTCAATATTTACTTAGATTTACAATTCGGCAGAGATAAAATCTGTCTTGAAATATATATTTAAGAAAGAGTGAATAAATGATTTATTACAACTGTATCAAACTGAAGAGGTTAAACAAGGCTTAAGAGAAATGATTTTGAGCAGCTTTGCCACCTTTTTAAGATTTTAATTTAAAAATATTGATGAGATACATTATCAAGTAATATATGAGTGTCGGAGTAAAAATAATTCAATGGAGGAGAAATTGTTAGCAGAGTTGTCATCTGTTTGAAAATTTAAATTAAATTAAATTGATAAGTTAAGTGAAATATTAATTGAGGGTATTAAGCTTAAGAAAGATTTGAAAGTTTAAAATGGAAAGTGCTTTTGCGGGTAGCATCCCCTTTTTCTAAATTTACATAAATTAACACCATAAAATTGTTAAGATAATAAGTGACAGGGTATGGATATCAAGCTGAAGATATTTAGCAAAATCTTAATGCGGAAATAATATTCAAAGATTTAATTTAGCAGGTCGATAATATAAATATTAATATATCGATATCGAATATAGAGGTAAATATAATTTTTTTGAAAATTTTAATGCAGATGACTGAAGAAGTTTTGCAGTGATACATATTTTCAATTATTATTGTAATATGTATATTATTAAAGGACTGCAGTTTACGATCTGAAGCAATCAGAGTACAGATGTCAAAAATTTCTGATGGAGGTTTTCGTAGAAATTTTCAATCATTCGGGAATCAACCATTTTTATATTATTATAAAGGAATTTTAGTAAAATATTAAATTAAAAATAATCATAGCTTATGAAAGAAAGCAAATTAGGACTTTTCAATTTCTTTCAATGATTGTTTTGGCGTAGCGAGTCACACCGAGGTACCGCTAGTAATTTATACAAATCATTGTTGAATTTTATTTTAATTGTAGTATCCTTTCAGAAAATCACAATAAAATAAAACAATTGAAAAGTGAGCCACACCTATCGAGCACTGGCTAGTGCGAGGAATTAGGAATTTGGTTTCGGCGTCGATGTAAAGATCGAATATATGTATATTCGCCGAGTTTTTTCCAGCGGCATACCGACGAAGTAATACAACAGTCCCTGTACATATACCTAATGAAAAAAGCACTGTCATTAAAAAAGTACCAAAATATGCATTAACACTATAAAAAGAATATTACATGCAGCGTATATGTATGCGAACATGCCTATAATCTGATATCTGATAATTGGTAAACGAATTATCTTAGGTCTTTTTAGGTTTCAATAAACTTCAGTTTCTTGATTTGCAATGTGTATAAGTCGACATCACTTCGGTTCCACCCTCATTTTGATTAAAGAATTTTCAATCAATTGTCATACGTTTCTAGCAAAGACAAAAATCGTTTATGAAATAAACAGACAGAAACATAACAACCCTCCAGGAAAGCAATTGACCACTTTAAGGAGAGACGTAAGTAAATGACAATTACAATCATCGGCAAAGCAAAAATATAAAGAATCGTTGACCACAGCTGTAACAACAAAATTATAAATGTGTGAGCAATACTCGCACAAAATAGTAAAACAATGAAAAAAAAATTAAATAAATTGTGCAGAAACGCAAGAGCAATATGAAGAAAAATCATGCAAGAACTATATACCGTAACTGGCGAAAGAAGCAGTAAATGCAAAAAAGTATGAAGTGGTCTGAAGAAGACATAGATACATATGTATACTTCAACTACTTTCGAAATTTTTTTTCGGACTTTGCTTTCCTTAATTTAAATTTTTCGGAGTATTGTGTACGTTATGCTTTAGATTTTTTTAATTGCAAATATGGGCATATAATAGTTTTCTTAATGCTTATCCTGTTATTTACTTTGTTCCACTCGGAGCAATTAAAATACCCATACAAAATTATTTTGTCATTTTAAATGCGGATGCGTAGGGTATCCGCTATCAACTGCGTAGCAAGAATACTCAGCCAACTATTCATCATACTCTAAATACTACATGCGCCTAAGGTTACTGCATATATGTATATTATTTAATATCTGATTATTTGTAACCAATTGAAATAAAAATTGTAAAAATATATAAATTAACAACTAGCAATATTACCCCGGAGTGCTTCGCTTCACCAAAGCAAATTCTGAAGGAAATTTAAAAATCATAGAATTGTTTTATAGCAACATTTCAAACATTTGGTTTATTTTATGAGTTTGGATTATTTTCATATGGATTGGTTGAAAATTTCTATGAAAATCTCTATCAGTATCCTAGAGTGAGTTAATTTATTTCATTGGGTAATCACACCAGCAATTAGTGTATTATTTGAATTTGGCCTTCTGTACTCTGATTGTTTCTGATCCGAAATTGCAGTTCTTCCATTTTTCAAACTTATAGCAATCATAATTGAAAATATATTTCACTGAGAGACTTCTTGAAGCAATAGCAATAGGATTTTCATCAGGTCACCCTCTTTAAAAACATTATATCCCTATTATGATACTGATATTGCAATTAATTTTTGTTATCGATAGATAAAACTTTCAATAATTAGTCAAATAGCGATGTAATGAAATCAAACCAAAAAGCGCGTCGTTATTCAGTTAAAGCAGGGAAAGAACGCGTACTTTACTATTGTTACTCGAAAATCTCCACCAAATAGGAAAGGCAAACGGTGCTTCTCTAATGATACCAGGCTTTTTGGTTTGAGTACCTCAGCAGCAGCAGAAAAAATAAAGAGTGTAACATCTCTTCGCGATTAATAGTCCAAAACTAGGTCGAAGGGTGCGTCCGCAGTGAACATAACTAATATATGTTTAAAAATTTCTCATTTTAAGCTCAGTCAACTTAAAAAAAACAATTACTAAGGTTGTTCAGTTTTTAAAGGTTTGAAATCGAAGCTTCTCTCAACGTGTACTGCAGTTTACGGCAATAAAAAAGGCGGAAAATACATTTTTTTTAAATAAAAGAGAGAGATTCAATATATTTTCAGAACATCTTGAGAGTAACCCGTACGACACATCTGGTGTAAATTAACAGCAATCTTGAATGCCTCCTTTAAACTACAATATGTTTCTATTTATTGGAAAACTGCTGCAGTTATGTTCATGATCAAAATTTCATCTGAATGGATTAAGTCGTGTAGATAAGAAAACATAAGCCATCTGCATAATAGCCCCAATACGATATATAAATTTAGTTGAATTCTCTAGTTATAAGGTAACAACGAAAACGTGAAATTATTTTTATATACATACATACAAACTGGCAATGCCCGACCACATGTTGTTGTGGCTCTTTCCTATTTTGCTGAATTTAGACATTATTATTGACATTGTAAAGAATGATGCAATTAATCTAAGGTATTACGCTTCTTATTATATTATTTATCAGACATTAGTCAGTCCTCGAAGCTTTCCACGAAAATGTAAATGTGAATGCGTCGAAGTAACAAAAACGGTACTACTTTGGTCTACGCATAAAATCGAACTATAAAAATATTTGTCTCAATGAGATCGGTTCTGGCTCACTTCCTGTTAAAAAGTTTGAAGTTAATTGAACCAATAGCTCATTTTTTTAATCGGTCTCTGATTTCGCTGAACTACTATGTCAATATCGCCGTATGTCTCGTAAAGATCATTGTTTCATCGGCTGAGGTATTCGCAATTACCAACGCGCAAAGCACCATAAATCTTACGAAGAAAAAATTTCTCGAAAACTCTGAGAGGTCCTTCCCGATTCTAAGTCACTTTTGGTGAAGCTTAACGCTAGTTACCCAACTGAAAGAGTTTTGCGAGAATACCATATTCAGAAATGGCAAAGCCATTTACCAATTCATCGGCCACCGCCGCTTTGTTGTTTTTTAGGCGGGCAATTAAAATTTCGAACTTCTTCATAGTCTGACAATGGAACATCTGTTTCATGCATAATCGGGTTGGCCATCTCCTCGTGTTTTATTTTCACTGTCATTCGGTATGCTGGAGAAGTGTTCCTTCCTTTAAATTCAGTATAATCTAGGCATCAGTCGCTAGATCACCTCTTTGGGTCCTACAAAAGTATGTTACAGTCTGTAAGTACCGGCATCTTTTCGTAGCATTTTCGAGCATTGCCCATCTTCTGAAGCTCTTCATTCTCACGCACCTCGTCTTCTTTCTTTATATAGCTTTCATGAACATGAAATTGTATATTAAATTTGGTTTGATATATGCAACTGCCAGAAGGAAACCCAACAGAACAGAGCTGATTTAGACATTTCCGTGTGGTAGAATGCAGTCCCTCAGTTTTTCAACCAAAATCACCACACAGCTCTATTTTTATATTTATACGATAATAACCCTTTAGTTCGGGCCACTACAGCATATAATCCCCACAGTTACGAGATTTTGGATCAATAATCCGTTAAAAGGCATTTAGTAGGGTGAAAATTTGTATCTACATACATACGTAAGTTCAAATAAATATTAGAACGGAAAATCGTCGAAACTAGATCACTATATAATATAGCCCTTCTTAGAGAGATATAAGAACTAATATTTAGTCCTAAAAAGCAATACAATAAATTTGATATGTTCATGAAAGTTGTAAAGGCTTCCGTGTAACCTTTCCGAAAACCAATAGTTTCGTTTGCAGCTGCACGTTCCACAGTTCTCTTATAAAGGGTGTTTTTTATAGAGGTATAGAACTTTAAGTTGCAATAAAACAACGATGGATTATTCGATTGACATGAATTTTACTTATCCGAAAGATGTAATCCAATCTGGACGTCCAATTTTCGATGACTTTTTCCAACATTTGTGGCCATATATCGGCAATAACACGGCGAATGTTGTCTTCCAAATGGTCAAGCGTTTGTGGCTTATCCGCATAGACCAATGACTTTACATAGCCCCACAGAAAGTAGTCTAGCGGTATTAAATCACAAGATCTTGGAGGCCAATTCACAGGTCCAAAACGTGAAATTAGGCGGTCACCAAACGTGTCTTTCAATAAATCTATTGTGGCACGAGCTGTGTGACATGTTGCGCCGTCTTGTTGAAACCACATCTCCTGGACATCATGGTTATTCAATTCAGGAATGAAAAAGTTAGTAATCATGGCTCTATACCGATCACCATTGACTGTAACGTTCTGGCCACCATCGTTTTTGAAAAAGTACGGACCAATGATTCCACCAGCCCATAAAGCGCACCAAACAGTCAGTTTTTCTGGATGTAACGGTGTTTCAACATACACTTGAGGATTACCTTCACTCCAAATGCGGCGGTTTTGTTTGTTGACGTAGCCATTCAACCAGAAGTGCGCTTCATCGCTAAACAAAATTCGCTTATGAAAATCGGGAACAACGGTAATCTCGTTTTGGGCCCATTCGACGAATCTACGCCTTGCTTGATGATCGTTTGTCTATTCATGATCAATTGCCAAACCAAACTGAGGAGAAATCACTTGACAGCTGTTAAATCGGTCACCATCTTGAAAGGTAATGCCAACTTAAAGTTCTATACCTCTATAAAAGACACCCTTTACTAAGTTGATGATGGGTGCTATCAGAGAGCAGGAATGCAAGTCGACTATAAAATCGTTCGGCTTCTTGTTGTGATTGAAGCCTTTCGACGTTGAATCTTTCTTACCTTTGTTGACTGGGGCTTCTTGCTGTACAGATGCGAACGTGTGTTTTTGCTTCTACAAAATGGTAGTCCGAGTTGATGTTAGGCCCTAGTCAGCCTCAACCTATTTAGGGATGTTATGTCATGGAGTTTTTCGCCCGTACTGACCTTGGAGTGCCCAAGGACAATTTTGGCTTCGTGGCAGCAATAGGCGCTCATAAAAATCATCCTTGGATTGTGGCGGGACGTTCATCCTAACGAATCCAACACCAAATTTGTTATATAGCTGATGTAGTAAATGTCACAAGGATCTAAACGCCTCCCGCCTTGTCCCGTCACTTATTGTACGGTGGTGATGTCAGTCTTAGGTCTTACGAGAACATCAACCAGCTGAGCAGCGGCACCTTACCAATTAAGAGTACGAACATTCCATGTGTCCTCAAATCATAGTTCTCTTAGTTCATATTTCAGCGAAATTTGAATACCCAGAAGATTTAAGTTGTATTTACGGTCATTTTAATTAAGCTCATTTGATGAAAAATAAGGGTTAATACCGTTAATAATAATAACGTAGGAGTAGATGAAGTCGAGGTTCTTGCCATATCATGGGTATTAAGGACATTACTTCATATCTTTTTTCACTGTACCGTAGCCATATTAAACGTTTCTAGAATATAATATGAGCTGACGCTGATTACACAATTTTATTTTACTCTATTAATGAAACCCGGCTATAGCAAAGTCCGATATAGGTTTTCCATACATATTGTAAACATATATTCAACAACAAAAGCTGTGAGAGAAAAATTGTTGCTATATTTAACATATATGCGTCGATTTCAGATAGAAACAATAAAAAACAGAAAACAAAAACCTGTTTTCCTTTTGCTGGCCAATGTAACTTCAAAGTTTTTTTTATTTTAATGTATGTTTTTCATATACAAATTATGATCACACAACGATTATATGTACGAAAAACTGTTTTAATAATCGTTGCTCGAAATTTTACGAAAACGAGTTTCAGCAACTGGAGGCTTTAAAAGTACTGTGACGGAACAATTTTTGCTGGTGTACTTTGTGACATTTTCAAATTATTTTTGGAGAGTGTTAAAGTCATTGAAATACATAAAAGAACTCTTACAAATAAATTTGAAAAATTTTGTTCTGCTGCTTATAATGATCAACAGCTCGCAAAATTTGAACAAACATTTGAGCTGTTAAAGACTGCACGAGTTTCAAGCTACCCAGTTCGATACCCGATTATCAGAACTCTAATCCAAATAGAATTGATGCCATTACAGGGTGGCCAAAATCCTCGATAGTCGGAGCTATTTTTCAAAATGTGTAATGTTCCGTGAGGCTCAATTCAAACAATTAAATTGATAAATATTTGGATTTCACGATTTTTATAAGTAAGTACGTTGTTCTGAATATTATTCACAAGCGGCCTTTTTAAATTCAGCTTACTTTGATTCTGATAAAAAAAATTAAAAATTCGGTAATCGTCGACGTATTGTAATTGTAGAACTAGATATTCCTGCATTTTTGTTTATACTAATTCTTTAGATGCTTTTTGAGTCATAATTATACTGGAATTGGAAAACTCAATAGAATTAAATTAATTTCAAATGGATTTAGAAAAATCTAAAAATAAGACCATTTTCTTCTTTACCAACAAAGTCACGCGTAATAAAACGTTTGATTGGGAAATATCTGTGATCCCTGTCGATTCGTCAAAGCGCGTTTTCGATTTCACCATGGACGCCAGTAATTTAAAGGCATTATTAAACAGATATAGAAAGATAATATATTTTCAAATATAATAAATGGCACAAAAATTGAAAGGAAAACCGAGTACATTTATCAGAATTCACAAAAAATTATTCAAAGAACTGCATATGACATGTGTCCTGAACGCATCAACCAATCCTTCTCTCTCTCTCTCTCTGTGACCTCTCAGTTTATTTTTTATGTACAGGAATAAAAAGAAGTCATTCAGTGCCAAGGCAAAACTAAACGGTGGATAACTCATCAAATCGTTGTTTTGAGCGATCCGGCGACGCTTCGGCGGTTGTTTTTCCTGATTGACAACATTCCTTGCAAGACAACTGGTAAAAAAATATTTATATACGTACGACTGAGAATTTACTGTCGAATTAAAAAAAACACAGGCAACATTAGTACTTCGTGCCTGAAAAACTTCTCATTTTAAAGCCGCCCTCTGTTTACTTTCATCCTAGAATACGTAGATCCACGATTCATCAAATGACACGAGTTCATGGACACGAGCGATTTATAAATTGTAAGGAGCTTCATCGCCAAAAATTTAATTAAGTTAATCGATGCACTATTGCTTACTTAGTCCACAATATGAATACCCAGCTTAAAAACGATCATCCAGCTCCTGCATACTTCGTTTTGGTTGAATATTTTATTACATATTACACTTCTACGCTTTATTCTCAACATTTGCAGCATCACCCGCGGTAAATTAAGTTCCAAAATCTTTGTAGATTTATTAACTAAATTTTTGGGTTTTTATTAAATTCCTTTAGCGGATATCAGCGGCGCCTCTTTACTGAGATAGCTATAGGGTTTGGCGTTAAGGACTAATACATGAGATGAAAATAACTTTGGCAAACAATTTCCAGATTTTTGTATCATAAATTACTATCCAGTTCCCCCAGCCGGTGCTGCATCAAATTCTTTCAATTTACCGATTAACGAATAACAAATTGATACCTAACTCCAAAAGAGCGTAAGCGACCAAAAATAAATTTTCATTGTAGCCACTGTCCTTTATTCACAGAACTATGTCAATGTAATCGATGCGAGTACTTCAATATTTTCCGTTAGGGAACAATTTATCCTACCAAGCAAGACGAGCTCGCCTTCTGTTGAGGTTCTACTTGCCGTACATTGCTCCTATTGAACCTGAGAGCTTTTCGAACTATGGCGCTCTCCTTAGAAGGCGGAGCGTCTCTTGCTGCAGTCGCGAATTTGTTGATGAGTTGCACAACGCTTTGGCTAACGAATTGAGATGATTTTTCAGTTTTGTGAGATACTTCGTTATGCTTCTTTCAATATCAGGCTTAACCTGTAGGATACCAAGATCTTTATGAATGTTTATGTTAAAAACGTACCACGGTGTGTCCGTTAATATTCTGAGAATTTTGGACTAGAGCCTATGTATTTGGTCAACATTAATTGCACAGGTCGTACGCCACAGTTGAATACCATACATTCACATTGGTTTTAAAAACTCGTTGTAAATTAGTACTTTGTAACTTAGTTTTAGTTCAGAGTTTTTATGTAAAATCGAACTTAAAATAGCTGCTTATAATTGCTTATGTTATATTTTGGCATCTATGTGTATTTTCCAAGTGAACCTTCTATCTAAGTCTAAAGCGAGATCTGTTAAGTTACATAATTTGATTGGGGATATATAATTTAATCCAATTGGAGGATATATTTTTGGGGGTAATATAAATATCACATGTCTACACTTCTGTTTATTAACTTTAATTTTCCAGTTTGCCTGCCATCAAAAATTTTTGGTGCTTTTTTAAGAAATTTATCACGACCTTATATGGCGGTGTGATCCGAAAGCGGATATTTGTACTTTTCGAAATATGTCTGATGCGTATATAATATATAAATAGTTCCAAATGTTTTATGGTGTGCCGCCTGTTGGGCAGATATGGCTAAAATATATTGTAGAATTGCAAAAAAAAAGTTTTACAAATTTTGCATAATATACCTTATATATTTCAGGATTAGAGAACAAAAACAATTATTAGTCATCAAAAATCACTTTATTGTTTTTCAAAACATTCTCCATTAAAATCTATGTACTTTTCCATGCGTTTTAACCAACGGAAGAAGCACTTTTGTTTCTGATTGAGGTATCTCCAAAACAAGCGTTCTTTACGCGTCAAACACCTCCTCAGGTGTCGAAAAATAGGTCAACATTTTTCAGTTTCTTTTTAACTTACGTACGGGAATAAAAAAAAGTCATTCAGTGTCTAATCAGGACTATACGGTGGACGATTTGTGAAAACTCGCATTGTCGTGGTGAAGAGTGATCCATCTTCGGAAGTTGGTTTTCCTGATGGAAGGACAATGGCAAACAAATGGTTGTGCACCACTCAAAATTTGCAGTTACACGTTCTTTTAGTGATACGATTGCGACAAATCCCGATTTTCCAAAAAAAAGGCAACCATTTGGTTGGAAGTGATTCGTAAGCCAACAACTTTTGTTTTATCACCTGTCACGATTTCATGAGCGTGTTTCGAAGCACAGCTATTTTATTTTTTTAATATTTCTCTTGACCAATCGACACGAGCCTTTTTTTTTAGCGATTGACAATTTGTGTAAGCTAAAACGTGAAAAAAAATGTTTCCAATCAAATGTCAATGTAATATTGAAAGTGTGCTAAACAACAAAAATTTGTAGACGACCTTCACGAAATTCGTCTTGGAGTGATCTACGACCTCCATTGAATTCGCCACACCGTCGATAAACAATGGACCTTGATGGAGCTTCATCGCCAAAAATTTAATTAAGTTCATCGATGCACTGTTGCTGGTTTAATACAATTCGAAGGTTGGAAAAAATAGTTGGTCAAAACGTTCTGAGTATATAAAACATAAATGTCAATCTTTACGATAACGTTGTCAGTTGCCAGATTACAAGCTAAGGTTGTCATATCGCATTCTTGTGCTACGCCAAGAAAGATTGCACAGCAATACTTTTTGAACAAAAATGTCTTCATTCTGTAACGATGGAGCAAAAGGAGAAATCTTTGATAGCAGAATAATTTGGAAAGATAGTGCAGTAGATTAGTGTGGTCTTTATCTGGCTTGGTTTTCATTAATATCTGCGACCTTTACCAAACTTTTGAAAAGTACAATAACTTAGTTTCAGCAAGGCTTTAATGAGTTCAGAGAACAGTGCTAGTGCAAATCTTGGTAGCTACTTTAGCAATTTTGGTGTAAAAAAGTCATAACCTGAAGATTTCTTTGAGTCTAATTGCCGAGGCGCAATTACAATTTCCAGGGTTGTTGTTCCAAGGCCGTTCTCGATTAATTCCAGCAAAGTAAAATTATAAGTTGCATTATTTGGCTGGAGCACATTGAATAAATGTTTGTTATTGGCATACATATTTGAACTGGAGTCTTATGTGGCTTCCAGAAAGAGTATTTTTTTGGTAGAATTTGACGTCAGTTCTTTCTATATATGTATTGACATTAAGAACTATTGTCTACTATTTTCAACCGTAACTTCGAAGCAAAAGAGCGATATGCTTGCTTTTCTCTCCGCAAGCGACGCTATTTATTAGCAATTCTTCTAATTCACTATTTGTTATGATGAGCTCGTACTAATACTTTTCCTTTTTGGAGTTGGTAAGTTTGCCGCAGAGGCGAGTATATTATTGAGCTCATTAATATATTTATCATATCATTTCCACTGTTTAATATTGGGTTGACGTTAACGTGATTACTAATTTTTTTTTTTTTGTATTTGAGCCAGTTTATTTCTCTACTTGTTAGTCTTGGTTTATGGGCAACCATCATCGGTTGCTTATAAATGGTCAGTAGATAAGTCAGAAACAGTCATAGCTGACAGCAATATCGCCGTGCGCTTTACCATCGGTGATTCGTGGAATACAATATGAAGCCTGGTATATACAAATTGCATTTTCTGATCAAATTCGTTTCCATTCCAATTTATGTTGGTTGACGCTATTTGCATTCCAAAAACACATATTAAGTCCGCTTATTTTTTGCTAATGAAAATTTGTAACATTTTGTTCTGAGCTTTAATTAAGTCTTGAATTACGTTTTTCATAGTCGACATGAATTGTGTAATGCACTGGGAAAGGTTCAGAATCATTTATTCAATACCTCCATTAGATTGTTACTGCTAGATCTGGTATGAATTGTTCTTCAATAAATTCGCATATGACTATTGATTTAGGATTATTTCGCGGGTTTGGGATAATTTTATATAAGTACATAGATTTTTCTACAAATTTTTTTTGAGGTCTATGGTGTTGGACATCCTAACTTTGAAATCTTGGTATTCAACGCAACTCCTGTAATTGACTGTACCTTTGCAATCATCAAAATTTTCATATTGGCGTAGGATGTAGATCACCACATGAGAAGAATACAAAAGTTCAAAATTATTTTAACATTTCTTAACACATAAAGGATGTGTAAAACAACCGAACCATTCGCCCTTCACAAATCACCTTTGGAAATAACTAAAACTAAATTTGAATCTTTGCAAATCTTAAAAATTTTATGCAGACTGATAGCCAAAGTTTCTCTGTTTCCTCGGTAGAAATATATATTTTTTAATTTCCTTTAAATTTGTAAATGTTCCACTCGTTCCAATAGTTCCACTAGTTTGATCGATATTTTTTTTATCGAAGTAGAAGGAATATTTCAGAAACAATATGTTAATTAGTTCTATTATTTATGTGATAGAGCATTGTTTCCTTTTTATTTCTGGCGCGTATATAAATAGTTGTGCTGTTATTCCGACACGGAAGCATGCTGCACATAACCGGTAATAGGAAAAGCATGGATTTCAAAATTAAAATCACAGACACTTAGCGACTGCTCTTGATATTTATTTATCGGCTTTGCGAATGCTAGCCGACTGGAAGTTTTAACCGTCTAAAGAGGAATGGCATGTTGTTCGGAATCCGTCGAACCAAAACGTTTTCGCCTTTGTACTTTCTTTTAAAATTATGGCTCGATGACTTGTTCATTAAATTCTTCTTTGCAAATCAGGTGAAATTACAAAGACGCTCTAGTTGATTTTTGATTTTCGGCCGAGCTGCTCCTACAAATTCTGGCTTTGCATTTTCATGTTTTTACCAACAAATTGGAGGGACCTACAGTTTATTCTAAGCCGCCTACGAACGGCCGATGGATTTTTATGAGGCATTGCTCATCAGTTTGACTTGCACCTGTATATCTCCGACTTGCATCTTATTTCTGCCATTTTTTAAAATGAAAAATCAACTGGATATTAAAGAAAACCATTGTTATTTTCAATTAAAATATTATTTTTAAATAGGAATTTTAGGAAAATTATTTTTAACATTTTGTTTACTTTGTTTTTCATACATATTAATTTTTGAAAAGTATTTTTTAGAAAATAATTGTTTGCTCTAAAGTAGTCAATGCTAACTTCTAGATATGAATGTAATTGAAATTATTAAAAAAAATATTAAACTTCTTATCATATTATTGACCTATTATACGTAAAGGGTATCAATTTTGCGGTTTCCAAAATAAACGTAAACGCATTTAAAATAATTTTTTCATGAAAATCCTTTTTTATTATAAAATTTGGGCCTTGGCATTATATATGGTTTTCTAATAAGAGTGATATGATTTCTTTTATATAAAAAAAACACACTAATTGATAAGGAAATTCAAATGTTTTTTATTTAATGTTATTTCATTTAATGTTAATTTTAATGTTAATTATTTCTTTCGAAATGAAGCTGCTAGCACCGTTACTGTCAATGGAGAGCGGTAAAGATCAATGATAACCAACTTTTTATGGTCACAATTGGAAGAAGTTGATCTTAACAAGATCTGGTTCCAACAATACGGTGCTACGTGTCACACATCACGTGCAACAACCGAATTATTGCGAGAAAAGTTTGGAGATTCTATTATAACATGAAATGGTGACATTGAATGGCCTCCAAGAAGTTGTTATTTAACACCATTAGACTACATCTTGTGGGGTTATCTAAAGTCATTGGTCTTTAGCAATAAACCGTACTCTCTTCAAGCTTTAAAAGTCAATATTGAACGTGATATTCATAACATACGACTTAATTTAGTGGAAAAAGTGCTCAAAAATTTTATTCATTGAATTAGTTCCTGCGAAAGAAGTCGTGGAGGCCATTTGAATGATGTTATATTCAGAACTTAATTGTATCGATTGTAATTCACATTAAATAAAAAACACTGACAGTAACTTTACAAAATAGCGTTGACTTAAACATTGTTGCTCAGTTATTTTTAACTGCATGACTTTTATTTTAAATTACTTTGATATTGTTCGTATATAACTTTTTTGCACTCTTTTTACAAACATAATGGGCAATTTAAACATTTACATGGAACCCATCGTTTACCAGTTTATTTATTACAAAATGATTAACCTTCAAAGACTTGCTTGCATTAATGTATTAAACTATTTTGATTCAGAATTATTTGTAAAACACGATGTTTTCCTCAATATATTAAATATTTTTATTTTCCTAACCACGCTAGCTAGATAAGAATGCCAAATTAACGTATACGGACAGCAGAGTTATGCTTTCTATAAATGTGTTTAGAAAAATGGCCGAAATTTTAATACTGCTACATATTCGACTATTTAAAATATACTGACCTACGGGGCAGCAAAATAGGGCGAGATTGCCGCTAATAAACTAAAAGTCCATTTAAATTTTGAATAATAGAATTAAATACGTACATAATGTGGCGAAAATGCGAAGCATGAAAGAGAAAATCCGATAGCTGGCATGTTCTAAAGCGTAAATCGAGAACATTTGTTATCGAGAATAATTCGATTATTCCAGGCTTTCGTTGCGAGCAGCCAACTAGTATATAAGGGCGACACACAGCTGCCAAGCTAATTCAGTCGTAAAGTGAAGGCGTTGGTGATTACACTACAGTGAAGTAATAAAAATAGAACATTGTGCAAGTTGCAATACAAGTGATTGTAAGTAGTTATGTGAATTGTAATTGAATTGTGAATTACTGAGTACTAAAAGGACATTAAATAAATTCTTTATAAATAAAGAAACTGCAAATAAAGTTGGTGACTTTTATTCTCGATTCGAAGGATTTGGGAAATCATCGAGGTTGATTCAGCAAAATCGTAACAATTGGTGTCAGAAGTGGGATTGTTAAATAAATCCCAAAGGATAATGATTGAAAAATGGTCAAGATTTAGGATTTGACGATACCTCCTCTCAAGAGGGAATGGGCTAAGTGTGGATTATCTACAACTGGAAATAAGACAGAGCTGCAATCACGGCTGCGAGAAACAATGGAAGTCGAAGGCATCGACTTGAGCCAATACGAATTCTGTCGCGAGGACGAAGAGATATCCATGAAGGCTATCGAGAAGGAAGAGGCTGTTGATCCTGCGAAGGAGTTGGAGCAGCTATCAAGAAAGATTCAGAAAAAGGTTTCTGGCTCATCTACAAGTATGAACATGAACATGTTGTTGACAGCAATTTCACAAATTAATGCCAACATGACACAAGAGATGGATGAACAGGATGCTACGTGGAAAGTGCTTCAGTCACAAAGTTGGATGGATTACAAGGAACAATCGCACAAATACTGCAAAATCTGGTGAGAGACAATTCAGAACTTAAGAAAAAACAAGAGCGGCAAGACAAAATAGAGAGGCTAATTCACTCTAAAATCAACGAATTGAAAAATCGGCAAGACAAAATAGAGGATCTAAAAAATCAACGAGCTCGAGCGTCGTGTCCGAAATTTGCATATGAATCCTCCAACCAGAGCGATGAACGGCCCCTGGGTAGAAGCACAATCCTTTGACGGCTCAAATCCTTTCCAGATCTTCAAGCTCCAGTTCGAGAATACGGCTGAGTTAAATAATTGGACCATCGAAGAAAAATCCGCTGCGCTATTTGTCGCGTTAAAGGGACCTGCAGTGGAAATTTTGCTCACTATTTCTGAATATGAGAGAGATAGCAGTAATGCGAGCCCTGGAAAGACGATATGGTTGCGAGCATAGGAGGCATATTTACCAGATGGAGCTGGAACAGCGTGACCAAAAACACAATGAATCTCTGCAGGAATATGCCTTTGAAATCGAGAGATTGGCCCATTTAGCCATTGGGAACACATTGCGTGAGCATCTCGAAAGAGTAAAAACCCAGAGGTTCATCAGCGGAATTAAAGACGTGTACACCAAGCGAGAGACTTATGCGAATCCAAAGTTAACATTCATTGAAACTGTTGCGTATGATCAGACACGTGAAACAGCGACACTGCTATGTCAGCCAGCCTATAAAGTGAAGCGGTTAGAGGTAGAAACACCAGATGTGAGGACTGAAATATTGAAAACTCTGAAGTCGATAGAAGGAATGAACCGTTCTGGTGTCAAGAATCAAGCTGGAAAGTGCTTCAGTTGTGGAAAAGCAGGTTACTTCGCACGCGAATGCAAGTCGGGCTCCAACAGCCAGGAAAGACGACGAAAACGATGCTCAAAAGCTGAGGATATAATAGACGTCCGGCGAGTGACAATTACAAGAGCGGAAAAGTGGGAGGCAATCCACTTAAGAAAATGTCAGCAGGAAGATCCAGACTTGGAACTGGTAATGCACGGATTGAAGGTGAACAGACGGCCAAGTAAAGAACAAATGGCAGCGGAAAGTGCCATCGCGAAGGCATACTGGGGACAATGGAGCAGTTTAGAATTAATATCTGGCTGTTTGGATAGAGTATGGGAAAGTGAAGATGACCGGTGCTCTAAAAGGCTAATAGTTAGTTAGGCTAGTTCCAAGGTTAAGAATTCCGGATGTTCTTAAGGAGTTCCATAATGGTCCTAGTGGGTGGCACTTAGGCATTAAGAAAATGCTGGAGAGGATCAAGCAACGGTTCTATTGGGTTGGTTGTCGACAATCGATCGCTGAGTGGATTGCTAACTGCAAGGAGTGCAGTGTAACTAAAGGGCCAAAATCACGAAGCCATTACAAATTGAAGGCCAGGTATGACAAAGTGATGAACTCCGAAGGCTTCCAAAATGGAGATTTGGTGTTGCTGTACAATCCACAACGGAAGAGAGGTTTGTCCCCAAGACTTCAATGCAATTGGGAAGGTCCATACAAGATAATCAAACAGCTAAACTACGTAGTGTATCGAATCCAAACCGTTGGGAGGCCAAGAAACAAGATGAAAGTGGTCCACCTAGAGAGGCTTGCTGCGTTTGGAACAGCGAATGTGTCTGATCGAGACGATCAGACTTAGGTCGAGGGCAGTGTGGGGAAAATGCGAAGCGAATGCCAAATGAAAGAGAGAAGCCGGTAGCTGGCATGTTCTAAAGCGTAAATCGATAACATTCGTTATCGATAATAATTCGATTATTCCAGGTTTTCGTTGCGAGCAACCAACTATTATATAAGGGCGTCACACAGCTGCCAAGCTAATTCAGTCGTAAAGTAAATGCGTTGGTGATTACACTACAGTGAAGTAATAAAAATAAAACATTGTGCAAGTTGTAATACAAGTGATTATAAATAGTGAAGTGAATTGTAATTGAATTGTGAATTACTGAGTAATAAAAGGACATTAAATAAATTCTTTATAAATAAAGAAACTGCAAATAAAGTTGGTGACTTTTATTCTCGATTCGAAGGATTGGGGAAATCATCAGGGTTGATTCAGCAAAATCGTAACAAGATGTACCCAATATATTATACGTTTCAAATTAATTGTTACTGAAAAAGAAATGTTTTGATTTAAAATGCATGAGTAATTTCCTTCCACATAAAGCAAATTTTGTATAACATATCGTTTATTGTTTTGCCAATCCAAAAACAGATGTCATTGAAGCTTCCCTTTTAGCTTGGACGGTGCATGAATTTTATGGAAATGGTTAAAGACATAATATATATATATAAATAATTTAAATATTATATCAACAGATTCTACAAATATCATAGAATTTTTAGAAAAACATTCAGTGAGAAGAAACCAACCCACTCTTTACATTTCAGTTTACCCACAACAAAGCACTCGGATTCAATTCGCAAAAATTTATGTGAATGAAATATGTGATTTTTATCCGAATCCACAGAGAATTTTGTAAATTTAAAGTAGGAGCACGGCTGGTAAACTATTAGTAAAAAATATACCTCATTCCACTATGAAATTTGACATACATACATATACACGGTATCGAAGATATATATAACATATAACATGTCGAAGGAAACCTAAAATTCGAAAGCCGATACGAACCAGCAATATTAATGGACTGAACAAGTAAATAACAGTGTTAGTCGAAGAACGTTTATGGATTTTAATGTAAAAGGCTCCTTATTATTATGGGCTCCAACAAATGTTAAAAAATAGAATGTTGGTCTGACCAGGGTTCGAAGTCGTGACCCGCCACAGAGAAGTACTTACTGATATCCGGCCATTATAGTGATCGCTAAAAATATATAATTTTATTTTAACCCAAACATTCTTTTTAAGAGTGCCTTACATTGCTGCTAGTAGCTTTCCGCGAACTTTAGCTTTTACTGCGTGCAAGAATTTATTTAATCGAATTGTATTTCTGCACTAATGATTTTACAATTTGCCAAAATTTTTTTATATATATTCACAGAAGTGTGCGTAATTTAGAACTCTCGCCCTTCATAATCGATCACAACAGATAGTCAAAGGGGAAATAAATACAAAGCAAGAGTAAAACACTATTCACTTCTTGCAGAAGAAACGTGCAATGTGTTCTCAAGCATTAAAGTGTGAAGCAGCATCAGTGAACCGAATTTATTGTATGCTGCCATTATTTTCTTCAACAGTTTAGTGTTTCTTACATTTTACCATGTATTCATGCCGTATACACATACAGAATTGTCACACCCATAATATTGTCCTTAGTCATTCCGTTAGTTCATTTGCAACACATTTGTTGATCCCCTTACCACTTTTATATCTGCGCAAAAGTCCTTCGAACTAACATTTTCCAAGCAGTTTGTCTTGTCTCCGTCCTGCACACGACATCACCACGACACAAAATAAAAACAACTCGACGGAATCGATCCAAATTCCAAGAAAACGAAAAATGAAAATGTCCAACTAAAACACTTTGTCGTTCCACCAAGGTTAGAATTGCTTAGAGCAAAGGCTCGAAGGCGCCATGAAGGGTCATACGTACGCAAAATAAAAAGTTGTAAACTCAAACTTATAAAATTTATTACGATTTTCTGTTTGCTGTCAACGACGCAGTCCGTTCCTGCTGTTGCTGCCACAATAGGCGGCAGCATTATACAACAATTCCTTTTTTTTTTTTTTTCACATCAACAGTTAATGGTTCGCTCCCCCGAGAACATAGGAATAATGGATACGATATCGACGTGTTAGAGTGTTGGTGAATTCTGTGATAATAAAAACTTTTTGAGTAAAAAATGTTGATGTAAGGTATGTGTTGGAAATTCCATTACATATTAAACGGCATCAACTAAGCAACATACCAATGTTGCTTCACACCTTATTTGTTCCGCAATTAATTTGATTATTTCTTTTTTGTTTTATATTATTTTAAAATCTACGCGCATATTTCAAGGGAAATAATGGAGAAAATACCTCCAGCTTTTTTATGAACTAGACAGCAATTGCATAAAGGAACCAGAGTTATGCTATTATATGCACTTCTTACATTTTGCTCCTTCCATATTAATACGGGTATACAGCTATCGGCAAAGTTATAATGTAATTACCACTAAAATTAAAGTAATTATGATACCTTTTATGAGATAAACATTATCATAAAGTTCTTAACGCCATGTAATTTTTAATATCTCTTCTAAAAACCGAAAAATTAAAAATTATTTTTGGTTATAAGTAAATGAGCTGTATTCAAAGGCCTATTTTTGTTAGAAAAATTATTTTTTAATTGAATATTTTGTTATACAACTCAGTTGGTAGAGCACTCGCCTGTGTCAAAAATCCATCGGTTCGATACCTGGCAAAAGAAGTCTGATGAGAAGATGTGGTGATCTCCGAAACAACTGTCACTTCTACCAATTTTTGTTTGCTGTATAACAAAATATTCAATTAAAAAATAATTTTTCTAACAAAAATAGGCCTTTGAATACAGCTCATTTATGTACTTATAACCAAAAACAATTACAGGCCGCATTAAGCAATCCAAAAATTATTTTTTGAAGATTATCTCTTCCGAATGTTGGCCACGGCTACGTCACAGATGGTCCATCCGATAAGCTTCGTTCGAGCATTTCGACTAATAACTGACGAATGACACGTGTGATGTTTTACTCCAAGACCATAGGTTTTAGATTTTACATATCCCACAGGAAAAAGTCTAACGGTGTGATATCACATGATCTTGGTTGCCAATCGACCGGCTCATATCGTGAAATTTCTATTCACCAAAGAGTTCTCTCAATAAATCTATTGATTGATACGATGTGTCGTAGTGACGTCGTCTTGTTGAAACCAAATGTCGCAGAGATCACGAGCTTCAACTTCAGGCATCAAATAGTCGGTTATCATGGCGCGATAACGGTAGGCATTGACGGTTACGTTCTCATCGGAATCATTTTTGAATGAAATAGCAATTTTGCTTCTTCGCATACCCATTGAGCCAGAAATGGGCTTCAACGCTGAACAAAATTTGGCTCGAAAACCTCGGATCTTCTTGAAACTTTGCAAGAGCCCATAGAGCGAAGCGATGTCGCTTGGCTTCAGAGCTTGCACAAGCTGAATTATGTATACTTTTAATTTAAGATCTCGACGTAAAATTCTCCAAGTCGTTCAATACGTCAGTCCGTGTTGCTCCGAACGGCGCCGAATCGACTCTCTCCGGTCTTCGTGTACACTCTCAGCTATATCCGTTATATTTTCTTCACTGAGTGCTGAATGTGGTCTATTCGGTCGAAAATTATCCAATTATGAATGCTGGGTCTCAACATGGGTAACAGTGTTGCGAATAATACACTCAGTAGTCCGATTATGTTCACCATAAATTGAGCGAAGCGCGCGATATACATTCTTTACAGAACGGGAATTTTTGTAATAAAGTTGAATGATTTGTAAACGTTGTTCAGGCGTAAATCTTTCCGTGATGAAATGCCAAACAATATTGAACAAAAATAACATGACAGCTTGACACGACTTACGCATGATCTGTCAAGAAAAGGGCTATTGAAAAAAGTACCTCTACTTGGATCATTCTTTATAAACAAATAGACCTTTCGGTCACCAACTCACTCTAAATTTAGCTTATATATTTTTCAACAGTTGTTGGTAATGATAATAAACTAAAAATTAAAACAATGGATTAAATACCTGAAGTGGGTCAGTAGTTAGAGTACTCGCCTGTTAGGTCGGTCTACGTTGGTTTGATCCTTGCCATAATAAATCTGATTAGAAGGCACAGTGATATCTAAAACAGTTGTCATTTTTACCATTTTTAATTGTTGTTTAACAAAATATTCAATTTACAAGCTCTAATTAATATTTTGATATCATCCATGCTCGTTGCTGGAACTGTTTAATAAATAAGTTATCTTTATTACAAATAGTATTGAAATGAATGGCAAGAAGGATTTATGTGACGTTGAAATGGAAACGGAATATTATTTGTGACATTTAAGAAGAAGTTTTTAAGGGAAATGGTGTAAAAGTTACTTAAGACAAATCCAAATTAGTTGAAACCAAGACTGCATCGTAACGATAAGTTTCACGTTAATCATAATATTTTTATCGTTTCGGTTGAAGCATTTTCGAAAATTTATCTTTAAAGCACTTATGAAAAAAAATTTCGTGTCGTTGCTGTAGTTAGTGTTAAATCGTTAACAAAAAACGTTAAACATTTGAATTTAAGTGCGATGTTAATTTCATAGCAAGCAGCCATTTTCAAATTAACTTAATCCACGATGTGCAAAAAACACAGTGAAGCACGGAAGAGAAATTTTGTGTGTAGTCGAGGTTGGTAGCAAAAAAATTAAAAATCACGATGAAATTTGATGGCATGGAATTCTAGTTTTTTAAATAACTATTAAAGGCTAATAGAGAGCTTATGACATGGGAATGATTCTGTGTTTGGAAGTGGAGTTATTCCACAAAGTGTTAATCAGATAAGCAATAGTACTAAGGAATTTTGCTATTTCCACTTCGAAATTTCAATAAATTGCGTTATATCTGATAAAAAGATACCAAATAAATGTAGTTATTTTATTTTGTAATTTGTTTAAATAGAATTTTATGAAACAAAGTAAAGTGCGCTAAAAATTTTTACACTGCTATATACGTATATACGTACTAAAAGATTGAAGTTCCCTGCATATTCCATTCCATACCGGTACTTGATTTCTTAGCTTTTTACTTTGATACTTTCACGTTTTGAACCAATTTTCGTTCGGGAATTTTGCTCACATACATTTATTCGACTTTTTAGTTTTCGTTTCTAATGGACACACCACTCTAAATTGTTATTTATTGAAATTTATAGCATCAAAGTTTAGTGAGTTCGTATTTTTATTTCTTACTTCAATTTCATTCATTTTGTGTTATCCCTGCAAAAAATTGTGCACTAACCTCTATACAGCGAATTACGGATTTCATCCTATTTGGATATAGTTGAGCATCAATTACTAGCAACTAATCTCATATGGATATATTTGGAGGTCAAATTCATAATATTTAATGGTGTAATCGAAAATTTACTGTCACAAATTTTGCACTTTCCTTTATAATTTCGTTTCGGATGTTTTATTTAGAGCGTGAAATGAATTGAATTCTATTTTAATTAAAAGATCATAACAATATTTTCTAGGGACAGTACCGTGGAATGACGAAGTAAGTAGTCGACTGCGCTAACTGCAAAAAATGTTGAAAACTCGCGTAATGTTTTAAGTTGTCTGTAGGAAAGCCCATTTCGACAGAAACTAAAAAGGTAGGCAGACTTTTTTGTTTTAATGTAGCAAAGAGTGCTGAATAAAAGGGATTAAAACTCAATTAACCATTTAAAACAAAACATAAAACTGTATTTGCAGAAGAGCTCCGTATTGGAATTAAATTTGAATGGTTCCCTGGAGAGGTTAACCTCTGTCCAAATTCTTACAATGCATTGACTGGTAACGAAAACAGTTTATTTTATAAATTCATAACGTCTATAAACTTAGCAACATGATCGTTTAAAGTAAAGCGTCAATTTCTTTATTTCGAACAAGAGTCATTGCTAAAAGTTTTTTGGTTTTGATATTCCCGAACAAGAGGGGAAAGTTCATTCCGTTTAAAGAGATTGAAGTTCTTTTTTTTCGACGAACCCAGCGTTACCCAACCGACCGAGGGGCGCGTGATCGATAAACGTAAATTCCAACAGATGGGTGACCACAAACCAGGTGCAGAACGAATTGTCCGGAATCCGAAACCGATCGCGGAAGGCCGTGGTTGCACTTAGATATAAATTTGCTCTTCATCTACTATGAAGTAAATTATGATTTAAGAACGTTGAGAAGAAAGATTATTTATTAGTTCAAAACTCTCAGCAAATATTTCTCGATACAATGGGTCGTGCATTTCAAAGTTTGTTTTGCATAAACACAAAGAAAGGGGCCTAAAGAATCTAGATGGACTTAAAGGGATACTAATAAAGCTAAGAAGCAATGGACTATTGATAATACCTCTTACAAGCTTACTTAAAAATAAAACTCCAAGCATCTCTCGTCGACTCTGAAGTAAAGGCAGATTAATAAGACTTAATCGACCTTATAAGGAAGGAAATTCCTATTTGCATCCCAATGTAAATTCCTTAAATCGAATAATATGAGTTTTGTTTACACAGATTCCAATTTTCCGCTCTGCAATTGATAGTATTGATCCCATATAACGGAACTATACAAGTTGTATGCTCCCTCGAGAGTATCCCTGACTAGTCGAATTTTTTGCAGGGATGTGTGTAAGATGAAAATCAATTGCTGCTAAATAGTTAAATAAAATAATGGTTTCAATAATTAAAATATCTAAATACTCCTATCATTTAATATTTCCCACAAAATATGTTTAAAATTCATGTAAAGAAAACATTTATGTTAAGATACAACTTTAAAGTGTTTAATTTATCACACGATATTAACACACACAGAACTTTTTCCAAAACACATCTCTTAATATCCAAAATTGCAAAATACGACCATCGCAAGACAACAGATTATCCAAACTTTTTCTCAACATATTGTATTTGCTTTTTTAAGCTTTAGGTATGTTTGTGTTATTTTGCCTGCATTTGTTTGTGTGTATTTAGAAAGAAGTTATTGTATGCTCTTAGTAATTTTCTAGTTTTTTGTCTGCTTATCCTATTTTCGGTTTTTAAACAATAGTTGTCTACTGCTTGTTTATTCCTTCGTCGAAGGATATATTGGTAAAAGTTACACATACATTTCAGCAAACTCATATCAACTTCTGCCTCTTTGTTTTCCACTAGATGTACATTTAAAATATGAAATGCTAGGCCTCTGAAAATATCAGCTCAAAATATTAATATACATAAATAGAGATAATCATCATCACACCATCTATTTCCCATAAGAACAACTAGGAAACATTGAAAACCGATTTTTTAACTGATTTTCTGATTTTATTGCAAAATGTTGTTAAAACTTAAATGGTAGCTGATAATCTGACTGTTTTTTGATAAAAAAGTAAAGACACTGTAGTTTTGGTCAGATCTGTTTGTCTTTGTTTAGCTGTTTGAAAAATTAACTTTGAATAAGGCTTTTCTTGTAACTCTCAGGGAGAAAAATTAAAAAAATAGTTGTTAACTACAATCCAACTAGTTTATGTTTTTACATTAACTAATTAATCTTCGGCCGCAATAGCTGAGTGGTTAGCGTTGCGTGTTAAAATTCGAAAGGCCTGGGTTCGAATCCAGGTTCGAGCAACATCCAAAATTATAGAAAATTAATTTTTCTAATTGCGGTCCCCCCTCGGCAGGGAATGTCAAGCGCTCCGAGTGTATTTTTAACATGAAATAAAAGGCTCCTCATAAAAATCCATCGGCTGTTCGGAGGCGACTCTATCATGATATCCAGCTTGACGTAAAATTTTTCTAGCAGTTTCTGCACAAAATGTTTTTTAAACGTTTTATTTACATATATATATTATATTTTTTGATGTACTGATAGCATTTTTGGACGGTCATATCGGGGTTTCGAAGTTAAAATACCGGTTTGCCTGAAATTATTTACTACGCGATGGACGAAGGAATACGTTCTTCCAATAGTTTCTGCAATTTTTCGGAAATTTTCGCCATCTTCCCAAATTTTAATAATTATTTTTCTTTCTGAGGCACTAATTTCTTTCAATTTAGTTTCCATTTTTTCGAACTAATATGAAAACGCGTCACCAACTCTTTAAATCGTTAATTAGAAAAAAAGAAAATAGAAAATATGCAAAGAGAAGAAACATCTTCACGAAAAGTAACGGTATTCCCAAATCAACCAAACTGAACGCAGACTTTGTGGTGCCAATGTTTACTTGTTGCTGCACTTAGATACCGTTATCTCGAAAATGAAAATAGGAGTATAGGTTTTTGTTTCTGGATTTTAAACTGAGAAATATATTTTTTAATTGAATTAACTATTTCAATTGCGTTTGTATTTTTAAAAAATGTGTTGGGTGAACGCAGACTTTATGGTCTATGTATATAATTAATCTTCAACCATTTTACTATGATAGCAACTAATTTTTTGACTGGCGATGTACCAGAACTGCCATCTTTTTACTGAATTTCTACTTCATCCGCCGCTGACCACTCGCCTATCGTTACAATGTAACAATCAACGACAAAATTCACTGTAGAACTAAACATAGTTTCCTACAAATTAATACATCTAGGAGTGGCAGGATGGTGGAAATGGTTATTGTTTCGGTTATTGACGAACTGACATTATTTCATCTTTAAAGCACTCGCAGAACTAGAATTTTAAGATTGTAGGTTAGTTTCTTTATAAAAATATTTAACGGATTTTCTGAAATATACGCGTCTAGCTGGGAATGAAAATCAGAAGATTAAAAACATTTTTTCCATATCATTCTTAATATCGAGTTTTATTTAATGTTATGCCGAGAACTTTAACTCTTATAAAAAGCTTGAGGTCCGCTTTTCTGTTCTGCTTGTTTTTATCTTCTTCTTTTTATTGCCTACTTTGCTTTTATAAGTTTATCCTGAAACAGAATAAAAGACATATATGGAAATAGCATTAAAGATTACTCTGCTATTTATATAAGAAATTTAAAATTTAATAATATACTAAATTGAATATTTTTAAGCAAAACTTGGCTCGACCAACCCCCAAAATTATAGAGAACTAATTTTTCTAATTGCATTGTTACAAAAGAATGAAGTACTTTACGTTTAAGAATCTACCATTAAACTCATGCCAGAAAATATAATATATTTTTCAAAGTCGAAAAGAATTTTGGCAAACCAATACATGCCAAATGCGGCATTCAAAATCACGGTAAAAATACATATGTTTGTAATAACTATTATCTGATCAAATCAGTTTAATTTTTCATTTGTTTAATTTCAGAAATTTCAGACGCTTTTCACTTTCTTTCTGGAGGAATACGAATAGAGAGTAAGTACTCCTTGACGAAACTTTCGTCAATATTAAAAAAGAAAGAGTCAGTCGTAAATAAGTGCCATTTATAAAAATTACTTTTGTCGTCTTGACAAGGCTAGTTTTAATACATAAGATAACATATTACTTAATGCTACTTCATCCGCCGCTGTAGATGTTAATTCAAAAGGAAGTATGTTTAAAAATAAATTTGACCAGGTATGGAATTTTACTCAAAAATACTCAAAAACATTTCAAAAAATTATTTTAAGCTTGCGCTCACAAATTCGAAAAGAACGCAAATTGTTGCAGATAATGCTTCGAATAAAGTTAATTCCAAACAGTAATGGATAAAAACAAGGCTATTTAAATCTTTAATAATTTTACTCCTTTTTTGATAATCATGTTTATGATTTGATCACAAATCAGGCTGCAAGAACACGATATAGAGCTTTAAAGGATAGGATGGGATATGAATCGCTATATTGGTATTTCTTTGTATTCTGTTCTACGAGAGATTTAAAAGAATGAAGCATTTACACTTGAAGGAGAACAATAAGCAAACCAAAAAGAACATTTTTAAGGAAAACGTTCGCAGTGTCTAATTCTAAGTATTTGAAATAACGGCTGACAATATTTATTCGAACATGTAAACTTGTCTAGATTACAGCTTTATACTATATTATGAAGTTATTTTACTTTAATGGTTTGAGATAAATTTTTATATTTGAATTTCTATGGTATAGAAAGCAATTAAATTAAATAAATCTTATGCAAAAGTTTATATTCCGTTTACATAGTTTC
The DNA here is from genome assembly GCA_030068015.2 of Neoceratitis asiatica. NCBI lineage: Eukaryota > Metazoa > Arthropoda > Insecta > Diptera > Tephritidae > Neoceratitis > Neoceratitis asiatica. Next base: position 84,713,816 of record CM061524.1, read on the forward strand.
AAATAGAGGTAGCTCATAAGGCACTTTCACTACTGCTTTTGAGAAATTTGAATTAAAAAAAAAAAGTTCGACTGTATCGGTTCGAGGTTCCAGCCGAATCCTCCAAACTCAAAGCATTAGGGTAATCTTAATGTATCCTTCTCGAATGATTTTGACAGCTTTTTATAGAGATTAGCAACAATAAATTTGCTGAATTAAAGGCGGCACTTTAGTAACCTAATGCCACAATTTATAGCAATGATAGTTTTCTCGTGATAACACGTCACGAAACTGGAATCAGGTTAATGTGTAAAATTAAGGCGTGTTAAAATTAGGCGTTTTAAGCTCTTGAGTAATTTTGTTTTAAGTTGATATTTTCTGATTAAAGTAAATGCAACCTTGATAGACCAACCAGCTTTAATGGGGCTACAGGGCTCATTTACGACAAGAACACATTTTTTCGCATCGATTTCGCGGCGATGACCCATTAATGGTTGGGGGTGCAATTAATGCCCAAAAAAAGTATCTACTTTACTTTACTTCTGATTCTATGAACTCCAATTAACTTTTAATATTTTTAGAATTGCTTAGTGGCGACATCTTAGATTTTCTTCGAGAAAGTACAGCTTACCTAGTTTCGCGTAGAACGTGAGGGTACCTACACAGCAGAAAGAAAGCTAGCCCCCGTTGAATGGCTTGAATGTCATAAATACAGTAGTTTACTGTCGTGCATGTGGCACTTGCTAGTCTTTTTCTATAATTTAGATGTTGGTCTTACCAGAGTTCGGGCTTTGGACACTTTGCAATATAGGCATTTTTTCGCAAATATTATAATTCAACTGGTGCAGGAGTTTTTTATTCATATCATATTAAGTGCCACAATATTGCAATGCTCCCTACATCCACAAAATACTCTTAGATATTTGCTAATATATCATATAAAGTCTTCCTGTCGTTCTTATTTATCAGCAACGTTATCAAGTAATTTTCAAGTGTCAAAATATCTACAATAAAAAGGTTTGAACCCTCTCAAATATTTAAATGGTTATATCTGTAGTATTTTATTTATTCTTATTTGTAAGTTAGTATACATATCTATTCATAAGTATTAAAGCATATATATATATATACATAATAAGAAACAATGCGAGAATGAAATGTACAGACAATAAAATTTGATAAATCTACACATTTGAGAATATTTATTTTTCATGAGAATATGTACAAACTATAAATGACAATGGGTCAATGACACCAACAATCATATGTGTACTTGTATGAATGTGGCCATTATCGAAGTTTTAACCAATTTATTTTTTTATCTTTTTATTATTATTTTCTACTGATAAAAATTGTGAATTTGCCAATTTCTCAAAAAGAAATTCTTAACTCGTACTGGTGAAAATTTCCTGCTTTATATAAGTGGGCATCAATATTTACCCTTTTATTTATATGTTAGCATCAATTTCTTTGCGATGCATCGACAAGTGGCAAATATAAAATATTTTGAATAGACTGATACTTCTCCACGGAAAGCTTCAAGCCAAGTTCAAGGTAGGTTTGTAAAGCAATTTCAATGATACTGCAAATAACTTTTGGATATAGATAGAAATAAAAAAACACAAAAAACTCAATTTTTCTCAAATTCTATAGTAAGGGTGAAGAGAGATGCTGTGAATTCTAAGCCAATATTATGGAAGAAACTTTGATACGATCAGTAGTCTCTTGCAGAAAAATTTAGCGATATTTAGTCAGCAGATTAAAAAAATTTAATAAAACTAAAAATGGTCATTTTGAAATTTTTCAATAAAGATTTATTAAATTATTTTAAATTTCAATTACCCCAAGTGCATTTGTAGCATGAAATAATAATAAGGTGACCCTTATTTTAAAAGGAGTTCCGATTCTCAGTCTCACCCCAATCGACTAAAAATTAATATGCGTATGTATATATATATATATTTATATTTTCATTTCATTCAAATAATATTTAGAAGGGGCTCACAGCGATTCAAATCTTGAAATATTTTGAATTTCTACCTTTTTCCAATTTTAGCCACCCATATTCTGTTTATTACGGTAGATCTCAAGTTTCTTACCTTTTAAAAATTACTAAAAATCATAGAAATTGTTCAATTAATAACGGATTTACAGATCAAAATATGTATATACTTAGCTATAAGAGCGAATAATTTATGTAAATCGATGCAATTGCTTAGAACATTCATGCGAAACCGACACATGTGTATCATTTACCAAAGCAAGCCAAAAAAAGGTAGAAGAAAATCTTGACGAATATATACGAATTTCTTATAACATATTAACTTTTCAATCATTTCTTTGAGTAATTCTACGAAAACCTCTATCCGGATCCTGGAAAGATTTTAATGCTACGTTGTATTTATCCCATGTGATTAGAATCCTTTGTCGAGGGGCAGGTACAAGAATAATGTTTCAGTAACAAAAAACGTCCTTAAGCACTAACTAACTCCCAATGACTCTATAAAAAATTACATTTCACAATTGTTTGGTAAAAAACGAGTATTTTTGGACACAAACATGCATAAATAGGTTCTTTATTTGATTAACAAGTAAAAGAAGTAAGGAGATAAATATCAAATACTTTACGAACTGGTTCTCAGAGGTGTTATCTTATGAAAATTGATGTAAGCAATATCAAAAATTCTTGTTAAAGTTCACTTAAATTATTTATTTTTTACTAAATATATTAAAAAAGTATAATACAAGATAGAGAGAACATATCATTTTTTAAATCGTATTGAATGAAATTCCAGTAAAAAGAAAGTTCTTCTTCTCTACTGGCTTAGACACCGCTGACACTATTATAACCGAAGTAATAGTACCACAATATTCCTGCCTACTTTTCGCTGTTTGACGCCAACTAGAAATACAAAGTTCAGCTAGGTCCTTCTCTACTTGATGCTTCCATCGGCGGGTACTGCATGGAAAAATTTCAAAGCTGGAGCTGGAATTTAAGTGGACCACATGACCTAGCCAGTGTAGCAGCTGTCTTGATTCGCTGAACTGCGGTTCTTGTGGCCCATTATATTAATATCACCGACATACGCCAGCAATTGTACGCTCTTGTAAAAGATTGTACCTTGTCTATTTAGCTCTGCAGCTCTGCAGAAATTACACGATAAAGAGCCACCCTATCTGAAATCTCGTATGGTATCAAACAGCTCGTAGGGGTCCTTTCTGATCCTCGCAGAGCTTTTGGTGTTGCTTAACGTCAGTTTACACAGCCGTATAACTGTTGCTGGAATATGAATTCGTGCTATCTGCTGCTTTAAAATCGACGAAGACGTGGTGTGTATGTTGATACTTTTTTCAAAGATTTCAAGCATGATGAATGTCCAGTTAATTGTAGATTTTCCTGTTTTAAAGCCAAGCAATCCGCTAGATAGGATATTGAGGGGCTCATCTCACGTAGTTCCACTCGTCGGGTATATTGATTAGGGAATCGGGCTCGCCATCTCCTGGTGTTCCATTTTCACTGCCATTAAGCAGGCTGGACAAGTTTTCCCTCCATAAACTCAGTATACTATGGGCATCAGTTGCTAGATCACGTCTTTAGGTTCTACAAGATGCCAGATATTGGCCAGCTTCTCAAGCTCTTCATACTCACGCATATTGGTCTCTTTCTGCACTTGCATCGTGCTCCCCTCTTCCATTCTCGATATCAATCTCACCACGCACATGTTGTGTGGTCAATCTTGTTTTTAGTGTAGGTAGGGAGCTTGAAATGGTTTATTTAACACTCCCAACGGTTACAAATAATTCACAGTTTCTTCAGGTTTCACTATCCTTTCAAACTATCAAAGTTCCTTTGCTGGTGAGTGCTTTTAGAGAGCAGGAATGCAAGTCTAGTAGAAAATTGTTCAGCTGTATATTGCTATGGCAGCTTTGCGACGTCGAACATTTCTTGTGTTTGCTTAGGGGCGTTCTTTGCTATAAAGAAGAGGTGCGTATATTTGCTGATACAAGATAGTGACTCGAATCGTTGATAGGTCCTCTGAGCGTACACACGTCAAGAACGCTGGAGTCGTGATCGATCTAGTTGTGAGTTTTTCGATCTGAAGACAGCCAAGTATTTTGAAAGAAAAATAGAATTAGGTGTATGTCATTTATGTTAGCAAAATTTCAAATTTAAGCCTTCAAACAGATGGGAACCCTTTTCCAATATATTTTTGCATTAAGCCTTGATACCCATATTGTGTATTACACATTCTGCTTAATTAAAACCTAAAAATTAATTTTAGAATCTTAGTAACAAGTAAATTACATTTTAGTAGAAATGGACGATAGGTAAGGCAATGCTCTTGAAAAAACTGACAGGTCTATTCTTGCTGGGCAGGATAAGCCGATCGCTAGGATATTGGGGGTCCGGACAGGCATTTGTCACTTGTGTGCTTACAGTGGCATTTCAAGGTCTACTTGTATATGTATGTATACTCGTATCCTCGTTGCACATATAACACGATGCACCCGTGAGATTTCTATGGACACTAGCTACGCCAGCAGAGCCCATAATTGCATTCCACACATCCTGATTAGTTTAATTACTGACTTAAATAATCCAGGATTTTCGAATATAAACCCCAATCAAAAATAAATGATCTTTATGATAATAAATAATTAATTATGATTTCAGATTTCATTTATTTTGAAAGAAAAGTGAAATCAAATCACAGCTGGTTTCTACGGAACAAACGTCAGTAACGCCGTCGTCAAGAGGTGATAACTTTTCATTTACATTAAGAAACTATTTTTCTTCCTCTGATCAGCGCCAGGTTTTATAAAGTACTGCAACGTCTTTCATCTTTTTAAGCAGTTTGCTATTTTAAGCGGAGAAACTTTGCAAGCTATTCCTCAAAATTTGCTAGTATATGCTCTAGATGATCTGAACGGGTCACGTTTAGCTAATGTTCGAATCCAATTGTCGGTCACTGGAGAAGTATTTTAGGTGATCCACGCGTTTCAATTCCTTTATTTTTTTTTTTTTTTTTTTTTGAGAGCATTTGTAACGAAATTTGTGGACCTTTCTATCGATAAGAGAATGTAATGAGCTCCACGACCAATCTTATTTTGATGCCAATATATTAATTAATAATATTTAGTTCAGAGCACTCGCCTGTGATGCCGGAATCCGCCGGTTCGAATCCTGGCAAAAAGAAGTCTGATGAGGAGATGTGGTGATCTCCGAAACAACTGTCACTTCCACCAATTTTTCTTTGTTGTATAACAAAAATGAAAAAATAATGTTTCTAACAAAAATAGGCCTTTGAATACAGCTCATTAACTTATAACCAAAAACAATTACAGGCAGCATTAAACAATCCATAATATATAAACCGAGCCCGACAAGCAACCCTACTTATATACATTTCTCAGACAATTAATGCCTGAATGTATGCAGGATTGCAAAATACTCGCTAACCCGACATTAAGTAAAAATAGCGGCTAAATATTAGTTACTTAATTGGAAGCGTTAAGATGCAATTTATTTGGTTGTTGTTTTTTTTTTCGACACAACAGTTGTGTTTCTGCCGTGTTTCCGTTGAAACACAAATCCGTTGTCATGTTAATCGATTTCTCTAATTAATTACCACATTTTTTGCCAATTTTTTAAAAGCTCTAGTAAGATCCACTTCGAATACACTCTAAAAGCACAATATTATTGGGCAGTATATACATGGATGTTTCGCTATATTTTAGTGGGAGTATTCAACACTTTGCCAATTTTTTAATTAATTGTGAAGTTTTTTTATGTAAGTATTGAAGCTTTTTGTTTTTCCTCTCATGCTCTCATGCTTCAGTGGCGTTACAATTTTTTCTATTACTTTTTTTAATTTCATGCCGCTATTCTTATTTCTTTGTGGACTTATTTACAACATAAATTTTTATTTTTTTTACTATTTTCGCCAACATATTGGACTTTTCTTTTTCGTTGTGACAATATATTGTAAGTAAAGTCAAAATATTTAATGCTCCTTTTTTTAATTGGAATAGTTCTCATCAAATAAAAATTGCTCTCGAATATTTAATGATTTTCCGAAAGCCGACAAAGCGCAAACAAAAATCGTAACAAAATTAATGACAGTACGTTCCGTTCCGAAATCGACAGCCATAACAATGTTAAAATTTGTATTTGCTTAATTAGCAACAAATTGTGCAGATCCAAAATAAAAAGAGAAATTCGTTCCATCGTTACTTAACGCCGAGAATGAATATCGAAAAAGTTGTTTTAATATATTTACTGTCCCCTTATAACCAGCGCATATAATTTTTTCAAAACAATTGTCTATCCATATACTGTAAAGTGCAGCTTCTATAGGTGATACAAATTTTTGGATATTTGAAATTCCAATAGCATCGAATGAGACTAATATAAATGGCGATTGGTATATAGCTACAGTCAATACATTTACAGAATTACATATGTATGTTATGTATGTAGATATTTAGAATCACTTGTGATAAACGCTATCGTTGATCATTTGGTTGGTTTATGGGTCGAAGCATGATTACTACCGACTCAACCTTTAATCTTAAATTGTGCGATGGTAGACCAAGCTCATCCAAGGATTTTAAAATTTAATTGAATAGCTTATTTTCGTTTGAAGCACATTAAAGTAATTCGTAACTGATGCTTGGGGCACTTACCGGAAAACAAAACAAAAATTCCAAATGGACGCAATTTCAAGTAAGTCGACAAGTAAATAGACTATAATACGATTTTTCGAATAGATCGTTTTCTGCTTAACTTACCGGAAGTATATGTTCATATTATCTCATTGCCGAAGAAAAAAAATAAAAAAACCAAAAATCGGTTTACCCCTTCTGTGTAAAAACACAAAATTCTTTCATATATGTATGTCATCTTCTTCTTTGGCGTAGGCACCGCTTACGCGATTATAGCCTCGTCACCAATAGCGCGCCACTCATTTCTTCTCTTTGCTGTTTGGTGCCAGTTAAAAATACCAAATGAGACCAGGTCGCTCTCCACCGGATCCTTCCAACGGGATGGAGGTTTTTCTCTTCCTCTGCTTCCGCCAGCGGGTACTCCATCGAAAACCTTCAAAGATGGAGTGCTTTCATCCATTCGGACGGCATGACCTGGCCAGCGTAGCCACTGTCTCTTGATTCGCTGAACTATGTCAATGTCGTCAAATAGCTCGTACAGCTCATCGTTCCATCGTCTGCGGTATTCGCCGTTGCCAACGCGCAAAGGACCATAAATCTTCCGCAAAACTTTTCTCTCGTAAACTCCTAAAGCCGACTCATCGGATGTATACATCGTCCATTCCCTTGCACCATATTTCAGGACGGAAATGGTTAGCGACTTGTAGAGTTTGGTTTTAGTTCGTCGAGAGAGGATTTTACTCTTCAATTACCTACTCAGTCCAAAGTAGCACATGTTGGCAAGAGTGATTCTGCGTTGGATTTCAAGGCTGACATTGTTGGTGTTGTTAATGCTGGTTCCCAGATAGACGAAGTTATCTACGACTTCGAAGTTGGAACTGTCGACAGTGACGTTGGAGCCAAGTCGCGAGTGCGATGATTGTTTATTTGATGATAGGAGATATTTCGTCTTGCCCTCGTTCACTACTAGACCCATTCGCTTCGCGTCTTTGAACATGTATGTTTAATATATAAATTAAATTGGATATAGCTATATGTAAACATTATATAATAAAAACATAAATACACGATACCTACTTATATACTATGGTTATGCGTCAATTTCGTAGATTATCATTCGCAGCGTAAATGAGGAAAAAATTGGTTCTGGAAATTGTGACAATAATTTCTGCATAACTTGATCAATCTAAAGCCCTTTCGATTTTGTTTTTATGTACGTAATTGTATGTTAGCGAAGTATCAACCGTCTCAATTATTATCTACGATAGAAATCTGAATAACTCTTGTATTGAATACCACTCGTCATGGTCAAATCAGATTAATTAGATGTTAGATCGAATGTTGGCAGATAGGAATATTTTGTGTTACCTATATGGTGGTGGGAAATGAAATGATTATTTTACATAACAGATTCAGGCATACACAGGGAGAAACGTATAGATACAAAAGACAAAATGTTTTAAACAACGATATTTTACGAAATACCAATCTTGATTAGCAAATTGGTAATAATTTAAAGCAATCCGATCTCTTTCTGCGTTACCCTCGTAACTACATTTATATCTAAAATGAGATTTTCAGTGATAAATATCTTTATCACTCTTGTTACGTAAAATATAACCTGATGTTTATAATGATGAGAGAATTTTTTCTAGAGGCTTTTGTTGTTTTCGCACTCACACGTTCATAATTAAGAATCACGTATCTTCCTTAAGTACCACAGGAAACATTAAGATTTTTTTAACGTTTTATTTATTTACTGAATCTGCTTCCACTTCGGAAGCCTCACAATAAGTGATAAAATCTTATAACTAAACTATACATAATAACTCATTAACAGGAATGAGTTGCTGGCTCAATGTGGTGAAAGATGGTTTGACTTGTTGCGGAAGAAAAGCTGTTAGCCATAGGCTTCGGATGATTACCCAGTTTTGTTATGTATTTTTGTGTTTTTATGATTTCTCCCCCCTTCTTTGATGATGGGTATGTTTAGGTCTTTGTGAATGTTTTCATTACGCATGTACCATGGTACGCCCGTTCTTAGGATTGTTGACTGGAACCTTTGTAAAATATCAATATTTGTCGCGCAAGTTGAACCCAAGACTGGGTTCCATATATACATATCGGCTTTATGATCGCTTTATAAAGGAGGAATTTGCTGTCCGGGCTGACCCAGATTTTCTGCTTATAAAAGAATGCAGACTGGCATATTTAAGTTTAAGCTGCATTTTTTTTTTGCAGTGATGTGTCGTCTCCAGGTTAAACGCCTGTCTAAGTTACCTCCGAGGATGTAATATCGTTAGCTTACGGAAAAGTTACATTGTTAAGCTTAACCGTACGTTTTTGACTTTAACGTAAAAGTAATGTGTTTGCACTTATTTTCATTAACTGTTATGCGAAATTTTTTTAACCCTTCCACAATTATTTTAAGGTGCTGCCCTAAGAATTTTGTGGCTGTAATGGGGCATTTGTGCCGACGTAATATACCAGTGTCATCCGCATAAGTTGACGTCTTTACTTCGTCAGTTGTAGGAATGTCTGCCGTGTACAATATATATAATAATGGCCCAAGATCACTGGCTTGCGGAACAACTGCCGTTATTGAGTACTCATCTGTTATATTTTAATTTACTTTTACAGTGAATCGCCTGTTTGATAAGTAGGATTCAAAGATATTATGGGATAAGTTAGGTAATATTTATTTTTATTTTTTTAATAACTGCGCACTTTGTTAAAAGCCTGAGCCACATAGAATCGATTAAGATGGAGTTGCTGTTTTATGACTGAATGTTTGGTGAAACAAAAAAAAAATTAAAAAAAAAATATTATTACTCCACTGACAGATTTCTACAAGAAAATTTTAAGATTTCAATAGTTTGAAATAACTACAACCTAGATTATCACAATTTTTATGATAAATTGAAAATCGAATTTAATGTAGACGAATGGTCCTTGTTATTTTTCAGATTGTCCAGTTGTTAATTTGAACAAATTTTAAAATATCGTAAACATATTTTAAAATAATTAAATATTAATTAAGTGATTTATAAGATGCTAAGTCAAGGTCTCATGAAACTGTTTCAATTAATAAATAAATATAAAAATATCCACAATTTTTGAGATATTTGAAGGGAAAACTCAAACAAAAATATGACAATAACAATCAATTATCGGTGCAAATAGCAAATGTCATTTTGGAGTATTTTACGGTGTTAATTAGTTAGTATAATTTTCAAACTAATCATAATTTTTTAGAAAAATCAAGTAACTCTAAACGTTTTGATCGATTTTGAAGATATGAGGTTATCTCAAAAAGAAAACAATACTCAACTTATCTCTTTGAATTTATACTTAGATCAGATTGGAGTAATTAAGAGTGAAAACCCGGCAAACCAAATTACCAAAACACTAAATACGAAAGCACACCAGTCGCTTCTTGATGTTTACAACGAAGTGGAAGTCTTTCTTTTCGATTGCAAGCCGGAGTGTTACTACCTTTACGGGAAACATGACTTAGCCAGCGTATCCGCTGTTTCCTAATTCTTGTCCTTAAATCGTTGCCAAACCCTTTCTCTCTCGAAAACTGAGTTTTTGTTCGTAGAGAAACAATTTTTTTCTTAAATTGCCCAATCAGTTCAAAGTGGCACCTGTTGCTAACAGTGATTCTGCGTGAGATTTTCAGCATGACATTGTTGTTTGTGTTAACGCTGTTTGCTAGATAGACGACTTCAATGACTTCAACGTTATGACAGCCAATAGGTGCATTTGAGCGAATACGCGCATGCGCTGTTAGATGACAGGAATTATTTCTTCTTGTCGTCGTTCATTACCAATAGAAGATTGTATTTCCTTTAATTAGCTCAGCAGCTCGTTTATATGCGACATGTTAGCAGAGCGTACTGCCGTTCGAAAGGTCAGGGGTCGAGTTCTGATCCGACCAACGTCTAAGTGTATTTCTGACATGAAATAAAAGCTCCTCATAAAAATCCATCAGCCTTTCAAAAGCGGCTTAGAAAAAACTGTAGGTATATCATGTGAGAGTAAACCCAACTATCTATGTTTTTATCTGAATTATGCTTATTTTCCCCGATCTGTTGATCTGTGATCCCGTTCCAGAAAAAAGTTTTGTATATGTATGTTAATCTAGACTAAAACATATGTACGTACAGGCGTAAGAACTTTCAAGCAAATCGGACTCTCTCCCTGCTCAATTTCCGGCATTTGTTTGATTTGACAAAAATATACCTCGCAAAATTATTCAAGAAAATTAAACCATAAAAATAATTATCTCAATAAGTTCGGTCCTGGCCCACTTTCTGAGGAAAACTGATTTCAAGGATATTGAACCATTTGCCTGATTTTATAAATCGGTTCTAGACCCATTTCTTGTAAGAAATATTATTCCCTGTGCTAAATTTGGCAAAACCCTACTGATCGGTCCTAGCTCCATATGTGACTCTCATCTTAATTTAGTTAAAAATCTATCTATTCACCGAATTTCAAGAAAATCAAACAATAATCAATTTTTTTGGGATAGATCGTTCCCAGGTCCACTTTTCGGAACAAAGCCATTATAAATTTAATATGTTCCTTGCATCAGATCACCTTCCGCGTTTTAGTATTTACTAATAATTCTGCCTTTTAATAGTCTTACGATTTTAAGGTGATTTTATTACACTAATTTGCATAAAGATTTCCATATCGTTTTCTTTTTAATTATATTTTTGTTATGTTTGAAATTTCTATTAACTTTGGTCTCTCAGCCTTGACCGTTTCAATTCACACCATTTAAAAACTAAGCAAATGAAATTGTAAAGCACAGTAGCAAAGATGCAGAAATATACAACATACATAGCACATGGGTTTTTTTAATATATATTTTTTTTTTGCTTATCAGAAAAGATTGGCGTACATCGACACAAAAATTTCGGGTTGTCTTGTTTAATTATTCAAAATCTGGTATCGAACACAAATGGTTACCGGATCCCGAAGAATTTACTTTAATGTGGTTTGTTAGTTGACCTAGGCTTACATTATTCCCATTTTCCATATGACTGAAAAAGACGGGTAACTAAGTTAGATTTTAAATTTTCAGCTACATATTCCCTAGACAAAACAATGTTAAAAAGGCGAAGGCTGTAAAACAAGGGCGATCGGGAAGAAAAAAATTAGAATGTGAAGTAGGGTTGGAGGGGTAATAGGCTCGTTCAGAAAGTTTTTCGATGTGGAAAAGATGCTGGAGTTATTCACAAAAAAAGAATATTGTACACTAGTTCGTCTTCGTCTTTGTCCTAGAGGTAGCGGAGTAGCCCCTTCGCGACTACCTTCTCCGAGGTGGAGTAGTTTCTCGACTCCTCTGAATACCCAGTCATAGCGAGTAGAATCTTACCTAGCCGTGTCCAAGCTATCTGACCTGCAGAACTCGACTGCTCACAACTTCTGCCATCTTGGGTTGACGCTGGCCTTTTATACACGTTGACTAGCCGCGAACAGTTAGATTTTTGTCGGTTGTCTTGTGTGCGTTGCTTTATTTACATGTTATTCATAATGTGAAAGCCACTTTCTAACACTGTAACTAATGTGGATCCTAAGGCCGAGCTTATGTGTGTAATCCAACATCAACGAGTTATGAGCATATAATTGCACTCAATACTCACAACTCCGTCGAGTTATGAGCTTATCATTGCACTCGATACTTACTGCATTCGTTATCATTCGTTATCATCGTACATTTGTATGTGTGGAATTTACTCAGCTCTACAACATTACTACACCCGCATAGCTACAGCTTCGACGCTGAGAACCAGCGTTGTTGAAGCAAAGGCAACAACACCTCACACCCGCTAAGCAACGCTCGATATTGGCGCGAAAATCTATAGCTTGCAAAACCAACATTCATACCTTCGAAACATTGACGAATGCCCAAAACCAGCGCTTATCCCCACATACGAGTTGGTATAGCGGTCTCTTTAATTGAAATCGAGTGATAGTAGATCATTAAGAAATCTGCAATAAAGCGAGTCACATCGCAGTAAAGTAAAAACAAATAACAAACTGCATAATTAATTAATTTCGCACAACCCGAAGGACTTCTAAAGGATTCCTAAAATCAGAACATAAAAACCAAGGAAAAAGAAGAGAACCATTCATCTTGAGGAACATAAAAACCAAGGAAAAATAAGAGAACTATTCATCTTGAGGAACAACTTAAATATAGATCCAGAATAAACTCAAATAACATAAGCAAATTTTTGTCTGTAAGTATTAAATCAAGATCATAAAAAGTGGTAATTTTGTGTTCAAACAAAAAGTAAAAAAGTTAATAAAGTTCGTGAAAAATCGTGGGAGGAAACAAAAGTTATTCAAAAAAAGATATATCCCCTTTTTTATTTCCTTTTTGAAGAACCTTGTGCTTAAAAAAAATGTTGACTTACTTATAAGGTGGCATAAAATAAATTTGTTTAAAATAACATTAAAAATATTTCAAAGGTCTTCCATTTTTCATTGTGAGTTCTAATAATAACATAGCTTAAACAGATATTGATAAACGAAAGTAAAAGTGTTTTCGTGGCTCCTGTTTTGTCAAAATTGATATTATAAATCTCAATTTGCTTAGTGAACGAGTGCCTTTTCAGTGACAAAGTTAAACTTTAATATTAGTAAATATTTTCTTCTAAAATCGTTTATTTTCTGACCAAATTACCTTTTCTTTATCCTTCGTGTAAATACTTATATTATCAAGAAAATAAATATTTTGTGATTTGGAAGTTTAATAAAAATAATCATGTTTCTTAAATATCTATATGAGCAAAAGTAGTGAGCAAGTCCAGCAAATAGTCAATGCGGCCACTGAGCGTACTAGACAGGCATTTTCCGATCAGCTTAACGAAATAACTCTAGCTGTTAATCGACTAGCGCTCCCCACTATTCAAACATATGTGCCAGTATCTATTGACCCTTCAGTTACGGATAATAATGCTAGCTTGGACTTAATAAAGCCACTTCCTGAATTTAAAGGAGATTCTTCATCATATCCGGCCTGGCGCACCGCTGCGCAGTTTGCAATGAATTATTATAAAGAGGGTTCGGAAAAATACTACATTGCAATGGGCATATTTCGGAACAAGATTACTGAATCCGCTAATTCTACTCTTTCGTCGTTCAATAGAGTCCTTAATTTTCAAGCAATTATGGCAAGGTAAGATCAATCGTACGCCGACAAAAGACCATTATATGTTCCAGGGAACGAGCTTAGGTTGTCAATTTTTGAAATTGAAGCAAATATTGAAAATGGAAACTTATTTTACCGCATCGCTACATTTTGGTAGCGAGAAACTAAAGCATCTCTCATGCAATCAAAGCAATTTGATTACAATAGAAGAAGACTCCGTTCATATCAAATCTCAATTTCGCGATATGATTAACAGAAACATAAATGCGTTTGCTGACCCAAATAGAGCACTACTAGGATTCGTACTCAAACAAATGATCCAATTTATATCAAAAGCTATCCGTATCCGGTTTCAGTCGCGCCATTTATTAATAACGAAATAAAAACACTCCTCAAAGACGGTATAATAAGAGAATCCTGTTCTCCGTATAATTCTCCCGTCCATGTAGTATCTAAAAGATGTTTAGATGAAAGTGGTAACCCGAAGTTACGACTGGTAATCGATTATAGGAAAATTAACAAAAAATAATTCCTGATCGAACCGGACACAACTATAATTTTAGCCAATTTGGGAAATTCAAAATATTTTACCACCTTAGATTTAAAATCCGGTTTCCATCAGATTGTTATGTGTGAGGAAGACAGGAAAAAAACTGCGTTTAGCATTAATAATGGAAAGTTTGAATTTTGTAGGCTACCTTTCGGTTTAAAAAATCCGCCATGCATTTTTCAGAGAGCGATCGACGACGTGCTGCGCGAAGACATCGGAAAATGTTGTCACGTTTACATCGATGACATAATTATTTATCCACCCGATGAAAACTCGCATTTGGCTAGCATCGATAAAATCTTAGGCAAGTTAGAAAAAGCGGGAATGAGAATGTCGACAGAAAAATCGAAGTTTTATAAAACTGAAGTCGAGTTTCTGGGTTTTTTGGTTTCAGAAAAGGGTATAAGAACTTGTTTAGATAAAGTCCACGCCATTTTGAATTATAATAATGATTGTGAGGTGCTAAATGCTTTCGACAAAGTAAAACGAGTCTTAGCATCCGAAGATGTTTTTATTTAATATCCAAATTACAACCGACCTTTTGAACTGACGACGGATGCCTCGTCAAGCGCTTTAGGTGCAGTTTTGTCCCAAAATGGTCGCCCCATTACAATGATTTCGAGAACTCTTTCTGCTACAGAGCAGAATTACGCCACGAATGAACACGAACTTCTTGCTATCGTATGGGCTTTGAAAACGTTGCGACATTATCTTTACGGAATAAAACATATAAACATTTTTACTGACCACCAACCCCTTATTTTTTCAATATCAGAGAAAAATCCAAATAGTAAAATGAAGAGATGGCGCGAATTTATAGAGGAATTTTTGCCAAATTTTCAGTATAAACCGAGAAAAGAGAATAAGGTAGCTGACGCGCTCTCTAGGCAGTACGTTAATAATTTGGAAAAATCTGAAACAGACGAAACTGCTCACAGTGAAGAGTCATCTAGTAACACCATGAAAACTATAAAGCAACCCGTTAATCAATTCAAAAATCAACTCTTTTTATCTAAATCGAATACTTTCAGTAAAAACACTAAAATTGTGTATCAGAAATTTATTCGACACACCATTTTTTTGACACTATTGAAAAATTGATACACTGCTTAAAATCTTCAATAAATTATAACGTCACAAATGGAATTCATTGTGACCTTTCTACTATAGCGGAAATACAGAATCCCATATTATCTAAATTTCCAGGGGTCAATTTTTTTCACTCCGAATTACTCGTTATTGATTTGGCAAACAAGGATGACCAACTGGAAACAGTCGCTACTGAGCATAATCGAGCACGCTGCTGCTTATCTGAAAACTTTCACCAAATTTCCAGAGAATATTACTTTCCGAATTTAAAACAAATGGTAAAAAATCTAATCGCAAATTGTAAGATTTGCTTGGAAAATAAATACCAGCGCAAGCCACCAAACCCTGGCATTGGCAAAACGCCTATCACAAACTTCCCAGGAGAAATTCTCCATCTAGATATTTTTATTACCACCAAACAACATTTTTTGACATGCGTCGATCAATTTAAAAAGCCAATCGCATCAAGATCCACTGTTGATGTCAAAGATGCACTTCTACAAATTTAATTAACGTTCAACAATACAAAAACCGTTGTTTCCGACAACGAAAAGGCTTTTCACTCCAATTTAATAAAAACCCTACTAAGAGATCACTTTTCTATTGATCAATTCTTTGTACCCACACTTCACAGCGAAAGCAACGGTCAGGTAGAAATATTTCACTCCAGCTTGCTTGAAATAGCGCGTTGTATTAAGGAACAGCAGCAAATACATGAAACTACTGACCTAATTTTACTAGCAACCCACAAATACAATCATAGCATTCACTCTGTCATAAACGCTAAGCCTATTGACGTGTTTCACAATTATCCAGCTGAAAAATTAAATGCTGTTAGAAGAAGGTTAGTAGAAGCTCAACAAAAACTCTTAAAAGATTTAATGCAAGTAAAACTCTTAAAACATACGAAGTTGGAGAAAAGGTTTTTTTTGAGAAGAAACAAACGATTGGGTAATAAATTCGATAAAATTTTTATAGAAAAAGTTGTCGAAAGAGATCTCGGTACTACAGTTATGATCGAAGGGAAAAGAATCCACAAAAGCAATTTGCGATAGTTTTCTCTAATGTTTTTCTAAAGAAACGAAATATTAAACAATAAAATAAAATAGAATAACAGTTTTTTAAGCCACATAAAAATTAACGAGTCAATGGAATTAAAAAAAAAATCCTTTTTTTGATCTTGAATTATTACCATTTCTTTAAAACAATTTTGAAAACCTAGTTTAAATCTACTACAATTGTAAAAAATGTTTGACCTGTTTCCACTACCACACAGATTTTCGAGATCTAAAATGACTTTATCGAAACGAGGACGTTTCGAATTTGACAAGGGGAATAGTTAAGACGTAATGTGAAAGCCACTTTCTAACACTGTAACTAATGTGGATCCTAAAGCCGAGCTTATGTGTGTAATCCAACATCAACGAGTTATGAGCATATACTTATAATTGCACTCAATACTCACAACATCGGCGGGTTATGAGCTTATCATTGCACTCGATACTTACTGCATTCGTTATCATTCGTTATCATCGTACATTTGTATGTGTGTAATTTACTCAGCTCCACATCATTACTACACCCGCATAGCTACAGCTTCGACGCTGAGAACCAGCGTTGTTGAAGCAAAGGCAACAACACCTCACACCCGCTAAGCAACGCTCGATATTGGCGCGAAAATCTATAGCTTGCAAAACCAACAACATTCATACCTTCGAAACATTGACGAATGCCGAAAACCACCGCTTATCCCCACATACCTACTGACGAGTTGGTACAGCGGTCTCTTGAAATGAAATCGAGTGGTCATTAAGAAATCTGGAATAAAGCGAGTCACATCGCAGTAAAGTAAAAACAAATTACAAATTGCATAATTAATTAATTTATATAAATATGTAGATATGTGTATCGCAAAATCATATGTGTTTGCCTATATCATCACTGTATTGATGATTTGGTTTGACGTGATGTGCTGATCTTGATGTAGTTGTTGATGTGATGTGATATTATGAGTTGATGCTGCTATTGTGCGAGCTTTAATGCCCTGACTTTTGGTTCATCATAATGGATTTTAACTTATCATCCGATTTTTTATTATCAATTCATTTCTGTCTTATACCAACACAAATGTAAGGAGTTCTAGGTAAAGTTGAATACTGAATTGTTATAGTTTAAAAGCCTTAATTTTCGCAAACTTATAAACTAACTGAAGCTTGTAAATTTGATATACGTATATATATAAACGTATTAGTAAAAAATATCCTAACTGCATCTGATCCCAATCGGCAATAAATACACATGTAATTGTGCAATAAAATCAGCAAACCTGACATACATATTTAAATATATAAGGACGTATATGTTGTGGTTAGCCTGACAGACAATATTATTGGCAATAATCGTTTTATGTTCCAGCGATAGCAATTAAACGAGTAAAAAATTCCAGCACTGAGAGAAGCAAAACAAAACATTTTAAATAATGTGTGTCGCAAAAAATCTCCAGCAAATATCTCCTGGCAACTGACAGTTCAATTTACAGCTACGATAATGACAATGTCAGTATGTGCAATGACAAAAGCAACAAAAATTAGTATTTTTGTAATTTTCTACATACAGGGCCTTAAAAAAACACACACACATTTTAGCGGTATTTTTACAAAATATATTTGCAATGAAAAGGTAAACGAGTATGTAAAAATTTAATTTCCAAACTAGTATTTTAAAGATGAAATGTTTAGTTGGCAATTATGTAGGAGCTCACCAGCGCATTTCCTGGCACCACGTAACTGGTTGTGTTACCTTTTAGAACACCACATATGTATTTTATTTTCTGTAAAGTTTTGTTTTAATATTGTTGTCTATTAAATAAAATTATTTATTTATTTTAATTTATTTAGTTTTTTTAGCGTATTCCTGGACAAGTAATTTTACTTTAAATATCATGTTGAAACTGAAATTTCGGCAATAGTGAAACCAGATGGCACTCCACCTGATCTTTCCTAAAATAGGCGAATGCATGAAGGTCTTCCTCCTCCTTTGCTTTCACCATCGGATATTCCATCGAATACTTTCAAAGCTAGAGTGCTTTCATCCGTTCGGACGACATGACCTAACCAGCATGACCGCTATCTCTTGATTCGCTGAACTATGTCAATGTCGCCGTATTCGTATGATATTCGCCGTCTCCAACGCGAAAAAGACCATAAATCTTCCTCAAAACTTTCCTTTCGAGAACTCTTAAAGCGGAAACATCGAATGTCGACATCGGCCAAAATTCTGCACCATATATTAGACGGGAATGATCTGCGACTTGTAGAGTTTGGTTTTAGTTCGTCGAGAGAGTACTTTACTTTCCAATTACCTACCCAGTTCAAAGTAGCATACGCTGGCAAGAGTGATTCTGTGTTGGATTTCAAGGCTAACATGGTTTCTGTTGTTAATACTGGTTCCTAAATAGACGAAAATAACTACGATTTCAAAGTTATGACTGTAAACAGAGGCGCGAGTACGACTGTTTATTTGACAGAGCTTACGGTACGGTTGTTATTTCCCTATCATCAAATTAAATAAAACATACGATAAAGAGCCCCTCTGTCTGAAACCAAATTTGGCAACGAAAGGCTAGAGTGGTTCTTCCCAACTCTGACTGCCCTTCTGGTATTATCCAGGGTCAATTTACATAGCCCTATGAATTTTGCAGGGACATAAAATTCAGACACAGCGGCGTAGAGATAGTACCTTATCTTGCGGTCAAAGACAGGTTTAATATCAATAAATGGTGTGTATCCATTCTTTTATTTTGGATCTTGTCCAAGATTTGGTGCATGGTGAATATCTGGTCAATGATGGATTAGCCAGGTCTAAAGCCACGCTGATAAGGTCCAATCAGTTTGCTAACGGTGAGCATAAATCTTTCACATAATACGCTCGATAAGACCTCATTAGCGATATTAAGGAGGCTTGTCCAACGATAATTGGGGCAAACCTTGGAGTCCCCGTTTTTTGACTGTGGTTGAGCAATAGAGCAAAGAAGCTGATGCATGCACCTTGCCATTTCGTCGCCGCCGTATTGGAATAAATCTGCCGATAAACTATCAGCTCCAGCCGGTTCGTAATTTTTTTAATCGCAATAGCTATTCAAACTTCTTCATAATCGGGTGAAGGAACTTCTATACCATTCACTTTCACTGCCATTCAGCTAACTGGAGAAGTGTTTCCTCCATACACTAAGTATGGTCAGGATCTTCGACACCACATTACCTCCTTGATCCCTACATGAGTATGCTTCGGTCTTGAAACTTTCTGCAAGTCGTCGCATCTTTTCATATAACCTCCGACCATTGCCCTTGTCGGACAGTTTCTCAAGCTATTTATGCTGACGCATTTTGGTCTATTTCTTTTTTCCTCTGCAATTACTATTATATACATATTTTCATATTTAATTATAGTTATTTCTATACCAACTCTTAATATTTTAGTAGAAAAATATCCTAGAGCGTGCTACACCGCATACTTTCTAGCATCACGCGATTTGTGTATACAGTATAAGAGTTCTTTGGTCTTACTTTTTTTTTTTGTTAAAGTAAGCTAAAATCTTTTTAGATTTCACTTTATTTTAGAGTTTACAGTTTTATGAGTATTTAGGACCCACAGATTACAACATTATTTCCTCTTTCCTGTATTGAATCATATTTTCATTCAACTTGGGTATTATATTATATATATATTGTTACGATCTTGCTGATTAACCTCGATGATTTCCTTAATCATTCGGGTACGACCTCTGGATTGTTAAATAAAATCGCCAACTTAATTTGCAGTCTCTTTATTTATAAAGACTTAATTAATGTCCTTTTAATTATTCGGTAATTCACAATTCAATTACAATTTACGTTACTATTTACAATTACTTGTATACAACTTTCACAATGTACTGTTTTTATTACTTTATTGTAATGTAATCTCCACGAGTTTAATTCACAACTGATTGCTCTTGCAGTCGAATGTCGTCCTTATATACTTGTTTGGTGCTTGAAAAACGAAACCCCTGGAATAATCGCGTCGTTTACGATAAACCTCTCGCTTTCGATAAACCTCTCGCTTACGATAATCGTCGTTTACGATAATCGCTTCGTTTACGATAATCGCCTCGTTTACGCTCTAGAACGTGCCAGTTGTCGGCTCCTCTCTTTCATCTGTCATTCGCTTCGCATTTTCGCCACACTACCCTCCACCTAAGTCTGATCGTCCCGATCAGACACATTCGCTGTTCCAAACGCAGCAAGCCTCTCTAGGTGGACCACTTTCATCTTGCTTCCTGGGCTCCCAACATTCTGGATTCGATACACTGCGTCATTTAGCCGTTTGATTACCTTATATGGACCCTCCCAAACGCATTGAAGTTTTTGGGACAAACCTCTCTTCCGTTGTGGACTGCACAGCAACACGAAATCTCCACTTTGGAAGCCTTCAGAGTTCATCGCTTTGTCATACCTGGCCCTCAATTTGTAATGGTTTCGTGGTTTTGGCCGTTCAGTTGCTATGCACTTCTTGCAGTTAGCAACCCACTCAGCGATCGATTGACGACAACCAACCCAATAGAACCTCTGTTTGATCTTCTCCAGCATTTTCTTAATGCCTAGATGCTCTCCACTAGGACCATTGTGAAATTCCTTAAGAATATCCGAAATTCTTAACCTCGGAACTACTATAAGCTTCCGAGAGCACTGGCCATCTTCACTTTCCCATACTCTATGCAAACAGCCAGATATTAACTCTAAACTGTTCCATTGTGCCCAGTATGCCTTCGCGATGGAACTTCCCTTTGCCATTTGTTCCTTACTTGGCCGTCTGTTCACCTCCAACCCGCGCATTACCAATTCCAAGTCTGGGTCTTCTTGCTGACATTTTCTTAAGTGGCTTGCCTCCCACTTTCCTGCTCGTGTAATTGTTATTCGCTGGACGTCTGTTATGCCCTCAGCTTTTGAGCATCGTTTGCGTCGTCTTTCCTCTTTGTTGGAGCCCGACTGGCATTCGCGTGCGAAGTGACCTGCTTCCCCGCAACTGAAGCACTTTCCACCTTGATTCTTAACACCACAACGATTCATTCCTGCTTCAGAGTTTTCAATATTTCGGTCATCACATCTGCTGTTTCAACCTCCGCTTTATTAACTTTGTATGCTGGTCTGCTTATGAGTGCCGCCGTTTCACGTGTTTGAGCATACGCCACTGTTTCAGCGAATGTTAACTTTGGATTCGCATATGTCTCCCGCTTGGTATAAACGTCTTTTATACCGCTGATGAATTTTTGTATTTTCACCCGTTTGAGATGCTCACCTGATGCGTCTCCGATGGCTAAATGAGCCAATCTATCAATTTCCGAGGCATATTCCTGTAGAGATTCGTTGGGTTTTTGGTCGCGCTTTTCTAACTCCATCTGGTAAATTTGCCTTCTGTGTTCGCTACCAAAGCGTCTTTCCAGGGCTCGCATTACTCCGCCATAGTTATCCCTCTTACATTCGGGAATAGTCAGCAAAATATCCGCTGCAGGTCCTTTCAACGTAACAAATAGCGCAGCGGATTTTTCCCCGATGGTCCAATTATTTAACTCAGCCGTCTTCTCGAACTGGAGCTTGCAGATCTGGAATGGAGGAGCTGTGGCGTCAAAGGATGGTGCTTCTACCCACGGGCTGTTCATCGATCTGGCTGGACGATGCAACTGCAAATCTCGGACACGTCGCTCGAGCTCGTTGATTTTGGTCTTAATTAATTCTTCTATTTTTTCTTGCCGACCGTGCAATTCGTTGACTTTGCTCTCAATTAGATCCTGTCTTTCCTTAAGTTCTGCATTGTCTTTCTCCAGATTTTGATGTATTTGCGCGATTGTTCCTTCTAATCCGTCAAACTTTTGTGACATGTTGTCATTGATTTGTGACATGTTTTGTGAATTACGGGCATCCTGCGCATCCATCTTTTGTGACATCTTGGCATCCTGTGCATCCATCTTTTGTGATATGCTGGCATCGATTGCAGATATATTTTGTGAAATTGCAGCCAATAACATGTTCATGTCAATACCCGCAGATGAGCTAGGGGCCTTTTCTTGAATCTTACTTGATGGCTGCTCTAACTCCTTCGCAGAATCACTAGCCTCTTCCTTGTCAACATCCTTCAAGGATACATCTTCATCCTCGCGGCGGAATTCGTACTGGTTCAAGTCGATGCCTTCGGCTTCCATTGATTCTCGCAGTCTCGATTGCAGCTCTGCCTTATTTCCTGTTGTAGACAATCCTCGCTTGGCCAACTCCTTCTTGAGAAGAGGTATCGTCAAATCCTGAATCTTCACCATTTTTCAGTTATTATCCTCTGGAATTTATTTAACAATCCCACTTCTGACACAAATTGTACGATCTTGCTGATTAACCTCGATGATTTCCTTAATCATTCGGGTACGACCTCTGGATTGTTAAATAAAATCGCCAACTTAATTTGCAGTCTCTTTATTTATAAAGACTTAATTAATGTCCTTTTAATTATTCGGTAATTCACAATTCAATTACAATTTACGTTACTATTTACAATTACTTGTATACAACTTTCACAATGTACTGTTTTTATTACTTTATTGTAATGTAATCTCCACGAGTTTAATTCACAACTGATTGCTCTTGCAGTCGAATGTCGTCCTTATATACTTGTTTGGTGCTTGAAA
The DNA here is from genome assembly GCA_030068015.2 of Neoceratitis asiatica. Classification (NCBI taxonomy): domain Eukaryota; kingdom Metazoa; phylum Arthropoda; class Insecta; order Diptera; family Tephritidae; genus Neoceratitis; species Neoceratitis asiatica. The sequence goes on from CM061524.1 coordinate 84,736,982, forward strand.
AACGAAACCCCTGGAATAATCGCGTCGTTTACGATAAACCTCTCGCTTTCGATAAACCTCTCGCTTACGATAATCGTCGTTTACGATAATCGCTTCGTTTACGATAATCGCCTCGTTTACGCTCTAGAACGTGCCAGTTGTCGGCTCCTCTCTTTCATCTGTCATTCGCTTCGCATTTTCGCCACAATATTATATACGCGGGCAGAAAAAATGTTTGTTCAAAGTCCAATAGAAGTGGCGCTCATCTTTATTTAGGATAACTAGTCATTGGCACTTATTTTATAAATTTTTTACTGATGACTAAATAATCGGAGTTTAAAAATATAAGATATTGCGGCCAACTTTTTGTACACGATTTCATACGCGTTATTGCATATTGTTTTATTGAATGTCGATGTTTTAGCATAAACACATTGCGGACGATGTTTCCTATGCAGGGTTACCAAATCTCAATTCTCGATGGTATTACACAGCAAGCGACGATATGAAATGTTAATCAAAATCGCATTTTATTAAATATTTTAAAGTGGATAAAAATCTTTGAGGCTCAGGTTTAAATTATATGCTGAATCAGCGATTCAAATGCAAAAGTAGCCTTTGAAAATTTTACTATTGTAAACACAAAGTGGCGATTTGCTGTTCAGTCTTTTTTCTTTATCCTCAAAGGTAGTTCTTTAATTTTTCTAATAGATTTGGGTATTATTTTCAACCAAAATTTCACTGATTTTTCATTAAAACGTATGAAAATTTAATTTTTTAATTAATTTTTTTTTTATGCGCGACGTAGTGCGCGATACGTTTTCCACACAGAACTATTATTTTCGAAATAAAATTGCACTATTTGCAAGCGTTGTTTAGGCGTGAGTCTATTCATGGTGAATTGCCAAACCAAACTGAGAATAAATCACTTGACAGCTGTTAAATCGGTCGCCATCTTGAAAAGTAATGCCAACTTAAAATTCTATACCTCTATAAAAAACATTCTATATTTTCTCGTAGTGAGCCTGTTATTGCTGAAGTGGTTTCTACCGACCCTTGGTTAGTAAGGATGGCTCGGATAGAAGGGAGAAAGCCGTTGTCATATCCAGCGTGGAGAGCTGAAGGTGGCAACCTCTACAAACTCGTTAAGTCAAGGTTTCCTTCTGTTTACGGAAATTCCCCAGAGTGGAAAACTGATAGGGCGTGATGGTAGGGATGAGATTTTAGAGCAATGCCACGACACTCTGTTGGCAGGCTATATGGATGTGAAAATGACGTTTGACCGCGTTTCATAAAGGTTTTATTGACCAAGGATAAAGTGGGACATTGTAAAATATGTTAGCGCATGTAAGGCGTGTGAGCAGGTTAAGTCTGATAATTCACAGCCAGCTGGAGTATGTTAGAGAGGACCAAGGCGGGCGAGCCGTGGGAAATGATTTGTGTGGATTTGGTAGGGTCTTTAGTGAAGTCGTCACAAGACTACCAATACATTTTAATGGTAGTGGACTATTTTTCCAAATTCCCTCCTTCTACCCTTTTTGTACTGCCACGGCAAAAAGCATATGCAAGCAGTTGGAGCAAAATATATGTATGTCTTTTGTTTGGGGTTCCTCGGTCGGTGGTATGTGATAATGGACCCCAATTTAGGAGTCGAGATCTTCGTTGCCTCTGCCGTGCTTATGACGTTCAACTTCGGTACACCGCAAACTATCACCCACAGGCTATCCCGGCCAAGAGGATAAATCAAATTATTAAACTACGCTAGGACTTATGTATCAGAAAACTATTTAGCTAAGGTATCATGCTGAATTAGGACAGCGCAGCACGAAGTGTTAGGAGCCACGCCATATTTTGTGAATTTTGGTAGGAAATGTAGCTAGAAGGTAGTAGGGACTTTATAGATAGCTTAGCAGAGCAGAAGAAACAAAATTGTCAGGACCGAGCAAAGAGGCTCAAAGACATTAGAACAAATGTTAGGGCTAGATTGGAGCAGGCGAGCAAAAATCTTGCAACGCAGTACAATCTCCGAAGGATTTGACATGCTATTTTTTTTTTCTTGACCAAAAGGACGATTCCTTCCTTTTCGTTGAGGAAGGAGTGGAAGAATCGCGGCCATACTAAATCACACGGCGCCACTGGGGCTCTTAAACACTTGAACACTGTGCCTCATATGGCACTAATAACCTACAAGCTACCATTAGCTTTGAACAATTATGGCAGAGTTAAACCTCTTCGCCATTTATTGACCTCCAAGATTTAAAATCGCAGAAACTCAACTTAAGTAATTATTCCAGAAGACAGGCTTATAGCAACGACAACTTGTATCAACTGTGCTGACTGTTGCTGACTTATCTTCTGACTACTCACCAGTTTTAATAAAATTTACGTGCTCTGACGATAGTTGCCCAAGAACCAAGAAAAGAAATCGTAACAAATATTGCACTACAAAAACTAGTAATGAATAACCGTCGCTTGCGGAGAGTTTGGCATCCCAATTTCACTCTGGAATGAGAAGTGAGTATTCCAAAGAAATCTCTAGACCATGACCTGATTACGCTAAAAATCCTAAAAGAACTAACAAAAGTTGCACTAGCACTGCTCTCTGAACTCTTTAAGGCCATTCTAAAACTGAATTACTTTCCAAACATGTAGAAAAAGTCGCAGATAACATATATAATAGCCAAACCAGGTAAAGGTCACATTCATGCGTCTTCTTTCAGACCAATATTATGCGAAAGAATTGTGCTATCAAAGATATATAATTTTTTTCCATCGTTACAAAGTCATATCAGAACACCTAACAAGTCAACCGTGTTGCTAATTAGGAAGTTATTCGAGTTCAATGTGTAATTTATTTATTATTATTTATTTATTGTTGTGCAATATTTCTTGACGCAGCTCAAACGTCGACAAAGTTTTTCATAAAGGTGTATTACATACACAATTTATAAAACTTTGCCTGAAAAGTTTTCCAAGATATTTGAGTCATACCTGTCAGGTGGCTTACCGTAAAACAATGTAAGTCAATAAGAAGTTTCAAGTAAAGGTTAGTATTATTCAAGGTAGTTTCCTTGGGACTATATTATACATTATTTAGACTGCAGACATCCCAACAAATCGAAAGGTACAAACATCCACTTTCGCGAATGTCACAGCCATATTATGTCATGATAAATGTGCTAGAAAAGCATAAAAATATATGGGTGAACATTTGCTTTTTATCGAAGAATTCCGGGCAAATTGGAGAAATAAAGTCAATGAGCAATAGTGCAAACACATTACATTTACTAGTACATTACTCACATAAATGTCAAAATATTACATATGTAATTAAAAGCATCTAGCATCAGGAGGGTTGGAATTCAGGTTCTACTAACAACCCAAATTATAGGAAATTGATTTTAAATTGTGGTCCCCCCTCGGAAAGTAATGTCGTTCTCTAGAAGAAACTGTAGGTTACTCCATTTGTTGCTAAAAACATCAAGACTCAAAACCACAAATTGGAGGAGGAGCGGAGCTCAACCGAAAATCGCTTCATCTGTTACAAAGCGCCAAACATATAAATATATATTTTTTTATTCGAATGTAAATCTCATCTCTTGCCGATGGCGCTAACTATTTACAAAATATTCGACGTTAGAATAGCAAGTGATCAAGTTTTTAACATCAACAGCTGGTGAAGCAATAACGAGTATCGATAAAATATGTATAGGAAATAGTTAATTCCTTAAAATTGTCGGTAAGTTTTTTTAACAACTCGAAAATCATTACTGAATTCCACCCCATGGCACTGACCATCTGAGTGTAAAGACAATATTTTAAAAAAAATTCCAAATACCCATAACGCAACGGTTTAGACGTTAATTAGATATTGTTACGATTTTGCTGATTCAACCTCGATGATTTCCCAAATCCTTCGGGTACGATCTCTGGATTGTTAAATAAAAAATCGCCAACTTAATTTGCAGTCTCTTAATTTATAAAGACTTTATTTAATGTCCTTTTATTATTCAGTAATTCACAATTCACTTTACTATTTACAATTACTTGTATACAACTTTCACAATGTACTGTTTTTATTACTTTGCTGTGATGTAATCTCCAACGCGTTTATTTCACGACTGATTCACTACTCTCTCTCTGCAGTCGTGTGTCGCCCTTATATACAACTCCCGGCTGCTCGCAACCAACCGTCTAGAACAATCGAATATCTCTCTTTACGTATGTTCTCGAATTCGCTTTAGAACATGCCAGCTATCGGCTTCTCTCTTTCATCTGTCATTCGCTTCGCATTTTCGCCACACTGCCCTCCACCTAAGTCTGATCGTCCCGATCAAACACATTCGCTGTTCCAAACGCAGCAAGCCTCTCTAGGTGGACCACTTTCATCTTGCTTCCTGGTCTCCCAACATTCTGGATTCGATACACTGCGTCATTTAGCCGTTTGATTACCTTATATGGACCATCCCAAACGCATTGAAGTTTTGGAAACAGACCCCTCTTCAATTGTGGGCTGCACAGCAACACCAAATCTCCACTTTGGAAGCCTTCAGAGTTCATCGCTTTGTCATACCTGGCCTTCAATTTGTAATGGCTTCGTGATTTTGGCCCTTTAGTTGCACTGCACTCCTTGCAGTTAGCAACCCACTCAGCGATCGATTGACGACAGCCAACCCAATAGAACCGCTGCTTGATCTTCTCCAGCATTTTCTTAATGCCTAAATGCTCTCCACTAGGACCATGTTGAATTCCTTGAGAATATCCGGAAAACTCAACCTCGGAACTAGTATTAGCCTTCCAGAGCACTAGCCATCTGCACTTTCCCATACTCTATACAGACAGCCAGATATCAACTCTAAACTGTTCCATTGTGCCCAGTATGCCTTCGCGATGGCACTTCCCTTTGCCATTTGTTCCTTACTTGGCCGTCTGTTCACCTCCAACCCGCGCATTACCAATTCCAAGTCTGGGTCTTCTTGCTGACATTTTCTTAAGTGGCTTGCCTCCCACTTTCCTGCTCGTGTAATTGTTATTTGCCGGACGTCTATTATGCCCTCAGCTTTTGAGCATCGTTTGCGTCGTCTTTCCTCTCTGTTGGAGCCCGACTGGCATTCACGTGCGAAGTGACCTGCTTCTCCGCAACTGAAGCACTTTCCACCTTGATTCTTGACACCAGAACGATTCATTCCTGCTATCGACTTCAAAGTTTTCAATATTTCAGTTCTCACATCTGGTGTTTCTACCTCCAACCGCTTCACTTTGCAGGCTGGCTTACATAGCAGTGCCGCTGCTTCACGTGTCTGAGCATATGCAACAGTTTCAGCGAATGTTAACTTTGGATTCGCATAAGTCTCTCGCTTGGTGTACACGTCTTTAATTCCGCTGATGAAGCTCTGGATTTCTAATCTTTCGAGATACCACCAGATACGTGCCCTGTGGCTAAATGAGGCAATCTCTCGATTTCAAGGGCATATTCCTGCAGAGATTCATTGTGTTTTTGGTCACGCTGTTCCAGCTCCATCTGGTAAATTTGCCTCCTATGCTCGCTACCATATCGTCTTTCCAGGGCTCGCATTACTGCGCCATAGTTATCCCTCCCATATTCGGGAATAGTCAGCAAAATATCCGCTGCAGGTCCTTTCAACGTAACAAATAGCTCAGCGGATTTTTCCTCAATGGTCCAATTATTTAACTCAGCCGTCATCTCGAACTGGAGCTTGAAGGTCTGGAATGGAGCTGTGCCGTCAAAGGATGGTGTCTCTACCCACGGGCCGTTCATCGATATGGCTTGACGATGCAACTGCAAATCTCAGACACGACGCTCGAGCTCGTTGATTTTGGTCTTAATTAGCTCTTCTATTTTGTCTTGCCGACCATGCAATTCGTTGACTTTGTCTCAATTAGATCCTGTCTTTCCTTAAGTTCTGCATTGTCTTTCTCCAGATTTTGATGTATTTGCGCGATTGTTCCTTCTAATCCGTCAAACTTTTGTGACATGTTGTCATTGATTTGTGACATGTTTTGTGAATTACGGGCATCCTGCGCATCCATCTTTTGTGACATCTTGGCATCCTGTGCATCCATCTTTTGTGATATGCTGGCATCGATTGCAGATATATTTTGTGAAATTGCAGCCAATAACATGTTCATGTCAATACCCGCAGATGAGCTAGGGGCCTCTTCTTGAATCTTACTTGGTGGCTGCTCTAACTCCTTCTCAAAATCAATAGCCTCTTCCTTGTCAACATCCTTCAAGGATACATCTTCATCCTCGCGGCGGAATTCGCATTGGTCGTGAAATAAACGCGTTGGAGATTACATCACAGCAAAGTAATAAAAACACTACATTGTGAAAGTTGTATACAAGTAATTGTAAATAGTAAAGTTAATTGTGAATTACTGAATAATAAAAGGACATTAAATAAAGCCTTTATAAATTAAGAGACTGCAAATTAAGTTGGCGATTTTTTATTTAACAATCCAGAGATCGTACCCGAAGGATTTGGGAAATCATCGAGGTTGATTCAGCAAGATCGTAACAATATTATTACAGCAACACTGACAAACCTAGCTAGTACTCAACGTTAGTCTGAGATATTGTTCGCAGTAAAGCGTAGCAGCTGCAGCGAATTATCGAAAGGCAGACATATATGTACATACATTGAAGTGTATTCACAAATATGCTTCTCTATATGCGAAAGCAAAAGCTTTAAAGAATATACATAAACACATGTATCTACAAATATAAAAATGTAGATATCGAAAGATTTAATGCAAACCTCGTTATATAAGTATACGCAAATAAATTGCTTCTGTCGTCTTTTTAAGGATACGATTCACAAAAAATACCAGCCAGTGACCTCCGCTATGTTAATTTAAATATTTTTTGGTCATAAAACGCATTTGTAACATTTAGATAGTTTTCAGGAGCTGAAAATATGCTACGGTTGACCAAGCTATTGTCAACAAAATGGATGTAAAATATGAAAAAGGATATGTAAGTGCAGCACTGTAATCATTCATGTAAATACTTTTGCATTTCTTCTACCTAATCATAAGAGAACATGCAAAAACCAGTTAGTAGGTTGAAAAAAGAAATGTTAAGAGTTAAAAAATAAAATATGGTGAATTTGTCAGCATTAAGAAAAAATCCGTATAATTGGTTCGCAGTTGGTGACAGTTGGGCGGAGAATAACTTACCAAAATAACAGTCTTAACAATAACACTTTTACAATATGTTTAAAAATATTTTAGTATGAGATTTCGTTATTTGTCTTTTTGTTCATATATTTATCTGTATATAAATATATATATGTATAAAAATGCAAGATAATTTTAAAGTAAAGAAAATAGTTTACCCCATAGCGAGGATTATTAAATGGAAGACATGTTGATATCTTTTTAAATTTCTGTATTATTTACACAATTACAATTGCTTGTCTTAAAACTAGTTTAATAATAAAGAACGCAAAAATTATATAACATTTCAAAGATTGGGAAACCCGAATTATGCTTTATATATATAATGCAAAATCAAATGAATCGCCTCCGACTCTATATCATTTTCTGAAAAATTATTTATTTGATTTAATCTTTTTCTGAATTAATTTCCTTGAATTCTAATATTTTCGTTTGTATTTTAAAATTTTAAAATGCTATTACTTTTGACAATTTTCTATTTAACCCCGTAGGGGAAGGACACGGCTTCGCAGACAAAAATTTCGGCAAGAAAGAACAAAAATTCTGATCTAGAGCGTGCTATGCACTGGAATATAAAATTTCTTCCATATATATATGGAGTAAGTCGAACAGTGAACGATTTTGGTTATTTGGTTGTTTGTGGCAAGGAAGAACGAGTTCCATTCATTGAAAACAATAAGCGCTTTATTCCGCCAAAGGCTTTATTATTGTGAAAAATTTAGACGTATTGAGCAGCTAAAAGGATTCCAGCAATGTGTTTTCATACGATAGCAAGAATACTGGTCGTCTTAATGAATTGTGTTAGAGCACTTACTTGCAAATATCTTCTATAATTGATACGCTTCATTTAGACATTTTCGAAAAATTTCAGAATGCGTGATCTAAGGTAAACAAAAGTGAATACAAAGCAATTAAAGCAGATGAAATAAATTAAGTAATCCAGCCCAGGTTAAAAATTTCTTTGTGAACAATTAACTAATCGCCCAACTTTGCCTTATTTATTGAAGATGTCTTCCGCCGGGAAAATTGCATTCTAGGTAACTAGAAATGTATAGAAAAGCTATTTATTGTCTCAAAATTTATCATTCAAAATAAGGATTTATTAAATAGTTACTTGGGTGCAGATAAATAACAAAATATTTTGAACAAGCTATTATCAAAAATAATTAACAAATCTCTGAAAAGCTGCTTTTGTTTTTTTCCATGATACTTTGAAAGTAATGTCAGAAAAAGTCAAATAAAGTCCGAAATAGAGCGATAATAGAGCGATAATACCAATTATAACAATTAATAGAGAAGTTAATTTCTTGGTTTCTTCTGATATTTTGTTGAAGGTTATTTGTGCAGCTTACACAATTCTTTAGATTCTGGGTGTAAGTGAAATATTTTTTAACAATTTCCGCTTAGTTTATATACGTTCAAAACGAAGACAGTTATTCCCTCTTATTGATTCTGGAATATAAGAACTATTCCACCTAAATCATTACAACAAATTACATCTTAAGAGTAATTGAGCAATTATGTGGAGTAGCACTAAATGGAAAAGTTTGCTTGAGTTGTGTTTTTGTTTTTACTATGGTTGTTTTGATTTTTCCTTTTCCCTCCCTGTTTTTATTTTTGTGTTTTGTATACATGTTTGGTATTTTCGTACTACACGTAGTCTGAGCGGGTGTTTTAATTTTTTTATTGAGCACCCGGCTCGTTTAAAAAAAAAAAGGTCTTTAATCCAATACAATCAGAAGCATCTGACACTGTGCAGACACCAATCGCAAACCGCTCAAGAGAGCAGGGATAGGAAGACGCAAACATATCAGATAATTAGATGATGACCATAAGATTATGATTTTCATTGCAAGCAATAATCACTTTAGCCGTATCACTTCACTGACTATTTGATTCTTGCAAATATGCATGAACGTAAATAAAGGGTGTTTTTTAAAAGGTATAGAACTTTCAGTTGCAATAAAACAACGATGGATTATTCGATTGCCATGAATTTTATTTATCCGAAAGATAATCTTGTGGCATTACATTTTAAATATGATTTCTGGCATATGACCGCCACGGCTGGCGCGGATGTAGTCCAATCTGGACGTCCACGTTTCGATGACTTTTTCCAACATTTGTGGCCGTATATCGGCAATAACACGGCGAATGTTGTCTTCCAAATGGTCAAGCGTTTGTGGCTTATCCGCATAGACCAATGACTTTACATAGCCCCACAGAAAGTAGTCTAGCGGTGTTAAATCACAAGATCTTGGAGGCCAATTCACAGGTCCAAAACGTGAAATTAGGCGGTCACCAAACGTATCTTTCAATAAATCTATTGTGGCACGAGCTGTGTGACATGTTGCGCCGTCTTGTTGAAACCACATCTCCTGGACATCATGGTTATTCAATTCAGGAACGAAAAAGTTAGTAATCATGGCTATATACCGATCACCATTGACTGCAACGTTCTGGCAACCATCGTGTTTGTAAAAGAACGGACCAATGATTCCACCAGCCCAAAAAGCGCCCCAAACAGTCAGTTTTTCTGGATGTAACGGTGTTTCAACATACACTCCAAATGCGGCAGTTTTGTTTGTTGACGTAGCCATTCAACCAGAAGTGATGGATGATTTTGTCGGCGATAAAATGGACGTAGTGCGCGATACGTTTTCCGCAAAAAACCATTATTTTCGTTGTTCAGGCGTGAGTCTATTCATGATAAATTGCCAAACCAAACTGAGAATAAATCACTTGACAGCTGTTAAATCGGTCGCCATCTTGAAAAGTAATGCCAACCTAAAGTTCTATACCTCTATAAAAAAAACACCCTTTACTTACATATATATATATATATATATATATATGCCAGAATGCGAAAAACTAAAATGGCAGGAATCAATTAGCCAATGCCTAAAGTTATATAAGATTTACGCTCCTCGAAGACACACGTTAAACACTTGATGTTTTTATTTTTATTTTTGAATTGCGAACACCCATTTTAAGGGTAAGGTGATGAGATAATAATAAACTTCTACGCACGTCTGTACTCAAGCCGGGACATTGTTACAGAAAATTAATTAAAAGTTCATAAAGTACTGAAAGGTATAACAGTAACAAGATTTATTCGAACTCTATATGTATAAGATTATTGTAATTTTTTTAGATTAATAATGAAAAATCCGAAATTGATTTCATATAACCAACATGGTGTATTGCACATATTCCACAAGAAGCGTTTTAATTTCACGTAAGATTAATATTTGGCATATTTAGTTTATTTTTGTTTTTTAATGACTTATTTTTAAAGTCAGTCTTCACTTGACTAACATCTGAAAATATGTATGTGCTAATTTTAATAAATAACAAGAAAAAAGTTCTGTTTTCTTCTATGCCGAAGTCTTTATACCTTTCATGAACATATCAATTCGATTTCGAGAATTTTCAGTGTCATTATTTGAATTTACATATGTAGAATGTCCAATCAATAAAAAAGGGGGCACCGCGGTCTTGCCAATTATCGTGGTTTAAGCCTCCTCACATTCGATCTATTTAGCGTATTGTATGAAAGATTAAATCCTACCGTCAAAGAAGTGATTGGACCTTATCAGTGTGGCTTTAGACCTGGTAAATCTACCATGGACCAGATGTAAAACATGTGCCAAATATTGGAATAGACATGTAAGAAAATAATTGATTTTAAATCTGCTTTCGATAGCACAAAGAGGAGATGCCTCTATGCCGCTATTTTTGAATTTTGGTTGGCTATGTAAACTGGAGCTGGACAGTACCAAAAACACAATCAGAGTTGGAAAGAGCTTATCCGAGCCTTTTGGTACTAAACGAGGTTTTAAACAACCTGATGCTGGGAAAAATAATAAGAGCCGGAAATCTAAATAGACAAGGTAGAATATTCGACAAAAGTGTATAATTACTTGCGTATGCCATTGATATCGTTGGCCATAATAACCGCAGTGTAAGATCTGCATTCTTCAAGTTAGACAAAGAAGCGAACCGAATGGGTCTCTTGGTGAACGAAATATATCCTATCAGCAGACAAACAATCAGAGCATTCGCATCTTGGTAGATAAGTTGTAGATAATTTCGTTTATCTTGGAACTAGCACCAACAACACCAACAATGTCAGCCTTAAACTCCAACGCAGAATCTCTCTTGCCAATAGGTGCTACTTTGGACTAAGTAGACAATTAAAAAGGAAAGCTCTCTATTGATGAATCAAAACCAAACTCTACAAGTCGCTCACCATTCCCATCCTGCTGTATGGTGCAGAAACGTGGACAATGTCAACATCCAATGAGATGGTAAAAAGGGCTTTTCAAGAGAAAGGGTTAGCGGAAGATTTATGATCCTTCACGCGTTGGCAACGGCGAATATCGCAAACGATAAAACGATGAGCTGTACGTGTTATGTGACGAAAACCTCATATCCAAACAATTCTGTTATATTGGAGCTATAAATATAGTCTTCCCATTTCGATGATTTTCGGGAACAATATTTACTTATGTTTGTAAAACAAAAAATTTCATGCAGCTGCTATTTTGACGCAAAACCTCATATCCGAATGAATCATTTAGACGGGGGTAAAATGATGTATTATTTTTTTAAGCACTCATGACCAAAAATCTGAAATCTGAAAGTCTGTACTAATAAGTTATAATGGTCTGATCTGGCTAGTCTCGTTAAATGATCGTATAAATGTATGTTTAAATCTACGTAACAAGTTTGGTTGAAATGTCTTGACTGAGGGACTAGTTTGCGTTTAAACAGATGGACATGGCTAAAAAAAATTAGCTCGTCAATCTGAACGGATCGGTATAATTTATATATCTCTTCTCCTTCTGGTACTTACATATTTCGGACCAAAGTTAATATATCATTAAATTAAATTACATACGAAACAATGCATTCTTCAAGTACTTAAAATTTTCCAACGTTTTCATAGTTTATTCTGTTTTTTGTGAAATATTTTCGCTGGCCCAAAATAGTTGCCATACTAGTAACGTGTAGTTTTAAATAAGAAAACGTGTCATTATAAATACCTACGTATACTCATATATATAGTACAAAAGAAAATGTTGAGCATATTTATTCATGATCAAATTAATATGTGAATAATAAAAGTTCGTATATATCTGCCCAGATTCTTTCCAATGTCTTCATCAATTTGACTTAGTTCCTCCAAATAAATATAAAAAAATTATAGGGAAGTGGAAAAGGACTGACCTCTTCTTAAAAATCGTACGTAAACAATACTTTTTCGTCCGGAAAGTGAACCAGAGATGGATCAATTAGAATAAATTAAACTTAATTAAAATTTTTTTCAAAGTACAATTTGATTGAATATTTCGTAGGGGATTTATTATTTAGATACAAGTATGGAGTACCTTCATTCCTTAAATGGTTAAGAGATCAGGGGCTAAGTTCTATTTGCTTGAAATTTTGTCCGTCGGTAGTTTTTGAGAGTTATTGGTATGATGTAGATACAAGCATGGATCGAGCGTATATATATTCGATGTGCCATGTTATCGTAGTATACTACGGCAATTGATAGTCATTCAGTAACCTCGTCGGTCAAATTCAGATGTTAATGGCGCAGAAGACTTTCAGTAGGTAAAAAAAACTTAGCCGCTATAAAATGGGAACTTTTAAAATTGTACAAAGTCAAACATGTTAAATAAGTCAGATCAATAATACGATCAGTTTAAATTTTGAACTATATTTAATGAAGCCAAATTAGGACTTTTCATCATTCTTCATATATCATATATATATTCATATATGTTTTTAAATGTTGTGGATAAAAAAGTCTAATAGTTTTACATTAGATTTCTCGAGTGACAACACTAATTTAAATTGAATTGTGGGGATGGTTTTACCTCAGGCTAACTCGTCGTCGGGTGCGGTTTTTCCAACCAGCCAGCAAGCAGATGTAGTCATGGTTGCCGTGATTCTATAGTTTAAACATGGCCTACGGCTACTACGTATTTAGTTCGATTGTCTACTGTTCGTTAGTGTAGTGTCCGTTGTCACCATTCGTTTTGACCTTGTTACACCAGTGCAACACCCACACCAACAAAAAGGCTTCCTCCTGCATAATATACATAAGTAATTTATTGATATCATAATATACAATTTCTTTCAAATTCTAATAAATATTATTAAAATTCTTAATTATTTCTACATGATATAGTAATGTAAATTTCAATCGTAACTCTTTTTTATATCTTAATTTCAATACAACAATATTTAATGTGTAGGTACTATTTATTTCACCACAACTGTACCCATCTTAAAATCTTTCTCTCTTTGTTTTCTTAGGTTGAGATTTTAGCACATATGCTTACTAATAATCATTTACCGATCTTACCTGACGAAGGCGCCAGCATAAAATAGATGGTGAGTTGAAAATAGAGAATAAAAACAACAAAAGAGCATGTGACTGTGTGGAGTAACCCCTGTCAAGTCGCGAAGGCCGATGAATTGCCGGCCGAGCATACCCAATGATTGGGACCTAATTGTGTCATGCCCAATCCAAAGAGGGATTCCATAGTTTCCATTAATTGCCATGTGATGAACCTCCTCAGTATCACACATAATGCCCTATCGCGCGTATTGTGTGAGTTTAAAGCCCACCGTCAAATGACTGATTGGCCCTTATCAGTTTAGAGGGCGCTACTTCTATGACACTATGTCCGAGCTTGGTATCCTTACAAAACTTATATGGCTGTGGAAACTGACCTCTCCGAGCCATTCGATACCAAACGAGATTTCAGACAACCTGGCTCCTAATAGTGTGAATTCTTTAATCTATTTCTAGAGAAAATAATACGAGCTGCAGAGTTGAATAGAGAAGGTACAATCTTCTATAAGAGTGTACAGCTGCTGGCGAATGCCAATGATATTTGAAATCAGGGACCCCAAGCGCCTTGACTTCTGCTTTCTTCAGACTGGATAAGGAAGCAAAGTGTACGGGTCTGGTAGTGAATGAAAACGACCAGACAAAATATCTCCAGTCTTCAAACAAACAGTCATCGCATTCGCGACTCGGCTCCCAGGTCACTGTTAACAGTTATAATTTTTAAGTTTGTACCGTTGGTTCTTGTTAACAAATTTTTTATAAATTTTTTTTTTATATCAATTTGCATTTTTTTTCTTTTTCCTTATCTGCGATTTTATACTAATTATGGTTTTTTATTTTTATTTTTAATGGAAAAATCCACCCTGCGTAGAATAATGAACACAGTCGCATTAAAGCCCTCTTCCAGCAATTCCTTGATCATATGATTCGGATTATCGAATTACCGATGAAACTATGAAACTTTAATTGACATCTAATTTACAAAAATTTTCGATTCGAACTTCTCAGTGAAGAAGACGACCAGCAGCTATAAAATTTTAGTATCCTTTTAAAGTGTGTTTGACTAAAAAGAATAAAAGTTAGTTCTTAAATTAAAACCCCTACCGATAATGAAGATAATTTTTTTTATAGAAAAAAAAAAGAATTAGGTGCAACATCATATAATTTTCTTCAGAAATCACACATGCAGAATTGGCACCTTTTGTAATCGAGTACCCAGCAATAATCGAAACCTCTTTATTCCAGTTTTCAACGTAAATCATCGCCTAGAGAAAATCCGCAATCTCTGGTTTTCCCAAACCAAAAAAATTAAATAAGTCCATTACGAAGCTAAACTAATAAATTATAATTTTAATGCTTAATAGCTGCAATGCTCCTTTTTGTAACTTTGCGGCTTCAACTTCTTGGCGAGCCCGAATTAGCGAATAAAAATTAAAAAAAAAGGCGAAAACGTGTATCATACCATGAACCTAAATTTTTTCAATATTTTCTCTAGCTTCTTCCCTTCTAGCTCTAGCTTTATTTCGATCTAAATGAACCTCATCAATGAACGCGTCTTTTATAAATTCGGTTAAATTAGAGTTAACATTGACCCGCATATTGCACCCTGTGAGAATTCTGAAAGGCGAAAATTTCGTACTACGACTGGGAGTATTATTAATGTTTTTCTGAACCTCATCTACATGTTTGTACCAATATTTTGGATGGTCGCCGGACAATTTTGTTTGTAATCACGATTTTGTGAATCCGTTCCACTTGACCGTTCCCACGGCGACATGTGTTGAATTCCCTGGTCGTCACAATAATTCTTAAATGAATGGGAAGTAAAAGCTGTACCCCTGTCAGAAATGATTCTCCTGGGATTTCCGAAAATGGCGGACTGCCTTTTCAACCGTTCTATAACTGCTAATGCACTTGTATCTTTCGTTGGGTATAACCATACAAATTTTGAAAAAGCATCTACAACTACAAAAATGTAATTGTACTGCTTATTCGTGGTAGTCATTGGACCTACGTGATCCACGTGAAAAGTACACAGTGGTCTATCATCTTTATATATGGTAGTCAATAATCCTTCCTTCTTACCCCCTTTGGCCTTTGCTATAATGCATTCAACGCAACTGCCTACTACCTTGGCTACTTTCTGTGCCAGTTTTGGAATAAAATATGTCTTTTCGATGCTGTCTTGAGTCCTTTTTGGTGAAAAATGTCCTTGTCTGTGGGCTATCTGAATCACTTCATTTTCCATTTGTGACGGTATAACTATAAGTTCTCTCGCTGGGTTTTTGAATAAAATATCATACAAAATATAATAATCTTCATAATCACTACTTTCTAACACCTTCCTAATTGCCCTAATCCAATCATCTTCAAGTTGAGCAGCTTTCAAACGGTGTTTAAAAGAGTCTTCTAATACTAAGCAATATACCCTACTGAGTGCATCCACGTGCTTCATCTGCGCTCCAGAGCGATGTTCAATTTGGTGATCGAACTCCTGTAAAAACATTGCCCGCCTTGCGATACGTGGTGGTAAATCGGATTTCTTCATCGTCTGCTCAAAAGCGTTACAATCGGTTACAATTTTAAGTTTATAGCCCAACACGTAAATACGCCATTTTTTAAGTGCCTCGACTATAGCCAGAACTTCTAGCTCATAAGCCTATAGTTTTGCTCAGCCGGTTTTGTTTTGCGGCTCATAAACTGAACCGGATGATAGCATTGATCAGCGGACCATTTCTGCAACAGCGTCGCTTCATAGCCATATTTGGACGGATCAGTGTGAATCTCGGTTTCTGCTTTAGGGTTGTAAAGGTAATATAGGTTTTCGGGAAAGATATTCTTTTAACTGCTGGAAGGCTGCTAACCCTTCTTCGTTTAATTTAAAATTTTTTATCTTTTTGCAGCAAATCGGATAACGGTTTCGCTATTCATGCGTAATCTCGTATGAAACGCCTAAAATAAGAAGTTAAACCTAAAAATCGTTCAATTCCTTTTTTATCTTTCGGAAGAGGATAGTTTCTAATCGCTATTGTTGTTTCTTCAGATGGTGTTATTGTACCCTTTTCTATGACATATTCTAAGAAACGGATTTTCCTTCGCAGAAATTGGCATTTCTCCCACTTTATACTCACCCCGTGTCTTCCGGCTATCTGTAGCACCTTTTTCAACTTCTCTAAACCCTCTTCTTCGCTAACTGATGGTATGACTATATCATCCATATAGACTACGATTGTGCCTTCGTTTATAAGATCTTTGAACATTACGCTTATCAATCTGAAAAATACGGCGGATGAATTAGAGATTCCAAAAGGAGCGTAATTGAACTCATATTGCCTTCTGTGGGTTACGAACGCTGTATATTTTTTCTAATTAGCCTCCACCGGCACGTGAAAAAATGCATCTTTCAGGTCGAGAGTGGAGAAAACTTTTCCCTGTTGCAATCTATCGACTACATCGTCCATCATTGTCATTGGAAACTGATCCCTAAATTTCTTCTTATTTAGTTTGCTGTAATCGCAACACAACCGCTTGCTCTTATCTTTATTATTTACTAGAACTATAGGTGAAGCGAAATTTGAAGTACTGGGCTGAATGATCCTCTTTTCTAACCATTCCTCAATTTGCCTGTCAACAATGCGTTGGTCCTCGAAAGAAATCCTTCTAGCCCGATGGCTAATTGGGTTTTCATCAATCAAAAGTATCTTCATCTCTATAGGACTACTTTCTATGTTGTTTGGCTTATAATTATTTACCAAAGAAGTTATTTCTGCTGCTTGGATATCGTGTAAATGGTCTAAGTCAATGCCGACCTCACAAATTGCCTCTATATTTAAACAAATGCTCTTGAATTCACCAAACATTTCAGGATAACCATCACTAGTATATTTCCTTTATCCTCGTTATAATCACCCTTTGACTTATTCTTTGCCTGGTCTACACTATTATTCTCAAAATTAACATTCATTGTATCCAAATTGGAATCTTTTTTGCACAAAAACTGGACTTCCTGCTTTGTGACTATTAAATCAATATGTTCTAACAGAGAATTGCCGAGAATAGCTTCATAACCTACTTCATCTTCACTAACCACGTAAAATTTCAGCTTCATCTCGACTTCGTCTATTTTAACTTGAATCATTGAACTACCAATAGTTGTTACCTCACTTTTCCCGATGCCAAACATTCGACGTTTTTCAAGTATAAGTGTATGACCTTCCTCTAAGCTTTCGAATATATCTCGCCTAATCAAATACAACGTACAGTCGGTATCTATTAACGCATTAAACTCTACCTGCTTGGACAGAACTTTCTTATACTTGAGACCACCCCAGCTTGCAATGCCATTTTCTCCACGTAATGCATTTATATTACTTTGTTCCTGCTTCACTTTGACATCTGTTTTACTTTTACACTCAAAAGATCGGTGACCCATTTCATTACACTTAAAACATTTGTATTGTGGATTTGAACAGTGTTTAGCTAAGTGCTCATAACAACACATCTAAAACAATTTTTAAGATTTTTAGCCTGTGCTGTTCGATTTGATGTACCAGATTTTTCTGATGATGGATCAAACTGTTTTTTGAAAACTGGATTAAAGTCCGATTTTTCACAAATTCTCTCATATACTTTAATTTGGGTCTTCTATACACTTAGCTTGGAATAAAACAGATTTACCAATTTTTGAATCTGGAATACCGCTTATAAAATATTCTATAATGCTTTCGTCGTCAACAAATTTGCCAATGTCCATTAATACATATAAATATTCTCTTAGTCTCGTTTGGTTTTTTGTGGTGATTTCGCAATAACTTGTGAACATCTGATGATGACATTCTTACCCCAAACTAATTTACCAAAGCACTTTTTACCCACACTTTGTTAACCCACTTTGACTTTTGATAAACAATTTAGCTGCTCCTCTAAGCAATTGCTTGCTATAAATAAATTTCTAAATATCGCTCCAGCTCACGGCTAAAGAATTTTCTTCAAAATTCTCCTCCCATAGCATAACATTCTGATTGTCCGAACCATCAAAAGTCGACAAACTTTCTTCAATATCCTTAAAAGTAAAGATAGCCTTCTAATAATTTTGGTGAGAAGGAGAATCAGCGGCTGTAGCGTCTGTGTAAATGGAAACGTTGTTCCTGTCATTATCATCGTCCGAAATTTCGTTACCGAAATGTAGACGTAGTCTCTACTGCATTTCATTTTTCCGTCCTGTTGTTTGTAGTCCTAGTTCTCGTAACTTTTCCTTCAACGCCTCACAATTCATATTTAGCATAGTTTCAGTATCAATTTTGAAAATATTGTGCTTATATAAAATTGAGTTTAAAAATAATATTTCTATTCTACTGTTTTTATATAATTCATATACTTATGTATGCAAAACTAATTCATACTTATGTACATATGTAGTTGCACAAACTTATACAAACCGATTTAACAGCTGTCAAGTGATTTATTCTCAGTTTGGTTTGGCAATTCATCATGAATAGACTTACGTCTGAACAATGCTTGCAAATAATGCAATTTTATTTCGAAAATAATAGTTCTGTGCGGAAAACGTATCGCGCACTACGTCCAATGATACGGACCAATGAATCCACCAGCCCATAAAGCGCACCAAACATGATGAATTGCCAAACCAAACTGAGAATAAATCACTTGACAGCTGTTAAATCGGTCGCCATCTTGAAAAGTAATGCCAACTTAAAGTTCTATACCTCGATAAAAAAAACACCCTATATTAGAATTTCCAATGGATTTATATCAATCCTTCTTATTTTAACGTAAATAACTTATGTTATAAAATATATTTAATTGTAATTAATATTAAGTTTATTTTAGTTAATGCTAAAACCTTTTGTCATTCGCCAAAAATTCTTAGTTTCTTCTCGAACTATTTCTTTGTTTTGTTTTGTTAACGACGTACCTCATAAATTGTATACATACGTACATATATTCGTCTTCTTCATGCTAATACAAACTCTGATGTTGCTGATTACTGCGATCTGGCCTATTTTCATCATGTTTCATGTGCCGTCTACTATGATACCCTTTGAAAATTCTCGCGTTCTTCTTTTCGTCGTGTATTTGTTCTTCTCTTTCTCCTTCAACTTCTGTTCCTCGTTAAACTACGTGCTTTTCTTACGTATTCGATTTTATTCGTTTCTTTCTTCTCGTTAATTATTTCAGCTTCTTCTCTTCGTATTTATGCTTCTTTCTTCTCGTTAATTATTCCGGCTTCTTCTCTTGTCGTTCCACTTCTTACACTGCTTTTCTCTGCTGTTGGTCTTGTTTCATCTTCTTTACTTTTTTTAAAATTCAACGAACTTTATTACTTCTTGTTGTTGCAATTTGATGAGTTATTTAGATCGTGTTGATGTACGACGCTTTCACATTAATGGTTACACGAACAAAATTTAAGCTGCTTAACGGCGAGTTCGCGTTCGGACGAGCCCCCATAAAATGCAGACAAAATAATTATCTTCACACTCGGTGTTTTATATTTAATTTTAGATATTAGATATATGTAGATATTTAACTTCACTACGACGTTAATTGGAAAAAGGTCTAAGCTCTTTACCTTCTGAGCAGCAATTGTCCCGTTTCTCTCGTTCTTCTTTTTTCTACTCTGTCCTTTGTGGTTAGTATGTTCTTCCAGTCCAAGTTTCCTTGTTCGTAACGTTTTGCTCCATTCCTACATACATTTAATAAACAGTTTATTAAATTAAATTCATGTCATTAAACAATATTTTGAGATTGTTTAGTTAAAGTTATTATTAAATATTGGGTTTAAATATAGGTTTAATTAAATTTTAGTTTTTTGAAGAAAATTTAACATTTTAAGAGCTAAACTAAGCACGAAGCAATACTTCATTCAACTATCCTTTTTGAGAAAACATCAATATAGGTATCGCCGCGTCTGTTTCATAGCTCATTAGCGTCTGTTGGGATGCCGTTGCAAGTTAAATCTTTGTAAATTGGCGTTGCATCTAATTGTCTAAGCATATATGTATGTATATCCACTTCGGCCATCCTGCGTTCATTCTGCCTCAAATGATGGACTCCATTGTTTAATATTCTGCAAAACCATGTGGTTTTCTTTGGACCTTCAGTATCACCAATTCGTTCGACTATATATGTATCCGCTTAGACACTTGGTAATTTTGTATGGGCCGAGATATTTGGGTCTAAGTTTGATACCAATGTCGTATTGTAATATCAAAATTGCTACCAAATCGCCTATTTTAAATATTGAGTCCGGCTTTCTGTTCCTATTACAGCTCCTACGAGTTTCTTACAGCAATTGTACAAGATTTTCTTTTGCGCGCTTCCGTAATTCATCCTTTTCATTTTTGAGCTCCACAAACTCTGTTCTACCGAGCTCTTAGTCTCATCTCGTAACCACTGTTAAACTTTATATGTGTGTTTGTGCCACAAAGAAAGAGTCTGGTATGGGCACTACTACTACCTTATGAACTCCCTCACCTGTCCATTTCCACGAGAGATGCCAATATCTATTAATAGATCGTTAATGTCTGCTCTGCACAGTATTTTTTTGAAAGAATGACTCGTAAAGTCTTTGAATAAAATATCATGTTTTAAAAAATAATTTTCGTACTTTCCATTTTCGATTACCATCCGTTCCGCTTTAATCCATTGATCTGTCCGTTGTTTCATTTGAATGTTTTTGTTTCAAAGAATCTTCTATGACTAAACAACCCATGCGACTTAGCCCATCGTCGTAATAAACTTTTTTAAAAATGAAGCCCATCTCGACACTCCAATTGGTACTTTATTTTTTAATAGTCAACGCAAAAGAATTACAGTAAGAAACTATTTTGAAAAGCTCTAATTCTTAAGAATGATAATGTTATTCAACTAGAGTTGTTTTTCTACTCATGAATTGAACTGGATGCATACTTTGGTCATAAAAATCTTTTCGTAAGAGAACAGCGTCCATATAAATTTCAGTGCAATTCTTAGAACCAAAGCACTTTAAAACAGGAGCTTTCACTAGAATGTCATTGAGTAGCTTAAATGTTGAGATCCTCTTAATTATCTAATCTTATAGTTTTGCTTTATTGCATAGCTTTCTATGAATCTAAAAAAATATGAGATAAGTCCAATAAAACGTGGTAAATATCTCATACATTAATGTCATTGTAAAATTTTCGCATATAATTTTATCGGATATTTATATTTTTTAAATCTAATTACTCTCCGAGCTGTCAATCAAAATCCCATAAAAATTTTGTGGGGTAGTTTCGAAACCAATTTCCTGAAGTTGTACGAAGAAGTACTCGTATGTTATGTAGAGGTGGAGTATATGGTCCAGACATTTGATTTTACATTTCATTACTAAAATGAGACAAATCAAGTTGAGTGCATTGAAAAAAAACATGTGAAAGAAGAGTTACACTAGGTTGTACTATTCATAACGGTTCTTTCTACACTAAATTTGTTTGCTCAGATATGTAACCAGTTTATGTTTGAACTCTTTTCAAGTCAATACCCGTTATTATTATTCTCTTATGATAAAAATGTTTAGCTACTTCCAAAAGTATTATTTTTACGATACATTTGTTCACTCAGATTCATTTTATGTTTTAATGCTAAATTCCTCATACTATCTCTTTTTATACTAATATAGATAGTATACTTTTAGGGAGCACGTCACTGGAAATTACCAAAGATCGTAATATTTATACCAACAGTATTATAATCCCTGTAATGCAACTTTTTATAGTGAACTTCAGCGAACTATAGCCAGAATTCTATATTAATTATGTATATTTAATGTATCACCGTTTATTGTACTTCATAATACAAAAAAAAAAAAAAACAATTGATATATTAATTTAAAATACCCAGTGAAAGAAAAAATAACACAACAGTAGCCCTTTATGTTTTTTATGTGTTATAAGAACTTTTTCATGCAGCACAAGGCAAATTTCTCTACTCCATTTTATTATTTGAAAATGACGAGAAGATAACAAAATTTGTTTTGTAATACTTCATGTTTTTATCGAAAATTTTTGCTAATATATTTTTATGCTTTGCAAGAGGATATCAGCGAATAAAAGAAGTTAGTATAGAATCATAGAGCAGCGAATCCCGAAAAACTATGATGGGTACTATAGCCGAATGGTTAGCAGTTCGGAGGCAGTTTAGTATAAATTGTAGGTTCAGCCGTTACAAATCGCCATTTTTTTGTATAATTATATGGTTAAACTAAATAAAATACAGTTAAATTATAATTAGTAAAATAAACTCAATAAAACTTAATTGAATTTAAAAAAATACTTAACAAAATTAAGCTATATTACATTAAACTCAAATTAATGAAATTAATGCTAAATTAAATTCAACTAAATTAAATAAAACGGAATCAAAATAAATTAAACGAAATAAAATAAACTATAATAAAACTAAATTACCTATATTAAAATTTGTTTTAACGAATTAAACGAATACTATAAAATAATACAAAGTCATATTTAATAAACCTTTAGGGGTTTATTTAAAAGTTAAACTAAACTAGTGTTATAAAACAATAAAATAAAATTTACCTATATTAAGAATTATTTAATGCGGTCTGTAATTTTTTGCGGTTATAATTAAATGAGCTTTATTCAAAGGACTATTTTGTTGTTTTAAATTAAAGTAATATAAATTAAATTTATAAAATAAAACCACTATAAAATTAAATTTCATTAAAATTAAATAAAAACCATTATTAAAAAATTTGTTAAATTAATATATTTAATTATATTAAAATAATAAAATTATTTAACAAAGATGTTAATTTAAAAAAATTATATAAAGTAAATTTAATTAAATGAAATTAAATCAATTAAAATACTATTTAATTAAATTACACAGAATGAAATAAAGTTAAATAATATTAAATGGAATAAAAGCTTTTAAATCAAAGTGAATAAAATTTTGTAAAATATAATACTCTAAATTGAATTTAGTAAAATTAATTTGTTTTAAAAATTAAAATCACACAAAACAAGCCCCCATATCTGAACAAATCTATAACCGGTTATAGAACCCAGAACGCATTGACTAAATTACGGGAAAATTTGAGAAACATATGGGGGTTGTCTGTTTTTCTAAAAAAAAAAATTTAGGTACCAATCGTGAGACAGTTGGTATTAAAACAATAGTAGTAAAATAGCTTTTATATATTGGGATACAGTTTTAGTTTTCATGGAGGCATTTTAATTACTTGGATTGTGCAGATAAAATTTATATAGACGTGGGAATCGATGGGCGGTATGGCCGGTTCTAGAATCTGTAATAGATTTTCCTCAGGAAATCCTTTTTACAATAGCCTGCTTTTCAGGAATGGATGAGGTTTATTATATAAAGAATATATAAGTTTTTTTTAGACAGTCTTCTGAGGAATTAATTTTTATTTATATAGGGTAGGCCTTAATGAAGTAGGAAAGCAGCTAAAAATTAGGCTATGCACATGAGACTCGCCAGCCAGAGCTTTTGTAACTGGAGTCAAGTCAAATACAAATACAAATAAGAACACTTGCCCAAAATATATAACATTTAATTTTATGAAATATTAAAACAAACATTTAAATATTTTTACCATTTAAATTAAATAATGAACAGAATGTATTTATTAAATAGAATATGTTCCTTATAAGCATACATTTTGCGGTTTCCAAAATAAACGTAAATAAACATGCACTTAAAATAATTCTTTTTCATGAAATTCATTTTTTATTTTAAAGTTTGAACCTTGGCATTACATGTGAAACCATACACCATTGAAATGACCGCCTCGTGAATATTTGTAAACTTCGATCAGTTTGAAGTAATTTTCGACCACTTTTTGGCACATATTGGGCAGTATCTCAGCCATAACTTGACAAATGTAGGTTTTCAAGTTCTCGAGAGTTAAAGGTCTATCCGAATAAATACGGTCTTTCACATATCCGCACAAAAAAGTACAGCGGTGTCAAATCGATCGATCTCGGTGGCCAATTGACATCGCCAAAACAAGAGATTGCACGGCCAGGAAATTTCCCTGGTAATAAAGCCATATGCAGTGTCATCGTGTTGTGAGGCATGTGGCACCATCTTGTTGGAACCAGATATTGTCCAAATCGTGTTCTTCAATTGCAGGCCAATTGCAGGTTATCAGTATCGTCGTTATCGTTTCCAAAGAAGTAAAGTCCAATCAAACCTCAAAACTAACTAACTTTTGTTGCGTAATAGCCTCTCTTCAATTATTTGAAGATTCTCAGAACCCCAAATGCGAAAATTTTGCTTATTTACGTGTCCACCAACACGTTTGTTAGAAAAATCACAGTCCACTGCTTGTTGATCAAGCACCCAATCCACGTAACAATGGAGTTGAAGTAAGTTCAGTTGTTGTGTGAGCTGGACTTTATATGGATGTAGTAAGTCCAAGTGCAAAATACGCCATAATGTGTCGCTAAAACAACTCTTTAGAACGTCTAGAAATAGAGACATTCGTGTCTTCGGGTACACTTTCACTTGCAGCAGCGATATTTGAGGTGGAAAGAGCAAACCGATTATGCGCATGCTTTATAATGTTTGCAACCGATCCAGCATCTTCAAATTTCTCTAAATTTTACCAATTGCTTGAGAGCTCGAACAATTATGTGCACCATAACCTCTTCCTAAAGCACGAAACTTGGCGACTTTTGAATCACCATTTTTGAAGTAGGTTTCAACAATTTTAACGCGTTGTACGGTTGTTGCAATCCATTTTCATAAATGCCTGGCTTTTAACTAAAGCAAAACACATTTGGTTCGACAGTTACATTTGACAAATGTCAAAATAAAGCACTGCACTCTCCAAACTACTGAATGGATAACACTTTAATATGTAAATTTGTATATATGTACATATTTTGTGGCCGAACTTTGTGCGGATACGGTAATTTTTTTGTTAAGTAAATAATAGTATATTATTAATTCATGTAAAAAAATTTATATTAAGTTATTAATTAAAAACTGAGCTTTTAGTTTCAAAATAGTACTTCATTCCACTTTCAATGTTGTTGGCCGCTTTTCGCGAAAATGCTACTTATAGTATACTATGCATGAAAATGGGAGATGTTAAATCCATTCCCAAATATCCGAAAGTTTTACTTTGTGCTTTATGTATGACCATGACGAATGCAGTTCTTATCGGGAATTGATGCCGTTGCATACTACACCCAAGTTGATCTTTTGACGAGTCCAGTGTGATTCATATGCACTTATTTTCCAGCTTTTCACCAGGAACGGTTTTTGATTTAATGATGTTGCTGTATATATCTGTCATAATGAGTCTAACACCATCAAAGTCCTTCTGATACATCTAAATGGCCCAATAGCATTATCAATGTATTTAAGCTCATGTGGCGGAAAATCGGAAATGTTTACTGAATTAAGAAATTGCTCTTTTATTCATTCCATTTGTACATTCAAAGAAATTTTCAAATATTTCATTAATAAGGCAATTCAATTTCTCGTATTTAATGACAACACACCATTACCCAATTTTAATAAATGTTCGTATGTTTTATTCTAATTTAAATATCTTAACTAAGGATCAGGGCACAGTTTGATAATAGAACCAATGGCTTATCTTTTTTTGCAATTTCGTGTTGCTTATTTATATAAGTGTTATATCTGAGGTGGAGTCTGGTGTAAGTGGTACCTTCAAACGTTTATGTCCAGGTACAGTATAACCATTTGGTAGCAGGATTGAAGCAATACCGATAAAGGCCATGCATTTCCCTTTGCATTGTTTTTTAGTGAGTGTATATAACTAAATTTTATATATACTTTTTTCCGAATTTTCTGGACTATTAATAAAAAACACATTTTCTTTACGAATTTTATAAATTATATTATATTATTTATAAATAATAATATCAATGAGTTTTTTTGTTTTTCTGTGAGCTGCCGATACATTTGTACACCTAAGGTTACTGATTCTTTTGTGTTTGAAGTATCGGTATTACTTTCTACGTCATCACCAACATCAGCAACATAGAAATTTCTACTGTTGTCTCCCAACTGCACTAAATTTTTTAATAATACAACAACCATCGCATGTAATATAGCTCGGATAGGAAAATATTATTAACATTGTGTATTATTCCCAAGACCCGCAATTGGCGATGCCTTTACTCCCACTTACTTAATCTACAAACCAAACGGAAATATTCTGGCATTTGCCAGTTAAAACGTTATTCCACTATACTTTCGTTTAATTTACTTCCGCTAGCATATGACAGGTTTATATTTTAGCCATCGGTGACAGCAGGATGAAATAGCTAATATGTAAAGCGCTTCGCAAGCATGGATAGCGTACTCCAGCGACTTTATTAGTTAAATGCTAATTCCATAATTAAGAGCATGATTAACTCTTTCATTGGTAGCATCTTCAGGATCCAAGAAGAAGAAAATGCGCTATTTTTAAAAATGCAATGCATCACAATAAATTTACGAAATTTCGAATGGACTTAAGATCTTATATGATTCATTCAAAGTAACGGCTCATTTATATGTAGTTAAAAAATTATTTGTTCGATCTGAGCAATGCCTTAAATAACGCCGTCTTAGTTCTTCTAGCCGATATTAGTAGATTTTCTAAACGTAGCTCACTACTTTTGACTGCACCACTCATAATGTTATGTTTTCTAAGCACCTTGGCAGGAATTTTATTAGAAACGTACGCACATTCTTCATGTCTATTAGATAAAACATAATATATAAGTATAATTATTATTTAAATTATAGATGCCAACGTCTCAGCACCTTATCATCATTTATCGAATGGAAAGCAGAGCACTATTTATATATGTGCATACGAAAGTGAATGCAACATGAGAATACATATGTATATATACAAATAGTTTGTTCATACTATGATCATCATGTTAAACAAAACCGATTTGTAATGTAATTGCATTTTGATGCATGTAAATCTCATCAAAAACTCTGTATCCATAATTTAAATGTAATTCAATTTCTACAGTTACTTAGAATAACTAGTTTTTTTTATTTCAGCCGCTTCACTTAAAGTATGTACTTTTTTCTATGAGCTGGAGGAAGTTTTTGGCAGCAGACTTGTGGAGTCGGTGGTAATTAAAGAGAGTTTAGTGTATGTGCCGACCAACGCAAACTCTATATTTGAATGAGTCTTTGTCTTCTATGATTCTAAATAGTGAGAGTGATAGTGAAACTTCAACGAGCGATAAGGGCATTTATTCTAGAACAACGGTGTCAGACATACTACAATTTCAGTCTGAAATGATAGACCTGAAAAAACAGAGAATGGATAAGGAAGTGAGTTTTAAGGAAAAGGAGTTACAATTTAAAGAAGCAAGAAAAAGGAAATAGGCAAATAAATTGAAATGAAGCTAAATGAACTAAATGAGATGAAATAAAGATTAGCAATGGAACATATATGTACATATATTGTAACGATTTTCATAATTAACCTTGATTATTTTCCAATCCTTCGAGTTCGATCACTAGATTGTTAAATAAAATTGCAAGATTTGTTCTTTTCGCATCTTAATTGATAGAAGTTTTCACAACTCCGCAATAAACTACAATTATTTTCACTAAACATATTGACTCTTTATAATCACACAGTAATTTTCCGATTTACTTCGCACGAGTGCGATAGCTGATTTTACAATAATTTATTTTTCTGTTAATTTTTGAATAAAAATTAATTTTTATATTTTGTTAATTAAACTAATAAAATATAAATATGAGTATATGAAGCTCAGAAAGCTACTTCTTGTGCTACTTCCTGGTGATGCATTGAATTGAGGTGGATCAATTTTAATGCGGTCTTCGTTTTCAATTTATTAGCATTTATTTTATTTTGTTGCTTCATAATTTTGAATATCGGTAGTAGAATAGTCCGTACTGTTTTGTTTAAATGGTGTACCCATTGCGACTTTGATCAAAAAACGGTCAGGATGTTTTGCAACTGGGCTATTCAAAAACATTGGCATAGGCCCCGCTTACGCGATTATATCCGAATCAATAACTGCGCGCTATTCGTTTCTTCTTCGCGCACTTTGGGACAATTGGAAATACCAAGAGAAATTAAGTATTTCTGAACATGATCTTTCCATCGGAGTGTCTTCCTCTTCCACTTCTGTGGGGCCTACGTCCAAAATTTTTAAGCTAGCCTAAA
This sequence comes from Neoceratitis asiatica, assembly GCA_030068015.2. Lineage (NCBI taxonomy): Eukaryota > Metazoa > Arthropoda > Insecta > Diptera > Tephritidae > Neoceratitis > Neoceratitis asiatica. The sequence continues at coordinate 84,765,739 of CM061524.1, forward strand.
CCTAGCCAGCATAGCCGTTGTCTTTTTATTGGCTGAACTATGTTAATGTCGTCATATAACTCGTACAGCTCATCACTCCTGCGTCTTCGTTATTTAGCGTTGCCAATGCGCAAAGGGCCATAAATATTCCGCAAAGTCTTTCTCTCGAAAATTCTTAGTGTCGTCTCATTGGATGTCAACATCGTCCACGTTCCTGCACCGTACAGCAGGACGGGAATAATGAACGACTTGTAGACTTTGCTTTTGATTCTGGTATTGGATTTGATTCTTGTTTTAAGATATACGAAACTATCTACAACTTTAAAGTTGTGACTGTCAACCGTGACGTGGGAGGCAGAATGGGATTGCCCTGACTGTTTGTTTGATGACAGAAAATATTTAGTTATACTCGTTCATTACGATACCCATTCGCTTCGCTTCCTTGTTTAACCTGGACAAAGCAGAGCTAACGCTGCGGCTTTTATGGCCAGTGATATCAATATCATCAACACAGCAATTATACACTTTTGTAAAATATCGAATCTTTTTTATTCAGCTCTGCGGCTCTTATTATTTCTTACAGTATTAGGTTGATGAAATCACACGATAAAGAGTCATCCTGTCTGAAACTTCATTTGTTATCGAACGGCTCGGAAAGGTTCTTCCCAATTTTGACTGCACTTGTTATTGTCCAGCGTCAGTTAACAGCCGTATAAGTTTTGCAGGGATATCAAATTCAGACATACCGGCAGATGTCTTATCCAAGATCTGGCGCACGGCGAACATCTGGTCAATGGTAGATTTACCAAGGTCACATGCATAAGTTCCAATCAGTTCATTCACGGTGGTATTTAATCTCCTACACAATACGCTCGATAGAACCGTGAATACGATATTAAGGAGCCTCACCCCACGATAATTAGCGCAGCCCATGGCGTCTCCCTTTTTTGGATTAGGCAGAGCACACTAAGGTTACATTCGCCAGGCATGCTTTCGTCCATATTCTACGAAGAAGCTGATGCATGCACCTTGTCGATTCTTCGCCGTAGTATTTGAATAGCTTGGCCGACAAGCCATCTGCTCTCACCACGGAAAGGGTATACAACCATGATTTACTTACTAGTGATGAATTTCAATCAAAGGTGGTAAAATTCACAACCTTGATTTTCCTTTTAATAAAAATATGAAACGAACTTTGTGATATTTAATATGAATGACAGATGAAAGAGAGGAGCCGACAACTGTCATGTTCTAGAGCGTAAACGAGACGATTATCGTAACAAGACGATTATCGTAACGACGCGATTATTCCCGGGGGTTTCGTTTTCAAGCAGCAAACAAGTATATAAGGGCGACACATGAGTGCAAAAATAATAAGTCGTGAAGTAAAAGCGTTGGAGATTACATTACATTGAAGTAATAAAAACAGTACATTGTGAAGTTGTATACAAGTGATTGTAAATAGTAAAGTAAATTGTAATTGAATTGTGAATTACTGAATAATAAAAGAACATTAAATAAACTCTTTATAAATAAAGAGACTGCAAATTAAGTTGGCGATTTTTATTTAACAATCCAGAGATCGTACCCGAAGGATTTGGGAAATCATCGAGGTTGATTCAGCAAGATCATAACAATTGGTGTCAGAAGTGGGATTGTTAAATAAATCCATAAGAATAATAATTGAAAAATGGTGAAGATTCAGGATTTGACGATACCTCTTCTCAAGAAGGAGTTGCGAGAAGCAATGGATGTCGAAGGAATCGACTTGAACTAATACGAATTCCGCCGCGAGGATGAAGAAGTATCCTTGAAGGATATTGACAAGGAAGAGGCTATTGATTCTGCGAAGGAGTTGGAGCGGCCATCAAGTCAGATTCAAGAAAATGCTCCTGGCTCATCTACCGGCATGGACATGAACATGTTGTTGGCTGCCATTTCACAAATCAATGACAACATGTCACAAAAGATGGATGCACAGAATGCCAGCATGTCACAAAAGATAGATGCAAAGTTTGATGGATTAGAAGGAACCATCGCGCAAATACAGCAAAATCTGGAGAAAGACAATGCAGAACTTAAGGAAAGACAGGATCTAATTGAGTGCAAAGTCAACGAATTGCACGGTCGACAAGACAAAATAGAGGAGGTAATTGAGACCAAAGTGAACAACGCCTTGGAAGGTCGTTTCCGGGATTTGCAGTTAAATCGTCCAACCACTTCAGTGAACGCTCCCAAGGTAAAAACACCATCCTTTGACGGTAAAATTCCATTCCAAGTGTTCAAGCTCCAGTTTGGGAAGACGGCTGAAACAAATAAATGGAGCATGGAGGAAAAATCTGCTGCACTATTCGTTGCGTTGGAAGCACATGCGGCAGAACTTTTGCAAACTATACCTGATTATGAGAGAAATGATTACGACGGATTGATGCGAGCCCTGGAAAGACGCTATGGTAGCGAACACAGAAGACAAATTTACCAGATGGAGCTAGAAAAGCGCGACCAAAGACCGAAAGAATCTCTACAGGAATATGCTTCGGAAATTGAGAGATTGGCTCATTTAGCCATCGGAGACGCATCGAGTGAGCATCTCGAAAGGGTGAAAATACAAAAATTCATCAGCGGAATAAAAGACCAAGCGAGGGACATATGAGAATCCAAAGTTAACATTCGCTGAAACAGTGGCGTATGCTCAAACACGTGAAACGGCGGCACTCATAAGCAGACCAGCATACAAAATCAATAAAGTGGAGGTTGAAATAGCAGATGTGATGACCGAAATATTGAGAACTCTGAAGTCGTTAGAAGGAATGAATCGTTCTGGTGGCAAGAATCAGGCTGGAAAATGCTTTAAATGTGGGAAGCCTGGTCACTTCGCACGCGAATGCAAAATGGGTTCCAGCATACAGGAAGGACAGCGAAAACGGAAGGCTGAGGAGGGTGAACCATCAACTTCTCAGTCGTTAAACTAAAACGAGCCAGTTTAAAGGGGCGTAAGCTGGTTCCTGCAATCGAGTGCCCCATAATCTCTGTCTCGCAAATTGGCAGAAAAACGAGCAACATTATTATTGGTGGATATGTGGATGGACGAGCGCGAATATTAACAGTGAATACGGGCGCATCACACTCCATCATTCGAACTGACCTGATCGCTAAAGAAGTGAGACCAACCATTACCTGGAGCAATATTGAAAACGGCGACTGGTGAGGATAACCAAGTAGTGGGAGAAGTAACATGTGAGGTCATAATAGGGAATGTGACGGTGTTACACAGTTTTATAGTCCCGCAGATTGTAGATGAGGTATATATAGGAGCAGACTTTTTGATGGAGCAAGGTATCAAGATCGACTTGAATAACAAAATTATGGAGTATAAGAACATGGAGGTACCACTAAACATTGGCTATGATTTCACATGCAGCAGCAAACAAGTCGTCTTAGAAGGCAGTGAACTGATTCCACCAAAGTCAGAAGCAGTTGTGGGTTGTCGAAGAAGCACAAAATTCTACACCGGACTTACTTATTGGAAAAACCTTAGCTAAGACACAAAAGAATGGACGCATCCCAATGAGAGTAATAAATGACTGAAATTTGCATGAATTAAGAATATTAATTAAGAAGTTTCCTTGAGATGTGTACTTACTATCGCCGCTTTGTTCCGAATTTCGCCAGCGTAGCTCATAGTCTCCATGAACTCACGAGGAAAAATAGATCTTTCTAGTGGAAAACTGAACAAGAGGAGGCTTTCCAAGCTTTAAAAGAACGACTATGCACTGCACCTATGCTAGCGTACCCGGTTCCAGGTGCAACATTTATTCTGGACACAGATGCTAGTGGTTATGGCATAAGAGGTTTACTTTCGCAAGTGATTGGTGGGCAGGAGAAGATAGTTGCCTATTATAGCCGGTCTATTGGGGAAACCAGAGCGGAACTACTGCGTAACGCGGAGAGAACTATTAGCGTTGGTGGATTGCATTAAACACTTCCACAAATATTTGTATAGTCAACATTTACGCTTTAGAACGGATCATGCAGCGCTGAAGTGGCTACTACAGTTCAAGAATCCCGAAGGGCAGCTTGCACGGTGGATTGAGAGGCTGTGAAGTTATGACTTCACCATCGAGCGCCGCAAGGGTAATACGCACGGAAATGCTGACGCTATGTCCCGTCGACCATGTGGTTTGGAATGTAAGCATTGCTCAAAAACCGAGGGTAAGGAAGACATAATAGACGTCCGGCTAATGACAGTTACATCAGCAGAAGAGTGGGAGGCAAGTCACTTAAGGAAATGTCAGCAAGAAGATCCGGACTTGGAATTGGTAATGCATGGATTGGAGGTGAACAGACGGCCAAGTAAAGAACAAATGGCAGCGGAAAGTCCCATCGCGAAAGCATACTGGACACAATGGAACAGTTTAGAGTTGATATCTGGCTGTTTGCATAGAGTATGGGAAAGTGAAGATGGCCAGTGCTCTCGGAAGCTTATAGTAGTTCCGAGGTTAATAATTCCGGATGTTCTTAAGGAATTCCATAATGGTCCTAGTGGAGGACACCTGGGCATTACATTGCACCATTTGAGCGGGTGGCCATGGATGTAGCCGGTCCATTCGCTATGAGTAGACAAGGAAACAAATACGTTCTTGTGGTTATGGACTACTTTAGTAAATGGCCTGAAGTCTACCCAATTCCAAACCAGGAAGCGAAAACAGTTGCGGATGCATTCACTCACAATTGGGTTACCAGATACGGTGCGCCTATAGAATTTCACTCAGACCAAGGAAGAAACTTTGAATCGGCGGTGTTCCAGGAGATGTGCCAGATACTTGGTATTCGCAAAACCTGAACGACAGCCCTGCATCCTCAATCAGATGGCATGGTAGAGCGATTCATCCGGACCCTGGAAGAGCACTTGCGGAAAGTAGTGGACAAGCATCAAGATAATTTGGATGTACACATACCGATTTTCCTGATGGGATATCGGTCCGCAGTGCATGAAACAATAGGTCAAACACCTGCCAGGATATTGTTTGGTAGTGAGCTTCGGTTGCCCAGCGATTTAAAATTTGGAATAAATGGTAATGCGAGAAGAATTGGGAAGGAAGCGTCTACTGTTCTCGAGGAAGGGTTAAGAGAGATACATGCTCTTGTGAGGCAGCGAACCCAAATTATGAGTGACAAAATGAAGGCTAGGTATGACAAGGCGATGAACTCCGCAGGCTTCCAAAATGGAGATTTCGTGTTGCTGTACAATCCACAACGAAAGAGAGGTTTGTCCCCAAAACTTCAATGCAATTGGGAAGGTCCATACAAGATGATCAAACGACTAAACGACGTAGTGTATCGAATCCAAACTGTAGGGAGGCCGAGAAACAAGATTAAAGTGGTCCACCTAGAGAGGCTTGCTGCGTTTGGATCAGCGAATGTGTCTGATCGGGACGATCAGAATTAGGTGGAGGGCAGTGTGGCGAAAATTCGAAGCGAATGACAGATGGAAGAGAGGAGCCGACAACTGGCATGTTCTAGAGCGTAAACGAGACGATTACCGTAACGAGACGATTATCGTAACGACGCCATTATCGCAACAACGCGATTATTCTGGGGGTTTCGTTTTCAAGCAGCAAACAAGTATAAGTTAACATCATGCCCATCTGTACTATTTATGTCATACAACAACAATATGAGCAAGCAGCTTTCATACCCTTGATCTTGTTTTTCTCATACATGCAATCTACAAATTCTGCCTAGCAACAATATGAGCTGGCATAATCAAATCATTAAATCAACACCCAAAGCCTCTTAACGATAACAAAAGTACAGTCCAACTAATATCAGTTTTAATAATATTGCTTGCTTAGCAACAATAGAAAATCGCAAGTTCTTTTACTGTACTCAAAAACCAAATCAAGCTTCGCTTAACAATAGCTTCATAATGGGTTTGGGTCAGTCAAGCATTACAACAACAGCTCGATTGTCGGCTTGGGACAGAAATGCAGAATGACAACAACGTCACACTAAGCCTTTGTTAGCAATGTACTAAAATAACAGTCACATCAATTGCACAACATCAAGTCATGATATTAGAACAACAGCTCGATTGTCGGCTTGGGACAGAAATGCAGAATGACAACAACATCACACTAAGCCTTTGTTAGCAATGTACTAAAATAACAGTCACATCAATTGCACAAGATCAAGTCATGATATTAGAACAACAGCTCGATTGTCGGCTTGGGACAGAAATGCAGAATGACAACAACATCACACTAAGCCTTTGTTAGCAATGTACTAAAATAACAGTCACATCAATTGCACAAGATCAAGTCATGATATTAGAACAACAGCTCGATTGTCGGCTTCGGACAGAAATGCAGAATGACAACAACATCACACTAAGCCTTTGTTAGCAATGTACTAAAATAACAGTCATATCAATTCCACACGATCAAGTCATGATATTATAACAACAATATAGTCAGACAAAAGGTATTTAAGGCGGCACTTTAAAATAAGTAGGAGAGTATTAGTTTAGTATTAATTAGTCTTAATATGTTCTTACAATACGTCGTTTGCGGAAAATAAAGTGTTTTCTTGTTCTTAACTTAACTGCAAACTGTTTTCTTGTTGATAACTTAACTGGCGCCCAACTTACGGGAATGAATTCCTAAATCCAAAATAATTGTAAAATTATTAAAAATTGTGTCGAAAAACAAAATTTGTAAAAGACCACTAAATAAGGTGAACTTAGGCCAAAATCGTTGTAAGACGATTGAAAGCTAATAAAAATTATTGTGAACATTAAATAAATTGAGCTTTAGTTAAAATAATTAACATTAAAAAATTAATAAATAAAAAGCTCTATTGATATTTAAATGTGAAAAGCACTAAAAACTAAAAAAGTGAAAACACTTAAAATCTGCAAAAAATATTTTCCAAATGAATGTGAAAAACTTTTATAAAACATAAAAATTAAAAATATTTATATCAACCACGCATATGAGACTAAACAAACAGAAGTAAAACCAATTACATAAACATTGACCCAAGATTTGATGAAAAAGCATCGTGGAGGACAGCCAGCCAAGCCATCCGAAAGCAGTACATCAGAGCATAAAATTGTAAAAAACTTAGCGTAAGGCATTGAGGTATTGAATAGCGCTAGAATTATTATCGTTGTATTGTTATAAAATAGCTTAGTTAATACTTGGATTTCTATTAAAAAAGTGTAAGTAATAAAAACGCAATGGATGAAAATATGGTAAAGAGCATGGTGCAATCCGCGGTAGAAGTAGTTCGGGAAAATTTTGCGTAACAAATTTCAGAATTAACTCAGGCTATTCAAAATATACTTCCCCTAAAAATAGAGCCACATAAACCAGTAACAATAATAGAAGGTGTACAAAGTACTCATACCGATCTTAGTTTAATCAAGTCACTTCCAGAGTTTAAGGGTAAAATGTCGGAATATCCGGCATGGCGAGACGCGGCAAAATTCGCGTTGAGCTATTATAGTGAGGGTTCTGAGCCATATTATATCGCGATGGAAATTCTAAGGAATAAAATAACGTCTTCGGCGAATGAAAATCTGAGTGCGTTTAATACCCCACTAAATTTCAAAGCTATACTTGCTAGGTTAGACCAGCTGTACGCAGATAAACGCCCCCTCCATATATTAGAAAATCAGCTCAATACATTGAGACAGGGTCAAATGTCTATTAGCGAATACTATGATGCAGTTGATAGGCAACTCACTCTGATAGTAAATAAAATAATAATGACACATAGTAACAATGAGGAGCTCAGCAATGCTTTTAACGAAAAGGCTAGGGAAAATGCGTTAAGAGTATTTATTTCCGTCCTTAAACGCCCATTGTGTGACACTCTTTTTGAAGCTAATCCACCAGTCTTGCCCAGCGCTCTTGCAGTAGCACAAGAGCTACATCATAATCGACAAAGTTATGAGTTCGCTCAGACTTATGCCACAGGAAGAATGCCACAAAACCTCCAAAACAGCCGCTTTTCGACGCAATTCAAAGCTCTCAAAATTTTTAAAGGCAAAGCCCTATACCGATGGATGTAGATCCAGGAAGTTCTTGCTTCAGGCGACAGCCTGAGTTTAATAATAAAACCTCTGGTAATTTCTTTAACGGTTCTCAACCACAAACATTTAGGCAAAACAGTAATTCGAGTTTCCAGAACTTGTCTCAGCGGCAAACTAGGCAACAAACTTATAATCCTGCTCAAGCACAGCAGCGGTACAGTACCCTCAAGAGACATGGAACCAATACGTCCATGCAAGCACCAATAAACAAACAACAACGAGTCAACGCAATGAAAGACGAACCATATTATTCTGAAGTAGAGGATTATGAATGCGAATATAATTCAATCGACGAAATCAATTTTTTAGGCTAAGGTCCCCCGTGCGGTTCATTATCTTTAAATTTTTTTGTATTCCAGCTTAACTGCTTCTACCAACGATACTTAAATAACAATATTATTAATTAGTTTTGCAGTTCAAAACCAAATAAGCTTTATAAAAATACTACTACTACAAGTACAAATTACAAAATGAACATGTACATACCCTGCAAAACGGATGAGTATCTCATAAGTGCTCATAATATCATTTTCAATAATTGCGAAAGTTCTCATTAAACTTCTCATTTTTCTTCTAGCCTCGGAAAAAAAGTGAGCACTTTCCCCTTGTCGGTGTGATATATCATCTCTTTTTCACTTATTGAATTTCTATATAAGTGAAAAATATATTTGTTTTGTTCAAATAACATTTCAAACAACATTTTTATTCTCATAATATAATTACTGTCAGTAACAAAACTGCTCATTATTGTCAGTAGAAAATATTCATTTCGATTCTGCAAAATACTCATTATTTTATAAAAAAACTACTCAAATTTCGAGTTCAAACTACTGAGTATTACACTTGTAAACTCCTCACTCATTATATTCAAAGTTCTCATTGTTGCTCTTACAAACTGCTCATTCTACGTGTTCAAACTGCTCACTGTTGTGTTTACAAGCTCCTCATTTGTACATTTCAAACTCCTCATTTTCATTTTAATCAAACTCCTCAGTTTTGGAAAAACGAAGTAAATAGAAATTTAAAAATTTTGATTTTGATTTTAAAATTTTTATTTTAACATTTTTTCTTTTATTATATATTTACGTAACTACATATTTTTAATTATTTTTTTTTAACATTTATAGTTATACATATATACAATATATATTTTTGTATAATTTTGCTATTTAAAATAATTTATAACTTAATAACTATACTATACAAATGTTCTATTCATTAAAGGTATAATATATGTTTTCAATAATTATACGTATTATATTGAATAATTCTTAAGTTATATTAATTTTTAAACTATTCACATTTATATATTAACTAAATCTACATACATATTTGCATTTTTAAATAACATTATTAAAAGTATTTTCGATTGCAGAAACTCGTATTTGCTTGATTGATACCATCTGAGAAAAAATATATATTTGATAAATAAATATAAATATATATGGCAAATATACATAAATGCATATGATAAATATATATATATATATATATATATATATATATGCAGTGCATATCTCCATTTGGATTAACAAAAAATCACTGAATGCACTAACACTTGAAATGGGATTACTTACCGAAATTCCACTGTCTGCAGAAAAAATCCGCTACCATAAATGTATTCAATATATATTCGCCGTCCAGTCCCAATTTATTGCCTAGAATTTCATTCAAAAGAAAAGAATAAATTATTATTATCACTTAAAATAATAAAGCTCATTGGAGACTCACCTGTAACGAATCAGCCAACACAGCAAATCAGTTTTTTCTCAACTTTGGCAATATGTACATATTTAGACTCGCTGAAAATTAAAAGGAAATTATTAAATGATTTAAATATAACAAATATGCAAACCTCATTTATGCGTTGATGTCCTCCTGCAAAATAGATAGATACATTTATCAATAAAAAAAATTCCATAAAAAAATATCAGAAAAAATTTTCTTACCTTCTTGTCAAAATTATAATTTCAAATAATAAAATGTAGTACGTTTTAAGTAGTGATGATTGAAAAAGTTCTTATGTGAAAACAAAATATAAATCGTTACTTCTGTACCCGCTTTTATTTCATTATTTGTAAGTAACATATCAACTGTTTTTGTATAAGTACTTATACTGAATTACAACGAACGTACTCCTTTAAAAAGACGATATTCAATGAATCATACGATATGAAATGCTATATATAGAATTCTGACTGGAATTCGCTAAAGTTCAATGTATATTAGTTTTTAATTCACATTAAGAGGAATTTAGTATAAAAACATAAAACACACTTCTGCTAATATAAAATGTATTTTCAAACTGTTTTCGTAAATGAATACCTTTGGACGCAACTAGAACAATTATGATAAGAAAAAATGAGTATTTGATTACTGAAAAGAATTCATATATGAACCGGGTACTTATCTGAACAAATAAAAATTTAGTGTAGGAAGAATCGTTATGAAGAGTACAACTTGCGATACTTAGTGCAACTCTTCTTTCACATGCTTTTTTCAACGAACTCAATTCAACTTGAGTTTTCTTTGTTTTCAATAAAGAAATGTAAAATCAAACGTCTTTTAAAATGAGCATGTAGTGGTAGCTAAAGAAAAATTTGTAAATGTATTAGAAATTTTCGATCAAAGTACTCAGCACCGTCTTGCAGGGTATATTACAATTTACGCAAAATTCGCTTATAAATACAAATGTATAGTTACTTCTTTTTTCATTCTGAAGTTGTAACTCAATTTCCGCGCTAATCAATTAGTTAATTGTTTAGTTCACTCACCGACTGTCTTTCATAGTGAGCGGTTCTGTTTTCATTACCACGTGCATTTCGTGCTAGTTCTGAATTGAAAGTTGTAATCTTGTGTTAATTTGATACCTCAAACCTCATATATATCTTTTTTAAATAAATTCGACCAAGGAAATCTATAATTAGAAGTGATCTGTTATATGCTTGGTGAATATGGCCACAGGGCCGAACCTAGTGGGCTCAAATCGGTATACATTGCTTGCCGATAGTGCCGGTATTAAAAAAAAGAAAGTGAAAGACAAGAAGGAACAAAAAGTGATTAATACTGATCTCATTTTCCCTCAACTCCCACCTGTAAAAATACCCGACCCCAAATTTGTGGTTCTTGAAGCTGTTAATAAAACCAAACCTTTATCTCACTACTCATGCTTTTCGGTATATAAATGGATTTGTGCAGTAAGTAAAGAAAGAGAAAGTGTTTCAGAGGTGCGTGATGGAAATATTCCATTATTAACGAAAACCAGAAATACAGCTGAAAGATTTCTTGCACTTAACAATCTTCCAGGTATCTGTGCGGTAAAAGTCAAATACCACGAAAACCTCAATCATAGTATATATAGTATAGTATCTACGCGCCTTTTCTAAACAATGTATCAATTGAAGAAATTATTAATGAATTAAGTTCCCAAGGGGTAGTGGATGCCTACAAATTTCAAAGAAAATTGAGCAATGACACCCTATGCCCTACGGGTGTAGTGATGCTAACATTCAGTTTATACCACTGCCAGACAAAATTGATATTGCATGGCGAAGTGTAAAAATTAGGCAATATATTCCCAATCCCATGCGGTGTAAGAACTGCCAGTTGCTAGGTCATTCATGGAAATTTTGTAAGCGCTCACCAGCATGTGTAAACTGTTGTTTACCTCCTCACTCTCCCGAGAAATGCGTTCGGACCTTCTGCGCTAATTACGCTTCTGACCATCCCTCTACTTCTAACATGTGCCCAAAGTTCATTCAGACCAAGCAGATACTTACAATAAAAGTAACAAAAAAATGCACTATGCGAGAAGCTATTAAGATTCACAAAAATACAACTCTCTCCACACACCTAAATGATCAAACGTACTCTTCCATAATTTTACAAAATAACAAAAGCAATAACACAACAAAATCAGAAAATACAGACTCACTTCTTCTGCTATCATTGATGGCAGTAATCAATCCAACAATAATTTCACCTCCATTCAGCCCCAAGAAAACTCGCCAACACGACAAATAAATGAAATACACTCCGAACCGAACTCAATTAATGCATACAGCTAATCTCCAGGCTTCCTCTCAAAAACTCGATTTGTATTCAACTCCCGATCCTACAACGCCAATCCTCACTCAATCTTTAAAATCACTCAATAATCATGAATCCATTATTAAGTATTTTCTTCACACCATTTCCTCTCAAGATCTCAACAACACAATTAACTTCTCTCCTGATCTGCAAACAAACAATAACAACGCCAACGAGTTGAATAGCAACAAACAAAACGACGACACAACTATGTCAGATGAAGAATCCTTAAATGACATCACAACTAATACAGAAGAAAATTTTTAAAATTAGAATTTCAAAAAAAAATATTTAATTGGAATCTTTTCCAAACTATTTAAAAATTAAAAAAATTAAAATAAGTAAATCTTGTGCCTACGTGACTAATAGTTTTCACTTGTATTTCATTCTAATCTTTTCATAAATAATGTCCAAAATATTACAATGGAATATTAAAGGTTACTGGAACAATTTCCATGAGCTACAGTTACTTATAAAAGAATATAATCCTAGCATAATATCGTTGCAAGAAACCCACTTACCCTTCAATTCCGCAGCCACTCCACCTCACGCTTATGTGGCGTACTAACATAACCTAACACATAATACTTCGCACAAACAAGGCATATGCGTTTTTATTAAAAACAGAATTCCACACACTAAACTTAATATTACATCTTAAATTTAGGTTTCAATATCGATGTACATTCCTCCAAATCAAATTTTTAACTCCAGTGAAATTCTGACTATTATTCAAAATATTTCCACTCCAATGATTTTATTACGAGATTGAAACTCATGGAGCCCTCTCTGGGGTTCCGCCACTGGAAATCAAAGGGGAAATATTATAGAAAACGTGCTTATGACATCCAACCTGATGGTACTGAACGACGGATCCCCTACACACTTTTCGACCCACCAGAGCTTCACAAATGTGAACGTAACGTTTTGTTCAGCAACCTTAGCACCTAAATGTTCATGGAAAACCTTAAAGTACCTACACGGAAGCGATCATTTTCCTATTGTAACCACAATTGGATCAAATTTTAATAGTCATAGATTTAAGAAAATCCCAAAGTTTAACATTGACAAAGCAAACTGGCCAAAATTCAAGACTTCTTGCGATGTAATTTCTTCAGAAATTCCTGCATCAAACAATATTAATAAGGAAGCAGCGAATATATAATATATTGCTCTTCGGCTCACTTGCACATTCCGCAATAAAGAAGCCCCACTAATAAACCAACTGTTCCTTGGTGGAACTCCAACATAGCAATGCTTAAAAGACAAAAGCAACAAGCTTGGATAGAATTTAAAAAACTACATAATGAGAGCAATATGATGCGATACAAAAAAGCAAATGCTAGATTTAGATATTATTCCAAACAAGCCAAAAAGGATTGCTTCCAGAAAATAACCGGTTCAAAAAATTCTTCTTCATCCTCAAAACAAATTTGGCATAATATAAAGCTACTAACAGAAACGGCTAAGCTAACACCCACTTTGGCCATGAATACAGAGAGAGGCACTATTCTTAATCCCATCGAGATAGTTAAATATTTTTCTTCCAAGTGGTCCGTCTTCTCGAATGATGCTAATTTTGATCAATCATTTATATTGCAAAAGCATATAACTTTAAACACGACCTATAACCCACTTACGGCTACGATCGCGGCGTCGGAGATCGATAAACCTATTTCGCTCACAGAGCTTAACCAGGCCTTACACAGATCAAAAGGCAAAACACCCGGATATGATAGGATTTCCTATCAAATAATAAAAAAGGCTCAAATGGTGTCATCAAAAGGCTACTCGATCTTTATAACAAAGTTTTTGATCAAGGTATCTTTCCACAATCTTGGAAAAATGCTGACGTCATACCAATCTTAAAACCCGGGAAACCTGTTGCTGAAATTCAAAGTTATCGCCCAATCTCCTTACTTTCATGTTTTAGCAAAGTGTTAGAGAAGATTATTGCGAAAAGATTAATGTGGTTTATGCAAAGGGAAAATAAAATCAGCCCCAACCAAGTGGCTTTTAAACCGATGCACAGTACATCCGACGTACTATTGCACTTTGACCATTTTCTCTCTACTGCTGTTTCAAACCGAAATCATATTACCACACTCGGGCTTGACTTCGAAAGAGCATTCGATCGCATAGGAATCCGACGTACTATTGCACTTTGACCATTTTCTCTCTACTGCTGTTTCAAACCGAAATCATATTACCACACTCGGGCTTGACTTCGAAAGAGCATTCGATCGCATAGGAATACACGTTGTTCTTCGTCAGCTTATAAAATGGAATGTTGGAAAAAAAATGTTTAACTTTGTAAAAAGTTTCCTAACCAATCGAACTTTTAGAGTAAAAATTAATAATACATACTCTGACAGAGTGTCACTTTCAAATGGAATAGCACAAGGTTCACCTATATCGGTTGTGTTTTTTATGATTGCTTTCGATGAAGTTAGTAAAACCATTGCCAAATACAAAGTTGAACATGCAATTTATGCAGACGATGTTCTAATATTTTCAAAAAATAATAATCTTAGCCAGGTTGAACGTACTTTCTCCAACATCCTCAACGAAATTTCCAATTGGGCTCAGAGCTCTGGAGCTAATTTATCCTATGAGAAGTGTAAAACTTTACATATATGTAAAAAGAGAAATTGTACTAGTTTTAAGTTATCTTTTAATAATAAAGATATCCAAAATGTCTCTAGTTTAAAAATTCTAGGAATTATATTCGATAAAAAACTTAGCTTTAAGGACCATTGTTTATATTTGAAAGAAAAACTACACAATAGACTTAACATTATAAAATATTTCGCCTCTAAACATAGTAATTGCAACCAAACTATTCTAATTAATCTAAATAAATCCTTGATACTATCTATTATCGACTACGGACTACCTATATATGGGCGCTGTGGGCAAAGCAGCCTTAAAAACCTTTCTTCGATTTACCATGCCTCCGTTCGAAAAAGCCTTCGTGCTTTCCCAACAACACCAAAACTAAATATACTTGCTGAAGCTGGACTTCCTTCACTCAAAGATCGTGTAACACATACCACCTTACGGCTGATACCAAAGCTTTTTATATCAAATAATCCAGTACTACATAACGATTTAAAAAGAGCCATTAATAAAAAAGGGAGTTATGACGACCATCTACCATCGATAGAGTTGCTAAATTTTATAAAGATTTAGAGATACCGCTCCAACCAACTTTAATTAAAACTTCGAAATTCCCACCTTGGAGTCTCCCAGCAACGTCACTTATAACATCTTTATTTGACTACCCAAAACAGCACACTTCCGCGCTAGTATATCAAAAAGCCTTCTTGCATATCAAGAATAGTCTAAAATCGCAGGGATGGAAATTTGTCTTCACTGAGGGTTCCAAAAGCGGTGACACTATCTCATTGGTAGTTGTAACCGATGGCAGCGATGTAATTAAGACTGAACTTCTTCTACCACATTGTTCTATTTTTACTGCAGAAGCTTTTGCCATTAACCTCGCCACAGAAAATGCTGCGGTGTCCAAAAGAAAATTCGTAATCTGCTCGGATAGCAAATCGACTATTCACACACTGCAAAGTCCAAATACCAGAGAACCTCTAATTCAAAAAATCCGGGACAAATTAATTGGTCAAAAGACTAAATTAAAAGTAATGTGGATTCCAGGCCACTGCGGGATAACCGGGAATGAATATGCTGATGACATAGCCAAACAAACTTGTAATTCACCGTTCGAAACTTTTACCGCTTGTGTAAGATCTGACATCCATAAAACCGTACAACGGTACATAAAAGAAAAATCAACGGAAATTTGGTCAACGTATCAGCATCCCTATACAACTATCAACAGGAACGGTAATCCACCTTCAATTCCAGCCAAACTCTCTACAGAGCAAATAAAAATTTTCAAAAGGCTACGCCTACAACACACGGCAGTTACACATCAACATCTGCTAAATGGCTCCGCCGTTCCACTATGTCAAGTCTGCAACTACCCCCTCACAGTTAACCACATCCTAAATGAATGTAACAAATACACAAATGCAAGGTATAATATATTTAAAGATAAAAACCCCTCCGATATTTTAAAAGAATTTTCATTGGACAATGTGAGTGACATGTATAAATTCATATACCAAATAGGACTCTTACATCAAATATAAACGTATCTTACGCTTGGTAGCCCATAAGTAACGTAACATTTGTTCTTTTCATTTATTCTTCTTTTATTAAATTAGTAGTATATTAAAAATAAGTTAAGTTAATGCCGGCCGATAGCCGATATTTATAATTATATCTCAATTAAAAAAAAAAAAAATAAATTGTTTAGTTACTTTTACACGACATACATAGAAATTTAAATGATAAATAATTCTAAACAAACGTACATATGTATACGGGAATTATCATTGTCAAAATAAAACTATTTACATTTCTGTAAAAACCATGAACTTTATATAAAAAAAAATTTATTATTTATATAAAAAAAATTTTTTTTTTGTTTTTTAGGCAAAAACCTAACTCAAATTTTTGTGCTACTTTTCTATTATATATTATTACAAAGACCTAGGAAAAATTCTATAAACCGCGTAGGAATGTAAAACGTACATATGTATGGATACGTGAAACTACAAACGTAAGCCTAAATATGTGAATTATTATGAATTTTTGTAAAACATACATATATACATATATTTTTTTATTTTAAAATATCACGTTTATGTGCATACGAAAAACAGCAACTTTAGACATACATAAAAAACCAAAAAACACTAATACATACATATGTAGTTATAGTTAAACATTATCAATTATATGTTGAACAAAATTGAACTCATTTTTAATGTTAGTTTTGAGAAAAAAAAAACCAAGCCCGTCGGATCAGGGACGACCCGAATTTAAGAGAGGGAGGAGTTAACATCATGCCCATCTGTACTATTTATGCCATACAACAACAATATAACAATATAAGCTCTCATACCCTTGATCTTGTTCTTCTCGTTCATGCAATCTACAAATTCTGCCTAGCAACAATATGAGCTGGCATAATCAGATCTTAAATCAACACCCAAAGCCTCTTAACGGTAACAAAAGTACAGTCCAACTAATATCAGTTTTAATAATATTGCTTGCTTAGCAACAATAGAAAATCGCAAGTTCTTTTACTGTACTCAAAAACCAAATCAAGCTTCGCTTAACAATAGCTTCATAATGGGTTTGGGTCAGTCAAGCATTACAACAACAGCTCGATTGTCGGCTTGGGACAGAAATGCAGAATGACAACAACGTCACACTAAGCCTTTGTTAGCAATGTACTAAAATAACAGTCACATCAATTGCACAAGATCAAGTCATGATATTAGAACAACAGCTCGATACGTCGTTTGCGGAAAATAAAGTGTTGTCTTGTTCTTATCTTAACTTTAAAGTGTTTTCTTGTTGATAACTTAACTTATATAAGGGCGACACATGATCGCAAAAGTAATTAGTCGTGAAGTAAAAGCGTTGGAGATTGCATTACATTGAAGTAATAAAAACAGTAAAGAAACTGCAAATTAAGTTGTAAGTCGTAACAATTGGTGTCAGAAGTGGGATTGTTAAATAAATCCATAAGAATTATAGTTGAAAGATGGTGAAGACTCAGGAATTGACGATACCTCCTCTCAAGTAGGAGTTAGCAAAGCGAGGATTATGTACAACAGGAAATAAGGCAGAGCTGCAATCGAAACTGCGAGAAGCAATGGAAGGTATCGACTTGAACCAATGCGAATTCCACCGTGAGGATGAAGATGTATCCTTGAAGGATGTTGGCAAGGAAGGGACTATTGATTCTGAGAAGGAGTTGGAGCAGCCATCAAGTACGATTCAAGAAGATGCGCCTAGCTCATCTGCGGGTATTGACATGAATATGTTATTGGCTGCAATTTCACAAAATATATCTGCAATCGATGGCAGCATATCACAAAAGATGGATGCACAGGATGCCAAGATGTCACAAAAGATGGATGCGCAGGATGCCCGTAATTCACAAAACATGTCACAAATCAATGACAACATGTCACAAAAGTTTGATGGATTAGAAGGAACCATCGCGCAAATACATCAAAATCTGGAGAAAGACAATGCAGAACTTAAGGAAAGACAGGATCTAATTGAGACAAAGTCAACGAATTGCATGATCGGCAAGACAAAATTGAAGAGCTAATTAAGACCAAAATCAACGAGCTCGAGCGACGTGTCCGAGATTTGCAGTTGCATCGCCAAGCCAGATCGATGAACGGACCGTGGGTAGAGACACCATCCTTTGACGGCACAGCTCCATTCCAGACCTTCAAGCTCTAGTTCGAGAAGACGGCTGAGTTAAATAATTGGACCATCGAGGAAAAATTCGCTGCGCTATTTGTTACGTTGAAAGGACCTGCAGCGGATATTTTTCTGACTATTCCCGAATATGGGAGGGATAACTATGGCGCAGTAATGCGAGCCCTGGAAAGACGCTATGGTAGCGAACACAGAAGACAAATTTACCAGATGGAGCTAGAAAAGCGCGACCAAAGACCGAACAAATCTCTACAGGAATATGCTTCGGAAATTGAGAGATTGGCTCATTTAGCCATTGGAGACACAGCGGGCGAGCATCTCGAAAGGGTGAAAATACAAAGATTCATCAGCGGAATAAAAGACATTTACACCAAGCGAGAGACATACATATGCGAATCCAAAGTTGACATTCGCTGAAACTGTTGCGTATGCTCAAACACGTTAAACGGCGGCGCTCATGAGCAGACCAGCATACAAAGTCAACAAAGTGGAAGTTGAAATAGCAGATGTGATGACCGAAATATTGAGAACTCTGAAGTCGTTAGAAGGAATGAATCGTTCTGGTGTCAAGAATCAAGCTGGAAAATGCTTTAAATGTGGAAAGCCTGGTCACTTCGCACGCGAATGCAAAACGGGTTCCAGCATACAGGAAGGACAGCGAAAACGGAAGGCTGAGGAGGATAAACCATCAACTTCTCAGTCGTTAAACTAAAACGAGCCAGTCTAAAGGGGCGTATGCTGGCTCCTGCAATTGAATGCCCCATAATCTCCGTCTCGAAAATTGGCAGAAAAACGAGCAACATTATTATTGGTGGATATGTGGATGGACGAGCGCGAATATTAACAGTGAATACGGGCGCATCACACTCCATCATTCGAACTGACCTGATCGCTAAAGAAGTGAGACCAACCATTACCTGGAGCAATATTGAAAACGGCGACTGGTGAGGATAACCAAGTAGTGGGAGAAGTAACATGTGAGGTCATAATAGGGAATGTGACGGTGTTACACAGTTTTATAGTCCCGCAGATTGTAGATGAGGTATATATAGGAGCAGACTTTTTGATGGAGCAAGGTATCAAGATCGACTTGAATAACAAGGTTATAGAGTATAAGAACATGGAAGTACCACTAAGAATTGGCTATGATTCCACATACAGCAGCAAACAAGTGGTCTTAGAAGGCAGTGAACTGATCCCACCAAAGTCAGAAGCAATTGTTTGGGCGAAAATTAATGGAGATTGTGCGACAAACAAATTGTGTGTTGTCGAAGCAGCACAAAATTCTACACCGGACTTACTTATTGGAAAAACCCTAGCTAAGACACAAAAGAATGGACGCATCCCAGTGAGAGTATTAAATGACTTCAGATCATCAGCAAAAATTCCTAGTGGAACTGTATTAGGGCAATGTCAAGAGGTAGAAGCCATCATCAAATGCAATGATTCATGTGGAATCGACTCTATTGAGGACATGGAAGAAGATATAAGTGCATGGACGCAAGGGTTGGAAGACAAGTACAAGCGCAAGGCCAGCCAGATGATCCGTAAATACTGCAACATATTCGACAAGGATGGCAACAAACCAGGCAGGACCAACGTAGTGAAACATTGCATTGATATTGGTGACGCAAGACCAATTCGTCAAGCTCCTCGAAGCGTTCTACTAGCCAAACGTGACGCTGTTGGCCAAATAATCGAGGAAATGAGCGAAAGCGATGTTATCGAACATCGGCAAGTCCATGGAGCTCTCCGGTAGTACTCGTGAAGAAGAAAGATGGCCAGTTGCGGTTCGGCGTGGACTATCGGAGATTAAACGATGTCACAAAGAAAGACAGCTATCCTTTCCCCAGGATCGATGATACACTAGACTCGTTAACTGGCACAGAATGGTTCTCAACACTTGACCTTAAGAGCGGGTATTGGCAAGTAGAAGTGAGTGAAGAAGATAAAGAAATTGATGAATATTGGAACGAGTTCCCGTCGTCCCTTGTCAAATTTGGTTTGGAGACAATATTCATCAACTTTTCACCCTGTCGGAGAATCAACTGAACAAAACCAATCAAGATAAAGGAAAGACAGCCTTTAGTGCCGGCAACGGTCTATGGCAATTTACGGTAATGCCATTTGGTTTATGCAACGCTCCTGCCACTTTGGAAAGATTAATAGACCATGTGCTCAAAGGACTACACTGGAAGACCTGTTTGGTGTATCTGGATGACATAATCGTATTAGGAAAGAACTTCGACGAACATCTGAGTAATTTGGAATAAGTTTTCCAGAGAATAGCTGGCGCTGGTCTTAAACTAGGAAGTGCTCTTTATTCAAGAAGGAGGTGAATTACTTTGGTCATCAAGTAACCACGAAGGCGTTTGTACTGCGAAGGAAAAAACAGAAGCAATGAAGAATTGGCCGAGACCCAGAAATATGCATGAATTAAGAAGTTTCCTTGAGCTGTGTACTTACTATCGCCGCTTTGTTCCAAATTTCGCCAGCGTAGCTCATAGTCTCCATGAACTCACGAGGAAAAATAGATCTCTCGAGTGGAAAACTGAACAAGAGGAGGTTTTCCAAGCTTTAAAAGAACGGATATGCACTGCACCTATGCTAGCGTACCCGGTTCCAGGTGCAACATTTATTCTGGACACAGATGCTAGTGGTTATGGCATAGGAGGTGTACTTTCGCAAGTGATTGATGGGCAGGAGAAGATAGTTGCCTATTATAGCCGGTCTATTAGGAAACCAGAGCGGAACTACTGCGTAACGCGGAGAGAACTATTAGCGTTGGTGGATTGCATTAAACACTTCCACAAATATCTGTATGGTCAACATTTACGCTTTAGAACGGATCATGCAGCGCTGAAGTGGCTACTACAGTTCAAGAATCTCGAAGGGCAGCTTGCACGGTGGATTGAGAGGCTGCAAAGTTATGACTTCACCATCGAGCACCGCAAGGATAACACGCACGGAAATGCTGACGCTATGTCCCGTCGACTATTTAGTTTGGAATGTAAGCATTGCTCAAAAGCCGAGGGTAAGGAAGACATAATAGACGTCCGGCTAATGACAGTTACATCAGCAGAAGAGTGGGAGGCAAGTCACTTAAGGAAATGTCAGCAAGAAGATCCGGACTTGGAATTGGTAATGCATGGATTGGAGGTGAACAGACGGCCAAGTAAAGAACAAATGGCAGCGGAAAGTCCCATCGCGAAAGCATACTGGGCACAATGGAACAGTTTAGAGTTGATATCTGGCTGTCTGCATAGAGTATGGGAAAGTGAAGATGGCCAGTACTCTCGGAAGCTTATAGTAGTTCCGAGGTTAAGAATTCCGGATGTTCTTAAGGAATTCCATAATGGTCCTAGTGGAGGGCCCAAGGCGTTACAAAAACGCTGGAGAAGATCAAGCAGCGGTTTTATTTTGTTGGTTGTCGTCAGTCGATCGCTAGTGGATTGCTAACTGCACGGAGTGCATAGCAGCTAAAGGGCCAAAGTCACGAAGTCATGGGCAGATGAAGCAGTATAACTCAGGTGCACCATTTGAGCGGGTTGCCATGGATGTAGCCGGTCCATTCCCTATGAGTAGACTAGGAAACAAATACGTTCTTGTGGTTATGGACTACTTTAGTAAATGGCCTGAAGTCTACCCAATTCCAAACCAGGAAGCCAAAACAGTTGCGGATGCATTCACTCAATTGGGCTACCAGATACGGTGCGCCTATAGAATTGCACTCAGACCAAGGAAGGAACTTTGAATCGGCGGTGTTCCAGGAGATGTGGCAGATACTTGGTATTCGCAAAACTCGAACGACAGCCCTGCATCCTCAATCAGATGGCATGGTAGAGCGATTCAACCGGACCCTGGAAGAGCACTTGCGGAACGTAGTGGACAAGCATCAAGATGATTGGGATGTACACATACCGCTTTTCCTGATGGGATATCGGTCCGCAGTGCATAAAACAACAGGTCAAACACCTGCCAGGATACTGTTTGGTAGTGAACTTCGGTTGCCAAGCGATTTAAAATTTGGAATAACTGGTGATGCGAGAAGAATTGGGAAGGAAGCGTCTACTGTTCTCGAGGAAGAGTTAAGAGAGATACATGCTCTTGTGAGGCAGCGAACCCAAATTATGAGTGACAAAATGAAGGCTAGGTATGACAAGGCGATGAACTCCGAAGGCTTCCAAAATGGAGATTTGGTGTTGCTGTACAATCCACAACGAAAGAGAGGTTTGTCCCCAAAACTTCAATGCAATTGGGAAGGTCCATACAAGATAATCAAACGACTAAACGACGTAGTGTATCGAATCCAAACCGTAGGGAGGCCGAGAAACAAGATGAAAGTGGTCCACCTAGAGAGGCTTTCTGCGTTTGGAACAGCGAATGTGTCTGATCGGGACGATCAGACTTAGTCGGAGGGCAGTTTGGCGAAAATGGGAAGCGAATGACAGATTAAAGAGAAGAGCCGACAACTGGCATGTTCTGGAGCGTAAAACGAGACGATTATCGTAACGACGCGATTATTCTCGGTGTTTCATTTTCAAGCAGCAAACAAGTATATAAGGACGACACACGACTGCAAAAGGGATCAGTCGTGAAGTAAAAGCTTTGGAGATTACATTACATTGAAGTAATAAAAACAGTACTTTGTGAAACTTGTATACAAGTGATTGTAAATAGTAAAGTAAGTTGTAATTGAAGTGTGAATTACTGAGTAATCAGAAGGACATTAATTAAATTCTTTATAAATAAAGAAACTGCAAATTAAGTTGGCGATTTAATTTAACAATCCAGTGATCGTACCCGAAGGATTTGGGAAATCATCGAGGTTGGTTCAGCAGGATCGTAACAATATGTACAAGAGAAAAAGAGAAGATGCAAAAACTGCTGATATTAGTGCTGCCATATGTTTACTTTGTAAATGAATGACTATGATGATCTTCTCATATTGGAATTTCGCCGTAACTTTTGGTAGGGTAAAAGCAGACATGTTATTTTTATAGCGTATAAGATTATCTTTCATGTCATTCTTCAACACTTACAATAGAGTTACAAATAGTCTGCATTGTTATGATATTGGTGCTTCAATTTAATATTTTTTTAACGAATTCTCCAGCGGTTCCTATAACATATTGAACACCGAAAGAGACATTCGCAGCGACTTTAAGCGCTTTCAAACAGACCGTAGTGCTATTTATCTAAATACAGTTCGCGTACCCAAAACTTTTTCCGTTGGCATGATTTTTGTTTATTTTATACATTTTTATTATTAAAATAAAGATCATGAAATATTTGCTGCTTACTGCTTCTAGTAAACATCTCTGTTTCTTTTCATCTAGGTACGAATCAGCTGCTTGTTTTAACAGCGTTCATTTGGTTATAAAAACAATCAAAGTCAGTCGGATCAAGAACGGCCAGCGCAATTAGTCGGCATTGGGCTACGACCATAAGTGTATGTATTCGCCTACCTTGTTCGATATTCGATAACCTATACGTTGTTTCTTCGGCCAGCGTTCATTCCTGTTGACAAAACAAATTTCTAGTCTTGTACTTCTTTTTTACAAGCGTCGCGCATTTTCGGCTAGTAATATCTGAGTGAAATTTCCTGCGCATTATTTTTTAGTTTTTGGGAGCACATCTGTGTCTTGTACGATTTGTTCTTGTTATTCGGTTTCGTTGATAAGATCCACAATTTTTTGAGCTAGTACAATTAATAAAGTCGAAAATATGTCAATATTTAAAGAGGGTTAGTTACCTTTCGGTTAAATACATTTAGCCTGTCTAGTAATTCCGTGTTGGTTTTAAAGAAAAATGTATGTCGGCTATTTCAAAATATCGTAACAGAGCGGCTGCAGCTACCACAGGCAAACGAATAATCAGCGTATTCTTGAGCGCGTGAGCAGAATGTTTGGGTCATCTCCAGGTATAAAAAGATCGGCAGCCGCTATCACAAGAGAAGACGAGTAGACATCGCAGTGGAGTTAACATTGCTGTGAGCTGTGTGTTTTAGAAAGGGATAAGCTGTGTGAAGCAGAGAATAACTGTGTGTCATAATAAATTGTAAAATAAGCCATTGGGAATAGTAAAGAATTGTAATTTTTGAAGACTAAATAAACGTTGACGATTAAGAGGCCAAACAAACAAATCATGGGAGTTTTATTTAGCAATGCAGTGATCGGAACCGAAGGATTTGGGAAATCATCGAGGGTAACTAAGAAAAACGTTACAATATATATAAATTATTAATCGCGAGTAACTCTTCCTCAAGATTAATTTTTTTATGTTTGCTTGAGAGTTTGTGAAATAAATGATATGAGTTTTTGGTTTTGCAATAATACGGCTCTTACATCATAATTGCTAGCGTCTGTGGTTAGTTACAAAGATTTGTTAAAATATGGTTGGAAGGGTTCAACTTGAACCTGCAGTTCTTCTTTTGTTTTGTTCAGTGCTTTTACTGCAGATTCTTCTAAGGATTTTTTTCTATTTTTTTCCTTGATTCTCTGATATGTCCCTGTTCTCCTCTAAGGAACGTGGTGAGTGTCTTGATTATGGCTTCAAAATTCTGTATAAATTTATTCAGCTTCTAGAAATCTACGGCCATTCTACCGTTAGGTTTCTCTTGGTAGCTTTTTTAGTGACTTTTCAATTGAGTTGTACGAACTTTTGCTGGGTTGAATTATATCACTTGTAGTAGCTCGCATATTTCTTGGTCCAATTAGGTTATTCTGATTCTTGATACAAATAGGATATTATAATTTTAACATAATGGTAGCTTGTACCGTGGTAGCATATAGTAGATTTGCGTTAGTGCTAATTTTTTTCTTAATGTCATCGATTTCTACCTTTTTCCACTATTAACTGCATAATTTAATTTTGTACAGATTCCTTTTCTTTCTCGGTCCTATATTTATAATTGAGCTGGTAATATAAAAGGCTGATCTCTACTTTGATTGTTCTGACTCCCTATTCGCTTACAAGCATATCAAGTTCCTCTAAAAATATGAGATTATATTCTAACAATATATATATATATATATATATATATATATATATTTTTTTTTTTTTTTTTGATTTAGTTATCGATTGACCATAAAGGGTTTTTACTTTTAGAGGTTTAATTAGAACAGATTTACCGGCAAATCGTTCATACGCTTAAAAGCACTGCCTCGTATTCATCGTCGTTATATCCTAATGAAAGCGACTTTAGTTCTTCGTAGTGTGACTGATTTACGCGTTAAATGTTGAAGCTATGTGATGAAGAATTTAGTTTCCTCTTCTGTGAGTCTCCACGGATTAGGTTATTTGGAGGTAGTCCTTGTTTGTGACGGTAATAGCTGTTTTGTTACGGTGCGCTATGATTCATCCATTCCATCCATTCGTTAGTGCTAAAGCCTAGGTGCAGTTTGAGTATTTTACACTTGCTCGTGATATCTTCTGTCCGGTGGCAGTTAATGTTTTGGTGTATGTTAGATCTGTTTTGAAATCGTCAAGCACAAGTACGTATGAAAACTGTGTAATCACTCTTACTAATGTTCTATTATATTTACGTTTAGCTATAAGATTTTATTACTTATTATGGGTCTTCCAATATCGAAGAGGATTCAATAACTAAATACAAATGTTTATGTTCCAACTAATTTTTAAGCTTAACTTCATCCCATGGGAACCTCTTATTCTACTTTTTGGAGTTCCGATAGCACTGTATACTTAAACATTTTGTCTATCACTATATAAATATGTCCCGCTTTGGTAGTTATAATACAAGGGAGTGGACATTACGAGAAGTTAGCCCCAAAGTTTAGCCTCCATACCTTTTAAATAATTCACCAATTCCGCGATATCATCCGTTATCTCGCATGAAAAAGAAAACCTTCTGTTTACAAGGGGCGTCGCGAGCTTAAAAACGGTCGTGTCTGTGCGACTGACGAAATGTCTGAAAAAATTCGCAGATTGACTGTTGGGCAACTTTCTGCGATATTTCCGTAAATTAAAATTAAAAGTATTAAAAATCATGTTATTTACTTTACTTGTTAGTGAAAGCACTGCGGAAATTGCAACATTGGATGCGTCAGTAATAATAAACTGATTGAATCAATTCTATTGCTGGCACTAGTTTTTTTTTTTTAATTTGTTGAATGCAGAAATGTCTGCACTTCTTAGAGTTGCTTTTTTAGCCAATGAAGAGAAAGATTGTCAATTCATCACGTTTACATTTTTTTTATGTATGTATTTTTTTTTTTTTTTTGGTGGAAAGGGCTTATTTTAAAATTGATCCCATCGGTAGGTGAAAGCTAAACTTTTAAGACGGTAGGAAAGGGGGATGGTTTCATTGATTTCAACGAATAATCCACCATATCCCATTATCACACAGTCCGATTTTGATAATTCCTTTGTAGTTGCTCCACAGCAAGTTCAACAAATGACAGAGGGGAGATGATTCATTGATTGGAATATTTTTTTAATAGATATGGTATACTTCGAAGTTTAGCAAAATAATATTTTTTAATCTTAATAAATAATTAATTAATAATTAATAATAATCGTGGTTACAATATGTACTGTAACAAGTCAAGGCAATAGAACATAGATCTATTAGAATAGCCTAAAGCAAAGCAAAGCAAATTATTATTAAGGCTAAGTAAAATAAAATTATTTGCCCTCTAGTTTTTCAGCGGTTTAGTTCTTTCTTATGAATTCAACTTCTTTTATTCATTTAACATCGAGATTGTCAGGATGATTTTTCAGTTTATGTTTCGTTTGCTTAAACTTCTTTTATTTTATATTTGTAAATGCGAAAATCTTAAGAACTGCGATTTTTATGATTGTGATTTGTGCGAACAAATAGTGGGACAGAGAGTTAAAGGCCGAAGAATTTTCCATGAGGTTGACAATTGCAACTCAAAATATATCCTGCTCTCTTCTTTATAAATTAGCCTTGGTTAGTCAAACACTGAAAACTAACATTTATGCGTGAAGGTGCTTACGCTTCCGTTTTGATTTTGTATTTTTTTATAATGTATTAACTCTTTATTTTCTATTTATTCGTTAACACAATCTTCAATAATATTAATTCTGTACCTTTTAATTCAGCATTGAGCAAGGCGAATTCAACTTTTTTCATAATTCTTCGCAAAGATTGTCAAAATTATTCTTAGTATATTTTGTTTGCTTGAATTTCATTCAATTTTATATTTGTGAACGTGAAAATTTTTGAATATGTGGAAATGTGATTGTGATTTACGCGAAAAAAGAATGGATTAGTGTTTGTTCAATTTTCCAAGATTTTGGCAATCGCTGCCAAATACAAAAATCAAATACACGCCAATTGTTATATTTGTTCTTCTGCTCTCACCTTTAAATAAATTCGCTTTGGCACTGAGTAATTTTAATTTTGTATATTCGCAGTTATTTCGTTTGATTTGTGTAAAATCTTTGTTCTTTATTTTTTTTCTTCGTGGTAACCTTTTGTCCCTTACTTTTATTTTATTAAGACTGAGTTTACACACGAATATTTTTGCCGCTTTTTATCGGCAGTTTTTCTTTTGGTGTTGCCGTTCATTTTCACACGGGGAAACTTTGTTCATGGCAATTTTCTGCCATTCATTTTCATTTCATTTTCGCAATTTACTACACACTCCACCCCTTTACAAGTTTTTACATATTTTGCAATATAAATCGGTATCATATGTATTCAACTGTATATATACTCTGATATATTTACTTTTACATATACAAATGTAAGTTTTAAATTCTATTAATATTCTCTAACATTCGTTTTAAACTTATCATAACAGCAACCATAGATTGTAAATATAAATGTGAAAAGGAATGACAAATTTTACAACGACGAATAAGATAACAAAGCGTGTTATCCGAGCACAGCAGTGTCCGCTGCTCTCTTCGTCGTCGCCCTCTCCTCTCCTCCTACAAACTAAGAGTTGCCGCGATAAAAATATTCGTGTGTAAACTCAGTCTAACGAATCTTAAACTTAATGTTTCATCGAAAATTTCGTTTCAATTTTTTTGTTTTAGAAAATAAGTTTCCAGTTCTTAACAAAATTAAACCATAGATGAAGATCGCATTCCGAATTCTTTGGATTCCTATTGTGTTAATAAATGTAATTATTTTATAATTAATTAGCCATTAACGGTTTTCACCTGTTGGTATACGGCGAATTCATTTTTATTTTCGTGTATCCCTGGCTTTAAAATTTCTATTTAATTTTCCTTCAAAAAGGTTTATACTTTTCCTTAAAAGCTCTTTTCTCACTAAACAGTTATCAAATTTAAACAACTTCTTATTAGCAATTGCGTTCTTGTGCCGAAACGTTAAAATAGAAATATTGAAAACTTTCAAAAAGATATGTAAAAAATATAATAGAAAACTTAATTTATCAAATCATTCCAAGAAAAAATTTGTAATAAAATGGGAGAGGAAAAGGCTAAATCAAAGGCTCATGTGCTATGATTGCAGTTTAACTGAATTATATTGGACGATGGTCCACAAACAACAACAATAGAATAGAATGACGACTTTGAGCAGTGCTTTAATGTACCGTGAATTGGTATGATGTTCTATGATGTTTATCAGCTTCCTCGTGATCAAGACTGGTTAGATTTTTATGAATATCAAAAATAATTTTATCATTTTCAAAGTGAGTGACATTCTCTGAAATTAACTATTATCTTTTTATTGCGAATATATGGAACAATCTCGTCAGCAACCCAAAGGAATATGAAAAAATCAAAAATTAAAATATTATCAAGTCCTGGTATTTTTGCTGGCTTGAATTTGTAGAGTGGCATTGGCAATAGCACGAGTATGCGTAACTTGAAAAGAATACTGCTTTAATTCTTCACAAATTTTCCGACATTTTTCATTGTATCCATACAAACAATTAAAGCCCACTCACATTAGAGCTTTTGGTAACTGCAAAACATGGCTATCGTATCTATCTTTTTGCATAATGACAAATCCACTGGCTGATCAGTTTCATTAATTGAATCAGAAAATTTTTCATAATTAGGTTTTTTTCGTTGGTTGAGAGGTTCTTCTGGCGACTCCACTGGTATAGTTTACAACGTTCTTTGTTTTCCTTTTATTGATGCTAACAGTGGGTAGATCTCTCGATTAAGATTCATTTGGACTATTCAAGTCGACATTTAGTTAAATTGTCCCCAAAATTGTCTAAAGCTACGCCAATGCAAAGGTGAGATGATTTTCTAATTGTTTTAAGGCATAAACTTGATTTCTTTAATGAAGTATATGTTGCCACTGTTTCCAATTCTTCAACTAATGGGTAAGAATAAAAGTCTAACAAATCTTGTATAAGTATTATAGATATTTCACCTTTTTCCGACAGGTACAATTTCCGATAATTTTTTTTTCTGATCGAAAAACTGACATTCGTAATATTAAAGCAGTTTTGTTAAAAAAAAATTCTTTTATAGTTTCAAGTAGTTCTTCATTCAAAAAAACTATGTAAATACCACGCGGGTACTCATGGTCAAAGCGACCTTGAAAATGAGCCTGATGGGCAGTTTAACCAATTAAACTGGTTCGTCAGCTTATAAAATATATTGGAGTAGTCCTCAACAACTCATACTAACCCCTTTGTTCAATACATTTCTTCACTTAGAAAATAGGTGCCGCCTGGTGGCACTGGGATCTTACTCTATATATATAAATTTGTGCCACAATTCTGAGCTACATATGTTACAATTAATTGTTTGCGAATCATAAAATACAAGATGCATGCTTAGCTATCTAAGTATGAGAGTCCCGAACCAATTCCCACATATGGCTAAACAGTCAACAATAGGTGTTATAGTCGCACGGTTTTATAGCTTTTAATGTTAATATTTTACTTTGATCTTGATTAGCACTGGACAACAGTGGTTTTGGTGCCAAGAAGCTGTAATATTGTTTTGTACTAATTATATCATAAGCTGATAAATGGGCCCTGGTACGTCCATTCATAATTTTTAGATTCTATGGAAAGCGCTTCCACTGTTCTTCGCTATAGGCACGAAGATTGACTGGAACATTGTACAGGTCTACAAGTAACAAAACTCATCATTTTCACACACACATTCTCAGTTTTTCACCTATACATATTTAACAGAACGCTGTGTGAAGCACAGAAATTGCAATAAGAATATAATGGAATGAACAAGCGAATTTGAGGAATAGGCACCAACCGTAGGCACAATCCGCGGTTTGCCTATCAACTACTTTGCTAAATTTCCCTGAATTTTGAGCAAAACCACTAGTTTTTAGTCGGATGTGTTGCCGTGCTAAATATATCTTCGATAAAAGTTTTAAATTTGTTTACAGAGTTTACGCTAAGTTTTAGAAGATTAAAATAAACAAACGAATTTAGTGATGGAAATGTAATGTATATATTCACTTTATTACTACGGCGGGTACAAATTAAATATTTTTGAACGTTTTAGATATTTATATATGACTTAGTAGCTTGTGTAGAATGCATGTACCTGAATTATACGATATATTTCAAAATGGTTTGGTTTTTATACTTATTTAAATCTTTTGATAATTATTTTCGTTTTGTTATATTTGAATCGTGCTATTCAGTTTAAGTTGTAAATATGTCATTCATTTCAGTCATATTTATTACATCACTGAGTGAAAAAGTGGACTATTTCGATCAGGTGATCTCAGCTGTTTTTTGACCATATGATAGTTTATCTACTTGTAGGGCTGTACGATGGACTGGAAGCTGGTGCATTATCTTCACATTCACTTTGTAGAGCATGTTGCAATCGAATTCTTCCATCCTTTTATTTATTAAATTTCAAGCATTGCCCATTTTTATATAACGCCAACATCTCAGTCTCAAATGAGATTGTCTTATACGGTCTCTTTTTGTTCAGATATCGCTCCACACTTCACTATAGAACAAGTAGTTAAAACAGGTACTTCCTCTGAATGTGGTAAAGATCTAGCCGATTGTAAGTCTGGATAAATCATTTTTTTCTAGCGATAATACCGAAGCTCATACGGCTTCTTCTACCATTGATTCACTGTCTCAAGTATTCATAGAACATATTGCAAACAATTTGGGGTATCCATGGCTTCTTGTCGTCTACAATTTGTCATTTAAACTACGAAATACAAGCACTTTTTATGAAATCTGTTATAGATTTCTTGAACTTTTTGACTGTGTATTCCTCACAAATATAACAAAACACATTTCGATCATTGAAACAACTTTTTCGCGATGAAGACATGATCTCAGAATCGATGTTTTTATAGAAAGGCTAAGAAGGCTTGAAATCGTACTTCCCAAAGTTCTAATTGTAGCAAATTTAGAAACAGAGGGTTGTCACAAAATTACACGTTGGAAAAATATATAAAATTTTATCGTCAATGGATATCTAACACAAAAAATTGCAAGCAAATCACTTGCTATAGAGAAATTAAACCTTATTTAATTCAAACTCATTTATAGATTTTCTTTTATTTCAATTACATGTCAGTGTAATTTTAAATATTCCTAACTTAGTTTCCCTTTGTGACTCCATCTCGATTCATTGTATCGATAATGTGGGTATATAATTTTTTTTTTTTTAATACGGTTTGGTAAAATTTTTCTAGAACATGAAACGCATTTTTTGAATAGAGAAAAGTAAGTCTCTAAAAAAGCTTTTTTAAAAATGTAAATCAGATGCAACGGATATGTAGCACAATCATATACCGAATTTCAGTCAAATCGAAGACCATCGTGTCGATAATCAGCATTTTCGGTTGCGTTTAATAAGAAATAGCGTATAAGAAAGTTATGTAAATATACGATCCTACTTTATTATTTACTCTGACGAAAACTACAAATTTTTTAAAGAGCTTGATATTTTCGAAAACGGTGATAATAATGATGAAGTAAATTATGTTAAATGTATCTGATTAATAATATGCCGGCCGAAGCAAATTTGGTGAAGTGTCTTTAAAACCAAGGAGCCAAGATGAACTCTAGAAAAATTTCAAAAAATTAAGCAATATATAAAAATCTATATATATAAAAATCAATTGATGAACGCTTATAACTAGAGAACTAACAAAACAAATTGCACCAAATTTTTAGGAGTTTTAAAGGGATATTAGGAGAAGGTTAATGTGTGTATTTTCATGAGATTGGTTCCTGAGATATGACCATTCTAGTGAGCATTGGTCGCTACAAAATACATGCAACAACAAAAATACATGTAAAATTCCAAAATATGTATGTGTTGTTGAAGGAGAGAGAGAAAGAGTGAAAAAAATGAAAATTAAAAAACAAATTTAAAAAGTTCAATTTTAAGAATACAATTTTTTTGACTAAAACAAATATTTTTATATTTCTTCAGAGAAAGCTGGCAGTTTACATCAGATTTTCTTCACTTTTTTTCGATCATTCCAGGCGGCTGATTGCGAACAATCGACTAATATATAAGAGCGAAACACAACTGCAAAGCTAATCAGTCGTAAAGTGAACGCGTTGTTGATTACACTGCTGTGAAGTAAAAATAGAAGATTGTGCAAATTGTAATACAAGTGATTGTAAATAGTGAAGTGAATTGTGAATTAAATTGTTAGTTAGTGAGTAGTAAAAGGACATTGAATAAATTCTTTATAAAATTAGAAATTGCAAATATAGTTGGCGACTTTTATTTAACAATCCAGTGATCGGAATCGAAGTATTTGGGAAATCATCGAGGTAACTTGGCAAAATCGTAACAATTGGTGTGAGAAGTGGGATTGTTAAATAAATCCCAGAGGATAAGGATTGAAAAATGGTCAAGATTCAGGATTTGACAATACCTCCCCTCTAAAGGGAGTTGGCAAAGCGTAGATTATCTATAACAGGAAATAAGGCAGAGCTGCAATCGCGACTACGAGAGGCAATGGAAGTCGAAGGTATCGACTTGAGCCAATACGAATTCCGTCGTGAGGATGAAGATATATCCTTGAAGGATATAAACAAGGAAGAGGCTGTTGATTCTGCGAAGAATCAAGAAAATGCTCCTAACTCATCTGCGGGTATTGACATGAACATATTATTGGCTGCAATTTCACACAAGTTGGATGCACAGGATGCACGTAATTCACAAACTGTATGTGCAATGAACGCCAGCATCTCGTAAAAGGTGGATGCACAGCATGCTACGCTGATATAAAAGTTCGATGGATTAGAAGGAACAATCGCACAAATACAGCAAAATCTGGTGATAGACAATGCAGAACTTAAGAAAAGACAGAATCAAATCGAGGAGCGCCAAGACAAGATAGAGGAGCTAATTGAGACCAAAGTGAACAAATTAGAAGGTCGGCAAGGAAAAATAGAGGATCTAATTGAGAGCAAAGTTAACGCATTGGAAGGTAGTTTCCGGGATTTGCTGCTAAATCGTCCAACTACTTCAGTAAACGCTTTCAGGGTAAAAACACCATCCTTTTACGGCAAAATTCCTTTCCAAGGCTTTAAGCTTAAGTTTTAAAAGACAGCTACAGGAATAACTAGAGCATAGAGGAAAAATGTGCTACACTATTCGTTGCGTTGGAAGGACCTGCAGCGAAAATTTTGCAGACTGTTCCTGAATATGAGAGAAACGAAAATATTTTAAGCGTAGAAAACCAGGTCAATTCGCACGCAAATGCAAGGCGGGTTCCAACAGACAGGATGGACAGCGAAAACGGAAGGCTGAGGAAGATGAACCATCAACTTCTCAGTCGTTAAACAAAAACGAGCGAGCCTAAAGGGACGTATACTGCCTCCTGCAACATTACTTTTGGTGTATATGTGGATAGACGAGAGCGAATATTAGCAATGGATACGGGGGCATCTCACTCCATCATTCGAACTGACCTGATCGCTAAAGCAGTGAGACCATTACCTGGAGCAAGATTGAAAACGGCGGCTGGTGAGGACACCCAAGTGGTGGGAGAAGTAGCATGTGAGGTCGCAATAGGGAATGTGACGGTGTTACACAGCTTTATAGTCGCACAGATTGTGTATGAGGTAATCATAGGAGTGGACTGATGGAGCAAGGTATCAACATTAACTTGAATAACAAAATTATGGAGTCTAAGAA
This sequence comes from Neoceratitis asiatica, assembly GCA_030068015.2. Lineage (NCBI taxonomy): Eukaryota > Metazoa > Arthropoda > Insecta > Diptera > Tephritidae > Neoceratitis > Neoceratitis asiatica. The sequence goes on from CM061524.1 coordinate 84,800,318, forward strand.
CATGGAAATACCACTAAATATAATTCCTCATACGGTAGCAAGCAAGTGGTCTTAGAAGGCAGTGAACCGATTCCATCAAAGACAGAAGCAGTTATTTAGGCAAATATTGATGGACATTGTGGGACAAACAAATTGTGGGTTGTCGAAGCAGCACAAAATTCTACACCGGACGGTAAAACCCTGGCTAAGACGCAAAAGATTGGACACATCCCAGTGAGAGTATTAAATGACTTCAGATCACCAGTAAAAATTCCTGGAGGAACTGTATTAGAGCAATGTCACGAGGTGGAAGCCGTCATCAACTGCAATGATTCATCTGAAATCGGCTCCATTGGTAGGAAGGACATGGAGGCAGATATAAATGAATGGACGCAAGGGTTGGAAGACTAGTACAAGTACAAGGCCAGTCAGCTTAGCCGCAAATACTCTAACATATTCGCCAAGGATGGCAACAAACCAGGCAGGACCAACGTTGTGAAACATTGCATTGATACTGGTGACGCTAGGCCATTTGGTTAAGCTCCTTGAAGTGTTCCACTAGCCAAACGCAACGCTGTTGGCCAAATAATTAAACTAATGAGCGAAAGGGGTAATATCGAACCATCGGCAAGTCCGATTGTACTTGTGAAGAAAAAATATAGCCATTTGCGGTTCTGCGTGGATTATTGGAGATTAAATTATGTCACAAAGAAAGACAGTTATCCTTTGCCCAGGATAGATGATACGCTAGACTCGTCAACTGACACAGAATAGTTCTCAACACTCGGCCTTAAGAGCGGGTATTGGCAAGTCGAAGTGAGTGAAGAGGATAAGGAGAAACCAGCCTTTAGTGTCGGCAACGGTTTTTGGCAATTCACGTCAATGCCATTGATAACATGTCGTATTGAGAAAAAGCTTTGAGGAACACCAGAATAATTTGGAAGAAGTTTTCCAGAGAATAGCTGACGCTGGTCTTAAACTAAATCCTAGGAAGTGCCTTTATTCAAGAAAGAGGTGAATTACTTAAGTCATCAAGTAACTACGAAGGGCGTTTTTACTGCGAAGGAAAAAATAGAAGCAGTGAAGGATTGACCAAGGCCAGAAATTTACACGAATTAAGAAGTTTTCTTATGCTATGCACTTACTATCGCCGATTTGTTCCGAATTTAGCCAGCGTAGCTAATAGTCTAATAAATAAATTGATCTTTCGAGCGGGACTCAAAACAAGAGAAGTCCTTTCATGCTTTGAAATAACGACTATGCATTGCGCTTATGCTAGCGTACCCGGTTCCAGGTGCAACATTCATTCTGGTTGTCGTCAATCGGTCGCTGAGTGGATTGCTAACTGCATGGTGTGCATAGCAACTAAAGGGCCAAAATCACGAAGTCATGGGCAGATGAAGCAGTATAACTCAGGTGCACCATTTGAGCGGGTTGCCATGGATGTAGTCGGTTCATTCCCTATGAGCAGACAGAGAAACAAATACGTTCTTGTGGTTGTGGACTACTTTAGTAAATGGCCTGAGGTCTACCCAATTCGAAACCAGGCAGCAGAAACAGTTGCGGATGCATTCACTCACAATTTTTGTTACCAAATACGGAGCCCATATAGAATTGCACTCCGTCCAGGGAAGAAACTTTAATTCGGCGATGTTCCAGGATAGGATACTTTTTGTAGTGAACTTCGTTTACCTAGTGATTTAAAATTTGGAGTAAATGGTGATGCGAGAAGAATTGGTAAGGAAGCGTCTACTGTTCTCGAGGAAGAGTTAAAGCGAACTCAAATTATGAGTGACAGAATGAAAGCCAGGTATAACAAGGCAATGAACTCCGAAGGCTTACGAAATGGAGATTTAGTGTTGCTATACAATCCACAACGGAAGAAAGGTTTGTCCTCAAAACTTCAATGCAATTGGGAAGGTCTCTACAAGATCACCAAATGACTAAACGACGTAGTGTATCGAATCCAGACCGTTGCGAGACCAAGAAGCAAGATAAGAGTGGCCCACATAGAGAGGCTTGAAGCGTTTGGAACAACAAACTTTGGACTTTGGGCTTTGGTAAAGAGCAGTGTGGCGAAAATGTAAAGCGAATGCCAGATGAAAGAGACAAGCCGATAACTGGCATGTTCTAGAGCGTGAATCGAGTACGACTCGATAATTCCACGTGGTTGGTAGCGAACAATCGACTATTATATAAGGGCGATACACAACTGCAAAGCAAGTGAACGCGTTGTTGATTACACTACTGTGAAGTCAAAATAGGAAATTGTGCAAATTGTAATACAAGTGATTGTAAATAGTGAAGTGAATTGTGAATTAAATTGTTAGTACTGAATAATAAAAGGACATTGAGTAAATTCTTTATGAAATAAGAAACTGCAGATATAGTTGGCGGCTTTTATTTAACTTAGCAAAATCGTAACAATATTTTTATTTATTATACCTTTCATGAACATGAAATGGTATATTAACTTTGGTCCGAAGTATGTAAGAATAGACGACTATAAAATATAGCTCACATACGCCGATTTGTTCAGATATGAGGTTTTGGGTCAAAAAATCCGCTAAAAAGATATCTAGGAGCGTGAAATTTGGTATTATGCAAACATAAAATGAACTGCATATTCGTAATGAAAATCATCGAGATCGGAATAACATATCATATAGCCCCACACAACCTATTTGTTCGAATATGAGGTTTTGGGTCGAAAAATTCGCTAAAATAGCGTCTAGGAGCTGGAACTTTGGTATTATCCACACATATTATGAATTGCATATTGGTAATGGAAATCATCAAATCCGGAATACTATATAACAAATTCAGATATGAGGATTTGGTTAAAAATCCTCTAAAAAAACGCGTCTAGAAGCGTGAAATATAGTATTCTACAGAGGTACGTACGATTTTATATTGACACTGAAAATCATCCAAATCGAATTTTGTAATTTGCAATAAATTTGATATCTTCATGACAGTTATAACGACGAAAACAGCAATTATTACTTGCTTTTTTAAGCTAGTTTTTAGATTTTCTTTTACCTTTATGCTATTTCGTATTATAAAACAATTTTTTATTATATTGTATATAATAAAAATAAAAATAAAAATTAAATGGATTTTTAGCCCTCCTGACCTATGCTTCAACACATTAAGTATTTTGCTAATGACGGCAATGACTGTGAATCGCTAGGAAAGCCGCAGCGGTGCCGCGCTGCCTTGCTTGATGTGCAAATTAATTAGTCAGTATAAATATTATTTTTACTATTTTTATAAGGTTGTTACCTTTAGTTGTTAATTTTTACACTTTGTAACTTTATATATTTGGCTGTTCATGCTACCAGCTTTGCGTATACATTCACTTAATTATTCCAAACTAGCCAAAAGTGTATGGCTTTCCATTTTCGTGTTTTGTACGATAATGTAGTATATAATTTTAGAAGTAATGCCATTTACGTCACGTTATAATTTATCTTACTTCGTATAAATAAATAAATAAATATATATATATATATATTAGGCTAGATATTCCCTTCCGAGGATCGACCGCAATTAGAAAAACGAAGCTTCTATAATTTTGGATGTTGCTCGAATCTGAACTCGAACCAAGGCCTTCCGAGGTTTTTGGCGGTTAATGATGTGAATGTGAGTTCAATGATGTGAATGTGATCGGCATACGAAAGCAGTTATATGCTCTTGTAGATGATTGTACCTTCTATTTTAAGTTCCGCAACTAATATTATTTTCTCCAGCATTAACTTAAGGAAATCACACGATAAAGAGTCACCTTGCCTGAAACCTCGGCTCGGAGAGGTTCTTCCGTATCTCGACGGAGCTTTTCGTGTTACTCAGCACCAGTTTACAGAACCGTATTAGATTTGCGGTGTAGAATCAGTTCTTTTTCATGCAATCGAAGGCAGCTCACAACTCTGAAAGAGGTGATATGTGCCGATCCTCTTCTAATGGTTTTTTACAAGATTGTGGGAATAATCTCTAGGTCCCTCCATTTGTTGGGAAAACAGTAAGACGCTCATCATAAATTAGAGGGGGAGCTTGGCTGAAAACCGGTGCACCGATTATAATGAATATTATATATACTATGGAGTCCCCCTTCTTATGGATTGGCGGGGTACACTTAGTTCCATTCGTCGGGCATGCTTTCGTCGGAGCATAGCAAAGAAGCTAATGTAAGCACCTTGCCAGTTTTTGCCGCCCTAATTGAATATCTCAGCTTATAACCCATCGGCTCTAGCCGCTTTGTTGTACTTCAGGCGGATAATTGCCATTCGAATTTCTTACTCTCGTAGTCGGGCAATGGATCGTCTCTTTAATCGTTGACGATTCGGGAATCGGCTTTGCCTTTTCCTGGTGCTTAACTTTCACTGTCATTCACCAGGCTGGAAAAGTGTTTCCTCTATAAATTCAGTATACTATGGGTTTCAGTCATTGAATCGCTTCTTTTCCTTCAGAAGTATGCTCCGGTCGAAGTTTTATAAGTCTAGATCATTGGGCACATGTCGTGCATCTATATCTATTACAACACGATCGTTAGGGCTGTGATTTTCTATTGTTTACATCCTGATATCATTAAAAAAGCTTATTTACATGTGGTCCAGATAATATAACAGCTTTGAGACTTACATTTTTTAAGGACAGAGTCGTATATTTTACTTCTACCTAAATATGGTAGTAGCCTCTTAGCCAATTCTGAGTCATCAATTATTGATATTTCACAACACGGATTTTGTAAAGGTCGGCCTACCTTATTGAGCCTTCTAGAATTTACCATCTATGTGAATATCAGACTTATATTATTTATTTTGATTTCCTCTAATATAATAATTTGACAAGGTATCTCTTTCTATTCTTCACTTAATCTCGATTTCTTTGGATTTCCATCTTTATTTCGTAAATGAAAGGACTATTTTTAACTTTTTATATCACGTGTAATATCTGTAATATCTGGTGTATCTCAACGAAGTCATCTTGGTGCTTTACTGTATCACAAACCATCAATAATGTTCAGTCATCTTTGTTGAATATAAAGAACCAAATGAAATTGAATATATAAAATGTAAAATAAATTAAATTTGTAAATACCTACCCCTACCCTACTTAACTTGCTCACTCTATCTTAGTACTTACCCGAAATATCCTCGCCTGAATACCCACCCGAATACTTATCCAAATACTTACATTAATGAATTTACTCCCAACCTAATAATACTTACCTGTAACCCTACTCCAACCTGTTATTTATTCCAAGAACACATATGTATAAATAAAATCATACTGTAAATTTCTCTAATTATTAACAGAACATTCGCTCGCTGTTATCCAAACAAATCGGCTGTGAATTGTGACAAATTTAAGAATATTTCAATATATTAATTTAAAAATTTTAAATTGAACTGCTTTTGTGTTTTTCATTTCGAGTAGTTCTTAACAATCTTCAATCTAATTCCTTTATGTATGTATGTATGTATGTATGTATGCAGATGATGTCAAGCATATTACATCATTTCTTGGTACTTCGTTTTATAGACGATATAGTACTTTCTCAACTTAGTAAGTTGGTGTGATCCGATCTATATGTGGCTAAATATAGGAAATCTTTCCAATATTTTTCATATATGACAAATTATTGTGTTAATAAGGCAAAATGAGTCTTAACTTAGCAGTTCCATGACCAGTAAATAATCAAATACTGTTCATTCCATTCGAAATGACCATTTTGGAATATGGATCCGTTGTAGGGAATCAACATTGTCACTCCTATATCGATAAATTGGGATATGTACAAGAGCAATTCTTATTATTCTCGTTAAGGAATTTACACTGGGATTTGAATAAGAATATCCCTACAAAAGTCGTTTAATACTTAACACTGCCAGCACTCGATTGCCGTAAATATAAGCATTGGTTTTAGAATTCAACTATTAATTTTTTTTATTGGAACACAGGCATTTAAAATACATACCCAAGTCTCATAACAAGGTTTTTTATTGTTAACTATACACTAACGTAATTAAGACATTTGTACATAGTATTGAATTTTTGAAATATACATAGCTATTCATTTTTGAGGCCACCGTACTACATACATATGTATGTATAAAATTAAATTTACTTAACAATTTTTTTTCTGTAGCTCTGTAGTTTTGAAAGATAGCTGCTATGCCGCAACAGGTGCTCATATAAAATATTGACGTCCAGCTCATTCTCCTTAGGTCCACCGTACTACATAAAAAACATTAAATAAGAAATGAAAAAGAATATCAAAATGTATAAAAGACAAATTTAGATATTAAATGCAAGAAAAGGTTTCGTATTAATAATCTAAAAAAATTGCTATAATTTGCTATAATATAATACAGTTTAATTTTGCAGATTCCGAGTTATTTATACTAATTTTTCAGTCAATATATTGTACGTACTTCAGCTGGTAAATTCTCATATCCCACCATATTCCGTAATTTTTCGAAATTTTTGCCATCGTGAATATGAATCTGACCATAATTATAAAGTTTTTCCATAAAGTCAAAATTTTAAAAATTCTTTTCGTACTTACCTTTTCTTTAAGCTCTTTCCTAGCAAAAGACATCATTAGATTGGTTGTAGCGTTCAAAATCGTGCCCTTCTGTATGACATGTACAATACGCGATGTAAATGGCAAAACATCATTTTTGGCATTTACCATTTTGGCCATAGTAGGGGAGGCGAAACGTAAAAAGCGTTTATTAGTGCTAAAAATATATACATATGTACATATGTACATACTTATAATTTATTAGTCAATCTGACATTTCATTGCATAATCAAGTACATATGCGAAGAAGAAATGATAACAATTTTAGCATTTCCTTGGTAAGATTAACATTTTATAATATCCGTACGTACCCGCTCAAATCACTTATAACTGTGATGCCATATTTCTGTGCCTGGGGCAGGAGTAATATCGACTCTAAAATTAAATCATCCATTTCTATAATATCGTACATATAATTGGGGAATGTTTTAAATGCATCGACTAAAAAGATAAAACGATTATTTTGTATAAGGCTCAATAGTTTGTTAGCTATTTTCATAGGTACCAGTTTTCGATACAAATATAACACGGCCATCCTTGTCTGGTTTTGGCATTATATATTTGCTAAGAGTATGATATATATGGTCCCTAAAATAAACTACTGGGTGATGTGCTATCCAGTCAGGATTGTAATATTTGAAGTCATAATATCGGTTAATGGCTTCGAAAGCCGCTTTAACTTGCCAACCGCTAAAGCTAAGAAATTTTGAAAGGTATGCATTATCACTGCCTACTTCCAGTTCATTCGAGGCTGAAAATAATTTTATTTCCATTATTCAAAGTAGTTTTCGAGGTTGTTTTATTTTAATTTTCATACCCCAAAATTCCCTTTTTATTTAATACATAAATATTATCAAATATGAAATCAAATATTTCATTATTACTTCTTTTTCATTTTTACTCATCCGTAATGTACATACACATACATATGTATATTGTTTTGGTTTTTAATTCAATATCATCTTGATATTGATTTACATATCACTCACTTTTCACTAAATCACATAGCTCCTGTATTTTCTCCAACTGTTCAGCAGTGTATTCATATTCCTTTGACAATAATATTTGCATTTCAATTTAAGTAAAATTTTATTGTGTACGCACGCGCCTTCGACAGAAGTTGTCTGAGTAACAACTTTATTTGATTTTTTAATTTCTTCTTACTGTTTCATACACCTGCTGCAAGCTGACGACCGGCTACACTGGTCAATGATTTTTCTGTCAATTTGTCTCGTAAACGGGTTTAATAATAAAATGAAGTTTGTTGAAAAGTACAATCGCGATAAGGTGACGAATTTAAGTAGTTTAAGTGTTAAGTATTTTGCTGAATTCGTTTTTAGTAATTTTTTATATTTCTATTCATGATACTATACATTGGAGAACAGATATACCCTTCAAACAATTTGTTATTATTGAATTAAGAACATTCGTAAAGATAAAATTATTTATTTGTTACAAAACCTTAATTATTTCAATTATAAAGATAAAACTTAAGATTGTATCTACAAAATGCCTACAATTATCAAATAAATGTCATATAACAAACACACAACTGATTGATTGCTGTAATAATTCCTACAATTACGGACCTGAAAGCATCAACATGAACGTGTTTACACATTAAAAAAGAAATTTTTATACCTAAAATCATCAAAATCGGTCCACTTGGTCATATAGCTACCCTTAAACTAAGTAATCAGATATGTGTTTTCGTGTTATTACACTCAAAAATAGTTTTTGATGTTTCAAATTATTAAAATCAGACTAATTGGGCTGATTATTCAGATATGTGATTTGGTATAATTTTGTTTTCAATTAAGCTGTTAAATGAGTCAATTTAAAAAAATAGGTTAGAAAATAATAAACACATGATATACAAAAACACATTGTAAAAATTTGCAACAAAGTCTTAAATTTAAGAAAATTTATTATTTATGGCCAAAGGCTATAAAATAGTTTTCTATATGAGTAAAGTAATTAAAAGAAATTTCAATATACTTATACATACATATTTTTAGTTAAATAATGTAGAATTACGCATTTTTAATTTCATAAGCTTTGAGCGTTGCTTAAACTTTGACTTTGTCTGATAATTATGAACAGTGGCGGGTCCACGGGTGGGGTTTTCGGGTCCGGACCCCCGTTCGGAAGCAATGTAAATCTTAAATTCGAATCTACTTTTGCAGTTTATTCCGAAAACCCCACCCGTGGACCCGCCACTGTTCATAATTATCAGACAAAGTCAAAGTTTAAGCAACGCTCAAAGCTTATGAAATTAAAAGTGCGTAATTCTACATTATTTAACTAAAAATATGTATGTATAAGTATATTGAAATTTCTTTTAATTACTTTACTCATATAGAAAACTATTTTATAGCCTTTGGCCATAAATAATAAATTTTCTTAAATTTAAGACTTTGTTGCAAATTTTTACAATGTGTTTTTGTATATCATGTGTTTATTATTTTCTAACCTATTTTTTTAAATTGACTCATTTAACAGCTTAATTGAAAACAAAATTATACCAAATCACATATCTGAATAATCAGCCCAATTAGTCTGATTTTAATAATTTGAAACATCAAAAACTATTTTTGAGTGTAATAACACGAAAACACATATCTGATTACTTAGTTTAAGGGTAGCTATATGACCAAGTGGACCGATTTTGATGATTTTAGGTATCAAAATTTCTTTTTTAATGTGTAAACACGTTCATGTTGATGCTTTCAGGTCCGTAATTGTAGGAATTATTACAGCAATCAATCAGTTGTGTGTTTATTATATGACATTTATTTGATAATTGTAGGCATGTTGTAGATACAATCTTAAGTTTTATCTTTATAATTGAAATAATTAAGGTTTTGTAACAAATAAATAATTCTTATCTTTACGAATGTTCTTAATTCAATAATAACAAATTGTTTGAAGGGTATATCTGTTCTCCAATGTATAGTATCATGAATAGAAATATAAAAAATTACTAAAAACGAATTCAGCAAAATACTTAACACTTAAACTACTTAAATTCGTCACCTTATCGCGATTGTACTTTTCAACAAACTTCATTTTATTATTAAACCCGTTTACGAGACAAATTGACAGAAAAATCATTGACCAGTGTAGCCGGTCGTCAGCTTGCAGCAGGTGTATGAAACAGTAAGAAGAAATTAAAAAATCAAATAAAGTTGTTACTCAGACAACTTCTGTCGAAGGCGCGTGCGTACACAATAAAATTTTACTTAAATTGAAATGCAAATATTATTGTCAAAGGAATATGAATACACTGCTGAACAGTTGGAGAAAATACAGGAGCTATGTGATTTAGTGAAAAGTGAGTGATATGTAAATCAATATCAAGATGATATTGAATTAAAAAACCAAAACAATATACATATGTATGTGTATGTACATTACGGATGAGTAAAAATGAAAAAGAAGTAATAATGAAATATTTGATTTCATATTTGATAATATTTATGTATTAAATAAAAAGGGAATTTTGGGGTATGAAAATTAAAATAAAACAACCTCGAAAACTACTTTGAATAATGGAAATAAAATTATTTTCAGCCTCGAATGAACTGGAAGTAGGCAGTGATAATGCATACCTTTCAAAATTTCTTAGCTTTAGCGGTTGGCAAGTTAAAGCGGCTTTCGAAGCCATTAACCGATATTATGACTTCAAATATTACAATCCTGACTGGATAGCACATCACCCAGTAGTTTATTTTAGGGACCATATATATCATACTCTTAGCAAATATATAATGCCAAAACCAGACAAGGATGGCCGTGTTATATTTGTATCGAAAACTGGTACCTATGAAAATAGCTAACAAACTATTGAGCCTTATACAAAATAATCGTTTTATCTTTTTAGTCGATGCATTTAAAACATTCCCCAATTATATGTACGATATTATAGAAATGGATGATTTAATTTTAGAGTCGATATTACTCCTGCCCCAGGCACAGAAATATGGCATCACAGTTATAAGTGATTTGAGCGGGTACGTACGGATATTATAAAATGTTAATCTTACCAAGGAAATGCTAAAATTGTTATCATTTCTTCTTCGCATATGTACTTGATTATGCAATGAAATGTCAGATTGACTAATAAATTATAAGTATGTACATATGTACATATGTATATATTTTTAGCACTAATAAACGCTTTTTACGTTTCGCCTCCCCTACTATGGCCAAAATGGTAAATGCCAAAAATGATGTTTTGCCATTTACATCGCGTATTGTACATGTCATACAGAAGGGCACGATTTTGAACGCTACAACCAATCTAATGATGTCTTTTGCTAGCAAAGAGTTTAAAGAAAAGGTAAGTACGAAAAGAATTTTTAAACTTTTGACTTTATGGAAAAACTTTATAATTATGGTCAGATTCATATTCACGATGGCAAAAATTTCGAAAAATTACGGAATATGGTGGGATATGAGAATTTACCAGCTGAAGTACGTACAATATATTGACTGAAAAATTAGTATAAATAACTCGGAATCTGCAAAATTAAACTGTATTATATTATAGCAAATTATAGCAATTTTTTTAGATTATTAATACGAAACCTTTTCTTGCATTTAATATCTAAATTTGTCTTTTATACATTTTGATATTCTTTTTCATTTCTTATTTAATGTTTTTTATGTAGTACGGTGGACCTAAGGAGAATGAGCTGGACGTCAATATTTTATATGAGCACCTGTTGCGGCATAGCAGCTATCTTTCAAAACTACAGAGCTACAGAAAAAAAATTGTTAAGTAAATTTAATTTTATACATACATATGTATGTAGTACGGTGGCCTCAAAAATGAATAGCTATGTATATTTCAAAAATTCAATACTATGTACAAATGTCTTAATTACGTTAGTGTATAGTTAACAATAAAAAACCTTGTTATGAGACTTGGGTATGTATTTTAAATGCCTGTGTTCCAATAAAAAAAATTAATAGTTGAATTCTAAAACCAATGCTTATATTTACGGCAATCGAGTGCTGGCAGTGTTAAGTATTAAACGACTTTTGTAGGGATATTCTTATTCAAATCCCAGTGTAAATTCCTTAACGAGAATAATAAGAATTGCTCTTGTACATATCCCAATTTATCGATATAGGAGTGACAATGTTGATTCCCTACAATGGATCCATATTCCAAAATGGTCAATTCGAATGGAATGAACAGTATTTGATTATTTACTGGTCATGGAACTGCTAAGTTAAGACTCATTTTGCCTTATTAACACAATAATTTGTCATATATGAAAAATATTGGAAAGATTTCCTATATTTAGCCACATATAGATCGGATCACACCAACTTACTAAGTTGAGAAAGTACTATATCGTCTATAAAACGAAGTACCAAGAAATGATGTAATATGCTTGACATCATCTGCATACATACATACATACATACATACATAAAGGAATTAGATTGAAGATTGTTAAGAACTACTCGAAATGAAAAACACAAAAGCAGTTCAATTTAAAATTTTTAAATTAATATATTGAAATATTCTTAAATTTGTCACAATTCACAGCCGATTTGTTTGGATAACAGCGAGCGAATGTTCTGTTAATAATTAGAGAAATTTACAGTATGATTTTATTTATACATATGTGTTCTTGGAATAAATAACAGGTTGGAGTAGGGTTACAGGTAAGTATTATTAGGTTGGGAGTAAATTCATTAATGTAAGTATTTGGATAAGTATTCGGGTGGGTATTCAGGCGAGGATATTTCGGGTAAGTACTAAGATAGAGTGAGCAAGTTAAGTAGGGTAGGGGTAGGTATTTACAAATTTAATTTATTTTACATTTTATATATTTAATTTCATTTGGTTCTTTATATTCAACAAAGATGACTGAACATTATTGATGGTTTGTGATACAGTAAAGCACCAAGATGACTTCGTTGAGATACACCAGATATTACAGATATTACACGTGATATAAAAAATTAAAAATAGTCCTTTCATTTAAGAAATAAAGATGGAAATCCAAAGAAATCGAGATGAAGTGAAGAATAGAAAGAGATACCTTGTCAAATTATTATATTAGAAGAAATCAAAATAAATAATATCAGTCTGATATTGACATAGATGGTAAAGAAGGCTCAATAAGGTAGGCCGACCTTTACAAAATCCGTGTTGTGAAATATCAATAAATGATGACACAGATTGGGCTAAGAGGCTACTACCATATTTAGGTAGAAGTAAAATATACGACTCTGTCCATAAAAAATGTAAGTCTCAAAGTTGTTATATTATCTGGACCACATGTAAATAAGCTTTTTTAATGATATCAAGATGTAAACAATAGAAAATCACAGCCCTAACGATCGTGTTGTAATAGATATAGATGCACGACATGTGTCCAATGTTCTAGACTTATAAAACTTCTAGGTATGAAAAGATTAAGAATCTGACCGACAAAGTTATAGTCGACCGGAGCATACTTATGTAGGAAAAGAAGTGATTCAATGACTGAAACCCAGAGTATACTGAATTTATAGAGGAAACACTTTTTTCAGCCTGGTGAATGACAGTGAAAGTTAAGCACCAGGAAAAGGCAAAGCCGATTCCCGAATCGTCAACGATTAAAGAGACGATCCATTGCCCGACTACGAGAGTAAGAAATTCGAATGGCAATTATCCGCCTGAAGAACAACAAAGCGGCTAGAGCCGATGGGTTATAAGCTGAGATATTCAATTAGGGCGGCAAAAACTGGCAAGGTGCTTACATTAGCTTCTTTGCTATGCTCCGACGAAAGCATGCCCGACGAATGGAACTAAGTGTACCCCGCCAATCCATAAGAAGGGGGACTCCATAGTATATATAATATTCATTATAATCGGTGCACCGCTTTTCAGCCAAGCTCCCCCTCCAATTTATGATGAGCGTCTTACTGTTTTTCCAACAAATGGAGGGACCTAGAGATTATTCCCACAATACATAAAAATTCGGGAGAAAAATTAACTTACTTTTTCTTTAGATCTCACAGTCTGCGCCAATAATAAGCCTATTCAATACCGCATATAAGGTCTAATGGAGCGCACTATATGAAAGACGAAAGTGCATCGTCAACAATCTGACTGTATCTTACCATTCTTGTAAAAAACCATGAGAAGAGGATCGGCACATATCACCTCTTTCAGAGTTGTGAGCTGCCTTCGATTGCATGAAAAAGAACTGATTCTACACCGCAAATCTAATACGGTTCTGTAAACTGGTGCTGTGTAACACGAAAAGCTCCGTCAAGATACGGAAGAACCTCTTCGAGCCGATCGATACTAACCGAGGTTTCAGGCAAGGTGAATCTTTATCGTGTGATTTCCTTAAGTTAATGCTGGAGAAACTAATATTAGTTGCGGAACTTAAAATAGAAGGTACAATCATCTACAAGAGCATATAACTGCTTTCGTATGCCGATCACATTCACATCATTGAACTCAAAAACCGCCATTAGCTCCGCTTTCTGCAGACTGGATAAGGAAGCGAGGCGAAAAGGTCTGGTGATGAACGTGCACAAGACGAAATATCCCCTGTAATCGCATTCGCTTCGTGGCTCCCACGGACAATCATAACTTTGAAGTCATAGATAATTTCCTCTATGACCCACCATGATTACCAATAATAACGTCAATCTTGGAATCTAATGCAGATTAACTCTTGGGAACAGGTGCTACTTTGTACTAAGGAAGTAATTGTAAAGTAAAGTCCTCTCTCAACGAATATAAACCAAAGTCTGCAAATCACTCATTATTCCCACCCTGCTATGTGGGGCAGAAGTCAACTAATGAGTTGGCACTTGGAGTTCTTGAAAGAAAAGTTTTGCGAACGATTTATGAACATTTGGAACGATGAAACGAAGAGGTTAACGAGATATACGACGACATTGATCTAAAGTGGCAAGGAAAAGCTCAGAATACCAATTTTCATCATCCATAAAAGCGAAACCATGGATCTTAATTTCCGTTGGCAACACTAATATTTACAGGTTATCCATTGTGCGGGTTCCAAAATAAACGTAAATAAAATGCATTAAAATAATTTTTTTAATGAAATCTCTGTTTATTGCAAAGATTGAACCGTGGCATTATATGTAAAACGGACATCATTCAAATGGCCGCTTCGTGAATTTTTGCAAACTTCGATCAGTTTAAAGCAATTTTCAGCCACTTTTTGGCACATATTAGACAGTATCTCAGCCCTTACTTGAGGAAGGTTTGTTTGAAGCTCAAGAGTTAAAGTTTTATCAGCATAAACACGGTCTTTCGCGTATCCCCACAAAAAAGTCCAACGGTGTTAAGTCGCACTATACGATTACGCGGCCGTTTCTCTCCCAATAAAGCCATATTCGCTCGTGTTTGTAACATGTGGCACCATCATATTGCTACCACATATTATCCAAGTCGTGTTCTTCAATTTCAGGCCAAAAATAGTTGGTTATCTTACAACCATAACGCTCCAAATTTTCAGTGACAGTCTCGCCCTTATTATTTCCAAAGAAGTTTGCTCCAATCAGATGCAAATTCAATAATTTTGCTTATTTACGTATTCACCGAGTGAGAATTATGCTGGAAAAAACGCAGTTTTTTGCTTGTTTTTCAATCACACAATCGAGGTAACAACGGCGTTGGATATAGGTGTAAGTCCAAGGGAAAAATACGTTATTGTGTGCCGTAAGAAACTCCCAGCTCTTGAGTAAATATAAATAGACATATTCGGGTCTTCGGCTACACTTTCACTTACAGCAGCGAAATTTGAGGCGGAACGAGAAAGAGTATGATACACAGGCCTTACAATATCTGTAACCGATCCAGTCTCTCCAAATTTATGTTCACCATTATCCCCTCTGGGGTATCCAGATGGCCACCATGGAATTGGAATCTAAAAGTAATAGAACAAAACGCAATAAAGCAAGACATTGGGTGAGCCCATATCTGAAGGTTTTTCATCCTTGCCGATTTTGTTACCGATTTTGAAAACTTGTGGAATTCCCCGGCTCATTTCATACATAATTTCGATGAGCTTTTTGAAATTCATATTTGTTTCAGGACTTCTGAAGTTTTGCAACGCCATCCTGCTACCGTATTAGTAAACAGCAATTTAGAAGAATCATATAGGGCGTTGAAAAATGAAATACCAGAGTGGACAGAACACACGCTTTTGTTCCGAACTACTGCGAGGCTATCGATGGCAAAAACGTAGCGATCAAAGCCCCACCAAATAGGAAATGGAAGTATATTTTATAATCATACCTACTTAATAAAGATTAGAAATTGCTTTTATTATAGAGATTTTATTCCAACTGTGTTAATGGCTACATGTGATGCCAATTATAAATTCACTTACTTGGATTTTGGTGCCTACGAAAGTCAAGAACAATCCCATATTATGAAGAACTCGAGATTTGGTACCAACATACTAAATTACACCTGTCAATTTCCGACCGACGGCTTTATTGCAAAAAGTACCATTTTTCATTTTAGGAGACGACATATTTCCAATGTGTAAACGTATAATAAAACCTTACAATACCAAACCTCTTTCCACAGAAGTAGGGCAAGACGGTGTACTGAAAAGGCTTTTGGAATTTTGAGTGCAGAATGACTTTGCCTAAGAATGTCATCCGGATCGCGCACAATCAAATGTTTCATGTGCCTGCTTTATAACTTCTTGATTAATAAATATCGACAGGCTTAAAATCCACCTATGTTATCTAGTTTCGAAGGTAGCGACGGAATTTAAGAAGCAGGAGAATGGGAAACAATAAAACAACAAGAAGTCTTTTTAAATGAATTAGGCACCTGCCGCGGAAGAGTATCACTTTGCGGGGAAAAAACGTAATGCCAAAATAGATTATGTATATTCTACAATAGGATCTATTCCATGGAAAAATAATTTTTTTTAATTCATATTTTTATTAAATATATATATTATTTTTAATTGAACCCTAATTATAAAAAAGTTAATACAAAAATGTTTAATAATTCTTCCACTTCTGTTTTGTAGTATACTTCCCTGCTTTATGTTCTTCAATTTTTTATTTCAAAAGCACGCTTTAAAAGCTGATTCAACAACCAATCAAATGTAGACAAAGCTTGGGTATAGGAGAGTTGTTCTTTGTCCAACGGCTTTCTAGCAACTCTTCTTATTTTTTTAAATATTGTTAAGCCCGCTCCATACCTCAGTATTTTGTCTTGTGCTGAACGGCAGACAACGAGTAGTGGGTGTTGGATTCTGAACCTAAATACACATAACATTATACACTTGACCCTCTTATGGCATGAACATATTAAAAAGTGATTATGTTAACAAAAAAAGTAAAATAAATCACGTGTATTTATTTGTATTTACGTGTGTGCTTACATAATAATTATGGATCAAATGCTTTCGAAACATCTAATTCCTCCGATAAACTTATTAAGAGACGAGTCAACATCCTCAAAACTTACTGCAGTTGCAAATGTTCTGCGAAAAAAATATATTAATGAAATAGATGCTTTCCATCTCGATTCAACCGGTCCATTCGGGTCACTATTTATTTTTAAACGAAATTTTAATATGTTATGCTTTGGTCAAAATAAAGAGACACGCATTTTTTTTTAGCCCAAAAAAATTTTTTTTCGAGATTTATCGACAATTTCATTTTTTGGGTAAAAATCGATTTTATCGGTAATTCGGGGACTTCTTTTTTTCAATCGGCCATATTTTTGACAAAAATTTACCGATTTCAATGATTTTTACTTCTAATCATTCATGATGATCCTGACTATCAGATAGAAGTTTGAAAATTACTCAGAAATAAGTAATAATTTTTTATTTTGCAAAGGAAAAATTTGCAATTTTTTTTTTGAAATTCAATATCTCAAAAAGTGTATATTTTTTTCTTCGAAACTTTTTTTTACATCAAACAGAGACTTTGTATTTTCATTAGAAAAAATTTCCGTCGACTAAAATTCTTTGTTTCAGAGTTACGATTTTTTGAATAAAAAATTGGTTTTTCGTGTTAATGTGAACTGCAGACTTAATATGAACTCAAAATGTTTAACGTTTGCGCAAAATTAAAACATATTGTAGTACTATATCATTCTTCCAAGCAACCTTGAATATTAATCTACATTTGTAGAAATTAGTCTCAATGAAAATGTCAAACTTAAATGTAAGATAAGTATTTTAGAGGCATAATCACAGACGGTAAAGGATACTATTTTATTGTGTACGTTGGCTTATTATTTCAAACTGTTGGTGGGATAAAATTGACGAACGAATGGAGCAGAAGCCCCCCTCACCATATTTCTACCATTTGTCAGCATGCCTCTAAGACCACCTGTTTGTGCGTGCAACCATGCGCAGTGTGAAGTGGTTCGAGAATTTCAGTCTGAGTCTGGAAAATTGTACTTCGTACGCTGAAAAATTGTGAAAAATGAGTACCGTCATATCACTGGAAGTCAAAACAAATCTCAATTTTCACTGCAGTCTGTTATTTTGGTCAAAACGTAGAAGAAAGTTATGTCGTTGTTACCGATGACTTATCGCATGACTCGGCACATTCAATACTGGCAATTGATAAAATTGTATCTGATTTGAACCAACGATTTCCAGACATTATAACGCAAAGTATGACTATAATTTCGGGCGGAGTCCCAAGTCATTTTAAAAATATTTAAATACTAACTGAATGAATTCAAAACTTCGACACGTAAAATGAAAGTTGTTTTCTCGACAGGCCATGGGAAAGGGGCATGCGATGGCATTGGGGGGCTTGTTAAATATTTTGCGACAGGACACAATTTAAGTGTGGATGAAACCCAGTATATTCAATGCGCGAAATCATTTGTATATATCGTGCAGATAAAAACTCATAAAATCAAACATCCTTTCCTGAAGGTTGAAGAATTGAAAAGTTTTCGAAGCAAAAAGAAATATGTTTGGAAAAAAGCTAAATCATATAAAGGAATTCAAGAGACGCATGTGTGGAAAAATGAACTTGGGGAAAACATAAAAAAAAGTAGAAAGTTGCTGAATGAAGCTGTGCATTATGAAGTAAGGTTTATAAGTTTGGATTAAGGAAGGATGAAATTCGATTGTTTACTAAAACTAAACATTTTAAAGATACTTAAATACCAAAAAACTACAATACATTACCATTTCATTCATGTATTGATAATTAAAAATCGGTATTCATTGGGCGTAGTTCATATTAACACGAAAAACCAATTTTTATTTAAAAAATTGTAACTCTGAAACAAAAAATTTCAGTCGAAGGAAATTTTTTTAATGAAAATTCAAAGTCTCTGTTTGATGTAAAAAAAAAGTTTCGAAGAAAAAAAATACACTTTTTGAGATATTGAAATTCAAAAAAAAAATTTCAAATTTTTCTTTTGCAAAATAAAAAATTATTATTTATTTATGAGTAATTTTCAAACTTCTATCTGATAGTCCGGATTATCACGAATGATTGGAAGTAAAAATCATTGAAATCGGTAAATTTTTGGCAAAAATATGGCCAAATGAAAAAAAGAAGTCCCCGAATTACCGAAAAAATCTAGTTTTACCCAAAAAACGAAATTGTCGATAAATCTCGAAAAAAAATTTTCGGGCCAAAAAAAAAATACGTGTCTCTTTATTTTGACCAAAGCATAACATATTAAAATTTCGTTTAAAAATAAAATAGTGACCCGAATGGACCGGTTGAATCGAGATGGAAAGCATCAATAGTAAAAGTTAAAATAAAATATTTGTATTCTCTTTTGTGCAACACATTTGGCAAAAATGTCGTTGCCTCAGTGAGCCCCCAATCTACAGCTTCGGAAAATGATGGCTCCTCAAGCGTTACACCACCAGCACTACCACTTTTGTACCTTTGTGCCACTCTGGCGTGGTAGGGATAGCTCTCCCCGCAGGATTACTTACCCTGCTTTGCATTCGCTAAGTAACGAACATTAAAATTAAAAAAATTAAAAATACAAACATATAAAACTTTAATTTATACACACATATGTATCTGTTTTACCTAGCGAATTGCTTATGTGGATCCAAGCCTGCTCCGCAATATTATTATTGCAGTGCAACGGGTTTGTGATACCCCAGATTCGGAGCCACTCTTCCATTTCTCTAATAATTCTTCCCTTTTCATTGGCCGTGAAATTACCGACCCGCTTTTGACGCTTCGATTGTGGGACTATGTCTTCCATTCCTGAAATGTTTAATTAAAATAAAATATAAAACGCAAAAAAAAACCTTAAACTTACTTCTTGTTTCTAATCAATTTCCTTTGGAAATAAATATAAACTATGTTACTTCCAAAAACCTGTGTTGCCGAATTCAATATAAGTATAGTATATAAACTTACCGAATTTATGAGGAGCTGGATATTGCCCAAGAAAATTTAAAACCAGAAAACTTCTTGAGCTTTTCTTGAGTACTTTTGTATGGAGTTTTTGATTTTCTTGAGAGTTGGAAACTAAGCTTATATTTATAAAGTTAATATGTTAAATATTTTAATGTCAGTTTTTACAAACATAGTGGACAATTTTACATCGTTTCCTATTTCATTTATTACAAAATGGTTAATTAATAACGTATTGTTCGCATTAATGTGTTAAATTATTTTGTTCTTAATTCGGTAAGCAACTCTAACGAAAAAAAAATCATTTATTTGTGAAAGGAAAAATGTAGTAGGATATTTGATAGGAAGAATATATGCAAACGGAGATAAAAAAAATTTAGAAACATGAGCATAACGCTGTAAATATTTGTCGCTGATTATGTACATATACTAATGTCTTCCAAGGCTAAAAACAAATAAAAGGTATTGAAATTAATATGAAAATGTGCGTGCTTTCGTATTTGTTTAAAAACAGTAGAAAGTTGAGTTTTTTTAGAATTAATTGTATAATATGATGTTTTTCTAAGTACATTAGTGCAAAGTATCAGATATTTTTTTTATTTTTATGCCATTTGAGTCTTTTGCGTTCTGGCATATGCAAGAATACATGTATCAAGTGGTTAGTGAAGAGATACATTGTTTGCAATTGCATCACCTTGTGGTCATCATCAGATAACTAATTATCCGATCTGTTTGCGTCGTCCCATCTCTGAGAGGCTTGCGATTAGAGTCTAACCAGCGTCAGATGCGGCTGATAGCATTGGGCAAAAGACCTCGTTTTTTCTAAAGAGCAGGGTACTCAATGAATAAATTCAAACATTCTTCTCCAACAACTTAAACACTGTTTAATACTACTCAGCAAAATACCGTGAGGTAGCAACTGATAAACTAAAGGTCTATTTCAATATTGAATATTAGATTTAAATATACATATATATGTACATATATATATATATATATATTCCCAATATTTAAGGCTTTTCAAATTATTTATTACTGGAAACGAAATTTTTTGATTTTAAATGCATGTGGAATTTCTTTGCAGACCAAGGAAGGTATGTATCACTTGTTTATCGTTTATCGTATGGCAATTCACAAGCAGCTGTCATTGAAATTTCCCTTGCAGCTTGGATGGTGTATGAGTTGTAATGGAATAAATTCAGGAAATGGTTAAAAATGTAAATGTTTCAAATATCACAAATATCAAAATTTAAATGTGCAGTGATGAGGAATGAAAATCAACGCTAACCAGGAGGCAGTAAGAACGTTTATTCGTGTGTTAAATTAAAAGTATAAGCGACAGCCTGCACCATCTCCCCCACTAATATGAACAAAAAATTTGAGACACACAGGCCAGATAAAATAATGCCGTAAGTCAAAATAAGTGTATACCTAACAACACATATAAGAGAGATAGGGCATTCAGTTATAATAACCCGACTTATCTGCAAGATAATAAATTACAGAGAATTAATCAATTAAATAGAAGAATTTTTTTTTTTCAAATTACTAAGAACAATTTTATGCAGGCAATACGGCATCCCGTTTAGCCTTATTTACAAACAAAATTAGGACCATTACCTTAGTAGACACTGTCTCCCCCAACAGTTATATAAATATAAGATAAATCAATAAATTAAATCATTTTAAACCAAAACCTTACATGGTTATTCAATTATAAATTGTAAAAAAAATACAATGTACGGACTTCATTTAACCTTCTATGATATTAAAAAAATAAAACGATTTGACTTGATAAAAATGCAGAAATTAATTTATTCGCTATAGTTTAAAATCCTAAGAAAAGAAGGCAATAAAAGTAGAGCAATGTCCAAGTCATTGAACTTATGAAAAGAATAATAATACTAGTGGAACATTGCCTCTTAAAACCACGAGAATAAGTATCTATTAGAAGATCCCATATGGTCAAAACAATATCCATATCCCATGTCTGATCACGAGCTTGTCGAGAAAGAAATTGAAAAACTTTTAAATGACGGTATAATATAATCAATCAAGAGCACATTTAACTCCCATATGGATTGTCCAAAGGCACCGATGACCAAGGTAAATCCAAAAGACGAATGGTTGTTGACTTTCAGAAGATTAATACTCATACGATTACTTACAGATACCCAATTCCAGATATTAATATAACAATACAAAACTTAAGGAGAGAAAAGAATTCTTCGACTTACGAAAAGACCCTAGACGCATAATGAAAGCGTTGGAAAAATAAAAAAAAATAAGAATATGGTACGAATCTGGTTTACAAACCTGGACACCAGGGCCTTGTTGCTTATGTTCTTTCCCGTCAGCAATCCAATAACACAACAAATTTTTCGGATCATTCATAACAAAGTTCTCTACATGAAACTCTAAAAAGATAAAAAGCCTCTAAACTCTTTCAAAAATAAAGTAAATATTTTACAAGATATGTTAATCAAACAACATTTCCGATCAATTTAGACACGCAAAATTTTCGAAAGACACCTCTGATTTTCAATCTCCAATCCTATCTCCTATAGGAAAAACCCCAACACCAACACGAGTAGGAGAATACATACAGATGAACATATTTCATATTAATAATATGCAGTACTCACTAGACAAGTATTCCAAATACTGTTTCTTGCTAAAACTAGACACAAAAATAAATTTCCACAAATACATAGAAGAAGTACCCATGCAAGTTTACCCAAATGCCAAATATCTCATGACTGATAACGAGTTGTTGCATGCAAATAGCAGGACTTTTAATTTTACAATAATTACCTATGGGATTTGCGATGAAATCACAGAATTCACTGGTAAGAATATGTACTCACTGAACTAGATACTGTGTATATTTATGAGATTTCATCCTCTCTTTACCATGTATCGAATGTATCCGTAATATTGATAAGAATCAATTCAAAATATTGAAAAATATATAATAATTGATAAAATAGGAACTCTGAAGTCACTAATAATACCATCCGAGTATCGTGCCAAGCGTGCCCTAAATTTCTGAAGTCTCAGTATAAAAATTATGACAGGAATACCAGATCCCGATGATCTAGTTGATACCAAAACAGGACTTAACCAACTAATAACTAGCAAAGGAAAATACATTTCAGATTTGAAAAAAAAAATTAGCAACATTAGATCCACAATCCGTTTTTGTCCATTTTATACTTACAGAACTGGAATTCAAGTTTGTAGAATGCCAAACTGCGCTCTTAATGCCTTTATGGCAGATGTTTGACGCAAAACCTCATATCTAAACAAATCGGTTGTATGTATTTAATATTGTAATCGGATTTTATATAATGTACAATTCATAATATGTTTGCAGAATATCAAATTTCACGGCCTTAGGTGCTTTTTTATTATTATTATTTATTTTTATGTCAAGATAGTGGTACGATCTGACCGGTTCCAGACGTGCATTGTTAAATCAAATCAGCTCATCAGTTTTATACGATCGGTATAAATGGAACTTTCTCTTCTCCTTCCGGTACTTACTTCTTTGGACCAAAGTTAATATACCATTTCATGTACATGTAAGGTATAGAAAACGAAGTATATTATATTCCAATAATAAATATACTAGAATAATCCTATATCCACATATTTACCTTTCATGATGCTAATATTACAATACAAAATACGAAAAATATTGCACAATTGCTTTACGTAATTAATATATTAACTAACTTATCAAAATGCAAAAACTATGTAGGCACACATATTGTAAAAGGTAATCAAATAATAAATGCACTATTACTATTAAAACAATATGTTCATTGTATTTTTTTCCAAGAAAATAACTTTCCCTTACAAGGATTAGATCATTTTTATCGGCTATGAACACACATGGAATGGACTCAAGGTAAATGGTTCACATTTAAAACAATTCAATTTTAATACAACTATTGATAATGAAACTTACGAGGCAATTCTGAGCACTATCGTTTGAAGTACAAAAAACTATATAAGCTCACTACATCTTGAAAACTATTTTGCAACTTTCGAAATACAAATTGAAAGATTTGGTAATGACCAGGTCTTAAAGACTATTGCCGTAAATATTTTATACGTAGTATAATAATTTAAGAAATAACGGATGAAATATCATAAAAAAGTGTTGTTAATAAAAGAAAAGAAAATAATGGAGCAGTTCTTTTTGCATAGTATTATATATCTTACTTAGGAGACGCTTGCTGCAACAAATAAAGAATATGATTCTTTTGCCGGCACGGAAGAAATTTTTCAAAAGAATTATATGTCTATGGTTTTCCAGAATTAACTATACGAAGCAATCAAGTATTTTGTTTAAAAATCATTATCTAAGTGCTCTGTATTTGAGTCAGCCAATGCCTTTCCGAACCATTTCTGCTGTTTCAAAGTTGTTGCCTCAGTGCCAGTTTGATGAAAATGAGATCAAAATAGGGTAAGTAATCAAAGTTTGTGCATTTCCATATGTACATACATGGAGAAGAGTCTACAACATGTATATACTGTTTCTGATTCAACAGACAGTATCAAGTATTTCTGATTCAAACGACAGTATCAAGTAGAAGGCCCAATCGAAGTGATAAATTATACACATGTGACAATAATTACGCCAGCATCTGCAGCCAATGAAAATTTCCAAAGTCTCTACATGAACTTAGTCCACACACCTACAATATTTTCTGAAGATGTATTTATCCATCTGAAGTCCTTAAAAAAGTCATGCACATATGGTCCTGGCCCAATACCTTCTTGGCTTCTTGTAAATTGCGCTGAGTATATTTTCGAACCTTTGACTCATTTATTCAATTTATCATTTAAAGAAAGTATTTTTCCATCTATATGGAAAGAATCTTTTATTATACCCCTTCATAAAAACGGAAACAAATCTTTGATATAAAATTACCGAGGTATTGCTAAACTCTCTGCGATTCTTAAATTATTTGAATCACTTATCACTGATCATTTTACTCATTCAATCTCTTCATTTATAACACACTCCCAACATGGATGTGTTAAAGGAAAATCTACAACCAACAATTTACTTGAGTTCATTTCTTATATCATCGATGCGATCAGAAAGAACAGCAGCGTTGACGTAATATATACTGACTTTAGCAAAGCTTTTGATAAAGTGCGTCACTCGTTGCTAATCAAGAAACTTGACTTACTGGGTTTCCAACCAAAATTTTTACAATGGATCTCCACATATCTGTATGATCGAACTCAAAGAGTAATGATTAAGAATTCCATTTCAGATACCTTTAATGTTTCTTCAGGAGTACCTCAGCGTAGCTATCTAGATCCGATTCTGTTTTCTCTATTTATTAACGATATATCCTCTCAGATAAAGTTTTCAAAACTTTTAATGAATGCGGATGATGTAAAACTTTATAAATCTTACACTTCGGCAAATGAAGGTGTCTTACTGCAAACAGACATAAACAGCATAGTTGAATGGTGTAAAATAAATCGGATGCCCCTAAATCTTAAAAAATTTAAAGTTTTGTGCTTCTCCCAAAGATACATACAGACAATTACTTACACTATAGATAATTACAGTTTGGAGCAGGTTCACAGTTTTATTGACATGGGGATCACTATGGACCCAAAACTGAACTTCACACATAACATTGGTGTGATAGTCAACAAAGCCAAAGGCATCTTAGATTTTGTAAAACGGCGATCAAAAGAGTTTAATGATCCTTATGTTACAAAAGCTCTGTACGTAACATTAGTAAGACCTATCCTTGAACACGGCTCGGAGATTTGGAACCCGAGGTAACAAATCTACTCTGACAATATAGAGTATATTCAAAATCAATTCCTCCTATTTGTCTTAAGAAATTTGCATTGGGACTTTAAGTACAATCTTCCTTCTTATATTAGTCGTCTGAAACTTATCAACCTCCCTACTCTCGCCAGTCGTCGGGAAATACTTAGTGTAATTTTCATGGTTAAAATAATAACAGGCTCAATTTCCAGCCCCCTCATTCTCTCTGATATCAAATTTAATGTTCCGTTCAGAATGTCCAGACATTTTTGCCCCTTGTTTCTGAAAACTTGTAAAACGAATTTTGAATTTCACGAGCCTTTGCATTGTTTGTGTCTTGATTTCAACTCGCACTCAAGCACATTTGACATATCTGACTCGCTTTTTCATATTAAGAAAACTATTTTGGCGACTCTCAACTAATCGTACATTACATTTTATATTTGAAATAATTCTTAAAAATCAGCTGATGAATTTTGCTCCGTAGCTGAACTCTTTTAGTTCCCGACACTAAACAAACCTCTCCTAATCGTGACTCGGCATTGATGAAAAATAAAACAAGTTCCGTACATCATGCGGACAGCGCCCCTCGTGCGGATGGGCGAGAGGTGGGTAAACCGTTGGGATTAATAATAATAATAATCACGGGTAAAGTTCGGTACCCGGGTTCATGTCATGATTCAGGGATTTGGTCCATGTCACCCAAGGGACGAATTATGAGTACTACTAGGAGAAACAAATGGTTACCAGGAGACCAAGGTTATCCTTTAGAACTATGGTTGCCAACACCATGATCCTCTCCTAGTACAGAAGCCGAAAGAAAATTTAATGTCATGCACATACATACGTGCAAGAAATGTAATTGAACTTTCATTTGGGGTGTTAAAACGGCGTTTCAGGTGCCTTTCAAAAATTCGTGTTCTAAATTATAGTCATGAACTAACAGCCAACATATTTTACGCATATGTCATTTTACATAACAAGAGAATGATAGGAGTATGTACAATGAAGATTTAATTCGACTTCATTATATAAGTATAAAGAAGACTTTCGTCGGTGTAAAGCATACATACATCTCCGCGCTATAAGTACGCATATTTATGTACACATGTAGATGTATAAGTAAAGGGTGTTTTTTATAGAGGTATAGAACTTTAAGTTGGCATTACTTTTCAAGATGGCGACCGATTTAACAGCTGTCAAGTGATTTATTCTCAGTTTGGTTTGGCAATTCATCATGAATAGACTCACGCCTGAACAACGCTTGCAAATAGTGCAATTTTATTTCGAAAATAATGGTTCTGTGCGGAAAACGTATCGCGCACTACGTCCATTTTAGCGATGTTTAGCGATGAAGCGCACTTCTGGCTGAATGGCTACGTCAACAAACAAAACTGCCGCATTTAGAGTGAAGGTAATCCTCAAGTGTATGTTGAAACACCGTTACATCCAGAAAAACTGACTGTTTGGTGCGCTTTATGGGCTGGTGGAATCATTGGTCCGTACTTTTTCAAAAACGATGGTGGCCAGAACGTTACAGTCAATGGTGATCGGTATAGAGCCATGATTACTAACTTTTTCATTCCTGAATTGAATAACCATGATGTCCA
This sequence comes from Neoceratitis asiatica, assembly GCA_030068015.2. Taxonomy (NCBI): domain Eukaryota; kingdom Metazoa; phylum Arthropoda; class Insecta; order Diptera; family Tephritidae; genus Neoceratitis; species Neoceratitis asiatica. The sequence continues at coordinate 84,827,685 of CM061524.1, forward strand.
GGAGATGTGGTTTCAACAAGACGGCGCAACATGTCACACAGCTCGTGCCACAATAGATTTATTGAAAGACACGTTTGGTGACCGCCTAATTTCACGTTTTGGACCTGTGAATTGGCCTCCAAGATCTTGTGATTTAACACCGCTAGACTACTTTCTGTGGGGCTATGTAAAGTCATTGGTCTATGCAGATAAGCCACAAACGCTTGACCATTTGGAAGACAACATTCGCCGTGTTATTGCCGATATACGGCCACAAATGTTGGAAAAAGTCATCGAAAATTGGACGTCCAGATTGGACTACATCCGCGCCAGCCGTGGCGGTTATATGCCAGAAATCATATTTAAAATGTAATGCCACAAGATTATCTTTCGGATAAATAAAATTCATGTCAATCGAATAATCCATCGTTGTTTTATTGCAACTTAAATTCTATACCTCTATAAAAAACATATATTTTGAAATGATTTAAAATGTAAATGAATGATATATATATTAAGGTGTGCATAAATACGTTTGTATATACAATGCATACTTTCTTTTAATATATCCAAAGCGTACTTTGTATATGAGTAAGTAGTAGTAAACGTAGTTTATATACATACATATGTGCAATTAAAGTGAAAGGAATTTACATTGGGATGTGAATAAAAATCTCCCTCCTTATAAAAGCCGATTAAGGCTTATTAATCTGCCTTTACTTCAGAGTCGATGAGAAATGCTTGGAGTTTTATTTTTAACTAAGCTGATTAGAGGTATTATCAATAGTTCATTCCTACTAGCGAGCTTAACTTTAGTATCCCTTAAAAATTAAGAAGTTTTCTTGGGCTGTACACTTGCTATCGCCGATTTCCGAGTTAGAACGTATCACGCATCGCTGAAGTGGCTACTACAGTTCAAGAATTCCGAAGGGCATCTAGCTCGGTGGATTGACTGCAAAGTTATGACTTCACCATCAACCACAGCAAAGGAATTACGCACGGGAATGCTGACGCTATGTCTCGTCGACCAAGTAATTTGGAAGACACTATAGACGTCCGGCTTATGACAATTACATCAACAGAAGAGTGGGAGGCAAGCCACTTAAGGAAATGCCAACAGGAAAATCCATGCTTGGAACTGTTAATGCACGGATTGGAGATGAAAAGACGGCCAAGTAACGAACACAATGGAGCAGTTTAGAGTTGATATCTGGCTGTTTGTATAGAGTATGGGAAAGTGAAGATGGTCAGTGCTCTCGAAGACTAATAGTTGTTTCGAGGTTACGAATTCCGGACGTAAGCATTACGAAACGCTGGAGAAGATCAAGCAGTGGTTGTCGTCAGTCAATCGCTGAATGGATTACTAACTATAAGGATTGCATAACAACTAAGGGTCAAAATCCCGAAGTCATGGGCAGATGAAGCAGTATAACTCAGGTGCACCACCAGGTTGAGCGGGTTGCCATGGATGTAGTCGGTCCATTCCCTATGAGCAGACAAGGAAACAAATACGAACGACAGCTCTGTATCCTCACTCACGAGGCATGGTGGAACGATTCAACCGAACTCTGGAAGAGCAATTCCGAAAAGTCGTGGTCAAACATCAGGATGATTGATATATCCATATACCGCTATTCGTGATAGGATACCGGTCTGCAGTGCACGAAACAACGGGTAAAACACCTAAGAGGATACTTTTTGGTAGTGAACTTCGTTTACCTAGAGATTTAAAATTTAGAGTAAATGGTGATGCGAGAAGAATTGGGAAGCAAGCGTCTACTATTCTCGAGGAAGAGTTAAAGCGAACTCAAATTATGAGTGACAGAATGAAGGCCAGGTATAACAAGGCAATGAACTCCGAAGGCTTCCGAAATGGAGATTTAGTGTTGCTATACAATCCACAACGGAAGAAAGGTTTGTCCCCAAAACTTCAATGCAATTGGGAAGGTCTCTACAAGATCACCAAATGACTAAACGACGTAGTGTATCGAATCCAGACCGTTGGGAGACCAAGAAGCAAGATAAGAGTGGCCCACCTAGAGAGGCTTGCAGCGTTTGGAACAACAAATGTGTCTGATCGGGACGATCAGACTTTGGTAAAGAGCAGTGTGGCGAAAATGTAAAGCGAATGTCAGATGAAAGAGACAAGCCGATAACTGACATGTTCTAGAGCGCGAATCGAGAACGACTCGATAATTCCACGTGGTTGGTAGCGAACAATCGACTATTATATAATGGCGATACACAACTGCAAAGCAAGTGAACGCGTTGTTGATTACACTACTGTGAAGTCAAAATAGGAAATTGTGCAAATTGTAATACAAGTAATTGTAAATAGTGAAGTGAATTGTGAATTAAATTGTTAGTTACTGAATAATAAAAGGACATTGAGTAAATTCTTTATAAAATTAGAAACTACAGATATAGTTGACGACTTTTATTTAACAATCCAGTGATTTAAAACTTGGACTCGATGGATTTGGCAAATTATCGAGCTTATCCAGTAAAATCGTAACAATATACATTTTTAATTAATTTCAATTTTTACTGTCATTTGTAAATAGCTGTCAAAAAAGCTTTTCACCTCATATGGTGAATGAAAGAGCTTCATTTGAATGAACTTATGCATGGTTTTGCGAAAGACATTCAGCTATCTTAACCAGAGAACTTTTAGTCCTCTGTCTTAACCAGAATGGCACTGTTATATTAGCAGAGAATGTTAATTAAATGAGAAGGCGCAAATGTTAACGAAAAATTGTGCGCGACTTTGCTCACTACATCTCAGAGGAGTTGACCATATTTAATTCACCACGCTCAGAGAAATTGACCTCTGAACTCACCACATCTTTGTAACTCACAGACATACGAATATTTGAGTGAAAAGCTAAAAATAGATTTCTGGAGAAAATTTTAATAAAATTATATTTAAATTAGAAAAAGTTATTATTATTTTCAAATAAAAAATGTTTAATTAATAAAACTAAAAATTCGAACAATTGAAAAATAATAAATACTGCGTTAATGCGTTGGAAATTTCATGAATAAAATTCATGAAGCAGAACAAAGAGTGCGTACATAAACACCAATTCACACATTTTATAATATACGAAAATTATACATGAATTTTGCCGAATACATGAAATTTTTGTTTTCAATTCTTAATTTCATTCATAAACACGACCATGTTTGAATTCGTGAAAAAAGAATTCATGAATTGTAACGCATAAACCTAGTAGCAAATTAAGAAAAATAGTCAAAATAAAGTTTATTTCTTTCTTTGTAGGATTCCAAACAGCGAGATTTCCGGTTCAATTTAAAAAAAAATACAAATTGGGTATATTTATTTATTATATATATGTATATATTATATATGTATGAGTGTTTGAAAAATTTCTATGCTGACAAAAACTAAGCACTAGGTACTCATAAAAATATTCCAAATCGTATTGAATTTAAATGAAAACGTTTTTATATTTTGAATTTTGAAATTACAAAAACAAAATGTAAGATGCCTAAACTCTTTCCCTCGCCTTGCTTCCTTTCTCCATAAGCCAAAATTTAAATTTTTACCACAATGTACAAAAATAAAATACATACATACATACATTTCGAACTTCGTCCCGCAATTTGCTTCTTTTTTTGCCTAGAAGTTGAATGATAAGTTGTAAGGGAGCTTTACGCCATCTTCTCCTTCTGGTTTGAAGTACTTGTAGGCAGCATAATAAATATACCATTACCATTTGCGTGAAAGGTATAAATATGTTTTTCCATTTAATATCATGAGCAAAGGCATGCACGCATCAATACAAAAAAAGTTTCATTCTCAAAACGAACTGCAAACAGCTCCCCTGCATACCTTTGCATTAACTTCGAGTCAACGCAACTTCTAAAAATTATAAAAATTCGGTTTCGTATTTGAATTTTTATAATGTAAATTAAGTTTTTTTTTGCTTTTTTGTAAATGTTTGTGAAATTTGTAACAAGAATTTTCACTTCATTCCTCAACATGCTTGCTTAGACGTGAAAACTTTTTTTTAAAGAAAATTGAAGCATTCATAAAATTTTAATAAATATTTATTTGTATTCTTTATTTTCTGATAGTAAAAAAATGTCTTATAAAAAAATTTCAAATTCTTCATCAATACGTTTTATTTGGGGAAAATCTAATTTTCAAAATCAAATATTTTTTTTACTATGATGAGCACATGCGTACAAAAAAATTTATTCATAAATACTACGTTCATTCATAAGAATTGAGCCATAAACATCCCCCCGCATATCACTACAATGTAAAAAATTCGAATTGTGAAATATATAAAAAAAAAATTTAAGGCAATCTAAAAATTGGCAACAGCGCTGAAACTTGTTGCCATTTTTTCCTTGGTGGGAAAATTCAATTCAATTTATAATTTATAAATTATTTTTCGTCGTGAAGAAATGAAAGCATATGTACATGTATTGTAACGGTTTGCCAAAAAACCTAAATGATTTCCCAAATCCATCAAATCCGTTTACTGGATTGTTAAATAAAAGTCACCAACTATGTTCGTAGTTTCTTATTTTATAAAAAATTTATTAAATGTTCTTTTAGTACACTTGTAATGCAACTTTCACAATGTACAATTTCTTATTACTTCACTGTAGTGTAATCACCATCTCGTTTACTTTGCGACTGATTAGCTTTGGAGCTGTGTGTCGCCCTTATATACTAGTCGACTGTTCGCAACGAAACCCTGGAATAATCGAATTGTTCTCGATAACGACGCTTCTCGTTTTGCGTTCTATAACATGCCAATCATTGGCTTCTCTCTTTCATCTGATATTCGCTTCGCATTTTCCCCACAGTATATATATATATATATATATATTTATATATATATTCTTGTATAAAGGAAAAAATATACAATTTTTAGTTTTCCATCTATATTGTTACGATCTTGCTGATTAAACTTCGATGATTTCCCAAATCCTTCGGGTACGATCTCTGGATTGTTAAATAAAAATCGCCAACTTAATTTGCAGTCTATTTATTTATAAAGACTTTATTTAATGTCCTTTTATTATTCAGTAATTCACAATTCAATTACAATTCAATTTACTATTTACAATTACTTGTATACAACTTTTACAATGTACTGTTTTTATTGCTTTACTGTAATGTAATCTCCAACGCGTTTACTTTACGACTGCTTGCTTTTGCAGTCGTGTGTCGTCCTTATATACTTATCTGCTGCTTGAAATGAAAGACTGGAACAATCGAGTCGTTACGATAACGTCTCGATTTACGCTTTAGAACATGCCAGTTGTCGGCTCCTCTCTTTCCTTTGACATTCGCTTTGCATTTTCGCCACACTGCCCTCCACCTAAGTCTGATCGTCCCGATCAGACACATTCGCTGTTCCAGACGCAGCAAGCCTCTCTAGGTGGACGACTTTCATCTTGTTCATCAAACAGTATCGACTCCCACGACAGCCGGTTCTACGCACCGGAGTTGACCCGGATTTTATCCGGCCAAGGGCTGTCACCCTTTCGGCGACCTAACCCCGTTTAGGTCATCAGGTAATTTTAGTTTTAGTATATCACTGGAGCAACATCCCGCAGAAGGCCTGCTCCAAATCCTTCTCATCAGAGCTGGTGTAGAAACCAACCCTGGTCCGACAGATTATTTCTGGTGCGTGTGCCAAAGACGACTCCACCACTCTTTCACCCCGGTTATATGCAACCAGTGCAATGGTTGGAGTCATCTTAAGACCTGTCTGAACAGGTCTTAAGACACGCGTTACGTGGCCCCATGCTCCCAGTGCCCAGCGGCGCCTCCAGCCTATACGGCAGTGCCTTCTGCACATTTACCCACTTTGGTTAACCCCTCCCCCCAGGCCTGGAGCCCAACGGAGCTCACCGCAGCATGATTTCCAATCATCTTCTCCCAACCATCCCCCACCCCCATCCAACTCCACCACCCATGCGGGGGCTAATCAGCAGCTCTTAGTACCTCGCACAGCCTGTTCCGCGGGTCAGACCATAGTACGGCGGAATGTGACATCAGTCAAATGCAACTCATGCACTGGCTGGTGCCACTTTCGGTCGTGCTCTGGTCTGCGCAACACTCTTGAGTGGAGTAGTGCTTTCGTTGCCCCATGCTGTAGGAGTCTGCCCCCGCCTGTAGATACTTCGCAGCCGCCAACTACCGCCAATGTGCGGCAACCACCACAGCGGGTCACACAGCTGCAACAACCAAAACCTACGCACAACTCCCCACCCCCCGTGTTACGTACAATTTAACTGCAACGGAATCCAAGGAAAGATCGACGAGATAGTCGACTTCATGAGCCGGGAACGCCTGCCAATAGCTGCGATCCAAGAGACAAAACTGGGGCTATAATATAATAAGAAAGGTTCGCGAGCGAGATCATGGTGGAGGCTTGGCCTTCATTTTAAACAACACCGTGCAGTATCGTCTTATCGACGGCGACATCTTTCTGCAGGGATACTACCCTAGAATGTCAGGGCATAGGCAAATAAAGGAGAATCATATCGTCCGATATCCCTCCTCTTTCCAGTAGCGAAGGCAATTGAGGCCTTGCTGCTCCCGTCCCTCACACACCATCTGAGCCCAGCTACACATCAGCATGGCTTCAGAAAAGTGCACAGCACCACAACTACACTTAACACCATAAACACCAAGATAATTCATGGCCTCAACCAAAATCGACCCTGTGCGCGAACTGCCCTAGTAGCACTGGACCTGTCGAATGCTTTCGACACAGTAAATCATTCAGTGCTATTATCGGATATTGAGGATTCCTCATTACCGCCTAGGTTGAAGAGGTGGACCATGAACTACCTGAGTGGTCGACTATCATCGGTTGAGTTTCGAGGTCAAACATCTAAGCTACGGAAAATTAAACAAGGGGTTCCTCAGGATGATATCCTCTCCCCAATGCTGTTTAATTTTTACATCTCGAGGCTTCCTCCACCACCTGAGGGCGTCTCGTTGATCTCATACGCCGATGACTGTTCGATTTTGGCGTCTGGCCAGGATATTGATAGTCTTTGTTCTTCAGTAAACTGCTACCTCGCCGACCTTTCCAACTTCTTCACTGCACGACATCTACATCTACAACCTGCGAAATCCTCTGCCACCCTTTTCACCAGCTGGACGAAGGAGTACCGGCTAGAAATCGATGTGAAGGTCGATGGCGTAAAAATTCCGACCACGAACAGCCCAAAGTTACTGGGAGTAACATTCGATAGCCTGCACTCCGCATACGACTGCAATTGCCACCAAAGTACAAAGCCGCAACAAAATCCTCAAATCACTAGCCGGTAGCACCTGGGGGAAAGACAAATAAACATTGCTGGCAACGTACAAGGCAATTGGCCGGCCGGTCGTAAACTATGCTGCGCCGATTTGGACGCCGGGGACTAGCACGACGCAGTTGAAGAGGCTACAGACCTGTCAGAACACCGCCCTTCGGACCGCGACGGGAAACCTCCTGATGGCGCCGGAGCACCACTGACACAGTGAAGCATCTATGCTTCCAGTTAAAGAGCATAATGTTATGCTGTGTAAGCAGTACCTGCTGGGATGCTACCGCATGGATCATCCCAACAGGCACCTGCTGGAAGCTGAACCACCACCTATGCACATCAGGAAGGGATTACTTGACTACCGGGACGACATACAGCAATATAGACAAGACCCGCTGGACAGGACGGCGTATAGACAGGCCATCAACACCATTCACCGAGTCCGTCAACACCTTCTCAAACCACCACCCATCGCAGATGAACTTGCCTGACCCTAAACGGGGCTGGCGTATGCCGCTACAACAACAACAACAACAACAGTATCCTCGCAGGTGTTTGGCCTGTTGTTTCATGCACTGCGGACCGATATCCCATCAGGAAAAGCGGTATGTGTAGATCCCAATCATCTTGATGCTTGTCCACTTCTTTCCGCAAGTGCTCTTCCAGGGTCCGGTTGAATCGCTCTACCATGCCATCTGATTGAGGATGCAGGGCTGTCGTTCGTGTTTTTCGAATACCAAGTATCTGGCACATCTGGAACACCGTCGATTCAAAGTTTCTTCCTTGGTCTGAGTGCAATTCTATAGGCGCACCGTATCTGGTAACCCAATTGTGAGTGAATGCATCCGCAACTTTTCTCGCTTCCTGGTTTGGAATTGGGTAGACCTCAGGCCATTTACTAAAGTAGTCCATAACCACAAGAACGTATTTGTTTCCTTGTCTGCTCATAGGGAATGGACCGGCTACATCCATGGCAACCCGCTCAAATGATGCATCTGAGTTATACTGATTCATCTGCCCATGACTTCATGACTTTGGCCCATTAGCTGCTATGCACTCCGTGCAATTAGCAATCCACTCAGCGCTCGACTGACGACAGCCAACACAATAGAACCGCTGCTTGATCTTCTCCAGAAGGAGTTGTCCAAGCGAGGATTGTCTACAACAGGAAATAGGGCAGAGCTGCAATCGAAACTGCGAGAATCAATGGAAGCCGAAGGCATCGACTTGAACCAGTACGAATTCCGTCGCGAGGATGAAGATGTATCCTTGAAGGATGTTGACAAAGAGGAGGCTAGTGATTCTGCGAAGGAGTTGGAGCAGCCCTCAAGCAAGATTCAAGAAAATGCTCCTGGCTCATCTACCGGTATGGACATGAACATGTTGTTGGCTGCAATTTCACAAATCAGTGCCAATATGTCACAAATCAATGACAACATGTCACAAAAGCTGGATGCACAGGATGCCCGTAATTCTGCAATGAATGTCAAGATATCAGAAAAGATGGATGCAAAGTTTGATGGATTAGGAGGAACAATCGCACAAATACAGCAAAATCTGGAGAAAGACAATGCAGAACTTAAGGAAAGACAGGATCAGAGCAAAGATTGAGAGCAAAGTCAACGAATTGCACGGTAGACAAGACAAAATAGAAGAGCTGATAAAGACCAAAATCAACGAGCTCGAGCGACATGTCCGAGATTTGCAGTTGCATCGTCAAGCCAGATCGATGAACGGCCCGTGGGTAGAGGCACCATGCTTTGACGGCACAGCTTCGTTCCAGATCTTCAAGCTCCAGTTCGAGAAGACGGCTGAGTTAAATAATTGGACCATCGAGGAAAAATCCGCTGCGCTATTTGTTACGTTGAAAGGACCTGCAGCGGATATTTTGCTGACTATTCCCGAATGTAAGAGGGATAACTATGGCGCAGTAATGCGAGCCCTGGAAAGACGATATGGTAGCGAGCATAGGAGGCAAATTTACCAGATGGAGCTGGAGCAGCGTGACCAAAAACATAATGAATCTCTACAGGAATATTCTTTTGAGATCGATAGATTGGCTCATTTAGCCACAGGGCACGCGTCGGCTGAATATCTCGAAAGATTAAAAATCCAGAGGTTCATCAGCGGAATTAAAGACGGGTACACCAAGCGAGAGACTTATGCGAATCCAAAGTTAACATTCGCTGAGACGGTTGCGTATGCTCAGACACGTGAAGCAACGGCACTGCTATGTAAGCCGGCCCACAAAGTGAAGCGTTTGGAGGTAGAAACACCAGATGTGAGGACTGAAATATTGAAAACTCTGAAGTCGATAGCAGGAATGAATCGTTGTGGTGTTAAGAATCAAGGTGGAAAGTGCTTCAGTTGCGGTGAAGCAGGTCACTTCGCACGCGAATGCCAGTCGGGCTCCAACAAAGAGGAAAGACGACGCAAACGGTACTCAAAAGCTGAGGGCATAATAGACGTCCAGCGAATAACAATTACACGAGCAGGAAAGTGGGAGGCAAGCCACTTAAGAAAATGTCAGCAAGAAGACCCAGACTTGGAATTGGTAATGCGCGGATTGGAGGTGAACAGACGGCCAAGTAAGGAACAAATGGCAAAGGGAAGTTCCGAAGGCATACTGGGCACAATGGAACAGTTTAGAGTTGATATCTGGCTGTTTGCATAGAGTATGGGAAAGTGAAGATGGCCAGTGCTCTCGGAAGCTTATAGTAGTTCCGAGGTTAAGAATTCCGGATATTCTTAGGGAATTCCATAATGGTCCTAGTGGAGAGCATCTAGGCATTAAGAAAATGCTGGAGAAGATCAAACAGAGGTTCTATTGGGTTGGTTGTCGTCAATCGATCGCTGAGTGGGTTGCTAACTGCAATAAGTGCATAGCAACTAAAGGGCCAAAACCACGAAACCATTACAAATTGAGGGCCAGGTATGGCAAAGCAATGAATTCTGAAGGCTTCCAAAGTGGAGATTTGGTGTTGCTGTGCAGTCCACAACGGAAGAAAGGTTTGTCCCAAAAACTTCAATGCGTGTGGGAGGGTCCATATAAGGTAATCAAACGGCTGAATGATGCAGTGTATCGAATCCAGAATGTTGGGAGCCCAGGAAGCAAGATGAAAGTGGTCCACCTAGAGAGGCTTGCTGCGTTTGGAACAGCGAATGTGTCTGATCGGGACGATCAGACTTAGGTGGAGGGCAGTGTGGCGAAAATGCGAAGCGAATGACAGATGAAAGAGAGGAGCCGACAACTGGCACGTTCTAGAACGTAAGAGGCGATTATCGTAAACGACGATTATCGTAAGCGAGAGGTTTATCGTAAAACGACGCGATTATTCTAGGGGTTTCGTTTTCAAGCAGCAAACAAGTATATAAGGACCACATACGGCTGCAAGAGTCAGTCAGTCAGCAATCAGTCGTGAATCAGTTGTGAATTAAACTCTTGGAGATTACATTATAGTAAAGTAATAAAAACAGTACATTGTGAAAGTTGTATACAAGTGATTGTAAATAGTAACGTAAATTGTAATTGAATTGTGAATTACCGAATAATTAAAAGGACATTAATTAGTCTTTATAAATAAAGAGACTGCAAATTAAGTTGGCGATTTTATTTAACAATCCAGAGGTCGCACCCGAAAGATTAAGGAAATCATCGAGGTTAATCAGCAAGATCGTAACAATATTTTGTTTAGTCAAGACATACACCATTTTCTTTTCGGCGTAACTGTCCTCAGTTGGGTTTGATTCAGCAATTCAGCGTGATGAATACTTGTTTTCGACGCCATTTTTGTTTTTACAAATTAGACGGCGAAAATAAAGAAGCAACGAAATTCGACGGCCGAGCATAGGGAAACACATCGTCGCAATTCCGTTGATTTTTCCCTAATTTTCATTACATTTTAATCTTGCAATTTTAAATAAAAATAAGGATATCTCGGAGAATTTTTCTTGTGACGACGTATATACCAGAGCTTCATGTGGTTTGACACGTTTGTCGTGCACTTAATAACAAAGTTGTGGAGCATTACGTGTGAATTACTGTTTATTAGTATAGTATAGAATAATTGAAGAAACGGCGGCAAAATAACTTTCCAATTTAGAATCGATAATATTGTTGAAATGTCGAAAGCCAAAAAATTATCATTGCCTAGCAATGATTCAACAGAATTTTACAATTATAAACCTAAAGATTTGATTTGGTGAGTAAGAATCTGTAAAGTGTACCGAAACAACCAACCAAATATTATCGGGCAAATAAGAGAAGAAAATGGCGCACATAACCTAAATTTTTTTTTATTGAAAATCAGGCAAACAACCGAAAATAAATACTCGTGGCTAGTAGTAGCCTACTATTTCTATAAATATGTTTAATTTGTATGAAACGATAGTAACAGTAAATGGTGTATCTTAAACTGAAAATGAATGTCTATATTCTGTTTTCATCGCAGCACTCCAAAATTGTTTTTTTGTGTGTGTGTGCAGAGGAAAGCAAAGCTTTTTGAGTTTTAGTTGCCCGCGCATATTCCAGTATCAAAATACTAACTATATGATGCTCCAAAAGATGACTGATATCGAAATATTGTTACATTATTTATTAAATATGAATATTCTTTATTTTTAGGGCAAAGATGAAAGGATTCACACCATGGCCGGCTATGGTAAGTAGCTCCAATAACTTTAATTTTTATTTTGACTGTACTTTTGATTTGCCACAGCATATGTACATGCCCAACAAGTCCTATGTACATGAGAGGCTACTATTTTTGAGGCCCGCTTGAAATACTATTGTATAGCGGCTCGAGTTTTTTTTTATGTCATGTACTTATCAACAACTACGTTGTAAGAATTGTCTAAATTTATATTAATGTATAATTATACTTTAAATAGAGTGATGTACGTACAATAATTAATGTAACGTGTAATTTATTGATACGAATTTTCATAGATTGTTGAGCCATCAATAGATTTATTGAATCAACCACGGAAAGCCAACACAAAAAGTGTGTTTTTCTTTGGGACTCGAAACTTGTAAGTTTATTGTTATAATATATAAATGTATTTAAACTGATTATTTATTGCAAAATGTTTTTACTTTTCATTTATTGAAATAGTGCTTGGATTGAAACTAATAATATAAAGCCCTTCGAGGGACCATGGAAAGCTGAATTGGCAAAAGTCAATAAACCCAATTCGTTCCGTCATGCTATGGCTGATATTAATGCCTACATTGAAGATCCCACGGAGATTGATGCAGAGGTCAGTAAAAATACCATTAGTAATCATTCCACTGAAGCAGATTTCGATAAAGTTCGCGATGGTTTAACGGATGATGATACAACAAATGACATACGTGGTAACGATGATGTAGATAATGGAGTAGAAACCATTACCGGTGATGTTGCGGTTGATTTTGATGAAGTTTCACCTTCATATAAAACGCCTGTTAAACGCACACCTAAAGCCAAAGCAAGTGCAGTGGCTACAGTAAAAGCAAAATCATCAGTTAGTGGGGCTATAACTAAATCATCGTCAAAACGACGCCGTTCTTCTCAAACGGCAAATAGCAGTGCAAAACGCAAACGCAACTCTTCGGTGGGATATTTGGAAGACCTTAATGATTATATAAATCATAAATCTTCAACACCACCTTCACGTCGTAAAATCAATGCGGACGCTCTAGCCCATATTGGAAGCACATCAAGGCGTAATGTTAATTCCATTGCCCTTCTCGATCGTCCAGTTGTGTCGCGTCCTGAAGCGCAAACAATTGATATGAATGCTCGTTCTCAAACCCTGGCTGAACGTGACATTACACCATCCCAATTGACGTTCGGTTTTCTGGGTCTGGGTATTATGGGCTCGACTATTGTTAAAGATTTACTATGTACTGGCCACAAAGTTGTCGTATGGAACCGCACAATGTCAAAGGTGAGTGAAACATTCACTATTGGAATTAAATTTGCTAATAAATTTATAGGTAGTCATATACTGAAAAAATACGTTAAATACGTTAAATGAATACGTTAAAGAAAATCGTTACTTAATACTTATTACTTTTGCGACCCATAATAGTCGACCTTTTATGATTATGTTATTACAACTATAGGAAAGAGATTGAGGAGGGAACTGAATGGATTTTGCTATATCTGGCTATATGTATGAAATCAAACTATCAGTTTTAAAGACCACTACGGGTTAAGAGTTCAAGACCGCGTGGTAAGGGTAATCTGGGGTCGTAAGAGGCGGCTAAAATCTAATAACTTCCGCGACAGTCTTATATCGGAACGACCCCGACCTGGATTTTTATCCGGCCAAGGACTCATTTGTGGAATATTTTTGTGGTTACTCCAACGATGAGTATTCCATAAATTTGACAACCGTAACGAAAAAGCAAAAACAAAAAAAAATTTTTTTGCTTTTAAAATTCGCTTGGGTTAACTATATGATACATAAATAGAAGATTGACAGAAAATAATTTTAATAAATAAAACTAAGTCTAGCAAATAAATTAAAAAAAAAACTGATGAGAATTAATACACCCAGGGACCGAACATACTGGTCCTGACTAAATTCAATGCTTTTGCTTTATATATTATTATTTACACGAACACCGCATTTTGTTTTTGCTTAGACTTCAATTTGGTTGAATTTTCATGCCCAGGTTTGCACAGTTGGGTGAAAATTTGCATGTTTGTTGTTGTTGTAACTACAGAAAAAATCTCCAAATTGGGCTTCGGGGAATATTGCGACAGTGACAGTCTTTGGTCGGATAAAAATCCGAGTCGTTCCGGTAAGAAGACCCGATTGCCGCGTGAGCTATTGGACTTTAACCCGCGGGGGGCTATGATGTTAGTTAATATGATGCATCTGCAGGTTGTTTTAAATTAAATGCTATGGTTATATATATATATATTGTAACGTTTTTTGTAGCTTACCTATATGATTTCCTAAATCCTTCGATTCCAATCACTAGATTGCTAAATAAAATTCCCAAGATTTATTCGTTTCTTTACTATACACAATCACTTATTTTACAAAAAACACAGCTCACAGCAATGATAACACCACTGCGTTTTTAACCCGTCTCCGGCGTGATAGCGGCTGCCGCTCTTTATACCACAAGATGACCAAATCATTCTGTTCACGCGTTCAAGAATAGGCTGATTATTCGTTTGCCTGCGATAGCTTCAGCCGCTCCGTTTATCCTTAACGACAGTCCATTACGGTCATGCTCTAATTCGTCTACCTGCAGTAGTTGCTACCCCTCTTTTCGTCTGTCCTTTTTACGGGGAATTTACATCATACTACCGCTCCTTTAGTCTGTATTTTTTTTTTTTTTTTGGAAATCTCGTCACAATATGTTATATCAAGTAGTGGCGTTCGCCTTACTTCTACCTAGATGAATAATACGATGGGATTTTTAATATTTTATAGTAGTTAAAGATTAATAAGAACTTATCATTGGTATTTACATATCACCTCCTTTGTTTTATCAACTATAAAATTTATATTGAAAAAAAAGTGAGAAAGTCAACAAAAAAGAAGCTTAAAAAGGAAATTACATCAACCAAAAGTCTATCCGATGAGTGTATCAATTAATTTTTGTTAGTAAAATAACAAGGATTCAAACTGCAAATATCATATTTCTTATAATTTTTTAAAACAAACAAATACGGGTATATAAAAATATAAAATTTTCAATTCCTTAGACTGAGTTTACACACGAATGCTCCTTTGCTTCTTATCGGAAATTTGGTATTGCCCTTCACGTTCACAAGGAGAAACTTTGTTCATGGGAATTTTTTACCTTTCCATTTCATTTCAGTTTCGCAATTTACTACACACTCCACCCCTTTATTAGTTTTTACATACTTTTTATTATAAATTGTATGTATTCAACTGTATATATACTAATCTATTTACATTTACATATACAAATTTAAATTTTGAATTTCATGAATTCTCTAACATTCATTTTAAACATATAACAGCAACCATTCAGAGAATGTAAACATATATGTGAAAAGGAATGACAAATTTTACAGTGACGAATAAGGGCTGTCACCCTTTCGGCGACCTAACCCCGTTTAGGTCATCAGGTAATTTTAGTTTTAGTATATCACTGGAGCAACATCTCGCAGAAGGCCTGCTCCAAATCCTTCTCATCAGAGCTGGTGTAGAAACCAACCCTGGTCCGACAGATTATTTCTGCTGCGTGTGCCAAAGACGACTCCACCACTCTTTCACCCCGGTTATATGCAACCAGTGCAATGGTTGGAGTCATCTTAAGACCTGTTCAGACCTTAAGACACGCGTTACGTGGCCCCATGCTCCCAGTGCCCAGCGGCGCCTCTAGTCTATACGGCAGTGCCTTCTGCACATTTACCCACTTTGGTTAACCCCCCCCAGGCCTGGAGCCCAACGGAGCTCACCGCAGCATGATTCCCAATCATCTTCTCCCAACCATCCCCCACCCCCATCTAACTCCACCTCCCGTGGGGGGGCTAATCAGCAGCTCTTAGTACCTCGCACAGTCTGTTCCGCGGGTCAGACCATAGTACGGCGGAATGTAACATCAGTCAAATGCAACTCATGCACTGGCTGGTGCCACTTTCGGTCGTGCTCTGGTCTGCGCAACACTCTTGAGTGGAGTAGTGCTTTCGTTGCTCCATGCTGTAGGAGTCAACCCCCGCCTGTAGATACTTCGCAGCCGCCAACTACCGCCAATGTGCGGCAACCACCGCAGCGGGTCACACAGCTGCAACAACCAAAACCTACGCACAACTCCCCACCCCCCGTGTTACGTAAAATTTAACTGCAACGGAATCCAAGGAAAGATCGATCGATAGTCGACTTCATGAGCCGGGAACGCCTGCCAATAGCTGCGATCCAAGAGACAAAACTGGGGCTATAATATAATAAGAAAGGTTCGCGAGCGAGATCATGGTGGAGGCTTGGCCTTCATTTTAAACAACACCGTGCAGTATCGTCTTATCGACGGCGACATCTTTCTGCAGGGATACTACCCTAAAATGTCAGGGCATAGGCAAATAAAGGAGAATCATATCGTCCGATATCCCTCCTCTCTTCAGTAGCGAAGGCAATTGAGGCCTTGCTGCTCCCGTCGCTCACACACCATCTGAGCCCAGCTACACATCAGCATGGCTTCCGAAAAGTGCACAGCACCACAACTACACTTAACACCATAAACACCAAGATAATTCATGGCCTCAACCAAAATCGACCCTGTGCGCGAACTGCCCTAGTAGCACTGGACCTGTCGAATGCTTTCGACACAGTAAATCATTCAGTGCTACTATCGGATATTGAGGATTCCTCATTACCGCCTAGGTTGAAGAGGTGGACCATGAACTACCTGAGTGGTCGACTATCATCGGTTGAGTTTCGAGGTCAAACATCTAAGCTACGGAAAATTAAACAAGGGTTTCCGCAGAGTGATGTCCTCTACCCAATGGTGTTTAATTTTTACATCTCGAGGCTTCCTCCACCACCTGAGGGCTTCTCGTTGATGTCATACGCCGATGACTGTTCGATTTTGGCGTCTGGCCAGGATATTGATAGTCTTTGTTCTTCAGTAAACTGCTACCTCTCCGACCTTTCCAACTTCTTCACTGCACGACATCTACATCTACAACCTGCGAAATCCTCTGCCACCCTTTTCACCAGCTGGACGAAGGAGTATCGGCTAGAAATCGATGTGAAGGTCGATGGCGTAAAAATTCCGACCACGAACAGCCCAAAGTTACTGGGAGTAACATTCGATAGCCTGCACTCCTTCACTCCGCATACGACTGCAATTGCCACCAAAGTACAAAGCCGCAACAAAATTCTCAAATCGCTAGCCGGTAGCACCTGGGGGAAAGACAAAGAAACATTGCTGGCAACGTACAAGGCAATTGGCCGGCCGGTCGTAAACTATGCTGCGCCGATTTGGACGCCGGGGACTAGGACGACGCAGTTGAGGAAGCTACAGACCTGTCAGAACACCGCCCTTCGGACCGCGACGGGAAACCTCCTGATGGCGCCGGAGCACCACTGACACAGTGAAGCATCTATGCTCCCAGTTAAAGAGCATAATGTTATGCTGTGTAAGCAGTACCTGCTGGAATGCTACCGCATGGATCATCCCAACAGGCACCTGCTGGAAGCTGAACCACCACCTAGGCACATCAGGAAGGGACTACTTGACTACCGGGACGACATACAGCAATATAGACAAGACCCGCTGGACAGGACGGCGTATAAACAGGCCATCAACACCATTCACAGAGAGTCCGTCAACACCTTCTTGAACTCTCTTCCAGTGAATGGAGTACTCGGCACAATTAAGATCTGGATACTGTAGTAGGCTAAACTCCTACCTATCCAGACTCGACCCTGACATATCCAACACATGTCCCGCATGAAAAGAGCCCGCACGATACTAACCACCTCTTTGCATGCCCACTCAACCCGACTCATCTAACACCCTTCTCCCTTTGGTCCGAACCCGTCGAAACAGCTCGTTTCCTGGGCCTATCGTTAAATGACCTCGATGACTAAAACTGAACTTGCCTGACCCTAAACGGGGCTGGCGTATGCCGCTACAACAACAACAACCACAATATCCTCGCAGGTGTTTGACCTGTTGTTTCATGCACTGCGGACCTATATCCCATCAAGAAAAGCGGTATTTGTACATCCCAATCATCTTGATGCTTGTCCACTACTTTCCGCAAGTGCTCTTCCAGGGCCGGTTGAATCGCTCTACCATGCCATCTGATTGAGGATGCAGGGCTGTCGTTCGTGTTTTTCGAATACATCTGGAACACCGCCGATTCAAAGTTTCTTCCTTTGTCTGAGTGCAATTCTATAGGCGCACCGTATCTGGTAACCCAATTGTGAGTGAATGCATCCGCAACTGTTTTCGCTTCCTGGTTTGGAATTGGGTAGACCTCAGGCCATTTACTAAAGTAGTCCATAACCACAAGAACGTATTTGTTTCCTTGTCTGCTCATAGGGAATGGACCGGCTACATCCATGGCAACCCGCTCAAATGGTGCACCTGAGTTATACTGCTTAATCTGCTCATGACTTCGTGACTTTGGCCCTTTAGCTGCTATGCACTCCGTGCAATTAGGAATCCACTCAGCGACCGATTTACGACAGCCAACCCAATAGAACCGCTGCTTGATCTTCTCCAGCGTTTTTGTAATGCCTAGGTGCCCTCCACTAGGACCATTATGGAATTCCTTAAGAACATCCGGAATTCTCAACCTCGGAACTACTATTAGCTTTCGAGAGCACTGACCATCTTCACTTTCCCATACTCTGTGCAAACAGCCAGATATCAACTCTAAACTGTTCCATTGTGCCCAGTATGCCTTTGCGATGGGACTTTCCGCTGCCATTTGTTCTTTACTTGGCCGTCTCTTCACCTCCAATCCGTGCATTACCAATTTCAGGTCCGGATCTTCTTGCTGACATTTCTTTAAGTGACTTGCCTCCCACTCTTCTGCTGATGTAACTGTCATTAGCCGGACGTCTATTATGTCTTCCTTACCCTCGGCTTTTGAGCAATGCTTACATTCCAAACTACATGGTCGACAGGACATAGCGTCTTGCGGTGCTCGATGGTGAAGTCATAACTTTGCAGCATCTCAATCCACCGTGCAGGCTGCCCTTCGGCATTCTTGAGCTGTAGTAGCCACTTCAGCGCTGCATTATCCGTTCTAACGCGGAAATGTTGACCATACAGATATTTGTGGAAGTGTTTAATGCAATCCACCAACGCTAATAGTTCTCTCCGAGTTACGCAGTAGTTCCGCTCTGGTTTCCCAATAGACCGGCTATAGTAGGCAACTATCTTCTCCTGCCCATCAATCACTTGCGAAAGTACACCTCCTATGCCACAACCACTAGCATCTGTGTCCAGAATAAATGTTGCACCTGGAACCGGGTACGCTGGCATAGGTGCAGTGCATAGTCGTTCTTTTAAAGCTTGGAAAGCCTCCTCTTGTTCAGTTTTCCACTCGAAAGATCTATTTTTCCTTGTGAGCTCATGGAGACTATGAGCTACGCTGGCGAAATTCCGAACAAAGCGGCGATAGTAAGTACACAGCCCAAGGAAACTTCTTAATTCATGCAAATTTCTGGGTCTTTGCTCTCAATTAGCTCCTCCATTTTGTCCTGCCGCTCCTCGATTTGATTCTGTCTTTCCTTAAGTTCTGCATTCTCTTTCACCAGATCTTGCTGTATTTGTGCGATTGTTCCTTCTAATCCATCAAACTTTTGTGACATGCTGGCATTGATTTGTGATATGTTCGCGTTCATTACAGACATATTTTGTGACATGTGGGCACAGATTTGTGAAATTGCAGCCAACAACATGTTCATGTCACATCTTCATCCTCGCGGCGGAATTCATATTCGTTCCAAGTCGATACCTTCGACTTCCATTGCTTCTCGCAGTCTCGATTGCAGCTCTGCCTTATTTCCAGTTGTCGATAATCCACGCTTCCCTCTTGAGAGGAGGTATCGTCAACTCCTGAATCTTTGCCATTTTTCAATTATTATCCTTTGGGATTTACTTAACAATCTCACTTCTGACACCAATTGTTACGATCTTGTTGAATCAGCCTCGATGATTTTCCAAATCCTTCGGTTACGACCACTGGATTGTTAAATAAAAGACACAACTATGTTCGCAGTATTTTATTTTACAAAGAATTTATTAAATGCCCTTTTTTATTGCTCAGTAATTCACAATTCAATTACAATTCACTTTACTATTTACAATCACTTGTTTTTACTGTAATGTAATCACCAATGTGTTTACTTTACACAATTACACTGATTACTTACTACTAACTAACTCTGCACTTGTGTGTCTCCCTTGTTCGCAGCCAACCGCCGAGAATAATCGAATCTTTTTATTTACGAATGTTCTCGAATTCGCCTTAGAACATGCCAGCTATCGGCTTCTCTCTTTCATCTGAAATTCGCTTCGCATTTTCGCCACAATGACAGATGAAAGAGAGGAGCCGACAACTGGCATGTTCTAGAGCGTAAACGAGACGATTATCGTAAGGAGACGATTATCGTAACGAAATGATTATCGTAACGACGCGATTATTCCAGAGTTCGTTTTCAAGCAGCAAACAAGTATATAAGGGTGGCCCATGACTGCATCAGTAATCAGTCGTGAATTAAAAGCGTTGGAGATTACATTACATTGAAGTAATAAAAACAGTACATTGTGAAAATTATATACAAGTGATTGTGAATAGTAAAGTAAATTGTAATTGAATTGTGAATTACTGAATAATAAAAGAACATTAAATAAAGTCTTTATAAATAAAGAGACTGCAAATTAAGTTGGCGATTTTTATTTAACAATCCAGGGATCGTACCCGAAGGATCTGGGAAATCATCGAGGTTAATCAGCAAGATCGTAACAATTTTTGTCAGAAGTGGGATTGTTAAATAAATCCATAAGAATAATAATTGAAAAATGGTGACGATTCAGGATTTGACGATACCTCCTCTCAAGAAGGAGTTGGCAAAGCGAGGATTGTCTACAACTGGAAATAAGGCAGAGCTGCAATCGAAACTGCGAGAAGCAATGGAAGTAGAAGGCATCGACTTGAACCATTACGAATTCCGTCGCGAGGATGAAGATGTATCCTTGATGGACATTGACAAAGTAGAGGCTATTGATTCTGCTATGGAGTTGGAGCAGCCATCAAGTAAGATTCAAGATTCCTAGCTCATCTGCGGGTATTGACATGAACATGTTATTGGCTGCAATATCACAAAAGCTGGATGCACAGGATGCCTGTAATTCACAAAATATGTCTGTAATGGACGCGAACATGTCACAAAAGTTTGATGGATTAGAAGGAACAATCGCACAAATACAGCAAAACTTGGTGAAGGACAATGCAGAAATTAAGGAAAGACAAGATTTAATTGAGAGCAAAGTCAACGAATTGGAAGGTCGTGTTCGGGATTTGCAGTTACATCGTCCAAGCACTTCAGTGAACTCTCCTAAGGTAAAAACACCATCTTTTGACGGAAAAATTCCCCTCCAAGTCTTCAAGCTCCAGTTTGAGAAGACGGCTGAAACAAATAAATGGAGCATGGAGGAAAAATCTGCTGCACTATTCGTTGCGTTGGAAGGACCTGCGGCAGAACTTTTACAAACTGTACCTGATTATGAGAGAAATGATTACGACGGATTGATGCGAGCCATAGAAAGACGCTATGGTAGCGAACACAGAAGACAAATTTACCAGATGGAGTTAGCGCGAAAAGCGCGACCAAAAACCCTACGAATCTACAGGAATATGCTTCGGAAATTGAGAGATTGGCTCATTTAGCCATCGGAGACGCATCGGGTGAGCATCTCGAAAGAGTGAAAATACAAAAATCCATCAACGTCATAAAAGATGTTTACACCAAGCGAGAGACATATGCGAATCCAAAGTTAACATTCGCTGAAACAGCGGCGTATGCTCAAACACGTGAAACGGCGGCACTCATAAACAGACCAGCATACAAAGTCAATAAAGTGGAGGTTGAAACAGCAGATGTGCTGACCGAAATATATATGAGTGCCGCTACAACAACAACAACAACAACTGAAATATTGAGAACTCTGAAGTCGTTAGAAGGAATGAATCGTTCTGGTGGTAAGAATCAGGCTGGGAAATGCTTTAAATGTGGAAAGCCTGGTCTTTTCGCACGCGAATGCAAAACGGGTTCCAGCATACAGGAAGGACAGCGCAAACGGAAGGCTGAGGAGGATAAACCATCAACTTCTCAGTCGTTAAACTAAAACGAGCCAGTCTAAAGGGGCGTATGCTGGTTGAATACCGCATAATCTCCGTCTCGAAAATTGGCAGAAAAACGAGCAACATTACTATTGGTGGATATGTGGATGGACGAGCGGGAATATTAACAGTGAATACGGGCGCATCACACTCCATCATTCGAACTGGCCTGATCGCTAAAGAAGTGAAACCATTACCTGGAGCAATATTGAAAACGGCGACTGGTGAGGATACCCAAGTAGTGGGAGAAGTAACATGTGAGGTAACAATCGGGAATGTGACGGTGTTGCACAATTTTATAGTCGCGCAGATTGTGAATGAGGTAATCATAGGAGTGGACTTCTTGATGGAGCAAGGTATCAAGATCGACTTGAATAACAAGGTTATGGAGTATAAGAACATGGAAGCACCACTAAGCATTGGCTATGATTCCACATACAGCAGCAAACAAGTGGTCTTAGAAGACAGTGAGTTGATTCCACCAAAGTCAGAAGCAGTTGTTTGGGCGAAAATTAATGGAGATTGTGGGAGAAATAAATTGTGGGTTGTCGAAGCAGCACAAAATTCTACACCGGACGTACTTATTGGTAAAACCCAGGTTGAGACACAAAAGAATGGACGCGTACCAGTGAGAGTATTAAATGACTTCAGATCACCAGTAAAAATTCCTAGTGGAACTGTATTAGGGCAATGTCAAGAGGTAGAAGCCATCATCAAATGCAATGATTCATGTGGAATCGACTCTATTGGCAGCAAGGGCATGGAGGAAGATATAAATGCATGGACGCAAGGGTTGGAAGACAAGTACAAGCACAAGGCCAGCCAGATGATCCGTAAATACTGCAACATATTCGACAAGGATGGCAACAAATCAGGCAGGACCAACGTAGTGAAACATT
The DNA here is from genome assembly GCA_030068015.2 of Neoceratitis asiatica. NCBI lineage: Eukaryota > Metazoa > Arthropoda > Insecta > Diptera > Tephritidae > Neoceratitis > Neoceratitis asiatica. The sequence continues at coordinate 84,850,711 of CM061524.1, forward strand.
GCATTGATACTGGTGACGCAAGACCAATTCGTCAAGCTCCTCGAAGCGTTCCACTAGCCAAACGTGACGCTGTTGGCCAAATAATTAGGGAAATGAGCGAAAGCGATGTTATCGAACCATCGGCAAGTCCATGGAGCTCTCCGGTGGTACTCGTGAAGAAGAAAGATTGCCAGTTGCGGTTCTGCGTGGACTATCGGAGATTAAATGATGTTACAAAGAAAGACAGCTATCCTTTGCCCAGGATCGATGATACACTAGACTCGTTAACTGGCACAGAATGGTTCTCAACACTTGACCATGTGCTCAAAGGACTACACTGGAAGACTTGTTTGGTGTATCTGGATGACATCATCGTATTGGGAAAGAGCTTCGATGAACATCTGAGTAATTTGGAAGAAGTTTTCCAGAGAATAGCTGGTGCTGGTCTTAAACTAAGTCCTAAGAAGTGCTCTTTATTCAAGAAGGAGGTGAATTACTTAGGTCATCAAGTAACCACGAAGGGCGTTTGTACTGCGAAGGAAAAAATAGAAGCAGTGAAGGATTGGCCGAGACCCAGGAATTTGCATGAATTAAGAAGTTTTCTTGGGCTGTGTACTTACTATCGCCGCTTTGTTCCGAATTTCGCCAGCGTAGCTCATAGTCTCCATGAGCTCACAAGGAAAAATAGATCATTCGAGTGGAAAACTGAACAAGAGGAGGCTTTCCAAGCTTTAAAAGAACGACTATGCACTGCACCTATGCTAGCGTACCCGGTTCCAGGTGCAACATTTATTCTGGACACAGATGCTAGTGGATTTGGCATAGGAGGTGTACTTTCGCAATTGATTGATGGGCAGGAGAAGATAGTTGCCTACTATAGCCGGTCTATTGGGAAACCAGAGCGGAACTACTGCGTAACGCGGAGAGAACTATTAGCGTTGGTGGATTGTATTAAACACGTCCACAAATATTTGTATGGTCAACATTTCCGAGTTAGAACGGATCACGCAACGCTGAAGTGGCTACTACAGTTAAAGAATCCCGAAGAGCAGCTAGCTCGATGGATTGAGAGGCTGCAAAGTTATGACTTCACCATCGAGCACCGCAAGGGTAATACGCACGGAAATGCTGACGATATGTCCCGTCGACCATGTAGTTTGGAATGTAAGCATTGCTCAAAAGCCGAGGGTAAGGAAGACATAATAGACGTCCGGCTAATGACAGTTACATCAGCAGAAGAGTGGGAGGCAAGTCACTTAAGGAAATGTCAGCAAGAAGATCCGGACTTGGAATTGGTAATGCACGGATTGGAGGTGAACAGACGGCCAAGTAAAGAACAAATTAGAATTGATATCTGGCTGTTTGCATAGAGTATGGGAAAGGAAGATGGCCAGTGCTCTCGAAAGCTTATAGTAGTTCCGAGGTTAAGAATTCCGGATGTTCTTAAAGAATTCCATAATGGTCCTAGTGGAGGGCACCTAGGCATTACAAAAACGCTGGAGAAGATCAAGCAGCGGTTCTATAGGGTTGGCTGTCGTCAGTCGATCGCCTCCAATCACCTCCAATCCGTGCATTACCAATTCCAAGTCTGGGTCTTCTTGCTGTAATTTTCTTAAGTGGCTTGCCTCCCACTTTCCTGCTCGTGTAATTGTTATTCGCCGGACGTCTATTATGCCCTCAGCTTTTGAGCATCACTTTATAGGCATCACGATACAGTTTCAGCGAATGTTAACTTTGGATTCGCATAAGTCTCTCGCTTGGTGTACACGTCTTTAATTCCGCTGATGAACCTCTGGATTTTTAATCTTTCGAGATATTCAGCCGACGCGTCCCCAATGGCTAAATGAGCCAATCTCTCGATTTCAAAAGCATATTCCTGCAGAGATTCATTGTGTTTTTTTGGTCACGCTGTTCCAGCTCCATCTGGTAATTTGCCTCCTATGCTCGCAACCATATCGTCTTTCCAGGGCTCGCATTACTACGCCATAGTAATCTCTCTCATATTCAGAAATAGTCAGCAAAATCTCCGCTGCAGTTCCCTTCAACGCAACAAATAGCGCAGCGGACCATGCCTCGATGTTCCAATTATTTGTTTCAGCCGTCTTCTCAAACTGGAGCTTGAAGACTTGGAATGGAATTTTACCGTCAAAGGATGGTGTTTTTACCTTGGGAGCGTTCACTGAAGTGGTTGGACGATTTAACTGCAAATCCCGGAAACGACCTTCCAATGCGTTAACTTTGCTCTCAATTAGATCCTCTATTTTTCCTTGCCGACCTTCTAATTTGTTCACTTTGGTCTCAATTAGCTCCTCTATCTTGTCTTGGCGCTCCTCGATTTGATTCTGTCTTTTCTTAAGTTCTGCATTGTCTATCACCAGATTTTGCTGTATTTGTGCGATTGTTCCTTCTAATCCATCCAACTTTCCTGAGATGCTGGCCTTCATTGCAGACATATTTTGTGAATTACGGTCATCCTGTGCATCCATCTTTTGTGACATGTTGGCATTCTGTGCATCCAGCTTTTGTGACATAATCACCACATTAGTGCTGGTGTTAGTCCTACGAGTGGCGTACTATTGTTGCTGCAGCTGTAATCGTCAAAGATGTAAGAAGTAAGTCCTACACACACCAGGGCGCATCTAATATATATAGATGAGGGAAAATCGTTAATGTGAAAACAAGAACATGAAATTTAACTCTCTTAGATGTTTTTTGCGGATTTTTCACGGAAAGTCTCATATCTAAGCAAATCGGTCATATCACAATAAATATCTTAAAAACTGATGAACTAGTTTGATCTCAAATAGAAGCACATGGCTAAGTCAAGTTAGCTCGTCATTCTGATCCGGTCGGTATAAATTTTGGTTAAAAGTTTGGTTAAAGTAATATATGTATATGAAAAGTATAACAATACTCAATTCTAGGGGAGGTATTTTATATATAAAAAATAGTGTATCAAATTTGAAAGGTTCGCGTTTAATGCTCCAATTTTAGCTGCGCGCTGACCTTCCGCGAAGAGAAAATCTCTGCTGAGGAATATTAATCTTTTTTTTATTTTTTTTTTTTGTTTAAATTGTTTATTGCGGCCTGAAATTGTTTTAGGTTATAAAGTTATAGTTTATAAGCTTTATTTGAAAGGCCTATTTTTGTTTTGAATTGAATATTTTTGCTATACACAACAATGGTAGAAGCGACAGCTGTTTCGATGACATCATCCTTGTAATCTATTGTTTTAATATTCATTAATTAATTTTTCGTAATTTTTGTTGTGGGATGGGCCAAGACTGGAACCTGTCAAGAAGTTTAGGCTTGAAATATGTTGAAAACTTAGGACGACGGACAGAGCAGAAAGGGATACAGAAAAGCCAGCTGTGGTAGCCATTTGAATGAACTAGAATGTTGAGACGTTTCAATGAAGGCCAAATCATTTATATATATTTATCCATCTTTTTTTTTTAACAATTTTGATAAGCAAATGTTTCGTATAACAATTGTCCTTAGCCCTTACTTAACATTTATGTTACACAAACAGTTCACTAAGTTTAAAATAAATATTATTTCAGTGTACACCATTCGCTGAAGCTGGAGCAGATGTTAAAGGCACACCAATGGACGTGGTTGAAGCTTCAGATGTTATATTCTGTTGTGTCTCGGATCCAAAAGCTTCGAAGGATGTAAGAATATGAAATTATGTTTCTGTTTCTACAATTATTAAACCAGATAAAAAATTCGCAAATAATTGCAATGACTTGACAATCAATTTTATCGAGTTAAATATTTCAGCTGGTTTTCGGCAATTGTGGAGTATTGGGTGTAAAAGAAATGAATGGTAAGGCATATGTTGAAATGTCCACAATAGATCCTGAAACTTCCCAGGACATCGCTGAAGGAATACAATCAGCAGGCGGACGTTATTTGGAGGTGCAAGTAAGTCTTAAAGTTAATAATATTTTGATCCTTTTGAAACCAAAATCTTGTTACTAAGTAAAAAGTTTTTGTTCTCATTTGTTATTTAAGATTCACGGCACACGGCAAGAAGCAGAAGACGGCATGCTCATTATATTAGCAGGTGGTGACCGCTCAGTTTTTGAAGACTGTCATTCTTGCTTCAAAACTATTGCGAAGAACACATTCTTCTTGGGCGGTAAGTTGCATATATTTGATGTACATTTTTCTGGTTTAAGGTGCCAGTCGAAATTAATCAAATTGTTGTTATACATAATTTTTCGCACTTGTTTTAATTGGATTTTTTTATCCTTATCTATATATTTCTGTATATGAATTCACACAATTTTAGCAGAAGTTGGGAACGCGTGCAAAGTTAATTTAATACTACAAACGATAGTGGGGGTGAGTTTGGTTGGACTAGCAGAAGCTTTAGCACTAGGTATGTGTTTTTTATAGTTAATTGAAAAAGTACAAATATAATTGTTGTATTATACTTGCAGCTGATCGTTTTTCAATTTCATTAAAGGACATTATTGATATATTTGAATTGACATCTATGAAATCGCAATTATTACTAGCAAAGGGAAAAGGTAGGTTAACGCTTGGCAATTCTGTGAGGCGAATTTTATTACATTTTTCAAAATACATAAATACTTAAATCGATATATATTTTTACAGAAATGGCCAAAGGAGATTTTAATCCTCAGCAGCCATTAAGTCATATGCAAAAGGATTTGCGTCTTGTACTAAGTATGGCGGAGAATTTGGACCAATCGATGCCTGTGACTGCAATTACCAATGAGGTATTCAAGCACACAAAACGGCTTGGCTACAGTGAACACGACTCAAGTGCCGTATTCGTGAGATCCAGATTTTAACATTTAGTTAATACAGCCACATTTTAAAAAATATCAAAACCGTGCGAAGATTAACAAATAAACCCACATAAATAATAAGACAAGATAAAGAAAGAAAACATAAAACCTTCGAAATGTATTAATGCAAAGCAAAAGTCACTTATATTTTTGGACCGTAATAGACAATTTGATAGGACATAGAAATGAAAAGACTGGCTGTGCATCTGTGCATTTTCGATTCAGTCGTAAATTACCACGGACTCTGTTCACAGGTAAAACACAGATGTTTTCAAAAGAATATATAAAAATACAATTATAAATCTATGCGCCGGTTACAAGACAAAAATAATGCAAACATTTTTTTGTTTTAAATATATATATACCGTATCTATATATATAACATCAAATATAAACATTTATATATTCGAATTCAATAGTGTGAGCAGGCAGCGTAGGCGATAAACATCATAATACGACCATACTACCTACTGACTTACGACTGATAACAGTGCATTGAGATGAATGAAATGCAATACAAACATTAGTGAGTGCGCTGTAGAAAAATACACGTGTTTAACATAAATATATAAGATTTAAGCCGAAAATAATTAATAACATTGGAAAATGTACGAGTGCGCAGTAAGCTGCTAAATATATTAACGAATGTGTAAATGTATGTGCGCATTCAAAAATAAAAAAATGTAATTATATAATATCGCATGGCGCATTTTGAAAATCACTTATATATTTGTTTTTATATATATAAATAAATAAAATAAACAAGCAACTTTATAAACTATTCAGATTACGACTAAATAACGAAAAAAAAATGTTAGAAGATTGATGGACATTTCAGCATCGTAAAGAGAACAGGAAAAGTCGTTATAGTTCAAGAGTATGAAAGATTGACATATTGCTAATAAAATCAATCCATTCTGGATTTTAGGAAAGAGGGGTTCACAAAACCAATGATTTTCCGGATTTAGCTATTGTCGTTGTCGTCGTCGACGGTAAAAGACGCCAACTCTGTCGACACCAAATTTCCTGAAAACTAGTGCAAAATGTGGCGCCCTCAATAGCTGAGTGGAAGGCCTGGGTTCGAGTCCAGGTTCTAGAAACATCCAAAATAATAGAATAATAATTTTGATGGCTGCGGTCACCCCTTGGCAGGGAATGTCAAGCCCTCCGAGTGTATATTTGATATCAAGCAAAAACCTCCTCGTAAAAATTCATCAGCCGTTCGGATTCGGCTTAGAATAAACTGTAGGTCCCTCCATTGCTTAAGCGGTTACAAAGCGCCAGAATATATATATATATATAGTATATTTTTCAATTTTTTTTTTTAAAGACACGTACATTTGTATATTATATTTCTAAGAACAACATATTTTGCATAGACAGGACATATTTGAGCGCAGTTTTGTTAAGTCGAAAAGAGTCTACAGAACTGAAAAGTTCGTGTTTGCTCTCTTTATCGCTTGGGCTTGATGTATCGTAAAAAAGAACATTTTGAAATGAAAAATTTTACATAAAAATTGTGAAAGAAAGGAAACAGCTGACGCACAAATGACAAATGACATTTATTTTATTAATTATTAGCAATTTTGTGTCGACGACGACACTAGATGATGTCGACTGAAAAGCGACGACGACGCTAACCATAACCGAATATTTTTCTAACTAATCTAAATCGAACAATTTGGCTACACCAGTCCGGTATATAATCACTTTCATCATGAACTCACCAAGGAGTTTTTCAAGAAGGTTAATCACTGACAAATTTTTGTTCACAATAACACATTATACAGTTTTTACCGTTTCGAATTTTTCGACACCAGTTTTCTCGCTCATCCGCTAGAATTTTTTAAATTTTATTTATTTATCAAAATTTCCTTTCCTAGGAGACGTGTAATTATTTAAATTAAATATTTTCATAAAAAAATGTTAATATTTTTACATTAAACATCAAGTTCAAGCTACGAAGAGAACAAAAAGAACTTCTTGCAAAAAGGTCGTTAATAATTAAATGGCTTCAGAAAAAATATATATATACTTCAAAATTGTATATAACTATCTTAAAAAACTTAAAAATATTTTTAATAAAGTCTGTATATTTACTTAAAACAAAAATTAAAATTGTCTTGCCAACGTCATAAGAAATATAGGGTCTTAAAAAGAAAAAAATCTTGAAAAATTTTGTTCTAGTCAGCAAATTTAATGTCGACAGATTTTGCGTCGTTTACCGTGGACGACTCCAACTCAACAATTTTATTACACAAAGTGACGACGACGCCAACCATAATAAGAATGAATATTAATTTTCATAATTTAAACATTTTTGAAGATTAAGTTAAGTGATTTATTTATGAAGTTATGCAGACTTATTTTCAAATTTTTGGCAACCCACCCTGTTGTCGTAACCTTCTATTCTATAAACCTTTTATATTTAATATTTATACATTCATATGTATGTTATCTTACACACATGCATACTCGTATATTTATACTGTACATGAATTAATAAAATACAACATTTACCAGCGTACCTACATATTGCTTTAAATTATTCAGAAAAATATTGGTTTATGTATATAATGAGCAACGTATGAGGCAATTTTACTGAAAAAATGGTAGAAAAAAGTTACGAAAAACATTTATTAAAATTAATTATTAATAACATCAAAATTATTTGCAAAGCTTATGATATTTTATTTACGTAATTAAGTGTAGATACGTACATAAAAATGAGCAAAAATTTCTATTGATTTTGGAAATTAACTTTCCCGATGAAACTATAATATCTTTCTTAAAATCTTTTATTTACTTAATTCAATGTAGATATGTAACATTTAAATAAAAAATTCTAATAATATATTATATTCCATATATATATTATAAATTCAAATATTTGATGCAATTTTAATGTTATTAAATGCAAATGTTATTAAAATGAACATTATTCGGCATTCTTACAAAAGATGGTTGTCCGTGAACCAAAGATTTAAATTGTTTGGCAAACTTTCTAAGAAGTATATTTTTGTGTATATCCCTTTTGGACCCTGATGCATCAATTGTGCGGGTGGGTTTGGATTGTCATATTTTCGTTTAAATTTAACGTACGCAGCTGAGACCCATATGAATCAATTGTGCGCTTCGTTCGCTTTAATTTTTGTTTAAACTGTTCTAGCCAGTAAAGTACAGCTAGGTCGCAAATCGCGTCGGCGTGATTGTGATTTCGTCATTTGTGAAAATGAGCCGCTCAAGTAAGTTGAAAAATTAATTAAAAATCAATTAGTGTGGTTTCAAAAGTGAATTATGCATTATTTAGTTGAAAAAATAACAAGTTTCATTGTAAAATAAAGATTTCTTAATTTATTAATGCAAAAAGTGGTGTTTCGAACAATAACATGTGAAGTGCATCAATTGTGCGCATTGGGCCTTGTGTCATTAAAAGTGCATACTTATTTTTTAGAAATATTGACAGAGGAAGACATTCTGGAAGCTTTACTGGATTCCGAATTGGAAGATTTCAGCAGCGACGATGATGTGCTTGATAAAAACTACTTGCCGTGTGAAAGCAGTGATATCGAAAATACTGAACCGGATGATGAACATCGAGCCCTATTCTTGGAAGACGGGGATAATACAACTCTATATGAAGCAAACGGACAAGTAAGTATATTTTTAGCTTTGTAACAAAAAAACGGAAAAGGTAACATTTACTTTTATTACACATCCCCAGACTTCTTCCCGTCGACTTATCTGGAAACGTAAACCGTTTTGTCCCCAGCAGAAGAGCCAGTCCTCCAAACAGAATATGTAAGATATATATATTAAAATTTTAACTTTTAAAACATCAAAGTTTTGCAGGACGGTGTGGTTAAATCTCCATTGCAGTATTTTGCAAGATATTTTAATGACAGCTTTTTTGAAAATGCAGCTGATTGTACGTATAGGTACAACATCTCAAAAACTGGCGAGAGTTTGCATACTAGTTCAGGAGAAATAAAAAATTTCTTCGGAATGCATATTGCGATGGGATGTGTACGTCTTCCTAGAATTCGCATGTACTGGCAGCAAAAATTTAGGATTGCAATAGTCGCAACACCATAAGTTGTTGTTGTTGTTGTTGTTGTAGCGGCAAGCCTAGTCCCGTTTAGGGTCAGGCAAGTTCAGCTTTAGTCATCGAGGTCATCTAACGGGAGGCCCAGGAAACGTGCTGTTTCGACGGGGTCGGACCAAAGGGAGAGGGGTGTTAGATGAGTCGGGTTAAGTGGGCATGCAAAGAGGTGGTTAGTGTCGTGCGGGGATTCTTTGCATGCGGGACATGTGTTAGGTATGTCAGGGTCGAGTCTGGATATGTAGGAGTTTAGCCTACTGCAGTATCCAGATCTTAATTGTGCCAAGGTTACGCGGGTCTCACGAGGCAACTCGAGCTCTTGTTCTGCAATGGGTGGTGGTTTGACTCCGAGAACACCATTCACTGGAAGAGAGTTCAAGAAGGTGTTAACGGACTCTCGGTGAATGGTGTTGATGGCCTGTCTGTACGCCGTCCTGTCCAGCGGGTCTTGTCTGTATTGCTGTATGTCGTCGCGGTAGTCAAGTACTCCCTTTCTGATGTGCCTAGGTGGTGGTTCAGCTTCCAGTAGGTGCCTGTTGGGATGATCCATGCGGTAGCATCCCAGCAGGTACTGCTTACACAGCATAACATTATGCTCCTTAACTGGGAGCATAGATGCTTCACTGTGTAGGTGGTGCTCCGGCGCCATCAGGAGGTTTCCCGTCGCGGTCCGAAGGGCGGTGTTCTGGCAGGACTGTAGCTTCTTCAGCTGCGTCGTGCTAGTCCCCGGCGTCCAAATCGGCGCAGCATAGTTTACGACCGGCCGGCCAATTGCCTTGTACGTCGCCAGCAACGTTTCTTTGTCTTTCCCCCAGGTGCTACCGGCTAGCGATTTGAGGATTTTGTTGCGACTTTGTACTTTGGTGGCAATTGCAGTCGTATGCGGAGTGAAGGAGTGCAGGCTATCGAATGTTACTCCCAGTAACTTTGGGTTATTCGTGGTCGGAATTTTTACACCATCGACCTTCACATCGAGTTCTAGCCGGTACTCCTTCGTCCAGCTGGTGAAAAGGGTGGCAGAGGATTTCGCAGGTTGGAGATGTAGATGTCGTGCAGCGAAGAAGTTGGAAAGGTCGGCGAGGTAGTTGTTTACTGAAGAACAAAGGCTATCAATATCCTGGCCAGACGCCAAAATCGAACAGTCATCGGCGTATGAGATCAGCGAGACGCCCTCAGGTGGTGGAGGAAGCCTCGAGATGTAAAAATTAAACAGCATTGGGGAGAGGACACCACCCTGCGGGACCCCTTATTTAATTTTCCGTAGCTTAGATGTTTGACCTCGAAACTCAACCGATGATCGTCGACCACTTAGGTAATTCATGGTCCACCTCTTCAACCTAGGCGGTAATGAGGAATCCTCAATGTCCGATAGTAGCACTGAATGATTCACCGTGTCGAAAGCATTCGACAGGTCCAGTGCTACTAAGACAGTTCGCGCACAGGATCGATTTTGGTTGAGGCCATGAATTATCTGGGTGTTTATGGCGTTAAGTGCAGTTGTGGTGCTGTGCACTTTTCGGAAGCCATGCTGATGTGTAGCTGGGCTCAGGTGGTGTGTGAGGGACGGGAGCAGCAAGGCCTCAATTGTCTTCGCTACTGGGGAAAGGAGGGATATCGGACGATATGACTCTCCTTTATTTGCGGGTTTCCCCGGCTTTAGTAGCGGGACAACTCTACCCAGTTTCCACACGTCGGGTATAGTTAGGGTGGTCAGGGACAGATTGAGAAGCTTGGTGAGATATTCTGCTCCCGCTGGACCCAAATGTTTTAGCATCAGCATGCTTATTCCGTCGGGGCCGATGGATTTGGAGGCTTTCGCCTTCCCGATAACCCCCTGAACCTCTTCCCTGGAGAAATCAAGCGTCGCGCTGGTGTTCGGTAGTTTGCGCAGACGGCGGGTTATTCGTCGTTTCGTTTTGTCGACCGACGGGTGCAGTGTAAAAAGCCGGCTAAAATAGCTCGCGCACCTCTTCGGGTCCGACGAGGCGTGATCACCGAATGAAATTTCCACCCGATCATCACGTCTCGTCGGATTTGACAACGATTTGACGGTGGCCCAGAGCTTGGTCACCCCAGAGGAGAGATTACAGGATCTTAAGTGCTCCTCCCACTTGTTCCGCTTATGGAGATTTACCTTGTTCCGAATCTCGGCGTTGAGTTCCCTGATACGGGGATCGCCGGGATCGGCCAGGCGTAACGTGTCGCGCCTTGTCGCCAAAACCGCCGCTTCGGTGGGAAAATTGGGGCGGATTTCCGCGATTCGACCTGCAGGTATGAAGCGGGCGGCAGCAGACACGACAATTTTGCGGAAAAGCTTTTCTGCAGGGAGGACGTTGGTGGGAGTGGGGAGAGCACTGAAGGCGTTCTCAGTAAATTCCGTGAAGCCGGGCCAGTTAGCTTTGTTAAAGTTAACAAATGTCCGGTGGTCCACGGAAACGAAGTCGGGAGGCCTGTCAATCGAGATGACTATGGGCAAATGGTCTGATGCAAGCGTAAGCATAGGTCGCCAATCTATGCAATTTATCAGACCAGCGCTAGCTATTGTAATGTCAGGCGAGCTATGGCAGTTGCCCACAATCCTGGTGGGGGCTTCGTCATTCATTGTGCAGAATGTCGAATCGTCTATCTGTTCCGCCAGCTCCATTCCTCGACGATCATTTGACAGGCAGGAATGCCAAAGATCGTGGTGCGCGTTAAAGTCGCCCAAAACCAAGCGGTTTTCGCCTCTGAGTAGCGCACCTATATCAGGACGGTATCCAACTGGGCAACTTGTAACGGGAGGAATGTATATATTAAATATTTCGAGCTCGACATCGCCTGACCAGATAGCTATGCCCTGACATTCTAGGGTAGTATCCCTGCGTTCGATGTCGCCGTCGATAAGACGATACTGCACGGTGTTATGTAAAATGAAGGCCAAGCCTCCACCATGATCTCATTCGCGATCTTTCCTTATAATATTATAGCCAGCCCGGCTCAGAAGATCTGAGCGGGCGCTCAGTTTGGTCTCCTGGATCGCGGCTATTGGCAGGCGTTCCCGGCTCATGAAGTCAACTATCTCGTCGATCTTTCCTTGGAGTCCGTTGCAGTTAAACTGTACGAGTCCAAAGTGTCTCGGGGGAACGTTCGTAACACGGGGGGTGAGGGAGTTGTGCGTGGATCTTGTATGTTGCAGCTGTGTAACCCGCTGTGGTAGTCGGATTGGTGGTGGTTGGCGACTGCGTAGTGTTTACAAGCGGGGGCAGACTCCTACAGCATGGGGCAACGAAGAGTGGTGCGCAGACCAGAGCACGACCGAAAGTGGCACCAGCCAGTGCAAGAATTGCATTTGACTGATGTCACGTTCCGCCGTACTATGGTCTGACACACGGAGCAGACTGTGCGGGGTACTAAGAACTGCTGATTAGCCCCCGCACGGGATGTGGAGCTGGATGGGGGTGGGAGAGGGTTGGGGGAAGATGATTGGGAGTCATGCTGCGGGGAGCTCCGATGGGCCGTGGAGGCCTGGGGGAAGTTACCCAAAGTGGGTAAGTGTGCAGAAGGCACTGCCGTATGGGCCAGAGGCGCAGCAGGGCGCTGGCAGCATGGGGCCACGTAACTCGTGGTCCACTCCCTATGTGTCTTAAGGCCTGAGCAGGTCTTAAGATGACTCCAACCATTGCACTGGTTGCATCTAACCGAGGTGGAGGAATGGTGGAGTCGTCTATGGCACACGCAGCAGAAATAATCCCTCGGACCAGGATTGGTTTCTACACCAGCCCTGATGAGAAGGATTTGGAGCAGGCCTCCTGCGAGATGTTGCTCCGTTGATGTACTAAAGCTAAAATTACCTGATGACCTAAACGGGGTTAGGTCGCCGAAAGGGTGACAGCCCTTGGCCGGATAAAATCCGGGTCAACTCCGGTGCGTAGAACCGGCTGTCGTGGGAGTCGACCATAAGCCGCAATCGTTCCTTCAAATTAAGGGACGCATTCCACGTTGTCTTCGAAAATGATATCACTGAGGCACAAAAAAAAACAAATCTTCATTGGAGAGTTCAACCAGTTATTGATGCAGTACGAAGCGCCTGCCTTAGTATCCCAAGGAAGGAGAACGGCCGATATTCAATCGACGAACAAATGATTCCATTTACCGGTCGTTGCCCACCGAGACAAAGCTTACCGAACAAGCCAAGAGGTGTTGATTTGAAAAATGAAGTGCTCACAACATCAGAAGGGATGGTACTGGATTTTGAAATATATCAAGGCAAAACTACCCCACTTCCAGAAGAAGACCTTGGGGTCGGGCCAGTATTTGTTCTGCGACTTGTACGAACGCTACCTGAAGGATCCAAAGAATTTTTCGACAGGTATTTCACAACTCTGCCCCTTTTAGATCGACTTTTGGCCAGAGGAATATTCGCTACAGGTACGATTATGAAAAATAGGGTGAAGTGTATCACTATGACTGAGGAAAAAAAGATGAAAAGAGGGGACATGGAGGAGTTCTGTAGTCCTGATGATAAACATGTTATCGTGCAATGGAAGGATTCTAAATCTGTATTATTAGCTTCCTCCGCATTTGTATGTGGTCAGGTTGCGGATGTTAAAAGATGGTGCAAAAAAGAAAAGAAATTTATGCAAGTTGCTTGCTCCAGCGTTGTCAGAGAGTACAATAAATCAATTGGAGGTGTTGATATCTATGACCAACAAATGGAAGCATATCGTACCTTTTTTAAAACGAGAAAATGGCCCTTAAAAGCCATAATTCATTTTATTGATTTGGCATGTTGTAACGCATGGATGGAGTACCGCGAAGATTGCCGTAAAGCTCAAATTCCTTCAAAAGATACAGTTGCGGCTTGCTGTAGCCGAAGCACTCGTTTGCGTCGAAAAAAACAAGAACATGCAATGGGTCTCTGAATCGGATACCGATAATGAGGAAGAAGTTTTGCCCCCAAAGAGGAGTCGTCCTGCTGAGCATCGTTGCAACGAAAAACGTAAAGATGGATTTCATCACTGGGCAGTCGAGGAGGACCTAAAATCTGCAAAAATGTGTCGTCGCAAAGGTTGCTCATCGCGTACACGTACTAGATTTGAAAAATGTAATGTTTTTTTATGTTTCTCCAAGCATAAAAATTGTTTTAAGGAATATCACTTCGATAAATAAATATCTTTTCTTGAAGATTAATGCTTGAATAATGTTGTGTTTTTTTTTTAAAGATAGTCCCACATGCATCAATTGTGCGAGTCCTTAAAAAGTAGGAAGGACATAATATATACTATTATTAGAAGTTATTTCCAGCTTTGATGCATAAAAACACCAACTTAACTAAAAATTATAAAAATACCATTACAATATAATACAATACAATTAGTTTTGCTATGGGTCTGAAAGGGATATATTGTTCATATTGACAATGTTGACTAGATACGAAACGCACTCTAATTCCCTCATGTTGTAGCACAGAGCGTTCTCTCACGTCACGTAATTTGCCGTCAAAGGTAGTAATTTTTTTTCGTTCACGCATTTCTTATTATTCTTTGGCGTAGGCACCGATTACGCGATTATAACCGCATCAACAATAGCGCGTCTTTCGTTCCTTTGGAAATACCAAGTGAAAATAGGTCGCTCTCCACCTGATCGTACCAACGGTGTGGAGGTCTTCCTCTTCCTCTGCTTCCACCGGAGGGTCGAGTACTTTTATCGTATAACTCGTACAGCTCATCGTTCCACCGCCTATGATATTCGCCGTTGACAACGGGCAAAATACCATAAATCCTTCACAAAATTTATCTCGAATACTAAATCCGACTCATCGGATGTCGACATCGTCCAAGCATCTGCACCATATGTTAGGACGGGAATGATGAGCGATCTGAAGAGTTTGGTTTTGGTTCGTCGAGAAGGGACTTCACTTTTGAGGTTTGAAGGGATCGTGCTGTCAAAGGCAGCTTTAAAATCAGTGAGAAGGTGGTGTGTATCCATTCATTTTTCTTGGGTCCTCGCAGAGATTTGGAGCATGGTGAATATCTGGTCAATGGTGGAATTACCAGATGTAAATCCACTCTGATAAGGTCCAATCACTTTGTTGACGGTGGGCTTTTTGAGGGTTCTTATCCCAATATAATCGGCGCGAATCATGGGATTTCCGTTTTGGATTGGGCACAGAACACTGAGGGAATCGTCGAGTATGCTTTCGTTCAGATAATCATATTTCGGGTCACAGCAAAGTCAATCAGCCTCAGCCACAGCCTCGTCGTGAAGGCTGAATTTTCAGTTTGTTGTGCAAAAGATATCTTCTTTACCCATTATGGTGTTAAAATCGCCTAGTACGATTTTGACAGCGTGACGGGGGCATCAGTCGTAGATGAGTTTTAGGCTCTCCTAGAAAGCATCTTTGGTCAAATCGTCCTTTTCCTTTATCAGGGCGTGGGTGAAAATTATGGGGTCTCTTTCGCACCTCAAATCCAACTCCAAGGACCACCTTCTACCGTCCTTGTCATATCCATCGCACTTCTTCAATGGCGGTGATGCCAGCCTTTAGTTCTACGAGGACATCAACCAGTCATCAACCACTTTTTTTTTTTTTTCAAAAATAAAAATGGTAGTGTGCAACCGCTCATTTGCCTGCAGTTTGATTTCTAAAATTAAATTTCCAATCGCTCGTGAAAACTCTAGCACGTATTCGTACCACACTCGATTCGCACCGAATTGAGCGATAGAAATTGATAACATAGACAAAAATTATAGAAATATCGCAAATTTTACCGACGGCATTTTCATCTTTTGCATATGCACACGAACACACCTAATTCAATATAGTACAAAATTATCATTATCGCTTTCAGTAGGAGAAAATCTAAAGGTACCAATATTTCATGCTTGTGTACTTATTAGAACGTAAGATATCAACTAATTTTATATGGGAGGCTGAAATTTTAAACTACTTTTCTGCAAACTTTGAAAAATGTACTTAAGTATGTAAGCCAGTGGTGCTCGTTCAGTCCTCCCGCGAGCGAGAAGCTTTCACATATACGCAAAGAAAGCTTTTGTGCTTTCACACGTACACAGCAGCTCGTGTCAGCTCGTGCCATGCAAAAAAGCAATCGAAATGCCTGAGATTAGATTGGTTTTGCGGCTCTTGATCAGTTGTTGTTCAGGCATCATATGAGAAGATGGTATACTCAAAAGATGACTAGATACGAAACTCTTTATTTCGTACCACCGCTCAAATATCAACATTTTTATAACATTTCCAAATGGTGCCATTGTAATAAAAAAAAATTAAATAATTAAAAAATAATAATTTTTTGGAACAAAAGTATCTGGAAACGTGAATTTGGTATTATGCACACATATCATTAATTGCATATTGGTAGTGAAAATCATCAAAATCGGAATACTATGTAATAATTTCAGATATGAGGATTTGGGTCAAAAATTCTCTAAAAAAAGCGTCTAGAAGCGTGAAATGTGGTATTCTACAGGCGTAAATTCAAGTTGATTGCCACTTTCTTGCTTTTTTATATATATATTATTTTGAATATAACTGAAATAATTCACTTTCTTTTACCAAAAAGATCTATTACATGACCTTATACATATAAGCCCACATACTTATATACAAGTATATATACATAGTATGTATGTATATTCGCATAGGAACACTTCGATGTATACATATCGCAGCCCTAGAGTTACACTGTTGTAAGTCACACTTTCTCAAAATCTGACTTTTCACTACTACGTAGATGTACGTCGATATGCCTATATATGACGTAGGCAACAAAAGTTCCCTAGTTGTATGACGATTAAATCATCACATTTCAGTTACTCAGTTGTATGTGTCACAAACAACTTTGTGAAAGAAGTAAACGAATATTCTTAGTTGACATACAGTTTTGTTGTCCCGAGCGGTTTGGCGTGTGTTTTTGTTAGTCGCGAAAAGTTTGCAAAAAACAAAACCTTAGTTCGCAAAGTGAGGTTAGTTAAGGGTTTTGCTATCGCCCACCTGTTTTGCATGTGTTTTTTTTTAATCGCGAAAAGTTTGCAGTGATAACGTATAATCTAAAAATTTTCTTAAAGGTGTGTTATGGACTTAAATGGTAAGTTGCTTAGACATCTTAATATTGTAAAGATATTTAAAATTGTCTTCTTTTTTGCATAAAAGAATTTAGTTCACAAAGTGAGGTTAGAATTAACCCAAACTATTTTGCAGATTTAGAAATAATTATTTGTTTGTCTCCCCTAGAAAAAAAAATAGAAAATATGGACTCTGATACTGAAACATTGGCGGATTTGAGGTAAAATTTCTTATTTTTTTAATGGCAAGAGTAAAAATGAAAAACATTGTACTAACTTCTTTAGAACAAAAATACTGAACGAAAAGATAATTGTGAGCTCCACTGGAAGCTCCACTTCACGTGATTTACAGGTAGCAGATTTGGATGACATCATAAATACTCATGGTTATGATTCTGACAAAAATCCTGAATATGCACCACCTGATAGTAGTGCGGACACCCATGGTGCCGATGAATTAGGTCATGAACATATTACCTCTGAATCTCCAATTGAAAACGTCCCTAAAAAAAGTTCTAACGCGGAAAAGAAAGAGGAATTCGGATTTATATAAACGTAATGTTCGAAAAGCTGCTCACGCTTACGGAAAAGCATACATATCCGTAAGAAAGAAGGTTGTACCAGCTAAAACAATAAAAACTGTGAAAGACTGTCAAAGCAAATGTGTGTATAATTGTCAAAAATTTATCACTGCGGATGAGAGGGAACATCTTTTTGAACGTTACTATACGCTAACACAACAGGAGAAAAAGTTATATTTAGTAAGTACAACCAAAAGTTTTGATGTTGAGCGCCATAGAAAAGGGAAAAACCAAACCAATAGCAGAAGAAAGCGGACGTTCAATTACTATTTAAATATTGGAACTCGGCACATTCAAGTTTGTAAAAGTTTTTATCTGAGCACTTTGGCAATAACACCTGTTTACACAGTACATGCAAATAAAGATGCCATTAGAATATACCTTCTTGTTCTGCTCAAGGTAAGCATACAAAACACAAAATATCTGAGGAAGATCTTAATGGCGTTAAAACGCATATTGACTCTTTTCCCCGAGTCGAATCGCACTACTGCTGAGCTGAAACTCAACGACAATTCTTAGATCCTTTTTTAAATATAAAGAAAATGTATGAACTATATAGAGATGTATGTATCTCTTCAAACAAACAACCGGTGAAGGAGTCCTTTTATAGATCTGTGTTTTGTCAACACTACAATTTATCTTTTCATATACCAAGGAAAGATAGATGTGATTTTTGCGAGGAAGTTAAAATGAAGATCAATGAAGGAACACTCACAGACCAGAGAAGGACGGACTACGAGAAGCACGAGCAGAAAAACAGAAATATAGAGACAATGGAAATATATTTTTAGTCTTTGATATGCAGAACGTATTATCATGTCCTCGTGCTGAAGTGAGTAACTTTTACTATAAAAGTAAATTCAATGTCTACAACTTGACTGCAATCGTTTCGAGCACAAAGCAAGTATATTGCTCATTGTGGAATGAAGCCATAATGGGGAGACGTGGCAATGATATCGCTAGCGCTCTTATCAAGATTTTGGAAGCAGTGTTTTCAGATAATCCGCAGTTGAAATCGTTAGTTTTGTGGAGCGATAGCTGCGTGCCCCAAAATAAAAAGTCACTTATGTCACTTGCTATTTCTACTTTTATGCAGAGCCATCCACACGTTGAATTAATTACAATGAAATTTTCAACCCCTGGACGCTCATGCAATCAGGAAATAGATGCCGTACACAGCTGCATAGAACGGGTTTTGAAAAAATTGGAATATTACTCTCCGGTTTCCCTTTTACGTTTACTTTTGAAAGTAAATTCCAAAAAGCCTTATAAAATTATGCAACTCAAAGAAAATGACTTTAAAGACTACGAAACATGTGCAGCTTTGTACAATTACAAATTGGTGCCTTTCAGTCAAGTCACTACTCTTAAGTTCTCTCGATCTCTTCTAGAGATAGAGTACAAAGTAAGCCACTCTCACCAGGAATGGAAGAAAGTGTGTATTCGTGAATATCGAGGTACACGATCCGAATCTACAGGTGGAGATAATTTTATGCGACCTCCAACTAACATATCTGTATCAAAAACAATTCCTCAGAATAAAACATTAGCGATAAGAAGTATGTTTAAATACATGCCAGCAGTAGACCAAGCCTTTTATAACTCTATATTGCCCAAATAGTTTTTGTTAATATGAATAATCGTTAAACTACAAAAAAACTAACAAAACCTACAAGTTTAATTAGAAATTTACTTTAAGTTCAGTTACTAATTTAGAAGAAATACAAAGTTGTATGTTACTTTACTAGCAATCAAGTTTTTTCGTTACTGACACATAGTTGTATATTTTTTTTTTTTATATTCTAAATCTAATTGAAAAATAATAATTTGATGAGAGCTTTGGTCAAATATCAAATACTTTTACAATACAAAATATTATCCCAAATCCACAACAACGTGCGTTTCTTTGTTACGGCATAACAACAACCATATTTTTCATTTTCGATTTTCTCAAAACTGATTTAGCTGCACATAGAACAGTGTAACTCTAAGGCAGCGATATGTATACATATGTATATGGACATACATATGTACATACTGCCGCTCATCATGCATATTTATGAATATTCAAAGATTTATTTATGGATGATCAGTGCATAAAATCATATCATACTGATAGCAATTATTAGTACGTCGTGCATACACATATTCGAGCACCATGCTTATGTGTGTATGTCCGAATGTATAAATATTGCATACAAGTGTTTACATATATATGTATGTATAAAAAAAAATTAAACATAGTCTCCATGACAATATTATTTTAATGGCCGTTGGCTAAAATTTCAAAAAAAAAGCCTTCTCATCAACAAGCGCTACAAAGAACATATGTACCTCAAACAGCATACATCACTCCGCGTGCGTCTCTTCAACAAACTAGTGTGCCAAAAATCGAAAGTTGAAGAATTTTGTGTCTTCACTCGACAATTGTAAAACGCATTCTTGATAATGCAAACTGAGTTCTTTACAAATGCAAAATGAATATTTAGAAACAGCACCTTATTAATTTAATTATACATTTTGTGATTAAATTTATATTTAATACTTCGAGATTTTCTAAGTTTTAATAGAAACTTGAAATCAATGTAAAAATAATGTAGCTGGATATGTCCAATGCCTAATTCAAATTTGTTTGAATATGGTAGGATTTTTTTTATCTTGCATAGTTCTTTTATTAACAAATTTCGAAAAAAAATGTTAGGCCAAATTGTTATTTTTTGCTTTAGAGACCCAACATTTTGGCAAAAATACATTTATCGAAAAAATCATACGTACTTCTGTAGCTATTGATATATAAAAGCGGAAACCGTTCAACAACTTATTAAAATAAGAAAATTACAGGAGCTGTGTGTCCGGCCGTGGTTCCCGAAAAAATGGATATATCCTAGGGAGAACGCCACCATTTATAAATTAATTTTTCTTAAAAAATAGTTATAAGCGGTTAACTATATGTATAATAAATGCCTTTTGTCAAAAATCAGATTTATTTAATAGTTTTCTCAAAAAAAATCTCAAAAAATGCCTATTTTGTTAAAATGTGCATAGCGAATACTGGAATCGTTAAAATTATCGCTAAGTATTTTAACGATCTGAAAATACTGAAATCCCCCACTGATCCGTAATTGCACCTTCTCTATATTTTACATTCTCTGGCTTCGCATATAGTCATCTTTGGTGCATACAAGCTGAAAATAAATTTAAAGTAGCGCACAAAATTTTTCTTCACGACAGGGAAATTCATTTCTTATTTACGCAAAATAGCGATGACGAGCCAGTATGTTTAGTAAGCCAACCATGTTAAACGCTACCATAAATTTAATGTGGAAAGGCAATGTAGAATTAAATAAATCAGAAATTGGAGAATATTTCTGGAAGCAAATATTAGATGATAAGTATCCTGAACTTAAAAATGAAATATAGAAATTATATTCTGTGTTTGGGTTTACGAATAATTGTGAATCAGCATTTTCTAACATGAACATATTATTATGTAAATACCGAAATAGAATGACCGATCAACATCTTTCAGATCTCAAAATGCCCAAAATTAACTTTTTTTTTAAGTATTTGTTAATTAAATTTTTTTAAATTTATTTTCTTGACTAAATTTGTCAAAAATTTCTTACAAAAAATGGTGACAGTAAAACTTTTTTGTGACGAATGAAAACTTTTGCACCGTACTGTTTCCCGAAGTATCAATAGAATAGCTCTGCTAGCCACTGTTAACCACTTTCCCCTTAAATTAATTATTTTTTGTGAAGAATGACAACTTCATTCATATTTACATTGTATACTTATTAATATAATTTTATGTTTTCGTTTTATCAACCCTAGTTCTTTTTCGAGCCTTATATATAGTTTTTATTTTTTATTTTTTTGCTAAAAAGTATGCTACAATTTTTTTTAGTTTGGTTACTTCTCTCAAGTTTTGGTTACTTTTTTTTTTAACAATATTTATAAAAATACAATAAAACTAGTGCCAACCCTTATATACATCTAATTCTCTTTTTACACGACAGAGAGAATAAGGTGGAAACCATTATTAAAATATCTATTAGTCTATTAGGTGCAATCGCTCGCTAAATTTGTTTGCAAAATCCAAATTAAAAGTTTATTTAATTCATTTCATAGTATAAAATTTTATAGAAAAATACAATGTTTTGACAAGCTACCTGCCCCACAGCTTGTCAAAACATTAAGAATATGTTTTTAACAACAAGAATCACTTTTTAACAAACAAACAAAAACACCCGGTATTTTACAATGGTTTCGTCAAAAACATATAATTTTTTTTAACACCATTATTTATTTCTGGGATTGTACATTTGAAAAATTTTATTCAGAGGGCAGTGATTTGAAAAAGGAAAAATTTAAGTTCTAACATATAACAATAATTTTTTGAATTGATTCTCAGAGGTTACGAATATGTTTATGGGGAATCTGGTAAACAATAATAAAAAACACTTATTATAGTTTACTTCAATTATGTTGTGTTTATAAATTTTAGTTCATTTAACCTTACAAAAATTATTATTTTAAATTAATTATTATTATATATTATTATTTTAAAATATTATTAAATTAAATTAATGAAGGCTTAAACGGTTAGAAACATTCGGGTAGTGGATCAAGAACCAACCTATTCGAAAATGTAGTATTTATGGTTCGATTTACTCGAAATTTGATACATAGAAAGCTTACTGCTTGGAGGCTTAAACGGTTAGAAACATTCGGGTAGTGGATCAAGAACCAACCTATTCGAAAATGTAGTATTTATGGTTCGATTTACTCGAAATTTGATACATAGAAAGCTTACTGCTTGGATTATCATGAGCATTACTTTTTCTTCCGAGAAGAAGACCAGGGACCGGCCTATTCGAAAAAATCGTATTTATTGTTCGATTTACTTGAGATTATTTTCTTTCTAGGATCAGGCAACGACCTTTTTGAGAAAATTTTTTTGTAGGTTTTTAAATAAGTTTCGTCTACGATTCCTTTACCAAATTTGAAGTTTTAAATTTACTCAAGAGTATAGAGAACTGGTTTTGAAGTATTCAAAACTACTGTTAACACAAGGTAAATATATTTTATGAAAAACCCGAAAAATATTTTCCGATTTGGCTTTCATTACATCATGTTAGAGGTTTTCGGCAAGTAATATTTTATTAGCGTTATATCAAATTTTTCATAGCCTTAATTTTATGTAAAATAGTCATATTTATAAAATCTTAAGGCAATTATAAATTACATTGTTTTCAAACCATCGCACACATACTTATGTATATCTTTAATTCACTCCAAAGAAAGGGCTATCCGCGAACCTCTCGATATTGCTGAAAATTTTGACTATACTCGGTCAACTGACTCACATGATTTTTATTTCGTGTCACTAAAAAATAATAGTATTTCCGATGCTTCCATTAACACATTCTCTACCGGAGAAGCCTTATATGTCGATCCTCCAATTTCTATACATTTTTATGTTACTTTTTTTAATACGAGGAAAACCCCCGGTAAGACATCAATTTTTATAACTAATTTTTTGATCAAGGATAGCGTTTTCAACATATTCACGAATGAAGTGCTCAGAGCATCTGTAGCTTTAAACTTGTCAGAACTTTGAAATTGTAGACAATTTCGTTGCTTTTGGAACCAGCATCAACAAAACCAACAATGTTAGCCTTTAAATCTAACGCAGAACCACTCTTGCCGGCAGGTGCTATTTTGGAATGAGTAGGCGATTAAAAAAAAGTCCTCTCTCGACGAACCACAACGAAAGTCAAGTCGCTTATTATACCCGCCCTGTTGTATGGTGCAGAAGCTTAGACGATGTCGACATTTCTTTAAGACGATGGAATGATAAGCTGTACGAGTTATACGAGTTATACGAAGACATTGAAATAGTTCAGCGGATGAAAAGACAGCGGCTCCGCTGGCTATATCATGTCGTCCGAACGAATGAAAGCGCTCCAACTTCGAATGTTCTCGATACAGTATCCACACATGGAAGCAAAGGAAGTGGAATACATCCTTTCCGTTGGTTTCACTTGGTCTTTCCAATTGGCGCCAAGCTGCGAGAAGAAGAAATGAAAGTTCAATTTGCCTTTAGTGTGTGAAATACCGAATTTCGGTTTCTTAGATGCTTTATTGAATATTTATTATCCAAAATCACGAATCTGAAAAAATCGGTTGTGTGGGCGCTATATATATTTAGTCGGCCGATCTTTTCATTGTGTTTAAAAGTAACTAAGTCAGCAGTAAAAGTAAGTAAGTAATGTCATATATCAAATTTAAGGAAGGTTAAGTACATATAATTTTTAGACAAAAAAGGTTATGTAAAAAAAATATATATTATTTAAAGATTTATTTATTATTAAATATATCCTTTGAAACGATTTGATCAGCTGTTGTCTTTAACTACTCTTACTTACTCTTACATACTTACTAATCAAACAAAGAATATTTTGAAGATGTTAGTGGCATCGACGAGAGCTTTGTTATTTCATTTACATATCGTCTCCTTTCTGTGATATCCTCGTATCTACAAAATCGCAATTTTCGACAAATCGATAAAAAATGTTTAGTTACTTAATTCTTGTAAAAAAAAGTTATTAATTGGAAACTAAACTTTCCTTTTATAGCCTTCAAACAATTTGTCATGACTTTTGCTATCTGCATCGATACTTGTTGTTATTGTAAATACGAGCTTCCACGTCTAATGCCCTGCTAACATTTTTGTAGATACGAGGAATCGTAGATCGAATCAGAAAATGTTTTTTTTTATAAAATCATTGGAGAAAAGCTTTGTTATGTTCTTAATTCATTATTATTTTATATTTATTTGATTCTAACTAAACACTTAATTAACCTTTAATTATTATAAATTTATTAATATTTGCAAAATTACCAACTTGACAGCTTTTTAAATACGAACGTAACAGCATTGCTGAGAAGTATCTTGCACTGGAAATATCTTTAAAAAAAAGGAGGTTAGGTTATGTGAAGACGATATATTAAAACAAAATCTAATTCGGGAAATTACCTAATCGATTATGTGGCATCTCAAGATGGGGAATAACGTACCCTTAATCAGAAGTCTAGTTTGGTTAGAAGTTTATTTTGGAAATGCAAGATCCTTACAGCTTACAATTTAGTTTCGAAATTTTTATTCATTAACCCCACATGCGGTTGAAGAAATCATTTCTCAACTAGATAGCCATCTGAAACAGAGGACAATAAAGGCAATATCTACAAAGCAACAGGTAAATAATGTAACTTTCAAGTGTTTTCTAATTTCTAAAATAATTAAGATACTGAAAGTGCTAGCTGTGTGAGATTCTTCACAATTGGATGCTATCAACGTCCCCATAAAGAACAATGAAATATGCCCATGACGCAGTAGTATGTAAGTCCTTGATTCCAAACCATAACAGACGCAATCAGTCACTCGATGTATTTCGCCTAGATAAAATTTTCTATGACCCAAATAGAGCAGCAAATGGCAATCGATTGAACTCATGTGCCTATCATGAGCTCCAGAAATCATATAACCTTGGTGAACTACCATGGATACTATTTTATCAATGTTCAAATAATAGATTTTGGTGGTTAAAGCTAAATACCCAGGAGCGCAACAGGATTAATTTATTTGGAGCTCCTCTACAGGGCGAAGAT
Organism: Neoceratitis asiatica; assembly: GCA_030068015.2. Classification (NCBI taxonomy): domain Eukaryota; kingdom Metazoa; phylum Arthropoda; class Insecta; order Diptera; family Tephritidae; genus Neoceratitis; species Neoceratitis asiatica. The sequence goes on from CM061524.1 coordinate 84,875,934, forward strand.
TCATACTGTGTAAAGTAAGTGGAAACCATATCATGTTTTCGTTTGGTAAACTTTGTAATCCATTGCAACTTATTTATTAAAAATAATTGCTTTCAAGAACTAAATTGTTTTTATCATTCCTCTTCGTGCTTTTCGGATACTTTCACATTTTGTTAAGTTGGGATGCCACCTTTTTTCCATTTTAATAAAGAGGAAAAGGTGACTAACAATTAAAATTCCGTCGAACGTAGACCTTTCTTTATTTAATTACAAGAGCAGTCCCACGTAGTATAAACAAATCCAAGAACTTGGAGTTCATCTCTGGAAATTAGTCTGAATAGCCATTTTGAGAAGTTAAATTTTTCTGAGAATACTGCAGTCATGTGATAGCACTTTAAATAGAATTAAAAATTGTTGATGCAGCAATAAAAGTTGAACATTCAATTTCAGAAATCAAATTGCTGATAAAAAAACGCAGGGGAAAATTTTAGTTTCCAGTCGCAGGCTTTCGGAAATAAATTGGATATGGGGGGAAAGAGGAAGATCCCTAGATTCTAAAACTATCTTTCTTTTTTCTAGCCAACTTATAGTTTTTGAGTAATTTAATTTTTAAGTTTGCAAAATTTAATGTACAATGACATCAAAATTAATGTTGCCGGATTGCTAAAATAGCAAACTACAAATACTGTGCAAGGCGAAGTCGATGTTGGTTCGGCCCAGGGTTATTTTAAACCGACTTCGCCTTTCACAGTATTTTTAATTTGCTATTTTAGCAATCCGGCAACATGAATTTGATGTTATTGTACATAAAATTTTGCAAATTTTAAAATTAAATTAATCAAAAACTAAAAGTGGGCTAGAAAAAAGAAAGTTAGTTTTAGAATCTAAAATACCCAATTTATTTCCGAAAGCCTGCGACTGAAAACTAAAATTTTCCCAAAATTTTTATATTTGCAATTATATGAAATTAAATTTCGGGAAAAAAATAAAAATTCCTTGAAAATTTCCTCGTCTTTATTGCACGCACCATTATGGTTAAAATAAAAAAAATTAGGCCACATCAGTCTTATCGTAACTAATTTACTTGACATGTTGGATACCCTTAAAAATAACTTCAACGAGTGTGATGAACGACCGAATTGAGCTAGTTAGAGAATGAGCGAATCAAGAAGTAACGAATGAAAATTAGTTCAAAGGCGATGTACAAAATATAGAAAATGGCGAACTTTGATTTTCATTTTCCGAATTTCACGTTAATTTTTTGTTGAAATATATTGCAAAATTAGAAGAAAACAATCGACGAATCTTATAATCATGATAGAAGTCACGTGAATTTATAAAATTTGTATTTGTGTGGCATCTAAAATTTTTGATGAAAATTATGTGACTACGTCGTGGTGCTTAAAGGCAGCAAAGAAAAGCAACACAATTGCAACAAGGCAATCAATCAGCCAGTAGAAGGTGCACTCCCAATCCTCGAGTGAATTTTGTTATCTGATAAAATAGCTTTGCAAAATAACAAAGTAAAATCTTTCATGAAGAAAAATAACACTTAATAGCTTCTTGTACTCGCCTGAAGTGTTTATAGTAAATTAATGATTTTCAGTGGGTGATCTGTGTCATTTAGTGAAAAATAGCAAATAGAAATATTAGCTGCCAATAAATTTATCGGAGCATATTTCAATTTTACAATCTAGAATCAGAGGTTGCCCAATAAATTGTGTTAACTATGGATTTGTCTATTAAATACAAATTTTCAAACAATCTTCATAAGGTCTAAAAAATTCTTAATGTTTGTAATTAAGGTGATTTCAAATAAACACAAGTGAAATTCACAAATCAAAAGAATGCAAATGTAAGTCCATATGTATTCTTTACTCATTGCTATTTAGATTTATTAAATTCCTTTGTATCGTTATTTCTATATTTTTATTTTAGTAAAATTTTACTTTCTGCTATTTGTCATCATATAGTATTATGAGAAATAAGAACCCTTGTCAAAAAATAGCAAATCTAGTTATTTCGTTCTTTCACGTAACGTACATATTATATATGTCCGAGGTCGTTGAATTTACCTCCTTTTTGCAGAGATACGTAAAAACAGTTTTCTGTCATCAGATTTGACATTCACTCCACTCCACTATTGGAAACCCATAAAACCTACATCTTTTTCAAGTCAATTGTTTCTATATTTTGCAATAAAATAAGATATTTTTTTGTTACTATTTCCCATAACATTACTAATTATTTGTAGGAAAATTCAATCTAACTTAATTTTACAAGTAAAACTATATAAATAAACATAAATTTACCTTTTTGATAACTCTGGCAGTTTTTCATTTCACACTATCATATTTAGTTTTAGTTTCTCCAATTGACAAAATTATTGGGTTATAGTTTTTTGCCAAAATTCATTGATATGTTTTAATTCAAAATTAAAAAACGAGCTTTATTTTTTTTTTTTTCATTTGTGTTACTCTCTTGTATTTTAGTAACACATTGTCTAATAAGACATTAAGTGTTAATGATATATTTGCCCTTTGTGACCAACATTAGGTGTACGGGGGTTATAGTTACAAAAGTATGGTCGTGGTAGATAAACATAACATTTCTAAATAGAATAAATAAAGTTTGAATATATCTACTTTCTGATTCATTACTGGCTTACAGAACACAAATCATATATCAATGCAGAAATTTAAAATTCCATTATAGTTTTTGTAATGAGGCTCGATAACTCTGGCAAAATCGGTAATTCTCTATTGACAGTTTCTTGACAGTTTTCGTCGGAAAAATTTACAAATGATAAACTGAGGGAGATAGATATAGTATAAAAAAACAACTAGAAACAAGGTATGAAGATAATGGAAAACTAATAAAAAATGTGCAATATCAGATAGTCGCAAACGTAAAAGACCCATTGGTTCAGAAAGGATGAATAAAATCAAAACGAAGAAAAATTGTTCAATAGTCTATCCGTGTGAAGTAGCTGATGTGCTTCCGCCTATTCTAATACTAAAAAAAATATTTAAAACTTTTGGGTAGGCAATAGAAATATTTAAGCACGAATGAAAACATAAGTGTATCATCATTTGCTCAACCAAATAATAAGTCGAACATTGCTTAGTGATAAAGTGAAAATCTAATAACTGCGAACTAGTAAAATATAACATGTGTAAAAGGAAATGCAAAAAGTGTAAGGAAAAGGGGCAAGCAAAATAAGGAAAAGAAAAATAAAAGAACGTAGGAAGAGGTGCGACAACGAAATCGACAGAAATGTGTGTGCGTGCGAAAAAGAATTGCAGAAACAGGGAAAAAATATTGCAAAATTTAAACATCGATCCGTGTAGAGTAGTTAAAATTTCTCTTTCGAATTTTTCAGCTTTATCTTCTTACATATATGCGCTAATAAGTGTATATATGGGCTTAGCCATTGAAATGTGTAAGTATTACACTAAATTGTCTACATTTCATTTGAGATTGTATGTATATATAAAAATGTTAGCTAATTTTTAACAAAAAAACCAAGAACTATCCTATAGCATTGTTGAAAATAATGTTGAAAGTTTCTGGCTTAGTAAGTCGGAAGAACATCGGCGCATGTGTTGAGAAAGTGATTCTATTTAACATTGAACAATGTAAAAGAGATGTAATTCTTCGATTTGTATCCAGTCGGTGGTGTAATGTAGATTGGAGATTACATTCAGCAACAATAAAATTAAAAGCAAACATATTCCTACCAACTGCCAAGAAATACTAGATGATCTAGCAAATTCACATGAGTGACCGGAAAAGCATTATTTACAATAAAAAAGATTTCATATTCATATAAGTACCAATTTTTTGCCCAACGCCTCTTCTCATATACACAAAAACAGGAAAACAATCGGTGGGTTATAACGGCTGGAGGATAAGACGCTTAAAGCCAACGTTACCAGAAATTTATTAAGAGATAGGTGAACATTATTTACAATATATATACACATATACATATACATATAAAAAAAAAGAAAGTGAATTAAATAAGTTTAAATGATATGAATAAAGCTAAGTATTCTTTTAATTGATTTTTCGCAACTCTGCAACAGTTTATTTATTAACCTTTTTACGGAGCCTACTAAGAGAATCATTTCATTAAAAAAAATAATCATATTGTTGAAATCAGTCTATTTCTCGTTTCAAAAAAAATATAAATAAATTGAGTTAAACTTATACTACTTTTAGTGTACTTTATGTTAATCATAGTCGGGTTAGATTCGACGTCATCGCTTACAGACGGTTCTAATTATGTGAAAAATAGTTAAATTTTTATTTGTATCAATATTATTATAATATTGATATAAAATATAGTGAATGTGATGCTTTTACTTTCAGCAGCTAAAGGGGTATGTTAAAATATGAATTGAAACTACATTACATTGCTCGTTGTCGCGAAGATATTTGCATTTATAACTGACGTTCTTTATTCCTTTTTCATGCCAATAAGTATAAGACCTCAAAAATTAAATTTTTATATGGCTTGCATCGTTTGTTTTTGATCATTCACATATGTCTGTGGCAAGCTCTCACAAACAATTCTATGATGTACCTAGTTAAAATTTGTTCAATTTTTTTTTAAATAGTTATCAGTAGGGATATTCTCTGTCTCTAGGAAATGCATGCTACGGTGTACGGATAGCAAAGTTTTCCTATCCGTGCAATGGCACAACAACAAAACACATGCAAAAAAAAAATGCTACGATAGGAAAAGTATTCTATATCCAAATATATTGTTACGATCTTGCTGATTAACCTGGATGATTTCCTTAATCTTTCGGATACGACCTCTGGATTGTTAAATAAAATCTCCAACCTAATTTGCAGTCTCTTTATTTATAAAGACTTAATTAATGTCCTTTTAATTATTCGGTAATTCACAATTCAATTACAATTTACGTTACTATTTACAATCACTTGTATACAACTTTCACAATGTACTGTTTTTATTACTTTACTGTAACGTAATCTCCACGAGCTTAACAACTGATTCTTTTGCAGCCGTACCTCGCCCTTATATACTTGTTTGCTGCTTGAAAACGAAACCCCCGGAATAATCTCGTCTATACGATAATCCTCTCGGTTACGATAATCGTTTCGGTTACGATAATCGTCTCGTACGCTCTAGAAGATGCCAGTTGTCGGCACCTCTCTTTCATCTGTCATTCGCTTCGCATTTTCGCCACACTGCCCTCCACCTAAGTCTGATCGTCCCGATCAGACACATTCGCTGTTCCAAACGCAGCAAGCCTCTAGATGGACCACTTTCATCTTGTTTCTCGGCCTCCCTACAGTTTGAATTCGATACACTACGTCGTTTAGTCGTTTGATTATCTTGTATGGACCTTCCCAATTGCATTGAAGTTTTGGGGACAAACCTCTCTTTCGTTGTGGATTGTACAGCAACACCAAATCTCCATTTTGGAAGCCTTCGGAGTTCATCGCCTTGTCATACCGAGCCTTCATTTTGTCACTCATAATTTGAGTTCGCTGCCTCACAAGAGCATGTATCTATCTTAACTCTTCCTCGAGAACAGTAGACGCTTCCTTCCCAATTCTTCTCGCATCACCAGTTATTCCAAATTTTAAATCGCTGGGCAACCGAAGTTCACTACCAAACAGTATCCTGGCAGGTGTTTGACCTGTTGTTTCATGCACTGCGGACCGATATCCCATCAGGAAAAGCGGTATGTGTACATCCCAATCATCTTGATTCTTGTCCACTACTTTCCGCAAGTGCTCTTCCAGGGTCCGGTTGAATCGCTCTACCATGCCATCTAATTGAGGATGCAGGGCTGTCGTTCGTGTTTTCCGAATACCAAGTATCTGGCACATCTCTTGGAACACCGCCGCTTCAAAGTTTCTTCCTTGGTCTGAGTGCAATTCTATAGGCGCACCGTATCTGGTACCCCAATTGTGAGTGAATGCATCCGCAACCGTTTTCGCTTCCTGGTTTGGAATTGGGTAGACCTCGAGCCATTTACTAAAGTAGTCCATAACCACAAGAACGTATTTGTTTCCTTGTCTGCTCATAGGGAATGGACCGGCTACATCCATGGCAACCCGCTCAAATGGTGCACCTGAGTTATACTGCTTCATCTGCCCATGACTTCGTGACTTTGGCCCTTTAGCTGCAATGAACTCCGTGCAATTAGCAATCCACTCAGCGACCGATTGACGACAGCCAACCCAATAGAACCGCTGCTTGATCTTCTCCAGCGTTTTTGTAATGCCTAGGTGCCCTCCACTAGGACCATTATGGAATTCCTTAAAAACATCCGGAATTCTTAACCTCGGAACTACTATAAGCTTCCGAGAGCACTGGCCATCTTCACTATCCCATTTCTGACACCAATTGTTACGATCTTGCTGATTAACCTGGATGATTTCCTTAATCTTTCGGGTACGACCTCTGGATTGTTAAATAAAATCGCCAACCTAATTTGCAGTCTCTTTATTTATAAAGACTTAATTAATGTCCTTTTAATTATTCGGTAATTCACAATTCAATTACAATTTACGTTACTATTTACAATCACTTGTATACAACTTTCACAATGTACTGTTTTTATTACTTTACTGTAATGTAATCTCCACGAGCTTAATTCACAACTGATTCTTTTGCAGCCGTACGTCGCCCTTATATACTTGTTTGCTGCTTGAAAACGAAACCCCCGGAATAATCTCGTCCATACGATAATCCTCTCGGTTACGATAATCGTTTCGGTTACGATAATCGTCTCGTACGCTCTAGAAGATGTCAGTTGTCGGCTCCTCTCTTTCATCTGTCATTCGCTTCGCATTTTCGCCACACTGCCCTCCACCTAAGTCTGATCGTCCCGATCAGACACATTCGCTGTTCCAAACGCAGCAAGCCTCTCTAGGTGGACCACTTTCATCTTGTTTCTCGGCCTCCCTACAGTTTGAATTCGATACACTACGTCGTTTAGTCGTTTGATTATCTTGTATGGACCTTCCCAATTGCATTGAAGTTTTGGGGACAAACCTCTCTTTCGTTGTGGATTGTACAGCAACACCAAATCTCCATTTTGGAAGCCTTCGGAGTTCATCGCCTTGTCATACCGAGCCTTCATTTTGTCACTCATAATTTGAGTTTGCTGCCTCACAAGAGCATGTATCTCTCTTAACTCTTCCTCGAGAACAGTAGACGCTTCCTTCCCAATTCTTCTCGCATCACCAGTTATTCCAAATTTTAAATCGCTGGGCAACCGAAGTTCACTACCAAACAGTATCCTGGCAGGTGTTTGACCTGTTGTTTCATGCACTGCGGACCGATATCCCATCAGGAAAAGCGGTATGTGTACATCCCAATCATCTTGATTCTTGTCCACTACTTTCCGCAAGTGCTCTTCCAGAGTCCGGTTGAATCGCTCTACCATGCCATCTGATTGAGGATGCAGGGCTGTCGTTCGTGTTTTCCGAATACCAAGTATCTGGCACATCTCTTGGAACACCGCCGCTTCAAAGTTTCTTCCTTGGTCTGAGTGCAATTCTATAGGCGCACCGTATCTGGTACCCCAATTGTGAGTGAATGCATCCGCAACCGTTTTCGCTTCCTGGTTTGGAATTGGGTAGACCTCGAGCCATTTACTAAAGTAGTCCATAACCACAAGAACGTATTTGTTTCCTTGCCTGCTCATAGGGAATGGACCGGCTACATCCATGGCAACCCGCTCAAATGGTGCACCTGAGTTATACTGCTTCATCTGCCCATGACTTCGTGACTTTGGCCCTTTAGCTGCTATGCACTTCTTGCAGTTAGCAACCCACTCAGCGATCGATTGACGACAACCAACCCAATAGAACCTCTGCTTGATCTTCTCCAGCATTTTCCTAATGCTTAGATGCTCTCCACTAGGACCATTGTGAAATTTCCTAAGAATATCCGGAATTCTTAACCTCGGAACTACTGTAAGCTTCCGAGAGCACTGGCCATCTTCACTTTCCCATACTCTATGCAAACAGCCAGATATCAATTCTAAACTGTTCCATTGTGCCCAGTATGCCTTCGCGATGGAACTTCCCTTTGCCATTTGTCTTACTTGGCCGTCTGTTCACCTCCAATCCGCGCATTACCAATTCCAAGTCTGGGTCTTCTTGCTGCCATTTTCTTAAGTGGTTTGCCTCCCACTTTCCTGCTCGTGTAATTGTTATTCGCTGGACGTCTATTATGCCCTCAGCTTTTGAGCATCGTTTGCGTCGTCTTTCTTCCCTGTTGGAGCCCGACTGGCATTCGCGTGCGAAGTGACCTGCTTCACCGCAACTGAAGCACTTTCCATCTTGATTCTTAACACCACAACGATTCATTCCTGCTATCGACTTCAGAGTTTTCAATAATTCAGTCCTCACATCTGGTGTTTCTACCTCCAAACGCTTCACTTTGTGGGCCGGCTTACATAGCAGTGCCGCTGCTTCACGTGTCTGAGCATACGCAACCGTCTCAGCGAATGTTAACTTCGGATTCACATAAGTCTCTCGCTTGGTGTACACGTCTTTAATACCGCTGATGAACCTCTGGATTTTTAATCTTTCGAGATATTCAGCCGACCCGTGCCCTGTGGCTAAATGAGCCAATCTCTCGATCTCAAAAGCATATTCCTGTAGAGATTCATTCTGTTTTTGGTCACGCTGTTCCAGCTCCATCTGGTAAATTTGCCTTCTGTGTTCGCTACCAAAGCGTCTTTCCAGGGCTCGCATTACTGCGCCATAGTTATCCCTCTTACATTCGGGAATAGTCAGCAAAATATCCGCTGCAGGTCCTTTCAACGTAACAAATAGCGCAGCGGATTTTTCCTGGATGGTCCAATTATTTAACTCAGCCGTCTTCTCGAACTGGAGCTTGAAGATCTGGAATGGAGCTGTGCCGTCAAAGGATGGTGTTTCTACCCACGGGCAGTTCATCGATCTGGCTGGACGATGCAACTGCAAATCTCGGACACGTCGCTCGAGCTCGTTGATTTTGGCTTCAATTAATTCTTCTATTTTGTCTTGTCGCACCTCGATTCGATCTTGTCTTTCCTTAAGTTCCGCATTGTCTTTCTCCAGATTTTGCTGTATTTGCGTGATGGTTCCTCCTAAGGATGATATTTGCTCGCTCTGTTCAACCATTTGTGATGTAATGTTGTCATTCATTGCAGACATTTTGGTATCCTGTACATCCATCTTTTGTGATATGCTGGCATCGATTTGTGAAATTGCAGCCAACAACATGTTCATGTCCATACCGGTAGATGAGCCAGGGGCATTTCCTTGAATCTTACCTGATGGCTGCTCCAACCCCTTCGCAGAATCAATAGCTTCTTCTTTGTCAATGTCCTTCAAGGATACATCTCCATCCTCGCGACGGAATTCGTACTGGTTCAAGTCGGTGCCTTCGACTTCCATTGCCTCTCGCAGTCTCGATTGCAGCTCTGCCTTATTTCCAGTTGTAGACAATCCTCGCTTGGCCAACTCCTTCTTGAGAAGAGGTATCGTCAAATCTTGAATCTTCACCATTTTCGATTACTATCCTTTGGAATTTATTTAACAATCCCACTTCTGACACCAATTGTTACGATCTTGCTGATTAACCTCGATGATTTCCTTAATCTTTCGGGTACGACCTCTGGATTGTTAAATAAAATCGCCAACTTACTTTGCAGTCTCTTTATTTATAAAGACTTAATTAATGTCTATTTAATTATTAATTCACAATTCAATTTCAATTTACGTTACTATTTACAATCACTTGTATACAACTTTCACAATGTACTGTTTTTATTACTTTACTCTAATGTAATCTCCACGAGTTTAATTCACAACTGATTCACGACTGATTGCTGACTGACTGACTTGCAGTCGTATGTCGTCCTTATATACTAGTTTGCTAGGTGAAAACGAAACCCCTGGAATTATTGCGTCGTTTACAATAATCGTCGTTTACGATAATCGCCTCTTACGTTCTAGAACGTGCCAGTTGTCGGCTCCTCTCTTTCATCTGTCATTCGCTTCGCATTTTCGCCACAGTATATTTATTTTCCACATATTGCAAGAAGAAAAAGGCCGTGTTGTTGTTATTGTATCACTTGATTATTTCACTATTTTGCAATGTGGGTGCTCTCGATCTCTATCACAATTCTATAGGAAATATTTGCATAGTATGTATTTCCTAGACACAGAGAATCCCTCTAGTACACATTTTTTATTTGAAAGTATGAAAAAAAAAGTTTTAGAAAATCAACTCAGAGTAAACGTCAAAATGGGCAAACAATAGATATATAGTTTGTATAAGTAATAGAGGTAAAAAGATGGAAAGATCTATAATTTACAGCGCAGAGATTTTGGAGTATACCTAGTTCCCAATTTTTATCGTTCGTATCGTTTTGAAAAAAATCCATAACACTTCTACTAACCACAAAATGGCAACTCTGTTCAGTCTGCTGTTGATATCTCGTGGAGAGAATAATTTATTGTAATTGTATTTAAACTCGATTATAATGAAAGTGAGCTAGCGAAACGAAAGTAAAGAACAAATTCAGATTTATGGATCAGGTAAAATTTCCAATTTGCATGTATGGAACTAAATGTTTTATAGCATAACTGTTAAAATAAGATATTTTGAGATATGTATATTTGCCTATTTCATATTCTTATATCCATACATACATACCCATGTATATAATTGCCTAGGTGGATCAAAAATTTAGAAATAGTACGTGTTATGTTATAGCTCTTAAAAAAATTAAGTTAATTATGATGACGTCATCAAAATTTTTCTCCGCTTATGAGCTCTCACAATCCATGTATTAATTTTATTATGTGTCTCGATACGCAAAAGTATTATTAAGAATACTCGCACTGAGAAAAACAATGAAAACAATTCGAGCGCGCACTAAATTTTCAATAATTGATTTTTTAATTTTATTTATTGAAAATATGATACATAAATTTCATTGTTATAAACGAACTTTCCTATAATTGTTTGCTGGCAAATAACTGTATGAAAGGATCTTATATAGGGTGTTACTGACTAAAAATTCACTTTTTTCAACTTCGTAATTTTCTTGCAAACTACTACGTACATACATACATATATCGAAATATTTGAAATCAATTCAGGACCTTTCACTAATTCATAGTCGACTAAGAAGAGCAATTATTATAAATATTATTTAGTTGTTTTTAAATCGGCTTTTTTAAATAAGTTCTTTCGTGATTTTTGTTCTTTAGCTGCAATGAACTCTTTACAGTTAGCAATCCATTCCGCCACCGATTGACGGCAGCCAACCCAATAGAACCGCTGCTTGGTGTTCTCCACCGTTTTCGTAATGTCTAGGTGAACTTCAATAGGACTACTACGGAATTCCTTAAGAACATCCGGAATCCTTAACCTCCAAACTACTATTAGCCTTCGAGAACACTGGCCATCTTCACTTTCTCGTTCTCTTTGCAAACAGCCAAATATCAACTCTAAACTGCTCCATTGTTCCGAGTATGCCTTTGATATTGGACTTTCTGCTGTTATTGTTCTTTATTTGGCCGTCTGTTCATCTCTAGTCAATGAATTAAAAGTTCCAATTCTGGATCTTCCTGCTGACATATCCGAAGGGGACTTGCCTCCCACTCTCCTGCTGGTTTAATTTTCATTAATCGGACTGTCGTATTTGCTTTCCGCTTTGGAGCAGTGCTTACATTCCAAGCTACATGGTCGACGAGACAAGCCACTTTGCGGTGCTCTATACTGTAGTCATAATATTGCAGTCCTTCAATCCACCCAACTAGCCGTCTTTCGGAATTTTTGAACTGTAATAGGGCTGCGTAATCTGTTCTAACTCCGACAGATATTTGTGGAAATGTTTGATACAATCCACCAACATTAGTAGTTCTCTCCGAGTTACGGAGTAGTTCCGCTCTGGTTTCCCAATAAACCCTACTATATAATATAACTATCTTCTGCCCATCAATCACTTGTGAAAGAACACCTCCCCGGGCATAGCCATTAGCATCTGTATCCAGAATGAATGTTGCACCTGGAACCGGGTACGCTAGCATAGGCTCAGTGCATAGCCTTTCCTTCAGAGCTTCGAAAGTCTCCTCTGGATCTTTGTTCCACTCCAAGAATCTATTTATCCTGGTGAGCTCATGGAGACTATTGACAACGCTGGCAAAATTCGGAACAAATCGGCGATAGTAAGTCGTAGCCCCAGAAAACTCCGCAATTCATGCAAATTGCTGGGCATTGACCAATCCTTCATTGCTTCTATCCTTTCTTTTGCTGTGCAGATGACTTTGGTTGTTACCTACTGACCTAGATAATTCACCTCCTTCTTGAATAGCAAGCACTTTTTAGAACTAAGCTTAAGGCCAGTACTAGCTATCCTCTGAAAAACCCTCCAAATTTTCCAAATGTCCCTCAAAGCTTTTACCCAGTATGATAATGTCGTCTAGATACACCAAATACCTTAAGCGTGTGATCCATTAATCTATCAAAAGTTGTAGGAGCGTTGAATAATCCAAAGGGCATCAGCGTGAATTGCCAAAGACCGTTGCCGACACTATAGGCTGTCTTCTCTTTATCTCTCACTTACTTCCACTTGTCAATAGCCGCTTTTAAAATCGAGTATTGAGAACCATTCTTTGGAAGTTAACAAGTATAGAGTATCATCGATCCTGGGCAAAGGGTAACTGTCCTTCTTTGTCACATCATTTAGTTTCCGATAGTCCATGCAGAACCGTAACTGCTACCTTTTGTTCTTCACTAATATTACCGGCGAGCTCCATGGACTTGCCGATGATTCAATAACACAGCTTTTGCTATGTTTGGCTGGTGGAACAATTCGAGAGCTTAGCGAATCGGCCTGGCGTCCCCAGTATTAATACAATGTTTCACAACGTTGGTCCTGCCTGGTTTGTTGCCATCCTTGTCGAATATTTTGGAATATTTGCGAATAAGTTGCTTGGCTTTGTGCTTGTAATTCCCTTCCAACCCTTGCAACCATGGATTTACGTTCAAGCCAATGGAACCGCTTTTAGGTACATTTCTGTAGTTAATAATGGTGTCTACCAGTTGACATTGCCCCAATACTGTTCCTCTTCGAAGTTTCATTGGCTATTTGAATTCATTTAGTACTCTCATTGTGATGAGTCCATCATTATGTGTTTTAGTTAGGGTTTTACCAATAAGTACGTCCGATGTTGAATTTCGTGCTTTTCGACGACCCACAATTTGTTTGTCACACAATCTCCATCAATCTGTAGGAACCTTTGCCTACTACAATCTCACGTCAGAAGGTATAAAAGCGATTGTTATGTGAAAATAAACGATTTCCTTTATTTGATCCAGATAATGGTTACAATATAATAAACGGAGTTAAGAACTCAAACCCAACAGTACCACGTGTTGTCTAATCTGTCTGCCAAGAAGTAATTGTTTTTCTACCTTTCTCAAAAGCCTTGCCAGCTCTTATATTTAAAAGTGACACTTGTTATTCATGTGGCCGCGAGGTTGCCACAGTAGCCCCCCGGAGTGACTCGAGTTCAATGGAGGAGTCACGAACGTTACGCGTGTCTTATTTGTATAGGTGCGTCGATTTGTAGACCATCTAAAACGGCCAGATGATGTGTCCGTTTCGTCGTTGCCATCTGTTATGCTTTCTTGCGAAGGTGGGAGCGGCGCGTCAATTTCGGTGAAAGCTGGCTTTAATCGTTCGGTAGATATGGTGGTCGGGCATCCTTCCACGTTGACTTTGAAAACGTAGTCGTTAATTCGCTCTAATATCTCAAAGGGGCCTCGATAGGGTTGTTCGAGAGGTTTCTTGACTTCATCCACCCGTATGAATACGTGGGAACAAGTATACAATGTTTTGTGAATGAATACGCGTGTTTTCCTATGATGTGCGGCTGGCGCTGAGCGCACTTCTCGCATAAATTCTCGAAATTTTTCCACGAATATTTGTGGTTCGGGACCGACTTCCTCGTCGCTGAAATACTCTCCCGGCAGGCGTAGTGTAGTACCATACAGCATTTCGGCGGCGCTGGCTTTGATGTCGTTTTTGAAGCTTGTACGCAGTCCCAATAAGGCAACCGGAAGAGTTTTAACCCAATTATGCGTGGAATGGCACATTATTGCTGTTTTTAATGACCTGTGCCATCGTTCGACCATACCATTTGATGCTGGGTGAAAGCTGTGGTTCTAGTGCGATTGCATCCAATGCGCTTTGCAAATGCCTTGAAAAATTTCGATTCAAACTGAGAGCCTCTGTCACTCGTGACAGTCAGAGGGGCTCCAAATCGGCTCACCCACCCATTAAAGAAAGCGCTTACCACCGTGTCGGCGTATACATCCTTCAGTGGTATAGCCTCCGGCCAACGGGAGTAGCGGTCGATAATGGTGAGGCAGTATCGATAACTGTCCTTTAGTGGCATTACCACTATATCGATGTGTATATGCTTGAAGCGTTCGCTGGGTATATCGATGTGTTGTGGAATGTTCGTGACATGTCGGTGCACTTTGCTTCGTTGGCAAGCGTCGCAAGAGCGGGCCCATCTTAAAATGTCGCGATTCATGTGCGGCCATACATAACGTCGATTAATTAATTTCTGAGTAGCTTTCCCACTAGGAAGGGAAACATTGTGACTTATGGAAAATGGTGCGCCGCAAGCAAGATGGTAAATATGGTCTGTCACAATATATCTCAATGTGTGAGTTCTCGACTCTCTGTTTGCAGAGTTGTAGGGACGTTGAAGATGACTTTAAAAGATGCTGTATTTCTTCGTCTTGATTCTGGCTATCTGCAATTTCCTGTATGGAAACACAGGAAGGCAAGTCGACGGTCTCGATCCGGGACATTGCATCCGCGACTAAATTGGCTTGACCAGCTATGTGCACGATGTTGGTGGTAAATTGGCTAATGTACTGCAGCTGTCTCTGTTGACGTGGGGATGCTTTGTCGGAAGCTTGCAGTAGCGCAAATGAAATAGGTCAATGATCGGTTAAGACTACAAGGTCTCGCCCCTCCAAAAGATGCTTAAAAATTTGATGCCCTTAAAAATTGCGAGCAGTTCGCGATCGTAGGTTCTGTAATTTCTTTCTCTGCTGCTCAGTTTGTTTGTTTAGAACCAGAGTGGCTGCGTTGTCCCTTTAATAGTTTGATCTAATGCGGCACCGATCGTATGGTCGGAGGCGTCACAGCGGAGAGTTAACGTTGCGTCGGGTGCTGGGTATGCCAATTTGATGACTCTTCGTTCCAAATGATTACACGTTTATCATTTCTCTTGGCGCCAGCGGTGAGCGCGACAAGTGGTACTTGCGCTTCCGCTGCCTGCGGCATATTCAGGCGGTAAAAGTTCCACGACTCTAGGAATCTACGTAACTCAATTATTGTTTTGGGCTTCGGATATTGACGCATAGCCTCAATGCACGTAATTGTAGGTTTTATCCCTTCGCTGTTAACCATGTGCCCGAGGTAAGTGACCTCTTGCTTTGCGAAGACACATTTGTCTACGTTGATAGAAAGACCGTGAAGTTGCAGGCGTTTTAATACGATACGAAGGTGTTTTTCCTGTTTCTCCAAAGATGCCGATGCGACCAAAATGTCGTCAATATAGACATTGCAGAAGTCTAAATCGCGGAAGATATAATCCATTAACCGTTGAAATGATTGGGCTGCGTTGCACAGCCCAAAAGTCATTACTTTGAACTCGTAGAGCCCGAACGGTGTTATTACCGCTGTCTTGGCACGGTCCTCCGGGGCGACCGGTACTTGATAATATGCTCGGGTAAGATCAAGTGTTGTGAATATCTTAGAGTTGTGTAAAAAAAACGTGAAATCCCTCAGATGAGGAATCGGGTACCGATCGGGTACGGTTATTTTGTTCAGTCGCCGGTAATCCCCACACTCGCGCCACGACCCACCTTTCTTTCTGACTAGATGTAAAGGGCTTTTGGAGGGGGTTCAAATGCCTCGTTAGAGCATTTGATCGAATTCTTTCTTAGCTGCTGCCAATTTCTCCTGCGAGTCTACGTGCTCTTTCTGCAACTGGAGTGCCGCGTGTTGTGATATGGTGTTGAATTGTGTGTTTTGGTGGTTGGTATTTATCAGTCTTGGTGAGGATTGTAAACTGTTTAAGTAGCTTGTGAATAAGATCGCTAGTATTAACAGTCCCCACTGATAGCAGTTGATTTGAACGTGTGCTTGTCTGCTGCTCTGAACGTGTGTGTACCGTGTTAGTTGGTATAGTTGGATGAGGCGCGAGGAGTTTCCCATTTTGCAAATCGACGAGTAACCCATTATGTTTAATAAAGTCTGCACGCAGTATGGGGTGCGCAACGTCAGCGATGGTAAAATTCCATTTGAATAATTTGCCCAGACCAATGTCTATAGTTATAGTTCTAACGCCAAAGGTGGGTATTGAGTGATTGAAATTTATATATATATATATAATATATTTATTAGGAGAGTTATTATCCTAGGCAACACCGAAATATCGGCGCCGGTATCGACGAGGAATTTTAAGTTGTTTGTCGAATCGTTTATTTGTAGGCGTGAGGTGAATGGCCCGTCAGCAGTGCCTACGAGTATGACTGACGGTCTTCTTAGTTTAAATTGTTGTTGTTGTTGAAATTGCAGGGTGGTCGACACTTGCGCTCGGTTACCAAATCGCGTATGGTAATAACAAAGTTTGTTTCCATTACTGGCGTACTGATTACTTCGGATGTTGGTTTTAAGATCTTCCACTATCCTAGAAAGCGCTTGGATTTAACCGCTTTAACCGATTCTACGCTTGTTGGTGCCAGCTGCCATGCTTGAGTATCCTCTTCCTTTGTTGTTGTTGCATTCTTCCTCACAGACATTATACTTCGCTGTACGTCGACAATCTTGTCTGCTTGCTGTGCCAGGCTGGACAGGCTTGTTGCATTGCTTATTGCTAAAATACAACGTACGTTCTCTGGTAGCTGATCGAGGAATAATGTGCGCAGTACCTCGTCCGATACTTCCCCGGGAACTAAGTTTCTGAGCCGCTGTAAGAGGTGTGATGGTTTTCCGTCGATGTATTCAGCGCCACGGAGTATTCGGCGAAGTTTGATCTCGTCGCTTTCCTCGAAAACGCTGATGAGTCTCTCTTTGAGGGCGATGTACTTGCTCTCTAGTGGCGGTGACGCAATGATGTCTGCAACGAAAGGTAATGTCGCCTCGTCAAGATGTACGAGTACATATCGGTACTGCGCGGCATCGGAGCGAACTTGCGCGATTTCCAGTGCAGCTTCCACCTTCATAAACCATAACTTGCAGTTATCTAGCCAGAACGGTGGTAATTTTACGCCGCGTGCCGCTAAAATATGTGTGTTATCGGTGCTCGTGGCCGGAATGATGGGAGCCATATGTGATGAAGTGGCATCGGACACATCCACCGTGGCACTTGCGTTATGGGTAGCCATTATGCTTTTGCGGGGTCACCAGTTTGTAGGAACCTTTGCCTACTACAATCTCACGTCAGAAGGTATAAAAGCGATTGTTATGTGAAAATAAACGATTTCCTTTATTTGATCCAGATAATGGTTACGATATAATAAACGGAGTTAAGAACTCAAACCC
Source organism: Neoceratitis asiatica (assembly GCA_030068015.2). Classification (NCBI taxonomy): domain Eukaryota; kingdom Metazoa; phylum Arthropoda; class Insecta; order Diptera; family Tephritidae; genus Neoceratitis; species Neoceratitis asiatica. Next base: position 84,893,543 of record CM061524.1, read on the forward strand.
AACAGTACCACGTGCTTTCTAATCTGTCTGCCAAGAAGTTATTGTTTTTCTACCTTTCTCAAAAGCTAGCTCTTATTTTTAAAAGTGACACTTGTTATTCATGTGGCCGCGAGGTTGCCACAAATCTTTCCCCAAGCAACAGCTTCTGATCTTGGTGAGATCATTTCGCTGCATTCAAGGACCACTTATTTGTTGATGAATGTGGAATTATAGGCCAATGCTAAATGGTATTTCCATGTTTTTGTACTCCAATATTCGGTTATCCATGTCGATCTTTATGCCTTGGTCGCGCAAGAATTTTACTCCTATTATGACTTCACCTACTTTCTGCGCGACAATGAACTTGTGTTATACCGCCACATTCACTATCGCGATTTCGCTTTTTATTTCTCAGTTCCCGTCCTCAATCTTGCTTCAGGCAATGCCTTACTTCTTTAGTGATTAAGTCGGATATAAGGATGGATTGCGATTGTGTTCTACGCACCGGAGTTGACCCGGCTTTTATCCGGCCAAGGGCTGTCACCCTTTCGGCGACCTAACCCCGTTTAGGCCATCAGGTAATTTTAGTTTTAGTACCTCAACATCTCGCAGCAGGCCTGCTCCAAATCATTCTCATCAGGGCTGGCGTAGTCACCAGCCCTGATCCGACGGATTATTTCTGCTGCGTGTGCCAAAGACGACTCCACCATTCCTCCACCTCGGTTAGATGCAACCAGTGTAATGGTTGGAGTCATCTTAAGACCTGTTCAGGCCTTAAGACCCATAGGGAGTGGACCACGAGTTACGTGGCCCCATGCTGCCAGCGCCCAGCTGCGCCTCTGGCCCATACAGCAGTGCCTTCTGCACACTTACCCATTTTGGGTAACTCCCCCCAGGCCTCCACGGCCCATCGGAGCTCCTCGCAGCATGACTCCCAATCATCTTCCCCCAACCCTCACCCACCCCCATCCAGCTCCACATCCCGTGCGGGGGCTAAGCAGCAGCTCTTAGTACCTCGCACGGTCTGTTCCGTGTGTCAGACCATAGTACGGCGGAATGTGACATCAGTCAAATGCAACTCATGCATTGGCTGGTGCCACTTTCGGTCGTGCTCTGGTCTGCGCACCACTCGTGAGTGAAGTAGTGCATTCGTTTGCTGTAGGAGTCTGCCCCCGCCTGTAGATACTACGCAGCCGCCAACTACCACCAATTTGTTCGTTTGCCTCTTAATCGTCAGGAATTTACTCAACGTTTATTTTGCCCTCAATAATTACAATAATTACTATACTTGTACACAATATCTTATTTTACAATTCTTTATAACACACATATTTTCTGCTTCACACAGTTTAACCGTTTCTAAAACACACAGCTCACAGCAATATTAACACCACTGCGTTTTTAATTTGTCTCCGCTGTGATAGCGGCTGCCGCTCTTTTTATGCCTGAAGATGGCCCAAACATTCTGTTCACGCGCTCAAGAAGAGGCTGACCATTCGTTTGTCCTTATAGCTGCTGCCGCTCCGTTTATACCTAATGATGGTCCAAACATTCCGTTCATGCGCTAGCTCGTTTTCTAATAGTAGTTGCTGCCGCTCTTTTCATCTGTCCTTTGTACTGGGGATTTCCATCACACTGCCACTCCTTTTATTTGAACTTTGTACTTGTGACTTCCGTCACACTGCCACTCTTATCTGTCCTTTGAACTTGTGATTTCCGTCACAATGTATTCAATACAATTATTTTTACAAGAAAAATTATATTAATAAAAATTATATAAATTAATTACAAAAATTATATAAATAATAAATATCTTCAATAAAGGAAAAAAATAAGTATTATATATGTAAAAAAAAACTCAATTAACTGTATTTAGAGTAAGTATACCTTAATAATTTTGGTTTGGTGCCGCAGGCAAAAACTTCTTTAGGGACTGTCCATAAACTACGTAGCCTGTTTATGGCCACTTTCGGACCCCGCTGACTGCGCTGATTTTTTTTTAACCGCTGCAAAAATATATTGATATAGAAAATCACGTAGCTTAGGCCAAAAAACCACCGCTGTCTTTTAGTGGACCCCTCCACAAACAGGCTACGTAGTTTATGGACATCCCCTTAATTAGCTTAGAACAAATTAATTAATTATGTAACATAGCAAACCGAAGGGCCACACGTGAGGTATGTGGGGGATATGGGCGACATTTCCCAGAGAACTCTAAGCCTTATAGAGTACTTTTATTCCGTAAGAAATATTGTAATTGAGATAAATCGAATTCACAAATTGGCTTTGGAATCATCCCTCAAAGGATCGTTTCTGGATTTGTCTTTGCAGAGTGCATTTTTTGAATTGCTAAGGTGATGGCCCAATAATGGCTGACTTTACTTGCTTTGTGAGAATTGTCAAAACAGAATAAAATATACTTACAGAATAAACTATAAAACAGACCAAATATAGAAGCTTCTAGTTTCTAATAAATCTATGTGCTATTTGCGTATGCTTTTAATAGTAAAGGGTGTTTTTTATAGAGGTATAGAACTTTTAGTTGCAATAAAACAACGATGGATTATTCGATTGACATGAACTTTATTTATCCCAAAGATAACCTTGTGGCATTACATTTTAAATATGATTTCTGGCATATGACCGCCACGGCTGGCGCGGATGTAGTCCAATCTGGAAGTCCAATTTTCGATGACTTTCCAACATTTGTGGCCGTATATCGGCAATAACACGGCGAATGTTGTCTTCCAAATGGTCAAGCGTTTGTGGCTTATCCGCATAGACCAATGACTTTACATAGCCCCACAGAAAGTAGTCTAGCGGTGTTAAATCACAAGATCTTGGAGGCCTATTCACAGGTCCAAAACGTGAAATTAGGCGGTCACCAAACGTGTCTTTCAATAAATATATTGTGGCACGAGCTGCGTGACATGTTGCGCCGTCTTGTTGAAACCACATCTCCTGGACATCATGGTTATTCAATTCAGGAATAAAAAAGTTAGTAATCATGTCTCTATACCGATCACCATTGACTGTAACGTTCTGGCCACCATCGTTTTTGAAAAAGTACGGACCAATGATTTCAGCAGCCCATAAAGCGCACCAAACAGTCAGTTTTTCTGGATGTAACGGTGTTTCAACATACACTTGGGGATTACCTTCACTCCAAATGCGGCAGTTTTGTTTGTTGACGTAGCCATTCAACCAGAAGTGATGGACGATTTTGTCGACGATAAAATGGACGTAGTGCGCGATACGTTTTCCGCACAGAACCATTATTTTCGAAATAAAATTGCACTATTTGCAAGCGTTGTTCAGGCGTGAGTCTATTCATGATGAATTGCCAAACCAAACTGAGAATAAATCACTTGACAGCTGTTAAATCGGTCGCCATCTTGAAAAGTAATGCCAACTTAAAGTTCTATACCTCCATAAAAAACAGCCTTTAGATATTGTAACAACGGTTACCATTTTAGGCGAAATTTTTACAGTGTTTGAAGTGCTCCTTTGGTCATTCAAGCACTCAAAGTAAGACAAGTCAAAAAGTACAGCCAGATCGCGTTGGATCTTTAATGTTTATCGCTGGAGATTTCACAATTCATTTTTAATTTGATTTTGTTATTTCTTTAAATTTAGGGTATTTTTGTGATCATTACCCATTGATTGTTAAGCGCCGACACAAAGCTATTAAGGTCTACTTACATTCATTTAAGAATTTATTTATTAAGGCTACATAAAAATAATTATTTTGTGCTTGTTAGTTTTTCGGCTGCTCCATTTTTTTAAAGTTTTTATTTTATAATTTTTCGTGCCACTAATTTACTAATTAGAATATTTAACCGTAATTCACAATAAACCACACCTATTTTTCCACTCATATGGTAAGATTTTCTGTGGTACGTGGTAACTGGATATGAGGAATTAGCGTTGAAATCAATGAATCATCCTCCCCTTTCTACTCCTCTGGTTAAATATTTTTTTCCAATTTTCTGTGGGACTAACTTCAATGTATGCCTTATCCAATACAATTATCAAAATTGGTCGATCTAGGGACGGTATATCCAGGTTTTTCGTTGAAATCAATGAGTCATCACTTCCTTTCCTACTCCCCTCCGGTTAATGTTAAAAGTAGCGATTCCTCCACCCGAGCTCTCTCCAATTTGTGGTTTGCATATTGATGTTGGTAAGGCAATGCTAACCACTCAGCTATTGCGTCCAAATACATCGGTAAACAGTCACCGCAAAAATTGTCATTCGGCACAAATATATGAATACGAATGAGATCTGAAAGATGCTGATCGGTGATTTTATTTCGACATTTTAGACGTAGACGCAGGCATAGAATATAATTTCTATATTTCTTTTTTAAGTTCAGGATACTTATCATCTAATATTTGCCTCCAATTTCTGAATTATTGATTTGAATTTCGTTAAATTTATGGTAACGTTAAACGTTACTTTGGCATACCAAACATACTGGCTCGCTATCGCTATATTGCTTAAGGGAAGATGGTGGTCTGAGATCGAAAATTTTAGGCATTTGTTTAAACTTTATAGGTATATTTTACAACTTATATTGAATACAAAAATATTTAGATAATTAAAAAATAATAATAAATTTAAATGTTTAAAAATGGTCCTGAAGTTGAAGCAGGTGGCGCAGGAAATTTTGGCTCTTGTACTTATCTGAAACATAAAAACCAAGAAGATTATTAATTTGTACAAATGTAGCTTTATCAGGTGCCAAGATTATAAAAATTTGTTTCTTTTTAAATAGTGAATTTTTGAATTTCCATAACCGAAACAGGCTTATCATCTGTCGACCGCTATCTGCTAGATCTGTAGAACCGAAAATACAGTAGATATCATTAATAAAATTTAAAAGTATATTCCTAAAAGACTAAACGTCCGAAATATTAAAAAAAAAACGATTTTTTTTTGAAAATTCTAGACTACCATCTCCCCTTAAATAAAAAATCATTTTCCCAATGAGAGTTAAATATTTTGAGCGCTACTATAAATTTCTTTTCAGCGTGCGGGCACTACCTGCTCATATGATGTCTGAACCAGAGTATAAAGGAGTATGATGTACTTTTTTCAACTCCATACCATACGCGCGGCTGTCGCTGGTGTCGCAGAGTATGGTTAAATAAGATTTTGCTTACAAGGGTTTGCACCGCGGCAAACAATTAATTAATTTTATATAATACTATTTTTCCTTTATGCAGTATTTTTAGTAGCAATTTTAAAAATTATAATTTTTTCATTTTCTCTATTAGTGTGTTTAATTACATATGTTTTATGAATATAAAAAGTTAAAAATATAAAGCTCATTCTCTTCAGGCTATTTTTATTATTCTGTTTTGTCAAATTCAAAATACACAACACACCTTTTATATTTCGTCATAATGTATAATAAAAAAATCAAGCGGCGATATTTCATGAGGATTGAGAGACAAGTATCATCCATTTCAGATGAGTGATGAATTTTAAGAAATTGAGCTTATAATTGGTAATATTTTATATAATAAATTTAGCTATACAGATTTAAAAAGCTTTAAACTTTAAGGTGCTTTGAAGTATGTCCATTAATTTTTTTTCGCAAGAAACTCAATCAAGTACTTTAACATGATTATCTCCACCTAATCATGATTATCTCCACCTAATCGAGTAGTAGCTGATTTGTGATTTCTTTACGGAAGGCAGATATCAACATAGAGTTGGTGTAGATTATAATATAGGAATGTGTCAGTTAGCAGTGGCAATGCCACTACGCAATTTTCTCGAAATAATGTAGTCGTTTACTAGTGGATCAACTGTATTTCGGCAACGTTGTTTCAAAACTAATTTTTCATGTGGCTTTTCTGTTGTATCAAATAGCATCATTAAACTCATAAAAATAAAAAAACATCCTTATGAATTTTCCAATTATCAAAATCATGTTTTACTTGCAATATTTATTAAAGTGTATCATTTAAATACGCTAAAATATACAATCGAACTGTTCTCTGGTCACTAAATTACAACGTACAAAAACGTAACTACGATTGGAACGCAGAGTACATAGAATTGGGTAGAATCGAAAGTTTCGAAGATTGATCGAAACGGAACGTACCGCCGAAAGGAGAAAATTTCGTTTCGAGTCGAAATGCAGGAAAGTACTGATTATTAACCAAAATATCCATAAACATTTTTCGCTTTTTCTTTTTTCGTTCTATTTTTATACAACAAAACCCTGCTGAGAAGTATCTTTATCCTATATCTATCTATTTAAAAATTTGCAGGTAGACTAATTAGAAAAAGATATAATTTTCATATATAAATTGAAATATTCATATGCTCGTATACAATTTTTAATATTTGTAATGAAAATAAATATTTTTTTGTCTATGTATTATGATTCTTACTTTAAAAGCTTTGTATTATTTATTTTTAATTTTAAGTCATTTCGATGAAAAGTCCTCTAGAGGAACCGAGCTCCCCGAAAATCAGTCACACGTCTTGTTGCATGTGGTGTGGAAAATGATAGAGTACTCGTACAAATATCTTTTAACATTCTTTATTGATCTTGATCTTCAGACTCACTGATGTAGCTAAGGTCTCTAGTGCTTCTGTGAATTCGCCTTCTTTTATTCTGACTCCTACACACCACGATTCCTGAATATTTGATCAAAATTATTGAAAGCGATAGAAATAGCAAATTGTTTGATAGCACCGCCCGTGATGTTAGATTTAATACTCCGCTTAGCTCACATGCACTATTCTCGTATTTAAAACCAAATTGAAATCTATTAACACCACAGTTGAACAACAGTAGATATTTTTTGGCAACACTTTTGCGTATACATCCTTTGGTGGAACATTCAATATTCCTAGATATACATATGTGAATATGTGCGTGCATCATTTACATCTGTTGGCTCCAAATTGGGCAGACATGATATTACTTCAATCTGAAATAATAGTGAATGATCATTGATATTATCCTTGATATTATTAATTTATTATATTATTTAATTTTCGTTATTTAAGAATTATACATATATGTATGTACATATTTATGTTAAATCAAAAGGGTCATACGATTATTGTCCATAAACGCTGCAGTATAAGTTTTGGTACTTTTGTTGTAAATTATTAATATACAAAATAACGGAATGTAAAAATACAAATATTACAATTATAAGAATTTCATGGGAATAAATTTAAATATATTAATTTAGTGAAAATTTTTAGGCAAACTTTTTTCAAAGATATTAAACGAAACGTCAAAGCGACCCTGTGCCTCACAAAATTCCAACATACTAGCAGTCAAAATCTAAATTCAACTCCATCTATATATAAATATTCTGTTGAAGAAAGGTCATTTGCACCCTTTTTACCTTTGTTAACGTGTATCGATTCTCATGATACCTAAGTGGACAGCAGCCGACCTATCCGAAAAATTCGTTTTTATTATCCGATATACTTGAAATTTGGTAAAAAATGTAGCTTTTTGATTAGATGGGCAGATCCACTTTTCTCTAGGAGGGACCGAGGATAAAATTTTATGAAAAAGTACATAATGGTACTTAAAAGTACTTAGAACTATTGACTTGTTTAATATTGATTTTTATGTAATTTAGTGCCAAAACCTTAACCCGTACCCAAGGGTACTTAAAAGCTTACTTATTTACTAATATTTCTCATTGCGGAGTGGAGAGCTATCTGGTGGCAATGTTTAATCAAGTACTTAAAATTGTATTCAACCTGTAATAAATGTTTCATTCTTAAATGCAAATCAAAATTTGGTTCCATATTTCAGCCTGTGTTAAAACAAAAAGCAATTTAAATAGTAATCAAATGTGACGTTATTATTTAATTAATTTTTTTTTGTTTAAATAAGTTTTAGGGAATACTAAAAATATCCTTTTTGTTAAAATTGAAATATGGTCGAATTTCAAACAAGGGCGATCATAGAATAATAAATATGAACTGAGTGTGTACTTCTTGTACAGATTGAAAATCGCGAATTAGGTAAGGTGTAAGGTCAGGGGAGCAAGGCAAACTCTCAAAGAAATATCAACTAGTTCACCCTCTGTTGAATTCTACTATGGAGAACGATTTTAATTACCGTTCTATTGCCACTGAATTTTTATGTTTCGAAAGATATCTCCCAACAGTTTGACGTATAGCGGGAGTATCCTTTAGGGTTTTTTTCGGTGGCTCATTCACAATAGTGTCACTTTTTCACTTTACAACATTATTCGTTAGTTAGGATATATTTTTAATCGACATGTTTCTATTACAAAATTTACTCATATTTTAAGTTCTTAATTCTAGTTACATATAGATAAATACAATACTAAATTGCATTACTTACATTTTTTACAGTTAAAAACATCTAAACTGAAGATCAAGTGGTGAGTGAGCCAACAACCAAAAGTGATGTAAGAATTTTCGTCTGAATTACACACACTCATAAAATTAATTTAAAATCAAACAAATCTAGTAAATAACAACTTAAAGCAATAAAAACCTCAAACCAATTAGAAAAATACAAACACCAAACTTAAAACAACAACGCAAACCAAAATAGAAATAAAGTTAACCGTTATGTTTCAACTACTTAAAGTTAGAATAAAGCTATAAATAAAAGCAGATAACAAAGTTATAGTAAGTCGAATAAAAAATCGGAATCGCTATTCATAAAATCTTTTTGTGTGACCACTTACCGCTGATGTGAGATTTCGCTCTGAAAAGTACGCGTGGTTTAAATTATATATGTAATAAAATATAATAATAAAAGAGTAAATTGCATATTAAATAAATTAATATAAAAAGAATATTTAAATAATTCGTAATATTCTTCACACTATTCCTTTATCTACATAATTTTACAAAAAAATTCTAATTTAATTTGTACATTTGTAACAAATATAAATTATCGAAGGCATACCACGAGGAAATGATGAGTAACTAATTTTAAGTAGTGCTTGGATCTTAAAACACCATCATGATCAACTGTTAAAATTTTAATTATTCCATCACTAATTTATCAAATCAAATCACCGCTTACATAGCACATACAAATACACATTTCAAAAATGTTTTCAATATCCGTTTTTGAAAAATGAAAGAGTTATTATTTTTATCCAGAACTTCATAATTAGTGTTACATCTCCTAGAAAGAAAGAAAAAAATCAAGAGAATTTATCTAACCATGTCATAACTTTCGGCAAATGGTTTAGTAAACCCGATGAAATGGATATGAAAAAGATTCCAAAATCACGGTAAGTTAAAATGACATGGATTACTGAATGCACAATAATAATTAATATTTATTTATACAATTTTATTTTATATATTAGTAATAAAATCCGAAATTACTATAAATTACGAAAGCATTAATATGTGCATTCGGATGGTTACAAGATTTAAGTTATATTTTTCATGTGCTATCTTTTAAGGCACCCCAAAAAAGACCAGAAAATTAGATTAGTAGATCATTAGTTTTCAGGTTAATCTGATGATAACACACACTTCATTGAGGTCAAACTTAGGAAACAAAGGATATAGAAAAAAGTCTAGTTTTTGTCCTGACATGACATATGACATTTTTTAGGAATATACTACTTCAATAAAATTAATAGGAATAACAATTTTTATCAATAATATACTAATCAAGTTATTGGAACAAATACGGACAAAGCCACACATGCCTGTGGCTTTATTGTGTTTTGTTAAATTTATCGATCGGTACGGAATGTTTGGCAAATTTTTAGCTTCAATTATAATTTTTTTTCTCTTGATAGCAAGTTCGATTGGAATGTTTTTGAACATTAATAATTGTCAATTACAGAAATACTTACATTGTTGGTATATATGTAAAAATTGACGAAAGTTGACTAATCACATTTGCCATTGCGCGATGGACCATTTTACGGCTTCGGGAAGTTTCCTCGATTAAGATTAACCCAAGAAGTTGACTTCCTAAAGGTTCAACGGACACAAGCACAGACCAGAAGTATCATCTTTGTAGATGAATCTTTCCGCGGTCGGAACAGTATAAAAACTTATAAAGATAAAAAAGTTCCAAAACGCAGCGAAAAACAGATTGTAAAAAGAATTTCTCTTTAGGAAATTGTACGAAACGAAACAGCAAATCAAAACTTTTGTGTAGTTATGGGCGACAAAATATATTGAGAATGAGCATGGTGGCCATTTTTATTCAATGCAACCTTAGCATGATGTTCTATGTTAAATTAGGGAAAACCATTCACATGAAAAAGTTTGAAGAAAAAGCTTTAATTTTGCAAGAAATTTTCCAATATGAAAAAAGTTCGATCCAACCTCTCCAGCGCTATTGAGCTCTAAAGAAAATTAACCTGCAGAAAATGGGTAAATATTCAAATTCTGTGGCAGAAATGAAAGTTGTGTGGCGTGGCATCAATTACTAATTTAATTATTAGTAAAAATCAGAGAAGGTAATCGTTATGAGTTTTATCAATAAAATCGTTTTTAAATCATTCTTTAGTGATTTAATAATATTCAATCATTAATAATTATTAATTTTTCAGACTTAGATCACTCAAAAAGTAATAACTAAAATATTTTATTTTTTTCAACCAGATATAATTCTTACTTTTCGATTCATTGTTCTGATCAAGATCAAGAATCAATATCTTGTTTATTAAGCTTTTTGATCAAAAATAACGATTTGCTTTTGAGTTTTATTTTTTGTCATCAAAAATATTCATGACACTGAGATTTAAAAATTTCTTCAAAAATAATAATTATTTTCTGAGTTTTATTTTTCTGATGAAAAATATAGCTTGCTTTCTGAAATTTTTCTTTCGAAAAAAAAGCCGAACGCCACTACTCTGATCAGCGCTTACAATAAGTTTTAACGCTTAATACGAGTAGTAGTTTCAACCCCCTATCTGACGTAGCAACACCGTCAATCTCAAAACCACTCGCAGCCATAATATTCTAACATAGCGCAGATCACTTGCCTAATCACGATGTATATAAATCGCGCCAAGTTTCGAAAAAGCTACATACGCACCACATTTGAACAAATAAAACCTGGTTCTTGTCAACTTCTGGGAAAGAAAATTTTTCTATATATTGTGACGGAAATCCCATATACGAATAATAAAATGGTAGACAGTGTAAAGGCAATTCCCCGAAGAGGACCGAAAAGAAAAGAAGCGGCTGTATAATGCAAATTACCCGTATCAAGGACAGTGTAAAGGAAATTACACGCCGTTAACGATAAACGGAGCAGCTGCAGTTACCGCAGGGAAACGAATAATCAGCCTATCCTTAAGCGCGTGAACACAATGTTTGGGTCACCTACAGGTATAAAAAGAGCGGCAGCCGCTATCACAACAAGAGACGAGTAGACAACTTAGCGGAGTTAACATTGCCGTTTTCAGAAACGGATAAGCTGAGTGAAGCAGATAATAAGTGTGTATCATAAAGAATTGTAAAATAAGCCATTGGCTATAGTAAAGAATTGTAATTATCTAAAGACTTAATAAACGTTGAGTTAATTCCTGACGGTTGAGAGGCCAAACGAACAAATCTTGGGTGTTTTGTTTAACAATCTAGTGATCGGACTCGAAGGATTTGGTAAATCATCGAGGTAGCAACGAAAAACGTTACAATATTAATATAGGCGAAAACCATGAATTAACAAACAACCATATAATTAAATAGAGAATACCTATCTTCCCTGTAAACGAAGTCATAACGAAACAACCCTTAAATTTTAAAGGGTGTTTTTTATAGACGTATAGAACTTTAAGTTGCAATAAAACAACGATGGATTATTCGATTGACATGAATTTTATTTATCAGAGATAATCTTGTGGCATTACATTTTAAATATGATTTCTGGCTTATCCGCATAGACCAATGACTTTACATAGCCCCACAGAAAGTAGTCTAGCGGTGTTAAATCACAAGATCTTTGGAGGCCAATTCACAGGTCCAAAACGTGAAATTAAGCGGTCACCAAACGTGTCTTTCAATAAATCTATTGTGGCACGAGCTGTGTGACATGTTGCGCCGTCTCGTTGAAACCACATCTCCTGGACATCATAGTTATTCAATTCAGGAATGAAAAAGTTAGTTATCATGTCTCTATACCGATCACCATTGACTGTAACGTTCTGGCCAACATCGTTTTTGAAAAAGTACGGACCAATGATTCCACCAGCCCATAAAGCGCACCAAACAGTCAGTTTTTCTGGATGTAACGGTGTTTCAACATACACTTGAGGATTACCTTCACTCCAAATGCGGCAGCTTTGTTTGTTGACGTAGCCATTCAACCAGAAGTGCGCTTCATCGCTAAACATCGCTAAAATGGACGTTCCGCACAGAACCATTATTTTCGAAATAAAATTGCACTATTTGCAAGCGTTGTTCAGGCGTGAGTCTATTCATGATGAATTGCCAAACCAAACTGAGAATAAATCACTTGACAGGTGTGAAATCGGTCGTAATCTTGAAAAATAATGCCAACTTAAAGTTCTATACCTCTACAAAAAAACACCCTTTATGTAAGCAGCGCTTTGATATCTGGCAGATTATCACCTATAACTTTTAGTTGAACGTGACTCTTACTACAACATAGTGTACTTGTACTTATTATTGACCAAATTGACTTTCAGTTAAATGTAAAACATTTTTTTTTACGTTCATCAATATTATGAAGTTCGAGAGAAGAATCCGTTTCGATTTTCGGAATTTTTCTGAAAAAAGGTATACGAACAAAGATAAAAATTTAGCGTTTATAATGTGTTCATCGTTAGAACCAACCAAGCAGTACGAATGAAGCGACATATAGCTGTGAATATCATTGTGCTGCAAAAAATGGACGCGGCTTTATGTAAATACACTCATCGAATGCTCATTTAAATTTTTTTTAAACAATTATTCTTTACATTGCAGGAACGAGAGAGAGTGAGTTTGGTTTTTTATTGTATACTGGAAGTCCCAGCCACACGTTGTTGTGGCTTTCTATTCCATTTACATTTTATAGTTGGCACTGTAAGGAGGTGTTAAGTAAAGAATAACCAAAAGTCATAATAAGCTTCAACTAGCTACGTATTTGTATGAAGATAAGTGTATTCAAAGTTTGGACGTTTAAATAAAGTTCGTTTTTTTTCTTTTAGATGCGTGGTTTTCAGTAAGACAAAATTTTTTTCGGATTTGGTCTTTTTGACAGCCGTTACTTGATTTATACTCAGTTTAGTTTGCCATTTCAAACCGAACACATTGATTTATATTCGGCGCTTTATTGCTTACATGCGGAAAAAATTGCTGAAAAAAGGGGTCTAAAATTAGGCCTCTCGGCTGAAATTTATTCGAACCAGCCACAAAAATTCAACTAACTTCACCGAATAAACATATTTTTAATAATAATTTTGTTTTTTTGTTTGCAAAAATATCGTTATGTGGTTCTGGAAAGAAAGGAATCTTAAGACAATATAATATTAAATACAATTTATTTCGACTATCTTGGTCCCGGGTCCAATAGCGTTCATGAGTAATCTAAGCAAACACCGTCCTATGTACATACTAGAGGTCTGCTTCAAATCTCTCTAAACTACTCGCTATATGTTCACTCGAAGAAAATGTATATATTATTACATACCCGAAAGAAAGAGAAACATAACAATGGCTTTGCTCTATACAACAAATAAGTGTCCCGCTATTCTCACATAGTCGAGTATCATGCAGATTGCACATTTTATTTGCCAAGTTCACATGGTATCTTCGAACTTCACGTGAAATTTTATTACACATACATACATAACTAAATGACTGGGGTGGGCTTATGATTGGGACATAGGGTATATATATGTATATGTATGTATAAAATATATTTAAAAACATACAAAAAAATTAAATTAAATTAAATTGATTTATAATTTATAAGTAAAAGAGCTTTTATTCAAAGGCCTATTTTATTAGAATTTTTTGAATTGAATTATTTGTTATACAACAAAGAAAAATTGGTAGAAGTGACAGCTGTTTCGGAGATCACCACATCTCCTCATCAGACTTCTTTTGCCAGGAATCGAACCGACGGATTCTGGCATCACAGCGGGTGCTCTAACAACTGAGCCAACGTCTGCCATGTAATCTGTTGTATTATTCAATTTATTACTAACCAACAACAATGAAGTGTGCTAATATTTAACCGCTATTTTTACTTAATATTGGGTTAGTGAGTTTTTTGCAATCCTGAATACATTCAGGCATAAATTGTCTGAGAAATGTATATAAGTAGGACTGCTTGTCGTAAATTAAATTAAATAGATAAATTAGAGTGTGAATTTAAGATAAATACAGATTTGATGAATGTGCTCATACATACCTGTATGATGCAAATAATCTCTGTTAATACTCTTGTATTCTTTTGTTGTTAATTTTTTTTAAGCTAATATCACAAAAGATGCAAATAACTCACTCTTTTATTCTATTGTTGTATATTTTTCTTTTAGCTAATATCACAAAACAAAATCGTCACCAAATACACGAATACAATAATAATAATACACTCTTATTTTATGTTGCTCTATGTTTCGGAACTTGTTGTTGTCAAACTACTTACTTAGTTACTCGATGCTCAGCAATTGCACTTCTCTTCGTGATTCGCGCTCTCAGTAAAAGTATGAGTAGGAATCGTACTTACAAAAAAAATTCTCAGTGAAGCAAAATGCATTCCGGTGCAGCAAAACGTAGCTATATACTAAATTTCAAGTAAATCTAACCATTAATACGAATAGATCGTTCACTAGATTTAATTTTTATATTAAAAATTTGGGTTTAGTGACTTAACTAAAAATTTTATGAATTTAAAATGATTTCCATTATATTTACATGTATTTAGTTCTTTAACATGTTCAAATTTAAGGGTTATATTTTGTTTTTAGTAAGTAGTTCTTCCTCCTTTTACTTTTATCGCTGCATTTATACGATTCGGCATACTATCAGATTTTAACAGGTGTCGATGGGTATATCTTCCCATATAACTTGCACTATCTCCCATAGCTTATGAATACTATTAGGCAGTTCATCACAGTTACCCAAACATCGCTTCACTATAGACCAAATTTTTTTTTGTAGGATTGACATAAGGGCTTTGCAATCGTTTTAAAATCTTGAATCGTAAACCAATTTATTAAAGCTTTGCCGAATGTTTAGGGTCATTATTATAAAACTTTAACTTTTGGTAAAACTAACTGCTGAAATGCACATGTCTTAATGGAAAATAACGGTTAACTTCCCAAGTATTAAGGGAAATGGTTGCGTTTGCAAAAGTAAACACAAGTTGCTTTGATGTGTTAGTGAAGACATTTTTTTTGTGTGGATTGAATTATTGTTTTTGGCCTTTGATACGTTTCCATAAGACTAACCTATAAAAGATAACTGTTTTAACGGAAGCAGGCTGATAATTTGTGATCACTTTGGCTCAGAGTTTCTCTACGATTCTTTGCAATCGGCTGGGGGTTACAATCCCTTTAACCTAGAATATAAGTTGTATTCTGAAATAGTTCAAATATTTTGTTCTAAAAAATTATAGAAATGCGTACTATATCTTTTGAGTTCACCTATTAAAATTTAAATATGTAAATATGAGCATGTATGTAAGTTTATATAAAAATTTTACACAAAACTAAAGACGCGGATAAACTTGTACCTTCATTCAAAATCCTATTGGTGAAAACTGCATGCGAATCCGCTCAGTAGTTTCAGACAGATAGAGTTTCTATAAAATCGAATTAGCTATATGTCATAACTAAAATTACAATGTCTCGTACAAAAGTAATAGTTAAATTTGAATATGTAGAAAACAAGTCTAATGCCTAGGAAAATTGTTAATATGAAAATAGGCAGTGGATTTTTCTCAAAAAGTACCGCTATTTCTGATTTTAAATGCACTTTTTCTTCACCATTGAAACTTGGCGCCTGTGAACTTTTACGGAATTTTTGGAATTTTTTCAAAGATATTTTGTTTAAAAATTTTTAAATCTGATGATAATGGTGATTCTTAGCTAAATGTATTGGCTTCCCTGTCATACCAAATTTTCCTAAGCCAAATAACAATCGATCAACTGATGACTTTTTTATTTTTTACCATTGATGATTCTCGCTGCCTTTGCCATACCTATAACTTCTAGGAGATTTTTTTAATTAATTGAAAATATTGCAGGTCGATTTCTGTCAGTTTTAACATGCAACTAAACTAAACTTTATTTGTAATTGGACTCCGTTTAAATGCCTGGACCGGTTTTAATGAAATTTTTGTTCGTTTTCAAATAAATTTGACAATGGTTTAAGTTAATTTTTTTTCCTGGAAAGTAGGCCAGGAAAAAAAGATAAGGTTTTTTTTATAAAACTAAATACACATATTACTTTCTTTCCCCGGAAGTAGACTAAGGACGAGGGAAGAAGTTCGATTTGCTTGAAACATGGCTTGTTGCTTAGATAAATATATATATAATACTTTCATTCCGGAAAGAGTTCTTAAACACTTCTATGAGATTCAAATTATATTTATGTACTCATAACTTTTTCTAAATCACGGCGTCAGATCATCTATGTATTGTAATTGGTCCTAAAATTATATAATGGTAACAAAATGTTATTAATTACACTCTTTTTTAATTAAATTAATTTTTTTTTTGTAATTGCCAAGATTTGCAGCAATTCGAATACAATTTTGTGAACGGATAAAGTTTGAAGTGAACTTACATTTTTAATGAAGACTTTGAGTAGGAGGAAAGCGATTAATCTCTGTTTAAATTTGATATGCAACTCCTTAAATAAAATAAGAATCAGCCGCTTTAATATGTAAAAGCGGAACATTGTGTGATATTTGCTTCCCGCCGTTTATCTTTTTTGCATTCTGGCATATACATATTTATGTGTATGTGTTTACATGCACGTATATATAAAACAATGCAATTCTCAAGTGGTCAATGAAGTGATGTTTCCTATTGTTTCCATTGGAATCTATCTACTTATAGACCAGATCAGATTTCTGATAATGTGATCTGTTAGCGTCTTCCTATCTTGAATGGTTGCGATTGACTGCTGTGGAGCTTCATGTATTTCAGATGGCATCGGGAAAGACCATTTTCTTACGAGCCTAGTGCTCAATAATAAATTCAACATTATCCTCTAAAAGTTTAGATAAATATAATAATAAATTAAACACAAGTATTTTGAATTAGTTGAAGTTTAATTACATCGTAAAAATTTTTTATTTAGATCTTTTCTCTTTTATCTATTAATCGTGACCCACGTGATATGATTTTAGTTCGAATGAAGGATTCAAATATCTGATGGCCCTTGTCATAATCCTTAACAACTAATTCTCAAATTTCGAGTGCTGTAAGTTCAAAAAATATATTTAAAGTCCAATATCATAATAATTTTGCTTTTATGTTTTAAGAAATTTGTGAATTTAAATATTTATTATCACATTTATTGAAATGAAAAATGCATGAAATCTGATCGGTCAAAACTATTTGAGTAAATAGGACAACAATATTTACTAAATGATTGAACAAATTTTTTTTGCATTTTACTTTTCAACTTGGCTTCAAACATGCCATCATCACTTCGCTTTTGACGAGGAACATATTGATTACTACTCAGAAATACAAAGGTATATTTGAACCACATTCTTTTGTTTGTAATAAGAAGTTCGGCATGTCTCAATGATATCGGTTGTACTTTACTAGTAGGTGTATTCCTGCCAGTTGTACTGTACCATAAGCCAAAACAAACACCAGAGCGCTTTAAAAGAAAATAAATAACTTGAAAACAATTTTTCTTGTAGCTAAAGCAGGATTTGTTATACCTGACGGTATTGTATACAGACTGGTTTGTGCAGTTAAATATTGTATTTATGCATAAAAAAACGGTTCACAACTAAATTTACAACTAAAATTTCTGGCATCACGATACCGCTTAAGCAGTGTTTTATTTTATCATCAACGTTTATTTCCATGCAGATCACCCAATTTAACATATTTTCAACGGTGCAAATCAGTAACTAACATTCATCGAATAGCAATAGCCCGTCTGAAAAAAAATGAATGCGGCGGGAAATGTTTATTATCATTCGAAACAACATTCTTTTTCATATATATTTTGAAGATTATCTCTTTCAAATGTTGGTCACGGCTAAGTCTCAGATGGTCCATCCATTGAGTCCAATTTTCGATGTCTGGTTAAAGCATTTTGACTGGTAACAGGCGAATTACACGCGTGATGTTTTGCTCCAAGGCCAGAATCGAAGCAGGATTGCCAACGTAGACTTTAGACTTTACATATCCCCAAAGTCTAACGGTGTGATATCACACAATCTGGGTGGCCAATCGACTAGGCCAAAACGTGAAATTATCTGCTCACCGAAGCGTTCTTCCAAGAAATCCATTGATTGGTGCGATGTATGGGAAGTGGCGCCGTCTTGTTGAAATTAAATGTCAGATCTTCTTGGAACTTTTCAAGAGCCCATAGAGCGAAGCGATGTCGCTTGGGAAGGTCGAGCGGCTTTGGTTTTTGCAGAAGCTGTATTTTATACACTTTCAATTTAAGATCCTCACGTAAAATGCGCCAAGTCGTTCCATACGTCACTCCGAGTTGCTGCGAACGGCGCCGAATCAACTCCCCACGGTCTTTGTGTACACTCTCAGCTACGACCGCTATATTTTCTTCACGGCATGCTGGACGTGGTTTATTCGGTCGAATATTATCCATCAATGAATGCTGGGTCTCAAAATGGGTGATGGTGCTGCGAATAGTATGCTCAGTAGGCCGATTATGTTGACCATAAGTTGAGTGAATCGCGCGAAACACATTCTTTACAGAACGTGAATTTTCGTAATAAAGTTGAATGATTTGTAAACGTTGTTTAGGCGTAAGTGTTTCCATGATGAAATGCCATCATTTCACTCATCATTCACGTCCTTCTACATGGTGTGTAGGCATGTACGTGGATTACGTCTGATGAATCGGCGTTAGGAATTTTTGGAAGAAAAGCTGACCGGCCACCTTGTCATTGTTCAGCGAATATAGAGAAAGTGGCACACAGAATACTCCAGTTATGAAAGTTTTCGATGCAGTACCTGTCGGTGAAAGGAGAGGGAGAGAAATACCTCCACTCCGTTGTGGATGGGATGGATGGGGAAAGGCCTGACTGCCCATGATATTTTCAATTGGTCAAATACCGAAAAGAAGGAAGGAAATGCGCGTTGGTGTTAACTCTGTTATAATCGCTTAAGCGGTGTATAATCCAGTAGAGAATACAAAGAACGCTATGCTGACTAGATCATGTTGTTCTTGATGGATGAGAATATTCCAGCTTATAAAGTTTTCGATGATAAGTAACAGTTCTTGCCTTATTTGACTGGCACGTAGAGTCGTTTCATTTCACGTGTAGCTCGAGAATCAATTTTAGATATTCTAGATTTATGAGTTTGCCTTTATTTTATTTCATTTAAGTTGTGAATAATATAAGTGGTGTGTAATATAAAGAAACCTTAATGATGTTCGGAACTCTGTTATGAAAATAAAGCCGATCTGAAATATTTTGGAGAAGTATTGAATGTTAGTGAATTTTGGAATGTAAGCTTAACAAAGCTGAGCTCATTCAATGATAATTAGAAGCAGTTATAGATACAGGTAGAGATTAGTTTGTAACGTTTTATTGAATAATTTTCGATTAATATATTTGTACGTATAACAGGTCAATTGGAAAGTCAATGGCCTGACACAAAGACGTAGCTACTATAATTAATTATTTATGATTTTTAGTTAGCCCTAAGCTTCAAAATACGCGTGTATAAATCTCATAGTTGTCGGATTATTGGTTTGTGAATTATAGCACTTAGAGTGAAGAAGTGGATAAAAAGGAATTTCGCGTGTTGACAAAATATTAATTTTTAAAGTGAAAAAACAGTTGAAGCAAAAACTTAGCTTGATGACGAGTTTCCGGACACTGCCCCAGGAAAATCAACCATCAAAGATTAGTATGCTAAGCTTAGACACGGTGAAATCAGCTTCGAAGACGGAACGCAGTGGACGCCTAAAAGAGGTTGTTACCGACGAAAACATAAAAAATCCACAAAAGGATTTTGAATGACTAGACTAAAAACAACGATGGTTTGATGATTCGGAGCAGTATTTGGAGATGTTCGAGAGTAATAAAGAACTCGGGCTTGCGTCGATATGTGACAATGGATAAAACATGGCTCCATCGTTTCACTCCAAAGTTCAATCGATAGTCATCCGAGTGGCCCGCACACGATGAACGCGCTCCAAAGCTCCGCTGGCAAGGTTATGGTGTCTGTATTCTGGGATGTGCATGGTATTTTTCATTGATTGCCTTGAAAAAGAAAGGACCATCTACAGCGACTGTAACATAGCGTTATTGGACCGCTTGAAGGACGAAATCGGCGAAACACGGCCGCATTTGAAGAAAAAGAAAGTGCTGTTCCAAGACAATGCACCGTGCCACAAGTCAATGAAATCGATGGCAAAAATTCATGAATTGGCTTTCAAACTGCTTCGCCAAAAGTGGCATTGAAAAGTTATAGGGTCGCTATAAGGAAACTATGTTGAATAAAAAAAAATCAATTTTGCCAAAAAAATATGTTGTACTATGATAAGCCGGGGATTGACCTGTTACTACTGTCAATACTTCCATTTATGTTTTGTTAATAATTTATATTGGATAATTGGATCGATAATGCAAATTTTCTGATTGAAAAAAAAAAACAATTTTTGTTATATCGTCTTTTTTTAAATATAGCAAAACTTATTCTTCTTCTTTGGCGTAGGCACCGCTTACGCGATTATAGCCTCGTCAACAATAGCGCGCCACTCGTTTCTTCTTCTTACTGTTTGGCGCCAGTTAGAAATACCAAGTGACACCAGATCGCTCTCCACCTGATCTTTCCAACTGAGTGGAGGTCTCCCCCTTCCTCTGCTTCCACCAGCGGGTACTCCATCGAATACTTTCAAAGCTGGAGCGCTTTCATCCATTCGGACGACATGACCTAGCCAGCGTAGCTGCTGTCTCTTGATTCGCTGAGCTATGTCAATGTCGTCGTATAGCTCGTACAGCTCATCGTTCCATCGTCTGCGGTATTCGCCGTTGCCAACGCGCAAAGGACCATAAATCTTCCGCAAAACTGTTCTCTCGAAAACTCCTAAAGCCGACTCATCGGATGTAGACATAGTCCAGGCTTCTGCAGCATATGTCAGGACGGGAATGATGAGCGACTTGTTAGTTTTGGTTCGTCGAGAGAGGACTTTACTTTTCTATTGCCTACTCAGTCCAAAGTAGCACCTGTTGGCAAGAGTGATTCTGCGTTGGATTTCAAGGCTGACATTGTTGGTGTTGTTAATGCTGGTTCCCAGATACACGAAATTATCTACGACTTCGAAGTTGTGACTGTCAACAGTGTCGTGGGAGCCAAGTCGCGAATGCGATGAGTGTTTATTTGATGACAGGAAATATTTCGTCTTGCCCTCGTTCACTACCAGACCCATTCGCTTCGCTTCTTTGTCTAATCTGGAGAACGCAGAACTTACATTGCGGGTGTTATGACCAATTATATCAATATCATCGGCATACGCCAACAATTGCACACTCTTGTAGAATATTGTGCCTGGTCTGTTTAGCTCTGCAGCTCGTATTATTTTCTCCAGCATCAAATTAAAGAAATCACACGATAAAGAGTCTCCTTGTCTGAAACCTCGTTTAGTATCGAATGGGGAGAGGTCCTTCCCAATTCTGACCGCGCTTCTGGTATTATCCAGGGTCAGTTTACAAAGCAGTATGAGTTTCGTGGGGATATCAAATGCAGACATAGCGGCACAGAGGCATTTCCTTATCGTGCTGTCGAAGGCAGCTTTAAAGTCGATAAAAAGGTGGTGTGTATCGATTCTTTTCTCTCGGGTCTTCTCCAAGATTTGTGGCATGGTAAATATCTGGTCAATGGTGGATTTGCCAGGTCTAAAGCCACACTGATAAGGTCCAATCAGTTTGTTGATGGTGCGATATTAAGGAGACTTATCCCACGATAATTGGCGCAGACCGTGGGGTCTCCCTTTTTTTGGATTGGGCAGAGCACACTTAGGTTCCATTCGTCAGGCATGCTTTCTTCCGACCATATTTTGCAAAGAAGCTGATGCATGCTCCTTGTCAGCTCTTCGCCGCCGTATTTGGAAAGTTCTGCCGGTAAGCCATCGGCTCCCGCCGCTTTGGTAATTTTTAAGCGGAAAATCGCTATCCGAACTTCTTCATAGTCGGGTGATGGCACTTCTGTACCATCGTCATCGATAGGGGTTTCGGGTTCGCCATCTCCGGGGTTTTCATTTTCACTGCCATTGTGTAGGTGGGAGAAGTGTTCCCTCCATACACTAAATATACTCTGGACATCTGTCACCAGACTACCTCCATTGCCCCTACATGAGTTTGCTCCGGTCTTGAAACATTCTGTAAGTCGCCGCATCTTCTCATAGAATTTTCGAGCATTACCCTTGTCGGCCAGCTTCTCAAGCTCTTCATACTCACGCATTTCGGCCTCTTTCTTTTTTCGTCTGCAAATGAGTCTCGCTTCCCTCTTCAGCTCTCGGTATCTATCCCACCCCGCACGTGTTGTGGTCGATCGCAAAGTTGCGAGGTAGGCAGTCTGTTTTCTCTCCACTGCAGTTCGACATTCCTCATCGTACCAGTTGTTTTTCTGGTATTGCTGAAAACCAATTGTTTCCGTAGCAGCGGTTCGTTCCACATCTTCCTTATACCAAGTCGCTGATGAGTACTCCCAGAGAGCAGGTGTGCAAGCCGAGTAGAAAACTTGCTGGCTGTCTGCTGTGATTGCAGCTTTTCGACGTCCAACCTTCCTTGTGTTTGTTGACGGGCGTTCTTTGCCACACAGAGGCGGGTGCGTATTTTTGCTGTTACAAGATAATGATCCGAGTCGATATTTGGCCCTCGGAACATACGCACGTCTAGAACACTGAATACATGTCTTCCGTCTATCACAACATGATCGATTTGGTTGCGTGTTGAATTTTCGTATGCTGGAATCTGGTACCACAGACAACCATATTTCAGGCCCCGGCAAAGTCAATCAGCCTCAGCCCGTTTGGGGATGTTTCGTCGTGGAGGCTGAATTTTCCGATTGTTGCGCCAAAAATGTCTTATTTGCCCACCCTGGCGTTGAAATCGCCTAGCACAATTTTGACATCGTGGCGGGGGCAGCGCTCATAAGCACGTTCTAGGCTCTCATAGAAAGCATCTTTGGTCACATCATCCTTCTCTTCTGTCGGGGCGTGGGCGCAAATCAACGATATGTTAAAGAACTTTGATGCGAATTGCGGCTAGACGTTCATCCACCGACGTGAATGCCAGGATTCGGCGACGGAGCCTCTCTCCCACCACAAACCCAACACCAAATTTGCGCTCCTTTAAATCGCCGCTGTAATAGATATCACAAGGACCCACCTTCTTCCGTCCTTGTCCCGTCCATCGCATTTCTTGGACGGCGGTGATGTCAGCCTTCAGTCTTACGAAGACATCAACCAGCTGGGCAGCGGCACCTTCCCAATTAAGGGACTGGACATTCCAGGTGCATGCCCTCAAATCATGATCCTTAAAACGTTTGCGGAGGTCGTCATCAAAAGGGGGATCTCTCATCCGAGGCAATTTCTGATTTTTCATTGGAGTATAGTTTTTATGTGGTGGGTTCCAAACCCTACGCACAACCGCAGGGGATTCGCCTTCTCACTTTAGCTCGCCTCCAAACGGATGTTTGTTGGCTACGCAGAGGATACTTGGTCTAAAACCGGAAGTCGTGAGCTGCTTGAACCATATGTAAAAGAATCGTTTCTGGCCACTCCCAGGTGAATAGCAGTCAGAAACTTTCCTCACTTGCGTGAACTTCTACACATGGCCCCTATGGGAAAACTTGCAAGTTCAAATTAACATTAGATATAAAATGTTTCACAATTATTTTCAAATAAATACAATATCCTTTTTTAAGATTGAAATATGTTTATTATACGTTATTTCCAATGCACTTTTAGATATTTTAAGGACTGCCTTTATTTCATATCCTCATCTTTAATAAAGAACACATCGATTTGGCTTGATTTTGAGCGTCATATTTACCATATGGACAGTATTATCCACTTTGCGCTTTCCAAAATAAACGTGAATAAAATGCATTTAAAATAAATTTTTCAATGAAACTCCTTCTTTATTATAAAGTTTGAACCTTGGCATTATATGCGAAACACTTCGTTCAGTTTAAGGTAATTTTCGACCTATTGGGTGGTATTTCAGCCAAGAGTTAAAGATTTGTCCGAATAAACACCGTCTTTCGCGTAGTCTCACAAAAAAAGGCCAACGAAGTTAAATCGCATGATCTCGGTGATCAATTGACATCTCCAAGACGAGAGATTACGTGGCCGGGAAGTTACTCTCAAGTTAGTTGGAACCAGATATTGTCCAAGTCGTGTTCTTCAATTGCAGACAAAAAATTTCGGTTTCATGCGATCATAACGCTCAACATTGACAGTCTCGCCGTTATTGTTTTCAAGAATCACGCCTCCGGATCAAAGAGCGCACCAGAAAGTAATTTTTTTTGGGCGTAATGGCCTCTCGTCAATTATTTGAGGATTTTCAGAGTCCCAAATGCGACAATTTTACTTATTTACTTATCCAACAAGTGAGAAATGTGGCTCGTTGCTGAAGAGAATTTTGTTGGAAAAGTAGGCTTTGCCCTTTGTTGTTGTGCAAACACCCAAACGGAATGGTCAGCTGGCCTCTTCTTGTATGAGGTCGACTTTATATGGATGTACGCAAAATACACCATAATATAGTCTCCAAATTTTTTTAAAAATTTTACCAATTGCTTGAGTAATTGGACGATTATGTGCAGCATAATCTCCTCTTAAAGCATGTGGCTACGTTTAAATCACCCATCTTTGTAGTAGGTTTCACAAATTTTAACGCGTTGAGCGGTGTTAAAGCGATCGATTTTCTTAAATGCCTGACTTTTAACAAAGACAAAACATGTTTGGTTTGAAAGTTAAGTTTGACAGATGTCAAAATCCAGCCCTGCCTTTTCTAAGCCACTAAATTTATATTCCTTTATTTCGTATCAGCGCACCACGCTTATTCTCAATAATTATTCTTAACTTTTTAGTTTGATTTTCTTTAAAACAGTTTTTTTATTTATTTATTTTTTTAATCTATATTTTACTTTTCAGTTAGTTTTTGATATGTGTTTAAAATTTGACTGAATATGTCCGTTTAGAGTGGGTGAAAATTGAGTGATAAGGACAATACATACTAGATTTATATCGGAACGAATTTTCGTCATCCCTTGTCAATTTTGGTTTTGTAACAAACCGGTTTCGGCGAACCGCCATCTTCAGTGCTTGATTTCGTTCGGAGAACAAAACCAAAATTGACAAGGGATGACGAAAATTCGTTCCGATATAAATCTAGTATCCACCCTGTCGGAAAAACACAAAACCAAATCAAGACAATACATACATATATACATATATACATATATACATATATACATATATACATATATATATATACATACATACATACATACACATATAAATACCCTGCAAGACGGTGCTGAGCACTTTGATCGAAAATTTCTAACACATTCACAAATTTTTCCTTAGCTACCAATACATACTCATTTTAAAGACGTTCGATTTTACATTTTTCCATTGAAAGCAGAGAAAACTCAAGTTGAATTGAGTTCGTTGAAAAAAGCATGTGAAAGAAGAGTTAAACTAAGTATCGCATGTTGTACTCTTCATAACGATTTTTCCTACACTAAATTTTCATTTGTTCAGATAAGTACCCAGTTCATATATGAATTCTTTTCAGTAACCAAATACTAGTTTTTATTTTTTTCTTATCATAATTGTTCTAGTTGCGTCCAAAGGTATTCATTTACGAAAACAGTTAGAAAACCCTTTTTATATTAATAGAGTTGCTTTGCTGTCGTTTAGGATACATTTTTTGATACATTTTTTTGTTGAGTTTTATGTTTTTAGGGACTGTCCATAAACTACGTAGCCTGATTTTGGCCACTTTCGGACCCCCCTTCCTCCACGTGGTCTATCGTAGCTTTTACCCGAACCCACATACATAGTATACCTTTAGGAAGCTTGTCATAGCGCATTATCAAGGATCGTAATACCTATACCATTAGTAAAATCACTTTTGTGAAACAATTTAAAACATACTTTTAAGATTGAACTTCAGCGAATTCCAGTCAGAATTCTATGTATAACATTTCATATCATATGATTCATTGAATATCGTCTTTTTAAAGGAGTACGTTCATCGTAATTCAGTATAAGTACAAAAAAAGTTGATATGTTACTTCAAACTATCCTGCGAAAGAAAAACGAGTACAGGAGTAACGATTTATATTTTGTTTTCACATAAGAACTTTTTTAATCATCACTATGCAAACGTACTTCATTTTATTATTTGAAAAATTCGGCTGACAAGAAGGTAAGAAAATTTATTTTCTCATATTTTTTTTTTTTGTAATTGAAAAATTGTGTAATAAATTTATATATTTATATTTATATTTGCAGGATGAAATCAGCGCATGAACGAGGTTTGTATATTTGAAATATTGAAATGTTTATAATATTGACCTTTTCATTTTCAGTGAATCTGCTTATTTAAGAAGCTGCCAAAGTCAAAAAAATAGTTTGTCGTGTTGCTGTTGCATTACAGGTGAGTTTCCAATAAACTTTATTATTTTAAGTGCCAATAATAATTTATTATTTTGTTTTTAGGCAAATTTATTATCAATCTGCATGGCTATTAGACCTTCCATACATATTTAGTCGAGGATTTTTGTGCAGGTACTGAAATTTTGGTGAGTAATACCATTTCGAGTGTGACTTAACTAAGTAAGTTTTTTGTCAATCCTCATGGTGGTATGCATTGTCCGCGATTTGTTTTTACTTTGTTTTTAGTTCTTAAAATAATACAGTAAAATTAAATTAAATGAATAATTTTAAAATCAACCGCAATAGTCTAGTGCTTAACAGTGCATACTACCATTTGGAAAGTCAGGGTTCAATTAGCTTAAGAACAAAAATAAATAATTTTGATATTTCGACCATTTATATACATACATATATGTAAATATCTATATTTATTATATGCATTTATGTATATTTGCCATATATATTTATTTTTATTAATCAAATATATCTTTTTTTTTCAGATGGTATCAATCAAGAATATACGAGTTGCTGCAATCAAAATTAATTTTAATTATGTTATTTGTAAATGTAAATATTTAATTTAATTAATATATAATGTTAATAGTTTAAAAATTATGAATGAATAGAACATTTGTATAGTATAGATATTAAGTTATAAATTATATTAAATAGCAAAATTATACAAAAATATAAATTGTATATATAACTAACTATAAATGTTAAAAAAAGCAATTAAAAAGTAAGTAGTTTTGTAAATATATAATAAAAGAAAAAATGTTGAAATAAAATTTTTTTAAATCAAAATCAAAATTTTAGAATTTCTATTTATTTTGTTTTTCCAAAACTGAGGAGTTTGATTATAATGAAAATGAGGAGTTTGAAATGTACAAATCAGGAGTGTGTAAACACAACAGTGAGCAGTTTGAATACGTAGAATGAGCAGTTTGTAAGAACAAGAATGAGTACTTTGCTGAATCGAAATGAGTATTTTCTACTGACAATTCGACTCCCACGACAGCCGGTTCTACGCACCGGAGTTGACCCGGATTTTATCCGGCCAAGGGCTGTCACCCTTTCGGCGACCTAACCCCGTTTAGGTCATCAGGTAATTTTAGTTTTAGTACATCAACGGAGCAACATCTCGCAGCAGGCCTGCTCCAAATCCTTCTCATCAGGGCTGGCGTAGAAACCAATCCTGGTCCGAAGGATTATTTCTGCTGCGTGTGCCAAAGACGACTCCACCATTCCTCCACCTCAGTTAGATGCAACCAGTGCAATGGTTGGAGTCATCTTAAGACCTGCTCAGGCGTTAAGGCTCACAGGGAGTGGACCACGAGTTACGTGGCCCCATGCTGCCAGCGCCCAGCTGCGCCTCTGGCCCATACGGCAGTGCCTTCTGCACTCTTACCCACTTTGGGTAACTCCCCCCAGGCCTTCACGGCCCATCGGAGCTCCCCGCAGCATGACTCCCAATCATCTTCCCCCAACCCTCCCCCACCCCCATCCAGCTCCACATCCCGTGCGGGGGCTAATCAGCAGTTCTTAGTACCCCGCACAGTCTGCTCCGTGTGTCAGACAATAGTATGGCGGAACGTGACTTCAGTTAAATGCAATTCTTGCACTGGCTGGTGCCACTTTCGGTCGTGCTCTGGTCTGCGCACCACTCTTCGTTGCCCCATGCTGTAGGAGTCTGCCCCCGCTTGTAAACACTACGCAGTCGCCAACCACCACCAATCCGACTACCACAGCGGGTTACACAGCTGCAACATACAAGATCCACGCACAACTCCCTCACCCCCCGTGTTACGAACGTTCCCCCGAGACACTTTGGACTCGTACAGTTTAACTGCAACGGACTCCAAGGAAAGATCGACGAGATAGTTGACTTCATGAGCCGGGAACGCCTGCCAATAGCCGCGATCCAGGAGACCAAACTGAGCGCCCGCTCAGATCTTCTGAGCCGGACTGGCTATAATATTATAAGGAAAGATCGCGACCGCAGGGATACTACCCTAGAATGTCAGGGCATAGCTATCCGGTCAGGCTGTGTCGAGCTCGAAATATTTAATATATACATTCCTCCCGTTACAAGTTGCCCAGTTGGATACCGTCCTGATATAGGTGCGTCTGCACCTCCTCCTGGGAGGAGCACTTAAGATCCTGCAATCTCTCCTCTGGGGTGACCAAGGTCTGGACCACTGTCAAATCGTTGTCAAATCTGACGAGACGTGATGATCGGGTGGAAATTTCATTCGGTGATCACGCCTCGTCGGAGCCGAAGAGGTGCGCGAGCTATTTTAGCCGGCTTTTTACACTGCACCCTTCGGTCGACAAAACGAAACGACGAATAACCCGCCGTCTGCGCAAACTGCCGAACACCAGCGCAACGCTTGATTTCTCCAGAGAAGAGGTTCAGGGGGTTATCGGGAAGGCGAAAGCCTCCAAATCCATCGGCCCCGACGGAATAAGCATGCTGATGCTAAAACATTTGGGCCCAGCGGGAGGAGAATATCTCACCAAGCTTCTCAATCTATCCCTGACCACCCTAACTATACCCGACGTGTGGAAATTGGGTAGAGTGGTCCCGCTACTAAAGCCAGGGGAACCCGCAAATAAAGGAGAGTCATATCGTCCGATATCCCTCCTTTCCCCAGTAGCGAAGACAATTGAGGCCTTGCTGCTCCCGTCCCTCACACACCATCTGAGCCCAGCTACACATCAGCACGGCTTCCGAAAAGTGCACAGCACCACAACTGCACTTAACGCCATAAACACCCAGATAATTCATGGCCTCAAGCAAAATCGATCCTGTGCGTGAACTGTCCTAGTAGCACTGGACCTGTCGAATGCTTTCGACACAGTGAATCATTCAGTGCTACTATCGGACATTGAGGATTCCTCATTACATAACCAAAATCGATCCTGTGCGTGAACTGTCCTAGTAGCACTGGACCTGTCGAATGCTTTCGACACAGTGAATCATTCAGTGCTACTATCGGACATTGAGGATTCCTCATTACCGCCTAGGTTGAAGAGGTGGACCGTGAACTACCTGAGTGGTCGACGATCATCGGTTGAGTTTCGAGGTCAAACATCCAAGCTACGGAAAATTAAACAAGGGGTCCCGCAGGGTGGTGTCCTCTCCCCAGTGCTGTTTAAGTTTTACATCTCGAGGCTCCCTCCACCACCTGAGCGCGTTTCGCTGATCTCATACGCCGATGACTGTTCGATTTTGGCGTCTGGCCAGGATATTGATAGCCTCTGTTCTTCAGTAAACAACTACCTCGCCGACCTTTCCAACTTCTTCGCTGCACGACATCTACATCTCCAACCTGCGAAATCCTCTGCCACCCTTTTCACCAGCTGGACGAAGGAGTACCGGCTAGAACTCGATGTGAAGTTCGATGGTGTAAAAATTCCGACCACGAATAACCCAAAGTTACTGGGAGTAACATTCGATAGCCTGCACTCCTTCACTCCGCATACGACTGCAATTGCCACCAAAGTACAAAGCCGCAACAAAATCCTCAAATCGCTAGCCGGTAGCACCTGGGGAAGGACAAAGAAACGTTGCTGGCAACGTACAAGGCAATTGGCCGGCCGGTCGTAAACTATGCTGCGCCGATTTGGACGCCGGGGACTATCACGACGCAGCTGAAGAAGCTACAGACCTACCAGAACATCGCCCTTCGGACCGCGACGGGAAACCTCCTGATGGCGCCGGAGCACCACTTACACAGTGAAGCATCTATGCTCCCAGTTAAGGAGTATAATGTCATGCTGTGTAAGCAGTACCTGCTGGGATGCTACCGCATGGATCATCCCAACAGGCACCTGCTGGAAGCTGAACCACCACCTAGGTGGTTTCCCTCAGAAAGGGAGTACTTGACTACCGCGACGACATACAGCAATACAGACAAGACCCGCTGGACAGGACGGTGTACAGACAGGCTATCAACACCATTCACCGAGAGTCCGTCAACACCTTCTTGAACTCTCTTCCAGTGAATGGTGTTCTCGGAGTCAAACCACCACCCATCGCAGGACAAGAGCTCGAGTTGCCTCGTGAGACCCGCTTAACCCTGGCACAATTAAGATCTGGATATTGTATTAGGCTTAACTCCTACCTATCCAGACTCGACCCTGACATATCCAACACATGTCCCGTATGCAAAGAAACCCCGCACACACTAACCACCTCCCTGCATGCCCACTTAACCCGAGTCATCTAACACCCTTCTCCCTTTGGTCCGACCCCGTCGAAACAGCACGTTTCCTGGGCCTCCCGTTAGATGACCTCGATGACTAAAACTAAACTTGCCTGGCCCTAAACGGGACTGGGCTTGCCGCTACAACAACAACAACAACAGCAGTTTTGTTAATGACAGTAATTATATAATGAGAATAAAAATGTTGAGTTGCTTTGTTATTTGAACAAAACAAATATATTTTTCACTTATATAGAAATTCAATAAGTGCAAAAGAGATGATATATCACACCGACAAGGGGAAAGTGCTCACTTTATTCCCGAGGCTAGAAGAAAAATGAGAAGTTTAATGAGAACTTTCGCAATTATTGAAAATGATATTATGAGCACTTATGAGATACTCATCCGTCTTGCAGGGTACATACATACATACATACATACATACATGCATACATACATACATACATACATACATACATACATACATACATACATACATACATACATACATACACACTGCAGTGAAAACGTAAACTAAACGTAAAGCATACTAAGCGGAAGTGATTCTACGGCTGCCAACATTTTACACATTGTACCTCTTAAAAAAGTAATATCGACGGGACAAAAATTCAGGTATACAACGAAAAACACAGCTTCGAAAGGTATTTCGTTTAGGAAACAAAATATTATTTCTCTTACCAATTGATTGTGGTAAAAAATATAATTAATAAAAACAAGGAACCGCATCATATATTTAAAGTTTTCCTATTCTCCACCTCAGTGTAGCTTAAGAAGAATGAAACTCACCGATGGTTAGATTTTCTCGGGGTATTGTCCAGAACCTCGTCTTCGAGTCAAGTTTTTGCTACAACTGTGTTTTTCCCCTTCAGAAAATACATTATCAACACGCGAAATTCCTTTTTATTCTTTTTTTCACAATAACAAAGTTGCTTCACTTAAAATGCTTTAATTCAAAACTAATTATCCAACAGATGTCAAATTCATACACGCGTTTTTTGAAGGTTGGTGCTAACTAAGAATATATATGGATTTAATTTGATGCAGCCACTGTGGACTATAGTAAGAAAAAGCAAACATAAAAAACAAAAAACAGTTTGTGATTCAAACAAATGTGATGATCTGGATGTAGTTATTCAGTTAAAATGGCTTCATTTGTCGTCAATTGCACCCGCAGTTAGTGAGGTCAACATTGTTGATTATATTTTGAAGCAAACAACCATGCACAAACAAGTATTTTCCTGTTACAAACTAGTTAAGAAAGATTCTTCGATGTTAGCACTAAGCAGTGTAAATTTTAAGCTGGGTGTACCTGCTAATGTCTATGATAAAAGGGCTTATTCTGGATATTTGGCCGATGAATGTGACAGTGTGTCAGTTTCGTTTTTTGGAGAAGTCTACCCAACCCCTCGAAGTGTTATAAATCGCACTTCTACTCGCACATTGAACTAAATCTACTAATTTGCGCGTTTTAAGCTCCCAACTGGATTATGATATCTTCGTTGTTATTGAGACGTGGCTCAATGACTCATTTTTCGATGCAGTATTTTCCATCCCAAATTGTTTGTGGTGTTTCGCAAAGATCGTGATTCGCTGAAAACTGGTTGTATGAGAGGAGGAGGAGTACTCATTGCTTCACATTGCTCTTTCAGCCCATCATTAGTTGTGCTTCAAAATAATGACATGTTACTGGATCAACTTTGTGTTAAATTACAATCATTGCCGAAAATTCTTTACATTTGTGTACCTTATATTCCTTCCGCTAATAATAACATTGTAAGTTTTCACAACGATTTTGGAGAACACCATATCTGTTTCTTGGGGATTTTAATCTGAGTAACTTTATCTGGTCTTATCTAAATATTAATTTTTATCTAACTCCGTTTTATGGATTTTACAATATTTGGAATTGTTTCCTAGATCTTATTTTTTTTAAGTAATAACATTAAGTTTCACTTAGATATTCCAGTTACATTAATTTGTTAATCCAACCTCCATTATTATCCATTACTCTTTATAGTCGAGTTTTTTGAGTTTTCCAGTAGCGCTGAAAATCTGCAGAAATTGATAATTAACTTTATTTCACTTGAATTCGTAAACTTTGATAATTTACTTTTGATGATTGATTGGGATGATGTCTTTGGGATCGTTGATGTTATGGTTGCTTCGATTCGTTCAAAAACATTATTGTAAATTTATGTAAAGAGCATGTACCTGTTTCTGGATCTAAAACCTATAAAGTTTCTTGGTTTTTATAGAAAATATAAGCTAAAAATTTATTTGAAATATTTTAGTTTGTATAAAGGCAATTCAATTAATTAAATAAGTCTTCCTTTAAAGCGTATATAAAAAATTTCGAATATAAAATCAAACATACTCCTAATAGTTTCTGGCATTATGCCGAATCCAGAAAGAATAAATCAAATATCTCTAAATCTGCTTCTTTTTTGCGTCATATTTTGATAAAGATCAAACAGTTTCCGAATAAATAACGTATTTTCAACTCAGTGTTTAATCTAGCCCCTTAGTTCTATCGGATAATGACGTTACTGAGGGTGTGAAACCCTTCAAACGTTTTTTTACTTCACATAGGACAACTTTAACAAGTATTAAATATTAATAATAATAATTCCACTAAGACATCAAAGATAACGATTTTATTAACAATTTATAGATATGAGTGTTGAAGTATAGGGTTTTCCAATGAGAGTGATATGATTTCTAAGTGTCGTTTCGGCCATTTTTAATATGTCATGATCTGTCTTTTTTTCATTGTGTTCAGTATTGTTTATAATTTCTTCTATGGACCTCCATAAATGTCGTGAATTTTCTGTTTTTGCCTTGCAACAACTTGAAAACAATAACGATTTTTTTAAAGAAAATCATCTCCTCAGATGAAAGCATCTGAGTGGTGCGGTAAATAATCAAAACTGTCGATTCTGCTGCGAAGAAAATCCACAACCATTGCATTCACCTAAATTGACAGTTTGGTGTGGGAATCATCGGTCCGTACTTCTTTCGAAATGAAGCTGGTAGCACCGTTATTGTCAATGGAGAGCGGTATAGATCGATAATAACCAACTTTTTATGGCCACATTTGGAAGACGTTGATCTTAACAACATCTGGCTCCAACAAGACGGGGCAACGTGTCACATGACACGTGCAACAACCGAATTATTGCGAAAAAGGGTTGGATATTCGATTATTTGTGATTTAACACCATTAGACTACTTCTTGTGGGGTTATTTGAAGTCATTGGCCTTTAGCAATAAATTTGAAATTGATTTAGTGGAAAAAGTGATCAAAAATTGGGTTCACCCAATTTATTTCTGCAAAAGAAGTCGTGGATTCCATTTGAAAGATGTTATATTCAGAACTTAATTGTATCGGTTGTACTTTACATTAAATAAAAAATTCCTTAACAATTTCCTTAACAATTAATGTGTTTTTTTTTTAAGAAATCATATATATAATACCCATCTAAAACAGAAATCACTTCACAACCTTTAAAGTCAAAAATGTGAGACATCCCAACCAAAGCATAAGCGGTACTGGATTTGTATTTCCAGCTAGGTGGCAGAAAACTCTTAGTTTTGTAGTAGCGGGCCAAACGATGGATACTAGACTTGACCAGAAATACCCTTTACCATCCTTATCATTACGATTACGCTCCAAATGCTTGCGATATCAACAGCCTCCTTGAGCATGTGGTATAAATAATCAGGGATGTCTGGTTTCAAACGATCAGATTTCATTATACGCAGAATTTTATTACCATTGACAAAGCGTACCTGAGCAACACCATGGGAATCGCGGAGAAGGATACCAATGTTGGACGGGGTCATGCCCTTTTTGCCCAATTTTTTTTTATATGTTCCTTTACATCCTCAGCATTCAATTTCAGTCATGAAGGTTCAGTGCGTCTGTAGGGAAGCGCTGATTGAGAAATACCCTTACCAGGAGCGTGCATAAAAATCTTCAATAAGTCTCTGGGATATTTACTGATGATTGGAATAAAATCAGTTACTCCAATATTGAATTCAGGAACCAAATGAAGTGGGTAATTATATGCCGATTTCAAAACTGAGAACTGTTTCAAAACTCTTAGAATGCATTATCAAAAATAAACTATGTTTCAATGTAAAACATATGATTTGTCCTAATCAACACGGTTTTATACCTGGTAGATCTAAAATCACCAACCTCGCTGTTTTTTCCGATTTCTTTCTTTTCGCTTTCGAATCTTGAGTTTCATTCTACTATGCTAAAATGGATAAGATCATATAGAAAAAGCTATGTGACTTTAGAGGGAATTTGTTACAAGTTTTTAGCCCGACGTCTGGTATGCCACAGAGCAGTGTTTTTTTTATAAATGATATTCAATCCTGTTTTCTGCGTGAAAACCTTTTTATGCAGATGATTTAAAAATTTACTCTGTTATACGAATTCTAAAATACGCGGCTACGCTTCAAGTAGAGCTTAATAATTTGCACCCATGATGTGTAAATAATTAAATGCCATTAAATATTAAATGCTTTCTAGCCACCTATTCAAAGATTCAAACGCCCTTGCAAACTATATAATATTTCAAATTCTTACTTGAAATTAGTTAGGGAGATTAAATACCTTGAGGTTTACATTGACTCTAAATTCTCTTTCCACATGCATTATAGCTACATTTACATATCGCTAACTCGCACGCCATGCTTGCTTTCATTCAGAATAAGTAAAGGTTTTTTGACCCCTACACTCTAAAAACCCTATACTGTGCATGTATTAAAACAAATCCATTCTCTAACATAAAATAAAACAAATATGGTGAAAAAACGCAAAAATATCATTGAAAAAAGTCTACATACACCATGGATTAACTAGCAGTTATGTCGATATGCTGTGTTGTTATGGCGGTTAGATACCTTTTTTTTACTCTTTTTTTTTAGATTATGTTTACTAATTTGCTGGTATTGAATTTATTTGTGGTTTAAACACATTAGAATCAAATGCAGACCATTGTAAAAAATTTTGAAAAAAAAAGGGTCCAACGAAAATAAGCTGCGTGTTGGCCGCCCGAAGAAACTAACTCGAAGAGACATCAGCTTTATTGTGAAGGAAGTGAATGATGATCCTAAAGTTAGTGCTCCAAAATTAGCCACTTTAAAAGCCTCTTATATCTGAAAAAAATTGTAAACTTCGCTTGGAGTTCGCTAATCACATTTAGACAAGACAATGGATTTTTGGTAAAAAGTCTTCGGCAGCGATGGAAGAGCAAATGTTTGCAGAAAATAAAATACTGCATACAAAAATATAGTACCAACAGTGAAGCATAGTGGTGGCAACGTAATGGTTGGGGAGCGGTTGCGACATCTGGATTTGGAAAGCTTGTTTTTATTAAGGGTAATATGGATATAAGGATCGGTTCAAATATAAGTGATTGTCGGAAGCTATTCTGAAGCTTTTGGTGGACAGTTTGGAGATTGGCGCACGCTGGATATTTTCTACAAGAAAGCACACGGTCCATATTGGTTAGAATTGGTTGCTTTATCATGCTCCAAGGCACACACAGACCAACTCAAAGCCCAGGTTTGAATGTTATTGAATGTGGCTGGGAGATTTTTGAGCGAAAAATTAGAAAAAATCAGATTTCCAGCTTAGCATTACTCAAAGAACTTTTATTAAAGCTTGAGACCGTATTACTCCCTCAGGATTGACAATTTTAGTAGCTTCGATGCTCTGACGGCTTCAAGCTGTTATTGATGCGAACTGTGGACCAACTAAATACTAAAAAGATCATGTTACCTGATATTAACCAAAGTTCTTGCGCTAGGATAAGTTATGTATGTACTTTATGTAGAATGTTGTCAATGTTGGATTTACGGTTTTTTGTCATATCTTTTCTATTTTATGTTAAAAAATGTTTATGTTTTTGTTTTTTTTGATAAGGGAAGATAGTAGAAATAAACTGTATCGTTAAATTTTCAAATAAACTTTTTGGGCTTTCAATTCAACGAAAATTACACCCTCTATAGACTGGCCCGCCATTGTACTTGTAAGTACTGATGCGTTGTTAAGACTACGTAACGGTCCAGAACTGAAAAAGAAAAGGCAACTTGTTTTGCAGAGCACCTCTGTACGGGATGACAACCAAATATTTCTTCAGATAATGCACCTTTGCTACAAAATCATGATGTTCATAGACACACTGTTTCTGGTCGAATATCTGTATCTGACCTAAAGAACATTATTGAAGTCGTAGGTCCAAAAAGTCTTTTGCATACGATCATATCACATTAAATATTTATTTATTATCCAAAAGCATGGAAAAAGTCGCAGATAATTATAATAGCTAAACCAAGTAAGGACGCAACCCTGCCATCATTATAAACCAATCAGCCAGTTTCCTTATCTTTCATATGTGTTGCCACGTAAATCGTATAACTAATGAAATAAGATAATCTTTCGAATTATAAGAGTATTGCTCAATCGTTTCTCTTGATGTTACTCAAACATTCTACACGATATGGCATGATAGTCTAATTCATAAACAATCTTTACCGAACACGTCCTACAATATTTTGGAATCCTACTTATCCAACGGGCGATTCACTGAAAAAGTAAAAGAATACGTACATAACAGAGGAGGATACAATCACGGAAGGAAGTGTTCTTAGATCAATATTATTTATACTGTAACGCTTTTCTTAATCAACCTCGATGATTTCCCAAACCCTTCGAGTTCGATCACTGGATTGTTAAATAAAAGTCCTAGATTTACTCGTTTATTTAATCTTAAAATAAATACAATTTTTCTCTCTACATAATGATTTACTTTACAATTCTCTATAAGCAAAAATTCAGTTTTCGCGCTCTAGGGCAGTTGGTTATAAGTCTCTCTCTTTTACTTTTTCATCTGTCATTCGTATTTGATATCATCTTCATACTGCACTCCACTTTCTGTCCCAAACGGCAAGTAGACTTTCATCTTGTTTCTTGGTTTATCAATGGTCTGAATTCGATACTCCGTGCTTTTTACTCCCTCGATAACTTAGTATAAATTTTCCCGCTGGAAACGCAATCTTGAATACCGTTTGTTTCTTCCGTGAAGAATTGTTAATATTACTAAATCTCCTTTTTCAAATCTTTCAGGTTTCCTTGCCTTAATACATTGGGCTTGGTGCGCTGTTCCACAGTTTCATGTACATCTCTCAACTATACATCCTCCTGCCATTTCCGTGGGTTTTCTTTCTGGTGCTCGTTCTGTAACAGCAGCACATTATTGCCGTTGTACGCAGGATTGTGGCCAAAACTTAGCGGTACTTTCATATTACCGCACTCGCATCATTCTTTTTTAAGTGGATTTCCATTCCTTGACCAAGGAGAAAGTCCACAGCAACTATGACTTCATCTACGATTTCCGCTATTATAAACTTATGTAACACTGTCATATTCCTGATTATGACTTAGCTTAGACGGAGATTTTGGGACATT
The DNA here is from genome assembly GCA_030068015.2 of Neoceratitis asiatica. NCBI lineage: Eukaryota > Metazoa > Arthropoda > Insecta > Diptera > Tephritidae > Neoceratitis > Neoceratitis asiatica. The sequence continues at coordinate 84,932,042 of CM061524.1, forward strand.
CTTCCCCAATTTTCTGTTTTTGTGATCATACTAGTCTGACGGAACTCTTTACAGTCGCGGGCGAAGTATTATTTAGCGGTTGTATAACTACATTTTTCTTTGAGAAATTTCGGCGTTTCAAGATTACTTTTATCACAACTGAATATTCCAATTTCATACAGTTCGTTTTGAAAATTGGTGTACACAAGAGTGCGGCCATTTCTTGTGTCTCAGAACAGAAACGGTTTCAGCAAATGTTGGCTTTGTATTCGCATAGGTCTCTCGCTTGCTATACTTGTCCCTTATTCCAGCGATAATAAACCTTCGACTTTTTATCTTTTCGAGGTATTCTCCAAAACTATTTCCCTAACCCAAATAAGTTAGCCGCTCAATCTCTCAGGCAAATTCTTGCAGGGTCTCATTGGGCTTCTGGTAGTGGTTCTCTAATTGCATCTGGAAAATTTGCCTTCTATACTCGCTACCATGGAGTCTTTCCACGGCTCGCTTTAATGCCTCGTAGTTATCACTCTCGCGGGAGCTATTTGCAAACATTCCGATGCATGTCTCTTCAATGCAACGAATAGTGCATCTGATTTCTCCTCAATGCTCCAGTTATTTGTTGTGACCGTCTTATCGAACTATAACCTAAAGTTTTGGAGAGGAATAGCATCCGTTAAAGGATGCTATTAGACTGTGGGAATTCCTGGAAATGGTTGCACAATTCATAAGCATAACACGGACACGATCTTCCGATTCCTTGACTTTGGTCTCAATGAGCTACTTCATTTTATCTTGACGCTCCTCTATTTGATCTTGACGTTATTCGAATTTGTCCTGTCTATCTTTGAGTTCTGCGGAGTCTTTGATTAAATTCTCTTGCTGTATGAGCCGGGATGAAATACGCCCTGCGGGTTAGGGGTTCAAGAATTTACCCGCGGTAAGGTATGCCTGTCGTAAGAGGCGACTAAATCCAACAATTCCCACGACAGTTGGGTCTTTTTACCGGAACGACCCGGATTCTTATCCGGCCAAGCCCTGTCACTCCCGCAATAATCCCCGAAGCCCCATTTGGGGAATTTTCTGTGGTTACAACAACAACAACAACACGCGCTTTCTGGTTTTGCATTTTTGTTCATCCATCTTTTATGTAGTGCTGACATTCATTTGTAGCCAATAGCATGTTCGTGCCCACACCCAGGAGCCTTTCCTTCAATCTTAGTTTATGGCTGATCTAAATCTTTCGCAGCATCAACAGCCTCTTCTTTCTCTATTTACTTCGTGGATGTCTCTTCGTTCTCGTCCCAATTAGCCAATTTAATGCCCGCGGCTTCCAAAGCTTCTTGCAACCGCTTCGCCAATTAGTTTTGAGGAGTAGTATCGTCAAATCCTCAGGCGTGTTCAAGAAGTCTGGACTTAGTCTTAACAACAAAGGCTTCCTATATATCGCAACAATAAAAGCGATATGGATGTATAGAATCCAGTTATGTGGCATAGCTTAAACCAAGAATATGGATATAATATAATACAAACGTTTCTTGGTACATGCATAATGAAAATATGCATCAAACAGCACATTGAATCGTAACACATGCATAATGCATTACAAAGCTGCGTAATCATCTGAACCCTTTGCATAACACTTTGGGCTCCGCAACAAGTCAAACCCGCCTAAAGAGAAGAGACGAACTATTTTAAAGAGCACCGTTGAGCCATCAACCCATTCCTGTTAATGGGTTGTAAGATTTTATTACTTATTGTGGTGCTTCCTATGTAGAAGCAAATTGAGTAATTAAAACCAATTAAAAAATCATTCACATGTGCTTCACGCCGACGAAATCTTTCCTAAGCGTATTTATTGAAGGCCTATTTTGGCAAAGTTCCTTATCAGGACCTTCTTATCACCACTCATTTAATTCTTTTACACTTTTTTTATTTGCTTCAGCTGCTCTTTATTCAAACTTTATATAAATTGTAAAAAAAAACTCATCGGTAATGTCATTAATAGTTGGTCATCATCAGGTCTCTCAATTTGTATTTCGAAAATTGTAAAAGAGCTTTCAAGATAGTCACTAAAATAGCCAACTCTCTTATCCAAGATATTTGTACTTCTAAAGGCTGTGGGAAGTTATAACGCCCAAAATTGCTCTGAAAAAAAATTTAAATATGGTTCTACTAAGATTTTAATTGGTTTTTATACGTTATATTATTATAATTAGTTTTCACCATATTAACCTAGGCAAAAAGTAAGTTCCGAATATCTAGTAAATAGAACCATAAATACGATTTTCGGATAGATATTCCCAGGTCTACTACCTACTTCATTATAACGACTTTTCCTTTAATTTATATCGTTACATATGTAAATTGTTTCTTGGTATTTGTCGTTTGCCTTAAGTCAAAGTCTTGGATTTTGGCATCACATGTTGCCACCAACAACAGCAACAAGCCAGGAAAACAAAATGAGCTCGTGTTTTAAGTGCATTGTGTCACTAAAAAAAATTTAGGTTTTCATTGCACATTATTTTTTACCTTTTTTACTTATCTGCGTTCATAACGCTTGATATCCGCATATTCGGAGAAATCTCAATTGTTAACCACTTCCGATTTGTAAAATTTTTCGATTTGTTACTTGTTTTACGGCAAGAGTCATAAATGTAAATAATATTTGAGTTGAGAGCCGTAGATAAAGAGCTGAGGAATAAATGAAGGTAACATTCAGTGTAATCGTTGTCGGTTGAGGTAACGTGGATAAGATATGAACGCATTGTTAGCGTGTGTTTTTTTTTTAGCTTTTCTAATCGAATACACTGATTATTATTTCTTTTTGTTTATGCAGCTTGGGTATTTAGCCAGTGCCTAAACATATATAGACATTAAAGTTATGTCTATTATATGACATTGTATATCATGTACTTTCGAATATTTTCTTTCCTATTCCAAAACTCTGTCTGAGAGATTTGTACTCGTTACAAATTGGTTGTTTACCTCCCTTTTAGATCATAAGAATTTTAATTCATTGGACGATGGGAGCCTCAGTTTAACGTTGTCCATAACACCTTATAATCAGGCTTCACCGTTTTCCTTAAATTGTTTACTTCAAGTTATTGATTAGATTGGGCGTACTTTACCTCACTGCTAACACGAGATTAAATTAAAAAATCTAGTTTAGATTTATAAAAGTGTTCTTATTGTCATAATTACCTGTATCCATATCCTTTAATAGTGGTTCAGTGATGGCCGGGGGAAAGTAGGAAGCTTCAAGCGTTGAAATTTTCATTTTATAGATGGAATAATGGACACACATAAACATAATATAATTGGAGTTAAAAAAAAAACGGATCGCGGCCCAAACATTCAGTTCCTGATGTAAGCAATTTGTTGTTGAATAACTGTCCAAAAGTTTGAAAAATGCTTACACATAGTACTGACCCAATGCGATTGAGCATTTATGGGATGAATTAGGACACATTATGCAGCACCGGAAGTGTGCATCGAAAATCCAGTTGAAGAATGCACTGTAAGAAGAGTGGAACATGATCAGTCCGAATGTTGACAAAAATCTGGTGGAATAAATACCAAGAAGACTGCAAGCACTATATAATCAAAACTCTAATGAAATCTTCAGAAGTCCTCATTGATCCCGTATGTGCAAAAAATCAGGTAGTAATCTACGAAATTTGTCCGTAAGATTTACCATTTTTGAGAAAAAAAACCGTTTTGCCAAAAAAAAAACCAAATCCTTTGTCCTTGAGTACAACTTTTCGCACACCCGGAATCAAGAATCCTGATTTATAAGGATTTCATAAGAATAGTATCTCTTACGTTACTGTAAATTTACATATTTTAGAATTTTTAAATATTTTGTTTTACTGTATTTTATTTATTTATTTATATATTTCAAATAATCCATATTATAGAATACACACGTTTCGCCCGGTTTTTTTTATATTTATTTTCAATTTTTATGTACACTTAAAGTTCAAAATTTCGAGCAATTTGTGTAAAAATCATTCAAACGCTAAGGAATAGTTGAGCAAAGAACTATTATCGAGTGAGCATTGGGTATCTAGAACTTTAGCACATACATATATCCGCCAGAACTGATAGAATTTGACCTGTTAATTCTCGGAGTATTCGGAGTTCAGTCAACCGAAGTATCCGGACCAAACACTACTATCATCTCTGGATAAGATATCATTGTCAAATTCAAAACCACCTGTCTCTCGCTGATTACATTTTCCGAAAAGAAAGTATTCTAAATGATAATCGGCTTCAAACAAACAAAATTTTAAGAAAATTGAACGTGGTCCCTGCTTCCCACTCAATTTTCGGGGAAAAAATATTCCAGAGAATTAGAGAATCTAACAAAAATTTAACCAAATCGAACCATAATTTTTTTTTAAATAGATTGGTTCATTTAATGTTAAGTAAAGAATTTCAAGTAAAAGAACCAGAAATACGATTACGATACGAAGTAGTCTAATAGACACTAAAAAGCAAACAAAAAACAAAGATTTATATATATTTGTATATACACCTATAAATGCCAATGATGTTTAACAATTCATCATCAGTCACAGAATGTTGACATACTTTAAAAATGTAGAAATTAAATATCAGAAATCCATCAATTTGCCGAGTACCCTTATTATCGTTAAGACTCTATAGCGAATTTGTGAGAGTGCTGGGCATTCACAGAGAAAATGGGTAATTGTTTCTCTATTCCCATCTTGCTTGCAGCTGGGACAACGGCTTATAACAAAAAGAGCTATTTTTGCTGCATGCTCTCCGAATGAAAAAGTGCCTCGTTATTTAGGCTGTGAGTCTAAACATACTCTTTCTAGACCTGTTTTATAGCTTCTTTATTTTTTCCCATACTTACTTCGGCCAAATATTCATCGCTATCTTACAGTTGGATAGAGATTTTCATGTGTTCTGTTCAAATTTCAGGTGACGCTTCCCCCTTATCGTTGCTAACGGACTTGGTATTAATTCCCTTTTCAGATTCATATTAATTCCGCAGAGGTGCTCCAGACTTGGTCAGTTTGTCAGCCTTTTCGTTATTGAAATTGTTCTTATGGCGGGAAATGGAATTGAAGAGATGACGGTCCGGCCTGCCAGCATGCTTAGAATCTTCCTATAATTGTTGACGACGCCAGAATTTATCGTTGGCTACGATAAGGCCATCAGTGCCGCCTGGATATTCGGTAGATGAAAAAAAACAGTTAGATTTTGAGAATCTTCCCCGCCCCTACACCGCAATCCATTTTGATTCCATCGGTGTAGAATGAGATGATGTCCTTGTCTTTTACAAATCCTCTTCTCCATTCCCGGAAAGAGGGTATCCTGACCTTTTTTTGCGAACAATTGGTTTTAATTACTGAATCTGCTTCTACATAGGAAGCATCACAATTAGTAATAAAATCTCGCGACCCATTAGCAGGAATGGGTTGCCGGCTTAACGGTGCTCTTAAGAAGACTAGTTATCTCTCCTCTTAACACAGGTTTCACTTGATGCGGAGGCCAATGTGTTATCCAAAGGCTTCAAAGTATTGTTAGTTATTCTTGTGTTACGATTTAAATTTAATTTTTATTTTGGGTTTGTTTATAAATATTTTCATAACGCATATACCATGGTGCACCCGATACTATTCTTAAAGTTTTAGATGGAAACCTTTTTAATATGTCTATATTCATCGGGTAAGCTGTGCTTAATAATTGGGTTCCAACATCCATTTCGGTTTTATTGTTGCATTATATAGGAAAACTTTGTTGTTTTTTTAGCGGAAATGTCATCTCCATACGTACTTCTCTACTATGTATTCGTTTCCTCTTACAGTGAGTCGCCTGTTCAAGAATATTGTAGGACGTGTTAGGTAAATATTGTTTATGAATTAGACTATCATACCACACCTTGTAAAATGTTGCAAAACGAGTTATTTTTTTTTTTAACTCTGGCCAGGATCCGTTACATAATCTCAATGTCCATTCAATATTTACTGGTGACTTACGATTTTTGCTAGCTTTCCAAAGCGATTTTTTTTAGTGAAAACTTTGGGATACAACGACATTATAAGATCTGTAACTTTATTCTTTGTCGTTTCTTAATACCACTTTTAGTTTTTGCTTCGCTCTCTTAAGTAGGAGTTTTACATCGGCCGATCAGTGAGATTGTTCACATGTTAAATGAGTTTCAAACTTCTTGAATGGCAAAAAACAATTCATAAACAAGTTAAATCACATGAAATTGTTTTAGTAATTTGAGCTTCTTAAATCATTTAACAAGTTAGAAAACCAGTTCTGCTCAGGATTGCAACAGATAGCTTTCTTGTCAAACTATTCAAACATAGCTTTTTGTCAGGTAAACAGGTTCACAAATGAAACCTTTCGTTTTATGAAAAAGTATACAGATCTAATTCTGTCAACAAAAACAACACAAAACTTATATTTGTCTCGCTCCGCTATCGAACGCAAATCCAAAAGAAAAATTTGCCATAAAATATAGGTGAGTACTAAATATAAATATGTCATTTAATTTAGCTGGTCATTACTTAATAAAAATCATTTTCCAGGAAAGAAAAGGAAAAAATTGGACCATCTTGAGGTGAACGGTCGGACTGGGATTTTTCGATCAGATACATGAAATACTCGGCGGGTACAAAATAAAATATATGACTTCAGTATGTGAATCGATGAAAACATTTGTTGTAGGTAAAAAATTCAAACATTTTTTTCACAACCACCGGAGCAGCAATCTTCAGTGATTGATGTGATCACAATACCGAGTAGTTCCCCACATCACGACCACAGAACAACTATTCTGAATCGATTTCCCTCGTTTCGAGCTCTATTGCGCCGCCATCAGTTGCACCAGGAATATATTAAATTCACCATTTAAATGAATTTAGTAAATTTTTTTTCCAAATTTTTAAATTGATAATATGCTCCGTCGCCAGTTCATTTTTGTATTTTCTGGCAATTTGTAAACGAACAGCTGTCAAATTGTAAACTCAAAGCGTTGTCTCGACGGTAATGTTTAACAAAAAACTGTTTTTACTTGAATATTTTAAAATGGGTTGGTATGAACATCTATTACACTCTCTATTTCAAGATTGGCCTGTATGTGACTGCTTATGTATTTTGTTATATTTAAGTCAGTTAAATGGAAAAAACATCAACACTCACACCACAAATTGAAGGAAAGCTTGGCCGAAACTTCAGCGGCTATAAAGCGCCTCAAAAAATTCTGCGCCGATTGATCTGAAATTTTAGTATTATAAAATCCGCGTCGAGGATTTTTAAATCTATTTTTAGCATTAGTCAAATATCCGCGGGAGGTGGACCTGGGACTGACCTATTCAAAAAAGTATTTATGCTTCGATTTACTTGAAATTTGGTACATAGGTAGCTTTTTGCTTAGATTGGCAGGAACACTTTTCTCGCCGGGAAGTAGACCATGGACCAGGATGTAAGCATGGGTCCATGCGTATTATTTTCTCTGCGTCATGTAATTTTTCTGTGACCAAAAGCTGCGTTCATTTTACTTTGAAGCTTTCATATAGACATTTTCGTGAAAGACTTTAAGTAGTGAATTAGCAAAATACACTTATAAATATTTAGCTATATTAATATTACAAAATAATTAAAAATTGTTTTAGATGTTTTTGATTAGATGTTGCTTAATTAGAATTTTATTGATCATTGCAACACCAAGTAGAATAAAAAAAGGAGAAAATACAGAAATCCACAACAACGTTTGGTCGAGTCAGCTAATATATATATATATTGTAACGTTTTTCGTTGCTATCCTCGATGATTTCCCAAATCCTTCGAGTCCGATCACTGGATTGCTAAATAAAACTCCCAAGATTTGTTCGTTTGGCTTCTTAATCGTCAGGAATTTACTCAACGTTTATTTAGTCTTCATTAATTACAATTCTTTACTATACCCAATGGCTTATTTACAATTCTTTATGACACACAATTATTCTCTGCTTCACACAGCTTATCCGTTTCTAAAAACATACAGCTCACAGCAATGTTAACTCCACTGAGTTGTCTATTCGTGTCCTAGTGTTATTAGTAATTCGTTGGAAAAGTAAAGTCAACCTCCCTGTTTTTAAAAATGATTAAAGTTGACAACAATCAGTTTGTTGCATTGGAGTGAAGAAAGCTATGCTTTAAACGGTTAGTGTGTTAGTGCTGTAAAGCTTAAACGCAGGAGTATAAAAATTACACTTGTTGGTGTGTTTACCGATAATACGGTGATTGTGGGAAAATATGAGTTGTATTTTAAGCGAAAACTCACGACGCTTCAATGCAGCGTGCATTATCATGTTGCAAATCCATGAGTTGTCTTTCCATAAATTTGACTTTTCTTACGCACAAACCACCTTTCCAAATGGAGAGCAACTGTAAGAATTAGCAAGAAAGAGGAGTATCCCTACGGGTTAAGGGTTTCCGAATTTACCCGCGGCATACCTTAACCTGTCGTAAGATGTGACTAAAATCCAATAGTTCCCGCGACAGTCGGGTCTTCATACCAGAACTAATCGGATTTTTATCCGGCCAGGACAGGACAGTCACCCCGCAACATTCTCCGAAAACCAATTTGGGGAATAGTTTTGCGGTTACAACAACAGGATACCATTTAAGTGATATAATGATAATGATAATGATAACGATAACGATAACGATAACGATAACGATAATGATAATGATAATGATTATGATTATGATAATGATAACGATAATGATAATGATAATGATAATGATAATGATAATGATAATGATAATGATAATGATAATGATAATGATAATGATAATGATAATGATAATGATAATGATAATGATAATGATAATGATAATGGTAATGATAATGATAATGATAATGATAATGATAATGGTAATGATAATGATAATGATAATGATGATTGATAATGATGATAATGATGATAATGATAATAATGATGATAATGATGCTAATAATTGCAATAATGATGATAATGATGATGATAATGATGATAATGATGATAATGATGATAATGATGATAATGATGATAATGATGATAATGATGATAATGATGATAATGATGATAATGATGATAATGATGATAATGATGATAATGATGATAATGATGATAATGATGATAATGATGATAATGATGATAATGATGATAATGATGATAATGATGATAATGATGATAATGATGATAATGATGATAATGATGATAATGATGATAATGATGATAATGATGATAATGATGATAATGATGATAATGATGATAATGATGATAATGATGATAATGATGATAATGATGATAATGATGATAATGATGATAATGATGATAATGATGATAATGATGATAATGATGATAATGATGATAATGATGATAATGATGATAATAATGGTAATGATGATTATAATGATAATGATAATGATAATAATAATCACAAAGTAATGTAATTTCCGGAAAAATGTATAATTTTTTAAGTTGGATCAAATCACTGGCGAATACGAAATTTGGTCAAAATCGGTTAGTTATTTCCGAGTACTTCGCGCAATGACGTTACATTACGATGTCCTATGCAAGTTTTACACCCTATTTTGAAATGTTTATTGAATGTCTACTTCATATACAGAACGCACTTTCCTGATTTCGCGTAGAGAAGAAGTAAAGGGTGTTTTTTAGAGGTATAGAACTTTAAGTTGGCATTACTTTTCAAGATGGCGACCGATTTAACAGCTGTCAAGTGATTTATTCTCAGTTTGGTTTGGCAATTCATCATGAATAGACTCACGCCTGAACAACGCTTGCAAATAGTGCAATTTTATTTCGAAAATAATGGTTCTGTGCGGAAAACGTATCGCGCACTAGGTCCATTTTTTTTTTGTTTAGCGATGAAGCGCACTTCTGGTTGAATGGCTACGTCAACAAACAAAACCGCCGCATTTGGAGTGAAGGTAATCCTCAAGTGTATGTTGAAACACCGTTACATCCAGAAAAACTGACTGTTTGGTGCGCTTTATGGGCTGGTGGAATCATTGGTCCGTACTTTTTCAAAAACGATGGTGGCCAGAACGTTACAGTCAATGGTGATCGGTATAGAGCCATGATTACTAACTTTTTCATTCCTGAATTGAATAACCATGATGTCCAGGAGATGTGGTTTCAACAAGACGGCGCAACATGTCACACAGCTCGTGCCACAATAGATTTATTGAAAGACACGTTTGGTGACCGCCTAATTTCACGTTTTGGACCTGTGAATTGGCCTCCAAGATCTTGTGATTTAACACCGCTAGACTACTTTCTGTGTGGCTATATAAAGTCATTGGTCTATGCGGATAAGCCACAAACGCTTGACCATTTGGAAGACAAAATTCGCCGTGTTATTGCCGATATACGGCCACAAATGTTGGAAAAAGTCATCGAAAATTGGACGTCGTCCAGCCGTGGCGGTCATATGCCAGAAATCATATTTAAAATGTTGCCACAAGATTATCTTTCGGATAAATAAAATTCATGTCAATCGAATAATGAAAATATGAAAAACACCCTTTATTAATGTTTTCTTTTTTTAGAGATAATCATGTAATCTACAATTTTTGTACAAAATATTTCTTTTCCTAGGTGTGGGAACGATGAGGGTTTTTTGGATTTAATTTAATAATGATATTGTTTTGAACCATTCGATCAATTTTGCTGGGTTAAAATTTTTAAAACTTCAGTACCGTTTTTTGTTTAATTTGACTAGGCTAAGTAGTAGTATTATGTAGGTTACTGCGATAAGTGTAGAAATGTAAATTGGTTAATATATTTTAATTTTTGTAATGTTTATTTTTGATTCTACAGAATGGAAGATCTCGAGCGAAGACAACAGAGAGAACGTGAGAAACATAAACGTCAGCAAGTACAGACTGTAGGCCGTGAGCATGCATTGTTTCCTGAACCACGTCGCGTTAACCCGTCCGAGGTAGACGACGACATCACAGCCAAATTAGGCGATCACTCTAAAGCAATAGAGTTTATGACTACGGATGCGGTTGGGGTTCAGCCGTCATCCAACAATGCTTTACTTGCCAGCCATATACAAACAAGTGCCTCGTCTTCAGCCGTCGGCAATAGTATCAGTACTGCGCCATTATCTGCCCCGTCGTCAACTTCACAGCGTTTGATATCCGGCTTGCCACCTCAACAGACTTCCCAACAGTCTCATCACTACCAACCGCAATTGCGTCAATTACCTTATCTGAAACAATCTGATAACCAGCAGCCATATAATGGACGAGGTGGATATCCCGGACAACAGGTTAAAAATGATATGCGTACCAGCGGTGGAATGGCACCCCCGAAGGGTCCACCACCATTGTTACCAGCACCGACTTCAACAATCACAACCAGCGGAATCAGTAACAGTGTTGGAAGCAGCAGCAATTCAAATACAACCGGATCTCTATTGCCACCACCATCAAATGGCTATCTCGGTCCGCCCAAGTCAACGCCGTCTTTACTTAATGGACGATTTCCAAAACCATTACCGGTTAGATATTAGTTTTTATTAATTTTATGTGAAACAGTCCATTTAATATTCTTATTATCTTCTAGAAATCAATTAATGATATTATTTCTAAAGTTGATCAAACTTATCGCGCGCCTGAACAAATTACCAAAATAGCCGCCACGCCAAGAACATCTATAGGAGAATACAATCTGAATGGTCCAAATCGGCATAAATATTCAGTGGGACCTATACAACCCATTTTGGGCTCACCACCTTCGGGTGTAGAATTATTAAAAAGTTCCATGACTACAACAACAATATCAGCAGTGCCCGTTACATCTAACATCCCCGTCATTTCAAATGCTTCTGCGATATCATCTATTGGTAGTAGCAGCACATCTTCTATTTCCACAACGGACGTTACGACAATGGTGGTAAATAAACCGCTAACGACGGCAAACATTAGATCAGTGATGCCAATAATGAAGCAAACAGTGAAGTCAGTATTAGACAAAGCTGGGCCCACGTTAGAGAAACAAAACTCCACGTAAGAAAAATTGAAATCTTATTATATAGAAAATTAATAGAAATTAATATTTTGCAGACTGGAGAATGACTTAGAGCTCTCAGAATCAGATGATGATCGCCGAAAACAAAGGTAAATACTTTTTACATACACTTTTATATAATTAAGTAACAATGATATATTTCTGTACAGTCGTTCAGTGCATAATTCCAGTGATAGTTCGCCTTCAGATTCGAGCGAGTCCGGTAGTGAAGAATCCTCAAAGAGCGAACATCAGCATTCGAGTCACATCACTAAGCACCCGCAACAGAGTTCTGCACAACATCAAAAACTGAACGCCCATCATACCCTGCAACAGCAAACAACTCAGTTAACAGCACGTTCAGTGATTAATAAATCTAGCAACGATAAGATGAAAGTTATCGAGTCACTTGGGACCGGTAGACCAAATATTTATCTGAATAGTAATGCGCTGGGCTCAGCAGGTTCATCCAGTTCGGGCCCAAGTTCTACTTCATCTTCCTCTAATAAGACTCCGTCTCCTTCAGACTCGAGCAAATGGCATTTGAGCCGGTATTTTAATAAAAAACCTGCTCAAGCACAAAATGACACTTCACCACCAGCAAATTCACTGGTAGTCAACTCTATTAATGTTAGTATGGATGAACCAACCCTATTACCAGGTGGTGCACAAATAATACCTGAGGCAACACAATCACAGCCTAATACGGCGATTGTGAAGCATGAAACATCTTTTGTGACATCGGTAAGCGAATTATAATTATAAATTTTATTATATTGTAACTGAAGGATTTTACTTAATATCTTGAAATAGAAAAAATTCTCTATACGTAGTGATGAAGGTGATGAGGTAAGTTCCGTCGAACATACCAGTGATCTACGTAGCGTTTCCTCAAATTCGAGCAATATTAAACCAAATGTGAGCGGTATGCCGGCACTTTTAAATGAGATAAAGAAAGAATCAGACGTTCTTTATCCAACCCCTCTACTGAAGGCAACTTCCTCTAACACTTCACAAATACCTGTCTCATCTCAACAACAATCCCAAGTTCCTTTGCTTAACGCTGCTGAATTTGTTGCGATACCAACGAGCCAAATAAAACATGAAGTTCCTGCTTTGTCATCAGCATCAACATCCACTGTTGCACCAATGTCTTTGGCTGGCGGTACCACTACTGTGACACCTTACAGTACGTCCAACGTGAAAGTCAGTGGAAATGGACATAGACGCACTCCTTCGGTATCACCACACTTGCGGAATAGTGTTACAACTGGGCCAAAGCTGGGAGAGTTTGGATGTGTTGGACAATTATCGACACCTTCCAGCGATGGGCATACGTCTAACAGCAGTGACGATGAAAACGAAGTGAAAACTTCTGCAAGATCAACTGTGCCGACATTGGGCCCGGGTGGTACATTAAAAATACCAGGCGTACCCGCTGCTATAACTGCATTGCCGCCTTCTCCACCACAACCCATGGGGGCCACACCCACACTTCCAAATTCTATAACAGTGTTACCTATCAACTCCCTTACAACGATTACACCAACGCGCCGACGAAAGAAGCCCCGTAATTCTACAACCACCATAACACATCTAGACACTAGTGACGAAGAAGAGATGGCAACAACGACTCCAGATTTTAAAAGTAGTCTTGTGGCAGGAAGTCCAGTAGAGCTACGTGTAGATGGCCCTGTCGGTAAATTATATCCTGAGCCAGCACAGATGGTTGCAGTTAAAAAAGGACCAGGCCGGCCACGAAAAGTCACAGGTAGTGGGAAAATAACGAATGCTCCTTTGAGTGTTACGGCTGCAAAGGTACCAAAATTTACATCAACTATGAATATAATAAATAGCGGTGCATTAGGTACTAAAAAGACGACAGCTAAGCGGAGAGCTTCTCGACAGAATTCCAATTCTGTTCTGAATATGCCATCGAAATCTAAAACACAAATTCAGGTGCCATCTGTATCCCGTGCGCCTAGCATTGGTTCTTCATCATCGTCTTCTAATTCGAATTCAACTTCTAAGTCATCCAGTTCCTCGTCTTCGGAAACGGAAGTTGAAGATGGAGTGATAAACGGTTCATCATCTGATAATGATGACGATGGTATGTGTACCGGCCCTTCGACGAAAAAACCTAATCCACCATCAGAAACATCGAACAATGCTCCGGCGTCCACAAGCCGCATAATTGTGCAATTGAATAAGCGCAAATCTTCTCATGAAGATAACCTATCATCTGTTTTACCATCAGTTGCAGCCAGTGGAATGTCTAAAACTACTGATAGTGGCAAGCGAAGGAGAACCGCATCACAATTCACTCGAGCCAATCAAGAAGCGGTCAGTGAAGATGACTCATCCGATTCTGGCTCTGGTTCATATGACAGCTCTGTGAGAAACTATGCCGCCACAACAGTGAATAACAATTCAAATATGATAGCAAAAATTGTACCAGGTAATTCTAGTGGTGGCAGTTCGCACCGTTCGCAAAATTTGCAGTCGCCATATAAAGCTGCCCCTGTGTCGAGCTCAACATCTAGCTCAAGTAGCGTGTCATCCTCGTCATCAAGCAGTAGCAGCGGTGGTGAACACTCTGACGCAGAACATAATGCATCCCTTAATAGTCGTGTTAAAGGAAAGAACGTAAAGAGTAGCGCTAAACGCGCAGTTAGTGTCAGCAGTGGTTCAAATAGTTCACGGCTGCGTCGGGACAAGCCTAAAGCAAGTGATAAGAAAAAAAATGTAACGCTCACGCGTATATTCAATCCGAAAGAGGGTGGGGCGAAAAAACAAGGTCAGGTACTAGTTATCGATGAACAGCAGCAACAAAAGCTGATTTCCCCCAATTCTAGCAATTATCGAACCGCAGCTATTGGTAGCTCAACCGCTAGTCAAGAGAATCTTGTTACAGCTGGAATGGTTGCTACCTTGCAATCGCCACGAGTCACACCTGGGCATATTAAATCGCCACGTACAGCACCTCAACCGCCAACGGCTTCATCGCATCGGACGCCTGATCATAGTAATCGTAGTAGTAGTAGTGCCGAACGTAAAGTGCAGCAATCGCGCATTAGAACGCCGTCCTGTACTCCAACACGCACGCCTACACCCACTCCTGCTACACTTCTTTCAGCACCTATTGTTTCGCCCATACGTACTGTAACAACACCAATGCCAAATTTCCTATCACTTATATGCAAAGTTGATTTATCCCGACTTCAAAGGATACTGCCTGAGTGGCGGTCAAACACCTATCGACTTTCTAGCATGGACCCGTGTCCTATGGCTCGTTGCGCTCATCACGAGGCAATATTGAATGCTGATTTGCAAGCAACAACTGCACTTGCAAATAGTGGTAGTGGGAACATAACCCCATATAGCACCGGCAATAGAACACCCACTACGCCCCATTGTCCACCCGAAAGAGAGCTTTCTCGCTCTCGCGAAAGTTTGGTGGGAATTGGCATTGTAGGAAATAAACAAAGGCTGAGTTCACTGCACTCAAACGGCCGCCTAAGCAGTCGGTCTACCGATGGTGCCGTCAGCGATAGCACAATCTCCAAAGATACCTCACAGCGTACACTAAATGGTTACACATCTGTAGCATCGCTGGCTTTTACATCCAATAATTCGCCATCAACAAAACAACTGCTTAAAAATGAGCAACTAATCAAAAATGAGCCGGACTCTGAGTTAGACAGTGTAGCCTTAACTACAGGAACAAAAGCTGACGCTTTCTGTGCCGAAACTAAGTTTAAGGCCAGCGGATCGGTGAAAGAGGAGCTTATACTACTTAAACACGATTTTAAACCTGGACTACCACCAAATGCCTTTATATCAGACGAAAAGGACGCTGATCGGCGTGGGACCCCGCCGCCATCTCAGCTACTAATAAATGATATAATGGAGTCAAAGTCACGTCGAAAACGTAGCGCCAGTTCTAGTCCATATAAAGAGAAGAAGCGAAAAAAGGAGAGAACGGATAAGTATTCGAAGGATGGTAAAGATGTTAAAGAGGGTAAAGAGAGTGTCGCAATAATCAACCAAACAACCATTAAAGACAAGGAAAAGGAAGTTGTGAAGTCAATTGGTGCTATTGAACGTGATATTGAAAATAGCGCAAACATCAGTTACCGTGGGATAGCTGTAATTCCTCCCCCGGACACAAACAACTGTGAACTTACGAAGGTAAATAAATATTTACATAGATATTGTAAAATTTATTATTAATATCATTTTTTGTTTTAGAAGGACCAATCTAACGATATTAACAGTCGCCAGTTGCCCCACACTAACCACGATCGATTACTGGTAGAGCGTCAAACACATCAGCAACAAAATACTATCAGTAGTACTTCTTTGAACTCCTCTAATTCACCTGCGGACTTACAAACGTCCAATATTAACATAATTGTACCAGCAATTGCAGATGTTAATACTTGCAGCACAGTACCATCAGGCAGCGGAAGGGCACCATTGCCCCCTCCGCCACAAGTAATATATCGATCGTATTTTGAACGTGACGATGATGGTGTTTGTGATATTAGGTAAAAAAAATTAATTAAATATATATTTATTTTTATCATTAATAATATTATGTTGGCTTTTTCTCCTCTCAGCAAAAATTCGAAATTCCTTCAGGAAGCCGTTAAACGTAAGCACGCAGCCGACAAGGAACAAAATCTTTACAATCAAGTAACGCTGTACTTGGAAGCGGTAACATACTTTATACTTTCCGGTGCTGTGTTAGAACAGCATCGGAACTCAGAAGACGCTAGCTGGGTTATGTACAAGGATACTCTGAACTTAATTAAGTGAGTAAAGTGTGCGGCAAAACTTATGTACACATGATATATATATTTATTTATATATCTATAATACTCTCTTTAATTATTGCAATTTTTCACATTTTAGATTTATTTCTTCAAAGATAAAACACTTACAAGTTTCATCAACGGCAAATGAACTGCATGAACCTCACAATAAGGTCGCTATCTTAAGGTAAATTTATAAAATTGGGATTACGCAATATTCTAATGTTTTAATTTTTTCATAGTCTTCGTTGTCAATCATTAATTTCGTTAAAACTCTATAAACTGAAACGACATTATTGTAGAAGTATCATTAACCATTGCGCTGATATTTTGAAGAGCGGCCGGATGGAAGTTCTCAATGGTAATACGCCATCATCGAACTCACCATCAAACTCTGTTTGCTCCCAGGTAATTCATTAATATTTCTCATATATATATAATATATATATATATATATATATATATAATATATATATATATATATATAGTCAGCGTCTTAAATCAACAAGTAGCTAAATACAAATAGTTTGTTTGAAAATATTTTTTAAACCAATAAATTTAATTCTTATACAGATTGAAGGTAGAATGGCGACGTAATTTTTTTTCGCTCAAATTCACAAAATAGACGAGATAGCGGTACTTTTATTTTTCTAGGTAATAATAGCAGCGATCAGAAGTCTGCAAACACTCAGTATTGTCGCGGCATTTGTTCGTGTTTTAATAAAATATTTGGCCAATTTTTTTATTACATTTTATTGTATTCTCCTTATTAATAAAAAATTTTATCTAAAATATTTTGGTTTATAACCCTGATCTAAAAATTTGCAATGGTGCCCAATCACAAAGAAATCAGTGTAGACAAAATTCTCGAAATTGCATGTTTGATTGGAAGATCGTACAGTTCGAAACGGGCAGGTTGAAATAGTAGAGTAACACATAAAAAACCTATAGTGTCATCTATTAACACAAAAAAGCGTATTGACTTTGCAAATAAATATATTTAATCATACCAAATGGGTTTCGGAACAATATGCTTTTCTTCGACGAATCGAAGTACTGCATTTTCGACATAAAGGGATTGTATGTCAGCCAGCGGCACAGACAACCTAGAATTTGTGGATACAACAATGGATGAGTATATATATTTAGACATTTAAAAACGTAATATGCGGTCGCGTGCTGGAAAATTGGGTTTAAAAGCTGGGTATTATTTTCAAGCAACTAGGCACGCCTACACAGTCACCAGACTTAAACCCAATTGAGCATTTATGGGCACTTTTAGAAAGAAAAATATGTAAACACTCAATATCGAGTACATAACATCTCAAAAACGTGATACTTGAAAAGTGGTCTGAAATAACAACTCAGGAGACCACTAAGCTTGTCGATTCAATGAAAAACCGTTTGCAGAGGTCCTTAAGTGCCGCGGCTATCCGACTCGTTATTAAATTGCACAAAAAGTTTAATTTTTATACAGTAATGGCTTCATATACTAGCTTGTAGACTTTTGAACGCTTGTTTTGTTACCCCGAAGAATAAAAGTATCGTTATCTCGTCTGTCTGGCGAACTTCTGGAAACAAAATTTATTCGTTTAAAAAATATTTTCAAACAAACTTCAATTTTTGATGCTTGTAGACATGACTCGATATATATATATATATATATATATATATATATATAGTAGTTATATATATATATATATATATATATATGTATATATATATATAAATACATACATATATATATTCATTATATATATATGTATATATATATATATATATATTTATATATATATATTTATTTATTATTATTATTTTTATAAATATATATATGGATATATATATATATATATATATATATCCATATATATATATATATATATATATATATATATATATATATATATATATATAGATCAAACTGTAAGCCCCCCTCCATTTGTTGCAACAGCAGCTCGGTTATATAGTCATATAACGGAAGCGATTTTCGTCCAAGGTTCTCCTCCAACAGATGGAGGGACTTAGAGTTCGATCTAGTTTTAACATTACAACTCAAATCAACTATTTTTGTGTATCATGGCTCACAACAAATTTGAGTTGTTTTCATTAAGTTATTAAACCAACTAATTTCAGTGATAACTATAGCCTCCCGAGCGGTCAAAATTTTTTGTAAATATCGAGAGTATTTTTTTATATTTAAAATGGATGTAACCATTAAAAATAATTTTTCGGAAGATGGAATAGAAACAAATGTGTAGCATATGCGTATTAGACGGCACCTTATCCATTAATGAGTTAGGTGGGTTTCAGAGGTTAAAAAAAGAAGGAATATTCAGAATTTTTTTTTTAGATATGCAATGATATATATTATTCAAGCAATTCACCATATCAAAGATACATATTTAAACAGTATTTTGTGAAATTTTTATTTAAAAATTCCGAAAACTCAGGCGTTGGTACCTCATCTCCCTTGACGTCTCAAAAGAAAATGCTCTCGCCGTGGATAGCATAACTCATTATTGGTTCATCTAAAATCAAAAAACCGAAAATATTTCGTTAGTACATGGATAAATCTCGTTATTGGAAGAAGAAAAAAGCAAAAATTTAAATTTGAATTTTAGTTAGACTTTAAACAAAAAAAAAAAATACATTTTTTGATCAAATTTTCGCCATGCATTGGCTCGTTATAATAATAATAAAAAATCCTTCGCTAAATGACTAGATAATGTTATTAAAATCGCTTTATAACTTTTTGAGAAATCTTGTCCGACTTAAAAAATAGAGTTTTGAGCTAATCGCATTTAAAGTTTCAAATTGACACGGACATGGCCTGATGGGCGGAACTTCCAAAGGGTTTATCTTTTAGAATTTTATTCCGATCAATTTCAAATTTTAGGAGAATATTTTAAACATTGTTTGCAATTTAATAAAACAAAAAAAAATTTTATTTTATTTTTCAAACCCAACCCTTAATATTACCAAAGGCCAAATATTTCATTGTATTAAAGAAACTATATATACTTTAAAATTTATTTATTTTAATTTAAAAAAAAAACTAGTACAATAATATAACAAGAATAGAAAAGAAAATGAAAAAAAAAATATATATAAATAATCAGTCTAAGCTTATACAAATAGCTTTTATATACAGTATATACACAATGAAACGAAGAAGTTTTTAAGCAATCAAAGCCGATTTCTACCATATGCACCATATTTGTACACAGTGGATCAAGGTACGCCTTAATGAAGTAAACGAATCCAAACAGGCTATTTGCGCTAAAAGTTGTCATTCTGGTGGTGTTTTTGATAGCGGTCCAATACAATTGAGTTAAAACGCAATCATAGCACAAAAGTATAAGTATTTGATTTCTTGTCGACTATGCCCGTATAGATTTTTTCTCTTCCAATGTCGACATTTTGTTCGACCTAGTCTACAAGGTGCCAAATTTGTTGTTCGTATGATATTTCAATGAAATGATATTTCAATGAAATGATTCCATTTTTTTCATTTCAACGTTTCGCTACAACAACGCAACAGTTAATAAGTAATTGTCTAAATTTGACAACTAATATCAAATTCGTTGTGTCTAATTGTGAACCATAATAGGGGTAACAACTTAACGAACTAAACTAAAAACCAGCTGCTCGATAGTTGAGTTGCATACCATAATGCAAAAAAAGGCAACAGACATTAGCATGATTGTGAAAAATAAAAGGGACATAATATTTTAAATTATTATTCTGGAACGTTACATGTTGGTCTGGCCGGGTTTCGAACCCGTGGCCACGAATGGTAGAATGCACTGCCAACCACTCGACAAATGTGCTAATTAGCACTATTAATAATAATTATGTTATAACTAGTAATATAATTGTTGAATTTTTAATTATATTAATTTTTATTTATTATTCCATTCCACAAGCAGCGCTCATTTTTACCAATCAGGACGGGCAGTTAAGGGTGCAGTTCATGTTGTTGTTGTTGTTGTAGCGGCAAGCCTAGTCCCGTTTAGGGTCAGGCAAGTTCAGCTTTAGTCATCGAGGTCATCTAACGGGAGGCCCAGGAAACGTGCTGTTTCGACGGGGTCGGACCAAAGGGAGAGGGGTGTTAGATGAGTCGGGTTAAGTGGGCATGCAAAGAGGTGGTTAGTGTCGTGCGGGGATTCTTTGCATGCGGGACATGTGTTAGGTATGTCAGGGTCGAGTCTGGATAGGTAGGAGTTTAGCCTACTGCAGTATCCAGATCTTAATTGTGCCAAGGTTACGCGGGTCTCACGAGGCAACTCGAGCTCTTGTTCTGCAATGGGTGGTGGTTTGACTCCGAGAACACCATTCACTGGAAGAGAGTTCAAGAAGGTGTTAACGGACTCTCGGTGAATGGTGTTGATGGCCTGTCTGTACGCCGTCCTGTCCAGCGGGTCTTGTCTGTATTGCTGTATGTCGTCGCGGTAGTCAAGTACTCCCTTTCTGATGTGCCTAGGTGGTGGTTCAGCTTCCAGTAGGTGCCTGTTGGGATGATCCATACGGTAGCATCCCAGCAGGTACTGCTTACACAGCATAACATTATGCTCCTTAACTGGGAGCATAGATGCTTCACTGTGTAGGTGGTGCTCCGGCGCCATCAGGAGGTTTCCCGTCGCGGTCCGAAGGGCGGTGTTCTGGCAGGTCTGTAGCTTCTTCAGCTGCGTCGTGCTAGTCCCCGGCGTCCAAATCGGCGCAGCATAGTTTACGACCGGCCGGCCAATTGCCTTGTACGTCGCCAGCAACGTTTCTTTGTCTTTCCCCCAGGTGCTACCGGCTAGCGATTTGAGGATTTTGTTGCGGCTTTGTACTTTGGTGGCAATTGCAGTCGTATGCGGAGTGAAGGAGTGCAGGCTATCGAATGTTACTCCCAGTAACTTTGGGTTATTTGTGGTCGGAATTTTTACACCATCGACCTTCACATCGAGTTCTAGCCGGTACTCCTTCGTCCAGCTGGTGAAAAGGGTGGCAGAGGATTTCGCAGGTTGGAGATGTAGATGTCGTGCAGCGAAGAAGTTGGAAAGGTCGGCGAGGTAGTTGTTTACTGAAGAACAGAGGTTATCAATATCCTGGCCAGACGCCAAAATCGAACAGTCATCGGCGTATGAGATCAGCGAGACGCCCTCAGGTGGTGGAGGAAGTCTCGAGATGTAAAAATTAAACAGCATTGGGGAGAGGACACCACCCTGCGGGACCCCTTGTTTAATTTTCCGTAGCTTAGATGTTTGACCTCGAAACTCGACCGATGATCGTCGACCACTCAGGTAATTCATGGTCCACCTCTTCAACCTAGGCGGTAATGAGGAATCCTCAATGTCCGATAGTAGCACTGAATGATTCACTGTGTCGAAGGCATTCGACAGGTCCAGTGCTACTAGGACAGTTCGCGCACAGGGTCGATTTTGGTTGAGGCCATGAATTATCTGGGTGTTTATGGCGTTAAGTGCAGTTGTGGTGCTGTGCACTTTTCGGAAGCCATGCTGATGTGTAGCTGGGCTCAGGTGGTGTGTGGGGGACGGGAGCAGCAAGGCCTCAATTGTCTTCGCTACTGGGGAAAGGAGGGATATCGGACGATATGACTCTCCTTTATTTGCGGGTTTCCCCGGCTTTAGTAGCGGGACCACTCTACCCAGTTTCCACACGTCGGGTATAGTTAGGGTGGTCAGGGACAGATTGAGGAGCTTGGTGAGATATTCTGCTCCCGCTGGACCCAAATGTTTTAGCATCAGCATGCTTATTCCGTCGGGGCCGATGGATTTGGAGGCTTTCGCCTTCCCGATAACCCCCTGAACCTCTTCCCTGGAGAAATCAAGCGTCGCGCTGGTGTTCGGTAGTTTGCGCAGACGGCGGGTTATTCGTCGTTTCGTTTTGTCGACCGAAGGGTGCAGTGTAAAAAGCCGGCTAAAATAGCTCGCGCACCTCTTCGGGTCCGACGAGGCGTGATCACCGAATGAAATTTCCACCCGATCATCACGTCTCGTCGGATTTGACAACGATTTGACGGTGGCCCAGAGCTTGGTCACCCCAGAGGAGAGATTGCAGGATCTTAAGTGCTCCTCCCACTTGTTCCGCTTATGGAGATTTACCTTGTTCCGAATCTCGGCGTTGAGTTCCCTGATACGGGGATCGCCGGGATCGGCCAGGCGTAACGTGTCGCGCCTTGTCGCCAAAACCGCCGCTTCGGTGGGAAAATTGGGGCGGATTTCCGCGATTCGACCTGCAGGTATGAAGCGGGCGGCAGCAGACACGACAATTTTGCGGAAAAGCTTTTCTGCAGGGAGGACGTTGGTGGGAGTGGGGAGAGCACTGAAGGCGTTCTCAGTAAATTCCGTGAAGCCGGTCCAGTTAGCTTTGTTAAAGTTAACAAATGTCCGGTGGTCCACGGAAACGAAGTCGGGAGGCCTGTCAATCGAGATGACTATGGGCAAATGGTCTGATGCGAGCGTAAGCATAGGTCGCCAATCTATGCAATTTATCAGACCAGCGCTAGCTATTGTAATGTCAGGCGAGCTATGGCAGTTGCCCACAATCCTGGTGGGGGCTTCGTCATTCATTGTGCAGAATGTCGAATCGTCTATCTGTTCCGCCAGCTCCATTCCTCGACGATCATTTGACAGGCAGGAATGCCAAAGATCGTGGTGCGCGTTAAAGTCGCCCAAAACCAAGCGGTTTTCGCCTCTGAGTAGCGCACCTATATCAGGACGGTATCCAACCGGGCAACTTGTAACGGGAGGAATGTATATATTGAATATTTCGAGCTCGACATCGCCTGACCGGATAGCTATGCCCTGACATTCTAGGGTAGTATCCCTGCGGTCGATGTCGCCGTCGATAAGACGATACTGCACGGTGTTATGTAAAATGAAGGCCAAGCCTCCACCATGATCTCGTTCGCGATCTTTCCTTATGATGTTATAGCCAGCCCGGCTCAGAAGATCTGAGCGGGCGCTTAATTTGGTTTCCTGGATCGCGGCTATTGGCAGGCGTTCCCGGCTCATGAAGTCAACTATCTCGTCGATCTTTCCTTGGAGTCCGTTGCAGTTAAATTGTATTAGTCTAAAGTGTCTCGGGGGAACGTTCGTAACACGGGGGGTGAGGGAGTTGTGCGTAGATCTTGTCTGTTGCAGCTGTGTAACCCGCTGTGGTAGTTGCCGCACATTGGTGGTAGTTGGCGGCTGCGTAGTGTTTGCAGGCGGGGGCAGACTCCTACAGCATGGGGCAACGAAAGCACTACTCCACTCACGAGTGGTGCGCAGGCCAGAGCACGACCGAAAGTGGCACCAGCCAGTGCAAGAATTGCATTTGACTGATGTCACGTTCCGCCGTACTATGGTCTGACACACGGAGCAGACTGTGCGGGGTACTAAGAGTTGCTGATTAGCCCCCGCACGGGATGTGGAGCTGGATGGGGGTGGGGAGGGTTGGGGGAAGATGATTGGGAGTCATGCTGCGGGGAGCTCCGATGGGCCGTGGAGGCCTGGGGGAGTTACCCAAAGTGGGTAAGTGTGCAGAAGGCACTGCCGTATGGGCCAGAGGCGCAGCTGGGCGCTGGCAGCATGGGGCCACGTAACTCGTGGTCCACTCCCTATGTGTCTTAAGGCCTGAGCAGGTCTTAAGATGACTCCATCCATTGCACTGATTGCATCTAACCGAGGTGGAGGAATGGTGGAGTCGTCTATGGCACACGCAGCAGAAATAATCCCTCGGACCAGGATTGGTTTCTACACCAGCCCTGATGAGAAGGATTTGGAGCAGGCCTGCTGCGAGATGTTGCTCCGTTGATGTACTAAAGCTAAAATTACCTGATGACCTAAACGGGGTTAGGTCGCCGAAAGGGTGACAGCCCTTGGCCGGATAAAATCCGGGTCAACTCCGGTGCGTAGAACCGGCTGTCGTGGGAGTCAGTTGGTGCAGTTCATGTCAGCACTTGCTTGTTTTAAGTTTAGACTCTTTCTAAAATAAAGCTCTTGATTTTATTATGTATTTTTTTGGTACTGCTTTCACTATATTAATAGGCCTACATAGTAAAACACATTTTTGTGGCAAAATTTATTTTTTTATTCAACATAGTTCCCTTCAAGGGTGATACTTTGATTATAGCGACCCTCCAACTTTTCGATACCATTTTTGTAGTACGATTGTCTTTTGCTTCAAACTAAACCCCATTTTCGGAGATCACCTCTCTTCTTTCGGCAAAATTTTTTTCCTAGTGAGCATTCTTTTGAGATATCGATTTCACTGACTTGTGACACGGTGCATTGTCTTGATGAAACAGCACTTTCCTTTTCTTCAAATGCGGCTTCGGCAATTTCGTCCTTCAAGCGGTCCAATAACGCTATGTAATAATCACTGTTGATGGTTCTTTCTTTTTCAAGGTAGTCAATGAAAATTATTCCATGTGCATCCTAGAATACAGACGCCATAACCTTGCCAGCCGACTGTTTGGTTTTTCTACACTTTGGAGCGGGTTCATTGTGTGCAGTCCACTCGGATGACTATCGATTGGACTTTATAGTGAAATGATGGAGCCATGTTGGATCTCAGGCTTATTATGCTTGAACATCTCGAAACACTGCTCCGAATCATCAACTAGTCGACACCTACGACAGCCGGGCTGTCAGCCTTTCGACGACCTAACCCCGTTTAGGTCATCAGGTAATTTTAGTTTTAGTGCATCAGCGGAGTAACATTTCGCAGCAGGCCTGCTCCAAATCCTTCTCATCAGGGCTGGCGTAGAAACCAACCCTGGTCCGACGGATTATTTCTGCTGTATGTGCCAATACGACTCCACCATTCTTCCACCTCGGTTAGATGCAACCAGTGTAATGGTTGGAGCCGTCTTAAGACCTGTTCAGGCCTTAAGACCCATAGGGAGTGGACCACGCGTTACGTGGCCCCATGCTGCCAGCGCCTAGATGCGCCTCTAGCCTATACGGCAGTGCCTTCTGCATATTTACCCACTTTGGCTAACTCCCCCCAGGCCTCTACAGCCCAACGGAGCTCACCGCAGCATGACTCCCAATCATCTTTTTTTGCGGGGGCTAATCAGCAGCTCTTAGTACCTCGCACAGTCTGTTCCGTGTGTCAGACCATAGTACGGCGGAATGTGACATCAGTCAAATGCAACTCATGCACTGGCTGGTGCCACTTTCGGTCGTGCTCTGGGCTGCGCACCACTCGTGCTATAGGAGTCTGCCCCCGCCTGTAGATACTACGCAGCCGCCAACTACCACCAATGTGCGGCAACCACCACAGCGGGTCACACAGCTGCAACAACCAAAACCTACGCACAACTCTCTCACCCCCCGTATTACGAACGTTCCCCCGAGACACTTTAGACTCGTACAATTTAACTGCAACGGACTCCAAGGAAAGATCGACGAGATAGTCGACTGCATGAGCCGGGAACGCCTGCCAATAGCTGCGATGCAAGAGACAAAACTAAGCGCCCGATCAGATTTTCTGAGCCGGGCAGGCTATAAGATAATAAGAAAGGATCGCGAGCGAGATCATTCTACACAACACCTTCCAGTATCGTCTTATCGACGGCGACATCGACCGCAGGGATACTACCCTAGAATGTCAGGGCATAGCTATCCGGTCAGGCTGTGTCGAGCTCGAAATATTTAATATATACATTCCTCCCGTTACAAGTTGCCCAGTTGGATACCGTCCTGATATAGGTGCGTCTGACACAGAGGCGAACACCGTTTGGTTTTGGGCGACTTTAACGCGCACCACGATCTTTGGCATTCCTGCCTGTCAAATGATCGTCGAGGAATGGAGCTGGCGGAACAGATAGACGACTCGACATTCTGCACAATGAACGACGAAGCCCCTACCAGGATTGTGGGCAACTGCCATAGTTCGCCTGACATCACAATAGCTAGCGCTGGTCTGATAAATTGCATAGATTGGCGACCTATGCTGACACTCGCACCAGACCATTTGCCCCTAGTCATCTCGATTGACAGGTCTCCCGAGTTCGTTTCCGTGAACCATCGGACATTTGTTAACTTTAACAAAGATAACTGGCCGGCTTCACGGAATTTACTGAGAACGCCTTCAGTGCTCTCCCCACTCCCACCAACGTCCTCCTTGCAGAAAAGACTCCACAAAATTGTCGTGTCTGCTGCCGCCCGCTTCATACCTTCATACTCAACGCCGAGATTCGGAACAAGGTTAACATCCTTAAGCGGAACAAGTGGGAGGAGCACTTAAGATCCTGTAATCTCTCCTCTGGGGTGACCAAGCTCTGGGCCACTGTCAAATCGTTGTCTAATCCGACGAGACGTGATGATCGGGTGGAAATTTCATTCGGTGATTACGCCTCGTCGGACTGAAGAGGTGCGCGAGCTATTTCAGCCGGCTTTTCACACTGCACCCTTCGGTTGACAAAACGAAACGACGAGTAACCTGCCGTCTGCGCAAACGGCCGAACACCAGCGCGACGCTTGTTTTCTCCAAGGAAGAGGTTCAGGGGGTTATGGGGAAGGCGAAAGTCCCCAAATCCATCGGCCGACGGAATAAGCATGCTGATGTTAAAACATTTGGGTCCAGCGGGAGCAGAATATCTCACCAAGTTTCTCAATCTGTCCCTGACCACCCTAATTGTACCCAATGTGGAAACTGGGTAGAGTGGTCCCGCTACTAAAGCCGGGGAAACCCGTAATTAAAGGAGAATCATATCGTCCGATACCTCTCCTTTCCCCAGTAGCGAAGACAATTGAGGCCTTGCTGCTCCCGTCCCTCACACACCTCTGAGCCCAGCTACACATCAGCATGGTTTCCGAAAAGTGCACAGCACCACAAATGCACTTAACGCCATAAACACTCAGATAATTCATGGCCTTAACCAAAATCGACCCTGTGCGCGAACTATTCTAGTAGCTCTGGACCTGTCGAATGCTTTCGACACGATAAATCATTCAGTGCTACTATCGGACATTGAGGATTCCTCATTACCGCCTAGGTTGAAGAGGTGGACCATGAACTACCTGAGTGGTCGACGATCATCGGTTGAGTTTCGAGGTCAAACATCTAAGCTACGGAAAATTAAACAAGGGGTTCCGCAAGGTGGTGTCCTCTCCCCAATGCTGTTTAATTTTTACATCTCGAGGGTTCCTCCACCACCTGAGGGCGTCTCGTTGATCTCATACGCCGATGACTGTTCGATTTTGGCGTCTGGCCAGGATATTGATAGCTTTTGTTCTTCAGTAAACTGCTACCTCGCCGACCTTTCCAACTTCTTCACTGCACGACATTTACATTTACAACCTACGAAATCTTCTGCCACCCTTTTCACCAGCTGGACGAAGGAATACCGGCTAGGACTCTATGTGAAGGTCGATGACGAAAAAATTCCGACCACGAACAACCTAAAGTTACTGGGAGTAACATTCGATAGCCTGCACTCCTTCACTCCGCATACGACTGCAATTGCCACCAAAGTACAAAATCCTCAAATCGCTAGCCGGTAGCACCTGGGGGAAAGACAAAGAAACGTTGCTGCCAACGTACAAGGTAATTGGCCGGCCGGTCGTAAACTATGCTGCACCGATTTGGACGCTGGGGACTAGCGCGACGCAGTTGAAGAAGCTACAGACCTGTCAGAACACCGCCCTTAGAACCGCGACGGGAAACCTCCTGATGGCGCCGGAGCACCACTTACACAGTGAAGCAAACATGCTCCCAGTTAAGGATGATGCTGTGTAAGCAGTACCTGCCGTACCGTATGGATCATCCCAACAGTCACCTGCTGGAAACTGAACCACCACCTAGGCACATCAGGAAGGGAGTACTTGACTACCGGGATGACATACAGCAATATAGACAAGACCCGCTGGACAGGACGGCGTACAGACAGGCCATCAACACCATTCACGGAGAGTCCATCAACACCTTCTTGAACTCTCTTCCAGTGAATGGTGCTCTCGGAGTCAAACCACCACCCATCACAGAACAAGAGCTCGAGTTGCCTCGTGAGATCCGCGTAACCCTGGCACAATTAAGATCTGGATATTGTAGTAGGCTTAACTCCTACCTATCCAGACTCGACCCTGACATATCCAACACATGTCCCGCATGCAAAAAATCCCCGCACGATACTAACCACCTCTGCATGCCCACTCAACCCGACTCTTCTAACACCTCTCTCCCTTTGGTCCGAACCCGTCGAAACAGCTCGTTTCCTGGGCCTATCGTTAGATGACCTCGATGACTAAAACTGAACTTGCCTGACCCTGAACGGGGCTGGCGTATGCCGCTACAACAACAACAACATCAACTCGTTGTTTTTGGTCAAAAGTGAGCTTGCACTGAGCTTTCTTATACCCAAATATTCGTTAATGTTATGATGTTGATATCTTTAGAGTGCCTGCTAGTTTATTCGGTATATACATATGTATGTATATACATGTGTATTGCTTAAATAGCTATTTTAAACAGTTTTATATGCCTGAATTGCTACGTCAAATATACTGAGTAGTTGAAGTTTTGTTTTTGATGCCTGTGATGCCTGAATCCGTCGGTTCTATTCCTGGCAAAAGAAGTCTGATGAGGAGATGTGGTGATCCCCGAAACAGCTGGCACTTCTACCAATTTTTCTTTGTTGTAGAAGAAAATATTCAATGAAAAATATTTTTTCTAACAAAAATAGGCCTTTGAATACAGCTCATTTACGTATAACAAAAATTTTTTTTATTTGTTTCTTGATAATTGAGCCAATGATTAGCATTTTTTCTTTGCATTCTTGGCTCTTGGCTATGTTTTTTTACATCCCTTCTTCTTGTTTGTTATTACTTGATTATTTGAATAGTTTTTTTATTTTATTGCATATTGCGGACGTTATTATTTTATACACAATGTTCATATTTTCATAAATTTTTACATACATATTTAAGGTATTCACAGTCTCATAAAGATATAAATCACAAACGAAAATTTTAGAAAGAGTAATAGTTGTGAGCAGCTAGTTATATCTTTGTTGTTATAAGCAAACTATTAATCAGCTGATTCGTAAAAAGAGCTAATGAAAGGAAGTTTTAACGAACCAAACACAAATGGTGTTAATTAATTTGTCTAGGATTTCTGTTTTAAACCAAAGTAAGAGTTTATGACTATGATTTTACGATGTTTTATGACATTTTCTGAGTCCCCCAATTATTGTTTTCTTGACTATCATCACTTATCACTTATTATTATTTTTTCTATTATTTTTATTTTTATTATGATTTTTATTATGATTATTATTATTATTATTATTATTATTATTATTATTATTATTATTATTATTATTATTATTATTATTATTATTATTATTATTATTATTTTTATTTATATATATATATATATATTATTTATTGGAACACTTAATAGTTTTTGGTTAATAAATAATTTAATGTCGCAAAAACAGATTTACATGTCTGTCCGTTAGTTCTATCCTTGTCATAAAAAGTATTATGAGGAGTTGGGGTGATCACCACTCTCTTTTTTAACATTGTTCTTTATTTGGCAATAATATTTAAACTATAAAAACAAAGTTATTATTTGTATTGTTATTGTTATAGTGAATATTGGGTTTGGCAAAAAACCAATATTTTCATCGTTAGATTTTTTATTGCCAATCAAACAGTTTGGCATTTCACAATAAAGAACATGTTTTTTTTTTTGTATTCAGTTCAGGTGTTAAAAGTGGAAGTCAAGAGGCTTAATATGTTTTTGGTGCTAATGAATGTGCCACCCAAACTTCGACATCATAATTTGAAATTTTTTGATCGATACTTTACGAGATACCGATCCCTTCGATTTCGTTTTCCCTATTCTAATATTATTACTATTAACAACGTTGTAAAAATTTAAATTATTTTCAGGGGTCTGGTTCAAACACGCCTCCAGGACGCGTTGTGCGCCAAGATATGCATACGACACTAAGTCATCAAAATTTATACTTTAATTACTTAGCTAATTGTCATGATTTGTGGGACCAGGCGGATCGGCTTGTTCGGCAGGGTAACCACACTGGTAAATTATAGCACTTAAGGTTGAGTGAGTTTCTAAGATGCTTTAATTTTTTTTTAACAGATTTTTTTATTGCTTTGGATCATGAGAATGGGCCCTTAACGCTACATACCTCTATGTATGACTTATTTCGTTATGTACAATCTGGTCTTAAAAAGCTGAAAAGCGCGAATATAACGGCCACTACGGCGAATGTAAATAATACTACAATGGGCAGCACCGGTAGGAGTGGCGGGACGTCTACTGACAACTCATCTGTAATAAATAAACACCACCACGAACAAGTGCAGCATCAGCTTAAGTGAAGCAATACAAAATCCACAGTCGAACAATATAATTTGTAGCCTACACCTTGATGTACTTGAATATATATATCAGTGTTGTTCTTTTTATAACGTAAAACAGAACACCTCCGTTGCCGCTAATAGAGAATGTGGTTGCATTTCTGCTTATAACTTAGAGTTTAAGCATTAAAAATGACTATAAAATTTGTATATATGTACATATATAAAAGCATGATCATTAGTAAAACAAAATGTTAAAATTTCTAAACTTATTGGTTTTATTATAATATTTATATAATAGCTATTATACTATTATTTTATATATATTCTTTATTATTTATAGCATGTAAGTGATGAAGAAGTTACGCCCTTCATTCTTGTATTTACAATAACATTGAATAAACAAAGTGATTACATAACAAAATATTTTAAAATCGACAATTGGGAAAATTTACAAAGAAAGTGTTCCGTGTTTACATTTTACATTGAGCGGTATATACAAAAGTTTTTTTTTTAACTGCAATGAGTAAAATGCTTTGCTTTACAAAATTGTACAAATACAAGGAATAGAACTAAAGTAAGAGCCGTGATGTCAAATATATTATATTTTTAATATGATATGCACCTTAAATTCGTAGTAGAATACAGTAGAATGTGTTACATTATTTTTAATTTTTTATTATTAAAATTTAAAACATTTGCCCGTGAAACTATTACTGAAACATTGTACATTCAATCAATCAATCAATATCAGCTAAAAGTAGAAACAATCCGTATTTAATATCATTATATGTACATGATATGTATATATTAGAACCGACTTCATCAATTTTTTTACAGTATTACTGGCCGCTGTATCCAATATGATAGAATAGCGTGCTACTGTGCGGAAAGTAAAAATCCCTCAACCGTTCGTTCCATTTGTTAGGAAAACAAAAATCCATGCTAGAAATTGGAGAAGGAACTTTGCGGAAAATCGTTCACCGGTTATAAACCGCCAAATATAGAATAATATATGTATATACATATTTTATCTAACTGAGTTTTATTTTTTTTCACAGGTTGGTGTCTGGTAATCAGAAACCAAGTGATATATTTGCTACGATTACGTATAATTGCTACAAAATCATATGATACAATTTGTTACCACACCAAAACTAACTAGGAAGTAAAGCCATTACTATTTTTATGTGCACACAAATGCCAAGTGTGTTCAAAAAATAAAAGGAATGTAACTTTACAGTTTTATGTTTCCCTTCAAAGTAAAATATTTCTCTATTTTCTCTTCTTTTTGGTATAGACTTAAGTTAAGATTTTAAAGAACTTATAATTATAATTGCGAATGCTATCTATTGTCATATCATTCTCAAGTTTTATTTACTTCATGCAATTTGCATGGAAAATGAAGATAGAAGATATGTACTATTAAAACATTGCAATTTGTAAATATAAACCTTGCTTTTGCCTGATTTCGGAAAACGTTTTATCATATAAATACATTTATATTTATTTCAAGCAATAATTCTTTATTAATAAATTTTTGATTTGTTTTAATTGAAACTAAGAATAATGTTGTTATATTATTGTCAACAAAAAACTAGTCGTTTAAATAAATTAACTAAAATTAAACGTTTATATGCGAAATATTTTTTGGTGGCAATTTAATTTTAGTCGTAAATATTTATTATATTTTTTATTTCAATCTGTTAGTTGATTTGAATGAAAATTATAATTCAAATGTTTCAGCTGCAGGGGTATAATGGAATTAGATTTGAGACCGACATAAAATTTCTTTGGTGTCACAAAGCCAAATTTTATCGGTTTTCGGTCGGAATCGTAGTTAATGTCGTTTTTAGATGCTTTTTTAATTTCATCATCCATTGATTTTAATCCTTTCTTGTTCATGAAATGGTATATTAACTTTGGTCCGAAGTGTGCAAGTACCAGAAGGAGAAGAGGAGGAACCACCGAAATTTCTATCGAAATTCCACTTCTTTTCTAGAACATTAGCGTGATATATATATATCGATTTCAGCGTCAACGTATGGATTCATTATTTGCCATCAAAACATTTCATTTATTTTGAGTTATTCATTCGTACAATAAGTTTCAATCTTTTATAGTATAACAGCGATAAAGATAATACTAATGTTATTTATATATAAAGTCAGTATTCTAAAAATATACAAAAACTCGTATAACACATTAAATTAAGCAGAGACAACTCACATATGCAAAACATATAGATGATTTATCAATTTTTAGAGAAATAACCAATATAATTTTTTGATTATTTTTTTTTTTTGCTCCTAAGGGTATTAGGTATAGAATTCCAAATTTGAATACCATAGACGAAAAACAGTCTTGTAAAGTTGGCGAATTAAAAGACAGGCACAATTATATTAAATTTTAGAAATATCAATTTTTCATAGATACAATGTGGTTCTTCTGATCTGATTCAATAGTTTAAGCAGTTTGTGGCTTTTAGGTAATCAGAAATTTTACAACTTAATAAACTACTCATCCCAGCACATATGTGGTCAAATTTCCGTATTCCATAAACATAACGCGTAATTTTATTAAATAAAGTATGAACAACCTTATGAGATAACTTGGAGTCGAGCTTGTTGTGTACCAACTCAGAATAGTTAATATAAATGAGATTAATTAAGTCAATAAAAGTCATAATACAACTTTAGCTACGCCAGAGTATCTCATTTATACTTATATATAGTAAAGTGCGTTTTATACGTTTCTAACTTCATCAAATCAGACTAATTTGTCGCTTAGCGGAGAGTCCACGTGGTAACAGAAAACGGCCACATGTTTGTTATAAAAACAACAATGAAATGTTGCTACATAACCAATATCAACTATGGTGAATTCAATTATGGGCCCAATGATATTCAAATGTGAATTAATATTTATCTCTCATTTGATATAATGTTAAGTCCCGTATATGAATAAACGGTGGTAGTTTGTCGATATGATATATTCCGATAACGTTACTTTGCAGTGCCAATATAAAATTATTATTCATGTTTTTATTAGTTTAATTAATAATTTAATAACAATTTGAACTTATATTGAATTAATTAATAATTATTTGAAATTAACTAGTATTGTAGTAGTAGGTCAAATTACAATAGTATGTGCGGTTCAAGACCGCCCTTGGTCTAGCTTTGATGTTTTAAATTTTGTGGTTCTAAAATTTAGAAATAATCTATTTTCTTTCTTTCAGCCTAGTTTAACGTTAGAGATAACACACTACAATCTTTAATGAGTAATGGTGTTTGACTAATCTTGTATGAATGTAATAAAAATATTGTACATCTAAGTAAAATATCAATATTCGTAGTAATATGTATGTATGTGATGTGCTAAAGTATGTAAAATGAGCACACCAAAATAATAAAAATTATATTAATCTAACGAAAGTAAAATCTCAATTAGGATAACTTAAATGCATTTAAATTAAATCAAAATTAAGGAACAAATAAAACTAGTGTATATATAGGTACCTACATGCATCTAATAAAATATTACTAGCTTTAACCTATTTTGTAAAAATATGTATGCATGTTTGGTAGAAAAGGTTAAACCAACTTTCTCCGAGAGGAATATTGTATGATAACAAATGTCCAATGGGATAAAGAATTTTGAACTCGTATTTGCAAAACATTACTTTAACCATAACATATAAAAAATATTAGAATTAAGAGGTATGCAATTAATAATAAAGTGGAAGAAATCTTTAAAAATTGATTATGCACTTAATTGTTTTAATAAAGGTCTAATGACAAGAGTTTGGATTCAGTTCACCTACTAAATAAAATAAAATGACAAATTCCGAAAATTTCAGTTACACATATTTTTTTTATGGTAAACCTTTAAAATAGGAAACGATTACTGGCATAGGAATGTGACTTCTTTTCTTTTATGGAAGCTAATGAAATATCCACATTTTTTTGCCCTTGCGCATTCACAGTAAGAATGTACTAAGTACATATTAGATCAATTTTATGTTGAATTTCATATTGATTCAATTTCTATTAACATTGTGCCGAAAATGGGGTATGTAAAAGTTAAATTAAAATAATGTTCAAAACAAGATGGATAGTTCATCTTTCATTAACAGTCAACCCTATTGCGTTTCCTCAACATTATTGTTACAAGAAGTTCGAAATAATTTCTTATACCTTAAAACCAAACTCTTGTGTTCAAGTACATGGAATTATTGTTTTCCATTATTACGTACTAAAATATTTTTCAAAATGAAACTGATCTGGCTTATAGTTGAGTTCCCTTTACTAAAAATTAAGAGATAATTTAATAACCTTTGGTTTGAGTATGCTAGGTATTTTTGAAACAGTTTGATTGTATTACGAAATTTTTCTATTATTTATATGAATGTAAAATATAAATTAATTTGAACATACTCATATGTAAATTAAATTTGACTTTTACAAATCCAGCGGTTTGGTAGATATATGTACATATATGCATTCAGTTGCCTCAAAAACAAAAGATTATAATTATTGTAGAGATATGTAAATACTTCAGAATAAAAATTAAAATGGATTTAGGCAAACTATTCTAAACCTATTATTCAAAAGCAACAAAAGCAACAACAATTTATGCAAATTTGTTTACAAATATTCTAAAACTCACACTTAAATTTATATATATATATATATATATATATATATATATATATATATATATTCAGGTGCGTTTTAATAGCAAACCTTAAGGGAAACCTAGACTCTATAGAACACTAACTTAAAAACCCAATTAGTGATTAAGTATGAAAGAAAATCACCTAGTTAGTTTACTGAAGTAAACAGATTTAGGTGCAATAAGGCAATAAAATATAATTAAATTTATATATCATAGCCTTAGAGAGAATATCAATATATTTTTTCATATATAAACAAATTAAATAACTAGCCAAAAATAAGCTAATAACCAAAACCATGTTTTCATTATATCGATGCATTATATAAAAGTTTTAGTGATATAAAATATATATTTAGTCCTTTAGGAAGCGTAACATACTTTAGTACTACGCATCTATGGTAGTTATATACTACTACAAATAAAATAATTTTTCTTAAAGCTAGTTTGTATATATTTGTTTTATTAAATGAATATAATTAAATTAAAAAATATATAAGGAAAACATTGCCGTTAAAAGGTAATATTAAGATACACACAATCATTGGGTGCGCTTGTTGGATAAACGTAAAAACCAAAAGACTGCCGACCGAAAACCAGGTAGTACAGTAGACTGAACCAAAGACCGATCGTGGGAGATCGCAATTACAGTTGCCTTTTTTAGTGAACAGCTACAGATTTACTCATCAGCTCCTATAAAGAAAATTGATGTAAAACTCTTAGTAAATATTTCTTGATACAAAAATGTGGGTCAGAGGAATCAAAAGCTGTCGGAACGAAAATTAAAATCGTAGCACAAACATCCGAATGGGTCGTGCATATAAAATTTTTGATTTTGCATATACACAAAATGGGGCCTAAAGTGTCTAAATGATCGTAAAGTGATACTAAAGTTAAGATCTCTAAGTAGGAATGAGCTATTGATAATATCTCATTAAATTAGTTAGAAATAAAATTTCAAGCACCTCTCTACGGCTATGGAGTGTAGGCAGGTTAATAAGCCTTAATCGACTTTTTTAATAAGGGAAATTTTTATTCGCATCCCCAATGAATATTCCTTAACGTGAATAATAGGGATGGGTTGTATACAGATTCCAATACAATTTATAGTATGGATTCCATTCAACGGAACCATATTCCATATACTCTAGAGGAGGCCATATATTCACACTTTTTTTAAGTTTAAGGACATACAGTTTACACCCCGCAGACGAAATGATTTAGTGTGCTCTAAATAGTTGAGCTTTTACCGCCCTTTAACCCGTCATCGAATACATAATTAAATGACACTCAATACATACAACGTATCTAAATGTTGAGAAATGCATACGGTATTGACGGCGGTATTTTATTATGTGCAGTGCTGCAGAAATTACAAGGACCTGCTATGCAATGGGTTGCTCACTACCAATCGTTTATGCTATGTGGTCCAAGTTTACAAACCTACGTCTACAGAAGATTTTATATACTAATATGCTTTAAACTAGTGGATTGACCTTACGATTGCATAAGGACAAATTCCTAGAAACGAAAATTGAGTTTCTCGGACACGTTTTAACCTAGAACGGTATAACGCATGGAAATTGCAAAATATCTGCTATTGAGAACTTCCAAGTTCCAACGACCGTCACTGAATTGAGATGATTCAGAAAATTCGTTCCGAATATTCCCTTATAACGAACTTTTGAGGACACTTTTATGGAAGACTAAGCTTAATTCGTTCCGCTGGACTGATGCTCAGCAGACAGACTTTAACCGAATGTTTCATTTATTAACAGCCCTTCCATTATTAGCACTTTACGAACAAACGGCGCTACGCGAAGTCCCCACAGACCCTGGCAGTATCGGTCTAGCTAGCGGTCTCACAGTCGCTCAAGGGGAAAACTTAACAGGTAGATATCACTCGTGTGAACTGGAAGTCCTCGCCGCAGTAGAAGGGTTGGAACGATTCCGTCTATATTTGCTGGGTAAGGACTTCCGTTCGGTGACCGTGGAGCTGTGGAGTCGTTAAGGCATGCAGGTACCATCCACGAAATAAGATCCGACGTAAACGACTGGCTCTACGCAATGCAAATCCAGGATGAGAAAATTTGTGAAATAATCAACATTCTTCAAAGTAAAGTAAAATCAACACGTGAACCTAAAATAAGGAAGTATTTCCGCATTCACAATAATTGGCTATATCGGCCAGAGGAAAATGGTAACGAAAATAAAAAGGAGGCAAATATATGAATTTACATTGCGCGAAGGATAGACAAAAGGAGTAGCAGTGTGACGAGATTTCCTGAATAAAAAATACAGACAAAAGAAGCGGCAGTATAATAAAAACTCCCCGTACTAAGGATAGACAAAAGCAGTGGCAGTATGATGCAAATTTCCCGTAAAACGGACGGACGAAAAGAGCGATAGCAACTACTGCACGTGGAAGAGTTAGCGCATGAACGAAATGTTTGGAATGTTGGTAAGGATAAACGGAGCGGCTGCAGCTATCACAGGTAAACGAATAAACTGCCTATTTTTGAGCGCGTGTTTGGGCCATCTTCAGGCATAAAAAGAGCGGCAGCCGCTATCACAGCGGAGACAAATTAAAAACGCAGTGGTATTAACATTGCTGTGAGCTGTGTGTTTTAGAAACGGTTAAACTGTGTGAAGCAGAAAATATGTGTGTTATAAAGAATTGTAAACTAAGATATTGTGTACAAGTATAGTAAAGAATTGTAATTATTGAGGGCGAAATAAACGTTGAGTAAATTCCTGACGATTAAGAGGCAAACGAACAAATCTTGGGAGTTTTATTTAGCAAGGATTTGGGAAATCATCGAGGGTAGCTAAGAAAAACGTTACAATTGGTGTCAGATGTGGGATGAACCGGATGCCAAAATGTCCCAAATAAATACCAACATTTCAGAGAAGTTGGATGAACAGAGTGTTGTCAAAGAATGCGCAGAACTCAAGGAGAGACAGGACGAACTCGAGGAGCGGCAAGACAGAATAGAGGAGCTAACTGAGACCAAAGTCAACGAATTGGAAGATCGGCAAAGCAAAATAGAGGAACTAATTGCGACCAAAGTTAGTGAATTGGAAGGTCGTATCCGCGATTTGCTTTTGAATCATCCAAGTATTTCGAGGATCACCCCTAGGATAAAAGCGTCATCCCTTGACGGCACCATCCCCTTCCACATCTTTAAGCTTGAGTTCGAAAAGACGGCTAGAGCAAATAACTGGAGCATGGAGGAGAAGTCAGCTGCACTATTCGTGGTTTGTGGAGGGGCCTGCAGCTGAAATTTTGCAGATAATTCCTGAAGACGATGATGCCTACGATGCACTAATGCGAGCCGTGGGAAGACGCTATGGTAGCGAACATGAAAGACAAATTTATAAGATGGAATTAGATAACCGCTATCAGAAGTTCCACGAAACCATGCAGGAATTTGCTTGTAAGATTGAGAGACTAGCTCATTTGGGTTATGGAGATAGTCTTGGAGAATACCTCGAGAGGATAAAATTTCAGAAGTATATCAGCGGAATAAGGGACAATTATAGCAGGCGAGAAGCGTATGCGAATCCAAAGCCAATATTTGCTGAGACTGTCTCGTATGCTCAGACACAGGAAACGGCCGCGCTCTTGTGCAGACCAGCGCACAAAGCGAACTGTGCGAAGTTAGAAAGCCCAGATGTGATGAAAGGAATCTGGATATGTGAATGAACATGAGCGAGTACTAATTGTGGACATGGGCGCGTCAAACTCCATCATTCGATCCGACCTGATCAGCAAGGAAGTTAGTCCATTGCACGAAGCTAAGTTGAGAACAATAACTGGTGAGAACCCCAGGGTTCTGGGAAAAGGCTCGTGTAGAGTTGCCATCGATAATATGACAGTGTTACATGAGTTCATAAGGAAAAGCGTGATAGAGTATGGAAATATGGAAGTGCCGCTAAGTATTGGCCACGATCTTGCATACAACGGAAATGATGTGCCCCTGATAAAGAACGAGCAGCTAAAAGCAAATATGTACGGAAATGGCAAGATGTCTCGTGCCCTAATAGAGAAGTTGAGAGAGGTACGCAAAATTGTTGAGCAACGTCCTAAGGTTATGAATAACAAGTTAGAAGGATGTGTTAAGACGAAGAATCCTGAAAGATTTGAAAAAAGAGATTTGGTAATGCTGTAATTGAACGAATAAATAACACGGAGTGTCGAATCCACACCTTTGGAAAACCAAGAACCAAAATAAAAGTGATTCACTTGGAAAAGCTTGCAGCGTTTGGAACAGATAGTGTGTCTGATCGGGATGACCAGACTTAGGTGGAGGGCAGTGTGACGGAAATCCCAAATATGAAGGACCGACAAAAGGAGTAGTAGTAAAAAAGACAGACAAAAAGAGCGGCAGTATGATGAAAACTCCCCGTACTAAGGACAGACAAAAACAATGGCAGTATGATGCAAATTCCCCGTAAAAAGGACAGACGAAAAGAGCGATAGCAACTACTGCAGGTAGACGAGTTAGCGCATGAACGGAATGTTTGGACTGTCGTTAAGGATAAACGGAGCGGCTGCAGCTATCACAGACAAACGAATAATAAGCCTATTCTTGAGTGCGTGAACAGAATGTTTGGGTCATCTTCAGATATAAAAAGATCCGTTTTAGAAACGGATAAACTGTGTGAAGCAGAAAATATATGTGTGTTATAAAGAATTGTAAAATAAGCCATTGTGTATAGTAAAGAATTGTAATTATTGAGGGCGAAATAAATGTTGAGTAAACTCCTGACGATTGAGAGGCAAACGAACAAATCTTGGGAGTTTTATTTAGTAATCTAGTGATCGGTCTCGAAGGATTTGGGAAATCGTCGAGGGTAGCTACAAAAACCGTTACAATATTATTTTGAATAATTTTAATTTCAAACTTATTTGATGAAATAAATGTGTTTTTGATAGTGAAGCTATCTATGAATTTTTTGTCAGAAAATAACAACATATTTTTACATATAATTACATACAATTCAAGATGTCCTATATATTTTTATATCTTTCATGTACATTATATGGTATAATAACTTTGGTCCGAAGTATGTAAGAACCAGAATGAGAAAATATAAGAAGACCCATCAAATTTTGTACCGATCGTATTAGAATCACGAGCTGAGTTGATTTATCCATGTCCGTCTGTCGGTCTGCCTGTTTGAATGCAAACTGGCCCCTCAGTTTTTGAGATATTTCAACAAAACTTCGTAAACAGATGCGTTTGCACATTTAAACGACCATTTGTCGGAATCGCCTAGATCGGGCCACTATAGCATATATACGACCGACTTTTCAGATTTAAAATTTTGGGTCATAAATCCGCTAAACAAGTAGCTAAATTCGTGAAATTTGAACTACATATACGTACATAATAAAATACATTTTGGTTCTGAAAATATATAACTTATAGCTCTCATACACCGATTTGTTCAGATGTAAGGCTTTGGTCAAAACTCAGTCAAAAAAGCGTGTAGCAACGTGAAATTTGGTATTATACGGAAATATGATTTGCACATTGGTACTGAAAATCATCAAAATCGAGGTAATATATTATATAGCCCCCATAAATAGCCATCCAGCAACGTCAAATTTGGTGTTCTACAGGAATTAGTTCAAGTTAACATTAACACTGAAAATCGTCGAAATCGAATTTTGAAATTTGCAATAAATTTGATTTGTACATGAAAGGTATAAAGACCTCGGCATGACCGAAGACAGCCCTTCCTTCTCATTTTTATATAAAACAGCATATGCAAAATAGTCGACGAACAATTCTATATACATATTGTAACGAACTTGCTAAATTCACCTCGATTATTCTCCTTTCTGTTTGAGTCCGATCACTGGATTGCTAAACAAACCCAAGATTTATTTGTTCGGTTTCTTCACCGTCAGGAATTTATTTCTACAATTTTGTCTTTAGCCAACGGCTTATTTTACAATTATTTTTACACACTTATTATCTGCTTCACTCAGCTTATCCGTTTCTCAAACACACACAGCTCACAGCAGTGTTAACTCCACTAAGTTGTCTATTCGTCTTTTTTTATGATAGCGGCTGCCTCTCTTTTTATACCTCAACAGCGTGTATTTGCTGTCTACCCTTTTGTTTGTCCTTGGTATGGGTAATTTGCATTATACGGCCGCTTCTTTATTTTCTGTCCTTCCGGGAAATTTTATTTACATTGTCAACAGTTTTGTTTGTCCTTGGTATGGGTAATTTGCATTATACGGCCGCTTCTTTATTTTCTGTCCTTCCGGGAAATGGTATTTACATTGTCGATAGTTTTGTTTGTCCTTGGTATGGGATTTTCGTCACACTGCCCTCCACCTAAGTCTGATCGTCCCGATCAGACATACCATCTGTTCCAAATGCCGCGAGCCTTTCTAAGTGAACCACCTTTATTTTGGTTCGTGGTTTTCCAACGTTCTGGATTCGATAGTCCGTACTATTTATTCGTCCAATTACTTTGTATGGACCTTCCCGCTTGCTGTGAAAGATTTTCTTCCGTGGAGAATCGTGCAGCCTTACCAGATCTCCTTTCTCAAAGCTTTCAGGATTCCTCGCCTTAGTACATCCTTCTACCTTGTTGTTCATAACCTTAGGGCGTTGCTCAACAGTTTTGCGTACCTCTCCCAACTTCTTCATTAGCGCACGAGACATCTTGCCATTTCCGTACGTATTTCCCTTCTGCTGCTCTTTCTTTACCAGGGGCACATCATTTCTGTTGTACACATGATCGTGGCCAATACTTAGCGGTAACTGCATATTTCCATACTCTATCACTCTTTTCTTTAGGTCGATCTTCATTCCTTGACCAAGGAGAAAGTCCACACCAACTATGATTTCATCTAAGATTTCCGCTACTAGGAACTCATGCAACACTGTCATATTTCCAATGGTGACTTTACACGTGGCTTTTCCCAGAACCCTGGCGTCCTCACCAGTTAATGTTTTCAACTTAGCTCCATGTAATGGGCTTATTTTCCTGGTGATCAAATCGGATCGAATGATGGAGTTTGACGCGCCCGTGTCCACAGTTAGTTCTCGCTCATGTCCATCCACATATCCGCTGATAGTAACGTTGCTCGCCTTGTTATGGATTTGTCTCGTAGAACCCATATTACAATCGCGAGCTAAGTGTCCAGGCCTTCTACAGTTGTAGCAAATCCTGGTTCTCATCAGTTTGGCGGTTTTTGACATTTCCCAGATTCCTTTCAT
Source organism: Neoceratitis asiatica (assembly GCA_030068015.2). NCBI lineage: Eukaryota > Metazoa > Arthropoda > Insecta > Diptera > Tephritidae > Neoceratitis > Neoceratitis asiatica. Next base: position 84,975,142 of record CM061524.1, read on the forward strand.
GACATCTGGGCTTTCCAACTTCGCACAGTTCGCTTTGTACGCTGGTCTGCACAAAAGCTCGGCCGCTTCCTTTGTCTGAGCATAGGAGACAGTCTCGGCAAATGTTGGCCTTGGATTCGCATACGCCTCTCGCCTGCTATAATTGTTCCTTATTCCGCTGATAAACCTCTGAATTTTTATCCTCTCGAGGTATTCTCCAAGACTATCTCCATAACCCAAATGAGCTAGTCTCTCAATCTCACAAGCAAATTCCTGCAAGGTCTCGTTGGACTTCTGATAGCGGTTCTCTAATTCCATCTGGTAGATTTGTCTTCTATGCTCGCTACCATAACGTCTTTCCACGCCTCGCATTAGTGCCTCATAGTCGTCTCTCTCGTATGCAGGAATTATTTGCGAAATTTCCGTTGCAGGTCCCTTTAATGCCATGAATAGTGCAGCTGACTTCTCCTCCATGCTCCAGTTATTTGCTCTAGCCGTCTTTTCGAACTGAAGCTTAAAGATGTGGAAAGGGGTGGTGCCGTCAAAGGATGGTGGTTTTATGCTAGGGGTGCTCCTCGAAATGCTTGGACGATTCGAAAGCAATTCGTGGACACGTCCTTCCAATTCGCTAACTTTGGTCGCAATTAGCTCCTCTACTTTGCTTTGCCGACCTTCTAACTCGTTGACTTTGGTCTGAATAAGCTCCTCTATTCTGTCTTGCCTTTCCTCGATTACGTCCTGTCTCTCCTTGAGTTCTGTGTATTCTTTAACAATACTCTCCTGAAGCTGTATGAGCCGGGATGAAATACGCGCTTCTTGGTCTTGCATTTGCGATGAAATGTGGGCATTCATTTGTGACATGTTGGTATCCTGTTCATCTAACTTCTGTAGCAACTTGGCATCCTGTTCATCCAACTTCTGTAGCAACTTGGCATCCTGATCCTCCAACTTTTGCGTAATTTCTTTTGTAATGTTGGCATTCATTTGCGACATCTTGGCATCCTGTGCATCCAACTTTTGTGACATCTTGGAATCCTGTTCATCCAACTTTTGTGACATCTTGGAATCCTGTTCATCCAACTTTTGTGAAATTGCAGCCATACTCGTAGATGAGCTAGGAGCCTTTTCTTCAACTTTAGTTGCTGACTGCTCTGAATCTTCCGTAGTCTCAACAGCCTCTTCCTTCTCCATTTCTTTCTTGGATGTCTCCTCGTCCTCACGGCAGAATTCATATTCGCTCAAATCTATGCCTTCTGCTTCCAAAGCTTCTCGCAGCCGTGATTGTAGTTCAGCCTTATTCCCGGTTGAAGATAATCCCCTCTTCGCCAATTCCTTTTTGAGCGGTAGTATCGTTAAATCTTGAATCTTGACCATTTTCAAATATTTTTAATGTTGTTTTTTTTTTCCGGAATTTGTTTAGCAATCCCACTTCTGACACCAATTGTAACGAACTTGCTAAATTCACCTCGATTATTCTCCTTTCTGTTTGAGTCCGATCACTGGATTGCTAAACAAACCCAAGATTTATTTGTTCGGTTTCTTCACCGTCAGGAATTTATTTCTACAATTTTGTCTTTAGCCAACGGCTTATTTTACAATTATTTTTACACACTTATTATCTGCTTCACTCAGCTTATCCGTTTCTCAAACACACACAGCTCACAGCAGTGTTAACTCCACTAAGTTGTCTATTCGTCTTTTTTTATGATAGCGGCTGCCTCTCTTTTTATACCTCAACAGCGTGTATTTGCTGTCTACCCTTTTGTTTGTCCTTGGTATGGGTAATTTGCATTATACGGCCGCTTCTTTATTTTCTGTCCTTCCGGGAAATTTCAAATTTTTTGAGCTGTGGCTTGCGGAAGAGCTGTGAGCGGGAAGTGGTATTACTTGCGACATACGATGCGCTAGTGTTTATATAAATGTTAAATTTTTTTTGCAAGTTTTACTAGGCGCCACTGAAGCTAACTTTTGCATATGTACATGTACATAAAAATATATTATAAATATGATGAACTTTGTGTTGATTGATATTGATAGCCCTTATAATTTAAATTGAAATAAATCTTACAGTGGCGGACAAAAGTCTACATACACCGCCGGTATTCTTTGTGTAGAAAGTACTATCACTTTGCTAAAAATGGTAGATATACAGTTTTATTGTAAGTCCTTTTCTAATCACATGTATTAAAACAAATCTATTCTCTAACATAAAATAAAACAAATATGGTGAAAAAACGCAAAAATGTCCTTGACAAAAGTCTACATACACCACGGGTTTACTAGCAGTTACGGCAATATGCAGTGTTATGGCGGATTGGTCCTTTTTTACTATTTTTTTAAATTATGTGCCTAATTTGCTAGTATTGAATTTATTTGTGATTTTAACACATTCGCATCAACAATGGCTCCGCGAAAGAAATCCATTGAAGTAAGTAACTTGGTTATTCCGCACAGAAAAGAGAAGAAATCGCAAGGTGGAATTTCAAAAATTTTAAACTTAAATCGAGCGACAGTACAGACCATTGTAAAAAACTTTGAAAAAAAAAAATGGAGCCACCGGAAAAAAGCCACGTGTTGGCCGCCCGAAGAAACTGACTCGAAGAGACATTAACTTTATTCTGAAGGAAGTGAATGATGATTCTGAAGTTACTGCTCCAAAATTAGCCGCAAACATCGAAAGCTCATCAAAAAGTGTGTCCATCCAAGAACAATTCGAAGATAACGGCTTCCGCAGTGGAACGCCACATAAAAAGCCTCTTATTTCTGAAAAAAAAATTTCGTAAACTTCGCTTGGAGTTCGCTAAATCACATTTAGACAAGGGAATGGATTTTTTGGCAAAAAGTTTTGTTTACAGACAAATCGAAGTTCAATATATTCGGCAGCGATGGAAGAGCAAAAGTTTGGAGAAGAGAATATACTGCACTTAACGCCAAAAAATATAGAACCAACAGTGGCGGCAACGTAATGGTTTGGGGAGCGGTTGCAGCATCTGGAGTTGGAAAGATTTTTTTTATTGAGGGTAATATGGATCGTTTTAAATATAAGTCATTGTTAGAAGATAATCTGAAGCCTTCGGTGGACAGTTTGGAGCTTGGTACAATCATTAGTTAGAATTAGTTGCTTTAGCAGACACCACCTCAAAGCCCAGATTTGAATGTTATTGAACATGTCTGGGAGATTTTAGAGGGGAAAATGAGAATAAATCAGATTTCCAGCTCAACATTACTCAAAGAACGTCTTATTGAAGTTTGAGAATCAGAATTGATAAATTTATTAGCTTCGATGTTTTACCTGATATTAATCACAGTTTTAGCGCGAAGATAAGTTATGTATGTACTGTATGTAGACTTTTGTCAATGTTGGATTTACGTTTTTTTGTCATAGCTTTACCATTTCATGTTAAAAAATGTTTATGTTTTTGTTTTTTATGATAAGGGAAAATAATTAAAATAAACTGTATCGTTAAATTTTCCAATAAACCTTTTCAACTTTAAATTTTACGAAAACCGGGGGTGTAAGTAGACTTTTGTCCTTCACTGTATATTTATGTCATTTAATTAAATCAAAAATACTATTTTGGAAGGGGAAAATTATACATTTTAGAAATAAGCATATATTTGTATGTATATAAATTATATCTAATAACATTATGTGTTTAAACGTAGGTCCTTCGTAAGCCTGTTTGAATGAAAAACACTAACGTTTTCGTGTTTTAATATAAGTTTTTACAAAAAGGTGTTTTATAGCACCATAAATATATATGAATATACATATATTAAAATTTGAACTAATTATTTTATATACAAATATTAGTATTTATATTTAGTATGCCGTATCTTTTCCAATATCTTACATTTATATTAATTCTTAATGCTAAATCATCAATAAAATTGAATGAATAAAATTCGTAATTAATGAAAAAGAAAGTTCAATAAATTGTTTAGCAATATTTAGAGCAATGCAAGATTGACAATATTAATGCAACATTGGCAATATTTATGTAATTAATTTAAAGTTTAATAAAATATTAAGGTAGTGTAGAATTGGCAATACTAAGGTAATGCAAAATTGGCAATATTTATGTAATGAGTTCAATAAGATGGTAATTCAGCATGACGATGTTGTTAACTTCTAGCTTTTTGTCGGTGCATCCGGTGTCGGTGACTTGTTGGCTTATTTTGATAATCTAGGTGGTTTTACTGGTGCATATGATGTTGTTATTGTTGGGAATGTTACAGTGGGGATTGTAACTCGTGCTTGTCGATGTGTTCATAGAACATCTCGTCTTTTGCTTGTCATACACATCTTATATACTGTGTAAAAGGTGCATTGAGATGCACACAATTAAGGTGCCCTAAGCATACAATTAAACGTCCTGGATTTAATGTGGATTGCTGATTTTGGATTATTCAGGCTGTTATTACTTTTTATACTCAAATACAATGAGTGTATCTTCTCAGAATGTGAGCAACACGATTGCGATTTGTGATTGTGTAATATAAATTAAGAAAGTCTTCACTAGTTTCATTTCGAGCTTTGGGTAAATTCATTAGTATAATGACCTGTTTATCGACCAATTGGCGTTTATTTTCATACCAGGAAATGAGAGCTTCCCAAGGCAATTTGAAATTGTCGTTAGTTAAAGCGAATTGCTTAACAATATCTCCTACTTGGCCTTTTGTTTTATACTGAAGGTGGTATAGCTTTGTTCCGATTGTTCAGCCATAGTGGATTTTGCTTTTCCTTTGGGAACCATAACTTCACTCATTTAGAAATCTAAATAGTTTTAATTGATCAGCAATTCTCACTTTTGCTGATTTATAGGTATCAATGCTGAATTGGTACTTACCTTTCGCCAGCACGAGGAAATTCTCGGGAAGTTCTTCTTTGTTTTTGCGGAATAAGATATCGTAAACATTTGCGATTCCACCAATCTTCTAGATATTTATCTTTTGTTTTCAGGAGACTTTCTGAAAAATCCTTTATAGGTGTAGAGGTAAATTTGGCACAAAATCGTATTAAGTCATCATTTGTTAAATCAAATATTTGCGCTCACGGGTAGTGTGATTTACGTTTTGAGGCTTGATGTTCCATTTTGCTTCCAGCTGCTACATGGAGCAAGCAACTTTTATGGCGGACTGTGCCGTAAGTTGAGATGGATACTTCTTTGGGGGTAGCTTGGATGAGGTACTTAACCGTGGGTTTTGGGCTCTTGAAATTTTGATGAATGCTGAGGAATTTTAAATTTATTTAAATACTTTTAATTAATAATTGTTGTTTTTAAACAAGTATGCACTTTGTTGGGAAGAAGTGCTTATATGTGTTCTAGGGAATAGTAGGATACTTCTTTCATATATATTTTTACTGCTGGACTGGGACTGCAGTTTTGTGTATGCATATTTGTGTATATTTTTGAAATGATAAAAACTTCAGCTGAAATGAGAGCGAAGTAGATCAAGTGATCTTTTAATGCTATGAGCACCTTTAGCATATAGTGCGGTTAATTGTTCGTTGAACCGCAAAAGCTGTTTTCGAAAAAGCACAAAATGAAATCAAAGCACAGAGTACAAGAGCGAATTTGTGTGTTTTTGATACTCTTTAAATACAAGAAGAAAGGGATTGTAGAGAGGTATGGATGAACTATTTTTTGAGAACAATAAGTTTTCAATGCAACTATTTTTTGTTGAAATACAAAAACGAGAAATGATACAGGCGAGAGCCCACTTTTTAGTATGATTTGGGAACACCATTGGGAAAGTGTTATAATTAATTCTTTTATATTAGTAAGAATGTACATATATCTAATTAGCGCAGGTATTCGAATTTACAATACAATTTCTAGGGTTCAACAATCTTCAAGATAGTGTTAGTTCAGAAAAGCAACATGAATATTTATGCGGGATGTTAACTTTTAAATATTGGTTAGATATTTAGGAATATGTAGTATATGCTATTATATTATTTTTGAAACAATTCTTTATGCTAATTATTTTCATAAATTAGCCTTACGACCCTTTATTTGCCCCATCATTTGCTATATCTTCTTATTCCTTTATTCGGGTATTGAAGTGTATGTGAGTTCTTTGGCACCGTCTCCAAATTCCATCTTTTGGTTGATTTTAGGTCTTATGCAGTAGTGGTTGTAATTATGTTGAAGATTGTCATGGTTGTTCAAAGGGAATGTTTAAAGTTGTTGGTTACACTGCTTGCCTTTATTGTTACAGTTTTTTTCTTTTTCTTTTTAGATTGATCCACTTTAATATGTTCTCTTTTGTTTCCTTTTTTTATTTAGTAATGTTTTTTGAAAATTAAAATTTGATTTTTGAGTAATTGGTTTTGTTTAGGAGTTTAATTTTGTTTTTAATGCACTTTACACATAATGTGCTTTCAAGTTAGATTTTATACTGGATGTGCATATATTGAAAAGCTGTCAGTTTTTTTTTTATATTAAAATATTTATTAAATACACTAAACAAACTGCACTTTTTTAAATAGTTTTATTCTACTCAAAATAGTATCGGAACGTCACGCGGCGTTGTGAGCCATAATTTAAATATCTACCGCAAATTATAATAATGAGTATGACGAGCGGTATAGATCGTGAAGAGCTGTTTTATAATTTGTTTGAATAAAAACATACACGCTGGTTATAATGAAATGGAATGCACATTAAGACATTTTTTTCGCTATTCATTTCTTTAACTAATGATGGATTTTCCGGAACCCTCTTTTTAATTTAGATCTGCCGTATTTTGACGCTTTCAATTAGTAACCAAATAAAAAATTTCGCTACTGTTATTGCTGTCAATTTCGGAACGGAACGTATTATCATAACGAGCTTACGATTTTTACCACCGTTCCGCTAATTCCATTCTAATCAGGCCCTAATGTATAGTAGCGAAAATGCGAAGCGAATGACAGATGAAAGAGAGGAGCCGACAACTGGCACGTTCTAGAGCGTAAACGAGGCGATTATCGTAAACGACGATTATCGTAAACGAAGCGAATATCGTAAACGAGGATTATCGTAAGCGGGAGGTTTATCGTAAGCGAGAGGTATATCGTAAACGACGCGATTATTCCAGGGGTTTCGTTTTTCAAGCAGCAAACAAGTATATAAGGACGACATTTGACTGCAAGAGCAATCAGTTGTGAATTAAGCTCGTGGAGATTACATTACAGTAAAGTAATAAAAACAGTACATTGTGAAAGTTGTATACAAGTGATTGTAAATAGTAACGTAAATTGTAATTGAATTGTGAATTACCGAATAATTAAAAGCACATTAATTAAGTCTTTATAAATAAAGAGACTGCAAATTAAGTTGGCGATTTTATTTAACAATCCAGAGGTCGTACCCGAAAGATTAAAGAAATCATCGAGGTTAATCAGCAAAATCGTAACAATTGGTGTTAGAAGTGGGATTGTTAAATAAATTCCAAAGGATAATTATTGAAAAATGGTGAAGATTCAAGATTTGACGATACCTCCTCTCAAGAAGGAGTTGGCAAAGCGAGAATTGTCTACAACAGGAAATAAGGCAGAGCTGCAATCGAGACTGCGAGAAGCAATGGAAGTCGAAGGTATCGACTTGAACCAATACGAATTCCGCCGCGAGGATGAAGATGTATCCCTGAAGGATGTTGACAAGGAAGAGGCTAGTGATTCTGCGAAGGAGTTAGAGCAGCCATCAAGTAAGATTCAAGAAAAGGCTCCTAGCTCATCTGCGGGTATTGACATGAACATGTTATTGGCTGCAATTTCACAAAAATTGGATGCACAGGATGCCAAAATATCAGAAAAGATGGATACACAGGATGTCCGTAATTCACAAAATATGTCTGCAATGAATGCCAGCATTACATCACAAATGGTTGAACAGAGGGAGCAAATATCATCCTTAGGAGGAACAATCGCGCAAATACAGCAAAATCTGGTGAGAGACAATGCGGAACTTAAGGAAAGGCAGGATCAAATCGAGACGCGACAAGACAAAATAGAAGAGCTAATTGAGACCAAAGTGAACACATTGGAAGGTCGGCAAGAAAAAATGGAAGAGTTAATTGAAGCCAAAGTCAACACATTGGAAGGTCGTTTCCGGGACTTGCAGTTAAATCGTCCAACCACTTCAGTGAACGCTCCCAAGTAAAAACACCATCGTTTGACGGAAAAATTCCCTTCCAAGTCTTCAAGCTCCAGTTTGAGAAGACGGCTGAAACAAATAAATGGAGCACGGAGGAAAAATCTGCTGCACTATTCGTTGCGTTGGAAGGACCTGCGGCAGAACTTTTGCAAACTGTACCTGATTATAAGAGAAATGATTACGACGGATTGATGCGAGCCCTGGAAAGACGATATGGTAGCGAACATAGAAGATAAATTTACCAGATGGAGTTAGAAAAGCGCGACAAAAAACCCAACGAATCTACAGGAATATGCCTCGGAAATTGAGAGATTGGCTCATTTAGCCATCGGAGACACATCAGGTGAGCATCTCGAAAGGGTGAAAATACAAAAATTCATCAGCGGCATAAAAGACGTTTATACCAAACGGGAGACATATGCGAATCCAAAGTTAACATTCGCTGAAACAGTTGCGTATGCTCAAACACGTGAAACGGCGGCACTCATAAGCAGACCAGCATACAAAGTTAATAAAGTGGAGGTTGAAACAGCAGATGTGATGACCGAAATATTGAGAACTCTGAAGTCGTTAGAAGGAATGAATCGTTCTGGTGGTAAGAATCAGGCTGGGAAACGCTTTAAATGTGGAAAGCCTGGTCACTTCGCACGCGAATGCAAAACGGGTTCCAGCATACAAGAAGGACAGCGAAAACGGAAGGCTGACGAAGATAAACCATCAACTTCTCAGTCGTTAAACTAAAACGAGCCAGTCTAAAAGGGCGTATGCTGGCTCCTGCAATTGAATGCCCCCTAATCTCCGTCTCGCAAATTGGTAGGAAAACGAGCAACATTACTATTGGTGGATATGTGGATGGACGAGCGCAAAAATTAACAGTGGATACGGGCGCATCACACTCCATCATTCGAACTGACCTGATCGCTAAAGAAGTGAGACCAACCATTACCTGGAGCAATATTGAAAACGGCGACTGGTGAGGATACCCAAGTAGTGGGTGAAGTAACATGTGAGGTCATAATAGGGAATGTGACAGTGTTACACAGTTTTATAGTCGCGCAGATCGTAGATGAGGTAATCATAGGAGTGGACTTCTTGATGGAGCAAGGTATCAAGATCGACTTGAATAACAAGGTTATGGAGTATAAGAACATGGAAGTACCACTAAGCATGGGCTACGATTCCACATACAGCAGCAAACAAGTGGTCTTAGAAGGCAGTGAACTGATTCCACCGAAGTCAGAAGCAGTTGTTTGGGCGAAAATTAATGGAGATTGTGGGACAAACAAATTGTGGGTTGTCGAAGCAGCACAAAATTCTACACTGGACTTACTTATTGGAAAAACCCTGACTAAGGCACGAAAAAATGGACGCATCCCAGTGAGAGTATTAAATGACTTCAGATCATCAGTAAAAATTCCTAGTGGAACTGTATTAGGGCAATGTCAAGAGGTAGAAGCCATCATCAAATGCAATGATTCTTCTGGAATCGACTCTATTAGCAGCAAGGAGATGGAGGAAGATATCAATGCATGGACGCAAGGGTTGGAAGACAAGTACAAGCACAAGGCCAGCCAGATGATCCGTAAATACTCCAACATATTCGACAAGGATGGCAACAAACCAGGCAGGACCAACGTAGTGAAGCATTGCATTGATACTGGTGACGCAAGACCAATTCGTCAAGCTCCTCGAAGCGTTCCACTAGCAAAACGTGACGCTGTTGGCCAAATAATTAGGGAAATGAGCGAAAGCGATGTTATCGAACCATCGGCAAGTCCATGGAGCTCTCCGGTGGTATTCGTGAAAAAGAAAGATGGCCAGTTGCGGTTCTGCGTGGACTATCGGAGATTAAATGATGTCACAAAGAAAGACAGCTATACTTTGCCCAGGATCGATGATACACTAGACTCGTTAACTGGCACAGAATGGTTCTCAACACTTGACCTTAAGAGCGGGTTTTGGCAAGTAGAAGTGAGTGAAGAAGATAAAGAGAAGACAGCGTTTAGTGCCGGCAACGGTCTATGGCAATTTACGGTAATGCCATTTGGGTTATGCAACGCTCCTGCCACTTTTGAAAGATTAATGGACCATGTGCTCAAAGGACTACACTGGAAGACCTGTTTGGTGTATCTGGATGACATAATCGTATTGGGAAAGAGCTTCGATGAACATCTGAGTAATTTGGAAGAATTTTTTCAGAGAATAGCTGGCGCTGGTCTTAAACTAAGTCCTAAGAAGTGCTCTTTATTCAAGAAGGAGGTGAATTACTTAGGTCATCAAGTAACCACGAAGGGCGTGTGTACTGCGAAGGAAAAAATAGAAGCAGTGAAGGATTGGCCGAGACCCAGAAATTTGCATGAATTAAGAAGTTTCCTTGGGCTGTGTACTTACTATCGTCGCTTTGTTCCGAATTTCGCCAGCGTAGCTCATAGTCTCCATGAACTCACAAGGAAAAATAAATCTTTCGAGTGGAAAACTGAACAAGAGGATGCTTTCAAAGCTTTAAAAGAACGACTATGCACTGCACCTATGCTAGCGTACCCGGTTCCAGGTGCAACATTTATTCTGGACACAGATGCTAGTGGTTATGGCATAGGAGGGGTACTTTCGCAAGTCATTGATGGGCAGGAGAAGATAGTTGCCTACTATAGCCGGTCTATTGGGAAACCAGAGCGGAACTACTGCGTAACGCGGAGAGAACTATTAACGTTGGTGGATTGCATTAAACACTTCCACAAATATCTGTATGGTCAGCATTTCCGCGTTAGAACGGATCATGCAGCACTGAAGTGGCTACTACAGTTCAAGAATCCTGAAGGGCAGCTTGCACGGTGGATTGAGAGGCTGCAAAGTTATGACTTCACCATCGAGCACCGCAAGACGCTATGTCCTGTCGACCATGTAGTTTGGAATGTAAGCATTGCTCAAAAGCCGAGGGTAAGGAAGACATAATAGACGCCCGGCTAATGACAGTTACATGAGCAGAAGAGTGGGAGGCAAGTCACTTAAAGAAATGTCAGCAAGAAGATCCGGACCTGAAATTGGTAATGCACGGATTGGAGGTGAAGAGACGGCCAAGTAAAGAACAAATGGCAGCGGAAAGTCCCATCGCAAAGGCATACTGGGCACAATGGAACAGTTTAGAGTTGATATCTGGCTGTTTGCACAGAGTATGGGAAAGTGAAGATGGTCAGTGCTCTCGAAAGCTAATAGTAGTTCCGAGGTTGAGAATTCCGGATGTTCTTAAGGAATTCCATAATGGTCCTAGTGGAGGGCACCTAGGTATTACAAAAACGCTGGAGAAGATCAAGCAGCGGTTCTATTGGGTTGGCTGTCGTAAATCGGTCGCTGAGTGGATTCCTAATTGCACGGAGTGCATAGCAGCTAAAGGGCCAAAGTCACGAAGTCATGAGCAGATGAAGCAGTATAACTCAGGTGCACCATTTGAGCGGGTTGCCATGGATGTAGCCGGTCCATTCCCTATGAGCAGACAAGGAAACAAATACGTTCTTGTGGTTATGGACTACTTTAGTAAATGGCCTGAAGTCTACCCAATTCCAAACCAGGAAGCGAAAACAGTTGCGGATGCATTCACTCACAATTGGGTTACCAGATACGGTGCGCCTATAGAATTGCACTCAGACCAACGAAGAAACTTTGAAGCGGCGGTGTTCCAAGAGATGTGCCAGATACCTGGTATTCGGAAAACACGAACGACAGCCCTGCATCCTCAATCCGATGGCATGGTAGAGCGATTCAACCGGGCCCTTGAAGAGCACTTGCGGAAAGTAGTGGACATGCATCAGTGAACTTCGGTTGCCCAGCGATTTAAAATTTGGCATAACTGGTGATGCAAGAAGAATTGGGAAGGAAGCATCTAGCGTTCTAGAGGAAGAGTTAAGCGAGATACATGCCCTTGTGAGACAGCGAACTCAAATTATGAGTGACAAAATGAAGGCTAGGTATGACAAGGCGATGAACTCTGAAGGCTTCCACAATGGAGATTTAGTGTTGCTATACATCCCACAACGGAAGAGAGGTTTGTTCCCAAAACTTCAATGCAATTGGGAAGGTCCATACAAGATAATCAAACGACTAAACGACGTAGTGTATCGAATCCAAACTGTAGGGAGGCCGAGAAACAAGATGAAAGTGGTCCACCTAGAGAGGCTTGCTGCGTTTGGAACAGCGAATGTGTCTGATCGGGACGATCAGACTTAGGTGGAGGGCAGTGTGACTTAGGTGGAGGGCAGTGTGACTTAGGTGGAGGGCAGTGTGGCGAAAATGCGATTATCGTAAACGATGCGATTATTCCAGGGGTTTCGTTTTCAAGCAGCAAACAAGTATATAAGGACGACATACGACTGCAAGAATGATTAGTCGTAAAGTAAACGCGTTGGAGATTACTTTACAATAAAATAATAAAAACAGTACATTGTGAAAGTTTTTTACAAGTGATTGTAAATGGTAAAGTGAATTGTAATTGAATTGTGAATTACTGAGTAATAAAAGGACATTAAATAAATTCTTTATAAATAAAGAAACTGCAAATTAAATTGGCGATTTTTATTTAACAATCCAGAGATCGTACCCGAAGGATTTGAGAAATCGAAAGATCGTAACGATATGAAAATATTTGTAGTGTTATTTCATTTTGCTGTTTAACTTTAATTAGTTAAAACATATTCTAAAAGGAACTCTATTTAATTATCTTTTAGTTCATATAAGTTTATTTCAAAAAATTTATATATTGTGTTAAAATATTTAACGTTTGTTATGAATACATCAACCATACGAATTTCATATGCACATAATAAATTTAAATAATTCAATATATTCTATAAGAAATTTTGTTTAATTATTGATTTTTTAGGAAATTTGTTTGCTTTTGTTTTCTTAGTCAGGTATACACATATGAATATATATTCATATATGTGCCCAACGACGATATTGTTTTCAAAGTATTTATCTATTTATTAATTGTTTGTTTAACTTTCATCAATTAAATGGATTTTAAAAGAAAGTTCATTTAATTATCTTTTAGTTGATATATATTTATTTGATAAAAATTGGTAATTTTTATGAAAGTTTTATGCTTTTCTTACGGCCTTTTGAATTTGCCAGTAAACTGACATTCTATCCTAAAAGTTTAAAAAGAGTTTATATGGTTTATATTAGGTAAAAACCTTTATAAAGTCCATATGATTTTTTTATAGATTTCAAGATCTTAGGAGCCGTTACAATGTCTTGGGCACGTGAGTTCATGTTTCGGCCAAAAGCAATTTCAAAGCAAGTCAAAATTTTGATTATCAACTGGTGGAGAAGTGGACAAAAATATTTGTAATATTAATGGAGTCAAAGCCGCAGTACTATGTCACCATAGAGCGTGACATAGAAAATATTTTGTATATTGATATACGATTTTTTTAATGCATAAATGAATAGTAAAGAAACCTAACATGTTAGGCAAAAGTTACCCGTCTTGAAGGGAAGTAATAACTCGAAATATTAAGTCATTTGTTGTGAAGCACCTTCGGTTTGCTCAGCTTGTTCTAAAATATTCATGCGTCAGCAGAAATATTTTTTTTATTATGTATCTTGGTTGGTAACGCAGTTCATCATCGGTATATTACAAGATACAGTTGGCAACACATGTAATAAAATACGTTAGATGTTCTCAGAATTTGTGGAGATGTTAAAAGTTGAAAAGTTATGTTTATTTAATAAAATGACTACTAGGAAAATAAAATAAAAATATGAGACATACTATTGCGGCGGAATGAAGTAAGGTGATTTTCATATATTTTGATAATACATTTTTCTATTTAAATAAACGTATATCAAAGTGTTTCCTTTGTTTTTTTGTAGTAATGGAAATATTCGCTTCAATTAAAAGGAACGGGCATTTTAAAGATTAAAGAAAATTGAATATTTTGGCTCCGCATGCAGTAAATGGTTGTAATACTAACCACGAGGTTTTGCTATATTCGACTGTAGCTGCTTAATGAGGGATTAAGATGTTTAAAAGCATAATAATGCTTTTCATAATTTCATAAGATAATCTAATTTTCAACGGTACATTTCCTAGTAAAACAGTTATATTATTGTCGAGCATTTCCGGCAGTTTACTATCTTCCAGCATTTCCGTTAACCGGTTTTAGACTCATTTTTATGCAATGTCTATTGAACGCTTGGTTTAAATTACACAATTTTGCTAACTTTTTATTAAAAATCCTAAAACTGAACGAAGAAAATAGTGAAAGTGACCAACTGATCTGAAGTCCTGTTTTCTAGGATTGAAATCTATTTTATTTGATTTGATCCAGCTCTCTATCAGAAGGAAAAGTAAAGGAAAATATTCACTCAAGAGCACGGTAAGATTAGTAAATAATATCACATACAGATATGTATAATGTTTTAGGGTTGGCTTTAGAATTGTATCTCACTTTCACTGCTTATTGTGTCTAATCGCGTATACCGAATTAAGTAATTTATAAAGGCATTGATAGGCAATGAATTAAACTTTTGTTCACTTTTTGTTTTATGTGTTTATCTGTTATAGTTTTCCTACAATGGTTTAACAAAATTTGCATATTTTCCTACTTTTGCTATTTACGTTCCTTTTTTTTTTACAAATTTAATACATTTTATTAAATACATTTAATTTAAAAATTTTATGTTGAATATTAAGCTAAATAAAACAAACCATCATTAAATAATTAAGTTTTTATTTGTTGATCATTTATAAAGTAGTGATAAATGTTTAAAAGTTGCACATTTTTCGACTCGATACATTTGCGCGATTTTGTTTGGGTCTTTTTGATGCGGGAGAAATATCATCTGTCGATATTTTCGTACTCATATGCACTTTATTTATTAAATTTTATATATAAATTAAAAGTATGTGATTTATTCGATTATTTTCTTAAAATAGTATGCTTTAAAGCGACACTTAATATTAAAATTTGTACATTCATTGAATATCAACTGTCAAATTACGAAGAAAAGGAGACCAAAAGAAAAGCAACATAACCCATTAAACCAAAATGGATGGTGATATGTTCATTATGTCAATGCTCCCTGTGGATATAGTATATAGTCGGTTTTGGTCCCTTAAGGATTTTTTTTATTAAAGCGGGGTCACAGGCCGCCAATTCGCAAAAAGGTTTCACTAACAAATATTGTGCAAGGCGCCGCGCTTTAAAAAAATAACCCTAAACCGGACCAACACCGGTTTCGCCTTGCACAATATTTGTAAGTGAAACCTTTTTGTGAGCTGGCCGCTCTAAAAAAAGAACACAGGCTCTAAAATAAAGTTCAACAGCAACTTCAAGCAAGACAATCCAAAAAAAAAAATTTTAATCTAAATGTAAATGACCGCTGGGTTATATGCATACTTTCAAAATGTACCAAAAAGTGAAATTTTTCTCGATTTTCAAGGCCTTCCCTAGAGCTTTTTAGAAACCCCAGTAGGGGTAGAGTTGCATTAATCAAAAGTTTAATTCATTGGCTTTCGAATGAGACTAATTATAGGTGTCCCGCCCCTCCGTTTGCGCCCCACACTCCTTCAAAGTGGGATACAATTCTAAAGATTTTCAGCTTTCTTGGTTTTTGAATGTCAATAAACATTTACACTTAGCGAAACAAATACATTTTTGTTAATTTACAGTTCCTTTTCATGTTAGGATGAAGTTGAGAAAGTTCAAAGTTAGAGGTGATTTATTCAGTGGTTTCATAAGATAAGTCTTGTAATATTAAGGGGTAGCTTAATATTTAATTTTCAATAGTTTTTAAAAAAATGAGAATAAACATTCAATTATAGTTTACGTAGGCATAAGACTTTATAAATAAAAATCCTTAATGACAAACTAAGGCATATTAAGAAATTTAGGTTTGTTTAATTAATTACAGTCGAGAAGTCTAAATATTTAAAAGGGACACTTAACAACTTTTTCCGACCGTTGAAATTGAAAATGGTTTAGATTAAAATACGCATTAAAGAAGATGAACATAATATGACCTATCTAAATTTTTATTTAACTCGACTTAAGATATTATATTTCTACATACATACATATACATATATATATAGGGTGTTTTTTTTATAGAGGTATAGAACTTTAAGTTGGCATTACTTTTCAAGATGGCGACCGATTTAACAGCTGTCAAGTGACTTATTCTCAGTTTGGTTTTTCAATTCATCGTGAATAGACTCACGCCTGAAGAACGCTTGCAAATAGTGCAATTTTATTTCGAAAATAATGGTTCTGTGCGGAAAACGTATCGCGCACCACGTCCAATGATAAGGACCAATGATTCCACCAGCCCATAAAGCGCACCAAACAGTCAGTTTTTCTGGATGTAACGGTGTTTCAACATACACTTGAGGATTACCTTCACTCCAAATGCGGCAGTTTTGTTTGTTGACGTAGCCATTCAACCAGAAGTGCGCTTCATCGCTAAACATCGCTAAAATGAGATTGGCGCAGCCGTTCCAGAGATTTGACCATTTTAGTGAACATTGGTCGCTGCCAACAACAACAAATACATGTGAAAAACCAAACTACGCGTACATTGCGTTGTATGTGATGTTGAGAGAGGAGTGAAAAAATGTAAATGAAAATTAATGCGAAAAAAAATTAAATTAATAGAAAAAAAAATTTTAAATAAATTGTTTTCGTTTATTTTCCAAAAAATCGAAGATTCAAAATTTCAGTTAGATTTTCTTAATTTTTTTTATAGGTGTAGCAAGGCACGTTGGGGTCCGCTAGTATATACATATTGTTACGATCTTGCTGAATCAACCTCGATGATTTCCCAAATCCTTCGGGTACGATCTCTGGATTGTTAAATAAAAAATCGCCAACTTAATTTGCAGCCTCTTTATTTTATAAAGCCTTTGTTTAATGTAATTGTATTATTCAGTAATTCACAATTCAATTACAATTCACTTTACTATTTACAATTACTTGTATACAACTTTCACAATGTACTGTTTTATTACTTTACTCCAACGAGTTTACTTCACGACTGATTACTGACTGACTTACTCTGCAGTCGTGTGTCGCCCTTATATACAACCCGGTTGCTCGCAACCAACCGCTTAATCGTCTCGTTACGATAACGTCTCGTTTTACGCTTTAGAACATGCCAGTTGTCGGCTTCTCTCTTCCATCTGTCATTCGATTCGCATTTTCGCCACACTGCCCTCCACACTGCCCTCCACCTAAGTCTGATCGTCCCGATCAGACACATTCGCTGTTCCAAACGCAGCAAGCCTCTCTAGGTGGACCACTTTCATCGTGCTTCCTGGTCTCCCAACATCCTGGATTCGATTCACTGCGTCATTTAGCCATTTGATTACCTTATATGGACCATCCCAAACGCATTGAAGTTTTGGGGACAGACCCCTCTTCAATTGTGGACTGCACAGCAACACCAAATCTCCACTTTGGAAGCCTTCAGAGTTCATCGCTTTGTCATACCTGGCCTTCCATTTGTAATGGCTTCGTGATTTTGGCCCTTTAGTTGCTATGCACTCCTTGCAGTAAGCAACAATCGATTGACGACAACCAACCCAATAGAACCGCTGCTTGATCTTCTCCAGCATTTTCTTAATGCCTAGATGCGCTCCACTAGGACCATTGTGAAATCCTTAAGAATATCCGGAATTCTTAACCTCGGAACTACTATTAGCCTTCCAGAGCACTGACCATCTTCACTTTCCCATACTCTTTACAAACAGCCAGATATAAATTCTAAACTGCTCCATTGGGCCCAGTATGCCTTAGCGATAGGACTTTCCGCTGCCATTTGTTCTTTACTTGGCTGTCTGTTCACCTCCAATCCATGCATTACCAGTTCCAAGTCTGGGTCTTCCTGCTGACATATTCTTAAATGGCTTGCTTCCCACTTTCCTGCTCGTGTAATTGTTATTCGCCGGACGTCTATTATGCCCTCAGCTTTTGAGCATCTTTTGCGTCGTCTTCCCTCTCTGTTAGAGCCCGACTGGCATTTGCGTACGAAGTGACCTGCTTCTCCGCAACTGAAGCACTTCCTACCTTGATTCTTGACACCAGAACGATTCATTCCTGCTTCGACTTTAGAGTTTTCAATATTTCAGTCCTCACATCTGGTGTTTCTACCTCCAAACGCTTCACTTTATAGGCTGGTTTACATAGCAGTGCCGCTGCTTCACGTTTCTGCATACGCAACAGTTTCAGCGAACGTTAACTATGGATTCGCATAAGTCTCTCGCTTGGTGTACACGTGTTGTTGTTGTTGTTGTTGTAGCGGCAAGCCTAGTCCCGTTTAGGGTCAGGCAAGTTCAGCTTTAGTCATCGAGGTCATCTAACGGGAGGCCCAGGAAACGTGCTGTTTCGACGGGGTCGGACCAAAGGGAGAGGGGTGTTAGATGAGTCGGATTAAGTGGGCATGCAAAGAGGTGGTTAGTGTCGTGCGGGGATTCTTTGCATGCGGGACATGTGTTAGGTATGTCAGGGTCGAGTCTGGATAGGTAGGAGTTTAGCCTACTGCAGTATCCAGATCTTAATTGTGCCAAGGTTACGCGGGTCTCACGAGGCAACTCGAGCTCTTGTTCTGCAATGGGTGGTGGTTTGACTCCGAGAACACCATTCACTGGAAGAGAGTTCAAGAAGGTGTTAACGGACTCTCGGTGAATGGTGCTGATGGCCTGTCTGTACGCCGTCCTGTCCAGCGGGTCTTGTCTGTATTGCTGTATGTCGTCGCGGTAGTCAAGTACTCCCTTTCTGATGTGCCTAGGTGGTGGTTCAGCTTCCAGTAGGTGCCTGTTGGGATGATCCATGCGGTAGCATCCCAGCAGGTACTGCTTACACAGCATAACATTATGCTCCTTAACTGGGAGCATAGATGCTTCACTGTGTAGGTGGTGCTCCGGCGCCATCAGGAGGTTTCCCGTCGCGGTCCGAAGGGCGGTGTTCTGGCAGGACTGTAGCTTTTTCAGCTGCGTCGTGCTAGTCCCCGGCGTCCAAATCGGCGCAGCATAGTTTACGACCGGCCGGCCAATTGCCTTGTACGTCGCCAGCAACGTTTCTTTGTCTTTCCCCCAGGTGCTACCGGCTAGCGATTTGAGGATTTTGTTGCGGCTTTGTACTTTGGTGGCAATTGCAGTCGTATGCGGAGTGAAGGAGTGCAGGCTATCGAATGTTACTCCCAGTAACTTTGGGTTATTTGTGGTCGGAATTTTTACACCATCGACCTTCACATCGAGTTCTAGCCGGTACTCCTTCGTCCAGCTGGTGAAAAGGGTGGCAGAGGATTTCGCAGGTTGGAGATGTAGATGTCGTGCAGCGAAGAAGTTGGAAAGGTCGGCGAGGTAGTTGTTTACTGAAGAACAGAGGTTATCAATATCCTGGCCAGACGCCAAAATCGAACAGTCATCGGCGTATGAGATCAGCGAGACGCCCTCAGGTGGTGGAGGAAGTCTCGAGATGTAAAAATTAAACAGCATTGGGGAGAGGACACCACCCTGCGGGACCCCTTGTTTAATTTTCCGTAGCTTAGATGTTTGACCTCGAAACTCAACCGATGATCGTCGACCACTCAGGTAATTCATGGTCCACCTCTTCAACCTAGGCGGTAATGAGGAATCCTCAATGTCCGATAATAGCACTGAATGATTCACTGTGTCGAAGGCATTCGACAGGTCCAGTGCTACTAGGACAGTTCGCGCACAGGGTCGATTTTGGTTGAGGCCATGAATTATCTGGGTGTTTATGGCGTTAAGTGCAGTTGTGGTGCTGTGCACTTTTCGGAAGCCATGCTGATGTGTAGCTGGGCTCAGGTGGTGTGTGAGGGACGGGAGCAGCAAGGCCTCAATTGTCTTCGCTACTGGGGAAAGGAGGGATATCGGACGATATGACTCTCCTTTATTTGCGGGTTTCCCCGGCTTTAGTAGCGGGACCACTCTACCCAGTTTCCACACGTCGGGTATAGTTAGGGTGGTCAGGGACAGATTGAGGAGCTTGGTGAGATATTCTGGTCCCGCTGGACCCAAATGTTTTAGCATCAGCATGCTTATTCCGTCGGGGCCGATGGATTTGGAGGCTTTCGCCTTCCCGATAACCCCCTGAACCTCTTCCCTGGAGAAATCAAGCGTCGCGCTGGTGTTCGGTAGTTTGCGCAGACGGCGGGTTATTCGTCGTTTCGTTTTGTCGACCGAAGGGTGCAGTGTAAAAAGCCGGCTAAAATAGCTCGCGCACCTCTTCGGGTCCGACGAGGCGTGATCACCGAATGAAATTTCCACCCGATCATCACGTCTCGTCGGATTTGACAACGATTTGACGGTGGCCCAGAGCTTGGTCACCCCAGAGGAGAGATTGCAGGATCTTAAGTGCTCCTCCCACTTGTTCCGCTTATGGAGATTTACCTTGTTCCGAATCTCGGCGTTGAGTTCCCTGATACGGGGATCG
The DNA here is from genome assembly GCA_030068015.2 of Neoceratitis asiatica. Lineage (NCBI taxonomy): Eukaryota > Metazoa > Arthropoda > Insecta > Diptera > Tephritidae > Neoceratitis > Neoceratitis asiatica. The sequence continues at coordinate 84,995,717 of CM061524.1, forward strand.
CCGGGATCGGCCAGGCGTAACGTGTCGCGCCTTGTCGCCAAAACCGCCGCTTCGGTGGGAAAATTGGGGCGGATTTCCGCGATTCGACCTGCAGGTATGAAGCGGGCGGCAGCAGACACGACAATTTTGCGGAAAAGATTTTCTGCAGGGAGGACGTTGGTGGGAGTGGGGAGAGCACTGAAGGCGTTCTCAGTAAATTCCGTGAAGCCGGTCCAGTTAGCTTTGTTAAGGTTAACAAATGTCCGGTGGTCCACGGAAACGAAGTCGGGAGGCCTGTCAATCGAGATGACTATGGGCAAATGGTCTGATGCGAGCGTAAGCATAGGTCGCCAATCTATGCAATTTATCAGACCAGCGCTAGCTATTGTAATGTCAGGCGAGCTATGGCAGTTGCCCACAATCCTGGTGGGGGCTTCGTCATTCATTGTGCAGAATGTCGAATCGTCTATCTGTTCCGCCAGCTCCATTCCTCGACGATCATTTGACAGGCAGGAATGCCAAAGATCGTGGTGCGCGTTAAAGTCGCCCAAAACCAAGCGGTTTTCGCCTCTGAGTAGCGCACCTATATCAGGACGGTATCCAACCGGGCAACTTGTAACGGGAGGAATGTATATATTGAATATTTCGAGCTCGACATCGCCTGACCGGATAGCTATGCCCTGACATTCTAGGGTAGTATCCCTGCGGTCGATGTCGCCGTCGATAAGACGATACTGCACGGTGTTATGTAAAATGAAGGCCAAGCCTCCACCATGATCTCGTTCGCGATCTTTCCTTATGATGTTATAGCCAGCCCGGCTCAGAAGATCTGAGCGGGCGCTTAATTTGGTTTCCTGGATCGCGGCTATTGGCAGGCGTTCCCGGCTCATGAAGTCAACTATCTCGTCGATCTTTCCTTGGAGTCCGTTGCAGTTAAATTGTATTAGTCTAAAGTGTCTCGGGGGAACGTTCGTAACACGGGGGGTGAGGGAGTTGTGCGTAGATCTTGTTTGTTGCAGCTGTGTAACCCGCTGTGGTAGTTGCCGCACATTGGTGGTAGTTGGCGGCTGCGTAGTGTTTGCAGGCGGGGGCAGACTCCTACAGCATGGGGCAACGAAAGCACTACTCCACTCACGAGTGGTGCGCAGGCCAGAGCACGACCGAAAGTGGCACCAGCCAGTGCAAGAATTGCATTTGACTGATGTCACGTTCCGCCGTACTATGGTCTGACACACGGAGCAGACTGTGCGGGGTACTAAGAGCTGCTGATTAGCCCCCGCACGGGATGTGGAGCTGGATGGGGGTGGGGAGGGTTGGGGGAAGATGATTGGGAGTCATGCTGCGGGAGCTCCGATGGGCCGTGGAGGCCTGGGGGGAGTTACCCAAAGTGGGTAAGTGTGCAGAAGGCACTGCCGTATGGGCCAGAGGCGCAGCTGGGCGCTGGCAGCATGGGGCCACGTAACTCGTGGTCCACTCCCTATGTGTCTTAAGGCCTGAGCAGGTCTTAAGATGACTCCATCCATTGCACTGATTGCATCTAACCGAGGTGGAGGAATGGTGGAGTCGTCTATGGCACACGCAGCAGAAATAATCCCTCGGACCAGGATTGGTTTCTACACCAGCCCTGATGAGAAGGATTTGGAGCAGGCCTGCTGCGAGATGTTGCTCCGTTGATGTACTAAAGCTAAAATTACCTGATGACCTAAACGGGGTTAGGTCGCCGAAAGGGTGACAGCCCTTGGCCGGATAAAATCCGGGTCAACTCCGGTGCGTAGAACCGGCTGTCGTGGGAGTTGTGGTGTACACGTCTTTAATTCCGCTGATGAATCTTTGTATTTTCACCCTTTCGAGATGCCCACCCGATGCGTCTCCAATGGCTAAATGAGCCAATCTCTCGGTTTCAAAAGCATATTCCTGCAGAGATTCATTAAGTTTTTGGTCACGCTGTTCCAGCTCCATCTGGTAAATTTGCCTCCTATGCTCGCTACCATATCGTCTTTCCAGGGCTCGCATTACTGCGCCAGAGTTATCCCTCTCACATTCGGGAATAAGCAAAATATCCGCTGCAGATCCTTTCAACGTAACAAATAGCGCAGCGGATTTTTCCTCGATGGTCTAATTATTTAATTCAGTCGTCTTCTCGAACTGGAGCTTGAAGATCTGGAATGGAGCTGTGCCGTCAAAGGATGGTGCCTCTTACCCACGGGCCGTTCATCGATCTGGCTTGACGATGTAACTGCAAATCTCGGACACGTCGCTCGAGCTCGTTGATTTTGGTCTTAATTAGCTCTTCTATTTTGTCTTGTCGACCTTGCAATTCGTTGACTTTGCTCTTAATTAGATTCTGTCTTTCCTTAAGTTTCGCATTGTCTTTAACAAGATTTTGCTGTATTTGTGCGATTGTTCCTTCTAATCCATCGAATTTTTGTGACAGCCTAGCATCCTGTGCATCCAACTTTTGTGACATGTTGTCATTGATTTGTGACATGTTGTTGGCACTGATTTGTGAAATTGCAGCCAACAATATGTTCATGTCCATACCGGTAGATGAGCCAGAAGCCTTTTCTTGAATCTTACTTGATGGCTGCTCCAACTCCTTCGCAGAATCACTAGCCTCTTCTTTGTCAATATCCTTCAAAGATATATCTTCATCATCGCGGCGGAATTCGTATTGGTTCAAGTCGATACCTTCGACTTCCATTGCTTCTCGCAGTATCGATTGCAGCTCTGACTTATTTCCTGTTGAAGATAATCCTCGTTTTGCCAACTCCTTCTTGAGAGGAGGTATCGTCAATTCCTGAATCTTCACCATCTTTCAACTATTATTCTTATGGATTTATTTAACAATCCCACTTCTGACACCAATTGTTGAATCAACGTCGATGATTTCCCAAATCCTTCGGGTACGATCTCTGGATTGTTAAATAAAAAATCGCCAACTTAATTTGCAGCCTCTTTATTTATAAAGACTTTCTTTAATGTAATTGTATTATTCAGTAATTCACAATTCAATTGCAATTCACTTTACTATTTACAATTACTTGTATACAACTTTCACAATGTACTGTTTTATTACTTTACTCCAACGAGTTTACTTCACGACTGATTACTGACTGACTTACTCTGCAGTCGTGTGTCGCCCTTATATGCAACCCGGTTGCTCGCAACCAACCGCTTAATCGCGTCGTTACGACAATCGTCTCGTTACGATAACGTCTCGTTTCACGCTCTAGAACATGCCAGTTGTCGGCTTCTCTCTTCCATCTGTCATTCGCTTCGCATTTTCGCCACAATATATATACTTATATGGGAAAAAGTTGTTAAGTGTCCCTATTAAATGTTTATACTTCTCGACTATAATTAATTAAGCAAACCTAAATTTCTTAATATGCCTTCGTTTGTCATTAAGGATTTTTTTTATAAAGTCTTATGCCAACATAAACTTAATATTTGCTAAACAATTTTCAGTCAATTTAATATTAAACAAATGTTTATGCATACATATACATATATGTATATAATTTTTCAGGTTTCTCTTACTATGTAAATGGAAAAGGCTTATGATAAGATAAAAATTATTAAGTGTGACAAGTAAGTACATCGTTTTGCAAAACGTCGTAAATAAAAAACAAGACAATATAAATGTTTTCAAAGAAAAGATTTTTACAAATTTGTAAAATTTGTCTTTAAAATATTATTAACACAAAATCGTTAATATCACCAAATACGATTTTTAAACTTAAAATGTTATCACAAAACAAATATACACATATTTGCGTATATATTAGTTTTTATAAGTTTCTGATGTGGTTTTTTTCTGCAAAGTAAAGTATATCCTAAATGGAAAAGATTCTCAGTTATCCTTCGAATTTAAAGAAAATATCTTTGAAACTCTATGTTCAAGGTGTGCCAGCAGCTAAGTGTCTTTTGCTAAGGTACATTTAAATAGAATCTACCAAACTATTGCCTTAATTTTTGTAATAACAAAATGCGGAATTTATTCGATAGTGATGAAAACAACTAAAGGTCATGTCCACATATACACATAAATTAAATATATAGTGTATAATATATATAATATATATAATATATATAATATATATAATATATAATAGGGGTATTCTCTAAGTCTAGGAAATGCATGCTACGGTGCACGGATAGGAAAAATGTCCTATCCGTGCAATGGCACAACAACGAAACACATGCAAAAAAATATGCTAGGATAGAAAAAATATCCTATACCATAACCTGTATTTATTTATTTCCCACAGATAGTAAGAAGGAAAAAACAACCATGTGAAGGAAAAAGCAACACTGTGCCTGTGTGGTTTCACTTGAATATGTCGCGATTTTGCAACGGGGGTGGTCTAGATATCTAGCACAATTCCATAGGCAGTATTTGCATAGTATGCAACTTAAATTTTGGCTTGGCCTCGATAAGTTTAAAAAAAAAACTTATTCAGCCCCTAGCTTCAAATAAACTGAGTCTTCATTGCTCTCCAGTTAAAGACTAACTTACTTAGCTTTATTCAATATTCTTTTATACAAAAATTCCCTTAAAGCTAAATAAAACATTCAAGCTTACATTCTAACAATTCCATAAATATTTAATTGATACATATTTGAACTGAACTATATTTGTTTATATTGTAGAAGTTTACATTCTAATATTTCAATTTAAAGTGTTTCAACTTAACTGTATTTGTTTATATTGTGGAAGCGACTCCCACGACAGCCGGTTCTACGCACCGGAGTTGACACGGATTTTATCCGGCCAAGGGCTGTCACCCTTTCGGCGACCTAACCCCGTTTAGGTCATCAGGTAATTTTAGCTTTAGTACATCAACGGAGCAACATCTCGCAGCAGGCCTGCTCCAAATCCTTCTCATCAGGGCTGGTGTAGAAACCAATCCTGGTCCGAAGGATTATTTCTGCTGCGTGTGCCAAAGACGACCACCATTCCTCCACCTCGGGTAGATGCAATTAGTGCAATGGTTGGAGTCATCTTAAGACCTGCTCAGGCCTTAAGACACATAGGGAGTGGACCACGAGTTACGTGGCCCCATGCTGCCAGCGCCCAGCTGCGCCTCTCGCCCATACGGCGGTGCCTTCTGCACACTCACCCACTTTGGGTAACTCCCCCCAGGCCTCCACGGCCCATCGGAGCTCCCCGCAGCATGACTCCCAATCATCTTATCCCAACCCCCACCCAGCTCCACATCCCGTGCGGGGGCTAATCAGCAGCTCTTAGTACCCCGCACAGTCTGCTCCGTGTGTCAGACCATAGTACGACTGAACGTGACATCAGTCAAATGCAATTCTTGCACTGGCTGGTGCCACTTTCGGTCGTGCTCTGGCCTGCGCACCACTCGTGAGTGGAGTAGTGCATTCGGTGCCCCATGCTGTAGGAGTCTGCCCCCGCCTGTAAACACTACGCAGCCGCCAACTACCACCAATGTGCGGCAACTGCCACAGCGGGTTACACAGCTGCAACAGACAAGATCCACGCACAACTCCCTCACCCCCCGTGTTACGAACGTTCCCCCGAGACACTTTAGACTCGCACAATTTAACTGCAACGGACTCCAAGAAAAGATCGACGAGATAGTTGACTTCATGAGCCGGGAACGCCTGCCAATAGCCGCGATCCAGGAGACCAAACTGAGCGCCCGCTCAGATCTTCTGAGCCGGGCTGGCTACAACATCATAAGGAAAGATCGCGAACGAGATCATGGTGGAGGCTTGGCCTTCATTTTACATAACACCGTGCAGTATCGTCTTATCGACGGCGACATCGACCGCAGGGATACTACCCTAGAATGTCAGGGCATAGCTATCCGGTCAGGCGGTGTCGAGCTCGAAATATTTAATATATACATTCCTCCCGTTACAAGTTGCCCGGTTGGATACCGTCCTGATATAGGTGCACTACTCAGAGACGAAAACCGCTTGGTTTTGGGCGACTTTAACGCGCACCACGATCTTTGGCATTCCTGCCTGTCAAATGATCGTCGAGGAATGGAGCTGGCGGAACAGATAGACGATTCGACATTCTGCACAATGAATGACGAAGCCCCCACCAGGGTTGTGAGCAACTGCCATAGCTCGCCTGACATTACAATAGCTAGCGCTGGTCTGATAAATTGCATAGATTGGCGACCTATGCTTACGCTCGCATCAGACCATTTGCCCATAGTCATCTCGATTGACAGGCCTCCCGACTTCGTTTCCGTGGACCACCGGACATTTGTTAACTTTAACAAAGCTAACTGGCCCGGCTTCACGGAATTTACTGAGAACGCCTTCAGTGCTCTCCCACTCCCACCAACGTCCTCCCTGTAGAAAAGCTTTTCCGCAAAATTGTCGTGTCTGCTGCCGCCCGCTTCATACCTGCAGGTCGAATCGCGGAAATCCGCCCTAATTTCCCCACCGAAGCGGCGGTTTTAGCGACAAGACGCGACACGTTACGCCTGGCCGATCCCGGCGATCCCCGTATCAGGGAACTCAACGCCGAGATTCGGAACAAGGTAAATATCCATAAGCGGAACAAGTGGGAGGAGCACTTAAGATCCTGCAATCTCTCCTCTGGGTTGACCAAGCTCTGGGCCACCGTCAAATCGTTGTCAAATCCGACGAGACGTGATGATCGGGTGGAAATTTCATTCGGTGATCACGCCTCGTCGGACCCGAAGAGGTGCGCGAGCTATTTTAGCCGGCTTTTTACACTGCACCCTTCGGTCGACAAAACGAAACGACGAATAACCCGCCGTCTGCGCAAACTGCCGAACACCAGCGCGACGCTTGATTTCTCCAGGGAAGAGGTTCAGGGGGTTATCGGGAAGGCGAAAGCCTCCAAATCCATCGGCCCCGACGGAATAAGCATGCTGATGCTAACACATTTGGGTCCAGCGGGAGCAGAATATCTCACCAAGCTTCTCAATCTGTCCCTGACCACCCTAACTATACCCGACGTGTGGAAACTGGGTAGAGTGGTCCCGCTACTATAGCCGGGGAAACCCGCAAATAAAGGAGAGTCATATCGTCCGATATCCCTTTTTTCCCCAGTAGCGAAGACAATTGAGGCTCTGCTGCTCCCGTCCCTCACACACCACCTGAGCCCAGCTACACATCAGCATGGCTTCCGAAAAGTGCACAGCACCACAACTGCACTTAACGCCATAAACACCCAGATAATTCATGGCCTCAACCAAAATCGACCCTGTGCGCGAACTGTCCTAGTAGCACTGGACCTGTCGAATGCTTTCGACACAGTGAATCATTCAGTGCTACTATCGGACATTGAGGATTCCTCATTACCGTCTAGGTTGAAGAGGTGGACCATGAATTACCTGACTGGTCGACGATCATCGGTAGAGTTTCGAGGTCAAACATCTAAGCTACGGAAAATTAAACAAGGGGTCCCGCAGGGTGGTGTCCTCTCCCCAATGCTGTTTAATTTTTACATCTCAAGGCTTCCTCCACCACCTGAGGGCGTCTCGCTGATCTCATACGCCGATGACTGTTCGATTTTGGCGTCTGGCCAGGATATTGATAGCCTCTGTTCTTCAGTAAACAACTACCTCGCCGACCTTTCCAACTTCTTCGCTGCACGACATCTAAAGTTACTGGGAGTAACATTCGATAGCCTGCACTCCTTCACTCCGCATACGACTGCAATTGCCACCAAAGTACAAAATCCTCAAATCGCTAGCCAGTAGCACCTGGGGGAAAGACAAAGAAACGTTGCTGGCAACGTACAAGGCAATTGGCCGGCCGGTCGTAAACTATGCTGCGCCGATTTGGACGCACGACGCAGCTGAAGAAGCTACAGACCTGCCAGAACACCGCTGAGAACGCCTTCAGTGCTCTCCCACTCCCACCAACGTCCTCCCTGTAGAAAAGCTTTTCCGCAAAATTGTCGTGTCTGCTGCCGCCCGCTTCATACCTGCAGGTCGAATCGCGGAAATCCGCCCTAATTTCCCCACCGAAGCGGCGGTTTTAGCGACAAGACGCGACACGTTACGCCTGGCCGATCCCGGCGATCCCCGTATCAGGGAACTCAACGCCGAGATTCGGAACAAGGTAAATATCCATAAGCGGAACAAGTGGGAGGAGCACTTAAGATCCTGCAATCTCTCCTCTGGGGTGACCAAGCTCTGGGCCACCGTCAAATCGTTGTCAAATCCGACGAGACGTGATGATCGGGTGGAAATTTCATTCGGTGATCACGCCTCGTCGGACCCGAAGAGGTGCGCGAGCTATTTTAGCCGGCTTTTTACACTGCACCCTTCGGTCGACAAAACGAAACGACGAATAACCCGCCGTCTGCGCAAACTGCCGAACACCAGCGCGACGCTTGATTTCTCCAGGGAAGAGGTTCAGGGGGTTATCGGGAAGGCGAAAGCCTCCAAATCCATCGGCCCCGACGGAATAAGCATGCTGATGCTAACACATTTGGGTCCAGCGGGAGCAGAATATCTCACCAAGCTTCTCAATCTGTCCCTGACCACCCTAACTATACCCGACGTGTGGAAACTGGGTAGAGTGGTCCCGCTACTAAAGCCGGGGAAACCCGCAAATAAAGGAGAGTCATATCGTCCGATGTCCCTCCTTTCCCCAGTAGCGAAGACAATTGAGGCCCTGCTGCTCCCGTCCCTCACACACCACCTGAGCCCAGCTACACATCAGCATGGCTTCCGAAAAGTGCACAGCACCACAACTGCACTTAACGCCATAAACACCCAGATAATTCATGGCCTCAACCAAAATCGACCCTGTGCGCGAACTGTCCTAGTAGCACTGGACCTGTCGAATGCTTTCGACACAGTGAATCATTCAGTGCTACTATCGGACATTGAGGATTCCTCATTACCGTCTAGGTTAAAGAGGTGGACCATGAATTACCTGAGTGGTCGACGTTCATCGGTTGAGTTTCGAGGTCAAACATCTAAGCTACGGAAAATTAAACAAGGGGTCCCGCAGGGTGGTGTCCTCTCCCCAATGCTGTTTAATTTTTACATCTCAAGGCTTCCTCCACCACCTGAGGGCGTCTCGCTGATCTCATACGCCGATGACTGTTCGATTTTGGCGTCTGGCCAGGATATTGATAGCCTCTGTGCTTCAGTAAACAACTACCTCGCCGACCTTTCCAACTTCTTCGCTGCACGACATCTACATCTCCAACCTGCGAAATCCTCTGCCACCCTTTTCACCAGCTGGACGAAGGAGTACCGACTAGAACTCGATGTGAAGTTCGATGGTGTAAAAATTCCGACCACGAATAACCCAAAGTTACTGGGAGTAACATTCGATAGCCTGCACTCCTTCACTCCGCATACGACTGCAATTGCCACCAAAGTACAAAATCCTCAAATCGCTAGCCGGTAGCACCTGGGGGAAAGACAAAGAAACGTTGCTGGCAACGTACAAGGCAATTGGCCGGCCGGTCGTAAACTATGCTGCGCCGATTTGGACGCACGACGCAGCTGAAGAAGCTACAGACCTGCCAGAACACCGCTGTGTTAATGCAATGTTATGCTGTGTAAGCAGTACCTGCTGGGATGCTACCGCATGGATCATCCCAACAGGCAACTGCTGGAAGCTGAACCACCACCTAGGCACATCAGAAAGGGAGTACTTGACTACCGCGACGACATACAGCAATACAGACAAGACCCGCTGGACAGGACGGCGTACAGACAGGCCATCAGCACCATTCACCGAGAGTCCGTTAACACCTTCTTGAACTCTCTTCCAGTGAATGGTGTTCTCGGAGTCAAACCACCACCCATCGCAGAACAAGAGCTCGAGTTGTCTCGTGAGACCCGCGTAACCCTGGCACAATTAAGATCTGGATATTGTAGTAGGCTTAACTCCTACCTATCCAGACTCGACCCTGACATACCTAACACATGTCCCGCATGCAAAGAATCCCCGCACGACACTAACCACCTCTTTGCATGCCCACTTAACCCGACTCATGTAACACCCCTCTCCCTTTGGCCCGACCCCGTCGAAACAGCGCGTTTCCTGGGCCTCCCGTTAGATGACCTCGATGACTAAAGCTAAACTTGCCTGACCCTAAACGGGACTGGGCTTGCCGCTACAACAACAACAACAACATATTGTGGAAGCTTACATTGCAGTATATCAGTTGAACTGTATTACATTGTAGTATTTCACTTGAACTGTATTACATTGTAGTATTTCACTTGAACTGTATTTGTTTATATTATGGATAAGTGCTCAGTATGAGAGGTTACATAGTTACCGTTATTGTTTATAGTATGGCTAAGTTCCCTGTGTGAACGGTGGTGTTAACTCCCCCACCTCTAAATCGAAGCGTCCCGTCTTCGAATATAAAGTAGTTAAGTTATTGATATGATTTTACAGCTTAAATAATATTTTTTCATTTTCTTTTGACTTTTTTAATTGATTTTGAAAATTAATGTAAATAATTAATTTATAAACAAAATATGCTGTTATTATTATTAATACCAAAGCAATAAATGACCACCAAATGGGATTTCGTTTAATTTCTTTTTCATTGGAGTGAGTACATTAAAATTGTCCAATCTCAAATCAATATTTTTTGTTTCAATGTATTCTTTTACAAAAAATGGCTTAAATTTTCTCTCTTTTAAATAGTTCAAGATTTTTCCTGTTGGAGTTTCATACTTTTTATTATCAATTGTTACATTATCCTGAAAGGTTATTAAATAAACTCCATCTACTGTGTAATTATTAACCATATGTGTCCCTGATGCTATTATAGCACCATCTTTTACAATTTTTATTGACTCATTTTTCTCATTTATTTTTGTACAATTAGCATGTTTATTATTCAACATATCTGACAAACATGTATTATTTTCATTTATCATACAAAATGCATTATTTAATTCCTTTTTACAAAATCTTACTGAATAAAATTTATTTTCACACTTTATTATTTCATTTTCAATTAATAATTTTCCATCGTCTGTTTCTACAGATATTACCTCAAATAATTTACATATGTTTTTTACTTTTGGATAATTAATATAAATAACTATTAAATTGTTTTTTTGTGCAATTTTAAATTCTGAAATATCCATAAGGTCTGTTATTGTTACATTAACTCTTTCTTCGCTTATTATCTCTTCTGTTTCTGCCATATCCAAAATTAATGGATTTAATATTCCTACTTTTGACAATGTAATTGTTTCCACTGTGTTTTCAAGTTCAGTAATTATTAATTTGTTTCTTCGTCTTAAAAGAGTTTTTTCATTCGAAGTACCTTGTATTTGTTTTAATATCTGTGTTAATTCCGTAATTGTTTTAAATATTTGTGAATTTGTTGTAAACTGCTTATTATTGTTTTCTATTAAATCATTTACTTTATTTTTTATTTGCATAAAATCATCATGGTCAGGTGTGCCTGTGATCCATTTCCAAACTGTCCCAAGTTCATTAATTCCCCTTTTAGATCTATTTTCAATTTTTAATTTTCTTAATAATGTTTCTATCATATTTATTTCAAAATCCATACTTGAATTATCAAGTAATATTATTTCTTCATTTGTCTTATAGTTTTCTATAATGCTTTCAAACAATGATAAATTTGTTAAATGGTATACTGACCCATAGCTTTTAAAAATCGCTGCATCTTCTTCCTCTACAAGTATATAATTTTCTCTTGTATAATCAATTATGTCTGATGTGATTATGGTGATATATATCATTATCAATGAAATTTGTATAAGTTTCCCCATTTTTCCTATAATTCAACGAAATCAAACTTTAATATTGTCCTTATGAATTATTCTGTTTCTGCTTTTTATTTTAACCTTATTCCCTAAATCCTCTACTACTTCTTGTTTTTTATATTTGGGTTTTAATTTATTCCTTTCCCCATATAATTTTTCATATATAATCTCCCCTCTATGATAACTTTTTTGGACTCGTTTTTTGTTATGATGATCCAACATTTTTTCTTGAGCATTCTTTAGTATATCCCTCATATTACCATGTGCTTCCTTATTAAATAAAATATTACAAGGCTGTTTACCTGTAACCGAATGTATTGTTTTATTATACTGCTGAACCGCCCTCATAATTGATTCGTAATCACTTATTAAACCGCGTTCCTGTTTCAAACATCGAGCTATTTCTATTAAAGTGGAATGAACCCTTTCTATTTGCCCATTGCTAGTACTGTGACGAGGTGCACAGTAGTAAATCTGTATATCTTTTCATTAAAGATTTAAATTGTATCGTACCAAAACCTGGTTCGTTATCTATAACTATGCTTTTAACATCTGGAAATGTTTGTAAAAGTTCCAAAATTTTATCTTCCAAATTTGTTTTATCCTCAATATATTTAATAACCAAACACTTTGAATACGAATCCAAACACGTAATAAATTTTAATTTTTGAGCGAAAAAGATATCGATATGGAGTTGTTCCCCTTCTTTTTCTGGTATAGGTCCTTCACCTATCGGAATTAATTTCGGATGCCTTTCATACTTATTATTATTACATATGTTGCAATTTTTCGCATATTGCTTGAATTGTTTTATCATTAATGGCCAATAATAATCTTGTCTGATTTGAGCCAAATTTTCCCTATAATTTCTATGTGCCCTATTATGTGTTTGTTCAATAATCGCTCCTTGATCCTCTCTATTGGTAACATCATTAGCAAACAATTTAGTATATAAAAATTTTACTGTTGGAAATGCCTCTCTTAGCACATTTTTTATTTCGTAAAGAACCTCAGGTGTGCAATATATTCCAGTAACCACCTTTGGATTCATATATTCCTTCAAAACACCAACTATATTTTATGGTATGTCATACTCAATTAAAAATCGTTTATTATCAAAATTAGAAATCGTTTCTAAGACGGTTATTCTTGCCCCATTATTTATCAATATTTGCTGTTTAAAATGGTTCAATGGCTTCTTAGTTTCATGAATCTGATACTCATCACTGCTTTCTGCCGAATATTGAGTATTTGTTACGGAATCAACTGAATGATCTGATTCTTCAAAACTAGTTAAATTATTCAACATTTGTCTTGATAAGGCGTCAGCAACGACATTTGTTGCTCCTGGTTTATAAATAATTTTTGGTGAAAATTCCTCAATAAATGTTCTCCATCTTTTAATTTTTATATTCGGGTTTCTTTCAGAAACCGCAAATGACAAGGGTTGATGATCAGTGTGAATTTCTAATTCACTCACACCGTAAAGATAATTTCTTAGTGTTTTCAATGCCCACACTATGGCATATAATTCTTTTTTATTGGTTGCATAATTTATTTCCGTAGAATTCAACGTTTTTGAAATAAATATAATGGGTTTACCTTCCTTTGATAAGACAGCACCCAAAGCTACATTTGACGCGTCAGTAGTCAATACAAATTTTTTGTTATAATCTGGTTGCGTTAGTTGCACCTGTTGAGACAGTAAATTCTTCAATCTTTCACAAGCAGCTATTCCTTCTTGATCAAGATTAATAACTTTCTTTTTTGATAAATATTGGGAAATCTTTCCGTTTTCCCCTTGCAAATATTTAGTTAACGGTTTCGATATAACCGCATAGTTTTCTATAAATTTCCTATAATATCCCGTTAATCCTAAAAATCCTCTTAATTGACGTAATGTCCCTGTATAGTTTCGACCTTTTTTGGGTCTGTTTTAATTATATTCTTGGCAACCACATATCCCAAAAATTCTACCTCTTCCTGATAAAATTTTGATTTTTCGGACGATATCTTCATATTTGCCCCCCTCAATATTGCAATTACTAAACTCAAATGTCTTTTATGTTCCTCCAAACTTTTTGAAAAAATTATGACATCGTCAACATAAACATGACAAAACTTTCCAATATATTTTCTTAATACATTGTCCATAGCTCGCTGAAAAATACTCGGCGCATTCTTTAATCCAAACGGCATCCGTAAAAACTCATACTTCCCATTATTCACTGAGAATGCCGTTTTCTCTATATCACTTTCTTTCATTAATATCTGGTAAAATCCAGACTCCAGATCAATCGTGGAAAAATATTTTGACTTTCCCAAATTTGTAAGTATAATTTCTGGGTTTGACATCGGGTACCTATCCGATATTGTTTTTTCATTAATTTTTTGAAATCGATCACTAATCGTAACTTTGGACTTCCGTCGTCATTTATTCCTTTCTTTGGAACTACCCATACTGGAGAGTTGTATGGGCTTTTACTTTCCCTAATTATTCCCTTTTGCAACAAATTTTGAATTTCATCATTAACAAAATTGTTTACTGACATTGGATAAGGATATTGTTTAGACCAAATTGGCCTTTCCTCAGTAGTTCTTATCTCTGCCTTAACATCAGTACGAAAAGGTAAGTCCAAATTCACATCACCATGTACTGCTAAAATTTCAGAACTTGCTTCATTTTGCAAATTTCTTATTTCTTTTTCATCACTAAATCCTGTTTCTTCGATCTTGAAAACTTACTAGAGCCTTCAGTTAATATATTATTTATAACATTTTCAGAAGTATTTTTACTCTCATTCTGCTCTAATTTTCCGATTTTTACCTTGGATAATTTTCCAGGTGTTAATTTTCCCGATTTTGCTTTGAATTTTCTTTTTCCTTTCTTTGTTTTTATTTCATTAATTTCCGGTATTTTATTTCCCGAAACAATTTTCAATACGTTTTCCTCATTTTTATTGCCGGTATTCCCATCGGCGGGCGCCTTAAGACTTTCCTGTCCCAAGGGGTTTATATTATTCTTATATTTTTTTCTAATATTCTTGAATTGAATGTTTTCATTTGATAAGCCGGTATTATCGTCGGCAGGCGCCTTAAGACTTTTTAGTCCCAAGGGTTTGAAATGCTTAAATCATTGAAAAAATAAATTTTTTCTTTTTGATCATCTCCATAGATCAACACTCTACCCGGGATATCAATCTTGGCTCTGATTCTATTTAAAAAATTAATACCAATTAAGAGATCACTCTCTAAATTATTAATCTCATAAAATCGTTCCTGAATCCCAAATAAGTTGACATTATGGAAATATTCTATGATGGTCGAACCATTAATGGTCCTTACCCTCTTCTTAATAGCTAAAATATATAAGCTCCGTATATATGAGCTTGTTGCCCCCGTGTCTATCAATATTCTAAAGATTTGCTCCGTTTTTTTTTATCTGATTTAACAATATAGGGCAAATCAGAATTTACTCTAAAAAATGGTTTTCATTTAAGTTATTTATCCTTTGTACCTTTGGGTGAGGCTGTGTGCTGACTTGAGCGCTTTCATTGGCCCTTTTGGGAACGCTGTTCTGTTGGTAATTAGTATGAAAATTACCCCTATTTCTTGCCTGCGGCTGGTTTAATTGCCAAGGTCTTGGTCTATTTAACATTTGTAAACGTAGACGAACCATTGGTTCTGGACGATTTTGGTTTGTTTCGGTTATCCTTGTTGGATACCTTAAATTATTTTGAAAATTAAGAGTCCTTCGACTTGCTTGTGGAGGACTTCGTGAGCTAACTACTGGGTTATTTTTGGAAAATTGGAGAGCAAATTGTGCTCTCATTTGATTGGAATTGAGCTCCTGTGCTTTTGCAAGAGCATTTGGCAGATCCTTTGGTGCCAATGTGAATAAAATCTGATCCAATGGGTGGTTAAGCCCCGTTATGAATGTTCGCAGCGATGTATCCCTATTTTTGATATTTAGTTCTTTAGTAATGGCAGAGTTCGTGCCATGAGTCATAATGGTTTTGTTGATTAACAAAGTCAACTTCTTGTTGACTTCATTATAAAATTCTAATAAGGTCCTAGATCCTTGCCTTAGAATACTCATCTCTTGTTCTATTATATGGCAGGGTCTCTTATCTGCGTATGCAAAATCCAACCTGCTCAAAATGGCGTCGAAATTTAAAACTGTGCCATGGTTTGTCAGGATATCATTTGCATTATGAGTTATTTTATTTCGCAAAATTGTTAAGGCGGCAAAATATTTCTTACTGCCTCTAGTATATAAAGACATGGAATTATTAGCGGCTTCATGCTAACTAACCTAGTTGTTCATTTTTCCTTTAAATTCGGGAAGGGACTTTATTACGTCTAAATTTTCATCACATTGTATGAATGAATCAATACTCTCGACTGAATATTCTGTAACATCGTTAGCAGAATTTAAATTTTGGAGCTGGCGCCTAACTTGCTCCAACTCGCTTCGCATTGAGGCGGTATTGGCTGCTATCAGCCTGGAAACCACATCCATATTTATTGAATTATTACTGTTCGACACAGAAATTTAAAAAAAACTGTTTATTAAATTTTCCAGTTTACTTTTTTCTTGGACACCTCTTTTCACTATGGCTATCCCTACACTTTTCACAATAATAAAGCTTCTTATATCCTAAGTTAGACGGACTATTTCCCATTAATAATAAACTTAACTAAATTACCGCTTGTAATATGTTGTCTGTCTGGATTTGTTGTTGCTCAACCTCCGAATGTTGAATATATTGTTGCTGTCACTTGAATAGCTTATGGTCCCACGTTGGCGACGTCCCGGCGTGACGTGCAATACCTCTATTTAATTTGGTTTTGATTTTGCAAACAATTGTTTGTATATTTTTTCACTTTTTCTTATTAATTGTTTTGTTAATTTTTGTTAACTTTATATTTGTAATTTTCTCATATTAAGAGATTTTTGTCTCTTTATAATTGCATACAATATATAAATATTTTTTTCCACGTATTAAAACGGTACTTGTTTTTAAGTTTTTGTGTTTGTTTGTAACTTAGGGATTTTTGTCCCTTTATAATTACATAAAATATATTTTTTGTTTCACTTTTCTCGTATTAAAACGATACTTGTTTTTAAGTTTTTATGTTTTTTTAGTAACTTAGGGATTTTTGTCCCTTTTTTTGTGTTACTATAAGAGATTTAAAACATCTCCTGGCAGGATCGCCACTTAAGTTTTGGCTTGTTTTTAAGTTTTTATGTTTTTTTAGTAACTTAGGGATTTTTGTCCCTTTTTTTGTGTTACTATAAGAGATTTAAAACATCTCCTGGCAGGATCGCCACTTAAGTTTTGGCTTGGCCTCGATAAGTTTTTAAAAAAAAACTTATTCAGCCCCTAGCTTCAAATAAACTGAGTCTTCATTGCTCTCCAGTTAAAGACTAACTTACTTAGCTTTATTCAATATTCTTTTATACGAAAATTCCCTTAAAGCTAAATACAACATTCAAGCTTACATTCTAACAATTCCATAAATATTTAATTGATACATATTTGAACTGAACTATATTTGTTTATATTGTAGAAGTTTACATTCTAATATTTCAATTTAAAGTGTTTCAACTTAACTGTATTTGTTTATATTGTGGAAGCTTACATTGCAGTATTTCAGTTGAACTGTATTACATTGTAGTATTTCACTTGAACTGTATTTGTTTATATTATGGATAAGTGCCCAGTATGAGAGGTTACATAGTTACCGTTATTGTTTATAGTATGGCTAAGTTCCCTGTGTGAATGGTGGTGTTAACTTGCATTTCCTAGACATAGCGAATCTCCCTAATGTATAATATATATAAGATATATAATGTATAATATTGTTACGATATTGCTGATTAACCTCGATGATTTCCTTAATCTTTCGGGTACGACCTCTGGATTGTTAAATAAAATCGCCAACTTAATTTGCAGTCTCTTTATTTATAAAGACTTATTTAATGTCCTTTTAATTATTCGGTAATTCACAATTCAATTACAATTTACGTTACTATTTACAATCACTTGTATACAACTTTCACAATGTACTGTTTTTATTACTTTACTGTAATGTAATCTCCACGAGTTTAATTCACAACTGATTACTTTTGCAGCCGTATGTCGCCCTTATATACTTGTTTGCTGCTTGAAAACGAAACCCCCGGAATAATCTCGTCTTTACGATAATCGTCTCGGTTACGATAATCGTTTCGGTTACGATAATCGTCTCGTTTACGATAATCTTCTCGTTTACGTTCTAGAACATGCCAGTTGTCGGCTCCTCTCTTTCATCTGTCATTCGCTTCGCATTTTCGCCACACTGCCCTCCACCTAAGTCTGATCGTCCCGATCAGACACATTCGCTGTTCCAAACGCAGCAAGCCTCTCTAGGTGGACCACTTTCATCTTGTTTCTCGGCCTCCCTACAGTTTGGATTCGATACACTACGTCGTTAAGTCGTTTGATTACCTTGTATGGACCTTCCCAATTGCATTGAAGTTTTGGGGACAAACCTCTCTTTCGTTGTGGATTGTACAGCAACACCAAATCTCCATTTTGGAAGCTTTCGGAGTTCATCGCCTTGTCATACCTGGCCTTCTTTTTGTCACTCATAATTTGAGTTCCCTGCCTCACAAGAGCATGTATCTCTCTTAACTTAACTCTTCCTCGAGAACAGTAGACGCTTCCTTCCCAATTCTTCTCGCATTCATTCTTTTAAATCGCTGGGCAACCGAAGTTCACTACCAAACAGTATCCTGGCAGGTGTTTGACCTGTTGTTTCATGCACTGCGGACCGATATCCCATCAGGAAAAGCGGTATGTGTACGTCCCAATCATCTTGATTCTTGTCCACTACTTTCCGCAAGTGCTCTTCCAGGGTCCGGTTGAATCGCTCTACCATGCCATCTGATTGAGGATGCAGGGCTGTCGTTCGTGTTTTCCGAATACCAAGTATCTGGCACATCTCTTGGAACACCGCCGCTTCAAAGTTTCTTCCTTGGTCTGAGTGCAATTCTATAGGCGCACCGTATCTGGTTACCCAATTGTGAGTGAATGCATCCGCAACTGTTTTCGCTTCCTGGTTTGGAATTGGGTAGACCTCAGGCCATTTACTAAAGTAGTCCATAACCACAAGAACGTATTTGTTTCCTCGTCTGCTCATAGGGAATGGACCGGCTACATCCATGGCAACCCGCTCAAATGGTGCACCTGAGTTATACTGCTTCATCTGCTCATGACTTCGTGACTTTGGCCCTTTAGCTGCAATGCACTCCGTGCAATTAGCAATCCACTCAGCGACCGATTGACGACAGCCAACCCAATAGAACCGCTGCTTGATCTTCTTCAGCGTTTTTGTAATGCCTAGGTGCCCTCCACTAGGACCATTATGGAATTCCTTAAGAACATCCGGAATTCTTAACCTCGGAACTACTATAGGCTTCCGAGAGCACTGGCCATCTTCACTTTCCCATACTCTATGCAAACAGCCAGATATCAATTCTAAACTGTTCCATTGTGCCCAGTATGCTTTCGCGATGGGACTTTCCGCTGCCATTTGTTCTTTACTTGGCCGTCTGTTCACCTCCTATCCGTGCATTACCAATTCCAAGTCCGGATCTTCTTGCTGACATTTCCTTAAGTGACTTGCCTCCCACTCTTCTGCTGAAGTAACTGTCATTAGCCGGACGTCTATTCTGTCTTCCTTACCCTCGGCTTTTGAGCAGTGCTTACATTCCAAACTACATGGTCGACGGGACATAGCGTCAGCATTTCCGTGCGTATTACCCTTGCGGTGCTCGATGGTGAAGTCATAATTTTGCAGCCTCTCAATCCACCTTGCAAGCTGCCCTTCGGGATTCTTGAACTGTAGTAGCCACTTCAGCGCTGCATGATCCGTTCTAACGCGGAAATGTTGACCATACAGATATTTGTGGAAGTGTTTAATGCAATCCACCAACGCTAATAGTTCTCTCCGCGTTACGCAGTAGTTCCGCTCTGGTTTCCCAATAGACCGGCTATAGTAGGCAACTATCTTCTCCTGCCCATCAATCACTTGCGAAAGTACCCCTCCTATGCCATAACCACTAGCATCTGTGTCCAGAATAAATGTTGCACCTGGAACCGGGTACGCTAGCATAGGTGCAGTGCATACTCGTTCTTTTAAAGCTTTGAAAGCCTCCTCTTGTTCAGTTTTCTACTCGAAAGATCTATTTTTCCTTGTGAGTTCATGGAGACTGTGAGCTACACTGGCGAAATTCGGAACAAAGCGGCGATAGTAAGTACAAAGCCCAAGGAAACTTCTTAATTCATGCAAATTTCTGGGTCTCGGCCAATCCTTCACTGCTTCTATTTTTTCCTTCGCAGTACACACGCCCTTCGTGGTAACTTGATGACCTAAGTAATTAACCTCTTTCTTGAATAAAGAGCACTTCTTAGGACTTAGTTTAAGACCAGCGCCAGCTATTCTCTGGAAAACTTCTTCCAAATTACTCAAATGTTCGTCGAAGCTCTTTCCCAATACGATTATGTCATCCAGATACACCAAACAGGTCTTCCAGTGTAGTCCTTTGAGCACATGGTCCATTAATCTTTCAAAAGTGGCAGGAGCGTTGCATAAACCAAATGGCATTACCGTAAATTGCCATAGACCGTTGCCAGCACTAAACACTGTCTTTTCTTTATCTTCTTCACTCACTTCTACTTGCCAATACCCGCTCTTAAGGTCAAGTGTTGAGAACCATTCTGTGCCAGTTAACGAGTCTAGTGTATCATCGATCCTGGGCAAAGGATAGCTGTCTTTCTTTGTAACATCATTTAATCTCCGATAGTCCACGCAGAACCGCAGCTGGTCATCTTTCTCAATAATAATACCTCCTTTACTCATTTCCTTTATTATTTGGCTTACAGCTTCACGTTTGGCTAGTGGGACACTTCGAGGAGCCTGGCGAATCGGCCTAGCGTCACCAGTATCAATACAATGTTTCACAACGTTGGTCCTGCCTGGGTTGTTGCCATCCTTGTCGAATATATTGGAGTATTTGCAGAGAAGTCCCTTGGCCTTGTGCTTGTATTCCTCAACCCTTGCGTCCACTCATCTACGTTGTCCTTGATACGATGAACGTTCCAAGGATAGTTCCAAGGCACAATTCCGTTCCAGCTGTTTAAGCTTCAATTCGAAAAGACGTCAAAAGCAAATAATTGGAGCATTGAGGAAAAATCCGCTGCACTATTCGTTGCGTTGGAAGGACCTGCTGCGGAACTTTTACAGACAATCCCGGAATATGAGAGAGATGATTACGACGCATTAATGCGTGCCTTGTAAAGACGATATGGAAGCGAACACAGGAGACAAATTTACCAGATGGAGTTGGAGAAGCGCGATCAAAGACCCAACGAATCTCTTCAAGAATACGCATCCGAAATTGAGAGATTGGCTCATCTAGCTACTGGAGACGCATCTGGTGAACACCTCGAAAGGGTAAAAATACAGAGGTTTATCGGTGGAATAAAGGATATCTACACCAAACGAGAGATACGCAAATCAAAAATCAACATTCTCTGAGACTGTCGCCTATGCCCAAACCCGTGGAACGGCTTCACTTATAAGCAGGCCAGCCTACAAAGTCAGTCGTATGGAAGTAGAAACACCAGATGTGATGAACGAGATTCTGAAAACCCTAAAGTCAGTCGATGGAAAGAAGAATCAAGCTGGCAAATGTTTCAATTGTGGGAAGCCAGACCGCTTCGCGAGGGAATGCAAGACGGGCTAGAGTAGAAACAACAATTCAGCACAACGAAAACGAAGGGCTGAAGATAACGAATCCGACTCTAACCAGTCGTTAAACTAAAACGAGCCAGCCGAAAGGGGCGTATGCTGGCTCCTGCAATTGAATGCCCAATAATCTCCGTCTCTCAAATTGGTAGGAAGGCGAGCAACGTGACAATTGGTGGATATGTGGATGGACATGAGCGAATACTTACTGTTGATACGGGCGCATCGCACTCCATCCTTAGATACGACCTAATCACCAAAGAAGTAAGGCCATTGCCTGGAGCAAGATTGAGGATGGCAACTGGCGAGGACACCCAAGTTGTAGGAGAGATAACATGCGAAGTCGGGATAGGAAATGTTGCGGTTTTACACCAGTTCATAGTCGCGCAGATTGTTGATGAAGTCATCATAGGAGTAGACTTCTTGCTAAACCAAGGAATAAAGATCGACATGGATAACCGAGTAATGGAGTACAAAAACTTGGAAGTACCACTTAGCATCGGCTATAATTCTACATACAACAGCAAGCAAGTGATCCTTGAACACAACGAACTGATCCCACTAAAGTCAGAAGCTGTTATTTGGGCAAAGATTGATGGAGATCCTGGGACAAACAAAATATGGGTTGTCGAAACAGCGCGAAATTCCACATCAGACGTGATCATTGGTAAAACACTGGCTAAAACAAAAAGTGATGGACTCATCCCAGTGAGAGTAATAAACGAATGTATATCACCAATGAAACTTCGAATAGGAACTGTATTGGGACAATGTCAGCAGGTAGACGCCATTATTAATTGCGGAGATGCACCTAAAAGCGGTTCCATTGACATAAAGGATATCAAGGACAACGTAGATGAGTGGACGCAAGGGTTGAGGAATACAAGCACAAGGCCAAGGGACTTCTCTGCAAATACTCCAATATATTCGACAAGGATGGCAACAACCCAGGCAGGACCAACGTTGTGAAACATTGTATTGATACTGGTGACGCTAGGCCGATTCGCCAGGCTCCTCGAAGTGTCCCACTAGCCAAACGTGAAGCTGAAAGCCAAATAATAAAGGAAATGAGTAAAGGAGGTATTATTATTGAGAAAGATGACCAGCTGCGGTTCTGCGTGGATTATCGAAGACTAAATGATGTGACAAAGAAGGACAGCTATCTTTTGCCCAGGATTGATGATACTCTGGACTCGTTAACTGGCACGGAATGGTCCTCAACACTCGACCTTAAGAGCGGCTATTGGCAAGTGGAAGTAAGTGAGAGAGATAAGGAGAAGACTGCCTTTAGTGCTGGAAACGGTCTTTGGCAATTCACGGTGATGCCCTTCGGACTATGCAATGCAACTGCAACCTTCGAAAGATTAATGGATCATGTGCTTAAGGGACTGCAAGGAACTTGTCTGGTGTATCTTGACGACATCATCGTACTTGGCAAAAGCTTTGAGTAACACTTGGGCAATTTGGAGGAAGTTTTTCTGAGGATAGCTAGCGCTGGCCTTAAGCTTAGTCCTAAAAAGTGCTCGCTATTTAAAAAAGAGGTTAATATCTAGGTCATCATGTAACAACCGAGGGCGTCTGTACAGCAAAGGAGAAAATAGAAGCAGGTGCAACATTCATTCTGGATACAGATGCTAGTGACTATGCCCTGGGAGGTGTACTTTCACAAGTGATTGATGGACAGGAGAAGATAGTTGCGTACTAAAGCCGGTCTATTGGGAAACCAGAACGGAACTATTGCGTAACACGGAGAGAACTATTAGCGTTGGTGGATTGCATCAAACATTTCCACAAGTACCTGTATGGCGAACACTTCCGAGTTAGAACAGATCATGCAGCGCTGAAGTGGCTACTACAGTTCAAGAATCCGGAAGGGCAGCTAGCCCGATGGATTGAGAGACTGCAAAGTTATGACTACAGTATAGAGCACCGCAAACGGAATACTCACGGGAATGCTGACGCCATGTCTCGTCGACCATGTAGCTTGGAATGTAAGCACTGCTCCAAAGCGGAAGGCAAAGAAGACATAATAGACGTCCGATTAATGACAATTACACCAGCGGAAGAGTGGGAGTCAAGTCATCTACGGAAATGTCAGCAGGAAGATCCAGATTTGAAACTATTAATGCATGGACTGGAGACGGACAGACGGCCAGATAAGGAACAGATGGCAGCAGGAAGTCCAATAGCAAAGGCATACTGGGCGCAATGGAATAGTTTAGAGCTGATATCTGGCTGTTTGCATAGAATATGGGAAAGTGAAGACGGCCAGTGCTCCCGAAAACTAATAGTAGTTCCGAGGTTAAGCATTCCGGACGTTCTCAAGGAATTCCATAATGGTCCTAGTAGTGGGCACTTAGGCATTACGAAAACGCTGGAAAAGATCAAGCAGCGGTTCTACTGGGTTGGTTGTCGTCAATCTATCGCTGAGTGGATTGCTAATTGCACGGAGTGCATTGCAGCTAAAGGGCCAAAGTCACGAAGTCATGGTCAGATGAAGCAGTATAACTCAGGGGCAACATTTGAGCGGCTTGCCATGGATGTAGCCGGTCCATTCCCTATGAGCAGGCAAGGAAACAAATACGTTCTTGTGGTTATGGACTACTTTAGCAAATGGCCGGAGGTCTACCCAATTCCAAATCAGGAAGCCAAAACAGTAGCGAATGCATTCAATTACAATTGGGTTTCCAGATACGGTGCGCCTATAGAACTGCACTCGGACCAGGGAAGAAACTTTGAATCGGCAGTGTTCCAGGAAGTATGCTTGATACTGGGTATTCGAAAAACCCGAACGACATCTCTGCATCCTCAATCGGATGGCATGGTAGAACGCTTCAATCGAAACCTGGAAGAGCACTTGAGGAAGGTCGTGGACAAACATCAAGATATCCCAATCATCCCACAGACCGCTGTTCCTGATTGGATATCGGTCAGCGGTGCACGAGACAACGGGTAAAACACCCGCAAAGATTCTCTTCGGTAGTGAACTTCGGCTGCCTAGTGGTTTGAAGTTTGGAGTAAGTGGCGATGCTAGAAGGATTGTGGAGAAGGCGCCAAATGCCCTAGAAGAAGAGCTGAAGGAGATACATGCTCTTGTGAGACAGCGAACCGAAAAGGACAGATTGAAATAAGTGACAATGTAAATGCAATTTCCCGGAAGGACAGAAAATAAAGAAGCGGCCGTATAATGCAAATTACCCATACCAAGGACAAACAAAAGAGTAGACAGCAATTACACGCGGTTAAGGATAAACGGAACAGCTGCAGCTACCGCAGACAAACGAATAATCAGCCTATTCTTGATCGCGTGGATAGAATGTTGAGATATAAAAGGAGCTGCAGCAACTATTTGAAATGAATGAAGTTGAAGACTCAGTTCTAGAGAGTACTAAGCGTGAGTGAAGCAGATAATAAGTGTGTATCAAAAGATTTGTTAAAATAAGCCATTGGCTATAGACGAAAATTGTAATTACTGTACAAATAAATTCCTGACGGTTAAGAAGCCGGACAAAGAAAGAAAGAAATTTTGGGAGTTTTGTTTAGCAATCCAGTGATCGTACTCGAAGGATTTGGAAAATCATCGAGGCGAACTTAGCAAATTCGTTACAATATTATAATACATAAATTAATATATCTCAGTAGTTTTTCAAACAAAACAACAAACCTTCAGACAAGTAACTTGCAGTTCTACAGCGCAAATAAAAAATATTCTGAAATTGAAAAAACTATCAAAAAGGTTTAGTAATATCTTTTATAAATATTACCTAATTAAAAAGTCGCCGGGGTATACCTTAACTTATTTTTAACCGACGAAAAAGAAGGTTCTCAGTTCCAGCTAAACGAACGAGTACCGACTAGAACTCGATGTGAAAGTCGATGACGAAAAATTCCGACGATAAATAACCCAAAGTTACTGGGAGTCACATTCGACGGCATGCTTTTCTTCACTTCACACACGGCTGCAACTGCCACTGCCTCTAAAGTGCAGAGCCGCAATAAAATCCCCAAATCGTTAGCCGGCGGCAGCTGAGGTAAAAACACGAGAGCCGGTTCTACGTATCGGAGTTGACCCGAATTTTATCCAACGCTGTCACCCTTCCGGCGATCTAATCCCTTTTTAGGTCCTCAGGTTATCTTAGACTTAGTTCGTCAACGGAGCAAGACACTGCACCAGGGTTGCTCCAAATCCTTATTAGGGCTGTAAAACTAGCCCTGGTCCGACGGACTGTTTTTGCTGCGTGTGCCAAAGACGACTCCACCATTCATCCATCTCGGTTAAATGACACCTGTGCAATAGTTGAAGTCATCTTAAGACTTGATCAGAGCTTAACACTCATAGGAACTAGGCGACGCGTTACGTGGCTAAATGCTGGCAGCGCCCAGCCACACTTGAAGCTTTTGCGGATTTGCGGAGCTCCTCGCACCTTCTTCTCATCCAGCTCCACCTCCCGTGCGGGGGATACGCAGCAGCTCCTAGTACGTTGCACAGTCTGTTCCGTGTGTCAGACCCTAGTACGTCGGAGACATCAGTCAAATGGATATCTTGCATTGGCTGGCACCACTCGTGAGTGGAGTGATATGTATGCTGTAGGAGTAAATGATACACTGCCGCCAACCACCACCAACGTGCGGCAACCCTCTAAGCAACAACCAAGATCCACGCATCACTCCCTCATTCTCCAACTTACGAACTTCCTTCCGAGACATATTCGACCGACTCAATTTAACTGCAACTGACTCCATGGAAAGATCGACGAGATCATTCTACACAACAACGTGCAGTAACGTTTTATCCGTAAAAATTACGCAGTAACGTCTTATCGACGGCAGCATCGACCGCAGGGACACTACCTGAGAATGTCAGGGCATAGCTATCTGGTCAGATGCCGAGCTCGAAATATTTAATATATACATTCCTCCGGTTACTAGTTGCCCAATTGGATATCGTCATGATGTAGGTGCGCTACTCATAGGCGAAAACCATTTGGTTTTGGGCGACTTTAACGCGCATCACCATCATTGGTGTTCTTGCTTGTCAAATGATCGTCGAGGAATGAAGCTGGCGGAACAGATAGACGATTCGACATTCTGTGCAATGAACGATGAATAAGTTCAGAGGGTTATTGAGAAGGCGAAAACCTCCAAATCCACCGGTCCCGACGGAAAAAGCATAATAATACTAAAACATTCGGGTCCAGCGGGAGCAAGGTTCTAAATTTGTCAATTTGTCTTTGACCACTCTAATTATATCCGAAATGTGAAAACTGGGTACCCTGTCAATAAAGCCGAGGAAATCCGCAAACAAAGGAGAGTCTTATCGGCCGATATCTCTCCTTCCCACAGTAGCGAAGACAATTGAGGCTTTGCTGCTTCCGACCCTCACACGGTCTGAGCCCAGCTACGCATCAGCATGGCTTCCGTAAAATGCACAGCACCACAACAGCACTTAACGCCATGAACACCAAGATAGATCTTGACCTTAACCAAAATCGGCCATGTGGTCGAAAAGTCTTAGTAGCAGTAGACCTGTCGAAAGTCTTCAACACGATCAATCACGCAGGCTATCGGACATTGAGGAATCCTCATTACCGCCTAGGTTAAAGAGGTGGACCACGAATTACATGAGTGATCGACAATCATCGGTTGACTTTCGAGATCAAACGTCAAAGCTACGAAAAATTAAATAGGCTGTTCCGCAGAGTGTCCTTTTATATTTCGAGGTTGTTCGATATTGGCATCTGGAAAAGATATTGATAACGTTTATTCAAAAATAAACTGTTGTCTCGTCAACCTTTTCCATTTCACTGCACGACATCTACAGCTGCAACTTGCGAAATCCTCGGCACCCTCTTCACCACCTGGACGAAGGAGCACCGGTTCGAACTCAATGTTAAAATCGATGACGTAAAAATTCCGACTATAAACGATCCTTCACTCCATCACTCCGCATACTACTGCAATTGCCACTAAAGTACAGAGCCGCAACAAAATTCTCAAATCATTAGCCGGCAGTACTTTGGGTAAAGACAAAGAAACGCTGCTGGCAACATAAAAGGCCATTGACCAAGGCCAACAGATACCTCGACTCCATACAGCAATACCGACAAGAGCCGCTGGACAGGATGACATACTGACGAGCTTCGTTAACACTTGTAAATTTCCTTCCCGCGAATGGTGTGATCGGAATCCAAGCACAACCCATTACAGAAAAAGAGCTCGAGCTGGCACAATAAAGGTTTAGATATTGCAGTAGACTCAACTCCTACCTATCTAGACTCGACCCTAACTTACCCAACGTATGTCCCATATGCAACGAATCCGCCCACGACACTAACTACCTCTTGCCCACTCAACCCGACTCATCTAACAATTTTTTCCATCTGGTTCGTCGAAACAGCACATTTCTTGGGAATCCTGTTATATGTAGTTTCCTCAACAAGGGCTGACACTCCCGCAATATTCTCCGTAAACCAAATTAAATTGGTCCCACTTAAAGTTGAAAAACAATTTTCAACCAGATGGTTAGGAAAGAAGATATAATTAATTTTAACCGCATATCCCGATTCTGCTAATTCTTTGTACATTTGACAGACATACACACAAAAGGTTCGGGAAACAAATCAACAATAGGGGTAGGAAGAGGGGATGATTTATTGATTTTAAAGTTATCCCGTTATCACGTAGTCCGATTGGGATAATTTCCCCTGAATGGTAGGGTTTTAAAGTTAGAATTTCCTATCAAAAGAGTGAAAAAATAAGCGTGGTTTATTGTGAATTTACTGTTACGAACAAAATGACAAGTATGTTGTAAAAAAAAATATAAAGTAAAAACTTAAAAAAAAAAATTAAATAGCAAAAAACAAAAAAAAAAAAAAAGAATAATAAACAAGTTGGCGCATAGCATTCATATATTGTAAAGATCATTCATAGATTGTAAAAATCATAAAAATAGCTTAAAATTAAGCAAAGAACCTAATCATATTAACATTGAATCGTGAAATCTCTAGCGATAAACATTAAAGGCTCTCCTGGCCTAATGCGAACTGCCAGTGCTGGCTTTCTTTGATTTGTCTTACTTTGAATTAGAAACTTTGCAGTGCCTCAGGTATTTAAAGCAAAAATACATTTGGTCTCTTTTCAGTATAGTTATATTCTGTTTGACATTTCTTACAGTAAAGCAAGTAAGCAAAGGCATTTTGGGTCATATTTTTAACATAAAAAAAAATTCACTGTCCCCATGTCCCCTCTCAACCACCTGTTTCCTCACGCAAAGGCGTGTACAGGATCGATGGAGGAAGGGAAGGTTAAAATAGTTTTTTTTTTTTTATATCAAATTTGAAGTTAATTTTTCTCGGAATCATGGACTCAAATTACAATTTGTGTTTGGTGACTTCGTTCTGAATGAAACCAAAGCAAATTTGTTAACTCGATTTATCATAAGTACAATATTTCTTACGGAATATACAGTGGCTACCAGCTTGTTTCGTGTGCCCATTTATTATAAAGAAAATGTGCTATATTTTTAATGTATTTTAATTTTAAATAATCTTAAATGCACATTCGAAGATACATTATTTTGAAATGCAAACACAAAGAAGAACTTCTAAAATTATTTTTGTTTAAGTATTATATTTACAACGGAAACAAAATATTAAGTAAAACGACGTCACAGATTATTTCGTGTGTATCCTCTTACTGTTATTGGCGAAGGTTTAACGATAAGAAAGAATAGGCAATTTGAGTGAAATGGTACATTAGGTTATTTTTTATTGCAATCTGTACATAAAAAGTGATCGGACACGTAAATTAAATACCGGTTGGGATCTCGTACGTCTATTTAAAAGCGCGAATCAGTGATTACGATTATCAAAAACCTAAAATCGCAGAAAAAAATTGCTGAAATTGTGGAATTAAGTATTTCCATTGCCCAGTACATAGTCCAACGCTTTTTTCGAAAAAGAAAATTGAGTGGTTGACAAAGGTTGTGAGGTCCAAAACAAAATTATTAAAAAGTTTTTCGATTTTCGACGTTTCCCAGATTCCTTTCGTCACATCTGGGCTTTCCAATTTCGCACAGTTCGCTTTGTATGCTGGTCTGCATAAGAGCTCGACCGTTTCCTATGTCTGAACATACGAGGCAGTCTCAGAAAATGCTGGCTTTTCGCCTGCTATATTTGTCCCTATTCCGTTGATAAACGTCTGAATTTTTTTCCTCTCGAGGTCTCTCCAAGACTATCTCCAGAACTCAAATAAGCTACTCTCAATCTCACAGGCAAATTTCTGCAGGGTCTCGTTGGACTTTTTATAGCGGTTCTCTAATTCCATTTGATAGATTTGTCTTCTATGCTCGCTACCATAGCGTCTTTTCACGCCTCGCATTAGTGCCTCGTAATCATCTCTCTCATATGCAGGAATTATCTGCAATTCAGTGCCACGAATAGGGCAGCTGACTTCTCTATGCTTCAGTTATTTGCTATAGCCATCTTTTCGAACGGAAGCTTAAAGATCTGGAAAGGGATTGTGTCGTCAAAGGACGGTGCTTTTATCCTGGGGGTGCTCCTCGAAATACTTGGACGATACAAAAGCAAATCGCGGACATGACCTTCCAATTCGCTAATTTCAATTAGCTCCTCTATTTCGCTTTGCCGATCTTCCAATTCGTTGACTTTGGTCTCAATTAGCTCCTCTATATTGTCCTCGAGTTTGTATTGTCTATCTTTGAGTTTTGCGCATTCTTTGACAACACTCTCATGAGCCGGGATGAAATACGCGTCTCCTGGTCTTGCATTTGCGATGAAATGTGGGCCTTCATTTATGATATGTTGGCATTGTGTTCATCCCACTTCTGACAACGTTTTTCGCAGCTACCCTCGATGATTTCCCAAATCCTTCGATTCCGATCACTAAATTGCTAAATAAAACTCCCAAGATTTGTTCATTTGCCTCTTAATTGTCAGGAATTTACTCAACGTTTATTTTGTCGACGATAATTACAATTCTTTACTATACACAATGGCATATTTTACAATTATTTATAGCACACATAAATTTTCTGCTTCCTGTGACCCTGTGACAGCTGCTGCAACTATTTTGATACCAAAGGCTTTTTTTGTTTTTGTTTTTTGTTTTCCCCCCGAAGGGGGAATCTTCCAATGATACTGCCACTGGCAGCATGCACGATTCATACTGTCCGGTAAAGGTACACCTCATTCAGGACCACGCCCAGACAGCATTTTCTAGCTATACCGGACTTGAGAAGCAATACGCCTACGTACTAAACCCTTAACTCTGTCTGTTATAGCTTATATTTGGACCTACCTAAGCATTACTTCGCAGGTCCATCTGGGCCAGAATGCCTCTTCACATACTCACTGCAGTGTTATTCATCCGGTCTTATGCTACTCCGCTGACGTTCCTTTATCCCCAGCTCTTTGAGCGCTGTAGCAGCCCACTCCTTCATTTTATCACATACCAATCTCGATTGCAACATGTGGCTCACAATGTTGTCGAGCGTCATCTTTTCCTTTATTATCTGTGGTAGCTCTCGCGGTTGCATACCTCGAGCAAGAGAAGAATATATGCTCTAAATTTTCTTCGGCACTATCACAGAGAGAACATTCCGTCTCGTCATCATAGTCGAATCTGTAGAGGTACTCCCTGAAATAGCCAGGACCTAACAATTCAAGCTGGTACCCTCTTAATAAGCCTATGCGTCCATCTTCCTTTTCCTGTCGCATCCCATTGCGATTGCCACTCGTAGAGGCTCGCCTGTATCTCTTTTCTGCGCTCATCGGCCGTCAGATGTCTATTCAAAGCTTTTGATTTTTTATGGAGCCTGCCAAACTCTGAAGCCAATATACCGTTCTAAAAGCACAGGCTACTCTAATTGGGCTTAGCCTGGAGACTGCCTTTGCCTTATTGGCACATGTTTTTTGTTGCAGTACGGACTGACTAACTTTAGCTAGTAGCGCTCTCCGACTGTGGCTAGGGCCACCAGTGTTTGGCATAATCCTCCCTAGTGCCGCTGTCACTTTCAAGGTGACCTCTTCTATTTTTTTTTCTACTGGTGATGAGCACCGCTTTTTTTTCTGCGACAAGCTGCAGCTTATTTGAAGTGAAATATTCCTTAATCTTTAATACAGTTTCGTTACAGATACACTGTATTTGAGGAAGTTCCTTCGCTACGATCGTCACAGCTATGTCGTCCGCATAGCCAATTATCTGGACCTCTTTAGGCAGCGGTCGGCGTAACACCCCATCGTAAAGCACATTCCATAGTAGCGGGCCGAGTACGGAGCCCTGTGGTACTCTACCTGTTACCACGTAGCTTTTTGGACCTGTATCCGTATCGCACAATAGCAGTCTGTCAGGCAGGTAGCTACTGATTATACTTAAGAGATACACAGGTGCATTTTTGGGCTCCAAAGCACTCATAATATGCTACTGGCAGCATTGAAAACATTTTTCACGTCAAGTGTGACAACTGCGCAATATTCTTTCTCGCCAATGCCCGTTATTAGTTTTCACACTGCGTGTATGGTAGACCGATGTTTCCTGAAGCCAAATTGGTTATCAAATATAACAGGCGACTCATTTTCAAGGTTACGTTTCAGGCGTGTACAGATGAGCCTCTCTAGTATTTTGGCCATTGTGTCAATAATACAAAGTGGCCGGTACGCACTCGCCCCTCCTGCCGGTTTTTTAGGCTTCTAAAGAAGGACCAGTCGCTGCCTCTTCCATACCTTGGGGAAAACTCCTTCATTTAGGCATCTTGTATATAGCTCGGCGAAAACTTTGCTCGGGATGCCAACAAGTCCAGGTGCCTTTGCGTTGCCGAATCTCTCAGCCACTTCAGTTATACCTTTCCCATCGATAGTCAAAACATCCACTCCTGTCCAGATTGTGACTCGTGCGTTGGGAAAAGTTTTTTCACCACCTTTTCTAGTAGGTTAGGACAGGTTGACCTCTATCCTCGAAGGGCGAAGGTTAAACGCCATGACTATTTTTTACGCATCACCCCATGGATTTTCGTCAACCTTCTCACTTTCGAGCTTACCGAGCGAACCAGTGTGCTACTGGCGAACGTAATATCTATTATTGATTCACCCATTCGTCTCGAAGGTAGTTATTTCACCGGTATTGAGCAACACTGCGTCTGACATAGAAAATGCTTTGAGCAGCGCATTACCCCTCTTATTTGTGTCGTCTGCAATCACGTTAGGCGTTGTAGTAAGGGGTCCTGAACTAGTTCGTCGAGGATCCTTTCGTAATTGCCTTGGGGCACACTCGGGGGGAGATAGTTTACTTACTTTTGCCCGCGTATAGTAAGATTTTCCAAGGAGCGGCTTGTCTTGGAAAGCCTGCCCCCAAAGGTCCACAGACTATAGCCACATCTGCCTTCTCTTCGTATATTGCCTGCTTTAGAAGCTCTTGTGCAGCTTCGCAATGACTTCCGGTTCTGTGGCCCGTATCTTTTTTCCCGCTGCTTTTGCAAGCTGATGGTTTTTTGTCACATGCTTTGATGAAGTGTCTCTTTTCGCCGCACTTGGCACCACATTGTCTTCTGTCATCCTCGCTAGTACACGTCCTCGCCAGATGCCCGTATTCCAAGCACCTGAAGCATTTTCTAAGGTTCGGTTTTTCCCTTATTCCAGACCACCCATCCAATTTTGATCTTGTGAGCGTCAAGCAGTCGCTTTGCATTTGTCGCCGGCAGGCTGATCAAAGCCGTCTGTGTGGCCGCGTGTGCCTGTCTGATTGTTTTGATTGCACCTTCCCCGAGGGAGCTTAACTCCTTAATTTGCGATCGAATTACCTTGACTATGTCCTCCTTGGTGGTGGTGGAGGTCGGGAATCTCAACTGATATCTCGTGGGTTAGGGCTATTATCTGCGCCTGGTCACCCAACTCCTTTGATATCTCTTTGATATCCGGCACGTGCAATGATTATTGCGTCTGGTCTCGGACGTGGAGCATACGTTGCTTTCTTCTTCTTTCTATGCGTTTTGCTCTTGACCCGCGTCCAGTCATTTTCCTTCTCTTTTACAGGGACGTTGCTCACATACATGTTGCTTTTACTCGCCATCTTTTGCACTTTCCTTTGACTGGATTTGTTCTTCGGCGGGGTCTTTGTTATTAATTGCTCATCCTCACGGGGCCTCTTCGGCGTTGAATTTATCGTTACTAGTCTTTGAGGAACGTTTTGCCTACTTTCCTTAATTTTTTTCTTGGCGCGGGCGTGAAGTTTCGCCACCGAGCTGAGTGGATCTCGGATTTGGTTGTTGATCGATCGTTGCGGCGGGCGCATTGCTTCAGTCAAATTCCTGATCACCTCTCTTAGCTCGGATATAACATCGTCACCAGATTGTGTCGTTTTCGCTAAAGGTGTGCTATCCTGCTGCGCAGATGGCGAGGATCTCACTCTCGCAGGCTTTTCCACAGTAAGCACCTTCTGGGGTGATCGCACCAGTTTTGGTGCTCGTCTAAAGGGGTCAGCTTCGATGCTAACTCCGCTGTTGGTCGGCGTCCTCCTGGACATTTCCGCTTCAGGCATCTTGTTATCACTACCAGAGCTTTGAGTGCCGCTGCTCCTGATAATGCCGTATATATTATTGTTGCTTTTCGTATTCTTTTGTTTCTTCATTCTTTGTTTTTCTTCCAGCGCATCGTGTTTAGGGGCGGGCCGAAATAAACAGGAAAGGGTATACTCTCGAATACAATGCTCCTACCCCAGTTCCCTGGGGCCTGTCCTTCACTTTACCAGTCCCGGAAAACACGGACGGACCGGTGCTCACCCGGCGCAATGCTGGCTACTACTCCTGCGTCCAATACACACTCCCTGACCAAGGACCGAAGTGGCTGTTTACTGATACACCCCGCGGCTGACAACTCAACAGAACAAGCTCACATCACCCTTTCCACCTCAGCAGCGGAGACGTCGCTGTGAAGACTTCCAGGGGCTCCTTATGCGCCGCGTTGTGTACCGGTCGGATTATTATACCAGCCGCACCTAACATGGCGAACAGACGCTGACCAGAAAGCCGCCCATTTTGGGACCGTCGCGCCTGGATTTTTGTGTTAATCAACATGCTCACGTATGTTGAAAGGGACACCTATTTCTAAGAGGCGGTGTCTATTTGCCACTGTCACAGAATCAGCGTCGGGCTTACTGGCTTTTACGCCGCTCCACCGCTTCTGCCGCTCATCGTCGGGGGCTGCTTATTCGTTTAAACTTATTTTACATTCTGTTCACGAGCTCAAGAATAGGCTGATTATTCGTTTGCCTGCGATAGCTGCTGCCGCTCTGTTTATGCCTAGCGATGTTCGAAACATTCCGTTCATGAGCTGACTCGTCTGCCTGCAATAGTTGTTGCCGCTCTTTCCGTCTGTCCTTTGTACGGGGAATTTCTATCATATTGCCGCTCCTTTTGCCTGTCCTTTTTATTTGAGATTTCCGTCACAATACTTTTTTTAATTTTATTTATTTATTTAGATGAAATATAACTATAAAGAATTATATTACATTGGCTAAAGGCACTAGCTACTAAGGCTATCGACTGACTTAATTCTAACGGATTTTGTACTGACTTATAAAGTATTCTTAGAATATTAAATTATCGTAATAGGATGGATGGCATTATATGCAGTTTAGTAGTTTGTTTTGGTATATAAAGTTGAAAATATTTATTACGTTGTTGGCTGAGCATTCTTTTAATAAATCGGAGGGGTTTGTGTTTCCAAATATGTCTCTTTTGCTATTTGTATGTGTAGTGTGCAGCTATCGAGAATATGCATTACTGTCAACGGACAGTTGCAGGCGGAGCAACTTTTAGCTGCTTTCCGTTCTTGTAGATGCTGGTGCGTGACCATAGTATGACCTAGTCGAAGTCTCGTAAATACTTTGACTTTTTGGTATGGGATTGTATTTGGGGGAAGAAATCTGGAGCGGTTTGGGTAAATAGCTTTATAGGAATGTTGGTACGTTACTCATTTTTCTTGAATTGTCTTTTTTGTTATGGTTTTCGTTAGTCTGATTATATCTGCTTTCACTATTGGGTTGAACAGGAAGGGCAAGGTGAGCGAGATATGTTTTTGGCGACAGTATCCGTATGTTCGTTGCCGATAATTCCGCTTTATTACTTACTTTTATTTTGGTGTTATATTGGTGCAGCATTAATCTGATATTTTCGACATTCTATTTTCGGATCTTTGTTTATTGAGTTTTGTATTGCGCTGAAAGACACATTACTGTCGGTGCAGATTATACATATGTTTGCCCTTGGTTGTGGCAGCAAACTCAACGGCGAGTTTGATTGCGAATGTTTCGGCGGTGAAAACTGAATGGTAAGAGGAATTCCAGTTTCTATGATAGCTCCGGCCTCCTTTACGATAGCAAAGGAAGTTGTGTCCTTATCTTTGTAGCCGCCGGTAAAAATAAAGGTCCAGCCAGATGTTTTCCATTTTCTTTTGAATTCGGCGAATAATTTCTGATATGTAACTGTATCCCCCTTTGGATGTTTCAGTAGAGATGTGATGAATATTGATGAGGGTATGCACCAGGGGAGGAATTTTGGTGGTGAGATTAGGATGGGGCGGAGAGGTAAATTTAGGGCTTCGACACTATTAAGAACTCGTGTGATAGTTGATGGTTGTCTCAGTTTGGTGTAAAATATTTCCAGTTATGAACAGTTGGGGTATAAGCTGCATGGTATGTTCGTTTATACGATATTCGATGTCTAGCAGCCTAGCTTCAGCTAGAGGTTATGAATAGGCGTTGTGTTAAAAGCTCGGAGGCTTCTACGTGGACCGCCGAGTTATATGGAGCTGCAATAAATATCCTGGTACTTTTCAAACGGGCACTGTAGATTGGCAAACCGTAATCGATAACGGATAGTATAATGGATTTTGTTATACTAATTAATTTTGTTTGGTGTACGTTGCTATGTTTTTAAGATAAATATCTTACGATATTGAGTCTACTCATAATTTTTTTTACATTAAGGCAATGCTTTAATATAAATAATAATGCTTTGTCAAATATTATACCTAATATTTTTAGGCTTGTTCTATATTTTACATTCATGTTATTATAAGAGAGCTTAACATTTTGACAATTTGTTTTTTTTTTTTACATATATGAAGTGTGTTACATTTTTTATACGATAGGTTGGCAATTGAGTTTTGGGTCCAATTCGTAATATAATTAAGAATATAGGTAAAAGTTGTCTAAAATAATTAAAATCTTTGTTTTTGGAAAAAAGCTAAGACGTCGTCGGTGTATATAGAGTGCTCCACTTTGAATTTATTTAAATGGTGCTAACTTATTCAAATGCAATAATAAAAGAGACAAGTATAACAAAAGAGGCTTACCCTATCTAAGTAAAAGTTGTTAATTTTAGTTCGAAATGTTCTGAAGCTCGGCAAGCTTTTTATCAATTTTGTTGATAAATACTTTTATCAAAAATGTTGTTATACAGCGATATAAGTCTCTTTTTGGATCTACGAGCAGGTTTCTAATAATTGAGTACGAGATACTATCATGTCCAGGTGTTTTGCCTTTAACTGTTAAAAGAACTTCTTCCATTTCTATGATGGTTAAGGGATTATCAATTTCTTTTGCTGCTTTACATAACGAGTCGGATTGTAATCCGTTGTGTCCAGATTTCCATATAAACGTCTGATGGAAATTGGCGTCGCGCGAGGATGCCGACCAATGGGTTGAGGAAAACTTGGAAATTTCGTTATTATTGGAAACCAGTGTTCTATATCCAGCATTTATGACCTTGAGTTTGCAGTATATCTGTTTATTACACTATTTATTTCTATAGCAAGTGCTGATATGTTGGATGTTATATTAAGTAGTTTATGGGGAATGCCCCTTTTAATTAGTATAGAAATCCTCTGCTTTGAGGAGGTATTACGATTTAAATTATGAAGGTAGCCCATATATAGTTTTTCGCTGAGAAAGGGGCACTATATGTGCAATATGTGTTTCTTGTAAGTGACCGCTACTGGGTCGTGATCTTTTAGCGAAAGCTGAAGCCCTTGGAAGTTATCCCAGTAGCCTCTTAAATTCCTGACTCCTCCTCTCATCAGGAGACATCTCATTATTACTTATGTTATGACTGTCTGTTCTATTTGTTGAGAGTAAAGATCGTTTATTGGAGATTCGAATGTTTGAAGAATAGTTTTTTGGAAAATGGGTATCATTATTAAGTTCGTTAGTTGAGTTAATTTGTGAGTTAATTTGGTAAGAGAATAAAACGTTATTAGTGTAGTTACTAGTGTTTTGTTCTGCTTGATGTTAAGAGAAGAATGAATGAGTGTGAGATTTCGATTGAGATATGTTATTCAATAATTGGGTAAGACATGATGACTGGCCGTAGGTTAGCGGTAGTTCAAGTGTTTCGAATTCGGAGCTTAGTGCAATTGTTGTTTTATTTGTTTCTTTGGAGCCATTTTCTTCCGATTTTTTTTTATTCAATTGAGAGCGACGATTATTATAAATTTCATTCTGTGATGTTCGTATAGATGATAGAACTTGCAGGGTTGGATTTACATGATGTGGTTGATTGTTATTTTTTGCTTATCAGAGTGTGATACGACGGAAGAGAACGTGGAGGAGTTTTCGGTAAATGAGGGTGCTGCGTTTCTTTGTATTTTTATTGCTTCATTCATTGTACATTTTTTTGCCATTTTAATTTAGCCTGTAGGAACTTTGGACATTTGTTGAACCAGGCACGGTGGTCGGTGAAGCAGTTCGAACAAAAGGTGCTGGTACAGTTCTCAGGAGAGTGGGGTGGAAAATCGTAAATCACACAAACAGGTGACCGCTTGCAAAATTTCATTGTATGACCGATGAGCATTCAAATTTTTGCACCGCATCAAGTTGGGAATAAATTGCCTAACATCCACTTTACGCCAAGCAATATCAATTTTTTCGGGGATACGGTAAAGATCGAATGTGAGTAGTACAACACCAGTGGGATGGAGAGTGTCGTTGTCTGATTTTCGCTGGAACTTGTACGCGGCAACTACGCCTTGCGAGATAAGTTCGCTGATAGTTTCTTCTATGGTCACATTATTTAAGAACGGAGTGAAAACCGTTTCCTTATTGTAGTTGAGGTTATCGTGGTTTTTAACCTTAATTGCGAAAATTCCTGGTAGTTCTTTCAGGGCTAAGAATCGTTCTGCTATGTGAACGTTATTCACTGCATATGTTATATTTCTTAGGACGTTTGCAAAACAATTTTGCTTTTTTAAGTATAATATACATATAACTGAAAAATTCTTTTTTATTGTAGTAAAGTTTCTGATCTTCTTTTTGGAGTTAAAATGTAAATGTGGTTTGCATCAACACATCCAATAACAGCCGGAAATCCTGTTTTTTTTTTTTTTTTTTTTTTGAGAAAAATCGTTAAATTTTTTCCCCGTCTGTCATATGTAATTTAATACATTTAGGGCAAACAATTATTTCTAAAATGGCTATTGATTCAGACAACACTGAACTAACGGTTGGCTGGGATAGTTCAAGATAATAGCCGTTTGTTACTTTAGATACACACTTGGTTCGATTTATTTCAGGGCATATAACGACAGCAGCTTTATTAAGTCGAAAATAGTTTTCAAATCTGAAATAAAATAAAACTTAAGCAACTAACAGAAAGATTCTTCGAATTTGCAATACTTTTAATTGGCTTCATCGCTTGATCTTGATATATCAGTAAAAAATAACATTTTAAAATGAAAGAATTTGCATAAAAATTGTGAACGAAACGAAACAGCTGACACACAAATGACATTTATTATATAGATAAACTGTGGCGTCGTCCAAACATTTTTCGGCAATAGCTATTTTGTGTAGACGACATAGACGACGACACAAGGTGATGTCGACTGAAAAACGACGACGACGTCGACAACGCCAAATACACTAGGGGCGAATATTTGTTCTGAATTTTATCAAAGGAATTTACTGTGCTTAAAGAGTGTATTTCTGACATGAAATAAAAGCTCCTCATAAAAATCCATCAGCCACTCGGAGGCGGCTTATAATGAACTGTAGGCCACTCCATTTGTTGGTAAAAACATCAAGACGCAAAACCAAAAATTGGACGAGTAGCACGGAGTAGCATCGTAAATTTCATTAAATATACTTTCTTTTTAGATTTTAAATTAAGTGAAAACATTTACAGAAGTATAGTAAATTATATCTTAAGTTTGTTCATACACTTTTACTACGTACAAATGTATACCCACGTGCATAAGTATATATACATTTTTGAACTATGACAACTAATTCAAATTATTAAAAAATATTTAAAGAAACTTTGGCCATAATTTCAACAGCTATTAAATGTATGTTCATTTTATATTTAGGGGTTTTGTTTCGATTCTGTAAAATATACAAAACTACAAGAAGACTTCCAATAATTTCAGCCATCAAATGTCGGGAACGACCATTGTCATAACACTTCAGGCCGTAGAACGAATATCTAATCAGCATCTTCAGCAACACTGATTTTTAAATTTGTATACGTGTACGAAATTCTTTTCTGCATTTTCCTCACTAGTGTCGTGCAAACAAAACACAACTGAGCGACAGCATTGATACCAAAAGAAATCAATTTTCGCGTAAACTAATGCAGAGATGACGTTCAAACAGAACTCAGATGAAACGAAATAAATCTACTTTGATAAATATTCTCTATATTCATACATACAGTGGCTCACACCTACTTCATGAAAGTTTAATTATAAAATTTGAAGTGCTATAATTGACAGCAAAAACACATACCGAAATAATTCAAACTCCCAATTGTTGATATGAATGTTTAGTGTATAAAAGATACTAAATTTATTATTTTTTTAATCATTAATTAACAACTTAAAAAAAAGGGATAAATGGGTTGCTGCTACACGTAAGCCATTTCATCTAAGCCGAAAAAGTTGAACTTCGATTCGTCGGCAAAAATTACTGTGCTCCCTTGTACAGGGAACTCGTCTTAGTTTTTTTTTGCTAGTGAATGGCTTGTTTTGAGATACTCGGCCGTTGAAGTCGTGCGCACGTAGTACCCGAAAAATAGTTTCAATGCAAAATGATTTATCTAGTTCCTCCTGATCCTCTGTGGTTAATTTTGGAGGTGATAGTCTGAGATTTTCTTTAATTTTTCGTACAATTAAACGTTCGTCTCGTCCATTGAAAATTGTATTTGGTGCATTTCGGCCTTTATTTTGTATACGATTTTCATTAAATCATCAATTATGTTTTGTAATGTCGCACTACTTAAATTAACTATCAGCAATTTTTCGCTGCGGTTTTCAATTTTTTAAAAGGTTTATGACCGATTCTCGCTGTTCGATCGTTGTACGGCGGTCCTTTTAACTGAAATTAGTTCGCTGATAACGTGAAACTTAAAAACACAGTAAAACTGGCTTCAAACTATAACTGAATGTCAGTTTTAAGAATTAGTAAAGCCTACCGCCGTTACAAACGCAACTGACTTTCGCTACAACATAGCGACATATAGACAAGTGCGTGCATGAAACAAGCTGTGAGCAAAATTTCTGGGATCCTTTATAGATGTAAGACTACTTCTACGAATTTTAGTTTGCTTGCTTTATTAGTAATGCATTGCAGAATATATAAGCATAAATTTTGTTTAAATCGTCATTATTTTCAATTTATGACAATATAAAATGATAAGTTTAATCTGCATGAATAAACTGTGCGCCACTGCTGTATGTATAGTCCATTATTAAAATGAAGTCTTTATTCTAATATTTTTAAATACATAATTTCTATAGCACAGAAATTCAAAAACACTGCATTTCTATGGAAAACTTTCGCACATTGACATATGAGTGTTTGAAAAACACAGGTTCAGAAAAGTATTTTAAACAAAACATTATGTTCAGTTGCCTTTAAATTCTGATCGAATTTTTTTATGTATCATCCAGTGGTGACTCAGCTCCTAGGCTCAACGAAACCACCCTTCATATTCCCGACTGCCTGGAAGATAAAAAATACGTCTAAATAAGAAAAAAAAACAGAAATTTTAATTAATAATTAAAAATGAAGAGGTAAATTAATCAATAATTTATCCACCACTTGGGTGTACTTAGGATCATTACTCATATTTCCTACAATATATTTTTTAAATTGATTTGTATTTATTGATTGCTTTAATTTATATACTGGTATATACTGGAAAATGAGAACATAAAATGAAACGGATAATCCGTTCCACTGAAATCTCCTTATATTTTTATGTACATAGAGTGGAGAACAAAAGTCTACATACACCCCCGGTTTTCGTTGAATTGAAAGTCCAAAAAGTTCATTGGAAAATTTAACGACCCTCAAATATTTTTCCTTATCATAAAAAACAAAAAAATCATGTTTTAACATAAAATAGTAAAGCTATGACAAAAAAAAAAAACGTATGTTCAATATTGACAAAAGTCTGCACACATTACATACATAACTTGTCTTAGCGCAAAAACTT
Organism: Neoceratitis asiatica; assembly: GCA_030068015.2. Taxonomy (NCBI): domain Eukaryota; kingdom Metazoa; phylum Arthropoda; class Insecta; order Diptera; family Tephritidae; genus Neoceratitis; species Neoceratitis asiatica. The sequence continues at coordinate 85,037,747 of CM061524.1, forward strand.
TAGTTAATATCAGGTAACATGATGTTTTTAGTATTTAGTTGGTCCACCATTCTCATCTATAACAGCTTGAAGCCGTCGTGGCATCGAAGCTACTAAATTTGTAAATTAAAAGTAAGTAAGTAATACTGTCCCAAGCTTCAATAAGACGTTATTTGAGTAATGCTAAGCTGGAAATCTGATTTTTTCTAATTTTTCACTCTAAAATCTGCCAGACATGCTCAATTACATTCAAATCTGGGCTTTGAGGTGGTGTCTGTAGTTGCCATGGGGCATGATAAAGTAACCAATCCTTAACAATATGCGTCGTGTGCTTTGGATCGTTATCCTGTTTAAAAATCCAGCCTGTACCAAGCTCCAAACTGTCCACCGAAAGCTTCAGATTAGCTTCTAACAATGACTTATATTTGAAATGATCCATATTATATATATATATATATATATATGGCGCTTTGTAACCGCTGAAGCGATTTTCGGTCGAGCTCCTCCTCCAATTTGTGGTTTTGCGTTTTGATGTTCTTACCAACAAATGGAGGGCCCTACAGTTTATTCTAAGCCGCCTCCGAACGGCTGATGGATTTTTATGAGGAGCTTTTATTTCATGCCAGAAATACACTCGGAGGGCTTGACATTCCCTGCCGAGGGGCGACCGCAATTAGAAAATTTTTTTTTCTATCATTTTGGATGTCGCTCGAACCTGGGCTCGAACCCAGGCCTTCCGAATGTCAGTACGCAATGCTAACCACTCGGCTATCGTGGCCGCCATATTACCCTCAATAAAAAAAATCTTTCCAACTCTAGATGCTGCAACCGCTCCCCAAAAAATTACGTTGCCGCCAATGTTGGTTCTATATTTTTGGCGTTAAGTGCAGTATATTCTCTTCCAAATTTTTGTTCTTCCATCGCTGCCGAATATATTGAACTTCGACTTGTCTGTAAACAAGTCTTTTTGCCAAAAATCCATTGCCTTGTCTATATGTGCTTTAGCAATCTCCAAGCGGAGTTTAAAAATTTTTCAGAAATGAGAGGCTTTTTACGTGGCGTTCTACTGTGGAGGACATTATCGTTCAGAGCTCTTCGAATTGGATTCTTGGGTGGACACACTTTTTGATGAGCTTGCGATGTTTTCGGCTAATTTTGGAGCAGTAATTTTAAGATCATCATTCATTTCCTTCAGAATAAAGCTGATGTCTCTTCGAGTTAGTTTCTGTGGGCGGCTAACACGCGGCTTATTTTCGTTGGACCCATTTTTTTTTTCAATGTTATTTTTTACAATGGTCTGTGCTGAATAAGCAAGTTACTTACGTCAATGGATATTTCTTTTCGCGGAGCCATTGTTGATGCTAATGTGTTAAAACTATAACTAAATTCAATACTAGCAAATTAGAAAACATAATTTAACAAAATAGAAAAAAGGGTACCTATCTTAGAAGGGTACCTGTAGACTTTTGTCAAGGACATTTTTGCGTTTTATTTTATATATATATATATATTATATTAAAGAATGGAGTTATTTTAATACATGTCATACGAAAAAGATTTAAAATAAAACTGTATACCTAAATTTAAGTAAGTAGAATTTCGTCCGCCACCGTGTGTACTTAGATAAGAATATAAACAAACTATAAAATATAAACACTTTCCTATGTGTTGTCCGAAATCATGTGAGTACACTGGTGAACCCATTCTCTCCCTGTTGCATAGGCGCACATAAAGCCTTGCGCTTAGCATTCCATATAAATTTTAAGCGCGGATACTTATGCGCTTAATAAAACACGGCTAAAGAGAATATAATTTTTTTGCTAGTACTGGCTGTCAGCTGGTAATTGTGGTTATGTGTTAGTGAAAACGTTCGGTGGTTTTTGCTCGGTTTTCGTTTCTTTTATTCCTGCCTACCGCCGAATTACGTACCGTGCAAGGACTTACTGTTGAGGAGAGAAGAAAACGAAATTGCCTTCAACACCTATCATTGATGAACAGAAAGTAATTAAAACATTCCGAACGCAGTGAACGATGTATAACTGTGAAACAGACCGCACCGAAGCAAGCTAACATTACCAACAGTGACTATTTTGTGACCCAGTTTCAGCAATAGCAGCACACCGCCTCCCAGTAAAACTATGAACAAACTGAAATCCAGTATATTCAGGTGCAACATCATCCACAGGCTCTTGCACTAAATCAGGTGCAACGATATCAATTTATCATTGCGATACCAGCAGCATCAATAATAACAAACGCATTTGGTTACGCCGCCTTCTAACAATCATAATCTCTTAAATTAAACTTATTTATTTATTTATATAATTATATATTATGATGAAATATGAAATATGTACAAAAAGCAGAAATACTAAGTTAACTTCATGCTTTAATTATAGTTAAGCCATTTAATTTTCCCAAATTAACGTTTAAATCATATATTACCTAATTTTTTAAATAAAAATATTAATATATGCGTATTACCACAAGAAATAACATATTATCATAGGTAATCTCTCAAATGTTTTGTTTTGATTAATAATCTTAATAAAAGACATTATGCAGTGACATTTGCTCTTTTAAATCTTGATTTATATAGATTGCAAATTAATTGAATAAAAAGAATTTGATTAAAAAAAATCAGCGCTTTACATTGTATGCTTATATGAAGTTCGTAGCGTGCGACATCGCAAATGTAAAATGTATAAATACGAAATAAATTTTTTAATAAAAATGTAAAATATTTCAATGTATTTATAGGTCGACACGCCAAAAAGATACCTGTTTATGGTTAGCTGGTACTTCGCTGTCGTTTGCAGTTATAAAAGATAAACTTAAAAATAATAAACAATTTACTTTTGTTTTAAGACTTTAATCGAAATTAATAAAAGGGAGGGCTTTTTTATTTTTTTTAAATTAATTATTTTTAATGGAAACTGCCTTTATTTTAAATATAAATATCTTTTGACAATCTAAAATGTCAGTATTAAAAAAATTCGATGTATAAGTGGAATGAAGTTCATGGAAATGGAGTCGGTGATGGAGTTGTGTCATTGAAACAAAAGTGTGCCAAATATCAAATCAAAAAACATTGCGAAAAGCACAAAGTTTAAAAATAAAAATAAATGTTATGGTTTCCACTACTCTGCAAGGCTCATTGCCCTTTAGAGCAGCTCCAAATAAATGAATTGTGCCGTGCCCCTGTGTTAGTAGGGTATTGCCTTAAATCTCACTTGAATTACCCCTTACCGTTGGTGGGGGGTGGTAATACAAATAATTTTGAGAAGAAAAAAGGAAGCAGAACGATGGTCTTCGATTGAGAATGTTTTTATTCTGATTTATTTAATAATTTACTAGAGTTTATATACAAAATCTTAAAACTATGTTCCTAATCTAATTATGTATGTATGTGTATGTGTGTGTTATTGTTTGCCTTAAAAGATATTTCTTAATAGAGACAAACAGTAGGTATTTATTTGTTCCTAATATTTAATTGCTTACTAGCAGACATAAACTATTTGATAAGAAATGTCTCGCAGTAAGATGCAAATATTTGTATTTTTACTGTTTTTAGTTTTACTGCAATGCATTGTGACGAACTGATAGTTATAAATCTATGTATGCATTTTTATTATCATGTTCAAATGTACATATATTTGAACATATTGCCGATGGGATAATTGTCGCTTAGGTCTATGTTCTTATTGAAATGGATATGTGCGGACTGTATGTATTTTGCTATTTTACTGTATGTGTACATGTTTTTATATCTTTATGTTTGCGGACGTGAAAGATTTATAGTGATTTTATCTTTTGACTTACATTTATATATGACATAAAATATTAAAAGGCATATGACAAATAAAACTATTAGTATTAGAGACAAATGTCCGCTATGATTTTTTAAGTTTAGGTTGCTTATCTCTAGTTAATTTTTGGCCAATTTTTCAATATCCTTTTTGAGTCTGTCTAACTCTTTGTTACTACTTATATTGTTGATTTGTAGTGGAGTTATGCTGTCCTCAGAAATGTTGTGTATGGCTGTGGCTATTGGATCCTGTTCTGTTCTGATAGGGTGATGCCTTTGTGCCTGGCAGTGCAACCGGATTTGATGGAAAGAATTCCTTAGGCTGGAATTTCCATTATTTCTGTTTTCGCTTTTCCGCAAACTAAATGTAGCGTAAAATTTCGGAATATTTTGTAAATCCATTTATTTTCTTGGGATAGTTCTACCCATAAGGGATCTTTCTTTATTTCTTCATATTGACAGTCTGCATTTTTAATAATGGAAATAGTTCACAAGTCTGATGCAGCGCAGGTTGCCATGGCGATTTTCCTTTACATATTAGATGATTACTTAAACTTCTCGTGCATTTCTTCAGTTGCGCTTGTGAAATGAAAAAATATGAATTGAGACCAAAGTTATAAATCAAAAATTCATTTCTTGGTTTTATCTTTACGATTTTTTCTTTGTGCTCAAATGGAATCGGTATTAGTTTGTAGATTTCTGAAGGTTCGCTCTGTATGAGCGGTACTTCTGCCTTAATTACCAACTTGTTGTCAGTTATGAGTCCATGTGCTCTCAATAGGTTGTATACATTACGTAATTGGTTGTTGCCTTGCTGCCCAGGTATTTGTAGTTTTGATGGCAGATTTTCTCTAATGAGGGTCAATTCTTTGTTAAGTTGTGTAGGAGTTATGAGCGCAGGGTTAATTCGCCCATGGTTCAAATCTATTAACAATTCAATTATGGAATTTTGAATCTTTTCACATTCGCTCAATAAAATGGTGACTTGGGTTATTAGCATTTGGAACTGGATCGCCATTTTATCTCTGTTTATGTTTGTGATGATTTCCGACTGATATCTGTTTATTTGTGTGTTTATTTTTATGAATTGCATATTTACTTCATTAATATTTTTGTTAATAATGTTTGCTGTAGAATTTATCAATGACACTTGAACTTTTAGTCTTTGTTTGATGTTGTGTTGGTTGTTGAGTAGTGTTCTTAGATTGGACTCTATTTGTTCTTGATTGTCTTCATCCATTAACCCAAATAGCATATTGTAAATGGAGCCAATCCATTCCAATGGTGCTCTTCGCTGCCTTTTGTTGTACACAATCAACTCGTGATTGTGTTTTATTGCTTCATAACGCCTTCCTATTGATAGCCATATGACCGTGCATGCTTTCTCGAATTCCGATAAGAGATTGCAATGACTCTTTATGCGATCCACACAGTTTGGCATCATGTTCATTTGCTCAAAGTACGAGTGTAGATCATAGTATATCACCAAATCCCAAGTTGAGGTTATGACATCCATTTTCCCTAGTGAATCTAAATAGATTGCAGTATTTTCTGGTAGTATATTTACTTCTCCACTGGTTCCATTTTGACTTCTGACTGCTTTGACTACATTTATTGGTGCAATACAAAACAGAGCCATAAGTAGAAGTGCACATATGTTTGTACTTGGTCTGTGCTTTGCCGGTTTACTTGATTTAAATGTAGCTAGTACCTGTGCTAGTGATTCATCCGCTTGCTCTTTCTCGATTAGTGTCTGGTGATATAACTAGGGGACATAACTTCTGAATCGGTCGTTTCAGCGTACTATTCTGTAGTTTTAATGTGGCGACTCGAACTCTCCCATCAAGTCCTGGATGGCACTCTATTATTCTACCAAGCGGCCATTTAGCTGGTTGGGTATTCTCATCCTTTACTATAACTATGTGACCTATTTTCATATCTTCTGCTGGTGTTTTCTTTCCACTTATTTCTCTGTTGGAGGGTGTGTAGATATTCATCCTTCCAACGTTTCCAAAAATCTCGCTGAATTTTTTGTATCAGCTTCCATTTATTCAAAGATGATATATTGCTGTCATCTTCTGAAGATGGTATCGATACCAATGGTCTCCCGATTAGAAAATGGCCTGGGTCAACGCATCCATTCCGTTTTCATCATTAATGGCATATAGTGGGCGTGAGTTTAATGATGCCTCGATCTGTGCTAGAACAGTAGACATCTCCTCAAATGTTAGTTTTGTGTCTCCAATTGCTCGTTTCAAATGATATTTCATTCCTTTTACACCAGCCTCCCATATTCCACCAAAATGTGGGCCTGCCGGGGGGATAAGATGCCAAGTAATTTGCTCATTGGCTAAAATTGGTGCAACCAGAATTTTGTTTTAATGCTTTTTTATAATTTTTGTCTATCGATTTGCTTGCACCCACAAAATTGGTTCCATTGTCGGAATAGATGTGAAGAGATTTTTCTCGTCTGCCAAAAAATCTCCTTAGTGCTGCCAAAAATGCTTCTGTTGACAAGTCACTGACTGCTTCCACATGTATAGCTTTGGTTGAAAGGCAGACAAATACTGCGACATATCCTTTGAAGGATTTTTGTCCTCGCCCTTTAGAACACCTCATTTGAAAAGGTCCGGCATAGTCTACTCCAGTATATGTAAAGGGACTGGATATCGACACTCTGCCTAATGGAAGATCACCCATGAGCTGTGTTGCAGCAGCTTGCTTGAATCGTATGCATTTACGCAGATACGTATACAATGTTTCACTGTATTTTTTAATCCGATTATCCAGTATTGTCGCCTGACGACTGCTTCTGTTAACCGATTTCCACCATGTATGGTCGTATAATGAGCATCTTTAATAATTAGACCCGCCAAGTTTGATTTTGGTATGACTATTGGGTGCTTTTCATTATAAATTAGCTCTGAATTTATAGGCTTGCCTCCAACCCTTATTATGCCATTTTTGTCCAAGAAGGGGTTGAGGCTTGCTAATTTGCTCGAACTCTTGACTGCTTTTCCATCAAGAAGTTTACTTAATTCTTCTTTATAAAAATTCTTTTGTGTTTGTCGGGTGATCGTTAATGTAGCTGTATGAAGCTCCTCTGCCGATAAGTGTGAAAATTTGCGTGTCTCTTTCTTTTTACGAAAGCGTAAAATGTATGCTACCACTCTTTGTAGTTTTAGCCAACTTGAATATTTGTTTATTAAATTTTCTATAAAGGAATCTTGGTCTCTCGACGTCTATAAAACCGTAATTTTTTTGTATTCGTTTATCGTTGTTAACTCTTGATCTATTGTCGACGATAGCCACTTGGGTCCGTTCCACCAAATATCCATATTTAATAGTTTGGGAGATGGAATACCTCTTGACGCCACATCTGCTGGATTGTCTTTCGTGTTCACGTGTCCCCAGGTTATTTGAGGTATAAGTTTTTTAATGTCTTCTACCCGATTTCTAATAAATTTATCTTTGTTCTTCGGATTTGCAATCCAGCCCAGGGTTATTGTTGAATCACTCCACGCATAAGCTTTGTGATCCCTTGCAATGATCGCGCACACTTTGCCCAACAATTACCATTAACTTTCGTTTTGGCAGTTAAAAGCTTTATGGATTTGCCAACTTCTACATATACCACTGCAGCGTACGCCTTTTCGGAAGCATCACCGAATCATCACATTCCATGCTAGTTTCAATCCAGCGTGGAATACGTACTTCTTCCAATATGCCAACAGTGTCTATAAACAGCTTCCATTCGTTTTGTAGATCATCAGAAAGCTGTTCGTCCCATCCAGCCTTTTCCATCCAAAGTTTTTGCATATATAATTTTGCAACCACAGTGATTGGCGATAGCCAGCCCAACGGATCAAATATTTGGGCGATTTGTGATAAAATACTTCTTTTTGTTATTTTCTTCGGCATTTCCAAATTAATTTTGAACTGGAACTCATCTTTCTTTGGATCCCAGTATAGCCCAAGGGTTTTCACTGCTTCATTTTCTTTTATTGGAATTATTTCATTTTCTCCCATAGTGGTGCTATTTTTGGTAATATTGTCGCAATTCGATAGCCATTTCCTCAAATGAAATCTAAATAACTGAAGATGCCTGCTGATTTCCTTTTGGATCATAATACACTGATTAACCGTATCTCCACCAGTCATGAGATCATCCATATAAAAATCTTCTTTTATGTTTTTTTGTAGCCAATTGTTTTCACTTGTGCATTTGTTGGTAATTTCAAATAATGCACGCACTGCTAAATATGGTGCTGAAGCGGTACCATAAGTCACTGTCGTCAACTCGTATTCCTCTATATTTTTTGAAGGATGTTCCCGCCACAAAATTCGGTGATACACTTGATCTTTTTCCGAAATTTTTATTTGCCGGAACATTTTTTCAACATCTGCTGTGATTACTACTTTCCATAGTCTCCACTTGAGGATGATATCAAACACATCCCTTTGAAGTTTGGGTCCTGTCAACATGATATCGTTTAGGCATTTTCCTTTTGAAGTTTTGGCTGACGCATCAAAAACAACACGAAGTTTTGTAGTTAATTTATCCTCGCATATAACAGCATGGTGTGGCAAATAATACTTCCCATTTACCTTCTCGTTTGCTTTTATCATATGCCCAAGGTTTTGGTATTCGTGAATGAATTCCTTGTAATCATTGCAAAGCTTTTCACTCTTTTTGAACTTAGCTTCCATGGATAGCAACCGAGCAACTGCCTGTTTACGAGAGTCACCCAGCTCCATGTCATCTTTAAATGGAATTTCCACAATGAATCGCCCATCTGTATCTTGTGTAGTGGTTTCCTCAAACTTTTTCAAACAAATTTCGTCTTATACTTTAGCTTCTTCATCTTGTTCTTCCTCTAGCTCCCAAAATCTCTCCAGGTTGGTTACTGCTGATGTGACTTTGCCTGGTTTCTTTTGCTTAATTATTCCAGACAAAATCCAGCCAAACTTCATAGCTTGTGCAAAAACTCCATTCTGTTTTTTTATGCCTTTTTCTATTATTCTGCCGAATATATCGCCTGTGGGTCAGCAAGGGTGTAGTTTTTCCATTTGTTGAAATCGAACTTGAAGGATTGATCGGGTTGAGCAGTTGTAAGAGTTGGTAGAACTATGGCATCTACAATTTCAGCAAATTGGCTGAGGAATCGTGGTTTAATTTCTACTTGAACCTTGCATTTTGATTCACCCACTACAACATCGCCTAGTCCATGAAGTTTCGTCTTGATTTTTGTTTTTGGAACACCTAATATCTGTGCGGCTTCTTCTGATATTGATGTTATTTGTGATCCTTGGTCAATAAGCGCCCTTAATAACACGTGTTCCCCGCTTGCACGTTTTGCTCTCACTTGCGCTGTGGCCAGAATTACCGTTGTTAATCCTGCTTTTGTGGACATGGCTGCTTTTTTATTTGTAGTATCGAAATGAAGGAGCTCATGATGACTGCTGAAGTTGCATATTTTACACTTCAGGTTACTAGTACAAGTTTCTCCTAATTTATGGAGCAGGCATCTGTAGCAGATTTTATTGTCTTTGGCATATTTATGCCTTTTATCCATTGATATGCTCTTGAAACTTCTGCATTCGGTTATAATGTGATTTGGTATTTTGCAGTAAGTGCACTGCCTAAATGTTTTTCTCGCGTTGGTCGACGTGTGATTCGCTTTAAATACTTGCTGCTTTCGGATTTTGTAACCTTGCTCCTTTTCGGCCACAGCTTTTAATGTCTGGAACTGATGATCCAAAAAGTCTCTAATATCAGATAACTTCTGCACTTCTCTGGTCTTTTAACCATTTGCTCATAAAATTTGAGTCCATCTTTGTCCAATTTGCGAACTATGACTCGAGCAATAAATGGATCGGCGTCTTCAACTTGTATTCCTAATGACTGTATTCCGTTAAGGCACTCATTTGTAGTATCGAGTAATTGCCTAACGCTTTCAGCATTGTCACTGTTTATGGGCGGTTGATCCATTATTCTGTCCCACTGTGTTGTGAACAAAATTCGTTTGTTGTCGTACCTTTGCTTTAGCAAGCTCCACGCTGCTTCATAGTTTTCGGTTGATATTTGCAAATGTTTTATCAACCTTGCTGCTTCGCCCTTCAAACAAAGACGAAGGCGTAGCATTTTTTCTGAGCTTGATAATTGCTCATTTTTATGAACCATATCCTGGAACACGTTGTAAAAACTAGCCCACTCTTTTATCTCACCGTAAAATGTTGGAATTTTAAGTTTTTCTAATTCCAAATTGGGTCGAGAATACGTTTTGGGCTCTTCTTTTCGAACACAATTTTCTAAATGTGCGTAGTTTTCGAAATATTTCGCAACTATTTCATTGTAAGATATTTTGTCATCTCATTGGTATACAAGCTGTCGATGCTGTTGTATATAGTCTCCAAATATTTCACTTGGGTAGAGTTTATAACGCTCTCTGCGCGTATTTTTGCCATTTTTTCTGACAGCATTTTCATTTTCGCCATGAAAATCCTAATTTTGTTATCCTCGTTGGATCTGCTATTGTCTGTTTTAGACCCGGTCGGCTTTTCTACCAGTTGAAAAGTTTTTTCGCCGGAAATGTTTTTCTTTAGTCCCTGGACTAGCTGATCAATAAAACTCCGGGTTCTGCTGTACGAATCCTTTTGGAAATATTCTTCCTTGCCATATCCATCTGCCATTAGTTTTTCATGGTTGGCGTCAAGGTCTTTTGAAGCCTCTATTGCTTTTAGTGTATCTTCGGGTTTTGCTCTTGTCACTGATTGGCCTTTGATAGTGTCAAACGTTTTTGTACTTTTTCACAGATTTCCATCTGAGCTTCAATCACTTTTTCTATTTATCCCCATGTTCAAAGGAATCGTTGGAGGTAAATTGATTTGGTCGCCTGGTTGACCGTGCTGTGCCTCGACTCACAGCGAAGTTATTCCTTTGGATTGCAAATCTCTTTTCCTGTCCCTGCGCTCAAATTTGAGGCTCGATTGGACCGATGTTTATAGGGTATTGCCTTAAATCTCACTTGAATTACTCCTTACCGTTGGTGGGGGGTGGTAATACAAATAATTTTGAGAAGAAAAAAGGAAGCAGAACGATGGTCTTCGATTGAGAATGTTTTTATTCTGATTTATTTAATAATTTACTAGAGTTTATATACAAAATCTTAAAACTAAAAAGATATTTCTTAATAGAGACAAACAGTAGGTATTTATTTGTTCCTAATATTTAATTGCTTACTAGCAGACATAAACTATTTGATAAGAAATGTCTCGCAGTAAGATGCAAATATTTGTATTTTTACTGTTTTTAGTTTTACTGCAATACATTGTGACGAACTGATAGTTATAAATCTATGTATGCATTTTTATTATCATGTTCAAATGTACATATATTTGAACACCCTGTGTATTAAGCATTTACCGCCAATTGAGAATAGGATCACATATCTGTGTGTATAATACTTATGTTTAACTGTGTTATTCAGCAATTAAAAAAAAAATTTTCTTACCATTTGCACAAGAATTGTAGGCTTTTCATAATTTCTGGAGCTCATGATTAAAACATGAGGGCAATCGATAGACCCAATAGTGCCTCCAACAAATAGTGAGTTTGATGAAAATGCCCTTTTTTTATTATATTTGATGCATAGGAAATCTAACCTCTGCGAAAATCATCGAACTGTTCATTGCGTATGTTAATATTGAAAACAGCAGCTTACGGATCATGGCTCATGCTCTCTAACAGGACGTTGATAGCATCCACTTGCGAAGAATCGTAAGGCGGTTAGAACCTTTAAGAAATTTTATAAAGTTTGAAAAACACATGAAGTTGCTTTATTTACCTGTTTTTCCTGTAGATATCTTCGTTATTGTCCTGCCTTTTAGTTGACTATAAACTTCTATCCACTGACCAAGAATGCGTTATTTCCTCATCATATGCCAAATACTCAAAAGACTTTTAGTTTATTTTCTTTTGCTTTTTTTGGTGTGGTAATTTCCCGATTTGTATATTATTTCAACTTTTATACTATTCATTCCAACCTAAATAAATAAATAAAATATGAAATCTTTTTTCGATAGCAAAGTATATTAAGGGATCCTTATTTTCAATAAAAAAATTTTACATTTAATTTGCAAATGACAACCATTTTACGAGCATTGTACAATACCTTTGACTCAATGATAATAAATGTTATTTTGCAATCGAAATACACTTTAACTGAAAGAAAAATTTCACCTTAATGGCAATCGTATAGATGTATTTTTCTTATATGCTTTACATATATAAGTAAATCGAGAGTTAGAAGAGCAAATATCAAAGCCTAACTCTTGTAAAGATCATTAGTCAAAGCAAACCATGCAATAGAAATGTTTAGAAAAAATTTTGTACTTTACACTTGCTACATTTGATATATAGATGTTAAACAAACTTTTATAGACTTTGAATTTTCTAGCTGCGATTAACATTTCTGTGTATATACGAGGTATGTTTAAACGAAAAGGTGAAGGTTGTGCTCACTCTTTTCTTTGATTAGAGTGGTGTGGTGCATCATGAGTTCCTGCGAAAAGGTCGTACAGTTAATAATGAATACTACAAGGTAGTTATGAAACGTTTGCGCAACACCCGCCAGCTCACACATCAATGCTTATTCGTGATTTTTTAGCCAAAACTAAAACCGTAATCATGCCTCAACCACAGAATTCATTATTGGCTCCCTGCTATTCCCTGAACTAAACCAATGAAAGAAAGCGTTTTGCCACAATTGATGAGATCAAGTCAGAATCGAGGGAAGAGCTAATGGTCATACTGAAAAACATTGGCACAAATGTAATATATCGGAGGGGGATAACTTTGAAGGGAAAATAGATAGATATTGATTAATGAATAAGTACTTTTCAAACAAATTCAAAATTCACATTTTACTTTGAAAATAAATTGTATACAAGTATATGTATGTTCCTGCGCGATACGTTTTCCGCACAGAACCATTATTTTCGAAATAAAATTGCACTATTTGCAAGCGTTGTTCAGGCGTGAGTCTATTCATGATGAATTGCCAAACCAAACTGAGAATAAATCACTTGACAGCTGTTAAATCGGTCGCCATCTTGAAAAGTAATGCCAACTTAAAGTTCTATACCTCTATAAAAAACACCCTATATTTAAAATTTTCATTATGATTAGTTGATTTTGTTTCGTTGTCGTGAATTTTAATATTTTTTATAAAAATAAAATTCGAAAAGAAATTAAATTTTTTTAATTCATAATTTTATCGTTTTATTTTTAAATATCTGGAATTCCTTAAGGAAGTTCCGTAAATATTTATTTCACGGGCTGGAGATAAACATACATACGACCATATTAGAAGCCAATGGCAGCGGAATATCCAATCTCAGAGGTATATTCGCACAATGAGCAGTTTAAAGTTGATATCTGGGTGTTTGTATGGAGCATGGGAATGTGAAGATGGCCAGTGCCCTCGAAGTCCAATAGTAGTTCCGAGCTTAAGAATTTCGGGCGTGGAATCCCAAAAAGGTCTTAGTGTAGGACCTCTAGGCATTGCGGTAAACTATGTTAATTACGTTAATAGAAATAATTTAGCGCTTTTTACATATACTTAATAACGGTGGGCTGACCTTACTTTGGCAAAACACAAAAAACAATTTAGTGACTTTTTCATTACTCTGAGTGAAAGGTTTTTAGCAAATGGTCGATAGTTATATAATATGTTCATGAGTACCAAAAATAGGTTCGATTTTATCTCCCGAAAATAATAAATAACCTGATTTGATTGACTCAGTACTAACTTATCTTCCAATCATTCCCCAATAACAAACTGGCTTAAATATAAAAAACACATAAGCAGTCACATACAGACCAATCCTGTGAACAGAGAGAAACTATAGCAATATCAGAGCAGCTAAAAACCGGAAAAATTAAAACTAACAGCGAAATCTAAATGCTTGTAGAAAAATAACGACGCTTGCATCGTGAAAGGCAAACTCATCAATCGCTTGATGAAAAAGTCCGACCTAAGATGACAGAGGAAAAGTTAAAAGAGGAATTAAGACACAAATAAGATAAAACTATGCAAAATTTCTTATCGTTTGCAGCTAGCAAAAATCTTAAGCCACCAGTAATATCGAAGCACCGTTGAGATTATGTAACGGTTCTTGGGTCAGAACTGAAAAAGAAAAGGGAACTAGTTTTTAAGAGCACCTCAGCATGGTATTGTAACAAAACTTTGGTTCAGATAAAGCATCTTTAAGACTAGATAATAGTGTCCAAAGATTATTGCCGTCCTAGCTTCAAAAAATACGATCATACCACACCAAAGATGCTAAAATAACTTTCAAGCATTTCTCTTGCAATGATTTTCAGTGTCATATTGAAGCTAGGATATTGGAAAAAGTTGCAGATATTTATGATAGCTAAACCAGCTTAAGCTTAAAAATGGCAGTGTACATTAGCTTTCAAGTAAGAAATCTGGGTTTTTCGGAACCGGCCAGATCGGGCCACTATAGCATATATACGACCGATTTTTCAGATTTGAAATTTTGGTATTCTACACGTACATAATGAATTGTGAAAATCATCGAAATCAAACGATTATAATTTATAGCTCTCATACACCGATTTGTTCAGATGAGAGAATTTGATTGAAACTTAGTCAAAAAAGCATCTAGGAACGTGAAATTTGCGATTCTACGCACATACTATGAGCTATATATTAGAATTGAAACTCATCACAATAGGAATACTATATCACATAGCCCCCATGCAATCGCTTTGCTCAGATATGAGGTTTTGCGTCACCAAACCACCAAAAAAGCATCTGGGAGACTAAAATTTGACATCCTACACAAGAAAATTAAAATAAATATTGGAACTAAAAATCATCGAAATCGAAATACTATATCCTATGGCCTCCAATAAACCGATTTGTTCAGATATGCGGTTTTGCGTCATCAATCGGCCAAAAAAAAAAAACATTTCGGAGTGTGAAATTTTGGTATTATGCGCAAAAAAATTAAAATAAATATTGCTACTGCTGAAAATCATGAAATCGAAATACTATATCACATAGCCCCCATACAACAGATTTGTTTAAATATAAGTTTTGATCTCAAAAATACGCCAAAAAAACATAGAGCGTAAAATTTGGTATTCTACTGACATGGTTTCAAGTTAATATTGACACTGGAAATTATCGAAATCGAATTTTTTAGCTTGCAATAAATTTGATATGTTTATGAATGATGTTTTTTCAAATTCAATTTCGAAATTTCGATTTCCGGTACCATTGGCAGGAGCCTCAAGGCGTGGTGTTAGGTTATGGAATCTTGTAAAAAAAAATGTAAAACTGGTGGAGTGGTTCGCCTTCAGGCAGATAGCCAGACATGGTGAAAACCACTTTACTCTTTATCTTGGATAAATCTCTACGCCTTCTGCTATTTTCATACATTCTAATACTCGTAGCTACTTATGCTTGTAAGCCCACTAATAGGGATTACAAAGTATAATACATGATTTCTCCCGCTCCTTTTTAGCTTTCCTTCTTTTTTTTTTGATTTTTGCATTTCACCTGCTATATTTGTTTACTGTTTTATGAATGAAGAATAAAATTATTGCATGTATTAATATTGTAATTGAAGAGCAGAACAAAATAATTTTAATTTTGTTTGTCAAAATATCTATGACATTTCACAATGTTTTCATACTTTGCATAAATTAACTCAATGTTATTAAAAAAAAAAAAAGTTCTGAGAAAAAAGTCAAATACTAGAAATGCTCGTGCTGGAAAATTTTCGAGTAAAGGGTAATAAGCAAGTGTGCGAGTGCTCGTTGCTCAAATTCTTGCACTGCTCGAAATATCGCACTGCGCAAACTCTTGAGCTATAGTGTATACCCATATACATATATATGGACATATATAGGGTTATTCATTTCGAGGTTCCTTACATTTAAAAAAAAAACAAAAAAATTAAAATTTAATTGGGATTGTTTATTATCATTCGAAAGAACATTCTTTGGCATTTCTTTTTTGAAGATTATCTCTTTCAAGTGTTGGCCGCGGCTACGTCTCAGATGGTCCATCCGTTGAGTCCAATTTTCGATGACTTGTTCGAGCATTTCGACTGGTAACTGGCGAATGACACGCATGATGTTTTGCTCCATGATTCCACCGGCCCATAAACCACATCAGACCATGACTGACCACGGCCTTCGTGTGCACTGTCAGCTAGGGCCGCTATATTTTCTTCACTGCGTACTGAACGTATTCGGTCTAATATTATCCAATAATGAATGCTGGGTCTCAAGATGGGCGATGGTGTTGCGAAGAGTACGTTCATTTGGCCGATTATGTTGACCATAAGTTGAGCGAAGCGCACTAAACACATTCTTTACGGAACGTGAATTTTCTTAATAAAGTTAAATGATTTGTAAACGTTGTTGTGGCGTCTATCGAGTCCTTCTTTGATATAATGCCAAACACTACTGAACAAAAATAACATGACAGCTTGACACGACCTACGCGTGATC
Source organism: Neoceratitis asiatica (assembly GCA_030068015.2). Taxonomy (NCBI): domain Eukaryota; kingdom Metazoa; phylum Arthropoda; class Insecta; order Diptera; family Tephritidae; genus Neoceratitis; species Neoceratitis asiatica. The sequence goes on from CM061524.1 coordinate 85,054,084, forward strand.
TGTCAAAATAAAGGCTATTGCAAAAAGTACCTCTATTTGGATCACCCTGTATATAAAATTGAAATAGTACGTTTGTAATACAACTTATTGATAATTAAAAAATTAATTTTTTTTTAAATGCAAACAACTTTCTTTTCTTTGTATTTGTTAGTGTATTCGAGTTCAAAGAAGAAGTGGTTATATTGATACTGTTCTAATGTTATTTTCATATTGCATTTCAAAAGTTTTCTTGTGTTGGAGATAACTTCAAATGCCCCTCACAAGGAGGTTGAATATTAGCTTTATGAATAACTTTCAAAAATACGTAGTCACAAGTACTTAAACTTTTAGGAATGAAACTAGTTTCTTTGTTATGATGTACCGCATTCCATTGAACAAGTGAGAAATGTTTTCTTAATTTAGAAAGAATTTTGTTTGCAATATCAATTTAATTGTCATTATTATTTTGAACAATAAGTTCACCAGGAAGTCAATGTGTTTGACTTTAAACTAATACAGCCGAAGAACATTTTGTATCTTCTTTAAATGTTGTTCATAAACCTGAAGGATCGGAAGCTGTACTTGCATTTTTCAAAGTTCTATTTAATTCTTCAATCATACCATTTGATGTGGATGTTTTTTTCCTTAATCTACGTTTATATTGAGTGGAATACCAAAACGAGGAATACAATTTTGAATAAATGAAGTTCCTACGGAAACAGATGAAATATCTGTAAGTGGATTTGCTTCCGGCCATCGAGTATTTCTGACGATGATGCACCGATTTTCCTTTGAAAGAGCAAGATATGAATATCAAATCGTCCAGGAGAAACATTTTTCTTTTGAACTGTTATTTTTGTACACTTAATATCTCAAGATTTTTAACAGCTAATGCAATATGATTCTATTTATTAATTTCTTTACCCTTATTAAGACTGAGTTTACACACGAATATGTTTGTCGCTTTTTATCGTCAATTTCTCTTTTGCTGTCGCCAGCCATGTTCGCACGGAGAGACTCTGTCTGAGCAATTTTTTGGCATTTCATTTTTTTTGTTCTTAAAAAAAATTTCAATTTCCATAGTTACCACATTCATTCGAATAAAATTTGAAACAGCTACAATGACTGTGATATAAAAATGAAAGGGAATGTCAAAATCTACACAAACGAATAAGATAACAGAGCGTCACAACCGAGCACAACAGTGTCGGTACACTGCTCTCTTCGTCGTCGCCCTCTCCCCTACAAACCAAGTGTCGCTTCGACAGAAATATTCGTGTGTAAACTCAGTCTAAGTAAAAAATATTGAAATTGAATTAGACATCTAGATCTAGGAACTCTTGGATGTAATTTATTTTGAATTGCTATTTGTATTCGAATTTGATATAATAGTTTAAAGTATTTCGTCTTGTTGTTCGTGATATATATTTGGAAATTTATATCATTCGATAAAATTGAAAAATATTCTGAAATACTAGAAGGAGTATCAGCAACAATTATATTATCTTTTCCACAAATTTATTTAATATATCGTCAGTTAATTGTGCAATATATTCTAAATGTTTAATTTTATGGGGAGAATAGAATTCAAAGCATGTGTTAGTGACCTGATCAGGGTATATTGTGAAAAATATACCCTTAAGAAAGTGTTTAATTGAGTTACATATTGCCAAAAGTTCTCTATCATATATTGAATAATTAATAATTCTTAACTTAAATTAATTTTCTTAAGAAATATGCTAAAGGTTACAAAAATAAAAAATAAATAAAATAATAAAAAATAAAATGGCTCCAATTGCAACATTTGAAGCATGTACTGCAACTAATAATGGACGAGTTTTGTCAAAAAGTATAACAATTCTTTTTTGGTGGAAAGTTTTTTTAACATTATCAAAAGTTGTTGAAGTTTTATCTGTCCAATTTTATTTATTAATTGTAAACGATAACTTTTCCTGCAGAGGACTTAATTTTGCCGTTAACATTTTAGTATACATGATAATAGTTTATCTTAGTTAAAAAATTTTGTAATTTGTTAATAGACAAAGGTTTTTAAAATTTTAAAATTGTTTCAATGCGTTCTGAAAAAGGTCTGATACATTCACTTGAAATTTCATAGCTAAGAAAATTTAATTTATTTTTGGTTATAAGTAAATGAGCTGTATTCAAAGGCCTATTTTTGTTAGAAAAATTATTTTTTAAATTGAATATTTTGTTATACAACAAAGAAAAATTGGTAGAAGTGACAGCTGTTTCGGAGATCAGCACATCCCCTCACCAGGAATCGAATCGACGGATTCTGGCATCACAGGCGAGTGCTCTACCAACTGAGCCAACGTCTGCAATGTAATCTATTGTTGTATTATTCAATTTTTTACTAACCAACAACTATTAAGTGCGCTAATATTTAGCCGCTTTTTATTTGTTGCAAAAATGCTTTAGCAGGTTTAATATTTAGATCGTATTTTAAATACAGATTTTATATGGTCAATGTGTTGATATTCTTTGTCACTAATACAAAAAATACTTCATTAATAAATCGTTGAAATGAGCGTTGTTTCGTTGTCTAAAAGGCACGTGTACGAATTCAAACATTCAAAAAGGTGTGGTAATTGCTGTTTTATATACATATATCTTCCGAAGCCACTAATATTTGGTGATATTCCCAAACAAGATCAATTTCTAAAAATATTGTTTCATATTTTAAATTAATATTTAAATAATTTTAGTAATAAAATTTATTGGAAATTCATTTCAAATAATTTGTATCCCTTTGGTAATAGGAGTTCGAAGAGAGAAAATGTTGCAAAAACCAGTAGATCCAAAAATGTTGAATATATTTTTAAATCAGTTATTTATTTATTTTTGATATCTACTAAAATTTCAAATGGAAGTTCAAAGTCTCTTAATCTTAAATCAAGCTTTAAAATCTTTGTTCCAAGTTCTATAGGGTGTTTTTTTATAGAGGTATAGAACTTTAAGTTGGCATTACTTTTAAAGATGGCGACCGATTTAACAGCTGTCAAGTGATTTATTCTCAGTTTGGTTTGGCAATTCATCATGAATAGACTCACGCCTGAACAACGCTTGCAAATAGTGCAATTTTATTCCGAAAATAATGGTTCTGTGCGGAAAACGTATCGCGCACTACGTCCAATGATACGGACCAATGATTCCACCAGCCCATAAAGCGCACCAAACAGTCAGTTTTTCTGGATGTAACGGTGTTTCAACATACACTTGAGGATTACCTTCAATCCAAATGCAGCAGTTTTGTTTGTTGACGTAGCCATTCAACCAGAAGTGCGCTTCATCGCTAAACATCGCTAAAATGGACGTAGTGCGCGATACGTTTTCCGCACAGAACCATAATTTTCGAAATAAAATTGCACTATTTGCAAGCGTTGTTAAGGCGTGAGTCTATTCATGATGAATTGCCAAACCAAACTGAGAATAAATCACTTGACAGCTGTTAAATCGGTCGCCATCTTGAAAAGTAATGCCAACTTAAAGTTCTATACCTCTATAAAAAACACCCTTTACATACATAGTATATCGCCATTTGTGGTTGCGCTGTGGCAAGAAGCCCTACACAAAATTTCGTAGGAAATACTAAAAATATAAAAATTTGTTTTCTTTAAATATTTATCCCAGAAGAATACATAAAAAATTTGCTTTTTAATAATTCTGCATTTTATTATTTTATTCTTCCTATCCAACATCCAATAAATAAATGAAATACGTCTAATATAATAAAATGAGTGAAATAAATATAACTTAAATAACATAAGTGTGAAAATATGCAATTTTCGTTAGACCATTAAAGGGAGACTACAGAACATAAATAAATAAGAGAAATAATGAATTCGTCGGCTATCCTAGTCCTGTTATAACTTAATTAAATCGGTCTACCCGTTTAAATACAGTAAGCTGTAAAAGTGTGATAAAGTTGTGAATGTATTTGCAAAGTTTTTTATTTTAAGGGGAAAATGGGTAGTCTTATCTGGCAGGGTTCATTCATGTATAAATATGCATACATACGTTTGTATATAAGAAAAAATAAAAATTAAAAATAAAAAAACAAAAAGAGAATTTCAAAAATTGAAAATATGTTTTGAAAATTTAAAATATTTTTCATTCGCATGCCCGTGAGCCGGCTGAAAACAAAAATTTCAAGAGTACAGCTATATATTTTCCTAATGACGTGATTGAATAAGTGTAACAAGGATGTAATATCACCCTTATAAGGGAAAAATGGGTAAAATCTGCACTCTCTTTATCAAAATGCCTATGCTGTTACCCAGTGTTGCCTGGCAGAGCACACATACACCTATTATCATTTGTTTTGAATGTGTGCAGAATATGTAAATAACTTAAGTGTCCTTAGACACTTAGTTTTGGTATAGTCTCTTAATCATCCTTAAAAAAAATTAATATTTGACACTGAAAAAATATTTCATGTAGCAATCCATTTCTTAACACATATGTATGTATAAAAAATATATATGTACATATATCTATCTTTAATACATAAATTTTTGAACGGAAAATAATTGAGATATAAAATCAAGGCAAATCACGCAATTTTTAAATTATTTTTATACTTTGTCTGGATTGTGAGGTGTCTGAATTATATTTTGTCGGGATTCGGCCGTGTCTGAATGTGCTTCGGGATTTTGTGTGCCGGGATTTCATTATACATACTACAACCTTCTAGTATATAATAAAATTACCAAGTCATTACTAACAATTAAGGCAGCGAGAAGCTAGAGCACCTTCTCAGTGTCCGACCAACCTTGTCGAGATCACGACTCAAGCACCTAAAGGCTCACAGCTAGAAGTCAGGGTAATCTTATAAAGTAATACTATATGACGACTACTACATCCCAAATTAGATTGGAGCTCCGCACACCACTCAGCAGCTCTATGTGTTGTGTAACAGCCCGCCAGTACAACTTAAACCTAATCTAATCTAACATTTTTCTTCGAGTACTCATACTCATACTTGTGGCATTACATTTTAAATATGATTTCTGGCATATGACCGCCACGGCTGGCGCGGATGTAGTCCAATCTGGACGTCCAATTTTCGATGACTCCAACATTTGTGGCCGTATATCGGCAATAACACGGCGAATGTTGTCTTCCAAATGGTCAAGCGTTTGTGGCTTATCCGCATAGACCAATGACTTTACATAGCCACACAGAAAGTAGTCTAGCGGTGTTAAATCACAAGATCTTGGAGGCCAATTCACAGGTCCAAAATGTGAAATTAGGCGGTCACCGAACGTGTCTTTCAATAAATCTATTGTGGCACGAGCTGTGTGACATGTTACGCCGTCTTGTTGAAACCACATCTCCTGGACATCATGGTTATTCAATTCAGGAATGAAAAAGTTAGTAATTATGGCTCCATACCGATCACCATTGACTGTAACGTTCTGGCCACCTTTTTGAAAAAGTACGGACCAATGATTCCACCAGCCCATAAAGCGCACCAAACAGTCAGTTTTTCTGGATGTAACGGTGTTTCAACATACACTTGAGGATTACCTTCACTCCAAATGCGGCAGTTTTGTTTGTTGACGTAGCCATTCAACCAGAAGTGCGCTTCATCGCTAAACATCGCTAAAATATATAAATATAAGCGCAAATATACATGATCTAGATGGTAATAAATAATTAATTACGACTTCAAAACGCATTTCTCTTGAAAAAAGTGAATTTTTTAGTTTATCTAAAATTTATATATAAAAGTCCATAGCGGAAAACTTCTATAACAACGAGCAGCTACTAGCTGAGTCAGTTTTACGGAAAAAATCAAATCACAGCTGGTTGCTACGGGACAAACGTCAATAACGGCACCGTCAAGCGGTGATAACTTTTCATTTACATGGCGCTCTCATAAGATAGGTTGTGGCTGCTGAGTCGCTATGTTTTTGGCTAGCTGCATGAAAGCTATCTATGTATGGACATACATATCGAGCCCTGTGGGCCCAAAAAAATCGTAAGCGCAAACAAAATAATTTTAGAGTTTTTTTTTTAATTTCATTGCATCTAATTTATATACTGCCATGATATTTAGTGCACTACTTTTATTTATATTGTAATGAATCTTCGAGAGATAATGGGTGTAATAATAAATTATCAATTTTCGTAAAAAACTACAATGCAAAATCCTGATTCTATTTTTTTTTCGCACATTACTCGATTGTACAACTGTATTCGAAATAATAGCAGTGTAAACCAGGAATTCAATGGAAGGTGAAAATATAATTATTTTATAGGTCATTATTATTTCATTTAGTTGGCCCATATTCAAGTTTAAAAAAAACAGGGTGTCTTAAAGTGCTTCTTTAAATAAATAAAATAGTATGTAAATAGAAATTTTAGCTGTGATTAATGATGGCAGTTTGACCATTTTACATCAAAAACCAATTGATTCTTTACACTAATACAAAAACGCTTAAATAATTAATACTTCGTCGAATGGCAATTGTTGAATAATACAGCTGCACATCTCCTAGGCATGGAGTCCACCAGTCCAGCGCTTGCTTTTCGCCTTCTTCACAACACTCCGTAACTGCTTCATATTTGATGGATTATCTTTCCCCCAGCTTCGTTCAGCTCTGCCCAAAGATTATCAATTTGATTAAAGTCAGGTGACTGAGCTAATTTTTGCCAGCTTGCTGGTATGCTTTAGGTCGTTTTCTTGTTGATAGACTTATTTCAGCGGCGTTTTACGTTCATTGAATGGTAGCATAGTCGATAGTGGGATTTCTTTAATCCACTATAACGGACTTCTAAGTAAGAAAAGTACAACAATACGTTAAATTTGGCACCTCCATGTTTTACTCCCCGGGAAACATATCTGGAATCAAATGAACTGTTTTCTGGCTTACGTACATACTTTTGGCGTTTTCTGAATCCAAATAAAACCATTTCCGTTTCGATGCCTCGTTTTTTGACTGAAAGCGCTCTTCAGCAAAATGAACACTGAGTGGGCTTCCCCCCTTGTTTCGAGATTTGCTTTTTTGCCCTCCCAGTCATTTTGGCAGATCATCTAATCAAGTCATAGAGATCTTGTACGATTTTATTTCCGTTAATAATTTTTAATGAAATTTCTTTTTTCTTTAGAACAGTGTTTGACATGGCTCATTTTTGCAAAGGAAATTTGTTTTCAAATTTAAAAAGCGATGTATTCACTAAAGGACTGTTGAATCAATTGACATTAATTTAAATTTTGGCATTTCAGTTAAATTCTTTCGAACAAAATTGCTATTTCGGTCGCGCTGCTATTTTAAATCATAGCAAAAAAACAGTTATGTAGAACCAAAAAAATAGGACTCTATGAATGTGATAACTTTATCAAAAATCAATTTAAACACGGAGTGGGAATATTTGAGCCTTTGTTCTGGCATAGAAGAAATTAAATGATTACAAATTTTTAAGTGTTAAAATATCAATACTCTAATTTTCTCAAGTAGCCAGTACTATTATTGCGAACGCAGTTGTATGTACATAGGAATGTATGTATTTGCTCCTATGTGAATATAAAAGCCGTCAGACACCGACTCATGGCTATTACTCTCGCGAAATCCTTATTTATGTGTTTCAAAAATATTTATTTATATACATAAATGTGCTATGTACATATGTATTATTTATTTGCTTTCAACTCTGCTACGTGCATCTATGAACCTACCACAATAAAATTGCTCCTGCGCCTGCACCAACGAACAAGGAGTGAATATTACATTTCGCTTTAGTACACAAAAGTTCATACATATATATAAGTACATACATCCCGAATCTGTGTTGGAATTGGTATGAAATTGGTGGTCTATCTGGAATGTCGTTATCAACATTGTTATAGTGTATTGAAAGCTGAGCAATTTAAGGGTTGAATACATGTATGTATGTATGTATGCTTACAAAGATTAATGCGGCAGAGCGTTTGATGTTCCAATGTCTTGCAATTATATACATGTGAGTCTTGAAGTTATTACTTGAACGTCAGAAATGCATTTGAAAGTAACTGCAATTTTGTATTCAAGCTTAGTCTGTATTTGAACCCAGGGTAACCGGTTCATAGACTGAATTGTTAAAAAGCCGATATTAGATATACTCGTGTAATGTTAAAATGGTTTTAATATTTATAAAAAAAATTAAATTTGTAATTAAGATTATGCAATCTATGTATCCCTTTTTTAATTTATAATTACTACCATTCGACATTTTAGGTGTATTCGAATTTCTATTTGCACTAAATTTTGCCCACCGTTTCATTTTAGGTTTGAAAGTTGGCTTATCATCAGTCCATCACACTGTAAATTTCTACATTGTAAAGATTTTTTTCATTTCATGTAAACCATCCGCCTACTCCCTTTCCTGTATCCTGTTGCTTTTGTTGGTGTTTACCTCGTTGCCTGACCTAATATAGATGTTACTTCAACATTCAGTATATGCATTTTTATCCTGCTTGCGTTAAGTTTTGGGCTTTAATCATTTAGTTCTTGCACTCTCTGACAGCAAGTTGTGTTTTTCTGTGTACGCGATTTTCGTTTAATAAAGCAAACTTATATACATAAGTATTTTGTGTATGCGTTTGTGAGAAAATATATAAGTATAAAATAAAAGATATACAATAAAATATTATCGTGTATAAAAAGTTTTTAAATGAAGTAAAGTTTAAGAAAAACAAAAAAATTAACTTTTACAATTGTTATTATTGCATTTACCTAAAGTCTGTATATTGTAACGTCGATATACTTATATTCCTTATTGCTCTCGTGTAGTGAAAAAGTGCAATTAGATGCATGACCTCCATTTTGTGTGAAAAAAGCGACTGTTATCATGGTTAGGGCGTTTTCTCTTTGTTTAAACTCTTATCCGGCAATCCACATTGATTTTCTGCAGAAATCTGTATATTTTAATTGTTAAATGTGCACAACATGTATGTATGTACATATCTATATTATGAATTTTTTTTTCAAATATCAATATTTTTTTATATAAAAAGTTTCTGAATGAACTTCACGAATATTATTTTATAATATCTCTCCTATGACTTTATTCCTGACATTAATTATGATTAAAATTTTAAATGTACTAAATTATATACAATATTTGCGAAAATATTCGTTTTGTGGTGTAAACTTTGCAAGCTATGATTTTTCGTCGCGGCCATTGTTGGCTATATAAATATAAAAACATTTTTTGTTAGTCAGTTGGTTCAATTATCCTGTATCCACCACAATCAGCTCACCAAAATTTTGCATTTATCTATAAATTAGAAATTTTTCACTGACATACACATACATATCTATATATATATAAATAAATGCAAATTTTGAGGAACGCCTATATGAGAACCACCAGATCAAATTGCAACCAAATTTTTAAGAGTTATAAAGGGATATTAGGAGAAGGTTAAAGTTTTCGTGAGATTGGCGCAGCCGTTCCAGAGACATGACCCTTTTAGTGAACATTGGTCGCTACCCATACAAAATACATGCAACAACAACAAATACAAGTAAAATTCCAAAATACGCGTACATTACGTTGTATGTGGTGTTGAAAAAGAGAGAAAAAGAGTGAGAAAATGAAAAAAAAGAGTGAGAAAATGAAAAAAAAATCAAAACAAAAATTATAAATAAAAGTTTGAGAAAAAATTTTTGATCACTTTTTTCCGTTTCCTTTTCCAAAAAAAAAGAATCGAAAATTCAACATTTCAGCTAGATTTTTTTGATTTTTTATAGGTGTAGCAAAGCATGCTGGGGTCCGCTAGTTTTTATATAAATTTTTATTATCTTTGACATTTGTATCATTTCAAGACATTATTTTAAAATGATAGCAAACGCCAACCAAAAGCATATTCAACGAAAAAATAAATAACTTGACTTGAAAACGAATAAATTCAAGTTACACTGGTGTGTAAAACTTTGACTAAATCTATAACTAAGTATAATTAATTTATTGTTTTTTCATATCAAACAAGTTATAGAACTCGAATCCATGACACTCCGCTTATTAGTATACATTGTTCAGCTAATGCGGCCATCTTTAACAGTGAACTTTTTTTCTGCTTAACATATAACTAAAAACATATCACTAACACTATATCCTTTCCTCAAATGTTATAAAACAAACCATAGACTCACTAAAGCTACTAAATGGATTTTTATGCGGGCTTCACCAACATATTGATTCTTCCTAAAGGTTTATGTAAATAATTTTTTTAATTTTGTACACATGAAATTCTCGTGTCACGGCTTTTATTACCAAACTCTTCCGAAACGGCTATACCGATTTTTATGAAGTTTTCTGTGCATATCGGGTATATATGAGATTCGGACAAGATCTATTTTTCATACCGCTAACTGGGCCAAGGACCTATTCGAAAAAAATCGTATTGTGTTTTTTTTTTACTTGAAATTCTTTTATTTTAGGAAGTAAATCGATCTATTAAAAAAAATATATGCACATAAAATATAGTTCGATTTGGTTGAATTTTTAGACGATATGCCTAAATGGAATACTTTTGTTTTTTCGGAGATAGACCAGGGACTGGGAAAGAATAACCGACCATACGTTCACTGTGCAAATTTTGGAAGCATTTCGAGTAGGTCTAATCGGTCAACATTTGCTTTCATACCGCGAAATGGTCAAGAGACTGAGCTATTCGAAATAATTTTATTTATGGTTCGATTTACTTGAAATTTGGTACATAGGCAGTTTTTTGTTTAGATTAACAGGTGCAGACTTATCATCTACTCTACCTACTTATAGAAGACAGATGAAGCCAATGCCACTTCGACTCCAGGCTGCTAAATGCATTGTCGTCGGAACATACGGCGCACTGGTTCTCCACAACTATAACAGCAACATCAACCTAATATAATCAGCCATGGTTAATTTGAGTTCAGGCTGCTAAATTTACTGTCGTCGGAACATATGAATGATTTTTCATGAATGATTTGGTACACAGGTAGCTTTTTGCATAAATTAAGATGATCACTTTTTCTTCCGATACGTGAACTTTGGTCCGATTTAACCCAAAAAAATCTTATTTATGGTTCGAATGGGTTGAAGTTTGATAAATTGATGAAATTTGCTACACAGGTAGATTTTTGCCTAAATAAAGATGAGATCCAATTTTTCTTTCAGAGAATGGACCTTTATCGATCTTATGGTTCGATTAATTTAAAATTTCTTTCTTTCCAGGAAGTGGATGGAATACCGACATTTTAAGACAAATATTTTTATGTTTCAATTATGTTGAATTTGAATTTCGATTTGCTTGAAATTTAGTACTTTGGGAGGTTTTTGTTTAGATTAACATATATATATCTTTCCCGGAAGTGGATTACAAATGAACGGACGGATTTTAGATCACGACGTCATATTAGTATATTGCGGTTACAAGCTTTTTTTAGTTCGACGATGCGGTTAAATTCATATTCTTGCAAACTATTCTTATTCGTTTTGCATTAATTAAAAACTACTTAAATTTTTACTACTTACGCAGAGTTGCATTAAAAATAAGTACACAAAAGTTTATGCATTTATTATTATCTAATTTTAAATTAATAAAATTGCAAATATATCCAGAACATGTATGCCTACAATCAAAGTTTATATCAAATAATTCATTTAACTCTTGAATTTATGAAATTATAGAACAAATCCCTTTTTATTAAAATTACTTGCACACAGGCTTAAGTATAAGATTTTTTAAATTTGATAATTTTATTCAAAATACGTATAATATGGCGCTCGAATATGGCAAAAAATATGTAAATTCTAATTAAGGATAAAATTTAAAGTTCCAGAGTCAACTGCAGTTATTGGAATATATGTATAATAATTTTTATATCTTTCGGAATATTTTAGGTTTAATTTAAACCTTTTTATCTGTCTCTAATAATCATTCCGGATTTCTTTAAAACGAGAATGTATATATGTAAATTTTGTATTTTCTTTGCCATAATTAAGCAACATATATATTATAAAATATAATATTTCCCAGCAAGTTTTGTATTGTTATATTTTTAATACGAATGAGTTATACTAAATATTGTTTAATTGCTTAGCAAAATACTTAGAAAGGTATATGCAAGTTCTCTTTACATTTCCCATTTTTGTTTCTATAAACATTTACATTTTAACTAAAAACATAAAAATATAATTTCTTTAATAGGAGTACAAATGAAGTGAAAGCTTTAAGACGTTTGACTTTACCACTTATATGGATATATTGTCTACTTTAAGCAAAAGACAAAAAAAGCGCTCAGTCTGTTACTCCTATTAAAATAACGATGTTTTGCTAAATACAAATTTGTTTAAATCCTTAAAAGTTTCGTGTTATTGCTTTTCCGCGCCACCCCTGAGGTTGCAATAAAGGCGCATTACCGACTTTTTTCGGGTGTTCGGTTCCCCGGGAGGGAAAGTACTATATGTTATATATGTACATGCAATTCTAATGCAAAAAAATATTATTTTAGGTATATAATATATATATATAGAGTGTTGTAATATTTTTGTATATATTGCATATGTATATATATATATATATATATATACGAATTGCAACACTTGTAAGTTGAAATATACATGTAATATATACAAAAATATTACAACACCCACAGGAAATACCTTTCTAAGAAATGTATTCTATAACAACAAAAAAGTGGTGGGGCTTGGGATCCTAAAGAGAAAAATCTAATTAGAAAAGCTATCGAAATACTGCCTTGAAAACAAGAGGACAGACGTCAGACCTAAAAATGTCAATTAATTAATGCAGGTAAAAAAGGGTTTGTTAAACATTTGCGACATAAATAATATAACATCAAATTATAAATAAAATTTTTGGGACCTATGTAAATAAGGAAAGCACGTTTCAAGACTTCAAATTAAATAAACGTTTCTTCGCGAAAACTATTTTTTTTAATATATTTATTAGTCATGCAAAAGAATTTCGTATTTTTAAGCAAAAAATAATTTTTAATTCTAATGTAATATATTTCAAAATGTCGGGACTACAATTTTCACAACAAAAGTACGGCTATGCACCCGGCATTTTCTCAAGCAGGATTTGCGTAAATCCTATTCTGTGGGCAATGGAATCAAATGTTCCGCAAAAATATATTCAATTTTGTTGTTACTGAATTGCTTCTCCTTTGAAAACAAAAAATCCCCTACAGTAAGGCCATCTTCAAAATTTCGTAAGGGCTTTAAAATATTTGAAATACAGATACCCGCAAAAGTATACGAAAGCACTTCGATGAAGAAAAGTACTTTTGTCGACGTCAACGGATACGTTAATTTGGATGTCTTGAAAAGTGCGCAAGAAAGGACTAGGCAAACCTTCAAAAGTTTGCCAAGAAGTGTCTGTGACCAAGTTATCATTACAGGCCCTTTCAAGAAAACTATTTGAAACTAGTTCCCATTTATCTGCTGGCAAAATTTCGCAATTACCCTCATTAACACAATCAATATAACTCAGGTTCCAAGCTTGCCTAAAAAGATATGAGAAGCGCTGCTGAGTTATTCTCACATCAAACGCCTCACCTGCTCTAATATGACTAAAAAAGTTCTAATTTATCTTGACATAGTTTCCAGGTCATCAAATGTTTAAATCCCTTATGGGACCAAAAACGCCACAATCTTCGAAAACTACTAATATTAAGGTGCCAACCTTCAATAAATTTAAAAGAGTTAGTAATGTTACGTGCCAGGTGATTATTTACTTTAAATGCATTCAGAAATTGCTTGACTTCCTCTAAAAAACTAATTTGTTCCGCAGTTGCTCAAAATGATTGCTTATAATTGCCTACTGCTCCAAATACGATGATATTAAAAATATTAAATAATTTATCAAAAAATAAGGCAAAGTCGGCAGTATTAAGAAAAGTTGGAGATTTGGAAATATTCAAACTACCTGAGCTATATAATGCGAATATTGCACTTGCTACAGAATTGCTGAGAACTTGGGCAGCTACCTTAACATTAATTTTTTGAAAGTTGTTTGGCCTAATATGTGCCGAAGTTAATTTTTAGGTACAACTGATATCTGAATATCCTTGCTCCTTGATCCTTGCTCATGTAAATGGATGATTTCGATCCAATCCTACTGCCCTATTATGGTATGGAGTTTTGGTAAGTTTGGATGGACTAAAATTCACGTTATATTTGATTGTAAAGAAGAATACAAACATGCGAACAATCGGTAGAACAGCTCAACGTTCTCAAGTTAGAGAAGTTGGAGAAGTTTTTTCTTGAAGTTCTTTCTTGATATGGGTAATGGGGAATACCTGTTGACTTATCGTCTGGATACATCATATTTCCTACCAACTTTTGTAACTTTTCTGAAACAAATACCAAACTCATAGAGAATTATTCCTCAGACATTGCTCAAAATTATAAAACTCATGTATGATTGAGCGAAATAGTTATATTGGCCGCAAAAACTGTTAATGTCAATGAAATAGTTTTCAGATTCAAAATAATCGTCATGGAAGCCACAATTTTGAAAAGAAAGTCCAAAAGCCAAGACGTTTTGATTCTACGTATTCCTTTGATTCCGAGTGACATGTCATTCGAATTTAAACTGTTACAATTTCCAGTATGTCTAACATTTACAATGTCGATAAATAGATGTCAATTAGAATCGTTGAATGTTTGTGGTATTTGGAATACCCAAGACGAATTATTTACATATATGCTCGACAAAAAAAAAAAAAAAAAAAAAAAAAAAAAGTGTTATATATCGTAAACCATTAGAGTAATAAAATTTGTTTTCAAACTTTGTTTTTTAATTATTAAAATTCGTAATCAATATTCATAGTTAAAAGTCCATTTCCGCTGAAATGAAATATGAGATTTTACGGAATCCTATATATTTTCTCCATTTCGACATTTTAGATTTCCATCAAATTTTAGCGTGTATACTTTTGTGAAACGAACGAAGCTTTTAATACCTTCAGAAGAAAACGTCAAAACGACAAAATAATATCTTTCACCATGATGCAATAAGACGAGGTATTATACGTAGTGAGAGCTCGTTTTGTCGGCTCCCTTAGCTCAAGGTTGTATTTTAAGGGGAACGAAACAGGAGAGAAAGGGGAAGAAAGAAATGCCGCTTTGCGAAATAGTATCGAAATTGAATACTTTTTTCCGCTTTTTATGTTTCGATACAGTTTTTCTCAATATTTTTTGTTTTAAAAATGAGTTTGCCATTAGTTAATTGCAAAAAGTTCATTAACTTTTATAATATCAAGCGTAATTAATTAAACGAGATAAATAAGCATATTTTATGAACGTTTTATTAAAGTATTTAATTTCTTGATGCGAAAATAATGCCTTTATTTTTTTTAAAATGCGGTGGAAGGTTTTTATCAAAGCTCAACTTGATATTCCGTCCACCGATGTATATGTTTTTTCTTTGCCTATATAGTGGGAGTCCCAATTTTCTAATAATGTAGCCTGATTCATACTCCATCTAATCCTCGTGCAAAGCTTCGATATTATTAACTCGTGATTGATGAGTCATGCTAGAAGTGGCATCGATATTATCAGTGGCCTCATAATAAAATAATAATTCATTGTTTATGTCATAATTCAGCCACTGAGTTTCGTCTTCTTCAACGTTTCCACGTATTGCCAATGTTTCTGTGTTTCGTGCTATAAATATGTATGACTAAAATACCGATAATTTAGGTTGTTTGCCTAAATAGTATCTTCGCAGCCTATAGTTGCACTGCATTGCTGTTGGATGCTCGTGTAAACCCCCTCTTGTACGCATAGCCACAAAAAAAGTTCCACTGTGTCTTGATTCAATCGGTATGCCAAGATATATTCCATATCATATACTTCCTTGACGTACTGATATAAATTCCGCAAAGAAGAATTTGTTATAAGTAAACCTTTCTGAGAAGGCAAAAAAGTAGTGCTTCTACCTACACGCATATCCTTCAGGGAGATGCCTGCCCAGATGTGATCACACCGCAATCTTCCGCTCATTTTTTCTTTTAATTTCTTTTTTTGGTACATGGTACATCTTTATACCTTCAACGTTCCACGTCTTATGACATAAGGCACGACTTGCTTTAGGCATTTTCAGAAAACTGAAAACGCAATAAGGTTTAAGATTGCCTACATTTTTTTGTATAATAAAAGTTTGTTGTTGTTAAAAGTTAATTCTTTAAAAAAATTAATTCTTTATTTCAATAAGTTTTTTATTTACACAAAATAAACTCCCTACTTTAATTTTAAAAGTTAAACACCTAAATATTATTTAGGAATTATTCTTTGTTTCCAAAGTATAATAGTACTTTTATTTTAAGCGCAAAACTTAATTACTTAAATATTGTTTTGAAATTATTATAATCTTAAAAAATTAAATCATTTAATTATTGTAACTTTCTTTATTAATTAATATTTACTCCAAGTGGTAGAGTAATGTTACTAACGTGCGAAGCACAGTTAGAGCACAGTCCACGAAATAGTCTGCCCAGCAAACAAAGTGATTGATACAGGACACGAAGATATTGACGAATAGACCACAAAAGAGTTAGATCACACCGTTAGCAGTGTGGGCCACTCAGATTCAACTATAGTAGGTTGGTTACAGGCGAGGATATATGTAGTTACCACACAAACAGACTACAAAAAGCACTCGGAGATCGAAACGATGTTGAAAACCTGTGAAATTTTTTTTATTAATAGCACTGTGCAACAAGATTCTACGTAATTGATGAAACCAATTGGAGATGAAACTTTATCCCTCCCATATCAAAACCTCATACTGGTTTCATTTTTATTTTTATTTAAAGTTGGCAACCCTGTGTATGAGAAAAGTTGATTAAAACTTGATCAAATGAAGCAATTTTAGATGGGTTTTTTTGTATATCGTTTTTTTTTTTTGGATCGAGGAACTCATTTTTGACATTAACTTTTACCTAAATCTTACGGTGGCGCTGTCATACAATTTGTCTTATTTTTCATGAAAAATAATATTTTTAGTTTTATTCTAGAAATGATCGTATATGATCGTATTTAGAAAGGAACATTACACTATATTTGGCACACAAAAAAAGATGATAAATAGTATACATGTACACATATGTAGGCGTGAAAAGTTTGAAATAAAAAATTAAGTATACGTACAAAGTAATATTTCTGTTAAGAATTAAATTATTTTCTGACATTTTGAAAAAATATGCCATAAAAAGCTTACAAAAATAACGGTGCTTAAAAACTAAAACTTGAATCTTTTTGAAGGCGGTAAGTTTACTTCCTCCTCTTCCACATCGGTATTGTCTTCTTCATTTCTCGTTAGCCACCAGCATAGGTCTGCTAACATTGGTAGTAGTTTTTTCCCCCTATACCGTGTCTCCCTTGTTAAAGCGACCTGGTGAAAACGTTCGCCTTGTTCATCCGATTCCGTTGCGATTTGGTGTTCAAACCAATCTATATGGTGATGGAGAAAATGTACCTTCAAACTCATATGCACACCGAACTTCTCAAACATATTCATGAGAGGATCTACTTTTTCTCTGATGTTCGTGGCACGATGTTTACCGAGAACATTAGCTATTACCTCTTATGGCATTCCAAGCATTTAGCTCATTTTCATTTAAAGAGTTATCAATCTTGCTATTTTTTATCTTCCTCTTATCTTCTTTTACTTTGCTTGCACTAAGTCGTGGAAATATTGTGTAATAAAAGCTGGTCCATCTGCAGGAAGTGCTTTTACAAAATTTTTAAAAATACCCAATTTGATATGTAGTGGAGGTAGCAGCACTTTTTCAATTGGAACAAGGGACGTATGTATTACATTATCTGATCCAACAACTAAATCTTCTCTGTTCTCCAAGTCATGTTTTTGGTATTGGCAGAGCTACCATTTTCAAATCGCAACATATACGCCATTTATGGCTTTCATAGTTTATTGCTTCTAGTAGATGCCTCACAGATTCGTACGTTTCTTTAGTGTTCAAATTGTATGCTATCGGAACGCTAGGTTTCATTTTGTTGTAGTACAGCAAAACTGCTTTCATACTAGTTTTGGATAAATCAATAAATAACCTCCATTCGTGGGGAATATAAGTCATACCCATTTCTGCAACAAGTTTTTCAATATCGTTACAGTATACGAAGGTGTTTTCTTCATTTCCAGAGAAAAATGGCTGAAATTTTGCTTGGCGATGACGGTAACCAGTAACTTTAACATCAGGTGTCAGTAAATTATTTTGTTTTAACTTATGTGCTATCTCTCTGCATCACGTTTTGATAAATTGATATGTTTTACCACGTCATCCATCCAATTTTGAGATATTGGTATCATATTTTTGGAAGCTTCAGATATTTCATAATCATGATCCTACAACTGGTTTTGCAAGTTCGCAGTCCATATAGAAATCGCAGTAGGGCTTGGTGGCGGTGGTACAGAAATAGCATCTGAATGCGATAATGGCAGGCTTACATAATCTGTTCCAATATATTTCATTGATCTTCGCGATCTTTTACTTTTACCATTTACATCATTCAAACACACATAACAACTCGCTTCACTATGCTCACCTGAATGCACAACCATTCTGAATGAGTACATAGATTCAACACATTAAATAAAATAAACTTACCTGGATTAGTCCAAATCATCGGAACACCAAAATTCAGCGATTTTTTTATTCCTTTAACCCAGAGACGTAAGTCGTCGTAGCAGGTTCTACATATATCTTTGGGAGCCCAATTTATATCTTGAACAACCGGCATCCCAAAATAATGTTCATACCACTCTTTCGCACTAATAGTTATACCAATCAGATTGGTCGCCATGCTGAATTTACCGCAAACATAGCAATAAAGCGCTAACTTTCGCAAACATTTCTTAATTTTAAATTTATTTTATAAGACGCTTTACGCTACCAAAATCTTCAGAATTTATTTTGCTGTGGTATTGCAAGAGAGCTGACACGAAACTCACAGAAATTGTGATTGGTAAAAAAAAACTACATATATTAATACTATTATTGCATGAAAAACTATCAAAAATAAGACAAATTGTATGACAAAATGAGTTCCTCGATCCAAAAAAAAGCGGTATACAAAAAACCCATCTAAAATTGCTTCATTTGATCAAGTTTTAATCAACGTTTCTCATACACGGGGTTGCCAACTTTAAATAAAAATAAAAATGAAACCAGACCTATATGCCAAAAACCCAGTATGAGGTTTTGATATGGGAAAGTTTCATCTCCATTTGGTTTCATCAATTACGGAGAGATGAATCCTCATTTTGTGTCACAGTGTAGCTAATAAAATAAATTTTGCAAAAATACTTACGAGTTGACACACAAACCAACACAAAATTTTTTAAATAGAATTTCTTATAGATGTTATTTTGCTAATACATAAAATACTTACGATGTGACCAATTCTTTTAAAAAATACAGCGACTTTTGTTAAATTCAATTGAATTTTATTTAAAAAATGCAAATTTTAATATATTTCAATTACAATTATCAACATACATAAACATAAATAAGAAACGAAAAAATTGAGCAGTGATGTCAAAGCTTGTCGATCTATATTTGTGCTGGGGTGGATACTATTTTTAGTACTTTTCATGAAAATTACTCTAACATAAAATTTAGTTTGTCAAAGAGGCTGTAATCTGTAAGGGAGTTTAAGGCAGTAATTAGAGCGAGAGGGAAGCGAACATATTGTTACGATCTTGCTGATTAACCTCGATGATTTTCCAAATCCTTCGGGTACGATCTCTGGATTGTTAAATAAAATCGCCAACTTAATTTGCAGTCCCTTTATTTACGAAGACTTTAATTAATGTCCTTTTATTATTCGGTAATTCACAATTCAATTACAATTTACGTTACTATTTACAATGACTTGTATACAACTTTCACAATGTACGGTTTTTATTACTTTACTGTAATGTAATCTCCACGAGTTTAATTCACGACTGATTGCTGACTGACTCCTCAGCAGTCGTATGTCGCCCTTATATACTTGTTTGCTGCTTGAAAACGAAACCCCCAGAATAATCGCGTCGTTACGATAATCGTGTCTCGTTACGATAATCGTCTCGTTTTACACTCTAGAAAATGCCAGTTGTCGGCTCCTCTCTTTCCTCTGCCATTCGCTTCGCATTTTCGCCACAATATAATACCTGTACTTATTGCATCATGATCTTTCACCTCTTGAGTAAAGAGGTGGAAGTTGAAAATATTATAATTTATAAAACATTTAAAATGAACCGAAATAAAAATATTTAAAAAACCTACAAGAATCACGCACTGTAGACTAGAGAATGAGGAGCTGCTCGTCGAAGTATGGAGGAAGAAAATCGATGAGTATCGAGAGCTCAGAGAAAATGATAATGTTTTGAAAGAAATTGTGTAAATTTTTAAAGGTAAACATTCCCATTTTACTGCCGACGAAATAAAGGATAAAATATATAATTTGAAAAACAAATTAAGATAAAAAATGCAATGTGTGTGGAAATGAAAAAAGCCAATAATTGATTTATTTCAGAAATGAGAAAAAAGCATTGGCATATCAGGTATCAGGTGGGTCGGGTCCCTCTCGGTTTGGCCTTTCTATGTACAGATAAATTTTTTTGGGAACCTTCAAAATAAACAATGTGAAGGCCATGATCGATGATAGTATAAGTAAAGATAAAACAATAGGCGAGTTAGATGAATTCACAAACGATCAACCATCTGTGAATCTGGCCCATTCATTGCATTGCCCAACTACAGTAGCCTTCTCCTCCATTGCAACGTCATCCTCCTCCAAAGCTGCAAAGAAATGAAAACGAAGTGAAATGGATAAATTGTTTGCATTATTATGAACTAAAGAAAGACCTACGAAAAATGAAAGAGAGTGATGCCGAGAAGAATGAAACTTAACACTTAAAAACACACAAATAAATGCATTATTAATCTGATATATATCGATGGATCGCAGGTCTTATCCTTTCAGCTCTGGTGTCGTTATCATTTACTCGCGAAATATGATCAGGTTGTTTTCATTTCATATCGTTATGTTCATTAAAGAATTATGTAGAACGCAGCATGCTTGCATGTTTCAGATTATATTTTTTGAAGCCCTTGCCTATTTTTCTAAATGGTGCACTGAGATAACATTTTTCCGGCATTTTGAAAATTTTTATTAAGTAATTTTTTTCTGCAGAAGCTGCACAGCAGCTATGGGTAGGGCTTCATCGTGTCAGAAAACCGGAAAGCAGAATCTCCAATTTCTTTAAATATTTGAGTTTGATGTTGTTCGTTGACGGAAAAGCTTTCAAAAATTTCTGAATCATTAAATCGCTCGGAGCTACCGACACATTTCTAAAGAAATATGTAACTATTTGGATATGGCATAAATATGGTGAACTTAAATATTTGTACTGCATTGCACTATCAATAGGCAACCACAGCACTTAAAATTATAGTAATCAACAGCATCTTCCGAAGCAGGTTCTATAACATGGCAAATCTAAAAATCTATTTGTGATACTGATATGTACTAACCGGACCAAAGCACATAGGAAATCCTACTCGCTGAAATCTTTTCACATTTTTCTCAATTAGTTAAAGAGTGGGCGAATATGACTTAAGGTATATGGGCTGCAACTTTGATAGTTTGTAAAACTTTTATATACACGATCTGGCATTACTAATTGAGAAAGTCTAAGGACACTTAAGTTATTTACATATTCTGCACACATTCAAAACAAACGATAATAGGTGTATGTGTGCTCTGCCAGGCAACACTGGGTAACAGCATAGGCATTTTGATAAAGAGAGTGCAGATTTTACCCATTTTTCCCTTATAAAGGTGATATTACATCCTTGTTACACTTATTCAATCACGTCATTAGGAAAATATATAGCTGTACTCTTGAAATTTTTGTTTTCAGCCGGCTCACGGGCATGCGAATGAAAAATATTTTAAATTTTCAAAACATATTTTCAATTTTTGAAATTCTCTTTTTGTTTTTTTATTTTTAATTTTTATTTTTTCTTATATACAAACGTATGTATGCATATTTATACATGAACATCTGGCAGGGTTCACTTCAGGACTACCCATTTTCCCCTTAAAATAAAAAACTTTGCAAACACATTCACAACTTTATCACACTTTTACAGCTTACTGTATTTAAACGGGTAGACCGATTTAATTAAGTTATAACAGGACTAGCATAGTTGACGAATTCATTATTTCTCTTATTTATTTATGTTCTGTAGTCTCCCTTTAATGGTCTAACGAAAATTGCATATTTTCACACTTATGTTATTTAAGTTATATTTATTTCACTCATTTTATTATATTAGACGTATTTCATTTATTTATTGGATGTTGGATAGGAAGAATAAAATAATAAAATGCAGAATTATTAAAAAGCAAATTTTTTATGTATTCTTCTGGGATAAATATTTAAGGAAAACAAATTTTTATATTTTTAGTATTTCCTACGAAATTTTGTGTAGGGCTTCTTGCCACAGCGCAAACCACAAATGGCGATATACTATGTATGTAAAGGGTGTTTTTTATAGAGGTATAGAACTTTATGTTGGCATTACTTTTCAAGATGGCGACCGATTTAACAGCTGTCAAGTGATTTATTCTCAGTTTGGTTTGGCAATTCATCATGAATAGACTCACGCCTTAACAACGCTTGCAAATAGTGCAATTTTATTTCGAAAATAATGGTTCTGTGCGGAAAACGTATCGCGCACTACGTCCATTTTAGCGATGAAGCGCACTTCTGGTCGAATGGCTACGTCAACAAACAAAACTGCTGCATTTGGGTTGAAGGTAATCCTCAAGTGTATGTTGAAACACCGTTACATCCAGAAAAACTGACTGGTTGGTGCGCTTTATGGGCTGGTGGAATCATTGGTCCGTACTTTTTCAAAAACGTGGCCAGAACGTTACAGTCAATGGTGATCGGTATGGAGCCATGATTACTAACTTTTTCATTCCTGAATTGAATAACCATGATGTCCAGGAGATGTGGTTTCAACAAGACACAATAGATTTATTGAAAGACACGTTTGGTGACCGCCTAATTTCACGTTTTGGACCTGTGAATTGGCCTCCAAGATCTTGTGATTTAACACCGCTAGACTACTTTCTGTGTGGCTATGTAAAGTCATTGGTCTATGCGGATAAGCCACAAACGCTTGACCATTTGGAAGACAACATTCGCCGTGTTATTGCCGATATACGGCCACAAATGTTGGAAAAAGTCATCGAAAATTGGACGTCCAGATTGGACTACATCCGCGCCAGCCGTGGCGGTCATATGCCAGAAATGATATTTAAAACGTAATGCCACAAGATTATCTTTCGGATAAATAAAATTCATGTCAATCGAATAATCCATCGTTGTTTTATTGCAACTTAAAGTTCTATACCTCTATAAAATACACCCTTTAGTTATGTATAAGCCCTTAAGTTGTTTTAATTTAAATTAGGTTCGTATACAAACTTTATTAAAAAAGTTACAATAGTTAATATTACGCTATCAGCTTTTCTCAATTATTTTCATTCGTTTGCTTCCATTTATATTCTAATATCATCATATATTATCTAGCCACTATTTATCTCTTTTTAAATTCATGTCGATTTAATTATATATAAATTTACTTTATTAACATTCATTAAATATTAGCATACATACATAAATAAGCTGTCTCCGAAAGGCTTATAGATAGATTTTTAATGAGGCGTTGGTATTGACATTTCGGATAGAAAGGAAGCCTTGTTTCAAAACATTTTTTGGTGCTGATCTGTTCGAGATTTGACTTACGCTAAATCAACCGCAAATGGTAAACTATACTGTAATTAGCATTTAGATAGTAAGTTGATATAAATGCTGAAGCCATATCCTTTTCTTCTAATTCACATTATATCTATAAACTTCTTGTACTTTCATATAATATTGTAAATATTATTTTTTATTGGAAAACTTCTCGTTTGTTACTTTATTGAATTACGTTTTATATATATTTGTGTTTCCATCATTTTGATTTCCTCGTTTTTTCAATATTCAATATTTTACAGGCGTGCGCATTAAAAGAAATACTCTTTGCTAACTCAAATACTCTCATTGTCGATATTTGTTACAATTGCACGCATTGCATGAACATTTGAAAATCCTCTCTGTCACACGGTTCTGACTGAAATTTTCTGTAAGGGTTTTTTAGTTTATTTCCGTTCACTTAAGTTGAAGGAGGGAGCGCATTCTTTTCTACTTTCAGTTGATTTTTTCCTTAATTTCGTTTGGGTTTGCGTTCAGAATTTTAATTTCGTCTTTCGGTTTTTTTATACAAAATAAAAATATCTCAAAATACAAAAGCTGAAACAGTTGAAAAACTTTTTAAAATTAGTTTAGTGTTCTGTTTCAATTCAAGTCTTTTCTTCTGTTTGCAATAAAACCAATGTGCCGAATGTTTTTTATAGAAGAAATAAAAATAAAATAAAGAATTTTTTGATTTTATAGAAAAGAATATTAGTTTCAAATGGTAATTTAAGGTCGGCATATGAATAAATGTAAGTTGTGAGCGTTATTTAGTTATAAGATAATATCCTTGTAAGCATCAGATATTCTGTTTCGTAATCGAAAAATTTTCGTATCGTATTCATTTTATGAAAGTGAAAAAATATATTCTGCCATGCACATTTCTTTGAAGTCGTTTTTCGTTTTCCGCCTACGTATTTCCGAATTGTGTCGGTATTTACAAACACGACGAAAACAAAAATTGGATTACAAATAAACAGAATAACAAAGAGAAAACCATAAAATTCATATGAAAGTATAAAACTTATTAAATTATTAAATACACGTTGAATCAAACGTCGTGTAAAGATTTCCAACAAAAGAGGTTATTATACACACATATAAATGTATATGTACGAGTTGTCCGGATAAAAAACCATATTATTGACTTCATTTCGACTGTAGCAAATTTAGAATTTGGCTGTTGGATGTCGAAAATGACAAAAAACAGCTAAAAATAAGCTTGTGTTGCCTATCCATTGTATATACATACATATTAACATTTATCGGAATAAATGTCTTAGTAACGTAGACTTACATTTCAATGATCTAGCATTTAATAGTTAAAAAAAAATCTTGATGTACACTTTTTTATACAATGTTTAAGTCATCCGCTTGTTCCATATAGATTGATAGTTAGGGGTCAAAAGAGGTAAGAAGTTATGATGGAGTGAAAGCCTTTGATGTTTCATAACAGTAAATGTGTTTTGGAAGATGATATGATATTGAATTATCTCCGACCGATAATTTTGTTAGTAGTCATTTCACCCAGCAAAATTTTTGTCGAATTTAAGTTGACGATTTTGCAGCGAAATATGTATCCGTTTCTTCTTCATATTCTAATTGAGTTTAATTCTTATGTCCAATTTGACTATCTATTGCACGACGTGTACATGACCCAAGGTTTGATTGTCTATTAGAAGACATTAGTAAAACAAATAACTCTTACTAAAAACAATAAATCCTTATTATGTTTAAAAGAAAATTCTCTTAAAAAACATGGAATGCATGTTTTGCAATATATATCCGCAATTTAATAGGATATCCTTACTTTATACACACAAACTAATTTTCTAAAAAAAATTCTCGCCTATATGAAATTACTGTAATAATACCAAAGACAATCATGTCGGAAACACACTCGAATGGATCAATATTCCCTGACGATATATATTTCTATAATTTTTTTATTTTGGTCCGGCCATAATTTGAACTGATGACCTTACGCATGTCAAATTGGACACAACCTAAGTCAACATATATAAATACTGTCTTGAGTTATGTTATGATCTCCATAACTTCTTCATAATATACACTAGTTAGTGCTAATATACTAACAAATCACATTTAAAATGGTTCACTACGAAAATCTACTGATTTGGTATCATTTGTCTCAAATATTTTTTAAACATATCTATGAAGGTACCTATAATTAATTCTAAGCCGCTTCCGAACGGCCGTTGGATTTTTATTATAAGAAGCTTTTTTTTCTTGACAGAAATACACTCGGAGAGGTTGTCATTCCCTGCCGAGAGGCGATCTCAGTTATAAAACTAAATTTTCTCTAATTTTGGATATTGGTCGAATGGCCATTGCAGCCGTCTTTTAAACATACAGGAATATTTTCTTGACAAAAAATAATAAAAATAACAAATGATTGGGAGGAATTGATAAAATGAAAGAGAGCTCGGTGTTGAAAACCCAAAAAAAAATAAGATAATAGATTCTAAAGAAATTAATTTTTATCAGTATGGCGATTCCATCGTAACGGGTGGGACACATTTACACGAAATTTTATTTTTGTTAGTAGATTTCCATAAAACCAACTAACGTTTTCTGCTTTTGGTGGAGCGGTCTATAAATATAATATTCGGTTAACGTTACATTAAAAGGAAAACCTGTAGTAATGTAATATACGTGGAAAAAAATTAAGATTTAAAATTGTAACGGTTGGGACAAATTTTAGAACCTACTTTTGAGTCGAAAAATGTATCATAAAAACTTTGCGAATTCATAACATTTATTAGTTTTATTTACATATTTCCTTTTGATACGATATATGAGCATTATAACAAAACAATCATAACAAAGTTACTTTCTTTATTTCTATTGTTACAATCCAAAACTTAACTGTAACTAGTGTAACGGGTGGGACACGAGCGAATTGAAGTACTTGAGAAATTTATTTACTATGAATTAAGGAGGCTAAAGGTTCAGAATCAGAGTCGCTCCATACACTGACTTCATCCTCTGAAAAAATTTGTTATTCATTAAGTTTAAACACCTTAATCTTAGTTAGTTTTGATATGAATGTGCGGCCTATGAAAAACCTAATTAAGCTCACCTGAACTGATATAATATTCAATTGAAATTAATAAAAATGAATTTCCGTATAGATTTAAATTATTAACCACAAGAATTATGAAACACAAGCTATTTGACAGACTTTTCGAAAGTAGCTATTTCAACCTCGCTCAAATAATTCGTATAGTACTTGGTTTCAAAACAAAAAAAAAACAAAATAAACATGAATTTAAAGCTTTAATTTGTTATTTTTGGGTTGACTACGAATATTACCAAACTGTTTATTTAAATATTTGTTAGTTAATATAAAATAAGATTTTGGCTTCAAGGTTCACTTTCTCATGGAACGACCCAGTAGTTTACTTAGAAGCAATAATTATTATAGAAGACAATGTCCTTAAACCTACTTAACCCTAACAGTAAGTGTACAAATCTTTAAATTAAATTATAGAATATGTCGCTCTCATTAGAAGGCCGGTATGTTTCTTCGCAACAATCGTAAATTTCTAAGTTTCAAAAAGAGTTAACTAACGGATTGAGAAGATTTTGCAGTTTTGTGAAGTATTTCGCTCTGATCCTGTCAACTTCAATAGAGTACCAAGGTCTTTATGAATGTTTACAATTTGAACTTGGCACGGTGCGCCAATTAGTATTCTTAGGATTTTGTACTGGAACCTCTATAATTTCTCAATATTAATTGCACAGGTTGTACCATACAGTTTATATATAACATGTAAGATGTAAAGGGTGTTTTTTTATAGAGGTATAGAACTTTAAGTTGGCATTACTTTTCAAGATGGCGACCGATTTAACAGCTGTCAAGTGATTTATTCTCAGTTTGGTTTGGCAATTCATCATGAATAGACTTACGCCTGAACAACGCTTGCAAATAGTGCAATTTTATTTCGAAAATAAGGGTTATGTGCGGAAAACGTATCGCGCAGTACGTCCATTTTAGAGATGTTTAGCGATGAAGCGCACTTCTGGTTGAATGGCTACGTCAACAAACAAAACTGCCGCATTTGGAGTGAAGGTAATCGTCAGGTGTATGTTGAAACACCGTTACATCCAGAAAAACTGACTGTTTGGTGCGCCTTATGGGCTGGTGGAATCATTGGTCCGTATTCATGATGAATTGCCAAACCAAACTGAGAATAAATCATCTTGAAAAGTAATGCCAACTTAAAGTTATATACCTCTATAAAAAAACCCTATATATGTAATAATTTGACATTAATTGTCTTTTCTATGTGAACATTCTATTTAAGCGTATACCAAGATATGTTACATCACTTATTTGGGAATATATATACCATGTAATCTAATTTTTTTTGCCTGCCATTTTTCGATGTGACGTAGGTGTTCACCAATTTTGATGATCTAAGACATTTATTATGGCACAATATGGCTGTGCCATCCGCAAAAGTGAGATGTCTGCAGTGTATATAAGTATGCTACCTTGAGAAATATCTAAGTGATAATTCCATGTGTTTTACGTAAACAGCCCATTAGACAGATATGACTTAAAAATTATGTAGAATTCGCCAAAAAAGAAAAGTTTTATGAATTTTGTATAACAGATTTTTATGCCAAACTTTGTCAAATGCTTGAACATTTACAAGGTTGACGTTTTAACTGCCACATGAGTTTCAAGGATATTCTAGTTCAATTCGGGCAACGTAAAATTATTGACTGCATCATTTGGCTGGAACACATAATTTAAATGTTTTGCAAAACAATGTGCCCATTATTCGCTACTTCTAGTTACCATTTGTGTTCCTAATTGGCATAGCTTTTTAACTTTTCTCTGCTATTTTCAACCGCAACTTTAAGGCAGGTAAGCGATATGCCTGCCAATTCTCTCCGCAAGCGACGCTTATTCATTAGTAATTCCTCTATTTCGGTATGTTTTACAATTTTTGGTCTTGCCCTAGTACTTTTCCTCTTTGGAGTTGATAAGGTTGCCGCAGAGGCGAGTGAATATATTATTGAAAACGTTAATATATTCATCAACATCATTTTCATTGTTCAATATTGGATTAATGTTAATGTGACTACCAATAAATTCTTTGTGTATTAACCAGTTGTTTCTCTGCTTGTTAGCCTGGTTCTTGGACAACCATAATCGGTTGCTAATAAATTTTGAATAAGACAGGTGAGTGGTCGGAAGATAAGTCAGCAACAGTCATAGCTAATACAAGTTGCCGGTCGATTTTTCTTGAAATAACTTAAGTCGGGTATATTCCTTCGGCCAGTAGATGTAGGCCTTTTGGGTTTATTAATAGACGTGCTTTGCGCTGTCATCTCCTCCGGCTGTAAATCTATCTCCTAGGCTATCAAAAAATTTCTTAAATTGATTTTCCGTAATTTTAAATCTTGGAGGAAAATAGATGCCTAAGTTAAACCTCTTTTCCATAATTATTCAAAGCTGCTGAAGTAGCTCTTAGGTAATTGGTGGCAAATTATTACAAGATTTGTGGAGTAGAATATGAATCCTGCTATATAAAAATTGTATTTATCCGCAGGAGCATAACATCTTTAGCAATCTCTGATAAAAATCGTGTTACTTCCAATTTATTTTGGTTAATACTGCGGAATTTGCAGTAGGATTTAGTATGAACGAAATCTTGGCAGCTGGTACATTGAACTGGACCATTTCTAATGTGTACACAAATTTTAGTTTAATTTGTTTTGAAGCAAAAGTTATATATCTGCAAAAGGTTTTAGAGATCCTTAGCAGTTGTAACTATCATTCACTGCACAGTTGTGCTATATAGGTAGTTGCCTTTCGCAAAAGCGAGCTTTCGTAAAAATAGACACAGTTTATTGTTATTGTTTAAGATATTTATTTATTTTACACTCTATTTTGCTTAATTTTCTTACAAATTTAGTGTCTAAAGAAAATAAATAAATAACCTATGCAGGTAATAGATTTCATAAAAAGGTGCACATTTTTCGTACTTTAAGTTGCAAATTGTAGGCGAAAACACTGGAGGTTAAGGGTGCTATCCAATGGTTAGGTCAAACAAATTACTTCGGTAACTGTTGCTACTTTTGTGTCCATTCTCGTGGTCCTAATGTTAAAAAAATTATTTATCCAAACTTAAAATCGGCTTGAAGAACTTTGCCACCTTCATGGGAAGTACCTTATTCAGCATTTTGTTCTACTCTTGAATCATTATTTGATGAAACCTATAGTGGAGCGTCTAGCAATTTTGATATCGAAGAAATAGCATGCACTAAACTAAAACCTCTATCCAAGTAGAATTAAACAATTTAATATGGGATCTTGAACCACCTAAACGATCTGCAGAGGAGCTTTTTGTGTAGATAGATCTAAATATGGTTAAGTTTCAATTAGGACAAGTTTCAATTAGGACCAAATATTCTTTTTTATTGTCAATACTGAACAAAAACAGATTGAAATACCAAAATCAGGATGTAAGCCAAGTCTTCAACGGAAGGGCTTCCCCTTCCTATGCTTCCACTTTTTACTGAATTATGTCAATTTCAACGTATGTCTCGTACAGCTCATCATTCCATCGGCTGCGGGGTTCGGCGTTGCGAATATGCAAAGGGCCTTTCTCTTGAAAAAACTAACCCCGACTCATCAGATATTGTCATCGTCCATGCCTCAGCACCATATCGAATGAGAATGATGATTCTTTTTTATGGATAGAGGACTGCGTTGCACTTCCAGGCTGACAGTGTTAATACTGGTTCCAAGATAAACGAAACTATCTAGGACTTGAAAGTTATGACTATCAAAAGCGACGTGGAAGCTGAGTGGAGAATGCTGATGCATGCTTCTTGTCAGTTTTTCGCCGCCGCATTTGAATGGCTCGGCTGGTAAGTCATCAAGCGATCAATTAGCGATTTTGAAATGCCGTCCCATAGTTCCCTTATACCGCTGATGAGTTCGCTTAGAGAGCAGAAGAGCACGTTGAGGTTGGGCGCGCTCATAAAAGCCATTCTTTGTGACATCGGCTTATCTTTCATCGAGGCGTGGGCCTAAATCAGCAATTTGTTGAAGAACTTCCTTTGAATGAATGCCTGGATTCGACGACGAAGTCTCTCTACCACCACGAATCCGACGCTTCTTTACCCTATTCGTACCCGTCCTGGGCAGAGGCACCTCCCAATTAAGAGACCGAACATTCCAGATGTATAAAAAGAATATTCAGACATTTTTATAGATAATTATCTGATCTCCGATTGTTGTCTAAATAATATATGATAGAACTTACCGGTTCACAGAAAATTGCGAAATCGTGCAAAATGAACACAATTTTATTTGGTCAGCAAGTTAGGCTTTAAGGTTCCAATTTTCCAATTTTTTTGTAAAAAAAAAATAACACCAAAAGAAAAATTCGCTGTCGACCTACGGGCTTGGAATAGGTGTATATAAATTTTTAATTTTTTAATTTTTGATTTGAAACAGACGAGTAAGGGGAGCGACTCTACATATGTGGCGCTCTTTTATTTAAAGAAGAATTAATGCTAATAATTCTGGGGTCAAATTTTTTTTGAAATACATATAGGATCCGATACGTCATTTTAAGTTTTAAGTAAGTAAATTGTGTTATATTTAACTTCAATATTCTGCGGTAGAGGTGTGTGGTTTTCAACTAAATAATGAAATAATTTGTAGTAGAGCACTCATAAACTAATTTATATATTACTAAATAAAAAATTTAACAGTTTATTTTTACTTTATTTTTCAGTAAATTCGGCAATTAATTACGAAAAGTATCTGACCAAAGACTTCCGATATTGAAACAATCAAACCGAAATGTTTTCTTAGAAAAGAAAGGTATAACGTATTCGAAAGAACGAAATAATTTGTACATAGCAAAAGAGGAATATAAAGATTTTTTGCTTAATGTATATTATACTCACCTTTTGCTTATTACTAAAGACATAATTGTGCAAAGAATATTCAGTTCATTCGGGCTGAAGGTAAATACAAAAACCTTTACAAAATTAGTATATCTCAATATACAGCAGTTTTTTTTACAAATTTTATTGAAAATATTGTATGTTAATACTATTAATTATATGTACCATATTTTTCAGTGCTTCTCGAATGCCTCAATAAATAGTGTCAACAAATAAATGATGAACTAAATAGGAAATGAATCAGTATTATTGTCAAGCTGGGGAAATTGTGGAAGCAAAATACATTAACTATCTTGAAGACAATCATAATTTAATTTTTTTAATATCATTATTTATTTAAACATTTTTGTCAGAGGTTTTTATACGAGACTTCACATCAACATTGTTTGCTAAAATAATTTGTATTCGTTGCTGTGCAAGTTCTGAGCTCTAGTTGAAACGAACCCATATATAGGAAAACATTTTTCGTCTTTACATGATGACCTCCAGTGCTAATAGCAACAAAATGGTTGAAGGACCACAACAGCAAAACGGAATTGGTGATTCTGGAGTTGGTACTGGTAACGTCAGTGGTACTGGCAGCACAGCAGCAACTGCAAATACTGAGAGTCTTACCAACAATAACAACAATAATAATATAAAAACTAACAACAATAACACTATAGCTAATGACCCTAAAACCAATTTAATTGTAAATTATCTACCGCAAACAATGTCGCAAGAGGAGATACGATCATTATTTGTTAGCTTCGGAGAGGTGGATAGCTGCAAGTTGATTAGGGATAAGGTGACAGGTGCGCATATGTAAAACTGGAAATGCGTTTGTGCAATAATTTCAAATTTTGGTTCCTTTTTATCAGGCCAAAGTCTCGGTTATGGATTTGTTAATTACGTAAAGCAAGAGGATGCCGAGAAGGCCATAAGCTCGCTAAATGGATTACGATTGCAGAATAAAACAATTAAAGCAAGTTTTTATTCGCTTATAATATACATAATTAAATAACAGCCACTTTATAATATTCATACAACTTTTCATCCAGGTCTCAATAGCCCGTCCTAGCTCAGAGTCAATCAAGGGAGCTAATTTATATGTATCTGGCCTTCCAAAAAATCTAACTCAACCAGATCTGGAAGTACTATTCAACCCATATGGGAAAATAATTACTTCAAGAATTTTATGCGACAATATTACAGGTAAGATATTCAATATTCCATTTCTCCAATTCAAAATATTTACTTTGTTAATATGTTTGCTAAAAGCACCTCGTGTAGAAAAACAAACTACCTATAATCGCAAAATTACAAAATTACCAAAATTGAGTTTGTATGGTTTCTGTACATACGGGCACGAGGATTGTCGCTTTGAATACTCGGGTGTAACTTAGTATCCCTGCAAACTATTCTACTATTACTAATCCTAGTTCTGGACTAGTGTTTTAAAGATGAAATCATGTCAGTTCGCTATATGTTGAGAACTATGTTACATTCCATCAGCAACAAAAATAAAAACATTTCATACTCGGTCAGTTTTTACAACCACACACAGATGCGTTTTTGTTTTCCGACTAACAGAATAGATTAATTTGCATTGTAAAAGTAGAAAAATAAAGATTGGTAAAATTGAATTGATTATTAAGTTAATTTAAATTCAGTGAATGAAGTAGGTAATAACTAAGAAGATATTAATGATTAATTCGTTTTTCTGTAATTAATAATTTCAATTAGTTTTGAATTTAGTGATGAACAACAGGTACTGTTAATCTTTTGTTAAAAAAAAATAGATTCAATGGATTCTTCAAACTATAGATAATAATTGCCTTTTTGCGTTTTTATTTTTTTTATTTTGATCGTATCCTCATTTTGTTTTAATATAGGGTGTTTTTTTATAGAGGTATAGAACTTTAAGTTGGCATTACTTTTCAAGATGGCGACCGATTTAACAGCTGTCAAGTGATTTATTCTCAGTTCGGTTTGGCAATTCATCATGAATAGACTCACGCCTTAACAACGCTTGCAAATAGTACAATTTTATTTTGAAAATAATGGTTCTGTGCGGAAAACGTATCGCGCACTACGTCCAATGATACGGACCAATGATTCCACCAGCCCATAAAGCGCACCAACCAGTCAGTTTTTCTGGATGTAACGGTGTCTCAACATACACTTGGGGATTACCTTCACTCCAAATGCGGCAATTTTGTTTGTTGACGTAGCCATTCAACCAGAAGTGAGCTTCATCGCTAAATATCGCTAAAATGGACGTAGTGCGCGATACGTTTTCCGCACAGAATCATTATTTTCGAAATAAAATTGCACTATTTGCAAGCGTTGTTCAGGCGTGAGTCTATTCATGATGAATTGCCAAACCAAACTGAGAATAAATCACTTGACAGCTGTTAAATCGGTCGCCATCTTGAAAAGTAATGCCAACTTAAAGTTCTATACCTCTATAAAAAACACGCTTTAGTTAATTTTTTTTAAATAAAATTTACGGTTTACAATGCGCTTTAATCTCATCATAATAAAAGATTTGTCGGGAGTGACAGAAGAGTATTCCTGTTAATCCAAAAATTATATTAAAACTGCCATGGAATTGTGAGTTGGAATTGTAAATTCTTTTAAATGTCGGAAAATCATCTATACACAAATCACAAATTGAAGGAGGGCTGCCCGAAAATGCCTTAGCGTGAATTGTAAATTCGATTTTTTTTCCAATACATCCACTTCTCGGAAAGAAAGTATCCCACCTTCTAAGTTGGTCCAAATCACTGGCAGATAAGAAACGGATTAAAATAGGCTTAATTGTTTAAGCATTCATCGCTCATAGTACATTGCCACACATAAAATTTGCCCTCCTTTTCATCCCCTTTCTATAATCAATGGTTTAGGCTGTTCGCTGGGCATTCGGATTTATTCAAATAACAAGTAAAAACATTTTTTTCATAAAAATTATAATAACTCTTCAACTCTTGCAGGCGGATTCTTATGAAACCTAAAATTTCCTAAAGAAAAAAATCACAACAAATTAAAAATATCACACTGTATTGACTTTTCACGTAGTTCCAAGTTTCCGAATTTTGGCTATTCGGGATAGCCCTTTGTATCAGGATCTACTTTGTGGAATAGTGCATTGACATTTTTGGAACCATGGTTGGAAATAAGGTGATACTGATTCAAGAAAGCAAATCTAAAGTTTCCATAAATCCGATAACAAATTTCAAAATCCCACGACCACATTTTTCCAGCTTTTAACCTTCTTACGACCATATAACATGTACTTAATAGTGGTCATAATTTATTTCAATTTCAATGTTTCTACAAAAGTAATAAGTCGCTTTGGAAAGCCGGCCACAATTACCATGTGCATTACTTTTCCATGAAATAATGAAATAACATAATATATATATTGAAAGAAATCATATATGAAATACTTGTAAGTTCCAATACGAGAATATATAAATTGAAAGAAACCATATGTGAAATATGTTCTAATACGAGAAGTATTCTCAAGTAATGCCTTCTTTATACCGTGAGCATAAAATAAATTATTCAGCTAGCTAAAAGCGAATTACCAACCCTATTTAATTTGTATTTTTTTTTACTAGTTACTTTTTACATACTTTATAATTGTTCAAAAATTTTAATCAATGATTCGGTATTTTGCTATACCTTTTGATTATTGTTCTTTACCGCAGTCCGAATATTTCAATCCTTCTTTCTGAAGACAATCTGGGAAATATAAAAACCTTTATGTTTCAAATTGTACGAAATATTCTACATTCAATTAGTTTTATTCACTTTTTTTTTTTAAATATTTTCTTCACTTATTTTTTATTTATTGATTTATTTATTTTTCGCAAGCGACAATGCCAGCTTAAATGAAAAAAAAAAACGGAAAAATATAAAGGAAGTTTTGAAAATATTTTGAAAAAAATTAAAAAAATAAACATTGTTAATTTTTTAATTTTTGAAAAGAGTAATGTATTATACGCAGATTCCAACTATGTAAGGGGACAGGGAATGTGCCGAAGAGCTCACAGTACCACTTCGCTTACATTGGCACGCATGTTTTCGTATATCGAGATTCGTTAATTTTTCATTTTTGAAAATAGTAATGCATTACGCATTTTCCAACTGGGATGTACTTATGTATCGTTAATATATGTGTTCGAGCAACGACCATAAATTAACGATTTGACACAGCACAATTACGATTTGACACACAGTAATTAGCTAACGAATCGACGCATGCAGCGTTTGCGATCAAATTCTGGTGTATTAACCACTCGGTGCATATATTAACTGGTTAGGCGATTAGGACTTGTCGTCGAAACAAAGTTGTGCATGCGAAAATACAGTAAATTTACAGACAACCAAAAAAATAGATTTTATAACTAGAAAATAAAGACGGGCTTTTAGTTTCATTTTGATCGTGATCTGTCATTAACAAATGTTAAATAAAGCAATAAATATAATTGTGGAAATGAAGTTGTTACCGAAATAGTAACAAAAATAGAAAAGTTTCATCAATCAAATGGCTGATATAAAAGGTACGTTAAAGTGATTGAATGCATATTAAATATTAATAAATAAATTATTTGCATAAATTCGGGATTTGTATAATTTACCAGTTTATTTTATGATAATTTCTTCCAGAAAGAATGAAACAGTAGTTTTTCAATGCAACAGAATATTTCAGAAAATTTTCTCCTTAAATCCATCTGATAAGTGGAACCTATCAATAACGAAGCCGCATGTCTTACATAAGTTAAGGTACTTTTACAAAATAGTATTTTGGATTCTAAAAGACCACTTTAGCAAAAAAATTTCACTTACTTCAGATCAAAACTATGAATTTGCTTTTGCTTCCTGATGGAACATAATATTTCAAACGTTGCGGAATGTAAACAAAAAAAATACATTTGGAATGAAAAAATCTCAACAATACATATTTTTGACCCGTGCAATGGCACAAGAAAATCTCTACCTTGACATACACAATGAGCATATCTGTGTTCAAACCACAATTATAAGTATACAACGAGTAAAATCTAGATATATTCATTGCTACACGGTTGTGTACAAGTTGTTAAGCCAAAGCAACTCGATTTTTTCAAACAGCATGCACGTTTGCAATAATTGATGATTTGAGTGTAGCTCTCTGGTCTGTCTCTTCTGTTTGAACGGAAGCTAGTCTCTAAGTTGTTAAGATATTTGAACGAAGCTTAATATGCGGGTGTACTTTTGTAATTTATTGATCATTTGTAGGAACCGCTCAGATTGATTGACTATATCATATAGTACCCATACATCTGATTTCCTCGGATATGTGATTTTGGATCATAAATACTTCAACAAAAAAAAAACATTTAAGATCATAAAATTCGTATTCTACACACATAATTGGGACTGGAAATCATATAGTCCAAAACCGACTTGTTCAGATATTAGGTTTGGGTTAAAAATTTGTTAGAAAAGCTTCTTTGTTAACCTACTCACGTACATTCACATAAATATTGACACTGAAAATCTTCGAAACTGGAAGACTATATTATATAGTCCCCTACCATAGATTTTGCAGATATGCGACTTTGGTTGAACTCGTCAAAAACTTGCAAATTCGATATGCCCATCAAAGGAACAAAGGCCTCGGCATAACCGAAGACAACACTTCTTTCTAATTTTTAGTTAATTTTCTATAATTTTGGTCTGGTGAGGTTCGACTTCATAATGAATCCTGTATGGTTTAGAGTGCATCCGAATAAATCGATTAAATCAACATATTTCGAAACACTAATGAGTTCTAACATATTTTTTGAATAAATTCGCAAAATTTTATGATATAATTTATTAAATTACATATGTAATCATTTCTTTAGATTATGTCAAGTTAGAACGAATGTATTTACGCATAAATATCCTAGTAAAAATAGAACATTAGAAATTCTGCGAAAAATATTAATTAGTTTCTTTCCTGAAATTTTCTGTATATTGATATATTTTCGTTACGACATATTTATTAAGGTTAATAAACTCTATGTCTGCCTTATTTTCTTTCATATTTGCTTGTAATCCTAATAATATTAGAACTAAAAATTCGAAAATTTCCCTCAAAGCGTCTGTATTTTATTTCCGTTTTTCCTGTTAGCTACAAAACTGTCAGTTTCTTAATGCCGAAATGACAAAACTGATGTTTACATTTGTATACGTATACCCATTTTCTCTTCGCTCTCTTGTCAAACTGCACACAGCTGAACAGAGCAGACGCAAACACACACTTCAATGACATACAAAACAAACAAACATACAAACAGAACATAGATGAACCTCAGTGTTGAAGCCAGAACAAATCAGGTTGACAATGTTTTCAGCATATACATACATATGTACATTTATATACATATATAAATTTTAAAATTCAATATTTCTTTAAAAAAAATTATGGATTATATACAACATAGTCCAAAACAAGCGTACTTCTATTTCTTATTACTTACTATACAGATAAGGTACAGAGTTTCTATGATTTGGAAAAGGAACAGTTTTTCAAGTATTTTTTTCAGACGATCCAAAGGAATTTTTGTGGTTTATTTTAAAATTTAACGATACAGTTTACTAAACTATTTTCGCATATCATAAAAAAAAAATTGTTAACATGAAATAGTAAAGCTATGACAAATAAAAAACCGTAAATCTCACAATGACAAAACTCTACATACAGTACATACATAACTTATCCTAGCGCAAAAACTTTGGTTAATATCAGGTAACTTGAACTTTTTAGTATTTGACATCGAAACTACTAAATTTGTCAATTCTGAAGAAATAATACTGTCCAAAGCTTCAATAAGACGTTCTTTGAGTAATGCTGAGATGGAAATCGGATTTTTTCTAATTTTTCGCTTCCAGACATGTTCAATAACATTCAAATCTAGGCTTTGAGGTGGTGTGTGTAGTTGTCTTGGAGCATGATAAAGCAACCAATCCTCAACGATATTGACCGTGTGTTTTGGATCGTTATCCTGTTCACAGGTCCAGCCCGCGCCAAGCTCCTAACTTTCCACCGAATGCTTCAGATTAGCTTCCAACAACTACTTATATTTCAACCGATCTATATTACTCTCAATAAAAACAAGCTTTCCAACTCCAGATGCCGCAACCGCTCCCCAAACCATTACGTTGCCGCCACCATTCTTCACTGTTGGTTCTATATTTTTGGCGTTAAGTGCAATATATTCTTTTCTCCATGCTTTTGCTCTTTCGTCGAATATATTGAACTTCGACTTGTCTGTAGACAAGTAGGACACATTTTCTAATAATTTTTTTTTGGACTTTCAAGTCAACGAAAATAGGGGGAATATGTAGCCTTTTGTCCGCACTGTATATATATATATATATATATATACGCCAGGACTAGTGAGGCGCAGTTGAAGAAGCTACAAACATGTCAGAACACTGATTACGCCGGAGCATCATTAACATAGTAAAACATCTATGCTCCCAGTTAATGAGCATAATGTTATGCTGTATAAGCAATATCAGTTGGGTTGCTACCGTAGGCGGGGTTAGGTAGCCGCTAGAACAGCAACAACAACCGCATTCTTAATCACGTGTAGATTGTAATATTCATACTTAATATATGCGGCGATGTCCAAAAAAATTACTGATAATAAATTATATCAGGGATTTATTCATTTTGAGTTCTTGCAGGAGGTTAAATTTTTTGTTAACGTGTTTTTATTTATTTAAAATAATAATCTCATCTGAGTGCAGTCAAGTTATTTTTTTTTTAATTTTTGCGAAGTAATTGCTTAACATGTAAAAAGGAATTAGTACTGAATAAGTATGAACCTGCTGCATGCACATTTATTCGGACACCGGTCGCTTGCATGAGACTCTGCTGAGCAGACATGTAAGCATCATTCGCGTACTACAAGCAAGAGTAATTTTTCTTCAAATTTTTTGAAAGGAGTTTCTATATAAAATACACACAATCATGCTGTTAAAGAGGTCATATTTTTTTTAAATATATATTTCTACTTTGAAGGTCTTTCGAAAGGTGTTGGTTTTATACGATTTGATCAGCGTCCTGAGGCAGACCGTGCTATCAAAGAGTTAAATGGAACAATACCCAAAAATGCAACCGATCCCATCATTGTGAAATTCGCCAATAATCCTAGTAATAATAAAGCATTGCAGCCATTGGCGGCTTATTTGACGCCGCAGAACGCCAGAACACGTGGGTTTCCCGCCGCTGCTGCAGCTGTTGGAGCAGCTGCCGCTATCCATCCTTCAACAGCAAGCCGTTATAGGCAAGATTTCCATAATGCTAGAAATTTAAATGTAGTATTTATTTATTTCTATTTTGTCAGTTCGGTGATTTCGCGATATTCGCCTTTAGCTGGTGATCTTTTGGCAAACACAATCCTACCAGGCAATCCTATCAGCGGGTCTGGTTGGTGTATTTTTGTATACAATTTAGCCCCAGAAACAGAAGAGAATGTGTTGTGGCAGCTGTTTGGACCTTTTGGTGCCGTGCAGTCGGTTAAAGTGAGTTAAAATTTCAATGACTAATTAGATTTATCTCTTAATTGTTTACACATTACCTTTCAATTGGCGCTTTCCCTACGGAAGGTTATTCGTGATTTGCAGACCAATAAGTGCAAAGGGTTTGGCTTTGTCACTATGACAAACTATGAGGAAGCAGTCGTCGCCATACAATCGCTCAATGGCTATACTCTGGGTAACCGTGTGCTTCAAGTCAGCTTTAAGACGAATAAAACAAAGCAAACGTAATTATTAACGAAACTAACTGATGTTATGAATGCCACCGCCACCAATACAATAAACCTTACAACAACACCGACACCACCCTCCTCTCCCCTGTTTAATTCCAACACCACCAACAAGAACAAAAAAACACCATAACCACCACAACCACAACTACCACCAGTTTCAGTTTGAAGTCCCATAACAGAACTGAATTGATGTTGATGCTTTTGAATGGCGGTGGTAGTGGTAGCCGTAAAACCAACAACCACACTAACAATAACAACAAACATAACACCAACAGCAACACCAACAACAACGGTCAGCGCAATAATTGTAACCGTCAGCAGAACCTTAATCACAAAACGCAGCTACCAACAACAGCGACTGGAGCTGACTTGCAATCACTTTTGAATTTAGCTCCTCCACACATGCAACAGCAAGCAGCGGCAGCAGCAGTTGCGGCTGCAACTTTCGCGGCTTCGCTTGGTGCTTTCAGTGGTAGTAGTAACAATCAACCATCCGGTACCATATCTACAACAGGACGGAATACATTACCTACACAAACGCAGGCACGGGCTCTCATAAAGACAGCAAGCAAATACATTTATAACAAACCACGCAATCACTATGAATTAATGCAACAACGATTCCAAATGCAGCAGGAATTCGCACATCTTTTGACTAGTGTTGCTGCGAGCAGTGCCGCTGCAGCAGCAGCACAACAACAAACCCAACAAAAGCAGCAGCAAAAACGTGTACTAAGCGTCACAGAAGAGGAAAGTGTTAATTTCGGAAGTTTTACCGGGAGTAATTCTCGTTCGGTACAAATAGCTGCGGCAGCGGCCAAAAATTCTTTTTCCTCTCTTTTACCTTATTCGAATTGGTTTTTCTAAGTTGTAAATAAACTATTTTATCAAGTTCTTTTTTATAGCTGTAAGTGCAAAATGTTAAATATTAACCAAATCTAGTTTTGAATTTTAAACACGTTTCCTTAACTACAAAATACGTATATTTCTAGCGTAAACAATATTTAACGAGGAGCAAGTGCTTTGTTAAATTTGGGAATTAACGCTTAGATCATTTATTTCATTTAGCTCTTAAGCGCACTTAAAAAATAGTGCGTTTTATGTGGATGCTACAAGTGTTTTTTTTTTTTTGTTGTGTTAAAATGAAGAATTTAGTTACAGCTCATAATTTTCGTTTTATCACAATGACATTATTACTTACATCTAGTTGTAGGTAATTTGAATGCTAATTATATACATTACTGCTGTTACTTTTTTATGTTAATTTAATTTAATTTCTAATAATATGTAATCATTTGGATGATATTCTTGCTTACAGTAGAAATGCTGAAATAGTTTCAACGAAATCCGAGTGTAAATAGATATTAATTAAAAAGCAAATTTAAACATTGCGTGTAATTTTTTTTTTAATTTTGAGAATAAAATCAATGTAGTTTGACTAAATGACTGTAATGCGTAGCTGGTTTTAATATAATGTATAGGGTTTAATAATGCTGTTCTAAAGCTAAATTTAAAAAAAAATTCAGTGTTTATTTGTCAGAATTGTTATAGAGTCAACTTTATCAGATATATTTTGTGGATGATCAAATGATAGCTAATAAAATTTGAAAAAAAGCAACTGCAATTCTTAGGTACGTACTTAACTAATATACGGTCGCATTCATATTTCTCTTAACAAATAAACCAATGAAAATCATCATGTTTACTTTATTGATCTTTATTAAGGTGTAATAAGTTTCAGGTAGCTACTTTGAATATTAAAATTCGTTACTCTTATTCACAAGATCAAAATTACTAGTATATGTGCATATATTTATGCAGATGACAGCATTTTTTCGAAACAACATTTTCGAGTTTATCCATCAGATAAATTAAGTATGAAAGTTATGGCATATGTAAATGCTTATAAAATGCATTGAATGGCAGTTTGGAATTAATAGTTATTTAGAATTATGTAATACGTATGTATTTAAATTTTGTTCTATTATTATCTCATTTTAAGTACTATTTATTGATAAGCGGCTCAGAGTATAAATATTACTGTATTTCATGGCAAATACTATCATTTAGGAAGTGTTATTTTTAATTATGTATACCAGTTTTTAAAACTAATATAATTAAGCACATCATTAGAGTTAAAAGGATGTCCGATTTACATATTTGTATGATCAAGTTGTAAGCAAACTTCACTATATATATTTACAGTTAATCGCCCAATCAATTTTCTTTGCAATCACAGCAAAATTATAATAATATTCAGTTTCATACATATATTTACAATGAATATATTGACAATATGAATTTAAACCAAAAAAAAACCCCATTACATAAATAACGGAAACTTAAATTAAGTCTTAAAAATATTAAAGAATTAGCATTATTTAACCGAAAAAGTTTGGGGAAAAATCTGAAAGCAAACTGTAAGGAAAATCTAAACAATTACATCGGAAAGCTTTCTAAAAGCTTTTAAATCATAAAATAATTAACTTTTAACTTTTTTTTTGAAACCCACAACATGCTATACCAATGGGTCAGTTTATAATCAGTAGGATTTTTGGTTGATATTGCTTTTTAAACTATTACGTTAGATTGAAGAAAAATATACCGAGTAACAGTATGCATATATGAATTATGTGTAAAAATAAAAATAAAAAACCATTAATAGTAATGAAATATACACATTTGCACAGTTATAAAAAATACTTGTTTATAAATTTTTTAGGTCGGAAAATATTTGCTGTATTACATTTTATGAACGATTAAATGTTGTTTTGGTTTTATATTGCAATTCTTCTTCTTCTCCATTTATGTAGGCACTGCGTGTGCAAATTGCCGAATTGCAATTAGCTACTCTAATATTCTTAACCGGTGACTAAAACCTCCATAATTTTGTTTTTGAATTTTGTCATGAGTAATTTCTAGTAATTTTCAATGCTTTTAAAACAACACATACTGTTTTGCAAGTTATTCGTCACAGAATGTACAATTTGTATAACTGTGTTCCTCAATACACATTTCTTGTTTAAGTTAGGCGTTAAATTAGAGTGCTACCAAA
Organism: Neoceratitis asiatica; assembly: GCA_030068015.2. NCBI lineage: Eukaryota > Metazoa > Arthropoda > Insecta > Diptera > Tephritidae > Neoceratitis > Neoceratitis asiatica. The sequence goes on from CM061524.1 coordinate 85,097,714, forward strand.
TAGAGAATTGTAAACCTGAAATTTAAGCAACGATTCAAGTAGAAGTTGCCTTAAAAATTGTTTTCTATAATTATCTTTCCATTGTAACCAGCTTAAAAAGTACAAGACTTCGATATACACTGGTAGACAAAAACCGCCGTTGTTGTTGTTGTTGTAGCGGCTAGTCAACCCCGTTTAGGGTCAGGTAAGTCCAATGTTAGTTAACGAGGTCATTTGACGGGAGGCCCAGGAAACGTGCTGTTTCGACGGGTTCGGATCAGAGGGAGAGGGGTGTTAGACGAGTCGAGTTGAGTGGGCATGTAAAGAGGTGGTTAGTGTCTTGCGGGGATTCGTTGCATGCGGGACATGTGTTGGTTATGTCAGGGTCGAATCTGGATAAGTAGATGTTGAGCCTGCTACAATATCTAGACCTTAATTGTGCCAGGGTTACTCTGGTCTCTTGATTCAGCTCGAGCACCATTAACAGTAAGAAAGTTCACAAAGGTCTTAACGTATCCCTACGGGCATCCCAACAGATATTGAATAACATAACATTTTGCTCCTTAACTGGGAGCATAGATGTTTCACTGTTTTAGTGATGCTCCAGCGCCATCAGGAGGTTTCCTGTCACGGTATGAGGGGCGGTGTTCTGACATGCATGTCGGTTCTTCAACTGCGTCTCGCTGGTCCCCTGAGTCAAATCGGAGCAGCATAATTTACGACCAGCCGGCCAATTGTCTTGTATGTTGCCAACAACGTTTCTTTGTTATTGCCCCAAGTGTTGCTGGATAATGATTTGAAAATGTTGTTGCGTCTCTGTACTTTAGTGGTAATTGCAGTCGCGGAGTGCAGGAGCGCAGGCTGTCAAATGTGACTCCCAGTAACTTTGGGATGGCAAGGATTTCGCTAGTTGTAAGTGAATATGTCGTGCAGTGAAGAAGTGGAAAAGGTCGGCGAGATATCAGGTTACTTTGTACAAAGGCTATCAATATCCTGGCTATACGCGCCAATATCGAACAGTCATCGGAGACGCTCTCTGGTGGTGTATGGAGCCTCGAAATATAAAAATTAAACAGCTTCGGGGAGAGGATACCACCCTTAGAAACTCCCAGTATCGCTTTGTCGTTTAACCTCGAAAGTCAACCGATGATTGCCGACCCTCAGGTAATTCATGGTCCAGCTCTTCAATACGGAGTCTTCAATGTCCGATGGTAGCATTGCGTGATTGACCGTGTCGAAGGCTTTCGACAGGTCCAGTGCTACTAAGACTATTCTCACACGGGTCCGATTCTGGTTGAGGCCATATGTACTATCTGATTGCTTATGACTTTAAGTAATGTTGTGGTGCTGTGCACTTTCCGAAATCCATGCTGATGCATAGCTGGGTAAAGGAGAGATATAGGTCGATAGGTCTATCCATCATTTGCGGGTTTCCCTGTCTTTAGTATCGGGACCACTCTACCCAGTTTCCACATGTCGGGTGTAATTAGAGCAGTCAAAGACAAATTGAGAAACTTGGTGAGGTAGTGTGTTCCCGCTGAACCCAAATGTTTTAGCAACAGTATGTTTATTTTGTCGGGGCCAATGTGGCGGAAAGGCACTGCCGTAAAGGCTTGAGGCGCTGCTGGGCGCTGGCAGCGTGGGGCCACGTAATGTGGGGTCCACTCCCTATGGGTCTTAAGTCCTGAACAGGTCTTAAGATGACTCCAACCATTGAACTGGTTACATTTAATCGAGATGGAAGAATGGTGGAGTCGTCTTTGGCACGCGCAGCAGAAATAATCGGTCGATCCAGGGTTTGTTTCGACGCCAACCTTGATAAGAAGAATTTGGAGAAACCCTCCGTTGAACTAAAACTAAGTTTACCTGAGGATCTAAACAGGGCTAAGTCGCCGAAAGGAGGCAGCTCTTGGCCGGATAAGATCCGGGTTAACTCCGGTACGTAGAACTGGCTTTCGTGAGTGTCGACAGAAGGCACAGTCACTTCGTATTGTCAATGTTTGAAGAGCAACCACGTCCATAAAATATTACAAAAACAAAAGTTGATTTTCTCAACAGAAATTGCAATTAATTTCATACGCTGATTTATATAAAAAGTGCGCGATACGTTTTACGCACAGAACCATTATTTTCGAAATAAAATTGCAATATTTGCAAGCGTTGTTCAGGTGTGAGCCTATTCATGATGAATTGCCAACCAAACTGAGAATAAATCACTTGACAGCTGTTAAATCGGTCGCCATCTTGAAAAGTAATGCCAACTTAAAGTTCTATACCTCTATAAAAAACACCCTATATAACATGACGGTGACTTTTATCCATAAAAAAATACGTTCTACAATAGGAAAACATTTGTTTTTTGTAGGTAAGGTTTAGTAAACACAGACTTTTTATATAAATATAAAATTAATATAAATTTAATTGCAGTTTCAGTTGAAAAAAATTACTTTCGTGTTTTTATTATTTTATAGGCGTGGACGCACTTTAAACATTGATAATACCAAATGCATTGTACAGGTCTACAAGTAGCAAACTCATAATTCTCACACACACCTTTTTGCCCATATATGTTTAACAGAACGCTGTGTGAAGAACAGATATCGCAATAATAATAGAATCGAATAAAAAAGCGAATTTGGGGATAGGCACCAACCGCATGAACGTGAATTTTGAGCAAAGCCGCTAGTTCTTAGTTGAGTGTGCTACCGTGCTAAATATGTCTTAGATAAAAGTTTTAAAATTGTTTTTTTTTGGTTTTTTTTTTTTGAATGATTCAACTTAGTTTAAGTTGTAAATTTACAGTGGCGAACAAAACTTTACAAACACCGCCTGTAATGAAGTTGTGTGGAAAGTACTATCACTTTACTGAAAAATTTAGGTATACAGTGTTATTTTAAATCCTTTTCTAATCACATGTATTAAAAGAATTCATTTTCCAACATAAAATAAAACAATTACGGTGAAAAAAAGGAAAAACTTCCTTGACAAAAATCTGCATACACCACGGATTTACTAGCAGGTACGTCCATACGCTGTGTTGTTATGGCGGCTAGGTACCCGTAGAGGTGGCGGCAACGTAATAGTTTGGGGAGCGGTTGCGGAATCTGGAGTTGGAAAGCTTGTTTTTATTGAGGGTAATATGGATCGGTTGAAATATAAGTCATTGTTGGAAGCTAATCTTGTGCCTTCGGTGGACAGTTAGGAGCTTGGCGCAGGCTGGATCTTTGAACAGGACAACGATCCAAAGCACACGGCCCATATCGTTGTCTTTTATCATGCTTCAAGGCAACTACACACACCACCTCAAAGCCCGGATTTGAATGTTATTGAACATGTCTGGGAGATTTTAGAGCGAAAAATTAGAAAAATCGGATTTCCAGCTCAGAGATACTAAAAGAACGTCTTATGAAAGCTTGGGACAGTATTACTCCCTCAGAATTTAGTAGTTTCGATGCCACGACGGCTTCAAGCTGTTATTGATGCAAACGGTGGACCAACGCAATACTAAAAAGATCATGTTACTTGAGATTAACTAAAGTTTTTGCGCTAAGATAAGTTATGTATGTAATGTATGTAGACTTTTGTCAATGTTGTATATACGTTTTTTTTTTGTCATATCATTACTATTTTATATTAAAAAATGATTTTTTATGTTTTTTATGATAAGGGAAAATAGTTGAAATAAACTGTGTCGTTAAATTTTCCAATTAAGTTTTTGGACTTTCATTTCATTCATTTCAGTCATATTTATTATATCCCAGAGTGAGTGTTTCCGATCAGGTGATCTTAGGTGTTTTTGACCATGTGATAGTTTTTCTACTTGTAGGACTGTAAGATGACCAAATCATCGTAACTTCTGTCCGGCAGAGTATGTTCGATATTGAGTTATGACAGCGCATTTCAGGAATGCCACTTATCCTTAATCTTAAAAATTGAGTTCATTAAATTTTATGTACAAACCATGCCGGCGAAATAATTGTTTTACAAAACTTTAAAAATCTTCCATACTATTAAAGAAAACTCCTTTTACTGATTCGAACGAATAGAAAATCTTTTAAATTTTAGTATTCCAAATCCGTTGAGTTCGATCACTAAATTGCTAAATAAAAGTCCAAGATCTGTTCTTTCCGCATTTTAATTGCCGGAAATTTACGCAACGTTTATTTACTTCGCATTAATTACAATTATCTTCACTGTACACAATGATTTATTTTACAACTTTTTATATAATCACACTGTACAAGTGTTGTCTTAACTGAGTCAAAGACGACTAGATACTGACTAGATAAAAAACTCTTTATTTCGTGAGGGCGTTCAAAAATCCGCATTTTTTTTATAACCGAACCGAACAGTACCACTAGCTTAGAAAAATACTTTTTGGGATTTTCAAAGGAATAATTGGTATTTTATTAGTTACAACAATCGTCTTTAATTGCACTTTTACTCCAAGTTTTTTTCGAAAAATAATCGAATATTTAATCATTTTATAAATCCTGCTGAAACAAATTTCTTTTTAATTTAAAATAGTGGATTTTTTTTATTTACATAGTGGTACATTTTGCACATTAGCTGTTGAATGTTCCACGATCAAACACTGCTGCCATCATTAGAATGTGAGATGGGGGAACACTCTCATCTGCAATATTAGAAAATTTGAGTAAGTTTCGTATCTAGTGATCTTCAGCTGAGATTTCAACTCCTTTGCCTGCGATAACTGCTGCCGCTCCTTTTATACCTGGTCCAAACATTCCGTTCAGGCGCACTATAATGTATTAACAACTATTTATAATTCAAAATACCCGTTCTCGATCCTAAAGAGAACCTTTGGGATATATTAGAAAAAAGAATTCGTCTGCGTATAATACCAAGTAAAGAAGTTTTGCGAAGAGTTATGCTGGCAGAATGGTCCTGATTTACAGCTGAGGAAACAGGTAAGTTGGTAAATTCAATTCAAACCGATTGAATGAGATATTAAAGCAACGTGGTTATCCAACAAAACAATATATTTAATATTTTTTTATAATTTTTAATACTTATGTAAATAATTATAAACCTGAAAGCAGACTTTGTGGTGCATGTGTTTACTTGTTGGTGCACTTAGATACCGTTATAACGAAAAAGAAAATGGAAATATGGATTTTTGTTTTAGCATTTGAAACTTAAAAATATAATGAATAAATTCATGTAAAATTTTTTAGCTGAATTAACTATTTCAGTTGTGTTTTTACTTTACTTAAAAAATGTGTTGGGTGAACGCAGATTTTATGGTCTATGTGTATATACTAGAACTCAATATGTTGCTAAAACACTTTCTAGCAGTCTAAGAATTTGAGCAATGAACTCTCGCACATTTGCTCATTGCTCAGTACTCGAAAATTTCATTGACTCTTTTCTCACCTTACTTTATAATTTTAAATTTATTTATGCAAAGTGTATAAATCATTGAAACGCTAAATAAATTTCGACAAACAAAATTTAACATTTTTTGTTCTGCTGAGTATCGCGCGAGCATCGAGCTGACTAATGAAAGAAAAGCAACTGAAAACCGACGACCTTAAAGACGCTAACCATAATAGGGGCGATTATTTAATATGATGTAAGAAATAACAATAAAATGGAGAAAATATATAAAAAAAATTAAATATAGTAATGGTCTCGAATTACAATAAGTTTAGTTAGAGTTTTACTCGGATGTAGTGAAAATAAAATAGTTTGAAGATTCGTCCTTCCACTAATGTGAACATCTGAAACGTATTTTTTAATTCAGTTGTAAAAGGAAAGTTTAGTTTAGGTTATAGTGGCTGGCTGTAACGCCTAAAATGGACCTGCTGGTCCTTTATAGTGCCAGATGGAGGTTCATTTCTGGCAATTGAAATATTGTTGAACGAATAATGGGAGTCCTGTAGTGTAATTCAGTAGTTTTTTTTATCGATACTATTAGTGGAATTATTAACTTATGATTTCCTCGCTTGCTTCAAAGAACGCATATGAATAATAAGCTACAAGACTCATACGGTCTTTGTGCGAATGCGGAAAAAACCGTCCGAGGGTTGAGGAAATATGAAAAACTCAACTCGCCTCAATTTTTTGCTTTCTGCGGCGATGGAAACGATGCAGACAAATGGTACAATATGTAGGAGTAGAAATGTAGCGGCAATTGTAAATATTTTATGCAATTGTTTTTATTATCGTAATAATCTTCTATTTAAAGTAAATTGATAAATATATGATTTAATAAGTATATGAACATGTTGTACTTTTAGGACTCTTTATCATGCTGTCCTATCCTCAATCAATGTATGTACATATGTATGTATGCATACATCAAAAATAACAAAAACGGCGCCCGCATTTTCATTTTACTTGTACAAAAATATATCCACATTTCTTTCAATTTTTGTCTATAGTAATAGATATATCTTAATAACAAAGCTAAAATATTTTACCAAATAATTAAAATTTTAATATATCAAGAACAAACACTTTATTTATACTATTTAGTATATTTATTTAACCATTATATTGCTATTTATAAATAAGGAAAAAGAATTCAAATATTAAATAAATAAAATAATTAGTACAAATATCTCTTGATAATAGCTGCAGCGAAAGGAATTCGAACAAAACAAAAACAAAAATATCAAAAACGTATATATCGCTGTGACTTTAATTGTGCCACACAATCACTGGCAAGATGTTCGCATATTTGATATTTATACCAAGGCAATGAAATAAAGGTTTATCATTTTAGTGATTTCGAAAGTGCAGGTATGTATTTGACATCTTTTAAACCAAGCATGTTTTGTTTATGTTAAAAGTCAGGCATTTATGAAAATGGGTTCGCCTAATAACCGCACAACGCGTTAAAATTGTTGAAAGCTACTACAAAAATGGTGATTCAAACGAAATCACGTTTCGTGCTTTAAGAGAAGATTATGGAGCACATAATTGCCCAACGAAATTTGAAGAGACTGGATTGGTTACAGATATTGTAAGGACCAAAAAATTTTTTTAAGTAAAGTTGTCGTATTTTGGGATCCGAGATTCCTGAAATAATTGACGAGAGGACATTACACCCAAAAAACATTTTGTCTGAAAAGGATAACGGCGAGACTGTACTGTCAATTCGAAGCGTTATTGTCGTATGATAACCGACTTTTTGGAGCTGCCATTGAAGAACACGATTTGGACAATATGTGGTTCCAACATGATGGTGCCACATACCACACAACATAAGCAAATTTTGTTTTTTTGTGAGAGAAATTTCCCGGTCGTGTAATCTCTTGTCTTGATGATCTCAATTGGCCACCGAGATCGTTCGATTTGACAGCATTATTTTTTTTTTTTTGTGGGGCTACGCAAAAGAACATATTTATGCATATAAACCTTTAACTCTTGAGCATTTGAAAATTAACCTTCGTCAAGTTATGGCTGAGATACCTAACAATATGTGCCAAAAATTTGTCGAAAAACACCTCAAACAGATCGAAGTTTACAAAAATTCAAGGTTCAAACTTTGTAATAAAAAATAAATTAGAAGTTGAGTTGTAGCTGGTGGAAGAGCTGCGTGTGGGAAGAGGTATCTTGCGACAAACGCTTTGTTGACGATGCGCTTGCGTTTATGTATGGGAATAACTTCATTTTGACAAATAAAGGCATACTAGTTTTACACATATATTGTGACGAAACTATCAAATCCAAAGGAGAGATAAAAGGAGCAGCAGCAGGTATCGAGTTGAAGAACGCAGTGATAATAACATTGGAGTAAATTGAATATTTAAAAGAGAATCAGCTGTGTGAAGCGGAAAATAACTGTGTGATTATAAACAACTGTAAAGGAACGATTGCGTATAGTGAGAAGAATCGCAATTTATTAAGGAGTTGAGGAGAATAAGCGTTGAGTTAATTCCCGGCAATTAAGAAGCCGAACTCGAGTAATCGAACTAGAAGGATGTGGGAAATTATTGAGGTTAATGGAGAAAATTGTTACAATATGTTTTTTTGCAGGTAGGTGCATGAATACATAATGGATTTTTTAATATCCGTAATAATTAAAATTAAAATAAGTATATATACTTTTAAGTCAATTAATAAAATCAGAAAGACAAATTTGAAAATTAGGAATTCATATAATCATCGATATGTATATAATATCTAGTAATAATAATATCTAATGGCATCAAGAACTACTTTATTTAGAGTCAAGAATTTTCTAACCACAATAAGCATCATTCATGTATAATCACAAGTCATTAATGGGATCATTCATAACAACTTCTTTATTCCATAGCTATTTGCTATAAGAAAGCATAAAAAGCATAAAAGCAACAAAAACAACTGCTTCATGCAACCCTCTTTCCTTCTACTCCTCATCAACAAACACTTTACTCAAGCTGGAGACAAATTTTGCCAAAACCATGCAAACAACGTTCAGTACCAAAGAGTATCCTTGCAGGTGTTTTATCCCACTCCTCCTGATATTTATCCACAACCTTCCTCAAGTGCTCTTCCAGGGTTCGATTGAATCGTTTTATGCCATATGACTGAGGGTGCAAGGCATCGCTCGAGTTTTTCGAATATCCAGTATTAGTCACCTTTCTTGAAACAACGTTAACTCGAAGTCCAAAACCACCCGAACATACCTGTTTAATAATTTGCTCACAAGGAGAGGGCCTTCATCTGCCCATGATTTCTGAATTTCGGCCCTTTAGCTGTAATACACTGATTGAAGTTAGCAATCCATTTCGCGACCGATTGACGACAACCAACCCATATTCATCTCCAATCCATGAATTAACAGTTCCAAGTCGGGATATTTCTGCTGATATTTCCTTAATTGTAATTAGCCGAACATCTGTTATGTCTTCCTTACCCTTAGCTTTTTAGCAGCGCTTACATTCCAAATAACATGGTTCTCGGCATAGAGCGGCTGCATTTCTGTGCGCATTTCGTTGCGGTGCTCAGCTAGCTGCCCTGTCCTTTTTGAGCTGTAGTAGCCACTTTAGCGCTGCATGATCTGTTCTTACTCGGACAGACATTTGTGGAATGTTGAATCACTCTGCCAACGCTAAGAAATCTCTCCGAGTTACGCCGTAGTTCCGCTCTGGTTTCCCAATAGACTGGCTATAATAGGCAATTATCTTCTCCTGCCCATTAATCACTTGTGAAAGTCCACCGCCTACGCCATAGCCACTAGCATCTGTTTCCCAAATAAATGTTGCACCTTAAATGTTTCTTAATTCGTGCAAATTTCTAGGCCTTGGTCAATCCTTAACTGCTTCTATGTTTTCCTTCGCTGTACAAACACCTTTCGTAGCTACATGATGACCTACTAATTCATCTCATTCTTGAATATAGAGCACTTTTTTGGACTTAGTTTAAGACCAGCGCCAGCTATTTATTGGAAAACTTCTTCCAAATTATTCAGGTCTTCCTCAAAGTTTTTTCCCAATACAATGATGTCATCAAGATACATTGATCCTGCCTGGTTTGTTGCCATCCTTGGCGAATATGTTGGAGTATTTGCGGATAAGTCGACTGGCCTTTTGCTTGTATTTGCATTCTAACCCTCACGTCCCTCACAGATGAATCATTGCAGTTGATGATGGCTTCATCCTCTTGGCATTGCCCTAATATAGTTCCTCTATCAATTTTCGCTGTTGATTTAAAGACATTTAATGCTCTTCCTGGGATGAGTACATTCTTTTGCGTCTTAGAAAGGGTTTTACCAATAAGTACGTCGATGTAGAATTTTGTGTTGCTTCGCGAACCCACAATTTGTTCGCCCCACAATCTCCATTAATCATGTACATATTAATGCCTCGATCCATCAAGAAGTCTACTCCTATGATGACCTCATCAACAATCTACGCGACTATAAAGGTGTGTAACTCCGTCACTTTCCCCATTGCGACCTTACGTGTTATATTTCCTATAACTTGGGTGTCCTCATCACTTTCCATCCTAAATTTTGCCTGGCCATCCATTCTCAATGGCCTTACTTCTTCAGTGATAAAGTCAAATCGAGTGATGGAGTGTGATGCGCCTGTATCTATAGTTTGTATTCGCGTTTTCTTCATCCACGCATTGACCAAATGTAGCGTTGCTTGCTTTCCTACGAATTTGATAGACGGAGATTATGGGACATTCAATTTCAGAAGCCAGCATACGCTCCTTTCGGCTGACTCGTTTTAGTTTAACGAGTAATTAGAGTCGTATTCACTTTTTTCAGCCCTTCGTTTACGTTCCCCTGAATTGATGTTTTTGTTAAAGTTCGTCTTACATTCCCTTGCGAAGTGGCCTGGCTTTCCGCAATTAAAACATGCATATGCCAGCTTGATTCTACTTATTGGCACTAGAACGATTCATTCCTTCGATCGACTGCAGAGTTTTCAATACTTCGTTCATCGTATCTGATGTTTCGTTATGTCGCTGATAAACGTCTGGAATTTTACCCTTTAGAGGTGCTCCTCAGATGCCTCCCCATTAGCTAAATTAGCTAATCTCTCAATTTCGGAAGCATAATCTTGCAGAGTTTCGGTGGGTTTTTGGTTGCGCTTCTCCAACTCCATCTGATAAATTTGTTTCCTGAGGTCGCCACCATAGCGTCTCTCTACGGCTCGTATTAATGAAAAATCTCCGTTCTTGCACAATGAATATTGCAAAGGATTTTTCCTCTATGATCCAGTTATTTTCTGTACACTTTTTTTTATATTGAAGCTTAAAGACACGGAAAAGAATTGTTCCGCCAAAGGATGGTGTTTTTATCCTGAGAGCGTTCATCTAAGTGGCAAATCGCGGTAAAAACTTCCAATTCATTGATTTTGTTCTCAATAATATCGATTTTGTCCTGTCTCTTTTTGAGTTCTACACAGTCTTGGACGAACTCTCCTGAGGCTGTACGGGATTCCTGGTCTTACATTTGTGATGAAATGTGGGCATTAATTTGTGAGATGTTGGCATCCTGTTTATCCAACTTCTGTGAAATGCTGGTATTCATTTGTGACTTATCTTGTGTAAGGGTGGCGTTCTGTCTTTCATAGCTACTCCCAGCAATGACTGTAGCTCTGCCTTATTTTTGGTTGAAGACTTCTACAATTTGTTTTTGAGCTTCCAAAATCCTGAATCTTGACTCTCTCGCTCTCGGGATTTATTTAAAAATACCACTTCTAACACCAATTTCTACGGTTTGGCTAAATTAACTTCAATGATTTTCCAAATCCTTCGATTTCGATTAGTGGATTGCTAAAAAAAATCCAAAGCTCGTTCGCTCGGCTTCTTAATCGCCGGGAATTAATTCAACACTTATTTACTCTTCAAAAGATTACAAACAGTTACCCTATTTTCAATAAACGGTTTACTGTCAACCTATCGCCACATCGTTTTCCTACTCGGCTGCCTGCTATAACTGCTGTCGCTCCTTTTATACCTGACTATGGCCCAAACATTCCGTTCACGCAATCTAAAGCAGTCTATAACTCGCTTGTCCGCGATAGCTGCTGATGCTCCTTTCATCTTTCCTTCGTATTTGGTACTTTCATCACAATGGCCTTCGCCTAAGTCAGGTGCTCCCGATCAGACACCCTATATGTTCCAAAAGCTCCAAGCCTTTGCAGGTGGACCACTTTCATCTTGTTTCTTGATTTGCCAGCGGTTTGGATTCGATACTCCGCGTTATTCGTCCGTTCGATTACTTTGTTTAGACCTTACCGCTGTCACTGCAATGTCGAATACAAGCCTTTGTTCCGTTGATATTTTCTTTTTCTTTCAGGATTCTTTACCTTAATACTTCGGACTTCTATCCTGAAACTCATTACCTTCGTTCGTTGTTCAACAGTTTTACGTACAAGTTTTACATTAGGATACTAGACATCTTCTTGCCATTTCCGTGGGTATTTTTGTCTGCTACTCATTCCTTACAAGGGGCACATTCATAGCTTTGCATGCAGGATCGTGTCGCGGAAATTTCATATTGCCACACTCGATCACTATTTGCATTAGCTATGACTTCATCTACGATTTCTGCTATTATGAACTTATGTCACACTGTCATACTACCGATTATGACTTATTTCGTGTTTTTTTTTTACAACGGTATCCACAGACGGAGATTATGGGGCATTCTTCCTCAAATTTATGTTTTCGCGCTTCTAGTTGCCTAGGGAAGCCCATGTAACAGTTGCAGGCGAAGTGTTCTGGCCTTCTACAGCTGTAGCAAATCCTGCTACTAATCCTTGTGACGGTTGTATGACCATAACATTTCTCCTTAGGCAATTTCGACATTTCCAGATTTGGCTCAAGTCAATGCCTTCGGCTTCCATATTTTCTCGCAGCCGTTATTATAACTCCGCCTTTTTTCCGGTTCTTGACCAATTTTCGGTTCTTATACTTCGGGATTTATTTTAAAATCCCGCTTCTAACACCTATCGTTACGATTTCGCTAAATTAACCCCGATGATTTTCCAAATCCTTCGAGTCCGATCACTGGATAGTTCTCGGAGTTTCACTATTTACAATCACTTATTTAACAACTTTCAGGTCTACCATTTTTACCATTTTTATTTCATAGTAGTGCTATTACCAACGATTTCGCTTTACGACTGACTTTCCGGCAGTTGTACTTCTCCCTTATATACTACGACTTAGGTGGGGAGCAGGGTGGCGAAGATGTGAAGCGAATGTCAGACGAAAAAGAGAAGTCTAGAATTACTGAGTAATAAAAGAACATTTAATAAATTCTTTATAAAATAAGAAATTGCAAATATAGCTTGCTACTTTTATTTAACAATCCACTGATCGGACCCAAAGGGAAATCATCGAGGTTGATTCCGCAAAATCATCACAATAGTAATGTTACGATCTTGCTGATTAACCTCGATGATTTCTCAAATCCTTCGAGTACGACCTCTGTATTGTTAAATAAAATCGCAAATTAATTTGCAGTTTCTTTATTTATAAAGAATTTAATTAATGTCCTTTTGATTACTCAGTAATTCACAATTCAATTACAATTTACTTTACTATTTACAATCAATCGTATACAACTTTCACAATGTACTGTTTTTATTACTTTACTGTAATGTAACTTTCAACGAGTTTAATTCACGACTGGTCACTCTTGCAGTCGTATGTCGTCCTTATATACTTGTTTGCTGATTGAAAACGAAACCCCTGGAATAATCGCATCGTTTACGATAATCGCATTTTCGCCACACTGCCCTCCACCTAAGTCTGATCGTCCCGATCAGACACATTCGCTGTTCCAAACGCAGCAAGCCTCTCTAGGCGGACCACTTTCATCCTGTTTCTCGGCCTCCCCACAGTTTGTATTCGATACACTACGTCGTTTAGTCGTTTGATTATCTTGTATGGACCTTCCCAATTGCATTGAAGTTTTGGGGACAAACCTCTCTTTCGTTGTGGATTGTACAGCAACACCAAATCTCCATTTTGGAAGCCTTCGGAGTTCATCGCCTTGTCATACCTGGCCTTCATTTTGTCACTCATAATTTGAGTTCGCTGCCTCACAAGAGCATGTATCTCTCTTAACTCTTCCTCGAGAACAGTAGACGCTTCCTTCCCAATTCTTCTCGCATCACCAGTTATTCCAAATTTTAAATCGCTGGGCAACCGAAGTTCACTACCAAACAGTATCCTGGCAGGTGTCTTCTCCTGCCCTTGCGAAAGTACACCTCCTATGCCATAACCACTAGCATCTTGTCCAGAATAAATGTTGCACCTGGAACCGGGTACGCTAGCATAGGTGCATAGCATAGTCGTTCTTTTAAAGCTTGGAAAGCCTCCTCTTGTTCAGTTTTCCACTCGAAAGATTTATTTTTCCTTGTGAGTTCATGGAGACTATGAGCTACGCTGGCGAAATTCGGAACAAAGCGGCGATAGTAAGTACACAGCCCAAGGAAACTTCTTAATTCATGCAAATTTCTGGGTCTCGGCCAATCCTTCACTGCTTCTATTTTTTCCTTCGCAGTACACACGCCCTTCGTGATGACCTAAGTAATTCACCTCCTTCTTGAATATAGAGGACTTAGTTTAAGACCAGCGCCAGCTATTCTCTTGAAAACTTCTTCCAAATTACTCAGATGTTCGTCGAATTTCCCAGTACGATGATGTCGTCCAGATACACCAAACAAGTCTTTCAGTGTAGTCCTTTGAGCACATGGTCCATTAATCTTTCAAAAGTGGCAGGAGCGTTGCATAACCCAAATGGCATTACCGTAAATTGCCATAGACCGTTGCCAACACTAAAGGCTGTCTTCTCTTTATCTTCTTCACTTATTTCCACTTGCCAATAACCGCTCTTAAGGTCAAGTGTTGAGAACCATTCTGTGCCAGTTAACGACTCTAGTGCATCATCGATCCTGGGCAAAGGATAGCTGTCTTTCTTCGTAACATCATTTAATCTCCGATAGTCCACGCAGAACCGCAACTGGCCATCTTTCTTCTTCACGAGTACCACCGGAGAGCTCCATGGATTTGCCGATGGTTCGATAACACCGCTTTCGCTCATTTCCCTAATTATTTGGCCAACAGCGTCACGTTTGGCTAGTGGAACGCTTCGAGGAGCTTGACGAATTGGTCTTCCGTCACCAGTATCAATGCAATGCTTCACTACGTTGGTCCTGCCTGGTTTGTTGCCATCCTTGTCGAATATGTTGCAGTATTTACGAATCATCTGGGTGGTCTTGTGCTTGTACTTGTCTTCCAACCCTTGCGTCCATGTATTTAAATCTTCGTCCATGTTCTTGCTGCCAATAGAGTCGATTCCAGATGAATCATTGCATTTAATGATGGCTTCTACTTCTTGACATTGCCCTAATAATAATAGTTCCACTAGGAATTTTTACTGGTGATCTGAAGTCATTTAATGCTCTCACTGGGATGCGTCCATTCTTTTGTGTCTTTGCCAGGGTTTTACCAATAAGTACGTCCGGTGTAAAATTCTGTGCTGCTTCGACAACCCACAATCTATTTGTCCCACAATCTCCATTAATTTTCGCCCGAACAACTGCTTCTGACTTTGGTGGCATCAGTTCACTGCCTTCTAAGACCACTTGTTTGCTGCTGTATGTGAAATCATAGCCAATGTTTAGTGGTACCTCCATGTTCTTATACTCCATAATTTTGTTATTCAAGTCGATCTTGATACCTTCATTCGTCAAGAAGTCCACTCCTATGATTACCTCATCCCCAATCCGCGCGAGTATAAAACTGTGTAACACCGTCACATTCCCGATTGTTACCTCACATGTTACTTCTCCCACTACTTGGGTATCCTCACCAGTCGCCGTTTTCAATATTGCTCCAGGTAATGGTCTCACTTCTTTAGCGATCAGGTCAGTTCGAATGATGGAGTGTGATGCGCCCGTATCTACTGTTAATATTCGCGCTCGTCCATCCACATATCCACCAATAGTAATGTTGCTCGTTTTTCTGCCAATTTGCGAGACGGAGATTATGGGGCATTCAATTGCAGGAACCAGCATACGCCCCTTTAGACTGGCTCGTTTTAGTTTAACGACTGAGAAGTTGATGGTTTATCCTGCTGAGCCTTCCGTTTGCGCTGTCCCTCCTGTATGCTGGAACCCATTTTGCATTCGCGTGCGAAGTGACCAGGCTTTCCACATTTAAAGCATTTCCCAACCTGATTCTTGCCACCAGAACGATTCATTCCTTCTAACGACTTCAGAGTTCTCAATATTTCGGTCATCACATCTGGTGTTTCAACCTCCACTTTATTGACTTTGTATGCTGGTCTGCTTATGAGTGCCGCCGTTTCACGTGTTTGAGCATACTCCACTGTTTCAGCAAATGTTAACTTTGGATTCGCATATGTCTCTCGCTTGGTGTAAACGTCTTTTATTCCGCTGACGAATCTTTGTATTTTCACCCTTTCGAGATGCTCGCCCGCTGCGTCTCCAATGGCTAAATGAGCCAATCTCTCAATTTCCGAAGCATAGTCCTGTAGAGATTCGTTCGGTTTTTGGTCGCGCTTTTCTAGCTCCATCTGGTAAATTTGTCTTCTGTGTTCGCTACCATAGCGTCTTTCCAGGGCTCGCATCAATCCGTCGTAATCATTTCTCTCATAATCAGGTATAGTTTGCAAAAGTTCTGCCGCAGGTCCTTCCAACGCAACGAATAGTGCAGCAGATTTTTCCTCCATGTTCCATTTATTTGTTTCAGCCGTCTTCTTAAACTGGAGCTTGAAGACTTGGAAGGGAATTTTTCCGTCAAAAATGGTGTTTTTACCTTAGAAGCGTTCACTGAAGTGGTTGGACGATTTAACTGCAAATCCCGGAAATGACCTTCCAATGTGTTGACTTTGGCTTCAATTAACTCCTCTATTTTGTCTTGTCGCTCCTCGATTCGATCCTGTCTTTCCTTAAGTTCCGCATTGTCTTTCACAAGATTTTGCTGTATTTGTGATATGCTGGCATCGATTTGTAACATGTTCGCGTTCATTACAGACATATTTCTTGAATTACGGGCGTCCTGTGCATCCAGCTTTTGTGACATGTTGGCACTGATTTGTGAAATTGCATTCAACAACATGTTCATGTCCATACCGGTAGATGAGCCAGGGGCATTTTCTTGAATCTTACTTGATGGCTGCTCCAACCCCTTCGCAGAATCAATGTCCTTCAAGGATACATCTTCATCCTCGCAACGGAATTCGTACTGGTTCAAGTCGATGCCTTCGACTTCCATTGCTTCTCGCAGTCTAAATTGCAGCTCTGCCTTATTTCCAGTTGTAGACAATCCTCGCTTGGCCAACTCCTTCTTGAGAAGAGGTATCGTCAAATCCCGAATCTTCACCATTTTTTAATTATTATCCTTTGGAATTTATTTAACAACCCCACTTCTGACACCAATTGTTACGATCTTGCTGATTAACCTCGATGATTTCCCAAATCCTTCGGGCACGATCTCTGGATTGTTAAATAAAATCGCCAACTTAATTTGCAGTTTCTTTATTTATAAAGAATTTAATTAATGTCCTTTTGATTACTCAGTAATTCACAATTCAATTACAATTTACTTTACTATTTACAATCACTCGTATACAATTTTCACAATGTACTGCTTTTATTACTTTACTGTAATGTAACCTTCAACGCGTTTAATTCACGACTAATCATTCTTGCAGTCGTATGTCGTCCTTATATACTTGTTTGCTGCTTGAAAACGAAACCCCTGGAATAATCGCATCGTTTACGATAATCGCATTTTCGCCACACTGCCCTCCACCTAAGTCACACTGCCCTCCACCTAAGTCTGATCGTCCCGATCAGACACATTCGCTGTTCCAAACGCAGCAAGCCTCTCTAGGCGGACCACTTTCATCCTGTTTCTCGGCCTCCCCACAGTTGATTTTGTTGCATTTTACTAATTCATATTTTACTAATTACATTTTAAAATTCGAGGTTTAAATATTTTTTCATACTGTACGAATGTACTTTTGGTAAACAACCCAAATAAGAAACCGATGTACGTAAGAAGAGTTTGATCAAAACTCTTTATTTCTTAATGTTTTACCATTAATTATTTTCCTTTTTCTGTACCAACAAAGCCAACTTCAAATTGCGGTTCAAAGACGATTGATGATATTCATGGTCAAAGATGCGTGCAAGTTAACGCCACCGCTCACACAGGGAAATTAGCCATACTATAAGCAAAAACGGTAGCTATGCAACTGCCCACACTGGACACTTGGCCACTTGGTTTATGAAATACTAGAATGTAAGCTTCCACAATGTAAACAAATACAGTTCAGTTCAAATATCAAGTAAATGTTTATGAAATACTAGAATGTAAGCTTCCACAATGTAAACAAATACAGTTCAGTTGAAATATCAAGTAAATGTTAATGAAATACTAGAATGTAAGCTTGAATGTTGTATCTCGCCTTAGAGAATTTTTGTATAAAAGAAGATTGAATAAATATAAGTAAGCCAGTTTTTTGGCTGGAGTGCAACGAAAACTCAATTTAACATTTGAAGCTAGGGGCTTAATTAGTTTTTTTAAAACTTATCGCGGCCGAGCCTAAACTTAAGTGGCGATTCTGCCAGGAGGTGTTTTAAACCTCTTATAGTACCACGAAAAAAAGGGGGACAAAATCCCTAAGTTACAAACACAAAAAATAAAAATAAACAAGTAAAACAAAAAAATATATATTCTACGTAACCATAAAGAGACAAAAATCTCTAGTTACAAACACAAAAAAAGTATCGACTTAATACGAGGAAACTACAAATACAAAATTAACAAAATAATTTAATAAGGAAAAGTAAAAAAATATATATATACCGAAATATATTTCAAGGATTCAGAGAAGAGAAAAAATCAAGGAACCAACAATATATTAAACATTCAGATTTCAAACAACAACAAATCCAGACACAGCATTCAGAGAAGAGGAAAAAATCAACGAACCAACAATATATTCAAGATTCGGATTTCAAACAACAACAAGTCCAGAGTTTCAGTTATCAGACGACATTTTACAAGCGGTAATTTAGTTATGCTTATTATTAATGGGAAATAGTCCGTCTAACTTAGGATATAAGAAGTTTTACTATTGTGAAAAGTGTAGGGATAGCCATAGTAAAAAAAGGTGTCCAAGAAAAAAGTAAACTGGAAAATTTAATAAACAGTTTTTCTAAATTGTCTGTCGAATAGTAACAATTCAATAAATATGGATGTGGTTTCCAGGCTGATAGCAGCCAATACCGCCTCATTACGAAGTGAGTTGGAGCAAGTTAGGCGCCAGCTCCAAAATTTAAATCCTGCTAACGATGTTACAGAATATTCAGTCGAGAGTATTGATTCATTCATACAATGTGATGAAAATTTAGACGTAATAAAGTCCCTTCCCGAATTTAAAGGAAAAATGAACAACTAGGTTAGTTAGCATGAAGCCGCTAATAATTCCATGTCTTTATATACTAGAGGCAGTAAGAAATATTTTGCCGCCTTAACAATTTTGCGAAATAAAATAACTCAAGATGCAAATGATATCCTGACAAACCATGGCACAGTTCTAAATTTCGACGCCATTTTGAGCAGGTTGGATTTTGCATATGCAGATAAGAGACCCTGCCATATAATAGAGCAAGAGATGAGTATCCTTAGGCAAAGATCTAGGACCTTAGTAGAATTTTATAATGAAGTCAACAAGAAGTTGACTTTGTTAATCAACAAAACCATTATGACTCATGGCACAAACTCTGCCCTTACTAAAGAACTAAATATCAAAAATAAGGATACAGCGCTGCGAACATTCATAACTGGGCTTAACCACCCATTGGATCAGATTGTATTCACATTGGCACCAAAGGATCTGCCAAATGCTCTTGCAAAAGCGCAGGAACTCAGTTCCAACCAAATGAGAGCACAATTTGCTCACCAATTTTCCAAAAATACCCCAGTAGATAGCTCATGAAGTCCTCCACAAGCAAGGCGAAGGACTCATAATTTTCAAAATAATTTAAGGTATCCAACAAGGATAGCCGAACCAAACCAAAATCGTCCAGAACTAATGGACGTAGACGAATCCTTACAAACATTAAATAGACCAAGGCCTTGCAAACAAACCAGCCGCAGGCAAGAAATAGGGGTAATTTTCTTACCAGTTACCAACAGAACGGCATACCCAAAAGGGCCAACGAAAGCATTCAAGTCAGCACACAGCCTCACCCAAAGATACAAAGGATAAATAACTTAAATGAAAACCATTTTTTAGAATAAATTCTGATTTGCCCTATATTGTTAAATCAGATAAAAGAACGCGGCAAATCTTTAGAATACTGATAGATACGGGGGCAACAAGCTCTTATATACGGACAGGAATATACAATAACAAAAACGTTTTAGCTATTAAGAAGAGGGTAAGGACCATTAATGGTTCGACCACCATAGAATATTTCCATAATGTCAACTTATTTGGGGTTCAGGAACGATTTTATGAGATTGATAATTTAGAGAGTGATCTCTTAATTGGTATGAATTTTTTAAATAGAATCGGAGCCAAGATTGATATCCCGGGTAAAGTGTTGATCTATGGAGATGATCAAAAAGAAAAAATATATTTTCTCGATGATTTAAGCATTTCAAACCCCTTGGGACAGAAAGGTCTTAAGGCGCCCGCCGATGATTATACCGGCAATCAAAATAAGGAAAACGTATTGAAAATTGTTTCGGGAAATAAAATACCGGAAATTAATGAAATAAAAACAAAGAAAGGAAAAAGGAAATTCAAAGCAAAATCGGGAAAATTAACACCTGGAAAATTATCCAAGGTAAAAATCGGAAAATTAGAGCAGAATGAGAGTAAAAATACTTCTGAAAATGTTATAAATAATATATTAACTGAAGGCTCTAGTAACTTTTCAAGATCGAAGAAACAGGATTTAGTGATGAAAAAGAAATAATAAGAAATTTGCAAAATGAAGCAAGTTCTGAAATTTTAGCAGTACATGGTGATGTGAATTTGGACTTACCTTTTCGTACTGATGTTAAGGCAGAGATAAGAACTACTGAGGAAAGGCCAATTTGGTCTAAACAATATCCTAATCCAATGTCAGTAAACAATTTTGTTAATGATGAAATTCAAAATTTGTTGCAAAAGGGAATAATTAGGGAAAGTAAAAGCCCATACAACTCTCCAGTATGGGTAGTTCCAAAGAAAGGAATAAATGACGACGGAAGTCCAAAGTTACGATTAGTGATCGATTTCAAAAATTTATGAAAAAACAATATCGGATAGGTACCCGATGTCAAACCCAGAAATTATACTTACAAATTTGGGAAAGTCAAAATATTTTTCCACGATTGATCTGGAGTCTGGATTTTACCAGATATTAATGAAAGAAAGTGATATAGAGAAAACGGCATTCTCAGTGAATAATGGGAAGTACGAGTTTTTACGGATGCCGTTTGGATTAAAGAATGCGCCGAGTATTTTTCAGCGAGCTATGGACAATGTATTAAGAGAATATATGGGAAAGTTTTGTCATGTTTATGTTGACGATGTCATAATTTTTTCAAAAAGTTTGGAGGAACATAAAAAGAATTTAAGTTTGGTAATTGAAATATTGAGGGGGGCAAATATGAAGATATCGTCCGAAAAATCAAAATTTTATCAGGAAGAGGTAGAATTTTTGGGATATGTGGTTGCCAAGGATATAATTAAAACAGACCCAAAAAAGGTCGAAGCTATACAGAACTACCCAATACCAGGGACATTACGTCAATTAAGAGGATTTTTAGGATTAACGGGATATTATAGGAAATTTATAGAAAGCTATGCGGTTATATCGAAACCGTTAACTAAATATTTGCAAGGGGAAAACGGAAAGATTTCCCAATATTTATCAAAAAAGAGAGTTATTAATCTGGATCAAGAAGGAATAGCTGCTTGTGAAAGATTGAAGAATTTACTGTCTCACCAGGTGCAACTAACGCAACCAGATTATAACAAAAGATTTGTATTGACTACTGACGCGTCAAATGTAGCATTGGATGCTGTCTTATCACAGGAAGGTAAACCCATTATATTTATTTCAAAAACGTTGAATTCTACGGAAATAAATTATGCAACCAATGAAAAAGAATTATATGCCATAGTGTAGAAAGAAACCCGAATATAAAAATTAAAAGATGGAGAACATTTATTGAGGAATTTTTACAAAAATTATTTATAAACCAGGAGTAACAAATGTCGTTGCTGACGCGTTATCAAGACAAATGTTGAATAATTTAACAAGTTCTGAAGAATCAGATCATTCAGGTGATTCCGTAACAAATACTCAACATTCGGCGGAAAACAGTGATGAGTATCAGATTCATGAAACAAAGAAGCCATAGAACCACTTTAAACAGCAAATATTGATAAATAGTGGGGCAAGAATAACCGTCTTAGAAACTATGTCTAATTTTAATAATAAACGATTTTTAATTGAGTATGACATACCACAAAATATAGTTGGTGTTTTGAAGGAATATATGAATCCAAAGGTGGTTACTGGAATATACTGCACACCGGAGGTTCTTTACGAAATGAAAAATGTGCTAAGAGAAGCATTTCCAACAGTAAAATTTTTATGTACTAAATTGTTTTCTAATGATGTTACCAATA
The DNA here is from genome assembly GCA_030068015.2 of Neoceratitis asiatica. Taxonomy (NCBI): domain Eukaryota; kingdom Metazoa; phylum Arthropoda; class Insecta; order Diptera; family Tephritidae; genus Neoceratitis; species Neoceratitis asiatica. The sequence continues at coordinate 85,119,846 of CM061524.1, forward strand.
GAGAGGATCAAGGAGCGATTATTGAACAAACACATAATAGGGCACATAGAAATTATAGGGAAAATTTGGCTCAAATCAGACAAGATTATTATTGGCCATTAATGATAAAACAATTCAAGCAATATGCGAAAAATTGCAACATATGTAATAATAATAAGTATGAAAGGCATCCGAAATTAATTCCGATAGGTGAAGGACCTATACCAGAAAAAGAAGGGGAACAACTCCATATCGATATCTTTTTCGCTCAAAAATTAAAATTTATTACGTGTTTGGATTCGTATTCAAAGTGTTTGCTTATTAAATATATTGAGGATAAAACAAATTTGGAAGATAAAATTTTGGAACTTTTACAAACATTTCCAGATGTTAAAAGCATAGTTATAGATAACGAACCAGGTTTTGGTACGATACAATTTAAATCTTTAATGAAAAGGTTCAATATACAGATTTACTACTGTGCACCTCGTCACAGTACTAGCAATGGACAAATAGAAAGGGTTCATTCCACTTTAATAGAAATAGCTCGATGTTTGAAACAGGAACACGGTTTAATAAGTGATTATGAGTCAATTATGAGGGCGGTTCAGCAGTATAATAAAACAATACATTCGGTTACAGGTAAGGAGCCTTGTAATATTTTATTTAATAGGGAAGCACATGGTAATATGAGGGATATACTAAAGAATGCTCAAGAAAAAATGTTGGAGCATCATAACAAAAAACGGGTCCAAAAAAGTTATCATAGAGGGGAGATTATATATGAAAAATTATATGGGGAATGGAATAAATTAAAACCCAAATGTAAAAAAACAAGAAGTAGCAGAGGATTTAGGGAATAAGGTTAAAATAAAAAGCAGAAACAGAATAATTCATAAGGACAATATTAAAGTTTGATTTCGTTGTATTATAGGAAAAATGGGGAAACTTATACAAATTTCATTGACAATGTTATATATCACCATAATCACATCATAATTGATTATACAAGAGAAAATTATATACTTGTAGAGGAAGAAGATGCAGCGATTTTTGAAAGCTATAGGTCAATATACCATTTAACAAATTTATCATTGTTTGAAAGCATTGCAAATTACGTGTATTTCTTCTCTGTTGTAGAGTATATTAGCAGTAGGAAGAATAATAAAAACGCTTGTAACCTGTGACTGCAAATTAAGTTGGCGATTTTTATTTAACAATTCAGAGATCGTACCCGAAGGATTTGGGAAATCACCGAGGTTGATTCAGCAAGATCGTAACAATTGGTGTCAGAAGTTGGATTATATAAATCTCAAAGGATAATAATTGAAAAATGGTGAAGATTCAGGATTTGACAATACCTCGTCTCAAGAGGGAACTGGCAAAGCGTGGATTACCTACAACAGGAAATAAGGCAGAGCTGCAATCGCGACTCAATCAATGGAAGCCGAAGTCATCGACTTGAGCCAATTCCGTCGCGAGGATGAAGATATATCTTTGAAGGATATTGACAAAGAAGAGGCTAGTAATTCTGCGAAAGAGTTGGAGCAGCCATCAAGTAAGATTCAAGAAAAGGCTTCTGGCTCATCTACCGGTATGGACATGAACATGTTATTGACTGCAATTTCACAAATCAGTGCCAACAACATGTCACAAATCAATGACAACATGTCACAAAAATTGGATGCACAGGATGCTAGGCTGTCACAAAAATTCGATGGATTAGAAGGAACAATCGCACAAATACAGCAAAATCTTGTGAAAGACAATGCGGAACTTAAGGAAAGACAGGATCGAATCGAGGAGCGACAAGACAAAATAGAGGAGTTAATTGAAGCCAAAGTCAACACATTGGAAGGTCGTTTCCGGGATTTGCAGTTAAATCGTCCAACCACTTCAGTGAACGCTCCTAAGGTAAAAACACCATCTTTTGACGGAAAAATTCCCTTCCAAGTCTTCAAGCTCCAGTTTAAGAAGACGGCTGAAACAAATAAATGGAACATGGAGGAAAAATCTGCTGCACTATTCGTTGCGTTGGAAGGACCTGCGGCAGAACTTTTGCAAACTATACCTGATTATGAGAGAAATGATTACGACGGATTGATGCGAGCCCTGGAAAGACGCTATGGTAGCGAACACAGAAGACAAATTTACCAGATGGAGCTAGAAAAGCGCGACCAAAAACCGAACGAATCTCTATAGGACTATGCTTCGGAAATTGAGAGATTGGCTCATTTAGCCATTGGAGACGCAGCGGGCGAGCATCTCGAAAGGGTGAAAATACAAAGATTCGTCAGCGGAATAAAAGACGTTTACACCAAGCGAGAGACATATGCGAATCCAAAGTTAACATTTGCTGAAACAGTGGCGTATGCTCAAACACGTGAAACGGCGGCACTTGTAAGCAGACCAGCATACAAAGTCAATAAGGTGGAGGTTGAAACACCAGATGTGATGACCGAAATATTGAGAACTCTGAAGTCGTTAGAAGGAATGAATCGTTCTGGTGTCAAGAATCAAGCTGGAAAATGCTTTAAATGTGGAAGCCTGGTCACTTCGCACGCGAATGCAAAACGAGTTCCAGCATACAGGAAGGACAGCGAAAACGGAAGGCTGAGGAGGGTGAACCATCAACTTCTCAGTCGTTAAACTAAAACGAGCCAGTCTAAAGGGGCGTATGCTGGTTCCTGCAATTGGATGACCCATAATCTCCGTCTCGCAAATTGGCAGAAAAACGAGCAACATTACTATTGGTGGATATGTGGATGGACGAGCGCGAATATTAACAGTGGATACGGGCGCATCACACTCCATCATTTGAACTGACCTGATCGCTAAAGAAGTGAGACCATTACCTGAAGCAATAATGAAAACGGCGACTTGAGAGGATACCCAAATAGTGGGAGAAGTAACATGTGAGATAACAATTGGGAATGTGACTGTGTTAGCACAGTTTTATAGTCGCGCAGATTGTGGATGAGGTTATCATAGGAGTGGACTTCTTGATGAATGAAGGTATCAAGATCGACTTGAATAACAAAATTATGGAGTATAAGAACATGGAGGTACCACTAAACATTGGCTATGATTTCACATACAGCAGCAAACAAGTGGTCTTAGAAGGCAGTGAACTGATGCCACCAAAGTCAGAAGCAGTTGTTCGGGCGAAAATTAATGGAGATTGTGGGACAAATAGATTGTGGGTTGTCGAAGCAGCACAGAATTTTACACCGGACGTACTTATTGGTAAAACCCTGGCAAAGACACAAAAGAATGGACGCATCCCAGTGAGAGCATTAAATGACTTCAGATCACCAGTAAAAATTCCTAGTGGAACTATTATTATTAGGGCAATGTCAAGAAGTAGAAGCCATCATCAAATGCAATGATTCATCTGGAATCGACTCTTTTGGCAGCAAGAACATGGAGAAAATTTAAATACATGGACGCAAGGGTTGGAAGACAAGTACAAGCACAAGACCACCCAGATGATTCGTAAATACTGCAACATATTCGACAAGGATGGCAACAAACCAGGCAGGACCAACGTAGTGAAGCATTGCATTGATACTGGTGACGCAAGACCAATTCGTCAAGCTCCTCGAAGCGTTCCACTAGCCAAACGTGACGCTGTTGGCCAAATAATTAGGGAAATGAGCGAAAGCGGTGTTATCGAACCATCGGCAAATCCATGGAGCTCTCCGGTGGTACTCGTGAAGAAGAAAGATGGCCAGTTGCGGTTCTGCGTGGACTATCGGAGATTAAATGATGTTACGAAGAAAGACAGCTATCCTTTGCCCAGGATCGATGATGCACTAGAGTCGTTAACTGGCACAGAATGGTTCTCAACACTTGACCTTAAGAGCGGTTATTGGCAAGTGGAAATAAGTGAAGAAGATAAAGAGAAGACAGCCTTTAGTGTTGGCAACGGTCTATGGCAATTTACGGTAATGCCATTTGGGTTATGCAACGCTCCTGCCACTTTTGAAAGATTAATGGACCATGTGCTCAAAGGACTACACTGAAAGACTTGTTTGGTGTATCTGGACGACATCATCGTATTGGGAAAGAGCTTCGATGAACATCTGAGTAATTTGGAAGAAGTTTTCCAGAGAATAGCTGGCGCTGGTCTTAAACTAAGTCCTAAGAAGTGCTCTTTATTCAAGAAGGAGGTGAATTACTTAGGTCATCAAGTAACCACGAAGGGCGTTTGTACTGCGAAGGAAAAAATAGAAGCAGTGAAGGATTGGCCGGGACCCAGAAATTTGCATGAATTAAGAAGTTTTCTTGGACTATGTACGTACTATCGCCGCTTTGTTCCGAATTTCGCCAGCGTATCTCATAGTTTCCAAGAGCTCACAAGGAAAAATAGATATTTGGAGTGGAAATCTGAAGAAGAGGAAGCTTTCGAAGCTTTAAAAGAACGACTATGCACTGCACCTATGCTAGCGTACCCGGTTCCAGGTGCAACATTTATTCTGGACACAGATGCTAGTGGTTATGGCATAGGACGGGTACTTTCGCAAGTGATTGATGGGCAGGAGAAGATAGTTGCCTACTATAGCCTGTCTATTGGGAAACCAGAGCGGAACTACTGCGTAACTCGTAGAGAACTATTAGCGTTGGTGGATTGCATTAAACACTTCCACAAATATCTGTATGGTCAACGTTTCCGCGTTAGAACGGATCATGCAGCGCTGAAGTGGCTACTACAGCTCAAGAATGCCGAAGGGCAGCCTGCACGGTGGATTGAGATGCTGCAAAGTTATGACTTCACCATCGAGCACCGCAAGGGTAATACGCACGGAAATGCTGACGCTATGTCCCGTCGACCATGTAGTTTGGAATGTAAGCATTGCTCAAAGGCCGAGGGTAAGGAAGACATAATAGACGTCCGGCTAATGACAGTTACATCAGCAGAATAGTGGGGGGCAAGTCACTTAAGGAAATGTCAGCAAGAAGATCCGGACTTGGAATTGTTAATGCACGGATTGGAGGTGAACAGACGGCCAAGTAAAGAACAAATGGCAGCGGAAAGTCTCATCGCGGAAGCATACTAGGCACAATGGAACAGTTTAGAGTTGATATCTGGCTGTTTGCATAGAGTATGGGAAAGTGAAGATGGCCAGTGCTCTCGGAAGCTTATATAGGGTGTTTTTTATAGAGGTATAGAACTTTGGGTTGGCATTACTTTTCAAGACGGCGACCGATTTAACAGCTGTCAAGTGATTTATTCTCAGTTTGGTTTGGCAATTCATCATGAATAGACTCACGCCTGGACAACGCTTGCAAATAGTGCAATTTTATTTCGAAAATAACGGTTCTGTGCGGAAAACATATCGCGCACTACGCCCAATGATACGGACTAATGATTCCACCAGCCCATAAAGCGCACCAAACAGTCAGTTTTTCTGGATGTAACGGTGTTTCAACATACACTTGAGGATTTCCTTCAGTCCAAATGCGGCAGTTTTTTTTTGTTGACGTAGCCATTCCACCAGAAGTGCGCTTTATCGCTAAACATCGCTAAAATGGACGTAGTGCGCGATAAGTTTTCCGCACAGAACCATTATTTTCGAAATAAAATAGCACTATTTGCAAGCGTTGTTCAGGCGTGAGTCTATTCATGATGAATTGCCAAACCAAACTGAAAATAAATCACTTGACAGCTGTTAAATCGGTCACCATCTTGAAAAGTAATGCCAACTTAAAGTTCTATACCTCTATAAAAACACCCTTTAGTAGTTCCGAGGTTAAGAATTCCGGATGTTCTTAAGGAATTCCATATTGGTCCTAGTGGAGGGCACCTAGGCATTACAAAACCGCTGGAGAAGATCAAGCAGCGGTTCTATTGGGTTAGCTGTCGTCAATCGGTCGCTGAGTGGATTGCTCATTGCACGGAGTGCATTGCAGATAAAGGCCCAAAGTCACGAAGTCATGGACAGATGAAGCAGTATAACTCAGGTGGGGATAATCATCAAGATGATTGGGATGTGCATATACCGCTTTTCCTGATGGGATATCGGTCCGCAGTGCATAAAACAACAGGTCAAATACCTGCGAGGATACTGTTTGGTAGTGAACTTCGGTTGCCCAGCGCTTTAAAATTTGGAATAACTGGCGATGCGAGAAGAATTGGGAAGGTAGCGTCTACTGATCTCGAGGAAGAGTTAAGAGAGATACATGCTCTTGTGAGACAGCGAACTCAAATTATGAGTGACAAAATGAAGGCCAGCTCTGACGAGACGATGAACTCCGAAGGTTTCCAAAATGGAGATTTGGTGTTGCTGTACCATCTGCAACGGAAGAGAGGGTTGTCCCCAAAACTTCAATGCAATTGGTGAGGTCCATACACGATAATCAAACGATTAAACGACGTAGTGTATCGAATCCAAACCGTCGGAAGGCCAAGAAACAAGATGAAAGTGGCCCACCTAGAGAGGCTTGCTGCGTTTGGAACTGCGAATGTGTCTGATCGGGACGATCAGACTTAGGTGGAGGGCAGTGTGGCGAAAATACAAAGCTAATGCCAGATGAAAGAGAGAAGCCGATAGCCGGCATGTTCTAAACCGTGATTCGAGACCATTCGTAATCGAGAATGATTCGATTATTCCAGACCTTCGCCGCGTGCAGCCAACTACTATATAAGAGCGACACTCTGCTGCCAAATCAATCAGTCGTAAAGTAAACGAGTCGTGATTACACTACAGTGAAGTAATAAAAACAATACATTGTGAAAGTTGTGTACAAGCGATTGTAAATAGTAAAGTAAATTGTATATTGAATTGTGAATTACTGAGTATTTAAAAGAACATTAAATAAATTCTTTATAAATAAAGAAACTGCAAATTAAGTTAGCGATTTTTTATTTAACAATCCAGAGATCGTACCCGAAGGAATGGGAAATCAACGAAGTTGAATCAGCAAAATTGTAACAGTATTTTTAATCGTTCTCATTTACATTTCCATTTGTTAGGCGTCAAATTCATCTTTTCTAAGAATCTATTTTCTATTGAATTCAATTCATTCTTTTCTAAAGTCGTGAACTAAACAGACGCATTACATTAATTGTTTTAAGCCCTAATTTTTATGTTAAAATATTTATAAACATGTGGGACATATAATTCAAACCCCCACACTTCTTAAACGCATGTTATGTAGATTCGTTTTGTATAGAGAGTAAATGTTTGTATGCATTTGCATACAGTCAGCGTCATAAGTCTACAAGCAGATAAATACAAAAAGTTTTTTTGAAAATATTTTTTCAACTAAAACATTTATAGAAGTTAAATTTTCTTTTTCTTATGCAGTATTCAAGGTAGAATGATGACGGAAATTTTTTTCGCTTACACGCGCTCAGTAGTGTCGCGGCATTTGTACTTGTTTAAGGTATTTCCGCAAATTTTTTATTATACTTTATTGTTCACCTTATTAATAAAAAATTTTATCTAAAATATTTGGATTTTATAATCTTGATCTAAAAATTTGCCATGATGTCCAATCACAAAGAAATCAGTGTGGACGAAAGGAATATTATTATGAAATTTTGGTGGGAAGGAAATTCCCCCACCAAAATGAACGCTCCGTGAAAGACGGTCAATTTTGAATGCGATAAAGAAAAATCCGCGGTTAACAGCATTATCAATTGCACTTGATGTAAAAGAAAGGTTTGCGAAAGATATTTCAATGGTTACTTCGCGGAGAATTTTGAAACGGTCAGGTTTGCATAGAAGAGTAGCACGACCTCTAGTTTCACCTATTAACCGAAAAAAGCGCATTGACTTTGGAAATAAATATATTGTGGCGAAAATGTGGGGCGAATGTCGGATGAAAGAGAGAAGCCAATAACTGCCATATTCTAGAGCGTAAAACGAGAACGTTCGTTATCGAGAACGATTCGATTATTCCAGCCGGTTGGTTGCGAACTATAGACTGGTATATCAGGGTGACACGCAACTGCAAAGCTAATCAGTCGTAAAGTAAACGCGTTGTTGATTACACTACAGTGAAGTAAAATTAGAACATTGTGCAAGTTGTAATACAAGTGATTGTAAATAGTGAAGTAAATTGTGAATTGAATTGTGAATACTGAGTAATAAAATTACATTGAATAAATTAGTTATAAAATACGAAACTGTATAGTTGGTGACTTTTATTTACCAATCCAGTGGTCGGATTCGAAGGATTTGGGAAATCATCGAGGCTTATTCAGCAAAATCGTAATAATTGATGTCAGAAGTGGGATTTTTAAATAAACCCCACAGGATAATAACTGAAAAATGGTCAAGATTCAGGCTTTGACGATACCTCCTCTCAAGAGGGAATTGGCAAAACGTGGCAGAGCTGCAATCGCGACAGCGAGAAGCAATGGAAGTCGAAAGCATCGACTTGAGCTAATACGAATTATGTCGCGAAGATGAAGATGTATTCTTGAAGGATATTGACAAGGAAGAGGCTATTGACTCTGCGAAGGAGTTGTAGCAGTCATCAAGTAAGACTCAAGAAAAGGCTCCTCATCTACGGGTATTGACATGAACATGCTGTTGGCTGCAATTTCACAAAAATTGGATGTGCAGGGTGCCAAGATATCAGGAAAGATGGATGCCAAGATATTAGAAAAGTTGGGTTGTTGCACAGGATGCCCGTAATTCACAAAATATGTCTGCAAGAGGCAATGCAGAACTTAAGGAAAGACAGGATCAAATCGAAGAGCGGCAAGTTAGAATAGAGGAGCTACTTGAGACAAAAGTGAACAAATTGGAAGGTCGGCAAGAAAAAATAGAGAGCTAATTGAGACCAAAGTCAACGATTTGGAATGTCGTTTCCGGGATTTGCAGTTAAATCATCAAATATCTGCAGTGATCGCTCCCAAGGTAACAACACCATCCTTCGACGGTAAAATTCCTTTCTAAGTCCTTAAGCTCCAGTTTGAGAAGACGGCTACAGCAAATAACTGGAGCATAGAGGAAAAATCTGCCGCACTATTCGTTGCGGTGGAAGCACCTGCTGCAGAACTTTTACAAACTATACACGAATATGAGAGAAATGATTACGATGGATTGATGCGAACCCTGGAAGACGCTATGGTAGCGAACACAGGAGACAAATTTACCAGATGGAGCTAGAAAAGCGCGACCAAAAACCGAAGGAATCTCTACAGGAATATGCTTCGAAAATTGAGAGATTGGCTCATTTAGCTATTGGGGACGCATCAGATGAGCATCTCGGAAGGGGAGAAATACAAAGATTCGTCGGTGGAATAAAAGACGTTTACACCAAGCGAGCGACAAGTTAACATTTGCTGAAACAGTGGCGTATGCTCAAACACGTGAAACGGCGGCACTCATAAGCAGACCTGCATAAAAAGTCAATAAAGTGGAGGTTGAAAGGAATGAATCGTTCTGGTGTCAAGAATCAAGCTGAAAAATGCTTTAAATGTGGAAAGCCTGGTCAGTTCGCACGCGAATGCAAGACGGGTTCCAACAGACAGGAAGGACAGCTAAAACGAAACTCTGAGGAGGATAAACCATTAACTTCCCAGTCCTTGAACTAAAACAAGCCAGTCTAAAGGGGCGTATGCTGGCTCCTGCAATTGAATGCCCCATAGTCTCCGTCTCGCAAATTGGTAGAAAAACGAGCAACATTACTATTGGTATCCACCATGTGGATGGACGATAGCAAATATTAACAGTGATTACGGCCATTACCTGGAGCTATCGAAGATTAATTAAATGATGTCACAAAAAAAGACAGCTATCCTTTTGTTGTTTTGATCTTCCGACAAGGTGGTAAGTAGTTTTAAAATGTAACGATATTCCGTCATTCCGTTCGAGAACGAAACTAGGCATTGAAGATGGCGGAACGCCGAAACCGGTTTGTCGAAAAACCAAAATTTACAAGGAATTACGGAAAATCGTTCCATTTTAAAACAGACAGCTATCATTCGCCCAGGATCGATGATACATTAGGCTCGTTAACTGGCACAGAATGGTTCTCCACACTTGACCTTAAGAGCGGGTATTGGCAAGTGGAAGTGAATGAAAAAGATAAAGAGAAAACAGCTATTAGTGTCGGCAACGGTCTGTGGCAATTCACGGTAATGTCATTTGGATCATGCAACGCTCCTGCCACGTTTGAAAGACTAATGGAACATGTGCTCAAATGACTACATTGGAAGACTTGTTTGGTGTATGTTGATGACATCATTGTACTGGGAAAAACTTTGAGGAAGACGTGAATAATTTGGAAAAAGTCTTTCAATGAATAGCTGGCGCTGTTCTTAAACTAAATCCTAAGAAGTGCTCTTTATTCAAGAAGGAGGCGAATTACTTAGGTCATCAAGTAACCACGAAGGACGTTTGTACTGCGAAGGCAAAAATAGAAGCAGTGAAGAATTGGCCAAGACCCAGAAACTTGAATCAGAATTAAGAGGTTTCCTTGGGCTGTGCACTTACTATCGCCAATTTTTTCTGAATTTCGCCAGCGTAGCGAGCTCACTAGGAAAAATAGATCTTTCAAGTGGAAAGATGAACAAAAGGAGGATTTCCAAGCTTTGAAAGAGCGGCTATGCACTGCGCCTATGCTAGTCTACCCGGTTCCAGGTGCAACATTTATTCTGGATACAGATGCTAGTGGCTATGGCATAGGAGGTGTACTTTCGCAAGTGATTGATGGGCAGGAGAAATTAGTTGCCTACTGTAGCCGGTCTATTGGGAAACCAGAGCGGAACTACTGCGTAGAACGGATCATGTAGTGCTGAAGTGGCTACTACAGTTCAAGAATCCCGAAGGGCAGCTAGCTCGGTGGATTGAGAGACTACAAAGTTACGACTTCAGCATTGAGCACCGCGAGGGTAGTACGCACGGAAATGCTGATGCTATGTCCCGTCGACCATGTAATTTGGAATGTAATCACTGCTCAAAAGCCGAGGGTAAGGAAGACATTATAGACGTTCGGCTAATGACAATTACAGCAGCAGAAGAGTGGGAGGAACGCCATTTAAGGAAATGTCAGCAGGAAGATCCAAACTTGGAACTGCTAATTCACGGATTGGAGATGAACATAAGAAGATGGCCAGTGCTCTCGTAAGCTAATAGTAGTTCCGAGTTTTAGAATTCCGGATGCTCTTAAGGAATTGCATATTGGTCCTCGTGGAGGGCACCTAGGCATTACTAAAACGCTGGAGAAGATCAAGCAGCGGTTCTATTGGGTTGTCGTCAATCGATCGCTGAGTGGATTTCTAACTGCAAGGAGAGCTTAGCAGATAAAGTGCCAATTTTTTATTACGAAGTCATGAGCTATGGACTAATTTAGTTAATGGTTTGAGGTCTACCCAATTCCAAGCCAGGAAGCGAAAGCAGTTGCGGATGCATTCACTCACAATTGGGTTACCAAATACGGTGCGCCTATAGAATTGCACTCAGACCAAGGAAGAAACTTAGAATCGGCGGTGTTCCAGGAGATGCGCCTGATAGTTGGTATTCGAAAACCCGAACGACAACTCTGCATCCTCAATCCGATGGCATGGTAGGACGATTCAACCGGACCCTGGAAGGGCACTTGCGGAAAGTAGTGGACATGCATCAGGATGATTGGGATGTACACATACGGTTTTTCCTGAAGGAATATCGGTCCGCAGTGCTTGAAACAATAGGTCAAACACCTGCGAGTATACTGTTTGGTAGTGAACTTCGGTTGCCCAGCGATTTAGAATTTGGAATAACTGGTGATGCGGGAAGGATTGGGAAGGAAGCGTCTACCGTTCTCGAAGAAGAGTAAAGAGAGATACATGCTCTTGTGACACAGCGAGCTCAAATAATGAGTGACAAAATTAAGGCTATGTATGATAAGGCGATGAACTCTGATGAATTCCAAAATGGAGATTTGGTGTTGCTGTACAATTCCTAACGGAAGAAAGATTTGTCCCCAAAACTTAAATGCAATTGGGAAGGTTTCTACAAGATAATCAAACGACTAAACGACGTAGTTTATCGAATCCAGACTGTTGGGAGACCAAGAAACAAGATGAAAATGGTCCACCTACAGAGGCTTGCAGCGTTTGGAGCAACAAATGAGTCTGATCGGCACGATCAGATTTATGTGGAGGGCAGTGTGCAGAGAAACCAATAACTGGCATGTTCTAGAGGTAAAAAGAGAATGATCGTTATCGAGAACGATTCGATCGTTCCAGGCGTTTGGTTGCGAACAACCGACTGGTATATAAGGGCGATACGCAACTGCAAAGCTAATCAGTCTTAAAATAAACGCGTTGTTGATTACACTACAGTGAAGTAAAAGTAGAACATTGTGCAAGTTGTAATACAAGGGATTGTAAATAGTGAATTATGAATTGAATTTTGAATACTGAGCAATAAAAGGACATTGAATTAATCTATACATATATATGTAAGTATATAAAAATCAATGCAAATTTTGATGAACGCTTATAACTTGAGAGCCACCAGATCAAATTGCACCAAATTTTTAGGAGTTATAAAAGGATATTAGGAGAGGGTAAATGTGAAGTTTCCATTAAGATTGGCGTAGCCGTTCGAGAGATATGATCATTTTAGTGAACATTGGCCGCTACCCAACAACAACAAATACATGTAAAATTCCAAAATATGCGTACATTACGTTGTATGTTATGTTGAAAGATAGAATAAAAAAGTGAAAAAAATAAAAATTAAAATAAATTCAAAAAAAAATTTTTTTAATTTATAGAAAAAAGTTTGGGCAAAAAAATTTTATATCAATTTTTTTCGTTTCCTTTTTTCAAAAAAAAAAATCGAAAATTCAAAATTTCAGTTAGATTTTTTTATAGGTGTAGCAAAGCACGCTGGGATCCGTTAGTTATATTTAAAATAAGAAACTGTATAGTTTGTGACTTTTATTTAACAATTAAGTGGTCGGACTCGAAGGATTTGAGAAATCATCGAGGTTTATTCAGCAAAATCGTAACAATTTAAATATGCCAAATGAGTTTTGTAACAATCAGCCCTATTCTGCATTTCGACTCGCATCGAAATTTTCCCCGTTCCGTAGATTTGGTATTCTGCGTTACGTTCCGTTTTGATCAATCTTCGAAAATTTCGATTCTATCCAATTCAATGTATTCTGCATTTCGATCGTAGCTACGTTTTTGTACGTTGTAATTTAGTTGGCGGAGAACAGTTCGATTGTATATTTTCGTGTATTTAAATAACATAATTTTAACAAAAATGTAAGTAAAACATGATTTTGATAATTGGAATAGTCATAGCGATGTCTTTTTTTAGTTTTATGAACTTAATGGCGCTTTTTGTTACAACACAAGAGCAACATATAAAATTAGAGAATTTTGATATAAGGTGCTGAAATACAGTTGATCCATCTGTAAAAGACTCCATGATTTCGAGAAAATTGTGTAATGACTTTAACACTGTTGTGAGACACATTCCTATGCACCAACTCTATGTTGGTAACAGCCTTCCGCAAAAAATCGCAAATCAGCTACTACTCCTTTAGGCGGAAATATTCGTGTCAAAGCTCTTGACTGAGTTTCTTGTGAAAAAATATCCAGGACATACTAGAAGCATCTTTATTAAGTTTGAATCTAAATAACGAAATTTGTTAAATAAAAAATTGCCAATTACAAGCTAAATTTCTTAAAATTCATCACTCATTTGAAATGGATGACACTCGTCTCTCAATCCTCATGAAATATCGCCGAGGCTCTTATTTGAATTGTACAAAAACCCTTTGCAATTGTTTGCTTTGTTTTGTTTCAATTTCACATATTCACACATTCTGACTTCGAAAATGTATTATCTCTTCCTCTTCTTCTTTCGATTCGATCGTAACTCAGAATACCTAATTACGATTATGGCGGAGCGGAGAGCGGGAATGTAATCGAAATGTAGAATAGCCCTGAATGTGCTCTTCTCTGACGAAATGAAGTACTGTATTTTCGTCACAAAAGTGCGCAAATTAGTATGGCGTAAACAAGATGAAGCATACAACAAATGTAATATTTTTCCAACTGTGAAGCATAAAGGTGACGGTATGATGGTCTGAGGTTTCATGTCAGCCTGCGGCACAGACAAACTAGAATTTGTGGAGACAACGATAGGAATATATATTTAGACATTTTAAAACGTAATTTGCGGTCGAATATTGAAAAATTGGGGTTAAAAGCTGGGTATTATTTGGGCAGCGAACCTTAGTACACATGCGTTGAGTTTTCATCCAATGATTTGTGTGCATACGGGACGATGAACGAAGGGAATGTCGATATAACCAACACAACGATGAGTTCTCTTATTCAGCGAATATATATGTATGTATGTACATATATATGTGTACCGAAAATATTAAAATTATATTAACGACCCACTCTAATGAGAAGAATTCTTTTCTTGCTGAATGTAGAATAGAATGAGTGTTAAAGTTAACAATTTCGTGGTTTTGCATGAGGCAATGCGGTACTTTGCAGAGGGACCCCGATTTCTACGAACACGGTCAGCGGAGCCTTAATTTCCGCACCAACATACGCACTGTTTTATATTATTTTATTACATATCACTTCATGTGAGCTTGTCAACATTTCACGACTGCTGTCAGGAGACTTCTTAAAGTTGGTTTTACAATTCCAATTTATTAATATTCATCTTTAAATTTAAAAAGTCGCTGGGTTAATTTTACGTTGTTGCCAGATTGCTGACATTTTGAATAAAATACAATTTTTCTGGCAAATAATCGTTTCATTTTTTTCACATAGTTTCCTTTTAGGTTTACACATTTATAGGAGTTTTCAAGCCCTCCAAATAGGCGCTTGCTTTTGCCCTGAATAATATTCGCCAGTGGTCGTTTTCCGATCCCTGGATTGATAAATAAAAATTGCCAACTATGTTAAGCAAATTCATACTGCTTGATCCTATTAACGCCTGTAATGATCGAGTAGTTCTCGATAACGAATATTTTCGTTTCACGCTCTAGAACATGCCAGTTTTCGAGCTCTCTCTTTCATCTGGAATTCGTTTTGCATTTTCGCCAGACTACACTCCACCTAAGTCTGATAGTCCCGATAAGACACATTTACTGTTCCAAACGATTGTCTTTTTAGGCCTCCCCACGGTCTAGATACGATAGACTACGCCGTTAAGTCGTTTGATTATCTTATATGACTCTCCCTATTTGCATGGAAGTTTTGGGGATAAACCTTCATTCCGTTGCGGATTGTAAAACAACACTGGTCTTCATTTTGTCACTCATAATTTGACTTCGCTGGCGCACAAAAGTATGTATCTCTCTCAATCCTTCCACTAGAATATTAGACGCATCCTTTCCGATTCTTCTCGTATCACCATTTATTCCAAATTTTAAATCACCAGTCAAACGAAATCACTACCTAGGGTGTTTGACTCGTTTCACGTGTTTCATGCACTGCGGACCGATATCCGATCAGGAACAGCGGTACGCGGATATCCCAATCATCTTGCTGTTTGCCAACGACCTTCCGCAGGTCCTACAGGGTTCGGGAACCTCAGGGTTCAGGGTTCATGCCATCTGATTGAGGATGAAGAGGTGTCGTTCGGGTTTTTTGAATACCCAGTATCAGAAACATCTGAAACATCGCCGATTAAGGTTTTTCCCTGGTTCGTGTGCAATTCTATAGGCGCACTGCGCCTCGCAATCCAATTGTAAGTGAATTCATCCGCAACTGTGTTGGCTTCCTGGTTTGGAATTGGGTAGACCTAAAGCCATTTACTAAGGTACTCCATAACTACAAGAACGTATTTGATTCTTTGTCGGCTTATAGGGAATGGACCATATATCAACTCTGCTCCATTGTGCCCAGCATGCCTTCGCGATGGGACCTTACGCTGCCATTTGTTCCTTACACGGTCGTCTGTTCATCTCCAATGCGTGCATTAACAGTTCTGAGTCCGGATCTTTCTGCTGACATTTCCTTAAATAGCGTTCCTCCCACTCTTCTGCTGCTGTAATTGTCATAAGCCGAACGTCTGTAATGTCTTCCTTACCATCAGATTTTGAGCAGTGTGGAGCTAGCTATCCTTCGGCTTCTTGAACTGTAGTAGTTACTTCAACGCTGCATGATATGTTCTAACTCGGAAATGTCGACCACACAGATATTTGCGGAAGTGTTTGATGCAATCCATCTACGCTTATAGTTTTCTCCGAGTTAGAAGTACTGAGTTCTGCTCTGTTTTCCCAATATACTGGATATAGTGCGCAAATAACAGTTGTGAAAGTACACCTCCTATGCCATTGCCACTAACATTTGTATCCAGAATAAATGTTGCACCTAGAACCGGGTGCGCTAGTATAAGCGCAGTGCATAGCCGTTCTTTCAAAGCTTGGAAGGCTTGAAAGTTTTTTCTCAATACAATGATGTCATCAAGATACACCAAACAAGTCTTCCAATGTAGTCCTTTGAGCACATGGTCCATTAGTCTTTCCAAAGTCTGCCACTATAGGCCTCTCTTTATCTGCTTCACTTGCTTCCACTTGCCAAAACCCGCTCTTGAGGTCGAGTGTTGAGAACCATTCTGTGGCAGTTAACGACTTTAGACTTACCTGGAGTAAGATAAAATAAGGCAACTGGGCCTCCCCAGGAGAAGCAGCATGCGAGGTCGCAATAGGGAATGTGACACTGTTACACAGTGATGCTTGATGGATCGACAAAATTATGGAGTATAAGAACATGGAAGTACCACTTAGCACTGGCTATAATTCCACATACAGCAGCCAGCAAGTTGTCCTTGAAGGCACCGAACTGATCCAAACAAAGTCAGAATCAGTTGTTTGGTCGAAGATTAATGGATATTGTGGGACAAACAAATTGTGGGTTGTAGAAGCAGTACAAAAAAATTCTACACCGGACATACTTATTGGTAAAACCCTGGCTAAGACTCAAAAGAATGGGCGCATCCCAGGGAGAATATTAAATGACTTCAAATGATTCATCTGAAATAGATACCATTGGTAGGAACGACATGCGGGAAGTTATAAGTTCATGGGCGTAAGGGTTAGAAGGCAAATAAGAGCACAAGGCCAGGCAGAACCAGCGTTGGAACACTGACACTAGGCCAGTTCGTCAAGCTCCTCGAAGTGTTCCACTAGCCACTAGTGGTGTTATCAAACCACAGATAAGTCCGGTAGTACTTGTAGTAAGAAGAAAGATGGACGGTTGCGGTTCTGCGTGGACTATCGGAGACTAAATGATATGACAAATAAAGACAGCTATCCTTTGCACAAAATAGATGATATTTTAGACTCGTTAACTGACACAGAATGTTTCTCAACACTCGACCTTAAGAGCGGTTATTGGCAAGTGGAAATAAGTGAAGAAGATAAAGAGACACGCAACGCTCCTGCCACGTTTGAAAGACTAATGGACCATGTACTCAAAGGACTACATTGGAAGACTTGTTTGGTGTATCTTGATGACATCATTGTATAGGGAAAAAACTTCGATGAACATCTGAGTAATTCTAAGAAGTTTTCTAATGAATAGCTGGCGCTGTTCTTAAACTAGGTCCTAAGAAGTGCTCTTTATTCGAGAAGGATGTGAATTACTTAGGTCATCAAGTAACTACGAAGGACGTTTGCATTGCGAAGGAAAAAATAGAAGCAGTTAATGCACGGATTGGATATGAACAGATGGCCGAGTAAGGTACAAATGGCAGCAGAAAGTCCAATCGCGTGAAGGTGGCCAGTGCTCTCGGAAACTGATAGTAGTTCCGAGGTTAAGAGTTCCGGACGTTCTTAAGAAATTCCATAATGGTCCTAGTGGAGGGCACCTAGGTATTAGAATATTGCTGGAGAAGATCAAGAAGCGGTGTTAGTGGTTTGGTTGTCGTCAAACGATCGTTGAGTGGATTTCTAACTGCAAGGAGTGCATTGCAGGTAAAGGGCCGGAATCACGAAGCCATGACCAGATGAAGCAACATAACTCAGGCTGCATTCATGGCAACGGCAGAAAGGTTTGTCCACAAAACTTCAATGCAATGCAGACCTTAGGGAGACAAATAAACAACATTCAAATGGTCCACCTAGAGAGGCTTGAAGTTTTTGGAATAGCAAATATTTCTGATCGGGACGATCAAACTTAGGTTATGGCAGTGTGGCGAAAATTCGAAACGAATATGAGATAAAAGAGATAAACCGATAGCTGGCATGCCCTAGGCCTTGAATCGAGAATATTCGTTATCGAGAAGTATATATATATAGTATAAAAGGGCGCAGCACAACTAACAAGTTTATTAGTCCTAAGGCGAATTTGTTTGATGATAACACTACTGTGAAGTAAAAATAGTAAATTGTGAAAGTTGTTATATAAGTGATTGTAAATAGTAAAGCAAAATTCTTCATAATTAAGAAACAGCATCGTTGGCGTCTTTTATTTAGTAATCGGACTCGAAGGATTTGAGAAATCATCAATTTTGGATGGATCAGTTTGAAGGTCCAATCAGTTTGTTGATTGTTGTTTTTCGCACAGTATGCTTGATAGATCCATGTCACGATAGATTTCCTTTTTTGTGCTTTGCGCAGAGCCTCTTTAGGTTCATGTTTTATTGTAATGAAATTGCAACATTTGAGGATGGTGAACCCTTTATTACATTGATATATACACTCAATTATCCGCATATGATGAAGTTCGAATAGTGATTGCCCGCTTGAAGAATAACTTACCGCCGAAAGCCGATGACATACCAGCTGAGCTATTCAAACGTGGAGGAGAAAACCTGACAAGGAATATTAGATAATATAGTCAGGGGAAAAATGCTCAACGGTGTGAACCTGAATGTTTCCTGAATGTTTTCTGTCAATCCACTTATAGGGTATCATATATAAGGTCTTTTCTGACGTTTTGTGTGATATGCTAAAACCCACCGTGAAAGAATTGCTTGGAACTTATAAGAGTGGCTTCAGATATGGCATCTACAATTGAACGGATATAGACAATACGCCAAGACCTGAAAAGCCCCGAGAGAAAAGCATCAACACATGCCGCCGATTTTAAATCTGCCTTCGATAGCGCAAAAATAAAGCTATATCAGGTCGTTTTGTCTTAGTTTGGAATCCACAAAAACTTTTGATTTTCATAATTTTGAACTTAATTAATAATTTTAGTAAATTTTATCTGAACCCAGAAAAATTATCCCAGACATTTGTTCTAAGCCTTTCTGAAGAGTTTTAAATGACAATCATAATTTCCCTAATTTGGACAAGGCTAATAACTTCTCACTTGTATTAATTATCCTTTTTGTTTTTATAAACTTTGTAATCTCCTTGTTTTAATATGCTATTTATACAAAATATCGATTATAACCGCATTAACCACAAAGCTGGCAAGAATACACGTAGTTAACTCTAAGCATATGTGTATATGTATGTATGTATATTGTATAAAAGCGCTTGTTGGTACAAAAATAATCACAGTTTCAATTTCTATTCAATATTAAGCAAAATGAGGTTTGAACAATTTTTTTGGCTCCCCAATACACTATACCTTGCGGTCGGTTACGATTTCCAACAATTGCCAAAGTCATACCTGCGGCAAATACTGATGACAGTTTTTTTAATACTCACTAATATAACTGGTATTTGCACCCGTATTTATATGTTGGTTCAACTTCGTGAGTTAATATTAAGTGGTGACATGTTGAACAGCTTCCGCTTAGGAGTATATATATCCTATGCCTTTGATTCAAATGTGAAATTTTTTGTCTTTCTTTATAACGCTCGTCGCCTGCGTAAAATTTACGAAAGTTTAGCCGCGGAGTTTCCACAGACATTCCGTCAACGAAATTTATACCAAGTTGATAAATATAGTTTTAAGAGGGCACGAATCATGATTTGCACATATCTGTCGGTGACACATTCTATACTACTTGGGCCTATAGTGCAATCTATTATCATGTATATCATCGATGTATTTCAAAATGGTTTAACAGCAGCAAGATTTTCATGCTTACATCCAACACCTATATTTTATAACTTTAACTTTTGTTCGCCTCGATATTATATTCTTATTTATATAGCGGAGTATTTAAATGGACATTTTCATACCACAACGAATTTGGGTACAGATTTGTACGTAAGTTTATTCGCCGCACAAGTTTGTATGCATCTTGAGTATCTGGGATACTCTTTGGAAGTCTATGAACCAAGTTTCAATAATTCCAAAGCCGATTGCGCGTACTTAATGGAATGGATTAGGAAGCACCAGTTAATGCTAAGGTAACGCAGATTTTTTTCATTACACAGTCAAAAAAAAAAATTATTTTGGGTTTCTGTTTTCGTGCAATATGATTCTAGATATTGAAAAACACTAAAATTTTAATTTTTAGTTCATAAAGTGTGCTTCTAACCCTTATACATACATATACATGCTTTGATAAGAATTATTTTAATTTACTTTATAGAATAAAAGGATCAGAAGTCAGACCCAAAAATCGTGTTGACCGGTTTTATACTTCACTGTACATTTGCAGAAAATATAAAATAAAATTTATCCTCCGAAAAACTAAAAAAAAAAATATATAATTTAACCATAATAACAATTTTCTTAAACTATTGTGAATATACATGAGTAATTATGCATCGACACCAAAAAAAAAAAAACAATTAAAACTCTACATGTGTTCTCACTTGTGATCGCGTTCAGTCGAAGGCCCGCATCGTCTTCACGCATAACGCTTTGCGTAATTAATTAATTCACTTGTAATTAATAAATGACTGATTTTCTGTTTTTCAATTTTACGCTATCTAATAAAAGAAAAATATCCAAATCGGAATACGTTGTAAAATCCTATAATATATTCTATTCTACGTCGGGTAACTTTTTTTGGTTTCATATTCCCTTATAGGAAACATGTTCCAAATCCAATTGAATTTATAGTGAATTGCGGTCCTTCGGAAGGTATTTTAGATTCAGGGATATCATAATTAAATCGTCATAACCTTGATGAAACTCTCGAATTACTACGTTATGATAATCGAATCATATTTGTAGCGCTTTTTCGATCTTGACTCTCTATTAGAATATCTAACAAATTATTGACTTCATTGAGCATTTTTTGAAATATGGAGCCGTATATTTTTATAAAAATTTAGCAATTTCAGAGTAAACTTTGCAGCCACACGATTTTCAACTTTTTGAAAGAATTGCATGGCAGCAATTTCTTTTATAATGATTCGACGAATCTCAATAATAATTATCTTCACTTTCTCAATCGCCTACTGAATACTGGGCATGCAGCACGAGTGTTATCATTCACATTTTCGTCATCTTCTATGAAAAACTTGCCCCCGTAAACATTCTGTTGACTCATAGAACATGTATGTTCCATTTACATTTAAAAAAATTAAAAATTTATGCAAATTCTTTGATCGATTTTTACGAAAGCAGAAAACCTAAAATCGAACACGCAAAACACTTCTAACTAAAATGCCTCTCAAAGTAGAACCAAACATATTATATACATACATAAAAGAGGTAAACTTTGATCAAACGTGTTTTCGAAGCGAATGTACTAGCATAATAAAAACAAGTCGGTGATGAAATGCAAATTTGAAAATTCACCTAATATCTTGAACAAAGCTCGTAAGAATTTCTTGCTAGGTACTTAGAATTCACATGTTATAAATCCCAAAAATTAATTTAATCTTGGAGAGTGCTGATATATCATTAAGACATTCACATATATAAAACACACACGAACACAAATATATCTTTTCTATGTTCTAAATTGAAGCCAAATTAGAATGTATTTGCAATGTTTAACAATACCTCGCAGCTTTCTTCTGAGTGACATATTCTCTACATGAAATCCAAAGTGAATAACGCCACAAAGTGTACAGAAGAATCTACTACATCAGCAACACATAAAGCAATTCACATTTCATTACTATAAAAAAGAAATACGTTTTTACGACTTTTCTAACATCTACATGTCTATTGTTGTCATGGTTTTTTTTTTTTTGTAAACATATAGGAGTTTTCAATTACGAATGTGCACACGTATAATGATTCTATAATTCAAGGTCGGATAAATAATGATAAGTTAGTTTTCACACTGCCTTACAAACGTTTACGATTTGGAAAATGGTAGAAAGGGGAATAAAATATTTACTTATTTCTAAAAAGGCTGTGGAAATTTAGACAAAAAGGAGTGAAAAAGTATGAATGTATTTAATTTAGTATTTTTTTACATCTCATATATTTTAGACAAATATTATAAATCAAAGAGTTTTTTATTTCACTATTGGACTTACAATTGTATACATTGTCCAAGAATATAAGAGAAGTAAGGAAACTTTTCGCAAGAGTAGTAAAAAAGTTGTAAAAAATAATTACAAATTTGTCGAAATGTGGACATTTGATAGTATTTCAAAAATCATATACCACATTGCTTTTTTATTC
The DNA here is from genome assembly GCA_030068015.2 of Neoceratitis asiatica. Lineage (NCBI taxonomy): Eukaryota > Metazoa > Arthropoda > Insecta > Diptera > Tephritidae > Neoceratitis > Neoceratitis asiatica. The sequence continues at coordinate 85,142,257 of CM061524.1, forward strand.
AAAAATTAAATACTCAAAGAAGTGGAGGGCCATGTAGTAAAATTTTTTAATTGCCTCTCATCTGAGAGTAGTCAGAAACGATTCTTTTACATACGGCTAAAGAAGCTCACGACTTCTGGTCTTAGACCAAATATCCTCTGCTAAAGTAAGAAGGCGTATGGTTTGGGACCCACCACATAAAACAATATGCTTTGTATGAGATGACGACCACCGCAAACGTTTTTTATTTTCTTAAAACAAGTTAAGTATAATCCAGTTTATTCCAAAAATCTTGCAGCTTAAAGAAAATCCAATCGTCAAACAAATTCAGAAGACGAAAAATTCTCTGTCAAGATTAGATTATTTATTTATTTATTTATTTATTTGAGTCTACAGTACAGAATACCTTACAGACTAGAATAATAATACATAAGACCCCCGGAGAGGTATTTGAAGTAAGTATTAGATAAACATAAATTTCTTACCAAAAATAGAATTCAGAATTCTCACAAAACTTGATTTTGATAATACAAAGTCGAGTTGATTTGAAGATAAAAACAAAGCATTGAATTCCCGCAGTGCACGCGCAATAGGCGCGTTGCTAGCATAAACTGTTCTGAAGTTTTCCCCATAGAAAGTGTAAAATCTCCGAAGATTGCATTGTGGAATATTAAAGCTAATCCGCTGTAGTAAAATTGGGCAGTCGATGATGCCATTAATAATATTGAACACAAACGAAAGGGAAATAATTTTTCTTCGTTTTTCCAATGAATCCAAATTAATTAACATACTCGAGGCTCATAAGGTGGAGCTGGCTCCTCAAACCGTATTGAACGTAGAGCATATTTTAGAAAAATTTTCTGAACTCGTTCAATCCTTATTATCGATAATTGATCATATGGCCGCCAAATGAAAGCAGTATACTCCAGGTGCGATCGTACCAGAGAAGTAAAAAGTTGTTTAAAAGTATATGGGTCAGAAAACTCAGACGAGTTTCGACGAATGAAACCAAGAACTGAATATGATTTTGAAAGTATGAAGTTTATATGACTACTGAACGTCAACTTAGAGTCAAAAACTACTCCCAAACCCTTAAACTCATTAACATGTTGAAGTACGTCATTATTAATCTTATACATTGCATTGAGGATGGTATGACGCCTCGAAAATGTCAGATGAAAATATTTTTTAATATTTAGGGAGAGACGCCCCTTTTCACACCACATGTAAAGATTATCTAGTTCCCTTTGAAGGTTAAGCTCATCAGTTGTGTCGCAAACATTTGAGAAAATTTTTAAGTCGTCGGCGTAGAGCAAAAACCTTGAATTCATGAAGCATCCACTTATGTCATTGATAAAAAGTGTAAAAAGGAGGGGACCCAGTATGCTTCCCTGAGGAACGCCTGAGGTGGCAACAAAAGGGTTCGACAGCACACCATCAATGGAAACTGCACAACTCCTATTAGTTAAATATGATTTCAGCCACGTTAAAAACGAAGAGTGTGAGTGTGTGAGAGAGTATCGTGTGTGAGAGTATCGTGTGTGAGACTTTATCGAACGCCTTCGAGAAATCCGTGTAGTTACAAACGACCTGGTGTCCTGACGAAAAAGATGAAATACAGAAATCGCTAAAGGCAGCTAAATTAGAGGTTATAGAACGACCTTGGACAAAACCATGTTGATTAAGGTTGATTAAGCCCTTGACATTAAAATAAATTTTTTCTTTAACAACACATTCGAATAGCTTTGCGAAACTTGAAAGCTTTGATATCGGCCTATAGTTGCAGACATCGCTTTTTCACCACTTTTAAAAATAGGTGTGATGGAGGTTAGGTTCCAATCATTCAAAATACCTGAAGAAAGGGACTTATTAAATATAAGCTTTAGCGGACTAACTAATGCTGGACAATTTTTGAGAAGCATAGCTGACAGCCCATCACCATCAGTCTGTGACGATGGCTTGAGACGAGCTAGCCCGACTAAAATATCCTCAGAAGTAACTTGCAACATACCAAAATTCAGGACTGAAGGAGTTTCCGCAGAAAAGTCAGGTGATTCCCCATCTTCCAAGACATAATTTGACTTGAAAAAGTCTGCAAACAGGTTTGCTGTTTCACATAGGGTATTAGCGAATTTATTCCCGTACTCAACCGAGGTTGGTATGCCTGACGACGCCTTTTTGGACTTCACAAAATTCCAAAATTTCTTGGGATTACCTTTAATATTATGCTCAGTATCATTCAGATATTTTTTGTAAAGTTTACAACTCAGGGATTTGAATTTCTTCTGATAAAACTGATATTTAACGAAATATGCTGGTATACGATATGTTTTATATTTCTTAAGGTACTTATTTTTCAAATTTTTAAACTTCTTAAGACGCGTATTATACCATGGTGATTTATAACACGGCTTCTTTTTAAGGGAATGTTATTGAGACAAAATTCTCCCATTATTGATTTAAACTTGGAAAAGCAATTATGGGTATCCACATCGGAAAGAAGATCTTCCCAGTTAATTTCCAAAAGAGAATTATTTAGACTTGGATAGTCACAAGAGGCAAAGTTGAAAGCAACTGTATCAACACAAGGTAAAGGTAAGAATTCGTAAAATACTATTTTAACATCTAGAAGGGCATGATGTATACCTACCTCTGATATTGGAAAAATGCATTTAGATATATTATAATTAACATTTTCTGTAACAAAAATAAGATCAAGATGTATATTCAATTGATTAAAAAACCCGTTAATTTGCTTAAGATTAATACTTAAAAAACTATCAATAAAACTTGATTCGTTCAGCGTACTTATATTGGTAGCCGAAAGACCTGAGTTAGAGTCATCAATACACCAGATAACATTGCTTAAATTAAAGTCACCCAAAACGCATAAGTGATTATCATCCAGATTGTCTACAGCTAGAGAAGACACGTTAACAACATGAGCTTTGTATAGATCCGCACTACTGCTAGGTGGAATGTACGAGGCTACTATAAACATGCAGCCGTTAGATTGCTTGATGCATACACACAATTGATCCAGCAACGAATCCTCATTTGCTAGCTTAACAGAAAAAGCGCGATACATTCTTCTTACAGCGACAAGTACGCCGCCCCCTCTTGAACAGCCAGTTTTGACAGCGTCGCGATCTTTTCGAAGAACATCATAAAGTTGGGTGTCAAAGAATTCACTGTCATAGAAATCGGAATTCAGCCAGGTTTCTACAATCACAATAATATCAAATGACTCTTCCATGCTAAATTGATACATTATATCAGATTTAGTTCTTAAACCAGATACATTTTGGTAATAGAGCCTGAGCCCACTGCTACCAATAAACGAATCGCTATCATTCAAAGTCAGGTTGCCAGGGTTTGAGCGGCTGGCTTCCAAAAAGAATTAAATGGCTTAAACTCAACGTTAACAGGCCATACAGCTGAATTTGCAAAGCTTTCGTAAGCGGTTGATGGTACACCCAGCTTAAAACTGACGCGTTTGCGATTTTCTACTGGGTCATCTTTTTTCAGTAGCACAAAGCAATGGATATAACTTTTATCAATGTTTGTATGTTTGACTACATAACTTTTTATGTCATCAGCTGTAACACTAGGTGCAAACGACGACAAATGTACCCATTTGTTACGAACCGCAACATTCAATTCCTTGTTGTTATTTGAGCCAACAACAACCATTGGTTTTACTTGATTGTTTTTACTCCTCCTTTTCTTCTTAACATTCACCCAGCCAGCCGTATTCTTTACGTTTGGAGGTGACGACTCAGAAACAGAAGAAGCACCAACAGTATGCATATAATCATTATCTGCAGTAGCAGCAGCAGCATCGCGAGTGATTGTTTCGTTTTCGGATAAAACAAAAACAACATCACCGTCACTATTGTCGATCATGTGAGGGAGATCTCCCCCACGACTATTAGAAAGAGAATTAGCAATTAAAGGCAATCCACCACGGTCACCGACCTTTGTATTAGGTCGTGTGACTCTCTTATTATTATTGCCCACTGTAACGGCAGCATTGTTCTTCGCTTTGCTAACTTGTTTTTTGCTAGCTTTAGGTGCATTGTTGGTAGATGCATTTGTTTCAGTTTGTTTAGTACAAAGTTTTTGTGTTTTTTGTGCAATAAATGCATCTTGAATTTTCTTCAGCGAACTCACTGTGTTTTCAATTTGTCGCAAGTAAATCGAAAAAGGCAAATCAATACAATGGTCACGTTTGAGCATTACATTCTTGCAAGTTCTTATGAATTTGACAAAACCAGAGTTAATATTAGTACACTTTATGTGTATTGTTTGTGCACATAAGCCACACGAAAGAAATTCGCCCGTGGTACACTGCAATTCGCAATCAGAACACAACGACATAGCGCAAAGATAAAATAAATAAAATAAAAAGAACGGAGGACGCACAAAACACGTCTGCACGCTTCAACGCACCGAAAATCTGAATTTCTATCAACTAACAATCATATTATAGTTCTGTGGAACCCCTCAATCTTTTCATGTAGTCTAATCTAGCCTTTTCCTACGACCCCACCCCCCAGCTCAATGAAAGGTGATTTTGTTTTTTTGCTACTGCTAAATAAATTTATTGACACCTTTTTATGTTTGAAACACACATACTCATGTACAGGTTTCATTTTCTTCTTATTAGTCAGGAACTGTCTTATCTTATGACAGCATAAAGAAAAAGATCTCGCTAGTATTCTTTTTTAGATCTAAAATGATTTGAAATAAGTAATCATTTTTAACTTTTATAATTTTGGTTAGTTGATAACAACAGATTTTGATTTTTATCTAAACACTAAAACAATATATATACAAGTATTATTGTTGGAACCAAAAAGATTCGCTCAGAATCGTTAGCAATCATTTGGTGTTTGAATGTTATTGTTTCGCTTAAATACACTCGAAAAATTCCTTTTACAATTATTACTGCTTATAGCGCGAAAAAAAAAATTATTATCAACTAAACATGATTATAAAAAGCATTAAAATTTAATGATTAAAAAATAATGATTACGATCCCTGTTATGAAAGAATTTTCCATTAGAAATGTACTTGCGTAAAAATACTTTACGTTCAATATTGCTCTGCTTTATGTTAATAAAATTTTGTTAAAAAATTGAAAAATGTATTGGTGCAATCGGAGTTATGGGCCAATACCATTGGACGGCGAATAAAAGGTGAGGATGCATCTTCCGGATAGACAGCAGCGTTCGACGTCAAAGATGCTGTATAATGATATGCATTAAGCCAGAGATGCATTAAAGCATTAAAATTTAATGATTACGATCCCTGCTATGAAAGAATTTTCCATTAAACTGTTAGAAATGTACTTGCGTAAAAATACTTTACGTTCAATATTGCTCTGCTTTATGTTAATAAAATTGTGTTGAAAAAAATAAAAATAAAGTATTGGTGCAATCGGAGTTATGGACCAATACCATTGGACGGCGAATAAAAGGTGAGGATGCATCTTCCGAAGAGACAGCAGCGTTCGACGTCAAAGATGACTGTATAATGATATGCATTAAGCCAGAGATGGGCATATTTTTAGCCCGCAAAGCAAGCAAAGCGCGAGAGAGGGCTAGGTGAGGAGAGTACCATATTACGGAGGGAAGGGTAGGAAAAGTTAGGAAAAAATTAATTACATTCCCATAAACTTGGTGTTTATCGCAGCATGGCTGCGGGTATACTGACTGTGTGCACAAATCGAGGAGCGTAAATTTACTTCATATTGCGATTGTACAGTAGTGTGAACATAGGAACAACATATTTTATATTCAAAATTTTAGAATTTCACATTATAGTCAATTTTGTATTATTTTCTATTCCATTTTACTAAAATGCATACTTGAATTGCGAAATTCATGTTACAGTTTGATAATACCATTCTTATGACGGCGATGATCGTATAAACAAAGTTAATCAGGGCTATTCTACATTTCGATTACATTCCCGCTCTCCGTTCCGCCATAATCGTAATTAGGTATTCTGAGTTACGATCGAATCGAAAGAAGGAGAGGAAGAGATAATACATTTTCGAAATCAGCTGGTTGCATGTGAATGTGTGAAATTGAAACAAAAGAAAGGAAACAATTGCAAAGTTTTTGTACAATTCAAATAAAATAAAATTTTTTAACTGTAAATGGAATCAAGAGCGTCGGCGATATTACATGAGGATTGAGAGATAATTGCCATCCATTTCAGATGAGTGATGAATTTTAAGAAATTGAGCTTGCGATTGGTAATCTTTTATATAACAAATTTCGTTATGTAGATTCAAAAAAACTTCAAACATAGCGAACTGTGCGAATTTGAAAAAGCCATATGTGATAAAAGAAATCTGGAAAACGTCGAAAACCGCAAAATTGATGAGGACCAGGATTTGCTAAAGCTGAAGAAGGCCAGGATACTTCGCCCGCGACTGTAATATAGGCCCCACGAAACAAATCGATAACAAGGCAAGCAACGTTACTATCAGTGGATATGTGGATGATCACCAGGGAGATTAGTCCATTGCACGGAGCTAAGTTGAAAACAGTAGCTGGTGAGGACGCCAGGATTCTGGGAAAAGCTACGTGTAAAGTCACCATCGGGAACATGACAGTTTTACATGAGTTCATAGTAGCGGAAATCTTAGATGAAGTCATAGTTGGTGTGGACTTTCTCCTTGGTCAAGGAATGAAAATCGACCTAAAGAAAAGCGTGATGGAGTATGGAAATATGAAAGTACCGCTAAGAATTGACCACGACTATGCGTACAAAGTAAATGATTTCCCCCTTGTAAAGAACGAGTAGCAGAAAGGAAAGACACACGGAAATGGCAAGATGTCTCTTGTACAAAGTAATTGAATAAATAACACGGAGTATCGAATCCATACCGTTGGAAAACCAAGAACCAAAATAAAAGTGTTTCACTTGGAAAGGCTTGCAGCATTTGGAACAGATAGTGTGTCTGATCGGGACGATCAGACTTAGGTGGAGGGCAGTGTGACGGAAATTCCAAATACGAGGGACAGACAAATGAAGTGGCAACTACTGCAGGTAGACGAGTTAGCGCATGAACGGAATGTTTAGACTGTCATTAAGGATAAACGGAGCGGCTACAGCTATCACAGGCAAACAAATAAGCAGCCTATACTTGAGCGCTTGAAAGGAATGTTTGTGTCATTTTCAGGTATAAAAAGAGCGGCAGCAGCTATCACAGCAGAGGCGAGTAGAAGACGCAGTGGCGTTAGCATCGCATTGCTAAGCGTTTTAGAAACGGATAGAGTACAGAATTATAATTATTGAGGACGAAATAAACGTTGAGGAAATTCCTGACGATTGAGAGACAAACGAACAAATCTTGATAGTATACAGTAAATTAGACGAAAGTTTTTGGGTGGAAGCGGCAGTTTATTTACGAAATAGAGCTGCAATACAACAATAAAATTCTTCCAAACTTCCATACACTCGATAAGATGCAATTTAAAAAGATTAGGCCAAGAGGAAAAGTACTTATTATGGTTATTCAATAGGGCATATCGCTTAATGGATCCAAGAAGTCATAAAGTCGTAATAAGTAGAGCCGTTGCTTTTATAGAAAGTACTTTCTTTGGTAGTGAAAAATGCGACGTAGATATAGTGACAATTGATAAAAGTTTGAACCAATGCAACACAGAAGTCGATTAAATATAAAGAGACATGCCAATTATCTAAAAATGAAATAAGTAGCAATGGTAACCGAGAAATAGAGCGATCGCGTTATGGTCCAGGAAGACCGAAAATAGTTCCATCCGGCAATCGTATTCGCCCTGTAAGGAACGACATTTACTAAATTATATTGAAACAATAGAGAGCCTCTATGAAAAAGAATATGATGGGCTTATGAAGAATAACACGTAGTGGCTAGTAGAATTACCTCATGACGAAAATAAGGTCGATCGTAATTGGTATTTATCATGGAAAGGAATACAGATGGCAGTATTGAACGTTTGAAAATCCGTTTTGTTGCAAAAGGTTATAGGGTAAACCAACAGTCATTGGACAATTAAGCAACAAATTAGTTAAAAATTTTTTTCGTCGGCTATGATAGTAACTTAGATATTATAGGTATATTTTGAAAATAGATAAAATAAGCTATCATAAGAATGATTTAAAAATCCTATATTTTATAAATTATTGTAAAATATCAGTATTATAAAAAATATGAACAAAAAACGCAGTCATTGGCCAACATTTTTAATTATTTGACAGTCAATAACAATTATTGGACAGTTGGTAAATTTATGGAAATAAAATACATACCTAAGAACAAAGAGTTTTTTATTATATTAACAAAATTGCTATTCTAAAGCTAAAGCTCAATTTAAAATGCAAGCTGAACTTAGGAATATTATATTTTCTGCCAATCTCTCTTAACTCATAATTCTTCTTTTATCCCTTAGCCATTATGTTTTGAGACTCCAACCGGCAAGCAAACAACTATTTTAGTAGCCCGTGATGTCTGAGATTGAAAGTAATACCTATAACTTCAATTGCTATATGTATGTAGGTACAATTAAAGCTAAAAAATCGTTTAAATTAATGTTTCTGTAAAAATATAGTTATTCGACACTGTCCAATAATAGTTTTTTTTTATATTGTGACATACAAACATTGGACAGATTAAAATAACATTTATGAGTTCAAAGTCGTATAATCATACAAATTGTACTTGTATAATAACTACCCGCTTGTCAAACAGCCAAAACATAACATAATACCACTACGCCAATATCACAACAAAACACTTGACCCAACCTTATGAAAAAAATAATTTTTCACGACAATTGTCCGCTACCGTCACAGTTGCCGCGAAATATTTATTTTGACACTTTGTTACTGCCATATATTGTAAAAAATATGAAATAAAAAAATTGTGAATAATAAGAGTGTTTGTGAATAATTATAGATATCGCTATTTGCTTGTTGTTATCTTATTTTTTGACATTCAAAAGCGACTGTCCAATAACTGTTCGGTGTCAAATGACTGTCTGTTTACCCTAGTCAAAGGTTTGGCGCAAATTTTACAGAAACATGTAAATCAAAATCAATACCAATCTTTGCTCAGGGCTTATCTTAATGAGTGTACTTTTTGGATAGTTAAAAGTACAACAAAGATGTGAAAAAAATGTATAGTATATTCTCAATAATAAATATCGCAGTACAACAACCCCTGCTGTTTGAAGACAATTCGCAATTTAAATTTCTTTCACTCCATCATGATTCCCGTTGTCTGATTCTTATTATCTCTTTGGGTGCGACATTTTGTTAGTCGTTAATTCTTTTATTGGCTCTGTATTTATGCATCAAATCTTTCATTTTAACGATCTCCGTATCGTCGAGTTTGATTTTAATAATTATTTATTATGACAAATTTTTACTTGTAAACCTATATGATGATATATATGTACATTGGTAACATTGGTACATGTGTAATAATGTCCGCACAATAAATATGTACGGGATGTCCGCACATTCTACATTTCAACCAAATTCCAGCCCACAACCAAACTTTCGCACCGTCAACGCCGTGCTGCCAAATCAAAAGAGAATGCATTTCCAAAATATAATTTTGTTTAGTATGTTAATACATTGTTTAAAAACACATTTTTGCTTTTCTAAGTTACGAGTAGGCCATGATAAACTTGAACTTATTTCACGTTTCCAAATTTAATATTTGATGCAAGGCAAATTTAACGATGTGAAGTTGCTATGGCAGCGTACTAAACTTTTTTCATTCACTGAAAACCGACATTATCAAAATAATTGTTGAGTTTATGTTTGTTTGCTTGAATTAGATTTGATCTTCTGTCTATAATAATGAAAATCTTGAGAATTGTGATTTGTGCGAAAAAACAGTAGAACAGAGTGTTTGTTCATTTTTAAAAGCCAAAGAATTTTCCATGAATATTCTTGATAATCACTACTCAAAAGCAAAAACAAAATACATACATACATAATTGTTCTATTTTTTCTCCAGCTCTCACTTATATAAAGGGAAAGTCCTTTACGGACCCACACTATGGGAAAAACGAATGGGGGGAGGGGGTGGTAGGGGCCGCTCCCCCATTCTAAAACTGAAAACCAAACCCACCGGAGATCCCTAAGTTTCGAGATATTTAAATTTAAGGTTGCAAAAAATATGAATTTTTTCCTTAGTTTTTGCTTATCAAAGCAACTACCATAAATTTTGGTGATGCCAACTGTAAAAAAAAAGTTCCTAAAAAAACAATAAAAACAAACAATGAAACGCCTTTATAAATTAGCGCACTTGGGAAAATAACCCAACAACGTTTTTATCTTGAACAGTATTCTTAAGTGAAACACCTTTATAAATTGGCGGCCTTCGGCTGCGCTTAGAAAAATAACCCTCCACCGGACCAACACCGGCTTCGCCTGGAACAGTATTTTCAATAAAATTAAGTTAATAACAAAAATCCTCCAAATTTTTTCCATAAAATTTTCTTAATTTTTTTTGTGGTCATGCAATTCTGCATCGTACAATATTTTTATATTAATGCCGTATGACAATACCCATTTACTGTCAGTGTGAAATTGTAATTCGTCAAAGAAAAATTATACATAAGTAAAATGGTTTTATTAATTTAATTAAATAATATATAAATGTAATAATCTGTGAAATAGTGAATGAAAACATCAAAGAAACTTTCTTACACCACATATAAAACATTTGTGCGCGTGTTATATGAAAAATTTGCAATACAATAGGGGTATTCGCCTTGTCTAGGAAATGCATGCTATGCAAATATTTCCTATGGAATTGTGCTAGAGATCGAGAGCACCCCCATTGCAAAATTTTGACATATTCAAGTGAAACAATAACAACCACACACAGGGTTACTCTTCCTTCACAGGGATGCATTTTCCTTCTTGCTAGCTGCGGGAAATAAATATACATAGGATTTGGTATAGGATATTTTTCCTATCGTACCATATGTTTTTTGCATGTGTTTTGTTGTTGTGCTGTTGCACGAGTAGAAAAAATTTCCTATCCGTGCACCGTAGCATGCATTTCCTAGACAAAGAGAATACCCCTAATAGTAAATTTTTTAACAACAAATTATGCGCAATTAAATAAAAATATTGTGAAAACTAAAATCAATTTACATAAATAACATCTATATTAACCACATTTGAAAGTTTCATAATATAAGTAAAGTATTTTGGCTAATATAAGCATTGGTACAATCTTGGAAAGCTCAGCCTTTATAAATTAGCCTTAATTTGATGTCGCATGCAAAAAATTTACTTCTTGGACTGAACCAAAAAAATTTAAATAAATAATTTTTTCAAATTTTTTTGATTTTAAAATATGTATGTATACATATTGTTAAGATTTAGCTGAATCAACCTCGATGATTTCCCAAATCCTTCGGGTACGATCACTGGATTGTTAAATAAAAGTCACCAACTTTGTTTGTAGTGTCTTTATTTATAAAGAATTTACTTAATGTCCTTTTGTTGCTCAGTAATTCAAAATTCAATTACAATTCACTTCACTATTTACAATTACATGTATTACAACTTTCACAATGTACAATTTCTTATCACTGTAGTGTAATCATCAACGTGTTTACTTTACGACTGATTAGCGTGGCAGTTGTGTGTCGCCCTTATATACTAATTGGCTGCTCGAAACGAAAGCCTGGAATAATCGAATCGTTCTCGTTAACGAATAATCTCGTTTTACGCTCTAGAACATACCAGTTATCGGCTTCTCTCTTTCACCTGACATTCGCATCGCATTTTCGCCACACTGCCCTCCACCTAGGTCTGATTGTCCCGACAATCGCTGTTCCAAACGCAGCAAGCCTCTATAGGTGGTACACTTTCATCTCATTTCTTGGCCTCCCAACACTCTGAATTCGATACACTACGTCGTTTAGTCGTTTGATTATCTTGTATGGAACTTCCCAATTGCATTGAAGTTTTGGGGACAAACCTCTCTTCCGTTGTGGGCTGTATAGCAACACTAAGTCTCCATTGTGGAAGCCTTCGGAGTTCATCGCCTTGCCATACCTAGCATTCATTTTGTCACTCATAATTTGTGTTCGCTGTCTCACAAGAGCTTAACTCTTCCTCTAGAACGCTAGATGCTTCCTTCCCAATTCTTCTCGCATCACCAGTTATTCCAAATTTTAAATCGCTGGGCAACCGAAGTTCACTGATGCTTGTCCACTACTTTCCGCAAGTGCTCTTCCAGGGTCCGGTCGAATCGCTCTACCATGCCATCGGATTGAGGATGCAGAGCTGTCGTTCGGGTATTTCGAATACCAAGTATCTGACACATCTCCTGGAACACTGCCGATTCAAAGCTTCTTCCTTGGCCTGAGTGCAATTCTATAGGCGCACCGTATCTGGTAACCAAATTGTGAGTGTATGCATCCGCAACTGTTTTCGCTTCCTGGTTTGGAATTGGGTATACCTCAGGCCATTTACTAAAGTAGTCCATAACCACAAGAACGTATTTGTTTCCTTGTTTGTTAATAGGGAACGGCCGGCCACATCCCTGGAAACCCGCTCAAATAGTTCACCTGAGTTATACTGCTTCATCGGCCCATGACTTCGTGACTTTGGGCCTTTAGCTAGTATGCACTTCTTGCAGTTAGCAATCCACTCAGCGATCGATTGACGACAGCCAACCCAAAAGAACCGCTGCTTGGTCTTCTCCAGCGTTTTCATAATGTCTATGTGCCCTCCACTAGGACCATTATGGAATTCATAAAGAGCATCCGGAATTCTTAACCTCGGAACTACTATTAGCTTTCGAGAACATTGGCCATCTTCACTTTCCCACTCTATGCAAACAGCCAGTTATCAAGTCTAAACTCTTCCTTTGTGCCCAGTATGCCTTCGCGATGGGACTTTCCGCTGCCATTTGTTCCTTACTTGGCCGTCTATTCATCTCCAATTCGTGCATTAATAATTCCAAGTTTGGATCTTCCTGCTGACATTTCCTTAAGTGTTTTGCCTCCCACTATTCTGCTGGTGTAACTGTCATTAGCCGGACGTCTTTTATGACATAGCATCAGCGTTTCCGGTGCGGTGCTCAATGGTGAAGTCATAACTTAGAAGTCTCTCAATCCACCGGGCTAGCTGCCACTCGGGATTCTTGAACTGCATGATCCGTTCTAACTCGGAAATGTTGACCATACAGATATTTGTGGAAGTGTTTGATGCAATCCACCAACGCTAATAGTTCTTTCCGAGTTACGCAGTAGTTCCGCTCTGGTTTCCCAATAGACCGGCTATAGTAGCCAACTATCTTCTCCTGCCCACCAATCACTTGCGAAAGTACACCTCCTATACCATAACCACTAGCATCTGTGTCCAGAATAAATGTTGTACCTGGAACAGGGTACGCTAGCATAGGTGCAGTGCATAGTCGTTCTTTTAAAGCCTGGAAAGCCTCCTCTTGTTCAGTTTTCCACTCGAAAGATCTTTTTTTCCTAGCGAGCTCATTCAGAACAAATCGGCGATAGTAAGTGAACAGCCCAAGAAAGCTTCTTAATTCACGCAAATTTCTGGGTCTTGGCCAATCCTTCACGCTTCTATTTTCTCTTCCTTTTTTAGGACTTAGTTTAAGAACAGCGCCAGCTATTCATTGGAAAACTTTTCCAAATTATTCAGGTCTTCGTGAAATACAAATACAATGATGGCCGAATTGGCCTAGCGTCACCAGTATCAATGCAATGTTTCACTACGTTGGCTCTACCTGGTTTGTTGCCATCCTTGGCGAATATGTTGGAGTATTTGCGGCTAAGCTGACTGGCCTGACTGATTTCAGATGAATCCTTGCAGTTGATGATGGCTTCCACCTCTTGACATTGCCATAATACAGTTCCACTAGGAATTTTTATTGGTGATCTGAAGTCATTTAATACTCTCACTGGGATGCGTCCATTCTTCTGAGTCTTAGCCAGGGTTTTACCAATAAGTATGTACGGTGTAGAATTTTGTTCTGCTTCGACGACCCATAATTTGTCTGTCCCACAATCTCCATTAATTTTCGCCCAAACAACTGCTTCTGACTTTGGTGGAATCTGCTGTATGTGGAATTATAGCCAATGCCTAGTGGTACTTCCATGTTCTTATACTCCATAATTTTGTTATTCAAGTCGATCTTGAAATCCATCAAGTCCACTTCTATGATTACCTCATCCACAATCTACGCGACTATAAAGCTGTGCAACACTGTCACATCCCCTATTGTGACCTCCCATGTTACTTCTCCCACCACTTGGGTGTCCTCACCAGTCGCCGTTTTCAATCTTGCTCCAGGTAATGGCCTCACTTCTTTTGCGATCAGGTTAGTTCGAATGATGGAGTGTGATGCGCCCGTATCCACTGTTAATATTCGCTTTCGTCCATCCACATATCCACCAATAGTAATGTTGCTCGGTTTTCTACCAATTTGCGAGACGGAGATTATGGGGTATTTAATTGCAGGAGCCAGCATACGCCCCTTTATACTGGCTCGTTTTAGTTTAACAACTGACTGACTTACTTCCTGTCTACCGAAACCCATCTTGCATTCGCCTGCGAAGTGGCCAGGCTTACCGGATTTAAAGCATTTTCCAGCTTGATTCTTGACACCAGAACGATTCATTCCTTCTATCGACTTCAGAGTCTTCAATATTTCAGTCATCACATCTGGTGTTTCAACCTCCACTTTATTGACTTTGTATGTTTGTCTGCTTATGAGTGCCGCCATTTCACGCGTTTGAGCATACGCAACTGTTTCAGCGAATGTTAACTTTGGATTCGCATATGTCTCTCGCTTGGTGTAAATGTCTTTTATTCCGCTGATGAATATTTGTATTTTCACCCTTTCGAGATGCTCACCCGATGCTTCTCCAATGGCTAAATGAGCCAATCTCTCAATTTCCGTAAAGATTCGTTGGGTTTTTGGTCGCGCTTTTCTAGCTCCATCTGGTAAATTTGTCTTCTGTGTTCGCTACCATAGCGTCTTTCAGGGCTCGCATCAATCCGTCGTAATCATTCCTTTTCATATTAGGCTATAGTTTGCAAAAGTTCTGCTGCAGATCCTTCCAATGCAACGAATAGTGCAGCAGATTTTTCCTCTATGCTCCAGTTATTTGCTGTAGCCGTCTTCTCAAACTGGAGCTTGAAGACTTGGAATGGAATTTTTCCGTCAAAAGATGGTGTTTTTATCTTGGGAGTGTTCACTGAAGTGGTTGGACGATTTAACTGCAAATCCCGGAAACGACCTTCCAATTTGTTGACTTTGGCTTCAATTAACTCTTCTATCTTTTCTTGCCGACCTTCCAGTTTGTGCACTTTGGTCTCAATTAGCTCCTCTATTTTGTCTTGTCGCTCCTCGATTTGATCCTGTCTTTCCTTAAGTTCTGCATTGTCTCTCACCAGATTTTGCTGTATTTGGGCGATTGTTCCTTCTACTCCATCCAACTTTTGTGAAATCTTTTCATCCATTGCAGAATTTCGGGCGTTCTGTGCATCAAGCTTTTGTGTCATGTTGGCATTGATTTGTGAAATTGCAGCTAACAACATGTTCATGTCCATACTTGTAGGTGAGCCAGGATGCTTTTCCTGAATCTGACTTGATGGCTGCTCCAATTCCTTCGCAGAATCATTAACCTCTTCCTTGTGTATATCCTTCAAGGATATATCTTCATCCTCGCGACAGAATTCGTATTGGCTCAAGTCGATGCCTTCGACTTCCATTGCTTCTCGCAGTCGTGATTGCAGCTCTGCCTTATTTCCAGTTGTAGACAATTATCGCTTTGCCAACTCCCTCTCGAGAGGAGGTATCGTCAAATTCTGAATCTTTACCATTTCCAATTATTATCCTTTGGGATTGTTAAATTAAAGTCACCAACTTTATTTGCAGTTTTTTAATTTATAAAGAATAAAGAATTTATGTAATGTCCTTTTGTTACTCAGTAATTCACAATTCAATTACAATTCACTTCATTATTTACAATTACTTGTATTACAACTTTCACAATGTACAATTTCTAATTACTTCACTGTAGTGTATTCACCAACGCGTTTTCTTTACGACTGATAAGCGTGGCAATTGTGTGTCGCCCTTACATACTAGTTGGCTGCTCGCAACAAAAGCTTGGAATAATCGAATCGCTCTCGATAACGAATGTTCTCGTTTTACGCTCTAGATCATACCAGTTATCGACTTCTCTCTTTCATCTGATATTCGCTTTGCATTTTCGCCACAATATAATAATTGATTAAGTATTTTCCAATAAAGTATTTTTGACTTATGTGCTGAGGTACATAGCAGACTAACATATTCGTGAATTCGTTATAACTTTGAAAACTAAAGAAACAATGGCATTGAACACTATAGTATTTATATATTGGTTATCGTGTACGTTCGTAAAATGTGAACATTAAGTAAATTTTTCGAATTCAATAAAAGTTCGCGCTATAAAAATACACGGACAGAATTTCATTCTAACCAAATTCCCAATCCACAAGCAGGAACTTCGACCGTCTATCACGTGCTGCTATAGTCAGATACTTAGAAAACATAAATAATGAAATGAATGATGAGAGATACCGGTATTTAAGTCTTGTGCGGGAGCGTGATCGAGTACACTCAAACTAAGCAAGAACGCGATCAACGTCTTAAATATATGCGTGCTTTACAACGAGAGAAAAGTTCAGAAAATTTGCGACAGTCAACCCCATTCGCAAGAATGAAAAAAAATTAGGAACATCAACGCATCTTTTCCTCTAGCATATTGTTACGATCTTGCTGAATCAATCTCGATGATTTCCCAAATCCTTCGGGTACGATCTCTGGATTATTAAATAAAAATCACCAACTTAATTTGCAATTTCTTTATTTATAAAGAATTTATTTAATGTCCTTTTATTACTCAGTAATTCACAATTCAATTACAATTTACTTTACTATTTACAATCACTTGTATACAACTTTCACAATGCACTGTTCATTACTTTACTGTAATAACACGCGTATTTAATGAACTTGATGAAAGGAAAAATACTGTAGCTAGAGAAAAAATATTTGACTGCCTCGTTTCCTGGTTCGACAAGGTGTTACGTCGAGAATACGTTTACACCGTTGAATTCCAGAAAAATTGTCTGCAGGCATATCCGCTTGCTTTTGATTATAACTCCTCTTGACAAGATATATCGTCCAGAAGAGCTCAATGATTTAATTTTTTTCCGAAATACCAGGTTATGATCCAGAATTAAGAGCCAATATATTGAGGCGCGCTCTATTACGCCTCCAGAAGTGTGCAGGCGATTATTTGGGTTTGAAATTTAAAAAAAGGTTTAGTGCTTTGCAACCATACATATATTGATTTACCAAGCCGATGTAGAGTCATAAATCTCAAAAAAATCCAGGAAGATTTAGCAGATATTGGTCAAAGGGGATCAAGATTGGATGCTTATTTTAAAAATAATAAAGAAATTTAACAACGTATGCAATATAGTCAACTAATGGAAAGTATTGTGTAATAAGGTTTAGTGGCAAATTCCAGAATATTTCCAATCGGTTGGTAGATCCAGTAAGTAGGAGCAAAGACAACGACAGTTGCACTTCATTGGAAGAATCCGAATCATGTAAAAGATGCAATGGACAGAAGGACTTCGGGAATCTAAGATCCCACATTAAAGATGCCAGCTGCAATGTGAAGTTTTTTCATACAAATTCTAATACGAGTATATGGGTCCCCTGAAAATCAAAAGGACTTTGGCAACTGCTTAAAAAATATTTAGTCGAAGACTTTATATACGAAGCTCGAAAAAATGGGCAGTCAATTGAAAATGATATTAATCGTGTCTACAAATTTATAAAGAATAAATTCAAAACGAGGCAACACAGGAAGAAAAAGAATCGTTGATACTATCATTCAGGCTTTATCAAATTTCTAAAGAAAACATTTTTCATTTATTGATGGTCCAGGAAGTACAGGAAAAACACTTATATATAAAACTTTGTTTTATATTCTCATTGGAAAGCAATGCAATGTACCGATATTTCTTAAATCCTGCTACCTAATGAACGTCCTGCACATAAACGCTTGAAAGTATTGATCTTGTTGCAAATCCTTATTAGCCGTTCGGTGGAAAAGTAGTGGTATTGGAGGAAATTTTCGCCAATGTTTGCCTATTCAACCACGAACAAATAAAAATGAGCTATTTGATCAATTAATCACCATAATGGACCATAAAGGACATTTTTAAGTTATTTAAAAATGAAGAAAAAATGTTTGTGGATACCGACAACGCTAATTTGCTGAATATTTATTACAAGTAAAATCTAGTAACGGTGAACTGTCATTAAATATGATGATGGAAAAAGTTGAGCTGCTAGAGGATATCATTTCAACAACTTTATTAATGAAGTGTTTGGAAACTCAACTGGAAATATCAAGCGAAACCAGATCCGTCCAAACTTTCCAACGGAGTGGAGTCTTCTTCTTCTTCTACTTCCATGTGCGGGTACTGAATCGAAAACATTCAAAGGGGTGCGTTTTCATCCATTCGGACGACATGACCTAGCCAGCCTACTCGCTATATGCCGTCTTATTGGATGTCGACATCGAGCACGCTTCTACACTATACAGCAGGACGAGAAAATGAGTTACATGTAGCTTGGTATTCATTCGTCGAGAGATGACTTTACTTTTCAATTGCACACTCAGCAAGAATGATTATACGTTCGATTTTAAGAATAACATTGTTGGTGTTGTTGATGCTCGTATGACTCTCAACGTGACGTGTGAGTCGAGTCGCGCATTCGATGGCTGTTTTTTGATGACAGCAGATATTTCCTCTTGTCCCTATTCCCCACGAGACCTATTCGCTTCGCTCCCTGTCTAACCTGGCGAAAGCAGAACTCACAGTGCGTTTGTTATGACCAATGATATCAATCGCAAGCAATTGTGCACACGATAAAAAGTCAACCTATCTAAAACCTCGTTTGGTACCAAATAGCTCGGAGAGGTTTTTCCCATTTCTGACTGAGCTGGAGATTAGTGAAAGAATAGTGTGTATATTCCTTTCTCAGATGTTTTCTTCAATACTTGTGCGGATTGTGAATATCTTGTCAATGGTGGATTTACCAGTTCTTGAGCCAATCAATTCTTTGACGGTGGGCTTTAATTTCTCACACAATACGCTAGATAGGACTTCGAATGCGATATTCAAGAGGCTAATCCCAAGGTAATTAACGCAGACCATGGGTCCTTCTTTTTATGAATTGGACAGAGCATACTGTCGTCGTCGGGCATACATTCGTCCAGCCGTATTCTGCAAAGAAGCTGATGCCATCGGATATTTCTTAATCGGGCAAGCGCTATTCGTACTTCGTCATAGTTGGGTATTAGAAGGTCTATTCTAATATCTTCGATGGGCGATTCGGGTTCACCATCTCCAGGTGTCGAACTTTCACTGCTATTCAGCATGTTGGAGAAGTGTTCCCTTCATAAACTCAGTATGCCCTGGGCATCGATGTCCACATTACCTCTGCGGTTCCTAAATTAGTATGCTTCGCTCTTAATACCTTCTGTCGCATCTCTTCATATTATTTTTGAAAATTATATTTTGAACAACTTGGCTTCAATGCGCTCAGGTCAATGGCAGTAAAAACTTTCCTCACTGTAGGGGACTTCTACACAAGGCTCTGTCCACATGTATTTATAATATGAAATAATATTTAAACTCAAAATATCTTTTATTTAATTCACAATAATACTTGCTGTATCTGTGCAAAGTTCGGATATCATGGTACTTCTTATTATTATTCAATAACGATTCTAACTTATCTAAAGAATATATTTAGTATTCCGGTTTCATTGATTTTCAGTGCAAATATTTATTTGAATTTATGTGTGTAAAGTTCAAAATTTCAAATTTCTTATATCTGGACAAAGGATTTTAAAATATGTTATTAATGATCGAATCAGTATAAAACAAAGCTGCGCACTAAGTTAAAAATATTTCAAAAACTTAGGGACTAGTTTACGTCCAAACAGACGGACAGGCGCATATTCCATGCATCTATTTATTTTCCTTCTAGTACTACATACTTCGGTCCAAAGTTAATATACTATTTCATTTTCATGACAAATATAAAAAAGGCGGGTCAATAACACTTTCTTGGAGTATTATGCACAATAAAAAATTACAAAAAAATAAATATTGAACTTTTTTATATTTATGATAACTCAAATATTAAAAAAATATTTTTAAAATTTTAAAATAATAAGACATATTTCTTATGAATTCAAAATCGATAAGGAACATTTTTTAAAACTTTAGTTGAAACAGGAGCAGAAAATTTATTGACATTTCAAAGCAATATTAAAACTAAGAACTTAACATAGTTACCACAACAAAAGTACAAAAAAAATAATAAACCCTACAGCATTCATGTTGAATTGTGAACACTGTATAGTGGTAACATATAATAGTATAGTACCATGGTGACGCTGCTTCAATGATTGTATTAACTTTTTGTTCTATTGGCACTAATATTTAATAAAGGATGGAAAATAATTTTACATACGTTATATGTTTTGTGTACTGGATATTTTTTGTCTGCTCTTTTTAAGAAATGTGGTTAACGAACTATTAAAAAAATGTTCGAGTAGTTGTAGTTGTTTCTATAAATATTATTAATATTTAGATCGATTTTGGACACGTGTGTTCATTAAAAACCAAATTAGTTATTAATTTTGTCACTGTGTCCAGGCACACAAACCACGGCTGTATTAAATTTGTTAGAGATTTTCTTCAGAGTACTTCTACATTTTATTGTCACTTTTGACGTTTTGTTGTTGTGGCAAATATGTTGTCATAGCAGAAGTCGGAAATGATAAATATTGTTACGATCTTGCTGATTAACCTCGATAATTTCCTTAATTATTTCGGGTACGACCTCTGGATTGTTAAATAAAATCGCCAACTTAATTTGCAGTCTCTTTGTTTATAAAGACTTAATTAATGTCCTTTTCAATTATTCGGTAATTCACAATTCAATTACAATTTACGTTACTATTTACAATCACTTATATACAACTTTCACAATGTACTGTTTTTATTACTTTACTGTAATGTAATCTCCACGAGTTTAATTCACAACTGATTCACGACTGATTGCTGACTGACTGACTTGCAGTCGTATGTCGTCCTTATATACTTGTTTGCTACGTGACAACGAAACCCCCGGAATAATCTCGTCCATACGATAATCCTCTCGGTTACGATAATCGTTTCGGTTACGATAATCGTCTCGTACGCTCTAGAAGATGTCAGTTGTCGGCTCCTCTCTTTCATCTGTCATTCGCTTCGCATTTTCGCCACAAAGCGCTAGAAAAGCGCGACCAAAAACCGAACGAATCTCTACAGGAATATGCTTCGGAAATTGAGAGATTGGCTCATTTAGCCATTGGAGACGCATCGGGTGAGCATCTCGAAAGGGTGAAAATACAAATATTCATCAGCGGAATAAAAGACGTTTACACCAAGCCGTTTACATATGCGAATCCAAAGTTAACATTCGCTGAAACAGTTGCGTATGCTCAAACACGTGAAACGGCGGCACTCATAAGCAGACCAGCATACAAAGTCAATAAAGTGGAGGTTGAAACACCAGATGTGATGACCGAAATATTGAGAACTCTGAAGACGTTAGAAGGAATGAATCGTTCTGGTGTCAAGAATCAAGCTGGGAAATGCTTTAAATGTGGAAAGCCTGGTCTTTTCGCACGCGAATGCAAAACGGGTTCCAGCATACAGGAAGGACAGCGCATACGGAAGGCTGAGGAGGATAAACCATCAACTTCTCAGTCGTTAAACTAAAACGAGCCAATCTAAAGGGGCGCATGCTGGTTCCTACAATTGAATGCCCCATAATCTCCGTCTCGCAAATTGGCAGAAAAACGAGCAACATTACTATTGGTGGATATGCGGATGAACGAGCGCAAATATTAACAGTGGATACGGGCGCATCACACTCCATCATTCGAACTGACCTGATCGCTAAAGAAGTAAGACTATGACCTGGAGCAATATTGAAAACGGCGACTGGAGAGGATACCCAAGTGGTGGGAGAAGTAACATGGGAGGTAACAATTGGGAATGTGACGGTGTTACACAGTTTTATAGTCGCGCAGATTGTGGATGAGGTTTTCATAGGAGTGGACTTCTTGAATAAAGGTATCAAGATTGACTTGAATAACAAAATTATGCAGTATAAGAACATGGAGGTACCACTAAACATTGGCTATGATTTCACATACAGCAGCAAATAAGTGGTCTTAGAAGCCAGTGAACTGATCCCACCAGTTGTTTGGGCGAAAATTAATGGAGATTGTGGGACAAACAAATTGTGGGTTGTCGAAGCAGCAAAAAATTCTACACCGGACGTACTTATTGGTAAAACCCTGGCTAAGACACAAAAGAATGGACGCATCCCAGAGAGTGTATTAAATGACTTCAGATCACCAAAAATTCCTAGTGGAGCTGTATTAGGGCAATGTCAAGAGGTAGAAGCCATCATCAGATGCAATGATTCATCTGGAATCGACGCTATTGGCAGCAAGGGCATGGAGGAAGGTATAAATGCATGGACGCAAGGGTTGGAAGACAAGTACAAGCACAAGGCCAGCCAACTGATCCGCAAATACTCCAACATGTTCGGCAAGGATGGCAACAAACCAGGCAGGACCAACGTAGTTAAACATTGCATTGATACTGGTGACGCAAGACCAATTCGTCAAGCTCCTCGAAGCGTTCCACTAGCCAAACGTGACGCTGTTGGTCAAATAATTTGGGTTATGCAATGCTCCTGCCACTTTTGAAAGATTAATGGACCATGTGCTCAAAGGACTACACTGAAAGACTTGTTTGGTGTATCTGGACGATATCATCGTATTGGGAAAGAGCTTCGATGAACATCTGAGTAATTTGGAAGAAGTTTTCTAGAGAATAGCTGGCGCTGGTCTTAAACTAAGTCCTAAGAAGTGCTCTTTATTCAAGAAGGAGGTGAATTACTTAGGTCATCAAGTAACCACGAACAGCGTTTGTACTGCGAAGGAAAAAATAGAAGCAGTGAAGGATTGGCCGAGACCCAGAAATTTGCATGAATTAAGAAGTTTTCTTGGACTGTGTACGTACTATCGCCGCTTTGTTCTGAATTTCGCCAGCGTAGCTCATAGTCTCCATGAGCTCACAAGGAAAAATAGATCTTTCGAGTGGAAAACTGAACAAGAGGAGGCTTTCGAAGCTTGAAAAGAACGACTATGCACTGCACCTATGCTAGCGTAACCGGTGCCTGGTGCAACATTTATTCTGGACACAGATGCTAGTGGTTATGGTATAGGAGGTGTACTTTCGCAAGTGATTGGTGGGCAGGAGAAGATAGTTGCCTGATATAGCCGGTCAATTGGGAAACCAGAGCGGAACTACTGCGTAACTCGGAGAGAACTATTAGCGATGGTGGATTGCATTAAGCACTTCCACAAATATCTGTATGGTCAACATTTCTGCTTTAGAACGGATCATGCAGCGCTGAAGTGGCTACTACAGTTCAAGAATCCCGAAGGGCAGCTAGCTCGATGGATTGAAAGACTGCAAAGTTATGACTTCACCATCGAGCACCGCAAGACGCTATGTCCCGTCGACCATGTAGTTAGGAATGTAAGCATTGCTCAAAAGCCGAGGGGAAGGAAGACATAATAGACGTCCGGCTAATGACAGTTACTTTAGCAGAAGAGTGATAGGCAAGTCACTTAAGGAAATGTCAGCAAGAAGATCCGGACTTGGAATTGTTAATGCACGGATAGGAGGTGAACAGACGGCCAAGTAAAGAACAAATGGCAGCGGAAAGTCCCATCGCGAAAGCATACTGGGCACAATGGAACAGTTTAGAATTGATATCTGGCTGTTTGCATAGAGTATGGGAAAGTGAAGATGGCCAGTGCCCTCGGAAGCTTATAGTAGTTCCGAGGTTAAGAATTCCGGATGTTCTTAAGGAATTCCGTAATGATCCTAGTGGAGGGCACCTAGGCATTACGAAAACGCTGGAGAAGTTCAAGCAGCGGTTCTATTGGGTTGGCTGTCGTCAGTCAATCGCTGAGTAGATTGCTAATTGCACGGAGTGCATAGCAGCTAAAGACCCAAAGTCACGAAGCCATGGGCAGATGAAGCAGTATAACTCAGGTGCAACATTTGAGCGGGTTGCCAAGGATGTGGCCGGTCCATTCCCTCTGAGCAGACAAGGAAATAAATACGTTCTTGTAGTTATGGACTACTTTAGTAAATGGTCTGAGGTCTACCCAATTCCAAACCAGGACAGTTGCGGATGCATTCACTCACAATTGGGTTACCAGAAACGGTGCTTCTATAGAATTACACTCAGGCCAAGGAAGAAACCTTGAATCGGCGGTGTTCCAGGTGTGCCAGGTGTGCCAGATAATTGGTATTCGAAAAACACGAACGACAGCCCTGCATCCTCAATCAGATGGCATGGTAGAGCGATTCGACCGGACCCTGGAAGAGCACTTGCGGAAAGTAGTGGACATGCATCAAGATGATTTGGATGTACACATACCGCTTTTCCTGATGGGATATCGGTCCGCAGTGCATGAAACAACAGGTCAAACACCTGCGAGGATACTGTTTGGTAGTGAACTTCGGTTGCCCAGCGATATAAAATTTGGAATAACTGGTGATGCGAGAAGAATGACGCGATTATCGTAACGACGCCATTATTCCGGGGGTTTCGTTTTCAAACAGAAAACAAGTTTATAAGGGCAACACACGACTGCAAAAGTAATCAGTCGTGACGTAAACGCGTTGGAGATTACATTACAGTAAAGTAATAAAAACAGTACATTGTGAAAATTGTATACAATTAAGTGTAAATAGTAAAGTGAATTGTAATTGAATTGTGAATTACTGAATAATAAAAGGACATTAAATAAAGTCTTTATAAATAAAGAGACTGCAAATTAAGTTGGCGATATGTATTTAACAATCCAGAGATCGTACCCGAAGGATTTGGGAAATCATCGCGGTTGATTCAGCAAGATCGTAACAATATAATCGGAAACTATGCGAGAGATAATGTTTGCGCGTATTCTATAGAGCAACTCCTCCAAGACTGAGTTACGTTCAATCTAAAATTGCCTTGCCATATACATAGATATAAAGCAAGAAAATTTAGGAGAGTTTCCAAGGCGATTGAAAGCCGATCAGTCATATTTATCTTTTGAACTTTAAAGCACTATTTATTTACAAAGCCGAGCAGAGGTTGATGTAAAAATAATTTTAAATTGTTCAGTTTGTTTTATATACATATGTGCATACGAGTACATTTGAGTGACATTAACATAAAGTAACGTAATAATGATATATGAATGTATATTTCCTTTACAGTATATGTGCTGACATAAATAGCGCCTTCGGAACGACTCTGTTATTTAAACTGTTATCAAATTGCACCGTGTTTTGCATAATTGTTGTTCAACTAAAGCTGGAAGGTTTTGGTTTGGGATTTCTAAACTTTTTATGCTTCTTTTTCGTTACTGTTGCCCAATTTTTCATGGTGTGTCATTACGGACAGAAGCTTCTTAGCACTGTAAGTTTCACAATAATAAAAATAACTAAATAAATAAATTCAGATTATTATAAAGAATAAGTTCATTAAAATATTTAACCCTTACACACAAGGTAGTTTTGTTATTGCAATATATGAGTAGATCTCGAGAAACCGATTTAGGAAAAGTAATTTTGTTTTCTAATAAACATAATAGCGAACGGTATTATGAATGAATATGGGTATTTCCATGTTCAAGAATACGATATCCGTACATCTTTAAAGTAGAATTATTTTCATTTATAGGAGGTGATCACACCTTGTCGGACCCAAAGAGGTGCGCGAGCTTATTTAGCTGTCAATTTACACTGTAATCTTCGGTTGACAAAACGAAAAGACAAGTGACCGCCGTCTGCTCAAACTACTAAATACCAGTGTGATGTTTGATTTCTCCAGCGAGTTCAAGGGATTATCGGGAAGGCCCCAAATCCATCGGACCCGACGGTCGATATTTCTCCTTTCCCCAGTAGCGCAGACTATTGAGGGCTTGCTGCTCCCATTTCTCACACACCATCTGAGCCCAGCTAAGCATCAGCATGGTTGCCGTAAAGTGTACAGCAACACAACAGCACTTAATGCTGTAAACACTCAGATAGATCATGGCCTCAACCAAAACCGGCTCTGTAATCGAACTGTATTAGTAGCACTGAACCTGTCAAAAGCATTCGACTAAGGCAACTGGTCGGCCGGTCGTAAACTATGCTGCTCCGATTTGGACGCGGGGGACTAGCGAGACTCAGTAGAAGAAGTTGCAAGCTTGGCAAGACACCGCCCTTTGGACCTTGACAGGAAACCTCTTGAAGGCGCACCACTTACACAGTGACACATTTTTTGTGGGTTTAATTAGCGTAGTATTAGTAAATAACGGAAATAAGAAATTAATATATGTAAGGAATCGGAAAAAATTAAAAATGCTACTTTTTAATGAATATGCTGTTTGAACAACCTTATATATATTATTTTATAATTATTTATTAATTTTTAATAAAAAAATTTATAAGGAAATAATCTGTTCATTAACATGTTAGTTTTTTTTTTTTATCCTGGTAGACCCTTTTATGGAAATACCCATAAAGTTTAAAAAAAGGCTTGTGTTTATATTTAAATATTTTCTAATGTACAATTGCGCATAACCTATGTGTTAAGAGAAAAACTGTAGAGAATGTTGTGATTATCAATCTCTTCCTTTCATTTTGGAATTTTCGCCTCTATATTAAATCAATGGTCACCATTTCATAACACATTTGTGGCATAGCTGCTCACACATATTCTCTTATTATCCTGCTAGTAAAATTATTTTATGATTTCAAATGATTTTAATGCCATGCAATATTTATTACGTTGTATTATATTATCCTCTCACTAACACTCTAATTTTTATTTTGGAGACCATTGATTTACATTTACTTTGGATTTGCTACTGATAAAATTAAAATTTAATTAAAAATTTCACTTTGTATGTATGCGTATATCTCAATATTACAACTTTTAATGTGTAAAATCTGTATATATTGTATGTATATTTTCAGAGCGAAGACGTATCACTTTGCGCCTACAAAAATCGTTGGTATAAAGGATCGAAAGCATACAAAACATTACTATTTACCATAATTGCGCGTTCACAGAAATCATGCAAGCTTACCGCCAGAGGGTTTCAGCCAATCTCCTTGCAGACTTTTCAAATTGTGAGATTTCTGAGAAGAACCGGTTATATTGTATATCTTTGATCAAAAGTGATAATCTTCTTTCCATCCTCTTAAATTTAAAAATATAAAAAGGAGACATCTTATAATTAAATCTGTTATCGTATTAATGTCGATTACCTGAAAGATCTCTGATTGAGAAAATAATTTGATCGTTTGGGCTATATTACATTTATGTGCTGATTTTGGATTTTTCCCTTATTTTTGGTGTTTGGGAGCAAAGTTTGTGTGTCTAACATGCCAATATATGTACATATGTATGTACATATGTTCAACCCGGTTCACTTGATTATAGGCAGTATTTATTATGAAGAAATTTTCTATTTTAAACTACGGTAAGAAAAGGAGGTTTGATTAATCGAGAAAAACGTCCAATCGAAATATTATCCTTTGAAAATCTTTCGAGTCAAAACTTCCCAAAAAGATTGATCGCAACCCAAATGTTATTGACCCTTATAATAGCCAAAAGTTTGCAAGTTCGTAGGTGTTACAACTAGTGAAGAGCTATATATTACCCCTGAAAACTGGCCCGGTGGACTTACACCCAATGTTTATAAGAATGTACAGCAATTTGTAACCAAAAGTTATCTAAGTCAAGTTATTTAATCGCTTAGATCTTAAAACCCTTTTATAAATGAAAATAGATCAGCATAAAATACTGACATTTTAAACATACATGTAAATAAACAAACAAAACATTCCTATACTTGCTTTTTAATTTCATTAAATAAGTAGTTAGAAAATTGTAGAGGCAGATAGTTTTACGACTATAAAAGAGCGTTAACTGGATTAATACTAAAGAGCTTTTATATATTTGGTATGTATATATAACCCAGGACCGCTATAGTTTTTATGCCTTCGTGGCAAAAATTGGTTTTCGCATGATAATTTGTGATTTTGCCATATTTGAAATATCTTTTTGTATTCTCACAAAAACTTTTTTAAATATCTGCTAATTAATCTGATAGTTTAAACTATTTAATTTGGAAAAATTAAAAATAATATATGTATGTTTTCAAGACTTCCAACATAATGTCTTAAATTCTCATGTTAACGAATTGGTAAGAGATATTGTTTTATATCACGCAGCATGAGCGGCATAATCCCATTTTCACAGAAAATTCGAAATAAATCCATTGATTAATGCGACATGTGGGAAGTGCCGACGTTTTGTTGAAACCAAATCTCGCGAAGATCACGAGCTTAAATTTCAGGCATCAAATAGTCGGTTATCATCGCGCAATAACGGTCGCCATTGACGGTTACGTTCTCACCGGAATCATTTTTGAAGAAATATGGATGATTCCACCGGCCCACAAACCACAGCAAACCGTTTTTTTTTCTGGATGAAATGTCACCTCTTGAATATCTTCAGGTTGCTCGTCGTCCCAAATGCGGCAATTTTGCTTGTTTACATACCCATTGAGCCAGAAATGGGTCTCATCGCTGAACAAAATTTGGCTAGAAAACGTCAGTTAGAACTTTTCAATGTCGAGCGGCTTCAGTTCTTGCA
This sequence comes from Neoceratitis asiatica, assembly GCA_030068015.2. Taxonomy (NCBI): domain Eukaryota; kingdom Metazoa; phylum Arthropoda; class Insecta; order Diptera; family Tephritidae; genus Neoceratitis; species Neoceratitis asiatica. Next base: position 85,171,163 of record CM061524.1, read on the forward strand.
CACGCTGTATTTTGTACGCTTAAGATCTCGACGTAAAATTTGCAGTCCGCTGCGAACGGCGCCGAATCGACTCTCTAAATTTCTTCACTGCTTACCGGACGTGGTCTATTCGGTCCAATATTATCCAATAACGAATGCTGTTTAGTAAGATGGGTGATGGTGTTGCGAATAGTACGCTCAGTAGGCCGATTATGTTGACCATAACTTGCGCGAAGCGCGCGAAACACATTCTTTACAGAACGTGATTTTTCATAATAAAGTTGAATGGTTTGTAAACATTGTTGAGGCGTGAGTCTTCCATGATGAAATGCCAAACAATACTCAATACGAGTCACGTGTGATCTGTCAAAAAAAGGCTTTTGAAAAAAGTACCTCTACTTGGATCACTAGACAGTTCAACAGTGAAACTGCATCCCAAGTTAACCCTTAGTTACGGGTTTGAAAATCTGAACGGCATGAAGCAAAATGTTCTTGGCCCTAATTAGTCATATTTTTATATATTTTTTTTTAAGTTTTCATATCTACATTTGTATATTGTTATGAAAAAACTTAATATTATTATTAAAGTTTCATGTACTTCTCTACAATAACAAGACTACTATTCATTAGGGCTTGAAGAGCTTTTGCACTCGAATATTTTTCAACAGGTCCATAACACGATAATCTCATTTGATTGCTTCCAAAGTGACGTACAGCAATTACTAATTTGTCTTAGATTCAGGCGGTTTATTCATTGTGTGCAAAATTTTCCTGGCTTTTTTGAAGATATTTTCTTATCCAAACATACGGACGTACATTAAGTAACATGTTAACAGTTAATAAAAAATTTAAAGTGCCTGAAATGCATTGAGATTAAGAAATTTTGGCGAATTACATCCACAATTTTGAAATTTTAGCAATCGATAGAATCGGATTGATTCCTAATACCATATTTCCGTTTTAAACAACTTATTCAATTAATATGTCAATGTAACAATTACCATTTTCCTTTTAGTTTCATAATATAAATGTAAACATATCTGTTAGATACATACATATATCAACGAAAACACCAACAGGCGGTGCGAACACCCTTGAGCCCAAGATCCACAATGTTTTCGATGTCGGCCCGAACAAGATATTAGTTTTTTTCGATTGTTAATTTCTTTTGTTTTGTCTTTACAGGTGATGACCATGACTTACCGTGCATTCGCGGTGTTGCAACGTGCTTTAGATTAACTTGGGTATGAATGATTCTGACAGTTCGAAAGTATAAAATTAAGAAGTACAATAGTGCGAGTATTATATTTATGTACATACATACATATCTATAGATATGTACATCCAACTAAGTATCACTATCACCGTATATTTCACTGTAAATTATATAGTAAATTATAGAAGAATCTCAAATGTTTATTTTCTGATTTAAATCTTTAATTTTTTCTGTATAATTAAAAATATTTATTTTTCTGTCAGAAAGCCAATACACACTCTATAAGAAGAGTATATTTTATCTAAAATGTTAGCTATCTGTTATTTTTCAATAATAAATTTGTTATTCCATTTGTTACGTTATTCCAATCGTAAGGAAAAATTACCACATTTCCTCGCCTTGTTTCACATAAGGTAATGTGATTCTCGTTTTGACTCACGCAAATTACATTCATTGTCATGGCATATATATATTCATCGTTTCACAAAAACCTGAATTGTATGTTACTTTTTAAGGTTATGTTATGAAAGACATGTGTATATTTATACCCGCCATGTAAGCTATGAGTTATTGAAAACAAATGAATGCATCACTCCATCTGTTATATATGCGTTCTTGAAAGCAAATCTATACGTTAGGAATAAGTGTAATATGCTACCACTTTATTTCCATTAATATGAAAAAATAGCAGTTCTGAAGTATATTTTTGTTTATTAAAGAAAAAATTAACATATTTAAACAAATATAGTTTAAAAGTTTACAATCCTTTTGTTTTTTGCAAATATTTACAATGAATCTTGTTCGAATTTAATATTGACATTAAATAAATATACATTAATGCGCATGATGTACTATAGGTCAATAATATTAATTAATAAATGAATCCTTAGAAACGCAGCATAACTATGTTCTGTATTTTATAATATCTTCTGAAAGAGGACTTCTGAAATACATAATAAGGGGAAAATATTACCAGTTATACATTTACTACTTATATTATATGATTATATGATATTGAATATTTATCTACTGAATATGTACACTATTTTCTTTGCTCGCATTTAACACTAGTTGACTTAGCATGATTTACTATAAAAATTAATATATGTTTTGCTAAAAACTTTGTAAAATCAACTTCTATATTATATTAAAATAATAATTAATTGTTTCAGCCCTTATAGTTTAATATAAGTAAAGTGTTGACTGCATCGATTGCGCAGAACTTTCGGTCATGCCATTCCGGAGGTATTAAAGAAAGCATTCTTCATTCACCGGGACGCATAAGTCTGTATCTTCGCATTTCTTTGTGTAGTTTCAGTACACTATAAAGAGGATATTAAAAAATGTTCTATTCATTACAGCAAAATAACTTAAAGCAATATACAATATATTTTGTATGTTACACCCGTGCAGTAAAAAGATTGACTAGCATGCAAAAATTTTTAGTTCAATGCTAGTCTGAAATGGGATAAAATCATTCCAGCTCGTTATTTGAACTACTATTTAACCAGTATCACTACCATGCCATTCGTACGTTGTTGTTACTTTTACGCTCTGCTGAATTTCGTTTCCTAATAACCGCTATTGAAGAGCGAAGTCACCGTGAATTAGAAAAAATTAGGAAATTAGTTAACCCAATGCAGAAGCATTTACAAGATTTAATTAAAAATAACGGTAAACATGTTAAAATATTTTAATTCTTAATAGAAATGAAATTTTATATAATATGACAGGAGACTCTTGACCATAAGTAATACGTAAAACAATAAGAAAATACTTCTTTTTAAGTAAGGTGTGATAAACATAGATAGAATTGCTGTTTCAGTTGAGAAAAACAACTTTTGTGTTTTTAATATTTTATGGAGGTGGACGCTCTTTAAATATTGATAATATTAAATGACGGTAACTTCTGTACAGCAGAGTATGTTCGATATCGAGTCAGGGCAGCGCATTCCAGGAATGCCACATATTCTTAACAATTTTAAAAATTTAGCTTATTAAATTTTTCTTTTCCATGCTATCCTTTTACTGATTCAGACGAATAAAAACGCTTTTAAATTTTAGTAGTAGTTGAGTTAGATCACTAAATTGCTAAATAAAAGACCAAAATCTGTTCTTTCTAAATTGTAATTGCGAGAAATTTACGCAACATTTACCTACTTCGCATAAATTACAATTATCTTTACTGTACACAATGGTATATTTTACAACTTTTTATAATCACACGGTACAAGTGTTGTCTTTACTGGGTCAAAGATGACTAGATACTGACTAGATACAAAACTTTTTATTTCGTGAGGGCGCTCAAAAATCCGAAGTTTTTACAACCGAACCGAATAGTGCCAATGGCTTAGAAAAATACTTTTTGGGATTTTCAGAGGAATTTTTGGTATTTTATTAGTTACAGCAATCGTCTTTAATTGCACTTTTACTCCAAGTTTTTCTTGAAAAACAATCAAATATTTAATAATTTTATATTTCCTGCTGAAACAAATTTCTTTTTAATTTAAAATAGTGGAATTTTTTTATTTACATAGTGGTACTGATGCATTTTGCACATTAGCTGTTGAATGTTCCACCATCAAACACTGCTGCCATCATTAGAATGTGAGATGGGGGAACACTCTCACCTGCAATATTAGAAAATTTGAGTAAGTTTCGTATCTAGTGATCTTCAGCTGAGATTTCAACTCGTTTGCTTGGGATATCTGCTACCGTCTTTTTTTATCTGTCTTTCGTGTTTGGTATTTTCGTCGCAGTATTAAAAACTATTTATAGTTCAAAATACCCGTTCTCAATCCTATAGAGAACCTTTGGGATATATTAGAAAAAAGAATTCGTCTGCGTATAATACCAAGTAAAGAGGTTTTGCGAAGAGTTATGCTGGCGGTTTTCCAACAAACTAATATATTGAATTTTGCTTTATAATTTTTAATGCTTATGTAAATAATTATAAACCTGAACGCAGACTTTATGGTGCATGTGTTTACTTGTTGGTGCACTTAGATACCGTTATAACGAAAAAGAAAATGGAAATATAGATTTTTGTTTTAGCATTTTAAACATAAAAATATAATAAATAAATTCATGTACAAAATTTTAACTGAATTAACTATTTCAGTTGTGTTTTTACTTTACCAAAAAAATTTGTTGGGTGAACGCAAACTTTATGGTCTATGTGTATACACTAGAACTCAATACGTTGCTCAAACACTTTCTAGCAGTCTGAGAATTTGAACAACGAGCTCTCGCACACTTGCTCATTGCTCAATACTCGAAAATTTCATTGACATTTTTCTGACCTTATTTTATAATTTTAAATTTATTTATGCAAAGTGTAAAAATAGAAGTCGAAAATAGTCTACAATCTGACTAATGAAAGAAAAGTTAAGCAACTAACAGTAAGATCCTTCGAAATGCGAATACACGAATTTAAATTAAAGTACCAGTCTAAATATATCACAGTTCTGCCTTATAATTTTTCTTTTTGCCATAAGTTCGTTTTTGTTATCTTCATCGCTTGAACTTGATGTATCAGTAAAAAAGAATATTCTAAAATTAAAAAATTTAGTACAAAAATTGCGAAGGAAACGAAGCAACTGACTCACAAATGACAAATGAAAACACTTGTCGACAATAGATATTTTGCGTTGACGACGACACAAATTGAAGTCGACTGAAAAACGACGACGACGTTAACGACGCTAACCACAATATAACGGAGAAAATATATAAAAAAAATTAAATGTGTTCATAGACTTACACTAAGTTTAGTTAGAGTTTTCCTCGGATGTAGTGAAAATAAAATAGTTTGAAGATTCGTCCTTCCACTAATGTGAACATCTAAAAAGTATTTTTTAGTTCAGTTGTAAAAGGAAAGTTTAGTTTAGGTTATAGTGGCTGGCTATAATGCCTAAAATGGGCCTTTATCGAAACGATTTGTAGAATTGTTAACTTACGATTTCCTCGCTTGCACAAAGAGCTTATATGAATAATAAGCTACAAAACTCTTACGGTCTTTGTGCGAATGCGGAAAAAACCTTCCAAGGCTTGAGGAAATATGATCAATTTGAGCAAATTTCCCCGTAGTGTAATCAAAATTCGCTTAGAATTTTTGCTCTCTGCGGCGATGGAAACGAGAAAAGCTTGCATATTTTACCAAATAATTAAAATTTTAATATATCGAGAACAAACACTTTATCTATACTATTTATTATATATTATTTATTTACTATTCCTAAATAATGAAAGAAATTTTAAAAATATTAAATAAATAAAATAATAATAAAATAATTAGAAAAGCATTTCTTGATAATAGCTCCAGCGAAAGGAGCCAAAAACAAAAATGTCTAAAAAGTATTTATCGCTGTGACTTTAATAGCTATGCTACACAATCACTGCCAAAATGTTCGCATATTTGATATTTACACCAAGACAAAGAAATAAAGTTTTATCCATTTAGTAATTTCGAAAGTGCAGGTATGTATTTGACATCTTTCAAACCAAACATTCTTTGCTTTAGTTAGGCATTTATGAAAATGGATCGCCAAACAACCACACAACGCGTTAAAATGATTGAAGCCTATTACAAAAAAAGTGATTTAAGCGAAGCCACGTTTCTCGCTTTAAGATCGTCGCACATTTCAAACAATTGGTAAAATTAAAAAAAAAAATTTAAGAGACTGAATCGGTTACAGATATTGTAAGCTGGGACTTTCTTACGATACATTATGACGCATTTTACACCTGCATCCATATAAAGTCTAGTCTAAACTTACTTCAAACAGATCGAAGTTTGCAAAAATTTACAAGGCGGTCATTTGAATTATGTATTATTTCACATACATATAATGTTAAGTTTCGAACTTTATAATAAAAAAGTAATTTCATGAGAAAACTATTTTGAATGCACATTATTTACGTTTATTTTGGAAACCGCAAATGTGTAACCTGTATAACATTGTATCTTCTTCTTCGCAAACAAGGAAACATTAAAACATTAAAAATAATTTAGTATTGTTGCAGATTTGTTCGCATTTCATTAACTTATTGAGTTGAATAGCTTCTTTTTGACAAATAAAGGCATACTATTTTTACATATATAGTAGGGAGCTGAAGTCGAAAACAAGCACATTCAAAGGACCCTATATGTATGCAAAAAACATATATGTACTTAGTAGGGACATAAATACTGTTACACACATTTTATGCTATAAAATAAAAAATAATGATTGTTTTTGGACCAGTTTTTTTTACACACAATTCCACAATTTGTAATCCAGCGGGTTCAAATCAGGACTGCCAGAGGGCCACTCTTCAGAGGAAATGAATGCTGGTAAATTGTTTTGGAGCCAGATTTGGGTCGTTTTAGCTTTATGGGCCGGCGCAGAGTCTTGCTGAAAAGTCCATGATTGGTTTTGGAACATGGAATGGTTAAGTGGTCTTACAACAGCTTCCAAAACGGTTTCTTGGTAAACTTTAACCGATGTTTTGACCCCTCGTTCGCAAAAATGCAAGTCAGTTACCCCATCAGAAGAGACACCCCACCAAACCATGACTGAAGCTAGGTGATGACCTTTTTCGACCCGTATAATCAGTTCAGATGCTTCCTTAGATGGCCGTGCATACACCCTACCATTTTGTTTATTAAATTTTTCCTGCACGGTAAAATTTTTTTTGAAAGCCCCAAGCCCCAAGTCTTTTTTAATAATTCGACTCATAGACTTTTGCGAAACATTCATCTCCCGGGCCATGATTTTCTGTTTTCGGAGCGGATTTTCGCAGAATTCTTTATTTGACAGCTTTGATGACTTGTGACGTTCGAACTGTGCGTAGACGGCCCGACCGGTGGCGATCTTTAACATCCCCAGTCTCCTCAAACAGTTTTATGCACCGGTAGACGAACATGCGACTAATGCCAGGTGGACGGAGTGTTTTCAAAATAAGAAGAAGAAAGCGCTGTAACAGCGATACGGTTTTCATTATCTGACCATTCCATTTTGAAAACTCACACAATTTAGAATTCCCGATACAGACTAACGCTTTACAGTTTATATTTTATAAATCATATGGGAATTATGTGGTGTGCTCAATTCTTCTATTGAAATGCGTGTGTTTAACAGTATTTATGTCCCTACCAAGTACATAAATTTTCAATAACATGCAACTTATTCCCTTATATCCCTTCACCCACAAACAGTTTTTGGCGACGATGGAAAAATTTACCTATTTCATAAATTGATAATAGGAAAAGAAGCACCACAGACAGGTTAAAAAATTCTTTCTATATTTGGGTTATTAGATGACTTAAAAAGGAATTTAATAAATCTAGAATACTATTCAATATGTTCACTGGTCAATGGAGGAGGAGAAACGTAATTTTCATTTCTACTCCAGTCACTCGACATATACATATGTATATAAATCTTAATGTCAGCAAAACATATATACATTCGTATAAAAATGCATAAATTTTACATTAAACAAATGCAATGATAAACATGAAAATGTACACTAAATTTGTTATAATTTACCATACATTCTTTACCTTTTTAAAAGCACTTTTTACACTGCTCTTTAATAAAATGTTCAAAATCACTTAATTTTTAATGTCACTTCTTAAGTCTTGGACAATGTTCATTTATTGCTCAATAAATAACAATTCGCTGCACAATTTATAATCACTTACTTTTCATCGTTTACAGTCTACTATACTATTTGTACTTTACAGTAGTAAACTGGCAGCGAGGTTTCTTGGACCTTCCCAATTGTATTGAAGTTTTGGAGAACAACCTTTCTTCCATTATGTATTGTATAATAACACGAAATCTCCATTTGGGAAGCCATCGCTTGGGTGCGCTGTCTCACAAGATCATGTATCCCTCTCAACTCTTTCTCTATAATGTTAGACGGTTCCTTCCCAATTCTTCTCTCATCATCAATTATACCAAATCTTAAATCACTGGAAAACCGAAGTTCACTACGAAAGAATATCCTTGCACAGAGGTATGTGGATATCCCAATCCTTCTGATATTTGTCCACGACTTTCCTCTAGTGTTCTTACAGGGTTCGATTTAATCGTTCTATGCCATATGACTGAGGGTGTCAGGCATCGCTCGAGTTTTTCAAATACCCAGTAGCAGTCACCTTTCTTAAAACACCGTTGACTCGAAATTCCGTCCTTGGTGCAGCTTGGTGCAGTATTATGGGTACACCGTATCTGGTAAACCAATTTTAGATGAATCTTTTTGCATCCTGATTTGGAGTTGGGTAGTCCACCTTAATTTTCTCAGAAGGGAGTGGATCGGCTATATCCATGGCTACGCGTTCGAATGGAGCACCTGAGTTATATCCCTTCATCTGCCCGTACACTCCTTTCAGTTAGCAATCAATTCCTCGACCGATTGGCGGCAACCAACCCAATAGAACCGCTGCTTGATCTTATTCAAAGTTTTCGTAATTCTCATGTGCCCAACACTGTACCATTGAGGAATTATTTGAGAATGCCTGAAATTCTTAACTTTGGAACTACTATTAGGATGCGTGAGCTCTGGTCGTTTTCACTTTCCCAACCTCTATGCAAACAACCAGATATCAATTTTAAACTACTCCTTTGTGCCCACTATACCTTAATTCTTACTTAGCTGCATATCCATTTTCAATAAGTGAAATAACATTTCCAAGATTTTTCTGCTGACATTTCATTAATTGTATTTAACCGGACGTCTTTATGCCTTTCTTACCCTCAGCTTTTTAGTAATGCTTACATTCCAAATTAGTATATGGTTGACAGGATAAAGCGGTGCTCAATGGTAAAGTCATTGCTTTGCAGTCTCTCAATCAACCGAGTTAGCTGTCTTTTGGAATTCTTGAGCTGTAGTAGGCGCTTCAGCGCTGCATAATCTGTTCTAACTCGGGCAGATATTTGTGGAATATTTGATACAATCCCACTACGCTAGTAATTCTCTTCGAGCTAAGCAGTAATTCCGCTCTGGTTTCCTAATAGACCGGCTATAGTAGGCAACTGTCTCCTATTGCTCATCAATCATTTGTGAAAGTACACCTCCTTTGCAATAGACACTAGCATCTGTAATCAGGGTAAATGTTGCGTCTGGAAGCGTGCACGCTAGCATAGGCCCAGTGCATAGCCGTTCCTTCAGAAAGCGTCCTGGCGAAATTCGTAACAAATCGGTGATAGTAAGTGCACAGCCCAAGAAAACTTAATTCGAGCACGTTTTTGGACCTTGGCCAATCCTGCACCGCTTTTATTTTTTAGTTCGCAGTACAAATTCCTTCGTGGTTACTTGATTACGAAAGTGATTCACCTTCTTGCAGAATTAATAGCACTTCTTAGAGCTAAGGTTAAGACCAGCGCCAGCTATTCACTGGAAAACTTCTTCCAAATTATTCAAATATTCCTGAAAGCTTTTCCCAATACAAAGATATCATCAATAACACCGAATCTTCTTTACTTAGGTCCACTTGCCAAAAGCCGCTCAAAAGGTTGAGTGTTTCGAACCATACCTTAGCCAAGGCATTGCCAATAAGTACGTCCGGTGAAGAATTTTGTGCTGCCTCCATAACTGAAAATTTGTTTGTGCCACAACCTCCATCAATCTGAGCTTGCTTGCAGCTGTTTGAACAATTATATCCAATGCTAAGTTCCATGTTTTTGTACTCCATAATTCCATAATTCGATCCTAATGCCTTGGTTCAACAAGAAGTCTACTCCTATGATTACATACCACATTCGCTATTGCGACTTTGCAAGTTACTTCTCATACAACTTGGGCGTCCTCCCCTGTCGCCGTTTTCAATGATGGAGTGTGATGCGCCCATATCTATAGTTAATATACGCTCGGGTCCATCCACATATCCACCAATAGTAACGTTACTCGTTTTTCTTCTAATTTGTTAGACGGAGATTATGGGGCATTCAATTGCATGAGTCAGCAAATACCCGGCTGGCTGACAAGTAGATTCATCTTCATCTTCTACAAACTGTATTTTTCATCTGGATTTTCTTTCTCCAAACGGTTCGCTTTGTAAGTTGGTCTACTTAATAGTGCCGCTGTTTCACGTGTCTGCGCATATGCGAAAGTTTTAACGAATATTGGACTTGCTTACGTCTCTCGCTTGGTGTATATATCTTTTATTACGCTGATGAACCTTTGGATTCTTAACATTTCAAGATGCTCACCTACCCAATGGCAAATTGTGAAATGTGCAAGACTCTAAATTTCTGAAGCATATTGCTGCAGAGATTCGTTGCGTTGAGATTGTGCTCGCAACATACCTTCTTTCCAACGGCTCCCATGAATGCGTCCCATTTATCTGTCTCGTATTCCGGAAGTCTGTCAAACTTCCGCTGCAGGTCCTCGCAACGAATAGTGCTGCGGATGTTTCCTCAATGCTTCAATTATCTGTCTAAGCTGTCTTCCCGAACTGGAGCTTAAATACCTGGAAAGGAATTCTGCCGTCAAAGGATGGTGGCTCTATCCTAGACGATTCAAAAGCTAACCTCGTTCTCCGATTTTATCCTGCTTTTCTTTAAGTTTATTTTTAATATTAATTCCAAAGGATTACCTTCCTCCCGCCCATCCGCACGAGGGGCGTTGTTTTTAACCAAATTTTCCTGTATTTGTGCGATTGTCCGTTCCTTTGTGTTTCCAGCTTTATATCTTACTTGGTGGCTGCTCTAAGTTCTTCGCAATATCAAAAGTTTCTTCTTTTTCTATCTCCTTCGTTGATGTGTTTCGTCATCGCGGCGGGATTTGTATTTGCTCAAGGCAATGCCTTTTGCTTCCATTGCTTCTCGCAGCCTTAATTGCAGCTCCACTTTTTTCCGGTTGTAGATAATCCTCGCTTTGCCAATTCCCTTTTACTAAATCTTGACCATTTCTCTATTCTTATCCGTTGGGATTTATTTAACACTCGCACTTCTGACACCCATTGTTACGATTTCGCTAAATAAACCTTCGCTCCGATCACTGGTTTGTTAAATAAAAGTCGCCAATTATGCTTGCAGTTTCTTAATTATAAAGAATTGACTCAACGTTCATTTATTGATAATAAATAACAATTTATTTCACAATTTACAATCACTTATTTTACAACATGTGCAATATACTATTTGTACTTTACAGTAGTGTTATCACCAACGAGCTTGCTTATATAATAAGCCGTATTAGCGCCTGGAATGATCGATAACGAACATTATCGATTCACGCTCTATAACATGCCAGTTATCGACCTCTCTCTTTCATCTGACATTTGCTTCGCACTTTCGCCACAATATTCTAATCCTATGCCTTCAGTACTCCTAACTTCTAACTCCTCAATGCAGAAGGTGTAGTGTATGTGCAGTGATTCCACTCCACTACCACCACATTTTCGCTTAAGGTCGGTATGCACCTCTTGCGAAAACCAAAAACTCCATATAAAAGAAGTGCAAAAAAACGATGCGCGAAAACTTTTTTTCGAAGCAGTACGCACCTCGAACGAAAAAAAATAAAATTTCTACTGCCTATTTCTAAAGTTTTTAAAAAAATACGAATGCACGGCAACATAAATGTTCTCATATATAAATATTTCGCGAGAAACAAGAGCAAGACTAATTTTCAAGCGTATTAAAGCAAGCTTATAAACCAATTTATGTAAAGTTTTTAGTTACGTCTGTAAATATCTTCTTTATTTTAACAATTCATTTATATTATATTGTTACGATTTTGCTGATTAACCTCGATGATTTCCCAAATCCTTCGGGTACGATCTCTGGATTGTTAAATAAAATCACCAAATTAATTTGCAGTTTCTTTATTTATAAAGAATTTAATTAATGTCCTTTTGATTACTCAGTAATTCACAATTCAATTACAATTTACTTTACTATTTACAATCACTTGTATACAACTTTCACAATGTACTGTTTATTACTTTACTGCAACGCTTTTCTTCACTACTGATTACTTTTGCAGTCATTGGTCGCCCTTATATACTTGTTTGCTGCTTGAAAACGAAACCCCCGGAATAATCTCGTCGTTACGATAATCGTCTCGGTTACGATAATCGTTTCGGTTACGATAATCGTCTCGTTTACGATAATCGTCTCGTTTACGCTCTAGAACATGCCAGTTGTCGGCTCCTCTCTTTCATCTGTCATTCGCTTCGCATTTTCGCCACAATATATACATATCTTTTACAATTTATATTTTAATTTAGTTTACTTGCATTTGTATTTTAACGCACCAATTGATCTGCACACGACGATGGCTGCAAGGTAAAAGAGCGAGTTCATTTTCTTTGTTCTCGATTTGTATCCAATTATGCCGAGTGCAGCGCAAGTATGCAATTTTAGTGCTGATGTAAGTAGTATATTTTAACTATGCTATTACAACGGCATCTGTAAGTCGAGTTGTAACATTACCCCCCCATGTAAATTATTGATGCCACTCATCAAAGTTTACCCAGACAAGTCCAATTTCGCAAACTTAACGACTGGACGCGTCATTAAGCCATTCGTTGTTTTCACAACTGCGCTGCGAACTTGACCGTCTTTTGCTCGCAAAACATCAACTACGATTCCCTTGGTCCAGGTACTGCGCTTACTACCTTCGTCAACGATGATTACCATATCACCAATGTCAACAGGAGCCGATGGAGGTTGATACCACTTTGCGCGCCTAGTTAAGTGCGGCAAATATTCCCTCATCTACCGCCTCCAAAACTAATTAGCCAGTTGCGATGCTATCCTAAAGTTTTTCGAAGTGCGACACCGCTGTCGTTTTCTATACTACGTTCTCGGGTGAGCGCTTCGTCATTCGGTGTATCCAGAGGAATGAATGTCAACGGTCTGGAATTAAGAATGTTCTCGATATTTGCTAGCGCTGCTCGCATGTGTACTCATGTACGACGGTTGAACCAAGTATGTCTGATAGAATCGATTTTACGGAGCGAATCATCCTCTTCCAAGCCCCGCCCATATGTGGCGCCGCTGGCGGTATAAAATGCCATTCTACTTCTGGATACTTTTGCTGAAGCTCGTCTGCCGAAATTCTTTCCATTTCAGTTTGCAGAATTCTACTCTCACCTCGAAAATTCGTAGCATTGTCCGAAATAATGCGCCTCAGGATACCTCTTCGGCTGATGAATTGCTTCATAACAAGCAAAAAGGCGTCTGTGGATAAGGAATGCGTAATTTCGATGTGAACTGCTCGCACCGTAAGGCACGTAAGTAACACAACCCAACGTTTCTCGTGATGTCTGCCAACAATAACATCGATTGGTCCGAAGAAATCCACGTCAGTGTAAGTGAATGGACGAATGTTCAATGCGAGGCGTTCAGGTGGGTGTGGTGTTGCTTTGCGAATCTGACATACTGTGCACTTGCGCTTCAGGTTGTTTACCAATGCTCTCAATCCGCTTACCCAATATTTCTGACGTATTTTGTTCACTACAACTTCGTTGTGATGATGGTGATATTTTCTGTGGTAAAAATCAATTATTAGAAGCGTCACTGGATGTCGGGAAGGCAGAATTATAGGTCTCCTTACGCTCACAGGAACACCCTATATAGAATCGATTCGGCCTTTGATTATGACCAATCCAAGTTCATTTATGTACGGGGAGCACTTAAATAAAGAGCTTTTTCGATTTACGGGTTGACCCTACTGTAAGCACTTAGACTCCTCAGGAAAGACCTCGCGCTGGCACATAATAATGATCAAGCTCTATTTACTGTAGTGTCCTGTATCATCTTTCGAACGAATTCTGATTTAATCGACCCTCTGCGTATTAAACGAATGAAACGCAAAATACATTTAGTTGCACCTCTCAGTTTCTACCATTTGCTGAACCTTGCCACGATAGGTGGTGTCTCTGTAAAGAAAGAGGAAGTGGTTACTGTACTAATCTCAATGTGATGTATTGATTCAGGATTTGCGGATTCAACAAGAATTGTTTCCGGCCATTCTGATTCTGGCAAGGATAGATGTTGAGGACCTTTGAACCATCTCAAACCGTCATCTAGCTTTGTCCAATTTTTAAATTTCGTGGCGTCGTCTGCTACGTTGTCTATTGATGGCACCCACCTCCAGCTACTGATGTTAGATGACTCTAAAATTTCTCCCTTTCGTATGCTGACAAATTGATTACATTTTCTTGTGTCAGAACGAATCCAGTACAGGACGTTTTTTGAATCAGTCCAGTACACTTCCTCATTTATCGGCAAAGTCAATTCCTTTCCTATGAATTTAGCAAGTCGCACGCTTAAAATTGCACTCATCAGCTCTAGGCTTGGTATGGAAACGGGTTTCAATGGCGCTTCTCGCGACTTGGATGCAACCAGACAACATAGAATTTTACCGCTAAAAGTGGCTCGTAGATAAGCAGCTGAAGCATAGGCTGCATTGCTGGGACTGGCTAGAAAGTAGCAGCAGGGGTATGCGAATATCTTGAATTCGGGACAATGATCGAACCCACAACTGCCATGCTTCTTGTTCAGCTTCAGCTATTGCCGCATCCCAGGTGACACCAGATCGCCAAATATTTTGCATTATGATTTTTGCTTGAATCATAAAGAAGTCCAATAAACCAAGAGGTTCGTAGACAGACATAATTATTCTAAGAACGCCTCTTTTTGTTGCAGATTTTATGTCGTTTAGACCAGATTCATCAAGTTTTAAATAAAAGGTTAGTTCATCTGACTGAGGCAGCCACCATATGCCTAACACCTTTTCGTACGACATCGAAGGATCTTGTGGAAGAATAGGGTCATAGAAAGACATAATTATTCTAAGAACGCCTCTTTTTGTTTCAGATTTTATGTCGTTTAGACCGGATTTATCAAGTTTTAAATAAAAGGTTAAATCATCTGACTGAGGCAGCCACCATATGCTTAACACCTTTTCGTACGACATCGAAGGGTTTTCTGGAAGCTTACCCGTTTGGTTTACCGTTCCCGAGATTACTTTTAGCGTTTTTTTTGAGTTTTACAGCCAGTTTCGCATCTCAAAACCACCTTCTTCGTGTATGTGCTTGACTTGAAGCGCCAGCTTAATCAAATCTTGCTCTGTGTCTACGCTCTGTAATTAGTCATCTACAAAAACTGCTGAGCTGCTTGGTCCTCTTTTCGCACCCGAATTTTGTTGGAACATTTCCCGAATGTCGCCAGTGATTGCATAAGGCCGCTCGGGAAATCGAATAAGTATGCCAACCAGAGAAGCTAATAGGTCGGGCCCTTTCAGCAAATAAGTATTCAGAGCAACATTATCCACAGTGGCAGCGGCGTCCCAAACAAGTCTAGTTTTGTTTTTTTTCCTATTCGTTACGATTAAAATAGGAATAAACCATGATCGTCCGCCATGTGAAATCTCATTATTTGCAAATTTACAAATGTAACCTTTTGCCTCGTAGTCACGAATTTGTTTGTTGATAAACTTATGCAAATTTGAATCCCTTGACATGCGTTTTTCCAAACAGTTTAATCGCCTCAATGCCATCGAATATGAATCTGGAAAATTGATTTTGTCGAATTTCCATAACAAACTTGTTTCCCAGCGCTTCTCTTTCGCTATGTACTTTGTAGCAGATTGCATAATTGCAAGAGCTTTTTTATCCGCTTTCGACTTTAGCGTCTCGCCCTTCGTACTGATACCAACTGCTTCTAGTACATAATTAGCCTTCAAATTCAAATCTATATGCTCCGTTGGCGCACAAGAGCAGATGTACATTACTCTTTTCGGCAAGGACGTTAATTTCTTACTGCTCCCATATACTGACCAACCTAGTCTGCACTTAGTTGCAATGAAGTTGTCACCTTTTACTTCTTTTACCATTAGTGGAACACCAAGTCTTGCGTTAACGGCACCTAGAATAAGTGTAGCACGTATCGCAGTATATGGTTCAATAGGTAAGATTTTCAAATGTTGGTGTGAAGAGAGTACTCCTAGTGGGAGCGACTGCTTCGGTAGATCAAGGCTAGATACTGTGCGTAAATTGCGGAAGTTAAATCGAGGCGAAGTTTTGTGGACGGGCGAAATCCCGACAGTAACATTTTTCGAGTTTGGCTCTATCTGCGTTATATCGCCCGTCCATCTTAGGCATAACTCATCTGATGGACCATCCAAACCAATATCTTCAGCTATGTGGATCCCTCATCTATCAGAACATATGTTTTTACTGACTTTGATTTGCCATAAAGTATCACTGGAACGTAACGCAATAAATTTTTCGCATTATACCCCTCCTTATGTAACATCACCGATGCACCTTCGTTTGATGCATGGGAGTTGTGTGTATGGAGCAAAACATTATGCGCACCTGTACAACCGTCAATCTCAAGTACGTGATTACCATTGCATTTAATATATAACAGCTGTAGATCGTTGGCCTTATCGCTACGCACTACCTCGTGTACCAGTACCCTCTTCTTTGGCTGATTGTTGCCGATTGAGATATCTTCGTCACGATTGCTTAAGGACACGACTTGACTGGCATACGTGGCCAATTTAAAAAGCCAGTGGTCAAAGTTGCTGATGTCGACATGAATTAGTGAAACCCTAACGTCCCCATTCCAATTTTAAATCGCTTAGCAATTTGCAAAGAAGATCATAAAGAAGTAACGGATCATTTAGGTAAGACGAGAGACCGATGGCTTTCATCGTTGAGCATTAGTTTTGTACTGCAAGTGCGAATTGGATTAGAGTTTCTAACTTGTCATGCCTTATCAAGAGCTGTCGGCGTAATTTTTTTAAAAAATATTATTACTACCGGATTAAGGAATACTGTGTTCAAAGGAAGAGTTAGCTGGTCGGAGGAGGGTGGGTGTATCTAGCGGGCGCTAAAAACTACTTTCAATAACAAAAACGAAATATCTTAAAATATGTTCATTTTATAATTTTTCTTTGTTAAACCAAAATCACATTTTAGTTGCATATTTTAAAACTAATAATCTTTCAATAGTGCCACTCGTCGGGGTATAGAGAAAAATTATTTTAATACCAATTCAACATCGACCTCTAAATTGCGATGAATATTAAGTGCAGCAAGGCCATTAAGGCGGTCTTCACTCATTGTCGATCTTAAATAAGTCTTAAGACGACGCAAAGTTGAAAATGTTTGTTCATTTCCTGCAGCCGTAACAGGCAAAATAGCCAGAATTCTCTAAATTTGAGATACATTGGGGAAAGCATCAATATTATAAATATCAAGGGCTTCTAAAGAATTCTGATCTCCATACCCGCTATGCGCTTGCTTCACAACTGTGCCTCACTCGTCCATATTGCTGGCAATGAGTCATGTAAAATAGATTCATATATCTTGAATAGCTTACAACAAGGCTCTATATCAAAATCTTCTGTTTTGTCTGGGAAGAGACAAGTAAAATTATATAAGAAACTGAAAAGCTTCGGATGCTGTTGAATCCCTCCATGTAGCCTGCCGGAGATAACTGCAGGCTGTAAATAAAGGTAAGTCGCTACAGCTTCATGCTGCTCAACCCATATTGCGGCACAATGCCTTTTTAATTTTTATGTTCTGCAGGCGTAATGCATGTTTTTCTATAAAAAAAAAAAAATTGCTTATATGAAAAAAAATTTTTCCCAAAAAATTCTAGTTAAAAGTTGCACTTTGTTGCATTAAAATTTAATAGGTTACAAAACTGTATCATCGGTTTTTTACTTGAAAGGGTTTTTAATTTCATGCGACTAAAATTACCTTTTCTATTTTTGAACACTGTATGCTGCTTTAAAAACATATATTTCTAAATCATAAAGTCAATTCTCCTTGAAACCCCCCGCGGCCCCCCCTCCTGCATACGGGCCTGACCTGTCGTGATGCTATTTGCGCAGAGGATAATCTCATTTCGGTAGACACGTGTGGAGTAGGTCCGTTGGATAAGTGCGGCCATCTTTGATAAGGACCGTTACTGTTAGTCACGCCATATTGATGTAGATTTGTTGGCGCTCCTGAATTATTTGAATGTTGGCGCTCCTGAATTATTATATCCTGAATTTGAGATACATTGGGGAAAGCATCAATATTATAAATATCAAGGGCTTCTAAAGAATTCTGATCTCCATACCCGCTATGCGCTTGCTCCACAACTGTGCCTCCATGTAGCCTGCCGGAGATAACTGCAGGCTGTAAATAAAGGTAAGTCGCTACAGCTTCATGCTGCTCAATCCATCTTGTGGCACAATGACTTTTTAATTTTTACTAAATTTGCTTATATGAAAAAAGTTTGCCCAAAAAATTCTAGTTAAAAGTTGCACTTTGTTGCATTAAAATTTAATGGTTTGCAAAACTGTATCATCGATTTTTTACTTGAAAGGGTTTTTAATTTCATGCGGCTAAAATTATCTTTTCTATTTTTGAACACTCTGTGCTGCTTTAAAAACATATATTTTTAAATCATAAAGTCTTTGATAAGGACAGTTACTGTAAGTCACGCCATATTGACGCTCCTGAATTAATATACGAAGTCCCACCCGAACCTCGTGACACATCGTCGCCAACTGTATGAGTATTAAAATGAGGCGAAAAATCCTGCTGCCAAGATGCGGCGCTCGCGTATACTGCATGGCTATGCCCGGAAAGTCATTCTACCCTGAATATAAATGCATGTCGGATGCATTTTCTCAGAAGTGCAGATTGTGTTAACAGGGTGGCCAGCCCATATTGTAATATTTGCTATTCCACGAAAGGATACATCCATTCCAGCAGCAGAGGCCAGCTGCGTCTGTGAATGCCCGTAGTTAACGATAGCACATGTCGAACCGGTGACTGAAGTAGAGGTTATGATACCAAACTTATTACTCGACTGTGCGTACCTATCCACTGATGTAGCACATGTAGCGTGAGCAGCACCCTTGCGCATCAAGTCGTCAACGTGATGCTCCGCAGCAGCTCCTACATGTGCGTACCCATCCACAGATGTAGCATATAATGCGTGAGCAGCACCCTTACGCATAAAGTCGTCAACGTGATGCTACATCAGCAGATGTAGTACATTTGGAAGCTTGCATCGGAGTAATTGATGATCTCGTTGATTGAAAATCAGGCGATTCCAACTCTAGTCTGGTTAATTGAAGGTCAGGCGATGTTATATCCAACCTAGAATTTAATGGGAGCTCCGTACGCGTGGTCGTCGCCGGCAAGAAATTTAAGTTTCCCGTTGTCTCGTCACAAGCAGTTATATCCGTTGGTTTTGTAGTTATGTGCACAATTACAAGCAACTTTAGATTATGAGTAAATATTTTCGGTTGTTGGAACGCTGAATTAATCCAACTGATTAATTAATTAAGCCCAACGGTTACCCTCCTCCCTCCCAACCGACACGAGGGGCGCCATCCGCATAACGTACGGAATATGCCGAGTCAATAAAGTAAGAGTTTGTTAAGCGTCGAGATTTAAAACTGCTCAGCTGCAGAAAACAAATTCATCAGCTGAAATAAAAGATTATTTATACTACAATAGAAAATTAGTGGGTTACTTATTAAGAGAAGTTAGTATAGCATTTTTTGTTACGAAAAGTGAGTCGGTCATATCGAAAATGCTGGAATAACAATTGAAATCCTGACATAAACGGCTAAACGGTTCATATAGTTCAAATTTTGTTTCACAAGATTTTAGGAATATTGGTCTAAATTGTCGTTATAATCGGATGGGGACATTAAAATTCACTTCACCTAAGAGAAATGAACTGCAAATCAGTCCTTTTAGAAGCTTGACTAAAAAACTTATTCCTAACATTTCTCTACGGCTAGAAAGTGTGGGTAAATTTATAAGTTTTAAGCGACTAGTATACGGAGGAATTTTTTGGCGGGGAGCCCAGTGCAAATGACGCAAAGCAAACAACAGAAACTGTTTTTGCACGGACTAAATTTTATCAGAGTGGATTTTATAATTAGGGTTCCACACAACCGAACCGTATTCCAATATTGGTCTTACTAATGACGTAAAAAGTATTTTCGTAATATAAGGGTCTCTAAATTCTTTACCGCTTAACAAAGGCAAGGACGCCTTTAGCTTTCAACACAGTTGTATTAATATGAAGATTGAAGTTGAGTTTGGTATCCATTGTTACACCCAAATCAACAAAATTACATACTTGCTCTATACTATAGTTGTTTATTGTGTAAGATGGAGGTTGAACATATTTTCGTGTAAATAACATGGTTTTACATTTATTAAGGTTAAGAGGCATTTCATTGTTATTACACCAAGCTACTAAATTGTTCAAATCGGTTTGTAATAAACATCTTTCATTAATTGAGGTATAAGATTGGAAAAGCTTTACATCATCGGCATATAATAAAATCTTTGAATATTTTATAACTGAAGACAAATCGTTAATAAATAACAAGAACAGAATCGGCCCCAGGTGGCTACCTTGCGGAACACCAGATGTTACATCAATTATGTCAGAAAAGGTATTATTAAATAATACTCTTTGAGTCCTGTTGCAGAGATAGGAAGATATCCATTGGAGAAGGCTTGGTTGAAATCCAAGAATATCCAGTTTTTTAATAAGTATTGTATGATTTACTCTGTCGAATACTTTACTGAAGTCAGTATATATAACGTCAGTATTCTTGTTTTCTCTAAATCCATTTGAAACGTGAGCAACAAATTCCAGCAAATTAGTAATAGTAGATTTCCCTTTGCAAACTCCATGCTTGGAACTGGAAATTAAAGGAAATTTGGAAAAAGTTAATTGGGCAGTAATTATGGCTTCAAAAAGTTTAGGTATAGCAGATATCTTTGCTATCCTTCTATAATTTTCAATCGAAGATCTACTACCATTCTTATGCAAGGGTATTATAAATGATTTTTTCCATGTCAAAGGGAATATGCCTTGTTTTAGGGATGCATTACAGAGGTTTGTCAAAGGCCGGTACAAATTTTCAGCACAATATTTAAGAAAGCATGTTGGAATCAAGTCAGGGCCGTAACTGAAAGAGCTCTTTAAAGCCTTTAACTGGCACAACACATCTTCGGAAGAAACAATTGGGGTATTAATTGAGCTTTGAGAATAAAAATTCTCTTGACGGACAAAATTATTTCCAGTTGAATTGATAATGTAATTAGACCTGAAAAAATGTGTAAACATATTAGAGATATGAAGAAAATCACTTGATGTAGAGGATTTACATATTGAGGCGGATGGAAACAATATGTCATGGCGGATGGAAACAAAGAGACTCTGCGTTTGGAGTTAAAGAAGTCATAAAACATCTTAGGATTGCGTACAATGCTCCTTTAACCTTATTTAAGTAGTTGTTGTAACATATTTTGCTAAGTTCAAAGTACTTACGACGTAGCTTTGAGTATTTTACATAGTCTGTATGCAAGCTTGTTATTTTATACTGTTTAAAGGCACGAGATTCTCTGTTTTTTTTTAAACAAATTTAAATCTTTTGTAAACCATAAATTGGTACATTTAGTTAAAGCACAAGCACGTTTTGGTACAAAATTTTTTAACAATTTTACAATTGTATTATTAAAATGAAGAACACTTTCCTCGATATTACCTTTATAGACAGGCCAAATCAATGTGGATAGTTCTTTTTTTCTTTTCTCTAAAAACTCAGTAAAACATGGTCGAGTACAAACGGGAGTGATTTTATCATCGATTTGTTTCCATGATATACAAGGCAAATTGAAGTCTCCCAAGACCATAATGGAGCCAGAATCTTTCATCAATGAAATAATACTTTCAATTGATCTGATAAGTTGAAGATATACGGCTATGTCAGACTGGGGAGGTATGTAAGATAAAATTATATAAATAAAGTCCTTACCAGTACGAACACGGATGCATATAAGTTCAATGGAATCTATGCGAGAAGTACAAACTTCTTCTAAGGGTAAAGACGAATGAACCGCAAGGAGAACTCCCCCTTCGATTCTGTTCAAGCTATCACTTCTATAGATTTGATACTCGCTGCATAAAATCTCATTATCAAAAACGTGAGTTTTAGCCACGTTTCTGTAAATGACATTACGTTGAAGTTGCAATGAAGACTGCTTAAATAAAGATCAGTAAACTTGGTATTCAGGCCTCTAACATTTTGATAATAAATACGCAGCGAAAGATTACTTATTAGTTTTTTGGTCCCTCGTTTGGTCGTGGAATTCGAGCAATATTTTTATCAATTTTCTTAATAACCCTATGTTCAAATTCACGTACAACAGCTCCTTGGGGCCAGAACGAGCTGTTTAAAAGAATCTCAAATGTATCAACAGAAACATCAATTTTAAATGACGATATGTTTCTTTCATAACTAAAATTAAATTTTCGAACATTGAAATCATTAGTATTTAATTTTGACGAGATGTAATGCCTTAACTCATCAACCGTTGTATCATTTGCAAATCTAGACGCAAAAATAGATTTTTTGGGTGGAATAACAACCAGCTTCCTGAAACCAGACTCTTGAATTTGCAGACTATTATTTATAATGGCTTGAGGTTGGGGGTCTACTGAAACTTCCGTAGGCCTCTGCACCGGGGATGTAGAGGGTTTCTCAACCTGCGGGCAAGGTGACGACAAGTTTATTAAATTAATTGTTGGAAGTGTTTTGTCCTTAACCGGAAGTGAGTTTTCACATCAGATGAACCGTTCACCCGTTTTCGCTTGTTAGCTATTTCGGCGCCACTATGAGAACCACTCAAGCATTTAAATGTTTGGAACATGTTTTCATAATGCTTGAACTTATCACAAAGTGATCCAAGTTCACGGCCAATCTCTCTAAAGCCATCACGAGTTTGCTTGTAAATCTGCATTTAATACATGACCATCTTAATCCTTTTCCATCGTTAATTGAATCCAGAATTCTACCTGTTAAACCAGCACATTTTATATTGGCGAGTCCTACGCATAGCCAGCAAGATACACGGCGCTCAGACTCGCCTTTAATATTGCAATTATCATAAGAGCAATTCATTTTAATCTTGTAGTTATGAGAAATCTGAAATTTCTGAATTTATCAAGTTTTGTTTATTGATTTCTAATAATTTTAAAATTTCTTTAAATTTTCCACAATTTAGAAATCATATCTTTTATATGTATGTACCTTTCTTTTTAATGGTAAAATAAGTGATAATTATGATAAATTAATCGTAATAAATAATATCTTAATGTTTGATTAAATTCTATTAAAGGTTTATTTGCATATATAGCTTTGGAGGCATATGTATATCAAAAAAGTAAACAAATCAAAATCCATCCAGTCATTTTACCATACATTTGTATGCATTTATGAGCGTACAGATATATGTATTTTCATATAAGCGTAAAAATAAGCGGCCGCATATATACATTCATATAAATACATATTTACGCACATGAATTCATATTTACGCGTATGTTTACATTGCCATGACAATACTATTTTAATGGCCGCTAGTCAAAATTCCACACAAAAAAATCCAACTCTCATCGCGTGTCTATTCTACAAACCAAAAGCTAATAATTATTAATTGAAGAAATTTGTGTTTTCAATCGACAATTATAAAACACACTCTCGATAATGCGAATCAAGTTCATTACAATTATCAAACACAATGTTTTGCAAAAATACCCCTTTAGCTTTAAATAAAAAATTTTAAATTAAATTTGTGGTTCATATTTTAAGAAAATCAAAGATTTAATAGAAACTTGAAATCGATGAGGAATTACTTATGTAAAAGTAATGTAGCTAGTTGCACTTTCAAATAAAAATTGATGAGAATATTCCATGGAGTGAACTTTTTCTTTATAATTACCAAGCGAATAATTAAATAACACTTTTTTAATTATAAGTATGAAAGCATTGGAATGTTTAATTAAGATTTTAAATTAATCCTTGACTTAATTATATAATAATGATGTGATAATTAATTTGTGATGAAATTATTGCTGGCATACAGAGTTCACTGTATCTAAATTCAAACATCCAAATTGAGTTGGAATCATCTTGGGCACTGTTGCCATATTTCGCTTGCCAATTTTCTTTCCTGAACAAAATACGAAATATTCTTAAATTTTAGAATTTTAGCATTTTGTCAATTCAGATTGTGGACAAAATGCACGCAAAGAAATTCTCGCTGAACAATATGAAATAATAGGTAATCAGCAAATTTAACAACGCAATGTCGACTTTATTTCCTTTTAGTAGACGATGATTGAATTTTTGAATTTTAGAATTTTTCAATTTTCGTCATACAGAATTTCAATCAATGTTTGTAGATGCCGTATGAGTGTTTCGGGTTGAAGGGAAAGAGGCTAGCAAATGTATTTTGTTGTTGGGGGTAAAGGCTTCTTAAGGGAATATGCATAGTAAGGAATGAATAAATTTACAATTTATATTGCTGTTTTTCCTTAAAATTGCTTTTCCAAAAAATATTGTTATGAATATTTTTGGAAAATCAGAATATATTAATATTTTTCTCATGTGAAAACTTTCAATTTGAAATAAAACTTGATACAAATGATAAGGTTACAAAAGCAGTTCAATTACTTATGTACGCATTTGTATGCTTAATTTGTTATAAATATATTTTTAGTTAAGGTACATAATCTTGTTTAAAATAATGTTATTGCTGTTACTGTGTATTTTTAATTTATGAATTTAAAAAAAAAAAAAAAGTTTTTTGTTAAAATCATTATATAAAAACTGTTCAAGTAGAACATATATGCTTTCAAAACATTAAAATTAGCAAGAATTAAATTAATTCTATAACTATATACATGTTCAACAATGAGAAAGGAGCTTCGAACCTCCAAACCCCTTCACCCGTTTGAGCCTATTGCTACACATTTCACAACCATATTTGTTTTAGATTTTTTCGAGTTTTGTCAACAGCTTGTTGGCATGGTTATGCAGGGGGATGTGTGCGGTAATTTTTATGAATGAAAATGTTTTTGTTGTATTTTATTAGAATTTTAAACTTTTGGATGAGAGAAGCGTTTTGAGGGAAAGTGTAGATGAAGTATGCTAACTTGTAAATAATGTGTTTGTATATGTTTGCAAATGCGTGCATGTTTGTATAAATATTTTTATACGCAATTTAGTATTTTTTTTATCATGGATGCGTATGAATACACATATGTACATACAAACGTTCATATGTACACATTTTTGTGTTATCATTCCATATCCAATTTTGATTTAATATTTAGAATTTAACTTCCAACATATTTTATTGCTTTATAAGTTTATAAAATTATCAATTATGGTTCAAATTTAACTAATATATAGTATTCATGAATAAATAACCCTTCTTGTAGAAAAAGATAATTCGAGGTATCAAATAATACAGAAATGTGAAAAAGGATATTTCATTCCTAGTTAGTAAAATTTTATTTTTTTCCTGTTCAAAAAATTTATTAATATTTTCATATATTTTCATAAAAAGCCTACAAAAATTCTTTATTTTACGTTAACATACAACAATGTTATTTAGAGACGGAGCATTACATTTCTGAGCATATTTATAATAACTACGCTCAGCACTGTAAAAGCCAATTCTGTTAATTTTTGTGGCCGTGGTGAAACACGCTCATCGTGGCGAGGTTGAGTTGACGTTTTCCACGCTTATCCGCAATCGGTCCTTCTCTACAAATTGACGTTCTCTGGTCCTTCTCTACAAATTGACGTTCTCTGCAGCTGTGAGAAAAGAATAATAACACAAAAGGAAAATAGCAAAAAACCACAAAAGCAAATGCTTACACAAAAACAATTATAAAGCTTGAAAAGCAACAAAAAGTTAATATGTAAATATGTATGTAATTAGAAAATGACTCGGCGTAAAAGTTAAATAAAAATTTAAAAAATGCAGAAAAACACAATTAATTGATATTAATGAAAAGATAAATTATCATTTAATGGTGCGCACAAATTTAGCACTTCAAATTTTTGGTATTTACTGAAATAATATTCAATAAGCACAAAGATTTACACAAAAATAGCACAGCAAAATAAAACACAGCTTCACAGCTTGAGGTTGCGTTCAACTAATATTTTACGCTGAAGTCTGCGAAAATCTGTAAATATCTTCTTTATTTTAACAATTCATTTATTTTATATATACATATCTTTTACAATTTATATTTTGCTTTTAGTTTACTTACATTTGTATTTTAACGCACCAATTGATCTGCACACGACGATGGTTGCAAGGTAAAAGAGTGAGTTAATTTTCTTTGTTCTCGATTTGCATCCAATTATGCCGAGTGCAGCGCAAGTATGCATTTTTTAGTGCTTTTTCGAAGAATTTTCCTGGACTAAGAGAAGACTTCTTTGGATTAGTTCCAACCGATAATCAATGTTCTAAAAAACCTCACTGACATGCTGCAGCGTTGTAAAGAGCAAGGGTACCATGGAGCCGCAAAAGTGGCAGGTCACTTCATTTGAATGGAGTGCAGAAGAGAATAAAAAATCATATTATTTTGCCAGTCATCGATTACTTCCATGGATTTGACGGTCAAGACCCTAAATTATTTAGAAAGTCAAAAAAAGAAATCATGACAGTATAATCACATTTTGGGAACTTTTTTTCAGTCTACACGAAATCGCTGCAAAGGCGTGGTCTATATCATCAGCAGCATTGATATTTTTTGCTGCGACTCAGAAATTTGATTTCATTGTTTACGAAAGACTACTCTGTTTGACTCTTCCCTTGTCGGTATTTCTTCAAGAAAACTCGTTTGTCAGAGCTATTAACTACACTAACGGAATAAAAAGAACTTCGGGATCCAAGAACTTTTCCCCGACAAAAATCCGTGTGATCCGCAATTTTCATCAAGAGGAGCTCTCTTCGGAGTTGCAATATTTATTTTATGCATCGATCCTTTAGTACAGATGTGGACAGAAAGTTTTTTTCGAAAATGAAACCATACTACCAAATTTTTAACTGCTTATTCCAACATTCATTGCATTAAGTAAATCGAATGAGTTGTGCAAGTCAGCACCTTACTTCGAAGATAAGATGTCATCGTTTCAGGTGAAAACAGAATACAGGTTGTGGCTATGAAACTACTTTTTATGATTTTGGTCACACTAAAAACAGCTATCAACGAGAGAACGGGTTCTACTATGAAGAGAATAAAAACTTTTCCTTGGAATGAAATAGGCTCAGCGCCCTGGCTAATATTATAATGCGTTGGGATATTACTGTCGATCCGGATGTCTCCTTTAGTAAGAGGCACCAATAATCAAATTATATGATTTGTTGATTCTAGTCGTGTATTACATACATATATTCATGTAGAATTATATATCCCGAAATATGTAATAATTCGTTTTACGTTTAAGAAATCAATCAGATTATGTTCCCGCTCTCCGCCCTGCCCCAATCGCAGTTAGGTATTCTGAGCTTCGATCGAATGGAAAGAAGAAGAGAAAGAGAGAATACATTTTCGAAATCAGCTGGTTGCATGTGAATTTGTGAAATTGAAACAAAACAAAGCAAAGAATGGCAAACTATTTTTGCATAATTCAAATAAATAAAAAAAATCATGTTTTTAACTTAAAACAACAACAACTTAAAGTGTCATCCATTTCAGATGAATGATGAATTTTAAGAAATTGAGCTTGTAATTGGTAATCTTTTATATAATAAATTTAGTTATTTAGATTCAAAAAATTTCAAACTTAATAAAGATGTGTGTCCTGGATATTTTTTCGGAAGTAACTCAATCGAGTACTTTGACATGGTTATTTCCACCTAATCGAGTAGTAGCAGATTTACGATTCATTACGGAAGGCAGGTACATAGAGTTGGTGCAGATTATAACATAGGAATATGTCCCTCAAAGTGTCAATGCCATTATACAATTTTCTCGAAATCATTGAGTCTTTGACTGGTGATCAACTGTATTTCGGCAACTATATTTCAAAACACTCTAATTTTTCATGTAGCTTTTGTGTTTTTTTTTTTGTCATAAAACTAAAAAAGACGTCGTTTTAACTTTCCAAATATTAAAATCATGTTTCACTTACATTTTTGTTAAAATTTTGTTATTTAAGTACACGAAAATATACAATCGAACTGTTCTCCGCCAACTAAATTAAATCGTACGAAAACATTTCTACGATCGAAATGTAGAATACATAGAATTGGATAGAATCGAAAGTTTCGAAGATTGATCGAGACGGAACGTAACGCAGAATACCAAATTCTCCGAACGGAGAAAATTTCGATGCGAGTCGAAATGCAGAATAGGGCTGAATATTTCTTTAATTCTTAGTTATTACCTGCAATTTAGACACGACGTCAAATTTATTTAATTGAAATCTTATGTTCTTAGCTTATCAATATTTAAGACATTTAACTTATAAATAAACTGCAAAAAATTGATGTGAAGCTTTTAAACAAATAGGAGTTTTTGTCGTTTCGACCGACAATACCTGCCTTAAAACGCCGCGGGGGCTGAGTGGTTAGCATTGCGTACTGCAACTTCGAAGGCCAGGGCTGGATCCCAGATTCGACCAATATCCAAAATTATAGAAAATACATTTTTTGTTCTGAGGCAGCTTAGAAAAAACTATAGGGCACTCCATTTGTTGGTAAAAACATCAAGACGCAAACGCCACACATTGAAGAAGCTCGTTATCGAGAAAAATTTGATCATTTCAGGCGTTAGTTGCGAAGAACCGATTTAGGATATAAGGGCGAAGCATAGAGAGCACAGCACAGCTAATCAGTAAGAAACGCGAATTCGTTAGTGATAACACTACTGTGAAGTAAGAATTGTACATTGTGAAAGTTGTAAAATAAATGATTGTAAATAGTGAAGTGAATTTTTAGTTATTGTGTAATAAATTAACATTGAGTAAATTCTTTATATAAGTAAGTAAGAAACTGCAAATATAATTAGGGACTTATAATTAACAATCGTGTGATCGGACTCGAATGATTTGGGAAATCATCGAGACATTTAGCGAAATCGTAACAATATAAAGCAATATTGTACTCATGCTACCATTACCCTGCAAACATTTGTGGACCATATGGTCAATTGGAGTACCTACAAATATATTCACCTGTGTGAACTATTGGTCCAACTCATGTTTCTATGCAAATTTAGTGCGGCACGACCATTCTTCGTGTTTAACCGATCGCAATCACTACACGAATTTACAAGTGCGCAAGTTACTGAGTGCTGATTTTTTTATTATTTCAATTCAAATAAGTAGAACAAGTGCGCAATCTAAAATATGTTATGTATTTATTAACAATAATGTATTAATATTAAAATAAATTGATATATAAAATATTATGTTCTACTAACTATTCACCAAACAGATGCTATTCGAAACTAAAAAGTATGTTCGAGTGTAATTTTTCGCAAATACTCCATAATATGATCCCCTGTAGGTACTCCATGGAGGTGGATTATATGGTTCAGCCTTAGGACATCACAATGTTAATTGGACCATATTTTTTGTATGGACTGTGTTAGTTTTGGATTACTCTATTGTCCACGTGGAGTATATGTTTCACATGTGCATGGAGTACTCGTGGATAGCAGTTCACTAACACAGTTACATTTCTGCTCAGAGGACAATTCCTAATTTAGTCTTAGCTATCGATATATACATAGATCTCGGCGCATAAGAAAGAGACCAACACACATACGAGAATGCTCACAAAAATAACTGGCGCTCCCATTTTCAAAAGAAATTTTCATGTAAGGAGGTAATTAACTTATTTTATGAAATTTTTTCCATAAATTTAATAATAATTTTATTTCTCATACAAACAGACTCGCTCTGAAAATTTCAGAGGTAAGTATTGAACTAAATTGTATACTATATATATAGCTACATGTACATATGTATATATTTTAAAAAAAAATTGTATTTCACAGATTCAGCAGCAGCATTTAGCTAACAAATAACCGTAGGAAAAAAGAAAACCTTTAAATTGGTAAAAATGTAAGCTTATAATTTGAAGATGCTTGAAACTACATATATGCCTCAAACGTAAGGTATAAATGTGAAACAATTTGGCCGTAGTTTCAAAAGTGTAAATAAACAAGCAAAAGTGAAACCCTATGTATCAGCCAAACTTATCTACATATGTGCATATGCACCAAATGGCGATATAAAGTACATTTTTTCCTATATGTTAGCTACCGGTTATTGTAATCAAATGTATGTGATACCCATGTGTTATTGGAGACAAATACATACATATTTATCTTCTGTTGGCATATGTGAAACAATTGCACAAATTAAAATTTTAGAGGAGAACGAAAAAACTGATTAACAAAACCGCTGCACCTTTTTTTGACTGAACTATAAATTTAAGAGATTTATGTTAGACTCGCAACATACAAGCAATTCTTACCAAAAAAGTAGCTCATTTATATTTTATACACGGTATAGGTCAAAACACTATCATAAATTTCCGTAAAACGGTAAGTTTTATATTTAACTTATTTGGATAAAAATTGTAGATCAGATAACTATCTATACAAAATGTCTGAATACTTTTCTCCTAAGAGCAACCATTTCCGCGCTATAACGGAACAACGCACACCATATACCGCTTATTGCAGAGACCTGAAACCCGGAGAGATTCTTTAGCTGAAACATTTTTGTTCTGTGGTTAACAGAACTTTCGTTCCTCTATTTTTAGTTGAATTAGTAAAAAAAATTTTTTCTCAAAAAAGCAGAAGCAAAACTGTACAAATACTTCTCTGAGAAGAATTAGCTGAGACAACTTATTTCTTAAATTTTGTCAGCAATCAGAGCTAAAATATTATTGCGGTATTGCAGCCAACTTTTTGTATACGATTTCATCGCTACATTGCATTTCATTTTTATTGAAGTTTTGTTGGAAAAATATTCAATATTTTAGCATAAACACGTTGCGGTTGTTGTATCTGAATCTACTCTGAACCAAATCTCAATTTTTGACATATTTGCTTATACGCGGCATTGCACGCCAAACAACGATATACTTTATGCATATGTTATTAAAAACCCTCCAATAACTAAAATAACGACTTAATAAACTTTTTTGTTTATTTAGCAAATAATTTACAATTATAATAAAATATGTATTAAATTAGTTTAGTTTATTTTGCTAAAATTAATACAATGGGATTGATTTGGTTTTGTGTTTTTCCGACAGGGTGGTAGGTTTATATCGGAACGAATTTTCGTCATGCCTTGTAAATTTTGGTTTTGTAAAAAACCGGTTTCGGCGAACCGCCATCTTCAGTGCTTGATTTCGTTCTTCAATTCAGTTTCAGAACAAAATCAAGCACTGATAGCTAAGACTAAATTAGGAATTGTCCTCTGAGCAGAAATATAACTGTGTTAGTGAACTGCTATCCACGAGTACTCCATGCACATGTGAAACATATACTCCACGTGGACAATAGAGTAATCCAAAACTAACACAGTCCATACAAAAAATATGGTCCAATTAACATTGTGATGTCCTAAGGCTGAACCATATAATCCACCTCCATGGAGTACCTACAGGGGATCATATTATGGAGTATTTGCGAAAAATTACACTCGAACATACTTTTTAGTTTCGAATAGCATCTGTTTGGTGAATAGTTAGTAGAACATAATATTTTATATATCAATTTATTTTAATATTAATACATTATTGTTAATAAATACATAACATATTTTAGATTGCGCACTTGTTCTACTTATTTGAATTGAAATAATAAAAAAATCAGCACTCAGTAACTTGCGCACTTGTAAATTCGTGTAGTGATTGCGATCGGTTAAACACGAAGAATGGTCGTGCCACACTAAATTTGCATAGAAACATGAGTTGGACCAATAGTTCACACAGGTGAATATATTTGTAGGTACTCCAATTGACCATATGGTCCACAAATGTTTGCAGGGTAATGGTACCATGAGTACAATATTGCTTTATATTGTTACGATTTCGCTAAATGTCTCGATGATTTCCCAAATCATTCGAGTCCGATCACACGATTGTTAATTATAAGTCCCTAATTATATTTGCAGTTTCTTACTTACTTATATAAAGAATTTACTCAATGTTAATTTATTACACAATAACTAAAAATTCACTTCACTATTTACAATCATTTATTTTACAACTTTCACAATGTACAATTCTTACTTCACAGTAGTGTTATCACTAACGAATTCGCGTTTCTTACTGATTAGCTGTGCTGTGCTCTCTATGCTTCGCCCTTATATCCTAAATCGGTTCTTCGCAACTAACGCCTGAAATGATCAAATTTTTCTCGATAACGAGCTTCTTCAATGTGTGGCGTTTGCGTCTTGATGTTTTTACCAACAAATGGAGTGCCCTATAGTTTTTTCTAAGCTGCCTCAGAACAAAAAATGTATTTTCTATAATTTTGGATATTGGTCGAATCTGGGATCCAGCCCTGGCCTTCGAAATTGCAGTACGCAATGCTAACCACTCAGCCCCCGCGGCGTTTTAAGGCAGGTATTGTCGGTCGAAACGACAAAAACTCCTATTTGTTTAAAAGCTTCACATCAATTTTTTGCAGTTTATTTATAAGGTAAATGTCTTAAATATTGATAAGCTAAGAACATAAGATTTCAATTAAATAAATTTGACGTCGTATCTAAATTGCAGGTAATAACTAAGAATTAAAGAAATATTCAGCCCTATTCCGCATTTCGACTCGCATCGAAATTTTCTCCGTTCGGAACATTTGGTATTCTGCGTTACGTTCCGTCTCGATCAATCTTCGAAACTTTCGATTCTATCCAATTCTATGTATTCCACATTTCGATCGTAGTAACGTTTTTGTACGTTTTAATTTAGTTGGCGGAGAACAGTTCGATCGTATATTTTCGTGTACTTAAATAACAAAATTTTAACAAAAATGTAAGTAAAACATGATTTTAATATTTGGAAAGTTAAAACGATGTCTTTTTTAGTTTTATGACAAAAAAAAACACAAAAGCTACATGAAAAATTAGAGTGCTTTGAAATAAAGTTGCCGAAATACAGTTGATCACCAGTCAAAGACTCCATGATTTCGAGAAAATTGTATAATTGGCATTTTACAAAACCAA
Organism: Neoceratitis asiatica; assembly: GCA_030068015.2. Lineage (NCBI taxonomy): Eukaryota > Metazoa > Arthropoda > Insecta > Diptera > Tephritidae > Neoceratitis > Neoceratitis asiatica. The sequence goes on from CM061524.1 coordinate 85,204,404, forward strand.
AATTGACAAGGGATGACGAAAATTCGTTCCGATATAAATCTAATACAATGGGCTTGGGTCATTGGTTGGCTTGCACATAAACAAATTATAATGTAGGGCTATGTACATATATACAAGAAAATATATTTTGTATATTCACTTGTAATATTTAATATACAATAGAAAATATTACAATGTTAACATTGAAATGTTAGTTATCAACAATGATATTAAAGAACTGTAACTATAAATTTATAAAAGTATTAACGCATTAAATTATAAACAATAAATAAATTCGTATAAGCAATAAATAAACTCATAGGAGAGTTTTCATTAAAAATATTGCCATGAAAATTACAATATATATGTATTTGATGACATTTCCACGGCAATATCATTATTCTCTAAGTATAAGATTTGTTCGTTTGTCTTTTCAATCGTCACGAATTCACTCAACATTTATTTAGTTTTCAATAATTACAATTCTTTGCTATACCCAATGGCTTATTTTACAACCCTTTTTGACACACAATTAGTCTCTGTTTCATACAGCTTATCCGTTTCTAAAACACACAGCTCACAGCAATGTTAACTCCATTGCGTTGTCTACTCGTCTCCTCTTGTGATAGCGGCTGCCGATATTTTTATACATGAAGATGACCCAAACATTCTGTTCACGCGTTCAAGAATAGGCTGATTATTCGTTTGCCTGCGGTAGCTGCAGCCGCTCCGTATATCTTTAACGACGTGGAATATTCTTTACACTGTCGACCCTTTGGTTTGTCCTTGGTAAGGGTAATTTGCATCATATTGCCATTCCTTTTGTCTCTCCTTTTTATTTGGAAATCTCGTCACACTGCTACTCCTTTTGTCTGTCCTTCGTATTTGTAATTTTCATTACAATATCTATAATTATATATATATATATATATACATATATATATATATTTATATATATATATATATGGTATATAAATTATTGGTAGGAGCTCGATGCCTGCTCAACACTCGTTCTTTGCTGAACTGCTCAGTAGAACACAAACTTTCAATTTTGTTTGTCAAAACTTCTTTAGCATTTGTATGATTTGTACACTTTGCATAAATAAATTTAAAATTGTAAGAAAAGGTGCTAAAAAAGTCAAAGTTTTTGTCAAAATACTCGAAATGCTCATGCAGAGAAAATGTTTGAAGAAAATATTGAGCTCTTATAAGCGTATGCCTGACGCAGACATAACAAAAGTATAGAATTTTAACAAAATAAATAATATTTTTTAAATAAAATAAAATGGGCTAAAAACTAAACAGACTTTCTTAAACATTGATTTTGTAGGCTGGTCTGGTTGAGTGCCAGCGTTTCATGTGCACGTGTTAGAGCATGCGCGACAGTTTCAGCGAATGTTGACTTTGTCTCTCGCTTGGTGTATATATAATTTCTTTAGCTGACAAACCTCTGGAGGTGTTCCCCAGATGGTTAATCAATAGATAAATGAGCTAATCTCTCAATTTCGCAAGCATATGCTTACAGAGATTCGTTGGGCCTTTGGTCGCCCTTCTCTAACTCCATCTGGTAAATTTGTCATCTGTGTTCGCTACCATAGCGTCTTTGCACGGCTCGAATTAATTCGTAGTAAACATCTCTCTCATATTCAGGAATAGTCTGCGAAATTTCCGCAGCGCATTTTTCCTCTATGCTCCAGTTATTTGCTGTAGCCGTGTTTTCGAACTGAAGCTTAAAGACCTGGAAAGGAATTTTGCCATCAAAATATAGTGTTTTTACCCTGGAAGCATTGACTGAAGTGGTTGGGCGATTTAAATGAAAATCCCGAACACGATCTTCATTCGTTGATTTTGGTCTCAGTTAGCTCCTCTTTCTTAACTTGTCATTCTTCGATTTAATCTGTCTTTGCTGAATTTGTTTGATTGTTTCGATTTGTGCGTTCATGTGTTGTTAAATCTCTGAAATTTTAGCCAACTTTTGTGAATAACGGGCATCCAACTTTTGTGACATCTTGGCATGCTGTTCATCCAACTTTTGTGACATCTTGGCATCTTGTTCATCCATCTTTTGCGACATGTTGGCATCGATTTGTGTAATTGGAGCCGATAAAATGTTCATGTCCATACCCGTAGGTGAGCTAGGATCAGCTCTGCCTTATTTTCAGTTATAGATAATCTTCGATTTGCCAATTCCCTTTTCAAAACTGACAGAAATTAACCCCGAAACAATTATAAACATTTTTTCCTAGAAGTTATGGGCGTGGCAGAAACTGAGAATATCATGGATGCGGTCCTATAAAATAAGCCCTACGTTGGTTAACAATAAGTCGACATAAGAAAATTTGATATCGGAGGCATATTGTAGCATCTGATTTGAAAAAATGCAAAACAAAAAATTAATTATCTTAAAATGAATGTTTTCCATAGATGGAGTCTCGAAAGGCCAAGAAGCTACGAATGTTGTAATTGATTAAGTAAGTAAAAATATAAAAGTTTTTGGAAAATAAGTCCGCTTGTAATGAGTCTCTGTAACGCTGTCATACTCGTAACGTAATACGCAATATACGAGTATTTGTACCAGAAAAATAAATGGGCTCGTATGTATAATAACATAAATGTAGATAATAGTTAGAAGAACCTAAGCTTTGCGAATTTTATTGTCATTCCTATATACCATTATTTAATTTTATAAGCCGATATCACTCGAGATCACTGTAAGTTCTATGTATCAGATAGAAAAATAGGATGGAGGTAACTACGATACATGGTGCATTCAGATAAGCAGCGTGCTGATGCACTTAGAGCTGGAATGCATTTGATGAGAAGGCAGATGGTGATGAGCTTAGCGAGGAGCTAGCAGCAATAATATTGCCTGCCAACTTGCCAATAGACTACGAAAATTTTGTTATAGCTGTGGAAACATGTCATAATTTGCATTCTTTTGAGGTATTAACAAGTTGTGTTCCAGGCAAAAACAAAGACGGTGTGAAATAAACATGGAGACAAAAGTGATATCGAATGCTAAAAATGCAGTAAACGGTGCCACTACAAAAATCAATGCAGAAATAAAGTGAAAGAGAACCGATAAAATCAAAGCGACAACAACGTTACTCGCACTGTGGGCAGAGGTCACGTCGTCTGATTTTTCCGAAATTGGAGAACGTTTTGTATGTCTCGCAAATAAAGGGGAATTTCGTTACGGTGAGTCGAGCTGTCGAGCGTGATTGTACAATAAGCTTCAACAACAAATGTGCTGTCGAAAAAGATGAGCAGAATGTTTGTATTTGAAAGCAAGAGTAATGCATGCTTTGGCGCAGTTCAGTATAGTGCAGAAATATGGCCTAGTAGATATGACCATTTAAATTTTGGGAGTCTAATGAGCCTTGTAAAATGTTATTTGGCATAAAAAAAGTGAACCTATCAAACAATGCACTGTGTAGGACGTGTATGAAGAGTAAAATTCACACTCAACCGTTTGCAGTAGTATCGGAAAGTCGAGAAAAGAAACTGTTAAAGTTAGTACAACCCGACGTGCGTGGTCCTTTTGAGAAGCGATCTCATGGTGGAACCGACTTTCTGAGGCAACACAATATAGCGCGCAACCCTACAATACCATACTGTCCACGACAGAAAATAGGATCAGGCTGGACGAAATATGTTCGTAGCGGTATGACAGGGCGCTCGTAGAAGAATTACAACGTTTTATAAGCAATGCAGTGGACAGATATAAAAATACCTCAGGCTTAAAAAGAGGCAATTAGCAGCAAGAAAGTTTCGTATTTGCAAGCAGCTACGGATGCAGAATATAATGCTTTTTTTGCGATCGAAACATGGACTGTGACAGACCTGCCGAAAGGAGAGTGAACCCTCGGGGATGAGTAGATTTACACAGTTAAGAGACTAAGAGACTGGCACAGTTGAGCGGTAGAAAGTATATTCGGCACTTCGACGTAAATTACACCGAAACATTTTCTCCGGTGGATTTGTATGAAATGATAGGCTTAGATATTGCACTCTCAGTTCAACCGAAGTTATACCTACATCAAATTTACGTGTGTACGGCTTATCGCAACAACGAGTTAAAAGACGTTGAATGAAGCGGACTGAAGCGGACTTAGGAATATGTAGACAGAACCAGTGACGAAAAAGTGTTGTGGCTAAAGAAAGCGATTTATGTCTTGAGGAAGGCAGCATTATGCGAAATTGAATTATTCCAGTGTCAGAATAAGGCATGCTTTTATAAGCAGGACATTAATACTTATTTCGGTAGATGAAGTCTGATTTAGATACAGTATATCAGGAGAAACGTGCATGAGAGTAGAGTATCAGTCTGCAATAGGCGAGGCGATGTGGTTAGTTGGCGCAAAAAAACTATAATCTACACACTGAACATCTGACAAGCATGAAGCAAGTAATGCAGTGCCTAGTAGCAACAAAAGACCCGAGCAAGAATTATCGGACGTATAGGAAGGAGCTTAAAGGCTTCGGCGACGTAGATTGGGGAGGTGATATGAGCAATCTTGGGTCATAAGCTGGGTAAGCATTTTTCTTGCAGGTAGGCCAATCTAGTGGAAATCTGGGAAGTAAAGCTTAGTGGTACTTAGCAGTACGGAGGCATGACCTTATCGTCAGCTGCATCTAATGGTTAAAATTGGCGAGGTTGAGCCCACATTGTATGCCGACAATCTTAGCGCACAAAATCTGGCTAAGAACCCAGTTTAGCATGCCAGAACATCGGCATCAGGTATCACTTTATATGGAAAATTGTGCATATCGGTGATGTAGAGTTAAAACACAGTTCTACTGAAAAAATCATTTACTTCCTTTTGCAAAGTTAATGACTTTGAAGTAGTTTATATATATATTGACGTAGGGTGTAACTACAAATGCCCGTAACTTCTTGACCTTTCAAGACTCCATTTCAGAAATATATCAGTTTGAAGGTGATTTATTTATTTAAATATAAAACTTACTCCGGGCAAATCTCGGTCACCCAAGTATTACATTTTTACTGCCTAATTTCAGGTCTTCGAAAATTTGCTAAATAGATGTTCCTAATGTAATGGTACGCAGTTAAAACTTTAAAAAGTGTTTTTAAGCTTTGTTAAGTTTTAAAATGGTACCAGTTTCGTTAGCTGAAAGTTGTGCTTACAACCACACTTGCATTTGGCATAATTTGCTTTCTCTTTCTTCCTTGCCCACTTCTGTACACATATCACATCGGATGTGTCTACTGCTGGATTTCGTTTTATTCTATGTGATACTATACAAATATCACTAAATTCCGACTGCGCTCAAAGCTATTCTTTATTTTATAATACCACCAACAGCTATAAATTCTTGCCAATGAAAAAGGTAACTAGCGCAACCGGGTAGTATGTTACTACCAGACGCTCCTAGCTGCATTTATTGTGGTAGCAACATTAGGTAATATTAGCTCTGCAGCAAAACTTATAGCAATGCTGACAGCATTACCACGCTACCCCTTGCAGTAACGTTGTTTGAGTAAGCGAGCTGCCGGCCTGCTTGAATGCCCAACTGTACAGGGCTATCCATTTTGCGGTTTCCAAAATAAACGTAGATAAAATGCATTCAAAAAATTTTTTTTCTTGAAATTCCTTTCTTGTTGTACAGCTTGAACCTTAACATTATATGTGAAACACTATATCATTCAAATTACCGCCCCGTGAATTTTTGCAAAGTTCGATCTATTTGAGGTAATTTTTGATCACTTTTTGGCAAATATCTCAGCCGTAACTTGTCGAATGTTGGTTTTCAAATGACCGAGCGTTAAGGAGCCCCACAAAAAAAGTCCAGCGGTCGCATGATCTCGATGGCCAATTCATATCGCCTAGACGAGAGATTACGCGGCCGGGATATTTCTCACGCAATAAGGCAATATTTGCTCATGTTGTGTGGCATGTGGCACCATCTTGTTGGAATCACATATTGTCCAAGTCGTGTTTTTCAATTGCAGGCCAAAAGAGGCGATTATCATTGGACAATAACGCTCCGAATTAGCAGTGACAGTCTCGCCGTTATCTTTTTCAAAAAGGTAAGGCCCAATTACACCTCCAGACCAGAGAGCGCACAGGGCAGTAAGCTTTTTTTTTGGGTGGAATGACCTCTCTTCAATTATTTCAGGATTCTCGGAGCCCCAAACGAGACAATTTTCCTTAATTTCGTATCCACCGCGTGAAAAATGTGTCCTGTCACTGAAGACAATTTTGTTGAAAAAATTGCAGTCCACTGTTTCTTGTTTACGCACCCAATGGACGGAACTACGGTGTTGTGAATGGTCAGCTGGCTTCAGTTGTTGTGTGAGCTGTCCTTTATATTGATGTGGTTTTGAGTACAAGTGCAAAATATGTGCCGTAAGAAAGTCTCAGCTCTTGAGAACTACGAGAAATAGACACATTCGATATGCGATATTTGAGGTGAAGCGATGATGCATGGGCCGTACAATATCTGTAACCGATCCAGTCTCTTCAAATTTATTTAAGATTTTACCAATTGCTGGAATAGTTGGATGATTATGTGCACCATAATCTCCTCTTAAAGCACGAAGCAACGTTTGAATCACAATTTTGTGTTGTAGCTTTAAACAATTTTAATGCGATGTGCGGTTGTTAAGCGATCCATTTTCATAAATGCCTGACTTTTAACTAAAAAAGACCAAGTTTGGTTTGACAGTTAAGTTTGAAAGATGTTAAAATACAGCCATGCACTTTCTAAGCCACTAAGTGGATAACCCTATATTCCATAGACTGCTAATGACAATTCTGTAGCCACAATTCGAGCACCAAACACCACCATAGTTGTACAAAGTCTTAATTTGGCTGCTTAACGTACACTACTATAGCTTATTACATATGTTATAGCAGCACTGTTGTAGTTTTCAAAGTAACAGTTTTTGCTTTCGCGGTTATAATTTGTGAGCCTCATGTGGTATGCTCGTGTCACTAATTCGATTTTCTTTTCGCATATAGCATTGAATAACATGCTCCTTCTAATGTGTTCTTATTAAATTAAGAAGCATAGAAGAACGAAAAAGTGGCGCATGATTTCATTTGGTTAAGAGTAGCTTTCAGTTTGGCATACCATAAGTTGGAGGAGACATTTATACTTTTAATTTAGAAGTTATATATATGTTTCTAGCAATAATTACTGCATATTGTTTTTTTTAGTAAGCAGCATAATATTTTAACGCATTTTTACTGAGAATTAAGGATCGGTGAGTATTTAAATTGTACTCATATTTGTTGGTGAGTGATTTCCAAATGTATTTTAATTATGTTAAATCACTGATGTCTGAACTGAAATCAAGACAAGTGTTATATGGAGAATCAAGAAAATTGGTTTATGGCGTAGTCGGAGAGGCTGAGATTATGGCTAATTACAAACTTCAGAAATGAGACGTGAAGCCGTCAATCTTTATGTGAATACGATGTAAAGATAAATATCAAATGCAATTGAAGTCACGGATGGGTGGACGTCCAGAGTGTCCTAGAGGATGTTGATGTCCATACTAGCCCAAGCTGGCTAGCAATTTTACAAAACTTTTATCCAACACAAATATGCATGGTATGACATTGCTCCCTAAAATAACTTTGCCGGATATTAATATAACCTGAACCAAATATACTGTTTATATATCGCTGTTTTTAAACTCACAATCTTTTGTGGTAAACTAAATAACATAGAAAATAATGCGCTTCTGTTTTTGGATAACTTGTAACGAGTCTTCTACTTACTTCAGCATACAGTTGTTTAATTGCCACCTAACATTTGACTTAAATACATATTATATAATATGCTTCGCTCCACTCGAATTTAGTCCTTTATATTTACCTTACTATATAATTCACGTTTTAGAATCACTGAAGCGAATTGCGTCCAAGCTCCTCCCCCAATTTTTCGTGTGCGTCTCGATGTTTTTTTCAACAAAGGAGGGCACCTGCAGTTTATTCTAAGCCGCCTCCGAATGGCCGATAGATTTTTATAAGGAGATTTTTATTTCATGTAAGAAATACCCTCGGAGGGTTTAACATTCGGACCAAGATTTGTACCTTGGCATTCCAAATGTCAGTACGCACTGCTAACCACTCGGCTATTGCGGTCGCCAATACTAATCTAGGTTACATGTTGGACATACCATGAAATTACCTATGCATACATTGAAATTTGTTAAATAGCATGGTAATACTAATAGATACAACTAATTTAATTAAGAAATTTTAGGTAGCATATTGTATTTAGTACAGATGGTTTATACATTCTATTATTTCCTTTTGGATCATGTATGTAGTCGCTTTCAATCGCTTTGCTCAATATTTTTTAATTTCTTCTTCTTATATGGAGTATTTAATTCTTTTTTTTTATGTATGTAGAAGCCTAATGCTTTTAGTAATGAATTAATTATAAAAAAATTAAAATTTTTCTCGGATAACGATAAATTATTTTCGATAGCTCACTAGAGGTTTAATCAGGGGAGCTGAGATGTCGCAGATTATAATGAAATAAGATTTTGCGTTCAAGGATTTGTACAGCGGCAAAAAATAAATGAATCTCATATATATATATATACATATATTCCATAAAGTACCTTTTATATTTGGTCAAATTATATATATTGATTTAAAGGAAAAGTTAGTAAGAATAAGTAGAATTAAAATCAAAAATATTTGGTATTTTCCTGCATATCAATTAATTATCAAAAATCTTATAATAATTTTTCGCTTCTTCTTATTTCGTACTATTTTAATATAACAAAGCCATATTGAGTATCTATTTTCAAAATTCGCAGACAGGCTATTTGAGAAGACAAAATTTTCATATGTAAATTGAAATATTCATAAAATAAAAATATTAATATATGTAATGCAAATTATTTTTATTATGTTTTTACATATTAGGATTCTTGCTTTAAAAGCTTTGTATTTATAGAGGAACCGAACACCCAAAAAAATCAGTTGCTCGTCTTGTTGCAAATGATGCAAATGATACAAATCTCTCTTAATGTTCTACATTGAAGAATTAATTAAAAAAAGCTAAAATATACAATATTACACAAAATCGCAAGGAAATAATTATTATTTTTTATTAAAATAAGTAACAAATTAATTTTCGTAAAACTTTTATTTACTGAAAATAATTTAGAGTCCATCATCAGCGTTATCATTTTATTTTTGATCATAATCTCCAACGCGATTACTTCACGACTGAATGATTTGGCAGCTGAATGTCGCTCTTATATAGTAGTCGGCCGCTCGCACCCAACCGTCTAGAATAATCGAGGCGTTCTCGCTAACGAATAATCGAAGCGTTCTCGCTAACGAATGTTCTCGTTTCTCGCTATAGAACATGCCAGCTATCGGCTTCTCTCTTTCATCTGTCATTCGCTTTGCGTCCCGATCAGACATATTCGCAGTTCCAAAAGCAGCAAGCCTCTCTAGGTGAACCACTTTCATCTTGTTTCTTGGCCTCCCAACGGTTTGGATTCGATACACTACGTCGTTTAGTCGTTTGATTATCTTGTATGGACCTTCCCAATTAATTTGAAGTTTTAGGGACAAACCCCTCTTCCGTTGTGGCTTGTACAGCAACACCAAATCTCCATTTTGGAAACCTTCGGAGTTCATCGCCTTGTCATACCTAGCTCTCTCTTAACTCTTCCTCGAGAACAGTAGACGCTTCATTCCCAATTCTTCTCGCATCACCAGTTATTCCAAATTTTAAATCGCTGGGCAACCGAAGTTCACCTGTTGTTTAATGCACCGCGGACCGATATCCCATCAGGAAAACGGTATATGCACATCCCAATCATCTTGATGCTTGTCCACTACTTTCCGCAAGTGCTCTTCCAGGGTCCGGTTGAATCGCTCTACCATGCAATCTGATTGAGGATGCAGGGCTGTCGTTCGGGTTTTGCGAATACCAAGTATCTGGCACATCTCCTGGAACACCGCCGATTCAAAGTTTCTTCCTTGGTCTGGTAACCCAATTGTGAGTGAATGCATCCGCAATTGTTTTCGCTTCCTGGTTTGGAATTGGGTAGACGTCAGGCCATTTACTAAAGTAGTCCATAACCACAAGAACGTATTTGTTTCCTCGTCTGCTCATAGGGAATGGACCGGCTACATTCATGGCAACCCGCTCAAATGGTGCACCTGAGTTGTACTGCTTCATCTGCCCATAACTTCGTGACTTTGGGCCTTTAGCTGCTATGCACTCCGTGCAGTTAGCATCCGGAATTCTTAGCCTCGGAACTACTATAAGCTTCCGAGAGCACTGGCGATGGGACTTTCCGCTGTCATTTGTTCCTTACTTGGCCGTCTATTCATTTCCAATCCGTGCATTAATAATTCCAAGTCCGGATCTTCTTGCTGACATTTCCTTAAGTGACTTGCCTCCCACTCTTCTGCTGATGTAACTGTCATTAGCCGGACGTCTATTATGTCTTCTTTACCCTCGGCTTTTGAGCAGTGCTTACATTCCAAACTACATGGTCGACGGGACATAGCGTCAGCATTTCCGTGCGTATTACCCTTGCGGTGCTCGATGGTGAAGTCATAACTTTGCAGCCTCTCAATCCACCGTGCAAGCTGCCCTTCGGGATTCTTGAACTGTAGTAGCCACTTCAGCGCTGCATGATCCGTTCTAACGCGGAAATGTTGACCATACAGATATTTGTGGAAGTGTTTAATGCAATCCACCAACGCTAATAGTTCTCTCCGCGTTACGCAGTAGTTCCGCTCTGGTTTCCCAATAGACCGGCTATAGTAGGCAACTATCTTCTGCCCATCAATCACTTGCGAAAGTACACCTCCTATGCCATATCCACTAGCATCTGTGTCCAAAATAAATGTTGCACCTGGAACCGGGTACGCTAGCGTAAGTGCAGTGCATAGTCGTTCTTTTAACGCTTGGAAAGTCTCCTCCTGTTCAGTTCTACACTCGAAAAATCTATTTTTCCTTGTGAGCTTATGGAGACTATGAGCTACGCTGGCGAAATTCGGAACAAAGCGACGATAGTACGTACATAGTCCAAGAAAACTTCTTAATTCATGCAAATTTCTGGGTCTCGACCAATCCTTCACTGCTTCTATTTTTTCCTTCGCAGTACAAACGCCCTTCGTGGTTACTTGATGACCTAAGTAATTCACTTCCTTCTGGAATAAAGAGTATTTCTTAGGACTTAGTTCAAGGCCAGCGCCAGCTATTCTCTGGAAAACTTCTTCCAAATTACTCAGTTGTTCATCGAAGCTTTTTCCCAACACGATGATGTCATCCAGATACACCAAACAAGCCTTCCAGTGTAGTCCTTGAGCACATGGTCCATTAGTCTTTCAAAAGTGGCAGGAGCGTTCCATAATCCAAATGGCATTACCATAAATTGCCACAGACCGTTGCCAACACTAGAGGCTGTCTTCTCTTTATCTTCTTCACTCACTTCTACTTGCCAATAACCGCTCTTACGGTCAAGTATTGAGAACCATTATGTGCCAGTTAACGAGTCTATTGTATCATCGAAAGGGCAAAGGATAGCTGTCTTTCTTTGTAACATCGTTTAATTTCCGATAGTCCACGCAGAACCGCAACTGGCCGTCTTTCTTCTTCACGAGTACTACCGGAGAGCTCCATGGACTTGCCGATGGTTCGATAACGCCGCTTTCGCTCATTTCCTTAATTATTTGACCAACAGCGTCACGTTTAGCTAGTGGAACGCTTCGAGGAGCTTGACGAATCGGTCTTGCGTCACCAGTATCAATGCAATGTTTCACTACGTTGGTCCTGCCTGGTTCGTTGCCATCCTTGTCGAATATGTTGCAGTATTTACGGATCATCTGGCTGGCCTTGTACTTGTACTTGTCTTCCAACCCTTGCGTCCATGCATTTATATCTTTCTCCATGCCCTTGCTGCCACCAGAGTCGATTCCAGATGAATCATTGCAGTTAATGATGGCTTCTACCTCTTGACATTGCCCTAATACAGTTTCACTAGGAATTTTTACTGGTGATCTGAAGTCATTTAATACTCTCACTGGGATGCGTCCATTATTTTGTGTCTTAGCCAGGGTTTTACCAATAAGTACGTCGGGTGTAGAATTTTGTGCTGCTTCGACAACCCACAATTTGTTTGTCCCACAATCTTCATTAATTTTCGCCCAAACAACTGCTTCTGACTTTGGTGGAATCAGTTCGCTGCCTTCTAAGACCACTTGTTTGCTGCTGTATGTGGAATCATAACCAATGCGTAGTGGTACCTCCATGTTCTTATACTCCATAATTTTATTATTCAAGTCGATCTTGATACCTTGCTCCATCAAGAAGTCTACTCCTATGATTACCTCATCTGCGATCTGCGCGACTATAAAGCTGTGTAACACCGTCACATTCCCTATTGCGACCTCACATGTTACTTCTCCCACCACTTGTGTGTCCTCACCAGTCGCCATTTTCAATATTGCTCCAGGTAATGGTCTCACTTCTTTAGCGATCAGGTCAGTTCGAATGATGCAGCGTGATGCGCCCGTATCCACTGTTAATATTCGCGCTCGTCCATCCACATATCCACCAATAGTAATTTTACTCGTTTTTCTGCCAATTTGCGAGACGGAGATTATGGGGCATTCAATTGCAGGAGCCAGCATACGCCCCTTTAGACTGGCTCGTTTTAGTTTAACGACTGAGAAGTTGATGGTTCACCCTCCTCAGCCTTCCGTTTTCGCTGTCCTTCCTGTATGCTGGAACCCGTTTTGCATCCGCGTGCGAAGTGACCAGGCTTTCCACATTTAAAGCATTTTCCAGCTTGATTCTTGACACCAGAACGATTCATTCCTTCTAACGACTTCTCAATATTTCGGTCACCACATTTGGTGTTTCAACCTCCACTTTATTGACTTTGTATGCTGGTCTGCTTATGAGTGCCGCCGTTTCACGTGTTTGAGCATACGCCACTGTTTCAGCGAATGTTAACTTTGGATTCGCATATGTCTCTCGCTTGATGTAAACGTCTTTTATTCCGCTGATGAATATTTGTATTTTCACCCTTTCGAGATGCTCACCCGCTGCGTCTCCAATGGCTAAATGAGCCAATCTCTCAATTTCCGAAGCATATTCCGGTAGAGATTCATTGGTCTTTTGTCGCGCTTTTCTAACTCCATCTGGTAAATCTGTCTCCTGTGTTCGCTACCATAGCGTCTTTCCAGGGCTCGCATCAAACAGTCGTAATCACTCATCTCATAATCAGGTATAGTTTGCAGAAGTTCTGCTGCAGGTCCTTCCAACGCAACGAATAGCGCAGAAGATTTTTCGTCCATGCTCCAGTTATTTGTTTCAGCCGTCTTCTCAAACTGGAGCTTAAAAACTTTAAAAGGAATTTTACCGTCAAAGGATGGTGTTTTTACTCTGGGAGCGTTCACTGAAGCGGTTAGACGATTTAATTGCAAATCCCGGACACGAACTGCTAATTCGTTGACTTTAGCTTCAATTAGCTCCTCTATCTTATCTTGCGGACCTTCCAATTTTTTTACTTTGGTCTCAATTAGCTCCTCCATTTTGTCCTGCCGCTCCTCGATTTGATTCTGCCTTTCCTTAAGTTCTGCATTCTCTTTCACCAGATCTTGCTGTATTTGTGCGATTGTTCCTTCTAATCCATCAAACTTTTGTGACTGACTATCATTCTTTTCATCCATCTTTTGTGAGATGGTGGCTTTCATTTCAGACAGATTTTGTAAATTACGGGCATCCTGTGCATCCATCTTTTCTGATATCTTAGCATCCTGTGCGTCCAGCTTTTGTGACATGTTGTCGTTGATTTGTGACATGTTGGCACTGATTTGTGAAATTGCAGCCAACAACATGTTCATGTCCATATCGGTAGATGAGCCAGAAGCACCTTCCTGAATCTTACTTGATGGCTGCTCCAACCCTTTCGCAGAATCACTAGCTTCTTCCTTGTCAATATCTTTCAAGGATATCTTCATCCTCGCGACGGAATTGGTTCAAGTCGATGTCTTCAATTTCCATTGCTTCTCGCAGTCGCGATTGCAGCTCTGCCTTATTCTGTTGTAGACAATCCTCGCTTTGCCAACTCCTTCTTGAGAGGAGGTATTGTCAAATCCTGAATCTTCACCATTTTTCAATTATTCTTCTTTGGGATTTATTTAACAATCCCACTTCTGACACCAATTGTTACGATCTTGCTGATTTACTCGATGATTTCCCAAATCTTTCGGATACGATCTCTGGATTGTTAAATAAAAATCGCCAACTTGATTTACAGTCTCCTTATTTATAAAGAGTTATTTAATGTCCTATTCTAGTAGTAGGGGACTTTAATGCATGGAGCCCCTTATGGGGGTCCACAGATACCAACAGGCGAGGTGAAATAATAGAGGACGTTATATTATCCCATTATCTAATTGTACTTAACGACGGTGCGCCAACGCATTTCTCGACCCATGGAACATTCACTCATCCCGATATTGTCCTAGCTTCGACCACACTAGCCCCTAAGCTTTCCTCCTATACCATCGGTGACCTTCACAATAGTGACCACTTTCCGATCATAACTTCCCTTGCAATTCCCAAAGCATACAACGTCAAACCCAGATCAAAGTTTCTTACACATAAAGCAGATTGGTCTACCTTTTCATCCCTCTGCTTATCCTTGTCTAATAAAAAATCACCCCTTAAAAACATAAATGCAGAAACTTCAGCGATAAAATCAATCATTCTCTCTGCCGCTCATCTTTCTATCCCCCAGACGAGCACCAAAAAATTCTCAGCAAAACTGCCCTATTGGTCCAATACCTTAAACATTTTAAGAAATAATAAAAGGAGCTTATGGACAAAATTTAACCAAAATAGAACCGATACTAACCTAATTAATTATAAAAAAGCCAACGCTAAATTTAGAAAGGAGTTAAAATCAGCTAAACGTCAATCATTAGAAAAAATTACTGCGAATATTAACCCCTCCTCGAGCCCCAAAAACATATGGTCAGATTTAAAATACCTGACAGGCGGTACCCAACGAATTGGCATATATCATATTCAGACGGAACAAGGACCGATTTACTCCCCAAATGATATTTGTGAAAAATTTGGTCAAACATGGTCATCCCTTTCAAATGATAGCAACTTCCATAACAGGTTCAAACTAAAAAAAGGAAATATTTTAAATGAGAACTATAGCAATCCACATCCATCCCCAAAAGCCCTTATAATTAACTCCCATATAACTGCAATAGAATTTGATACTACAATTTCAACGCTTTCAGGTACAACACCTGGACCGGACAGAATATCTTACCCCATACTAAAACAAATCCCACTTGTACTTAAAAATAGACTCGTTAAACTCTACAACGACATCTTTAGTTCCGGTAATTATCCCCAACAATGGAAGACTGTCACAGTTATCCCCTTTCTTAAGCATAACAAAAACCCTCAATTTATAAAGAATTATAGACCGATCTCCCTACTCCCGTGTATGTCCAAAGTTTTAGAAAAAATTATATCCCTTCGAATCATGTGGTACGCAAAATCGAGTGGCTTCACTAACCCCCACCAATTTGGTTTCCAAAAAGGTTTAGGAGTAATGGATCCTCTATTATATTTTGAGCACTTTGCCTCTACAGCGATTACAGCTCGTAATCACACCTCCGTACTAAGCTTAGACTTTGAAAAGGCCTTCGATAAAATTGGGGTGCATGTAGCACTAGAAGAACTAAAACGTTGGAAAGTTGGTACAAAAATTTACAACGTTGTAAAATCATTTCTGAGTCATCGCAAATTTTTTATTTCTAACAATAAACATCACTCACAAATATATCACCTATACAATGGTATACCCCAAGGCTCACCCCTATCGGCGACTCTTTTTATAATAGCTTTCAACAAAATAAGCACTTTAATCCCTACTAGTCCGACCATTCAGTACTTCTCTTATGCCGATGATGTAGTTATCTTCACCAAAAATAAGAACTTACATAAAGTGAAAGAAATATTTAAAAAAATTTTAAATGATATTAGTAAATGGTCTGAGGAATCTGGGGCAAATATCTCAACAAGCAAATGCTCCACCTTCCACATTTGCAGAAAACACCGGTGCTCCTTCCCATACCTTTCCTTTCGTAACCTTCAAATACCTCACACTAATTCCTTAAAAATATTGGGTATAATATTTGATAAAACCATGTCATTTAAGGAACATTGTAAATACGTTAGATTAAGCTTATCTACTAGACTGAACATTATAAAATTTCTATCTACTAAGTATTCTTTATGTCATACAAATACACTTGTAAATATTACCAAGGCGTTATTACTATCAAAGATAGATTACGGTCTTTCAATATATGGTCATTGTGCTAAAAGTCATATCAAGCTCCTTTGCGCTCCTTATCATGCGGCAGCTAGAAGGTCCATTCGAGCCTTTCCAACTTCACCAATCAAACCAATCTTAACAGAAGCCGGGTTACCTACTATAGACCAAAGGACTGCCAAAATAACGATGGGTCTCATTCCAAAGTTGCTAAATATCCGGAACAAACTGTTGTTCGCACAAGTGAAAAACGCTCTTAATAATTTAAAAAACATAAATCATCCTAAATCATCTACTGTAATACGCGCTTTAGCCATAGCGAAAGAACTACAAATCATTGCTATCCCATCAATGGTTGAAACAGCGATATTCCCCTTCGTCTCTAAACTTAAGCCATCTTATATCAATACCTTACAACATCACCTTAAGAGTACTATCAGTAATAGTGAATATATCCAACTATATAATGAAACCTTAGAGCATTACAACAAAGGTTGGGAGGTGCTCTATACAGACGGATCTAAATCAGACACCGGTACTGCATTTGCTGTGACAAACATACTGGGTGCTACCAATGCTGTATATTCTCTTCCATCATACTGCTCTGCATTTGCAGCCGAGGCAGCTGCCCTACTAGAAGCAGTACTTTTTTCATCGCAACGCGGTAGAAAAACTGTTATTTGCTCTGACAGCAAATCCGTTATCGAAGCTGTCTTCAACCAAACGAACGACACCCCCATCATAATAAAGATACGCAACGTTCTGTTCCATAACACAAGTGAAATAAAATTAATGTGGGTGCCTGCGCACATAGGAATCCAAGGCAATGAAATCGCTGATAGAAGAGCTAAACAAGCTTGTGGTGAACCATTGTACACATCTGAGCATTTCACCGATAAAGATATAAAAAATTTAGTTAACCAAGTTCTTGATGAAAAAATCTTAAATCAGTGGAGTAACTACAACCATCACTACAAAACCTTTAACACGACGGGATCAAAACCAGTCTACCCTTCACATTCCTACTCTAGGAATATAATAACATTTATACGTCTCCGGATTGGACACACACTTCAACACACGCACATGTATTGAAAGGCCTACCTAAACCAAGTTTCGCGCGTTGTGGTTCTACAGTTTTCAATGCTATGCATATCCTTGACAATTGCCCAGACCCACAAGAAATAAGAAATGCAGTATTCAACAACTCCAAGCCGTCAGATCATCTTAAACTCCCAAACGACCGTAACATTAAACTAATTGCAAAATTTGTAACTCTTTCCAAAATAAACATATAATTATATACCGATTATCAAATTTAATTTACTATCTATAACAAACACTCTATACGTACCCAATAAGAAATGAATAAATTGTAATTAGTAAACTTTAAACAGTACTTGTCACCTCTACTCTAATTCTCTTATACTGTAGATATTAGTTTAAATATAAGCCGAAGGCCCTGTCAGCCAGTGCTTTAGTACGTAAGTGGAATAATTATTAATAATTGTTTCTCTTTTAAATAAATAAATAAAAAAATAAAAATTTTATGTCCTTTTATTATTCAGTAATTCACAATTCAATACAATTTACTTTTCTATTTACAATCACTTGTATAAAACTTCACAATGTACAGTTTTTAATTACTTTACTGTAATGAAATCTTCAACGCGTTTACTTCACGACTGAATGATTTGGCAGCTGAATGTCGCTCTTATATAGTAGTCGGCCGCTCGCAACCGACCGTCTAGAATAATCGAGGCGTTCTCGCTAACGAATGTTCTCGTTTCTCGCTATAGAACATGCCAGCTATCGGCTTCTCTCTTTCATCTGTCATTCGCTTTGCTTTTTTTTTGATCTACAATATCTTTTTGCTGACACTCCGAATATTCATGTGGAGTTGCCAGATTTTTTATAAAAGTTTACCAAAGCAGCAGAGTGCTAAATGATCCTTGTTATAGATAGTTTTTTCCAATTATTTCCAATTATATAATCTCTTAGTTTTGAAAGTTTGTTCTATACCCTGCGTGTTTCCTAAGCATTCATCTTTGTGTCCAATATAATATTTTTCTTTTCAAACTGTTCCAGCTTAAGTAGTGAATCTTTTTTTTCTTCGACATCTGAAAACGATATTTTCATACGATATTTACAATATCTTCCTTAATAAAAACATAGAGTGAAGGTTTAGAAATCTTACTGAATGAAATATGACAGTCTATGAATATTAAACGGGTATGTACTCGTATAATTAAGCTATTAGTTTCGTAATTTTATGTCCGGTTCCATTTTAGTGCATATACATATACAATACAAATCTATTTCTACAGTTGACAAACTCATTAATTTGAATTCAATTGTGAATTTCGGAAGTTGTTTGCCTCTATATATTGTAATCTCGAGAATTTAGTTATCTAATTTTGATTTTGTAATTCAACCAGGGCGAGTTTGTAAGGCGAAGGCAGGAAAACAAAATTACCAATTCCCTTGTATTTTGGTTTTGCTTTTGAGTAATGATTGTCAAAATCAATGAAAATATTTTAGCTTTTAAAGCTGTATTAACTCTCTGTTCCCCACTTTTTTGGCACAAATCACAAGCACAAAATCAAAAATCTAAAGATTTTAGCATTTACAAATAGAAAATCAAACCAAATTCAAGTAAACAAACCATGAACTGAAAAATAATTTTGACAATTTCGATGTTCATTGAATGAAATTTTTTTACCATAATAACTTCCCCTTGTTAAATTCGCCTTGAATTCAATGCCCAATTTGTATTTTCAGCCAAAATATTAAGAACATGGAGTGAAGCTTACTCAATTACTTTCTTTCTCCTCAGTATTTTTTTTCGTCAAGACTCGTTAGAATGCGCATGCGCTTGCTTGATGAGTGGAATACCTTTTCAAATATTATTTTAAAATTGATATGAAATTGGTTTGAAAAAAATCATAAAAATATATCAGCTTAAAACTAAAACGCTAATTAATTATTTTCTTTTTTTCTTTTTTTCTGCAAACCTTAGGTCTTCTAAGATCTTATTACTATTTTTATAGAAAAGTAAACACCGACCTCTTTATAAATGGAGCCAAAAATCTAAGAATTTTTTTTCTAAAACACTTAGAGACAAATATATAATAATAACTACTATTTAAGATGTATTAAAATGGAACGATTTTCCGTCATTCCTTGTCAATTTTGGTTTTTCGACAAACCGATTTCGGCGTTCCGCCATCTTCAATGCCTAGTTTCGAAACTAGACAAAATTGACAAGGAAATCGTTCCGTTTTAAAACAACTTACCACCTTGTCGGAAGATCAAAACAACAAAAGGAATCTATTCAAGATCTTATTATGCAGACTCTGAAAAGAACTAAATGATTTCCGCAATATTCTATGGGTAGAGAATACAGTTTCATAAAGATTTCAACGGAGTTCATTTTACGAATAATTTAGTTTTATGGTTTAAAGGGATTAACATTCCAAAGTGATCACGCAGTTACTATTTATAAATATATATTTTTTTTAATTTTGGGTCCAGCCTATCGCCCTTCGATAGTTAGTTGCCGATGTTAAGATTTATAGGGTGTAAATAATTAGCATTTGCCCTGAAGAGAAGCAATGACAGATAATGCCAAGAATACTAAACGCTCTGGGAGATTGCCTACTGCGCGCGCCCTGGAAAGTAAGCTTTATTCTCTTTAGCTATAAAAACTTTTCTTAAATTTATCAACAGTAAAATACTTGCTTTATAATATTGCAAGCTACAACAAGTATTGATTGCTCTCATTTTAATTTTCCACTCATTTTCCAGGAGTGGTATATGTGTAGATTTCATCCGTCATGGATCCCAGTGCTCTACAAAACATGGATCGGGACGCATTGAAGAAACAAATTGAGAACATGAAGTATCAGGCATCGATGGAACGATGGCCGTTGTCTAAAAGTATTGCAGAGTAAGTATTAAATTTATAAATATATATTTATATATATATATATATAAAGTGTATTCTGTGTATTCAGTTAAAAATATATATGTACATAACAATTATATGCAACTTTTGTGAAAATATATACAGGCAGAAAATAAAATGAGCGAGTGACGGGCCTACGCCTAAAAATATACATATATAGAAATTACTGAAAAATGCTGAGTGCTTCTTTACAAGACTTTTTGTATACAAATATGTATACCTCGTTCGCTACCATCCTCGAATACATACGTACATATATTTTCGCAGTCCAACTTCATACAGTGTATGCAAAAAGCTTGAATTTGAATATATACGTGTATGTTATATTCTAAAGCTGTAAAATGTATGAAGTCTGTATATGGTCTACTATTGCTGTAGATTATTTAGAGTATTGATAATTGTTGAGTAAGGCGGTTTAGTAAAATTAACAAAATATACTTGGAAAACAAATTGTGCTGTACACTGATAGAAGCTTTGAAATGTGTCATATAAAATAAAATGAATTTGAAATGGATAAATTGTATTTCTTCTAATTCAATGTGATACATACCTAAACACATAGTTATGCACACATGAAGTGCATGTGTATGTGATACATGCCCTAAAGCGTTCAGTTTTTATCTATAGCCTCATGATCTATAATCGCATACATATATACGCCATATACATTTATTTGTCTCAGTTTAAAAATACGGATGTATTTTATTTTTTAAGGTCGGTATGCAGCTTTAAACCAATAACTCCATATAAAAAATAGTGTACAAACACGGTGCGCGGAAATTTTTTTACGAAGTAATATGAACCTCGAACGAAGAAATAGCTCCATTTTCTACTACTTATTTCATAAGTTTTTAAACAAAAGCGAAAGAACGGTAACACAAGCTAAAAAAATGGAAGGTGTAGAAATTTATGGAAAAAAAAAACAAATTTACGTTGCTTGCTTTATGCGATTGAGAAAAATGTCTCGCAGTTTTTCGACTATAGATAAAAACTGAACACTTTTGCCCACGTGTCACATACACAAGCACTACATGTGTGCATAAATTGATTTCATAAAATCAGCCTCCAGAAAACCCTGGTAGCGAACTAGAATGTGCAAACGAATTTAATCACAGAATGTAGATACAATACTCAGTGTATATGTGTAAGTCTTATATATGTATGTATATAAAAGGGATATAAAAATGTTTTGTTTTGCACCAAGCATATCCTAAAGCTATTCCAGCACCATTATATTTAATTCCATAAGAGTAAAACTGCATATATGAAAGCTGTTATACTCTGACGAAAACAAAACTATTTTTACAAAGCTTGCTATTAAAATGGATTGAGATTGTTAAGTTGCAAAAGTAATTCTAAAACTAAAACAAAATTTTTTAAGATTTAAAACGTAAATCTTGCTGCCTTCACTTTTGAGTGAGAGATAATAAAATATATTTTTAAATATGTACAAAAAATAATTAAACAAATAATTGGATTAAAACAATTTTTATAGTTAATTATTTTAAAATGTTACTTAAATAAATATAAAAACTGTGAGCATTTTATTAAAGAATAAATATTACATAGATTTGTGGGACGTTAGGACGTTATTTGCATTAAAGAAATAATGCACATAAGAAATGTGGATTTTCTAACCTTCTTATACCTTTTTATATATAGGTACTGTATTCCGGAATATATAGTATTTACCATATATCACCAATCACCATTGGTCTAATTTCCTTAAAAATTTTTGGTAGAGACATGAAATGAAATATTTCAACTTCACAATGGGAAGAATAATCATAAAATTAATATAATTTACCTATTTCCTTAAGAATGTGTACGGGATTAAGTTATTTTGTCGAGGTAGTAAAAAAAATAATCTGTTATGAGACTTAATACTATTGTATATAATACCAATAAAAACTAGAAGTTGTGAACACAATTCTGTAATAAAATTATATTTTTTAAATAAATATTGTGTCATAATGCTAATTAATAAACAAGACGTACAAAAACTTAACAGGTTAACAAGAGTGCCATTTCTGCCTTCTTTTCTCATTTTGGCGCCAATTTTAAATACCAAGGACAGCCAAGTGTTGGAGGAGTTCGCTTCCTCTGCTTCTACCGTTTAGTACTCCAACAAATTTTCAAAGTTGAAGTGTTCTCATCCATATGGACCACATGACGTTAGCCAGCGTGCTCGCTGTCTCTTAATTTACTGAACTATGTCAATGTCGCCGTATATCTCGTACAGTTCGTTGTTGCTACTGTTATAGCGACTTGCTAAATCCCTCCTATGGGCAAGTAAAACTAGTTCAAGTCATCAAGGCCATTTAACGGAAGGTCCAGGAAACGTGCGGCTTCGCCGGCTTCTGATCAGAGGGAGAGGCAGCTCGAGCTTTTGTTCTGCGATGGGCGGTGCTTGGATTCGGAATACGCCCTGCACAGGAGGATAGCTTACAAAGGTGTTAACGGACTCTAGCCGAATGATGTTTAAAGCCTGTTGGTAAACCATCCTGTTAAGCTGTTCTTTTCTAGCATTATAGAAGTACGGATTTGCGGTAGTCTAGTACTCCCTTCCTGATGTGCCTTCCTGACACAGACTCGTCTGATATTGTCATCGGCCACGCGTTTACACTATATAGCAGGACGAGAATAATGAGTGACGTGTATTGTTTTATCTTTTTTCATCGGAAGAGTGTTTTACTTTTCAATTGTTCATGCTGGTTCCAAGATGGACGAGATTATCTACGATCTCAAAGTTATGACCCTAAACAGTTTCTTTTAGCTCGTATTATTTTCTCCAGCAATAGATTAAAGAAATCACATGAAAAGGATTTACCTTGTCTGAGACCCCGTTTGGTATCGAACGGTTCGAAGAGGTCCTTCCCGGTACTTACGAAACTTTTGGTGTTGCTTTACGTCAGTTTACCATTGAAAGATCAGGGGAGTTATTTCTCCCTTTTTATGGATTGGGCAGAACACAGTTAGATTCCAATTGTAAGGCTTGCCTTCATCCGACCAAATAATGCAAAGAACGTTATGTATGCACCTTGGCAAATTTTATTTCGTTAAGTTGAATTGATGTGGCTGCTAGTATTTCTACTAGCGGACTTAGTGATAAGATTTCTATCACCTTCTCAAATGCGCGAACCATTTAATGTACCTTATAAACGCTGTAAGGATGCTCATGCTGGCTGAGGCGAGCTTAGCAATATAATTAAAAATAATTTTCTACCAAACTGATGCCGAGTGGTTATTAGGTATGGACAGCGACTTCTTCCCCCTTGTTGCAGCCACAAAACATCATTAGAGTAGTATCTCATTCTCATATTTTGTTATTGTTATCATTATTATTTTTAAAAGATATTTCTTTGAAGATTTTATCAAGTTCGAGAAGCACAAATGAAGAGCGTGACCAAAAGAAGAGTGTGACCAAAATCGTAAAAAGTAGTTTCATAGCCACAACCTGTATTCTGCTTTCACCCCGGACGATGATATCTTATCCTCGAAGTAAGGTGTTAACTTGTACAACTCATTTGATTTACTTACTGCAACGAATCTTGGAAGAAGCAGTTAAAAGTTTTGTAGAACGGATTCATTTTCGAAACTTCTTTCTGTCCAAATCTGTACTAAAACATCGATATATATATAAATATATGACGCTTTGTAACCGCTTAAGCGATTTTTGATCGTTCTCCTGTTCCGATTTGTGGTTTTGCGCCTTGATGTTTTATTAACAAATGGAGGGACCTACAATTTGTTCTAAGCCGCCACCGAACGGCCGATGGACACTATAAAGAGCTTTTATCTCATGTCAGAAATATACTCCGTCCTTCCAAATTGTAGTACGCCATGCTAACCAATCGACTATCGCGGCCGCATCAATGCATGGAATAAATATTGCAGCTCTGAAGTGAGCTTCTCTTGTTGAAAATTGTAGATTCCTTTTTATTTATTTTAAGTGGTTAATAGCACAGACAAAATATGACGACTTTTCATGAAGAGACAAGGGAAGATTCAGACTGAGCACTCTTTTACAAACGACAAGGTTCACTGTTCTGAATCGCAGTAAGAAGAGTTGATGCTGTTGATGATATAGCCCACGTCTTTTCAGCGATTTATTGTAGACTAATAGCAAATTACTCAAAAGGTTGGAAAAATTTGATATACTGTCATGCTTGTCAATAAATCTTATTTCACAAAGACGAAGAAGTTGTTTCTTTTCACTTTGCAGTTACGAATTAAACTATCAGGAGCACTTAGTACTAAGCCGCCAGAATTACTATTTGTATAGGTTATTGTGCTTAATAATCAAGATCACGCCAATAGAACGGCAATAGCAAAAGCGGAGATAACGACGATAATCGTCTGACAAACAACTAAAGACATGCATAGTAACAGCCAAGAATTCATCGAGTCAAGAAAGACAGAATTATTCCGAGCTGTTGCAACAAATTGTGAGGAAGACGTAATGAATTGGCTTGAAGCTCTAATGCAATACTTATATCAACCAGTTAAACAACTTTCCGCACCCCACCGAATCTGTATTTTAAATTTCGAGTTTTCGATCCACCCTTAATCGAATGATGCAACTTTGTTACTGTTCGCACGGTTTCTATAACTTTCAATTCAATATTAACTCGAAATATATAGGCAGAAAATCAATTAAGAATAATTCATGAACTTTGATATTTTACAGGAGTCTTGACTGCTTGCGCGATTATAGCCGAATCAATAATTTCGCGCCATTCGTTTTTTCTTCTCGCGCTTTGGCGCCAATTGGAAATATTAAGCGAAACTAGGTCCTTCTGAACTTGATCTTTTCAACGGAGTGGAGGTCTTCCTCTTCCTCCGCTTTAATGTGCGGATGTACATCGAAAACTTTCAAAGCTTTAGACAGCCTAGACAGCGTAGCCGCTTCCTCTTGATTCGTTGCACTATGTTAATGTCGTCGTATAGCTCGTACAGCTCATCATTACATCGTTTGCGGTATTCGCCGTTACCAACGCGCAAGGTGCCATAAATCTTCTGTAAAACATTTTCCCCAATACTTATAGTGCCGCCTTATTGGATGTCGACATCGTCTCCGCTTCTGCACCATACAACATGACGGGAATAATGAGCGACTTGTAAAGTTTAGTTTTGATTCGCCGAGAGAAGACTTTACTTTTCAATTGCCTACTCAGTAGGAAGTAGCTCCTGTTGGCAAAAGTGATTCTGTGTTGATTCCAAGATAGACGAAATTAATTTCAAAGTTATGACTGTCACCAGAGGCGTGGGAGCCCAGATGAGAATACTTTGACTGTTTGTTTGATGACAGGAGATATTTCGTCTTGCCCTCGTTCCTCATAAGACCCATTCGCCTTATTTATTTGTCTAACCTGGGGAATGCAAAACTAACGGTGTGGTTGTTATGGTCAATGTTATTAATATCATCGGCATGCGACAGCAATTCTGCACTTTTGTAAAATATTTTTTTATTCTATCATCAAGTTGAAGATATCACACGAAAAAGGAGTCACTTTGTCTGAAACCTCGTTTGGTACCGAACGCCTCGGAGAGGTCCTTCTCAATTCTCATTGTGCTTCCGGTACTGTCCAGCGTCAGTCTACATAACCGTATAAGTTTTGCAGAGATACCAAATTCAGACATAGCGGCAGCACCTTATTGTGCTATCGAAGGCAGCTTTAAAATCGATGACAATGTGATGTGTATCGATTCTTTTCTCAGATGTCTTCTACAAGATTTGGCGCATGGTGAATATTTGGTCATTGGTGGATTTATCTAAGAAAGACCTAGATGACAGGGAAAAGATGGATAAAAAATAAATAATAAGATGAATTGGTCAGAGCACACTGAGGTTCCTCGGCCGGCATGCCATCGGCTCCCGCTGCTTTATTATTTTTTAAACGAGCAATCATATCAAACTTTCACCGCCATTCAGCAGTTCGGGGAAGTGTTCCCTCCATAACCTCAGTGTGCACTGGACATCGGTGACCAGATTATCTCCTTGGTTTCTACATAAGTATGCTTCGGCCTTGAAGCCTTCTGTAAGTAGTTGCATATTTTCATAGAATTTTCGAGCATTACCAATGTCGACCAGCTTCTCAAGCTTTTCATTCACGCATTTCGGCTTCTTTTTTTTGTCTGCAAATGCGTACCTCATTTCTTTCTGCTTTCTCTCCACTGCAGCACGGTAATCCTCATCGTACTGGTTCGTTCCTTAGTCTTGCGGAAGTACAATTGCTTCTGCAGCAACGGTATGTAGGGTGTAACAAGATAGCGATCGGGCCCCGGTGAAGTTGATCAGCCTCAGCCCGCTTAGTGATATTTCGTCATGGAGGCTGAATTTTCCGACCGCTGGCCAAATAAACCTTCTTCAACAAAATTGATGTTGAAATCTCCAATCACAATTTTAACGTCGTGGCGGGGCAGCGCTCATAGAATGCGTCCTTGGTCATATCGTACTTCTCTTCTTTTGGAGTGTTGGCGTAAACGAGCGATATGTCAAAGAACATCGCTTCGCTTCGCAACACCAAATTTTCGCTCC
Organism: Neoceratitis asiatica; assembly: GCA_030068015.2. NCBI lineage: Eukaryota > Metazoa > Arthropoda > Insecta > Diptera > Tephritidae > Neoceratitis > Neoceratitis asiatica. Next base: position 85,231,221 of record CM061524.1, read on the forward strand.
TTTATATGCCCACTGTAGTATATTTCACAAGGACTCTCCTTCTTCCGTCCTTGTCCCATCCATGAGACTTCTTGGACGGCGGTGATGTCAACCTTTAGTCTTACGAGGGCATCAACTAGCTGGGCAGTGGAACCTTAAGGATTAAGAGACTGGACATTCCAAGTGCATGCCCTCAAATCGTGATCCCTAAAACGTTTGCAGTGGTCGTCATCAAAAGAAGGATCTCTCATCCTAGGCATTTTTTTTATTTTTCATTGGGGCAGGATTTTCATGTGGTGGGTCACAAGCCCTACGCATAACCGCGGGAGCTCGCGTTCTCACTTAACTCGCCTCTAAACGAATGTTTGTTGACCATCCAGAAAATACTTGTTCCAAGACCGGAAATCGTTAGCTGCTTGAACCATATGTATGGGAATTTCTTTACATGGCTTCATCCTCCATCCTTTGTACAAATATGATAAATCAGCTGTAAGGAAACTATATCTTAAGGTGCAAATAAATATTTTGAAATTCAAGAGCAGTCGCATGTGCCTTAAAAAATTACATGGAAATTGAATTTAAATTTTGGATATTAGTCTGAATTGAAATTAAATTTCCCTAACAATCCTCAAATCCTGACAGCATTTTATAGATAAGATTTCAGATAAATGAGCCAGTACACCCTGAAATTTTTATTTCTGGAATTTAATTTCAGGGGCGGCGAAATTGAGTTGTTGAACAGTAAACTTCGTGAACGAAATAAAAATTTGCGTATTGCATAAGTCTGAAGGCCCCTTTACAATTGTCACATCAGCTCCTTTCGGAAAATATACATAACTATATTTAACATTCTTAATCTTTATTCATAAAGAGGATAGCATAAAACGGTATACAAGTAGTTTTTAACATATTCACATGCCATGGGCCGATAAAAAGTTTTAAACATATGTAGCAGTGTAACTTCAAATATTAAATTTAATGGTAATTCATTTTCTTTTTCGTTGATAATTGGTTGATGTATAAAAATGAATAAAAGGAAATGAATAAATATGAATAAAGAAAAATATTTTTTATGAAAATTTTTAAGTCTGATACAAAGAGTATGTTGGCTTTCTTGTGATACGAAATTTATTGATTAACTATTATAAATTTTTTATTTTTACACCTCCATTATATTTACAGTTTTCGCCACGCCCATAACTTCTAGGAAAACATTTTTATTTCGATTTCTGTCATTCTTAGTATGAATTCAAACCATATACCGAATTTAAGCCAAATCGAAGACCACTGCGCTGAAAATCATCTTTTTTTATTACGTAACCGTTAAAAAAAATTTTTGGTTTTCATGTATATTTCTTAATTGTCAGGAATTTACTCAACCTTTAACCATAACCATCCAGGTTATTCAATGGTTATTCGAAAATGTCCAAAATAAAAACACGTGGTTTGATTAAACTTATCACTCTAATAAATTATTTTTATATATTGTTTATAATTAAATATTTTGAATATTATTAACAAACTTTTGTAAGAGAGACATACTTCTCCTATACTTCTATAAGATAGAAAATCGAAAGTTGTGAGAAATCTCTATGAGCAAAAAAAAAAGGAACGCTTCCATGAACTCGCTTAAAACCAGGTTTCACCATATATCTCATATATTCATTCGAAAAAACGTTTGTTTTGTTTTCAGTTGAAATAGATAATCAGGATAACAAAACATATAAAAGTTTAAATGGAGTATTTATAATACTATTGTACTATAAAGCCACAATTTCAATACGACTGCTGATTTTGTCAAAATTATATGTTATTATCGATCACAACTTTTTTTAATTTCACCATGATACCTCTCGAGTAATTGTACTATTGTTGCTTGTTTCAGCACATTTCAGCAGTTGTCTAAGTACTATTTAGTAATTTCCCTAAACTATGAAAAGTGCATGATTGGAAGCAGTAACCAGCACACGGAACTAAGACTAAGAAGTGAGCCACCACCCTGAGTCCCAGGACTCACATTTTATTCTGTGAACGATACTATAATATTAATAACATTATATTGTAACGGAAACCCCGAATACGAAGGAAAGACAAAAGGAGTAGCAGTGTGACGAGATTTCCAAATAAAAAGGAGAGTAGAAGTGGCAGTAAAATGCAAATAACCCTTACCAAGGACAAACAAAAGGATCGACAGCGTAAAGGAACTTCCCCGTCGGATAAACAGAGCGGCTGCAGCTACCGCAGGAAAACGAATAATCAGTCTATCATTGAGCGCATGAACAGAATGTTTGCGTCATCTTCAGGTATAAAAAGATCAGCAGCCGCTATCACAAGACGAGACGAGTAGACAACGCAGTGGAGTTAACATTGCTGTGAGCTGTGTGTTTTTAGAAACGGATAAGCTGTGTGAAACAAAGAATAATTGTGTGTCATAAAGAATTGTAAAATAAGCCATTGGGTATAGCAAAGAATTGAAAACTAAATAAACGTTGAGTAAATTCCTGACGGTTAAGAGGCCGAACGAACAAATCTTGGCAGTTTTATCTAGCAATCCAGTGATCGGACTCTAAGGATTTGGGAAAAACGTTACAATTGGTGTCAGAAGTGGGATTGCTAAATAAATTGCGGAAAAAAAACAAAAATATTTGAAAATGGTTCAGATTCAAGATTTGACGATACTACTCTTCAAAAAGGAATTGGCGAAGCGAGGATTATCTTCAACTGGTAATAAGGCTGAGCTACAATCACGGCTACGAGAAACTATGGAAGCAGAATGCATAGATTTCAGTCAATATGAATTCCGTCGTGAAGACGAACAGACATCCAAGAAAGATATGGAGAAGGACGAAGCTGTTGGCGCCGCAAAAGAGTCAGATAAGTCAGTAACCAAGGTTGAGGAAATGACTTCTACGAGTATGGACATGAACACGTTACTGGCTGCAATTCCGCAAATGAATGTCACAAAAGTTGGATGAATAAGAAGCCAAGATGTCACATAAGTTGGATGAACAGGATGCCAAGTTGCCACAGAAGTTGGATGAACAGGATGCCAAATGTCACAAATAAATATCAACATTTCAGAGAAGTTGGATGAACAGGATGCCAACATTTCATCACAAATGAAAGACCAAGAAGCGCGTATTTCATCCCGGCTCTTACAGATTCAGGAGAGTGTTAGCAAAGAGTGCGCAGAACTCAAAGAGAGACAGGACAAAATCGAAGAGCGTCAAGATAAAATGGAGGAGCTCTTTCAGACCAAAGTTAACGAATTGGAAGGTCGTGTCCGCGATTTGCTTTTGAATCGTCCAAGCATTTCGAGGAGCAAACCCAAGCATAAAAGCACCATCCTTTGACGGCACCATCCCTTTCCACATCTTTAAGCTTCAGTTCGAAAAGATGGCTAGAGCAAATAACTGGAGCATGGAGGAGAAGTCAGCTGCACTATTCATTGGCATTGAAGGGACCTGCATCGGAAATTTTGCAGATAATTCCTGCATATGAGAGAGATGACTATGAGGCACCAATGCGAGCCGTGGAAAGACGCTATGGTAGCGAGCATAGAAGACAAATCTATCAGATGGAATTAAAAAACCACCAAACTGATGAGAACCAGGATTTGCTACAACTGTAGAAGGCCAGGGCACTTCGCCCGCGACTGTAATATGGGCCCCACGAGACAAATCGATAACAAGGCAAGCAACGTTACTATTAGTGAATATGTGGATGGACAGGAGCGAGTACTAACTGTGGACATGGGCGCGTCAAACTCCATCATTCGATCCGACTTGATCACTAAGGAAATAAGTCGATTGCATGGAGCTAAGTTGAGGGCAGTAACTGGTGAGGACGCCAGGGTTCTGGGAAAAGCTACGTGTAAAGTCACAATCGGGAATATGACAGTGTTACATGAGTTCGTAGTAGCGGAAATCTTAGATGAAGTCATAGTTGGTGTGGACTTTCTCTTTGGTCAAGGAATGAAGATAGTCCTAAAGGAAAGAGTGATGGAGTATGGAAATATGTAGGTACCGCTAAGTATTGGCCACGATCATGCGTGCAACAGAAATGATGGGCCCCTGGTAAAGAACGAGCAGTAGAAGGGAAATACGTATGGAAATGGCAAGATGTCTCGTGCCCTAATGTTGAGCAACGTCCTAAGGTTATGAGTAACAATGTATTAAGGCGAAGAATCCTGAAAGATTTGAAAAGGGACATTTGGTAATGCTGCACGATTCTCCGCGGAAGAAAATCTTGGACAGTAAGCGGGAAGGTCCGTACAAAGTAATTGGACGAATGAATATCACGGAGTATCGAATCCAGACCGTTGGAAAACCAAGAACCAGAATAAAAGTGGTTCACTTGGAAAGGCTTGCAGCGTTTGGAACAGATAGTGTGTCTGATCGGGACGATCAGACTTAGGTGGAGGGCGGTGTAACGGAAATCTCGAATACGAAGGACAGGCAAAAGGAGTAGCAGTGTGTCGAGCCTTCGAAATAAAAAGGAGAGACAAAAGAAGTGTCAGTATGATGCAAATTACCCGTACCAACGACAAACAAACTTAAGAAGCGGCAGTAAGATGCAAACTACCCTTACCATAGACAAACAAAAGCATCGACAGTGTAAAGGAAATTCCACGTCGTTAAGGATAAACGGAGCGGCTGCAGCTACAGAAGGCAAACGAATAATCAGCCTTCTGTTGAGCGCGTGAACAGAATGTTTGGGTCATCTTCAGGTATAAAAAGATCGGCAGCCGCTATCACAAGAAGAGACGAGTAGACAACGCAGTGGAGTTAACATTGCTGTGAGCTGTGTGTTTAGAAATGGATAAGCTGCGTGAAGCAGAGAATAATTTTGTGTCATGAAGAATTGTAAAATAAGCCATTGGGTATAGCAAAGAATTGTAATTATTGAAAACTAAATAAATGTTGAGTAAATTCGTGACGATTAAGAAGACAAACGAACAAATCTTGGGAGTTTTATCTAGCAATCCAGTGATCGGACTCGAAGGATTTGTGACATCACATATAAAGAAAAATAAATACATGTATACGTTTCTTCTATGTCACAGAGAAAACCAAATATTCGAAAAAAGTTATCTTCAAGCGTAGAATGCGTATATGCGCCAACGGGCTGGGGTGTTTCTAAGTAAATAATACAACGCGCACACTTGGTAAACGTGCAAAGGCGCGTACAACATGTCGCCTGTGTGCAAACAAACGGGGTGGCTGCCCTTCCTCCAGCACCGCTATTCTTTGGGAGCACAAATGCGTCACATTCATAGCGATATTTCTTGGCCACCTCCGAATGGTTGATACATTTTTATGAATAGTTTTTTATTGCATGTCAGAAATACACTCGTTGCGGTTGACATACCCTGCCTATTTTTAAGTTAATTTTTTGGATGTTGGTCCGGCCATGACTTGAACTACATGGTAGAACACACTGCTAACCACTCGGCTATTTTGGAAGCATGAAATATAATACCGTAATTGTAGCACTTGAGTACTGGAGGTTGCAAGATGAATAGAATTTCCTGTCAGGAAAATTTTTGACTGCCATTCACTGCTCTTCCTTTTAACAGAAGTATAAAGCAACCATAGAAACAACAATTAACGCGCCTATTCATTCTTGCAGGTATCCATACCATAGTCATGATTTGTTAACAGAGATACATCAGACTTATTTCGAGATGGTATAATTCAAAAATTCTACTCGCCATATAACTCACCGGTGCATGTAGTTACAAAAAAGGATAAATTGACGATGGTAACCAAAAGTTTAGAATGGTTAGAGACTTTAGAAAATGAAATGAAAACACGTCTTCTAACAAGCTCCGATTCCAGATACTTCAATAATTCTTGCAAGTTTGGGAAAGTCACAAATATAGGGTGTTTTTTATAGAGGTATAGAACTTTAATTTGGCATTACTTTTCAAGATGGCGACCGATTTAACAGCTGTTAAGTGATTTATTCTCAGTTTGGTTTGGCAATTCATCATGAATAGACTCACGCCTGAACAACGCTTGCAAATAGTGCAATTTTATTACGAAAATAATGGTTCTGTGCGGAAAACGTATCGCGCACCACGTCCATTTTAGCGATGTTTAGCGATGAAGCGCACTTCTGGTTGAATGGCTACGTCAACAAACAAAACTGCCGCATTTGGAGTGAAGGTAATCCTCAAGTGTATGTTGAAACACCGTTACATCCAGAAAAACTGACTGTTTGGAGCGCTTTATGGGCTGGTGGAATCATTGGTCCGTACTGTTTCAAAAACGATGGTGGCCAGAACGTTACAGTCAGTGGTGATCGGTATAGAGCCATGATTACTAACTTTTTCATTCCTGAATTGAATAACCATGATGTCCAGGAGATGTGGTTTCAACAAGACGGCGCTACATGTCACACAGCTCGTGCCACAATAGATTTATTGAAAGACACGTTTGGTGACCGCCTAATTTCACGTTTTGGACCTGTGAATTGGCCTCCAAGATCTTGTGATTTAACACATCTGTGGGGCTATGTAAAGTCATTGGTCTATGCGGATAAGCCACAAACGCTTGACCATTTGGAAGACAACATTCGCCGTGTTATTGCCGATATACGGCCACAAATGTTGGAAAAAGTCATCGAAAATTGGACGTCCAGATTGGACTACATCCGCGCCAGCCGTGGCGGTCATATGCCAGAAATCATATTTAAAATGTAATGCCACAAGATTATCTTTCGGATAAATAAAATTCATGTCAATCGAATAATCCATCCTTGTTTTCTTGCAACTTAAAGTTCTATACCTCTATAAAAACACCCTTTATATACTTTCGGAATATGAATATAATAGCAAAATCACAATAATTATATTTCCAAAATTTCTCCTGCATAAAACATGTTTCTATTATATCGAATTTCTTTTACAAACCTTTCATAATTGCATAGGCACGGATGGTTTAAATGGAATTTGGCGCGAGTTTAAAACTTTAGGTCAAATTCAATCGTTATTAATATCTAACTTCCCAAGCATTACATTTTTTACATACCGAAAAATTTGTCATTGACCTTGTTAACAAGGATGATCAGTTATTGAGCACAACGGAGCACTTCGCTCTATACATGAGAATTATAAATATATAATGATTTTTATTTTCCTAATATAAAGAAAACATTATTGACAATTTCAGAAAACTGTAAAGTTTGCTTAGAAGATAAATATAAAAGGCATTCGCCGAAATCGAAAAATGCCCATTCCAGAATACCCCGGAGAATAGTTTCAGTTAAAAAAGAGCATTTTCTAACATATATTTGTAAATTTTCGAAATTGGCAATTCCAATGTTATAACGATAACGAAAAATCTTTTCATTCAACCACAATAACTCATATTCTCAGGGATTACTTCAAAATAAAACAGTTTTTTGAACCAGCCCTTCACAGCAAGAGCAACAGCCTGTAACAGTTATAGCTCGATGCTATGTAATGGGCAGTAATTGTAATGGGCATTACTGAACTTTTACTACTTGCAAATTATAAGTACAACAATAGAATACATGCCAAAACTTCATTTGAGTGAAATTAAAAAAAAAAACTAATTTTTGCTCTGACGTAATAAACGATTGGGTAACAAGCTAAATAAAGTTTATATCCAACCGCTGTTCAAAAAGATTTAAGTACGACAGTATTCATAAATGGCAAAAAGGTAAACAAAGATAATATAAGATAGTTTATTATCACCTTTAATTAGTAAGCTAATTCAGTAACTGATTTAGTAAGAATATATAAAGTAGCAATCAAATGAAAATCAGTGTTAAGCTGATGCTGCTTTAAATTAAGGTAACAATATGAAAACATAATTGATAATGAATATCTTCTCGCATCTTTTCAATACTTTAATCACTTGAAATTTTTTGCTAAGAATTTATGATTACAAAACAAAATGTTTTTACATACAAAATATTGAATTATGTTGTAGCTATTTAAGGCAAATTAAAACCAGTTTGTAAGTAAAGGCGAAACCATCGTATCAGAGACGATAGGTTCTCAAGTAGGGGAAGAGCTAATATAGCACAAGAATATTTGGTTAATGTAAAAGTAACTAGGCTCAGCAATAATTTGCGTAAGTACGAACTTAAAAACTGCAAGCGTTTTAAAATAATAATGTTTTATTTGAGGAGTTTAGTAAGTCAAGAGATCAAAACTGACTTATTATAACTTGTATACTAAAATCATGCTAGCTTCAATATATAGCATAAATATACAGATATAAATTTGAAAAATAAAGTCATGGCATCGGAGTTCTTTTTAATGCTTAAATCCTAAATCGTACTGCATTTCGCCGCAACCCCGATGAAATTTAGTTGTTTTTTTTTACTTTTTTTGGGCTAAAGTATTAATTTGACAATCTAATGCTTTTTATTATTAATACACTTTAGTAAAATGACATTGGTTTAAAATTCGATTCATATAACATTGAATATTTCTACAGACAAAGATGTCCCGCCCCTCTGTCAAAAAACTTATTTTTTTGATACTTGTACGTAAACTACTGAGTACTGTGACCATGATTTGTTACATATATGTTATGTATTGTTGTTAATTTTAACCATTGAATCATTCTTAAACGCACTTAGTATACTGTACACACATATGTATATATATATGTACATGTACAAACCAACTTAAATACGAGTATAAGCAAGTAAGTACAAACATAGATACTTTGTTGTCTTTCAGGCTTATATTATTTTCGCCAACCTCTTTGTTTTCTCCGATGGCAAATAAATTTTTAATGCTTTCTCATTGACGACAAAAATACCAAGTACCAATGTCAAATGAAACGAAGAGACCCTGCAATGATTTATCTCAGAGATTGAGCGGTTTGCTCATTTGTCTAATTGGGAAACCTCTGAAGAACATCTCCAAAGGGCAAAGATGCAGATATTTTTGAACGAAATGCTCGATACATATACGAAGGAAATCCAAACTTCTCAATTGTTGAAACTGTTTGGTAAGGAAACAGCTACTTTCCTTAGCAAACCAATGATAATACAAATCGAGGAGTGTGGAAATGTGATGAAGGAAATTCCTCAAGAACAATAGCCACATGGTCAGAGCGGAGAAGTGTTATTCTGGTGGTACGCGACTGTAAGATGGGCATTATCAAACAGGAAAGATGATGAAAACGCAGGGGTGATGAAAGTGAACCATCCTCCACTCTGTCTTTATGCTGGCCCTCGCAACTGAATATCCTATAATCCCCATCTTTCAAATCGGAAGGAATACAAGTAATCTTACTATTATACCTACTACTACTTGATGAGCCAAAGCGACTTCGGTTGTTGTACCCGAATTTGTCATTCTATGTAATTAGTAATATAAAAGTACCGTTAAGTAGAGATAAAGTAGGAGGATAAATAGAGGAATAGAAAAATTATTACCGCTAAGTGGAGTTGAAAGAGGAGGATATAGAGAAGTTACCCTTTAGTGTTGAAGATGGCGTGTGGATACTCACAGTAATGTCTTTCGGTCTATGTTATGCCCCTGCCACCTTCAAAAGCCTTATGGACCATGTGCTTAAGGGACTTCATTGGAAAACTTGTTTGGTGCATCTGATAGATATAATAAAGTTTTGTAAAAATTTGGATAAAGTTTTCTTCTCTCTCTGCATCTCAAACTAAGTCCCAATAAGTGTTCATTATTTAGATAGGAAGTGAGTTAATAGTCTAAAAAATATAAAATAATAGTTTAAATATTCTTATAATATAACCTGCTGTTGATATAAATTATTAAAAATTAATCAGTGTTTCACAGATAAAAGTTTCCATATACTTATCTCATAATGAAAATAATCAGATACATACTTATATATAGCCTTCAGCCCACTGGGCAGAAGAATGTGCTAGTTTAACACGTTGAGAGCTATTTGAAACGAAGATTATTAAATTGAAGTTCGATTCGAAAGATAAACTTTGAAGAATATTTTAGATTAGCAAGGAAAATCGTTCCTCAAATGCCTGATACATTGTTGTGGCTGTTGTTCCAGTATTTCAACGTTTATTACAAAACTGAAAACAAAACTAAATAACAGTGACACTACGTCATCTTTTTATCAGAGCTCCTGCTCTAAAAAGTGGTGCGTGCCTTGATGATTTTGTACATCGTGACTTGAACTAAAGCATTTAGTTTGCTTTTCATTTCATGAATATGCTTTTTCTTATCTTAAGTTTTTCCCCCCACTCACTTTGCTGAGTACTTCCTTGCAAAGAAATATTTACCAAACTAAGTAATAACATCTGTAATAGATGTCTGTACAAAGTGCACAATCCTGACAAAGTAGTTTTTTTTATTTATAATGACATAAAATATAACATATCTGAACAATAAGTTGTATGAGAACTGTATCTCATCCGATCTCTCCGATTCACACAATTGATTAATGTATCAAACATCGTTTGAATATCTCAAAACAGATAAGTTCCAATAGACGGACGGACAGTAAGACAATGCTTTTTAATATAAATAGGAACACACGCGTGTATACATTAAAATACTACTGCTTCCATCCTGAATAATATTGTTCTATTTATAATTTCTAGAATGCGATCCTTCATCGAAGAAAATGAGAAGAATGATCCTCTAATCAACGCTCCAGATAAAAAGAACAATCCTTGGGCTGAGAAAGGAAAATGCGTTCTCATGTAATGTAATGACAAACCACGAAAGTATCATACTAAATTTCATAAGAATCCCATTTATTACTATAATCATCATAATAATGCCAATATCGAGCAAAATATAGGCAAAGGTATTCCTAAAAAGAAATATAAAGAAAATAACTAAGACATGAAGGAACCACAATATTCAACTATTACTAATATTAGCCATAATAAAGAACAGCAAAAATCGGACTATTATAATATGATGTGCTTGAATGATGTTCCCCTAGATCCAGAAAATATTCAACAGCATATTGACCAAGTAAAATTGGAACGTGTTGCCGATAATGTGGAAATGGTAGAAGATATATACAATATCAGCAAATTAGAATTGATAATCGCGTTTTAAAAATGCATAATGTACAATCAATCTATTATTGTACCTTTTACAATGACAAAAAAAAATTAATTCTACCATCACATTACGTCACTTAAAATCATGTATGCAAAATATCTCACAACGTCAAATTCTTTCACATATTGCTCCACGGCAAATTTCGGAAAATCGACTATGAGTCACTTATACGAAGATTACAGCAACTAGCAACATAATATAGGTAAAGAAAAGGTGTTTTAATGAAGCTGTGAAATTGATATTTATATCCGTAAATGCTCATAAATTAATTTGTCGTACTTACATACTGTATATTACATACTGTATATTATACATACGTTATATACATATATAAATGATCAAGTCCGTTTCATACATACACTTACAGGTTAGTTTAACATTTGGAATAAAAAACTAAAATGGAACAATTTCAGTATTGCCACTTACAGCTTATACTCGTACCAACCGATTGGCCTAAAGTTAAGTATGGATGATTCAGTTTGTTACAAGTTGTGGAAATTTGTATAAGGAATAAGACCTGGAAGCAAGGAAATACGATGATTGTAAATAGTTAAACATTTTCCCAGTTCACATATTCATATTAAAAATATTTAACACAAATAAAAAAGTGGAGTAATTGAACACAGGAATTTCGTATACCAAACTTATTGTAACATGTAGAAAAGATAGCCATCACTCGTATTAACACTAGGCTCCTTGATATATACTGAGATAATGCAAATTCATGATATCATGATATTATTGCTATTAATATTTATTTAGCAATTAATAATTTTGAATTTTTTTTTCTAAAAAAATAGATATTAAATTCCGTTTATATTTTATTTTATATTTTGTGAAAATGTTCCTTATTTGCTATAACCTTCACCACCTATACGTCTCATTTCATCCCGATATTCTTCGCATAACTCCATAAACGTTATAAATCGCATATATAACATATATGTAAATTTAAATCACGAGGATGAATTTAGTGTATTAGCTAGTACAGGTAAAAGTATAAAACAGGCATTACAAAACTGGTGAAAGAACAAAATATACGCCCGATACCCACCCTATTGTCTAGTAAAATTGAAACAAAAATTATACAACTAAATTAGGAAATTTAAAAGTTAATACATCAATTAAGGTTGGTTTGAAATTTTAAATGAATTTGATGCGTTAGCAGCATGCAGAATCGAATACTTTTGTATGCTAGTTTTGCAAAGTACAGAACATAATTATTGAAAAAACGGGGCCATGTCAGCTCTTTTAAAGCTTATACACTATTTTATATGATCACATTGCCAATCAGAAGTAAACACCGAAAGCAAATAATACGTGTTCACCAAAAAAAAAAAAAAATTAAAAGTCTAAAAAATAATTAGTACTTAGTAAAGAAGTTATATAAAGTATCAAACCTTTTGTGAATGAAATCCTTAAAATTTTAAACTTAAAACTGCGATAAATAAATATATAGTAAACTAAATTAGTCCACGAAATAACTCACTCGATTTACTTATCATGTGCCTGTCAGTAAATATAAAACTAAAAGACATTAAATAATAAACTAGAGTTATTACTACCCACTCAAAATGTATAATATTTATCCAATTAATATTGTTTTTTATTAAAATATTTCTTCAATCGTATAACTTAGTTGTTTTGTATGAGTTATTTGAAATCCATATATTTAAATATGAAAACATTGAAGAAATAAGTCTTTCTTTATAAAAAAAAGGTAAAATAAGTACTTTAATTAGTGATGTTTTAATGTAAAAAACTTTTATTATTAAATAGTACCCTTTAACAAATTTTAATCAAAGTAAATAACAACATTTCAGTAGAAAGGTCCGAAATAGTGAAAAGAAGCACAATTAAAATAGCCCTGAAATTAATTATGATATTGAAAATATAAAGCAGTTGTCCTTCTGGTACTTAGGTACATACATACATATATGCACTTCAAAAGATACTTAATAATAATTCAAATTGTTAGACATCTATTAAATGACATTTAATTTTTTTACATTTAAATACATGAATAAGATCACATAAGTACTTAAAATAAGTATGCATATATATATATATATATCAATATATTTAAAGTATATCATTTAACAACACATCTTATACAGTTATACGTGAATATTTACATTGCGTAAAAAAGGAGCAAATACAACTGCAATTTCAAATACAGTTAAGATTGTTGCTGGATAAAGGAAATACTTAAAGGAAGTATCTACATTAATGATTCTAACAAAAATATAAAATTACACATTTACAAAAATATCATACGAAGGAAGAGTCGTCATTTTAAGTCAACAAAGCAACATAAGCAAAAGTAATATGAATTAATTTAACAGTAGTGAAAACCTATAATACAAATGATATTTGAATTTTAGTTCTTTAAATAAAAGTACTTAAAGTATTTTTTAAGCTGCACTTGCTTAACAAATTATAGCAAAAAGATACTGAAAATGTGAAATGAAATGTTTAGCTGAAGCACTTATGAAATAACAGTTATAAGGCATTACGATTGCAATTATTTTAAGATGTTGGCACTATACAGATCGCTAGCTGATGGAGATCGAGACAAGAATTATGAAATGCAGGTTTTAACAGTGGCAAAGGTCGAAAATCTTACAGAAAGGAAAATATTTGTAAAAAAAAGGCACGGGAAATTGATTGTGAAGGTACAGAAAGCCGCCGAAAGAAGAATGGACGATAAATAAATGAATAAATAAATTTCTGCTCGGAACTATGTTTGAATATTGCAAATATGTTTAATTTATATGTAATAAGAAATATATACATGTACTTAATTAGTAATGCAATAAGTATTCATGAATTAAACACACACAATTTAAAGATGAGAATATAGAAACAGGGTAAAGGACCCTATTTTGAAATTTACTTCGGGAGATTTTTAATAATATGTTATATTTTATTAATAATAATATTATGTTAATATTTCATTAATATAAAAGATCGTGAATAAACAACAAAAATTTAAAGTTATACTCGGTAAGAAATTTTAAACTATGAAAAAACTTTATCAACACACTTGCATCAAAAACCACAAACTGCCAAAACCTCTTTTGAAAGTAAAGTTTTCAGAACGAAAAGAAAGCAAATTTGGGAAGGTAAAAAATTTGATGTTTAAACCTCAGCAGCATAATAATTGTACCATCTCTTGAAATTGGAGATCAATATAAAGATTGGTTTTGCATGCGGAAATTATCATTTAATTATTAAAATTTCGATTAAAGAATAGCCCCAATCATAATGCAAAAAGAAATATTCCTGCTTTAATTTATTTCCTTACTACGTTGTCCACATAATTGAAAGTTTAATATAATTTTTAAACATATTAACAAACATAGTTAAAATGTTACTACTCAATTCAAAAGCTCTCTATAGTTCACTCATATGTATTCATACATATATTTTAGAAACTAACTATAGTAATGTTGTGATTGTCATTTTAAGACAAAATTGTTATACACACTCTGTCACTAAGCCAGGGATAGATGTGCATCAATTAGTCGTCTGAATGTTAAGGAATTATTGCAGCATAATTTTCAGAGATGATGGGCAAAAGATTTGGAGATTTGGACACATATTGGAAAAAGTGATGAAAATAGATATGAATATGCATTCACAATTATAAAAACATTGACCTCTTTATATTTGAACTTTCGGGGGGTTTTACAAACATACAACATACATTGACTTTTGATTTTCTAAATAGCCTGATTCAATTAAAAAATATACATATACAATGAGTTAACATTTCAAAACGTAAAATGTAATTACGTTCTTATAACTAACTCTATAGAAAATAAAATATTTTAGACTATGTAAACATATGTTAAAAGAAAATAGGTAGGCCCAACATTGAAGCATTGATATGTCTTGCATTGTTGTGAATAAGCTGATTATGAGAAAACGACCAAAATTGTTAAAAAATTTAATAGTGACAAAGAAATGATGTCAAAATCAAATTAAAAAACTATTAACGAAATAAACAAATAGTCATGTAAGTTGGTGTTACAATTTCAAATTATTAAAAAATATTGTTAACATGTAATTACAAAAATTTATTAATTACTTACGACGTAGGACTATACAAAAAGTGAAAAAGAAATCGATTTTTAAAATATATAAAACATTCTCATATTTGTATCCAATATATAAATTTACGATTGCATATAAACTGTAAGCAAAGTCTAAGTAATTTCACATACTACATATTCCAAATGACTCTAATATAATGTATTACATATTCATATATTGCATGCATGTTAGTAGTTTAATGATCATAAGGTTAATTATAATTAAGAAAATGATTGATATTGAAAGTTGCCCAAATTTACCAAATAAACTCCATGGAGTTGACTGCAGTCAGCAACACCTAGACTGCGAAAAACAAATTGAATACGTTCAATTAAACGTTTAAAAATAAAAAAGGAAAAATATTCAAAAATAAGATTGATTAAGTATGGTAACATATATAACGACAATTGGGTTCAAAACCAAATTCCAATGGTTAAATCGATAGTAAATACATAAAAACTTTAAAATTACAATAATGCAATTTTAGATGGCCTTGGTCTAAAAGTTGTGGTTCGCTGTCTACAAAAGCGAACTAAAAATTTTTTTGCACCTCCATGGTGCTGAGTTGCGAAAATTCCATATGTAAATGAATTAGCTTTGATTCTCGAAATACATTAGAGCGAAAAACACCCTTTTAAAATTATAAAAGCAAAGAAAACTAAAAATCTAAACAAAAACTGAAATTACGCCTGTGTTTTATTTTTCTGTCACAGTCATTAACTAATTGTATATAAGAAATATGCTCAAACTCCTATAAGCTTCCTAATCCTTTATCTTGCATTACACATTTTTCATAATTTTATGCATTGATCGTTTTAATTTTCCAGCTTTGTTTAAAAGGGCTAAGCTTGTAATCGCAAATATTTATTTATCTTTGCTAACGTTTGTATTTGTGCAATAATACTATCAATAATACTATAATATCGAAAATAATGGCACATGAGTGTAGGAAGGTCAATCTAATGAGGGTTTAACATCTTATTGCTCAAACTTATGACCAAGTGTTTGAAAGCCCATCACTGTAAGGCTTTTAACCACACCACACCTTCGGTTTTGGGCATTCAAGTGTTACCGTGCTTGTTATACAATTTTATATAACTGCCATTTGCTAAAAGTCGTTTCGAAGTACCGCTATCTTTTAAAAAACAAGTAAATGCAAAAACCCTATGTTAAGGGTTTTCTGTAATTTTTTTTCATTGTATTCAATATATAGATATATATATTTGTCGCTTATAACCGCTGAAACGATTTTGGCCGATTCAATAATGCTTACAATTTCATCCATGGACCACCATAAACGTCCATGAAACTTCTGATTTTGCTTTGGAACAACTTGAAAACGGTAACGATTTTTTTTTAAGAAAATCATCTTCTCTGATGACGCTCACTTTCGGTAAATAAACAGCACTGTGGATTCTCATGCGAAGAAAATCCACAAATAATTCATGAACAACCATTACATTCACCTAAATTGACAGTTTGGTATGGTTTTTGGTCTGGTGGAATCATCGGTCAATGGAGAGCAGTATGGATCGATGATAACCAACTTTTTATGGCCACAAATGGAAGAAGTTGTTCTTAACAACATCTGGTTCCCACAAGACGAGGCTACGTGCCACACAGCACGTGCAATAACCGAATTATTGTGAGAAAGGTTTGGATATTGGAATATTTGAAGAAATTGTGACATTGAATGGCCTCCAAGAAGTTGTGATTTAACACCATTAGACTACTTCTTGAAGGGGTTATTTGAAAGCAATAAACCAGACTCTCTTCAAGCTTTAAAAGTAAATATTGAACGTTTTATTCATGACATACGACTTGATTTAGTGGAAAAGTGTGTTTTTTATTTTAAATAAATCATATCACTCTTATTGGAAACCCCTATAGTAGTATATTTTGTAGAAGCACCATTGACCTCCAGAACAGCTCGTATTCTACTTCTGCAAACTTGTTGGCATTTCCAATGGGCTCTTTTTTAATGCTCCCCATAGGGCCGCAATAGACGAGTGGTTAGCATTGCCCCCCGGCAGGGAATGTCAAGCC
This sequence comes from Neoceratitis asiatica, assembly GCA_030068015.2. Lineage (NCBI taxonomy): Eukaryota > Metazoa > Arthropoda > Insecta > Diptera > Tephritidae > Neoceratitis > Neoceratitis asiatica. The sequence goes on from CM061524.1 coordinate 85,248,403, forward strand.
CTCCGAGTGCATTTCTGAAATGAAATAAAAGCTTCTCATACAAATGCATCGACCGTTCGGAGGCGGCTTAGGATAGACAACATATAAAAATATTATTGCCTTAACTTTTCCAACAATCCTCTGAGTTGTTTTCGGCCCCTACCTTATATGAATATATTTATTATGTATAATGTCAAAAAAGTACTGGAAACTCTTAATTTGAAAGACTAACTTAAAAGGAATTATGAAAATCATTTGTCAACACTGTTCTCTACACTGTATTTAAAAGCGGAAGATTTGCCTTGTTCTGGTCTGCCTCCTCAACTAAATTGAAAGAAATGCTAGATAACCGCTGAACTTTGTGTGTCTTCAAATCAATTTTAGAGGAATGTTTAGGCATGAAATGCATTATTGTTCGATTAGTATCCAAGGACACGAATTTTCGGCAAAAACTTAATCGAGTAATTGTCGTTTTACACATTCTAGAACGGATCAAGGTTAGAAGGTACGACGGTAAATAGGGAATGTTAACATATGTTGTTCGTTGACGTTTGAGAAAAAGAGAAGAAAGGACGCACCACGATAACACTATATTTTTTATGGATCCGTCATAAAAGACCCTGAATTGATTCCAGATAATGAGTCCACAATTTTTTTTTTGATAATAGGATTTTATAAGAACATAGAACAAATATCGTTTCGGCTGAGCATCTCCTCTGATTCCTTTTCCTGCCTATTCGGTATCGAGGATTTAATCTTGTACTATTACCCGTTCGGTAGCAACATATGTACATGTAACAAGTTATCAGTTCAAATCGCGACGATGATACTATCGAACTATAACAACCAATTAATTATTCAAAGTTTGACTTGATATTCAAAATATTACACTTTTGCTTATTATTATCGATATGGGTAAGTAGGAAGTAGGTAGTAGTAGGAATTAGAGATCGATATGGGTAAGTAGGAAGGGTTTGAAAAGCTGGCCGAAATCAGTAAGCTGCGCATACTATAATGTTGATAATTTAGAACGATTGGTAATTGAGCTAAGTACTCGTATTAGTTATTGAGTAATAAGTACATATTAAGTAAATTAAGTAACGTTGGAGTGCATTTTTTAACCACTCATGTACTTGAAATAACAACATGAAATGGTATACTGAATTTCGTCAGAAGTATCTAAGTACCAGAAGGAGAAGAGATAAACTTAAAATTTATATCGATCGGATCAGTACGACGAGCCAAGTTGATTTAACCATGCCCGTCTGTTCGTCTGTTTGAACGCAAACTATTTATGAAAATTATCGAAAACGGAAGAATATATCATATAAACTCCATATAACCGATTTATTTTGATAAGAGGTCTTGCGTCGAAAATCCGTCAAAATGGCATCTAGGAGAGTGATATTTGTTGTTATATATACGTATAAAAAAAAAATTTTGGTACTGAAAATCACCGAAATCAGAATCACATTGTTCCCTGCAACAGATTTTTCACATTTAAGAAATAATCCTAAACTGCAATATAACAAATTTTGTATGCTCATGAAAAGTATATAACAGCATTTTTCCTTCTTTCTTTTTTATTTTAGTTCTACTTATAATATCTTAAAGAGCTGCAATTCCTTTCGGCATATTGATTATTAAGTTCTTAAGTGTAGGTACAATATGGTATTGCTCTGTGTCATAAATTTTATTAAGTAGACAGGGGAGCAAGTAGAACAACTAAGCAACATTAATAAAAATCAAATTAAGAATGCAACTTCAAGTCCCTGGCGTTAAACATTAACATTTTCAAAAATGCACTCTCCTCACAACAACTGATGCGACTCATTTCAGTCCCGTCGTCGCCGTGCATTCTGTTTGACATTTGTTTGTACGCCGATTCTTAAATTTTCTATGTTGGGAAATTTTTTTTTATAATCTATATATCTTACCATCTATTTAGTATATGATTAAGTTTTATAATTTTTTATTTTGTAATATTTGTTATAAAATATAAAAATATAGCATATAATTGCCGCGTTATAACCGCTGAAGCGATTTTCGGTCGAGCTCGGTGTCTTGATTTTTTTCTAACAAATGAAGAATCCTCCGGATAATTTACAGGAACAATTTTATTTTTATTGCATGTCAGAAATACAATACATTTACATCCCCTGCGGAGTAATAAACGCTACCCTTATTAGACTTCTTTTGTATAATTTTGAATGTTATTTGAACTCCTAATAAAAAGCACTTCCAAGCACTTGACCACTGCGGCCCCCAATACATAACACACAACTCAGCAGTAAAATCTGTGAGTAAACAATAAATTATTCGTATTTTACCCACAATTATTAAAGGAATTTCTTTGAGACCAATTTCCCATAGAAGTATCAGTTGTAACGAACGATTAGGTATATGATAGTTTTTAAACGATCTAAAAACTATGAAGCTAAGCTCGCAATTTTATTTTCCGTCCCTTTCGATCACCAGCAGCCCATTACAAAATACAAATCACCGGTAATTAAAACGGTAAATTAAACATCAAAGTTAAATTCAATTAAATTGAACTTTTTGTATTTTGGCTATAGTCAACCTTAACTCTGCTCTGCTTTAAAGTATTGAAATGTTTTCAACACAAGCAGTGTTGGAGTGTTGGCGTGGAGATCAGAATACACTTTTCCGACATATTTTGATGCGCTGAACACAAATTTTAAGTCCGCTTGGCTCTATCACGGATTTTTTCTAGCTTAAAAAAATTGCTGATTTAGCAGGGCATGGTAAAATTCAACAGATTCACTTGGGAATGTGTATCTGCGGTTTTTGGAGCCGCTGTTAACGATTTTGGAGTCAAATTTTCGAAATTCAAAATGACAGATCCAATTTGGCGGTCGAAAATTTGAAAAAATTATTTAATTTCTATGAAACTTGGGAGGGCGGTTTTTGGGGTCACTAATTACTAATCTGGAGTCAGATTTCAAAATGATGGATCCAATATGACGGAAAACATGATGGAAATTGTATTTTAATAATGTTTCTAGAATGAATTAGAGTATATTGCATGCAACTTGTGAATCAAGTGTAACTGGTAATGATGGGCATCTGTATGCTGTAGTGATGAAGGGTTATCCATTTAATGGTTTCGAAAGTGCAAACTTAACTGTCAAACCGCAAATGTTTTTTCATGGCTGACAGAGGTGGAGGACTACACAGAATCGGCGGCAGGAGAGAAAGCTATCCACCGGCGCCGTCAACATACGACCGTAGTTCTACATTCATCGAATTCCTGCAAAAGAAGTCATGGAGGCTATTTGAATGATGTTATATTCCGAACTGAATTGTATCGATTGTACTTCACATTAAATAAAAAACATTTGAATTTCCTTAACAATTAGTGTATTTTTTTTTTAAAGAAATCATATCACTCTTATTGGAAACCCCTATATAAACATAATTAAAATAAAATATTCAAAATGTTGTCCGTCATATTAGATCCATAATTTTAAAATTTGAAAATCTGACTTCAGATTCGTAATTATTGACCCCAAAAACCGTCCTAAACAAAGATTCATAGAAATCAAACAATTTTGAAAATTTTTGACCACCATATTGGATCAGCTACTTTGAATTTTAAAAATTTTACTCCAAAATCATTATTTGTTGAATCTGTTGAATTTTACAAATGATTGTATGACCTACTAAATCCTTAATTTTTTGAGGTTAGAAAAAATTCCAAAGTGATGGTGCCAAAAGTGTATTCTGATCTCCAGGTCCGACCATTTTTTTGTGTTGCTGTGTGGTGGTAGATTAATGTGAAAAATAATATGTCATAGTCAGTAGCTGTTCGTGAATTGATTTTTTATGTATATACTTATATTATGTATATGTTTCATATTATTTAGTTTAATTCCTTCAATTCCTTAAATTTTCATATTGCAAATTTTGTAAACGCCAACATATACATAAGTTTCGTAGGGTGAAATGTAAGTTTACAAAGAACAAGGACCAATAGCTAAGCCAACACTGTGCTTTACAACTTTCAGCCCCAACAGTAGCCAGTTTCAATCCCATACCACGCTTTATTACGTTAGCTTTCGCAACATTTTATGACGGAAATCCCAAATACGAAGAACATATTGAAATGGGTAGCAATGTGACGAAATTCCCCGAAAAGGACAAACTTAAGAAGCGGCCGTATGATGCAAATTACCCGGACCAAGGACAAAGAAAAGGGTTGACAATGTCAAGGCAATTCCCCGAAAAGGACAGAAAATAAAGAAGCGGCAGTAAGATGCAAATTACCCTTACCAAGGACAAACAAAAGGGTAGACAGTGTAAAGGAAATTCCACGTCGTTAAGGACAAACGGAGTAGCTGCAGCTACCGCAGGCAAACGAATAATCAACCTATTCTTGAGCGCGTGAACAGAATGTTTGGATCATCTACAGGTATAAAAAGAGCTGCAACCGCTATCACAAGAGGAGACGAGTAGACAACTCAGTGGAGTTAACATTGCTGTGAGCTGTGTGTGTTTTAGAAACGGATAATCTGAGTGAAGCAGATAATAATTGTGTATCATAAAGAATTGTAAAATAAGCCATTGGCTATAGTAAAGAATTGTAATTATTGAAGACTTAATAAACGTTGAGTCAATTCCTGACGGTTAAGAGGCCAAACGAAGAAGTCTTGGGAGTTTTATTTAGCAGTCCAGTGATCGGACTCCAAGGATTTGGGAAATCATCGAGGTAGCAACGAAGAACGTTACAATATATATTTTTAATTTATTTATTGTAAAGGGTTTTCCAATAGGGATAATATGATTTCTAAGTGTCGTTTTAGCCAATTGTAATATGTCATGATCTATTTTTTATTGTTATTAAGCATAGAAGAGGAAAAACCAAATATAATAAAAATCAAACCGAATTATTATTTTTTATTTACTTTTTATAAAATATTTTGTTTTTTTTCTAATTTAAAATGCGTTAAAAATTAATTTGAACTTGCGCCAAAAGTAAAAACAAAATAATCACGTACTACCAACTCTGTATATTTGCATATGTAGTATTTCTACCGTAACAAAGAATATAACATTGATTCTTTTTCTTAGACGAGTAAGCATATGAAAGAATATACAAGTATTCTCTCCCTCATATACAAATGAACATATGTATTTACATATGCACATTAAAAGCAATAGCACCCATAAAGCCACATAATTTTGTAATCTTTTTAAATTCTTTTCTTTCCAACATAATTGTAATATACTTGTATACACATATTGTAAAATATATCTTTTAAATGTACACTTGATTTACGAGCCAATTTAAAATTTGATTAACACATACATATACATATACAATATAAAAGTTAAAGTGTTATTTAATATAATATTGTGACGAAAATCCCATACCAAGGACAAACAAAACTGTTGACGATGTAAATGCAATTCCCGGAAGGACAGAAAATAAAGAAGCGGCTGTATAATGCAAATTACCCATACCAAGGACAAACAAAAGGGTAGACAGATTAAAGGAAATTCCACGTCGTTAAGGATGAACGGAGTAGCGGCAGCTACCGCAGGCAAACGAACAATCAGCCTATCCTTAAGCGCGTGAACAGAATGGTTAGGTCATCTACAGGTATAAAAAGAGAGGCAGCCGCTATCACAAAAGAAGACGAGTAGACAACTTAGTGGAGTTAACACTGCTGTGAGCTGTGTGTGTTTGAGAAACGGATAAGCTGAGTGAAACAGATAATAAGTGTGTAAAAATAATTGTAAAATAAGCCGTTGGCTAAAGACAAAATTGTAGAAATAAATTCCTGACGGTGAAGAAACCGAACAACTAAATCTGGGGAGTTTATTAGTAATCCAGTGATCGGACTCGAACAAAAGGAGAATAATCGAAGTGAATTTAGCAAGTTCGTTACAATATTATTAGGAGTACTAATAAATTTCCGCAGCTTTTTGTTAAAAAAATAATATTTATTGTGAGATAACGGTAGCAATGGAATTATTGTCCATCACTAGTAAAAACTTTTTCCTATCTTTTGATGTTATCAACCCAACTTTTGGTATCTTCATATGACGTGAAAAGGTACTTCGGAACAGCTGATAGGCGGACGATGCAATGTCTGGTGGATACAGCGGGTGGTGGCTCTAAATAGTTTTTCACTAAAGCCGCAACATGTGGACGAGCATTTCCATGAAGAAGAATAATTTTGTGGGCTCTGCATATGGTTTTAAATTAAAGGTCGGTATGCAGCTTGTAAGAAAACCAAAAAATTCATATAAAAAAGTGCAAAAAAACGATGCGCGAAATATTTTTTTACGATCGAACGAAACGAAACTCCATTTTCTACTGCCTATTTCTAAAGTTTTAATACAAATACGAAAGCACGGCAAAACAGGTTTCCAAGAGAAATAAATAGTCTCATCTATATTTCGCGAGAAACGAGAGGAAGACTAATTTTCAAACGTACTAAAGCAAGCTTATGAAGGAATTTATGCAATTTCTTAACCTTTTATTTATTTTTAACCATTAAAAACGTTAGTATACATAATAAGCGATAAATATTCACTGCGCTCTACTCAAGTTCTTCGTTTTGTTTATTTACGTTTGCATATCTTCTTCCTATGTAAAGAGCTGTTCACAATAGAAAATCATGTCAAATTTCCATGCCTACTACATTTTTCCGTCACGAAATATGTATATGAGCTGTTTTTTCGTAAGAGCTGCATACCGACCTCAAAAAATTAAATTTAAAAAATTTAAATTCAAATTTGAACATTTTTGAGCCGCTTGTCATATTTGAACTCTAATGTAAGTCTCGTCCACACTATCTCTTTCAAAATGGCGGAAACTTATTTGTATTTATTATATTATTTAACTAAATACGAATATATTTATAAAATATATATGTAGAGATGCTATTCGAGTTTTTACATATACAAATTTATTGTTGAATGACTGATATACTCCTACGTAAAAACTTTTTCTGTTTCCATGGCTTAAAATGTTCACTGATTTATAAATTTATGATAATTTTTATATTTGAAGTAACAGATACATAATTTTACTATATATAATTTTGGTATTTTCACATTCATTATGTTTTAATGTATTTTAATACATTTTTATATTACTGTTATATGCAGTTTCAGGATCCAGTTCATTATATAAATATTATCTTCACATATGTATGTATATAGTATATTGTACTTTAAATTATTAAAATATAATGAAAACCGTCCAAATTATCTATTATTGCGCGCCAATTATATTGTATATTACACTAGCGGACCCGTGCATACGTTGTTGTAGCTCTACATTACATAATTTAGATATTATATTTGTATTGTAAAGTAATAGATAAAGATTAATTAAAAGTTCACAATTAATTTCAACTAAAACAAAATATTAAATTCTCTATTGTATTATTGACTTCCAGATAACCAGGTAACGAGCAGTACGAGCAAAAATAAATTCCAGTATTAACATTTTACATTTTCCCTATGCAGCACAGTTTAATCACTGGTGACATAGCAGAAGCTTTGTTTGATTGTTAAAAAAGTTCTTCGTTTCATTACGAGCATATGTATGTTATACAAATTCGTATGTACAAGCCTACTCGTTCAACCTAAAGTAATCAATGAATCTGAAAAATAAGAAATATGAGATACATACATAAAATATACAATAACAGACTTAGCACTTGGTATATCTAACATGTAATCTACGTAATTTCTTCTTCTCCATCTTCCGCAAGTTACTTTACGGATTATCCATTTAGCACAAGCACATATAATTAACAAATTTTTTCCAATTGATTTAAGTTGCCTTAATAACTTAACGAAGACATCTGAAATTGGTTTTGAACCATAATACACAGAAATAGTTGCGTTGGTTTGTAATGTTGACAGCAAAACTTAGTTGATGACCACTGGGTTAAACTCTTAAGAATAGCAGTTATATATTTGACATCTGAGTGGATTGGGCAGATTTTGCGTTTATTAGGAAATTAGGAACGTCCAGATCAAACCACCGCGAAAATATTCTTTACAATGAGACTTTTACATCGCACAGCTGGAAATGAAAATTAATTAATATTGAGAGTTTTATAAGCGTTAAACATTGAAAAATTACTAAATTTTATCTTAAATAAGTAAAAATTAGTAATTGCTAAGAAAAAGTTAGTATAACTTTAAGAAAACTTTATTAAGTAAAAATGTGGCTTAAAAGTCGGAAATGTTTTCAGTGTAATGCCTAAACGCATGTTTAATAGAAGCTGCTTGTTTTCGCGAAAATCAGAAATTCATTTCTCCTTACGGCCATTCCTGATTTAAATGTTGTATTTCGCTATACTTAAGTATTACATGGCCACACTCTACATGAATCTGGTTTTTAATCTGGTAGCATTTGAAAATGTTATAAAAACTGTCATTTTAAAGCATTCAACACTGGAATAAGTTCCACAACTGTTTATGTGTGGTATATGTATTAACGTGATGGAGCTATCATGCCACGCACTATTTATGGATTTAACTAAATCATACCAGTTTCCGTGGTTTGATCCCGTTCTTGAAAAAGTATTACATGATTAAAAACGTCTATTTGTAAAATATCTACCTAGCCATAATTTTTCTTTTGACATCTGTAAACGGTTTTTTTTTTACACAACCATGAATTATTAACCATATTAGTTCGTTGTTACATGTAAAACCTTGCCCTCTGATTTACAATCGTAAATAAAAGGAAGTTTGAAAATAGAGTCTGTTTAAATTTTCAATATTTTTCGTAGTAAAAAAGTATACGAAGACTATTGCAAAGCCAAATCATGTTGCGTTTATCACGTTTTTCTCATTAATATATAAAAAAAAGTAAAGAGCAAAGTAAAAAAATAATAATGAAGTGGCTTTATGCAACTAAGGTACAACAGTTCCACGGTAATTTTTACGTACATAGCTTAGATACTTTTCTAACAAATCCTTTGTATGGTAGTTATATGATATAGTCTTCCATTTTTTATAATTTTCAGTACAAATATTTATTTGAAGTGTGTAGAAATACAAAATTTCCCGTTCTTAGATACTTTTTTTTGACGGAGTTTTGACCAAAGCTTCATATATGAACTAATCAGTGTATTACAGCTCTATGTTTTAGTTGTCCAATTTCGACGATTCTCGGTACCAATTTGCAATCCATATAAATATCTAGACTATATTTCACGCGTTAGATGCTTTTTTGACAGACTTATGGGACATTATTTGAAATCTGAAAAATCGGTCGTATATGTCCGATAGTTGCCCGATCCGTCCGGTTCCGACAAATATACGTTTGCGTAAATTTAACACTACATTTATCCTACAAAGTTTGGTTGAAAACCTTGAGGGACTAGTTTGCGTTCAAACTACTGTATTTATTTATTAAATCTGCTTAACATCGGAAGCCTCACACTAAGTAATCAAATCTTAAACTAAATTATAAAATATAGTAGCCCATAAGCTATTAAGTATAGTTTTGTTACGTATTTTTGTGCTATGATTTCAGTCTTTGGTGGTGCATATGTTTAAATATCATTTCGCATGTACCACAATGGGCCCGTTATCATAGTCATAAATTTAGATTGGATTCCATGCAAGAAAAACGAGAGCAATGCTTGGCAGTTCTTTTAGCATCTTTGGTGTGACATGATCATATCCATGAGATTTTTTTGGATATAGGACGGTAATAATATTCTTAAGCTTAAAAACAGAATATTTCGCCAATAGCACTGTTTCTTGAAACATGATGGTTTTATTAAAAATGTACTGAGGCAGTATTTGGTTGATGCGATATACCGTACCATTTTTTATCAGAAACATTTTGAGACAAAGACGTTATAAGAATTTTCATATTTTTATCTTCTTCGTATCTTAATTCCGCTTTATCTATTTTTCTGCCATCTTAATTCGGATTATTACATTACATCGGACAATCGAGTGCTATTAATCATCATTACTGTGGTTTTTGGTTGTGTTTTCTGCTCTGGTGTAGGCATAGTTGCTAGCATACTGTTAAATACAAGTGTATAAGTATATGTATTATAAATAATGATTATCTGTGTTTTCTTCAATGAAAAAATTCATGCACTTAGAAAAGCCGCATAAACGGACGAATTTAATTATTTTTCAAGTTTTACTTAAACACTCAAACAATAATCATTATTATTGTGAGCGAAAATATGTGGCTCAGAAAATAATAATCATCATTTTATCTTTATAATCGGATAACTCTTTTTCAACCATTCACTTTATAAAGTCATATATCAATTTTCGAAAATTTTCTTGAAAATAATAATCTGAGAGCTCTTATGTATTTTTTATATTTAAGCTAATTAGTTCTGAATGTATGTTAGTAAGATAAAAGCATACTCCCTTTCAATTGGTTCTAATTGGTTGTTGGTTGAATTAAATTATTATTGGGGAATGATCTGAAGATAAGTCCGCACTGGTTTAGGTAAATACTAAATTTCTATCTAATTCTATTTGGTGACTGAAAAGTCAATCAAATCAAGTAATTTCCTTAGGCCTGTAGGCTAGTATGTTGATTGTTTTGGGGAGATATAATCGAAATTAGAGTTATGAAAAGGTCACTAAGTCGTTTTTGTGTCATTGTGCAGCGTGGTGGACAGTAAATCGCAACCAAAACAAGGTCGACCCCTATTTTTAAGAGTGATTGAAGTTATCTGCATTCGAATGATGAAAGCTTTGTTTAAACGGTTTCTTAATAGTACCGCTGTGCCACCATAGGCTTTGCCATCTGGGTGATAAGTGTTGTACAGTTTAATCCAAGGAATATAAAAATTATACTTATAGATTACGTGTCTCTGTATGAATAAGCGTTAGCATTGATATGGATCTCCTAATTCACTCACATTTACATATTTTGCATGGTTGACATAAATTTTTTCGTGCACTGAGTCAGATTGAGAATCATGGCCTTTACTGCAGTACTGGGTGGAACGACAGGTGTAGCCCGTTCAATTGTTTTTTAATACGCCAGCATAGGTCATTTGCCCAGTATTATGGAAGTATAACTTGTGGAGGTTTGTTGCGTTTTGCTTGAATATCCTGACTTCCTTTTGATTTTAAATCTTTATACACTGGATAACCTCAGTAATTGGCTGTGTTACATCAGTTTTATTTAAAGAGCATTTATTGGAATGAAGAATGTCAGCATATGCTTCATAGACGGAAGGAAATCACATTAGGATTTGGTGTACCCAAATTCTCGACAAACCGTATATTAGATGAGCTTAACTGAATTTGAGAATTAGAAAACTTTAAAGATAAGTTTGGATACCTTCTTTCTATCAATAATATTTATTACCCCCAAACAGCGAAAGCTTGGTCTTGTAGAGCTTCATGTGACTTCGAGTGATATATCACAAAAGTGTTCTTCGTTGTGCAACTGAATTTTTGTGGCATCACCATGATCCGTATTTGCAGCCGGAACTGGTGTTGCTGCGGCTGCTACGCTGATTGACTGCATAGTACCTGCTGTTGTCGGAGAATTCACGGATGGAGTGCTGCTGACATTGATGTCTTTAAAGATGTACTGCTTCTTAGGTGTTTGTTTAAATTTTTTGCGCAACAACTGTATAATACAAGTAGACATTTCATCACTGCTTTATATTTCACTTGTTATTTGTGTTTTTAATGTACTTTTTGTAATGTTTACAATTGAATTGATTTTATACATATTGTGACGAAAATCCCATACCAAGGACAAACAAAACTGTTGACGATGTAAATGCAATTCCCGGAAGGACAGAAAATAAAGATGCGGCTGTATAATGCAAATTACCCATACCAAGGACAAACAAAAGGGTAGACAGATTGAAGGAAATTCCACGTCGTTAAGGATGAACGGAGTAGCGGCAGCTACCGCAGGCAAACGAACAATCAGCCTATCCTTAAGCGCGTGAACAGAATGGTTAGGTCATCTACAGGTATAAAAAGAGAGGCAGCCGCTATCACAAAAGAAGACGAGTAGACAACTTAGTGGAGTTAACACTGCTGTGAGCTGTGTGTGTTTGAGAAACGGATAAGCTGAGTGAAACAGATAATAAGTGTGTAAAAATAATTGTAAAATAAGCCGTTGGCTAAAGACAAAATTGTAGAAATAAATTCCTGACGGTGAAGAAACCGAACAACTAAATCTGGGGAGTTTATTAGTAATCCAGTGATCGGACTCGAACAAAAGGAGAATAATCGAAGTGAATTTAGCAAGTTCGTTACAATATTATTAGGAGTACTAATAAATTTCCGCAGCTTTTTGTTAAAAAAATAATATTTATTGTGAGATAACGGTAGCAATGGAATTATTGTCCATCACTAGTAAAAACTTTTTCCTATCTTTTGATGTTATCAACCCAACTTTTGGTATCTTCATATGACGTGAAAAGGTACTTCGGAACAGCTGATAGGCGGACGATGCAATGTCTGGTGGATACAGCGGGTGGTGGCTCTAAATAGTTTTTCACTAAAGCCGCAACATGTGGACGAGCATTTCCATGAAGAAGAATAATTTTGTGGGCTCTGCATATGGTTTTAAATTAAAGGTCGGTATGCAGCTTGTAAGAAAACCAAAAAATTCATATAAAAAAGTGCAAAAAAACGATGCGCGAAATATTTTTTTACGATCGAACGAAACGAAACTCCATTTTCTACTGCCTATTTCTAAAGTTTTTATACAAATACGAAAGCACGGCAAAACAGGTTTCCAAGAGAAATAAATAGTCTCATCTATATTTCGCGAGAAACGAGAGGAAGACTAATTTTCAAACGTACTAAAGCAAGCTTATGAAGGAATTTATGCAATTTCTTAACCTTTTATTTATTTTTAACCATTAAAAACGTTAGTATACATAATAAGCGATAAATATTCACTGCGCTCTACTCAAGTTCTTCGTTTTGTTTATTTACGTTTGCATATCTTCTTCCTATGTAAAGAGCTGTTCACAATAGAAAATCATGTCAAATTTCCATGCCTACTACATTTTTCCGTCACGAAATATGTATATGAGCTGTTTTTTCGTAAGAGTTGCATACCGACCTCAAAAAATTAAATTTAAAAAATTTAAATTCAAATTTGAACATTTTTGAGCCGCTTGTCATATTTGAACTCTAATGTAAGTCTCGTCCACACTATCTCTTTCAAAATGGCGGAAACTTATTTGTATTTATTATATTATTTAACTAAATACGAATATATTTATAAAATATATATGTAGAGATGCTATTCGAGTTTTTACATATACAAATTTATTGTTGAATGACTGATATACTCCTACGTAAAAACTTTTTTCTGTTTCCATGGCTTAAAATGTTCACTGATTTATAAATTTATGATAATTTTTATATTTGAAGTAACAGATACATAATTTTACTATATATAATTTTGGTATTTTCACATTCATTATGTTTTAATGTATTTTAATACATTTTTATATTACTGTTATATGCAGTTTCAGGATCCAGTTCATTATATAAATATTATCTTCACATATGTATGTATATAGTATATTGTACTTTAAATTATTAAAATATAATGAAAACCGTCCAAATTATCTATTATTGCGCGCCAATTATATTGTATATTACACTAGCGGACCCGTGCATACGTTGTTGTAGCTCTACATTACATAATTTAGATATTATATTTGTATTGTAAAGTAATAGATAAAGATTAATTAAAAGTTCACAATTAATTTCAACTAAAACAAAATATTAAATTCTCTATTGTATTATTGACTTCCAGATAACCAGGTAACGAGCAGTACGAGCAAAAATAAATTCCAGTATTAACATTTTACATTTTCCCTATGCAGCACAGTTTAATCACTGGTGACATAGCAGAAGCTTTGTTTGATTGTTAAAAAAAGTTCTTCGTTTCATTACGAGCATATGTATGTTATACAAATTCGTATGTACAAGCCTACTCGTTCAACCTAAAGTAATCAATGAATCTGAAAAATAAGAAATATGAGATACATACATAAAATATACAATAACAGACTTAGCACTTGGTATATCTAACATGTAATCTACGTAATTTCTTCTTCTCCATCTTCCGCAAGTTACTTTACGGATTATCCATTTAGCACAAGCACATATAATTAACAAATTTTTTCCAATTGATTTAAGTTGCCTTAATAACTTAACGAAGACATCTGAAATTGGTTTTGAACCATAATACACAGAAATAGTTGCGTTGGTTTGTAATGTTGACAGCAAAACTTAGTTGATGACCACTGGGTTAAACTCTTAAGAATAGCAGTTATATATTTGACATCTGAGTGGATTGGGCAGATTTTGCGTTTATTAGGAAATTAGGAACGTCCAGATCAAACCACCGCGAAAATATTCTTTACAATGAGACTTTTACATCGCACAGCTGGAAATGAAAATTAATTAATATTGAGAGTTTTATAAGCGTTAAACATTGAAAAATTACTAAATTTTATCTTAAATAAGTAAAAATTAGTAATTGCTAAGAAAAAGTTAGTATAACTTTAAGAAAACTTTATTAAGTAAAAATGTGGCTTAAAAGTCGGAAATGTTTTCAGTGTAATGCCTAAACGCATGTTTAATAGAAGCTGCTTGTTTTCGCGAAAATCAGAAATTCATTTCTCCTTACGGCCATTCCTGATTTAAATGTTGTATTTCGCTATACTTAAGTATTACATGGCCACACTCTACATGAATCTGGTTTTTAATCTGGTAGCATTTGAAAATGTTATAAAAACTGTCATTTTAAAGCATTCAACACTGGAATAAGTTCCACAACTGTTTATGTGTGGTATATGTATTAACGTGATGGAGCTATCATGCCACGCACTATTTATGGATTTAACTAAATCATACCAGTTTCCGTGGTTTGATCCCGTTCTTGAAAAAGTATTACATGATTAAAAACGTCTATTTGTAAAATATCTACCTAGCCATAATTTTTCTTTTGACATCTGTAAACGGTTTTTTTTTACACAACCATGAATTATTAACCATATTAGTTCGTTGTTACATGTGAAACCTTGCCCTCTGATTTACAATCGTAAATAAAAGGAAGTTTGAAAATAGAGTCTGTTTAAATTTTCAATATTTTTCGTAGTAAAAAAGTATACGAAGACTATTGCAAAGCCAAATCATGTTGCGTTTATCACGTTTTTCTCATTAATATATAAAAAAAAGTAAAGAGCAAAGTAAAAAAATAATAATGAAGTGGCTTTATGCAACTAAGGTACAACAGTTCCACGGTAATTTTTACGTACATAGCTTAGATACTTTTCTAACAAATCCTTTGTATGGTAGTTATATGATATAGTCTTCCATTTTTTATAATTTTCAGTACAAATATTTATTTGAAGTGTGTAGAAATACAAAATTTCCCGTTCTTAGATACTTTTTTTTGACGGAGTTTTGACCAAAGCTTCATATATGAACTAATCAGTGTATTACAGCTCTATGTTTTAGTTGTCCAATTTCGACGATTCTCGGTACCAATTTGCAATCCATATAAATATCTAGACTATATTTCACGCGTTAGATGCTTTTTTGACAGACTTATGGGACATTATTTGAAATCTGAAAAATCGGTCGTATATGTCCGATAGTTGCCCGATCCGTCCGGTTCCGACAAATATACGTTTGCGTAAATTTAACACTACATTTATCCTACAAAGTTTGGTTGAAAACCTTGAGGGACTAGTTTGCGTTCAAACTACTGTATTTATTTATTAAATCTGCTTAACATCGGAAGCCTCACACTAAGTAATCAAATCTTAAACTAAATTATAAAATATAGTAGCCCATAAGCTATTAAGTATAGTTTTGTTACGTATTTTTGTGCTATGATTTCAGTCTTTGGTGGTGCATATGTTTAAATATCATTTCGCATGTACCACAATGGGCCCGTTATCATAGTCATAAATTTAGATTGGATTCCATGCAAGAAAAACGAGAGCAATGCTTGGCAGTTCTTTTAGCATCTTTGGTGTGACATGATCATATCCATGAGATTTTTTTGGATATAGGACGGTAATAATATTCTTAAGCTTAAAAACAGAATATTTCGCCAATAGCACTGTTTCTTGAAACATGATGGTTTTATTAAAAATGTACTGAGGCAGTATTTGGTTGATGCGATATACCGTACCATTTTTTATCAGAAACATTTTGAGACAAAGACGTTATAAGAATTTTCATATTTTTATCTTCTTCGTATCTTAATTCCGCTTTATCTATTTTTCTGCCATCTTAATTCGGATTATTACATTACATCGGACAATCGAGTGCTATTAATCATCATTACTGTGGTTTTTGGTTGTGTTTTCTGCTCTGGTGTAGGCATAGTTGCTAGCATACTGTTAAATACAAGTGTATAAGTATATGTATTATAAATAATGATTATCTGTGTTTTCTTCAATGAAAAAATTCATGCACTTAAAAAAGCCGCATAAACGGACGAATTTAATTATTTTTCAAGTTTTACTTAAACACTCAAACAATGAACATTATTATTGTGTGCGAAAATATATCGCTCAGAAAGTAATCATTTTTCTTTGATCGTTATATTTTTCGCTCAAAATATCGCTCAACCTTGGATAACTCCTTCTTCAACCATTTGTTTTGTAAAGCCATATATCAAATTTTTCGAAAATTTTCTTGAAAATAATAATCTGAGAGCTCTTATGTATTTTTTATATTTAAGCTAATTAGTTCTGAATGTATGTTAGTAAGATAAAAGCATACTCCCTTTCAATTGGTTCTAATTGGTTGTTGGTTGAATTAAATTATTATTGGGGAATGATCTGAAGATAAGTCCGCACTGGTTTAGGTAAATACTAAATTTCTATCTAATTCTATTTGGTGACTGAAAAGTCAATCAAATCAAGTAATTTCCTTAGGCCTGTAGGCTAGTATGTTGATTGTTTTGGGGAGATATAATCGAAATTAGAGTTATGAAAAGGTCACTAAGTCGTTTTTGTGTCATTGTGCAGCGTGGTGGACAGTAAATCGCAACCAAAACAAGGTCGACCCCTATTTTTAAGAGTGATTGAAGTTATCTGCATTCGAATGATGAAAGCTTTGTTTAAACGGTTTCTTAATAGTACCGCTGTGCCACCATAGGCTTTGCCATCTGGGTGATAAGTGTTGTACAGTTTAATCCAAGGAATATAAAAATTATACTTATAGATTACGTGTCTCTGTATGAATAAGCGTTAGCATTGATATGGATCTCCTAATTCACTCACATTTACATATTTTGCATGGTTGACATAAATTTTTTCGTGCACTGAGTCAGATTGAGAATCATGGCCTTTACTGCAGTACTGGGTGGAACGACAGGTGTAGCCCGTTCAATTGTTTTTTAATACGCCAGCATAGGTCATTTGCCCAGTATTATGGAAGTATAACTTGTGGAGGTTTGTTGCGTTTTGCTTGAATATCCTGACTTCCTTTTGATTTTAAATCTTTATACACTGGATAACCTCAGTAATTGGCTGTGTTACATCAGTTTTATTTAAAGAGCATTTATTGGAATGAAGAATGTCAGCATATGCTTCATAGACGGAAGGAAATCACATTAGGATTTGGTGTACCCAAATTCTCGACAAACCGTATATTAGATGAGCTTAACTGAACTTGAGAATTAGAAAACTTTAAAGATAAGTTTGGATACCTTCTTTCTATCAATAATATTTATTACCCCCAAACAGCGAAAGCTTGGTCTTGTAGAGCTTCATGTGACTTCGAGTGATATATCACAAAAGTGTTCTTCGTTGTGCAACTGAATTTTTGTGGCATCACCATGATCCGTATTTGCAGCCGGAACTGGTGTTGCTGCGGCTGCTACGCTGATTGACTGCATAGTACCTGCTGTTGTCGGAGAATTCACGGATGGAGTGCTGCTGACATTGATGTCTTTAAAGATGTACTGCTTCTTAGGTGTTTGTTTAAATTTTTTGCGCAACAACTGTATAATACAAGTAGACATTTCATCACTGCTTTATATTTCACTTGTTATTTGTGTTTTTAATGTACTTTTTGTAATGTTTACAATTGAATTGATTTTATACATATTGTGACGAAAATCCCATACCAAGGACAAACAAAACTGTTGACGATGTAAATGCAATTCCCGGAAGGACAGAAAATAAAGATGCGGCTGTCTAATGCAAATTACCCATACCAAGGACAAACAAAAGGGTAGACAGATTGAAGGAAATTCCACGTCGTTAAGGATGAACGGAGTAACGGCAGCTACCGCAGGCAAACGAACAATCAGCCTATCCTTAAGCGCGTGAACAGAATGGTTAGGTCATCTACGGGTACAAAAAGACAGGCAGCCGCTATCACAAAATAGACGAATAGACAACTTAGTGGAGTTAACACTGCTGTGAGCTGTGTGTGTTTGAGAAACGGATAAGCTGAGTGAAGCAGATAATAAGTGTGTAAAAATAATTGTAAAATAAGCCGTTGGCTAAAGACAAAATTGTAGAAATAAATTCCTGACGGTGAAGAAACCGAACAAATAAATCTGGGGAGTTTATTTAGTAATCCAGTGATCGGACTCGAACAAAAGGAGAATAATCGAGGTGAATTTAGCAAGTTCGTTACAATTGGTGTCAGAAGTGGGATTGCTAAATAAATTCCAGAAAAAAAAAACAACAACAAAAATATTTGAAAATGGTCAAGATTCAAGATTTAACGATACTACCGCTCAAAAAGGAATTGGCGAAGAGAGGATTATCTTCAACCGGGAATAAGGCTGAACTACAATCACGGCTGCGAGAAGCTTTGGAAGCAGAAGGCATAGATTTGAGCGAATATGAATTCTGCCGTGAGGACGAGGAGACATCCAAGAAAGAAATGGAGAAGGAAGAGGCTGTTGAGACTACGGAAGATTCAGAGCAGTCAGCAACTAAAGTTGAAGAAAAGGCTCCTAGCTCATCAACAAGTATGGACATGAACATGTTATTGGCAGCAATTTCCCAAATGAATGCCAACATGTCACAAATGAATACCAACATTTCAGAGAAGTTAGATGAACAGGATGCCAAGTTGCTACAGAAATTGGATGAACAGGATACCAACATGTCACAAATGAATGCCCACATTTCATCGCAAATGCAAGACCAAGAAGCGCGTATTTCATCCCGGCTCATACAGCTTCAGGAGAGTGTTGTTAAAGAATGCACAGAACTCAAGGAGAGACAGGACGTAATCGAGGAGAGGCAGGACAGAATAGAGGAGCTTATTCAGACCAAAGTCAGCGAATTGGGAGGTCGGCAAAACAAAATAGAGGAGCTAATGGAGACCAAAGTCAACGAATTGGAAGGTCGTGTCCGCGATTTGCACTTGAATCGTTCAACCACTTCGATGAACGCTCCCAGGATAAAAACACCCTCCTTTGACGGCACAATTCCGTTCCAGGTGTTTAAACTTCAATTCGAAAAGACGTCAAAAGCAAATAATTGGAGCATTGAGGAAAAATCCGCTGCACTATTCGTTGCGTTGGAAGGACCTGCTGCGGAAATTTTACAGACAATCCCAGAATATGAGAGGGATGATTATGATGCATTAATGCGTGCCGTGGAAAGACGATATGGTAGCGAGCATAGAAGACAAATCTACCAGATGGAATTAGAGAACCGCTATCAGAAGTCCAACGAGACCTTGCAGGAATTTGCTTGTGAGATTGAGAGACTAGCTCATTTGGGTTATGGAGATAGTCTTGGAGAATACCTCGAGAGGATAAAAATTCAGAGGTTTATCAGCGGAATAAGGAACAATTATAGCAGGCGAGAGGCGTATGCGAATCCAAGGCCAACATTTGCCGAGACTGTCTCGTATGCTTAGACAAAGGAAGCGGCCGAGCTTTTGTGCAGACCAGCGTACAAAGCGAACTGTGCGAAGTTGGAAAGCCCAGATGTCATGAAAGGAATCTGGGAAATGTCAAAAACCGCCAAACTGATGAGAACCAGGATTTGCTACAACTGTAGAAGGCCTGGACACTTAGCTCGCGATTGCAATATGGGTTCTACGAGACAAATCCATAACAAGGCGAGCAACGTTACTATCAGCGGATATGTGGATGGACATGAGCGAGAACTAACTGTGGACACGGGCGCGTCAAACTCCATCATTCGATCCGATTTGATCACCAGGAAAATAAGCCCATTACATGGAGCTAAGTTGAAAACATTAACTGGTGAGGACGCCAGGGTTCTGGGAAAAGCCACGTGTAAAGTCACCATTGGAAATATGACAGTGTTGCATGAGTTCCTAGTAGCGGAATTATTAGATGAAGTCATAGTTGGTGTGGACTTTCTCCTTGGTCAAGGAATGAAGATCGACCTAAAGAAAAGAGTGATAGAGTATGGAAATATGCAGTTACCGCTAAGTATTGGCCACGATCATGTGTACAACCGAAATGATGTGCCCCTGGTAAAGAACGAGCAACAGAAGGGAAATACGTACGGAAATGGCAAGATGTCTCGTGCCCTAATGAAGAAGTTGAGAGAGGTACGAAAAACTGTTGAACAACGCCCTAAGGTTATGAACAACAAGGTAGAAGGATGTATTAAGGCGAGGAATCCTGAAAGCTTTGAGAAAGGAGATCTGGTAAGGCTGCACGATTCTCCACGGAAGAAAATCTTGCACAGCAAGCGGGAAGGTCCATACAAAGTAATTGGACGAATAAATAGTACGGACTATCGAATCCAGAACGTTGGAAAACCACGAACCAAAATAAAGGTGGTTCACTTAGAAAGGCTCGCGGCGTTTGGAACAGATGGTATGTCTAATCGGGACGATCAGACTTAGGTGGAGGGCAGTGTGACGAAAATCCCATACCAAGGACAAACAAAACTGTTGACGATGTAAATGCAATTCCCGGAAGGACAGAAAATAAAGATGCGGCTGTATAATGCAAATTACCCATACCAAGGACAAACAAAAGGGTAGACAGATTGAAGGAAATTCCACGTCGTTAAGGATGAACGGAGTAACGGCAGCTACCGCAGGCAAACGAACAATCAGCCTATCCTTAAGCGCGTGAACAGAATGGTTAGGTCATCTACGGGTACAAAAAGAGAGGCAGCCGCTATCACAAAAGAAGACGAGTAGACAACTTAGTGGAGTTAACACTGCTGTGAGCTGTGTGTGTTTGAGAAACGGATAAGCTGAGTGAAACAGATAATAAGTGTGTAAAAATAATTGTAAAATAAGCCGTTGGCTAAAGACAAAATTGTAGAAATAAATTCCTGACGGTGAAGAAACCGAACAACTAAATCTGGGGAGTTTATTAGTAATCCAGTGATCGGACTCGAACAAAAGGAGAATAATCGAAGTGAATTTAGCAAGTTCGTTACAATATTATTAGGAGTACTAATAAATTTCCGCAGCTTTTTGTTAAAAAAATAATATTTATTGTGAGATAACGGTAGCAATGGAATTATTGTCCATCACTAGTAAAAACTTTTTCCTATCTTTTGATGTTATCAACCCAACTTTTGGTATCTTCATATGACGTGAAAAGGTACTTCGGAACAGCTGATAGGCGGACGATGCAATGTCTGGTGGATACAGCGGGTGGTGGCTCTAAATAGTTTTTCACTAAAGCCGCAACATGTGGACGAGCATTTCCATGAAGAAGAATAATTTTGTGGGCTCTGCATATGGTTTTAAATTAAAGGTCGGTATGCAGCTTGTAAGAAAACCAAAAAATTCATATAAAAAAGTGCAAAAAAACGATGCGCGAAATATTTTTTTACGATCGAACGAAACGAAACTCCATTTTCTACTGCCTATTTCTAAAGTTTTTATACAAATACGAAAGCACGGCAAAACAGGTTTCCAAGAGAAATAAATAGTCTCATCTATATTTCGCGAGAAACGAGAGGAAGACTAATTTTCAAACGTACTAAAGCAAGCTTATGAAGGAATTTATGCAATTTCTTAACCTTTTATTTATTTTTAACCATTAAAAACGTTAGTATACATAATAAGCGATAAATATTCACTGCGCTCTACTCAAGTTCTTCGTTTTGTTTATTTACGTTTGCATATCTTCTTCCTATGTAAAGAGCTGTTCACAATAGAAAATCATGTCAAATTTCCATGCCTACTACATTTTTCCGTCACGAAATATGTATATGAGCTGTTTTTTCGTAAGAGCTGCATACCGACCTCAAAAAATTAAATTTAAAAAATTTAAATTCAAATTTGAACATTTTTGAGCCGCTTGTCATATTTGAACTCTAATGTAAGTCTCGTCCACACTATCTCTTTCAAAATGGCGGAAACTTATTTGTATTTATTATATTATTTAACTAAATACGAATATATTTATAAAATATATATGTAGAGATGCTATTCGAGTTTTTACATATACAAATTTATTGTTGAATGACTGATATACTCCTACGTAAAAACTTTTTTCTGTTTCCATGGCTTAAAATGTTCACTGATTTATAAATTTATGATAATTTTTATATTTGAAGTAACAGATACATAATTTTACTATATATAATTTTGGTATTTTCACATTCATTATGTTTTAATGTATTTTAATACATTTTTATATTACTGTTATATGCAGTTTCAGGATCCAGTTCATTATATAAATATTATCTTCACATATGTATGTATATAGTATATTGTACTTTAAATTATTAAAATATAATGAAAACCGTCCAAATTATCTATTATTGCGCGCCAATTATATTGTATATTACACTAGCGGACCCGTGCATACGTTGTTGTAGCTCTACATTACATAATTTAGATATTATATTTGTATTGTAAAGTAATAGATAAAGATTAATTAAAAGTTCACAATTAATTTCAACTAAAACAAAATATTAAATTCTCTATTGTATTATTGACTTCCAGATAACCAGGTAACGAGCAGTACGAGCAAAAATAAATTCCAGTATTAACATTTTACATTTTCCCTATGCAGCACAGTTTAATCACTGGTGACATAGCAGAAGCTTTGTTTGATTGTTAAAAAAAGTTCTTCGTTTCATTACGAGCATATGTATGTTATACAAATTCGTATGTACAAGCCTACTCGTTCAACCTAAAGTAATCAATGAATCTGAAAAATAAGAAATATGAGATACATACATAAAATATACAATAACAGACTTAGCACTTGGTATATCTAACATGTAATCTACGTAATTTCTTCTTCTCCATCTTCCGCAAGTTACTTTACGGATTATCCATTTAGCACAAGCACATATAATTAACAAATTTTTTCCAATTGATTTAAGTTGCCTTAATAACTTAACGAAGACATCTGAAATTGGTTTTGAACCATAATACACAGAAATAGTTGCGTTGGTTTGTAATGTTGACAGCAAAACTTAGTTGATGACCACTGGGTTAAACTCTTAAGAATAGCAGTTATATATTTGACATCTGAGTGGATTGGGCAGATTTTGCGTTTATTAGGAAATTAGGAACGTCCAGATCAAACCACCGCGAAAATATTCTTTACAATGAGACTTTTACATCGCACAGCTGGAAATGAAAATTAATTAATATTGAGAGTTTTATAAGCGTTAAACATTGAAAAATTATTAAATTTTATCTTAAATAAGTAAAAATTAGTAATTGCTAAGAAAAAGTTAGTATAACTTTAAGAAAACTTTATTAAGTAAAAATGTGGCTTAAAAGTCGGAAATGTTTTCAGTGTAATGCCTAAACGCATGTTTAATAGAAGCTGCTTGTTTTCGCGAAAATCAGAAATTCATTTCTCCTTACGGCCATTCCTGATTTAAATGTTGTATTTCGCTATACTTAAGTATTACATGGCCACACTCTACATGAATCTGGTTTTTAATCTGGTAGCATTTGAAAATGTTATAAAAACTGTCATTTTAAAGCATTCAACACTGGAATAAGTTCCACAACTGTTTATGTGTGGTATATGTATTAACGTGATGGAGCTATCATGCCACGCACTATTTATGGATTTAACTAAATCATACCAGTTTCCGTGGTTTGATCCCGTTCTTGAAAAAGTATTACATGATTAAAAACGTCTATTTGTAAAATATCTACCTAGCCATAATTTTTCTTTTGACATCTGTAAACGGTTTTTTTTTACACAACCATGAATTATTAACCATATTAGTTCGTTGTTACATGTGAAACCTTGCCCTCTGATTTACAATCGTAAATAAAAGGAAGTTTGAAAATAGAGTCTGTTTAAATTTTCAATATTTTTCGTAGTAAAAAAGTATACGAAGACTATTGCAAAGCCAAATCATGTTGCGTTTATCACGTTTTTCTCATTAATATATAAAAAAGTAAAGAGCAAAGTAAAAATAATAATGAAGTGGCTTTATGCAACTAAGGTACAACAGTTCCACGGTAATTTTTACGTACATAGCTTAGATACTTTTCTAACAAATCCTTTGTATGGTAGTTATATGATATAGTCTTCCATTTTTTATAATTTTCAGTACAAATATTTATTTGAAGTGTGTAGAAATACAAAATTTCCCGTTCTTAGATACTTTTTTTTGACGGAGTTTTGACCAAAGCTTCATATATGAACTAATCAGTGTATTACAGCTCTATGTTTTAGTTGTCCAATTTCGACGATTCTCGGTACCAATTTGCAATCCATATAAATATCTAGACTATATTTCACGCGTTAGATGCTTTTTTGACAGACTTATGGGACATTATTTGAAATCTGAAAAATCGGTCGTATATGTCCGATAGTTGCCCGATCCGTCCGGTTCCGACAAATATACGTTTGCGTAAATTTAACACTACATTTATCCTACAAAGTTTGGTTGAAAACCTTGAGGGACTAGTTTGCGTTCAAACTACTGTATTTATTTATTAAATCTGCTTAACATCGGAAGCCTCACACTAAGTAATCAAATCTTAAACTAAATTATAAAATATAGTAGCCCATAAGCTATTAAGTATAGTTTTGTTACGTATTTTTGTGCTATGATTTCAGTCTTTGGTGGTGCATATGTTTAAATATCATTTCGCATGTACCACAATGGGCCCGTTATCATAGTCATAAATTTAGATTGGATTCCATGCAAGAAAAACGAGAGCAATGCTTGGCAGTTCTTTTAGCATCTTTGGTGTGACATGATCATATCCATGAGATTTTTTTGGATATAGGACGGTAATAATATTCTTAAGCTTAAAAACAGAATATTTCGCCAATAGCACTGTTTCTTGAAACATGATGGTTTTATTAAAAATGTACTGAGGCAGTATTTGGTTGATGCGATATACCGTACCATTTTTTATCAGAAACATTTTGAGACAAAGACGTTATAAGAATTTTCATATTTTTATCTTCTTCGTATCTTAATTCCGCTTTATCTATTTTTCTGCCATCTTAATTCGGATTATTACATTACATCGGACAATCGAGTGCTATTAATCATCATTACTGTGGTTTTTGGTTGTGTTTTCTGCTCTGGTGTAGGCATAGTTGCTAGCATACTGTTAAATACAAGTGTATAAGTATATGTATTATAAATAATGATTATCTGTGTTTTCTTCAATGAAAAAATTCATGCACTTAAAAAAGCCGCATAAACGGACGAATTTAATTATTTTTCAAGTTTTACTTAAACACTCAAACAATAATCATTATTATTGTGAGCGAAAATATGTGGCTCAGAAAATAATAATCATCCTTTTATCGTTATTTTTTCGCTCAAAATATCTTTCAACCTTGGATAACTCTTTTTCAACCATTCACTTTATAAAGTCATATATCAATTTTCGAAAATTTTCTTGAAAATAATAATCTGAGAGCTCTTATGTATTTTTTATATTTAAGCTAATTAGTTCTGAATGTATGTTAGTAAGATAAAAGCATACTCCCTTTCAATTGGTTCTAATTGGTTGTTGGTTGAATTAAATTATTATTGGGGAATGATCTGAAGATAAGTCCGCACTGGTTTAGGTAAATACTAAATTTCTATCTAATTCTATTTGGTGACTGAAAAGTCAATCAAATCAAGTAATTTCCTTAGGCCTGTAGGCTAGTATGTTGATTGTTTTGGGGAGATATAATCGAAATTAGAGTTATGAAAAGGTCACTAAGTCGTTTTTGTGTCATTGTGCAGCGTGGTGGACAGTAAATCGCAACCAAAACAAGGTCGACCCCTATTTTTAAGAGTGATTGAAGTTATCTGCATTCGAATGATGAAAGCTTTGTTTAAACGGTTTCTTAATAGTACCGCTGTGCCACCATAGGCTTTGCCATCTGGGTGATAAGTGTTGTACAGTTTAATCCAAGGAATATAAAAATTATACTTATAGATTACGTGTCTCTGTATGAATAAGCGTTAGCATTGATATGGATCTCCTAATTCACTCACATTTACATATTTTGCATGGTTGACATAAATTTTTTCGTGCACTGAGTCAGATTGAGAATCATGGCCTTTACTGCAGTACTGGGTGGAACGACAGGTGTAGCCCGTTCAATTGTTTTTTAATACGCCAGCATAGGTCATTTGCCCAGTATTATGGAAGTATAACTTGTGGAGGTTTGTTGCGTTTTGCTTGAATATCCTGACTTCCTTTTGATTTTAAATCTTTATACACTGGATAACCTCAGTAATTGGCTGTGTTACATCAGTTTTATTTAAAGAGCATTTATTGGAATGAAGAATGTCAGCATATGCTTCATAGACGGAAGGAAATCACATTAGGATTTGGTGTACCCAAATTCTCGACAAACCGTATATTAGATGAGCTTAACTGAACTTGAGAATTAGAAAACTTTAAAGATAAGTTTGGATACCTTCTTTCTATCAATAATATTTATTACCCCCAAACAGCGAAAGTTTGGTCTTGTAGAGCTTCATGTGACTTCGAGTGATATATCACAAAAGTGTTCTTCGTTGTGCAACTGAATTTTTGTGGCATCACCATGATCCGTATTTGCAGCCGGAACTGGTGTTGCTGCGGCTGCTACGCTGATTGACTGCATAGTACCTGCTGTTGTCGGAGAATTCACGGATGGAGTGCTGCTGACATTGATGTCTTTAAAGATGTACTGCTTCTTAGGTGTTTGTTTAAATTTTTTGCGCAACAACTGTATAATACAAGTAGACATTTCATCACTGCTTTATATTTCACTTGTTATTTGTGTTTTTAATGTACTTTTTGTAATGTTTACAATTGAATTGATTTTATACATATTGTGACGAAAATCCCATACCAAGGACAAACAAAACTGTTGACGATGTAAATGCAATTCCCGGAAGGACAGAAAATAAAGATGCGGCTGTCTAATGCAAATTACCCATACCAAGGACAAACAAAAGGGTAGACAGATTGAAGGAAATTCCACGTCGTTAAGGATGAACGGAGTAACGGCAGCTACCGCAGGCAAACGAACAATCAGCCTATCCTTAAGCGCGTGAACAGAATGGTTAGGTCATCTACGGGTACAAAAAGAGAGGCAGCCGCTATCACAAAATAGACGAATAGACAACTTAGTGGAGTTAACACTGCTGTGAGCTGTGTGTGTTTGAGAAACGGATAAGCTGAGTGAAGCAGATAATAAGTGTGTAAAAATAATTGTAAAATAAGCCGTTGGCTAAAGACAAAATTGTAGAAATAAATTCCTGACGGTGAAGAAACCGAACAAATAAATCTGGGGAGTTTATTTAGTAATCCAGTGATCGGACTCGAACAAAAGGAGAATAATCGAGGTGAATTTAGCAAGTTCGTTACAATTGGTGTCAGAAGTGGGATTGCTAAATAAATTCCAGAAAAAAAAAACAACAACAAAAATATTTGAAAATGGTCAAGATTCAAGATTTAACGATACTACCGCTCAAAAAGGAATTGGCGAAGAGAGGATTATCTTCAACCGGGAATAAGGCTGAACTACAATCACGGCTGCGAGAAGCTTTGGAAGCAGAAGGCATAGATTTGAGCGAATATGAATTCTGCCGTGAGGACGAGGAGACATCCAAGAAAGAAATGGAGAAGGAAGAGGCTGTTGAGACTACGGAAGATTCAGAGCAGTCAGCAACTAAAGTTGAAGAAAAGGCTCCTAGCTCATCAACAAGTATGGACATGAACATGTTATTGGCAGCAATTTCCCAAATGAATGCCAACATGTCACAAATGAATACCAACATTTCAGAGAAGTTAGATGAACAGGATGCCAAGTTGCTACAGAAATTGGATGAACAGGATACCAACATGTCACAAATGAATGCCCACATTTCATCGCAAATGCAAGACCAAGAAGCGCGTATTTCATCCCGGCTCATACAGCTTCAGGAGAGTGTTGTTAAAGAATGCACAGAACTCAAGGAGAGACAGGACGTAATCGAGGAGAGGCAGGACAGAATAGAGGAGCTTATTCAGACCAAAGTCAGCGAATTGGGAGGTCGGCAAAACAAAATAGAGGAGCTAATGGAGACCAAAGTCAACGAATTGGAAGGTCGTGTCCGCGATTTGCACTTGAATCGTTCAACCACTTCGATGAACGCTCCCAGGATAAAAACACCCTCCTTTGACGGCACAATTCCGTTCCAGGTGTTTAAACTTCAATTCGAAAAGACGTCAAAAGCAAATAATTGGAGCATTGAGGAAAAATCCGCTGCACTATTCGTTGCGTTGGAAGGACCTGCTGCGGAAATTTTACAGACAATCCCAGAATATGAGAGGGATGATTATGATGCATTAATGCGTGCCGTGGAAAGACGATATGGTAGCGAGCATAGAAGACAAATCTACCAGATGGAATTAGAGAACCGCTATCAGAAGTCCAACGAGACCTTGCAGGAATTTGCTTGTGAGATTGAGAGACTAGCTCATTTGGGTTATGGAGATAGTCTTGGAGAATACCTCGAGAGGATAAAAATTCAGAGGTTTATCAGCGGAATAAGGAACAATTATAGCAGGCGAGAGGCGTATGCGAATCCAAGGCCAACATTTGCCGAGACTGTCTCGTATGCTTAGACAAAGGAAGCGGCCGAGCTTTTGTGCAGACCAGCGTACAAAGCGAACTGTGCGAAGTTGGAAAGCCCAGATGTCATGAAAGGAATCTGGGAAATGTCAAAAACCGCCAAACTGATGAGAACCAGGATTTGCTACAACTGTAGAAGGCCTGGACACTTAGCTCGCGATTGCAATATGGGTTCTACGAGACAAATCCATAACAAGGCGAGCAACGTTACTATCAGCGGATATGTGGATGGACATGAGCGAGAACTAACTGTGGACACGGGCGCGTCAAACTCCATCATTCGATCCGATTTGATCACCAGGAAAATAAGCCCATTACATGGAGCTAAGTTGAAAACATTAACTGGTGAGGACGCCAGGGTTCTGGGAAAAGCCACGTGTAAAGTCACCATTGGAAATATGACAGTGTTGCATGAGTTCCTAGTAGCGGAATTATTAGATGAAGTCATAGTTGGTGTGGACTTTCTCCTTGGTCAAGGAATGAAGATCGACCTAAAGAAAAGAGTGATAGAGTATGGAAATATGCAGTTACCGCTAAGTATTGGCCACGATCATGTGTACAACCGAAATGATGTGCCCCTGGTAAAGAACGAGCAACAGAAGGGAAATACGTACGGAAATGGCAAGATGTCTCGTGCCCTAATGAAGAAGTTGAGAGAGGTACGAAAAACTGTTGAACAACGCCCTAAGGTTATGAACAACAAGGTAGAAGGATGTATTAAGGCGAGGAATCCTGAAAGCTTTGAGAAAGGAGATCTGGTAAGGCTGCACGATTCTCCACGGAAGAAAATCTTGCACAGCAAGCGGGAAGGTCCATACAAAGTAATTGGACGAATAAATAGTACGGACTATCGAATCCAGAACGTTGGAAAACCACGAACCAAAATAAAGGTGGTTCACTTAGAAAGGCTCGCGGCGTTTGGAACAGATGGTATGTCTAATCGGGACGATCAGACTTAGGTGGAGGGCAGTGTGACGAAAATCCCATACCAAGGACAAACAAAACTGTTGACGATGTAAATGCAATTCCCGGAAGGACAGAAAATAAAGATGCGGCTGTATAATGCAAATTACCCATACCAAGGACAAACAAAAGGGTAGACAGATTGAAGGAAATTCCACGTCCTTAAGGATGAACGGAGTAGCGGCAGCTACCGCAGGCAAACGAACAATCAGCCTATCCTTAAGCGCGTGAACAGAATGGTTAGGTCATCTACGGGTATAAAAAGAGAGGCAGCCGCTATCACAAAAAAGACGAATAGACAACTTAGTGGAGTTAACACTGCTGTGAGCTGTGTGTGTTTGAGAAACGGATAAGCTGAGTGAAGCAGATAATAAGTGTGTAAAAATAATTGTAAAATAAGCCGTTGGCTAAAGACAAAATTGTAGAAATAAATTCCTGACGGTGAAGAAACCGAACAAATAAATCTTGGGAGTTTATTTAGTAATCCAGTGATCGGACTCGAACAAAAGGAGAATAATCGAGGTGAATTTAGCAAGTTCGTTACAATATGTATATTTTTTGTTTTGTGCCTTATCAAGCACTATACACGCGTATTATGATAAATTTAATGTTTTAATCCGTATTCCTTTCAGAATATTAAATAAAATTAATTTGGGTTATTTCGTTGAGGAAGACATTACCTTATATTTATAAGTCAGTGGAGCAAAATTTATGTTCTAATTAACTTAAATGTCGTTAGAATAAAGCAATTGTGGCTAAACTTCTTGATAAAGCTTCAGCATCACAGGAAGGTGAAGTTTTGTTACCACTTGTAGTAGTTTATATTAATTAAATTTTTAGCTGAAGTTCAGAATAGTAATATTGAAAATAGTCACAGTCAGGAAAATAAAGTTCTATTTCTTTCATAGGCTACTCACTTCAGTGAGTGTGGTTTAATCCTGCTAAGTGAATAAATGATGCTGAATTAACTTTAGTGGAGCCGATTTTTTTGTCCACTAACCCACCATCTCTGTTAATAACCAAAAACTTTATAAAGAATCTGATGGATAAAGTTCCCAATCAATATAAATTATAGTTAAAAAATTAAAGAAATATAAATAAAAATAAAAATAAAAATATTAAAAAAAAATTTTCACCAACGAAAAAAAGAATAATGAAAAATATTAACTGAATATAAATTGTTTCTCTTTGTATGTGATAAAAATGTTACTAAATTTTCTTTTTCATTCATAGACAACCGACCAGCAAGTTTACAACCAAGTATCCTCTGGGTTGCTAACAAATATCCATTTGGAGGCCAGCTAAAATGAGAAGGCGAATTCTCTGCCGTTGTACGTAGAGTTTAGGAGCTACTTTATTAAAAATATACTCCAATGAAAAATTCACTTAAGCCTCGGATGAGAGACCCCTTATTTTGATTACGACCCCCCAAACGTTTAAAGGATCACGATTTGAGGGAATTTACTTGGAAATTGGTTGATGTCCTTGTAACACTAAAGGCTGATATCAACGCCGTCCAAGAAATTCGATGGACGGAACAAGGATGGAGGAAAGTGGGCCCTCAAGAAATCTACTACAGCAGAGTAGAGCAGTGCAAATTTGGTGTTAGTTTCTTGGTGAAAGAAAGACTCCGTTGGCGAGTTCCGGTATTTACTTCGCGTGATGAACGTCAAGCTGCAATCTGCATCAAAGCGAGACTTTTCAACATATTGCTGGTTTGCACCTCCGATGAAGGACGATGTCACCAAATATTCCGTTTATTAGCGATGCCCTCCGTAACACCAGCAGGTTAGGATATATACCAAAAGCTGAAGAGAGAAGCGAGACTCATTTGCAGAAAATCTGAATAATTAATGGATAGGTATGGAGAGCTTCAGAACCTAGCCGACAAGCGTAATGCTTCAAATTTCTATGAAAAGATTCGGTCACTTACATTAGTTTTCAGGACCGGTGCATACTCATGTAGGGATCAAGGAGGTAATCTGATAAAAAATGTCCAGACCGTATTAAATGAGGGAAGGGAACCAGCCTGTTTAATGGCAGTGAAATTAAAACATCCGGAGATGGCAACCGGAAACCCTAATCCAAAAAAGGGGGACCCTACAGTCTGAATCAAGTATCGCTGGAAAATCCGCCTCCAAATCGTACATAAAGTCCTATCGAGCGTAGCGGTGATAGATTGAAGTCAACCGTCAATAAGCTGACTGAACCTTTATAGTGTTTCTTTAGGCCGGGTAAATCCATGTTGGAACAAATCCTGGAGAAGAGCCGAGAGAAAAGTATATATACACATCACCTCCTACGGCTATGTAAACTTAGCCTGCATAATACCAGAAACGCAGTCAGAATTGGGAATTTCAATCATCGTTACATTACGTTGTCCCATACAATATAAGCCCTCCTTCTTCACTTCCTAAAGGTACAATTTCGGAAAATTATTTTTTATCGGATACCTACGACGTACACAGAACACGCCCTCCAAGTAGCAGTTCTCTACAAAAATCATCCTCAACCATTCAGGACAAAGAATATCACTTACATAAATAGAGTATAATTCATCTTCTAATTTTTTTAATTATTATTAACGGAAACAGTTGCTCTTAGTAAAAAGAGTATTAAGAATTCTTTTTAGATAGATAGCTGATCTACAATCACGACAAATTTTGGTGAGCTTCGACCCCGCTAAAATTTTCTTCCATGCGACGTAGCAATGAGGCCATTTTGTATTTAATTTATAATAGCAGCAGAGAACGTAGAATATAGAGAAGGTCCAATTGCGGACAGTCGTATGAGCTGCCGGAATCGACGAAAGAAATAAGAGACTACTCACCACTGCCGCCAAAATTGAACAGAATTGTCTCTGGTAACCAACATTTCTGAGCAGAATGAGCAATAAAATCAACGGCCATGTATGTTATGGTAACATAAGCAAGTTAATAGACATTTTTGTATTCTTGCTTTTATTCTTAAGATTTCTAAATGTGATATATGTAGCAAAAACATAAATTTACAAAAAAAAATTTTTTTTAGTGTCAGTTATGAATGACTTCTAATAATTGCGAAATTTAAATAAATTTTCGATTTTCCATATAAATACTGTTGTATGTTCATTCTTCATAGTTGATTTGCCGTCGGCATTTCGAATAACTCCTTTGTTGTCGGCGTTTCGATAATAAAAATACCATACATAAATTTTTGGAATTTAATATATTATAATATTATTATAATAAATTTATATTAATAAATAAAGAATTAAAAAAAAATTTAAATTTCTTTTTCTACATCTACATTCTAGAATCAGCAAATATATCTGGTATGTATATGTATGCAAAAATTCATAAAAATAAATTTTGCCTTCGTCGGTCAATATTGCTTCTTGCAATATTTGAACCTGCGTCAAAAGTAGCAAAAATTGGTTTTACGGAACACTATACGGCCTGCGCCATTAAACAGTTGATATTTAGTGCACTTAATTGTTTACTTATAATAAAGAACTAATAGAAATAAATTCTCATTTTTTCTTCATTTCAGCCTCATATATTTATGATTTGTATGTATGTATGTATGTCGCTAGCGGTATTTGCTTCGCTAGACGCAATTGAAAATAACGGTACAGTAGCGTATGTACATATTTACATACATATATGTATAAATAAAAATGTACATATGTATGATTGAAAATATTAATGCATTTACATTTACGTAAAATGTGTTATTTTGATAAACCAAAAATACTATTTAATGAAATCATAAGTAAATGCACATGCAAAATATACATACATACATACATCATACATAATAATCGCATGTTAATAATCCTATTCAAAACCAAAATATTGGTTAATAATAACAAAATCATACATCAATGACCACATTAAGACATCCATATACAGTGACGGACAGAAGTCTACACACACCCCCTATTTTCGTTAGATTGAAAGAAGTTTATTGGAAAATTTAACGACATAGTCTATTTCAACTATTTTCCCTTCATTTAAAACAAAAAATTTCATCAATATCAGGTAACATGATATTTTTAGTATTTAGTTGGTCCACCGTTCGCATGAATAACGAATACAAGCAGACTTTTGTCCGCCACTGTATAAACAAACCCATACACCAAAGAGAAAACAAAAACAACTATCGCATATAAACCCCTTTCCTTCCTTCTACTCTTCATCCACAAACAGTTTTCTCAAGACGAAGTCAAATTTGCAATCAAATATGCTTATAAAAGTCTCAAACTCATACATTCAAATGAACCTTCATATGTGTAGACAAAAAAACTGATACACACAAATTATTACCCTTTTCCCTTACTCCCGCCACCATCAAGTCGTTTCAACGACCAAAAATCCAGAAATTAGAAATTGATGTTGGGTGATGACGACGTGAAAACACATACATTCAAGCATTTGAATACGTATACGCCAAACCCATACAATCTTAATAATGCCTAATTTAATTAATTTTTATTTTATTTACTTTATATTTTATCATTATTCATTGAATATTATATTATAATTCAAAATAATTATTTTATTTATTTTTTAATTTAATTTTTTTTTTTGTAATCATAAAAACTACATTTTACTTGAATACAAAAACTTAAGCTTATTATAGTTTTTGAAATAGTTTCTGAAATTTTAAGATTTTATTTTTTATTGCATTTTAATTAAAAAATAACAAAATATTTTATGAAAAAGAAATAAAAAAATAATAAATAGTTTGATTTTCATTATATTTTTATTGGTTTTACATTTTTTCCTTATATTAAACATTCAGTTTACATAATTCTGTTAGTTTAACAGGCAAAATTTAACAGAGTGGTGAATCCCTTTCCCGTGATTTTCTAACTCTGCACAAGCTTCAATCGAACTTATAATCCAAAAGTCAATTGCACCTTCTCGTTGTTATAAGTTCTCTGCTTCTCGTTGTTATAAGTTCTCTGGAGAAGGACCAGCGTGTGCCATTTGCCAAATCGTTCACATTTTTCCATCCACCAAAATAACATTAGCGTATTTCACCTCAGGAATAATTCAACACAAAATAACAGTGAGCAGGTAGAAATCGCGCTCAAAATAGCAGAATGAGCAATATTCCATGTAAAATGAGAAAATCGATGCAAATGAAATGTAAAATTGATAAAACCTTTGAAAAATAAATGTAGCCAAATTGTTGTCAGAAATTTCTGAATTTATCAAGTTTTGTTTATTGATTTCTAATAATTTTAAAATTTCTTAAAATTTTCCACAATTTAGAAATCATATCTTTTTTATGTATGTACCTTTCTTTTTAATGGTAAAATAAGTGATAATTATGATAAATTAATCGTAATAAATAATATTTTAATGTTTGATTAAATTCTATTAAAGGTTTATTTGCATATATAGCTTTGGAGGCATATGTATATCAAAAAAGTAAACAAATCAAAATCCATCCAGTCATTTTACCATACATTTGTATGCATTTATGAGCGTACAGATATATGTATTTTCATATAAGCGTAAAAATAAGCACGGCCGCATATATACATTCATATAAATACATATTTACGCACATGAATTCATATTTACGCGTATGTTTACAAACAAAACCGTACACATCTATCAAAAAATACTACGCATTGCCATAACAATACTATTTTAATGGCCGCTAGTCAAAATTCCACATAAAAAAATCCAACTCTCATCGCGTGTCTATTCTACAAACCAAAAGCTAAAAATTATAAATTGAAGAAATTTGTGTTTTCAATCGACAATTGTAAAACACACTCTCGATAATGCGAATCAAGTTCATTACAATTATCAAACACAATGTTTTGCAAAAATACCCCTTTAGCTTTAAATAAAAATTTTAAAATTAAATTTGTGTTTCAAATTTTAAGAAAATCAAAGATTTAATAGAAACTTGAAATCGATGAGGAATTACTTATGTAAAAGTAATGTAGCTAGTTGCACTTTCAAATAAAAATTGATGAGAATATTCCATGGAGTGAACTTTTTCTTTATAATTACCAAGCGAATAATTAAATAACACTTTTTTAATTATAAGTATGAAAGCATTGGAATGTTTAATTAAGATTTTAAATTAATCCTTGACTTAATTATATAATAATGATGTGATAATTAATTTGTGATGAAATTATTGCTGGCATACAGAGTTCACTGTATCTAAATTCAAACATCCAAATTGAGTTGGAATCATCTTGGGCACTGTTGCCATATTTCGCTTGCCAATTTTCTTTCCTGAACAAAATACGAAATATTCTTAAATTTTAGAATTTTAGCATTTTGTCAATTCAGATTGTGGACAAAATGCACGCAAAGAAATTCTCGCTGAACAATATGAAATAATAGGTAATCAGCAAATTTAACAACGCAATGTCGACTTTATTTCCTTTTAGTAGACGATGATTGAATTTTTGAATTTTAGAATTTTTCAATTTTCGTCATACAGAATTTCAATCAATGTTTGTAGATGCCGTATGAGTGTTTCGGGTTGAAGGGAAAGAGGCTAGCAAATGTATTTTGTTGTTGGGGGTAAAGGCTTCTTAAGGGAATATGCATAGTAAGGAATGAATAAATTTACAATTTATATTGCTGTTTTTCCTTAAAATTGCTTTTCCAAAAAATATTGTTATGAATATTTTTGGAAAATCAGAATATATTAATATTTTTCTCATGTGAAAACTTTCAATTTGAAATAAAACTTGATACAAATGATAAGGTTACAAAAGCAGTTCAATTACTTATGTACGCATTTGTATGCTTAATTTGTTATAAATATATTTTTAGTTAAGGTACATAATCTTGTTTAAAATAATGTTATTGCTGTTACTGTGTATTTTTAATTTATGAATTTAAAAAAAAAAGTTTTTTGTTAAAATCATTATATAAAAACTGTTCAAGTAGAACATATATGCTTTCAAAACATTAAAATTAGCAAGAATTAAATTAATTCTATAACTATATACATGTTCAACAATGAGAAAGGAGCTTCGAACCTCCAAACCCCTTCACCCGTTTGAGCCTATTGCTACACATTTCACAACCATATTTGTTTTAGATTTTTTCGAGTTTTGTCAACAGCTTGTTGGCATGGTTATGCAGGGGGATGTGTGCGGTAATTTTTATGAATGAAAATGTTTTTGTATTTTATTAGAATTTTAAACTTTTGGATGAGAGAAGCGTTTTGAGGGAAAGTGTAGATGAAGTATGCTTACTTGTAAATAATGTGTTTGTATATGTTTGCAAATGCGTGCATGTTTGTATAAATATTTTTATACGCAATTTAGTATTTTTTTTTATCATGGATGCGTATGAATACACATATGTACATACCAACGTTCATATGTACACATTTTTGTGTTATCATTCCATATCCAATTTTGATTTAATATTTAGAATTTAACTTCCAACATATTTTATTGCTTTATAAGTTTATAAAATTATCAATCATGGTTCAAATTTAACTATTATATAAATATTCATGAATAAATAACCCTTCTTGTAGAAAAAGATAATTCGAGGTATCAAATAATACAGAAATGTGAAAAAGGATATTTCATTCCTAGTTAGTAAAATTTTATTTTTTTCCTGTTCAAAAAATTTATTAATATTTTCATATATTTTCATAAAAAGCCTACAAAAATTCTTTATTTTACGTTAACATACGACAATGTTATTTAGAGACGGAGCATTACATTTCTGAGCATATTTATAATAACTACGCTGTCGAAAATTTCGAAGATTGATCGAAACGGAACGTAACGCAGAATACCAAATCCACCGAACGGAGAAAATTTCGATTTGAGTCGAAATGCAGAATAGGGCTAAATAACTATCCGCTCTTTATATTTGTTGTTAAGTACTTATGTATGTACATATATATTCATGGTTAGCAAAAGAAATACGAGATTTCATGTCCTTAGTTTCATAAATACCCAAGCACATGCGTTTAATTTTGATTCCAATTTAAAGTTCATCCATTAATTAGTTTAGAACGTAACTATTTGACTACCTACCATTTATTCGAAAGTCGCTATGATGTTTTGAGATTCATTGTGATTAAAAAATAAAAATTGAAAATTATAGTAAATTTTTAAATGGGAAATTGTTGCTCAGAAAACAGTTTTGGTTTTTGACAGAAAAATATACATAGCTAAAAAAATTATATATTTGAAGAAAAGTATTTAACTCCAAATGCAATGAATATTTTGATGAAAAGAATAAAACTCAAAAGACAATCATTATTTTTGATTAAAAACTTAATAAACGAGATAAATATATATAAAAAGCGAAAAGTAAAAATTACAACCGAACGAAAAATATAAAAATACAAACATAGAAGTAATAACATATAAATTTTCTGTTTTAGAGATATTTATAAAACTATAATAAATCACTGCAGGACTTCAAGGGACTTTGTTTGGTTTTTGACCCTTCAGAGGTAAGTTTACATGGGTGTGACAGTTTATAAGTTCACATACAGAATATATACAGGTATTATTTCAAAGGTTTAAGTTTTATTAAAATTGAGGTGCACAAGAAAATAAATAAATAAGCAACTCTGAGTAAACGTCAAAATGGGCATTTGATAGTAATAGGTTTTCAAAAAACAATAAATTGTCACATGCATACATACAGCTTTTGTTAGAGTATATATTTATACGCATAGTTAGAGGTCAATTTATATTATTAGTGCATATCGGGTTGATGCAAATCATCAGCTACAAAGCCGTCAGATGTAAACTTAATTACACATTGTGTTCATGTTGGAAGGTATGTATGTAACTAAACCCTTTAAAAATATCATAGCCACACATAATCTATCTAAATAAAAATTATGAATTAAAAATATAAAAAATAGAATACACAAAATAATAATTTGAAACAAAAAAATATGTAAAGTCAGATTTGAGCAGCATGTGCC
This sequence comes from Neoceratitis asiatica, assembly GCA_030068015.2. Lineage (NCBI taxonomy): Eukaryota > Metazoa > Arthropoda > Insecta > Diptera > Tephritidae > Neoceratitis > Neoceratitis asiatica. Next base: position 85,287,302 of record CM061524.1, read on the forward strand.
GAAAACATTACTTTGGAATTTGATCTTGGTTTCCAATGAAAATTTCCCAAGTTTTTTATCTTAAAATATGTTTCGTTTTCTTTGAAAAGAAAACGTGAATCAAATGAGTATTGATATGTACATAAAAATGTGTAATTAATATGACTATAACCCCACAAGCTGTTTCGATTTCTATGTTATCAGTTACTACTGAACTTATATTATGCGATTTTTTATTTACATTTTATTATTGCACATCCCAGTTAAACTGTTCCCTATTTATTTATAAGTACTTCTTTAAAATAATATATATTGTACATAATTTTTAATATGAGGAAACCACAGTCCCATATTGTAATATACATATCTAATGTAATATTTTGATAGTTTAATATAAAAATTTTACTTAGCTAATAACCAATATGCTTCTTCTGTTATTTCAATTAATCTATCTGCAGAGCTCATGAGATATGCATACATGAAATTATTTATAGTTTACTATTTTTTACTTCTACATACATATATAACATATGTTAACATTAATTTATTTGATAATTTGAACTTATACGAGAGGTATTTCTATATTTCAAAGTATGTTTGTTCGTCATTTTTACATTTTCACAAAATCTTCTAATTTAACTACATTTTTAGTATTATACATTTGATTTAAATTCTTTATCTATTGAAGAAAATTTGAAATAAAATCAAACTGAACAAAATAAAAATTCAATCTTAACATAATATCGATATTAAATTTGGCAACAAAAATAATATATATCCACAGAAAAAATATAATTTCGAAGATATCTTAAAGCATTACCATAAACGATAATTATTATAAGAATACATCTTTCCAGGTTAAGACATTTACACTTTCATAATTTTTAGAAACCACCAAGTACAGATATATAAATATATTTTTTTTTATATTACAAGGATAAGTTAAAGTGATTAAGCATCAGATGAATTCGAAGTTCAGGGGAGTTGTGAAAACATCACTCTTTATTCTCTAAAATATTTCTTCAATACACATTATATCTACTCTTGTTGTATGCACACTAAAATAATACCTGTAAACTAACCGAAAGGAGAACACCAAAATATAACGTTGACATTTAATAGTTTTATTTATTTTAACTTTTCAATTTTCAAAAAATTGCATTACAAACTTAGGCAGAGAAAAAACATAAAAGGCTTAAACAGTAAAAAATTTACTATTAGTTTTTTAAACGGATATGTTATTATAACGTAACTAAAATAAAAGACGAGAGTAAAACGTTGAGTACCTATATAAGGCATATAACATGTTTTAAATATAATTGTATAAAGCTACATTTACAAGAAAACTTAGCACTTAATTATTCTTATATAATGTTCCAATAGGTTTTTATGTATTTATAAAAAATTATAACAATTTAAACATTTAACGCATATATATAAACTACATATACATATATATAACTTATTATTTAGATTTATATCAAATTTATCAGGAAATAAAGTTTTTTTATTTATGAAATATAATATTTTCATAACACTCATAACAATACATAAATTTATTTACTCCTTTATTATGTTTAATAAATTAATAAAGCAAACAAGGGAATTCGAACCACCGAACACATTAACCTGCTGGTTTTAACGAAATTAAACAGTTTTATCGATTTTTGAAATTACTGTGTTTCACTACATTTATTTTTTTATTTTACACCAGCATTTGGTAAATGATAAGTTATTTATTGGGCTAATATCTCACTTAATGCTATTAATAAAGCCTACAGTGTATTCATGCTTTGGGAAATATTATTATAGAAAAGAGCTTATTCAATACAGAATGAAGTTATAATAATCAATTAACTTTCAATACAGGATATTTTAAACAGATATAAATCTAATTAATAACAAACAATTCATATCATAAAAAATCATTTCTAATTTCAAATTAAAACGAATATTTAAAATAAAACACGCAAAGAACAGTAATTGTCGAAAGACCATCTAATTTATTTCAGATGGATAGATGGCGAGAGAAGCTGAAATCGTTGAATCTGTAGCCATATACAAGAAAACGTTTTTTATTAGCCCAAATATTTTAGTAATATCGTACAAAATTTTCGAAAATCATAAAAGTTCAAAATTCGTGCAATCTATGGTTTTTGTTACTTTTTGTGTAGGGGAGGGATTGAAACGAAATTGACGTAGTTATAAATTTTATTTCAATGGTCACAAGTTGGATGCGTTTTCCCTGTAACTCACGTTTTTATAGGCACTGCCCTTAATAACTTCAAAGCTACTGAGTCGTTCCTTTTGAATACTTTGAACAGTATTTCTGCGCATAACTTATGAGGTATCGCTTGAGAGCTTTTTAAAAATTTACAACAGTTTTAATTTTTTAATAATAAATCAACTGATTGAAAGTGTTCCAAAAAAGGAAGAATATTAAATTCGAGAAACACTCCCAGCGTTATCTGGACGTTTAATTTTAGCCTTGTTCTCACAAAAAGTAACTTAATATATTGATTTACGGGTTCACACTCTGTTAAAAAATTGTAGCCGCACCAAATCAACTTATATGAATAGCTCGCCTTAAATGTAAAAGTGAAGATGAAGATTTATACTTTTAGGTACAAACACTTCCTGAGATTCTAATGCGTAGTAGAAAACTACAACGGAAAGCATTTAAATAACAACAACTGCATAGCTGAAAGAAACAGCTTTGCAAAATTATAATTACAATAACTAAAATTCAATTCAACTCAGTCTCAATGCACCGAAAGAACCGATTAAGGCTTATTAGTTGTTTTTCCGTGAAGTATTATCCGTTACCTTCATGATATTAAGGTGAGGAAACACCTAAAGGTATTGAATGCGCGCATTCCTCAGCCACTCGTTGTAAACCAAAGCTTACGCCATTTTGTACTTTCAAAGACATTAATCAATTTCTTTGCAGAAAACCAAATGGTGTCCTTACAATTAGTGCACCACATCCAAAATTACACTTCAAAAAACTAGAAATAGTAAATGCGCTAGTAGCTATTAAAACCTATCAAGATTGAAATACTTTTCATTAGGTAATATCAACCTCAGGGAAAATAGCACAATAGCTAGCTTAATTTTATTATTTTAATTATTTTGGAAGCTACTTGGACAAGGGCTTGAACCTCGGTCTTCAGGATAGTAGTACGCTTTAGGATAGATTTTAATAATGTGTACTACTAATGTTTCACAAGCTTTTTATAAAATTCTGTTCTTTTTGCTGTCTGTCGTCCAAAACTCGACCATGACTTTTTCCTCATGTAAGTACTATGATTTAATAAAAAAAAAAGTTTCTACAAACAAAGCTATCACTTCGAACGATTTCTTGACCAATTTAACAATATGAAAATCTTTGCTCGTCTTCCATTTTCACATTTAAGATAAGTATATCGATTTGATGCTGATTTAATTTTGCAATAGGGTGTATAACAAAAGATTTGTAAAAAAAAGTAAGAAAATTGTGGTTAAAAATTAATATTGATAAAAATTTAAATAATGAAAAATTATATTGCTAAACTATATTTTTTATGATATCTTTTAATATTTTTTTCTTCCTGGAAAAAACAATATATTATGCATTTAATGTGTCCATAAAATTCTTTTTGTTTACTATTTTTGGCTATATTTCTCCAACCTCAACCTAACTTCATTTCTGCTATGTATATGTATGAATATATTGTATAAGGTAAATATTTCTATTATAGTTTCGATATTTAGAGCTTTAAATATACATATTTTTTTATCACTGCTTTGTTTGTTTGAAACTTTAAGCTAGTACATAAGTTTGTAGCAAAATCTAATTTTCTATTCATTTAGTTGAAATACCAATTTTAATTTTTTTAACTCAATTTTCTTATATTATAACTAATAAAACTTTCAAATATAATTAATTTAATGTAAATTTTTTTTTACCGCTATCCCCATTTTATTTAGTAAGTCGTATATGTTAAATGTAGCTGTTTTACAGTACCCGATTTTAAAAATATTTATTTTTAGTGCTTCTTAAGAATAATGCACTCGAAAGATAATTAGTAATCCACTAGCTTTTCATTTTGTTTCATCCTACTGATTAGTTTTTTTTTTACAAAAAGATAAGGACATTTATCTTTTATCTTAATTTATAACGCTCCTTTACTAAGTAAATAATGTCACTTTAGTCGCAATATATCTTCTACATTCCGTGTTTTTATAAAAAAAAAATATATATATATATATATTTCACTAATTAACCATTAAACTATTAATTAAGTGCGCCATAAATACTTATTCAGTTTTACAGTACAGTCTAACCAAACCGAACCTCACATTCGCAGCAATTCATGATTTTTATAACTCTCCTTTTTACTTTACATTTATTTATTTTGAAAAAATAATAAACTTCCATTGGAAAATATAATTAACTTTTAAATTACAAATATATGAAATATTACGTAAGTCTGTATATTAAAATGTGATTGCCTCGGTTGTGTACTTGACAAATTTCGAAACATTTATAAATATTGAAACTTTAAAATTTATGTATTCTAATTCAAAATTAATGTTGTTGTATTGTGAATATAAACTTTATTCTAATGATTAATATTGATTAATTTCTCAAGTACGCAGAAAGGGGACACATGTGTAGTTATCGTCTTTTATAGTTTCATTAATGTACATATGTCAGAACTCTGCCGAAGATCTAAGCATTGATAATTTGCTTTATAATTATTAATTTATTATTAATATCGGAAAATAATTTATATTTGCTTCTTTTTTTATTTCATAATTTTTGCTTATGATTTATTACTATTTAAAGTAAATAAATGCTAAGGCTCTATTGCACCTTGGTAAGTGTTTCTGTTTACATGATTTAAAATCACTTAAATAACAAAGTAACAATTTTGAACAAAAGGATTTTAATTTACGAGAGTTTAACGTGAAGAATTTCCATAATATACATGTTTTTAAACGCTACGATTTGCCTATATTCGTAGCATCCTTTCATTATTGTGTTGTGTACGGCAATTAGGGGGTCTCCTTATAGTTCAGGGATTTTATGGTCACCTTGTAGGACTATTGCCAAAAAAATCTTCTGTAAAGAAAAAAAAATATATATATATATACATATGAACGGAATGTATAAAAAGAAATGAAGGGCTGTATTCAGCTATGTCGGACGGATTATTTATTTAAAGCGTAAATTTATCTTATGAAACGATGATTTTCATTGAATTTGTGAATTATTGTTTTTTTGTAAGCCCAAAAATATTCTCCACTATGATGATTTACGTCTCTGCATACAATGAAAAAAGGAAACACTAAGGTTTGGTGTTCTAATAATTTCGATTGATTCAGGAAATTTTGATTTATTTAATATAATATATAAATAGTTCATATATATTTTATATCGTGTGCAATAAGGCGAGCATGATGAAGCAAATTGATTTATGTATTTGAACAATAAAAAAGGAACGATAGATCGCGAAGATCAATGAAATATGTTGGCGCAGATTATGAAAAATTATCATTACCACAATCTGATGCTATTCCAGTACCACCACTACCAATACCTGAATACTTTCCTAATGGTCTGCAAATTTGTTAACATATTTACATGATCTTGATTACGAATTGCCTGAAGCTAGCAGACATATTATACAAATATCATAAAATTGGATGGGAAAAGTGTTAAAACGTCTGAATATGTCAAAGCGTGATTCAAATTACATCCTTCATAAAAGAGGAAAATATATTCATTTCCTGCAAAAATATCGCAAAACTTTTGACAGAAATGTACATATATGTTCCTCATAAATTGAGATTTTTCGTTGACTCTTCAAAAACAAGTGCGAAAACAGTTTTATTATTCTACAACAAGAAACCAAGCATTCTAATAGCATACAATTAGAACACTGGAAACTATGAAAGCCAGAAATGGCGTATATGTTTATGATTTGAAAATGGTTGATCTCGTTTATGGGTTACAAGGAGGATAACGAGATTACAAGGAGGTTATACGAAGAACAGCTGCTTTATATGTTAATAGAACACACGTTAAATAGAAACAAATACCAAAAAGTGACTGGAAAAATAGAGACTACTTAGTTATTGAATCAGTTAAAGCGTTTGAGGAAGTAGATGTGACCACGAGCTTAAACATTCATTTCCTCCACCACCATATGGATTTGTTTGAACAACAACATTCCATTGAATCCGAGGAACAAGGTGAACGTTTTCACCAAGTAGCTTTGACTGTGGTAGCTCTGGTGACTATGAGAAACCACGATGAAAAAGACACCGATGATGATGAACAAGATCCAGAAAAATACAAGGAGACGGAACGATATGAGGGAATTGTTACTCAGAGTGACACTGACAGCAGTAACACTACAAATTTACAATTTCCAAAAAGGCCAGAACTATAATAATATTGTAATATTATATTGGGTGCACAATTTAATTCGATCCGTTCCACCTGCAAGTTGTGGTCGATCTAGGAAGCGATGACCTATTTCATTAAAAAGTTTTCACATCTGTCAAAAATAATTAGTCCATCACCGTATGTTTCTGACAACAACATTGTTTTTACCTCTTCGAAAATGCCCGGATTTTTTATAAATAAGCAGCATTTTTTGGAAGTTTTGATTTTCTTTTTTAATTGAAAGAAAAGTGCAGCTGAAGCTCATCGAATGCTTGTGGAAGGTTATGGTGACTGTGCCGAACGGTAAATAAAGTCGGGTCGACACTTCAAAAGTGGTAAGTTTAGAGTCGAAGACAAAGAGCCAACTCAAAAAGTTTGTAAATGAGGATATGGAGGATTTGCTGGATCAAGATCCATGCTAAATGCAAATTGGACAACTAATGCGTTTAGCCGTGCATTGTGCGAAAAATGGCCAAATACAACCGAAAGGCATGATAAGGTGAAAAAAAGTCCAACGTTATTTTAAGAAGTATGACGAAGGAAGCCTCGACTAAGGGACTAAGGTAGCGGTATAAAAACTATGCAATGAGAAATTAAATTTGCAGGACGTTAAAGTTTGGGAAGTACGCCATTTGTATGCGGAGTATGCCCATGTAGAGATGACAAGCAATGTTCTTCAAAACGTTAAAACTGTTGGGCATGTCAATTTTCTTAAATGCGACAATACAACAGCATAAGAAAGTACTGCTTCAATTAAAAATAGATCATATGATGTTGGATCGATCGCAAAATATTCGAGAAATGTACGATTCAATTCGTATAAACCAAAATTGATGACGCTTAACACAAAAAAAAATTATGTGCGATGGGCTAATTCCAATAATAACTTTTTTCAAGTTCATTAATTGTTTTTTTTTTCGTTTTATTTGAGACTTATGTAATCGCCGATGATGATTACGTTTTATATTGGGTGGCTGAAGCGCAGATCAGAATACAACGAGTTCACTTTGAAACTCGCTCGCGATCGGTGACTGCTTCTAAAAAGTGACCGATCACGCTCTATTTAAAAATAATGCGATCTGGAAAAAAAATTGCTCGCGATTTTCGGTGGCAACAGACGCTTTTCTTTGATCTTCTATTATATACATAGCGTCTGCTTTGACAAAACTCAATATCCAAATGGACTATTATTGGCTTATTTTGTTAATAAATTGGTATTCTATTTGGTTCTTTAATCATGGTTTTGTTTTGCATTTTGTGACAGTTTGAAATATTCACATGCGAGCAATTATGAAAATGTAAAAGTTTTTTCTTCTTTGCATTGGATTTTGCTAATAGAAGTATGTACATATATGTGTTTGTGTATACTAATTTATTCATTTGCGCATACAAAAATATTATGCCGAGTTTGCGAAATTAATGTCAGATAAAAGGGAAGCCGATCTCGATCCTTCCAGGCGTTAATACAAGAATCTGTGTAGTATATATAAGGGCGAAACACCCTCTGCTAACAAGTCAGTTCTATAGCGATCTCGTTGGCACTGCTGTAATGTGAAAATAGTAAACTGTAAAAGTTGTAAAATAAGTGATTGTAAATAGTGAAATTGTTAGTTATAGACTAATAAATGAACGTTGAGAAAATTTTTTATAATTGAGAAACTGCAAACATAGTTGGGACTTTTATTTAACAATCCCGTGATCGGTCTTGAAGGATTTGAGACACCATCGAGATAAATTTAGCAAAATGGTAACAATACGCACTTAACATAGCACATTAAAAAAAAAACTACAAAAAAAATAGCATCGATCGCTCGTTCGATCGAAGAAATTTCCGTTTCGTAACGCCTCGGGTGGAGTTGTACTTTCCGTCAACATTCAGGTGTGCACGTGGCTAATCCCACAGTCCTTAAATTACATCAAATGTTTAGAACATTTTTGGACACAAAAATGTAAAAAGTCGAGCATATAGGCGGAGTTATCCTAACGAAAGGATATCTAGAGATATTAATGATGAACTAACATTTTAGGATGTTCTGTTATATACTATACTATATGTTCTTTTGGCTGCCGCAATACATTCGAAAGGTAAGGTATCGAGTCCTAGTCCTTACATGAAATAAAAGATCCTCATGAGCTGTTTGGAGACGATTTGAAATAAACTTTAAGTCTCTACAATTATGGGGGAAATATCAAAATGCGCACCATAAATTGGGGGGAGGAGTTTGGCCGAATATCGCTCCAGCGATTACGAAGCGACAGCTATATTTACATATATACATACTGCAATCATATACATTTATTTCATTTCCAATCATTTTATCGTATACTTTTATTTAAGCCACGGCTCTGCTTTTTAAGATATCGTAAGTGTACTTATACTTATATAGGATGTTTTTTTATAGAGGTATAGAACTTTTAGTTGGCATTACTTTTCAAGATGGCGACCGATTTAACAGCTGTCAAGTGATTTCTTCTCAGTTTGGTTTGGCAATTCATCATGAATAGACCCACGCCTGAACAACGCGTTTTCCGCACAGAACCATTATTTTCGAAATAAAATGGCACTATTTGCAAGCGTTGTTCAGGCGTGAGTCTATTCATGATGAATTGCCAAACCAAACTGAGAATAAATCACTTGACAGCTGTTAAATCGGTCGCCATCTTGAAAAGTAATGCCAACTTAAAGTTCTATACCTCTATAAAAAAAAACACCCTATATAAACAATCAGCTTGTGAATCATTAAAAAACGAAAGCAGATGCTCCACTGAAGATGTAGCGTTATTTGGAGAACTTGGTGTTTTGACTTGCGATATATTCGGCAAAGAGGTCCAAGAAGGCGCAAATAACGCAGCCAATGCTATGCAAACTTCTAATTCAAATATTACTGCAAATCATAGAGCAAATTCTCATATTAATGTCTTTTCAAATGTTACACTTAATGAAGATCAATTCCGTCAGCTATTGGTAACTTGCATCTCAACCAAAAACCTAAAACAACTTATAGCAAATGTAGCGCACGGTTTTGTGGTGAACAGCGTTGTAGTTATTGTAGAAAAGAAACCATAGCGCTGAAAATTATTACAAACAGATGGAAGCTGAAGCGATAAATGAGAAAGAAACCATCGAAATTGTTACGGTTGTGTTATTATCGGTCGAATTGCCCAAATTGCAACAAAAGAAACCAGATGAACAGTTCCCAAAATCTTGATTTTAATTTTGTGCAAACCACTCTTGTTGGAAGAGTTATACCTATTATAGACATAAATATAAATGGGTTAAATGGTGAGGCATATTTAGATACTCCTGCGCGTATGAGCGTAGCACGTAGTAGGCTCCTTGAAAGGGTAAAGCAGAAAGGAGAAGCATTCCAAGAAGTATTTGCTGAAATTGTATTGACTATGGCACACCCCGTAATATTTTGATAGGGAAACGTTATAAGCGGATTCGTTTTTTCGATGTTTATCAACAGTTCCGAGGTTACATTGAAGGAGCAGAGGTTACAGTGTTTACTGACCATCAACCATTAAAGTAGCTTGATGACCATGTAGAATTGAACTGCGAATATCGCGCTATTGAAATAGATTTCCCAAGAAAACACCCTTCCGAATTTCCGAACGCACAGATTCAAGATGAAGATGTTGAAAAAAATTATGGAATCATGTGAAAAAGAAGATGAAAATGTTACCAGGCTATATATTGAGCAACGGCGTCTTATACCGCTTTTGCTGGGAAGAAGATTCGGAAATAGACAAATGGTACCAATAGCTATAAGAGCTACAATTTTGCACAAATTCCACAATGACCCTACTGCATGCTATTACGGTATCAATAGTACCACTAGTCGAATTACACCTCATTATTATTGGAAAGGTATGCGCACAGAAATCACTAATTAACTATCGATATATGTTAACAAAAACCACACAAGATCGGATACTTGTTTGCCTTCAATCAGGTTTTCTATGAATACAAAGTGCGAAAGTACTGGTTATATATCAGCGTACCTCACATTTGGCCGAGAAGTAAGAAGCCAACCTGAAAAAAAATAAAGAAAGCCATCGTTGATGAACTTGCAGAAACTCTAAAACTGGCAAAGGATATGAGAGGAAAGCAGCAGGATAAAAATTAAACCCTTTTCAACGGAAACAGGGGACCATAATCCACTTTTAACATTGGAGAAACTAGACACTACACAAGTGTTAAGTAATGTTAGTGAAGCTGTAACGTCGAAATTTGCCACACGCCGAGATGGTCCATATCGCATTATAGCAAAGCAGTATCATGCCAAACCATCGCGTCGCTTGGTGGACCTGACAATCCAATAGCAACACCGCGCATCAGATTTAACCCAATACAAAGCCTAAGATGAAGAAACCAAGTTACCCCCACCGGAAACACGGACGTCCAAAAAAGAATCCCTTAGAAGCTTGCAAGCAATATAGCATCCATAATAACAACAACACCTCCGTTGAGGACATTACGTTAAAGGAAGTTCCCTTGAATACCGACTGCATCGTCAGGACGATTTCTGCGTCAGAGGGGGAAGATATAAAAGCGCTGCTTATTATACACTATTACTATATCATATAGTATATATATATATATCATAATATTGTTTTGCCTAACGCAGCCAAACTGTAATTTGTTCTATTTCGATTCTTTTGGTCAACGACCGGCGAATAAAACACACGTACAGTGTATCAATAAAGTAAGTATGCACTGAGTATTTGAAACTTTAAAATGAAATATTTCGCTCTAACTGCGTCACAAATGAATTTTTTTTACTGTTTCGTTACTTACGATGTCAACTCTCGCTTTCATGCAACATGATCTATTTTTAAAAGTACAGTTAGATTTAATAGCACGTGTTCTTTGATATGTGCAAAAATTATGTCATTAAAGTTTGTATGCAAAACGTAAAGTACATTGGGTTCGTCACGCTTGAATAGGTAAGAGAGCATAGAAGCTGGTTTTTCTTTTTGAATATAATTTAAATATTCAGTTTTTAATCAAATTTCAGCACAAGCATTAATAAAGAGTTTTTAAAGTCGTGATGGCACCGCGGGGAAAAGAATTGTCTCAGGACCTAAAAGATTTGATAATAAAATGGTTCAAAAAGAAAAAATCTCAGAGGAAAATAGCTGTAATTGTTAGTAAAAGTCATGCAACGGTACAAAAAGTCATTGAGAAATATAAACGAGACGGAGATACCAAAACCAATCAGAGGTCTGGACGGCCTAGCATATTTATATATATATATATTTGGCGCTTGTAACCGCAGCCGAGCTCCGCCTCCAATTTATGGTTTTGCGTCTTGATGTTTTTACCAACAAACGGAGGGGCCTACAGTTTATTCTAAGCCGCCTCCGAACGGCTGATGGATTTTTTATGAGGAGCTTTTATTTCATGCCAGAAATACACTCGGAGGGCTTGGCATTCCCTGCCGAGGGGCGACCGCAATTAGAAAAATTAATTTTCTATAATTTTGGATGTTGCTCGAACCCAGGCGTAAGAAACCTTTTATTAGCGAGGTAAACCGGAAAAAAATTGCCTTCGCCAAAGAATACGAAAAAGCTGACAAAACGTTCTGGAACACAGTTATTTTTTCCGATGAATCTAAATTCAATATTTATGGATCCTATGGACGAGTCAGGGTATGGCGAAAAGTGAATTCTGAGCTTCAACTGCAAAATCTGATGGGCACAGTCAAATTATTGACGGCATTATGGATCGTTTTCAATATTTAGATATTTTGAAGAAAAATGTACACAAAAGTGCCGCTAAGCTTGGTCTTCAGGAGTCGTTTGTCTTTCAACAAGACAACGACCCAAAGCACACTGCTTCCATTGTTAGAGTGGCTCCTATATAAGGTCAAGAAACAACTTTGTACACCACCTCAGTCCCCCGATGTCAACCCTATAGAGCATTTATGGGAACATCTTGACCGACATATTCGAAAACGCAGCATTTCAAGCAAGGATGGCTTGAAAAAAATCCTCCCGGAAGAATGGGAGAACATACCGCCTAGCGTGACAGGGAACCTGTTGAATTCAATGAATTCGAAACTAAAAGCGGTCTTTAAACAAAAAGGCAACCCCACAAAATATTGAAAACCAATTTTATTTTAGTTATAAGTAATGAGCTGTATTCAAAGGCCTATTTTTGTTAGAAACATTAATTTTTCATTGAATATTTTGTTATACAACAAAGAAAAAATGGTAGAAGTGACAGCTGTTTCGGAGATCACCACATCTCCTCATCAGACTTCTTTTGCCAGGAATCGAACCGACGGATTCTGGCATCACAGGCGAGTGCTCTACCAACTAAGCCAACGCCTGCCATGTAATCTGGTTGTATTATTCAATTTTTTACTAACCAACAACTATTAAGTGCGCTAATTATTTTAATTTTTTTTTATAAAAATACGAATTTAGAAGTACTAATTTAATTTTGCATACATACTTTTTTGACGTTATTTTGAAGATATTTTTATTTAAATTTAAATTATTTAAAGAAATATAATTTTTAAGTTAACTTTTTGTACCTGAATTGAAGTTCCTAATATATTGTTTAGAAATAAATCTGTTTTCCTTTTGTTACAAAAAGATTTGTATATTTTTTTATTGTTTATTTTCTTATGGTGGAACTGCATACTTACTTTATTGATTGACTGTATTAAAATACAACCCCTTTTAGTTTTCATTGACACGAAGGACAGTATTAATTTGACGACTAAGAGCTATAAAGGTACAAAGTATTAAACGCTTTTGTAAAGAAAAGATCGAACTTCAATATTCATCTTGACGATAGTACATTCGCATATGTATCTGTGCTTCAAAGTAAAAAAAATTTACACCGACATTTCATTCATTATTTATTTAAAAATTATTCGTCAGTTGTCAAAAAGTCAATGAAAACTATGTAACAAAATTTGGCACCACTAAATTTATATGTGACTATTTCATAAACGCACATAAAATTTTACGCTTAGCATTCCACATAAATTTTAAGCGCAGATACATAATTAGTTTATTTTGCCATAAAATTACAATTAAAAAAAAGAAAAAAAATGATGCATATATATTCCGTAATGCTATACCAATAAAGCAAGCAAAGTAAAATTCGTAGAAGTAACAGCTCATTTCATTCACGCACGTCTATGTTGTAGCGAAAGCCAGTTAAGTTTATAGGCTTTTCTAATTTTTACAACTGACATTCAGTAATAGTTTGAAGCCAGTTTGAGTGTGTTTCTGAGTTTCACGTCATCAGCGAACTAATTTCTGTTAAAAGGGCCGCCGTACAACGATCGAACAGCGAGAATCGGTCATAAACCATTTCAAAAATGAAAAATCGCAGAGAAAAATTGCTGAGATAGTAAATTTAAGTAGGACGACAGTGCAAAATATAATTGAGTGTTTCGTACATGAAAATAGTATACAAAATAAAGGCCGAAATGCTCCAAATAAAATTTTCAATGAGCGTGACGAGCGTTTAATTGTACGAAAAGTTACAAAAAATCCCAGCCAATCAACTCTAAAATTAACCAGAATGGTTCAGGAGGAACTAGGTAAATCATTTTGTGCTGAAATTAGGACTTGGACACCAAGGATTTTGACTTCTGGAGCACTGCTCAGATGGAATGGCTTACGTGTGGCGGAAACACAACACTGAGCTTAAGAGATGTAACGACAGGTCAACTGTTAAACATGGTAAGGGAAGTGTTATGGTATGGACATGTCGTCCGTAGCTGGCGTTGGAAATTTGGTATTTGATGAAGGTATTAGATAAAACTTTGTATCTAAATATATTAAAAGACGTTTAAATTTCCAATATCATCAGAAAATCTATCCTAAACACAAGTCGACAATAGTGCAGACCTGGTTAATATGGAATTCCCCACATGAAATGAATCCACCGGCCAGTTGAGTTCATGCCAGCTAGAATAAAAGTTGTATTAAAACAGTCATAATTTCGAAAAATTTATGGTCCTTTGCGTTGCGTTGGCAACCGCAGACGGTGGCACGATAAAATGTATGAGTTATACGGCGACATTGGCATTGTTCAGCGAATCAAGAGACAGCGACGACTCTTACATACCCGAGTTGACCCAGATTTTATCCGGTCAAGTGATGCCACGCTTTCGGCAACCTAACACCGTTTAAAATAAGTAATTTATTCTAATTCTATCAACGAAGCAACCAGCGGACTTTTGATACATTTGAAAAAGCTAATTGACCCGGCTTCACGGAATTTACCGAGAACGCCTTCAGCGTTCTCTGGAGAAATCAAGAGCCGCACTGGATTTGGCAGTTTACGGAGACGGCGAAGAGTGCAGTGTAAATAGCCGATTCTATGATAAGGGGATCCCGTGATCGGCAAGGCGTAGTGAAGTCGCACCTTGATGCTAATACTGCCGCTTCAGTTGGAAAATTAAGGCAGATTTCCGCAATTCGGCCTGCCGGAATGAAGCCGGCGGCAGCGGATACGGATACGTTGGATGACGTCGGTTGGAGTGAGGATACCGTTCTCGGTAAATTCCGTGAAGCCGAACGCTGGTCTACGGAAACAAAATCGGGAGGCCAGTCAATCGATATTATTATGCGCAAATGTTCTACGCGAGGCTCAGCTTATCCAATTTATGCAATTTATCAGACAAGCAGTAGCAAATGCTACTAGACGAGTTATGACAATTGCCTGCAATTCTGCTGGGGCGTCTTTGTTTATGGTGCAAAATTTCTCTCTGTTCTGCCAACTCCATTGCTCTACGGTCATGCTAGAATGCCAAAGACCGTGGTGCGCGTTCGAGTCGCACAAAACCAATGGGTTTTCGCCTTTGAGTCGCTATCGCACATATATTAAGACGGTATCCAACTGGGAAGAAGTCATGTTGCTGCTGAGCTCCGTTTGACGATGGCGGTTGATTGATGGTTACTAAGAGTGTGTTATGAAAAATAAGACACAGTCGTAGAATCTTGAAACGCAGTACAGTGCTAGCACGGCTGGGTTCAATGCAAGTCTTCATAAGAAAGACTTAGAGGAACCCTCATGCAAAGTGTTGCTCAGTTGAAGCACCTAGGCTAAATTTACCTCTTACGCTAAACGGTGTTAGATCTACGAAAAAGTAGAGCTTCAGATTTTGCTCAAACATTTTCGAGCAGTGCGAGCTTTTGAGCAACTAGCACTTGCACACTTGCGCATTGCTCATTACTCAAAAATTTTGACACGCACTTTGACTTTTTTCTCAAAACTCCTTTTATTAATTTTAAATTTATTTATGCAGAGAGTAAAAATCATTGAAACGCCAAATAAACAAACAAAATTTTGTTTTTGTTTTACTGAGCAGTAGAGCAATGAACGAGTATCGAGCAAGCATCGAACAGCTCGCAGTGCCCGATATCTCCAACTCTACGAAAAAGTGACAGTGTCAGTCGTTTTTTGTGTTTTTTTTTCAGTTTATGAAATATCGTTGGTCTTCTGGTATGGTATTTGTTAAGACAAATGTATTACTCACGTGTATCGAAATTAAAATTCATTGAAGGATCAGGTGGAGTATTGAGCAGCGAATTTGGACCCGTGGTATTTCCTCCGGGACCGGGGCCTAACGCACCTGCCTGCTGTTGTTGAATGCTAAGTGAATTTGCACTACTTATTCCTCCAGCTCTGACACTGCTCAGAGATCCCTGTTGTGCACTATTTAACGGGCTCTGCGGCGTGGAACTCACATGTAGACCACCAGAACTACCATTGCCCCCACCACCACTTGAAACTCCGTTGCCGCCGGTAGACATACCGGCACCTCCAGCTGCCGCAGCTTGTTGAGCACGTACGCTGACTACAGCACGTAACTCTTGTTTGACATAATCAGAAGAATTAGATGCGTTGCCTGCTGGAAAATAAGATAAAAAGCTTAACTGGTTAACTAGCAAATTTAATAAATTTAACATACATCAATAGCATAAATCTTATAGCCAATTAATAGTTTTACTACTTAAACTTTTTATTTACATTCAACATTATATTATGCTTCTATACCATAATTTACGGCAGATGGCACATATAAATCTAAAAGTCGAAAATTAATAGTACAAATTTAAAAAAAACAACTCTGGAAATAAATTTAAACTAACTCGTCGATTCAGTTGTTTTATATATAATTTAAAAATTACTCTTTGATTTGAACCTACCCCACCCCAAAACTATCGAGTTTAAAGTGAACTATGGAATGAGAAACCTTGTCAAATATTTTGTTGAAATCAGTGTAGATAACACGGGTTTTATAATACATAATTAACTAGAACATTCAGCGTTGTTGTGGTTTTTTGGATTTTGTTCAATTTAGATCTTATAATTGGTATTGAGAGAATAACGATGTCATAATTAACCTTTAACAAATGCAAAATGTTGATCTAGTTACATATTTGTAGGTACAAACATTTGAATGGGCATTCAAAATTTGGAGTTTAAACATTATAGTGGCTGAGTTATTTTTATCCACTTATGGAGATATGTGTCAGATGTAGTCAGAGATTAGTAACTTTTTGTCTCTCAAGGTCCTCCTGGGAAGTTTAAATATGATTGCCTCAAAGTAAGAGCAACACCACGCCACTAGTCTCTGGAATCTTTACTCAGTCCAAAGTAGCACCTGTTGGCATGAGGGATTCTGTTTTGAATTTCAAGGCTGACATTGTTGGTGTTATTGAAGTTATGACTGTCAACAGTGACGTGGGAGCCAAGTCGCGAATATGTTGACTGATGACAGGAAATATTTCGTTTTGTCCATGTTCACTAGACCCATTCGTTACACTTCTTTGTCTAAGCTGGAGAAAATCGAACTAATAGCGAGTTTAATAAGGTCAAGTGATATCAATATCATCGGCATACACCAGCAATTGTACATTTTTGAAACCGATCGTACCTTGTCTATTTACCTATGTGGCTCTTACATTTCGTACTCAAATCCTCAAATAATTTTCTGGTGCGCTTTTTGGTTCGGAGGTGTGATTGGACCTTACTTCTTTAAAAACGATAACGGCGAGTCTCTACTCGTCAATTCGAAGCGCATGGTCGTATGATAACAAACTTTTTTTGGCTTGCAATTGAAGAACACGACTTAGACAATTTGTGGTTCCAACAAGATGGTGTCAGATGCCACACAAGACGAACGAACATGGCCTTATTGCGAGAGAAATTTCCCGGCCGCGTAATCTCTCGTCTTGGCGATGGCAATTAGCCACCGATATCGTACGATTTGACATTGTTGGACAATTTTTTTGTGGGGCTACGCGAAAGACCGTGTTTATGCGAATAAAATTTTAATTCTTCAAATCAGATCTAGACTAAAGATAGAAATAGGTCCAGATAACGAAATTTCTCAATTCACAGGAATTACAATAACCAAAATAATTTCTGTTGGTATCACCAACAATTAAAAAGAAACCCTTCAAATGTGCACAACCTTGTAATTTTAAAATAAATACATTTATTTCAACTACAATTTAAATTAATATTTTTAATTGATATAGGAGTAATTGTTTCTATTATATCTTAGACCTATTATGCAAACGGATGTAATGTAGGAACATTTGGAACCAAATTTTAAAACTGGAATTATAAGAGACTTAGAATTTTTATTTATAATTTCTGATATTTAAACTCCAATTATTGGTGCTAATTTTCTAGAAACATTTGGAATTTGGGTATATATCTAAAATAAAGAAATAAATTATTTAGCAACTAAATTAAAATTCCTCTATTGGTGTTTGCGACATTTTCTCACTTCGAGTTCCTATTTTTGAAAATAAATTTACAAATATTTTATTATATTCAAAAAAATCCAAATGATTGGAGACCATGATAGACAGTAAGTAAAATCTATATTCCTACACTACTAATTTACTATACTAACACCACTCATCCTGCATTTAATTGAAAGATTCCATTTAAAGTAGTATGAATATATTTCATATTAGAAGCACCTTTCTAAAAGTAAAACGTTTTCTAAATTTAAATCGTAGTTGTTAGTTTATGGCAACCATGTTGAAATTTGTTAACGAAATTCGTTTCGTACAGCGAGGCATCATCAACAAATCTAGAAATGTACCGTTACTTCGAAATTTGTAAATTTTCGCTGTGTCTCGTATTTGAACCATTTCATCAAGTGTGCAATTTTTTGCGTTCAATCTACAGTGGCAGACAAATGTCTACATACCATCCGTTTTCGTTGAATTGAAAGTCCAAAAAGTTTATTGGAAAATTTAACGATACAGTTTAATTCAACTATTTTCCCTTATAAAAAGCCAACAAAAATATTTTTTTAACATAAAATAGGAAAGCTATGACAAAAAAAAACGTAAATCAAAAGTTTACATACAGTACATACAGTAAAATGATATTTTTTATATTTAGTTCGTCCACCGTTCGCATCAATAACAGCTTGAAACCGTCATGGCAACAAAACTACTAAATTTGTCAATTCTGAGGGAGTAATACTATCCCAAGCTTCAATAAGACGTTCTTTAAGTAATGCTGAGCTGGAAATTTGTTTTTTTCTAATTTTTCGCTCTAAAATCTCCCTGACATGTTCAATAACCTTCAAATCTGGGCTTTGAGTTGGTGTGTGTAGTTTCCTTGGAGCATGATAAAATAACCAATCCATAATATGGGCCCTGTGCTTTGGATCGTTATCCTGTTGAAAGATCCAGCCTGTGACAAGCTCCAAACTGTCCACCGATGGTTTCAGATTGGCTTCCAACAATGAATTATATTTGAAATGATCCATATTACCCTCAATAAAAGCCAGTTTCCAACTCCAGATGCCGCAACCGCTCCCCAAACCGTTACGTTGCCGCCATTATGCTTCACTGTTGGTACTATATTTTTGGAGTTATTTTTCCCAAATTTTTGCTCTTCCGTCTCTGCCGAATATACTGAACTTCGATTCGTTTGTAAACAAAACTTTTTGCCAAAAATCCATTCCCTTGTTTAAATGTGTTTTAGCGAACTCCAAGCGAACTTTATCGTTCAAGCCATTATCGTTCAAAGCTCTTCGAATTTTTCTTGGAGGAACACACTTTCTTGATGAGCTTGCGATGTTTTCGGCTAACTTTAGGATCATCATTCACTTCCTTCAGAATATAGCTGATGTCTTTTTGAGTTAGCTTCTTCAGGCGGCCAACACGCACCTTTTTTTCAGTGGATCCATTTTTTTTTACAATGGTTTGTACCTTTTGTGGACTTATGTAGACTTTTGTCAAAGGCATTTTTGCGTTTTTTCACCATAATTGTTTTATTTTATGTTAGAGAATGGATTTGTTATGTATTAAATCAAATCAACAACAAATGATTAGAAAAGTATTTAAAATAAAACTATAAAATTTATGCTTGAAATGACATATAATTTGATAATACTTTTTATAAAATAATTATAATAATAAAATTTAGGTATGGTAAAACGTTAGAAGCAGAATAAAATCCTCTGAATGGAATGTAAACATTTATAATTAAAATGAAATTAAGGACTAAATAGGACAGATAAAATTACAATATCTTTCAAAATATTCAAAAACTTGTCACACAAAAATTGTGTTCATAACATTTTGCTGATTTATGCTGTAACATATTAGAACCCTTAATACAGTTTTCAAGAAAATTAATTATTCACCATTGGATAGAGAACTTTTGGCAATGTATAACTAATTAAACACTTTAAAGATAGAGTTTTCACTGTATACACTGATCAAAAAAAAACTACTAACGTGTTCTAAATTCTAAACCCGATAGATCTGTCTCCTCGTCAAGATAGGCATATGGAATGTATTGCACAATTCACTAACATTATCAATATATTTATGGACAAGATAATATATTTACGATACTCTTTGTCGTATCCCAAATA
Organism: Neoceratitis asiatica; assembly: GCA_030068015.2. Lineage (NCBI taxonomy): Eukaryota > Metazoa > Arthropoda > Insecta > Diptera > Tephritidae > Neoceratitis > Neoceratitis asiatica. The sequence continues at coordinate 85,307,612 of CM061524.1, forward strand.
TTGATTAAATTTTATTCGAAGATAAATATTCGCCGTTATTATGGTTGGCTTCCGTTTTAACTTATTGTTTCCAATAATAATAACAACAATGAAATTGATAATACAAACTAAATTCTTTCTCATTTCTCACTTATTCGATCATATGTGGTACATTATAATAAAGAAAATAGTTTCGCCATCTAAAATATAGGTACTTGTAAATTAGTATTTGTCAAAGTTATTCATAAGTCTAATCTTCAACTATCTTATGAAGGAACATTTCAAGTCATCTAGAAACACGATAAAACATGAAGTACCGAGCCTAGACGACTTTAACAAGGTGAAGTTACTATGGCAGCGAATTTAAGTTTATTTATTCATTGAACATCTAGATTGTGAAAATAATTTATCAGTTTATGTTTTGTTTTCTCGAATCGGATTTAATTTTCTAATTTTAAATGTGAAAATCTTTAGAATTGAGATTTTGTGATTGTGATTTGTGCGCAAAAATACTGGAACAGAGGGTTAAGCAGTTTTAAAAGCCAAAGAATTTTCCATGATTTTGACAATTATAACTCAATAGTAAAAACAAAATATTCGGGAATTGTTGTATTTGTTGTTCTACTCTCACCTTAATAAATTCGCCTTGGATTGATCAATGTAATTTTTTTAAATATACATATAGATCATAAGTCTGCGTTCACCCAACACATTTTTTGAAGCAAAGTACAAAAAAAAAATTAAATAGTTAATTCAGTTAAAATTTTTTAGCTGCATTTATTCATTATATTTCTCAGTTCAAAAAGCAAAAACAAAAACGTATAATCTTATTTTCATTTTCGAGATAACGCTATCTAAGTGCAGCAACAAGTAAACCTAGCATCACAAAGTTGGCGTTCAGTTTGCTTGATTGAGAATACCTTTACTTCTCATGAATAATGTTTCTTCCTTTTGCATATTTTCTATTGTCTTTTATTCAAATTAACCATTTAAAGAGTTCGTGGCGTGTTTTAATATTAATTTGAAAAAATGAAGACCAGAGGGAAAGAAATTAGTGTTTCAGAAAGAAAAATAATTATTAAACTGTGGAAAGATGGCGAAAGTTTCCGAAAAATTGGACAAATTATTGGAAGAAGGTATTCCTTCGTCCAGCGCATAGTAAATAATTTCAAGCAAACCGGTATTAATTAAACAAATATAGTTGAAAATGTAAATAAAATGTTAAAAAAAAACAATTTGTGCAGAAACTGCTACAAAAATTTTACGTAAAGCTGGATATCATGATAGAGTCGCTCGAAAAAAAACTTTATATCTCACTTGTCAACAGACGAAAACACATTGAATTTGCTTATAATTATATAAATAAGTCTCCGGAATTCTGGAAACAAGTCACTTCTTCGGATGAGAGCAAATTTTGTATATTCGGCATAAAAGGTCGTCCAATTGAGTGGCGCAAATCAGGAACCCTTGAAAAACAAAATATTTTTGGTGCAGTGAAATATAGTGGTGGTGGAATTATGATGTGGGGGTGCATGACGGGTAATGGTGTGGGTCAGCTTGAATTTATCGAATCGACAATGGATATGGAATGGGGATATTTAAACATTCTAAAAAAGAAATTTAAACAAAGTGCAGAGAATCTGGACTTATCTTCGACGTTTTGGTTTCAACAGGATATTGATCCGAAGTATACTGCTCAAGTAGTCAGACTTTGGCTCTTGTACAATGCTCCTAGACAGCTTAAAACGCCTCCTCAATCACCCGTCGTCAGCATATAATAACAAGTAAAGAGGTTTTGCGAAGTTATGCTGGCAGAATTTAGGAATGAGGAAACAGATAAGCTGGTAAATTCAATGCCAAACCGATTAAGTGAGGTATTAAAATATAGTGGTTATCCAACAAAATATTAATTTAATTTTTCTTTATAATTTTTAATGCTTTTATAGCTAATTATAAACCTGGGCGCAAACTACGTCTACATGTTGGTACACTTAGATACCGTTATAACGAAAATGAAAATGGAGATATAAATTTTTGCTTTTGCAATTCAAACTTAAAAATAAAATGAATAAATTCATGAAAAAAAATTCACTGAATTAACTATTTCAGTTATGTTTTTACTTTCGTGCTTAATTTTCCAGTTGCTGTCGACCATTTTGGAAGTTTTCATTATTATCCAATATTTGACAAAATAAACATAATTTTTCGTAGACCGCCTACCTTTTCCTGAACAGTTGACACATCAAGGGGAATGAAATTGAAGATGTCAAAGCTCAAATAAGCCGTAGTTCAAAAAGCAAACTATAGGCACTCCGTGCTTATATCTCATTGCTTAGAGTGAAATATGTATTTGTATTTTTTTTTCTGCAAATTCAGTATTTTATTGTTGTCTAACTATAATTAATAATTAATCTTCAATTTCATTCTTAGATTTTCATTCCACTTTCATATTCGTGAAATACTTTTTATGAATAAGTTTTTATAAAAATCAGGTTTTGTCACCGAATGGTTCAATAAAAAAATATCAAAACAGCAGTTTAGACAAATATGAGCAATACCGGCTATAAAGAAGTGGAACTACTAGCATATCTGTAAATTCCTGTATCGTGAATAAAATTTCTGATTGAATTGCTTTATATTTCTATCATATTTGCAATATGTAATTTACTAAAAGTGGACTGTTTCGTGTATAAATATTTTATTTTGCAAAATTTTAAGATGCAGCATGCTTGTGAAAAATATTGTATGCATTGAGAGTTGATATGATTTTAGTTCCTGATAGCTGGATTTCAAAGCAAATTACTGCATGTAAACATTTTAAGCAGCTGTGAATTTTTACTGTTTCAGATATACTAAAAACTTTCACAACTAGCTTCCAGAAAAGAGAGTTTGCCCTCTACTTCCAAATCACAAATTTAAAATTTCAATTTGATCAGGGGCACAAAATACCAGCGAATTATAAACTGCAAATAAGATTAGCGGCGGCCGCGATAGCCGAGTGGTTAGCATTGCGTACTGCCATTCGGAAGGCCTGGGTTCGAGCCCAGATTCGAGCAACATCCAAAATTATAGAAAATAAATTTTTCAAATTGCGGTCGCCCCTCCGCAGGGAATATCAAGCCCTCCGAGTGTATTTCTGACATGAAATAAAAGCTCCTCATAAAAATCCATCAGCCGTTCGGAGGCGGCTTAGAATAAACTGTAGGTCCCTCCATTTGTTGGTATAAACATGAAGACGCAAAACCACAAATCGGAGGGGTAGCTCGGCTAAAAATCGCTCCAGCGGTTACAAAGCGCCAAATATATATATATATATATATATATATATATATATATATATATATAAGATTAGCTGTTCTTGACTGGGACGCGCCAGAAGTATTGATTTTATATCTTCATTTTATATTAAAAAAGTTTTTAGTTTGCATATTAAGTTCCTCAAGGTTATGTCAGGTTTCTTAAGGTTAATTAAATAAATATTTTATTTTACTTTACTTTGTTCATGAGCCTGCTCTAAGTAGAAATGGAGAAACTTAGAGAACGATTTATGTTTTAGTGATTTGCAACTTAGATTAAGCAATCAATTTTTTTCACAGACGATTAGAAAAGGAAAGAAAAAGAAAATATCGATTTTCATTCATGTTCACATTTAAATTGCTACCGAAAAAGTGTCGAGTCTCTGATATGAGCTCCTCTAACTTGCTCTTTGTCTTTTAGACAGTTGCCCAACTCCGTTCTAACTAGAACTGGCTTACTCTATATTCAGTTGTATTAAACACACCTAATAATGTATTCAATTTCATTACTAGTATAATTTTTTTATATGAAATATTTAATTTACTCGTAATAAAACTTTCATATTTCGATTACATAAATTTGTTATACACTATAACATACCTGGTAAATGTTGTGTAGGTTGAGGGACACTGCTTTGGCGTTGCATACGTTGCATTTGTTGCTGTTGAAATACGTTAGATGGTGGTCCACCAAAGGGTGATTGAGGAGATGGAGAACTCGAAGTACCGCCAAAACCGATCGGTTCCCCTCCCTGAAATGAGTTTTGTCGTTGTAGACTAAGATTTGTACCAATAGCGCCCCCGGTTACACCACCACCTCCAGGAGAGTTCAGACCACGTCTCTGATTTTGAAACGAACGCGAGGAATAAGGACTTACACCCTGTTTGATAAAAATGAATTTGTAACAAATAAATTAAAAATTCGAGTATGCATGTCCCGTACTTGCAGCTGAGCGCTTAACATAGGATTGTGTTGTTGTAAAGAATGACCACGTTGTGTCGCCAAATTACCGCTCAGTTGGGAATTTTGGGTATTGGCATTTCCACCATTTCCCCATTGCTGTGATGATGAGCTCGACATTCCCCCGGGAGATTGTACACTACTAGGGCCTCCTCCAAAAATCGGTTGACGTGGCGAAAGCTGTGATGCAACATTATTATTTGCCGTTTGGACAGTTTGAAATGTCATTTGTTGTTGTTGCTGCTGGGCACTTACTTGTTGCTGTTGTTGTGAAAGATGTTGCTGATGCTGAGGTGATAGACGTTGTCCGCTTTGGGTAAATTGCGTTGCATAACCTATAACATATTACTCATTATCTAAAATCTATACACATGTAATATTAAACTTACCTGTATTCGATTGCGGACTGAACGACGCATTACGCTGATTCGGACTTAACTGCTGTTGTTGTAGTAAGCTCTGTGTAAAACTCGGACTGAGCTGTGAATCGGAAGGTAAATTCGTACGAGAAAGAGCAACATTTGGGGCCACGGTGTTATTCAATAGCGAACCAATATTGTTTATATTTGGATTTAGACCTATAAATAGTAAAAATATATACAGAATATATAGAATCTCTGACAAAATTCGTTAAGCTGTTATAATTTTGTCAAAGATTCTCCTCCAATTTGTGCTTACAAAGTAGGAGCCTACAGTTATAACCCATAGTAGAAGGGCTAGCAAACAGAGATTTATAAGGACAAGAAATAACGTTATTGATTAAATTATTTTAGAAAAGTAATTTTAAGCGCATTTAAAAATGGGTCATAAAGGACTTGGTATCTCTCGACGTACGAAGTACCATTTTCACCCTTGTAACATTCTCTTTTTTCAATAGTGAAAAATATAGTTAAAGGGGGTTAGTAAATCATTTTCATTTCTACTCTACTTACAAAACTTTGTAGGATAACATCTCAAAAAATTTTAATTTTTTAAACATTTTCAAATAATCTATATTGAAACACCTGCTCTAGCAATATACATCATTTCTTGAAAAATGGTTCACCTTAGTACAAAAGCAATTAGTATATTAAAAGTTTATCATACACATTTGATCTGTGCGCGCAGTTGCGCTCTCTGGCACTAAAAGCTGTTGTTTTTGTTGTTGCTGTAGTAATCTTTCCTTCTGCTGTTGTTGTTGCTGCTGCTGTTGACGAATGCGATATTGTTGATGGGCCGGTAAAACATTGCCCCCAGGGGTTATAACAGCATTCATCGGACCTCGATTACGTGCCGCTGGATACATTGGGGGCGGACGTTGGAAACCCTGATTAGCGTTCACTCGTAGTACTTCTAGCATTTGCTGCACCTGTGACGGCTGTTGATTACCTCCCATGGATGCCTGCTGTCTTTGCAACATTTGCAATTGTAACTGCAACTGCTGCTGTTGTTGTTGTTGTTGTTGCGTCAATGCAGTCAAGCTGCCTCCACCACTACCGCTCATCATATTGCCGGGATAGGCCGGTGGTTGCGACTGTTGCTGATTTTGCTGCTGCTGTTGGAGTTGAGACGTTTCTACCATCAACGAATTCTGTATGGCATTGATAGCCATGCGTTCGTTAATTTCTTGCTGGGTCAGACCAGCCGTGGCAGTGGGAGTAGGCGTAGATACAAAGGGTCCATCATCGGAAACGTACTCCATAACGCTGTCCAAAATCTTAGATAATTCTGAATCGCCGTCGGCACCGCTAAACCCCACCAATTGCGAGTTCGTATGAGATGTAGCAATTGAAGCGGTTACTACGGTTGTACCTGAGGTAGCTGTGGTATTGTGTATAGATGTTCTAAAAACGTCAGGTGATGAAAAATTTATTTGCGACTGTGAATGTTGCCCTGACTGCTTTTGAGAAGGACGTTGTATACTGCCCACACAGTGCTGTTGTTGCTGCATTGTGAGGTAGGCATCGGAAAATTGTTTACGCATACTACTGCTTCGTCCTCCGCCAACAACAGCACTATTGGCACTAGTTGCAGTGGTCGTTGTAATAGAGGAGCTTTTCGGCGTAATGTTACCAAGGTTGTTAGGTGCACACATGCCAACGAGTGTCGAGCTAACACGACTTGTTGAAGGGGCTATATCGGGGATGGTCTTCACTTGGGGAGGCACAGTAACTATGGGATTCTTTGGTGGATTTTCCAGAAGCGAAGCAAGCATTTTATTGCTTTCACGCAATTTGGATGGTCGATCGTTATCGCGCTTTGCTGATATACCATCATCAGGTTCATTGAGCGAGCGTTTGCGTGTTGTTGGGTCTCCTTGGTATTTTAAACTCTTAAGTAAATCTTCTTGCGACATGTCTTTGGAATGATGACTCCCATGACTATGTCCGTGAGAATGACCATAGGGACTATCATCTTTTTGCAGTTGTCGCATCAATTCACTTTGACGACCGAGCAAAGTACCTTTTCCATCATCATCCTCCGATTTCTCGTTAAGTAACTAGATAGGAATAAACACAAAATCATTCATTTAATATCATAATATATAAATAATATATTTATATAAATATAATATCTATATTTACGTGCAGCTAAAAATTTTAAGTGTGAGATATAAGGAGTGAATGGTTTTGAGGGGATGGTGGGGCCTTACTTACCGACAGTAACATGGGATTGCTGGAGTTTGCAGATTTTGGCAATGCCCCACCGCCAAACAGGCGCGCGGCCGTTAGACCAGCAGTGCCCAACTTAAACATGCCGGAGGAACCCCTGTTGCTACCGCCGGAGCCTCCACCATCCTTATCTTCATCGAAATTGAGTAGACCCTGATTGTAAAACTTTTAAGAGACCAAAGAGATCGCATAAATATATGTTTGAATAGATACCACTTTAAAAGCTATTTCCTTAAAACTGCGCTCATAATATTTTTAAAGAAACTTACCTTATGTCGTATACTAATATGATCTTTATCACCATCCATCGGGTGTACTGCTGAGGGCATTGAATGTGATTTATTCGTCAACAAATGTCTTAAACGCTCTGATTCAGGTTGGGGTACATTGTTTTGGGCATGTGGTTGACACAATCCACCACCTGTGGTCAATAAAGGTGGTCCACCATTTGATAAGTTTCCAGTACCACTTATAGTGTTACTGGAACTACCTTGAGGTATTGAGTTGTTAGCATTCAAACTACTATTGCTATTAACACTAGTGTTCATATGTTCTTTGTCGCTATTTTTATCACTTGTATCAAACACAGGAAATCCAAAACCAAAAGGTGCGCCACTACTCCCAGGACCGGCTGACGATGGCTGGCTTGCATTAGATTGTGGAGATGGCAAGCTCGCAGCTGAATGGGATGATAGTTGATACGGAGTTGATGGTGAAGCACATACAGCTGGACTGAAACCATGCCCCGTTGAAGGTGGTCGCGGTGTGCTGACTGGAGTAGTGACAGAGGCACGTGAGTTGGGACGTGAATCTGTCCAGCCTGTGGCGTCCATTTCAAAACTGGAATGTGCCAAGTCAAAATCAAAGGGATCGGTGCTATAAAATATACCTGCTTCAGTGCCTGCAGGCGACGCAGTAAACGAATTAACGAGAGTGGAATTGTTCGAAGTTGTTGCAGACGTCGCTGGCGCTGAATTGTTACGTTGATTGATACTTCCTGTACCGTTTATAACAGCTGATGTCATTAGTGGCCCACCAACATTAGTTGTTTGCGTGGTATGTGGTGGCATGCCTCCGCCGCCAACTAATCCACCAAGCAAATGTGATCCGCTACCAACTCCCACTAAAGCGGAAGCTGACGATGACGAACACGACGAATTGTTGTTCACAAGTGAATCCAAGGGTAGCGAAAGGGGAGAAACAAGTGAGGGACTAGGAGACATGGTGGACATACCCCCAGATGTAATTATTTCACTGCTTCCGATGCTCAATCCACTCATGGTGTTACCACTACTCACACTGTTATCTGAATTAAGAATAGTTTGCAGGGACATGATATAATCTCCCTCAGTTTGTGATTGATTAAGAAAAAGTCGGGAATTGGCCTTCACATGAACGTAGACATCAGGTGTACCGAGACGCAATCTGAACGGACGTGACATCACATTCGCAATGGGGGGATTTATGAGTGTAGCAGCAGTACTACCAGGTGATTGCGTGGATAGTGTATTCATCAAGTGCACGGATGTAGCTGACTCCTGCACCTCGCGCAAGTGTGATTTTAAAGCATTTAAATCTTGCGGGTGACAAAGGTCTTGTAAAAGTCGACCCAACCAGCTACTCAGATGTTGACGATATGGTTCCCTAAGCGCAGTTGCATCCAAATTGAGTATCTTGCCGTGTACATCGAGTTTAAACGTTAAATGTTCAATCGCCTGAGGCTGCACCTGTTGCATCGCTGGCTCGTCTTCTGGTCGGGTTATTAAACATAATATAGAAGACGTTGAATCACCATCGTCTAAAAGGATAGAGCAATTAAAAAACATCCTCAAAGGATAGTGAAATATTACCTTTCATTGGTGTGGCTAATAACATAACTTCCTGATATTTTTCAGGTTGTGCGTGTTGTCCAATGGTTTTTTGATCCAAACCATCATTGTGGAGTGTCATAGAAGCAGTCAGTGAGGTCTGTGTTGATGAACGCAAATCTTTAACCAGCATTCGCACTTTAGCTGCTATATTACGTTTCGTTTTAAGACCTCCTGGGTCTAATGAAATTGCTGAATTTTGAGAGCTGGTGCCACTATTTGCATCTTCTAAATCTGCCCAACCACTTTGACCACCACTAGCACAACCAATGTCACCCGTGCATCCATACGAAACGTTATTTATAATTGGATCCAATTTCGCATGATCACTAGAATGCAGATACCCGTAAAGCGGCTTGCGACATAATTCTTGTTTTTCATAACCGATAAGTTCACGTATATTCTGTGTACACGACTCTATTATGCCATCCGCTGTAACCTGTAGGAGTACCCAATCAACTGAAGAAAGATAATGCTCCAACGCTTCAAAGTAGGCAGATATTTCTGGAACCTGACCGTTAAGCAATGACGTCTCCGGCAGTGGAGGTTCTGTTGATGAAACGTCACCCTGTTGTACAGGATGTATGGAGCAATTGTCGGTTGCACAACGAGAACAACGAGTTGAAGTCGCACTATTTTTGATGTTAATTTTAGGAGTTGTCGCAGAGTGTATACTACTACTGTTGTTATTATTAGAGGATGCCGTATTTATGGCTGACGAAATATTTGCAGATGTTGAAGAGGAAATATCACGGTTTTGGCCTTTGTCGCAAAACTCCCGATACTGAAAACAGATAGAAATCATCATTATTTATTTTAAAAAGCTTTTCATCATGTGCATAAATACTAATAATTTACTAATAATTATAGTCACTGAAAACAACAACTAGATTTCTAAATAGAGGTATGAAATACATAGTTCTTTCACATTTAGTGTATGTATGCAAACACATATGTTACATATGATATGTATAAGCTGAAAATCGGTAATGCAAAAATATTTGTGCTTCTATGCAAACCTTAAAAAACATTTCTTTATTTCATTTCAATACGTTTCATTTTGTGTTGAAAAATGTGTAAAGCCCACTTTCGTTTTGAGGATATTCGACTAATTTACCATTAAGGTAAGTTAAAGTATCATATGCCTCCAATTAATTTGTTATCAATGTAAAAAGTAGCTTAAATATTATACCAAAACATGCGCTTTACTGGATAGCTTCTGCAAATTTTCGTTTTCATACTATATTTACCGCTGCGACTTCACAACGATTTCAAACTTCCAAAACGAATGAATCAAAAAGCTGTGGGGTGTACAAGAAACAGAGAAAAGTACAGAATATAAAAATGAAAAATATTGCACTGGTCAACGCAATCATAACAAAAACAAATAAAGAACCATATACACGAGAATAAATAAAGGAATGTAAGAGGAAATTTAAAATAATAGCAAAGTTTGAGAGTGCAAATGTGAACCAAGACGAAACATTATAAATCTTACGAAGGTAAAGGAGAGAAAATACGAAAATGAAGCCCACAAAACGATCGACACAGCGACGTCAATGGCAAAATGAACACATTAAAATACTTATGCATATATACATACAATTACTCAGAAAAGTATTTTGCACACAGTATTTATGTGAAACAAGCAATTAAAAAGGAGTTAGCAGCAGCTGAAGAAACAAATAATTTTATACCTTCACAGTAATAACTACTAAATAATTTTGTGTGTATGTATATGTATCAATTTAAATAATGCTTACATTTAAAAAAATAATTACACCCAGTGGACGACCAAAGTTTCTGTTAGCTCGTAATATTAACATAAAGCTACAACCCCGAATAGTATTAATGATCTTCACGGCCGTTCAATAGGCAAAAACCACCAACAAATACAAAACAAATGGTCTTGACCAAATTTTTAAGAAAATAGAATTGCTTCCTTCCAAACTTTCTCATGGTACTCAGCTATCATACCTAGGAAAAACTATTTATAGGTCTATCTTGAAATTCTGCACCTGATACCATTTATTAAAATTGGCCTCAGAGATGTTGGGCTCCCATAATGACAAAAATACTAATGAAATTTTTTCAAAAACTTGTATGTATATCCCAAAGCCTTTCGAAGCTGTTTTCCAAAATAATGGTTACCATAATATATATTAAACAGCTATTAAATAAAATTTTTAATGAATTTTAGTCAAAAGTAAAATTTTTTGCGAGCAATGAGTTATACGAGTATAACATTTATTTATTTATTTTTCTTTTAATGAAATATTTATATATTAAGTATAGGATAAGCCACAGCTATAAGAGCATAAACTTAACCGCACTTAAAGTCAAAAAATCTAAGGTTTTCGAATGCAAAATACTTGTCTGAGTATCTGTATATACAATACATATATTTTTGATGATACAATGTTACTGACGACTGCGACAACTTTGCCAATGAGTATTCGTATAAACGAAATATAAGATAATTATAACATATATTGTACTTATTACGAGAGATCGCATATACATACTTAAGCACATATATGTATACATACATATATGCGATAGACGAAATATACATATGTACATACATATATACGTACATATGTATATAAGAAGAGAGTTGTGTTTTTCGGAATATTTATCAAAAGCCTAAAGCAAATACAGCCATACACACATATGTCCATTCATATTTCTTACATACATATGTGCATATGTGTACATGTAAAGTTCTTAAGCATTTTTATATACAAATGTATATACAATATATACATATGTACGTACCTTGATTGCACTTGTATTTAATACAAATATCTATGTATATAAATACTTTTATTTCAATGATTAGGGAAGTAATTAATATAATAAGACTTTACTTATTTAACAAAACGAAAAAACTGGTGTACAACCATTTCGTCATAGGTTTTAAACATTTAACAGAGAGTTATCTCTTTCGTTCATCTCTTTCGAACCGAGTCACAGTCACAACACACAAATTACGCAATTCGACGAAACGCCATAATAAACACTTTGAGCATAAATATAATTTGCCCATATAAACTCGTTGAACCAGTAGCGACAATAGTTTGTTCGGGCCACGGGCATTTTAGGATTAGAAAAGTATCCCCGATGTATACGAAATCAATGACAGCTGATTTAAAAATAAGAATTTATTAGAAGCTAGACTGTTTAATGAATCTATGAATAATATTACGTTTTCTCAGGAAAACTTGCTGAAATGGTAATATGTTCAAAACGTATGCATCTATACATATGTACATGTACACACAACATATCCATATATGTACATACTCGTATATGAATGTATAATAAAAAGACTTTATAAAGCTTATAACATATGTAGTACATCAAATCTTTGGAAACATGTAAAAGGGAATTTTGGTGAGAATTTATTATACTTATGCTTTCTAGAGGGTATGAAACACAATATGACACATGGATACACTGAGAAAAATATATTGTCAGAAAATAACAGGAGATAATCAACAAAAATGACTTCTTAATATAATAGGAATATTATATTGCAAAGTAAACATAATAATGATACCAAGAAGAGAAACGATAGTGAAATCTGTTACACCTCGAATGCATGATCTGTTTGTTTGAATGTAATTCGGATCGAATAATCATTTTTAATGTTAATTTTTGGTATGTTAATTTATCTATTCGTTATCTATTCTAACAAATACAACACAGTTCATGCTGAAGAACAAAATACGAAAGAAAAGTAATGGGCGATAAGTACAAACTGTTGATGATCGAGCCACCTGCAGCAATTAGACCCTGCAAAAAATTGTGCGACTAATCTGTAAAGACAGTAAGCCGACAGTACGCTCATTATTCGCATTCTGATGTATGGTGCAGAAGCGTGGACAATAGTTTTCGAGAGAAAGGATTTACGGAAGAACTATGGCTTAATTTTGCGCGTTGGCAAGGCCACATCCCGCAGATTATGGAGCGATGAGCGGTACGAGTCATACGAAGACATTGCATAGTTAAGTGAATAAAAAGATAGCGAATACAGTGGTTAGATCTTGTCGTCCAAGTGGGTGAAAGTGTTCCAGCTTTGAAAGTTTTCAATGCAGTAGCCGCACAGCGAAGCAGAGGAAGAGGAAGACCTCCTCTCCGTTGGAATTGGTGTTTCCAATTGGCGACAAACTCCAAGAAGAAACTAATAACGCGCAATCGTTAATTCGGCTATAATCGCCCATGCGGTGCCTAGGCGAAAGTATTAGTAGTAGTAATCTCAAACTAGTATATTTACAGATCAATGTTTTTTTTTTTTTTTTTTGGAAGGAGTCCTATAGAGTACTATCTACGAGAACTATCTTCTGCTTTTGGTTGTCCCTAATATCTACATTCAAATCATTTTCATTAAAAATTTCACTGAAACTTCGAAAAAATTATGCAAAAAAAAATTAAATTGCAAAAAAGTTTGTCAACTCTCACTACAGCCGGTTCTAAGTACCGGATTTGACGCGGATTTTATCCTGCCAAGAGCGACTTAACTCCGCTTAGGTCTTCAGGTAATTCTAGGCTTAGTACATAAACGGATCGGTTGAAGTCATCTTAAGACTTAAGACCCATAGCGAGTGCACCTCGTGTTACATGGCCCATATGCCAGCACCCAGCTGCGCCTCAAGCCTTCACGGTAGTGCCTTCATATAAATGCGCTACTTGCAGGTGAAAACATTTTGGTCTTGGACGACTTTAACGCGCATCACGATCTTTGGAATGCTTTCCTGTCAAATGATCGTAGAGGAATGGAGCTAGCGGGACATATAAAAATCTTAGTGGCTGGCTTCACAGAATTTAGCGAAAACTCCTTCAGTGATCTCCCCACTCCAACCAACGTCACCCAAGGGGGAAAAAATCTTCCGCCATGTCGTCGTGGCGCTGCGCATTACGCCTTGCCGTTTCCAAAAATCCCCATATTACGCTTGATTTCTCCAATGAAGAGGTTTGCGGGGAAGTCAAAAAACCTTCAAATCCATCGGCTCCGACGGAATAAGCGTGCTAAAATATTATAGCAGACTACCCCACCGAGGTTCTCAATTTGTCTTTGACCACTCTAAGTATATCCGACATGTGGAAACAGGATAGAGTGGTCCCGCAAATAAAGCCGGGGAAACCTGCAAATATTGGAGAGTCCGGCCGATAATCTCTCCTTTTCACAGTAGCAAAGACAATTGAAGCCTTGCAGCTCCCGTCTCTCACACACCATTCAGCCCCAGCTACGCATTAGCATGGCTTCTGGAAAGTGCACAGCACCACAACAGCAGTTAACGTCATAAACAATTAGATAGTTCATGGCCTCAAAGTCTTAGTGGCACTGGACCTGTTGTAAGCTTTCGACACGGTCAATAACGCAGTCGTATGAGGAACCACTTGCATAAAACGGTAGTCTAACTGTAAAATTTTAAAGTTTTAATGATTTTTGTTTTCACAAATGAAAAATTTTGTGTGCAAATTACATTTTTTACCGCCAGTCTTTTCCTGATTTATGGATTTTTATAACTATTAGTGAATGCTGTGGAAATTATTCTTTTCGGTAAGTATTACTACTTATGGCTGCGAAATTTAACTTTGTGGTCAGTACGTACATATTTATTATGTGGTACTAATTTTAAAGTAAAGTAAAATGAGTCGACGTAAACTTTACGAGTATGAAGAGGTTTCAGTTCCTTCTCACTAACTTTCATTTAAATAACACACCGTAACGCCGGAAAAATCGAGCTTATTGTATGATAAACTATACAAGTACGCCCCTATTAACTAGTTTGAAAATCACGTTTCCAAAGTGCTTAAATCCCTCTATTGAAGTAGCTGTGGATGGATCAATGATAATGTTTAAAGGAAGAAGTTCTTTCATGCAGTACATCCCGGTAATAATATCCTCCTAACAAAAAGTCTGGCTTCATTAGAACGAAAGCAACCACCACGGACACCATTCTTTCAATATACATATGGTAAGTATAAATTTTTTTTCACTTGATAGGTAATAAAGTTCAATATATGTATTTTGTACAAATACTGAATACCCAGGAGCGCACGCGGTTCATTTATGTGTTCTACAGTGTGAAAAGTCGTGCAACGTAGTTTTGAAAGTGGAAACCATAAATATTTTTGACAAAGAGACGAAATTCGTTAATTAACAATTAGACAAATCGTATCGATAAAATTTCGCTACTGGTGTCCTTAGATGATTTTAAAGCGTCCTATCGTTAAAGACCAATTGAAATGTTATTTGACTAGAAGATATTTTTTACACATTCGCTTTAAACAAAAACGGTATTTTTCTTGGGCTTATTTCTTGGAATGCATATTTTAATCCAGTCCGAGGTTTACTTTTCAACGTTCATACTTTTTGAGTATATTTGATAAGACATAATATCTTATAGAAACTGAAGTTATAAAAAAAATCTGAAAAAAGTCGAAGTTTTTGTCAGTTTTGGCTTGAGATCGTACTCGAAAAATTAAAAATATAATGATTGTGAGGCTTCCGATGTCGAAGCAGATGCAGTAAATAATTACAAATGTTTAAAAATAATAATTTAGAAACCATAGACCAATCTGATTCATTAATTATTTGTACAACTTTAACTATAATAAATTGAACTTACCGTTTTCACAACTTGATTTAAAATAGCCGCCTTGTCTGGTTTCGTTGGGCTCATATCCCCACGTTTGTTAAGTTGTAGAAATTCGGATAATTGCTCTATATAATTGTTTTCCAATTCGCGGCGCCGTTTCTCATTGTTACACTTATTAATTTGCGATTGCGGCTGAAGTAAATTAGAAACAAAAATTATATATATAAATAAATTTAGTTTTATTTGGCAGTCAAATGTAAATATTCTGACAATATTGGTTCAAAAATAAATTCATTATTCCATTCTAACAATGTTTTATTTTGATTTAAGTTTTCTTTTTTTTTTAATAAATAAATGAAATATAAATCTATAATGAAATATAAATCTTCCTACGCCCAAATACAATTAGATAACAAATGCAGTTTAGGAAGAAAAGTCATCTTTTTTAAACAAATTCTCACATTTTCACTGATGTATTTTTGAAGGGACACTTTTTTCTAGCAATTGAAATTGATTTCATGATTGATGTTTGATCATCAGCAAAGTAAAAAAAATCTTTAAGTGGAATTTTTGTCAATATGGAGAAAACTCCCAATATGCTAACTAAAAAAAAAACTTTTTTTGCACGAGTTACAAAGAAAGCAAATATCTCTTTTTAAACGGATTGTTTATATTAATGTTTTTCAGAAATTATTTCCTTTTTAATGTAATGAATAAAATAAACTAAAATCTTTATTTATTTCGTGATTAGTAAATTACATTAAGTAAACTTTAACAGGAGTTTTTGTTAACACATTTACCTTATTAAAAATGTGTATATTTCATTTCATTTCATTTATTTATTACAGCTTATTTTAAGCCTAGCTTATACCTATTTAAATTATAAAGTAATCTAACCTAGACTAAAGACTAACCTAGACTAAAGACTAACCTAGTTACATCTATGAACTACGGTACAGTGCTAGATGTATCAGGCTTCCAGCTCATATCAACACAATGCTGGTATTGGTTGTCTGTGGAATACAGGCCAATTGTGCATATAAAGCAGGAAGGCATCATTTGAACGGCATTACACTGATTCGATCGAGTGATGCGTTTGGTATGAGCTTCCGCTACTTGTTATATGCATGGAACTGTTGGCGCTGCATTACAGAATACTTGGCACGCATGCACTGCTATTGATGCTATGGAAGCCTGCCAGTCTAGCACTAAATTGGTAGTGCTCTGCAATAATTATACAATTTTTGTTTGAATCTGTTTACACTACAAGTTTTAATATCGTTTGGAAGCTCATTATAGCACTTTAATCCTTTATGATATAAATTACATTTGTCTGCTTCTGTTCTATAATTTGGTAGATTGAAATTATTTTTATTTCGTGTATTTACCGGGTGCGTATCTCTTACATATTTTATGTTACACTTCAAGTAATCGGGCAAATTGCCTTCAATTATGTTTTTAATAAATTTCATAGTATAGAAAAAAAGCTGCTGTTTAACACTTAGCCAATTTAAAGTAGATAGCATGTCTCTGATAGGTGTGTCATAGCGTTTTTTGAGAATGAACCTCATTGCTCGGTTTTGTTGCTTTTGTAGTTTTTGAATTTGACTGTCTCTCATAATAAAAAATATGGTAGGACAGTATATGAAATGAGGCTCAATTATAGATCTGTAAACCATTTCCTTGTATTTCCTTTTTAAAAGCTTGCAGGTTCTTTGCATAAAATATACTTTTTTGGCAATTTTTCCTACCGTGTAATCAACGTGCTCACTGAAGTTCAGTTTATTATCAATTTTGATTCCCAAGTACTTGAAACTATCAACTCTATTGATTATTTCGCCGTTTATGTTTAGATTTTGTATCTCGTTGATCTGAAAGTTTCGCCTTGATATAACCATAAATTTAGTTTTGCTAATATTCAATTTAAGTTTGTTCAAGCATAGCCAATCATAGACCCTAAGATCTGCCTGTAACTTAAGGTATATTTCAGTGATATTATCCCCACTAAGCATCAACAAAGTATCGTCCGCAAAAAGTTTAATATCACAGAACTTCAAAGAATTAGCAATATCGTTAATATAGATACTGAACAATATAGGTGCTAATACTGAACCCTGCGGAAGCCCAATAGGTACCCCTCTTCTATCTGATATGGAAGAACCAATAACCGTTCTTTGATATCTATTCGTGGTGAAATCCTGAAACCACTTTAATTCCGTAGAATTAACACCCATTTTGGACAGCTTTGTTAGTAGCATATTCTGGTCAATAGTCTCAAATGCACGTTTTAGATCCAGGAATACCGCTATTACATGTTTGTTCCTGCTCAAGTCTTCTTTCCAGTTAGCTATAACCAAGTTCAGCGCACTTTCACAAGAATGTTTTTTCCGAAAACCTGATTGTTGCGGTATGATAATTTGATCTTCTTCCAAATACTTTACGAGCTGGTTTTTTACAACTGTCTCCAGTATCTTTTCATCGCAAGGTAGGGTATTAATTGGTCTGATTTCTTCCACTCTTTTTGTGTTGTTAACTTTCTCTATTGGCACAACAATGGAAGTTTTCCATAATTCAGGAACTATAAGGTGCATTCACTGCGAACCAGTTCGAAAAATTTCAATTTTTTTTTTTTTTTTTTTTTTTTTTTTTTTCTAAGATTGATTCTAGTTTTTGATATAGTCAATCTATTTTATTTATTATCTTTGGCAATTAAAGGTCAAAGTAACCAATAAGAAAAGAAGATGGAATTGATTATTTCTGGGGATCTATTGCCATGTATTAGAGTCTAACAGTAGTCGCTCATCAATACTTCGGCCCAAAATCCTTGGTATCGTCATTCGATGTTTACTAGATCTTGGTGGAGCCACTCTCCGTTATATCCATTAATCAAAAGTCGGAAACTTCTACATGATTTTTCGGTTCTCTCTATAGCGCTAGCAATGACAAGGATTATATATTCGGATTTGGCCTAAGCAATATTTTCTAATCTGCTCGGGTCCAGAAGTTGGATTGAACTTGTAAAATTATGTTATTGTGCTTGTTAGATTTTAAAATCTTATTCCTCGTTGAAATCATTCATTCAATTAAGTAAATTAAAAATATTTCTGTAAGAATAGAAAATATACAACCTAATGAAAATAAAGAATCGTGTTCACAACAAAAATGTTCGTTTTGTAACGAAACTATTATCTATTTAAAATTGTATGGCATTTGCGATCTACATAAGTGTTTAAATGTTGATAAAAAGTAAGGTAAAAAGTATTAATGTAGCTGCACGACAACCGGTTTACGAAAATATTGAATATTTCTTTAAAAATTTTAAACTACAAATTAAATTAAATTATTGTCATTATAATTAATTAAATTTAATTTTCTCTGATATTTCTTCAAATGCTAAAAAAAAATATATATTCACGAACGATGAAGTGAGCAGTTGTACCTTAGTAGTTGTACACTTATATAGCGTATCTACCTAGTAAAAAGCGAATTAGGTGTATATAAAATAAGTCCAAGAAGCAACAATGTTTTAAAACATGTTTTAATATCTACCATTCGAATGTAAAAGAACTGACTTAATTTTATTTCAATCTTTCAAGCTATTGAGAATTGTGAGATGAAATAACATGTGAGAAATATGATTTACTGATTTTGGCCTGGTCAGATTTCCGGTGAGCTTTTGCATGGTAGCACTGTTAACCACTCATAAACTGTACTGTACTGTACTGTACTGTAAAAATTTATCTAAGCATTCAAAATGACCAACCTTGTCAGCATTAATAAGGGATATGAGTACCAACAAAAATGGAAAATCAAATACACGTAGACCAGGAAAATTCAAAATTCAGGAAAAAGAAATGAAAAAATCCCTTGTTATTTACATGGAAAATTTATCATCTCAAATACATGTTTAATATTATTAACATAACTATAAGTTTGAGAAATTAAACACACGACTGTCTTAGTGTAATAAATTTATTGGAGAGATGTCGGAAACAAATAAAAAGAGTTAATATTGGAATACTTACAATGAACCCTAAGAATAAGTGTTAAGAGAACAATTGGATGTTAACAGTTAGGTATATAAATGAGTTGTACAAGGTCATGAGTATAATTTGCACTAACAAATATGAATATAAAAATTACCTTTTGGTTTAATATTATCTTCTAGGCTATAAAATAAAAATTTAATTGTTTCATATTTACATAAAAATAAAATATAGGTAGATTTTAATAGAATAATATAAAATTTCACAAGAATATTTTTCCAATACCAACTAATACAAAATGATTTATAGAAAATTAGTTTTAAATTAATTTTTGAAATAATGGTCTACCCCTTCGAGTCCAAATACAGCTTTTTATATTTATATTAAACCTTAGCTGTACTCGATACATTTCCTATATAAATTATAAGGGATTCTTTAACTTTTATTTTATTGCTATATTTTTGTATAGACCTCATATTATTCATATTATATTAGTAACTTGTGACTTTCTATATTTTGTCCAATTTTTATTTTAATTGGTATTGCAAAGAATGATAAAAAACCCTAATTAGGCATCATCTAGTAGAAAATATTAAGCTTTTTATTATATTATTGACATAGCTACGTATTTGTATGTGTAAATTGCTTATTCGCTACTCAAAGTATTTCACGTAAATGTCAATTATTCAGACGAAGTAAGCCAAGCACATCATTCGGTTCTATGCTTATTCACAGTAAAATTTAACATGTAAGAATATGGCACCATAAATATATTATTTTTTCAAATACATCGGTCCACTTCCTGCTAATCTTAGCATAAAGGTACCAAGATTTGTACTATATTTAAAGTAAATCGAACCATAAATACAATTTTTTTAATATTTTCGTCCAAAGTACACTTCCCATATAGGAAAATAGTTTTCCTACCTATATACCAAATTTCAAGTAAATTGAACCATAAGTGCAATTGTTTCAGAACAAGTCTACCTGGTACATTTCCCGGAAGGCAAAATAATGTTCCATATATATACATATATATTATATAATTGACGCTTTGTAACGTCTCCGAATGGCCGATGGATTTTTATGAGGAGCTTTTATTTCATGTCAGAAATATATTCGACTATTGCGACCATAAATACTATTTTTTTGAATGGGTCAGTCCCTGGTTCAATTGCCGTTATGAACCGATTTCCAAATATCGGCAATAAATTTTTATTTTACTTGCGCTAAATATATAAATTAAATTAAAATCTACATCAAATGCTGGTGGAATATATTCAGACGGCTACCAGTTATTATTGGTCGCTATTGTCCCGAGAAATTAAATTGGTGTGCGTTTCATCATACATTTTTCTAATATTTGTAATCTGTCAGTAAACCCACACAAACTACGATCGTAGATCATACTAACTTTCTGGATGTTATGTGGAGACAGAAAAACATTTGTATCTCTCCTTTGTATTGATTACAAGATGAATCTGGGTCCTAAAGTTTATTCTAACCCGAGAGTCTGATGTATTTTTATGAGGAGCTTTTTATTCCATATCAGAAATATACACAGATACAGATGGGCTCCCTGTCGAGGGAAAAAAATTTTTTCTTCAATTTTGGATATTGGTTTGACCATGATACAAACCCATGACCCTCGGTATAGTCGCGGGTGCGAATCACCCGGCAACGCTGATAGATATACGCTTTTATCGCTTGTTCATGTCATTATTAACAAATGTACTCACCAAATTTGCTTTTGGATCAGTTTTTCGTCTAATTTTGCGAGTCGGTGTCGATGAATTGTTTGAGATCGGTGACGCTACCGCATTCATAGTGAAAGAGTTTTGTAATGGGGTGGCTAAACTAACAGTTGTGGCAGCTTTTTGTCGCAATATTAAATTAATATTATTGTTGTTGTTGTTCTTGATATTATTTACTAAAGTGCTATTTGCGCTAATATTGAGGTTATTCTTGTTATGCAACGATAAACTGTGTTGTTGAAATTGCAGTTGCTGCTGCTGCAAGGTAAACGTTTGGCTTCCAGTACCGGCGACACCGTTGCTATTCTTATTATTATTAACTTTTTTTATTTCAAAATTTGAGGTTGTTGTTTGTAATGAAAAAGTACTGCTAAGAGGGGCGCACTTTGTTACTGCTGGTATAATACTAGCTCGGGAGGTCGTTACCACGCTTCCAATAGCCACTGTTGAATCTGTAATGGTCGTTGTCCCAAAATCAGCCGATGTAAGGGGCACCCTATATATGGGATTGTCAGTGGTTTTAGTAGTTGTTCTTTCAGATAATGCAGTTGAGGAACATGTAGCAGCTGTCGATGGCTTGGCAGTTGTTGTTGTACTATCGTTCTTGAAGAGTCCACTATCAGAGCCACCCTTGTTGTTATTAATATGAAAAGAAACTGACGCACTTGGCGAAGATGTTGCGACTGGTGAAATTGCTTTGCTATTGGCAATAATACCAGCGCAATTGTGGTTTCTATTGGAGTTTTGTGTCCAAGGATCTGGTAAATCACATGGGCCAAGCCTAAAAAGAATAGAAAATGTATATATTAAAAACTAATATGAGCATACAAAATATTTGTAATTAGTAAACATAAATGTCATATTTTTATTGCACTACTAGAATTAAAACAAAACCTTGGGCTTTTAATAATCTTTCCTTTTCCTGTGTAGAATACCACGTTCCGAGCTCTTAGATGGTTCCAATAGGTATACATTTCTATCGGTCTCTTTCTTCTCCTTCTGATACTTATATACTTCGGACTAAAGTTAATATAATATTTCATGTTCGAGAAACATATTAAAAAGAGAAAAAATTTAAAGCGCAAATCGGAAATTTTCACTTTATTTTCATTTTTTATAGAATGGGTTTTTTCGTTACAATTTTTTGATTGTAATAGATTAAAATTAATGTTATGCTAGCAATGAACAATTAACAATACATAAGTGGAGCTCGAAAATCAATTTTATGCTTATGCATTTCTCAGGCAATTAATGCTTGAAAGTATGCAGGATTGCAAAAAAACTCACTATCCAAAGATTAAGTAAAATAGAGGCTAAATATTAGCGCACTTAAGAGTTGTTGGTTCGTAATGAATTGAATAACGACAGATTACATGGCAGACGTTGGCTCAATGATAGAGAAATCGCCTGTGATGTCAGAATCCGTCGGTTCGATTCCTGCCATAAGAAGTCTGATGCGGAAATGTAGTGACACCTGAAACAGCTGTCGCTTCTACCATTTTTTGTTGTTGTATAACAAAATATTCAATTTAAAAAAATATACCAAAAAAACATTAACTTATAACCACAAAGAATTACAGGCCGCAAAAAACAATTAAAAAAATAACCATTGGCTTCTAAGGAGGCGTTTGCTGAAAGTGGACATGTATGTATAACGAAATTTCTGCCACTGATGTCTTTAAGAGAAACAGAGCCACATATATACAGTGGCGAGCATAAGTGGATGAATGTTTGTCACTTCTGCACTTATTTGTTCATAACATCCGTTGTACTTATTCAAATAAAACATTTTTTTTTTTTTTTTTAATCCATATATTGTACTAACATATTATGCAAGGAAAAGTCAAAAAAAATTAAATGCAAAAAATTTTAAGGCAAAAAACTAAACATATCTCTATTCATCCAATTTTGCACCTTATGCTTTTTTTGAAAAAGTTGGCTTTGAGTTTACTGTTTTATGAAAATCTTGCGAATTTCGTTTACAGCTCAACACTTTGTTTTCAAAGGCACAATTTTTGTCACTTGTTCAAATATAATCGAGCGTTTAAGTGTGTTTAGTTCAACGATTAATAAAACAGTGTAAATATGCGAAAAATATCGCAAGACAGTCGTCCCGAGAAATAGCAAAAAAATTCAAAATTTGTCACAGTACTGTTTTATGCGCTCAAAAAACACGGAATGTGGAGCCTGATTCGAACGTTAAAGGTCGTCGAAGGCTGCTTACAGATGGAGATGCTCGCGTTATGGAGCGGTTAATGCGGCGTAAAGACTCTATAACCCCAAAATTGGCTGCGGAGCAAATAAATAAGGATGTTAGTCAATGGACTGCGCCCTTCGACGGATCGGTTTGGTATCAGCAATCAAGCAAAAAACCAGCTTTGTCTGACAAAAATGTGGCACGGTTAAAATTTTGTAAAACAAAATATAAAAATTGGAGCGTTGACGACTGGAAACGAGTGATATGGTCAGATGAAACCAGGACTAATAGGTTCCAATCAGATGGAAAGCAATACTACTGGCACCGGCCACAGGAAAAGTTACAAAAGCATCAAGTGAAACAAACTGTGAAGCATGGTGGAGGTAATCTAATGGTTTGGAGATGTTTCACCTGGTGGCACGTCGGCCCACTTGTGAAAATAGAAGGCATTATGAAGAAGGAAGACTACCTTAACATTTTGCAAACATATTTGCCAGATTTTGTCGATCTAAGTGCGTATCCCGAAGACGAGGTGTGTTTTCAACAAGACGGTGATCCTAAACACACTTCTAAAATCGTGAAAAATTGGTTGAATGATCAACGTTTCCAAGTGCTAAAGTGGCCTGCACAAAGCCCAGATCTCAACCCTATCGAGAATCTATGGGCCCTTTTAAAAAAAAGGTTGGCAGTGTATGAAAGAGCCCCTAAAAATATTGAGCTTTGAGCAAGGATTCAGACAGAATGGACCGAAATACCTAATGGAAGAATTGAAAAATTGGTAGAAAGTATGCCAAAACGAGTCCAAAGTGTAATAAAAAACAAAGGGCTGTGGACTAAATACTGAACTGATGTAACTAATTGAATTTTCACTCACGTGCAAAATTGGATGAATGGAGATATGTTTAGTTTTTTGCCTTAAAATTTGTTTGCATTTAAGTTTTTTTTACTTTTCCTTGCATAATATGTTAATACAATATATGGATTAAAAATTTAAAAAGAAATGGTTTTATTTGAATAAGTACAACGGATGTTATGAACAAATAAGTGCAGAAGTGACAAACATTCATCCACTTATGCTCGCCACTGTATATAATTGTACCATGTATACTTTATAATTACATATATTTAAATATTTTTGGCTGAAGCGATTTTCGGCCGAGCTCCTCCCCCAAGTTCTGGTTTTGCGTCTTGATGTTTTTACCAACAAATTTAGGTACCTACAGTTTATTCTAAGCCGCCTCCGAACGGCCGGTGAATTTTTATGAGGAGCTTTATTTCAAGTCACAAATACACTCGGAGGACTTGACATTCCCTGCCTAGGGGCTACCGCAATTAGAAAAATTATACATATGAATATATGTATATATATATATAGAAGATTAGAAAAAGCTAACAAATTTATATATAAAAATTACGGGAAAACTCAGCAGTATGAATATTTTATGAGTAACAAAATTTAATTTATGATAATAATGTACACAACCACTCATTCAATTTGTTCGCGATTGGTTTTTTTTTACGTTTCTTCAATATTTAGAGAAATGTCAATGAAAAGTAAAATTGAAAAATTATTAAGTAAAATTTATAGTTTCCAAATTTTTTTGAAAAAATGCAATATTTTGTTAAGCATGTTGCGGTGCAGGTTCAAGAATATTTACTAACGTTTTAACTTTTGACCAAAAAATGACCTTAAGAAATTATGTAGTTCACAACGCTACCATATAACAGTTTACGAGAGCAAACAAAATTTGAATACTAGAAAAATATAAAAATATATATAAAATATTTGTTTAATGAGTTAAAATAGTTTTAATGTGAATTTTAGAAACTTTGGTGGATCGGCGATGTCCTTCTTTATTCTTAGTTTTCTCACTTTCTTTGGAATTTTTAAATTAGGCCAACTCGATGGATACATCACTGATCAAAATTATAACGTGAGGTGTTAATCAGTAGGGAATCCGATCTTCTTTTTTAACTTCATGCGGGGTTCCGCTTCGCAGATATCTATCCTCGGGGTGAGACAGTTGTTGAGAACACATCCAGTCTTGCGAATGATCAATTTTCTGAGTGTTTTTAATTTAGATTTTAAAGGGATCTTGTTTTTGGAAAGAGTTCCATTGGTGCGATGTTAAGTTGTTTTTGAGAGTCTTACTGGATAAGCGAGTCTTACTGTTGTTCGTGATTACTGTATATGTATGACGAGAGTGTGGTGTGTAGAATAATCCAAAGGATCTTTTACAGTTTCAGATCCAAACCAAAGATGGATGATGCGACAGCTGAGCATTCTGAGATTGAGAACCGATTTCATCATAGTCATGTGAGTTGCCCAATTTACATGAGATTGGCTTTCTTCGGTCCGTTTATAATAGGGGAGTTTTAACTGCAAGATTGCAAGCATAGCCGCTTTGTTTTCATTCGCGGAACTATTTCAGTGTCGTCGTACAACTCGTTCTTGCAAACTCCTAAATCCGAATCATTAGATGTAGAGGCTGTCATCCATGCCTCCGTTCCATTTAACAGGACATTAGCGATTAGTGACTTGTAGAGTTTGGTTCTTGGTTATTACTTAAACTCTTGGCTCCAAATTAGTTAATTTATTTGGAAGGTTTTGGATTCGATGAGCGGGCTGTGCTTGACATCTCGCTTGGCGCTTTTACGTCACAGAGTTATGTGGTTTTCGAGTTTCTCGCTGTACACCTTCTATTGCTACCTTTATGTGAGATGATTCTAGCTGAATTTATACAATTATATCGTCAATGATAGGACCAATGAGTTTGTTGATGGTGGGCCCTAGATTTTCCCACAATACGCTCGATATACCCTTATTTGCAATATTAAGGAGACTTATCTTACGATAATTGGCTTTTTTTTTTGAATTGGATAGAGCTCCGCCCGACCATATTCCGAAAAGCTGATGAATGCATCTAGTCAATTCTTCCGCGCCAATATGTTCTTTTTGTGGCGGACAATTAAGAAGTGGAACATCTGTTCCGTGGTCATCGATTGTGGAAGTATTTCTTTTATAAATTCAGTATACTCTGAACAATATGCTTTCTTTCATTGTGGTTGCAACTTTTCGACGTCGAACTTTCCGCTGCGACAAGATAGTGACTTGAGTCGAGCTCCTCGGAACGTACGCATATTTAAAACACTGGACACATGTCTTTCGTCAATCACAGCATGATCGATTTAGTTGCGTGTTTTACGATCAGGCAACAGCCAGATAGATTAATGAATTTTTGTGTGCTTTAATCTAGTACTACAGGATATCATATAAAAGCAATCAACATCAACCCATTTGGGAATATTTCATCATGTTGGCTGAAATTTACGACGGTTGGGTTGAAAATATCTTTTTTCACCACCCTGGCATTAAAGTCGCTAGTCACCATTTCTTACATCGTGGCGGGTACTCGACTTATACGCGAGAAATGAAATTGAGTTTAGCCCTACGACTGTAACTTCATACCCAGAAGCATGACTACACCCCATTAAACTTATACGGCTCTGTAAACTGAAGTTAAGCAACACCAAAAGCTCCGTCAGGATCGAGAAGGACCCAGGTTTCATACAATATGACTCCTTATCGTCTGATTTCTTTAATTCATTGGTAATGAATTGAAAATAATACGAGCTGCAGGGCTGAGCAGAGAAGGCATAATCTTCTACGCCGATGATATTGATGTAATTGGCTTCAACAACCGCGCCGTGACATCTCCATACTGGATGAAGCAAAGCGAATGAGTCTGGAAGTGAACGAGGACGAAATATCACATGTCAGCAAACAAACACTCATCACATTCGTGATTCGAACCAGCATTAACAGCAACAATGATGTCCGAACAAGGACCAAACTCTACAAGTCACTAATCGCTAATGTCCTGTTAAATGGAACGGAGGCATGGATGATGACAACATTGAGTCGGATTTAGGAGTTTGCATGAAAAACGATGAGTTGTACGAGTTATACGACGACACTGAAATAGTTCAGCGAATAAAAAGACAGTGGTTATGCTAGCCAAGTCGGGTGGTCCGTATGGATGAGAAGGTTCCAATGCAGTATCCGCAGCAGGAAGCAGAGGAAGAAGAAGAATTTAAATCAAGTGGAGAAAGGCCTGACTGCACATGGTTTTTCCACTTTGCGCCGCACATCGAAAAGATGGCAGGAACGGCTCGCTGTTGTTAACTCGGCTATAATCGCGTAAGCGATGTCTGCGCCAGTTAAGAAGGAGATGTTGTTAAGTCTGTACCAACTATTTTAATCTATTTCTTTTTTTAATATTTAGCTAAGTTAATTAATTTTATTTATTCAGAAAATATTTTAGTATATTTATATGTTTTTATTTTTTATTTTGCAAAAAATTCATGATGTCATTTGAATGATGTGTTTCACATATAATACCAAGGTTCAAACTTTATATTAAAAAAGGAATTTCATTAAAAAAAACTTATTTATTATTGCATTTTATTTACGTTTATTTTATAAGCCGCAAAATGGATACAACTACTAAACTGAGCTTCTGTAAAAGTACACGTTGTAAAACATTACGTGGATTGTTTGAGCAAGAGTATGTGTATATACTAGAGCTCTAGATACCCGGGTACCGAGCAGTGCGAGCAGCTCGGTGTTCGCTCGATACTCGCTCATTGCTCAACTGCTCAGCAGAACAAAAAAATTTGAATTTAGTTTGTCAAAATTTCTTTGACGTTTCAATGATTTCTACACTTTGCATAAATAAACTGAAAAATATTATTAAAAAAAAGATCTGAGAAAAGAATCAAAGTACTTGTTAAAATACTCGAAATGTTCGTGCTCGGTTTTGAACAAAACCTTGAACAAAAACTTGAGCTTAGTGTATATTCGGGGAATAAGAGGAGGGTGTGGATATTAGTTTATGAAAATGTAAGTATTTGTTAATAATTTTGAGTAGGGAAAGCGCACGTTTTTCATATATGTAAAAATGTTAATATACATGTATGAATAAATTTTTTATAAAATATAAATTAAATTTTTACTTTTCTAATTATTTTAGACGGTATATGAATTTGAATATTTAAAATATGCGAACTTCAAATATGGTGTGTGATAAATTCCCGAATTCATATACCATCCTTCGATTATTGGGTAAATATATACCCCTACTTCTTTATAGGTTATGTGCTCCTTTATAGTGTTGTTTCGCCACGATGTGTTTGAGTAATTTTCTCTTTGTACTTGAGAAGATGTAGAGCCTGTCGCTATTTATAGGTATTTTTGTTTATTTAATTTTAAAATTACCTAATGTTTTATATATTATTTAATTGATTTATTTGTTTTATTTCAATTTAACTATTATATATATATATATATATATAACTTCGCTGTATATGAGTACAGTGTGTGCATGTTTGTTCTTGTAAAAAATTTCGTGTGCAACGGATAAGTATTTTCTTATGTTATCTTAGTTTTTTGTGAGGAGCGTCGTTAAGAGGTTTTTTGTTGTTGTTTTTTTATTTAAATATTTGGGCATTTGTTTTTTTTTTCAGGTAAGATTTATGTAGTTTTCGTTTTCATAGATGTAAGTTTGTACATATATATGTATATGTATTCTTGATTATATATATGTATGCATTTTCTACTTATTTTTGTTTGAAATATTACTGTTGGAATAATTTGTATTTATTATTAGTTCAATAAAAAAAAAAAAAAAACAAAAAAAAAATTTAAAAAAAAAATAGAAATAAAAAAATAAAAATAAAAATTTAAAAAAAAATTTAAAAAAATTAAAATAAAAAGCATTTTTGATATATCCTTATTGGATTATGAAATATAATATGTTTATTTGTATAATTTTAAAGAGTTAGAGAATGCACAAGCCTTTGATAGCGAGAAATCATTGACTATTAACAAATAATATTATTTTATTCTGGAAAAGAAGATGCAGCAGGAAAGGGATTACAGGTAAGCATGAAAAGGTAAGTATGGAAAAGGAGCAGGATTAAGTGAGCATAAAGTTATGTAGGTATAATTTTCAAAGGAAGGTAAGCACAAATTGAATTTTAAATTAATTTGAGAATATTTTAGTTTCGGTGATTGAACCCATGTCAAGTCTTTGTTCTTTGTATTCAAAAATATGTTTCGAATTTTTTCATCAAATAATATTCATAAAATAAACTACCTCCGACATGGCAATTTTTCAAAAATGGTTTTTGTTAATAAGATAATGAAATTTGTTATGGTAAGCAAATGTTTAAGAAAAACTGACTGAGTTTCTTCAAACTTTGTATATATTCGCTATTCTATATTAAACGTAACAGACTTCTTCGGCATAATCTTCGAATTAGGCTAAAATTCGATATATGGTTAAATGCTAAAATTGATAGAAATCGACCTGAAACAAAAAGTGAGAAAAGTATGTAAGCGGTCCTATGTCCTAAGTCATAAGTTGGCTCAATTAGCCAATCTATCAATTTCAGAAAATTTAGAATCACTGGAAAGCTAATGTATTGGGCTGAATTTTTTTGTATCAAATTTAAAAATTTCCGTATTCGTCTGCCTATATGTTTCGAGTAAATATTAAGGCCAGGGTTCGAGTCCAGGTTCGACCAACATCCAGAATTATAGAAAATTAAATTTTTCCAATTGCGGTCGCTCCTCGGCAGGGAATGTCCCTCCAAGTGTATTTCTGACATGAAACAAAAGGCTCCTCATAAAAATCCATCCGTAAAAAAACATTAAGACGCAAAAAATTGGAGGAGGAGCTCGGCCAAAAATCGCTTCAGTGGTTACAAAGCGTTACAGTAACACAGCTCAGAGCTTCTTGACCATTTCGTACATACACATTCCTCTTATAGTAAGCAATGTTAAAATAAAATAGAGTAAGATCGGGTATAATGAGCACCGCAGATCGGGTATTTTGCCCTGAGCTTCATTTATGCCCAAAATAATAGTTGTAGAAGCGAGATGCCACTTTTTTTGGAACACATATGCTATTCAATTATCTTATCAATTTACTTCCTGAAAATCTTCATATTTAGCGTTTACGTGGTGGTGGGTATCGAGGGCAGTTTATTCAGGTAAAAATTATGTAAAATAATATTTTGTTATACAACAAAAAAAAATTGGTACAAGGGTCGGGGATCACCACATCTCCTCATTAGGCTTATTTTGCCTGAATGTATGTAGGATTGCAAAAACTCATTAATACAACCTTAAGCAAAAATATCGTCTAAATATTAGCGCATTTAATAGTTGTTGATTAGTAATAAATTGAATATTACAACAGATTACATGGCACACGTTGGCTCAGTGGTAGAGCACTCGCCAGAATCCGTCGGTTCGATTCCTGTCATAAGAAGTCTGATGAGAAGGTTTGGTGAACTCTGAAACAGCTGTAACTTCTATAAATTTTTCTTTATTGTTCAACAAAATATTCAATTAAAAAATTCTAACAAAATAGGCGTTTTGAATAAAGCTCATTCACTCATGACCACATAAAAAAATTTGTTAGTTAAAATATTTATTTTATTTTGTGAATATTTCAGTTTGTACCTATCCAGACATATGACATGCGGAGTCTGATCCAGAAGGATTATTCTTCTTAAGTTATAGATTTTTATTCTTCTGAGAAAAAAAAACCGCGATACCAAACAGCCACCTGCACTCATGTAGCTGATAACCGTTACCAATGATCCATGCTCTGCAGAGATTGTTGCAACAACCTACCGTTTTGCTTTGCATGACAATACCTTTGGTATCTTACTCTATAGAATTGAAAGTCCAGGGTGGAAACATTTTTTTCTCGTGCTATTACTCAAGTATATCGAAAAACATTTTCACATATTCTTTTACAAAGCCCATCTTTTATAAAACCTGTAACCTGTGATTGATCGAGAGCTAAGCTCATTTTTATTTCTGCTTTAGGACAGAGAACGTTTTTTTTTTTCTTTCTTTGAAGCCAACTAAAACGCATGTGACCTAACATTATATGAGCACGAGTGTATGAATTAGAAGAACTATCACCAAACACATTTCATAATATTTATGAATTCTACTTATCGAAAGCAAGTGTTCCACAAAGTAATGACTAGCTAGCCAAATGGCGCGACATTTAACTTGGAGACGACAGATTTCCGCCGAAAAGCTGCAGCTGAAATCTGCTAGTTTGGTTTGACTTTTAAGAAAGAAATCTGAGCTCCACCTTAAAAACAAAGTCCTACCCTATAAATCAGTAACTTTTTGAATAATATATTTTTTAGCTATATCATTTAGTACAACGATGACCTCTTCATTCGCCCCGAAATTCTTACCACCCAGCCATTTCTTCAGGTTTGTAGAGAAAAAATAGTCGCAGGGGGTTAAATCTCCTACATAGGATAGCAGTTCGTTGCCCAATTTATGAATTTTTGTATTGGTAACTACACACGTGTGATGTAATCGATGTGAATAGCACCTCGTATTACCCAGAAAACTGCGCCCTTGTTGGCTGACATATCCATCTTGGCCTGCTTTGGTGCACGTTCACCCGCAGAAACTCACTCTCTTTTTTACACGAAATTTTCGGAAAAGAATTTACCGTGTAAAAAGAAAATTGGTTGAACCTCGTTGCAGTCTTCTTTAAGTTAAAACAGATATTTAATGAAAAGAAAATATTTTGATTGACCAAATAATACCTATAAAGTTGAAACCAAATAAAAAGATATATTTTCAATACATTATATACTTCTATTATGCTCTGGTAACCAGTGTATGCATTTTTTTTTTTTTTTTGCAAAAGCCCAGTTATTCTCCACTGTATAGAGTGTATAAAGTTGTGTCTCCAATAGAGTTGCATCCTATTATTTCTCAATCTCCAAAATTGTTCCTTCTTTCGAAATAAAAAGGCTTACAATCTCAATCGTATTGAGGTCAGTCGTTGCATACACGTGACATTTGAATTTACAAACCACTCAGAATCCAACTTTGAGGTATAATTTACATTATCTCGTTGGAAGCAATGATCGCCCCTAAGTTACGTGGGAAATCTTGCAAAATGTTATTTTGTTATTCCAGATATTTTATCATTTGAATTTGCAAACCACTCAGAATCCAACAATGAGGTATACTTTACATTATCTCGTTGGAAGCAATGATCGCTGTTAATAACGTGGGAAATATTGCAAAATGTTATTTTGTTATTCCAGATGTTTTATCAATTACATTTATTACAAACGCCCAATTTTTCGAATTCGGGCAAACTTAAAGAAAACATCTGTATGATAGCACCAATATGCTAAATATGCGGTATGAATTTGGTTGAAGCTTACTCACTTTTTATATACATACTATCACTTTGCTGAAAAATGGAGGTATATAGTTTTATTTTAAATAATTTTCTAATCATTTGTTGTTGATTTGTTTTAATACATAACAAATCCATTCTATAACATAAAATAAAACAATTATGGTGAAAAAACGCAAAAATGTCCTTGACAAAAGTCTATGTACGCCACGGGTTTACTAACAGTTATGTCGATATACTGTGTTGTTATGGCGGTTAGGTACCTTTTTTAAAATTTTTATTTTTATTATTTTTTTTATTTTGCTAGTATTGAATTAGTTGTGGTTTAAACACATGATGTTGATGCTCATCTAAAAAGAAATATCCCTTGACGTAAGAATCTTGGTTATTCAGCACGGAAAAGAGAAGAAATCGTATGGTGAAATTTAACAAATCTTAAACTTAAGTCCACCTAAGGCACAGACCATTGTAAAAAATTAAAATAAAATAAAAATTAATCCACCGGAAAAAGCCGCGTGTTGGCCGCCCGAATAGACTAACTCGAAAAGACATCAGCTTTATTCTGACAGAAGTGAATGAAGATCCTAAAGTTAGCCGAAAACATCGCAAGCTCATCAAGAAAGTGTGTTCCTCCAAGAAAAATTCGAAGAGCTTTGAACGATAATGGCTTGAACGATAAAGTTTGCTTGGAGTTCGCTAAAACACATTTAAACAAGGGAATGGATTTTTGGCAAAAACAAAATAAACAAATCGAAGTTCAGTATATTCTGCAGCGATGTAAGAGCAAAAATTTGAAGAAAAGGAAACACTGCTTTTAACTCAAAAAATATAGTACCAACAGTGAAGCATGGTGGGAGCAGTGTAATGGTTTGCGGAGCGGTTGCGCCATTTGGAGTTGGAAAGTTGGCTTTTATTGAGGGTAATATGCATCAGTTCAAATAGAAGACATTGTTGGAAGTTTGGAGTTTGACGTAGGCTGTTGCTTTGTCATGCTCCGAGGTAATTACATACACCAACTCAAAGCCCAGATTTGAATGTTATTGAACATGTCTGTGAGATTTTTGAAAGAAAAATTAGAAAAAATCAGATTTCCAGTTCAGTATTACTCAAAGAACGTCTTATTGAGGCTTGAAATAGTATAATTCTCTCCGAATTGAGAAATTTAGTAGTTTCGCTGTCACGACGGATTCAAGCTGTTATTGATGCAAACGGTGGACTAACTAAATACTAAAAAAAATTATGCTACCTGATATTAACCAAAGTTTTTGCGCTAAGATATGTTATGTAAGTACTGTATGTAGACTTTTATCAATGTTGGATTTACGCTTTTTTTGTCACAGCTTTACTATTTTATGTTAAAAAAATATTTTTATTGGTTTTTTATAAGGGAAAATAGTTGAATTAAACTGTATCGTTAAATTTTCCAATAAACTTTTTGGACTTTCAATTCAACGAAAACAGGGGGTGTATGTAGACTTTTGTCCGCCACTGTATAAGACCAAGGTGCCGAACCACCTGCCGTCGAATATTATTCTTGGTAAAGTAAATTCGTGTTCTCAAATATGGCCATTAGCTGCATAATCATGTCACCTGCTATTATAGCGTAATAAGCGTAACAATGTAGCTCGAACAGTTGGCTGCAGTTGTTGCTGAGTACAGTTGGCAACACTGGTATAATACACTTGTTATACATGTTGAGAACCACATTGAGAGAGCATATATGTGCTTGTATGCGTGCGAATAACTAACTGATTATAACAACGAAATGCTGTTGAACGTTGTCGCCGCTTCACGAAATGTGGGTCATGGATGAAGAAAAAAGCGTAAGTAAAGTGGGTCATGATTTTTGTTTTCTCTCACGTTCAAGTGTAATTTGATTTTATATATGTAGGTAAAAAAATATATTTGCTTGTTATAAGCTTCAGTTAACTTTTTATTTTTTATTTTTTTATTTTTTTATTTATTTAATTTTTTTTTTATATAACTATATTTTTTAAAGAAATTTTCTTTATTATCTCAAGAATTTTGGATAAAAGCACATTACCCACTAAACTAGATAAATTAGTTTAAAATTAATAGCTATTCCCTAATTTTAAAACACTTTCAAACTAAAATTACTCTTTTTTATTAGATCAAAAAAATATAACAAAGCCATTAAACTTTAATCGTCATTAATTTAATTTCCCTTTTTTTCTTTTAAACTTATGGAATATGTATATATTTTACATTTTGGTTAAATTCCACAGCTATATTGAATTTGCATAAATAAAGTTGAAATAATTTAAAAATTGCGCAAAAGTCGAAAACCAAAAAAAAAAATTGTTCAGAATGTTCCAACATACTCGTAAATTTTGGAGTAATAATTATTGAACAGGTAAGTCAGTACTCGTTCAAATGGTCGGGTTGTTCGGAAAATTTAAAAAAAATTAATCTCTGTTCTTATAAACATTGTGAAATGTTTAACATATTATATGAAGTACGAAATAAAAAGAAAATGCACAGAAATTATAAGCTGTTAGTTTAAGCGTAACAATATTTATATTAGCCGTCTTCAATCCGTCAACATTTGGAAAGTGACGATACGAACAAATATAATGGTATATGGTATAAATTGAATAAATTGGGATATTAAAAAAGAGTCGCCAGAAATAACTTGTTTGGCACCACTTAATAAACTGTTTGTAACCACGGTGGCATTTTACAACTCAGAAAGTAAACTAATCTAGTTGAATATAAGTAAAATTAATAGTTGAAAGCTTATGCT
This sequence comes from Neoceratitis asiatica, assembly GCA_030068015.2. Classification (NCBI taxonomy): domain Eukaryota; kingdom Metazoa; phylum Arthropoda; class Insecta; order Diptera; family Tephritidae; genus Neoceratitis; species Neoceratitis asiatica. Next base: position 85,342,936 of record CM061524.1, read on the forward strand.
TTAATACTTTTTTGCCGTATATTTTTTATTTCAAATTTCTCTTTGAGTTATACATTTTTTGTACAAGTGAGCTAAGCATAGATAATCAGACAGAAAATTGTCGAATCAAATACGGCATTTATTGGGCCCAATGGTATTGAAAATAAAAATGGTCAAATCAAATTACTATTTAAATGAGATCAATGAAACATTTAAATTTTTTACTACCAACCATGTAATAATTAAAAAAAAGTTTAATTTATACCAGTTGACACTCACTAAGCAGTCTACTTAAAAGGCTCGATAAAGTATCAAATTTGCGATGAAGTGTTAAGCAGTTTACAAAAAGTCCACAAAGTAGAGAATTTTGTTGTCTACATATCTGCATTCATATGCCCATATACAATGGCGGACAAAAGTCTATAAAAAAAACACCCTTTATATGTATGTACGTAAATATGTATGTAAAATCTAAAAGCCATACATCCAAGGTATACATATGTACGTATGTATGTACATTATATATATGCTAACAAAAATTAATTTTATGTATTGGCATAAAGAAATAAACCACACAACCAACAGACCCACACAATGGGGTAAACACATATGCTTGAGAAAAAGTCATTCGAAAAGCTATAATGAAAATAGTCACAAGAAGAAATGATTATAGATGCGAATTGAATAAAAGTCGATTAGCAAAAGGAGAGAATATATCCGAAAGGTAAATGAGAGAAATTCCAGTTTGTTGACATTTGTGCGAAATACAATGGCATAGTTGTAATTGCAAATATGTATCAATTTTTATAATATATACTCTAAAGGTATCTATGGAGCTCGTATTTAGAGAGATATTTTAAGATTTTGACAAAAGCAAGATGGAAATACAAACGTATATTAAATGCATGCGCTGAATTAACAAAGAGAGAAAAAATGTATAAGCAAAAGTATTTTGTAGAATTAACATATCATTATAAAAGTATGTATGTATGTAAGTAAAAAAAAAATGATATACACACTCACTCGCCAATTATTTCTCACCTTTCGATTTAAATATCTATGCACACAACTAAAAAATGTGTTTTAAAAACAAACAACCTGAGAAATTTAACTTAAGTGTTTTTTAAAGTCATTATGAGAATACTGGGCGTACTTGCATACTAAACACTTGGCTAATTTAAAATATCATAATCATACTTAAAATATATAATCATACTGCATACTTTTCTTTAGGAAAGCTAATGAAAAAAAAAAAACAACTTAGAAACTTTGAAACGAATTTTTCATAAGAATTTTCGATCGAAATTGAAAAAATAAGTAGAACTAATTTAAAAAATCATAAATACATGTACCATATTTAAATGAGAAAACGTACCTACACTGCCAATTTTCCATTTTAATTAACCGATGTCATCTATAATCGCCTGCTTATTAACACATAAGAAAAGTGATCGCTATTATTTCAAAGTAAAAAGCTCATATACGATTGAAATAAACACTATCTGCATAAAATTTAATTTTGCTTATGTACATGCAATCATAGAATATATTAAGAAACAAAATTGTGTGAATGACAATAAGAATGAAAAACGAGAAAAAATTACACGAAAAGAAATGGCAAAATGTCAATGTCCTGAGTTGACGGTATAAATAAAGAGATTTTTTGGAGAACAAGAGAGTTGACTATTGAAAAGCAGTAAAGTTTGTATGAAACATTGGCAGAGAATTATCATGCATATAGTCGTGAGCAGTGCGATGGAAGGCTGACCCAGTGCTCTTAAAATATGTATGTGATTTAGAGCGTACATGCATAACTGTTAGCTCCAATATCTTGGAGCAATGATTCAGCGCTGCTCTCTAGAAAACCATTTAATTTCACGCTTGTCATTTTTTAATGCAGTATGTACATACGTAGAGGCTATGCTTTTGTATATAGAAATGTTTTTGCCCACTTTGAAATTGCGTCGCAGTTTTTCGTAATGTTTCTATAAGAGTATCTCTCAATTCTATGATTTACTCTCTGCATAAGTATGTATGAAACTTACCGAAATCGCGAGTAATTTATATGCATTAAATGTGTACACTTGACACAGCAAGCATTTGTTTATTTACCTCTTTGCAGTTCCGTTTATATAAGGAGCAAGTCAAAACAGTGTACTAGTCATATACTTATTTAAATGTTTTCTAGCAATATGCCAAGTTTCAAATAAATTTATATTGAATTATTTAATTACACTCATAAAAATGTTGCATATTTTGGTGGACAAAAGTTTTGCCATAGTTGTAATTGTTCTAGAATAATTTTCTTATTATGTGAAAAAATTACAACACATAAAATTGCTCACATAAGTATTTTTCATATGGGCTTTTAATATGTACAAATTTCAAATTTCTAGGCGTTGTGAAGATATATTTGCCTGGTTCAAAATATATTCTCAAGCTAGGCCTCAACACCATTCTTTTCAGGCGTTTGTGGTAGATTTGCTTAACAGGCATTTAAGGCATTAAAAGCATGCACCCTATTATAACATACTTTTCAGGCATGACACTGCTTCGCTTGTTTACATTCTATAAAAATTTGTAAATGTAATTTTAAGATATACAAGTATTTGCTTGTTTATTCGATGCAGCTTTTACCCTGCAAATATTTATGGACTATATGGTCCACTGGAGTAACTATAAAAATACTCCTCTGTGGCAAATTTTGGACCAACTCATGTGTTTACACTAACTTTGTGCGTCACGACCATTCTTCGTGTTATACCGATCGCAATCACTACACGAAGTTACAATTGCGCAATAAATAAGTTCTATACTCGTATACAGAAAATGTGTGGAAATGAAATTGAGTCAGTTTCGTTTCATTGTTGAGCTCTGCTGGTACGCAAAAGGCGTGCAGAAATTATTATTATTTCAATGAAAATACGTAGAACAAATACGCAAACTAATATATATTATATATTTATTAACAATAATCTATTAATATTAATATAAATTTATATAAAAAATATTATATTTTACTAACTTTCACCATAGAAAATGCTATTCGAAACTAGAGTATGTTCGAATGTAATTTTTCGCATATACTCCAAAATATAATCCCATGTAGGTACTCCATGGAGTACTCGGGTATTATGCAGAGATGGATTATATGGTCCAGCCCTAGGACATCACAATGTTAATTGGAACATATTTTTTGTATGGATTGTGGCAGGTTTTGTATTACTCTATTGTCCGCGTGGAGTATATATTTCACGCGTGCATGGAATACTCGCCTTGTTTGCAGAGTATCGTGTGAATTTATCCTTTAGAATTTCTTCTGCATAAATGTAGAATAACGCTCCATAACATACAAATAACGAAAATAAATAAATATATTCTACCAATACATCAAATTGTAGAGAATTCCAGGCACGTAATTCGATTAAAAATATACAAATCTAATGTGTATAACATTTTTCACTTCATTTAATTTAAATGGTTTATTGCGTTGCAAACCTTCTATTTATATTAGCTTATTATCCAGTATTCCAGCTCATTTTGATTAGATGTTTAAATTATTATCGATTAAATTGTTGCTGTATTGCCTAATGAGGAGATGTGGTGATCTCCGAAACAGCTGTCACTTCTACCATTTTTCTTTGTTGTATAACAAAATATTCAATTCAAAATTCTAACAAATACGCCTTTTGAATAAACCTCATTCACTTATAACCAAAATAATAATCATAATCACTCCTTTCAGTTTGTTCGGGGGTAAAATTCGAATTTGCATTTGTGTCATTTCCCCTATAAGGAACTGTACCTCAGAAACCTTAAGTCCACTGTTATGAATTGAGGAAATTCTGGCATAAGAGGGGCCGAATATTCGATTACGGAGTTCAAAAGCTAGTTATTTTAGAGCGCATAATATTTAAGCATGTAATTTGTCCACTTTAAAAAAAAAAGTTACATTGCACGGCAATAGAATGGATATGTTGAGTAATGAGCTCGTATTTCAACTCAATTATCATCGCTATGAAAAATTTTGGACCTATCTTGAAGCTTTGTTAGCACAAAGTTGCATGCAAAACAGACCTCAAAGATGAGTCTCTCCCAGTATGAATAAATTACCAACTAATTTTTTTTTAAATCTTAAAGCGTTTGTTGTTTTTCTTTAGTGAGCTATCTACTACGACCTTTTTGCGATTTGTTATGGTTATATGGGATGTAAAATATTTTTCTTAACTTTTAAGGAAATATTTGTAGTGCATAAGCACAAATATAAAAAGCTATAGTTTTAATAGAACATATACCATCAAATAACTTAGAAAAATATATACGATATCGTATCACATGTTATAAACCTTTACTTCCACATTTTTATAGTGCCTCAGTTACAACTTAATAATAAAGGGTGTTTTTTATAGAGGTATAGAACTTTAAGTTGGCATTACTTTTCAAGATGGCGACCGATTTAACAGTTGTCAAGTGATTTATTCTCAGTTTGGTTTGGCAATTCATCATGAATAGACTCACGCCTGAACAACGCTTGCAAATAGTGCAATTTTATTTCGAAAATAATGGTTCTGTGCGGAAAACGTATCGCGCACTACGTCCATTTTAGCGATGTTTAGCGATGAAGCGCACTTCTGGTTGAATGGCTACGTCAACAAATAAAGCTGCCGCATTTGGAGTGAAGGTAATCCTCAAGTGTATGTTGAAACACCGTTACATCCAGAAAAACTGACTGTTTGGTGCGCTTTATGGGCTGATGGAATCATTGGTCCGTACTTTTTCAAAAACGATGGTGGCCAGAACGTTACAGTCAATGGTGATCGGTCTAAAGCCATGATAACTAACTTTTTCATTCCTGAATTGAATAACCATGATGTCCAGGAGATGTGGTTTCAACAAGACGGCGCAACATGTCGCACAGCTCGTACCACAATAGATTTATTGAAAGACACGTTTGGTGACCGCCTAATTTCACGTTTTGAACCTGTGAATTGGCCTCCAAAGATCTTGTGATTTAACACCGCTAGACTACTTTCTGTGGGGCTATGTAAAGTCATTGGTCTATGCGGATAAGCCACAAACGCTTGACCATTTGGAAGACAACATTCGCCGTGTTATTGCCGATATACGGCCACAAATGTTGGAGTCATCGAAAATTGGACGTCCAGATTGGACTACATCCGCGCCAGCCGTGGCGGTCATATGCCAGAAATCATATTTAAAATGTAATGCCACAAGATTATCTTTCGGATAAATAAAATTCATGTCAATCGAATTATCCATCGTTGTTTTATTGCAACTTAAAGTTCTATACCTCTATAAAACACCCTTTATATGTGGGACGCAAATGGGAAACCACAAGTCCAGAAGAAGGTCATGCCCACAGTTTTGAAAAGGGTGAAACGATCACCGGCGAATATTATTCATAGCTTTTGAACCATATTCGGTGAAAAAAGTACTGTTTCATCTGAAGAAAAGGTTGGGGGGCGGTAAGAGAATCGAGTCGAATGAATATGAATATATTTTATTCAAAAAGTTACTGACTTTTGAATTACTTAAATGATTATATATTAATTTAAATTGAGAAAAGTTAATTGAAAAATTCATATTTTATTATTTACAATTGTGTTCAGTATGACAATTTCGAAACTCTCCTCAATATGCGTAGCATTCTTATAGGGCATGTTTGATAATATTATTTTTTAATTTGAAGAAAAAATTTTAGGGAAACATGCATTTATCAATAAAATTGTACTAAAATAACTTAATTTGCTGTAATAACTTATAAAATAGAATTTCACTGAGAGGGGGCATCCAAGATATATGCTAGAATTACTATGAGTAGACAGCGGAGTGCAAAGGTTTAATTGTTATAAATAAATAAAAACAATAACGATGATAACGCCTACCACCAAGCATTGTAGCTAAAACATAGTATATCAACATGTTTATTTACAAAAACATGTCTGCATGTGAATAAATACGTGCAGGGCTAGATCGAAAGGAACAATTTGCATATATTTTTTGTTACCTCGCTCAATATCAGAAAGGAGTATCCTTAATGTATATAGTCTGGGACGATTTGTAAGGATATTTCCCAACAGATAGCACATGGTCTAATATTAATATCTTCCTGTTACAAAGAAAATTGCTTTTCATAAGTTCAATTTTAAGATTTTCATATGAAATATGCTTGCATTTTAGAAGTTTTGCCTTTAAGTTTATAAAACGTCTGATTAGAAATTTTTTCATAAAATTAAGAATTATTACATTGACAGCATGATATGGGTTACAAAATTTATAAGCCAAATATAAAAATACTATACATACTGGCAACCGTAGAAGCCGAGAAGATAGCTGTGCATAGTGCCTTACCCTACCATGCGGACGGTCATCGGTTCGACCTCTGGCCGAACCATCATTCAAATTTACAAATATTTAATTAAAAAATATTATTAATGTTTTCGAATTGCGTTCACTCCTAGGAAAGAAATATCAACCCCTCCAAGCATACTTCTGACATGAAATAAAAGCTCCTTAAAAAACAACCCATCAGCCATTCAAAGGGGCTTAGAATAAACTGTAATTTTTTTTTTTTTTGGAAAAGCATTAAAGCACAAATTGGAGGAGATGCTCGGCCTAAAATCTCATCAGCGGTTATAAACGCAAATTATACAGATATATACATTATACATACATACTGAGTAAGCATAACAATCTTCACCACAGGCTTGCGCTATTGTTAACTAATGAAATGGAGACGTTGGTTGGTCATATGTTTAGATATACGAGTACGGTTGTGTAAATGTTTAGATATTTAGTTTGCTGTTTTGCGTAACTTAGTTGTCACTGACAACCGTCGACTTATGAAATTAGACCTGCATTAAGAATAAAAAAAAATATTTTACTCTTGCGAAGTATTTACAACGAATAACTTGAGATTAAATAAGTAAGGAAGGGCTGAGCTTTATCGGCTATGCGGAAAAATTTGTGTTGAACATATAATAATATATATGTAAATAAAATAATGAAAGTCTTTCCTTAATGCTCTATATAAATATTCGGCCGCAATAGCTGATAGGTACCATTCGGAAGGTCATGAGTTCGAACCTGGCCCGACCAATATCCAAAATTATAGAAAATTTATATAAAATATAAAATTAAGTTAAATTTTCTAATTGCGGTCTTTTGCAGTGAAGAATAAAAACTCCGCACAAAACCAATCAACCTTTCGGGAGCGGCTTAGAGTAAACTGTCAATCCATCCATTTCTTGGGAATACATCAAGTTGTTCACCACAAATTGTAAGAGAAGCTTGGACAAATATTGCTCCAGTAGTTAAAAAGGCGAGTTGTATATATACAAAGTGTGATATAAAGTATTGGAACGTCATGCTACAGAGAATCTTAATAAATATAAATACTCTTTTTTCCTAAATTCTGTCCAATTTTGCAAATAACTAATAGAACAGAAAAGGTTGCGACAGCTAAAACCTTGTCGTTTTGAAGCATTTACTCTTGTAAATTAATAAATATCCTTAGCTGGGACATATATTTCTTTTAGGGAACAGAACCCAATTTTTTTTAAAAGAAATACTGTAAAATATCTAAATTAATTATATCCAAAAGAAGAGAGTTATTATAACCTATAACCTCTGAAGCGATTTCCCTCTACGCGTATGTCTTGATGTTTTTCCAATAAATGGAAACCTCCGAACAGCTAATGGATTCCCTGCCGAAGCGCGACCGCAATTACAATTTTTTATTATTTCGAATACTTGTCTGGCTTTGGCCCCCCCGATGCTAGCCAAGGATCGATATTAGCATGCTTACCACTCGTACCCAGTTTAATAAATGAAATTACAAAATTAAATAAAAATAGTGGGTTTATTTGTAGAGCCATTTCAGCAATAAACCGAATCGTCCGTTGCACACAAAGGTGTATATGTATAATAAATCATAAAAGAATTAGTACATAAAATTGCACACCTATAGACTCTGCCAACAATTCGACCAAGGGAATAAAACAATTATAGTCAATGTCGTTATTTCAGTTTTATCTACATACAACTGATCTTTGAAACACTTAACCTGTTTTTGAATAACGTTTCATTATACGGTCTGATTGTTTTTGAGTGTTTTTGATACTTATTTATACATATATTAATAAAATTTGAGATGTACTTTACCTTCTACAACACAACTTTCATTTGAATGAAACTTAAAAATATTCCCACGATCCAAAGATGCGTAGGCAATAAAAAAAATTTTAACAGTCTATATATATAAAAATCAATGCAAAATTTGATGAACGCCTATAACTTGAGAACCACCAGATCAAATTGCACCAAATTTTTAGGAGTTATAAAGGGATATTAGGAGAAAGTTAGTTTTCACGAGATTGGCGTAGCCGTTCCAGAGATATGACCTTTTTTAGTGAAAATTGGTCGCTACCCATACAAGATATATGCAACAACAACAAATAAACGAAGAATTCCAAAATACGCGTATATTGCGTTGTATGTGGTGTTGAAAGACAGAAAGAAAGAGTGAAAAAAAAATATTAAAATAAATTTAAAAATTAATAGAAAAAAGTTTGGAAACAAAATTTTTATCAATTTTTTTCATTTCGTTTTCCAAAACAAATCGAAAATTCAAAATTTCAGTTAGACTGAGTTTACACACGAATACTCCTGTCGCTTTTTATCGGCAGTTTTGCTTTTGGTATTTCCCTTCACGTTCACACGGGGAAACTTTGTTCATGGCAATTTTCTGCCATTCCATTTCATTTCATTTTCGCAATTTGCTACGCACTCCACCCCTATACAAGTTTTTACATATTTTTCAATATAAATCGTTATCATATGTATTCAACTGTATATATAGACTGATATATTTACATTTACATATAGAAATTTAAATTTTAAATTCCATAGATTCTCTAACATTCATTTTAAACTTATCATAACAGCAACCATTCAAAGAATGTAAATATAAATGTGAAAAGGAATGACACATTTTACAGCGACGAATAATATAACAAAGCGTATCAACCGAGCACAACAGGGTCGGTACGCTGCTCTCTTCGCCGTCGCCCTCTCCAATACAAACTATGAGTCGCTTCGACAAAAATATTCGTGTGTAAACTCAGTCTTAATTGTCTTTATTTTTGTATAGGTGTAGCAAAGCACGCTGGGGTTGGTTTTGTTCAGTTGATTCTCCGACAGGGTGAAAAGTTGATGAATATTGGAACGAGTTCCCGTCGTGATCGTTCTGATCAACGACACTGAAGATGGCAGAACGCCGAAACCGGTTTGTCTCAAAACCAAATTTGACAAGGGATGACGGGAACTCGTTCCAATATTCATCAACTGGGGTCCATCAGTTTATTTATACAAATTATTGCTTTATCATTTTCAAATAAATGGTTAAGATTAGAAGTTATTACTCTGCAGAAGCTTTCATACAATTGGTATTTATTTCTATCGAACGAAAATTTCAATTTTGATTTTCAAGTCTATTTGAGGTTCGGTCCAAAGTGAAATACAAATACGTAAGTGAAAAAGATAATATTGTAGCAGACACGTTATCACGCGTCGATTTCATTTCAACAGCTGTTTCAACACAACAACAAGAAGCCGCGGAAGAGAGCGATACAGAACTGCAACAACTAGAGTAGCATAAGCCCCTCACTTCATCTACAAAAACTTACGTTTCCCGAAGATTACATCAATATGTTCTACGATGCGTCCATTCGCCTCCGCTTCGCTGAAAATAACAGTATTTGATTCACTGCACTCTATCTCATCCGGGAATACAATGCTCATAAAAATAGTAACGAGCGGATTTGGCTTGTCGTATTTGGGCTTGCGAGCTTGCATCGAGGGCCAACGAAATAAAGTCATGACGTCACACCTACTTGACTCCAGCTGCCAACGCAGCGATTCGAGCACATTCACGTGGACATAACAGCTTTACCTCCAGCGAAAGGTTATCCTCAATGTGTCACCATAAGAGACCGTTTTACCTGGTTTCCTAACGTTATTCCACTTGAAAATGGCAAAACGGAAGCAAGCGCGCGTGCGATATTTTACCCCTGGATCGCCAGATATGGGGTGCCACTTCGAATAACTTCCGATCGTGACGGAGAGTTTGAATGCATTCGGTTTCGTGAACTTGTTCATCTATTTGGAATTCTTGATCTGAAGACTACGCTTTATCATCCTCAAGCCAACGGAAGTGTAGAACGATTGCATTGGCAATTAAAATCAGCGTCACTATGTCACAAAAACTCATGGTATGTCGCGAGCATGGTGGAAAAACGACAATTCAACGGCAACGGCTGAATAAATTTGTAGTGAACCGATTTTTACATAATTTAAGTTAAGCTTATCATTCACATTTTTATTTCTCAAATATAAAATGTAATTTTATTTTTAATGTAATTTTAAACAGTGGAAGCTATCGGCATTTTGAGGAAAAAATTTATGAAAGCAAAAATTTAAAGCTCATAATTTTTACGCCTTTTCTGACAAGAAGAAGTACATCTGTTATGGAAAGTGCATTTATCAAATGGTCATTGAATGATAAATATTGATTTGTCAGTGCGGCTGGTCAACGATTTACTATTAAAGAATATTAGAGATAAAAGAAGAAAATATGTTACTTAACTTCTTAATGAAGCTGATTTTTAACACTATACTAAATAACTTACAAGTTTCTAAAGGAAACAACCGAAAAGAACTATGCAAGTTCCAGTAATAATAAATGGGCAATTGAAAATAATTTAATGAGTGTTTCTGAGTGCTACTGTTTCAACACTTTTCGGAACAATGCGTTCCTACAGTGGACTATGTAACAATCCCTTCCTTATGCAAGTTTAAGTTCAGATTAAGACAATTTTGCTTCACCAAATTTTAAACATACATACATTGGCTCACAGCAAGTGCAATTTTAAAATTTGGAATGCTATATATTAACAACACATACACATATCGAAATAATTCAAACTCCCAGTTACTAAAATGAATGGGTAGTTTATAAAAGATACCCCTGTTATTATTTTTTAATTATTAAATAACAACTTATAAATAAAAAACTAGAAATATTAAAAAAAATTATATAAAATTTATTTCATGCAGTGTACTTTTTACTAAATACTAAACAATACTAAAATGACTTATGTAAGTCATTTAATTAAAGCTTGTTTAATATTTAGTGTGATATTCGTTAGCTTGTAATACAGCTTTTAGTCTAGGTGGCTTGGACTCAACTATTTTTTTCTACTTTCTGTTCCAATTTTGTTCCACTCTTCCGAAATTGCACTTTATAGTTATTTTTTATTACTTATGTTGGGCCGGCGGATTTATTATATGTGGACAATTCCATATTAACCGCGTCTGCACTATTATCGACTTGTGTTTAGTACCGTTGTCCTGATAATTTCGGAATGACGTCCCAAGTTTCTCGGCACTTTGATGCGTATGCAGGCATACATGCCCATACCATCACTTCCCCTACCATGTTCATTGAAAATTTTATTTGAACCATTTCGGCCTTTATTTTTATGAACGAAACGCTCAATTTTATTTTGCACTGTCGCACCATTCGCTGTTCATCATATAGCGTCCCATTTAACTGGTTTTAATACGCTGATAACGTGAAACTAAAAAACACACTAAAACTGGCTTCAAACTATTACTAAATGACAGTTGTAAAAGAGCGTGTATGAAATAAGATGTGAGTAAAATCTTTCGCACAAATGTCAATATGAATTCATGAAACACACGATTCAGATATATACTCATTCACAACAACGTTTAATACATATATCAGCATATCTTGAAAGCCGCAGCCGTAGAAAAATAACATTGCGCAGCCATCATACCTACGCACGATCTATGTTAGCTTACATACATATATCGAAATAATATTTTTTATCAATCAGTTCGTAATCCCCTTGCCGGTCTCTGGTCTATTTCAGGGAAATAAAGTATGCTATTTAGGCACATAATTAAAAAAGTCAACCAAATCGAACCGTAAATATGTATATGTATTTGTTTTTTATAGATCGGTCCACTTCCTGGAGAATAGAATTTCGAGTATACGATACGAATATATCGGTCCATGGTCCACTTCCCGGATAGAAACGTAGTGTTCCTGCTAATTTAAGCAAAAAGCTACCTATGTACGAAATTTCAAGAAAATAAAAATGAAATCTGATACCCGTTCAGCTGTTTCATAGGAGTTTGGTAACAAAGGCCGTGACACGATAATTTTATGTAATAGAAATCGGCAATAGATTATTGCCTTACTTACGCTAAATTTAAAAGTAATACGTTGGAAAATATTGAGATGACTACTAGCCACTATTGGTCGTCATTGACCCGAGAAATTAAATCAGTGTGCGATTCATGCATAATTTTATTTATTTTTTATTTATAATCTTTGAATACATTATACATTTTTCTCAAATTTTCTAATATTTATAATCTGTTAATTCAGTAATCACACACAAACTTTAAAATTTGTACAACACGAGACACTACTGTCGATCGTGATAACTTTGTAGATTTTATTTGGAGACAGAATAACATTTGCGTCTTTGCTCTTGGTACACATTCCTAAATATTGTAAACCAATTTGTAAATTGTGCCTTGAATGAATTGATAACAAGATGATTCTCCAGTACTTTTCTTATAGTTTCTAATCCTCTTTTTTATGTTGTTTTATTTTATATTTGCATCGAGCAATTTCGGTCAAGCTGCTTTCCCAATTTGTGGTGTGCGTCTTGATGTTTCTCCAACAAATAAAGGGGTCGACAATTTGTTCCTATCGAATTCCGATAGGCTGATGTATATTTATGAAAAGCTTTTTGTTACATAGCAGAAATGCACTCAAACCGGTTCATATTCCCTGTCGAAGGACGATCTCAATTAGAGAAAAAGTTTTTTCTTCAATTTTGGATATTGGTTTGGGAACGATCTTCCGTATAGCAGCATGCGCTAACCACTACTTTGGCCGGTAGATATCCGCTTTTATCGCTTGTTCATGTTATTATTAACAAATGTACTCACCAAATTTGCTTTCGGATCGATGTTGCCATTTAGAAAAAGATGACTTATCGCTTTCCTGCAGGCGGGTTTAATTTGTTGCAGAGGCCAAGGTGCTAGCCAAAGGGTCTGGATAGTTGTCAATTTTTGTTACGTTCAAGTATTTTTTTACTATGATGGTGATTATGTCTAAATCTCTATGGATATTTTAATTGCGTACCAAGGGCGGCATGGGCGCCCTCATTATCCTCAGAGAATTAGATTGGAATCTTTGTACTATAACAATATTCGTCGCGCAAGCTCTGCCGCACAGGTGGATTCCGTACATCCATATCGTTTTTATTGAGGCATCATATAGAAGGAATTTGTTGATAATGCTAAGAGCACTTCTTGTTTAAAAGTCAAAGGGGCAGGTAAATTTGGGCTTACGCTACAGCTTTTTGGTTAAGGACCTGTCTAAGTGAATCCCGTGGTACGTAATTTCGTTAGCTTGCGCGACCCGTACATCGTTGAGCTTGATGAAAGGGCCGTTTCTGGTTTCAATTAGTTTAAGGTGTTGAATTAACACTTTTGCGGCAGTAATGTGGTATTTGTTTCGACTTATTATTGCAGTATCATTCTCAAAAATTAGCGTTGTTACTTTGTCAAACTTGACTCCCTGTAGTCGACGCTTGTTCTACGTTTCTGGAATTCCATTTCAATGTAATGAGTTAGCGAAGGGATATACCACGTATACATGTGGCAACTCCTCCACACACACACTGAGAGCTGCACAATCGTAGACCACTGGGAGCATATCAAATTCCAGTTTCGGGCTTGGAAAAAGCATATGCTTAATTAGAGCACTTCGATTAGATTTTTCCTTTCTCTTTAGCGGTTGCTCGATCCCGTAATTTTTAATACATTTTCAACTTTGTTTTGTCACTATTGAAGTAATTAATTTAATAAATACTTAATTTTTTAGTTAGTGAGGACAGTGTTTCTTTTATTAACGACTGCATTTAATAAAAAATAAGCCCCATAATTTTGTCGTCAAAAAATTAACATAAAATGTATGCAATGCACAATGAAAATAACACTGAAAGTTGTCTGTTACAGGCAAATCCAGCTTCTCCCAGTGAAACTATTTCTTTATTTGCTTTTCCGCCCTTGTTTTGTGTTGTTGCCAATTGAAATAGGTGAAAAGTTAAATCGTCGTCTAACTAATCTGATAAAAAATCTCTGACAACTTTAGGTACTTCGAACTTTGCAAATTTCAATTGTAAAAGTGTAAGATTTGCTATAGCAATCACTTCTTCAGCACCGTAGTCCTCTTCGGTGACCTCTTCATTTTCCTATTATATTTATTTAATCATACTTTTCTTCATAATTTTTTAAGACCCGAAAGTCCTATTAAGCGATAATCCTAGCATAGTAAGCCAACTTTTGTTCATCCATTTGCTTAATTACTTCATATTCTTCTTTACCTCACTTAAATTTAAATTATTATTAATAATAACAAATAAATTGCTGGCGTATGCTCCTTCAATTTGCGGCATGCGTCTGTTGTTCCTACAAGTTCAGGTACCTTCAATTCAGTCTAAGCCGCCTCCAAACGGCCGATGGATTTTTATGAGGAGCAAAAGTCACGCGACTGTTGGATTTTTCTTCTTTTTTATCCTTCAGGCGCCACTCCGTTGGTTTGACGGAAGGTGGGTAACGTTGAGTTCGTCATCAAAAAATAAATTAAAATTTATATATCTTCTTCTTCTTCGGCATAAGCCACGGTTACGCGACTGTAGCCGAATCAACAATAGCGCGTCATCGTTCCTTCTCTCTAATTTTTGGTGCCAATTGGAAATACCAAATGAAACCAGATCGCTCTCGACCGGATCCTTCCAACGGATTGGTGGTCTTCCTCCTCCTTTGCTTCCATCAGCGGGTAATCCGTCGAATAGTTCCAAAGCTCGAGTGCTTTGATTCATTCGGACCACATGACCTAAGCTTGTTAGTGTCTTTTCATGCCGCTGTCTCTTCATTCGCTGAACTATGTCAATATCGCTGTATAACACGTAGAGCTCATCGTTCCGCCATAAAGCGTCCACAAAAATTTTCTTTCGAAATCTCATCCGTCTCACTGGGTGTCAACATCGTTCAAATTTCTGCACCATATATCACAACAGGAATAATGCGACTCTCACGACAGACGGTCCTACGTACTGAATTTGGTACGGATTTTATCCGGCCAAGGGCTGTCACCCGACGGATTATTTTTGCTGCGTGTGCCAAAACGGCTCCACCATTTTCTCATCTCGGTTAGATGCATCCTATACTTGTACAATGGTTATAGTCATCTTAAGATTTCTTGAGGCCTTAAGGCTTACAGTGCCCAATTGCCCCTCAAGCCTTCACGGCATTGTCTTCAGCACAATTATCCACTTTGGGGAACCCCTAAGATCTCCACGGCCAAATGGAGCTCCCCACAGCATGACTCACAGTGCCCAGCTGCGCCTCAAGTCAAGTCTTCACGACAGTGGCTTCACCAAGGTACTCAATTTGTCTTTGACCACTGTAATTATACCCGCTACTAAACCAGGGGAAACCTGCAAATAACGGAGTGTCCTATCGCCCGATATCTCTCCTTTTCCCAATAGTACGCATCAACATGGCTTCCGGAGAGTGCAAAGCAACACAACAGCACTTAACGCCATAAACACTCCGATAGTTCACCGATAGAAAATAATCGACACCTGTCACCTTCTCATCGATTTTAAAGCTTCCTTCGACAGTACGATAAAAAGTCGCCTTTATGTTTTTCTGAATATGTGATCCTTGAGAACTCATACAGTTATGTAAACTAACCATGGATAATACTAGAAGCTCAGTTAAAATTGGAAAGGACCTCTACGAGCCGTTCGATATCAAACGAAGTTTCAGACAGGGTGACTCTTTATCGTTAATTATAAAATACTAGAGAAAATAATACGAGCTGAAGAGTGTACAATTGCTAGCGTATGCCGATGATATAGATACCGGGAACAGATAAGGGAAGCGTGACGCAAACGTTGACAAAAAAATAGAAAGAGGCCGACATGAGAACTAGTGCGGCGATATTTACATAGTTCAACGAATTAAGAGAGAGCGGCTACGCTGACTAGGTCATGTGATCCGGATGGATGAGTACCCTTCAGCTCTGAAAGTTTCTCTTACTGGTAATAACTCAGTCGCTACAATATGCAAAATATAATATTTAAGGATATAAATACAAATATTTAAATGGATCAATAATGTAATAAGAAGTTTTGGATTAACTACATCAATATTTACGTTTGTTCTCCTTTACGATGCCGAATATACATATTTAGAAACTACTAAGAACTACTTTAGACCAAAAATTATTTTTCTAAAAAATCCTTCTCAAAAATGAACAT
Organism: Neoceratitis asiatica; assembly: GCA_030068015.2. NCBI lineage: Eukaryota > Metazoa > Arthropoda > Insecta > Diptera > Tephritidae > Neoceratitis > Neoceratitis asiatica. Next base: position 85,359,372 of record CM061524.1, read on the forward strand.
AGTAAACCATGTAAGAAGAACAAAGGAAACAAAATTTAATTTTTGTACTTCAAAAATTTATGTTAACAATGATCGATGGAATCAAAATCAATTCATAGAAATTTGGTGTTTAATCATTATAGTTCACAGCAAATACGTTTTTATTGAACCAATGAACGTTGTAGGCCAATATTTCAGAAACTTTGCTTTCGAAATGCCACGATATTATACCTGGAATCAATCGTTAAAGAAATTTCAAGGACCGCCATCCTAAGTTTCGCACATATAGTTATTTACCACTGATGCACGAGGCCGTCTTTACACAGTACATCCCTGCCAATACAAATGTTTTTATTTGCGATTACTATTAGTCAATGTTCGTGGGCCAACATCATTCCAACAGTATATGGCGGCATATGCATATTGTTGTCAAACTTTGGGATTAATATAGATTGACATTTATTAGGACCACACTGTCGAAGATGTTGTGATTTCTTCAATGATAAACAAATACGAACATTGTTTTCCATGCTTCTGTCTACATTTTTCCCATCACAACCGATTGATATATGGAACAAATACAAAGCTCATTCAACAGATTTTTTTAGATGCTCCAGGCAAATAGATGCACAAATAAATGAAACGCCAACTTGCAACATTTCTAGAATCTTTGAGATGGACAAAGTATTGCAAAATGACGTTGTCAACTAACTATCCAACGGAGTTCTTATATTTGTTTCAATTTTCCCGATTATCGTATCATAATCTGCAATTAGAAATTGAATCGGTAATCGTTAAGTTGCCAAGTCTTTGCAATTGTACCCGAATCGGGTTGAAGAAATTAGCATTTGCATGGTCGATTCATAAATTTCAAGGGCAGTCGCTTAGCAGCATTAATCTTGTAAATCTATTTCCGTGTCGGAACACCAACAAAACTCTTTATAAAGGGTGTTTTTTTATAGAGGTGTAGAACTTTAAGTTGCAATAAAACAACGATGGATTATTCGATTGACATGAATTTTATTTATCCGAAAGGTAATCTTGTGGCATTACATTTTAAATATGATTTCTGGCATATGACCGCCACGGCTGGCGCGGATGTAGTCCAATCTGGTCGTCCAGTTTTCGATGACTTTTTCCAACATTTGTGACCGTATATCGGCAATAACACGGCGAATGTTGTCTTCCAAATGGTCAAGCGTTTGTGGCTTATCCGCATAGACCAATGACTTTACATAGCCCCACAGAAAGTCTATTCATGATGAAACCAAACAAAACTGAGAATAAATCACTTGACAGCTGTTAAATCGGTCGCCATCTTGAAAAGTAATGCCAACTTAAAGTTCTATACCTCTATAAAAAACACCCTTTATACGCGCCAGAAAAAAAACAATGAATATTCATAAAGCATTAGAATAATAAATACTTTGTTTCTGGAATGTTTTTTTATTAATAAAACAATTCCAAATCAATATTCATAGTTTTAAGTTGAAAATTTTTTTTGCCGATTTCCATAACTTAAATGATTATAAATTAAATTTTCTAATTGCTCGAATCTGGCTCTTGGCATGGAATGTTAACGCACCCGAGTGTATTTCTGACATTAAATAAAAACCTCTTCATAAAAATCCATCAGTCATTCAGAACACTTCAGCTACAAATGGTCATTTCCAAAAAATACCATATGAAAATGCTTTATTAAATTAAATATAAACAGCAAGCCATTTCATTGCGTCCTTTTAGGGAACCAAGCATGCAAGTAAACGATATTTTTTATCATAATTTTTTGGACTCGTGTAAGATTCGATGTGATCTTAAGGAATTAAGGTAAGGATCAAATAATTACCATGAAATAAGTACTTATATGTACCGGTTAAAAGATTTAATAAGTAAAATTCATTTGATGGTTTATAGAGGCCACATGCTTCATTTAGGAACATTAGAAAAAAAAAAATATATATACATATATATATATATTCATATTATCAATAAATAGAACTCACCCTGCATTTTCGGCAGCAGCAATTGACATATGGGGCTCATCTGTTAGCAGCAACCTAGATGTCACCGCCTTCGATTTTCCGACAGGACTGTGCTTAGCTCTATCGAAAAAATTGCCTTGTAAAGTAAATATTATAGTCGGAGCGAAAATAATTTTATATAAGCGGTTTATAAGGTAACCGAAAAGTTTATTTTTGTTGTCCTTATTCTTTACGTCTCAAATCTACATAACTGCAAGAAAAAAAAGGTTATAAAAGAGATGTGCTTAAAAAGAAGTGATATTTCGTTTGATATAAATTAAAAATTTACTTGTAGTAGTTCTAGACAAAAACATACCCGCCTACACACGGTACGTGGTAGTTACCATGCAGGTATTTAGTTAAATGAACAGCTGTTAGTTGAGGCAGTTTATGATGTCATTAATTTTGACCAAACGAAATCCAGGCATTAGCGTATGCTACACAAACTGAGGGAATTGCCAATAAAAGCTAATTCCCAGCGCAAATGGATTTAATTTTGTTAAAATTTTAATTAATTTAATTTTTAATTATAAGGAAACTTCTGACAAAAATTGTTTCGCAGAAGTTAGGATGTAGTATATAGCGGAAAAGAAATAAAAAATTGTCAATTTCGGCAATAAGACGTTTTTTAATATTTTACAACAGGAAATAGTTAGGTTGACAATATGACAACAGGAAATAGTTAGGTTGAAAATATTTTAAGAGAGGATGGATGTTGTGAAAAGGGTCGAAAGCTTATGCAAAGAAAATAAAGAAAAATTAAAGAAGGTAAACTTGCCCAGTGCTGACTCTTTTACACTGCAAAAAGAGGAAATTATAAAAGAAGTTAAGAAGGTAGCAAATACAAGCAAAAGCGCTGCCTGTGTTAATACTTTGTCATCTGCCAATGTTACAAAAGGTATCCCTCCCATAGTAATAAAGCCAATAGTAAAGCAAGCGTTAGAGAAAACTAAGACAGATTTGAACAAAGTAGACCCATCTCATTTGAATATAGGAAGGGTACAAAACAAAAACAACGGTACAATAATAATAAATGCAAACACAGCCGGCGATAAAGATAAAATTAAAGATGCTTTATTAGAGAAGCTTGACAAAAATGTATACAATATTGCTGAGCCCAAAGTGTATTTGCCAAGAATTTTTGTAGCTTATATTAGCGCAGAGTACACTGAAGAGGAAATAGTTAGCAGAATTATGTCAAAATGAGATAGTGAAAGACGCCAAAATGAAATGCGTCAAAATTATACATTCGAAAAAGGAAAATGGGGAGTCATATGTTAATGCAATTATTGAAATAGAGCATAAATATTACGATGACGTCTTAAAATGCAAAAGGATGAATGTAGGTTGGGATCGTTGTCCTGTATACGAGGGTCAAAAAGTGAGAAGGTGCTACAAATGCTTAGGGTTTAACCATATAGCCAGTAATTGTTCTCTAAAACAGAGAGGAGGTCAATGTCTGGGGGAACATAGGTTTGAAGATTGTAGGGAAAATACACAGATAAATAAATGCACAAACTGCGTAGATGCCAATAACCATCCTGAAATCCTGAAATTAGTATATCACACTTTACAGTAGTTCGTTGCGACTCTCATAGCAGACACACAGGAGGTGTAGTATTACTATTGAAAAAAGGAATCGAGTATAAGGTCAGGTATAATAGGTCAATAGACAAAAACATCTGGCGTGCAATGGTCAAAATGAAGAAAATTGATATTAAATGGCAATTAGGTGTTCTGTACCAAGTTCGCCAAGTTCTAGCGACAGTGAATTCTTAGATCATCTTGAGACCATTCTAACAGATGTGTTGGAAACAGGTACGAATTCCCTTTTAGTTGGTGATTTCAATATGAACTTAAATGTTAATTCAGCATGTAGCTGGAAGCTAAATGAATTTTTGCACTTAGCGCTATGGGACAATTTATTAACTTTAAGAGTATCCGAGACTTCCCAAACAAAAATTGATTTATTATATGCAAATGCTAGCATTCTGTCCTGTGTTAACCTTGAAAACCACAGAATATAAGACCACGAGACAGTCTCATTTGCTGTTAAAGTAAGTAAATCAAACCCCTTGCGAAGGGTGGTCACAGTAACGTCTTGGGAGAATTATTCCGAAGATAACCCCGTTAACTTATTGGGAAGATGCGACTTCAGCTTATTGGAAACAATGGAGGTCAATGACATGGTCAATTATATAAATGCTTGTCTAACCAATTGCATGAGGCTATTGACGTTTGAGAAAAACAGAATAGTGAAACTGCGAAATAAATAATATGACCAAGAATTAACAGAAATTAACAAACTGAAATACCACTTGCTTTCGCAGGCCAGAACCTCACGTGACTTTACAGAATACAAAACAGTTGCAAAGCATTACAAAAAGCTAATAAAAATTAAATACATGGAACATAATATTGACATAAATAGCTCGGACAGCAAACTAATGTGGAAGCATCTTAAGCAAGTAGTAAATCTAACGGAGGTTCAGGAAAAGATATCGGCGGTGGTAGTAAACAGTGTGTCATATGAGACACCTCAGGATATTGCGGAAGCGCTAAACTCCTTCTTCATTGATAGTATTGTTGATATAAATAGGGATATCGAGGTTATTGATAGTAATGATGACTCGCACAATAGATTTGAGACTTGCCTGAAATTCGAAGCAATTACGGTCGAGGATGTTACACATATAGCTAACAGATTGAAATATAAAACTGGGGGAAGAAACTTACTAGCGGAAGGCGTAATTAAAGATTCGGTATCTTATATGGGATTTTTCTATGCAGAGGTTATAAATAAATCCATGAGCACGGGATTAGTGCCCGACTCATGGAAGATATCAACGATTGTGCGAATAAAGAAGATAAAGAACTCTATATTGGCGGAAGATCTAAGACCGATAAATACGTTGCCTCCCATCGAAAAAATTCTTGAAACAGCTGTGAAAAACCAGCTTGTTAGTTATTTGGAAAATAATAAAATACTTATTTAAGAGCAATCCGGTTTTAGAGAAGGACACTCATGTGAAACAGCATTAAATTACGTCATATCAAGTTGGAAGGAAGATCTTAATCAGAAGAAAAGTATAGTTGCTGTCTTTATAGACCTTAAAAGAGCGTTCGAAACAATTGACAGAAATATAATGCTTGCGAAATTACAGAAAATTGGCATTAAGGGCACTGAATTACATTGGTTTAGAAGCTTTTTAACAAACCGTAAGCAAAAAACAGCCATAGAATCTGTGGTCTCTAAGGAAGCCGCGGTAGATATTGGACTACCGCAGGGTTCAGTATTAGCACCTGTCCTATTTAATATATATATATAAATGACATATCTTCAGCGCTGAAACACAGCAAAATAAGACTATTTGCGGATGATGCATTACTTGAAGTAAGTGATGCGGATATCATGTTAGCAAGAGATAAAATGCAGGAAGATTTGAACTCACTATACAGATGACTATGTCTCAATAAGCTTAAACTCAATGTCAAAAAACCCAACTTTATGGTCATATCAAGATCTTCTAACAAAGACTCGCGCAAAGTAGATACCATGGATTTATGCGTATGAGCCCGAAATTAAATTGCAGCCGACTGTAAATTCTGAGTGATACACAATTATTTGTTTGCCAGTTGTCTTTCAAGAAATCAGGAAAACCAACCGACGAAGATGAATCACTCTTTACCACGTCAATGCGAGCTCTCACACATCGACTGAAACAACATTTTTGAGCACTCAAAACATCGATTTGAAGAATCATCCACCGAATTTCCTGACTTGGCACCAAATGTCTATTTGAATTCCCGTACGTAAAAGATAAACCGTTGCGTAAACGTTTCTCGACACCTTAAAAGGCGGGTGATGCGTTTAGAACGCAATCAGCCAATCGCACAAACATAACTTTTGACACGTAAGTGGGGTATCCGCCGGTACAGTTTGAAAAAATTGGTGTCTATTTTAAGAAACTGATGGGAAACTCGGTCATCGGTGTAGAGAAACTTCTTCATTATTTTTAAGCTTGTTGAAATTTTTTTTGGGTTATTTATAAGTTATGCTCCAAAGTTTAAGAAATAAAAATATAAAATTTTTAACATATACGAATTTAACTTAACAAAATCTTGTGATTGAAGAATTTTAAACATCGGTTATGCACGTTTTTAAGTTGAATCAACATCAATGTCGACAATATTCACAGCCAGTTATTTGTTTAAATATATATTATTTGTAATTTGAAATATTTCAAATAATATATTTGTTTGAGAATATATTATTTACATTTTCCAATACTGAACTAAAATTTTTATAATTTTTGTAACCTGCATATCCAATTATGCACAGATCACCCATACGCACACGTAATTATACAACAGAAACACAAAATTAAATTCACAAAATTAAGCACAAGCTATTCATATACTCAATTTACTACACAATTAAATATATATATATCTCTCAATTTTGGAAAGAATATTCTGAAGCGTGGCTTTTATTTCTCGAAGGACAATTCGAAATTAATAATATTCATATAGATAATGTTAAATTTATACAAGTTTTAAGTGCTCTAACGAGAAACTATTTCAAAAATTATTGACGTTATGAATCAACCTCCATTATCGATCAAATTGAAACAATTAAAAAAGTTTAAATTATGAACTCCCTAGTCGCCACAACAAATACAAATCCATTTAACTTCATTTATTATTTAACAATAATTTTTATTTTGGAATACAAAATTTTCGACTTAATTAATAAACATCGAAATTCTTCGATTGCTTTCATTCATAATAATAATATTTTAGAACAATGCATTAAATGTTTAACTGATTTAACTACCGGAATTTATCAGAGTTTAAATTAAATTACTGAGATATAAATAAATTACAAATTAGATCTAGCTCTAGAGATTTAAATAGATCTAGATCTCTAAATTTCTCAAGATATAGATATTAAAATACATAGAAATTACAAAACGTTTCATTATGACGGTGGCTGATAAAGGAAATTTTGGTAAATCTACGTCGCCTTTTTTCGATAAACTTAAAAAAATAAAAATTTTAATTGATAAAGGCGCAATTGTTTCGGTTATATCTTCTTTAAAAGTCAAAACATTTAAAATAGATTCTGATATCAAACTTTCGGCTGCAAACGGATCTAATATAGAAATATTTATAGCCAAATATTTAAAAACTTGATTTAGGAATAAGAGGCTTCGAATTTCAATTTATAATTGCTGATTTATTAATCCCGATTATTGGTACTAACTTTCTAGAAAAATTTGGATTTTTAATATATGTATATCTAAAATAAAAAAATAACTGATTTAAAAATTAAATTTTAAATTTTAGATCTACTAGTGATTCCGACATTTGCTCACTTCGAATTCCTATTTCTGAAAATAAATTTACAAATATTTTAAATGGCCCTTACTTGAGAACCTGATTACACTAAACAATTGGAACGCCTAACGGTTCACAGAATTGAATAAAAAATTCTTTTAATTTTAAATCTCAACATCTTAGTCTTAATCCTATCAAATTAAAGATAGCAAAACCTGAGTTAGTAAAAACTGATATTTGTCGATCAACAGGTTCTCATATTACATCTTCACTTCAGTTAGAGCCAAATGGTTGGAGGTCATGGGGTGATTATAGAAAATAAAATTTTATAACTGTTTCGGATCGAAATACACATACACGTTTCAAATTTTTGTTTAAAAAATTAAACAATTTTTTTCAAAATTTATTTTTTTTGCGCATATCATCAAATAGCAATGACTGAGGAAGATATATGTACACAAAACTGCAATAACCACATTTTTCGGGATGTTTGAATTCTTACGTATGCCTTTTGGACTACGAAATAGTGTCAAACATTTCAACGATTTATTAATTATGTATTTTCTGGATTGGATTTCGTATTTGTTCACATCGCTGATATTCTTGTAGTTGGTGACAGTGAAGATCAATACATTGAACATTTAAAACCTGTATTTAAAAGGCTTGAAAATTATAAATTAAATTTTAAGCCTGCTAAATGTATTTTTGGAGCAAATAAATTAGATGTTTTTAGCTATGAAACTTCAAGTGAAGGTATCACAGCTTCTCCCAAAGGTATTGAAATAATTTAAAAATTTTAAAAACCCCTTTCTATTTTAAATTTCAAGGAATTCAGGAATTATTTTCATATTAAATGTTAGCAGAAGAATTAAGTCCTCAGCATGAAATGTTAATGTTTGAAATTAAAACTTAAGGACAGATAAAACTATAATAGCTTTAGGAAATGTAAAAAAAAAATTTGCGAAAAAAAAACATTATTAACACATTTCGTCTAAAATTATCAATTATCAATTGTAATAGATGCTTCAAATGCTGCAATTGAAACTGTTTCACAACAAAAAAGTAATAGCATATTAGAACCGTGAACAAATTTTACAATATAATTATTCAACACTTGTTAGGAAACTTTTGGCATCATATAACTAAATTAAACACTTCAAATATTTTCTTCAGAATTTCACTAACATATGTTTTAAATTCTAAAACAGATAGCTCTCATAGTCAAATTAGACATTCAGAATATGTTGCACAATTCACTAAGGATATTCAAAATATTTGTGAGAAAAATAATACAATTGCCGACACTCTTTCTCGTATCCCATAAAATAAATGCTTAAAATTTAAAAGAAATTAATATACCTATTCTTAATCTTAATATTTCGTGCTTTAGATCATTTGTTCTCAAATCTTTGAGAAAAATTATTTTTGAAAAATTTAATACCTTATTACATCCAATTGAAGGAACAATTAGACGTCTTCTTATTCAATCTAAATATTCTCGGCCTAATACGCGCAAAGAAATTAATAATTTGACATTAAATAAAAAATGTAGATACTTGTATGTTACGGTTTATACGTATATTTTATTACGTCTATTACTTCTATTAATGGATCTGTATTTTTTTTATGGATTTACGCCACATTTATTTAATCAAATCAATAAAATCACCTGGGTAGTTATGGTTACCTTTATAAGAAAAAGCGTTTTACAATCCGCCATCGAGGCTCGAAGTGCTGGGTGTGTGTCCCGTCCTCAGCAACAAAGGAATTGAAGGTGTCACTGTGTCTGAAACGACGGTGCTTATACCCACGTTCTGATAGTAGTATGCAACTCCCTATTATGATTACTATTAGATATCTTGTTTATATCCCTAACATTTTTTAACTTACCCCTATTATACTTTCTTTAACCAAACTAGCTTTCGTAAATTTGGACGATTTTACCCACCAATCTTTTCCACCGTTTCCTTGTGATCCTACTGGTATAACACTACTGCCTCTCGGCAATAACCAGCCGGTTATTGTCTCAGACGACAAAGTTGTTCGTTGGTCCGGGTCATTCCTCTTTCACGATAGAAGTAGTGGGGTAGCATTACATTAGGTAGGAAACATTCTGTGTTGGTATTGTGGCGAAACAATTGCCAGTAGGCCTGGACACTCTGGTCTTATTTGGCCTGGGTTACTTTTTAAAGCGCCGCGCAAATTAAAAATGTAACCTTATTAGAAAAAGTTTACTGTGCATTTGGTTCATCGTCAATCCGTCATTTTTTACTAGCGACTTTATGCTTATAAACTTCATAGAGTGGCATCGCCTACCCAGCCAAGTGTTTTTACAGGCAGACTTCTTGTATACAAATGTGTAATTTTAAAAGTTAATAACCTGTAAAGTATATATGTCATAAAATTTAAATTTTTATAATTGGGGACGACCTCCCAATACCAACCCGGAAATTTTCATCCAAAAATTACACCAGTACATACCGAAGTTTCCCCTCTTCAAGTTTCAAAAGCAAATTTTTACATTTAACCATCATTAATAAACTTACTCGATGGCCTAAATCATATCCACCTAAAGATATTCTTTCAGTCTAATCAAAGATTTCACAGAACTTTCAAAATTGCAATTACAGCATCAGATTATCCAACTCACTGATTTTAAATTTTAGATTTAAAATGTACTTCGTCTGAAATAGTTTATGGTCAAACATTTAGATTTCTTTTTGAATGTGTTGTTTCCAATAATAATCATAACAATGAAATTGATTTTTGATTTTGATTAACGAAATTTTTACTAAATTAAGAAAACGTTTGTCACTTGTAATTTACATATGTATACCATAGATATGTATGTATCAATAACTAACGACCCAGTTGCAATAAATTGTATGCATACAAAAATAATGCATGATGTATGTGTGAAGAAGAACGAAGGGTTCATTAAAATGTAAAATCGAAACACTTATAATTACATTTTCTCATCAAAAAAGTCTTTCAAACCTTTACAACAATTCAAAAATTAAACATTTTATTTTAAGCATACAATGTATGAAGTTGTTTTTGCTGCTGCCTGTCTGTGTGAATATAATAACAGAACATCTTACCGAATTATTGCGAAAATTACGCGTGATTTGCACATAGAAATTAACTTATGTAAAAAAAAAAATTAAAAAAATAAATTTGCATGAAACAAAACAAATTGTAGAACATTTTTTATGGATGCTCTTTTCTTACTTTTGAATATTAAAAGTATGCATGCTCTCCTGGGAACTCCCCTTGTAAAAAAGAAACATAAGTTCATTAATACTGGCATACATACAGAGCTACTAGTTCATGCATCTTACATCGATGCTGTATGCATACAATTTTTACTGGGAAATCACTTGTTAGACTTGGTAAGGACATAAATACTGTTACATTACATTTCAATAGAAGAATTGAACATACCACATAATCCCCATATGATTTATAAAATATAACCTGTAAAGCGTTAGTCTGTATCGGGAATTCTAAATTGTGTGTGTTTTCAATTTGGAATGGTCAGATAATGAAAACCTTATCGCTGTTATAGCGCTTTTTAAGTGTGAAAAGAAAAAAGGTGATATTTTCAAAACACTCCGTCCGCTCGGTATTAGTCCCATGTTCATCTACCGGTGCATAAAACTGTTTGAGGAGACTGGGGATGTTAAAGACCGCCACCGGTCGGGCCGTCCACGCACAGTTCGAACGCCGCAAGTCATCAAAGCAGTCAAATCATGAATTCTGCGAAATCCGCTCCGAAAACAGAAAGTCATGGCCCGGGAGATGAATGTTTCGCAAAAGTCCATAAGTCGAATTATTAAAAAAGACTTGAGACTTGTGGCTTTCAAACGCCATACCGGACATTTGTTGACTGCAGCTTTGAAAAAAAAATAGGGTGGTAAAATGCAAACGTCTTTTGTTGAAGCACGCTGATAACTTGCACAGAAAAATCTTGTTTACCAATGAAAACAATTTTACCGTGCAGGAAAAATTTAATAAAGAAAATGATAGGGTGTATGCACGGTCATCTAAGAAAGCATCTGAACTGAATCCACGGGTCGAAAAAGGTCATCACCCAGCTTCAGTCATGGTTTGGTGGGGTGTCTCTTATGATGGGGTAACTGACTTGCACTTTTTCGAACAAGGAGTCAAAACATCGGCCAAAGTTTACCAAGAAACCGTTTTGGAAGCTGTTGTAAGGCCACTTAACCATTCCATGTTCCAAAACCAATCATGGACTTTTCAGCAAGACTGTGCCGGCCCATAAAGTTAAAACGACCCAAATCTGGCTCCAAAACAATTTACCAGCATTCATTTCCTCTGAAGAGTGGCCCTCTGGCAGTCCTGATTTGAACCCGCTGGATAACAAATTGTGGAAAGTTTTAGAGGACATGCTTTGTCACAAAAGATACCCCAACATTGATTCTCTTAAGACAGCTTTGATTCGTGCTGTGGCCAATTTCCCAATAGAGGAGGTGCGTGCGGCTATTGATGATTGGCCAGTCCGACTTAAGGCGTGCGTGAAAACCAAAGGCGGGCTTTTCGAATGAATACTGCTTTTTTGTACACAAAATATATCAATAAATATGTAAAAAAAAAATTGGTCCAAAAACATTCATTATTTTTTATTTTATTGCATAAAATGTGTGTAACAGTATTTATGTCCCTACTAAGTACAACAACAATGAAAATCGAATAAAGCGACGCCAACGAATTGCGAACGACCTTCGTGAACTGGGAACCACATTCCCAGAATCAGCAAGTTTGTCTCAATTGAAAAGCTAGCAGGCACAATTGAGACAACATAATACGAGATACATCAACAGATAACTGTGCACAAAACGAAAAAGTTATGCCACAAACTGCGCTCAGTCCGTTATCGAAAACCCTGCAGCCAACAGCATACCGATAACGGCGCAACTTCCGACAAACCTACTTCAGCTACTTCCGCTGATAATCCTTCAGCAGACAGCTGCAACAGTACCTAAAACGCGCCCAAACGTCAACGCATCAAACATCCCTTCAGTGCAATCTGCCACGATGAATGAGTTGACAGAAATGGAGAAACGATACGTATCCTGAAACTAAAACGGGACATCAGTGAATGCGCAGCACACGTTAGCAACTTCACACCGGACCAGAAAATAAAAAAGTGTCAAACATTAATAACCACCAAACTACAAAACGATTTAAAATTCTTAATATGCTACCAACAATTTTTGGGATTGCAGTTTACGATTTTGAAGTTAAGATTACAAAAATTCAAAATGGTAGATACATTTACTAAAAAATTAATAAACCTCATGAAAACGAATTATTTTTGACTATAATTATTAAAAACGCATAATTTCAAATAGGATCTGTGTTAATATTGTTTTAAATTTAATTTTTTTTATCAATTTTCATCATTAATTTGTTTGCATTATAGTTATTTCCTGCACTCATATTTACAATATTTTTTTTCTAGAACGTTCTTTTTTTTGCGCTAAAATATGTTTTTAAACCTGGTCCTGCAAGCTTGCAACTATTCTGAAATATATGAAATGACAGGTTCGATGATATCGAAACATTTAATTTTTCCAAAATTTCCCCCTTCGGAAAGTATGAATACTCAATTGGAGCTCCCCATATTGTACGGAAAATTTAGCGATCATCAGGATGTTTTTCAAAATACGAAATGAAACCTCTTTTCAAAGTATTAATTTTATATTATATTAATTGTATTTTTGTTCCTTTTCTATGATATATACTATGTAAAAATATTGGAATAAAGACTAAATCTTAATAAAGTATTGTATGTATATTACATGCATAACTAAAGATAAATGGTTATCCGATTGGCAGATTTCGCGAATTTCAAAAGCAAAATTTAGCTAAGGACTACATGCAACAAAGACGAGAAAATGGTTACTGTTTTAAATATATCAAAATGGATCACATCTGGAAAAGCTGCCCAGCAAGGACAATATCCACAACCGACGCAAATGTTTCAGAATTAAATCTTCGTGAAATATTAGTTTCTGTACTTTCCGGTTCTTTCACTATAAACCAAATGGGCAACCTTTATTTTCCAACTTTGTTTTCTTATTAAACACGTCCGTCCAAATAGCTTTACACGCATTACAAGGGTGAAGAAAATTAAAAGGAATTGACAAATATCAAATTAAACTTATAGGAAGATTACAGTTTTAATAAAATGCAATAAAAAAGTACATATTTTAGATTTTAGCTCTTTTTATTAGAAATGTACGATTACACCATATCTCATATGGCAGGTACAATGCTCATGTAAATGCATAAAGTATAACTGAACTCGACTATACATACATAATTGCAGCAATAGATAGCGACAACATATATCTACATATATAAAATTTCTTTTACAAATAGTCCAGTCTCGACAAAGTTAATTTAAAAATTCGAATTAGAAATCGAGGATTAAGGAAGGAAAACGGGTTAGTATTTAGATAAAATTAAAACGAATTGCATTTATATGTTCCGAAGGAACTCGAAAGGGAAAATATTAGAACTATTCACGAACAGTTAGGATATCAAGTTACTGAAAAATGTTACCAAAAAATTAAACAAATTACGTCATTTCATACAACTCATCCAGATTTCTTAACATATGCTCACTTACGTCAGTTACTAAATACGAGAAACTACACCTAATAATTAAGATAAGCACAAAAGAAGTTACTGCCGCACATTGCATTGCGGGCTAGAATTATCTGATGATCTAGACAGAGTTAGGTTGTCGAAGGGGTGGCGGCCCTTGGCCGGACAAACTTCGGGTCAACTCCGGTGCGTAGAATCGGTTGTGGTGAGATTGGCAGCACTGTACCTGTCCAAAGCGTTTGCCCTCTCCTTGATCTCATATGCCGATGATTTGTTCGAAAGTAAACTGCTACCTCGCCTACCTTTCCCACTTCTTCACTGCATGAAAATTACCGCTAAAACCATCGAAGTCCTCTGCCATTCTCTTTACCAGCTGGACGAAGGATGTGAAATTCGATGACGTAAAAATTCCGACGATAAGCAACCCAAAATAACTGGGAGTCACACTCGACAGCCCGAACTTCTTCACTTTGCAAACGACAGTAATTGCCACTAAAGTACAGAACCGCCATAAATCTTCAAATCATTTGCCGGCAGCACTTGAGGTGAAGGTAAAGAACTTTCAAACTAAGGCGCTCTCCTTAGAAGGCGGGAACATCTCTTCGCTGCAGTCGGGACTCCGTACAGCAATATAGACAAGAACAACTTGTCAGGACGGCGTACCGACAGACATAAAACGCCATTCACCTAGAGAGCGATAACACATTATGAACTCTCTTGCTGTGAATGACGTTCTCGGAATCCAACCACCGCCCATCACAGAACAAGAAATCAAGCTGTCTAGAGAGACCCGAGTAACACTGGCACAATTATTGTCTGGATATTGTAGTCGACTTAATTTCTACCTATCCAGGCTCGACCCTGACATACCCAACGTATGTCCTGCATGGAATGAGTCCCTACACGACACTAACCACCTCTTTAGATTCCCCTAAAGCAGACTCATCTAAGACCCCTCTCCGTGCCATCCGAACCCTTCGAAACAGCACGTTTCTTGAGCCTTCCGTTAAATGACTTCAATGACTCGGACTAATTTTGCCTGCCCTTACGCTGGCTTTAGCAAGCCACTACAACTACAACGACATGCATTACGAACAGACGTAGTTGTTTTACATCAAAAGGTTTTGAAGAGTATATAACAAGTTACATCACACTCAGGCTCTTTTAAGAATAAATCAGGGAGGAGAAATAATAGACAAAGTTACTGAATACCTAGATGAGTACACTTTAGGACCGAAGAGGCTAACTTTGCGCAAAGGGCGACATTGGCTCACAGCATATTTCGCGTGCCCATTTATTTAAAAAATTCGTAATTTTTTTATATATTTTATTTCTAAATAACGTTAAATGCAAATTCAAAGATAATTTAATTTGAAATACCATGCAGCCACAAAGCAAAACTTCCCAAAATATTTTTGATTAAGTATAATATTTACAACAAAAACAAAATAGTAATTAAAACGACGTCACAGATTAATTCGAGTGATTAACGGCCAAAATTCGCTTCAGCTGTTTCAAATCGTATATATATACATATATAATTTTATATAA
Organism: Neoceratitis asiatica; assembly: GCA_030068015.2. Lineage (NCBI taxonomy): Eukaryota > Metazoa > Arthropoda > Insecta > Diptera > Tephritidae > Neoceratitis > Neoceratitis asiatica. The sequence continues at coordinate 85,374,899 of CM061524.1, forward strand.
TTAATATAACTATATAATTAATATATACATATATAAATTTATATAATTACGGTTACAAAGCGCCATATATATATACACATATATATTTATATATACATATATACATATATATATTTATATATACATATATACATATATATATTTATATATACATATATACATATATATATTTATATATACATATATATATATATATATATACATATATATATTTATATAAACATATATATATATATTTATATAAACATATGTATATATATTTATATAAACATATATATATATATTTATATAAACATATATATATATATATATTTATATAAACATATATATATATATATTTATATAAACATATATATATATATATTTATATAAACATATATATATATATTTATATAAACATATATATATATATATTTATATAAACATATATATATATATTTATATAAACATATATATATATTTTTATATAAACATATATATATATATATTTATAAATATATATATATATTCATATATACATATATACATATATATATATATGTATTAAAACAAATCCATTCTCTAAATGAAATAAAACAATTATGGTGAAGAAACGCAAAAATATACCTGACAAAAGTCACATACTACACGGGTTTACTAGCAGTTATGTCGATATGCTGTGTTGTTAGGACGATTAGGTACTCTTTTTTACTATTTTTTCAAATTATGTTTTCTAATTTGCTAGTATTGAATTTAGTTGTGGTTTAAACACGTTAGCATCAACAATGGCTCTGCGAAAAGAAATATCCATTGACGTAAGAAACTTGGTTATTCAGCAAAGAAAAGAGAAGAAATCGTATGGCGAAATTTCAAAAAATTTCCATTGTAAAAAAATTAAAAAAAAATTTATCCCCCGAAAATAAGCCGCGTTTTGGCCGCTCGAAGAAACTAACTCGAAGCTTTATTCCGAAAGAAGTGAATGATGATCCTGAAGTTGCTGCTCCAAAATTAGCCGAAAGCATCGCTAACTCATCAGGAAAACGTGTCCATCCAAGAACAATTCGAAGAGCTCTGAACGATAACGGCTTCCACAGTAGAACGCCACGTAAAAAGCCTTATTTTTGAAAAAAAAAAAAAAAATCGTAAACTTCGCTTGGAGTTCGCTAAAGCACATTTAGACAAGGGATTGAATTTTTGGCAAAAAAACATTATTTACAGACAAATCGAAGTTCAATATATTCGGCAGCGATGGAAGAGCAAAAATTTGGAGAAAAGAAAACACTGTACTTAACTCCAAAAATATAGTATCAACTTTGAAGGATGGTGGCGGCAACGTAATGGTTTGGTATCGGAGTTGCAAAGCTTGTTTTTATTGAGGGTAATATGGATTATATGGAAATATAAGTTATTGGTGAAAGCTAGTGTGAAGCCTTCGGTGGACAGTTGGGAGCTTGGCGAATGCTGGATCTTCGAGCAGGATAACGATCCAAAGCACACGGTTCATATTGTTAAGAATTGGTTGCTTTATCATGCTCCAAGGCAACTACACACACTACTGTTATTGAATATGTTTGGGAGATCTTTGAGCGAAAAATTAGAAAAAATCAGATTTCCAGTTCAGCATTACTCAAAGAACGTCTTAGAAGCTTGGGCCAGTATTACTCCCACAGAATTTCCAAATTTAGTAACTTCGAAGCCACGATAGCTTCAAGTTGTTATTGATGCGAACCGTGGACCAACTAAATACTAAAAAGATCATGTTACCTGATATTAACCAAAGTTTTTACTCTAAGATAGGTTGTGTATGTACTGTATGTAGACTTTTGTTAATGTTGGATTTACCCTTTTTTGACATAGCTTTACTATTTATTGTTTAAAAATAATTTTTTGTTTTGTTTTTTATGGTAAGGGAAAATAGTTGAAATAAACTGTATCGTTAAATTTTCCAATAAACCTTTTGGACTTTCAATTCAACGAAAACAGGGGTTGTATGTAGACTTTTGTCTGCCACTGTATATATATACAGCCATGGACATTAAATTAGCACAAAATCCCCTTATATTTTCATTGTTGTTTTTTCTCATTTTTATCCTACTTAGACTAATTGTTTTGGTCTGCACTTTTTTAATAAAAATTATTACCGTTATAATACTGTATTTTTTGTTGATTCTTGATTTTTGTCATTAGTTGAATTTGAGTTGGACAGTAAATTAGCACAGTGCATAAAAGTGTTGTATTTAAATAATTAATCGCGTAATTTTTTTCTTACGTTAAATTCTTTTGATATTGTGCAATTTAACTTAGTTTTTGCATAAACTGGGGCGTGGAAAATATTGCACGCCGGAGGAGAATCGCACTATCGTCAACATGTGGAATGATTGGAAAAAAGTGGCTGAAATTGCAGAAATTTTGCACCGCTCCCGAAAAATGGTCTACAATCTGACCACTTCCTTAAAAACAAACGAAAATAATGCCAAAGAAAACAAAAAGCGGAACCCGCGTGTAAAAAAAAAAAAACAACCGAAGTCGTGGACCGTGCTATTGTTCGGATTTCAAAGAAGAACCATTTCATGTCGTCAAGTGATATTGCGAATGAAATTAATGTTCCATTTTGGGTTAAATTTATCAGACAGACTCATACGACGACGTCTGAATGACGCAAAGCTCTTTGGACGCTCCAGCCGGAAGAAGCCACTTCTATCAAAGAAAAATATAGCCAAGCGTTTACTGTTTGCTCGCACCCACAAGAATAAGGACCTCTCATTCTGGAAAAAATACTTTGGAGTGATGAAACAAAGGTAAATCATATGAGACCGGATGATAGAGTGTTTGTTCACCGACCAAAAAACCAGGCATTAAATCCACGCTACACTCAGAAGACCATAAAGCATGGTGGAGGAAGCATCATGGAGTGGGGATCATTTTCGTGGTATGGTGTGGGTCCCATTGTTAAAATTAATGGAAAAATGGACCGTTATCAGTATTTAGACATTTTAAAGAACAAAATGGAACCATATGCCTTTGAACTCATGCCAGTTTCTTTCATATTCATGCACGACAATGACCCGAAACACACTTCTAAGGAGGCAAAGGACTGATGTTTGGAAGAACGCATTCCCGTTTTAGACTGGCCGGCACAAAGTCCCGATTTAAACCCGATTGAAAACCTCTGGAACGATGTGAAATGTGCAATTGCTCAAGAAAAATACAAAAACCTGGATGATTTATGGACTGGAATACGGAATGCGTGGTACTCGATTTCCAGAGAACGTTGCCAGAATTTGATTAAAAGCATGTCCCGTAGATGCCATGCTGTGCTTGAAAATAAGGGCTACTCTACTAAATATTGATGAAGTAAACCAAATTCATTAATATTTTAACTAATTATTAAAATACATAATTTTTATTTCAGAAATTTAAATGTGTGCTATTTTAATGTCCAGCGTTTATCTTTTGTATGATACGATGCAGGCCTTAATGAGCAGACGATTGGCAATTTCGTCCAAGTTTTTATTTTTGTTTTAATGAAGAATATGCATTTTAAGTTTTTATGCTTATATTTTTTTGTTACTAGAACTAAAATACAGCAAAACATATGATTGTTTTTATGACAAAGTTTTGTGCTAATTTAATGTCCATGGCTGTATATAAATAAATATATATATATATTTATATAATTATATAAATTTATGTATATATGTTTATATAATTATATAAATTTATATATATATATATTTATATAATTATATAAATTTGTATATATATATTTATATAATTATATAAAATTATATATATATAATTATATAATTATATATATTTATATAATTATATAAATTTATATATATATATATAAATTTATATATATATATATATATATATATATATATATATATATATATATATATATATATGCTTATATAAATATATATATATGTATATACATATATATATATATTTATAAATATATATATATTTATATATACATATATACATATATATATATATATATATATATATATAAATTTATATAATTATATAAATATATACAGCTGTTGACAATTAATTGGAAACGTTCTCCTTTGCTTAGTGAATATAATAATGAAATGCTTAAATTTACCGTTATCTTTTCTCTTAAAACCCTTTGCGTTCCTCTTGTTACTATTTTTAATGCTAATGGACAAAGTTTTTTAGTTGTGTTATTGAAGTACCATTAATATTTTCCCACAAAGTGCGTAGGTTACTTAGTGCAAGGTAAAAAAAGTGAGACAGTTAATTAGAAACCTTTGTTTAGTGATAGTTTGTCGACACATTGTGGTGCTCTAGTAATAATGTTAAATATTTTTGGTAAGTAGTCATTTTAACTTGGTTGTTTAAAGTCATTTTGAACGTTTTTATTAAAGACTTGTGATGGGAAAAGACAGCAATTGTACACCTGCTCTACGCAGCTCTATTTATGATCTTCGCAAAGCTGGAAAGTCATACAGCGAAATTGCGAAGCAAATCAAATGCTCGAAAAAATGGTGTTCACAGCCTTAAAGCATATTCAAAACTTTAAAACTGTTGCGAATGTTCCACGCGAAAAAAGACCCCGGAAAACTTCAGAAGAAATAGACCGCCAGATTGTACGAATCTCTAGAAGAGACCCAAAAAAAGAGTGCCACTGACATACAAAGCGAAATTCATGATGAATTCAGTATTGAAATATCCAAGAGGACAATTGCTAAGCGTTTAGTCGAATCCGGACGGCATGGTAGAGCAGCACGCAAGAAGCCCCTTCTTACTAAAATTCAAAGGAAAAGCGCCTAGATTTTGCGAGATCCCATTGGTCGTGGACTCCAAACCAATGGAAGTATGTCGTTTGGAGCGATGAAACGAAGATCAATCGTATTGGACCTGATGGTCGGAGGTATGTACAGCGGCCAATAAACGAAGAATTCAATACTCGCTATGTTTCACGGGGCATGGTGGAGGATCAATCATGGTGTGGGGATGTTTCTCCTGGTTCACTCCATAAGATTGATGGAATTTTAAATAAGGAGAAATACGTCCACATTCTGAAAAATGTCATGTTGCCGTGGGCTGTGGAAAATTTGCCTGTTATATGGAAATTTCAGCAGGACAACGATCCGAAGCACACGGGAAAGTTAACGGAAAAATTTTTCGACGAAAATTCCATTAATATTTTGGAGTGGCCATCATCCAGTCCAGATTTGAACCCAATAGAACATCTTTGGGGCGACGTTAAAAGAGCTGTGAGCGCCAAAAATATACCCAATATGGTTGTACTCTTTGATGAGGTGAGAACGGCATGGCAAGCCATACCAGTGGTACGCTGTCAGAAACTAATTACATCAATGCGCAATCGGTGTGAGGCAGTGCTGAAGCAAAAGGGTTATGCAACCAAATATTAACTAAATCCTTATGTATACATAAAAACATAATTTCGTTTCTAATTAGTTGACGCACCCAAATATTAGATTTCACAAGTTCTTCTAAAATTTTTTTTTTATGTAAATAATATTGAATAAATTGTTTTCTATTGATTCTTAAGTTTAAATAAAATAAATTTAAACAATTTGAAAATTCGTATTTTTAATAGAAAATGACTTATTTTGAGATAAGTGTCGTTTCTAATTAGCTGTCAACAGCTGTATATATAAATTTATATAGTTATATAAATATATATATACAAAATTATATAATTATATAAATATATATATATATATAAATTTATATAATTATATAAACATATATATATAAATTTATATAATTATATAAATATATATATATATATTTATTTATATAATTATATAAATATATATATATATTTATTTATATACAGCCATGGACATTAAATTAGCACAAAACTTTGTCATAAAAACAATCATATGTTTTGCTGTATTTTAGTTCTAGTAACAAAAAAATATAAGCATAAAAACTTAAAATGCATATTCTTCATTAAAACAAAAATAAAAACTTGGACGAAATTGCCAATCGTCTGCTCATTAAGGCCTGCATCGTATCATACAAAAGATAAACGCTGGACATTAAAATAGCACACATTTAAATTTCTGAAATAAAAATTATGTATTTTAATAATTAGTTAAAATATTAATGAATTTGGTTTACTTCATCAATATTTAGTAGAGTAGCCCTTATTTTCAAGCACAGCATGGTATCTACGGGACATGCTTTTAATCAAATTCTGGCAACGTTCTCTGGAAATCGAGTACCACGCATTCCGTATTCCAGTCCATAAATCATCCAGGTTTTTGTATTTTTCTTGAGCAATTGCACATTTCACATCGTTCCAGAGGTTTTCAATCGGGTTTAAATCGGGACTTTGTGCCGGCCAGTCTAAAACGGGAATGCGTTCTTCCAAACATCAGTCCTTTGCCTCCTTAGAAGTGTGTTTCGGGTCATTGTCGTGCATGAATATGAAAGAAACTGGCATGAGTTCAAAGGCATATGGTTCCATTTTGTTCTTTAAAATGTCTAAATACTGATAACGGTCCATTTTTCCATTAATTTTAACAATGGGACCCACACCATACCACGAAAATGATCCCCACTCCATGATGCTTCCTCCACCATGCTTTATGGTCTTCTGAGTGTAGCGTGGATTTAATGCCTGGTTTTTTGGTCGGTGAACAAACACTCTATCATCCGGTCTCATATGATTTACCTTTGTTTCATCACTCCAAAGTATTTTTTTCCAGAATGAGAGGTCCTTATTCTTGTGGGTGCGAGCAAACAGTAAACGCTTGGCTATATTTTTCTTTGATAGAAGTGGCTTCTTCCGGCTGGAGCGTCCAAAGAGCTTTGCGTCATTCAGACGTCGTCGTATGAGTCTGTCTGATAAATTTAACCCAAAATGGAACATTAATTTCATTCGCAATATCACTTGACGACATGAAATGGTTCTTCTTTGAAATCCGAACAATAGCACGGTCCACGACTTCGGTTGTTTTTTTTTTTTTACACGCGGGTTCCGCTTTTTGTTTTCTTTGGCATTATTTTCGTTTGTTTTTAAGGAAGTGGTCAGATTGTAGACCATTTTTCGGGAGCGGTGCAAAATTTCTGCAATTTCAGCCACTTTTTTCCAATCATTCCACATGTTGACGATAGTGCGATTCTCCTCCGGCGTGCAATATTTTCCACGCCCCAGTTTATGCAAAAACTAAGTTAAATTGCACAATATCAAAAGAATTTAACGTAAGAAAAAAATTACGCGATTAATTATTTAAATACAACACTTTTATGCACTGTGCTAATTTACTGTCCAACTCAAATTCAACTAATGACAAAAATCAAGAATCAACAAAAAATACAGTATTATAACGGTAATAATTTTTATTAAAAAAGTGCAGACCAAAACAATTAGTCTAAGTAGGATAAAAATGAGAAAAAACAACAATGAAAATATAAGGGGATTTTGTGCTAATTTAATGTCCATGGCTGTATATATATACAGTGGCAGACAAAAGTCTACATACAACCCCTGTTTTCGTTGAATTGAAAGTCCAAAAGGTTTATTGGAAAATTTAACGATACAGTTTATTTCAACTATTTTCCCTTACCATAAAAAACAAAACAAAAAATTATTTTTAAACAATAAATAGTAAAGCTATGTCAAAAAAGGGTAAATCCAACATTAACAAAAGTCTACATACAGTACATACACAACCTATCTTAGAGTAAAAACTTTGGTTAATATCAGGTAACATGATCTTTTTAGTATTTAGTTGGTCCACGGTTCGCATCAATAACAACTTGAAGCTATCGTGGCTTCGAAGTTACTAAATTTGTCAATACTGTGGGAGTAATACTGGCCCAAGCTTCAATAAGACGTTCTTTGAGTAATGCTGAACTGGAAATCTGATTTTTTCTAATGTTTCGCTCAAAGATCTCCCAAACATATTCAATAACAGTAGTGTGTGTAGTTGCCTTGGAGCATGATAAAGCAACCAATTCTTAACAATATGAACCGTATGCTTTGGATCGTTATCCTGCTCGAAGAAGCATTCGCCAAGCTCCCAACTGTCCACCGAAGGCTTCACACTAGCTTTCACCAATAACTTTTATTTCCATATAATCCATATTACTCCTCAATAAAAACAAGCTTTGCAACTCCGATACCAAACCATTACATTGCCGCCACCATCTTTCAAAGTTGATACTATATTTTTGGAGTTAAGTACAGTGTTTTCTTTTCTCCAAATTTTTGCTCTTCCATCGCTGCCGAATATATTGAACTTCAATTTGTCTGTAAATAATGTTTTTTTGCCTGAAATTCAATCCCTTGTCTAAATGTGCTTTAGCGAACTCCAAGCGAAGTTTACGATTTTTTTTTTTTCAAAAATAAGAGGCTTTTTACGTGGCGTTCTACTGTGGAAGCCGTTATCGTTCAGAGCTCTTCGAATTGTTCTTGGATGGACACATTTTCTTGATGAGTTAGCGATGCTTTCGGCTAATTTTGGAGCAGCAACTTCAGGATCATCATTCACTTCTTTCGGAATAAAGCTTCGAGTTAGTTTCTTCGAGCGGCCAAAACGCGGCTTATTTTCGGGGGATAAATTTTTTTTTTAATTTTTTTACAATGGTCTGTACTCTTGGTCCACTTAAGTTTAAATTTTTTGAAATTTCGCCATACGATTTCTTCTCTTTTCTTTGCTGAATAACCAAGTTTCTTACGTCAATGGATATTTCTTTTCGCAGAGCCATTGTTGATGCTAACGTGTTTAAACCACAACTAAATTCAATACTAGCAAATTAGAAAACATAATTTAAAAAAATAGTAAAAAAAAGGGTACCTAATCGTCTTAACAACACAGCATATCGACATAACTGCTAGTAAACCCGTGGTGTATGTGACTTTTGTCAGGTATATTTTTGCGTTTCTTCACCATAATTGTTTTATTTCATTTAGAGAATGGATTTGTTTTAATACATATCGTTAGAAAAGGATTTAAAATAAAACTGTATGCCTGCATTTTTCAGCAAAGGGATAGTACTTTCTACATAACGAATACAGGCGGTGTATGTAGAATTCTGTTCGCCACTGTATATAGACCATAAAGTCTGCGTTCACCCAACACATTTTTTAAAGCAAAGTGCAAAACTAATTGAAATAGTTAACCCGACACATTTTTTAAAGCAAAGTGCAAAACTAATTGAAATAGTTAATTCAGTTAAAAAATTTTGCATGCATTTATTCATTATATTTCTCAGTTCAAAATGCAAAAACAAAAACCTATATTCCTATATTCATTTTCGAGATAACGGCATCTAAGTGCAGCAACAAGTAAACATAGACACCACAAAGTCTGCGTTCAGTTTGCTTGATTTGAGAATACCGTTACTTTTCATGAAGATGTTTCTTCATTTTGCCTATTTTCTATTGTCTTTTATTCCAATTAATCATTTAAAGACGTGTTTAATATAAGTTTGAAAAATGGAAACGAAAGGAAAAGAAATTAGCGTTTTAGAAAGAAAAATAATTATTAAACTGTGATGGCGAGTTTAATATAAGTTTGAAAAATGGAAACGAAAGGAAAAGAAATTAGCGTTTTAGAAAGAAAAATAATTATTAAACTGTGATGGCGAGTTTTCGAAAAACTTAACAAACTATTGGAAGAAGGTATTCCTTCGTCCAGCGCACAGTAAATAACTTCAAGCAACCGTATTTTAACGTCGAACCCCGATCTGGCCGTACAAAAATTTTATCAGTACGGGAAGAACGCAAAATAATAAGTCTGGTGAAAATTAACCCGCGAATTACGTCAACAAATATAGTTGAAAACGTAAATAAAATGTTTAAAAGAAAACAATTTGTACAGAAACTGCTACAAAAGTTTTACCTAAAGCTGGATATCATGAGAGTCGCTCGAAAAAACATTATATCTCACTTGTCAACAGACAAAAGCGCATTGAATTTGCTCATAATTATATAAATATGTCTCCGGAATTCAAGAAACAAGTAATTTCAAATGAGAGCAAATTTTGCATATTCGGCATAAAAGGCCGTCAAATTGTGTGGCGCAAATCGGGAACTGCCCTTGAAAAACAAAATCTTGTTGGTACAGTGAAACATGGTGGTGGTGGAATTATGATGTGGCGGTGCATGGCGGGTAATGGTGTGGGTCAGCTTGAATTTATCGAATCGACAACGGATATGGAATGGGGATATTTAAACATTCTAAAAAAGGAATTGAAACAAAGTGCAGAGAATCTGGGCTTATCTTCGACGTTTTGGTTTCAACAGGATATCGATCCGAAGCATACTGCTCAAATAGTCAAACGTTGACTCTTGTACAATTCCCCTAGACAGCTAAAATCGCCTCCTCAGTCACCCGATCTCAATCCTATAGAGCACATTTGGGATATATTAGGAAAAAGAATTCGTCAGCATATAATAAAAAATAAAACAGTTTGCGAAGAGTTATGCTGGCAGAATTTAGGAATGAGGAAACAGATAAGTTGGTAAATTCAATGCCAAACCGATTAAGTGAGGTATTAAAATAAAGTGGTTATCTAACAAAATATTAAATTTTATTTTTCGTTATAATTTTGGATGCTTTGGTAAATAATTATAAACTTGAACACAGCCTTTGTGGTGCCAATGTTTACTTGTTGGTACACTTAGATACCGTTATAACGAAAATGAAAATGGAAATATAAATTTTTGTTTTTTCAGTCGTTGTTATTTCAGTTGTGCTTTTACTTTACTAAAAAAAGTGGGTGGAAGCAGACTTTATAGGCTATGTATATATATATACATATGCACTTAGTAGGGACATAAATACTGTTACACACATTTTATGCTATAAAATAAAAAAATAATGAATGTTCTTGGACCAATTTTTTTTACATATTTATTGATATATATTGTATACAAAAAAGCAGTATTCATTCGAAATGCCCGCATTTGGCCTTCACCTACGCCTTAAGTCAGACTGGCCAATCATCAATAGCCGCACGCACCTCCTCCATTGGGAAATTGGCCACAGCACGAATCAAAGCTGTCTTAAGTGAATAAATGTTGCGGTATATTCTGTGGCAAACCATGTTCTCTAAAACTGTCCAAAATTTCTAATCCAGCGGGTTCAAATCAGTACTGCCAGAGGGCCAGTCTTCAGAGGAAATGAATGCTGGTAAATTGTTTTGGAGCCAGATTTGGGTCGTGTTAGCTTTATGGGCCGGCGCAGAGTCTTGCTGAAAAGCCCATGATTGTTTTTGGAACATGGAATGGTTAAGTGGTCTTACAACAGCTTCCAAAACACCCCATCATAAGAGACACCCCACCAAACCATGACTGAAGCTGGGTGATGACCTTTTTCGACCCGTGGAATCAGTTCAGATGCTTCCTTAGATGACCCTGCATACACCCTATCATTTTCTTTATTAAATTTTTCCTGCACGGTAAAATTGTTTTCATTGGTAAACAAGATTTTTCTGTGCAAGTTATCAGCGCGCTTCACCAAAAGACGTTTGCATTTTACCACCCTATTTTTTTTCAAAGCTGCAGTCAACAAATGTCCGGTACGGCGTTTGAAAGCCACAAGTCTCAAGTCTTTTTTAATAATTCGACTTATGGACTTTTGCGAAACATTCATCTCCCGGGCCATGAATTTCTGTTTTCGGAGCGGATTTCGCAGAATTCATGATTTGACTGCTTTGATGACTTGCGGCGTTCGAACTGTGCGTGGACGGCCCGACCGGTGGCGGTCTTTAACATCCCCAGTCTTAAAACAGTTTTATGCACCTTTAGACGAACATGCGACTAATGCCGAGCGGACGGAGTGTTTTGAAAATATAACCTTTTGTCATTTGACACTTAAAAAGCGCTATAACAGCAATACGATTTTCATTATCTGACCATTCCATGTTGAAAACTCATACAATTTAGAATTCCCGATACAGACAAATGCTTTACAGGTTGTTTTATAAATCATATGGGAATTATGTGGTATGCTCAATTCTTCTATTGAAATGCGTGTGTTTAATGTTGTAACAGTATTTATGTCCCTACCAAGTATATATATAAATAAACTTTAAATTTCTAAGTTTTTACATGAGTTCTGGTGAGAATTAAATCAAGTTTTAGGTAAATTAATATTTTATGTTTTAAGACATATCTAAGCTAAGGATTGGATGGAGCCTAAAAGTTTTTAAGTGTATTCGATAGATATTTTCTTTCACTCCATCGGTTATGATTGCTTGTTGCTTATGTGATGTTTTCTAATTTTTTGCTCGAGAAAACTTCACCAATTTCCAACAACATTATGTTTATTTAATAATAAATCATGTATTTAAAAAAATATGACATATTTTCTTTTTAATAAATCGGTTCACGAAATAAGATGATAGCCACTATATATGTATATAACAGATGAATAGGATTTTTAGTTAGCCCTATCCTTCAAAAGATGCGTGTATAAATTTAACAGCTGTCGGATCATTAGTTTGTGAATTATAGCAAAAACTTAGCTTGATGACGAGTTCGCGGACACTTCCCCAGGAAAGTCAACCATCAAGGATTGGTATGCTAAGTTTAGACGTGATGAAATGAGCCGAAGACAGTAAAAGCATTGGACGCCCAAAGCAAGTGGTTACAAAATCTTCTCAAAATGATTTAAGTGACCGTAAATTGAAATTGAATGAAATAGCACGCTCTCTAAAGCTATTAACTGAAGGTTTATATCCTATCATTCCCGAATATTTGGGTAAGAACGCTCTGTGCTCTGGGTGTCGCGCGAGCACACTTTCGACGAATAAAAACGACGAGTTGATGTGCATGTGTTTGGAGATGTTCAAGCGTAATATACCCCTTCATTTTGCGTCAATATATGACAATGGATGAAACATGGGTCCATCATTTCATTTCGAAGTCTAATCGACAGTCATCCGAGTGGACTGCACACGATGAACCCGCTCCAAAGCTTGGAAAAAGCAACAGTCGGCGGGTAAGGTTATGGCGTCTATATTTTGGGATGCGCGTGGAATAATTTTCATTGACTACCTTGAAAAAGGAAGGACCATCGACAGCGACTATTGCATAACGTTATGGGACCTTTTGAAGAACGAAAAGCGACCATGTTTCAAGAAAAAGAAAGTGCTAAAGTCAGTCAAATCGATGGCAAAAATCCATATCGAATTGTTTCCGTATCCACCGTATTCTCCAGATCTGGCCCCCAGCGACTGTTTCCAGTTCTGAGATTTCAAAAGAATACTAGGAAATTTTTATCGAATTAAGAGGTGATCGCAGAAATTGAGGCCTATTTTGAAGCGAAGGACTAATCTGACTACAAAAATTGTTTCGAAAACTTGGACGGTCGCTATAATCAGTGTATAACCCTTGAAGGAAACTATGTTGAATAAAAAAATGAATTTTGCCTAAAAAAATGTGTTCGACTATGGTAGTCCGGGAACTATTCAACTGACCTGTTAATAAGTAAACGTTAAGTAAATTCGTTATAATAAATCAGATGGATTTTATTTCAAAATCCAGTGATAGAATCTGAAGAATTTAGGAAATCATAATTTACAAACTCGGTTCAATTAGTATCAAATTGATTATATTGGCAAGGATAAAAATTAAAAATGGTCAATAATCAGGACTAGAGGATTGGCGAATAATTTTTAAGACAATAGTATAACTTTTTTGGAGATATTTTGCGTTCCTCGAACACTTTTCAAGTTTATGAGCTCGCAAAAAAAAAAGTTAGCAAAGGGTTTTCAAAAGGAATCGGCTCTCTAATTTTAAGCATCAATGGGAGGCAAATAGTAAAAAATTAAATGCTATTGTTACCACGCCACCTAGCTGCCAAATCAACAACTCCAACAACCCTGCAGTTTAACTTTGCTTATCAGCTGACTGCTAAAAGTTCAGCTGTAAGATTCTACACAATTCTAACTTCCCTTTTTTCATCATTGGCGAAAGCGATCGGTCGCAATTTTCAATTTATATTTTATCATATATTTCAATACAATTAATTAGTTAATTAAAAACTTGTAATATTAAATTAATTTGCAAAATTGTTTAAATAAATAAGGCGAGAACAAAAGGAATATAGTTATCATTTACGTGAAAGTAAAGAGCGCACCTGCGGCACAACAACAAGTTCATCTATAGCTACGACACGTGCAAGCCCAAACATTTGCATGGAAGTATCGAGCACATCTCCGGCTCAACGTCATATTCATCTATAGCTGCAAAACGTGCATGCTCGAACAGCTATTATGCCCCCAACAAGAGACAGCGTTGATTGGCAGAAGGTAAATATACCAGATCCGGTCCCATTTTGCATTATTAAATTTTTCTCAGCAAATTAATAAACCAAACACAAATTTAATGATTAAGGTGTGGCGCCATTATAAATTTAAAATTAAAATTTATTAACAAGCAGGAGCACAATGCAAAGGTACAACCAAGTAAAACTTTCTTCTTCTTCTTTGGCGTTGGCACCGCTTATGCGATTATAGCCTCGTCAACAATAGCGCGCCACTCGTTTCTTCTTTTTGTTAGAAATACCAAGCGATACCAGGTCGCACTCCACCTGATCTTTCCATCGGAGTGGAGGTCTTCCCCTTCCTCTGCTTCCGCCAGCGGGTACTCCATCGAATACTTTCAAAGCTGGAGGTCTTTCATCCATTCGGACGACATGACCTAGCCAGTGTAGCCGTTGTATCTTGATTCGCTGAACTATGTCAATGTCGTCGTATAGCTCGTACAGCTCATCGTTCCGTCGTCTGCGGTATTCGCCGTTGCCAACGCGAAAAGGAGCATAAATCTTCCGCAAAACTTTTCTTTCGAAAACTCCTAAAGCCGACTCATCGGACGTAGACATCGTCCAGGTTTCTGCACCATATGTCAGGACGGAATGATGAGCGACTTGTAGTTTGGTTTCGGTTCGACGAGAGAGGACTTTTCTTTTAAATTGCCTACTCAGTCCAAAGCAGCACCTGTTGGCAATAGTGATTTCAAGGCTGACATTGTTGGTGTTGGTAATGCCGGTTCCCAGATAGACGAAATTATCTACGACTTCGAAGTTGTGACTATCAACAGTGACGTGGGAGCGATGTCACGAGTGCGATGACTGTTTATTTGATGACAGGAGATATTTCGTCTTGCACTCGTTCGCTACCAGACCCATTCGCTTCGCTTCTTTGTCTAATCTGGAGACGCAGAACTTACGGTGCGGTTGTTATGACCAATTATATCAATATCATCGGCATACGCCAACAATTGCACACTCTTGTAAAATATTGTGCGAATAATTTTTAAGACTGGTCTGTTTAGCTCTGCAGCTCGTATTATTTTCTCCAGCATCAAATTAAAGAAATAACACGATAAAGAATCTCCTTGTCTGAAACCTCGTTTGGTATCGAACGGCTCGGATAGGTCCTTCCAAATTCTGACTGCGCTTCTGGTATTATCCAGGGTCAGTTTACAAAGCCGTATAAGTTTCGTGGGGATATCAAATTCAGACATAGCGGCGTAGAGGCATTTCCTTATCGTGCTGTCGAAGGTAGCTTTAAAATCGATAAAAAGGTGGTGTATCGATTCTTTTCTCTCGGGTCTTCTCCAAGATTTGGCGCATGGTGAATATCTGGTCAATGGTGGATTTGCCAGGTCTAAAGCCACACTGATAAGGTCCGATCAGTTTGTTGACGGTGGTCATTAGTCTTTCACACAATACGCTAGATAGGATTAAGGAGACTTATCCCACGATAATTGGCGCAAACCTTGAGGTCTCCCTTAGCACACTTAGGTTCCATTCGTCAGGCATGCTTTCGTCCGACCATATTCTGCAAAGAAGCTGATGCATGCTCCTCGTCAGTCATCGGCCCCGCCGCTTTGTTATTTTTTAAGCTGAAAATCGCTATTCGAACTTCTTCATAGTCGGGTGATGCCACTTCTATACCATCGTCGATTGGGGTGTCGGGTTCGCCATCTCCGGGGTTCTCATTTTCACTGCCTTTGAGCAGGCTGGAGAAGTGTTCCCTCCATACACCAAGTATACTCTGGACATCGTTCACCAGGTTACCTCCATGGTCCCTACACGAGTTTGCTCCGGTCTTGAAACCTTCTGTAAGTCACCGCATCTTCTCATAGAATTTTCAAGCATTACCGTTGTCGGCCAGCTTCTCAGGCTCCTCATACATTTCGGCCTCTTTCTTTTTTCCTGCTCGATATCCTCTTCAGCTCTCGGTATCTATCCCACTCCGCACGTGTCGTAGTCGATCGCAAAGTTGCGAGGTAGGCAGTCTGCTTTCTCTCCACTGCAGTTCGTCATTCCTCGTCGTACCATCTGTTTTTCTCTTTTGTTGAAAACCATTTGTTTCCGAAGCAGCGGTACGCAAGGAATTTGCTATTTCGTTCCACAGCTCCTTTATATCGAGTCGCTGATGAGTACTACCAGAGAGCAGGTGTGTAAGCCTAGTAGAAAACTTGCTGGCTGTCTGCTGTGATTGCAGCTTTTCGACGTCAAACCTTCCTTGTCTGTTGACGGGCGTTCTTCGCCACACAGCGGCGGTTGCGTATTTTTGCTGTTACAAGATAATTATCCGAGTCGAAATTTGGTCCAAGGAACGTACGCACGTCTAGAACACTGGATATATGTATTCCGCCTATCACAACATAATCGATTTGATTGCGTGTTTTACGATCTGGCGACAGCCATGTGCTTGATAAATTTTCGTATGTTGGAATCTGGTAACAACCATATTGCGGGCCCCGGCAAAGTCAATCAGCCTCAGCCCGTTTGGGGATGTCAAAAATTGCCAAAAATACCTTCTTTGCCCACCCTGGCGTTGAAATCGCCTAGCATTATTTCTTTTGCCAACGCTGTCGCACTTACTTTTGGGTCTTTTACAATTTTTCTCGTTAATCACCTTTCATCAGCCTCTGAAAATTATGTTTGGGTCTGCACGACCGTTGTCAACCACTCAATTTTCTCGAAAAAAGCGTTGGAAAATGGACTTGAAATAGTTATTTCCACGATTTTAGCAAATTTTTTCTGTGATTACGAAGACCCCTCACTGCATTTAAATACGACCACTATACTGGCGCCAATAACGGTAAATGAATTCAGGCCATTATCCACCTGATCTTTCCAAAGATATGGATAAGTTCATATTTTTCTGCTTCCATCGAAAACTTTCAGAAATTAATTGTTATCGCCCATACGACCGACATGACATAGCCAGCTGAACTCCTGTCCCTTACTTTGCTGAACTATGTCAATGTTATCGTATATTTTGTACAGGAAAGATACATAAAGGTTTCACAAAACCTCCTATTGCCGACTCATCGGATGTTGTCAATGTCCACGCCTCGGAATAATGAAACAAAACGAGAATTGTCAAGAACTTGTAGAGTTTAATCTTTGTACAACGAAAGAACACCGTATTTTTCATTTGCATACTCAATCTACAGAAGCATCTGTTGTCAAGAGTGGTTGTACGTTGTGTTTAGAGTCTGAAGTCACAATCTGAAACTTATGACTGTCAACAGTGCTTTGGTGGTGCTCAGTGTCTCTTTACGTAGCCGTATAAGTTATGCTGGCATACCGAATTCAGACATGCTATCGAAAGAAATAGGTGGCTCTTGGATTGTGAGAACACCATTCACAGGAAGATGTCCAGCGTTATTATCTGTATTGCTGAACGGAGTCGCGGTAGTCTAGTACTCCCTTCCTGATGTATCTGGGTGGAGAATCGGCTTCCTGAACGGCGTCGCGGTAGTCTAGTACCCCCTTCCTGATGTGTTTAGATGAAGATTCGACTTCCAGTAAATGTTTATTCGGAGGATCACGGCGGTAGCATACCAACAGGTATTGCTTACACAGTATAACATTATATTCCGGCCGGCCAATTGCCTTGTATGCAATGTTTCTTTGTCTTTACCCCAAGTGCTGCCAGCTTGCGATTTTAGGATTTTGTTGCGGCTCTGTACTTTAGTAGCTATTGCAGGCGGAGTACAGGCTGTCAAATGTGACTCCCAGAAACTTTGGTTTTTTATCGTTGGAATTTTTGAGTCATCGACTTTCAAATTGACTTGTTGTTAGAACCGCCGCTGTAGGGATATTTGGGCGGTTTCCCGCAATTCGGCCAGCCGGAATGAAGCGGACGGTTGTGGGCACGGTCACGCGGGGGAAAATTGATTCACTATGGATGACGTTAGTTTTAGAGCGGAGAGCACTCTAGGTGTTCTCGGCTGTGCTGCCGGACCAGTTAGTTTTTTTGAAGTCCACGGAAACAAAGTCGGGAGGTCTGTCAATCGAGATAATTATGGACAAGTGGTTCGATGCGAGAATGAGCATAAGTCACCAATCTATGCTATTTATCAGACCAGCGCTAGCTATTGTGATGTCAGTCGAGCTATAGCAGTCGCCCACAATTCTGGTAAGGGCTTCGTTCTCTGTGCAGAATGTCGAATCGTAACTATCCCTGCGGTCGATGTCGCCGTCGATAAGACGACACTGCACGATGTTATGTAAAATGAACGCC
Source organism: Neoceratitis asiatica (assembly GCA_030068015.2). Lineage (NCBI taxonomy): Eukaryota > Metazoa > Arthropoda > Insecta > Diptera > Tephritidae > Neoceratitis > Neoceratitis asiatica. The sequence continues at coordinate 85,393,391 of CM061524.1, forward strand.
AAGCCTCCACTATGATCTCGCTCGAGATTCTTAATTTAATTATAATATTGTAGCCAGCCCAGCTCAGAAAATCTGAGCGGGCGCTCAGTTTTGTTTCTTGTATCGCAGCTATTGGCAGGTGCTCCTGACTCATATAGTCGATTATCTCTTCGATCTTTCCATGGAGTCCGTTGCAGTTAAATTGAAAGAGCCGGGAAAGTCTCGGAGGGACTGATGTATAGATCTCGGTTGTTGCTGCAGTATCAGTTCTCCTGACAATTACTCGAAAACTCACGTTTTCGAAAATTACTCGAAAACTGTTTTCATTTGAAATAGACCTATGGCAGTAAAATAGTTACTTTATAGGGGCCTCATAAGCATTGTCATAGCTACGAGTTCATAAAGAATTTACCCACCAAAATACATATCTTTTCCAATATACGTTCAAAATTTAAAAATTGGTAAAAGGATTTTAGATTTTTTTCCTAATCTCAATTCGTTTATAAATGCCTTTAATTTATATTAATAGCAAAGTTCATGAAATATTGTTAATTGGTCTGTTGGTTAACTGTTCACGTGAATTTGTTCAGTACTGCTTTTCAAACAATTAACAGCAACGTACAGTGGCGGACAAAAGTCTGCATACACCCTCATTTTCATTTAATTAAAAAGCTTCAGATTAGCTTCCAGACTTATATTTGAACCGATCCGTATTACCCTAAATAAAAACAAGCTTTCCAACTCCAGATGGAGCAAGCGCTCCCCAAACCATTACGTTGCCGCCACCATGCTTCACTGTTGGTCTATATTTTTGGAGTTAAGTACGGTATCTTCTTTTCTCCAAAGTTTTGCTCTTCCATCGCTGCCGAATATATTGAACTTCGGTTCATCTGTAAACAAGAATTTTGCCAAAAATGCATTCCCTGGCTTAAATGTGCTTTAGCAAACTCCAAGCGTTTACATTTTTTTTATAAAAAAAAAAGGAGACTTTTTATGTTGCGTTCTACTGTGGAGGCCGTTGTTACCGTTCAGAGCTCTCCGAATTGTTCTTAGATGGACACACTGATGAGCTTGAGATGTTTTCTGGCCAATTTTTGAGCAGTAACTTTAGGTTCATCATTCACTTCCTTCAGAATAAAGCTGATGTCTATTCGAGTTAGCTTCTTCGGGCGGCCAACACGCGGCTTATTTTCGGTGGATCAATTTTTTTTTTTAAGTTTTTTACAATGGTCTGTATTCTTGGTCCACTTAAGTTTAAATTTTTTGAAATTTCACCATACGATTTCTTCTCTTTTCTGTACTGAATAACGAAGTTTCTTACGTCAATGGATTTTTCTTTTCGCGGAGCCATTGTTGATGCTAACGTGTTTAAACCACAACTAAATTCAATACTAGCAAATTAGAAAGCATGATTTAGAAAAAAATAGTAAAAATAAAGGGTACCTAACTGCCATAACAACACAGAACATTGACGTACCGGTAGTAAATCCGTGGTGTATGTAGACTTTTGTCAAGGACATTTTTGCGTTTTTCACCATAATTGTTTTATTTTATGTTAGAGAATAGATTTGTCTTAATACATGTGATTAGAAAATTATTTAAAATAAAACTGTGTACTTGATTAGATATATCTTTAAATATAACCATTAATAATATAGTAGACTTTACAATTGCCAGTGTCCTAAGTTAGGATAGTCTGTAATTGAAATTGTCATGAAAGACATCCTGTTTACTTAATTTGACATATCTACAAATATAGGGTTTTCCAATAAGAGTGATATGAATTCTTTAAAAATAAAACATAGAAATGGTTAAGGAAATTCAAATGTTTTTTATTTAATGTGAAGTACAATCGATACATTAAGTTCTGAAAATAACATCATTCAAATGACCTCCAAGACTTCTTTTGCACGAACGAATTCGATGAGCACTTTTTCCACTAAATCACGTCGTATGTAATGAATAGCACGTTCAATATTGACTTTTAAAGCTTCAAGAGAGTCTGATAGTCTAATAGTGTTCAATCACAACTTCTTGGAGATCATTCAATGTCACAATTTCTTGGAATAAACGAATCTCCAAACCTTTCTCACAATAATTCTCTTGTTGTAGCAATGTCTTGTTGAAACCAGATCGTCTTGGAAGCCATTTGAATGATGTTATATTCAGAACTTAATTGTGTCCATTTACTTCACATTAAATAAAAAAAACATTTGAATTTCCTTAACAATTGGTGTTTTTTTTTTTAAGAAATCATATCACTCATATTGGAAATTTTTTATTTTATTATTTATTTATTTTATAAAATCACGATTTTCGTTGCTTTTGTCACATCCATAACTTCTAGGAAAATATTTTTAAAAATATTTCATGTCAATTCTGTCTGTGGTTGCTGAAGTTAAGCCATATGCCGAATTTCATCCAAATCGAATACCATCGCGAAATATGGTACGTTCAATATGGAAGTGTCGTATATAAATATGTAGGTGTTTATATTTATGTATGTGTATATGTATGTATTCATTTATTGAATGAAAATAGTAATACAAACAAACTTGGGAAACCATACGCGCAAAGTGGTATTACATTTTGAAATACCTAAGTAGCTGTCATGAAAACAAGACATGCAGATAATAATACGTATGGATATTAATTCCTATGCGTATATTTATACACACATACAAATGTATTTTTATTCGTATATGTGTTTGGCGAAGTAGTTACATCGGTAGAGAGAAAATGAGTTAGCTTGCAAAGGTGAAAAAAGCTAATTGCGAAAACTAGAAATTCATATGGCAGATCTATTTGCGTGTATATGGGAATGTATAATAAAATCTCCAAAAAATTATAGTCAGATATTTTTCGTTAACGAAAGTGTGCAAAACTAGCAAATATCTTACAATTGTATTTGCTTAATAGACAGTCTTCATTGGCAGTCATAAGTCAAAGGTACCTACTTGCATCCACAAGTAAGTGTATATGACGTATGCGATGTATGTATTTACCTACATCATATGTATTTCTTTGAGTATAAATTTATATGTATGTATGTAAATACCACACACAAAAAGCTGGCAAAAACAATGTTTTTACATAAGCAAGATACGTCAAAAATAACTATAGCAGAAGTGAAATATTCACTTTATATACAGTGGCTCACATCCATTTCGTGTGCCCATTTATTAAAAAGAATTTTTTTAAATAAACTTAAATGCACATTCAAAGATAATTTAATTTAAAATACACACACAAAGAAAAACTTCCAAAATTTTTTTGGCTTAAGTATGGGGACAGTTCCATATAAGCCACAATGCACTAAATACGATTTGTGCAATAAATTTGAATGAAATAAATGAATGTGAAGCTTACGCCAGACGAAAAGATTAAAATCCCTTTCGTCAGCAAGAATAACGTCTTATAGGTATGTTTCGTCTTATTAACATGACGTAAAGCAAACTTTACTCTGAATTTGCTATTACGCTCACTAACAAACGGTCCGACCATGAAAATCAGCTTGTCGTAAAATTCTTCTTATTGTTTCAGGATTGCATGACTTCCCAAGCACTGTCTCAAACTCTTTAAATAAAAACTCATAAAAACTTTGTTTGGGGCCTCACTACCTTTGTCAACCACTCTATTTTTCCGCACAAAGCATTGGATTATGTACTACATAGTGGAGATACTTAAGTCCAAAATTTCAGCAATTTTTTCTGCGATTTTCCGTTTTTGTAATGCATAATCACTAATTTGCGCTATTCAATAGACGTCATTTCACAGCAAATTCTTGCTAATAGTTATACAGTAAAAGGGTACACACGAAAAAAGATGTGACGCAATTTTACTTAGTTTTTTTTTTGTTGTAAATATTATACTTAATCAAAAAGAATTTTTGAAGATTCTTTTGTGTTTACGTAAGAAGCGACTAAAATGCAATAGTTCTCGCGACAGTCGTGTCTTTATAACGGAATGACCCGGATTTTGATCCGGCCAAGGACTGCCAATCCCGCAATATTCCGTAAAGCCCGATTTCGGGAATTATCTACAGTTACAACAACAACAACAACACTAATATATTTAAATTTACATATACAAATTAAAATTTTAAATACCATAAATTTTCTAATACTCCTTTTCAACTTTTCATAACAGCAACCATTCAGAAAATGTAAATGTAAATGTGAAAAGGACTGACAAATTTTACAGCGGCGAATAAGATAACTAAGTGTGCAACCGAGCAACAACAGAGTCGGTACGTTGCTCTCTTCGTCGTAGCCCTCTCCCCAACAAACTAAGAGTTGCCGCAACAAAAGTATTCGTGTGCAAACTCGGTCTTAGAGAATTTATGGAAATTAAAATTTAATTTTGTATATGTAAAAGGAAATATAAAACAATATATATTTATATATATATATATATATATATATATATATATATATGTAAATATATATATACATAAATATATATATATATATATAGAGAGTTGAATACCGATGATAACAATTTATATTAAAAAAATATGTGATAACTTGTAGAGAGGTGGACTTTATAGTAAATAGCGAACGTGAAGGGTAAGAACAAAATAGAAATCGCCGATAAAAGGCCACAAAAGTATTCGTGTGTAAACTCAGTCAAAATATTCATTCTGTAGAAGTGAACGAGCATAGTATTTGTTTCTGAATTTACAGTAACAACTGATTTGTATACATTTCACTTGGTTAGAGAGACGGAATGCACGATATCAAGCAGCTACAAAAAAGGCGGTTTCGATTTATATTTTATAAATTGAGTATTTGGAAAAATAATCATTTTGTTTTTATAAGCATAACAAGCTTACCTAGAATACAAAAAACTAGGCCCAAAACATCACTACGTGAATACGACTAATAGGTCTTTGTGTTTGTACATTTGCAAAATTGTGAATTTTTTTTTTTAATTTATACAGTTTATCAAATATATCACGAATACAAAACTGTAAAAATATACACTAATAATATATTTATGAAGTGTCATGTACCTCATATCATTACGTTCCTTCAGATGCATTGAACAGGTCTACAGGTTTTTAGGCATACACGTTTAACAGAATGCTGAGTGTAGAACAGAAATTGCAATAAGAATATAATGGAATCAAAAAGCGAATTTGGGGAATAAGAACCCACCGCAGGCACGAGCCGCGGGTTGCCTATCACCTATTTTACTACATTTCCCTGAATTTTGAGCAAAACCGCTAGTTTTTAGTCGAGTGTGTTGCCGTGCTAAATTTACAGAATTTACCTTAAGTTTTAGAAGATTAAAAAAACAAACGAATTTATTGATAGACATGTAATGTATATATTAGCCTTATTACTACGGCGGGTATAAATTAAATATTTATGAACGTTTTAGATATTTATATATGACTTAGTAGTTTGTGTAGAATGCATGTAGAGGGCGTTTTTTATAGATGTATAGAACTTTAAGTTGGCATTACTTTTCAAGATGGCGACCGATTTAACAGCTGTCAAGTGATTTATTCTCAGTTTGGTTTGGCAATTCATCATGAATACTCTCACGCCTGAACAACGCTTGCAAATAGTGCAATTTTATTTCGAAAATAATGGTTCTGTGCGGAAAACGTATCGCTCACTACGTCCATTAGCAATGAAGCTCACTTCTGGTTGAATGGCTACGTCAACAAACAAAACTGCCGCATTTGGAGTGGAGGTAATCCTCAAGTGTATGTTGAAACACCGTTACATCCAGAAAAACTGACTGTTTGGTGCGCTTTATGGGCTGGTGGAATCATTGGTCCGTATCATTGGATATATTTCAAAATGATTTGGTTCTTATTGAGTTTTATTTTTATTGAACTTTTTTTGGTAATTGTTTTCGTTTTGATACTTTTTGAGTCGTGCTATTTAGTTTAAGTTGTAAATTTTTTGTTCGTTTCATATTTATTACATCCCTGAGTGAAAAAGTGGACTATTTCGATCAGGTGATCTCAGCTGTTTTTGGACCATATGATAGTTTCATCTACTTGTAGGGCTGTACGATGTTCAGATGTCACATAGGTACTAATTTCGCTCGTCTGCATATGTGTAGTAGAACTTTCCGAGCACTGATAGCTTAAAACATTCACATAAAAATGTGCTTATACAATGGGGTGTGGATTCTTTGTAAGGTGGAAAGAAAGAAAAGAGCATGACTGTATTAGACAGACCACAATAATACACAGATCACGGCAAGCTTATATGCATAGGTGAGAGTAGAACAAATATATTAATTACCATAGCGAATTCAGATATCGACTGCTCGATTTACAGAATGTCAGCCAAAAAGAGTGAAATGTAAACAAAACATTTGCACTGTCTCACAATATGGGTAATCGCCTTGTCTAGGAAATGCATGCTATGCAAATATTTCCTATGGAATTGTGCTAGAGATCGAGAGCAACCCGCTGCAAAATTTTGGCATATTAAAGTGAAATAATAACAACCACACAGGCACAGGGTTACTTTTCCTTCACAGGGTTGCATATTCCTTCTTGCTAGCTGTGGGAAATATATATACATAGGATTTGGTATAGGATATTTTTCCTATCGTACCATTAGTTTTTTTTATGTGTTTTGCTGTTGTGCTTTTGCACGGATAGGAAAAATTTCCTAATAATTATTACATCCAGAATTCAAGTTTTGAAGAAGAGACTAAGTATTAACACAGGTGAATTTCCTTAAACTTTCAAAGTATTTGCCGTTTTCTATTTCTTTGCTTATACTACGAAACAAATATTACGAAATTCATGAACGCCAATATTCGTCCAATTCGTTACGTCTAGCTGTAATGAATTCGCCTTGGAGATTACCGTGAATGTTTTATTTGCGTAGCAATTGCCGAAATCATGGAAAATTTCTCGGCTTTTAAAAAGGACTAACTTCCTGTTCTGTTTACAAACAGAAAATCAAATGAAATTCAGGCATAGAAATCACAAACAAAAATATTATTTTATCAACTTCCACTTTCAATGAATACAAATTCACTGCTGTAGTAAATTCGCTTTGGTAAATTCTCATTAATACGGAGACAAAAGAAGTCGTATTGCCATCGAGTCGCGATGAATTAGTGTGGGAGTAAGAGAGAGTAAATCTTATATGAGGTTTAATTATTAGATATTTTTCTCTCCAGTTAAAAAAATTTTAAAGTAAAATACGAAAAATTATCCGATTACTTCAAAAAAGGAATTTTTTCTGAATTTTTGCTTTGTGGACAGATATTTTTTGCTCGGGCCAAGTTCAACTTTGATATACATATCACCATTTTTATTTACTGTGTTTTCAAATACCGCTCACACACACATTTTTAAGTATCCATTAGCTGATTTTACTTTATCGTTTGCAATTTCTCTTTTAGATCTTATTTTTGCTTCTTCGTGGCAATAATAGATTTTAACCTTGTTCCAACACAATTTTTTTGTAACACCTCGCTCATTTTATATATATTGCACAAACTTGTTACTAAAACTGTAACCATTAATTAACACAATTCAACATATCTGAAATAAATTCGTTGCATTTTTACATCTTTTATTTTATTTCATATTATTCACTTCGATTTTTTTGTGATAGATGAGGTTTGAGTCGCGTAGTTCCGCGTCGCAATAAAACACCTAACAACAGCGCCCGATGAAATACAAACTCGAACTAAAAATGGTTGCCGAGAGCATATTTCAATGATACTTATGAACTTATATATATGTTGTGTGGCTACATATATGTACGGCCGCAAAACGTATATCCATACATACTTGGCTTGTACAAAAAATATTAAGTAAAAGTGGAGAGTGAACAAGAGAGAATAAATTAATTAAGAGTAAATTCAAATAAGAGCGATAAAATGTTTATTCTGTTAAAAAAATAGGCGCTTGCGTATGATTTACAATATTTAGTATATAAGTACTTCCATAAACATATACATTTGTATGTATGTTCATTTAAACGACGTGTTGAATAAGAAAACCACTGATAATAGCATCTACCGCTCTACTCTAGCTAAAAAGCTGCCGGCATTTAGTACTCGAAGATATTGGCTTTTGTAAGATGCAAGGTAGTGGAAGAAAATCGGAAGCAGACTCGCAGGAAAATTGACAAGGCAAAACCACAATCTTCCCAATATTCATCAACAAAATTTTGATAAAACGATCGACACACACCTCTCGCATCATCCGATTTCATTTCCAAATGAGACTTCAGATAGACTTTCTATTAAATGAATTTAACTTACATAAATATTAGGAACATACAACGGATTGTAAAGCTAAACCTTCCACAACCGTTAGTATATACCCGAATGCTGAATGGGTTGACTTCGATTTGCAGTCAGTGGATGAAAACTTCTGCGTTAGTAGTTAGTTCCCAATCACAAAAATTATAAATTTAATCTCGCACAATTATATAACTTAGAAGTTATTAACATTTAATGTTACACTTTACAAGGTAATACAAATATTATCAAATCTGGCTTCGAACGTTGCTTCATTGATCGCGTTTGGCCGAATAAAAATTCAGGTCATTCAGTTTTTAACCCGACTGTCGTGAGGACTATTTGGGAAATCTTTAGAATAGTATCCCACTTTACAGGATTTGGATCTAAATTAAAGTTATCACGAAAAGCATAGAAGTTTATTTCTATAAACTCATACAAGTATACATACCTGCTTACAATTTTCAGCATAAGCTATACATATTTGTCACAAAACAATGTTCATCAAGTTGTTAATTCTCCATTTCATCAATCGCTCGTTAAACGTTTATATGTAATATCAATTGCGCAAATAAGCACACTTTCATTTTTCACACTTGAAAATCAATATTTTGTTTTTAAATGAATCTTATTCTGATAAGACTTTAAAGAAAATAAAGTTAAAATTTGTGTGAAAGAGAGTGCATAATTAGCACATTAAAGATGCCACCTTTTGTTATAAAAATAAAAACAATATCCGTTTTGAGTATATAATATTCTGACAAAGAATTATCTACATTTAAATAGGTATTGGAACTTCGCTTTACACTATATACAGTTAATAGAAGCGTTGAATGAATTAAAGAATTGTTTTTATTAACGAAATATAAATGTACAACGTGCAGCTCTGCTAAATAACTTACAACGGCAACGCTTGGTACTGCCATTGTCAGTCAAGCGAAATCCTCCAGTAGATTCGCCCTGGTGTTCCATTTTTGCTTACACTAATTTGACGCAAAATTATTAATAGACCCAAATAGTGGTAACATTTACGAGCGTGTACGTGACTCGTGGATGCACATATGTGAGCAAAACTTATAATGGTAGTAACAAATCAGGAACACTGTATCAAAATACGAGTGTATTTGGTATTATGTGTTTATTTACATTTAGACAATGTGGATACTGGTATGTCTGTAACCATTCTAAATTCTAAAGAAAAACCCAATCAATTCCATAAACCCATTTATGTAGATATAATCAGCATTATTAAACAGCATATTTTCTATATTTGTTAAAAATTTAAACTTCTAGTTTATTCGGATGGGTGAGCCAGGGAAGACTGAAATTAATTTTCTATAATGTTGTATGTTGGTTCATCCATCAAACCCGTTACTTTACGAGAATATACCAGTTCCACAAAAAAAATCTTAGGAGTTGTAGAGTAGCCCGAGGTAACTTATAGTTTTTTGGTAATTGACCGATAGAATTTGTTGAGTATAAGTCGTTATAAATTTATAACTAACACTTTTATTAAAAAAAAAACGTTTAAACTGATTCAATTTAATTAATATCCATACTTTTTACGCATAAAAAACGTGTTGGTCTATATGTTTCTTTACTAAGTAGAATTAGTTTTTTATAACTGACCATAACGGCACAGTGATGTCATCCTTTCGGCGATTCAACCCAGGTTAGGTCATCATGTAATTCTAGTTTAATTGCATCAAGGGGTCATAAACCTGCAGTAGGATTGCCTCAAATTCTTCTCATCAAAGGGTGATGTAGAAAACAGCACTGTTTTGACGAATTATTTCTTCTGCGTGTGCCAAAGACGACTTCACAATTTTTCCATCTCGGTTGGGTGTAACCAGCGCAGTTAGAGTTATAATAAGACCTTGAGACCTATAGGGAGGGGACCACACGTAACGTGGCCCCATGCTGTCAGCGCGCAGCTGCGTCTCAAGCTTTCAATTACCTACCGTAGATAACGCTCCAGACCTCCACTGCCAAACGGAGCTTCTCGCAGCAGCTTTTACTATCCCACACTGGCTGTTCCGTGTGTGAGATCCTAGTACATCGGAGCATGACATCACTAAAATGAAATTCCCCCTGCTGATTAGGGGTTCAAGAATTTACCCGCTGTAAGGCATGCCTTTCGTAAGAGGCGAATAAAATCCAATAGTTCTCACGATAGTCGGGTCTTTATAACGGAACGACCTGGATTTTTATCCGGCCAAGGACTGTCGCTCCCGCAATATTCCCCGAAGACCAATTTGGAGAATTTTTTTGCAGTTACAACAACAACAACAACTAAAATTAAATTCTTGCACTGGCTGGTGTCAATGTTGGACGTACTCTGACCTATGTACCACTCGTGAGTGGAGTGAAAGGTATGTTGCTTCATGCTGTATGAGCCTGCTGCTTGTTGCAAAGGTTTCACCGCGGCCAACCACCACACGAAAATCCTTTCAGAGGGTTATACAGCAGCACCAACCAAGACCCACAAACCAATCTCTCCAGTGCAGTATCGTCTTATCGACCTATTCTTTAAAGTATTGTCTTAGCTATCCGGTAAGATGATATCGACCTCGAAATATTTAATATGTATAGTCCTCCAGTTGCTTGTTGCCCAGTTGAGTACAGTCCTGATATAGGTGCTCGGTTTTGGGCGACTTTAACGCGCATTACGATCTTTGGCATTCTAGCCTGACAGAATGGTATGGAATGGAGCTGGCGGAATAGATAAACGATTCGACATTATGCACCATGAACGACGAAGCCGCCACCAGTATTGTGAGCAACTGCCACAGCTCACCAGACACATAACAAAGCCTGATAAACATCATAGATTGGCGTCCTATGCTGGCTCTCACATCGGACCACTTTCCTATTAATAATCTCGATTGCGAGGCGTCTCGACTTTGTTTCCGTTACCCACCGGACCTTCGTTAACTTTAAAAAAGTTAACTAGTCCGGCTTTTCGGAATGTACCAAGAATTCAGTGCTCTCCCCACTCCAACTAACGTCATCCATGGAAAACGAACCTTATGCCGCGTCGTCGTCTTGCCGATCCTGGAAATCCCTATGTTAGGTAACTAAACCGGGAATTCGGTTACTGGAAGCCGAACTTCCACCTAGACACATCAGGAAGGGAATACAAGACTACCACGACTCAGTACAGTAATACTGCCAAGAACCGCTGGACAGGACGGCATACCGACAGTCTTAAAGACCATTCACCGAAAGTTCATTACACTTCCGTGAATAGTGTTCTCGGAATCGAAGCACCACTTATTACAGAACAAGATTTCGAGCTGTCTAGAGAGACCCGAGTAACACTGCACAATTAAGGTATGGATATTATAGTCGACTTAATTCATTAAGCACTTCTATGTACTGCCCTCTTCACAGAGTCAAAAAATGAGGGAATGGAATTCAACACAGTGCTAAAATTTGCTCACAGAATTGGAAGTTTAGCATGTCACCATAGAGTGTGACGTAGAAGATATTTCGTATATTGATTTTAATTATTTTGTTGAAAGACGATATTCTTTTACCTAATACGAAAATTAGCACGTATGTATATATGGAGTGGAAGTTGAATGTCATCTTTAAAGACTCTCCAATAGATTCGGTCATGCTCTGCGCAATCAGAACCGGTAATAGTTATTTTTTATTCAATTATTAGGACTGAATTTTTTAGTAAAATATTTTCTTTAGTAAAATAAATTTCCATTAAATATTTGTAACTTAAATGAATAGAAAGTAATTTATTTCTTTAATTGTTGTTTGCTGTAAAAATTAATCTGTATTTTTTAGTACAGTTTAGTAGATAACAGCCGTGTTTTTTAAACGCATATGTATCTGCGCTGAAAAGTAAAAAATATATATAAATATCTATTTAAAAATTATTCGTCAGTTGTCCAAAAGTCAATAAAAACTATGTATCAAAATTTGGTGGCACTTGTTCTATCTGCGCCTATTTGATAGGCGAACATAAATTTTTGGGCATTCCATATAAATTTTAAGCGCAGAAACATATGGGCGTAAAAAAACAAGGTTAATATTCAATATTATGTATCATTTATATATAACAACTGGTAATACTTTTCTTCATAGATATATTTCAGATATCTTGTCTCCTTGAGATTACGTAGGAAATAAAAATGTCGCAAAATACAAACCATAGTTAAATCACTTTTAGGATTTATTTATTGTTTCTTATTTTTATTACTTATATTACATAGCACGTGAACATCATTGTACATATCATAAATGTTAATGTTAAAATTCTATTACTATTGTATATTATACAATACAAATGAATGTATAGATGTTTATGTGTTTATATGTAAAGTTAATAGTAATGAACTAATTCAATTGTAATTATTTGAAAAAACTAAACCACGTAAATTTTTAATATTGTATTTAACTTTAATTCATTTCTTTAATAAACGAAAATACTTAAAACATGCTATTTTCGTATAAATGAAAATAAAAAGGTAGCAATTAGCGGGTGCATAATATCTCATGGATAACAGGGCAGGTAACAAATGAATTTGTTTTCAATAACGCGGCGGTAACGTGTCGGGTAACAAGTATATTGATTTCTAATAACCGCTAGCTAACGGATGGATATCCGAAATGAATGGTTGCCTTTTGATAGTATATATTGCCGTGAAAATGCGAAACAGACATTAGATGAAAGAGACAGGCCGGTTAACTGGCATGTTGTAGAACGGTAATCAAATTTTTCGTTATCAGTCATTCCAGGCGTTAATTACAAGCAATCGATTAATATATAACGGCGAAGCACAACTGCTAGAGCAATCAGTTATAAAACAAATTCGTTAAGGATAACAGTACTATGAAGTAAAAATAGTACACTGTGAAACTGATAGTAAATAGCGAATCGAATTATTAGTTATTGAGTATAATTATTGAATAAACTCTTTTTAATTAAGAAACTGTAAGCATAGTTGGCGACTATTATTTAACAAATCCAATGATCGGACGCGATGGATTTGGGAAATCATGGAGTTAATTTAACGAAATCGTATCGAAATTGAAAAAGCATCAATTACTTTACTTTTTAAGTAGTAGGCACGAAAATTTTACAGATTGATTTTATGAACAGCTATTTTCATAGGAAGAAGATATGCAAACGTAAATAAACAAAACGAGAAAAATGATTAGAGAGCGGTATATATTTGTCGCCGAGTGAGTATACTAACGTTAATATAAGATATGCAATTAATAAAAAAAAACACTTTGTCTTTCGGCACATATTTATGCCTAAGCGAAGCGTACACATTGGGGTTCGACGCTTATAAACCCAAACGGTGACTATTTATATAATCCCCAAGACAACCAACTACCGCCTAATTTCACGTTTTGGACCTGTGAATTGGCCTCCAAGATCTTGTGATTTAACACCGCTAGACTACTTTCTGTGGGGCTATGTAAAGTCATTGGTCTATGCGGATAAGCCACAAACGCTTGACCATTTGGAAGACAACATTCGCCGTGTTATTGCCGATATACGGCCACAAATGTCGGAAATAGTCATCGAAAATTGGACGTCCAGATTATATATATATATTAAATTATATATAAAATATAATGCCACAAGATTATCTTTCGGATAAATAAAATTCATGAAAATCGAATAATCCATCGTCGTTTTATTGCAACTTAAAGTTCTATACCTCTATAAAAAACACCCTTTACTAACACATAGCCTTTACCTAAAAGTCTAACAATTACTAACCCACAAATATAAAAAAGGAAAAAAAAGAAAATTAAATAATATAAAAAAGGAAACAAAAGAAACGAAATTAATAATTTTTGCTTTTAATTAATTAATTAATCCATTAACAACAGTGGAATTAGAAGTAACACTTTGCATTGCAGACTATTACTGCTGGTGACAGCAATCAGCGGTCTACATATTTTCCACTACAAAGCTCCAATAATAATTGTCCAATGCGGGTATGGTTGGATCATTAGCTGGTCATTCAAACTATTCCACGTTATCAACCTCCAAGAATATTCCGCAACTAAAACACAATCTAAATCTTGGGTAGACCGTTCAATCAAACATCTAGATTACTGGGTCCTAGCACAGCCTTACATTAACCAAACAACAACAACCGACCACCCCAAAGAACTAATGGGAAACACAAGTAAGGCCAGACATACATGGTCTATCGACTGGATAGGCTCGGCCTGGAAATGATCAGCAGGATCTTTTGATGCAACCGATTGGAACAATATTATCCATAGTCAATAGGTCAATGAGAAGCTATTTGCGAGGCGTTCCAACTTTATAACGAACGAAGTCGAGTCCGGAAGATTTGGTCAAAGCGCCATACATAACATTGGTATTCTCCGCGATGAAGTAAATGAAATGGTCCGAGCATGTTAGCTATCAGAAAGCGGAAGAGTTAACACAAACTTACTCGACACCGACGAGGTTAACCAGTTTCTTTCCGAAAAGGAAACTCTGCCATATTAAAATATAATCGAGGCAATCGAATATGGTCAGCAATCACTATACACGAATGGAACGCTTCTCCTCTACGTCCTCTCAATACCAAAGGTGAAAACTGAAACGTATAATTTACTGACTACATTTGCTGGTATCTATGAAGGAAAACAACTAGGCCTACCATTTGACAAGATGCTCATAGGCCAAAAAGAAACATACGGAATAACGAAACCATGCCTACAAATTGTAATATCTACAGTATGCGGCTCTGAATCTTTAAGCAAGTTAGAAGAAAACAACTACTTAACTTAATAAACGACAACACAGTATTTATTTCAAACTACCAAACCAAATTAGGAGTAATAACTTCTCAAATACTATAAATGGTACTTACGTTATACAACTGAACACTGAAACGATTAAGATCAGATACCAAGTACTCTTCTGTACGGAAGCTATCACCAGCGGTTTTACCAAACAATAAAAATTAACCCAAAGGGTGAATTTGGCCCGAAAACTTCGGATCTTCTTGGAACTTTTCAAGAGCCCATAGAGCGAAGCGATGTCGCTTGGGAAGGTCGACCTTCTTCAGTTCTTGCACAAGCTGTATATACGTCAGTCTGAATTGCTGCGAACGGCGCCGAATCGACTCTCCACGGTCTACGTGTACGCTCTCAGCTACGGCCGCTTTCGGTCATGCTCATGTTGCCAGACAGGTGACCACACTCTTACGCAACGTAATATGCAGTCACACGGTATGAGGTATTGCTGACGTTGCTCATGGGCATCCAGTGCGATACGATAATTCACCAAAAATGAGAACGCAACGTAGACTGTCTGCATAGCAACCGAGGAAAACAGAGTTGGATTTTTCTTTCTAATTAGAAATTCATTGTAGAATCACTTCTGATCGGGTCGTGCTGCAATACAGACCTACTAATAAACTAGTTTATAACGTTTTAAAAATATTGTGTTTGAATTAACAGGACGGTGAACGGTTTCTCAACCTATTATTTGGACAGCTTTCTTAACACAAAAGCTAACTTGGATCATCGGTTGATTTTTCCGTACATATCTTACACATAGATGTCCAAATATCGATAGGTAAGACTTCTCTGGCTTTAGGAGTTCCCCTTTAGTGCTCTTCCCAGCTAACAGCTGAAAAAGTTGAAAATATATTTATGTATGTATCTGTTACCGCCGTCTTGCAGGGAGTGATCACCAAAATGAAAATTAGTGATTACAATATACACTAAAAAACAATTATAATGTCTTTTGATTGAATACAACATAATAAAAAATTATAATAAAAATTATATGCCATTAAAAGCATTTCAAATCACAAAACACTTCGGAGAGCAAGAGAATACGTGTGAGCAGAAACGCCGCCATTGTGCTATGAAACGGCGGTCGGTGGTGTAAAGAAACAAATAATATCAAATGCACTCTTTCATTTTGTCACCGCTGTATTTTATCCATATTGTGGCGAATAAGCCAAAAGAATGAAACATGAAAGAGAGAGGCCTATAACTGGCATGTTCTAAAGCGTGAATGAACAATATTCGTTATCGAGATCATTCCGATCATTCCAGGCGGTTGGACGAATAATCGATTTACTATATAAGGTTGAAGCAGAATTGGATAGCTAATCAGTCATAAAGGGAGCTCGTCGTTAATAACACTACTGTGAATTAAAAATAGTACATTGTGAAAGTTGTAATATAAATGATTGCAAATAGTAAAGTGAATTGTTAGTTGTTGAGTAATAAATAACATTGAGTGAATTCTTTATAATCAAGAATATGCAAACATAGTTGGTGACTTTTATTAAACAATCCAGTTGTCGTACTATAAGGATTTGGCAAATCGTCGAGGATACCTTAGCAAGATCGTAACACTATAGGGGTATTCTCTTTGTCTAGGAAATGCATACGATGCAAATATTTCCTATGGAATTGTGGTAGAGATCGAGAGCACCCCCCTTGCAAAGTTTTAACATATTCAAGTGAAACAATAACAACCACACAGGCACAGGGTTACCTTTCCTTCACAGGGTTGCATTTCCCTTCTTGCTAGCTCTGGGAAATAAATATACATAGGATTTGGTATAGGACATTTTTTCCTATCGTACCATATGTTTTGTTGTTGTTGTGACATAGGAAAAATTTCATATCCGGAAAAATTTCCTGAGGAAAAGGAAACAGACAACTCCCACGACAGCCGGTTCTACGAACTAAAGTTGACCCGGATTTTATCCGGCCAAGGGCCGTCATCCCTTCAGCGACCTAACTCCGTTTACGACGTGAGTGGAGTAATGCATTCGTTGCCAATTGCTGTAGGAGCCTGTCCCCACTTGTAAACACTACACAGCCGCCAACCACCACCAATGTGCGGCAACCACAACAGCGGGCTACACAGCTGCAACAATCAAGACGACGTCATCGACCGCAGGGATACTACCCTAGAATGTCAGAGCATAGCTATCCGGTCAGGCGGTGTCGAGCTCGAACTAATTAATATATACATAACTCCCGTTACAAGTTGCCCAATTGGATACCGTCCTGATATAGGTGCGCTACTCAGAGGCGAAACCGTTTGGCTTTGGCTGACTTTAACGCGCATCACGATCTTTGGCATTCCTGCCTGTCAAATATGATCGCCGAGGAATGGAGCTGACGGAACAAGTAGACGATTCGACATTCTGCACAATGAACGGTGAAACCCCTACCAGGATTGTGGGCAACTGCCATAGCTCGCCAGACATAACAATAGCAAGCGCTGGTCTGATAAACTGCATAGATTGGCGACCTATGCTGACACTTGCATCAGACCATTTGCCCATAGTCATCTCGATTGATAGGCCTTCCGACTTCGTTTCCGTGGACCACCGGACATTTGTTAACTTCAATAAAGCTTACTGACCCGGCTTTACGGAATTTACTGATAACGCCTTTAGTGCTCTTCCCACTCCTACTAACGTCCTCACTGCAGAGAAAACCCTCCTCAAAATTGTCGTTTCTGCTGCCGCTCGCTTCATACCTGTAGGTCGAATAGCGGAAATCCGCCCTCATTTCCCCACCGAAGCGGCGGTTTTGGTGACAAGGCGCGACACGTTAAGCCTGGCCGATCCGGGTGATCCCCGTATTAGGAACTTAACACCGAGATTTGGAACAAGGTCAACACTCACAAGCGGAACAAGTGGGAGGAGCACTTAGTCCTACAATCTCTCCTCTGGGGTAACCAAGCTCTGGGCCACAGTTAAATCGTTGTCTAATTCGAAGAGGTGCGCGAGCTATTTTTGGCGATTATTTACACTGCACCTTTCGATTGACAAAACAAAAAGACGAGTAACCCGCCGCCTGCCCAAACTGCCAAACACCAGCGCGATGCCTGATTTCTCGAGGGAAGAGGTTCAGGGGGCTATCGGGCATGCTGATCTTAAAAGGTTCTCAATCTGTCTTTGACCACTCTAATTATACCTGAAATGTGGAAACTGGGTAGAGTGGTCCGCTACTACAGCCGGGGAAACCTGCAAATGAAGGAGAATCCTGTCGTCCGATATCTCTCCTTTCCCCAGTAGCAAAGACAATTGAGGCCTCGCTGCTCTCGTCTCTTACTCACCATCTGAGCCCGGTCGATGACGTTAAAATTCCGACCACAAACAACCCAAAGTTACTGGGAGTCATATTTGACAGCCTGCACTCCTTCACTCCACATACGAATGTAGTTGTCACCAAAGTACAGAGCCGCAGTAAAATCTTCATATCATTAGCCGATAGCACCTGGGGAAAAAACAAAGAAACGTTGTTGGCAACGTACAAGGCAATTGGCCGACCAGTTGTGATGCAGTTGGAGAAGCTACAAATATGTCAGAACACGAGGTCACCTAACGGGAGGCACCGGAATCGTGCTGTTTCGACAGGTTTGGACCAGAGTGTCGTGCGCGGATTTGTTGCATGCAGGACATGTGTTGGGTATGTCAGGGTCGAGTCCGCATAGGTAGGAGTTAAGCCTCCCAGGGTTACGAGGGTCTCTCGAGGCAGCTCGAGCTCTTGTTCTGCGATGGGTGGTGATTGGACTCCGAGAACACCATTCACAGGAAGAGAGTTCACAAAGGTGTTAACGGATTCTTGGTGAATGGTGTTTATGGCCTGTCTGTACGCCGCCCTGTCCAGCGGATCTTGTCTGTATTGCTGTACAGAGTAGCGGTACTCAAGAACTCCCTTCCTAATGTGGTTAGGTGGTGGAGTAACGCCGATGACTGTTCGAAAGTAACCTGCTATTTCGCCGAAATTTCCAACTACATGACTGCACGGCATCTTCACCTATTCGCAGCGAAATCCTCTGCCACCCACTTTTACCACCTTGACGAAGGAGAACTGGCTAGAACTAAATGTGAAGGTCGATGACGTTAAAATTTCGACCATAAGCAACCCAAAGTTAACGGGCATCTCATTTGACAGCCTGCACTCCTTCACCCCGCATACGACTGCAATTGCCACTAAAGTACAGGGCCGCAACAAAAGCCTCAAATCGCTAGCCGGTAGCACCCGGGGGAAAGACAAAGAAAAGCTGCTGGCAACGTACACGGCAATTGGCCGGCCGATCGAAAACTATGCCGCACCGATTTGGACGCCGGGGACTAGTTAGACGCAGTTGAGGAAGCTGCAGACTTGTCAGAACATCGCCCTTCGGACCGTGACGGAAAACCTCCTGATGGCGTCGGAGCCCCACTTACACAGTGAAACATCTATACTACCATTTAAGGAGCATAATTTTATGCTGTGTAAACAATATCTGCTGGGATGCTACCGTAGAGATTATCCCAACAGCACTTATTGGAAGCTGAACCACCACCTAGGAACATCAGGAAGGGAGTCCTTGACTACCGGGACGACGAACAGCAATACAGACAAGAGCCGCTGGACAGGACGGCGTACAGACCGGCCATAAACACTATTCACCGAGAGTCCGTGAATGGTGTTCTCGGAGTCCAATCACCACCCATTGCAGAATAAGAGCTCGAGCTGCCTTGAGAGACCCGCGTAACCCTGGAACAATTAAGATCTGGATATTGCAGCAGGCTTAACTACTACCTATCCAGACTCGACTCTGACATACCCAACACATTTCCCGCATGCAATGAATCTCCGACTCATCTAACACCCCTCTCCCTTTGGTCCGAACCCGTCGAAACAGCACGTTTCCTGGGCCTCCCGTTAGATGACCTCGATGATTAAAACTAAGCTTGCTTGACCCTAGACGGGGTTGGTGCAACTGCTACAAATCCAACAACAACAAAAGGAAACAGAAGATTCGCTCGCTGTGGCATTACGGCTATAAGTTTCCTAATGTGTTTTTATCACACACGCAATATGTCACCGTTCACGAGTTACGCATACGTTCGTGAATGCTTGTGCTATAATAGGAATAATGTTCAGTGGCAAACATCTGTGGATAAAAACAAAATACCAAATTTAGTCAGTTAACTATTGTAAATTCCGGTAAGAGCAGAAAATATAGTGATTATTGCTCCTTGCACTTGAATTGAAATACACGAGCAAAAAATGCAGAGAAGTACACATCACATTATCGAATTCAATTCGTGGCTCCAAAAAAAGTTGAAGGAGTTGAATATCGACTCGGAGATATTCGGCTCATACATAGTAGGAATTCTTGATACGGAAGAGGCAACAGAAGAAAAGCGGGAAGGACTCAATGATATACTAAGTGAAATCATTGTACATACATAAATATGTGGAAAAATATGAATTTAAATGATTTTCATTAAAATAATTTTTTAAATTTTTTCTTATCACAGACCGATGATTTGAATTCAGTGACAAGCCTTATACTCAAAAAATGGGAAGAAGCTCATTATAAAGAAGATATAAAGCATGTTTCCATCGATGTGAATGAGCAGTTAGCCAAATTATTAGATGCACAAAAGCTTCGAACTACTGTGGAGGAGCGCAAATATACAGAAGAAGAAAAGCGAATTCGTGAGCAAATTTTGGCGCAGTATTCCCAGGTATAATTCAAAGATCCAATGGGAGGTGCTTTTAATTGATTACAATTCACAGACAGAAATTGAAGATGGGGATGCATATGGCTCAGAAGAGGAGCTTGAACGAACCAATTCTATTGCGGGCACTTCATTAACTGGAATCGAACGTAATACTAATGTACAAGATGTGTTGTCACTGCAAAAAGAAAAACGAGAGCAGGCGCGTTTAGGTAGTGCTGCAAAGAAACAGAAAGATAAAGAGGATCGCGAGCGACAAAAACAGTTGCGTGAAGAGAAAAAAGAAAAACGAAAAACAGTTAAGGGCGAGCGACGCCGATAGTTGTTATTTTCAAATAAATATGAATTCGTTTGAAATTTCATTATTATTTTTTATGACGTGTATCCTTTTATGGAACACAATTGGTGTAAAAGTACACACACTTATCATTGAAATAATCTTTAAATCTTTAAAAAACTAATTTTCTACGATTATTTCTTTAACAGTACTGGCGATGAGCGTAGCGTGACATAAAATAAGGTTTGTGTTTTTAGTAGATTTATTGATACGAATTTTATTATTCATAATAAAATATCTGTAGATTATCTGTGCATGTGTTTAAGACAACGCTGCAGATTTTTGATGTTTGTTGTCGGAGAGCTCCAACTTTGGTATAGTGTACTGTTACGATTTTGCTGATTCAACCTCGATGATTTCCCAAATCCTTCGAGTACGATCACTGGATTGTTAAATAAAAGTCACCAACTTTACTTGCGGTTTCTTTATTTATAAAGAGTTTATTTAATGCCCTTTTATTACTCATTAATTCAATTCAATTGCAATTCACTTCACTATTTACAACCACTTGTATTACAACTTGCACAATGTTCTATTTTTATTACTTCACTGTAGTGTAATCACCAACGCGTTTACTTTGCGACTGATTGGTTTGTTGGTGATTGGCTGCTCGCAACGAAAGTCGGGAATGATCGAATCGTTCTCGATAACGAATGTCCTCGCTTTACGCTCTAGAACATGCCAGCTATCGGCTTCTCTTTTTCATCTGACATCCGCTTCACATTATCGCCAAACTGCTCTCCACCTAAGTCTGATCGTCCCGATCAGACACATTCGCTGTTCCAAACGCAGCATGCCTCTAGGTGGACCACTTTCATCTTGCTTCTTGGCCTCCCGTTTAGTCGCTTGATGATATTGTAGGGACCTTCCCAATTGCATTAAAGTTTTTGGGACAAACCTTTCTTCCGCTGTGGATTGTACAGCAACACCAAATCTCCTTTTTGGAAGCCTTCGGAGTTCATCGCTTTGTCATACCTGGCCTTCATTTTGTCACTCATATTTGAGTTCGCTGTCTCACAAGAGCTTGTATCTCTCTTAACTCTTCCTCTAGAACGCTAGACGCTTCCTTCCCAATTTTTCTCGGCATACCAGTTATTCCAAATTTTAAATCACTGAGCAACCGAAGTTCACTACCAAACAGTATCCTCGCAGGTGTTTGACCTGTGTTTCATGCACTGCGGACCGATATCCCATCAGGAAAAGCGGTATGTGTACATCCCAATCATCCTGATGCTTGTCCACTACTTTCCGCAAGTGCTCTTCCAGGGTCCGGTTGAATCGCTCTACCATGCCATCTGATTGAGGATGCAAAGCTGTCGTTCTGGTTTTTTCGAATACCAAGTATTAGGTACATCTCCTGGAACACTGCCGACTCAAAGTTTCTTCCTTTGTCCGAGTGCAACTCTATAGGCGCAACCTAATTGTGAGTGAATGCATCCGCAACTGTTTTCGCTTCCTGGTTTGGAATTGGGTAGACCTCCGGCCATTTGCTGAAGTAGACCATAACCACAAGAACGTATTTGTGTCCATGCCTGCTCATAGGGAATGGACCGGCTACATCCATGCAACTCGCTCAAATGGTGCCCCTGAGTTACACTACCTCTGACCGTGACTTCGTGATTTTGGCCCTTTAGCTGAAATGCACTCCTTGCAGTTAGCAATCCATTCAGCGATCGACTGACGACAGCCAATCCAATAGAACCGTTGCTTGATCTTCTCCAGCGTTTTGTAATGCCTAGGTGCCCTCCACTAGTACCATTATGGAATTTCTTAAGAACATCCGGAATTCTTAACCTCAGAATTACTATCAGCTTTCGAGAGCACTGGCCATCTTCACTTTCCCATACTCTATGCAAACAGACAGATATCAACTCTAAACTGTTCTATTGTGCCCAGTATGTCTTCGCGATGGGACTTTCCGCTGCCATATGTTCCTTACTTGGCGGTCTATTCATTTCCAATCCGTGCATTAATAATTCCAAGTCCGGATCTTATTGCTGACAATTCCTTAAGTGAAGGACCCACTCTTCTGCTGGTGTAACTGTCATTAGCCGGACGTCTATTACGTCTTTCTTATCCTGGGCTGTTGAGCAATGCCTACATTCCAAACTACATGGCCGACGAAACATAGCGTCAGCATTTCCGTGCGTATTACCCTTGCGGTGCTCGATGGTGAAGTCATAACTTTGCAGTCTTTCAATCCACCGTGCCAACTGCGCTTCGGGATTCTTGAACTGTAGTATCCACTTCAGCGCTGCATGATCCGTTCTAACTCGGATATGTTGACCATTCAGATATATGTGGAAGTGTTTAATGCAATCCACCAACGCTAATAGTTCACTCCGAGTTACGCAGAAGTTCCGCTCTGGTTTCCTAATAGACCGGCTATAGTAGGCAACTATTTTCTCCTGCCCATCAACCACTTGCGAAAGTACACCTCCTATGCCATAACCACTAGTATCTGTGTCCAGGATAAATGTTGCACCTGGAACCGGGTACGCTAGCATAGGTGCAGTGCATAGCCGTTCTTTTAAAGCTTGGAAAGCCTCCTCTTGTTCAGTTTTCCACTCGAAAGATCTATTTTTCCTTGTGAGCTCATGAAGACTGAGATACGCTGGCGAAATTCGGAACAAAGCGGCGATAGTAAGTACACAGCCCAAGGAAACTTCTTAATTCATGCAAATTTCTGGGTCTCGGCCAATCCCTCACTGCTTCTATTTTTTCCTTCGCAGTACAAACGCCCTTCGTGGTTACTTGATGAGCTAAGTGCTCCTAAATAAAGAGCACTTCCTAGGACTTAGGTTGAGACCAGCACCAGCTATTCTCTGGAAAACTTCTTCCAAATTACTCAGATGTTCATCGAAGCTTTTTCCCAATACGATGATGTCATCGAGATACTCCAAACAAGTCCTCCAGTGTAGCTCTTTGAGCACATGGTCTATTAGTCTTTCAAAAGTCGCAGGAGCGTTGCATAACCCAAATGGCATTACCGTAAATTGCCATAGACCGTTGCCAACACTAAAGGCTGTCTTCTCTTTATCTTCTTCTCTCAATTCTATCTGCCAATACCCGCTTTTAAGGTAAAGTGTTGAGATCCATTCTGTGCCAGTTAACGAGTTTAGTGTATCATCGATCCTGGGCAAAGGATAGCTGTCTTTCTTTGTGACATCATTTAATCTCCGATAATCCACGCAGAACCGCAACTGACCGTCTTTCTTCTTCACGAGTACCACCGGAGAGCTCCATGGACTTGCCGATGGTTCGATAACATCGCTTTCGCTCATTTCCCTAATTATTTGGCCAACAGCGTCACGTTTGGCTAGTGGAACGCTTCGAGGAGCTTGACGAATTGGTCTTGCGTCACCAGTATCAATGCAATATTTCACTACGTTGGTCCTGCCTGGTTTGTTGCCATCCTTGTCGAATATGTTGGAGTATTTGCGGACAAGTTGGCTGGCCTTGTGCTTGTACTTGTCTTCCAACCCTTGCGTCCATGCATTTATATCTATCTCCATGTCCTTGCGCCAATAAAGTCGATTCCAGATGAATCATTGATGATGGCTTCTACCTCTTGACATTGCCCTAATACAGTTCCACTAGGAATTTTTACTGGTGATCTGAAGTCATTTAATACTCTCACTGGGATGCGTCCATTCTTTTGTGTTTTAGCCAGGGTTTTACCAATAAGTACGTCCGGTGTAGAATTTTGTGCTGCTTCGACAACCCACAATTTGTTTGTCCTCAATCTCCATTAATTTTCGCCCAAACAACTGCTTCTGACTTTGGGGGAATCAGTTCACCGCCTTCTAAGACCACTTGTTTGCTGTTGTATGTGGAATTATAGCCAATGCTTAGTGGTACTTCCACGTTTTTATACTCCATAATTTTGTTATTCAAGTCGATCTTGATACCTTGATCCATCAAGAAGTCCACTCCTATGATTACCTCATTTACAATCTGCGCGACTATAAAACTGTGTTACACCGTCACATTCCCTATTGTGACCTTACATGTTACTTCTCCCACCACTTGGGTATCCTCACCAGTCGCCGTTTTCAGTATTGCTCCAGGTAATGGTCTCACTTCTTTAACGATCAGGTCAGTTCGAATGATGGAGTGTGATGCGCCCGTATCCACTGTTAGTATTCGCTCTCGTCCATCCACATATCCACCAATAGTAATGTTGCTCGGTTTTCTGCCAATTTGAGAGACGGATATTATGGGGCATTCAATTGCAGGAGCCAGCATACGCCCCTTTAGACTGGCTCGTTTTAGTTTAACAGCTGAGAAGTTGATGTTTCATCTTCCTCAGCCTTCCGTTTTCGCTGTACTTCCTGTCTGCTGGAACCCATCATGCATTCGCGTGCGAAGTGACCAGATTTTCCACATTTAAAGCATTTTTCCGCTTGATTTTTGACACCAGAATGACTCATTCTTTCTATCGACTTCAGAGTTCTCAATACTTTGGTCATCACATCTGGTGCTTCAACCTCCACTTTATTGACTTTGTATGCTGGTCTGCTTATGAGTGCCGCCACGTATTTCACGTATTTGAGCATGCGCAACTGTTTCAGAGAATGTTAACTTTGGATTCGCATATGTCTCTCGCTCGTGTAAACGTCTTTTATTCCGCTGATGAATTTTTGTATTTTCACCCTTTCGAGATGCTCACCCGATGCGTCTCCGATGGCTAAATGAGCCAATCTCTCAATTTCCGAAGCATATTCCTGTAGAGATTCGTTGGGTTTTTGGTCACGCTTTTCTAACTCCATCTGGTAAATTTGTCTTCTGTGTTCGCTACCATAGCGTCTTTCTAGGGCTCGCATCAATCCGTCGTAATCATTTCTCTCATAATCAGGTACAGTTTGCAAAAGTTCTGCCGCAGGTCCTTCCAACGCTACGAATAGTGCAGCAGATTTTTCGTCCATGCTCCATTTATTGGTTTCAGCCATCTTCTCAAACTGGAGCTTGAAGACTTGGAAGGGAATTTTTCCGTCAAAAGATGGTGTTTTTACCTTGGGAGCGCTCACTGAAGTGGTTGGACGATTTAACTGCAAATCCCGGAAACGACCTTCCAATGCGTTGTTCACTTTGGTCTCAATTAGCTCCTCTATTTTGTCTTGTCGCTCCTCGATTCGATCCTGTCTTTCCTTAAGTTCCGCATTGTCTTTCACAAGATTTTGCTGTATTTGTGCGATTGTTCCTTCTAATCCATCGAATTTTTGTGACAGCCTAGCATCCTGTTCATCCATCTTTTGTGACATCTTTGCATCCTGTACATCCATATTTTGTGATATGCTGGCATCGATTTGTGACATGTTTTGTGAATTACGGGCATTCTGTGCATCAAACTTTTGTGACATGTTGTCATTGATTTGTGACATGTTGGCACTGATTTGTGAAATTGCAGCCAGCAACATGTTCATGTCCATACCGGCAGATGATCCAGGAGCATTTTCTTGAATCTTACTTTGTGGCTGCTCCAACTCCTTCGCAGAATCACTAGCTTCTTCCTTGTCAACATCCTTCAAGGATACATCTTCATCCTCGCGGCGGAATTCGTATTGGTTCAAGTCGGTACCTTCGACTTCCATTGCTTCTCGCAGTCTCGATTGCAGCTCTGCCTTATTTCCAGTTGTCGATAATTCTCGCTTTGCCAACTCCCTCTTGAGAGGAGGTATCGTTAAATCCTGAATCTTCACAATTTTTCAATTATTATCCTTTGGGATTTATTTAACAATCCCACTTCTGACACCAAATGTTACGATTTTGCTGATTCAACATCGATGATTTCTCAAATCCTTCAGGTACGAACTCTGGATTGTTAAATAAAAGTCACCAACTTCACTTGCAGTATCAATTCAATTCACAATTCAATTACATTTCACTTCACTATTTACAATCACTTGTATATATTACAACTTGCACAATTTTCTATTTTTATTACTTCACTGTAGTGTAACCACCAACGCGTTTACTTTACGACTGATTAGCTTGGCAGCTGAGTGTCGCCCTTATATAGTAGTTGGCTGCTCGCAACGAAAGTCGGGAATGATCGAATCGTTCTCGTTTAATGCTCTAGAACATGCCAGCTATCGGCTTCTATCTTTCATCTGACATTCGCTTCGCATTTCCGCCATAGTACTTAAACTTAACTGCTTGCAGGACATTCATGTAGGTCGGCAGCAATAAACAGACCTTAATTATGTCTGTGTTACTCGAGTCTCTCGAGGCAGCTTGTACTATGATAGGTGGTGCTTCGATTCCGGGAACGTCATTCAGAGGCAGAGAGCTCACAAGCATGTTATTGGACTATCGATGAATGGCGTTTAGTGCCTGTCTGTAAGCCATCCAGTCAATATTATATATATTACTGGACGGAATCGCTGTAGTCAAGTACTCCCTTCCTGACGTGCGTGGGTGAAAGTTCGGCATCTAATAAGCGTCTGTTAGAGTGATCCCTTCATTAGCATTCCAACAGATCCTCGGTATCCTGCTGGTTAAGTCCGAAGTTGAAAGGAGCTTATCGAAGTACCTCACAAAACAGAAAAATCATCTGCTAGTTAACGCTACGTGCAATTCATCAATATATTCCCGACTGAAGTGAAGTGATATTCCCGCATTTTAAGGAGAGCGATATTGTTCGTAAGTATTTCCTAATTTAGTTTTAAGGTGTGTAGACTTACTGTTAGGCTGAAGTTGGTTTAAGCATACTCAGTAATAAATACTCATAGATTGTGTAAGATTGTGTTAAGTATGGAAGTGTTACGGCGGTCACATCAGGAGGTTTCTTGTCACGGTCCGAGGGCGGTGCTCTGACATGCTTGCAGCTTCTTCAACTGCGTTCAAATAGGTGCAGCCTAATTTACGACCGGCCGGCCAATAAGTGTCTGTTGAGATGATTCCTAAGTTAGTATCACAGCAGATATTGCTTACGCAGCATAACATTATGCTCTTTAAATGGTAGTATAGATGTTTCACTGTGTAAGTGATGCTCAGGCGCCATCAGGAGGTTTCCCGTCACGCTCCGAAGGGCGGTGTTCGGACTCTTTGTACGTTGCCAACAACGTTTCTTTGGCTGTTGTTGTTGTTGTAGTGGCATACGTCAGCCCCGCTTAGGGTCAGGAAAGTTTAGTTTTAGTCATCGAGGTCATCTAACGGGAGGCCCAGGTAACGTGTTGTTTCGACGGGTTCGGGCAATAGGGAGAGGGGTGAGTCGAGCTAAGTGAGCATGCAATGAGGTGGCTAGTATCGTGCGGGGATTCTTTGCATGCAGGACATGTGTTGAGTGTGTCAGGGTCGAGTCTGGATAGGTAGTAGTTAAGCCTGCTGCAATATCCAGATCTTAATTGTTCTTTTGTTCTGCGATGGGTGATGGTTTGACTCCGAGAACACCATTCACTGGAAGAGAGTTCAAGAAGGTGTTGATGGACTCTCTGTACACCGGTGAATGGTGTTGAAGGCCTGTCTGTACGCCGTCCTGTCCAGCGGGTCTTGTCTGCATTGATGTATGTCGTCCCGGTAGTCAAGTACTACCTTGCT
Source organism: Neoceratitis asiatica (assembly GCA_030068015.2). NCBI lineage: Eukaryota > Metazoa > Arthropoda > Insecta > Diptera > Tephritidae > Neoceratitis > Neoceratitis asiatica. Next base: position 85,421,981 of record CM061524.1, read on the forward strand.
GATGTGCCCAGGTGGTGGTTCAGCTTCCAAAAGGTGCCTGTTAGGAGGATCCCTACGGTAGCATCCCAGCAGGTATTGCTTACACAGCATAACATTATGCTCCTTAACTGGGAGCATGGATGTTTCACTGTGTAAGTGGTGCTCCGGCGCCATCAGGAGGTTTCCCGTCAAGGTCCGAAGGGCTGTGTTCTGGAAGGTCTGAAGCATCTTCAACTGCATCGCGCTAGTCCCCGGCGTCCAAATCGGCGCAGCATAGTTTACGACCGGCCGGCCAATTGCCTTGTACGTTGCCAGCAGCGTTTGTTTGTCTTTCCCCCAGGTGTTACCGGCTAGCGATTTGAGGATTTTGTTGCGGCTTTGTACTTAGGTGGCAATTGCAGTCGTATGCGGATTGAAGGAGTGCAGGCTGTTGAATGTGACTCCCAGTAACTTTGGGTTGTTCGTGGTTGGAATTTTTATAACATCGACCATCACATTGAGTTCTAGCCGGTACTCCTTCGTCCAGCTGGTGAAAAGGGTGGCAGAGGATGATTTCGCAGGCTGTAGATGTGGGTGTCGTGCAGTGAAGAAGTTGGAAAGGTCGGCGAGGTAGCAGTTTACTGAAGAACATAGGCTATCAATATCCTGGCCAGACGCCAAAATCGAGCAGTCATCGGCGTATGAGATCAATGAGACGCCCTCTGGTGGTGGAGGAAGTTTCGAAATATAGAAATGAAACAGCCTTGGGGAGAGGACACCAACCCTTGTTTAATTTTCCGTAGCTTCGAAGTTTGACCTCGATAATCAACCGATGATCGTTACCACCTCTTCAACCTAGGCGGTAATGAGGAATCCTCAATGCCCCATAGTAGCACTGAATGATGTATCGAAAGCATTCGAAAGGTCCAGTGCTACTAATACAGTTCGCGCACAGGGTCGATTTTGGTTAAGGCCATGAATTATCTGGGTGTTTATGGCGTTAAGTGCAGTTGTGGTGCTGTGCACTTTTCGGAAGCCATGCTGATGTGTAGCTGGGATCAGATGGTGTGTGAGTGACGAGAGCAGCAAGGCCTCAATCGTCTTCGCTACTGGGGAAAGGAGAGATATCGGACGATACGAGTCTCCTTTATTTGCAGGTTTCCCCGGCTTTAGTAGCGGGACCACTCTACCCAGTTTCCGCACGTCGGGCATAAAAAGAGTGGTCAGAGACAGATTGAGAAGCTTGGTGAGATATTCTGCTCCCGCTAGGCCCAAATGTTTTAACATCAACATGTTTATTCCGTCGGGGCTGATGGATTTGGAGGCTTTTGCCTTTTCGATAACCCCCTAAACCGTCGCGCTAGTGTTCGGCAATTTGCGCAGACGGCGGGTTATTCGTCGTTTAGTTTTATCAACCAAAGGGTGCAATGTGAATAGCCTGCTAAAATAGCTCGCGCACCTCTTCGGGTCCGACGAGGCGTGATCACCGAATGAAATTTCCACCCGATCATCACGTCTCGTCGGATTAAACAACGATTTGACTGTTGCCCAGAGCTTGGTCACCCCGGAGGAGAGATTGCAGAACCTTAAGTGCTCCTCCCACTTGTTCCGCTTGTGGATGTTGACCTTGTTCCGAATCTCGGCGTTAAGTTCCCTGACACGGGGATCACCCGGATCGGTCAGGCTTAATGTGTCACGCCTTGTCGCTAAAACCGCCGCTTCGGTGGGGAAATGAGGGCGGATTTCCGAGATTCGACCTGCAGGTATGAAGCGGGTGGCAGCAGACACGACAATTTTGCGGAAAGTCTTCTGTAGGGAGGACGTTGGTGGGAGTGGGGAGAACACTGAAGGCATTCTCAGTAAATTCCGTGAAGCCGGACCAGTTAGCTTTGTTAAAGTTAACAAATGTCCGGTGGTCCACGGGAACGAAGTCAGGAGGCCTGTCAGTCGAGATGATTATGGGCAAATGGTCTGATGCGAGTGTAAGCATAGGTCGCCAATCTATGCAGTTTATCAGACCAGCGCTAGCTATTGTGATGTCAGGCGAGCTATGGCAGCTGCCTACAATCCTGGTGGGGGCTTCGTCGTTCATTGTGCAGAATGTCGAATCGTCTATCTGTTCCGCCAGCTCCATTCCTCGACGATCATTTCACAGGCAGGAATGCCAAAGATGGTGATGCGGGTTAAAGTCGCCTAAAACCAACCGGGTTTCGCCTCTGAGTAGCGCACCTATATCAGGACGGTATCCAACTGGGCAACTTGTAACGGGAGGAATGTATATATTAAATATTTCGAGCTCGACACCTCCTGACCGGATAGCTATGCCCTGACATTCTAGCGTAGTATCCCTGGGGTCGATGGCGCCGTCGATAAGACGATACTGCACGGTGTTGTGTAAAATGAAGGCCAAGCCGCCACCATGAACTCGCTCGCGATCCTTTCTTATTATATTATAGCTGCCCCGGCTCAGAAGATCTGGGCGGGCGCTCAGTTTTGTTTCTTGGATCGCAGCTATTGGCAGACGTTCCCGGCTCATAAAGTCGACTGTCTCGTCGATCTTTTCTTGGAGTCCGTTGCAGTTAAATTGTACGATTCTAAAGTGTCTCGGGGGAACGTTCGTAAAACGGGGGGTGAGTGGCGTAGCACATACGGGCGGGGTAGATTCCTACAGCATGGGGCAACGAATGCACTACTCCACTCACGAGTGGTGCGCAGACCAGAGCACGATCGAAAGTGGCACACGGAACAGACTGTGCGGGGTACTAGGAACTGCTGGTGGGTAAAGAAGATTGGGAGTCATGCTGCGGGAGCTCCGTTGGAGGCCTGGTGGGAGTTAACCAAAGTGGGTAAATGTGCTGAAGGCACTGCCGTATAGGCTATAAGCGCGGCTGGGCACTCCCTATGGGTCTTAAGGCCTGAATAGGTCTTAAGATGACTCCAACCATTGCACTGGTTGCATCTAACCGAGGTGGAAGAATGGTGGAGTCGTCTTTGGCACACGCAGCAGAAATAATCCGTCGGACCAGGGTTGGTTTCTACGCCAGCCATGATGAGAAGGATTTGGAGCAGGCCTGCTGCGAGATGTTGCTCCACTGATGTACTAAAACTAAAATTACCTGATGACCTAAACGGGGTTAGGTCGCCAAAAGGGTGACAGCCCTTGGCCGGATAAAATCTGGGTCAACTCCGGTGCGTAGAACCGGCTGTCGTGGGAGTCGACGTTTCTTTGGCTACCGGCAAGCGGTTTGAGGATTTTATTGCGCCTCTATACTTTGGTGGCAAATTGCAGTTGTATGCGGAGTGAAGGAGTGCAGGTTGTCAAATGTGATGCCCGTTAACTTTGGGTTGCTTATGGTCGAAATTTTAACGTGGTCGACCTTCACATTTAGTTCTAGACAGTACTCCTTCGTCAAGCTGGTAAAAGTGGGTGGCAGAGGATTTCGCTGGGTGTAGGTGAAGATGCCGTGCAGTCATGAAGTTGGAAAGGTCGGCGAGATACCAGGTTACTTTCGAACAGTCATCGGCGGTGCTCCACCACCTAGGCACATCAGGAAGGGAGTACTTGACTACCGCGACTCTGTACAGCAATACAGACAAGATCCACTGGACAGAGTGGCGTACAGACAGGCCATAAACATCGTTCACCGAGAATCTGTTAACACCTTTGTGAACTCTCTTCCTGTGAATGGTGTTCTCGGAGCCCAATCACCACCCATCGCAGAACAAGAGCTCGAGCTGCCTCGAGAGATCTGCGTAATCCTGGCAGGATTAACTCCTACCTATCCAGACTCGACCCTGACAAACCCAACATATGTCCTGCATGCAACGAATCTGCGCACGACACTGGTCCGAACCCATCGAAACAGCACGGTTCCTGTGACTCCCGTTAGATGACCTCGATGACTAAGACTAGACCTACCTAGGCGGGGTTGGCTAGCCGCTACAACAACAACAACGACGCCATTTTTAGTCTTCCCTTCACGGTCCGAAAGGCGGTGTTCTGACATGTTTGTAGCTTCTCCAACTGCGTCACAACTGGCCGGCCGATTGCCTTGTACTTTGCCAACAACGTTTCTTAGTCTTTTCCCCGGGTGTTACCGGCTAATGATATAAGGATTTTGCTGCGGCTCTGTACTTTGGTGACAATTCCAGTTGTATGTGGAGTGAAGGAGTACAGGCTGTCAAATGTGACTCCCAGTAACTTTGGGTTGTTTGTGGTCGGAATTTTAACGTCATCGACTTTCACATTGAGTTCAAGCCGGTACTCCTTCGTCCAGCTGGTGAAAAGGGATTTCCTTAGTTGTAGGCGAATATGTGCAGTGAAAAAGTGGGAAAGATTGGCGAAATAACAGTTCACTTTTGAACAAAGGCTATCAATATCCTGGCCAGACGCCAATATCGGACAATTATCGGCATATGAGATGAAAGAGACGTCCTCTGATAGTGGACGGAGCCTCGAGATGTTACAGTTAAACAGAAGTGGGGAGAGGAGTTCATAGAATGAAGGCTCAGCATTGCGTTATTGACCGTATCGAAAGTTTTCGACAGGTATAGTGCTACTAAGATAATTCACGCACAGGGCCAATTTCGGTTAAGGCCATGAACTATCTGAGTGTTTATGGCGTTAAGTGCTGTGATGGTGGTGTGTATTTTCCGGAAGCCATGCGGAAATTCTGGGCTCACATGGTGGGTGAGAGACGGAAGCAACAAGGTCTCAATTCTCTTCGCTACTGGGAAAGGAGAGATATCGGCGGAAAAGACTCTCCTTTATTTCCAGGTTTCCCCGGCCTTAGTAGCTGGTTCACTCTACCCAGTTTCCACATTTCCCAAATGTTTTAACATCAGCATGCTTATTCCGTAAGGCCGAGGGATTTGGAGGCTTTCGCCTTACCGATAACCCCCTGAACCTCTTCCCTGGAGAAATCAAGCGTCGCGCTGGTGTTTGACAATTTGCGCAGACGGCGGGTCACTTGTCTTTTCGTTAACCGAAGGGTGCAGTGTAAATAAACGGCTAAAATAGCTCGCGCACTTAGTAAATTCCGTAAAGCCGGATCGGTTAGCTTTATTAAAGTTAAAAAAGGTCCGGTGGTCCACGGATACAAAGTCGGATACAAAGTATTTGTGCAATAAAATCTTGCTGCTAAATGAAATAGTACGGAAATACTCAGCGGTGCTGAGCAACAGTTGTGTTCGCTGAAAGCGCGCAATGATATTGGCTTTCCTTGAAAAAGTAAAAGCAGACCATTAAACAAATTTTCAATTTACCATTAAATTATAATCTGACTTTGCCTCCCGTTTTGTTAAAAAAGTTAAAACAGCGGTATGTACCTATGCCTGCATTTTCATTTCAATGCAAATAAGCAAACATACATACGTAAATATTAATACAGCAGTGGCTGTAAGACGGCACTGCGTTGCATTGGCATACAAACATATATAGGGTGTTTTTTTTATAGAGGTATAGAACTTTAAGTTGGCATTACTTTTCAAGACGGCGACCGATTTAACAGCTGTCAAGTGATTTATTCTCAGTTTGGTTTGGCAATTCATCATGAATAGACTCACGCCTGAACAACGCTTGCAAATAGTGCAATTTTATTTCGAAAATAATGGTTCTGTGCGGAAAACGTATCGCGCACTACGTCCAATGATACGGACCAATGATTCCACCAGCCCATAAAGCGCACCAAACAGTCAGTTTTTCTGGATGTAACGGTGTTTCAACATACACTTGAGGATAACCTTCACTCCAAATGCGGCAGTTTTGTTTGTTGACGTAGCCATTCAACCAGAAGTGCGCTTCATCGCTAAACATCGCTAAAATGGACGTAGTGCGCGATACGTTTTCCGCACAGAACCATTATTTTCGAAATAAAATTGCGCTATTTGCAAGCGTTGTTCAGGCGTAAGTCTATTCATGATGAATTGCCGAACCAAACTGAGAATAAATCACTTGACAGCTGTTAAATCGGTCGCCGTCTTGAAAAGTAATGCCAACTTAAAGTTCTATACCTCTATAAAAAACACCCTATATATACCAGCAGCACGGCGGAAGCTGACTGCCTGCACTAATCAATCATCATACAATGCTGCTGTGGTTGACAAACCACTTCGCTTAAATACATATTCTGTACACCTACGCTTCGGAATAACCGAAGCAAAATCGTAAGCTCAACGAACCTGTACAGGTCGTCGCAAAAAAAGTACTTAAGCGTGGCAGTTTTCTAATTAGATCAACTAGAATTATAAAAGTGAAAGTAAGTGAAAACAAAGTGTTTAAGAAAAAAAATGAACAAAGTGCTTTTTTCGGTAGAAGCAGTTTTCAGGCACCAAAGAGATCAAAAATTGGTACCAAAGAGATCAAAAATTGGTAGCAAATATGCCTTGGAAACAGCTTCTACTAACTGACTCAGTTGAAAAATACCAAAAGATCAAAAATTGGTAGCAAATATGCCTTGGAAACAGCTTCTACTAACTGACTCAGTTGAAAAATATAATTCGGCAGGTTGCCATTAAAAACTGGAGGAATTTATGTATATATAAAATATTTCTATTTTATGATGAGTATTTTTTTATTGTTATGATGAAAATTTAGGAAATTTAAAATTTGAATTTGTATATGTAAATGAAAATTTATTAATTTATTCCACTTGAAAAAGGTAATGTCTTGTTATGCAATATGTAAGTAGTGAAAGTAATGAGTCGAAAGCGAAGAAGCGAAAAAGTTATATATAAAAACACAGAGTATCTTACATTACGACTTCACTTTTTTAGTCTACGATCGGTGTTCAAACCATTCAGACGTTCTAATCTACCTGTTCCAGTGTTTGCTTTTACTTGCTCGCGAGTGCATAAAAAACTAACGTTTGAGTATTAACAGAACTCAGTGAGCGAAATAACAAAAACAATTCTTAATAAAAAATTTTATACAGCTAGTTTGACCTCTAAAATCTAAACTTCACTGTTTAAAAGTTTGATTTTTGTTTTTAATTTTTCATTCAAAAAATAAAAAATATTTTAATTATGGCGAAACCACCTGACATTTGGAGTCGTAATTATAATTATGACCAATCAAAATTTCTAGTAATAACTAGAAATGATAATGACAATTTTACTAATGTGTCTCCGTTTGTTATTAAAAAATCAATTGACTATACCTGTAATGGGGAAGTTGAATTTGTAAAAAAATTACGCGAAGGATCACTTTTAGTGAAAACTAAAAACTCCGCTCAAACAAATAATCTTCTTAAACTAACATCTATGGCCTTATCTGCCGAAGCAGTTATCACTGTGAGTGTCTCTGAACACAAACAATTAAATTATACCAAAGGTGTTATATATTCAAATGAACTAAGAAATATTAGTGAAGACATCATTCGTAATGAACTTAAAATGCAAAACGTACATGAAGTAAAAAAATTTTAAAAAAAGTTGACAATGAATTAAAAGAAACTGGCCTTCTTATAATTACTTTTATCTCTCACACATTACCTGAGTACATAAATATCGGTTATGAGAAAACAAAAGTGAGAGCATATATTCCACTTCCTTTGCGATGCAATAATTGTTTTTATTTTGGACATATATCCAAAGCTTGCTCTAATAAAAAGTTATGTGGTAACTGCGGAGAAGAATATCATCTTGACCCAGAGAAAAAAGAACTATGCACAGCAAGAAAATCATGCATTAATTGTAAGCATTTTAACATAACAGGACATCATCAACATAGTGCTTTTGAAAAATCGTGCCCTGTTTTCATAAAACAAAAAGAATTACAATGCATTAAAACAACAAATAAATGTGATCACAAAACTGCGCTTAATATTTACAGCAACAATCACTCTCATAGTGAACCACTATTCTCCACCACTCTCAAGTTCCACCCAACTCTTACACGCAATGACCTTCCTAATAAACCTGTTACTAGGAGTAACACACAAACAAAGTTTTTAACTGAGAATAACAAACAACTCCCGAGAGTTATACCAGAGAGAGAGATTGTTACATATCATGACGCTCTTGTGGATTCCATCGATGTGGAGTCAGATACAGCTGAATTGAATAAAGTGGCTCCCAAACCTGTTAATAAAAAAGCAACTATATATCCTAGAAATTTAACAAATAGACAAAGAGCACAACTAAAGCTTGTAGACAAACTTAAAACTAAAAAACTAAACCTAGAATTAAAAATTCAAAAGAAAAAAATGTAAATGTAATGAATATTGATGATGAACAATGTAGTTTTTCAAATATTTAATTACTTATGACTCTAAGTATTATTCAATGGAATATAAAAGGTTATGTGAATAATTATATTTCACTTTCTTTGCTTATATGTAAATACAAACCTAAGATAATTGCATTACAAGAGACACACTTATTACCTAACAGTAATTTTCCTGTACCTAACAATTATCTAGTACTATCAAACAATGTCAGCAGCTCCTCCAATGGTGTTATTTTACTTATTCATAAATCAATTCAATTTAAACCTCTCTCTTTAAATATCGTTATATACTGCAATTGCTGCTGAAATACATTCCAAATTAAAATTCCAATTAATCAATGCATATATCGGTCCCAAGGAAAAATTTTCTTCCAATAATTTACTATCAGTTTTAAATCCAGCCAATTCTCCAACTCTTATATTGGGAGACTTTAATAGCTGGCACAATAACTGGGGCTCTCCCAAAAACAATTCTAGAGGCAACAAATTAAATAAATTTATCCAAAAAAACAGTTTAGTCCTACTAAATAATGGACAGCCCACTCATTATACTACTCATCACACTTTCACCCATATCGACCTATCATTTACTACTCCGGACATTCACATTGGAGCAAATTGGTCAATTGACAATGATTTACATGGAAGTGACCACTATCCTATATTTATTAAGTTATTTAACAATAATCAAAGCGGGAGGGAATTTGGTTACTTTTCTAAATTTAAAACTAAATCGGCAAATTGGTCTCTTTTTGAAAAGTATTCAAATATTTTTAGTATCACTATAACACTAAGTCTAAATATCAACAAAGAAACTGCAAATTTAAATAAAATAATATTACAAAGTGCATATAGAGCAATACCTCTTTCTAAACCTACTCTTAATAAACACAATGTTCCTTGGTGGAGTAATGATCTAGATATACTTCGGAAGGATAAAATCAAATGTTGGCAAATTCTTAAACGATACATATCAGAAGAATCAGTAATCAATTACAAAAAGCCAATGCGAAATTTCGTCGTGAGCTTAAATCTGCCAAACGTCGAAGTACATTTGAATTTACCTCTGAAATCGAACCCAGAACTCCACTTAACAGAGTATGGAGTACGATATTGCGGTCTAAATCCTCAAAATGATATTCACTGCATTAACATATCTCCCAATTCATCGAATATTACAAATAAAAATGAAATAGTTGAATTATTAGCAAGAACTTGGTCGAGTGAGTCTGAAGACTCTAAATTCACTCCCGTATTTCGTACAGCCAAAAACAATGCACTAAATTTTTCACTTAGCTATAAGCCCAATACAAATGCTTTAACATTAGAAAAAGAAATATGCTTTATTGAGTTTAATAATGCTTTAAATAGCCTCAAGGGTAAAACTCCCGGTCAGGACAAAATTAACTACCCTATGATTAAAAATGCTTCCATTAACCTTAAATATCGTATCATTAATCATTACAATAACATATCCAATAAATTCTTACCACAGTCATATAAAATAAGTACTATTATTCGTATTCCTAAACCTACAAAGAACAAAACTGACATAACTAATTATAGACCTATCTCGTTAAATCCTTGTTATGCAAAGGTCATGGATAAAATAATTGCTAATAGACTATGGTGGTTTATTATAAACAATAATCTCATTAATCAAAATCAAGTTGGCTTTGTTAAAGGTAGATCAGTTTCAGATAGTCTTCTTTATGTAGACTACTTGATAACTGAATCGCTTAGTAAAAAGAGGCATATATCAATTCTTTCGTTAGACTTCACTAAAGAATTTGATAAGATTGGTATACACTCTATACTTGACCAGCTTGTAGAGTGGAAACTTGGTCCAAAAATTATTAATTACATTAAAAATTTTATGTCCAATCGTAAAATAAAGGTACGTTTAGCTGCTATTTATTCAAAGGAATATCCATTATTTAACGGTATTCCTCAAGGGTCTCCAATTTCTGTAATTTTATTCCTAATTGCATTCAATAAACTTTCAAGCGTTATTTCATTAACTAAAAATATTAAGTTTTCCGCTTATGCTGATGATTTTAATTTAATTATTGATCTTAAAAAAACAAAAAATATTAGCTTTGATCTAACTAATTTTTTCAAAAAATTTTAGATTGGTGTAATTATTCAGGTGCCTCTATTTCACCTACCAAGTGTAAACAACTACATATATGCAAAAAAACTAATTGTAAATGTACCTCAACAACCTATGTGTTTCGAGTAAAAAAATTAATTGAGTACTCAAACTATTGTTAATGTTATAAAGTCTGTATTTATCTCAAAAATTGATTATGGTCTTTACCTATACGGATCTTCACCAAATACATGTCTCAAAAAAATTAAAAGCATACTAAATTCTGCTATAAGAATAGCTCTAGGAGCCTTTTGTACATCTCCTACCAATAACTTGTTATTTGAAGCTAATATTGTTCCGATAGACGTAAGGTACAAAATTTCAGTCGCAAAATTATTTACAATTTTATCTAACTCTGCTAATACACCTCTTAGAGATGTTATAATAAAATGTATGAGACAAGTTCCTCAGAGAAATCACTCAGTAATTCACAAAATTATTTATCATTGCCAAGACCTTCAACTACCATTTTTACCAATTAAGAAATCCAAAAGTAAGCTTCCATCATGGTTTCTTAAAAATAACATAATCGATTATAGCCTCGCTAAGTTAAAAAAATTACTACCCCACCCCAAATCTATATCAATAAATTTTTAATGCTTAAAAACCAATATAAAAACTATAACTTTATATATACAGATGGTTCCCTGAATCATGGAAAAATTGGATATGCAATTACCTCTGAAACAGAAATTTTGAAATTTTCAATACTGCCAATATATTCGTCAGTCTTTTCTGCCGAAATAATAGCAATATATGAGGCAATTCAGATAGCTATTAATAATAAAGGAAAGTTTTGCATATGCACTGACTCACTTTCATCTCTCAACGCCATTTCAAATACTTTAAACAATTGTTTTTACGCATTTACTATAAGAAATCTTCTTATCAAGTATGCGAATAGAATAAAAATTATTTGGATTCCGGCACACATCGGAATAAAAGGGAACGAATTTGCCGACCAAATTGCGAAAAGTGCAACAATTTCACCTGTTATTGGATCAAATAACTTTAACAAATCAGATATAATAAATTTTATCAAATTTCATTTTTCGAATAAAAATGCACAAGTATTTCAAAAAACTTCAAACTGGTACAAAAATATTAATAACAATCGCAGGACAATTTATGATATTAACAACCGAAATAAAACTTACTACTTATCTAGATATGATGAAACCAAATTAATTCGACTGCGTATACACACAAACATCACACACAAACACTATATTGACAAACATTCTCCAAATAAATGCCAATTCTGTAAAACAAACAATGAAACATCTCTTGAGCATATTTTAATTCATTGTTCATTCTTTAATCAAATTCGACAATCAGTATTTCAAAATGAAAATCCATTGAATATAATATCTAATGTTTCTCCTTTTAATTTGTATAAAATAATTAATTTTCTTAAATTATCGAAACTGCTACACCAAATATGAAATGTAATTTTTATTTTATTTTACCTTTACATATATTCATAAGTTAAATATACACAATTTTATTGTACCAAGTAGTCTATAAGACAATAATTAAGCTGAAGGCCTTAGTAGCCATGGCTTCATTCTATGTATGTAGATTTAGGTTTTATACTTAAGTTGACATAATTTTATAAATAAATAAATAAACGACTTCACTTACATTGGAATGCATGTTTTCGTACATTAAAATTTCATAACTTTTTCTTGCTCGAAAAAAGTAATGTATTACCCATTTTTCAACGGGGTATTTTTATACTTGAATACATGATGCAATAAGGAAAGGTGATGTACTCGTACACAGACAGCTTCCCACTCTATTCTATTTCACCATATTGATTGCTGATATTGCCTTAAAAAAGCAATGTAATTTTTTTTATAATTTAGAGGGAGCTATGGAGAGATTTTGTTGAATATTAATTAAAAGTTTAAGAAATTAAGGGTCGGGATTATTGTTTCATTTTATTTGTCATGGATATTTGAACCAATTTTACGAATATAATAAAAAAATTAAAAATTGAAATTTTTATGTCAAAAGTTGACTTGAAAAGTGTTATTAACAAAGCTTTTATGGGAATTTTGGTTTCATATAAGAGGGGCGACAATAATTACAAAAATTAATTATTATTTTGTATACCTTTCATGAACATAAAATGATATATTGGCTTTGGTTAGAAATAAGTAAGTACCAAAAGGCGAAGGATAGACCCATCAAAACTTATACCGACATTATCAGCAAGACTAGTTGATTTAGCCATGCCCGTCTGACAAGTCTGTCAATCTGATTGAACGGAAACTGGTCTCTCAGGGTTTGAGAAATTTTGAACGAAACATAGTATGCGGGTGTACTTTTGTAACATAGTTTATTGATAATTTGTCGAAACCGGCCAGATTGGTCGACGATTATATTAGAGAATCTTAATATAATGAGAAGGCGCACATATTAACGTTAATGTTTAGTCTTTTATATAACGCATGTGTAAGTAAACTAATAGCGCATTTCAGCTAAATTTGTTAAATTTATTAAAAAAATAATTGTAAATAAATTTAAGATAAGAAAAAAATTCAGAAAAGGTATAAAAAAAATTATCTGGTGCGGTGGGCTTCGAACTCGGGCTAACCACGTCCTTTAAACATGCTGTTCTTGTTTTCATGGTTATGAACTTCGAATCTTAAATTATATATATACATAATTAGCTAAAAATTAACAAATGATGATATAAATGCAATTAAATTGTAAAAATATTACAAAAGCCGAGTTGAATTCGAACCCGAGCCATGCGAATAATACCGCCATCAACGGCAAATTACTGCGAATCAGTTGAAAAATATTGATCTAATTGAGCAATTTGAGATTTTGCTTTGAAAATGTAAAAATTAAGTAAACTCAAACAATATATTTACATGTAAATAAATTTATGTACATATAAATTGAATGTGCACATTTTTTGTAATCCACTAAAAAATTCTTTATGTTAAAAAATTATTTTTATGGAAAAATTTGGGTTATTGAATTATTTTCATTTACTTTTATTTTTTTAAATTATTATTTTAATTTTTATTTTTTTAAATTAAAGTAATTTAATTTCATAAAAATTTATTTAAAAAAAATTAAAAATAATTATTGTAGTTTAAATGTGTCAAAAAAAATTTATAAACATATATATACTTTGAAGCATAGTTATTATCAATGATCCGCTACTTAACTGACATATTCCGCGTCTACCTTCGTCCTTTTATACCTGTCTGAAGTTCTCGATAGCTAGCACTCGATTTTAATGCTCTAGAACATGCGGTACTTATCGGTCCGCAAATCGCGGATACGACCTTCCAGTTCGGATAACGATTATGAGATTTTGTAATTGGGTTTTGGGATACACAGATATTTTTAACAAGGTAAAGATATCCAAAAGATTTGCGATTTCGATTATGAGATTTTTATATTGGGTTTTTGATTTCCATATATTGCTATTAAGATATGTTAATTATATTGAGTTCTTTATTTTGAGATTCCGATTATGAGATTTTTATATTGGGTTTATATTATAGGTATTAATATCAAGATCTTCAATTTGGGATTTTTGTAGTGGGATAATGATTATAAGACTTTGATATCTAATTGATTTCGAATTTGTTCAAGATAGTTGTTATATATAAAACTTCCACGATTCAGAATAAACATTCCTGGCAAGAAAATCAAGCATGTTGAAAGCATTTTCTTATCACAATTTGGTATAATTCGTCCCAGGAAGAAACCAACCATCGAATACCATCCAAAGAATTATCGAAAAGAGAGATAATTCACTTGCGTTGTTGGGTTCATCAACTTGTGTTATCGAGAAAACATCATTTTTTATCCATGAGCTGCTGCTGCAGCAAAACAATACACTGAGTCTTTCTTTTGTCAGTTTACCGCCTTTATAATGAGACGTCGAGTAGCTAATTGACGGTAAATTAAAATTAAACTGCAGCTTTAAAATCTACATTCGCTCTTTCCCCACTTAAAACTTTATATTGAATGCTATTTCTCAAGCGAAAAGATTCTAACCACCCATTGCTTGCTTTAAAGTTCTCTATTTGTAACTCGTTGACTTTATCGTCAGCCTCTTCCATTTCGTCCTGCGTTTCTTTGAGTTCTATGCATGCTTTGACAGCACTCTCTTGAAGCTGCATGAGCCGGAATGAAATAGGCGCTTCATGATCTTGCATTTGTGATGAAATGTGGGCATTAATTTGTGACATGTTGGCTTCATGTTCATCCAACTTCTATGTAATGCCAATATTCATTCGTGACATCCTTTGTGACATTTTGGCTTCATCTGTTCATCCATCTTTTGCGACATGTTGGTATTCATTTGCGAAATTGTAACCAATAACATGATAATGTCTATACCAGTAGATGAGCCAAGAAGGTGAAGAACATCCTCAGTTGCTGACTGCTCTGAATCTTTCGCAACGTCAACTGATATGGAAAACTTAATTTTGGAATTGTTTATGAGATTTTATATAGGGCTTTTGGTTCCTAGATTCTGTTATTTAGACAAAGATATACAGGTCTTTATTGTGGGAGTTTTCCATAGGGTTTTTGATAATCAAATATTGATATTAAGATAATGATATCGATAACTTTATTTTGGAATTTTGGTAATGGGATAATGCTTATGATATTTTGATATCGAGCTTTCATTCCCAGATTTTCATATTGAGGTAATAATATCGAAATCTTAATTTTTGGGCTTTGATTATGGGATAATGATTATGAAATTTTGATATTGGGCTTTTGATTCTAAGACGTTGAAATTAAGATAAAGATATAGAGATGTTTGTTTTGGGATTTTGATTACGGTCCCCAGATATTGATATTAAAACAAGTATATCAATCCATCCATATAAAGGATCAAAGATTCTGTTATTGAGATCAAGATATCCAGATATTTATGTTGGATTTTTTTACACAGTTTTTGATTTCCCGATTTTGATATAAAGATAATGATATCGAGATCTTTATTTTAGGAATTTGATTATTGGATAATGTTTATGAGATTTTGATATTGGATTTTCGATTTCCAGATATGCCGCCTCCGAGCAGCCGATGGATTTTTATGATGAGTTTTTATTTCATGTCAGAAATACACTGGAGAGCTTTCTAAAAATTCTAACACAGGTATATACATATGCATGTATGCTTACTTACTTAAAAGAAAATTGTGTTGCAAACGTCTAAGAACTATATCATATGTATGTATATCTACTTAAAAATTTCATAAGATCATCATAAAAAAAAATAATAATTAAAAAATGTTATACAGTAGTCAGCAAATTTGGTGACGACGACAATGTCATTAAAACTTACGGCAAATAGCAACTTTGTCACCACGCTAACTATGCCATTAAGTCTTGATTACTAGATATTGATATTGACTTCTTATATCGAGGTCTTTATTTTGGGGCTTTCAGATTATAGGATTATGTTTATGATGTTTTAGACAGGATTTGGTATTGAGCTGATAATATCGATATCATTATTCTGGGTTTTGATTATCGGATAACGATTATGAGATTTTGTAATTGGATTCACACATATTTTTAACACGATAAAGATATCCAGATCTGTTTTACGATTTCGATTATAAGATTTTTATATTGGGTTTTTGATTTCCATATATTGCTATTAAGATATGTTAATTATATTGAGTTCTTTATTTTGAGATTCCGATTATGAGATTTTTATATTGGGTTTATATTATACATAGGTATTAATATCAAGATCTTGAATTTGGGATTTTTGTAGTGGGATAATGATTATGAGACTTTGATATCTAATTGATTTCGAATTTATTCAGAATATTTGTAATTTATCAAACTTCCACGATTTGCATTTTCTTATAACAATATGGTCTAATTCGTCCCAGGAAGAAACCAACCATCGAATAACATCCTTTCTCTTTTTCTCTATCTCTTTTCGATAATTCACTTTCGTTGTTGCATTCATCAACGTGTATTATCAGATAAAACACTATTTTTATCCATGCTGCTGCTGCAGCAAAACAATACACTGAGTCTTTCTTTTGTCAGTTTACCGCCTTTATAACGAGACGTCGTAGGTAATTGACGGTAAAATAGTCCAGTTTCATTCGTATTAAACTGCAGCTTTAAAATCTATATTCGCTCTTTCCCCACTTAAAACTTTAAATTGAATGCTATTTCTCAAGCGAAAAGATTCTAATAATCCATTGTTTGCTTTAAAGTTCTCCATTTGTAACTCGAAAGCCAATAGCTTGGTCTTTTCTAATCCATGAAATTTAAAGCATTGATAATTTCTTAAAAATAATGATATTGCGCGTTTGAAAAATTGCTTTGATGTCGAAATACAAACACATGTGTTCGTAATATACATACATAAATAAATAGCATACAAAAATGCATACATATTAAATGTATTGTCTAAAATAGAAGAGGATTTTGTCCACCTTCCAAAATATAATATACTAATTTGGTACAGAAAATTTTGCCCAATTTTGGCGAGTGTTCAAGTTATAAGGGTGCCCAACTTTACAGGTCTTACTGTAACACGGGTTTAAAAGGAGAAATGTGTTACTTTTTACACGAGCCACCTCCACGATATTCAAATGATTTAAGACTGATCAACTTCACAAGGGTCAGAAACTTGATTATTTGTAATAATACTTACCTGTCACATACATATTTCTAATATTTTAATTGTGCCTATTCTCCACGGTGTTAAAAAGGGCCGTTATCTCCACATCCAAAGTACACATTCGCCTTTGCAAAACAAAAAACTCACAGTCAATCTGAATTGAACTTCTACTCTCCGAAAGGACTAGTATAAGGGAACTATGGGTGTGTCATAAAAGAAAAAAAATACCCAGCAGCCAAGGATTCAACTGCTAAATTCTTCGCTGAATTTTAACACAGCGATTTCCTGAATATCAGAACAGAACAACTGGCATTTCTTGGGATACGAACTGTTCAGTTGCACTCAATACCGATTCACTTACTTGGATATATATATCTATCAGTTCAGGTATTACCTACTCTTATAGCTGGTATATTTATCTATTAGTTTCAGACACTACCGACTTATATACCTCATGAACATATTGATCAGTTCCACGTTTTACCTGCTCATAACCTGGGTATATTAATCAATCAGTTGCACTCATTACTGCATCACATTACCATCTAACTTGAATTAAATACAAATATTTTATAGTTTACATTTTAAAAATACATTTAGAATTAAGCATACCTTATATTTAAACCCTATTAAAAATTTTAATTGAAATAAAATTCATTACTTTTCTTTTGCCATATTAAAGGCTTTTCTGACCTGCACGTAATTGCATTTCGTGTAGTCTTCCGCTTGTATGCTTGTACATCGGTCTCCGTCGCTTTATTGTTTTTCAGGCAGGCAATTGCTATTCGGGCCTATTCTTGGTCGGGCTCTGGAACATCTATTTCATGGCATCGATTAGGGAATCGGGTGCACCATCTCACTTTCACTACCATTCATCAGGCTTGAAATGTGTCCTGCAAGTTAAGATAACTCTAGACATCAGTCGCTAGATCGCATATAAGGGTATGCTTCGGTCTTGAAACCTTCGTATGTTGCCGCACCTTTTCGTAGAATTTTCGAACATTATCTCTGTCTGCTTTTCAAGCTGTACAACCTCACGCATTTCGGCCTTCCTTTTTTTCTGTGTGCATATGAGTCTCGCTTCATCTTCAAATCTCAGCGCATGTTCGAGGTGGGAAGCATTTTTTCTCTCGGAAAATTCCCATCGCTCCTGCTCTTTTTTCAACCTTTTCGAATGCCTATAGTTTCTTTGGCTGCTATACATAGGAAGCTTGAAATGTCGACTTCTTCCCTTATACCGAGTTGCGGAGTAATCTCTGAGAGCAGAAGTACAAACCGGCTGTCTGTTGTAGTTGCAGCGATATTCTAAAAAATATTGCTTTAATGCAGCGACCTGATTAGCCGAGTGCTTAGCACTGCTTAGTGCCATTCGGAGGGCCAGGGTTCGAGTCCCAGTCCAACCGACATCCAAAAATATAAAAATAGAGAAAAAATTCTCATAAAAATCCATCGTTTGTTCGGACGCGGCTTAGAATAATATGTTGGTCTCTTCATTTGTTGGAAAGACATCAAGCCTATCATCTCCAAGAGGGGAAGGAGCTTGCCCGAAAATCGCTTCAACAGCTACAATGTGCCCAAAAGTTATGAACCTTACTTAACAACTTTTAAACAATTTTTTATTTTTGAATTCACCAAGATAAAAATATGTTGTACGTTAATCCTATGGCAAGGCGAATTCATAAAGAGAGCTGGAGAACATATTGTGACGGAAATCCCAAATACAGAGAGTGTGTGTGATGGAAATTCCCAGTAAAAAGGGCAGACGAAAAGAGCGGCAGCAACTACTGCGAGCAGACGAGTTAGCGCATGAACTGAATGTTTGGACCATCGTTGGGCATACACGGAGGGGCAGCAGCTATCGCAGGCAAACGAATAATCAGCCTATTCTTGAGTGCGTGAACAGAATGTTTGGCTAATCCGCAGGTATAAAAAGAGCGATGGCAGCTATCACAGTCTGAAAATTAGAGTATAAAACACAATGAAGTTAACATTATTGTGTGTTTTAGAAACGGATACACTGTGCGAAGCGCAAAACAATTGTGTGTCATAAAGAATTGTAAGATAAACTATTGGGTATAGTAAAGAATTGTAATTATTGCGGACAAAATAAGCGTTGAGCAAATTTCTGACGATTAAGAGGCCAAACGAACAAATCTTGGGAGTTTTATTTAGCAATTCAATGATCGGATTCGAAAGATTTGGGAAACTGTTGAGGATAATGACAAAAATTGTTACAATATACAAAAATTGCTGGGAAAAAATTCATTCAATGAATGAATGAGAATTTAAACATTTATTCCTCTCTCAAATCATTTTTGCTTTGATAACAACGCAAGATGAAGTTGTTATGGTAGCGAATTCAGCTTTGTTGTATTTGTTCTCCTGTTCTCACCTTTATAAATTCGAATTGGAAACTTTCCGATGAAAGGAATTAGATAATTATACCAAAATAAAAACTTTTAAAATGTACAATCTCAAAAATAACGAATACTGTTTACAAAAATATTTGTATAATGGTGAAACTATTGGAAAATATAATTTTATATGGTTGCCGATGTGAGCTACATAAGTGATAAAGGTTTCTTAGGTAAATATTTGTGTACCTCCGTGACAATCAGCTTTCCAAAATATTGCATTCTTTGTAAAAAAAATTTAAAACTATAAAATCTAATGTGATTGCTATCATTAAATAATAAAGCAAGCGTTTGTCTTTTATTGAAATCAATGACCAATATCAGGAGACCACTTTTTGTGGCCAAAAGTCAACAATTCAAAATTCCTAATATAATATATGTGTTTGGGATTTGGCTTCCCCGCAAGACTATAAGCTGCTAAAAACAGCTGTTTCGTCACTCGTTCCTTCTCTTTGATTTTTGGCGTCAGTTAGAAATACCAAGTGAAACTATGTCGCTCTCCACCTGACCCTTTCAAGAGAGTGTAGGTATTCCTCTTCCTCTGCTTCCACCAGCGGGTACTCTTTCGAATACATTTCGTTGCATTCGCCGTTACCAACGCGAAAGGACCATAAATAAGAAAACGCAAAGTGTTGAGCTGTGCAGTTGTGTTTTTATTGTGCTCTAAAAAAAATTTAATTTGATTGGGTTTTTTAATTTAAAAAAATAAAATTATTTATATAAAGTGTTAAACATAGTTTTTGGTTGAAATCAAAGCTAAGTGTTTCAGAAAATTATGCTATTTTGTAGAGTTTAAATCAATTTGCTTAACTTGATTCACATATTCATTTTCTTCAAACTTGCCGAGCCATTAATTGTTTATTTACATATGTACTTATAAGAAAATTTAACTTTAAATACTAACGGGATATCTCTTTTAAGATTGATATTAATTTGAAACATTTTAAAGCGATACCCTCAGGCACTTTATGTTCGAGAATTCGAATACAAACTAAAAAGTGATAATAATTTGGCTAAAATTGTGCCTGAAAGAAATGCTAAAAACTGAGGTTGACACCTGCTTATACTACGCAGTTTATACTACCAAAATTTGAGAGGTTTGAATACTAAGTTAACTAATATATATCTCAAAAGTCTCGAAAATAATTATGATGTCATTTCTTTTTTTCAACTCGGAGATTCTTCCAAGTACTTATTATATAAAAGTAAGTCTAGCAACATCTTTGCTCTAACTTTCGTTGATAATGCAACTAAAGCACTAGTAGAAAAAAATACTTCTCTAGAACGCCAGAGGACGTTTACCAAACAGTTCTTGATATTACCTACGAAACTATCTGTTATCAGATATTCATAACTGATAAAATCGATTCGATTACTCAATTTGATTTCTCGAAAGCTAATTTTAAAGATATTAATAAGGCTTTATCAAAATTATCATGGCCTGTATTAAACTTATACGAAAAATTTGTTCCTAAATGTGTTTGTGTTAACACAAATGAACTTAGAGTTTTGAAAAATAAAAAAACACGATATTTCAAGCTTTATGAAAGTACAGATATGCACTCACATTTATTAAAATTCTCAATTTTACGACACAAGCTCTTTGATGTAAGTCAATATTATAACACTTATTTGTGCGAAAATAAACTTAGTTTAATAAGCATTTTATGGTTTCGTAAACGCTAAGCGCCAGGTATCTGGATTTCTTTCCACTTTGAGGTTTCAATGCAAAGAATCTTTTATTATCCCCCTTCAGCAAAATGAAAACAGACTCTCTACAATTCCTAAATTATTTGAATCAATTATCACAGACTATTTGATTCATTTAATCCCATAATTTACGTCACATTCCCAACCTGGATCTGTTAAAGGAAAATCTACTTGAGTTCATTTTTTATATCATCAATGCGTTCTGTAGGAACAGCAGAGTTGACGTAATATACTATACCGTCTTCAGCGAAGGTGTCACTCGTTGCTAATCAAGAAACTTTACTTACTGGGTTTCCAGCCAAAATTTTTATACCGGCATAATCGTACACAAATAGTAATTTTTAAAAATTCCATTTCAAATTCCGTTAATGTGTCTTCAGGAGTACCTCAGCGTAACCATCTAGGCTCGATTCTGTTTTCACTATTTATAAACAATATATCTTCTGAGATAAAATTTTTAAAACATTTAATGTATGTGAGTGGTGTAAAACTTTATAAATCTTGCAGTTTGGGAAATGATGGCATTTTACTACACACACAGACATAAACAGCAAAAAAATATTAAAAAATTTAAAGTTATGCGTTTATTCTGAAGAGCTATACAGACATCTCCTTACACAATGGATAACTACAATTTGGAGCAGGTTCACCGTTTTATTGACCTGGGGATCCCTATTGAACTTCACATATCACATTCATCATATCAGCTTTGCATATAACATTAGTAAGACCTATTCTTGAATACGGCTCGGTGATTTGGAACCCGACGTATCAAATCTACTCTGATAAAATAGAGTCTATTCAAAAACAATTTTCTAGAAATTTGCATTGGGACTCTCAGTACAATCTTCCTCATTATACCAGTCGTCTGAAACTTATCTATCTTCCTACTCCCGCCAGTCGTCGGGAAATGCTTGGTGTAATTTTCATGGTTAAAATAATAACAATTTCTAGTCTCCTCACCCTCTCTGAAATAAAATTTAATGTTCCGTTTAGAATGTCCAGACATTTTTGTCCCTTGTTTTTGAAAACTCGCATTGTTTGTGTCTCTTATTCAAGCACATTGACATATCTGACTCGCTTTTTCATATTAAAAAACTATTATATTTGAATTAAAAATTTTATATTTGAATTAAGTTATTCTTCAAAATCAGCTTATGAATTTTTGTTCTGTAGCGGAACTTTTTTAGTTCTCGACACTAACCCCTTCCCATCGTGACTCGGTATCAATGTAAAATAAGTTCCGTACGAAATGCGCACAGCAGGAGTCTGAAACGTGATTATCTGTAATAATACTTACTTTCCTATTTCCAATGTTTTAGTGGTGCCTATTCTCCGAGGCGTTACCAAGTGCCGTTTTCTAGTCGCACTCAAAATACGCACTCGCCTGTGCAAAATGAAAAACGATCCCTTTTTTGTGGCTTGAGCGGCGCACCTAACTTCCGATCGTCGGATTTGACTTCTTGAGACCATATTCTGAAAAGAAGCTGCTATATATCTCTTGTCAGTCCTTTGCCGCCGTATTTGAATAGATGGTCGGCAATCCATTGGCCCTGCCGCTTTGTTGCTTTTCAGGCGGGCAATTGCTATTCGCTTTGGAACATCTATTCCATCATCATTGATTGGTGACCGGGCTCTCCACCTTCTGCTGATTTATTTTCACTGTCATTCATCAGGTTTGAGATGTGTCCTCTCTGTAAATTAAGTATACTCTGGAAGTCAGTCGATAAATCACATTTCTCGGTCCTGTCGCATATTTTCAAGCTCTTCAAGGTCACGCTTCTCTGCCTCTCGTTTTTTCTGCCTGCCAATGAATCTCGCTTTCCTCAACGCACCATGCTCTTGCAGGTGCGTGTCCTCAATACTAATCCTTTGTACGTTTGCCGTAGTTTTTATGTTGAGACTATATAATACCTGTACGGGAAAGATGAGGGATTTGTAGAACTTGGCCATAGTTCGTCAAAAGGAGACTTTACTTTTCAAATTCCTATTCAGTCCAAAGATCTGAGGTTATTATTGCTGTTCAGGCTGGTTGATTATACATATTAATATACTTTGTATACAAATATCTTAAGAAAGAACCATTTAAAACAAAACCACGTCCACTTTTAAATTTTCTTCTACCTTAACGAGCCATATTTATTTTTTATTATGATATAAGAGCTCTATCTGCAGGTACTCTTTTCTACACCCTAGGTAGAAGAAGTCTGAAAACTCGTTCAGAATTCAACGGTTAGTTTGCCTATAGGTAGCTTGTTTTCGTGTTATCGCCATAATAATTAGCCTCTTACGATAATTGGTTCAGAGCGTGTGGACTTTCCACTCCTCTGGCATGCTTTCGTCCGACCAAATTTTGCAAAGAAACTGATGCAAGCTTTGTCAGTCTGCGTCTTCATCTCGATTAGGGGTTCGAGTTCACTATCTCCTGTAACTTCCTCCTCACTATAATTACCATGAACTTCGTATGCCCTGAAAATCGGTCACCAGTGCCCTAGTACGTTTTCAAACCATCTGTAAATCGCCGCATCTTTTTGAGAACCACCCTGTCAATAAGCATTTCAAAGCTCTTCGTGTTTTACTAGCTTTTCATCAAGACATATTCCATTCAAAACTAATTAGTATTTTCGAAAGTAAATTTTTGTAGATCATCCCTATATTTCATGCCTGCATAAATAACTCGCTTTTTTCACGTGGTTTGCATCATACCTGTAAAATCCATTTAAGTTGGACCCCTGCTGTTCAGCACTTCTTGTTCTACTTCGCGGGTTTCATTGTTATAAGGAAATGATTTTTTTCTCAATTGTATTAAAAACTACATGAACATGTACATTGAATTCAATAAATAATAGAAAAACATAAAAGCTAAAACATTTTAGAATATACATATACTTATGTATATATGTTCATACGCATATTACTTTGTATTAATTTTAAGAAGCTTCTATTTTTATATCCAACTTCGTTTTTAACTCTAAAAATGGGAAAGTTGATTGATGTGCAGATACATAAATAATAACTGATTCATGTTTGTTAAACCTCTTTTTAGAGTGGAAAGATAGTAGTTTTCAGTGCACTTCAATTACACTCTAAATCACACTTTTAAACATGTTTTTTTTTTTTTAATGTGAATCACCCACCTGTTCATGTATATTTATCGATTTTTGCATATTTTTTTGTTCAGGATAGTTGTGATTTATCAAACTTCCATAATTAAGATCATGGCGAGAAAATCCGGCATATTGAAAGCATATTCTTATCACAATATGGTCTAATTCGTACCAAGAAGAAACCAACCATCGAATAGCATCCAAAACAGAATATCTTTTCGACAATTCATTTGCGTTGTTGTATTCATCAAGGTGAGTTATCAGAGATATATATAAAAAATGCGTTATATAATATTAATTTTTTGACATAAACTTAAAATAAATAAAAAATTCGCCGTACATAATTGACTAGTGCCGCGTTTATACAAAAAGGGAAAATTTCAATTTATGGACTTGTATGTGTTTTGTAAAATAAAATATTTTGAACGTGTGGCGGTCAAGTTGGTGAACACCCCTAACGGCGAATCTAACACTAGGTAGCACTGCAAAATATAATTGACCTTTCATATTTTTGATATTGTATTTTTCTCTGTTTTGTAAAACTCCCGACGAATAAAGACTAAATCGCAATTTATCTAGCAAATCCTAGTGTGGCATACCACAGAAACCTCATGCTAGTGACCCGACAAGTCTAAAACTAAAAAAAAAAATTATGAAGAGCAACCAACGGTTTCACTTGGTAATTTTGAACCAATTCACGCAGATACAGCATTAACAACGCGGGTGGACACTCTCGATCAAGGAACGCTTAAGCTTCCAGATTTCTTCGAGGAGCACACACATCTATGATTTTGGAGTTGTTGGCAGAGATGCGTACAAGAGTTGCAGCAACAGCAGTAACAGACAATCTTTTGAAGCAGTTGTTGCTACGAAGTCTCCTAGAACAAATATGTGCGATACTATCTGCAGATGAGCATGTAGACTTGGTTAATGCAGCAACGGTATCCGACCGTATCATAGAAATTCACAGCTGACTGCAACCTCCCGATTAACTACCAACAAAGAACCAAGTGAAATAAGAAATGAAACGTCAAATTGACGCTCTTTCACGAGATATCAAGTGCTCGGAAGTTCAGATCACCATGCAAATTCGACCGCAATGCCGTGATGCATAACGCGACCAAAAACTAGGGCCGCCACCTCAGGCTACGAGAGGCGCTTGCCAGCTCGGCCAAGGTAACAACAGCCTCCGTCTTTTCATTCGAAATATCTCCGACAATCAACAATTTCTTATCGACACTCCTGCGGACATCTCAGTAATTCCAACAACTCCAGTCACCAGCAAGGATAACCCATCAGTGACTTAGCCAATCTACGTAGGAGATGGAACACAAAAATACTAACGCAGTGCACGCCAAAATGCAAAGTTCGAATATATTATCTCAATGGTTATTTGCCAGCCATCTAAAATCCCATGGACTACACCACTTCTCATACAGGGTACTAAATGCTTCACTGAAGAAGATAGGTATCTGATTCCAAGTATTCAGAAACCGTATTCTACCAATGTACACTGATGATATCGAAAAAACGGCCTTAACCACTCCTTTTGGACTATTCGAGTTTCGTTATATGACATTCGGTTTGTGTAACGCCGGCCAAACAACGACACATTGATAGCATCTTCAGAGAACTCGATTTCGTCGTTCCATACCTCGACGATATTTTCATGGCATCCAACACCGAAACCGAACATCAGCACCATCTTCGAATAGTCTTCGACTACTAATTTTCGGCCAACCCCCTATAAAATATCTTGGACACTTGGCCACTCCAAACGGAATATTGCCACTCTTAGGTTTATATCGAAGGAGCGAAGGTTTATACAGGGAGCGGTACACACTCTGAATAATCTTCAAGCGTTAATATAAGGCAACATTAAAAACCAACGAACGACAATTCAGTAGACAGACAAATCAGGCACTGCATTCAACGATTTCAAAACAAAGCTAGCTAACGTTACTCTGCTAGCATATTCACAAGTAAACGTGCCACTTACTTTATCTGTCGACGAATCAGATAGTTGCATCGGGGTCGTTTTGCTCCACATATAAGACGACGAAGCGAGACCTTTAGGTTTTTCTTCACTAAAGTTAACAAAATTCCAACGTAACTGGAGTACTTATTCTAGAGGACTTTTCGCCATTTACAAATGCATTAATCAATGATCAAAATACACTTTTAAACAAAAATCTGATAAAGCACATCTAAGACATCTTCGTTATTTACATTACATCAGTCAGTTTACGACGGATATACGACACTTAAAAGGAAATGAAAACATATTTACCGATTTCTTATCACGAATAAATGAATTTGAACG
Source organism: Neoceratitis asiatica (assembly GCA_030068015.2). NCBI lineage: Eukaryota > Metazoa > Arthropoda > Insecta > Diptera > Tephritidae > Neoceratitis > Neoceratitis asiatica. Next base: position 85,448,511 of record CM061524.1, read on the forward strand.
CGAATTCTACTACAAACGTCATTGACTATGAGCAGCAGACCAAAGCTATCCACAAAATTTTACATCCCAGCATTCAAAGACAAATTTGTCTGGCCAAATATACACCACGTTGTTGCATCATACAGTGCATTCCTTGCCAAAAATTGAAAATGTAGTGCCACAATAAAACTACGATTGAAAAATCTGACACAACAGAATCTCGAATCGACCACATAAACGTTGACATTGTTGGTCCATTGTCATCTACGCACCAGCATATCACGTGCAATTCAATGGATTGGTAGAAAGATTTCATCGACAGATTAAAAGCAGGATTCACCGACGACAACCGTATTTACGAGAATGCAGACCTTCTTCCCGCTGAGACGAGCACCACTCAGACGAAAACCACAACACGCTCTGGAAGAAAAGTTACTTTTCCCAATCGTCTGTATTTTTAAACCGCACACACAAACTGGAGGGGAGCTGGTTGTGCCGGTCAAGTTCGTGAACACTACTAACGACGAATCTAACGACTGGAAAGCACTACAAAAGATAATTGATCTGTCATATTTTTGATATTGTATCTTTCTCTTTTTGTGCATATTTTATGCAAACGTACATATTGTTACGATCTTGCTGATTAACCTCGATGATTTCCTTAATCTTTCGGGTACGACCTCTGGATTGTTAAATAAAATCGCCAACTTAATTTGCAGTCTCTTTATTTATAAAGACTTAATTAATGTTCTTTTAATTATTCGGTAATTCACAATTCAATTACAATTTACGTTACTATTTACAATCACTTGTATACAACTTTCACAATGTACTGTTTTTATTACTTTACTCTAATGTAATCTCCACGAGTTTAATTCACAACTGATTACTCTTGCAGTCGAATGTCGTCCTTATATACTTGTTTGCTGCTGTATGTGGAATCGTAGCCAATGCTTAGTGGTACTTCCATGTTCTTATACTCCATAACCTTGTTATTCAAGTCGATCTTGATACCTTGCTCCATCAAGAAGTCCACTCCTATGATTACCTCATCTACGATCTGCGCGACTATAAAACTGCGTAACATCGTCACATTCCCGATTGTTACCTCACATGTTACTTCTCCCACTACTCGGGTATCCTCACCAGTCGCCGTTTTCAATATTGCTCCAGGTAATGGTCTTACTTCTTTAGCGATCAGGTCAGTTCGAATGATGGAGTGTGATGCGCCCGTATCTACTGTTAATATTCGCGCTCGTCCATCCACATATCCACCAATAGTAATATTGCTCGTTTTTCTGCCAATTTGTGAGACGGAGATAATGGGGCATTCAATTGCAGGAGCCAGCATACGCCCTTTTAGACTGGCTCGTTTTAGTTTAACGACTGAGAAGTTGATGGTTTATCTTCGTCAGCCTTCCGTTTTCGCTGTCCTTCTTGTATGCTGGAACCCGTTTTGCATTCGCGTGCGAAGTGACCAGGCTTTCCACATTTAAAGCATTTCCCAGCCTGATTCTTACCACCAGAACGATTCATTCCTTCTAACGACTTCAGAGTTCTCAATATTTCGGTCATCAGATCTGCTGTTTCAACCTCCACTTTATTGACTTTGTACGCTGGTCTGCTTATGAGTGCCGCCGTTTCACGTGTTTGAGCATACGCCACTGTTTCAGCGAATGTTAACTTTGGATTCGCATATGTCTCTCGCTTGGTGTAAACGTCTTTTATGCCGCTGATGAATTTTTGTATTTTCACCCTTTCGAGATGCTCACCCGATGCGTCTCCGATGGCTAAATGAGCCAATCTCTCAATTTCCGAAGCATATTCCTGTAGAGATTCGTTCGGTGTTTGGTCGCGCTTTTCTAACTCCATCTGGTAAATTTGCCTTCTGTGTTCGCTACCATAGCGTCTTTCCAGGGCTCGCATCAATCCGTCGTAATCATTTCTCTCATAATCAGGTACAGTTTGCAAAAGTTCTGCCGCAGGTCCTTCCAACGCAACGAATAGTGCAGCAGATTTTTCATCCATGCTCCATTTATTGGTTTCAGCCGTCTTTTCAAACTGGAGCTTGAAGACTTGGAAGGGAATTTTTCCGTCAAACGATGGTGTTTTTACCTTGGGAGCGTTCGCTGAAGTGGTTGGACGATTTAACTGCAAATCCCGGAAACGACCTTCCAATGTGTTGACTTTGGCTTCAATTAATTCTTCTATTTTTTCTTGCCGACCGTGCAATTCGTTGACTTTGCTCTCAATTAGATCCTGTCTTTCCTTAAGTTCTGCATTATCTTTCTCCAGATTTTGCTGTATTTGCGCGATGGTTCCTCCTAAGGATGATATTTGCTCGCTCTGTTCAACCATTTGTGATGTAATGTTGTCATTCATTGCAGACATTTTGGTATCCAGCTTTTGTGACATCTTGGCATCCTGTACATCCATCTTTTGTGATATGCTGGCATCGATTTGTGACATGTTTTGTGACATGTTGGCATTGATTTGTGAAATTGCAGCCAACAACATGTTCATGTCCATACCGGTAGATGAGCCAGGGGCATTTTCTTGAATCTTACCTGATGGCTGCTCCAACCCCTTCGCAGAATCAATAGCTTCTTCTTTGTCAATGTCCTTCAAGGATACATCTTCATCCTCGCGACGGAATTCGTACTGGTTCAAGTCGGTGCCTTCGACTTCCATTGCTTCTCGCAGTCTCGATTGCAGCTCTGCCTTATTTCCAGTTGTAGACAATCCTCGCTTGGCCAACTCCTTCTTGAGAATAGGTATCGACAACTTTTGATGCTTCACCATTTTCGATTACTATCCTTTGGAATTTATTTAACAATCCCACTTCTGACACCAATTGTTACGATCTTGCTGATTAACCTCGATGATTTCCTTAATCTTTCGGGTATGACCTCTGGATTGTTAAATAAAATCGCCAACTTAATTTGCAGTCTCTTTATTTATAAAGACTTAATTAATGTCCTTTTAATTATTCGGTAATTCACAATTCAATTACAATTTACGTTACTATTACTCTAATGTAATACTTTATACTTTACTCTAATGTAATATCCACGAGTTTAATTCACAACTGATTACTCTTGCAGTCGAATGTCGTCCTTATATACTTGTTTGCTGCTTGAAAACGAAACCCCTGGAATAATCGCGTCGTTTTACGATAAACCTCTCGCTTACGATAATCGTCGTTTACGATAATCGTCGTTTACGATAATCGTCGTTTACGCTCTAGAACGTACCAGTTGTCGGCTCCTCTCTTTCATCTGTCATTCGCTTCGCATTTTCGCCACAATATGTATAGGGTGTTGGCATTACTTTTCAAGATGGCGACCGATTTAACAGCTGCCAAGTGATTTTTTCTCAGTTTGGTTTGGCAATTCATCATGAATAGACCATCGTACAGGCCTACAAGTAGAAAAACTGCCATGTGATCAAAAAACAGCTGAGATCACCTGATCGAAATAATCCACTTTTTGACCCAGGGACGAAATAAATATCAAAAGAAGTAATAGTACTAACGCATTTTTTTAGCAGCAAATATTGAAAAAGCATCAAGTTTTTTACTTATTAGTTTATACAAAACTAAAAACATATATACAACATATTAAATTTCTTTATTAATTATCTTTTGTTAAGTGTTTAAGTATTGCTTTTCCACACCACCATTGCGGTCGCAATAAAGGCGCGTTACCGATTTTTTTTGGGTGCTCGGTTCCCCAGGAGGCCTATTTTCACCCATATACATATATTACTTATTTACAATGTAAACTATATTGCACAATAAAAAGTGAATAAATAACAAAACAAAAACAATTCACAAAAAAAGTTAAATAAATACAAAATTCAATAAGAACAAAAATTTTTTTAAATATATCACAAATTCAGGTAACTGCATTTAAACAAATTACTAAATCGAATAAATAGAAATATCTTAAACTAATCCACCCACAGCGAAGCCCTAAACTATAATCCTAAAACATATACAAGGACATGGAGAATAAATGGGGCCTATAACACAAAGTACACGAAATTCATACTTAAAAAATAAGAAAACCTGCCTACTAATCTAATTAAAAAATATTCAAATCGAAATAAAAATCTAAGGGCATCAGACGTTGACGGACAAACAATTGGACAACTATTACGTAGTCGGACAGACGTTAGAAAAATTACGGACTGAAGGTGAGCATTATTTATGAGTAACACATAAAAATTTTATATTTTTAAAATCTTGCTGTTTCACCTTCTTATTGAATGCGTTCGTTAGAAAGTAAGTTCTAATTCTGATGAACATACTTTTTATTGTGTTGGAATTGCAGTTTTCGCAGCATAAATACGGCTCCACATCAAACATTTTTTCAAACAATATTTGAGAAAATCCTATTCTATGGCAAGTAGAATCGAAATATTCTGTGAATATATTTTCGATATTTGTTATAAAGTTTATAAACTCATTTGGTGGTTTTACCATTTGACAATTGCTATATTGTTATTCTTTGGTAAAATAAAAATCTTTTTCTGTGATTCCACCATCGAACCTTGGCAAGGGCATTAAGCAATTATGGTGCTTAAAATATTTGTAATACAAATAGCCGCAAAAATAAACAAACGCATTTCGATGAAGAAAACTACTTTCATCGACATCAATATTTATTTCGATTTGAATATTTTGGAATAAAGGTAAGGTAGGTCTTGGCAATCCTTGAAAAGTTTGCCAAGAAGTATCTTTAACCAAAACGTCATTACAGGCGCTTTGGAGGGAACTAGTAGAAAAAGACTCCCACTGGTCTTCTGGCAAGAGTTCGCAATTTCCCTTATTTACAAATCGAATATACCCTATGCCCCAGGCTTGTCTGAAAAGATAAGAGAAACGCTGCGGAGTTATTCTCACATCAAATCCCCCTCCCCTTCGAATGTGTCCGAAAAAATTTTCTAATCTGTCCTGTGTCAGTTTTCTTGTCATCAAATGATTAAAACCCTGCTGTGACCAGAAACGCCACAAATGTCTTAAACTGCCTAAATTGAGGAGCCAACCTTTTATAAAACTAAAAGTATTCGTGATATCACGACCGAAGCTATCATGAACTCGGAGAGAATTCAAGAAATTTTCGGCTTCCTCAAGAAAATTCAATTGATCCGCAGATGCTGAAAAGGGTTCCTTAAAATTCCCTATTGCTCCAAAAACATTACTATTAAAAATATTAAATAGCTTATCGAAAAAAAGGACAAACTCGGCGTTATTAACAAAAGATGGAGACTTAGAACTATGAAGACTCCCGGAGCTATAGATGGCGAACATTGCACTTGCTACAGAATGACTAAATACTTGAGAAGCTAACTGAACGCTCATTTTCTGAAATGGTTTAGGGGCGATATGAGCTGAAGTTAGCTTATGAGTACAACTAATACTGTTAGTAGTGCCATTTTCATAAACATGCACTATATCCGACCATTCAACAGGTCGGCCGTGAAAAGAAACCCTATTTTTCTTATTTTCAAAACAGTTCCGTGTACTTTTTAAAAGATGAGGGGAGTCAAAAAAGTAGAATATTTTTTGCTCATTTACAATGAAAAAGGGCCTATCTGTTGTTACTCCTACAATTCTTGAAAAATTAACAAAATTTGATCCTTGGTCAGTGACCATTTGGCAGGGACGCAAACCAATACTCTGGAGCTGACCAATGGCTTCGAATATGTATTTTTGCATAATATCTCCTTTGCATACTTTATGCACAAAAAAATAAGCTAACGGGTGCGTCCAAGTGTCTCCACCAATACCTTGGACGAAAATCGCTAAAACACTAGTAGCCACCCTGGAGGTACGATTTTCATCTCCATAGTCTTCTACACCTACTATCCAGTCCCTATTCCTTTCATACTGTAAATGAATTTTGAGAGACATTTCGTCACAACATATCGAAACATATCTCTGTGCGTCCGTGAAGCCACGGCTTCTCAGTTCCAGAGCTTTTATGCTGCTATAATTGCAGCCAGGGTTTCGTGGCCAACCTTGAACGAAATGTTCAAGAGTAACTTGTGATGGCCAATTGAAAATGGGCTTTAAGTATCTATACGCAATAGGTGATAGGAATTTTACGGCCAGAGCAAGTGTTTTTAATTCCCTATCAAATCTATAACCCTTTGAAGATCGGGTTATATTTTCAAGCAATTCCTCACACATATAGCAACATGTGGAGGTAATTTGCAATACAGCTCTGCAATATGTCTGTTTTCGTCCTGCCTAACTACATTAACAGACAAAGTTTCCCTATTTTCTAATGTTTCTACTCTCCTTTCCAAATATTTCACCTTATTGCGCAAATGTTCAATTTCCTGATTTTTTATATTTAACTCCTCCCGATATCTTCTTTTTCTAGGAGTCCCCTCCGATAAAAAACAACTAGTTTGTGTCTGTCTACTATTTGCCCACGTTCTAACTACATTGGGAATCTCTAAAGTTGAGCAGTATGGATGCTCTATATGTATTACGGGACGAGGGGACTCTTGCAAAGTCAATTCAACTTCAAAAGAAGGGTCAATTGAAGTTAAATCGCTTTCTACTCTCATTGAAGGAAGAAGTATCGGGCTTATATTTTCGTTCCCTACTTCTATAATATTGTCTTGTCCGTCTTCGTTATTTAAACTACCTACATAAAATGAAATGCTACAGTCATTTTCCCTACAAACATTCACTGTGGGTGCTAATATACTTAAATTTAAATCCGGTATGGCGGTGCAATGAAGAAGTCGCCCCCTTCTAAGCTGATGAGAGAAATGCCTTTGGCAAGCATACAAATTTTTGGCTGTTGGTTCTCTTAAACCCAACAACCTAATCCACTCTTGCCGCCTAATTAAAAAAGAAAAATTCGTTAGCTATACTGAAAATGTTAATTTATTTAAGATATTATTTCCTCTTTCTAAAGAAAAAATAATACTTAAGCAAATAAATTAATTAAGCGAAGGGTTTTATTTTATTTAGAATTACGTGCCCGCTCGACAGCCGGAACTCGCTTACTTCCCAAAATCGTTAGATTTGTTATAAAGAATTGAGCAAGCGCTTGCTCAATTATCTAGTTTTTTACCCAGTGCTGGTTGGCAGGGTTATGAATATAATATATTCGCACATACATATACACACAGGCATGTACAATTGTAGAAAAATTGCATAAAAATTTGAATGATTTAGTCCAAAACTGAATCATATCTCACTATAGACATATGTACAATAAAAGTTTACTAAGTCCCTAACAGGAGTAAAAATATTCTGAATGTATATAATTTGAATTCAAATAAATTTAAAATTTTTCAGTTGGAATAACAAATTATAATATGCACAACAATGAAATATCAAAGGAAAATGTTAATTTTGAAATTTTTTTTTAAAAGTACTTATTTAATCAATTGAACCAATCTTAGAAGCACTTCTGAAATGCGAATACGGTGGTTAAGGCAAGATTACGGTTTTGTTTTTGGCAAAAAAATCACTATATGCATTCATGTGTGAGCTGGTGCATTATCGTGATGCAAAATGCACGATTTGTCTTCCCACCTTGAGTATTGCTTCACGCAATAACTTCCTTGTAGAATTTATTATAAACTGTATGACCTTTTGGCAGGAACTCACGATTCACCATATCATTGTAATAAAGAAATCTTCAACTTTTCCTTTGAACATACCTCGTACAAACTAGAAAACAAGTTTTCAAAAATTTTCGTTTATCACAAATCTATTGCAAAATACAATTTTGTGCCGCAATACACTAATATAGTATCTGGTCCACTCCGAACCAAACAGGAGACCGTTAGCACATGCACACCAATTTGTTTTTCAATTCTGTGAAGCCGTTTTTAAAGACGTACACACACATACACACATGAAGCTTTGCAACGCTCTTATTTACCATCGCAATTTTATACACAAAAATATTTGTTAAACATTTCATACAATTCTATAATTGTTATAAATGTGTTCTTAACACTCACCGGGCTGTTTCTCCCACCTTTGGAAACGGATATAAGGGCACCCCTAGACTGCAACCTGCGGCACACCTCCTGAATGGCATCTTGTATTCTGGAAGCGAAGGATCAATTATTAATAATTTATATATTTAGTTACATGGATTTACTTACCAAATGAGGAAATTAATGAAACTATCCTGAAACTAAATTAATATTAATAATATAATACTATCACTATTTCCCGAAATTTAAACTTTCCGTTTTCATCGCTATTAAAATTGAAGTAATGTCTCGCAGGGATGTAATCAATGTTAAAATATTATGAAAATTTAGGTTTTAATAAGAGACTTAAAATTTTAAAATTTTTGAATTTAAGCCCCCCATAATAATAAAGTTTATATATATAATACATTACCATCAATTAAGTGTAATCTCCACCTTTAGTTTTTTTTTAAATCTTCTTAAATTTAAAATGAACTCTGAAAACTAATTTAAAACTTTCATAACAAATATATTTAGCACGGCAACACTTTCTACTAAAACTAGCGGTTTTTGCTCAAAATTCATGGAAACGTAGCAAAAATAGTTGATAGGCAACACGCGGCTCATGCCTGCGGTTGGTGCCTATTCCCAAATTCGCTTTTTCATTCCATTCTGTTCTTATTCCAATTTCTGTTCTTCACACAGCGTTCTGTTAAACATGTATGTGTAAAAAAGTGAGATTGTATGTGTGAAAATTAGGAGTTTTGTTACTTGTAGGCCTGTACGATGGAATAGACTCACGCCTGAACAATGCTTGCAAATAGTGCAATTTTATTTCGAAAATAATGGTTCTGTGCGGAAAACGTATCGCGCACTACGTCCAGTGATACGGACCAATGATTCCACCATCCCATAAAGCGCACCAAACAGTCAGTTTTTCTGGATGTAACGGTGTTTCAACATACACTTGAGGATTACCTTCACTCCAAATGCGGCAGTCTTGTTTGTTGACGTAGCCATTCAACCAGAAGTGCGCTTCATCGCTAAACATCGCTAAAATGGACGTAGTATAATAAGCAAATATTAAAATTTTTGATCAATCAATAATGAGTGCTTTATTAAAAAAAAGTTTTCTCTTTATATACAAAATTTCTTACTTTACATATACATGATACTTACAAACTAAAAGTTATTATATGCAAAGTCAGCATATTGATATTTTGGTATTTCACATTGACAAAAGTATTATATGCAAAGTCAGTATATTGATATTTGGTAGTTCATTCATTGACAAAAGTATTATATGCGAAGTCAGCATATTGATATTTGGTAGTTCATTCATTGACAAACCGACACTGTCGATCAGTCATGCTGATCAATACGTGTGTTGGTCAATGTGACGGATTGAGTAAGCATAAAAAATGCATTGAAAGTGGAACGCATTCTGAGTAATGCTACACCATCCGCCTTAGGAATAGTCGTATATAATTAAAGACAATTGTATACGACTATTAAATTGCTTTTTGTATTCTATTGTAATTTATTAGTAACTTGATATTGAAAGTAAAGAGTATTTTTTTTTTTGTTTCAATGTGTCTTTATTGTGCTGACTTTTTTTTTTTTTTTTTTTTTTAACATAACATGCAGTTTTTGTTTCCTTTGGCTTGTGTGCATATATATTGTTATGAGTAAATTGGAGTGTTTATTTTGAGGTTGTTTTTTTTTTGTTGTTACTAGAGGTTTTATACTGTTTTAAGTCTATTTTTATGAATTATAATTTCTTTTCCTGTATCTTTTTTATTGTTTCTATTACTATTTCCTATTCTATGTGGTATTAAAGTAAAGTTGTTATTCTTATCAATACTTTTAACCTTATAATGTCCTTTATATTTATTATCTAACTTATGGGAGGCCTCTTCTCTAACTAACACTAAATCTCCTATGTTTATTTCCTTACTGTAGCTATTTTTATCATAATTGGATTTTTGTTTTTCTTTAGCCTCTTGGACTAATTTCCTAGCTCTTTGCTGTGCAATCTGAAGTCTATATTTTACTTCTTTGTCGTAAGCTTCGTGGTTGTACAATGGGCTGATTTTCTTTTCTTTTAGGAATTCGTAATTCGGTGGATTTTTTGCAAATATAAGTTCAAAAGGGCAATACTTATGTGTGGTTGATGGCGTTGTATTGTAACAGTACGTGAAATACGTGAGGTAATCATCCCAATCATCTTTGTCACTGTATATGTATGAACGTACATATTCATTCAATGTCCTGTGACTGCGTTCTACAGTACCCAAAGTTTGATGATGATACGGTGTTGAAGTTTTATGCTCAATTTTTAACAGTTTACACAGTTCTTCGAATAATTTATTTTTGTACTCTGTGCCCATGTCCGTTATGATTGTTTTCATGCGTCCATAAATCGAAATGAAATGCTCGAACACGGCTTTAGCGACTGTTGTTACGTGTTTGCTTGGGACTGGGATCGCTACCAAGTATTTGGTTAGATCGCATATAATGGTAACCGCATACTCGTTTCCATTCATTGTCTTCGGTAATGGCCCGACTGTATCGATTTGTACAATATCAAATGCCTTCGGAGGTGTTTCCGTTATTGTCATTGGCTCCTTTATATGCTTATTAGTTTTATTTTTCTTACAGTGGATGCAGTTTTTTACGTATTTTCTTACGTCATTTTTCATATTTAGCCAGCTATACTTCTGCTTGATTTTATCTGTCATGCGATTTATTCCTGGGTGGCCACCACTAATAAAGGGTGCTTTTTATAGAGGTATAGAACTTTAAGTAGGCATTACTTTTCAAGATGGCGACCGATTTAACAGCTGTCAAGTGATTTATTCTCAGTTTGGTTTTTCAATTCATCATGAATAGACTCACGCCTGAACAACGTTTGCAAATAGTGCAATTTTATTTCGAAAATAATGGTTCTGTGCGGAAAACGTATCGCGCACTACGTCCACGAATTTTGTTTAGCGATGAAGCGCACTTCTGGTTGAATGGCTACATCAACAAACAAAACTGCCGCATTTGGAGTGAAGATAATCCTCAAGTGTATATTGAAACACCGTTACATCCAGAAAAACTGACTGTTTGGTGCGTTTTATGGGCTGGTGGAATCATTGGTCCGTACTTTTTCAAAAACGATGGTGGCCAGAACGTTACAGTCAATGGTGGTCGGTATAGAGCCATGATTACTAACTTTTTCATTCCTGAATTGAATAAACATGATGTCCAGGAGATGTGGTTTCAACAAGACGGCGCAACATGTCACACAGCTCGTGCCACAATAGATTTACTGAAAGACACGTTTGGTGACCGCCTAATTTCACGTTTTGGACCTGTGAATTGGCCTCCAAGATCTTGTGATTTAACACCGCTAGATTACTACTATTTCTGTGGGGCTATGTAAAGTCATTGGTCTATGCGGATAAGCCACAAACGCTTGACCATTTGGAAGAAAACATTCACCGTGTTATTGCCGATATACGGCCACAAATGTTGGAAAAAGTCATCGAAAATTGGACGTCCAGATTGGACTACATCCGCGCCAGCCGTGGCGGTCATGCGCCAGAAATCATATTTAAAATGTAATGCCACAAGATTATCTTTCGGATAAATAAAATTCATGTCAATCGAATAATCCATCGTTGTTTTATTGCAACCTAAAGTTCTATACCTCTATAAAAAACACCCTTTAGGATCGCCATGATATTTGTGCAGAATTTCTTTAATTTTCCCGGGATTTGTCACATATATAACTTTGGGGGTTAGTGCAATTGTTAGATTTTTGAGAACCTTGTTACCTATTTCTATAAATTTGCCTACTGCAGTATAACTTCTTTTAAACAATTTGTCCCCTAAGGACAACTGTATTTGTACAAGTCCTAAATTGCCGGCTTCTTTTTCAAGCCTGGTAAAGAGTTGTCCTAAGTCAATCTTATCCTCAACAATTAGGTTGCGATCTGGATACGCTACAAATTTTCTTTCCTTTTTTGAAATATAATTTCGGAGGGCCGAAAACGAGCTCGACATGTCTTTTTACTTCAAATTTATTTAGCGCTTCGTATATTTTGGGGTTCTCTTTGTGACTTTCTTTATTTTCAATATTACTGCTGGTATTTTTTGCTGCTGATCTTGTTGTTATTTTTAGTATTTTACTTGCTTCCACTGACATATCTTTTAGGTTTGTAATTCCGCAATGTGATTTTCTTTTCCGGCGATATACTCCACTTCAAAATCGTACTCTTCTAAATCGAGTCTTACTCGTGTTAACTTAGATGAAGGACTCTTCATTGAGAAAAGGTATGTTAAAGGGCGGTGGTCGGTTTTAACTAGAAATTTTCTGCCATAGACATATGGTCTGAAGAAGGTTTTGGCCCAATGGATTGCGGCTAGTTCTTTTTCTATTGTGGCTTTGTTGATTTCACCTTTTGTGAATGACCTAGAAGCGTAAGCAATTGGTAACTGTTTGCCATCGTGTTCTTGGCTGAGGACTGCCCCACAGGCGTACCCACTAGCGTCTGTTGTTATGCAGAATGCTTTATTGAAATCTGGGTATTGTAAGAGTTTTGGACTAATTAATGCTTCCTTTAAGTAAACGAAGGCTTCTTGACATTCTTCTGTCCAATCGAAGGAAACATTCTTTTTGCAAAGCCTAGTTAATTTTCTTGAGTGTTCTGCAAAATGCGGTACGAATCTTCTGTAGTAATTGCAGAAAGCTACGAATCTCTTAACTTCATCGGCTCTTTTTGGTATTGGATAATTTTGGACTGTTTCAAATTTGCTTGGGTCCGGTAGTATTCCCTTGCTTGTACATTTATAGCCTAAATAAGTTACTTCTTGGCTGAAAAGTAGACATTTATCTGGATGTAGTTTTAGGTTGTATTTTCTGCAAGTGGAGAACACCTCTCTTAAGTTTTTTAGCATATGTTTTTCAGAACAACCTAATACAACCAAATCATCCATGTAGAGAAATGCTTGAGATGGTTTGAGGCCTGCAAATGCTAGCGTCATCATTCTTTGAAATGAATTTGGTGCTACTTTTAATCCATAGGGTAGTCTTTTGAATCTATATGTGCCGTTTTCAGCTGTGAATGAGGTTATATCCCTCGAGTCTGGGTGTAATTCTATTTGATGAAAACCTGACATAAGATCCAGGCATGAAAAATATTTTGCTCTTCCAAGTTGATCTAAAATATCATCAATTCTTGGGAGTGGGAATTTATCTGCTGCTAACATTTTATTTATCTGTCCGTAGTCAACTACTAATCTCCATCTTTTTTCTGTGCTCCCTGGAAGCGATTTTTTAGGTACTAGTAAGATTGGGCTATTGTTTTTTGATATGGAGTGTTCTATTATGTCATCTTCGATTAGCTTATTTACCTGCTTGCTTATTTCTCCTTTTTGTGACTGAGGCAATCTATAGTTTTTTATGTAAACAGGAGTATCATCCTTCATGTGTAATTTTTGTTTGTAAAAATTATTAGAGGAAATTGGTTCTGTTTCTAGTGCAAATATGTCTATGAATTCTGTGCATAATGTTGTTAGGTGAGAATGGACAAATTTTGGAAAGTTGTTGGTTAATCTTTTTAATTTTTCTGTACCATTGCTATTGTTATTGTGTGTGGTTGTTTCAATTAGTTTATAGTCATCTAGATTTTCAGTATTAATTTTGTAATTTTTAATAGTTGTGTTTTTATGTGTTGTGTTGATAATTCTAAAGTTTGATCTTTATTTGTAATTGTGTTTGCTATAAAAATGCCTTCAGATAATTGTTGAGTTGGTATGAAGATGTTTTTACTATCGGTGCTTACTTTAACTTGTCTAATGACTTCCGACCTAGCAGGGTCGGTAAGCTTCTTTTTGTTGTATTGATCACCTGTCTTATACTATTTAGAGCTTCTAAAATTATGTTCAAATGCTTTACTATTGTTTCTGTTTTTATAGTAGCGTTTTTATTTATGCATTTATATGACTTATCAGCTTTCGTTTTTTCTTCAGATAATGTGTCGTAGATTTCTTGCCATTGATTCATTTCTTGGCATTTAGTAGTTTTGTCTAGATGCGTTGTTGTACATTGTTCAATTGTCTCAATTTATTTTTTATATAATTTTTTATTAGAATTGCAATTGCGATAATTAAGAATGCAGTTACGCATACAAAAATAGTTAACCATTTATCTGAAATTTCTTCTTTATTTTCTATACTAAGTTTTGGTTCGTATTTGACCAGTTTGTTTCAGAATTTTTCTCTTCAGATTTTTCCTTACCGACTTCGTATCCTGCTATACCTATTAGGATACCATTTAATATGGTTTTCCACCATGCCATTTTTTAAAAGAATTAACTCGTTATACTTTCTTTTATTTTTTTTATATTTTTTTTTCTATGTTGTCCCTAAGCAAAAATTAAAATTTTTGCTATTGGTTAAGCTGCCGTGAGGCTGCCAAATTTATTCTAATATTTAGTATGTTATGTTGCCAGTCTCGGGTCTCGTATCCAGGGTCGGTTTTATCTTGTTTTGTTTTTCAAGTGTTGTGCAGTTCAATTGCTTTATGCTAAATTTATGAACTGATTGTCCAGTTGAAGCTAATTTCGCTTGCTGCTTGGCCGGTGACTCGAACGCAGTGTCGCCTTGTTGACTATTTATGCTTTTTACTTTTGTTGCTGAATAAACTTCTTCTCACCGCTGTGATAGCTGCTGCTGCTATTTTGCGCTGTGATGATGATAAATTCACTTGCTTGCTTTGTTAGCGCCCAGAACGATTTTCAATACTTCGCGTTGTTTCCAAATATTTTTATTCTTGATTTTCCAGCCTATACTCTGAATTTTTTAATTCAAAAGTTTGCCTGATATAGCCTTCGGCTGTCCTTCCATATAACTTTCGGCTGATTAGCCAATTTTGTTATCGGAGGATCGCCATATAGCTTTTTCGGCTGCCGGTATTTTAAATTCAAGAGTTTGGCAGGATCGCCATATAATAAGCAAATATTAAAATTTTTGATCAATCAATAATGAGTGCTTTATTAAAAAAATGTTTTCTCTTTATATACAAAATTTCTTACTTTACATATACATGATACTTACAAACTAAAAGTTATTATATGCAAAGTCAGCATATTGATATTTTGGTATTTCACATTGACAAAAGTATTATATGCGAAGTCAGCATATTGATATTTGGTAGTTCATTCATTGACAAACCGACACTGTCGATCAGTCATGCTGATCAATACGTGTGTTGGTCAATGTGACGGATTGAGTAAGCATAAAAAATGCATTGAAAGTGGAACGCATTCTGAGTAATGCTATACCATTCGCCTTAGGAATAGTCGTATATAATTAAAGACAATTGTATACGACTATTAAATTGCTTTTTGTATTCTATTGTAATTTATTGGTAACTTGATATTGAAAGTAAAGAGTATTTTTTTTTTCACATGTGTCTTTAATGTGCTGACTTTTTTTTTTTTTTTTTTTGAACATAACATGCAGTTTTTGTTTCCTTTGGCTTGTGTGCATATATATTGTTATGAATAAATTGGAGTGTTTATTTTGAGGTTTTTTTTTTTTTTTGTTGTTACTAGAGGTTTTATACTGTTTTAAGTCTATTTTTATGAATTATAATTTCTTTTCCTGTATCTTTTTTATTGTTTCTATTACTATTTCCTATTCTATGTGGTATTAAAGTAAAATTGTTATTCTTATCAATACTTTTAACCTTATAATGTCCTTTATATTTATTATCTAACTTATGGGAGGCCTCTTCTCTAACTAACACTAAATCTCCTATGTTTATTTCCTTACTGTAGCTATTTTTATCATAATTGGATTTTTGTTTTTCTTTAGCCTCTTGGACTAATTTCCTAGCTCTTTGCTGTGCAATCTGAAGTCTATATTTTACTTCTTTGTCGTAAGCTTCGTGGTTGTACAATGGGCTGATTTTCTTTTCTTTTAGGAATTCGTAATTCGGTGGATTTTTTGCAAATATAAGTTCAAAAGGGCAATACTTATGTGTGGTTGATGGCGTTGTATTGTAACAGTACGCGAAATACCTGAGGTAATCATCCCAATCATCTTTGTCACTGTATATGTATGAACGTACATATTCATTCAATGTCCTGTGACTGCGTTCTACAGTACCCAAAGTTTGATGATGATACGGTGTTGAAGTTTTATGCTCAATTTTTAACAGTTTACACAGTTCTTCGAATAATTTATTTTTGTACTCTGTGCCCATGTCCGTTATGATTGTTTTCATGCGTCCATAAATCGAAATGAAATGCTCGAACACGGCTTTAGCGACTGTTGTTACGTGTTTGCTTGGGACTGGGATCGCTACCAAGTATTTGGTTAGATTGCATATAATGGTAACCGCATACTCGTTTCCATTCATTGTCTTCGGTAATGGCCCGACTGTATCGATTTGTACAATATCAAATGCCTTCGGAGGTGTTTCCGTTACTGTCATTGGCTCCTTTATATGCTTATTAGTTTTATTTTTCTTACAGTGGATGCAGTTTTTTACGTATTTTCTTACGTCATTTTTCATATTTAGCCAGCTATACTTCTGCTTGATTTTATCTGTCATGCGATTTATTCCTGGGTGGCCACCACTAATAAAGGGTGTTTTTTATAGAGGTATAGAACTTTAAGTAGGCATTACTTTTCAAGATGGCGACCGATTTAGCAGCTGTCAAGTGATTTATTCTCAGTTTGGTTTTGCAATTCATCATGAATAGACTCACGCCTGAACAACGCTTGCAAATAGTGCAATTTTATTTCGAAAATAATGGTTCTGTGCGGAAAACGTATCGCGCACTACGTCCACGAATTTTGTTTAGCGATGAAGCGCACTTCTGGTTGAATGGCTACATCAACAAACAAAACTGCCGCATTTGGAGTGAAGATAATCCTCAAGTGTATATTGAAACACCGTTACATCCAGAAAAACTGACTGTTTGGTGCGTTTTATGGGCTGGTGGAATCATTGGTCCGTACTTTTTCAAAAACGATGGTGGCCAGAACGTTACAGTCAATGGTGGCCGGTATAGAGTCATGATTACTAACTTTTTCATTCCTGAATTGAATAACCATGATGTCCAGGAGATGTGGTTTCAACAAGACAGCGCAACATGTCACACAGCTCGTGCCACAATAGATTTACTGAAAGACACGTTTGGTGACCGCCTAATTTCACGTTTTGGACCTGTGAATTGGCCTCCAAGATCTTGTGATTTAACACCGCTAGATTACTACTATTTCTGTGGGGCTATGTAAAGTCATTGGTCTATGCGGATAAGCCACAAACGCTTGACCATTTGGAAGAAAACATTCACCGTGTTATTGCCGATATACGGCCACAAATGTTGGAAAAAGTCATCGAAAATTGGACGTCCAGATTGGACTACATCCGCGCCAGCCGTGGCGGTCATGCGCCAGAAATCATATTTAAAATGTAATGCCACAAGATTATCTTTCGGATAAATAAAATTCATGTCAATCAAATAATCCATCGTTGTTTTATTGCAACCTAAAGTTCTATACCTCTATAAAAAACACCCTTTAGGATCGCCATGATAGTTGTGCAGAATTTCTTTAATTTTCCCGGGATTTGTCACATATATAACTTTGGGGGTTAGTGCAATTGTTAGATTTTTGAGAACCTTGTTACCTATTTCTATAAATTTGCCTACTGCAGTATAACTTCTTTTAAACAATTTGTCCCCTAAGGACAACTGTATTTGTACAAGTCCTAAATTGCCGGCTTCTTTTTCAAGCCTGGTAAAGAGTTGTCCTAAGTCAATCTTATCCTCAACAATTAGGTTGCGATCTGGATACGCTACAAATTTTCTTTCCTTTTTTGAAATATAATTTCGGAGGGCCGAAAACGAGCTCGACATGTCTTTTTACTTCAAATTTATTTAGCGCTTCGTATATTTTGGGGTTCTCTTTGTGACTTTCTTTATTTTCAATATTACTGCTGGTATTTTTTGCTGCTGATCTTGTTGTTATTTTTAGTATTTTACTTGCTTCCACTGACATATCTTTTAGGTTTGTAATTGTTATGCCAGATAATGCATCCGCAATGTGATTTTCTTTTCCGGCGATATACTCCACTTCAAAATCGTACTCTTCTAAATCGAGTCTTACTCGTGTTAACTTAGATGAAGGACTCTTCATTGAGAAAAGGTATGTTAAAGGGCGGTGGTCGGTTTTAACTAGAAATTTTCTGCCATAGACATATGGTCTGAAGAAGGTTTTGGCCCAATGGATTGCGGCTAGTTCTTTTTCTATTGTGGCTTTGTTGATTTCACCTTTTGTGAATGACCTAGAAGCGTAAGCAATTGGTAACTGTTTGCCATCGTGTTCTTGGCTGAGGACTGCCCCACAGGCGTACCCACTAGCGTCTGTTGTTATGCAGAATGCTTTATTGAAATCTGGGTATTGTAAGAGTTTTGGACTAATTAATGCTTCCTTTAAGTAAACGAAGGCTTCTTGACATTCTTCTGTCCAATCGAAGGAAACATTCTTTTTGCAAAGCCTAGTTAATTTTCTTGAGTGTTCTGCAAAATGCGGTACGAATCTTCTGTAGTAATTGCAGAAAGCTACGAATCTCTTAACTTCATCGGCTCTTTTTGGTATTGGATAATTTTGGACTGTTTCAAATTTGCTTGGGTCCGGTAGTATTCCCTTGCTTGTACATTTATAGCCTAAATAAGTTACTTCTTGGCTGAAAAGTAGACATTTATCTGGATGTAGTTTTAGGTTGTATTTTCTGCAAGTGGAGAACACCTCTCTTAAGTTTTTTAGCATATGTTTTTCAGAACAACCTAATACAACCAAATCATCCATGTAGAGAAATTCTTGAGATGGTTTGAGGCCTGCAAATGCTAGCGTCATCATTCTTTGAAATGAATTTGGTGCTACTTTTAATCCATAGGGTAGTCTTTTGAATCTATATGTGCCGTTTTCAGCTGTGAATGAGGTTATATCCCTCGAGTCTGGGTGTAATTCTATTTGATGAAAACCTGACATAAGATCCAGGCATGAAAAATAATTTGCTCTTCCAAGTTGATCTAAAATATCATCAATTCTTGGGAGTGGGAATTTATCTGCTGCTAACATTTTATTTATCTGTCCGTAGTCAACTACTAATCTCCATCTTTTTTCTGTGCTCCCTGGAAGCGATTTTTTAGGTACTAGTAAGATTGGGCTATTGTTTTTTGATATGGAGTGTTCTATTATGTCATCTTCGATTAGCTTATTTACCTGCTTGCTTATTTCTCCTTTTTGTGACTGAGGCAATCTATAGTTTTTTATGTAAACAGGAGTATCATCCTTCATGTGTAATTTTTGTTTGTAAAAATTATTAGAGGAAATTGGTTCTGTTTCTAGTGCAAATATGTCTATGAATTCTGTGCATAATGTTGTTAGGTGAGAATGGACAAATTTTGGAAAGTTGTTGGTTAATCTTTTTAATTTTTCTGTACCATTGCTATTGTTATTGTGTGTGGTTGTTTCAATTAGTTTATAGTCATCTAGATTTTCAGTATTAATTTTGTAATTTTTAATAGTTGTGTTTTTATGTGTTGTGTTGATAATTCTAAAGTTTGATCTTTATTTGTAATTGTGTTTGCTATAAAAATGCCTTCAGATAATTGTTGAGTTGGTATGAAGATGTTTTTACTATCGGTGCTTACTTTAACTTGTCTAATGACCCGACCTAGCAGGGTCGGTAAGCTTCTTTTTGTTGTATTGATCACCTGTCTTATACTATTTAGAGCTTCTAAAATTATGTTCAAATGCTTTACTATTGTTTCTGTTTTTATAGTAGCGTTTTTATTTATGCATTTATATGACTTATCAGCTTTCGTTTTTTCTTCAGATAATGTGTCGTAGATTTCTTGCCATTGATTCATTTCTTGGCATTTAGTAGTTTTGTCTAGATGCGTTGTTGTACATTGTTCAATTGTCTCAATTTATTTTTTATATAATTTTTTATTAGAATTGCAATTGCGATAATTAAGAATGCAGTTACGCATACAAAAATTGTTAACCATTTATCTGAAATTTCTTCTTTATTTTCTATACTAAGTTTTGGTTCGTATTTGACCAGTTTGTTTCAGAATTTTTCTCTTCAGATTTTTCCTTACCGACTTCGTATCCTGCTATACCTATTAGGATACCATTTAATATGGTTTTCCACCATGCCATTTTTTAAAAGAATTAACTCGTTATACTTTCTTTTATTTTTTTTATATTTTTTTTTCTATGTTGTCCCTAAGCAAAAATTAAAATTTTTGCTATTGGTTAAGCTGCCGTGAGGCTGCCAAATTTATTCTAATATTTAGTATGTTATGTTGCCAGTCTCGGGTCTCGTATCCAGGGGTCGGTTTTATCTTGTTTTGTTTTTCAAGTGTTGTGCAGTTCAATTGCTTTATGCTAAATTTATGAACTGATTGTCCAGTTGAAGCTAATTTCGCTTGCTGCTTGGCCGGTGACTCGAACGCAGTGTCGCCTTGTTGACTATTTATGCTTTTTACTTTTGTTGCTGAATAAACTTCTTCTCACCGCTGTGATAGCTGCTGCTGCTATTTTGCGCTGTGATGATGATAAATTCACTTGCTTACTTTGTTAGCGCCCAGAACGATTTTCAATACTTCGCGTTGTTTCCAAATATTTTTATTCTTGATTTTCCAGCTTATACTCTGAATTTTTTAATTCAAAAGTTTGCCTGATATAGCCTTCGGCTGTCCTTCCATATAACTTTCGGCTGATTAGCCAATTTTGTTATCGGAGGATCGCCATATAGCTTTTTCGGCTGCCGGTATTTTAAATTCAAGAGTTTGGCAGGATCGCCATATAATAAGCAAATATTAAAATTTTTGATCAATCAATAATGAGTGCTTTATTAAAAAAATGTTTTCTCTTTATATACAAAATTTCTTACTTTACATATACATGATACTTACAAACTAAAAGTTATTATATGCAAAGTCAGCATATTGATATTTTGGTATTTCACATTGACAAAAGTATTATATGCGAAGTCAGCATATTGATATTTGGTAGTTCATTCATTGACAAACCGACACTGTCGATCAGTCATGCTGATCAATACGTGTGTTGGTCAATGTGACGGATTGAGTAAGCATAAAAAATGCATTGAAAGTGGAACGCATTCTGAGTAATGCTATACCATTCGCCTTAGGAATAGTCGTATATAATTAAAGACAATTGTATACGACTATTAAATTGCTTTTTGTATTCTATTGTAATTTATTGGTAACTTGATATTGAAAGTAAAGAGTATTTTTTCACATGTGTCTTTAATGTGCTGAATTTTTTTTTTTTTTTTTTTTGAACATAACATGCAGTTTTTGTTTCCTTTGGCTTGTGTGCATATATATTGTTATGAATAAATTGGAGTGTTTATTTTGATGTTTTTTTTTTGTTGTTACTAGAGGTTTTATACTGTTTTAAGTCTATTTTTATGAATTATAATTTCTTTTCCTGTATCTTTTTTATTGTTTCTATTACTATTTCCTATTCTATGTGGTATTAAAGTAAAATTGTTATTCTTATCAATACTTTTAACCTTATAATGTCCTTTATATTTATTATCTAACTTATGGGAGGCCTCTTCTCTAACTAACACTAAATCTCCTATGTTTATTTCCTTACTGTAGCTATTTTTATCATAATTGGATTTTTGTTTTTCTTTAGCCTCTTGGACTAATTTCCTAGCTCTTTGCTGTGCAATCTGAAGTCTATATTTTACTTCTTTGTCGTAAGCTTCGTGGTTGTACAATGGGCTGATTTTCTTTTCTTTTAGGAATTCGTAATTCGGTGGATTTTTTGCAAATATAAGTTCAAAAGGGCAATACTTATGTGTGGTTGATGGCGTTGTATTGTAACAGTACGCGAAATACCTGAGGTAATCATCCCAATCATCTTTGTCACTGTATATGTATGAACGTACATATTCATTCAATGTCCTGTGACTGCGTTCTACAGTACCCAAAGTTTGATGATGATACGGTGTTGAAGTTTTATGCTCAATTTTTAACAGTTTACACAGTTCTTCGAATAATTTATTTTTGTACTCTGTGCCCATGTCCGTTATGATTGTTTTCATGCGTCCATAAATCGAAATGAAATGCTCGAACACGGCTTTAGCGACTGTTGTTACGTGTTTGCTTGGGACTGGGATCGCTACCAAGTATTTGGTTAGATCGCATATAATGGTAACCGCATACTCGTTTCCATTCATTGTCTTCGGTAATGGCCCGACTGTATCGATTTGTACAATATCAAATGCCTTCGGAGGTGTTTCCGTTACTGTCATTGGCTCCTTTATATGCTTATTAGTTTTATTTTTCTTACAGTGGATGCAGTTTTTTACGTATTTTCTTACGTCATTTTTCATATTTAGCCAGCTATACTTCTGCTTGATTTTATCTGTCATGCGATTTATTCCTGGGTGGCCACCACTAATAAAGGGTGTTTTTTATAGAGGTATAGAACTTTAAGTAGGCATTACTTTTCAAGATGGCGACCGATTTAGCAGCTGTCAAGTGATTTATTCTCAGTTTGGTTTTGCAATTCATCATGAATAGACTCACGCCTGAACAACGCTTGCAAATAGTGCAATTTTATTTCGAAAATAATGGTTCTGTGCGGAAAACGTATCGCGCACTACGTCCACGAATTTTGTTTAGCGATGAAGCGCACTTCTGGTTGAATGGCTACATCAACAAACAAAACTGCCGCATTTGGAGTGAAGATAATCCTCAAGTGTATATTGAAACACCGTTACATCCAGAAAAACTGACTGTTTGGTGCGTTTTATGGGCTGGTGGAATCATTGGTCCGTACTTTTTCAAAAACGATGGTGGCCAGAACGTTACAGTCAATGGTGGCCGGTATAGAGTCATGATTACTAACTTTTTCATTCCTGAATTGAATAACCATGATGTCCAGGAGATGTGGTTTCAACAAGACAGCGCAACATGTCACACAGCTCGTGCCACAATAGATTTACTGAAAGACACGTTTGGTGACCGCCTAATTTCACGTTTTGGACCTGTGAATTGGCCTCCAAGATCTTGTGATTTAACACCGCTAGATTACTACTATTTCTGTGGGGCTATGTAAAGTCATTGGTCTATGCGGATAAGCCACAAACGCTTGACCATTTGGAAGAAAACATTCACCGTGTTATTGCCGATATACGGCCACAAATGTTGGAAAAAGTCATCGAAAATTGGACGTCCAGATTGGACTACATCCGCGCCAGCCGTGGCGGTCATGCGCCAGAAATCATATTTAAAATGTAATGCCACAAGATTATCTTTCGGATAAATAAAATTCATGTCAATCGAATAATCCATCGTTGTTTTATTGCAACCTAAAGTTCTATACCTCTATAAAAAACACCCTTTAGGACCGTCATGATATTTGTGCAGAATTTCTTTAATTTTCCCGGGATTTGTCACATATATAACTTTGGGGGTTAGTGCAATTGTTAGATTTTTGAGAACCTTGTTACCTATTTCTATAAATTTGCCTACTGCAGTATAACTTCTTTTAAACAATTTGTCCCCTAAGGACAACTGTATTTGTACAAGTCCTAAATTGCCGGCTTCTTTTTCAAGCCTGGTAAAGAGTTGTCCTAAGTCAATCTTATCCTCAACAATTAGGTTGCGATCTGGATACGCTACAAATTTTCTTTCCTTTTTTGAAATATAATTTCGGAGGGCCGAAAACGAGCTCGACATGTCTTTTTACTTCAAATTTATTTAGCGCTTCGTATATTTTGGGGTTCTCTTTGTGACTTTCTTTATTTTCAATATTACTGCTGGTATTTTTTGCTGCTGATCTTGTTGTTATTTTTAGTATTTTACTTGCTTCCACTGACATATCTTTTAGGTTTGTAATTGTTATGCCAGATAATGCATCCGCAATGTGATTTTCTTTTCCGGCGATATACTCCACTTCAAAATCGTACTCTTCTAAATCGAGTCTTACTCGTGTTAACTTAGATGAAGGACTCTTCATTGAGAAAAGGTATGTTAAAGGGCGGTGGTCGGTTTTAACTAGAAATTTTCTGCCATAGACATATGGTCTGAAGAAGGTTATGGCCCAATGGATTGCGGCTAGTTCTTTTTCTATTGTGGCTTTGTTGATTTCACCTTTTGTGAATGACCTAGAAGCGTAAGCAATTGGTAACTGTTTGCCATCGTGTTCTTGGCTGAGGACTGCCCCACAGGCGTACCCACTAGCGTCTGTTGTTATGCAGAATGCTTTATTGAAATCTGGGTATTGTAAGAGTTTTGAACTAATTAATGCTTCCTTTAAGTAAACGAAGGCTTCTTGACATTCTTCTGTCCAATCGAAGGAAACATTCTTTTTGCAAAGCCTAGTTAATTTTCTTGAGTGTTCTGCAAAATGCGGTACGAATCTTCTGTAGTAATTGCAGAAAGCTACGAATCTCTTAACTTCATCGGCTGTTTTTGGTATTGGATAATTTTGGACTGTTTCAAATTTGCTTGGGTCCGGTAGTATTCCCTTGCTTGTACATTTATGGCCTAAATAAGTTACTTCTTGGCTGAAAAATAGACATTTATCTGGATGTAGTTTTAGGTTGTATTTTCTGCAAGTGGAGAACACATCTCTTAAGTTTTTTAGCATATGTTTTTGAGAACAACCTAATACAACCAAATCATCCATGTAGAGAAATGCTTGAGATGGTTTGAGGCCTGCAAATGCTAGCGTCATCATTCTTTGAAATGAATTTGGTGCTACTTTTAATCCATAGGGTAGTCTTTTGAATCTATATGTGCCGTTTTCAGCTGTGATGAAAACCTGACATAAGATCCAGGCATGAAAAATATTTTGCTCTTCCAAGTTGATCTAAAATATCATCAATTCTTGGGAGTGGGAATTTATCTGCTGCTAACTTTTTATTTACCTGTCCGTAGTCAACTACTAATCTCCATCTTTTTTCTGTGCTCCCTGGAAGCGATTTTTTAGGTACTAGTAAGATTGGGCTATTGTATTCTGATATGGAGTGTTCTATTATGTCATCTTCGATTAGCTTATTTACCTGATTGCTTATTTCTCCTTTTTGTGTCTGAGGCAATCTATAGTTTTTTATGTAAACAGGAGTATCATCCTTCATGTGTAATTTTTGTTTGTAAAAATTATTAGAGGAAATTGGTTCTGTTTCTAGTGCAAATATGTCTATGAATTCTGTGCATAATGTTGTTAGGTGAGAATGGACAAATTTTGGAAAGTTGTTGATTAATCTTTTTAATTTTTCTGTACCATTGCTATTGTTATTGTGTGTGGTTGTTTCAATTAGTTTATAGTCATCTAGATTTTCAGTATTAATTTTGTAATTTTTAATAGTTGTGTTTTTATGTGTTGTGTTGATAATTCTAACGAAAGTTTGATCTTTATTTGTAATTGTGTTTGCTATAAAAATGCCTTCAGATAATTGTTGATGTGGTATGAAGATGTTTTTACTATCGGTGCTTACTTTAACTTGTCTAATGACTTCCGACCTAGCAGGGATTGTAATTGTATTGACAGACAGACAATTTGTTAGATGCATTGTTATTGTTTGAGGAAAATCATATGGTCTTAGGATTAATTTATCCTCTGTTTTTCCATAATCTAAAATACAATTGTACTTCTTTATAAAATCTAGTCCTATTATTCCGTCGCATGGGATTGGAAAGTCGTCTTCCACGACATGGAATTTATGGTAAATTAGAAGGTCATCACCTTTTAAATCTGCTTTAACTGTGCCTAATGTACTGGTTATACCCTGATCAATGCCCTTTAAATCTGTGATTTGCTCTGTCTTTACTTTATGATTATTACTAATTTCATGCTTTTTAACAATGGAGATATCTGCTCCTGTGTCTATTAAGAAATTTGAAATTGAATTATTTAATGATGTCCTTGTAGATATATAGCTGTTTAGATGTAGATTTAGTACACATATTTTCCTATCTACTGATCTTGAAGTGGAGTTTCTTGGTTTTCCTGCTGGGTGCAACTGCGTATGTTACGGGTCTGGTTATAAGGTCTATTGCCGTTTTGGTTTTGTGATCTTCTCTGGAAATTATTATTTGATCTAAATTAATTTTTGTATCTTTGTTGCGGTCTGAATCTCCTACCTCGGTAACTCCCGTAGTTGTTATTTCGGTATTGACTTTTGTCGTATATTAAAAATTGTGTTTGAGCTGCCCGTTATTTCATTACAGCTGTTTGTAAATTTGGAGATTGCGTCGTTCCTTGATGTGAACGTTCCCGCTTGCATAATCATTTTGACCTTGTCATTGGAGCTGCTTTTACACATAGCTTTGACTGCTGCTTGTGTTGAATATTTTGTTGCCCAGTCTGGATGAAGTCCATCCGAAATATAATATAAGCTCCTTCTAATGACTTAGTGATTTTTTCAATTTCAGCGCTGTATTGATTTGCAGTTTTGTTCCGTTGTTGGATGTTCATGAGTTTAGCTGTTAAAACTTCTACTGATTCGCCTTTTATTGCAGTTTTTAGCTTTGCTTTTATTTGTGCTATTGTACTTTCGTTACTAATGAGTTTCTTGCCGTGCCTTTTAACTTGGTTTTTATCATTGTTATTGCTAAGGCTTCGTGCTCATCTTTGATTTGATCAAGTATATCAAGGGCATCTAAGAAACTGTGCAAATTCTCTGGCTTACCATCAAACTCTGGTAGCACTGATGAAGCAGTTTTAATAAATTCAACTACAGTTTGTGTCATTGTAACTTTTATAATTGGGATGTCTAATGGCTTATTTTCTTCCACTGATGGGTTCTGACTCGAAGAAGGTGATGGAGTCTGGGCAAATTTTGAGAAAATTAAATTAAAATCATCCTGGAGTTTCTCCTCTACTGTGGTTGGTATTGATATTTCTATATTGTATCTAGCTAAAGAAGATACCAGTTTATCTCGTACGGCGGTAAAAAATTGGTAAGCTTCTTTTTGGTGTTTTTTGGTAAGTATACGGTTTGCCGTATTGATCACCTGTCTTATACTATTTAGAGCTTCTAAAATTATGTTCAAATGCTTACTATTGTTTCTGTTTTTATAGTAGCGGTTTTATTTATGCATTTATATGACTTATCAGCTTTCGTTTTTTCTTCAGATAATGTGTCGTAGATTTCTTGCCATTGATTCATTTCTTGGCATTTAGTAGTTTTGTCTAGATGCGTTGTTGTACATTGTTCAATTGTCTCAATTTATTTTTTATATAATTTTTTATTAGAATTGCAATTGCGATAATTAAGAATGCAGTTACGCATACAAAAATAGTTAACCATTTATCTGAAATTTCTTCTTTATTTTCTATACTAAGTTTTGGTTCGTATTTGACCAGTTTGTTTCAGAATTTTTCTCTTCAGATTTTTCCTTACCGACTTCGTATCCTGCTATACCTATTAGGATACCATTTAATATGGTTTTCCACCATGCCATTTTTTAAAAGAATTAACTCGTTATACTTTCTTTTATTTTTTTTATATTTTTTTTTCTATGTTGTCCCTAAGCAAAAATTAAAATTTTTGCTATTGGTTAAGCTGCCGTGAGGCTGCCAAATTTATTCTAATATTTAGTATGTTATGTTGCCAGTCTCGGGTCTCGTATCCAGGGTCGGTTTTATCTTGTTTTGTTTTTCAAGTGTTGTGCAGTTCAATTGCTTTATGCTAAATTTATGAACTGATTGTCCAGTTGAAGCTAATTTCGCTTACTGCTTGGCCGGTGACTCGAACGCAGTGTCGCCTTGTTGACTATTTATGCTTTTTACTTTTGTTGCTGAATAAACTTCTTCTCACCGCTGTGATAGCTGCTGCTGCTATTTTGCGCTGTGATGATGATAAATTCACTTGCTTGCTTTGTTAGCGCCCAGAACGATTTTCAATACTTCGCGTTGTTTCCAAATATTTTTATTCTTGATTTTCCAGCTTATACTCTGAATTTTTTAATTCAAAAGTTTGCCTGATATAGCCTTCGGCTGTCCTTCCATATAACTTTCGGCTGATTAGCCAATTTTGTTATCGGAGGATCGCTATAGCTTTTTCGGCTGCCGGTATTTTAAATTCAAGAGTTTGGCAGGATCGCCATATAACAAGCAAATATTAAAATTTTTGATCAATCAATAATGAGTGCTTTATTAAAAAAATGTTTTCTCTTTATATAAAAAATTTCTTACTTTACATATACATGATACTTACAAACTAAAAGTTATTATATGCAAAGTCAGCATATTGATATTTTGGTATTTCACATTGACAAAAGTATTATATGCAAAGTCAGCATATTGATATTTGGTAGTTCATTCATTGACAAACCGACACTGTCGATCAGTCATGCTGATCAATACGTGTGTTGGTCAATGTGACGGATTGAGTAAGCATAAAAAATGCATTGAAAGTGGAACGCATTCTGAGTAATGCTACAGTAGTGCGCGATACGTTTTCCGCACAGAACCATTATTTTCGAAATAATATTTCACTATTTGCAAGCGTTGTTCAGGCGTGAGTCTATTCATGATGAATTGCCAAACTAAACTGAGAATAAATCACTTGGCAGCTGTTAAATCGGTTGCCATCTTGAAAAGTAATGCCAACTTAAAGTTCTATACCTCTATAAAAAACACCCTTTATATAACATATATTGTTGGTTTGGGAGGACCATGGCTCCAAAAAATATTTTTTAAAGCTTCTCACGCTTTGGCATTATTAAATTCTACATTGAAAAATTCGGCAAAATGACAAGATATGCTCTATAAAAATCTGTTTTTTATGTGTAAATATTTTCCCGGTATTGACCGTGCGCTTTAAATGTTTGCTATTAGTTTCAGAGAGGGGTGAGAATTGGGTCTTCTGTGAAGACATAACCCGGAGTAAGTGCAGCCTAATCTGCAGCATCTGGTGAACCGGGCGAAATCGGACTAGGCTTTAAATAAGCCTTAATTCAGCAGAGTAATGTTTGAAACCCCTTGAATTTTTTTTCAAATGGATAACTGTATGCTTCGTACAAGAGCAGGTAGCCGATTAACATTATTACCTATTCAGAAAGGTATTTCATTGAATAAGAATTCTTTATGTGAGCTATATAAATACATACATATGTGAACTAGAATTATTCAATTCAATACAGGCTGACGCATAACCAAACCATTATGTTACTGAACTGAACATTTTTTCGGTACAATTCGTGTTCTAGATGGAATTGTTGAAAACCCCAGACCTATACAATTTAAGTACAGGTTGAGGAAGGTGGGTCGCTTATATGTTGTGAAATCCGATAATACTGAATGGTTTCACGTTTCATTCACGGAAAATTCAGTTATTTATCTTAAAATTTAAGTGGAAGAAGATGAGGTAGACAAGAACCTATTGTACGAATTTATTTGTTTCTGCTTAAAAAAATTTATCTAGTTTGTCCTAATAGAAGAATATCCTTCCTCGGAAGGAGAATCAGTTCCAAAAATTGTTGGTATGCTTTTAGAAAGTTTCAATATTTGCATACTTTTTTCTAAAAATCCCCGATTTCTATTGCTTACACCTCTTTCTCTTCAAATTGTAAAATACAACGTTGAATTAAGGTAGTATCGAAGTCTCTCTCTCTTTCTATATATATATAAATTTTCTTGTTTGCTTTTTCATTTGGACATTAATAAAAATAAGCCAATGTTTAAAAATTACTGTTGTCATCCAATCCTATTTATTGTGAGTCAACAAAATATTTAGATTTTATTTCGGCGAAATGCTCCGCAGCGTTACCTATAACCAGTAGCATTACCTTTTATCCGCTGCTGCTGCAGTAAAACAATATACAGAGTCTTTCTTTTGCCAGTTTAACTCTTTTAAATCAAAACTTCGGGTAGGTAATGGACGATAAAACAGTTTTAAAATCTACTTCGCTCTTTCCCCACTTAAAACTTTAAATTGATTCTAACAACGCCTTGCTTGCTTTAAAAATCTCTATTAGTAACCCAAAAGCCAATAGCTTGGTCGTTTCTTGAATTATTGCGCCACTGATAGGAATATTCTTAGACCGGCATATTTCAAAATTCGATTTCACTTGTTCATATTCATTCGTGACTTTCTTTTGCGTTTGGGATCGGCACTGCTTTCTTATTATGATTTTAATATTAGCGATTGTTGATTTGGAAACTCCAAATTTTTTTGAAATTTTTCTTATAGACAGACTTTTATTAGACGCTTAATTCAATATCTCCACAGAGTGTTTACGTTTTGATATTATTGCTACAATTAACCAAATGCGCGTAATTGTGACATAGCTTATCCATGAATTTTTAATGATGCATACAAAGTGTGCAAAAATAACGGTATTGCAATGTTTGAAATATTCCTTTACGCCGAAATAGAAATACGTTTGTGTGTAATATGTATAGATAAATGGCATACAAATATGCATACGTATCAAATGTATTGTTCAAGAAAGAAAGAGATTTTAAAGTTGTAGCGCTTTTATCCATTCGGATGATATGACCTAGCCAGCGTAGCCGCTGTGCTGTCTGTGATTCTGCACCATATGTTAGGACGATAATGAAGAGCGACTTCTAGAGTTTGGGTTTTGGTTCGTCGATAGAGGACTTTAGTTTTCAATTGCCTACTCAGTAATACCTGATTCATAAGCAGAATCAGTGCGAAAAATAATTGATGTTTTTTAAGCCGATGACAAGGCGAATTTACAAAGGTGAGAGCAGGAGAATACATATGTACAAGAGTTACCAAGGTGAACTTAACAAGATGAAGTTACTAATGCAGTGAATTAAATTTTTTTCATTCATTCCTAGCAAAGATTGTCAAAATTATTTTTTAGTAACTCGCTTCTTCTCTTCGCTATTTGGCACTAGTTGGGGATACCTAGTGATACCATGTCGCCACCTGACCTTTCCAAGTAGTGGAGGTATTCATCCTCCTCTGCTTCCAACAGCGGGAACTCCATCGAATACTTTCAAAGCTGGAGTGCTTTCACTCGGACAGCAAAGCCACCGTTTCTTTATTCGTTGAACTATCTTAATGTCGCCCTATAACTGGAACAGCTTATCGTTCCACTGTCTGCCATATTCACCGTTGCGCGCAAAGGACTGGCAAAACTTTTCTTTCGAAAACTCCTAAATCTGACTCATCGGATCTCGACATCATTCAAGCTTCTGCACCATATAGGACGAGAATGTTGAGCAACTGGTACACATTTTGTTTTGGTTTGTCGAGAGAGGAGTTAACTTTCAAATGCCTACTCAGTCCAAAATATAACCAGTTCGTAAGAGTGATTACGTGCTGGATTTGGATATAGTTTTATTCATAGACGAAATTATATGAATTCGAAGTTATGAGAGTGATGTTTATTTGATGATAGGATATATTTCGTCTTGCCCTCATTCACTAGAAGACCCATTCGCTTCGCTTCTTTGTTCAACCTGGAAAACCAGTACTTACGGTGCGGTTGTTAAGGCGCATGATGTCAATACATTGGTAAACGCCAACACTTGGACACCCTTGTAAAATACTGTACCATGTATATTTAGCTCTGCTGCTCGCATAATTTTCTCCAGAACCAAATTGGAGAAATCACACGGAGTCACCCTGTCTGAAGCTTCATTTAGTATCGAACGGCAGAGAGACGTCATAGCCAATTCTGACTGCTCTTCTGATTACTTAGAAGTACGAGTTTTGCAGGAGTATCAAATTCAGGCAAAGCGGCATAGGGGCAGCTCCTTTAACACCCTTTTATAACACAAAATAAAGGTGTACTTAATTTTTTTTAAACAATAATAATTCTAATTGAACGCGTTTTATATAAAAATCAGAAGCGATAGAGAAAATAAGTGACTGCTTATGTGGTATGTTCACTCAAAATAAACGATAAGATTGGTAAACACAAACCTTTCTTTTAGTATTTCAGTGATTAAGTATTTACATGCCTGTGATTATGAAAAAAATATTGGGAGGTTATTTACAGTTCTATTTTTGGAAATATATAGTTTAATTGTAGATTCCAGTAGTAGTTTGTCATCATGTGTGTGTCCCACCACTCCTGATAACGCTTTTCTATAGTCCGAAGATACTCGTGACATCTTTGACAACGCTCCACATAATCCGCCAGATTTTGTGGAAAACGGTCTAAATGTAAGATAGTAAGAGTAAGTGATATTTTATGCTCATGGTGCACTCTAGCTTGTGCAAGTTCGATAACATGCACTCAAAACGGTCGACGTGATCACATTTTTTTTTGCCTTGGAAATTATTCATAACCAAAACTAAGGAATTCCAGGTTCAGTATTCGCCTGTAGTCATTGGCTGTATTTATAGTCTTAATCAGAGTCTTCACTTTATGCATTTCATTCTGGTTCACTAAGATTTGAATCATGAGAAAATTTAGACATGCTGGGATGTGCAAGTCGTTGAGCACAAGATAAGTTAGGATACTTATTTCGATTTCCAGAAGTGAATATCGTTTATTATCACAAAGCAAAAGTAGCAATAATCATGATAATTTCGCGCCAAGTTACGGGTTGTATGAAGGCTACTGCATCTTTTCTTCTACTAGATCAAAACAGTGGAAAAGTGTTATATTTAAAAAAAATTTGCGTCAATTACATATAGAAACAAAAAATCACATGAAACGTTTTCCTTTTTGTAAAACATTAAGTGATACGATTTGAGGGTGTGTACTATAGCAAGGGCCGTTGTCTGAGAGCATTAGTCAACAACCTTATAGAAGCGAATTATAGGTCTGTCAGAAAAATCCTAGCAGCGAAGGACCGTAGCTAATAAATGAGTTGGTAACACCAAAGTGAGGGTCCAACTGCTGAGTTCTTCGCTGAATTGTAGAACAACGATGTCCTAGATATTAGAACAGAAAAATTAGGATAGCTTGGGATACGAACTGATCAGTTACACTCATTACCCATTCACTTTTCTGGATATATTTATCTACCAGTTTCAGGCATTACCTGGGCATATTAATCCATCCGTTACACTCATTATTCATTCACAATTCTAAAACGTCAACACAGTGAATAGCCAGTGGAATATTTCTATAAAATGTTAACACTCGGAACACAGTATTAACGATAATAATTTAAAACGGAAAATATCGAACGAATATGTACGGTATCAAGATTTCGTGAAATACATAATGAAGTACAGCGTGTATAATGACGTACATTAAAGCGCGTATAAATCGAAAACATCTCAATTTGCAACGAAACCACAGCCAGTGAGTATTAAAGATGTAAATAAATCGCCTAAATTTTACCAAACATGATCAAAAAACAATTTGACGTCCGATGCGATTTTGGCAATGAAGCTCCATCAAGAATCGGTGTTCATCGATGGTTTTGTGAATTCATTCGAGGTTGTAGATCACTCGGACGATTTTGGTGAAGGCTGTCCAAAAACACTTTTTGTTCCGGAAACTCTTGATGCTGTGCGCAAACTGATATTGTAAGATCTTCATGTCAGCTATCGAGTGATAGAGACAACTATACGCATTAGCAGGACCAGCATACATTCAATATTAAATGAACATTCAATAAAAAAAAATTGTTCACGTTGGATCCCACACCGCTAAAAGAAAAACACGTATCGTGTATGGCATCGTGACAAGTGATAAATTGTGGATTTACTCGTATGAACTCAAACGTAAACAGCAGCCTACAGTATGGGTATTTCAAGATGAACCAAGTCCAACAAAAGTTGTCGCGCACGAAGCACTTCCAAGCAAATGGTAGTCTATTATTTGGAAAAACTCGTCATGTCGAAACGATACCACTAGAACAACGCAGAGCAGTAAATTCTGAGTAGTACACACACATTAGCTTGCCAGTTGTCTTTCAAGAAATCAGCAAAACCAACCGCCGAAGACGGATTACTCCTAATCACGACAATGCGAGCTCTCGTATATCGACTTAAACAGCAACATTTTTATGCACTCAAAACATTGATTTGATGAGTTATCCATAATGAATGACCGAATGACTTCTTTTTATTCCTGTACGTAAAAAACTGCGAATAAGCGTTTTTCGACACCTAAAGAGGCAGTTGATGCGTTCAGAACGCATATTTTGAAGATACCTTAATAAGAGTGACAAAAGTGTTTCGAAAATTGATTCAAACGCATGGAAAAGTGTACTGAGATTAACGAATAATATTTTCAAAAACAATAAAAGGATTTCCCGAATATGTAAGATTCCGAAATATATGAAGTAACCCTTTGAAATAAACGGTATTACTTTTATTTTTGCCATAGAAGCTTTTCTGATCATTCGTACATAACCATCTCTCGTGTAGCCTTCCGCTTGTTCTGTGTATGAAAATAAAAGTAAAAATAAAAATAATACTTTTGGTAGAGTTCATTTCATAGTATAATAATGTCTTCTTTATTGTGATCGTTTATTGGGCTCAAGAATAAGAGTCAATATAGTGCCCAAGTTTTATTTAGGTTAAATTTTTATAACATTTACTTTCTTTGTTTTCATTTATATATATAAATGTATGTATGTGTGTATATACCCAGCAGAGAAAAAAATCTTGCTAAATATTCTCGTTATTTGCATAGCACTTCGGAAGTAACGGCAATAATAACAATTTTATTTTAGTTCGCCACAGCTAAGTTTAATTTCCTAATAAGCTCAGTTGAACTAGGCTGTATGCTGTTGCTTTCTACGCCGTGACAAAAGCCGAGTGATTACAGATTATCCCTTGAGAGCGTTGACGGTTCGAAACTCGTTACAGGAAATTTTTTTTTAACTTTTTATTAAAGTAGAAATTCAGCATGCATAAATGAATTAGTGTTTCATTAGTGTCTGCATAATTGGACATCATCATGGTAAAAATACTAGTTGCTTAAATAGAAATAAATGAAGGATGTACTAGTTAGTGTAAAAATGCAAACTAGGTGGATTCTATTTAACAACTAAAAATTTTCCCGGCAGGGTATTTATATATATTCATATATGTATATGTATGTGTATATAAGTCGATTTTTGATCGTCTGATTGTATAAGTAAGTGAAGATATTTACGGCTATCACACAATAAAGAATCAAAACTAATTATGAAAGAACTGTATTATATATCGACAGCATATCCCGATAACGTAACTCCAGGTGCAATTTCTTCCTCGACATACGCACCAGCCTCTTCAAATGATTTTGCGTTTGTGTTATCGAAATTCTTTCCTACTGTTGTTTGTTTAAAGGGTTGTTGATGACTATTCATATTTGATGATTGATCGTTTAAATAATTTAAACGATGGCTCGTGGGACGAAGTTGGGATTGGTTAAAATTTTCGTTATTGTTATTCGACAAATTGCTTTTAAATTCGTAAACCTTGGAATCAGGATGACAATAATTCGTTTTACGAAGCATTGCTTTAAAATTGAATGGTGGGTCTTCAGAACTCTAGCATAAAAAAGAGAAAAAATTTAAATTTAGACAATATATTGTAAAATATGGTCTGGCCAACCTACATCCTCATCATGGGATCGGCGCACTATATCCTTCAATTCTTGTACTGGATCGGATGGTGTAAATAATGAGCGTTGTTTATAGTTTTGGTTCATGCGATTCATTTGAATTTGTTGCACTGATTTTGTCTGACTTTGGTCATTGCGATAAGCCATACTAGAAGGCGGCATAGGAGGTGGTGGTGGGGCTGAATAACCTTTTAAAGAATTTCTGCGGGAACCCATTCGATTACTCCAAATTTGGGAAGATACATTATTGTAATTATTGTTGTGTTGATGAAAATTACTATATGCATTCATATTCGTTTGCACTTGATTCCTAAACATAAATAAAACACAGTAATATAATTGTTAATTCAAATATTATAGTTTAGTTTTGTTAACTTATTTATATATATATCAGTGATCACAAACCGTAGTTACAAAAAAAGGTGGGTTGACATCTCGTCGCGGTGAATAACCGAGAAGTGAGTCTTAAGAATATACTCAAATATATCCGACAGTTAAATGTTTTCCGCAATAATAGCATACCAAGCGGATTCTAGGCAATGTATATAACCATCGGCTTAGACAGCTATTTAAAATCAGACACAAAAGCTTTTCACTTCTCGGAGTATACCGCATCACTTACTTATATTGTTTTTTGTAGGCTCAAGAGCAATACTTTAATTTTTTTCGTTTCTTTCGTCGTAGCGTCGAATCTTCCCCTTTTTCTTGAACCTGGTGCTGTAGCTAATTCTAAAGTATCACAAGGTTGCAATTTGCCTGACGACTGATAATTTTTGAATTAATGACTGCAAACGGAAAACATTAATGTATTTGGAATGGAGCAATCGAAGTTAAATCGAAATAATTGTATTTAAAGTTCGATTTACTTGAAATTTGGTACATAGGTATCCCTTTGCTGAGATTAAAATGGACATTACATATTCTTCCATGAATACTTCAAGGACCGACCTGTTCGAAGAAATTGTATTTATGATTTTTATTTCCCTTAAATGATGATATAAGCATAGATCGTGCGTAGAAACGTTCATGTTAATATATTGCGGCTGCGAGTTATAAACCAATTTTATACTTTGAGTAAGGAAAAAGTGACACTTACGAATACATAAAAATACGTAGCTTGATTAATAATTTTATAAAAAGCTAATTTTTTTGATTAGATGCTTCTTATTTAAGGCTTTGAATCACCCTTTTCAAAGACAATTAGAATAATAATTGGATCGAATACATAAAGCAACAATAACATGTTGTCAAAACTAAAACTTACACTGATAATTTTTCTCTCAAGATATCCCAATATGCGTGGTAAGTTTCAACTCAACTAAAAAGTTCAGTAAATTTTTTTTTTAAACAAAAGTAAGTTAAAGTCAGCAGAGTAACAACACACAAATAATTTTTCTTTTTTGGTATTCCAAATAAAGCAATTTGAAAAAGACTCGCGTTTATGGAATGATAAAGGCTGCCTCCTCGAAAATCCTTATAGAATTAAAAAAATATATATTATTTTAATAATACCTTACCTTTTTATTAGGTGCGGGTCGCGGTAGTAGTTTTGGTTGTAGATAACATCGCTTTCTCCTATTCTATCCCAGTTCGTCTGACATGCTTGCTCCTTTTTATATGCGTTGTATGTAAGTAAGCAAGAAGTTGTTGAAGGATTTCGTTGTAGCGGACTATCCCAAGCCTCTTCATTATCATGACTGATTAATGTATTTGCGAAATTTTGTCTAGATAATGAGTTTGCAGCGTTAACCATATAATGGGTATCATAGAATGGTATTTGATCTAAACGGAATGGCAATTTCTTTGTCGGTATTGGCATTGGTCCTAACTGTGAGGAATTCACGTCACGTGCATTTATTCGATCGATAGGAACATTTCGTGTGCACTTATTCAAACCGGCAAAAAATCTTTGATTATAAATGTGTACCTTGAAAAATACAAAAAAAAAAAAAAGAAGCAAATTTCTATAATTTATTTTACATAAATTGTCAACAGTAAAGCTATTAGTTTCAAGAAGTCGAGGTTCAAACATAGGATCAACGAATATAAATATTAAAACTTATTAATTTGATGAAGGGAGAAATTGATAGGTAAGATTTTTTTAACACATAAAAATTTATTTTTTGCATCTACTTACATAATTCAAGCCTAAGAATACGTTTTAGAATCTTAATTAATAACCAATTAGCTTAAGTTCTTTTATAGTAACGGACGGCAGATAAAACGTTGCTCTAAAAAGATAATCTCTTTGAAGGCATGCTCGGTTTGATAGACAGTTTTGCAGTTTTGCCAGGTATTTTTGCCAGATATTTGTCAATCTTGTGTTTAAAATTGGCATTTCAATATCTTTATGTATGCAAATATCACGGTGCATTCATTCATGGGATAGATTCCTCTACTTCAACTGTAGAAGCGCTTTTTCCAAAAATTTGGAAACAACAGGCAAGAAGCTAATTGGTCGATATGATGACGGTCGTAGTCAGGAATTTTGAGGCAAAGGCGGAATCGTAAAATTATTCATTGTTGCACAGAACGTGCCCAAGTAAAGGTTCCCGTTTGAACGGTCTCTCCGTTTCTACAGGAAGCCTAAAATTCTTTTCGCCCTTCCAAAGTGAATTTCTTTGAAAAAAATTCGGCGTCGAATCTTCTCATTTTTTCTGCTTCACATTTTATATCTCTCCTCAGAGTTTCCTCAGCAGCTTTTAGTTTTTTTATTATGGGGATTGATTTTTTCTTGTACTTAAGCCAATTTGTTGTATGCGTTGCTAGCGAAATGGTTTCTTAACAATATTTGGATGTGGGGGACAAGTTGGGACCGGCTTCTGCATTTATGAGGTTTCTATCAATGTTTTCGCAGCTGCAAAATTCATAAGATCAGATATTTCATTTAGATCAGTTGGCTAATATGTAGGTTGCTTCGGAAAAACTACAGAAAACATCTACCGTCGCAAATGGTTTTGGTTACTTGTACCTGTTTTATATACTTATCGATCTTTTATTGACAAGATGGGAACCATAGTGAGTTTGTTTGGCTTTGCAATCTCCACCTTCAATAATTCTATTTAATAGAGTACAACGTGATTATTAAATTTCTTGTCGATTCTAGAAAATCGTGGTGGACAATCGATAGCTGAAATTAAAAGATTCTTTTCTCGATTCTTGAAGTAAGTGCCTAAGGTCTTTCATAAGATGTTACTCCAAAAGCTACATATACAATATGCAACGTACAATGGATCAAGTTCTTGGCCCATTTCTTTTATAAGGTTCTTCGACTGAAATTATACTGTCGACTAAAGTGTACTGTAGTAAATGGGATGAAGTTAATTTTTATCAATTTCACCGATTTCGGTGTAAGTTATATTTTATAAATTGGTTTCTGGACATTATTTTTTTATTAATAATATTAATTACGGACCTTAGAGCGAAACCCTGTTCTTCTAAAGCATCTTTCACATCTTGTGAGCCCACTGCAGCTTTTATGCTCTTTAAAACCATTACTAGGCTCTTCGAACTCATCTACTGATAAGAGTAATAGTATTTATTGCTATTTGAAAAATTAGGGACGATTTTCTGTGTACCTTCGAATTTTAGTTTCATCTATATTACCTCTCTTCAAGAGAGCAGTGTGGAATCTGTCTGTTCCTATTAAATAAATGAACTCTTTAACTATCAGTTCATTTGAGACCCTTCTTGTAAATAAATTGGTGGCGACTTGTACACTATCCTCTTGCGTTGAATTTTTAACCATTTTCATTCCATTTA
Organism: Neoceratitis asiatica; assembly: GCA_030068015.2. Lineage (NCBI taxonomy): Eukaryota > Metazoa > Arthropoda > Insecta > Diptera > Tephritidae > Neoceratitis > Neoceratitis asiatica. The sequence continues at coordinate 85,487,780 of CM061524.1, forward strand.
TTTATATATTTATTATTATTATTATTATTATTATTATAATTTTTTGTTTAATTGCACGTTTTTTTTTGCGTATATGTGGATATTATGTATAGTGTTCTTTCGTTTGTTTTTTTTTCCGTAAAAACGCATTTTTTATATTTTTCTGCTTTACTTTTAAGAATCGACAATGCACATTTTATACTTTGTTTAAAATTTTTACTAATAATTCACAATAATCGGGAGTATAGCCACTTGAAGTTATTTACGCCAATTAGTTAGAAATAGTTAAGATATTTAATTATGTTATAAAATTTATTTGAGAATTTACCGTAAAATTTAGAGTCCACTGCTGAGGTCACCAAAAAACTTCAAATGAGCTGTTGTTGGTGTAATAATTATTTCTAATTAAAACTCGTATTGTAGAAATCTTCTGAGGAAGTTAAATTTTCCCAGCATGAAGTTTTTTGTGTAACCCAGTATATAAACTAATATGCTGGACGCTTTCTAAAATTAATTTTAGCTCCTCTGAAACATAGACAAAGATTTTCAGGTTGAATCAAAATTTTATAGCGGGCATAAATTATAAAGGGTTATCCATTTAGTGGCTTAGAAAGTGCAAGGCTGTATTGTGACTATCAAAGTCAGGCGTTAAAATTGTTGAAACCTGCTACAAACATGGTGATTCTAACGTGGCCACATTTTGTGCCTTAAGAGGAGATTGTGATGCACATAATCGTCCAACTACTCAAGCAATTAGTGAAATTTTAAAGACATTTGAAGAGACTGGATCAGTTACAGATATTGTAAGGCCCGAGCATCATTTTTTTGTTCCTTCCACCTCAAATATATCTCCTGCGAGTGAAAGTGTAGTTGAGGACCCTAATGTATCTATTTAATTTTTAACGGCATATCATGGCGCATTTTGTACTTGGATTTACACCTACATCCATATAAAGTCTCACACCACAACTGAAGTCAACTGACAATTCACTACGCCGTAGTAACGTCGATTGGGTGCTTCAACAAAAAGCTTTGGACCACGATTTTTTCAACAAAATTTTCTAAGTAAGAAAGCAAAATTTGTCGCGAGAGTCATCAAATATTTGAACAGAGGCCATTACACCCAAAAAAGTTACTGTCAGGTGCGCTCTTTGGCTCGGAGTTGTAATTGGACCGAGGCGATCATTTTAATGATATAGTACTTCACATATAATGCCAAACTTCAAGAAAAAAATATTTTAAATGATATTTGGGTTTACGTTTATTTTGGAAACCGCAAAATGTATAACACTGTATATTGGAAATATTGGATTTAAGATAGTTGCTAATTAACCTTGTGGTGCATTGGCTCAAAACTAAAAGGAATGATGCGTTACTAGTGTCACTCCTGCATAATTGCCTTAAAGGCTCCTTGGGGTGGTACGACAAGAAGCGAAACTTCGAGTGAACAAGATTCACTGCGATAAAATGCATAATGTATATGTCGGCTCCCTTAAAAAAAATCAAGAAAACGATTTATTATGGAGACATCGATACAGGGAATAATCAGTTTATGGAATGAAAACTTCTCCAGTCAGCTTAATTGCAGTTAAAATAATAAATTGATCACTCGTATATGGCGAGCTCGAATACTCAATCAATGACTATAAAATAGTGTGAGGTCAAGTTTGAATAACAGACTTGGTATGTCTTAAAGACAACAAAGAGGCAATGGGCCGTTTTTCATCGACTTAGCTATCTTCGCGAAAAAATGACAGCTTGCATGTTTTAGTTTAAAATAAAATAAGATAAAATTATATCTGATATTTAGAAACTCTGAATGATTAACATAGAGGTGGATATTTGTTCTGATCCCCGGAATCATAGCGTCAATACTATTGGATCTCAGTATATAAAGCATGTAGGAATAATAAGCAAACTGGCGTTATTGATACTGTGTATATTAAGTAAAGCAACATGATATTTGGGTTTCAACGAAGACTTATCCTTATGGATTTCCTAGTAATAGAATGCAAAAGTGGTCTTTAATGAAATCTCAATGTATTGTATGTATTCAGGAGCTCCTCAAAGTAGGAAACCCTGCCAGATTCTGTTGGTGTTATTTATAAATACCACATCTTCCGTTATAGAACATTATTGTTACATGTCAATGATGTAAAACTTTTTATGTCATATATGTTCTTCAATTGGCGAAAGGCATCTATTGCAAATGAATTAGTTACTTTAAAATTGGAGATTTTTTGATCCTCAATTAGAACGATCGTCTAGAACAAGTTTATAACTTTTTTGATTTGAGGTTCACGATGATCCCTAATCCTATGAAAACCTTTTATGAAAGGATGAACCGATAAACACTTGCTGTTATGCACATTAAACAAATTTTACAACTTATAAAGGACTTTTGCGAAAAAATTGGCAGAAATTTTTTTAACATTTTCTAATCGATGAATGTACTTCTCAATTCCAGTAGGGAAGTATATATCTCCCTGATTCCCTCTTAAAAGAAGGAAATATGAAATATACCTCAAGTCTAGTACTCACCGTAGCAAAATCGCCTATTGATGATATTTGCAAGAAATTACGTATTATAAAAATGGCATTCATTATATAAACACCATCTCAATACTTCATGTTTTCTTCCCTGTTTTTTGTCGGCGAATGAAATATTTTTCTTTAAATTATTAATTAAACGTCTGAAACTCTTTTCGTAATTCGACTAGAGAAGAAAGTGCAAAGGACTTATCCCGAATCAGTGTTCACCACAGATTTCGTTGAAGCACTGAAGAAGTTATGCTTTGTAACCGCTGAAGGTCCTTCTCCAGTTTGTGGTGTGCGTCTTAATGTGTTTAAAAAAAAAAGGTTTTTGCAATTAGAAAACATTTAGATTTAATTAATTTTCTATAATTTTTGGGTGTTGGTCGAAGACTCAAAATCTGGCCTTCCAAATGATAGTACGCAAATATTGCTACTGTCCAACAAAAAATACATCATATATAAATAAATATAATAAAATAATCGTTAAAAATATTTAGCCTTATCTAATTTTCACTAATCTATTATTTGAATTATTGAAGATGTAAACGTTAACATTTCGAAAAAATTAGATTATACTTGGTCAAATCTTCAACCCAATTAAAACTCGTTGGAAATGCACATCAAAATGTACAAGCAAAAGTGTAAGAATGTCAAATTAAAGGCAGAAACACTCCCAAAACTGAAGCTAAACAACACTATTATAGCCAAGCATGAAGTTAAATACTTTGGCATGCACCTGGCTAAGCGGTTAATTTGCAAGAGCAAAATTTCTGCTAAAACTTATCTTAAATTAAAATTGGTTATTAAGAAAAAATTAAGCTCTATGCTTGTTATACAACCAGAGGAGCATATACATACATAGAGATCTTGAAATACCTATGGTTAAACACAAATAAATGACACACTTGTCGAAACCGCAAAAGCATCCGAAACCCACAACGCTTTTTTTGTCCTGCCAAGCAAGCCGAACACACCTTTAAAGAAAGGAGCTGCCAGTATTTTGGAGAGCAACGTTTTACCTGTAGTCCATTACTACTAATGAACTAAAGCTGTAATTCACTACTTATTAATATTCTAAAACTTATTGTTAGGCTTTAATTAAGCAATAAATAAATTTCTTTGGTATTATAATAATAATATATCAATCCGATTTCGTCTTACTAAATTCGCGTATTTCTTAATGAGCCCTTGACACGTTGACGGTACGAACAGGCAGACGCTATCAGTTTCAATTTCATTTCTAGCAAACCGCATGAAAAAAGGAAGAGTGGAGAGGAAAAGATGAAAAACAACGAGAGGAAGTAAGATATGAGGTAAGATAAAATACAATTTTAAATATATCCACATATATAACGTGTACAAAGTGTGCGAAAAGAGACCCTATAAGAAGAGAAAAGGCCTAGAAAATAATGAAAAAGTGTTCCAAAATGTCCCAAAAAAAGTCTAAATCATAAAAGATGGGCAAAAGATGCGATATATATATTAGAAAAGCACATTCAGATGTGACAGAAGGGACTATAAGCAAAAACGGCACTTGGTGTCACATGATAAGGCGGCAGTGCGTATAAGCTTTTTCTTCAAGAGCGTTGTCATATGACCATACCGGCAATTGCTGGCATACAGTCAGGACTAGATTTTAGTTTGCTTCTTTTTATATTAGAGCTCCGAATGTAAGGCTTAAAGGTAAGACGTAAGTGCCGTTCGCGGCAAGGTCAGGTAGAAGTTAGTCTAAACATCAAAGCCTACATCAACGGCTCAACCTACAAAAACGCCCACTCAAAAAGCCCAACGAACTATTTCACACCGTAAAGAAAAAATGTAAGCAGAGCTAAGGGCGACTACACTACTTTCCATTGTAACGCATACGCTACTAAACTCGTAATCGGGTACCGTGATTGATTCTGCGCTAAAGTTTGAATTTTTATCAGTGTTATTTTTTATAATATTTTCTTTACTTCCTTGGATTGCGACTTGTGCACCAAAAGCATAATATTTTGAGTTTCACGATTTATATAAGCTTTACAGCTGGGTACAAACCAATAACTGTGAGGGACAAGGCAAAGAGAAAATATCAACACCACGAATCGAAAACTTTCTTCCGGGTAGATGCAAAGCGATTGGTAACAGTAAAGTAAAAAAGTAAAAATAACATTCATCAAGAGCTGATGTGCTTTTATGCACTCTTGTTTTTTTTTTTTTTGGTGTTGATTTTTGACGTGAACAATTGTTAAAATTGTTGCCGTAAGATGGATTATCTTTTTCATAATTTGTTAATTTCATTAATTTTCACATTATCCGTTTTTATTTTCGTCCATTTTATTTAGTGTTTGAAAATGAGCACAGCTTCTAACTACCCGAGCTCAAAACGCCGTGTCAGTAGAGAATCACCATTTGCTGAAACTCTTCGATGGCAATAATACTCTTTCGACTCTACTGACCGCAGACCGGGAATTAGAGGACAAGCGTTAAAGCAAAAACCAATTCTCCCAATTGTAAAGATGAATTGAATTAGTTAGTTAGCTGGAGATGTACAAATAAATATGTGAATAATATCAATTTATGCTGAAGCAGTGTAGAAATAAGTGCAGTTGTAACTTGAACGCTTCCTCCAAATATCATGCACCCTTATGTGTATATGAAGTGATCTGACCGAAAAAATAATTATCAAAGAATAATGATGATTTTCTCAGCGATATATTTTTCGCTCACAATAATAATTATTATTGTTTGAGTGTTAAAGTAAACTTCGAAAAATAAATTTTATGAACTGAATAAAATTATAAAAATCAACAAATAATCATAAAGTTTGTTTTTCGGTCTCTGATGATAAGAAGTTACCAAACTTGGTAAAATTATGGGAAGAATCAGATAATATAATTTTGTTGGAATGTGTTAATTTAATATAAAAATATATTTTATTTCGATATCTTTTTAGTCCCATACTTTAGAGAACGTCAAGTTATAGAAAAGGACCAATTGCGGACCAGCGTAGAAGCTGTCAACTCCACCTCGCCACGATGAGCGTGTTTCACCACAGCCACAGAAATTAAGAATCGGCTTTCGCATTGCTGAGCGTAGTCATTATACTACATATGCTCAGTAATGTATTTCTCCGTCCCAAATAACATTGTTGAATGTGAACGGCTTTTTATGAAAATAAACGAAAGTATTAATAAACTTTTTGAACAGGAAAAAGAATACAATTTTACTAACTAGGTATAAAATATAATTTTTCACACTTCTGTATCATTACCTCGCATTACTTTTTTTTACAAGAAGAGTTATTTATTCATGAATATTTTTATAATAGTTAAATTTGAACCTTAATTGATCATTTTATTAACTTATAAAAATAAAAATAAAAATTAAATCAAAATTGGGTAAGGAGCGATAACACAAACATGTGTGCATATGAACGTATGAATGTATATTCATATGTATCCATGATAAAAAAATATTAAATTGCACCCAAAAATATTTATACATGTATGCACGCATTTGCAAACATATGCAAATACATTATTTACATGCAAACATGCTTCACCTATACTATCCCTCAAAATGCTTCTCTCATCCAAAAATCTAAAATTCTAATACTTAAAATACTTAAAATACAATAATAGCATTTTCATTCATAAAAATTACCGCACACATTCCCCTGCATAACCATGCCAACAAGCTGTTAAAACAAATATGGTTGCGAATTGTGTAGCAATAGGCGCGAACGCGACAAGGGCTTGGAAGTTCAAAGCCCCCCATTCACGGCTGACATGTAGTTAAAGAATTAATTTAATTCTTGCCGAATTTAATGTTTTGAAAGCCCAAAAAAAAAAAAATTTTGAAAATTCATAAAATAAAATTACACAGTAACAACAATAAAATTATTTTAAACATGTTAAAGTACATTAAATGAAAATATATTTATAATAAATTAACTCGACATATACGTACATAAGTAATCGAACTGCTTTTATAACCTCATCATTTGTATTCAAGTTTTATTTCAAATTGAAAGTTTCCACATGAGAAATATATTATTAATAAATAATAATATATTATTAATAAATATTTGATTTTCAAAAAATATTCACAACAGTATTTTATGGAAAAGTAATTTTAAGGAAAAACAGTAATAATAATTATTAATTCATTCATTCTTTAACTTATGTATATTCCCTTAAGAAGCCGGCCCTTAACAACAAAATACATTTGCTGCCCCTTTATCCGTAACACTCATACGGCATCTACAAGCATTGATTCAAATTCTGTATGCCGAAAATAGAAAAATTCTAAAATTCAAAAATTCAATTATCGTCTACTAAAATGAAATAAAAACCAATTGCTTTGCTAAATTTGTTATTTGCCTATTAGCTCATATTGTTTAGCGAATACCTGAATTCATACACCAAATATCGAAAAAATTGAAATCATCTTGGGCAATGTTGCCATATTTCGGTTGCCAATTCTCTTTTCTCACAAAATACGAAAAATTCTTAAATTTTAGAAAAAGTTTATTAATATTTTCGTTTATTTTCATAAAAAGCCTACAAAAATTCGTTATTTTACGTCAACATACAACAATGTTATTTAGGACGGAGAATTACATTTCTGAGCATACATACATATGTATGTATAACGACTACGCTTAGCAATGCAAAAGCCAATTCTGTTAATTTCTGTGGCTGTGGTTAAACACGCTTATCGTGGCGAGGTGGAGTTGACAGCTTCCTTCTCTATATCTTAACGTTCTCTGCATGGGCATTTGAAATTTATTTTATTGTATTTGGTTTTTTTTTGACGATTTGAACCAAAATCTCACACACGAAAAATCAGTTGTATTGGTTTATGTTACGTTTAAATATAATTTGACGAAGAACTTCATTAATTTCCAGTATCAATGTGCTATTCATACTATTATGTAGAATACCTACATGTTGTCATTCGCAATGTGGGAATGTCAAGCACGAGTGTACTTCAGCGGTTACAAAATGTCAAGTATATACTAGTTTATATATAAATACATATATGTATATAAATATTTGGTACACGTCATTGTAGCTGCCGGAAAGTAATTCAACCAAGTGACGTTGTTATTTTCGATAAAAATAATGATTCTCTTATCGATTTACTGTATACTTTTACTTTTTACTATTACTTGGGGAAAATGTTGCTTAAAGAATTTGTTTTTATGACGTTTTCACAAAAGGTAAGTTGTGAACTTCAACCTGCTCAGCTATCGTGGTACTAGTGTTTAATTTAAATGTGTGTCGCATACTTTTATTTATTTATAGTAAATTAGATATCAGAAAGCACATAATAAATGTATGTTATAAGCAAAATTACCTGCTGTGCTAAATTCACGAAATCCTGAAATCTTGCAGCTCGATAGTGCAACAATACTTGAAACAAGGATTTTTCCCGCCATTTTTTGACATAAACTCGGATATATTCCGCCGTCTGTTCATTTAACTGACCCGTCTTCTCATTAACTAATGGTTGAAAACGCTGTCTTTCATGATAGCCACGAAAAGCTGCAAGTATAAATAATGTTAATAAAATATATAATTTAAAAGTAGAATAGCTTTTAGGCAATCGAAATTTAAATATATATTATTTATTTACTAGTGCCAAAGTTATAAGAATTACTGTTTTTGTACCTTATTTTTTAGGAACTTGCGTTCAACAACTATACTCTAATTTTTTCAATGGACGAGTATTTGTTAGCGTGATTGTTAAAAAATCACGGGAAACCTTTATCAGTCTTGTTTAAATTCATAAATAATTTTCATTACTGAGAGCATTTTTTGTAGGTTATTTATACATACAAAGAAATTCAACCAACTTTTTTTTTCTTATTATTCGTGCATTTTGATAAATCGAAATCTTGTTTATGAAGTTTGGTTCTGATTATAACATAAATTCGAAAGCAGCTTAAATGTTTGTAATTTATATCATTGTACTAAAAGAGCTAAAAACAAGTTAAGGAGTATTGTGTGTATAGTTTGGTTATTCTATTATTTAAATTTGGAGTTTTTCTAATCGTCCTCCGTTTGTGTGGCATGCTCCACTTCCGCCAAACGAACAGCTGCAAGTGCCTCTTCTTTGCGTGTAGATTCGAAGAGCTCTTCCGCCTCGGATGGTGTTTCACTGGCATCAAAGTATTCAACATCAAAATCTTTTTCGGCAAGTTCCTTATTACCTTTTTGTATTTTAGCGGCAGCCTCATCGTTGCGTGCAACTCCTTTCACTGCAAGATATTAAAAATAAAATACTTGTAATTTTCCATAAAAATGCTTATTAATGTGGTTGATATTAATTTATTTTTCTGCACCCAAATTAGAGCATTTTTAGTTTTTTACAGCAAGAAATTATCGGGAAAGATTCATTAATTGTATTTTCAAGCAAGAGAACTAGGAAAATAGTGTACTTGGAAAAAAATTTCTGGTCTATTATTTTAAATAATAAATTTTATTATTATTATTATTGTTTAATCCTTAAGTGGAATGGAAATCCAGGCCGAGCAGTTTGTTGAAAAGCCAAAACAACTAAATCTATGTTGTTGCTTCCGTTTTTATTTGCATTTTTTACTTCTATGTTGTTTCTAAATGATTTGCAAATAAACATGTTGTTAATTAAATTTTATGTTTATGTTTTTTTTTTTCTTGTAGCGGATGCCTTCGACAGCTTGACGCAGATATTTCCATTGCTACTTCGAGCAGAGTCAGTTGCATTCTAATAAACTGGATGTTCATCGCAGAAATTTACATCACATTGCGAATGTAAAATGGTGTGAACGAAATAGGAGCAAGATATTTTAGATAATGTGAAAATATCTTTGAACTGTAGCGATAAACTATTATATACGTTAATTTGTCTTTGTGAGAAAAGGATGGCCGTATAATACCCCCAACTGCGAAAACTAATACAAATCGCAATCATGAAATAGTATACTAAAACATAAACGGTTTTCTAGCGTAAAAGAGATGAACGTTAATATCATGTCATGTTCTAGAGCATGAACAGAGTATATTCGTTATCGAGAACATTTCAATCATTCCAGGCGGTAGGACGAGCAATCGATTTAGTATATAAGGGCAAAGCACAACTGAAAATGTATGAAAAATTACAAAGAGTGTTCATTACGCGAAGATAACGTTAATTAACGTTTATGAAAAACACTATTAAGTTTTTTGGGCACGAATTTACCCCAAACGGCATCAATATTTGGCGAAAACTCTTTCAATAGTTGATCATTAAACACCAACCAATGCAAGCGAGATTAGACAGCCTCATGACCTAAGTGATTATTTCCGTAAATTTGCTCTCCGTTAAATAAATTATTACGCAAAACGAAGAATTAATCTAACTTCACATCGATTAGAGCAGATTATAAATGAAGGTGAATTAGATAAATTTACTGAGGCATTAATTTCACGTAATGATCAGTAAAGCTACTACAGGCACTAGCAATACGCGAAGTCGGTAAGCGAACAAAATTAATTACCGATTGGAACGTCATAAAACGACAATGAAAAAACGTGAGCCGTGAATCGCGAGATGATGATGGCGTATTCAAGGCTATGACCTTGAAATTAAGCACCATAGTGGGCAGCGGATGGCGCATGTAGATTCGTTAAGCTGTTCGCGTGTTGAAGAATCGCGCGTAATCGAAACCGTATCGTTGCGAGTCGACAAAATACAAATGTTGGAAGAAGATTGGCTGTTCGGAATGTGGCGTCAAGACGCAAACATCAAAGAAATCATCGACAAAATCCGTCAAGGAGATAAGGCTGCAACGTATAGGAGAGCATTTGTAGTTTGCTCGTGAACTTAATTTTATAAAACCTTATATCAAGTCATTTATCGATAAAACACGTAGTCTATGTATTTAACGACATTAGCAGTTTCATGGGTATGCCCGCAAGTATCGTTTCCGACCGTGGAACAACATATATTTCTAAAGAATTTGATCGATTTTGTAAATACAATTCCATGTAACACATATTGAATACTGTACGAACACCTCGAGCTAACGGAATGGTTGAGCGCTGTAACCGAACAATTCTCTCAATGCTTTTGCCATCCTTAAACAACGGTAAACTTTGGGACGAATCGCTACAAATATCCGGTATTAAATTAACGGTATGCAAAGAAGACAACATCATGGACACCCCAAAAATTGCTTTTCGGGTTTAGTCCACGCGACATCCTGCTAAATAAACTGGTTATAGCATTACAGCACGATGAAATAACTCACATCAATTTGGACGAGCTACGTATAGCGGCATCAATAGGATTACGGGAAGAACACCTCAAAGCTAAGCAACGCTTCGAGCAAAATATTGTTACGATTTTGCTGAATCAACCTCGATGATTTTCCAAATTCTTCGGGTACGATCTCTGGATTGTTAAATAAAAATCGCCAACTTAATTTACAGTCTCTTTATTTATAAAGACTTTATTTAATGTCCTTTTATCACTCAGTAATTCACAATTCAATTACAATTCACTTTACTATTTACAATCACTTTTATACAACTTTCACAATGTACTGTTTTTATTACTTTACTGTAATGTAATCTCCAAGGCGTTTACTTCACGACTGATTACTGACTGACTATCTGCAGTCGTGTGTCGCCCTTATGTATAACCCGGTTGCTCGCAACCAACCGCCTAGAATAATCGAAGCTTTCTCTTTACGATAACGTTTAGTTTTACGCTCTAGAATATGCCAGCTGTCGGCTCCTGTCTTTCATCTCACATTCGCTTCGCATTTTCGCCACAATATTCATCCAGAGAACGTAGAATATAGGGAAGATTCAATTACGGACCAGAGTGGAAAACGTCAAACGTCGGTCTCACGTAATCGTACCACACTCCTCACATCTTCGCACCAAATTGTTGTAAACTTAACAGAATTGAGCGAAACAGTATGTTACATTGTATATAGAGTGTAAATTGCTAACAGGGATAAAAATGATAAAAATATCGCAAATTTTGCCGACGGTATATTGTTTTGGCACATATGAACAACTGTACGCCTAAATCAATATTGTACGAAAATGAGATATTGAGCAGCTGAAAATCTACTTGTAATGAATATATCAGGCATGTATCTTTTTTATAACAGAAATTATGAACTAAAAACCTCCTGAGTTTCAGATGGAGATGTATGGAAAAATTAAATTTTAAACTGCTATCCTGAAAACTTTAAAAAATGGACTTACGTATATCAGAACATAATTATACGCAATACTGTGTTTATTCATAAATAAACAAATTTCCATATGAAATTAAAATAAGATATATGATTGACCATAATTTTATGTACATATGTATGTAAAAACAGTATATGTTTATATATTAACATATGGAAACATATAAACATTAATATCTGTACTCAACCATACATATTTACGTCCGTGCGAATATGTACATACGTATGCGTGATTTTCAAGTATTCAAATATGTATGCACATCCAACATGCAAACATTTTCATTCATAAACGCATGCGCCGACAATAAAGCGAAATGCGTTCATTCATAAAAACAATCCAACACATTAGCTCGCTTACCCGTCCCAACATTTGCTTCCTCGCGAAAGGCAGAAAGTTAATAATGTAGGAAAGCCTAAATTCGGGTGAAACCGAACGTTACTCACTCGGCTGATGTTTATATTTCATACTGTTGGAGACATTTTATAATTCTTACTCGAGTTAACGTGCACACTAAGAGACGGACATACAAAGTCAAATCGTCATTTCATGAAATTTTATATAAATAAGTTTATACTTATGTATATTGATTATCTCACGACCGTTAGCTGAACAAACTTACTATTCCTCTATACATAGTACAGCCGAGCATGAAAAAAATAGAAAGGCAACCATCTTTCCGAAATGTGAAGCAACAACAACATACATTTGCATGGCCTATCCCGTAACACGCGTTGCTTCAAATTCTTGTGACTTTGACTCAAATTCAATCATCGTCCGCTGAAATGAAGCAAATCACCATCATGCCGCTAAATTTGCTATTCGCCTATTACCTCATATTGCCCAGCAAGGAACTTACTTGCCTTCCCGCATGCACCCGTCCACAAGCTGAAAGTGGCGAGGATGCTAAAATTTTAAATATTAAGAATATTTGATTTTTGTTCAAGAAAGAAAATTGCCGAAATCACAAAAGCGATTCAAGTCAGCCAAATTATTATTTTCGCATTTTGGTGTGGGAATTCAGGTACAGTGAACTGTGTATATCACGAATGTTCACATTACATTTGAACTATGCAGTGTGCATCTAGCTACATTACATTTTCATAAGTAATTTCTCATTGATTACAAGTTTCTTATAAATCTTAGGTAATCTTGAAGTATTTAACATAAATTTCATCAAAATATGTATATTTAAAAATAATCAGGGGCTGTTTCTGAACATTCTTTTAAAATTTGTAAAGAACTCAGTTTGCATTATCGAGAGTTTTACAATAGTCAAGTGAAGGCACAAAATTCTTCAACTTTCAATTGGCTCATGGGTTTGTTGAAGAGACGCACGCAGGGCGTTACTGCTTGCGGTATATTCTTTGTTCGTGGTGCGCACGCGTGTTGTTGACTTTTTTGGAAATTTAGTCAACGGCCATGAAAATACTGTTGTCATGGAGACGATGTTTGATTTTTGTTTACATATGCGCATGTACATATGCAATATTTGTACATTCACGGATACATATGTATGCACGTACGTATGGAAATTTAGATGAGGATCGTATACACATTTGTAATTACAAAGGAGTACTGATAACAATTGATATGATTTTATGCACTGAACACATATGCATCTAAATATATGTGTATATATATTTATATCGATTAGTTCATATGCGAGTATATGTACATATGTACACTTGTACATCAGCATGTAGGCTTATATACAAAAGGTTATGAAATAGATTTTTGGTAAAATACGGTAAAAATATCATTTGTATCAAAAAAATTTATTAAAAAAATGGTAAAATGTAAAATCAGTAATTAATTATTGATTACAAAATTAAATTCAATTTGGTCGTTAGTTTTCTCTCTCTTCACTCAATCTCATTTTCACGCTTATTAATTCTTCTTTACTTTATTTTGATATACCGAAATATTTAGTACACAAGCCTAGCGGTAAATCTCTTTTTATTTTCTAATATAATGCATCGTACAGCTTTACAAGTATGGAATCCGCCATTTTTTTTGTTTACATTCGAAAACAGCTGAGATCACCTGATTTTTAAAACTTTCCTATTCTCTTATTACGCACCCATTTAGCATTTTGAATTTCTCTAGTTCCATCTTGATTCGCATTGTCAGATTCTTTGTTCTGCTTTTGGTGCGACATTCTGTTATTTGTTAATTCTTCCATTGCCTCTTTATTTATTGCGCAAATTTTTCATTCGATCGATGTCCGCATCGTCGAGTTTGCCTGTCAACTTGCGGGCAGCCATTATGATTCAAACCCTGAGATTGGCAGGCAAATGCGAGTTTGACATTTTCCTGTAAAATTCACAAGATTCCATACTTGTAAACCTCTACGATGATATAATGACATTGAAGTAAAGTCATACGAGTCATTTCTTGGTTTTTCTTTGTGCGCACCACAGCTTGTGTAGATCAATAAAACGTATGTTTAGTAAAGTAATTTTGTAATAAAACAAAAACGCAAAAAGTTCTTTACAGTTGAACCAAAAATGCTAAAAGTATGCATCAATATTATTTGAGAATCTTATATTATTTATTTACCTAATTCAATGTAGATACGTAATAATAATAAATAAATAATAGAAATTTCTATTAATTTAGGTATTAACTAGTCCTTTTAAATTTTCAGTAACTTCCTTAAAATTGGACTTCAAGAGTATGCTGAGTGCTATTATACCCAATTATAATTTATCTGTAGCAGCACCGTTGGGAAATGTTATAAAAAATTTAAATTTCGGCGCTTTCACAAGATAAAGAGTTTTATATCATATTATCATTGATATCATTGCTGTAAGTGATAGTGTAGCACGAATGTGTCTATTCCCTGCAAACAAGGCGAGTACTCCATGCACGCGCGAAATATATACTCCACGCGGACAATAGATTAATTCAAAACCTCCCACGATCCATAAAAAAAATATGATCCAATTAACATTGTGATGTCCTGGAGTGCTCCATGGAGTACCTACAGGGGATTATGTTTTGGAGTATATGCGAAAAATTACATTCGAACATACTCTTAGTTTCGAATACCATCTGCTTTGGTGAAAAGCTATTAAAACATATAATTTATCATGTAAATTTATATTATTATTGATATTTTATTGTTAATAAATATATTATATTTTAGTTTGCGCACTTGTTCTATTATTTGCATTGAAATAATAATAAGTTGTGCATGCCTTTTACTTACTAGCAGAGCTCACCAGCGAAATGAAACTGACTCAGTTTCATTTTCTCACATTTTCAGTATACGAGTATAAAACTTATTGCTTAATTTTAACTTCATATAGTAATTGTGATCGGCAAAGCATGAAGAATGGTCGTATCGCACTAAGTGCGTGTAAAAACATGAGTTGGTCCAATAGTTCCCACAGAGGAGTATATTTTTAGGTACTCCAATGGACCATATGGTCCACAAATATATGCAGGGTTTCTCCACGTTCTCAAGAGCTTGCAAACATTCAAAACAAACGATAAGAGATGTAAGTATACATACATATATGCTGAGGCGCTAACAACAGTACTCCATGGAGTACTTACAGAGGATTACATCATGGAGCATCTGCTAAAAAATTGCATTCGAACATATTTCTTAAGTTCAAATACCATTTGTTTTAGTGAAAAGTTAGGAAAACGAAATATTTTTTATATAAATTTAATAGTTTATTGTTAAAAAATATCTAATATATTTTAGTTTGCGCATTTCTTCTACGTATTTCCATTAAAATAATACATTCTGCACGTCTTTTCTAGACCAGCAGAGCCCACCCGCGAAACTAAACTGACTCGGTTTCATTTCCACACATTGTATATACATACGTGTAGTGATTGCGATCGGTAAAACACGAAGAATGGTTGTGCCACGCTAAGCTAGTAAAAAAACGTGAGTTGGTAAAGTAATACACGCAGAGAAGTATTTTTTAGGTCCTCCAATGGATCATATGGTCCACAAATGTTGAAATAAATTTATGTATGTGCGAAGAAGTACGAATGTTTCCTGTAAAATTAAACCACTTACACTTAAATTTTTTAATAAAAAACTTTTTCAAAATTTTTCTTCATTTCAAATTTTAAAATAAAATTAAACATACGATGTATAAAATTGTTCCCTTAAGTTCATCTGTTTGAGTGAATAAATATATGTATGTATGAATGCAAATTAATACCACAACTACATATTTCTTTACAATTAATGCATTAATGCATTACTTTTGTATAGTCAAAAAACATGCATACTCCCCTAGGAACTCTCCGTGTAAAAAAGAAATAGAAAATCATTTATACTGGCATGCATGCAGAGCTGCTTCTTCATGCATCTAACATCGATGTTGTATGCATACAATTTCTACTAGGATAATAAGAGAGCCCGCGTTAATCATATTACTTTGCTCTCGCGTTGTTTACCTCAGTGTTCAAAAACTGAATTTAATTTTAATTTTAAGGGAGGATCCATAAATTAGGTGGTCATATTTTAGGTCTTTCTAGCGCCCTCCTTCTCTTCATGTTGTCTAACATGCCCTTTCTTGTAAGCCAGGACAGGGGGGGGGGCAGTGGGCCTGGTTTTGTTTCACACCTCTTTTCGATTTTATTAGTATTCATTATTTTATTATACCTTTCATGTACATTAAATGGTGCCATGTGATTAAGTATGAGAAGTAGAAGAGATAAACGCACCGAAATTTCTACCGTTCGTATCAGAATCACGAGCTGAATTGTCCGTCTGTCTGTTTGAAGGCAAACTAGTCCTTCAATTTTTAAGATATTTCAACCAAACTTAGCAGAAAGATGGACTCATACGTTACGAACATTTATGACCATTTATCGGTAGAATATATCATATAGCTCCCATACCCCGATATTTTTAGATGTGAGGATTTCGTCGAAACTCTGTCAAAAAAGCATTTACGAGCATGAAATTTGGTATCTTAAACACATACTGAAAATCAATAAAAAATAATAATCAAAAATTTGAATATTATATAATTTATACAACTGATTTTTTCAGATATGAGGTTTTGGGTCAAAAATCCTCTAAAAAAAGCGTCTAGGTCTTATTGGATTTTTGATTCCAAGATATTAATATTGTTATTGAGAAAGGTATCGAGATTTTTATATTGGATTTTTTGGGTTTTTGATTCCCAGATATTATTGTTGAAATAATGATATCGAGATCTTTATTTTGGGATTTTGACTATGAAATTTTTATATTGTGGTTTTGATTCACAGATATTGATATCGCAGATAATTTTATTGAGATAATGATAGGGAGATCTTCGTTTTGTGATTTTGATTCCCCGATATTAATATTATGATAATGATATCGATATACATATTTTGAAATTTTGATATAGACTTTTTGATTCCAAGATATTGATATTGGGATAATTATATCGAGATTTGTATCTGGGAATTTTCATTTTGGGATAATGATTATGAGATTCTGATATTGGGTTTTTGATTCCCAGATATTGTTACTGAGATAATGATATCGAAACCTTTTTTTCAATGTTGATTTTGGTTTTTTGGTATACAGATATTGATATTGGCTTTTTTATTCCTAGATATTGATATTAAAATAATGGTATCGAAATCCCGAAGCCTATGGATCTGGTAATGAATGAAGACATGGCGAAATTTCCATAATCATCAAAAAAAAAAAACGCTTTCGGGACTCCTCTCCTTGTCAGTGATAACTGACCAAACGTACAAGTTAATGGAAAATTAATTATTAAATTTCAAGTGGAATTATGCAATAACACATTTATATCTATAAAATTTAAGTCAACATAATTGATAAATCTAAAAAATTAATTAATTTTACTAAAGTTAAAGAAAACAAGAAAGGAGTGCTGTCTTCCGCCATTCCTTTTCATGAACGTATATTACGTAAATTTATTGCAAATTTATGTATATGCATTTTACAGCCATTGATGATTTTTTCATGAATTTTTTACCCAAAATCTAAACGAATCGGTTGTATGGGAGCTATACGATATAGTTTTCTGATTTCGTTGATATTCGGTGTACATATTTAATAGAATATCCGAGTGTAGAGTACCTATTTCCATGCTCTTAGATGTTTTATTGAAATGGGAGTCAACCGATCTGCCGGTTCCGACAAATGATCAGGACATCGCAAAAATAAACCCGCACATTAAATTTCATTCAAATACAGCACAAACTGAGAGACTAGTTTGACGGACATGGCTAAGTCAACTCAGCTCGACATTCTGATCATTTCTGTATAAATTTTGATTGGTCTTTCTCTTCTACTTCAATTACTTTCCAGACAACGACGTATTCGCGATGCGATTCATTTTTGATAAATATTTATCATAAATACTCAATGTAGCTCTAAATTTAGAAAGTTGTCACATATACGCCCAATACATGATATCATGAATAAAACTATAGTTAATGTAACCATAATAATGGCATATATTTAATCATTTTTGAAACGAATGTGAAAACAGGAAACACAATATAGGCAAATTCAACCGATGGTAAAATTTTTACAACAGAATGATTGAAATAAAATTATTATTATTATTAAAATTATGAAATTCTTGAATTCTTTTACTCCAATGATGAAACTTCTATTCGAAAGTTTAATTAACTTAATAGGAAAAGTTAGTACACCTAATTCTCGTTTTACATGAATTTTTCGGGATATCTATCGTGTATAAAGACAATTTGGCGTAAACCATGATAAAAATATTAATAAAGTAACAAAATTTAAATTTATTTTTAACCAAATCGGCCTTTTAAATAAAGCTTATTCACTTATAACCACAAACAATTTCATTCCGTATTAAACAATTAATAATATATAAGTCGAGCCCGACAATCAATCCTACTTATATACATTTCTCAGACAATTAATGCCTGTATGTATGCAGGATTGCAAAAACTCCTAACCCAATATTATGTAAAAATATCGGCTAAATATTAGCGCACTTAATAGTTGTCTGTTAGTAATAAATTAAATATTAAAACAACAGTTTACAAGGCAGACGTTGGCTCAGTGGTACAGCACTCGTCTGTGATGCCAGAATCCGTTGTTTCGATTACTGGAGAGAAGTCTGATGAGAAGATTTGTTTATCTCCGAAACAGCTGTCACTTCTACTAATTTTTCTTTGTTATATAACAAAAATATTCAATTCAAACAAATTTTCTAACCAAATAACCTTTTTGAATAAAGCTCATTCACTTATAACACCAAACAATTACAGGCAGCATTAAACAATTAATAATTCCATTTATTGGCGATTCGAGTTTAACTTTTTAGCAACAAAAAGGCAAAAAAAGAAAGAATTCGAATTTAAGTTTTTAGCAACAAAAAGAACGCCCAGCGTTCATATGAATATATATGTACATATGTATATATATATATTGGAACGTTTTTCGTGCTACCCTCGATGATTTCCCAAATCCTTCGAGTCCGATCAAGTAAATAAAACTCTCAAGATTTGTTCGCTTGGCCTCTTAACCGCAAGGAATCTATTCAACAGTAATTACAATTTTCTTCTCTATCTTTCGTTTTGTGTACAAATCTTTATAATCATTTTTTTGTTCGCTTAGTTTACACCAGTACTGAGTCTTCAACTTAAATTGTCTGCAAATAGCTGCTGCCTAGCGAAGGTCCAAACATTCCTTTCACGCGATCACGAATAGGCTGATTATTCGTTTGTCTGGGGTAGTTGCAGCTGCTTCGTTTATCATTAATGACGTGGAATTTCCTTTACACTGTCTATCCTTTTGTTTGTCCTTGGTACGGTAATTTGCGTAATAAAGTCGCTTCTGTCCTTTTCGGAGAATTGCCTTCACATTGTCAACCCTTTTGTTTGTCCTTGGTACGTATAATTTGCGTCATACGGCCGCTTCTTTATTTTCTGTCGTTTTCGGGGAATTGCGTTTACATTGTCAACCCTTTTGTTTGTCCTTGATACGTGTAATTTGCATCATCCGGCCGCTTCTGTCCTTTTCGGGGAATTGCGTTTACATTGTCAACTCTTTTGTTTGTAAATCTCGTCACACTGCTACTCATTTCAATCCCCTCTTCGTATTTGAGATTTCCGACACACTGCCCTCCACATAAGTCTGACCGTCCCGATCAGACATACTATCTGTTCCAAACGCCGCGAGCCTTTATAGGTGAACCGTTTTATTACTTTGTAGGGGCCTTCCTAATTGCATTGCAGCTTCGGGGACAAGGCTTTCTCCGTTGTGGGTTGTGCAGCAGCACTAGATCGCCATCTTCTGTCTCGTTCGCTGTCTCACAAGAGCATGTATCTCTCTCAGCTCTTCTTTTAGGGCATTTGGCGCATTCTTACCAATCCTTCTAGCATCGCCACTTACTCCAAACTTCAAATCACTAGGCAGCCGAAGTTCACTACCAAAAAGAACCTTTGCGTGTGTTTTACCCGTAGTCTCGTGCACCGCTGACCGATATCCCATCAAGAACAGCGGTATGTGGATATCCCAATCATCCTGATGTTTGTCCACGACTTTCCTAAAGTGCTCTTCCAGGGTTCGGTTGAACCGTTCTACCATGCCATCTGATTGAGGATGCAGAGCTGTCGTTCGGGTTTTTCGAATACCCAGTATCAAGCATACCTCCCGGAACACTGCCGACTCAAAGTTTCTTCCCTGGTCCGAGTGCAGTTCTATAGGCGCACCATACCTGGTAACCCAATTATAAGTGGATACATCCGCTACTGTTTTGGCTTCCTGATTTGGAATTGGGTTGACCTCCGGCCATTTGCTAAAGTAGACCATAACCACAAGTACGTTTTTGTTTCCATGCCTGCTCATAGGGTATGGACCGGCTACATCCATGGCAACCCGCTCAAATGGTGCTCCTGAGTTATACTGCTTCATCTGACCATGACTTCGTGACTTTGGCCCTTTAGCTGCAATGCACTCCATGCAATTAGCAATCCACTCAGCGACCGATTGACGACAACCAACACAGTAGAACCACTGCTTGATCTTTTCCAGCGTTTTCGTAATACCTAATTTCCCTCCACTAGCACAATTATGAAATTCCTTGAGAACGTCCGGAATCCTTAACCTCGGGACCACTATTAGCTTTCGGGAGCACTGGCCGTCTCCATTTTCACATATTCTATGCAAACTGCCAGATATCAGCTCTAAACTACTCCATTGTGCCCAGTATGCCTTTGCTATTAGACATCCTGCTGCCATTTGTTTCTTATTTGGCCGTCTGTTCATCTCCAGTCCATGCATTAAAAGTTTTAAATCTGGATCTTCCTGCTAACATTTCCGTAGATGACTTGACTCCCACTCTTCAGCTGGTGTAATTGTCGTTAATCGGACGTCTATTATGTCTTCTTTGCCTTCCGCTTTGGAGCAGTACTTGGCGTGAGTATTCCCTTTGCTCTATACTGTAGTCATAACTTTGCAGTCTCTCAATCCATCGGGCTAGCTGTCCGTCAGGATTCTTGAACTGTAGTAGCCACATTAGCGCTGCATGATCTGTTCTAACTCGGAAGTTTGGCCATACAGACACTTGTGGAAATGTTTGATGCAATTCACCAACGCTAATAGTTCTCTTTGTGTTACGCAATATCTTCTCCTGCCTATCAATCACTGAAAGTACATCTACCAGGGCGTAGCCACTTCAGAATGAATGTTGCACCTGGAACCGGGTACGCTAGCATAGACGCAGTGCAGCGCCTTTCCTTCAGAGCTTAGAAAGCCTCCCATTGATCTTTGTTTCACTCAAAGAGTCTATTTTTCCTGCTGAGCTCATGGAGACTATTTGCAACACCGGCAAAATTCAGAACAAATCAGCGATAGTAAGTACACAGGCCCAGAAAGCTCCGTAATTCATGCAAATTCCTGGACCTTGGCTTCTATCTTTTCCTTTGATGTACAGACGCCCTCGGTTGTTACATGATGACCTACATAATTAACCTCTTTCTCGAATAGCAAGCACTTTTAGGACTAAGTTTAAGGCTAGCTATTTTCTGAAAAGCTTCCTCCAAATTGTCGAAGTGTTCCTCAAAGCTTTTACCCAGTACGATGATGTCGTCAAGATACACCAAACAAGTTTTGCAATGTAGTCCCTTAAGCACATGATCCATTAATCTTTCGAAGGTTGCAGGAGCGTTGCATAGTCCAAAGGGAATCACCGTGAATTGCCAAATCCGTTTCCAGCACTAAAGGCAGTCTTCTCCTTATCTCTCTCACTTACTTCCATTTGCCAATAGCCGCTCTTAAGGTCGAGTGTTGAGAACCATTTCGTGCCAGTTAGCGAGTCAAGAGTATCATCAATCCTGGGCAAAAGATAGCCGTCCTTCTTTGTCACATCATTTAGTCTTCGATAATCCACGCAGAACCGCAGCTGGCTATCTTTCTTCTTCACGAGTACTACCGGCGAGCTCCATGGGCTTTCCGATGGTTAAATAACACCGCTTTTACTCATTTTCATTTAGTGGGAAACTTCGAGGAGCCTAGCGAATCGGCCTAGCGTATCAATACAATGTTTCACAACGTTGGTCCTGCCTGGGTAGTTGCCATCCTTGTCGAATATATTGGAGTATTTGCACAGAAGTTTCTTCGCCTTATGCTTGTATTCCTCTTTTAATCCTTGCGTCCATGCATCTACGTTGACCTTAATACCCTTCATGCCAATGGAACCGCCTTTTGGTACATCTCCGCAATTAATAATGGCGTCTACCTGCTGACATAGCCCCAATACAGTTCCTCTTCGAAGTTTCATTGGTGATGTAAATTCGTTTAGTACTCTCACTGGGATGAGTTCACTACTTGTCTTAGCCAGTATTTTACTGATAATCACGTCCAATGTGGAATTTCGTGCTGTTTCGACAACCCATATTTTGTTTTTCCCACGATCTTCATCAATCTTTGCCCAAATAACAGCTTCTGACTTTGGTCGGATCAGTTCGTTGTGTTCAAGGATCACTTGCTTGCTGTTGTATGTAGAATTATAGTCAATGCTAAGTGGTACTTCCATGTTTTTGTACTCCATTACTCGGTTATTCATGTCGATCTTTATTCCTTGGTCTAGCAAGAAGTCTACTCCTATGATGACTTCATCAACAATCTGCGCGACTATGAACTTGTGTAATACCGCAACATTTCCTATCGCGACTTCGCATGTTATTTCTCCTAAAACTTGGTTGTCCTCGCCAGTTGCCGTCCTCAATCTTGCTCCAGGCAATGACCTTACTTTTTCGGTGATTAGGTCGTATATAAGGATGGAGTGCGATGCGCCTGTATCAACAGTAAGTATTCGCTCATGTCCATTCACATATCCACCAATTGTCACGTTGCTCGCCTTCCTACCAATTTGAGAGACGGAGATTATGGAGCATTCAATTGCAGGAGCCAGCATACGCCCCTTCCGGCTGGCTCGTTTTAGTTTAACGACTGGTTAGAGTCGGATTGCCTTTCTTCAGTCCTTTGTTTCCGTTCCCCTGAATTGTTGTTTTTGCTGGAGCTCGTCTTACATTCACTCGCGAAGGGGCCTGGTTTCCCACAATTGAAACATTTACCAGCTTGATTGGCACCAGAACGATTCAGAATCTCATTCATCACTCGACTGACTTTGTAGGCTGAGTGAAGCCGTTTCACGCTTAGGAGTGAAGCCGTTTCACGGGTCATGGCGACAGACTCAGAGAATTTTGATTTTGGATTTGCGTATGTCTCTCGTTTCGTGTAGATGTCCTTTATTCCGCTGATGAACCTCTGTATTTTTACCCTTTCGAGGTGTTCACCATATGCGTCTCCAAAAGCTAAATGAGCCAATCTCTTAGTTTCGGATGCGTATTCTTGTAGAGATTCGTTGGATCTTTGATCGCGCTTCTCCAACTCTATCTGGTAAATTTGGTTCCTCTGTTCGTTTCCATAGCGTCTTTCCACGGCACGCATTAATGCGTCGTAACTATCTCTCTTGTATTCCGGGATTGTCTGCAAAATTTCTGCAGCAGGTCCTTCCAACGCAACGAATAGTGCAGCGGATTTCTCCTCAATGTTCCAATTATTTGCTTTTGACGTCTTTTCGAATTGAAGCTTAAAGACCTGGAAAGGAATTGTGCCGTCAAAGGAGGGTGTTTTTACCCTGGGAGCGTTCATCGAAGTGGTTGGACGATTCAAGTGCAAATCGCGGACACGACCTTCCAATTCGTTGACTTTGGTCTCCATTACCTCCTCTATTCTGTCTTGCCTATCCTCGATTTTGTCCTGTCTCTCCTTGAGTTCTGCGCATTCTTTGCCAACACTCTCTTGAAGCTGTATGAGCCGGAACGAAATACACGCTTCTTGGTCTTGCATTTGGGATGAAATGTGGGCATTCATTTGTGACATTTGGCATCCTGTTCATCCAACTTCTGTAGCAACTTGGCATCCTGTTCATCCAACTTCTCTGAAACGTTGGTATTTATTTGTGACATTTTGGCATTCTGTTCATCCAACTTCTGTAGCAACTTGGCATCCTCTTTTGTGACATGTTGGCATTCATTTGCGAAATTGCAGCCAGTAACGTGTTCATGCCCATACTCGTAGAAGCCTTTTCCTCAACCTTGGTTGCTAACTGCTCTGACTCTTTTGCTGCGCCAACAGCTTCTTCCTTCTCCATTTCTTTCGCGACGTTTTTCGTGCTACCCTCGATGATTTCCCAAATCCTTCGAGTCCGATCACTAGGTTGCTAAATAAAACTCTCAAGATTTGATCGCTTGGCCTCTTAATCGCAAGGAATTTATTCAACAGTAATTAAAATTTTCTTCTCTATCCTTCGTTTTGTTTACAAATCTTTATAATCTTTTTTTGTTCGCTTAGTTTACACCAGTACTGAGTCTTCAACTTAAATTGCCTGCAAATAACTGCTGCCGCTCCTTTTATACCTAGCGAAGGTCCAAACATTCCTTTCACGCGATCACGAATAGGCTGATTATTCGTTTGCCTGGGGTAGTTGCAGCTGCTTCGTTTATCATTAATGACGTGGAATTTCCTTTACACTGTCTATCCTTTTGTTTGTCCTTGGTACGGTAATTTGCGTCATACAGCCGCTTCTGTCCTTTTCCGGCAATTGCCTTCACATTGTCAACCCTTTTCCTTGGAAATCTCGTCACATTGCTAATCATTTCAATCTGTTCTTCGTATTTGGGATTTCCGTCACAATATATATATATATATATATTTATATATAAAGGATTATCCATTAAGGGTTTCTAAAATGCAGGGATGTATTTTGACATCTGTCAAACCAAACATATTTTGTTTTAGTTAAGAGTAAGGCATTTATGTCAATGGATCGCTTAACAACCACACAACGCTTTAAAATTATTGAAACCTATTACAAAAATGGTGATTCAAACGTAGCCATGCATCCTGCTTTAAGAGGAGATTATGATACAAATTATCATCCAACCACGAAAGCAATTGGTAAAATTTTAAAGAAATTTGAAGAGACTGGATTAATTATTAATTATTAATTATTAATTATTAATTATTAATTATTAATTATTAATTATTAATTATTAATTATTAATTATTAATTATTAATTATTAATTATTAATTATTAATTATTAATTATTAATTATTAATTATTAATTATTAATTATTAATTATTAATTATTAATTATTAATTATTAATTATTAATTATTAATTATTAATTATTAATTATTAATTATTAATTATTAATTATTAATTATTAATTATTAATTATTAATTATTAATTATTAATTATTAATTATTAATTATTAATTATTAATTATTAATTATTAATTATTAATTATTAATTATTAATTATTAATTATTAATTATTAATTATTAATTATTAATTATTAATTATTAATTATTAATTATTAATTATTAATTATTATTTATTCATTATTCAATATTAATTATTCATTATTAATTATTAAATATTCATTATTAATTATTAATTATTCATTATTAATTATTAATTATTCATTATTAATTATTAATTATTAATTATTAATTATTAATTATTAATTATTAATTATTAATTATTAATTATTAATTATTAATTATTAATTATTAATTATTAATTATTAATTATTAATTATTAATTATTAATTATTAATTATTAATTATTAATTATTAATTATTAATTATTAATTATTAATTATTAATTATTAATTATTAATTATTAATTATTAATTATTAATTATTAATTATTAATTATTAATTATTAATTATTAATTATTAATTATTAATTATTAATTATTAATTATTAATTATTAATTATTAATTATTAATTATTAATTAGTAATTAATTTAATACCTTTTGTTGTATCCTTGCCTCCTTTCATACGCTTCCGTGCCAGGAGAGCTCTCATCATTGATTGAACTTTAATCACTTTCTTCACTTGAATTTCATATAATCTACAAAAAAAAAAAAAAATAAGAAAAATACAAAATTAATACACTTGTTAATACCTAGATAAGAACTCATCATTGTAATATCGTAAAAATACTTTAGTTTTTCCAATCGCCCAGCCCTCCATTTTTAAACGTATCATCAAAAGGCGGCAATTTTCCTTAGAAATATCAACAGTTTCATCAAAATCGAAAGCTAGAAATTGGTAACTACAGTAGAAAAATAAAAGAAAAAATTTATTATTGAAAATATAGTACATATCGTATAGAAATTATGTACAAATTTCAAACTGGTTTATTTATTTATTTTTTTTTATAATTAAATACACAGGTACATGTTTCCAAAACATGTGAATGAGGGCTAAATGATGGGGATATGAACTTACGGAAAAAACTTGATTTCAGCGCCGAACCAAAGTGGAATGGGTAGGTTTGATCATGATAAAAAAAATTTAACATAGTTTCATTCTCTCTTCGAAGCCAACTTCATATCTGACATTAAATGTATTTCGCCAAAAAAAAACTGTGAGCTTACGGTTCAACGGTTTGAAATCAGGGACCGTAAGTAATAATTATTTTTTTTTTTTTTTTTTTCAATGAATAAAATGTCTCACTTAGGGAATCCGCATAAACAAACGAATTTCGCATTCCTGCGTACTCTTTTTAGATCTGAAGTGATTTATTGTTTCCTGATTTTTACAATTTTACTTAGTTGATAATAATTATTTTTCGAGGTAACTAATGGTGAAAATTTAAAAACCGAGTAGAAGTTAGATTTTGTTATTATTTCAGTATTTATAAAAAAATTAGATACTGGGTAATCTATAGCCGATATAAGTATAAATTTTTCGGCATCTGTTATTACAGGCCGTGTATGGACGATGATGAAGGAAAAATTAAAATACTTCAAAAAGTACTTATAGCAACAAAAGAACAAATTACTGTACTCGAGCTAAAACTAAGTCGTCCCGTTGCTGTTAAGTGGATAGTACAAATCAACAAGATATATTCTACAACAAATGAAAATTACTTGGAACTCGCTAGAGGATGTTGCGAGTGCAACATGCATTTGTTCTGTTCCATCAACTTTGCGAAGATGGGAGTAAAAATTATCGGTGGAACCTGGAATTCAATTGCACATGTTAACGCATATGAAATCAGTTGACATGTCAATTGAAAATTTGTTACTTGCCATTTGATGAGGTGATATGCCTCGAAGAGTGGGCGTATTAAAAATGACTTGATTATGTGGCCGAAACGAATGGTT
The DNA here is from genome assembly GCA_030068015.2 of Neoceratitis asiatica. Taxonomy (NCBI): domain Eukaryota; kingdom Metazoa; phylum Arthropoda; class Insecta; order Diptera; family Tephritidae; genus Neoceratitis; species Neoceratitis asiatica. Next base: position 85,515,194 of record CM061524.1, read on the forward strand.
CACGTCAGCATGGTACGAGGTTTACAAGGTCAGTGGATACAGCAGATATTTTACAATTGCGATCGCAGTGAGCGATATAAGCGCGGAAACCCAGAATCTGTGAAGAACGATGGGAGTAACAATTGACCGTCCATATATTCAGCGTCCATGCGATGAGAATAAATTAGTATATGTAAAGCTTGTTAGAAACCATTTTGTCGACAATGGTTTCTTATTTAACAAAACAATGGTTGGCAAATTTTGAAATTAACAAGTTGGTAACCCTATTGAATTCAGATCTTTCTATTACAAAAACAGTATCAATGTTCAAGCCACAGGTATATTTCATTATTTTAATCTATAATCGAACATAATTATTGGGGTTTTACCAATCAAATAAGACTGCGAATATTTTCTAAGTGGTTAGAGAACCGAGCTATACCAAACCTTTTTTGTAGAGCCTTCAGTTTCATATAAACATTGTAGTTGAATCTGTTTCAACAATTTATCATAGAAGAGATATGACTATATTTTTATGATAATTGGAAAACCAAAATTAATTAATAATAAATTAATATCAAAACCTAATACCTGGTCAATACTTTCGAAGAATACATATCAACTAGTTTCCGCGATTTTGAGCAAGAGATAAAAAATCTTCCCATCCGTAAACTTTCAGAAAAAGCAAATAGTTTTTTGATATTGGTTCAATACATTTTCTTTTTTTTTGTACAAAAATTAATTTTCTATTGTATGTATTTTTAGGCAGATAGAAAGTCATTTTTAGACAGCTACTGTACTTAAAAGACTCGCCCAATTGGGGGTTTACGAGGATCCTAAAAAATTTACAAGATACGCTGAATTAATTCAAATAATAAATATTGGTTTGACACGTTTAATATTTCTGTGCCGGACTTGCTACTTGGTATATTGCAAAATAATATAGCTTCTACTTCTCTATAATGGTATAGTAAAGGAATATGGATGGAAGTGAATACTAACAGGTCGTCGGAGGACCTCAAGATCATCCATCTCCGCTAGAATTCACGTACCGTCTAAAGTCGTACATCTCAGGTAAAATAGCAGAAATAATGTTAAATACAATATTGTATGCAACATCAAACACGTACTACAATCCAAAGTTATCTAGTTACAAACATGTTCATTTACTTAGCCTATTGCTGTGCTCCAGTGTAAATGTGCAACCCACCGAATAAAGGTTAATAGAAACCTCGATTTAATTAAAAATGACGATGTTTTGAGCCAGAATCTGTTTATTGATGTATTTAAAAAAGATGAAATTTCACAAGACGAAAAAACTGAGGCCAAATTTATTCGTTCATAAGCATTATTGAATAAAGCCATTACTTGTCTCAATTTACAAAGTAAGCTCACAGAACAGGAAGAGCACATTGGCTTTTTACCAGATATCATAAAATTAAAAGTTCTAGAATTAAAATTGAATATTTATGGCTCAAATGAACTCAGCTCATCCGATCAAAATTCCATGTACATATGTAAACTTGTTTTTGGAAGATGGTATTTATAAACCAACGGCAACTAGAACCAAATTATATGTTCCGTTTGGAAGAATGCAGCAAAAATATAATAAATTTAGAGAAAAAAATTGTTAAAAGGTTCTTCTTAGGAAGAACTTATTTACCGATAAGCTTTTTAAATAGTGTAACGATGTTTCCCTCTTGGCTGGGGTTAGCTCAGTCTCGTCAAGGTTATTGAAATAACTACTCAATTTCCTATATTTCGTACAACAAAGTTTATTTAGTATTATGTAATACAAACGTAAAGATAGCGGGGTGATATGCCTTCCGCTAATCTTCCCTTCGGTGAGGTAGAAACCCTCTCCCGAATATACTATACTAGCTACTCTTCTACAATAATTTGGCTACGCTTCGTAAAGGTAGCGGAGGTGGTATTCCCTCCACTAGCCTTCCCTACGACCAGGTGAAAACCCTAGTCGTGTATAAATTAAACGCTCGTGAGGTGGAAATCCCTCAGGTGCGCTACCTTTACCGGTGATAACCACGGACAGTATGCCTATCAACCATCTACTGGCTACTTAACTTTATTTACATTTCGCCTGTGCATTTATACTATCTTGCACGCAGGCAGAATGTTATTTTATAATAACAACTAATATTATTCACAGTTTTTCCTTAACGCTATGTATGTATACATACGCACATGCTCAAGATGTATACATATGTATGCACATGTTCAAAGCGAAGAGTTAAAATTTAATATATTTGTACATATGTATGTGCATACATACATACATATGTATGTAAAGGGTGTTTTTTATAGAGGTATGGAACTTTAAGTTGCAATAAAACAACGATGGATTATTCGATTGACATGAATTTTATTTATCCGAAAGATAACTTGTGGTATTACATTTTAAATATGATTTCTGGCATATGACCATCCGGCTGGCGCGGATGTAGTCCAATCTGGACGTCCAATTTTCGATGACTTTTTCCAACATTTGTGGCCGTATATCGGCAATAACACGGCGAATGTTGTCTTCCAAATGGTCAAGCGTTTGTGGCTTATCCGCATAGACCAATGACTTTATATAGCCCCACAGAAAGTAGTCTAGCGGTGTTAAATCACAAGATCTTGGAGGCCAATTCACAGGTCCAAAATGTGAAATTAGGCGGTCCCCAAACGTGTCTTTCAATAAATCTATTGTGGCACGAGCTGTGTGACATGTTGCGCCGTCTTGTTGAAACCACATCTCCTGGACATCATGGTTATTCAATTCAGGAATGAAAAAGTTAGTAATCATGACTCTATACCGATCACCATTGACTGTAACGTTCTGACCACCATCGTTTTTGAAAAAGTACGGACCAATGATTCCACCAGCCCATAAAGCGCACCAAACAGTCAGTTTTTCTGGATGTAACGGTGTTTCAACACACACTTGAGGATTACCTCACTCCAAATGCGGCAGTTTTGTTTGTTGACGTAGCCATTCAACCAGAAGTGCGCTTCATCGCTAAACAAAATTCGCTTATGAAAATCGGGAACAACGGTAATCTCGTTTTGGGCCCATTCGACGAATATACGCCTTACTTGATGATCGTTTGGCTTTAATTCTTGCACGAGTTGGATTTTGTAAACACGCAAACGAAGATCCTTCCGCAAAATCTTCCATAAAGTGGATGGACACAGATCCAATTCCTGTGCTCGATGGCGGATGGACTCATTCGGGTCTTCCTCAATGCTACGCTCTACAGCAGCAATAGCTTCTTCTGTACGTACCGTACGCCGTCTCTGGGGATGCGAGTTATCAATAAGAGTAAACGTGGTGCGAAAACGTTCCATGGTTAATCGAATTAACTGCTCTGATGGACGATTTTGTCGACGATAAAATGGACGTAGTGCGCGATACGTTTTCCGCACAGAACCATTATTTTCGAAATAAAATTGCACTATTTGCAAGCGTTGTTCAGGCGTGAGTCTATTCATGATGAATTGCCAAACCAAATTGAGAATAAATCACTTGACAGCTGTTAAATCGGTCGCCATCTTGAAAAGTAATGCCAACTTAAAGTTCTATACCTCTATAAAAAACACCCTTTATATGCAAAAAGAATAAAATTCATAAACGTACGTATGTATGTACATAGGTATAGCGAAGGAGTAGAATTCTAAAATAACAACTAGTATTATTAACAGTTCTCTTTAATGCTATGTGCGCATGTTCAGGAAAATATTGATGTTTGAACATGACTAAAGCGAAGAGGTAAATTATATGTACATGCGTATGTACGTACGTATAACGTAAAAGAGTAAGTTCATAGATGGTCAAGCGTTTGTGGCTTATCCGCATAGACCAATGACTTTATATAGCCCCACAGAAAGTAGTCTAGCGGTGTTAAATCACAAGATCTTGGAGGCCAATTCACAGGTCCAAAATGTGAAATTAGGCGGTCCCCAAACGTGTCTTTCAATAAATCTATTGTGGCACGAGCTGTGTGACATGTTGCGCCGTCTTGTTGAAACCACATCTCCTGGACATCATGGTTATTCAATTCAGGAATGAAAAAGTTAGTAATCATGACTCTATACCGATCACCATTGACTGTAACGTTCTGACCACCATCGTTTTTGAAAAAGTACGGACCAATGATTCCACCAGCCCATAAAGCGCACCAAACAGTCAGTTTTTGTGGATGTAACGGTGTTTCAACACACACTTGAGGATTACCTCACTCCAAATGCGGCAGTTTTGTTTGTTGACGTAGCCATTCAACCAGAAGTGCGCTTCATCGCTAAACAAAATTCGCTTATGAAAATCGGGAACAACGGTAATCTCGTTTTGGGCCCATTCGACGAATCTACGCCTTACTTGATGATCGTTTGGCTTTAATTCTTGCACGAGTTGGATTTTGTAAGCACGCAAACCAAGATCCTTCCGCAAAATCTTCCATAAAGTGGATGGACACAGATCCAATTCCTGTGCTCGATGGCGGATGGACTCATTCGGGTCTTCCTCAATGCTACGCTCTACAGCAGCAATAGCTTCTTCTGTACGTACCGTACGCCGTCTCTGGGGATGCGAGTTATCAATAAGAGTAAACGTGGTGCGAAAACGTTCCATGGTTAATCGAATTAACTGCTCTGATGGACGATATATGCATATGCATATGTATATATGTACATCGGTATGACAACTGTTAAATAAGTTCTCTTTAATGCTATGTAGTTTAGAATAGAATAGTTTAGATTCATTATACATGTTTATAAGGAATTCAATATATACATATCTATATATGTATTTATATAACTAGATATGTATATATATATATGTTTCGCTGTAAGGCCTCCAACATCTGGGATTTTGGGGGTCCTTACAATAGAAATTTAAAAGAAAACAAAATTACATATGTATTCTGTTAAAAAATGAAGAAGATTGTAATATCAGTCTGTTAAATATAGCTGTTTTTGAACTTAACTTAAAAAAAGATTTATGCATTTTATTCTGAGGGTCTTTATTTGAAAAGTAAGCATATCCAACAATATTTATTGAAAAAAGAGAAATCAATCAATCTGAAATATTTGTTTTCAAAATATATGTATGTTATGTATTTCGGCGGCCGCGATAGCCGAGTGGTTAGCATTGCGTACTGACATTCGGAAGGCCTGGGTTCGAGCCCAGGTTCGAGAAACATCCAAAATGATAAAAAAAATTTTTTTTCTAATTGCGGTCGCCCATCGGCAGGGAAAGTCAAGCCCTCCGAGTGTATTTCTGGCATGAAATAAAGCTCCTCATAAAAATCCATCAGCCGTTCGGAGGCGGCTTAGAATAAACTGTAGGTCCCTCCATTTGTTGGTAAAAACATCAAGACGCAAAACCACAATTTGGAGGAGGAGCTCGGCCGAAAATCGCTTCAGCGGTTACAAAGCGCCAAATATATATACATATATATACACCAACTTAAATTTTTCTTAAATTTTTCGTTAAAATTCGTTATCTTCATGTTTGCCTGCGATGATTCCCTCAAGATGTATACGCGTTAAATGTTTTTGTCATTTAATCAATGTTGTCAAATGATATTAAATAGTTGAAGTATTAAAATTTAAATTAAAAATTGCACGCTATTATATTAAAATGGTCATAAGATACAAAAAATAATATAAGTAATGTTTTGATGCCGAATTTTTAAATTTCAATTCAAAAGAAGTACCATTTTCGGTAAACAATATTCCTAAATAAGATTTCAAAAAATTCATACGAACCGTCTGAGGAATTCTTGAAATGTGATTCGACATGAATAGCCTCGCTGTCTTCCCACAACTGTATCCAGAACTCCCATAGCTTTCATTTGTTGTTGTACCATGTCAGCATGAAATGCGCGTGGCTTGTATTCCAGATCTGCTCTTATGCAGCGTACAAAGTGCACGCCGACATTGTTATTAAGTGTCAAAGTCTTAAGTAAAGTTAGACAAGTGAACCGAAAATTTGCCGCTAAAGTTCGCAAGTTATTCACTTGCGAAATACATCCGGCTGATAATGTGTTTAACGGCTAAAAAAGATAATTTCTATTTATTTATTGCTGTTCTTGAATGATTACGTACGTATGATTTTCTTTGAGAATCTTCTGGCTTGTGCTGGACGCTTTCGAATGGCATTGTTAAATTTCCTGCTTTTGTGAGTTGATTAGTAAACATCATCATAATATTTTCATCCATCGATGATCTAAATGATTCTATCATTTCTGGAGGTACAAAGTCTCGATTGATGTCGGTGAAGGCTCGAGTATCATATATAATTCGGCCAGTATAGTGGGCGACAGAAATTTCTGTAGCTGTGTGTTTTTTTACAAATTGGCTATGCCTTTCTACAACTCGATCTATTAGCTCATCATGTATTAAGGTTAATAAAAAAATTAGTATTTAGTATTAAACATATGATCACGATTTATAGAATACTTGCTTACCCATAATAAGATCTTGATCTTGACTAGTTCGAGATGCATCATCTATGATGTAAAACAGTCCATCTGGTTTAGTTAATAAATTATCCAATGCCGTTTTGTTGTCATAAAAATTTAAATTGTCAGTGGGTATATCATCCGCTTCCTGAATATAGAAATAATATTTATATACAAAAGTTTTTTTAAAAATATTTTTACAAAGATAAAGAAATTTTTGTACTCTTCGCTATCATTAATCATCCAGAATTGCAAACCTGCAGAGGGATGCTAACAATCGCAGGTCTGTTGTTCGAAACTCCAATTCAACTAGCCGTTGTACTGAGCATCGTAAAGATTATGAACAAATACCTAAACGACCTTTGTGGTCATCCTGTAGCTTGGTACTATACACAACAAAGTTTTGAGAAAAATGAACGCTGTCAAATATGTGTGAATCAGACCTTTTAAATTTTTCAAATGTTTCATCATTAGGAAGTAGTATAAATTCACGAGACAAACGGGATCACCAGATCGTAAACAACTTTCTGTGGATTTCGTGTTAGCAAAAGTACACAAGTACAAGAACACTCCCCCACACCATATAGCAGGGACTTGTAGAGTTGGATCTTTGTTCGTCGAGAGACTATTTAATTGTCTACTTAGTCCAAAGTAGAGTGATTCTGCGTTGGATTTTAAAGCTTAGCTTTTCCTACGGTTATTTTACAAGATATGGCGCAAGACGAATATCTGTTCATTTGTGTTCTTTCTAAAATTTAAAGATAACAGTGGAAAGTGGTTTTATCTTATTGTAAGTACCCGAAGGAGAAAAGCTGGGCCCATTAAAATTTATGCCTATATGATCAGAATGACGAGCTGATTTGGCGATGTTCGTCTGCAAACCTGTCTGTCTGTCTGTTTGAACGCAAACTAGTATCTCAGTTTTTAATATACATATTTGAATAAAATTTACTATCCGAGTGTATGTAGTGGCCATTTATCGGAACTGGCCAAATCGGTTGACTGTAAAGATCATGTGTCTTTCATACGACCGATGTGTTCAGGTATGTGATTTTGGGTCATAAATACGTCATTAAGGCATATAACAACATGAATTCAAAAACCAAAGCACAAGAAAGCTGTAAGCAAATTGAGAAAACATGGCATCGACCATGCAGACTTAGCTAGTTACTTCAATATTAAAAGAAAGTCTAGCACAGTAAAAAATAATACATACATATGTATTTGTCAAAAGTAAATATGCGAAACAATATGTGCAAAACAAAAAGTTATTACATTATTGGCAATTCCAGGGCTAAATAATTTAATGATTTTTGTAAAGAAATAAGGTAAAATTAGATAAAATTTTATTTCACATGACTTTTAATTTCCAGGCAGAAGAGACGAAATATTGAAGGTTTGCTTTGGGTGCAGAATTTAGATAAAGTGTATCATTCATTCAAAATAATATACCTAAATGTAAAATACTTTTAATAGGAGTTTTCAGGGAATTCGATGAAAGTGAGTTCAAGAAAACCACACTTATATCATGGAAAACTTTGATAGTATTTTATATATAATAAAGGCAGATAAGCCTTTTAACCAAGCCCGATCACGCAAACAATATTTTGAAACTCGTAATTGTATTATATCGCTTAAACTCATTATATATATATCTAGAAAATTGGTGGTGGTAATATTGAAGTCAGAGTCTTCCATTGTTTTCGCATAAAGAATATCAACGATTTTTTGTTCTGGGAATTTAACTCAAATAATCTTTAAAGAACTATTACAACGCCAAATACCGATGAAGGAAAAACCTCAAGTCAGCACCGAAATTCCATTTTCGGAAAAACCTTCACAAGACCCATAAACGTACTCTTAACGAAAGCACATCTCCCTATATACTTCGAGCATTTTTCAACAAAACATTTAGTAGTTAAAGTTTAAGAATTGAGCACTGTTTTCGCATATTAAAAAGTGATGACTACATAAACACATTTTGCAAAGCAACACTGAAAGGCATAGAGTTCATAAACACCATTATCTTATTTTCAGCAATGTCGTAAGTTCATTATTGCGAAATATTAAATTGCATTTAAGTTGCCAATTCATTCCTCGCCCAAATATTGCAATAATAAAAAAAGACATGTCTTACTAATATACCCTTTAACACTCTGTACATCTCCACTCTCTTTGAGTGCGGTCAAAAAACTTGTATTTTCTGTAAGGCGCTCATAAAATTATTGCGTAGTGTATTCACTTAATTTTACCTTACCTTACCTTAAAAGAAATTTCAATGTATAAACATTGCAAGTTATGCAATATGCATATTTGGAATAATGTCGGAATTTCATTTTTGTCAGTTTTTATTTCGTTTTATGAACTTACCATTTCCAGCATTTCATTCACGAATATACGTTGATTATAGTGATATTGCATTTGTTCATTCAAAGTATTGATCATTAGTTGTTCTAAACCGTTTCTATGAAAGCATTCAAATCCAAACATATCGTGAACAACGACAGAGTTGGTATCTCCACTAAATAAAGAAAAAATATTAATAAGTCGAAATCAGTCAAAATAACTGGGAAACATTATGGCTGTGGCCTAAATGTATAAAATAGGTCAGTATGAATTAAATGTTTTTTTTTTCAAACCTATCTTTAGTTAAATATGCGAATTATATTTTACCAAAATCCTATAAGGTCAAATAAAATAAATATTGAAGGTTAGGAAAAATACATTTAATTTATAAGCGATATACAATTTGTTTGCTCGTTGCTTATAACACTACTGTGAAATGAAAATAGTAGACTGTGAGAGTTGTAAAATAAGTAATTGTAAATAGTGAAGAGCACTTTTAGTTATTGAGTAATAAATGAACGTTGACTAAATTCTTTATAAATAAGAACCTGCAAGCATAGTTGGTGACTTTTTTTTTAAAAATCTAGCGATCGAACTCGAAAGAATGGTGTCAGAAGTGGGGTTGTTTAATAAATCCCGAAGGATAAGAATTGAAAAATTGTATGGATTCAGGATACGATGATACCTACCCTCAAAAGAGAATTGGAAAAGCGTTGATTATCTACAATTAGGCGGAGCTGCAATAAGGGCTGCGAAAAGCAATGGAAATCAAAGGTAACGATTTGAGCCGTCACGAGGGAAATAGAGAAGGAAGAGCCTGTTGATTCTGCGAAGAAATTGGAGCAGACATCAAGTAAATTTGAAGAAAATACTCCTATCTCATCTACGGCTGAGATACAGTGAGCAGAATGTCAAGATGTCACAGAAGTTGGATGAATCAAATGCCCACATTTCACCAAAAATGCAAGGACAACTGGCGAATATTTCATCCCGGCTCATACAGTTTCATGCGAGTTTTGTGAAGGCCGTGTAGGTTTCATTTGAATCATCCAACCACTTCAGTTAACGTTTTCAGGGTATAAGAACTATCCTTTGACGGCAAAATACCTTTCCAGGTCTTTAAGCTGTAAGTAAATTTACCAGATTGAGCCAGAAAAATGCGACAAATCCCTATCAATCTCAGCAGAAATACGCTTCCGAATTTGATATTTTAGCTTATTCAGCTATTGGGGACGCGTCTGGTGAACACTTCGAGAGGGAAAAAATCCATAGGTTTATCAACGGAATAAAGGACATATACGCCAAGTGGGAGACGTATGCGAATCCAAAATCAACATTCTCTGAAACTGTCGCAAACCCCCAAACATATAAAACAGTGGCACAAATAACCAGACCAGCCAATAAAGTCAATAGAGAGGAGGTAGAAACGCCAGATTTGATGAATGAAATATTGAAAACTCTGAAGTCGATCGATGAGAAGAATCCCTCTGGTGCCAACAAAAATAAACAGGAGGGCAATATTTTTAATTGTGAAAAACAGGTCACTTTGCACGAGAAAAGCAAAGGAAATACACATAGGAATGTTGACGTTTTGTTTCCGCGAACATGTAATTTGGAATGTAAATAAATAAGCTAAATAGTAAGCTGAGGGCAAAGAAAACATAAGGACAATTACACAATGGTCGCAGTGGATGGCACCTGAAAATTAAACATTGATGATAAAATTTACAAGAAGAAGCAGCGGTTCTATTCAATAGCGAACCCGGAAGTTAAAATAGTTGTGGATGCATTCAATTACAATTGGATTATCAGATACTACGCACCCATAGAACTGCCCTGTGACTAAGGAAGGAGTTTTGAATCAACGGTGTTCCAATAATTGTCCTGACACTGGTATAAGGCTTTTCTGGTTAATAATTAATATAAACAATTTAACTTTACATGTATTACTACTTTGTATTTGTTTTAATATTCTATTATATTAAGTAATTTTGATTTATATTTTATGTTACAATTCTCAAAAATTAAATTTTCATTATTCAATACATTTGCTTCTTTGAACTAGAACGTTCTAGTTTTTTTTTACTTTAAAATTTATGCGAAAAATACTACATTTTTATTGGAATTCACTAAATTTTTGGCTACCTTGTCAGATTAGTGATTCTTCGATCAAAATTGGGGTATTTATAATTTAATTGTGTGGCGTCTAACTCACTATCTAAACTCACTTTCAGGAGGATTATGCTTTATCGATTTACCAAATGTTAGATTTTGATTGGTTTCATCACTGAATAAGCCAGTTATATTCTTTACTTCCATCATTACAATTACTATTTTACAAATCGGACATCAGTAATTTCCATCTCAAAGATGTACATAAATTACTACATGTATCGTGATCATATGAGAGGAAAAATATGAAATAAAGAATGTTTGAAAGTGGTGGTTAACAACATTACATTCAGTATTTCTGAACTTGAATCTCCACAATTAAATTGTAACTACAGCATCCTTACCAACAGCAGCATCAGCCATCGAATCAGGTTTTGATTAGTTCTAGAGTTACATTAAGTTTTGCGAATAGTGCTGTTTATATAACTTCACGCATCACATTAGTGTGATAATCAACAAAGCCAAATAAGTATTGTATATAACATTAGTAAGACCTAGTCTCTCTTATTTGACTTAAGAAGTTTACATTGGGACTCTCCTCCTTATACTAGCCGTCTGAAACTTATCAATCTCCCTACCCTTGCCAGTCTCTGCATTATGCTTGTTGTAATTTTCATGGTTGAAATAATAATAACTTATCTGACTCGCTTTTTCATATTAAGAAATTTATCGACTCTCAACCAATCATTAAATAACATTTTATATTTGAACTAAGTTATTCTTAAAAATCATCTGATGAATTTTTGTTCTGTAGCGGAACTTTTTTAGTGCTGATGAAATATAAAACAAGCTCACGTCATGCGGATTGCGACCCTCGTGCGGATGGCGGGAGGTGGGTAAGCCGTTGGTAATAATAATAATAACAGCAATTAACGCCTTCCAATTCATTTAACATAAATCTTAAACAGTATAATAAATACTTTTAAACATCCTTTTTGGAGGTTAATTATAATTATGTTTCATTCATAGCATCATGATGACACACGTACACCTAAAAACACTTATCATGGTTCCTTAATTGATTTATAAAATAACATAAATCAAGAAGTAATCAAACCTTATGTGACATCTAATAATCGGATAGTGGTGAAATTTTTTCTACTATTGGCAAACTTCCGCAGGAAGCCACTAAGTATGAGTGGCTACACTTCCACAGGAAGTAATAATGACCATTTTAAACATTATTCAAATACATCAGTGCATAATAAATTTTCAACATTAAAGGAAATTCTAATTGAAAGGCATTCCTTAAGTGAGAACTTTACATTAGACAAAGCTTTGTCTAATTCTGAAATAGTCAATCGTAAGCTTTAAAAATTTTATAGATCTTTAGTACTACTTTCTGGTTTTAATTTTAGGCAGGCAATTTTAAAGAAGCTTTAGATGAGGAAGTTGCCCACAAGTTAAAGCTGATAATGTTTGGGTAGTTATCAATAAAAATGAATTTGCTTCGGTAAATGGTTTTCAAAAATCTAAAGAAAGTAATTCGGTTTTAACTAATTTGGTCAAAACGAAAGCGCTAATTTGTGAAAATTCTCAGAAATTTTCCCTCGAAATAAAAGAAATCAAAAAGGAAATAAATCAAAATATTTCAATGTCGCGTTCGACAAGTATACATCGCTTTAGAAGTTCTTTTATCAAAAAAAAAATTCGTTCAAAATACCTAGATAATCCTAATTGGGTTTGTAGATATCACTATAAATATGGAAATAAGGCTAGGAAATATAAACAACCATATGGTTTTGTGAAAGTTGATAATTAAACAAACTAAGATTTTCTGTTTCAGCGACAAACAATGAAAATTTAGAAATTTCAACTCGTCGCATATTTATTTGCGATTCAAAAAATCTTCTGAAATTATCTAGACAGCAGCTAACAGTTAATTTAGGCGTGATTTTTCCTTTGTATTTTTGATTTCTGATATAGCAAAACCGATAATATGTACTGATTTCTTATGTAAATATGGACTTCTTATTGGCATTAAAAGCAAATGTTTAGTAGATCCATTAACAAATATATAAGTTAATACAATTTCGTACTCATCATCATTTTAATCTTCCAAAATTTTTTACAATAGATGGTCAATATACAAAATTGTTAAAGGAATTTTCTTGTCCTATTGATGAACCATATTATTCAAAGCTTGTCAATTATACAACAGTTCACAGACTTGTAACACAAGGCAATCTTAGTTTTTATAAGACAAGAAGCTTAGAATCTATCAAACTCTAAGTGGCTAAAACAGAATTTCATTACTTAATAAAGACTAGAATTTTTAGACCATTAAATTCTCCTGTAGCATTTAGTATCATAGATATAGAGTAATGACTGCCGTCCATGTGGTAATTTTAAAAGGCTCACACTATTACTGTACCAGACCGTTATCCCTTGCCTCATATTCACTATATTAATATAAATCTTAGGAACAAGAAAATTTAATTTTCTTAAATTAGGTTTAGTTCAAACATATTGTAACGTTTTTCGTAGCTACCCTCGATGATTTCCCAAATCCTTCGAGTCCGATCACTAGATTGCTAAATAATGGTCCCAGATATGTTCGTTTGGTCTCTTAATCATCATTTAATTTATACTCAAAGTTTATTTTGTTATACAATAATTACAAATTTCTTCTCTATACACAATGGTTTACTTTACAAATCTTTATCAACAATTATTATTCGCTTTAGTTTCCACCAGTGTTATTACTACTGAGTCTTCATCTCGATTGCCTGCAAATAGCTGCTGCCGCTCCTTTTATACCTAACGATGGTCCAAACATTCTGTTCACGCGCTCAAGAATAGGCTGATTAATCGTTTGCCTGCGGTAGCTGCAGCCGCTCCGTTTATCCTTAACGACGGGGAATTTTCTTTACACTGTCGACCTTTTTGTTTGTCCTTAGTATGGGGAATTCTGTCACACTGCCCTCCACCAAAGTCCCGGTCAGACACACTATTTGTTCCACACGCCGAGAGCCTTTCTAGGTGAGCCACATTAACTTTGGTTCTTGGTTTCCCAACAGCCTGAATTCGATACACTGCGTCGTTCAGCCGTTTGATTACTTTGTAGGGGAATTCCCAATTGCATTGCAGCTTTGGGCAAAAGCCTTTCTTCCGTTGTGGGTTGTACAGCAGCACTAAATCGCCATCTTGAAAACCCTCGGAGTTCATCGCCTTATCATATCTGGGCTTTATCTTGCTACTCATAATTTCGGTTCGCTGTCTCACAAGAGCATGTATCTCTCTCAGCTCTTCCGGGCATTTGACGTATTCTTCCCAATCCTTCTCGCATCGCCACTTAATCCAAACTTGAAATCACTAGGCACTACCAAAGAGAATCCTTGCGGGTGTTTTACCCTCTGTCTCATGCACCGCCGACCGATATCCTATCAGGAATAGCGGTATAAGGATATCTCAATCATCCTGATGTTTGTCCCCGACTTTCCTAAAGTGCTCTTCCAGAACGTATTTCTTTCCATGCCTGCTCATAGGGAATGGACCGGCTACATCCATGGCAACTCGCTCAAATGGTGCCCCTGAGTTACACTACCTCTGACCGTAACTTCGTGATTTTGGCCCTTTAGCTGAAATGCACTACTTGCAGTTAGCAATCCACTCAGCGATAGATTGACGACAACCAAACCACTAACACCGCTTCTTGATCTTTTCCAAACCATTATGAAATTCCTTGAGAACGTCCGGAATCCTTAACTTCGGAACTATTACCAGCTTTCGGGAGCATTGGCCATCTTCACATTCCAAACAGCCAGATATCAGCTCTAAACTACTCCATTGTGCACAGTATGCCTTTGCTCTTGGACTTCCTGCTGCTATTTGATGGCCGCCTGTCCATCTCCAGTCCATGCATTATAAGTTCCAAATCTGGATCTTCCTGCTTATATTTCCGTAGATGACTTGACTCCCACTCTTCCGCTGGTGTAATTGTCATTAATCGGACGTCTATGATGTCTTCTTTGCTTTCTGCTTTGGAGCAGTGCTTATTCCAAGCTACATGGTCGACGAGACATGGCCTCAGCATTTCCGTGAGTATTTCCTTTGCGGTGCTCCCCTGTAGTCATAACTTTGCAGTATCTCAATCCATCGGGCTAGCTGTCCGTCAGGATTCTTGAGCTGTAGTTGTCACTTCAGCGCTGCATGATCTGTTCTAACTCGGAAGTTTGGCCATACAGACACTTGTGGAAATGTTTGATGCAATCCACCAACGCTAATAGTTCTCTCTGTGTTACGCAATAGTTCCGCTCTGGTTTCCCAATAGACCGGCTATAGTAGGCAACTACTTCTCCTGCTCATTAATCACTTGTGAAAGTACACCTCCTGCATCTGTATCCAGAATAAATGTTGCACCTGGAACCGGGTACGCTAGTATAGACGCAGTGCAGCGCCTTTCCTTCAGAGCTTAGAAAGCCTCTCCTTGATCTTTGTTTCACTCAAAGAGTCTATTTTTCCTGGTCAGCTCATGTAGACTATTTGCAACACCAGCAAAATTCAGAACAAATCAGCGATAGTAAGTACACAGGCCCAAAAAGCTCCGTAATTCATGCAAATTCCTGGACCTTGGAAAATCCTTCACTGCTTCTATCTTTTCCTTTGCTGTACAGACGCCCTCGGTTGTTACATGATGTCCTAGGTAATTAACCTCTTTCTCGAATAGCAAGCACTTTTAGGACTAAGTTTAAGGCTAGCTATTTTCTGAAAAGCTTCCTCCAAATAGTCGAAGTGTTCCTCAAAGCTCTTACCCAGTACGATGATGTCGTCAAGATACACCAAAAAGTTTTGCAATGTGATCCATTAAACTTTCGAAGGTCGCAGGAGCGTTGCATAGTCCAAAGGGCATCACCGTGAATTGCCAAATCCGTTTCAAGCACTAAAGGCAGTCTTCTCCTTATCTCTCTCACTTACTTCCACTTGCCAATAGCCGCTCTTAAGGTCGAGTGTTGGGAACCAATCCGTGCCAGTTAACGGGTCTAGAGTATCATCAATCCTGGGCAAAAGATAGCTGCCCTTCTTTGTCACATCATTTAGTCTTCGATAATCCACGCAGAACCGCAGCTGGCCATCTTTCTTTTTTACGAGTACTACCGGCGAAGTCCATGGACTTTCCGATGGTTCAATAACACCGCTTTTACTCATTTCTGTTATTATTTGACTTAGATCTTCACGTTTGGCTAGTAAAACACTTCGAGGAGCCTGGCGAATCGGTTTTATGCTTGTATTCAACCCTTATGTACATGCATCTACGTTGACCTTAATATCCTTCAAGCCAATGGAGCCGCTTTCAGGTACATCTCCGCAATTAATAATGGCGTCTACAATACAGTTCCCCTTCGAAGTTTCAATGGTGATATGAATTCGTTTAGTACCCTCACTGGGATGAGTCCATCACTTTTTGTTTTAGCCAGTGTGTTACCGATAATTACGTCCGATGCGGCCTGGCTTTCCACAATTGGAACATTTGTCAGCTTGATTCTTCATATTGGCACCAGAACGATTTTTTCCATCGATTGACTTTAGGGTTTTCAGAATCTCAACTGACTTTTTAGGCTGACATGCTTATGTATGAAGCCGTTTCACGGGTTTGATATAGGCAACAGTCTCAGAGAATGTTGATTTTGGATTTACGGATGTCTCTCGTTTTGTGTAGATGTCCTTTATTCCGCTGATGAACCTCTGTATTTTTACCCTTTCGAGGTGTTCACCATATGCGTCTCCAAAAGCTAAATGAGCCAATCTCTTAGTTTCGGATGCGTATTCTTGTAGAGATTCGTTGGATCTTTGATCGCGATTCTCCAACTCTATCTGGTAAATTTGCCTCCTCTGTTCGTTTCCATAGCGTCTTTCCACGGCGCGCATTAATGTGTCGTAACTATCTCTTTTGTATTACGGGATTGTCTGCAAAATTTCCGCAGCAGGTCCTTCCAACGCAACGAATAGTGCAGCGGATTTCTACTCAACGCTCCAATTATTGGCTTTGCGTATTCTTGTAGAGATTCGTTGGATCTTTGATCGCGCTTCTTCAACTCTATCTGGTAAATTTGCCTCCTCTGTTCGTTTCCATAGCGTCTTTCCACGGCACGCATTAATGTGTCGTAACTATCTCTTTTGTATTCCGGGATTGTCTGCAAAATTTCCGCAGCAGGTCCTTCCAACGCAAGGAATAGTGCAGCGGATTTCTACTCAACGCTCCAATTATTGGCTTTGGACGTCTTTTCGAATTGAAGCTTAAAGACCTGGAAAGGAATTTTGCCGTCAAAAGAGGGTGTTTTTACCCTGGGAGCGTTCATCGAAGTGGTTGGACGATTCAAGTGCAAATCGCGGACACGATCTTCCAATTCGTTGACTTCGGTCTTCATTAGCTGCGCTATTCTGCTTGCCTCTCCTCGATTTCGTCCTGTCTCTCCTTGAGTTCTGCGCTTCTTGGTCTTGCATTTGGGATGAAATGTGGGCATTCATTTGTGACATGTTGGCATCCTGTTCATTCAACTTCTGCAGCAACTTGGCATCCTGTTCATCCAACTTTTGCGACATCTTGGCTTCTTGTTCACACAACTTCTGTAGCATTTTAGCATTCTGTTCATCCAACTTTTGTGTAATTTCTTTTGTAATGTTGGCATTCATTTGCGAAATTGCAGTTCATGTCCATACTCGTAGAAGCCTTTTCCTCAACCTTGGGTGTTGACTGCTCTGAATCTTTTGCGGCGCCAACAGCTTCTTCTTTCTCCATATCTTTCGTGGATATATCTTCGTCCTCATGACGGAATTCATATTGGCTCAAATCTATGCCTTCAGCTTCCATAGCTTCTCGCAGCCGTGATTGTAGCTCAGCTTTATTCCCGGTTGAAGATAGTCCTCGCTTCGCCAATTCCTTATTGTAGGGTAGTATCGTCAAATCTTGAATCTCGACCATTTTAAAATTTTTAGATTGCTAAATAATAGTCCCAGATTTGTTCGTTTGGCCTCTTAATCGTCAGGAATTTACTCAACGGTTATTTTGTTATACAATAAATACAATTTTGTTCTCTATACACAATTGTTTACTTTACAAATCTTCATCAACAATTATTATTCGCTTTAGTTTGCACCAATGCTATTACTACTGAGTCTTCAACTCGATTGCTTGCAAATAGCTGCAGCTGCTCCTTTTATACCTAACGATGGTCCAAACATTCTGTTCACGCGCTGAAGAATAGACTGATTATTCGTTTGCCTGCGGTTCTTTTTACGGGGAATTTCCTTTACATTGTCGGCCGTTTTGTTTGTCCTTAGTACAGGGAATTCTGTCACGATATCATCAAATTCCCATGGCAGAAGAAGATATCTATAAAACAGCAATTACTACATCTTCCGGTACGTTTGAGGAACTCAGCACAAACGTTTCAAATATTCATCAACGAATTAGGTAAATTAAATTTGGTTTTCGTATACATAGATCATAAATGTGAGTTGCAAGTGAGGACGAGGAATCACATTTTAAGGATCTATTTGTACTTTTCGAATGTTTGTCTGAATGTGTTTTAAATGTCAAACCAAGAAAATGTATTTTTGGAGTTTCTGTCACAAAAAAGAGAACAAAAGCTATTAAAAATTTGGAAACAAACAAAAATTTATTAGTATGGTAAATTATTACCATATATACATAAATCTCAAAATTAGAGAGTTTACTTGTGTAATATATGACTTGATTAATATAACGTCTAGAAATGGGGAGAAAACATTGGTATTTGCCGACAAATCTGTTAACGCATTTGAAGATATTAAAGAAAAGTTTGTATCTAAGATTTTGCTGAATCATTTCTGTAGATACTTCCAGTACAGCGGTAGGTGATGTTACACAACGACATTTATGTAATATGTCGGAACCACTCGCGTTCTTTTCGAATAAATTTTCTTCAGCAAAAATAGAGTGTAACGCTTCTGACAGATAATTAATAGAAATTTATTTGAACCTTAAACATTTTAATTTGTTAGAATGAGACCATTTACTGGTTTTATCGATCATAAATCCTTGAATTTTGCCTTAAATTCCAAAATCGGAAATATTCCAATGTACACAGGGCATTTTGAGTTTATTTAATAATTTACAAGTGATATACAATATATTAAGGGCGAAGCAAATGTTGTAGCTGATGCTTTATCTAGAGCTTTTGAAGTAGAAGCAGTACAAAATTCAGAAATAATTTTTAAAATTTTACAGAACGAACAGCAACAAGATAATGAACTAAACAATCTTGTATCTGAAAATACATCTAGGTATCCCAAATTAGTAACGATACCTGTTTAAAATTTTAATTTCTCGTGAAAATCTTAAGGAGATTATCCTAGTCCTTTCGTTCCAAATACTTAATGCAAAAAAGTTTTTGATAAGTTGCATAATATTTCGCATCCGGGTACTAAAGCTACCTGCTCAGCCGAACGATTATTAAGCGCCGAGCGACAAAAAGACGGACAAACAATGATTTTCCATTTATTGAAATGCTTCAACATTCCTGTTAATAATCAAACACCATTCATTGAGAGCCTGTTATATTGACCCTATTTTTCAACACATTTTCGATTATAAAAAAAATACTCATCTCAATCAAATCGCTGCTGCGAGAAAGTTGACTAAATGGTATGTGGCGCTATTCTGGTGAAAGAACACATCGTCCATGTTATTCTCTTCAACTACGAGTTGAAAATTAATATTTACTGCGGCTGCCTAAATAATTATGGATTCTGCTAAATACATATGTACATATATGTATATCATACATAATATATATATATATATATTTATATATATATATATTACTAAGATGGGGACTCTCAACGATTGAAACCCCGGTACGAACCCGCAAACCGAATTCACAAGAAAAGAAATGAACAAAGAAAAAAAATGTTAGTAGAAGGACTAACGTTCATTGTATTTTAAACCAAATTGTTACCTCTAACAAATGTATTTGCAGATCTATTATAAAGGAATTGAGAAATCTTTTTTCCTTTTATGTATTTACGAATAAGAAAAGAGACATACCGGTAATTTTCGGATTATCTGCAATCTGGCAGTCTGACAATCACATAGTGGCTCTTATACTACGAAAGCTTTTGGCTTCAACACATACTATTTTTTGTAAATAGTTAATGTTCTGTATTTGTATTCTAATTAAGATATGGCATACATATATATAAAATCTTAAGTAAATGAGTTGTTTATCTATAATACTTACAATACTGCCCGAGGAAAGGCTAGATTCATATTAATTTTATTAATAATCCAATCGACTAAACGACAATATATTGTTGATGCTACGGCGTCTCTAGCATCTCGTGCTTCTTCTGTGCTATACTGTCGTCGTTCCGCTATTCCGCCTTTCACCATAATGAAATTGGTTAATGACCACATATACTTTTTCTCGTCTAATCGTAACAATTCGGCTATTCGTGTAACCATTTCCGTGTTCTCCACTTCAGCGTATTTTCCGGATGGCCGAAAGCGAATGTTTCCAATATTTAAAATTGCTGCCAGCATCTATTGATTGAATATAGAAAATATAAATGTTTGCACATTATATGTTTTATGAAATGTTCACAAATTTCTTGTACATATATATATATATATATATATATATTTGGCGCTTTGTAACCGCTGAAGCGATTTTCGGCCGAGCTCCTCCTCCAATTTGTGGTTTTGCGTCTTAATGTTTTTACCAACAAATGAAGGGACCTACAGTTTATTCTAAGTCGCCTCCGAACGGCTGATGGATTTTTATGAAGAGCTTTATTTAATGCCAGAAATACACTCGGAGGGCTTGACTTTCCCTGCCGAGGGGCGACCGTAAATAGAAAAATTTATTTTCTATAATTTTTGATGTTGCTCGAACCTGGGCTTGAACCCAGGCCTGCCGAATGGCAGTACGCAATGCTGACCACTCGGCTATCGCAGCCACCGTATGCCGTATATTCTTGTATGCTATTGTAAATTTCTCCCATTTGACCAAGTTAACGACCCAATTAAATAACTAAATGTGCAATTAAAAATGCGTCGCTGATATGGGGACCAGCAAAGCAGAATATAAAATATGCCAAGGAGTTATCAGGTCAAATCCAAAGGCATTGGAAGGCGACTCACAACAGAAGAGCGGAACGCAGGAAGATTGAGTCGTATATATGGGTGGCAAAGGCGCTGGGATATGACGGAAAAATTGGGGTGGACGTACAAGGTGATCGGAAACGTGCAAGCTTGAGTGGAGAGAAAACACGGCGAAACGGATTACTACCTAACGCAATTTGTATACTCAGTTCAATCTTCATTTTGTCTATTGTATTTTGATGAGTTATGTACCTCACGTAGTGTGTACAATAAGATTTTGTATGGCAATTCACGGCATTTTATGCATTGGACGGATTTATTTTTATATGGTTCGTCTACAGTGTAGCAAGCACATCAGTTTATAAATGGGATGTACTCCTTTTTTCAATTGCTACGAATTTGGAAAAAAGCTCTAATTTATGCATTGCTTCCTGGATTTTAGCTTTATTAAAAATATTAATTACGGATCTTACACCTAACCCTGATCTTTTTTAATATAACCGTTGGCAATTTTTTGTTGTGTTTTCTCTGCTGCCTGGTTTTCCTTAATTTTTGGTGTTGGAATTAGTTGTTTGTTTGAGTTACTGTTTGTTTTAATTGCTTGCTTTGCGCTATTTTTTTTTATTTGGTTGGGGACACACACTTGTGATATCTTCTGAGTTGCAGTCGAAGTTGGAAAACATAACTCTGAACAATGCGTTGCGCACGCTTATCGATTGGATGGAGTGTCTCACTCTCTTTGAAGTGCGTCCTGAAAACTCATTCTAATTGTTTATATTTATTATTAAATTTATTATTTGTTTTATTTTTATATTGTATTTCAAATTTTTTATTTCGTATTTTGTTATATATATAGTATAATTATTATATTTTTGGTTTGTGCAAGTGTGTGTTTGTATAATTATAAGTAAGTGCTATATTGTAACGATTAACCTCCATGATTTCTCAAATCCTTTGAGTCGATCACTGGACTGTTAAATAAAATTTCCAAGATTTGTTGGTTCGACCATTTAATTGGCGGAATTTATAAACGTGTATTGACTCTTCAATAATTTCTTTATAATCACACAATTATTTTCCGTTGAACACAATATATCCATTTCTAGAACACACAGTTTCTTCCAACGCCACTGCGTTCTCTACTCCTTTTCCACTGACGATGAACATGCTGATAACTCGTTTGCCTACAATAGCTTTTGCCGCTTCTTTTATACCGTGTTTGGTATTTTCATCTCAATATGTATATTAATTGTCAAACAATGCATACAATTGATTCTGTTTTAGCAAACAATTGTGAACCAAGCCATGAGGTGTTGAAACATTACTTGTCACAAATGACAAGGCTGGCGACCTTTTTCGTTTCAATAAATTTGAGGAATTCGCCAGACTTATTTCGAGGCAAAACACGAGTAGAAACCGCAGAGGCGTTAACATCGGAGTAAAATGTGCCATTATGTATAGTGAAGAGAATTGTAATTATTAAGGAGTAAATAAACGTTGAGCAAATTTCTGGCAATTAAGAAGCCGAACGACACATTTTCAGGACTTTTATTTAGCAATCCAGTGATCGTAATCGAAGGATTTAGGAAATCTTCGATGTTAGTTACAAAAATCGTTACAATTTGTATCAGAAGTAGGATTGCTGAAGAAATCCCGGAAAGAAATTTAAAATTGTTAATATTCAGGAATTGACTTTATTGCCCTTCAAAAGTAATAGGCGAAGCAAGGATTAACTTCAGTCGGAAATAATGTAGAGCTACGAGAAGCTATGGAATCCGAGGGCAGTGACTTGAGCCAATACGAATTCTGTCGTGAGGACGAAGGGACTTCCACGAAGGGTATAGCGAAGGGAGAGGCTGCGAAAGATTTAGAGTAGACATCAAGTAAAATTGCAGAAAATGTTCCTGGCCCATCTACGGGTATAGACGTGCAATTTCACGAACGAATGCTGAGAACAAGTCACAAATGAATGCCAGAATTACACAGAGTATGACCGATGGGGTTCAATTCCGACTCTGATCGAAATCAGATTACAGAACAGCCCTGATAATCACACTGGCAGAGTATAAGGAAACCCTAAAAATACTGAAGGACCACTTGGAAAACTACATGGCCCTGGTGCATGCAACTAATAAAAATTAGCAGATGAGCAATATGGAGGACGAAAGAACTCGATACGACGATACCACCAATTACAACGTAGGGATTAAGATCCCTTCTGTTGGTTAATATAAATAATATAACTTTATTTCATTGTATTGTGGATATTCTTCAATTTTCATTATGGAATTTTTCATTCTTAAATAAATTTTCATCTTCTACAATATATTTTTTAATGTGATGTTTTGTTTAAATTGTGAAACAATATTTTTCATGTACTATATTTTTTTATGATCATTAGATATCAGGAGATATGTTACATCATTTGCTTTGCACATATAAGTCGAATAACTAAAACTCACCCAGCCCAGGTAGCCGCAATAGAACCAGTGTCACCGAGACTTCACCACTTCAAGAAAAAACGTAATTGTTCCATATGACCACGAAAGTGGGGTTCCACTAGCAATAAGATTCTCTATTATTAGCATACTTGACCCAAAAAATAATTATTCAAGATTTGAAGAGCAGTAGGAGCCAATAGCTCAAACACACAGTTTTTGCGGTTCTGTTACAGAGAATGTTATAAAAGCCTCAAGCTATTCACAAATGAAAAATACGAAAGGGCATATTACTTCCCCTGAAACATGCTCACTCATATCTTAATCTCCACTTAGAACCATCGGCATCCACCTTGCTCAATGAGAAGAGCTATAAGTATCCTGTTTCACACCCGAAAGTAAAAATACCCCTACAAAATGTATCACTTCTAAGAATAGAGATGTGTTGCACACACCTGAATATATAGATTGCCAGTTGCGACAACAAACATTCAAATTTTACAACATGCCTTGATTTTTTCCTGCATTGCTATCTTATTTTTGAATTAGTAATCCAAAAGTAAATATAAGACTTAAAGCAGCTCCATGTATCGATATTAAACCTTGGGTTACCCTATACATAATTCCACAGGTGATCGTCAATTGCCTATCAACCATCATATTGACAAGCGAGCCATTTTGTTTGGGCACCTTGATTGTTTAACAAAATCATTTGCAAAACGTCTCCAACCAAGTATATGCTCGGCATTAAAGCTTTTAAACACTTAACATGCTAGAAAAACATGATGAAGTGGAAGGAAAAAGGAAAAAGGGAAAATTAGCAGATTTCATTCATTTAATATAATTTTCATGTTTAAACTATTTATATAAGCCGGTAATAAAATTCACAGGAAAGAAAAACTGTAAAATAGAACATAAAAATGCACACAAGTGCATACACATTCGCGTGCATACATACACATATACATATTATGCAAGTATTGATATATGTATGCATTTAATATTATGAAAGAAAACTAAGGAGGGTAGTTCTCACATAATCATAAATTATCATATTTATATTATTTCATATACTCTTACGCCAAGACATCCTGATGCTGTTTACCAAGTAATGTCTTTATCCTGGAGACCGTTGAAACTTTGTCTCCAATGTATATTAGGCGAGCCATGTGTTGAGACATACGCTGCCAATTGTAGTAATGTTTTAAAGCCCAAAACTGCATTATCGGCATCTGTTATTCATTTAAGGAGAGTTTTTGATTTATTTTAAGCCAATTTTTGAATTTATTTGACTGGGATTAGGTTAATAGAACATAAATTAGGCGAGTGATCACACGATAAGTTAAAAAGTGGTTTTATATATATTTGTGCTGTATTGCTATCAAAAGTTACTCCAAAGTCAATCTAATCTGGAGTTTTACATAGATATTTTTTTTTATAGATCGGTTGGCCAGCATGTTAGCTATTCAGTAAATATAACGTGAAATCCGTTATTTTGAATTTCTATCCTTTGGAGATATTAGCCTAGATACCCAGACGCAGTGTTTTTCGTTGTAATCCACCAGAACTATTGTATATATTAACTGAATTTGAGTACAGGTAGTCTTTACAATACTCATCTATTCATAATTTTTGATTTTTTCCTGACAAGTATTCCTGTATGAGGATAGTTGTTGTTGTAAAATTCATTAACATTCAAATAATTAAATTTGATTAAATGAATTCAGATATTATCATTATAAGAAGACTTAAAGCTCGTTTTTAATTTTCCGCAAGCCAAAGCATATATTAATACTGTTCAAGGCTTAGATAAAATCGCTGAATCAGCAGATTTTGATTTCTAATTAAATCTTGCATCATAACTTGCACGGATATCATATGGTCTTGCATCATACGGATTAAGTTATTTCGCTTATTTTCAAGTGAGTTTGTCCTTTCCATTTTTTGTATTAAGTTCTGAGGTACCTCTTTTAAGGCTTGGACGTAGGGCACAAAATTATTCCCCTTATATTTTAAAGAAATATATATATATAGTTGTATATTGACAAACCTCTATAATTAGCTGCGCCATAATTGCAATGTAAATCTTCACAATTCACGCATACACTTGGTAAGGTACAAAACACCTAATGTGATCAAATTCTTGGTAATTACGGATTTCAATACGAAGATGGTATTGAATTGTAGATATACAAGTAGAATGAACTGATCCTTTTTGTAAGAGCTGGAAGTCTGGCTTAATATCCACGCTAAGCTTTGCAGACGTATAATAAAAGCCATCATTTTATATGTTAAATATATTTCTTTTACATATCTGAAGGATTTGCAGTGTGTTCTATGCCCATAAGTACAACGACTAAGCTTCTGGTGCTTCTTGAAATTACTTGCCATCTTCCGAAAGCAATCTTCTCCGTATGTTTGAATTGTTACTTCCTGAATATTGCCCTTTTTAATTGGAACTACATATAAGTTGGTTTTGCCAATTAGATCTATTAATTTGTTGACCAGATTGTTAGAGTTCACTTCTCAAAGATATATTGCCGGCGATTTATGGACACTCACTTGGTCATCAGACTCACCAATTTAAATCATTTTTCACTCAAGGTCTCCTTTTCGAAAGTAGATTTTGCCATTTGCGTTTTTTCCACCATTTTTCCTATGTGAACAAGAATGTAACGATCTAATCCCGTTTGAACTAATGGTATATTTACAGAATTGTTTGCATTTCAACATGCTCTTTCCTAAGGGAGAGAAGACTATTGAGCCCATAAGGGCCAGGTAAAGTTGTCCTAGAGTTTCACATTTGTTATAGTCATAGTAGGCACCTGTAAGCAATAATTTATTTAATTTACACAGACTATTGTAAGCTGAGAGCTGCCACTATTTTTTGTGAAAATTTGAACCGAAGGACCTTTCGAATATATAAACTTAAATATAAAACACTATTTTGCCCTAAGAATGTATGTACATACTATAGAGTATTCATAAGGGGTTTGAAAGAAATATTTAGTTTCATTTCATGCACCATCGGTTGAATGATATCCCCTCGTGCACCCATTTAGGATTCTAGAAATATATAAAAAGCATGTAAACTGACCAGCTACTAGGTTAGCTTCATTTGATAGTCTCCCAAGTGGAATGTATAGATTTCTGCTTTTATGCTAAATAGTGAGGAATCTATACTAAAGTAATTTCATACCTTTCGTAAAGTTTCTAGCTGTTTATGGTTAAAATCAAGGTCCTGCAAAATGTTTTCAAAACGCTTATAATTTTCAACATTTCCAATCGGATCGTCTCGATGATATTTTAATTTAGTAGGCTGTGCTTCTGCAGGAATACGAAGGTAGCGATATCCGCGATCATTTCTTAAATGGTATTCTTTTAGAAGTGTTTCGCTATTCATGTAATCGTAGAAATAATAAAATATATGAAAATTGTGCTGATTCCTAGAATTAAATAACAATAAAAACTTGAAAAATTGTAAGATATTTAACAAAGGTTTTCTTACATATCAGTTGTGGAAACTCGAAGCTTTTCAAGCATATACATATTGAATACTGCTCCACTAAGCTTTCCTGTCTGTCCAAAAGTAAGAAAATATTGCATCACACATCTTGTGGACTCATTATTAATAGGTGTACCGGCATTAACCAGCATTTGAATAACTTCTATTGAGTTTTCTACTCTAGCGGTGGCTCCCCTATTACCAGCTCCAAGGTAGCATAAATGATTTATGAGCAAACGGGCATTCGTTGATTTGCCAGAAAAGCTTTCTCCAGAAAATACGATATGTTGCGGTTCCTTATGATGAAGCATATCCTGGTATGCAATATCAGCAACAGCAAAAATGTGTGGTGAGTTTTGTGATCGCGATTTGAATTTATATTTACTGTGAAACTAGAAAAGTTTTATAGTACAGTCGAATTTGTTAATTTTATATTAGCATTTTACTACCTCCTCATCGAAATCTGTTTGTAAATCATTGGAATTTAATGACAATAGAACGTCTCCTATAAAGCTGTATGATCCACCAAGTTCCATACGATTACGAAGTGATTCTAATATCATCTCTTCCGTCGGATTCTCTATGGCTGCCAAATCTTCGGGATACATTCGTTCTGGTTTTCCATCAAAGCGCTTTATATATCCTGTATCGACAAAGATCTCCGGTTTTTTATATAAAGGTGGCGAATCTCTACAGAAAACAAGCAGCTCGCGAATATCTGCTTGCATCTGAATAATTTTTTAACAGATTTTAAATGCTAATTTCTACATTTTTTACAATTTAAAACACCTACTTCTTCATCATTATCGAAAAGTTCGGTTAAAAATGGATGTTCAATCATTTCAATCATCATTGGTCGATTTTCAACATTTTTTTCCAAACACTCTGATACAAAATCATTGATTTGTTGAGACCAATTAGTTGGACGCAATAAAGTAGGCGGAGGATTACGAACTATTTGGAACATAGCCCGGGTGGGGTGCATTTCAGCAAAAGGTGGTTGGCCATCTGCTAATTCTATTGTTGTTATGCCTAGCGCCCATACATCCGCCCGGGAGGTGATCTCCGGTTCTTCTATATCATCATGAAAAAATAAAAATAAATAGATTTTAAATTAATATTATTCGTATATGCATATATATGTATTTAAAAAAATGTTACCAACCCGATAAAAAATTCATTACAGAACAGGCTTAAATACAATCAATACTAAGGTGACATTATAAATCGAAGCCAATCGAATAAACTGTAAGTAGCATATAAAAAATTTTTGAATTAGAAGTAGCTTCGTTGTCCTTAAGACGATACATTTCTCATACAAATAACATAGAATTTCTCCATTTTTTAAGATTATTTATTTTCCACGTGAACAAGTAAACTTACAGCCTTGAAAGATGAAATACATATTTTTGATAAATTCGCTCTTTTCAAAGTTCGTTGGAGTTTTTGTTTGTAAGCATATGCTGTAACAATTATGGGTACTCCCATATTTAACCTAACCTTGAGTAAATTTTGAGAATTTAAATGGTACATACTATGTAAAACCAATGTTAACAATTAAATAAATTATTACAAAGCTTTTTCTTGAAATTTGAATTTCTGCCTAAAGGTAAGCAGCAAATTTTTCATTTGCATTGGTCTAAATATTAATATCTGAAACTCAATTAAACAAATTTAATGATTTCAATATTGATGAAAATGTGGTTTATGACACCAAGCATCTAAAAAGGAAAGTCCGCACAGGAATACTTGTCAGAAAAAACAGTATACAATGGAATGTATTCCAAAGACTGCCTTCAGTCTACCCCAATTCAGAAGAATAATTGCTATATCGAGAAATGGGAATATAATGTAACTTTCGAGTGTTATTCAGTTTTTGAAAACAATTATGTCAACCACCACGGATACCGTTCTATCAATATTCAAATGGTTAGAGTATAAATTTTATAATTTTTGTGTAAAACAGTTCAATATCTTATACATAGATATGCGATGATTCTTATCTCAAGCTTTTAATTTACTTGGAGATAATGTAGAAGAAATTGTTTTTGAATATATTCTACTCGGTCCAAGTAGATTGATATCTCGAATTCCAAATTACCGAGCTGTAATCCAGAATAAGTCTTACTAATATTGTGAATAAAGTTTTGGTAACGTAAGGATCTTTTAATTCTTTTTACAAATGCTTTGTTAACTGTATTCTTCAATTTCTTCCCTCTTCCATTCTCGGTATCAGGTAGGTATGTAGCCGTTTTCTCGCCAATGCCGCACGGCAATCTTCATCCTATCAGCTGTTATATTGAGGTTTCGAAAACTTATCAATTTGTTTGCAGCTGTACGTAAGGAGAAATGCCATTCACACACAGTTCCTTTATACATAGTTGCTGGTGAGTGCTTTGTATCCAGTAGAAAACTATTCTGTTGTTTTTGCATTCTTCGACGCTTAAGCTTTTTTGTATTTGTTTATGGGTGTTCTTTTCTGTACAGAGGAGGGATACATGTCGTCCGTCTATCACAAAATGATCTTTGGTTGTGAGATTTTCAATCCGGAGACAGTAAAGTAGCTTGATGAATTTTCTTCATACGGCTGAGTTTTTCGGCAGTTTTCCCATCTTGCTGTTAAAATCCGCAAGCACGATTTTGAGATCGTGGCGGGGGCACCGTACTTAAGTACTCTCGATGCGTAAACGGATCCCTAGGTTACATCGTCGTTGTCTTCCGTCTGGGTAGGGGCGTAAATCAGCGCTATGTATATTAAAGTAAAAACTTGTTAGAAGAGCAAACGGCTGTTTAACTCTCGTAGTCTCTCAGTTTTTAAATTATTTCAACTTAGGCCGATTTTTCGCTAGAAATATTAAACTAGCTACGTAAACCTTGTTACTTTGTTTCCATAATACCATTTTCTCTTTACAGTAATTTTTCGACACATTTTCTCACCGAACCTTGCAGCATCACCATTTTCGCAAGTTGGTTTCCGAAAAAATGTTATAAACATCTTATTATTTCCATTTTGTATATATTTATCTCTCCGTGTAGGGGATACTTCGGCATCTCTAAACTGTGTTATTCAGTAAAAATAAATTGAAAGCCATACATTTGCCAGTGCAATTTTTCTAGTAAACCACCACACTATGCTGCGCGGCCTAACCTATACGAAGAGAGGGGTAGTGATATAGTCCAGCTCACTTGAGCCCTGCAGGTGAAGGAAGAAGAAATATTGATGAGGGAACTTCAAGAAGACACAGCATACAGTGCCACGAGGGAACAAAGTTCAGGTGGTTACAGCTCCAACGAAAACTTTGATGGATACGAGTCTCACTCAATCATATCGACTATCTCTTTAAAACCCTGTATCTTCGAAACCCACGAAGAAACGTGCGTTAGAGAGCTGGACTCGTTCCGTCTCACCAGACTCAACGTGACAACAATTTCGCTTCGAATGGAGATGCAGGTGCAGTCGAGGTCGAAACGAGGACGACGGCACGCCCTGGGCAGCAATTATCGACACTGTCATCCAACTGCCTACAGGTTCTCCGCTGTGAGAGAATCAATCAAGTGAGTCGGCATCAAGTTTGTCCGCACTCAACTCCGTGTCTAGTATGCGAACTCATAATAAGTGGGGGTCAGGCAGAATTCATCGTCTACGCACAAGAACAAAAAGTGCCACCTACTCCAACTCCAGTTAAGTCGCTCAGTCAACGAGCGGCTGAAGTCCATAAAAACTTGCTATTGGCCGGCCCTGATTGGCAAAACTGCTTGAAACTACTCTAAGCATGGAAAAAGAAATAATCTCACAGGTACAGAAAAAGTACAAAAATAATATACAAATAATATTGTTAACACATTTCTGGGCCAATATAAAAGAGATGTGTAGAAAAGAAGCAACATGTTGTGAAATATGTGTTCAACAGCGAAATTGTGCAGTACACTTATCGAACTGCTTCGAAGTTTAGCTGCTCAAAATAAAACTACGCCCGGTGAATAAATTTTCAATATATGAAGGACATACTTAAAGGGAAACAGGGCGAGTTACTTCATTATTACAATCAATATATGCAAGTTATAACAGACAAACTAGGAGACCGTAATAAGCTTCCAGTAAAATATAAAAAAAAGTAAAAGAAGATCGCGAAGACTCGATTTTAACAGTAAGGGGAAGAATAATACGTAAGAATAGTAGTCAAAAGTAAAGTACAACATGCAATTAACATAAACAGAATTCATGATCCTGTTTATATTCTCACTCGGACTTACCGACATAATTACAGATCTAGCAGATTAATGGGGCCACTGGTGAAGAAGGTTTTTGACTCTAATTCACCTAGGAATGGCCAGAAACTATTATTTTACATATGGTTCAAGCAGCTCACGACTTCTTGTCTTAAATAAAGTAAAATCTTGGCAGCTAACAAACATCCGTTGGATCACGATTTGAGGGTACACAACTGGAATTTCCAGTGAAGATACCACTGCCACTGGCTGATGTTCTCGTAAGACTAAATGCACCGTCTAAGAAGTGTGGACAGAAGAGATGGGTCCTTTTGAAATCCACTATCGTGACCATATAAATGAGTTCAAATTTGGTGTTGGTTTTGTGGTGGGGGAGAGACCCCGTCGCCGGGTCCTTGCTTTTGATCCGATATATGAAGGTCTAGCCACTCTCCGCATCAATGCGAAGTTCTTCAGCATTTCGTTTATTTGAGCCCACGCTCCAATAGAAGAGGATTACTATATGGTCAAAAGTACTTTATATGAGCAGGAACTTATAAGCGCTGTCTCTGCCATGATTTCGGGCCAGGGTAGTCGGGTCCGAAATATAGTTTTCTGTAGTACTAGATTCCAGAACAAGAGAATTCATCATTCTGTTGCCGGGTCGAAAAATATGCAACTAAATCGATCACGGAGTGATTGAAAAATAAAGTCCTCTCTCAAATCAAAATCTACAAATCGGTTATTACGAATTAGAAGCGTGGACATCTGATGAGTCGGCTTTAGTAGCTTTTGAGGGAAAATATTTGTAGACGATTTATGGTCCTTTGCAAGCTGGCACTGGCGAATACTGCAAACAGTGGAACAAAAACCTGGTTTCTCTTGATATTTCTAACTTGGGCCAAACAGCGAAGAGAAGGAACGAGCGCGTTATTGTTGATTTGGCTATAATCGCGTAAGCTGTGCCTACTCCCAAAAAATATATACAAAGAACTAGAAACAATTACAAACACAGTTTATTTTGCAAAAACAGGAAACTTCTTCTCTGGAACACTAAATTTTAAAGATATATATTCATAATGAATTATTCCAGTTATAAATATGTTATAATATTCCGATCTCCAGGTGTTGAGTTAAAAGAGAGCAATTATTACAATTTACAAACATCCAATTGTAAAAAATAAATGTCAAATGTATAATTTAATCCCACTAGCATTTAAGCACGGAAAGTATGAACTTAAACAAAAAACTACTAAATGTAATAATGAATTTTAGGAACTCGTTAAAAAAAAATACTTGTAAAAAATAACTAAAAGGTGAATATACTATTCGTTTGTTCTTAAAACAAAGAGCCCAATGTAAGAATATTATTAGAGAAAATAATTTTTCCATCATGGCGCAATTTTTTTACTGAAACTTGATTAAAACCTCCTGTTCAAATTTTTAGAAAAGAACATGAAAATAGAGTCGGTGGTGGAGTACTTTTTGCTGAAGACTTATCGGTTCCATCTGAGGAGCTTAGGATTGCTATTACTGAATCTGTTGAATTTAAGTGTATATAAATGATATTTTATTCGGATACAAGCCTGAGATTATCGTTATTTAGTTCTCTGTTATATTCTTACACAATCTGATATGTATGTATATCGGCAACACATTTTATAATCTAGTAATGTAATGATCAAAGACACTTTCATGTCCATATGTATTATATCATGAAATGTATGTATCATGAAACAAAGTAGACGGTGACATTGTGTCTCACTCTTCTAAGGCATCGTACAAGTCTGGCAATATTTGTAATATTTTTC
The DNA here is from genome assembly GCA_030068015.2 of Neoceratitis asiatica. Lineage (NCBI taxonomy): Eukaryota > Metazoa > Arthropoda > Insecta > Diptera > Tephritidae > Neoceratitis > Neoceratitis asiatica. The sequence continues at coordinate 85,548,199 of CM061524.1, forward strand.
GTGGATAATGCGACTAAAGCGCAAGTAGAAAGAATGACTTCTCTTGTTAGGTCAGAGAATGCTTACCAACCTGTGCTTGATATTATTTACAATTATATGTGATCGGGTTTTAATTAAAAATTAAAGATAGAATTTTTCAATCTGTACGGGAATAATCTTTTATTATACATCTTCATGAAAATGGAAGCAGAAAATTACCGAGGTCAAAGACCATTTTCCTCATTCAATCTCCTCCATTATATCACACTGCCAGTATGGCTTGGTTAAAGAAAAATCTACGATTACCAATTTAAGTTCACTGCTTATATCATCAATGCGTTCTGAGAAAAAACAGTGTTTATGTAATATATACCGACTTCATCAAAGCTTTAGAATGCGATGAAGTAAAAGATTTTAATTAATGACTTTTACATTTTCAGTCTATTTTTACATTTCAATCTATTTAACGCGATAATTATAATTTTTTTTTTCTGAATGACAACCTAAATTAAAAACGGACTTTGCCTACTTTGTACCCGTAGACTGTACAATAGCCTTCAAGTGCCCTACTAGATCGTAAAGTCTCTCATTAAAATGATTTCTTTAAGAATGGAAATATTTTATATTGGAAAAAAGGGTATCGGCTATTTTTTCTGATAATGTACAAGTTCTGGGGAAGATGTGTTTATATACAAGTAGGAGGATGTGTTTATTCTATAAAATTAATTTAGACTATTTGTATTGAAGTTAATCGCTGCTAACAATCAATATTTACAAATTATTGTATTCTACCAAAGAGGCCACACCGTCTTTTATTATATTTTTTTCTTTCCTTTTTTACTATCTTTTCTTTGATTTTTATTGTGATTATCGACTTTGTTTCAATAAATTTAAAATTTTCGTCATCAAATTTCATATTATATTTTTCAATGACGACTCTCTTCGCATAACAAAGTTAAGGTGACTAAACGTGTTTTTGATTTAAATAGACTGTGTAAATAAAATAAATTGGTACAGGTAAACCTGTGTTTTAACAGAACTTATTGGCTTGTATTAATTGGCGCGTTGAGCGCTAAACCGTCAAAATTCCTCATGACTATACAATTTGTATATGACATCCCAAAATAAAGCGGCGCCAACGTTGGGCAAACGGAATTTTCAATTTTGACTGCGCGTTTTATGATGAAGTGTAGTGTTAAAGAAAGAAGAAAGCTGAAGAAAAGCGAATGACAAGTAGGAGAGATGTTGACAAAAAATCTTAATTAGCATTTACGATAGATGTAAATATATTTGTATTGAACTCTTGGCACCGATGACATTGTACAATGTCAGTAACCCTCTTCGGTGGATCAACCTTTACAATAGCATTACCGAGATATTTTAATTCAAAGATATTCTTATTGTTATTGTTTGGTTCTAGGTCAACAAAATGCATACATAAAGCCATATTTGTGAATCTGCTTCGTATATTACTCACGTTTCTAACCTGAAAACCCAATGCTTCTATTTCTTTTTTTATTTCATCTACTGGAGTAGAGTAGTGTAAATTTTTTAAAACAATTCTATACGCATTTATTATATTATATCCCATTCTAATATAATAAATACTAAGCACATCTAAAAACACCAAAATCCTCCAATATGTCTGGAGATCTCATTGAATTTTTCTTAATTAAATGCCTTAAATTCAATAGATGTTGCTAAAAAGTGATCAGGACTCACTTCAAAGTGAATTTTCAATGAACAAGCCAAAACACTGGCTTACAACTGGTAGTGACCAACTGGTGGTCCGATTGGCAGATGTCCAATCCCGGTAGCAAAGTCAAGAAAATAGTTTGTGAAACTATAAGTATTACTCTCACTGTAAACGAAATGAATAATCATTAAAAACTTTGTTTCATTACTCGTCGCTGGCAGCCCAAATAGCTTTATAGCTCCTGCAGAGAGAGCGATTTCGCGGGGAAAAAGAAAAAGCGACATGGCTTGTTAGAAAAAGTTCTCCGTGAAATCAAAACTATTAATGAAAACTAAAATTAAAAAAAACTAAATAAATTCCTAAAAAGAAGTTTTTGCCGCCATCTTAGCGAAAAGCAACTTATTTGCACGAAAAGCGTTCCCGAATGTCAGAGTCTGCAAAGTATTGTTGCTTTGTAATTTTATTAAATACAGGGTTGCATTTTAGTATTATCATTTTAAATGCTTTTTATGACATGCGATGCTATTTATATTTGAAAAGTACACTTCTTTTTCTTTGGCGTAGGCACCGCTTACGCGATTATAGCCTCATCAACAATAGCGCGCCACTCGTTTCTTCTTTTTGCTGTTTGGCGCCAGTTAGAAATACCGAGTGATACCAGATCGCTCTCCACCTGATCTCTCCAACGGAGTGGAGGTCTTCCTCTTCCTCCGCCAGCGGGTACTCCATCGAATACTTTCAAAGCTGGAGCGCTTTCATCCATTCGGACGATATGACCTAGCCAGCGTAGCCGCTGTCTCTTGATTCGCTGAACTATGTCAATGTCGTCGTATAGCTCGTACAGCTCATCGTTCCATCGTCTGCGGTATTTGCGACCATAAATCTTCCGCAAAACTTTTCTCTCGAAAACTCCTAAATCCGACTCATCGGATGTAGACATCGTCCATGCTTCTGCACCATATGTCAGGACGGGAATGATGAGCGACTTGTAGAGTTTGGTTTTGGTTCGTCGAGAGAGGACTTTACTTTTCAATTGCCTACTCAGTCCAAAGTAGCACCTGTTGACAAGAGTGATTCTGCGTTGGATTTCAAGGCTGACATTATAGGTGTTGTCAATGGTAGTTCCCATATGGGAGCCAAGTCGTGAATGCGATGACTGTTTATTTGATGACAGGAGATATTTCGTCTTGTCCTCGTTCACTAACAGACCACTTCGCTTCGCTTCTTTGTCTAATCTGGAGAACGGAGAATTTGCGGTGCGGGCGTTATGACCAATTATATTAATATCATCGGCATACGCCAACAATTGCACACTCTTGTAGAATATTGTGCCTGGTCTGTTTAGCTCTGCAGCTCGTATTACTTTCTCCAGAAAAATTAAAGAAATCACACGATAAAGAGTCTCTTTGTCTGAAACCCCGTTTGGTATCGAACGGCTAGGAGAGGTCCTTCCAAATTCTGACTGCGCTTCTGGTATTATCCAGGGTCAGTTTACAAAGCCGTATAAGTTTCGTGGGGATATCAAATTCAGACAGAAAGTTGTACTAGTTTTCAATAAAAAGACATTTTCTCTTCTCTCACTAACATTTTATTTTTATTCTGGTGACTACTAGTGTATACAAATGTGTATATTACAAACATACATGTTAACTTAAAAAATTTATTTTAAGGATAGTAAGTAAATAAAGGTGATGTGTACTGTGGAGGGCAGGCAGCCGAATATGTTCTTATGTCAGCTTCATGGATTTTACCGTCTGCGCTGCGTGTTATTTTCCCTAAAATCCATTTTTGAGGAGGAGTTTTGTCCTCGATCACTAGAGCGAGTGAGCTGATTTCTATATTGGACTGTGTCGTAATCCCATGCGCCCGCGGTTTCAAGTTGAAAGTATGGTGCCGCTGGAAGGTGGAGCATAACCGAGCCTTGAACACTAGGCAACGATATATGAGGCGCTGTTTCTCGGTTGAGTGTTATGCTCAATCAAACTAGTAAACCTTTTATGTGATTAGCAATTAAAATCACCAAAACTTTTGAGAGCAAAATAATTCGTGTGAGCAGCGACGCTATAAAAGTGCAAAGAAATTGTGCTCATTGCTATAATATCTCGCTACTTAAAGGGGCCTGCAGACGGGTAAACAAATTTTTGCAATCTGCTTAAATTTAAACGTATTGCTATGTTATCGTCGAGTTAACGTCGGCGTAAAAATGATAACCACTGAAGTACTGAAACCCTCGAAAAAGTTTTGATAGTTGTGAGCTCATAAAATTCTTTTACTCTTTCTACATTATTCCTTTTTTAGTTTCCGCGGCCGCGATAGCCGAGTGGTTACCATTGCGTACTGCCATTCGGAAGGCCTGGGTTCGAGCCCAGGTTCGAGCAACATCAAAAATTATAGAAAATAAATTTTTGTAATTGCGGTCGCCCCTCGGCAGGGAATGTCAAGCCCTCCGAGTGTATTTCGGACATCAAATATAAGCTCCTCATAAAAATCCATCAGCCGTTCGGAGGCGACTTAGAATAAACTGTAGGTCCCTTCATTTGTTAATAAAAACATCAAGACGCAAAACCACAAATTGGAGGAGGAGCTCGGCCGAAAATCGCTTCAGCGGTTGAATTGAAACATTCATATATGTATCTATTAATTTCCGTCAGAATCAGAATAATTAAAAATATACAATCTCAAATTATTCTTGCGTAAAACATTAGATTCAACACTATTTTGTATTTTTCTATACAAAATTTTAAATAACAAATTTTCATTTATTCATTTTAAGTTTTGATATAATTTGACATTTCTGCAAATGTAAGCAAAGTAACTTTAAAAGTATTGGGCTAGTGGTTGTACCTTAGGAGTCTACACCATGAGCAAAGTTTTAATGAGAGTTTTATTCCTCTTTACCCTCTAGCGAACAGCTCCGAATGAAATTTATAAACCAATTTGCACGTGTGTAGCAAAACACTTTGAACATATTGTATAAATTTTGTTTGCGTGTATTTACACCAATGATCGCATTTCATTGGCAAGACAACAGGCTGATTGATCTACATGATGACGACAGGGTTGCAGCTTTACTTAGTTTAGCTATCATAATTATCTGCGACCTTTTCAATGTTTGTGGATAATATACTAGCTTTGTTTCCTTATGATCTTGCGGATTAAAAATTTTGCTAGCTTTTTAAAGAGATTTTTTACTGGAAACGTTAGGAGACAAATACTATAGGAGAGTTTTCATAGCTTTTCATTTCGAGTCCTAATACCACATTAAACTTTTGCTCTTCCATCTTCAGCCGGATTTTTGATGAGTTTGCCATTCACGACGCAAGCACCGCATATTTTTAACAATCAACTCGACTACGCTGTTGCTAACGATGCTACTGTTGCTAGCATACTGTTGAAAACAAGTTCTACGTTGTCAATGTCAGATTCACTCTCAGTTTCGGGATTAGTTTGTATGTGACTGCTTATGTATTTTTTTAAATTTCATCCAGTTAGTTCTGGAAGTCGTAAAACGCAGAGGATGCTGGAATTGGGTGTGCGTTCAATCTAATAATTACTGAAGAGTGATCAGAAGATAAATCAATACTAGTTTTAGGAAATATCAATTTTTTTTTTAAATTTTTGGTGACTGCAAAACCAATCAGATCTGGTAGTTTCCTTACCCAGGTTGTCTTTGTGATATAAAATCGAATCCGTTATTGGTATTCATGATAGTGTTATATAATTGTCGGGTTTAATAGTAAAAAGCCCTAAGGAGTATGATTCGCATTATAATCTCCTCCAACTAAAATCTATGTATACTGCTGTACAGAAGTCACGGTCATTTGGTTATATCAATGCTTGAAGAGCGATCACTCTCACTACAATATTAAAAACACAAAAGTTCTTTTCCTTCACATGCACTGCAGTTATTTTCATTTTACATAAAACAATTTTTTTTCTTATTGCAGTACTGACAAAAGTCACCGTCATATTCTATAAAATTTAATTTCTATGGGGAATAAAACTATTTAAAGAGGATTTATTTTTACCGTTATTTTTAATTACATCTTGTAAATGTTTCTGCATTAAAAGAATTAATTTTTCGTAACATCAGAAGTTATTTTCACCCATTCTTCCAGAAGTATTGAGTTAGTCTATTTTTTATGTAATATGGTGCTCTCAAACACGGCAATTAAATAATGTCGTTCTCAAGTTTAGGATTTGGAGCGTTTTTCTTAAATTTTTTTTTTAAAATTCAAAAAGAGTTTTTTGTCCATTATTTCATTAATTACCAGCAGCTCTCTAACTGCAGCTTATAAAATAAGAAAATTTTAAACATAGATATTTTATTTCTTTCAATTATGTTTTCTAACGCCCCAACATTAAAGCCTTGATCTCCAAAAGCTTCTTTTATGTCAATAGAAGTTTCAGTTCCCTTAAAAAGAACAATCAGGCCTTTTGCGCTCTTCAGCTGATAAGAGTAATAATTCCTATTGTATATCGAGAGAAGTGTAACGATCTGTTAAACTTGTTTTTTGATGTATACTTGTACATTCTTCCCATCTATATTTCCCTTCTTAAACGGCACAATATAGGAATTTTTCGTATAGCAAAATTGGTTAAATAAAATACAAGTATGTGTGAGATTTGGAATTGGCATCTGCGGACGCACCATTCGACTCAATTATATATTAATCTTCATCATATAGCGGGGCAAATCTGCACCTATTAGTGTTTTGTTATCAGTATTCACAGTGTTAATCCTTTTCTCACAGCTCTTTTTTGTTCGACTAGATTATTAAACTAGACTAGACTATTAAAATTTGTGATGCTGCGTTACTTGATTTAATATGTTCTAGCATTCATGCTGGTGTGTGTTTAAGAGCGTGTTATACTCTTTAGTTTTCTGCTGCTGCTGAACTATTGCTTTGAATTGGTGTTGCCTTTGCTCTACTGCTGTTCGCCAGCGACCTTTGAGCAAAAACATCGAAGAAGGCATTTCCCTCCGATGCCGTGAAGGAATACCGTCGGTTTTTTTGAATTGCGAGTTGGTCGATTATAACATTGCTGTTGGAAAACTTATTACTTATGTTTCTTTCTCTTAGTTTTTTTATATATATATTTTGCTTGTCTGTTGTTTTTTAATATGATTTGTTTATTGCGCCAAAAAAAATATATAAAATTTTTCTTTGATACACAAGGCTTTCGGTATAAAAAAATCAAAACACATGGAGCCGATGAAAAATACTTCCGTTCACTATTGTGACTGTGAACTACTGTTGCATACATAGTGGTTGACGGTTCGTCAGTTCGAGCTGCCCCTGTTAGTTTCTTTTAATAATATGTATAGATATCTGGCCTTTCGAATGGTAGTTCGTAATGCTAACCACGCGACAAGATCCGAGAGAAAATAGTTGATACATACCATCTTTTTATCGAATCAGAATTATCTGAATTTGATATGCCTGCAAAACTCATACGGCTATGAAAATTGACCATGGATAATAGCAGAATCGCAGTCAGAATTGGGAAGTACCTCTCCGAATCGTTCTTTAAGAAAAGATGTTTCAGACAGGGTGACCTTTTGTCGTGTGATTTCTTCAATATGATGCTGATGAAATTGTTATGTTGGCCATAACAACTCCACTGCTGAAGATTAATGATTCTATGCGCTTTCGCAATGGTGAATACCGCAGAATGGGTGAAAGCACTTCAGCTTTGAAAGTATTCGATGGAATATCCGTTGGAGGAGGCGGAAGAAGACGAAGACTTCCACTGCATTGGGAGAATCGAGTGGAGAGCACCCTAGTTTCTCGTGGTATTTCCAACTGGCGCCAAACAGCGTCAATATGTTATTTCCATTTCCTTGTATTTACCATATGGAAGGTTTTATATCTATAATTTTCCCAAAGTTTGAAATAAACAAGTACGCTACTGAGCAAGATCACGTCAAGTGGACCCCCCATTTTCCACTTGATCATAAAAATTTAGACCATATACTTTTTTCATAAGTGGTTACCATGAACAATTGATCCCCCAAACGGTTTTGTAAAATTTAGATTTTAACAATATTTTTTTTTACAATGAAAATTTTAAGTACTTTTAATTAAAAAATTGTTTTTAAATTAACCCTCAAAGATAAATTAATGAAACTTTCAGCATTTATTTTTGAAATGTTTATATTTTAATGAAATATTAAAAACTAAAAATTATTTGTTAATTATCATATTGTTAATTAACTTTTAAGTTAACAAATGAAAATTTCATTCATTTCTCGGTGAAGAAATTAAATCTTTTTTTATCGAGTACATGCGTTATTTATTTAAATTTAAGATTCCGAAAGAAAGTTTCGAATACGATTGGTGCAACATTATCGAATTTCATTTTATAAATTTGCCTGGTTATTATTTTTATCCATTTTTTTACACAGTTAATAATCCAACACATTTGTTTTTAATTTTGCAGGACTAAAATCGTTGAAGCGACATATAACAAAGAATATTTTATAAGTGAACTGAAAAATAAGTGGTCAGAGCTATTAAAACATGATTCTGTGGCAAAATCTCAGGACCTTATTTTTCTCAACAAAAAGAATCTGCTGAAGCTGGAGAGTTCATCGTATGTCTCGATTTTTCCGAAAATTATTCGTTTTTTGTGCAAGACGCTATTCAATCGCACCATTGGCCAATGATCAGGCTACACTTCACCCATACGTCGCGTATTATAAGAAAATGAAGAAATCAAGCATGATTAGTGTTTAGAGCAGCTTCGTAGTATAAAAATAAATATAATTTCGTCAACTTAATAAATCACACGAAGGATTTTGATGTTAAAGTGGAGTGGAATTTTTTCGCTACATCTCATGGCAAAGGAGCGTGTGACGGCTTAGCAGGGAGTGTAAAAATACAGGCTTATTGTGTCAGCCTTCAACGTGACAAAAATAATCATATAACAACACCACGTTCCTTATTCCAGTGGGCCGAAAGTTCATTTAAAAAATTAATTAAGCATTTTGTTTCCAAAAGGATAATGACTTACATGAACAAAAGTACCAACATCGATACGAACGAGAAGTTGCGATAAAAATACGCGATAATTCCACTATTATAAACCATTGGGTGACGTATCACTGCAATGTAAGCTTGTATCGCAAGATGAGAAAGTTCTTACTAACAAAGTTTAAAAAAAAATAATAAAGGTGACGAATGCTTACAAAATTTATTATTTGATTGCTAGTTCGTTTTTCTAATTTTTTTTTAATAATAGAGGATTTTTTTTATTGTATTAGTCATAATATTGATAATAATAATAAAAAAATTTGTTTGATAATTTTATATTTAATTGTTATTTGTTCATATGGTTATAAAATTCATATTGTTTAAGCTAATCGCGAACAGTGAAATTTTCTTTCGGAATCTTAAATTTAAATAAATAACGCATGTATTCGATAAAAAAAATTTAATTTCTTCACCGAGAAATCAATGAAATTTTCATTTGTTAACTTAAAAGTTAATTAACAATATGATAATAAACAAATAATATTTAGTTTTTACTATTTCATTAAAATATAAACATTTCAAAAATAAATGCTGAAAGTTTCAGTATTTTATCTTTAAGGTTTAATTTAAAAAAAAATTTTAATTAAAAGTACCTAAAATTTTCATTGTAAAAAAAATTATTGTTAAAATCTAAATTTTCAAAAATCGTTTGGGGGATCAATTGTTCATGGTAACCACTTATGAAAAAAGTATATGGTCTTCATTTTATGATCAAGTGGAAAATAAGGGGTCCACTTGACGTGATCTTGCTCTACTGTAAAAGCCATTAATTGGAGAAGGCTTGATATTGACGACTGTCCGGAGCCCACTTTGAATCGATCGCCTAGGCGAGACAAATCTCTTTAATTTTAATATGCATAGTGGGTCTCATGGTATTAGCTTCTTAGCGTTATTAAATTTTTATTCCAGTACTAGATTTCTTTTCAGAAAATATTATTTTGATATACCTATCTATGCTAATCTGCACTGTTGACCTCTTTTTTTGTCTGTTTGTGCCGCATCCGTCATTTCAGTGGGGTTCCTGCTGTTGTTGCGCTGGTTGCCTAAATAGATGCCTGTGCTTCGGCTGATGCAAAGAGATGCCACGTCTTTATTTTTTCTGATGTTGATATTTTGTATTTTGGTGGTTGTTTTTTACCTTTCATATACATGAAATGGTATATTAACTTTGGTTATACTTTGGACTGTATATGGGACTAAGTACCAATAGGAGAAGATAGAGACCTATCAAAATTTATACCGATCGTATTAGAATGACGAGCTGAGTTCATATGACCATGTCCGTGTGTGCGTTTGTCCGTCTGCTTGAACGCGAACTTTGTGCCAGAAATTCGTAGAAAATCATCTAGAAGAAGGCAGCTGCCGCAAGCAGACGAGTTATCAGCATATTCTAGACAGCGTGAACGGAATGTTTGGGTCATCGTAATGTATAAAAGGAGTGGCAGTACCTCTCGCAGGCAGACGAATAGAAACCGCAGCGAAAAATAATTGTGTGATTATAAAGAATTGTAAAATAAACCATTGATTATAGTGAACTATAGAACTGTAATTATTGAGAAGAGAATAAACGTATAGTAAATTTCGGCAATTAAGAAGCCCAACGAATAAACCTTGGGACTTTTATTGAACAATCCATTCGATCGAACTCGAAGGATTTGGGAAATCATCGAGGTTAATTACAAAAATCGTTACAATATAATAAACTTCATATTGGTCATATAGCTTTCATACAAGCGATTTGTTCTGATTTGAGGCTTTGCGTTAAAAATTCGATATTACAGACATAAACTGAAGTTAATATTGACACGGAAAATCATTGAAATCAGAATTTGAATTTGCAATAAATTTGATATGTTCATTAATGGTATTAACACTTCGGCATGGCCCTTTCTTGTTTATTTGGTTCATGTTAATTATATTTTTTTTCCTTTTTTTTTAACTATTTTCGTGCTAATCAATGACATAAATACCTAATTTAATATTTAACGTTTTTTTTTATATTACAGGTTATTCACGGAGCTTATTACATCCGTTCATTGTTGACAGTCGTAACTTTGAAGTTTGAAGTTGCAGTCTATCTTAAATCCAACATCAACAACACCATCAGTGACAAGCCTTGATATTCACCGCAGAATCGCTTTTTCAAACATGTGCTACATTCGACTGAATAAGCAATTGAAAAGTAAAGTTCTCTCCACGAACCAAAAACAAACTCTACAAGTTACTCATTAATGCCGTCCTGCTTCATTCTGCAGAATCGTGAACAACAATCGACGAGAAGGGAATAGGAGTTTTCGAGAAAAAAGTTTTGCTGTAGAATTATGGATGAAACACCCTTTTTTCAAAGCGTTCGAAGCAGCACTTGTTGGTGGAAGCAGAGGAAGACCTCCTCTCTGTTGAAAAGATCAGGTGGAGAGGGACCTTGCTTAGTATTTCCATTTGGAGCCAAACTGCGAGAAGTGAATGTCACGGTATTGTTGATTCGGCTATAATCGCGTAAGAAGTACCTACGCCAATAGGCCTAAATCAATTGATCTCCAAACAAAGTGTCATCTACATAAACAAAATATATGCATATATACATAAATATTTAGTGTATACATATTTAAGTGTTTTTCATTAAAATAAATCGTCTTCTATCCAGCCCAGGATTATGCATCTATATAGAGGAAATCTTCGAATACAGTGGCGCTATGAGAAAGATTAGGGAAAATTATTTACGCTATAAAACTGTAAAAAAATTATTTGATTGGAATTTCTATCGCACTGCTCTTGTAGAGGTATTGGTGTTGCAGAACAAATGGTCAAAAATACCTAATATACTATTTCATTTTAAATTTTTAAAATCTTACTTGCACTGATTGCGGTGACAACTTCCGGCGCCATCCAGCAGGGTGAGCCAATGCATGTTCCACGTTTGCCAAAAGTGGAATCTACTTCACGTGACAAGCCAAAATCACACAACTTGACTCGTCCATCCTTTGAAAGTAGAATATTATCACCTCTAATATCTCTGTGTATAACGTGATTTCTATTTAGCTCAATTGCGCCTCGACAAGTTTCACGAATTATATAAGCAATGTGCTCTTCGCGCATACGGCGCTCCAGTTTCGTCAATTTATTAACCATATCTACGGCTGTACCACCACTGCAATACTTTAGAAAATATTAACTTTTATTTTATGTAAATGTATGAAAATATGAAGTATATAAATTTATTTTACTTAAATTTATTCTTACAATAAAATAGCTGTATTTTGGAAATAAATAAGACTAATTTGTAATCGGTGTCAGAAGTGAGATTGTTAAATAAGGATAGAAATTAAAAATGGTCGAGATTCAGGACAGGCAGGAGTTGCAGATTGTAGCTAATTTCCGTACTAATACAGAATAACATATACATACGACTGAGAAGAGAACATGCCAAAGGGAATTCTAATCGGTAAAGCATACTGGCCACAATGGAACAGTGAGAAAGGTTGGAGACTATTATCAGGGCATCTTTATACCGTTGATTTTATTGGGATATCGATCAACATCTGCAATGGTAATTTTTGGTAGCAATTTTCGCTTACTTAGCGATCTGAAGTTTAGATTAAGCGGTGATACTTGGAGAAATTTCAGGGATACGACTAATATTCTGGAAGAATAGCTATGGGATATGTGTTTAATAGGCACACACAGATGATAAAGAAGGATTTCAAGAAGGAGATTTAGTGTTACATAGTAAATCTTAAAGAAACAAAGGTTTGTTCTCGAAATAGCAGTGCAACTGGGAAGGTCCATACAAATTTAACAATGGTTGAAGACATAAATATATCAAATTCAGTCCGTTGGCAGGTAAAGGAGCAGAAGATGACCCCATTGGAGAAATTTGATTCGTTTGGGAAAAGTGGGTCAGATCGGCATGATCAGACTTGGGTGGAGATAAAAATAATAATAATAATCGTAGCATTAAAGTGAAATTAGTAAACTGTGTATAATTGTTGTTTGGCTGCTTGTTCCCAAGATCCTTTTTTATATTCAGAAATTTCAAGCAAGCTATGATAAACCTAACCTTTGTTTAAATTTAAAAAAATCAAGATTTTAAATTATGTAAAACTCTGAATTTAATTTTTAAGAAATTCCAGCAAAAATCAAAACCGATTGCAAAAGTTTAATTCTCATGTTCTTGCTGTTTACATTTTATGGTGGATTTGTTGTGAATTTTGCTACTAGATTCACAACAAATTATATAAAATGAAATGGGAATATTCAAAGGAATTAAGTAGAGTTTAACCAAGTTTTTAAAAATGATTGTTTTTAGTATACCTTTTTATTAAAAAAAAAACTAAAAAAAAGCAATACATTTATTATCTTATGCTTTATAAAATAAAAGCATTTAAAAAATTATTTAAATCCGCAAACTAATATCTCGTCGTATTTTTCAAAGGAATCGAAATACAAAACACCAAATATGTTGAATAATCCGATTCGAGCATAGATTCTGATAAACTAAATTGGATTGGATTTGAGAATATTATTAAGCATTTCTGATCGGAATTGGATTTCAGAATAATTTTTCTCATTGCTTTTAAATTTTTAATTAGGATTGAGTTTAGTCCCATATTTACAAAATCCTTTGTTTAAGCGCGTCGCCTAAGCCGTCACAAAATTTATTGTAACAGCCGTGCCCGCCTGATCTCACTATTTCCGTGTGTCCTTATCTTGTGCCTATACTTCTGTTCCTGTTAGCCAAAATTTCGTTAGCCAATCGATAATTTAGTACCCACCGTTCGAGCTAAATAAATTACAAAGAAAATACAGCGATATCTACATATTTAGACACATTTGTGTGATCAGAAATTGAAATCTATACGTGTGTTATTAAACGCTTAAATTGTGTAGTTTGTATTTGAGAAATATATACATATGTATAGTGCGAGAAAATATTTTAATGAAACTGACGTGTTCTTATTATAAACTTGAGACCGCTCGACAGCCAGCATTCTCTTACTTCCCAAGTTCCAAGTCCCAAGAGAATTGAAAATGGTCCTTCAAGCTAAAATCGAGCCTATCTATTGATATACACGAGTTCATATATAAGTGGTAAATTCAAAAAAAGTGCAAAAAATACAAAAAATTATTTCAAAACATGTGTGCATATTAATGGGTGCTACAAAGATTTCCGACCGCTTGCTTGTCTTAAAAATATATATTTATTATTGAAAAAAAAGAATACATTATTTAAAGTTTTGTCTGTCGTTAGGGACTACTTTTTCCCATCCTTCGGGTAATTTTCGAATCCCTTCTCCAAAAAATTTGTCTTCTCTGTCGTCGATCCAATCATTGAACCATTCTTCGATTTTTTCAAAAGACCCGAACCGGTTACCCCATAAACCGTTTTCCTTCCGTCGAAAAGCAAGTAGTCGGGAGGAGCAAGATCTGAAGAATATGGCGGCTGAATGCTTATCGAATGCTTATTCGAAGTTCACTTTTCTTCCAATTAAAATACAAAATAAAAAATTCCCGCAAATTCTGTTTATTTGGCGTAAATCCGGACATTTTCGAAGAGGCAAACAACAATATTGTTGCCAGAAACAGGCCCTGATGAACATTTATTATTATTCTCAACTTGCAGGTGGAGTCACCTTTTGTGAACGGACTGAATTAATTTGTGCACCCAATATATACAAACGAGAAATTTAAATTACAATAGAAAATTGGTTGCTTCATAAATTAACAGAAATACAAAATATTACATAAATATCCATGATACAAAAAAATTCAGAAAATATCCAAATATCACAAATGCAAACGTACAATCACATACATCTTTCTAATACAGAACTGCAACTAGAAGCAAGTACAGAAGTTCATCGTGCCACAAAGAAGGCACCACAACAACATCACGCATACAGTCAGTACACATGCAATAAAAAGACACATCCGACATATTTTCAACAATATTTGAGAAATCACGATTCTTTCTTCCTTTAAAACCTTCCGTTTTCTTCGCTGCATTAAATTTAAGTAATGTCGCGCACGGTTGTAAAATATGTTAAAATTTCTTAGAAACTAAGGTTTTAATTAATGGCTTAAATTTTACAAATATTGACTTTAATGTCCACTTTCCTTTTTTTTAAATATTAAAGTGAACTCTGAAAACAAATTTCAAACTTTTACCGAAGCATGGTAAAACTAACTAAGGGTCATGCTGCAAATTCATGGAAACGTAGCAGAATAGTCGATAAGCAACCCGCAGCTCGTGAGTACGGTTCGTACCTATAACCAAATTCGAATTTTAATTCTTCATTCTCATTGTAAATTCTGCCCTTCACACAGCATTCTGTTAAACATATATGTGTAAAAAATGAGATTATGTATGTGAAATATATTAGTTTTGTTACTTTTATGCTAGACCTGTACAATGAGTTCAGTTTCACATTAGCTATCGGCCGCGCCCATCGTACAGCCCTACAAGTAGATAAACTATCATATGGTCAAAAAACAGCTGAGATCACCTGATCGAAATAGTCCAATTTTTCACTCAGTGATTTAATAAATATGACTGAAATGAATGATATATTTACAACTTAAACTAAATAGCGCGATTCAAAAATAACAAAACGAAAATAATTCTCAAAAAAAGTAAATAAGTATAAACACTCAATAAAAACCAAACTATTTTGAAATATATCATATAAATCAGGTACATTCATTCTACACAAACTACAAAGTCATATATAAATATCTAAAACGTTCACAAATATTTAATTTATACCCGCCGTAGTCATAAAGTGAATATATACATTACATTTCCATCACTAAATTCGTTTGTTTATTTTAATCTTCTAAAACTTAGCGTAAACTCTGTAAACAAATTTAAAACTTTTATCGAAGATATATTTAGCACGGCAACACACTCGACTAAAAACTAGCGGTTTTGCTCAAAATTCAGGGAAATTTAGCAAAGTAGTTGATAGGCAAACCGCGGCTCGTGCCTGCGGTTGTGCCTATTCCTCAAAGTTGCTTTTTCATTCCATTATATTCTTATTGCAATTTCTGTTCTTCACACAGCGTTCTGTTAAACATGGATAGGTGAAAAACTGAGAATGTGTGTGTGAAAATTATGAGTTTTGTTACTTGTAGACCTGTACAATGGTTTTGTTACTTGTAGACCTGTACAGTGGCCGCGCCACAGCTAAATAATTCAGAAAGCTTAGAGCAAAAGAATTGCTAAAGGAAACTAAAATGTTGTAAACTTAAACTCAATATGTGTTAAATCAAATGTAATGTCGTGAATTTGAAATTTAACAGAAAAAAAATTGATTAAGTAAGTGGTATAAATTGCCATAATTTGGCAAGAAAACCCTACATATATAAACATAAATTAGTAGTAATATTTTTTCAAACTGTGATATATCATTTCAAAAAAGAATTGGTTTCTAATTACATAAATGCGAAAATAAAACATGCGAACTACCTAAACCATGTACAAATACATATTTATATACAGGGGAGATGGGCATCGGTGTATGGGAACAACTAAAAAGAACCATTAAATGAATATATAAGTTAACGGTTTTTTATTATTTTTAAAATAAACAATATTTTCTAGGTCAATGCAACCTTTCAATGTGATCTTTATTTTAAAAACTGAATTAACAAAGTTCTTATAACTAAAACCACATCTAATGCACTAGACTCAGCAATTGGCTTTTCCCGGAACTAAGATATTTTCGGGCACGCATACAGTGAGAACTACCATTCTGGCGCTGGTTTTGCTGACGATGAGTCTGGATCTTGTGGGAAATTGCACAAATTAAAGTTAACATTTGTCATGTTAACACTTTTATTTTTCTGACTGGTTACAACTTTTTCGAAAATATGCAAAAATCAAAAAAATCGGGTTTCAATGAAGCTATTTTAAAAATTTAAACAAAATCGGCTTAATCGCCTATATTATGGTATATATATTAGATAGAACTGTTCCCGGAAGTAAAAGTGTTCCCTATGTTAACAAAAGGCTACCTGTGTAACAAATTTCACCATAATTAAAATTTTTATAACAGATACCAGGCCCCAGGTCCATTTCCCTAAAGAGAAAGTAATAATCATTTCAATAAACATAAAGTTACCTGTGTACCAATTTTGAAGAAAATCGAACCAAAAATATGATTTTCTTGGACTTTCCTTTCTTATTTTTCTTGTTTGGTCAAAGTCCAATAGGAATTAGTGCGAATCATCGAATTCAATCGAGGCGGTTTTGAGTTATAAGCATAACATAACTCTCTTTATATACAAATACATATGTATAGATTTACTGCTGTTAAAAATATCAGCATACTAAATGAAGCTAAAAGTCTACAGAAGTTCACACTTTTTATGCAAAAAAACTGGCAGAGAGCGGAGTTATACATAATATATAATTCCTTTTCCAGAAATTAATCGAATAAACTGCCACCCTTGCCCGCTGTTTGAAAAATTCTCAGATTCTCAGGCGCAAGGCCTTCTGAAGTTTCATTGGACGCCCAACCTCATCCCATTAAATATAATAGTTTGCAAATTCTAGAGCCTGGTTTTAGGAAGTTGGTTGTTGTTCCACCCAAAAATATACTTTTGTGTCTCTTGATGAATTAAGGCATTACATCTCGTCAAAATTGAACACTAAAAAATCTTTTATTACTTTTCGCTAATCAAAATTGTTTATTCTGATGTCAGAGCTTTACCTTATATATATATATTTAGCGCTTTGTAACCGCTGAAGCGATTATCGGCCGAGCTCTTCCTCCAATTTTTGGTTTTGCGTCTTGATGTTTTTACCAACAAATGAAGGGACCTACATTTTATTCTAAGCCGCCTCCGAACAGCTGATGGATTTTTATAAGGAGCTTAATTTCATGCCATAAATACACTCGGAGGGCTTGAAATTCCCTACCTAGGGGTGACCGCAATTAGAAAAATTTATTTTCTATAATTTTGGATTTTGGTCGAACCTGGGCTCGAACCCGGGCCTTCCGAATGGCAGTACGCAATGCTAACCACTCGGCTATCGCGGCGATTATAATTTAGTACCGAATAAGTTTCATAAAGTCCTATAATTAGTGTATGTTGACAATATTTCAAAATTTTGTGTGATTCGGTGCAATCCTCTTTCCCTAGTAGAGGATATCCATCATACTGCTTTGGAGATAACTTCTGAAATCAAGGACAGCCTACGGTTTGAAAACGCGGTATCTCTATTTGTTTCTAGTTCTCGCCTTAACTTTGAAAAGGTCAATTAAAAAAATTAAATTAAGGATGAAGTAATGAAGTGCTAAGTTCGAAGTACTTGCGATTTAGCTTAGCTACTTTATTTATAACGTAGAGTTTAAAAGCACGAGACTTTCGATTTTTTAATAAACTTAATTCCTTCGTGAACCATAAATTGGTAAATTTAGTTAAATCACAAACGTTACTTTTGAGGGGAAATATAAAAATTAAAAGATAAGGATTTTAACTGATTGAGAAAATATAAAATAATTTTAATTATAATTTTCTAAGCGATATGATAGTTTTGAAAAATGAATAATTATTAACCTGCGAAAATTATTAAATCACTTAATAATGATTAAAAACCATTTTTTTTTATAAAACTCATAAAGTTTACCATCTCTGCTCTTGCATAATTATAATAGTAGAGGCTTAACGTGTCTAGATATACGGGTTAGAATATTGAAGTTAATCTCAGCCTAGAGCAATGAACTAGAAATGCATCTAATAACAGGTTTATCTTCTATCAATGTGTCTAACATTTCTCTGCGACTGGTAAGTACTGGTAGAAACAGAAGTCTTAAACGGTTGGTTAAGGAGAAAGATTTGAGGAAGAGTTCTATCGGATATGTCTAATTAAAAAAAAAAAAATTTTTTTTTTGAAGATACTCCGACTTATATATATAATCAAAATCGTACATAGTATTTTGATGACATAAGGGTTTTAAAATTCTTTGGACTATCTTTAGCATTGAAGACTATGGTGTTAATATCAAAATAGAATTTAAGCTTGAGATCTATCTGAACTACAAAATCCACGAGTTATAAACTTAAGAATTTAAAATTTAATTTAATTAAATTGTAAAAAATTTTAAACTAAAATGAAATGATATTTGCACTAACCTAATGGACTGCAAACAAATAGTAAAACATAAAATAAATATGGCAAAGGCTAAAAAGTAATGACTGAAAGATATTATAAAGAAACGTTCTTTTTTATTATCAGAAATTCAGAATATACGGTGACAAAACGGCTGGAGTCACCATTTAAATTTTATGAAAATTTGAGGATGATTACGAACATCGTGATATTTTCATTACTTTTGAAGATGTATGCAATATTAATGAAGAAAACGACACGAATGAGTCCACTCCCTTTGTTCTTGAAGGAGAAATTGATGAGTCAAACTTCGATGCAAGCTTTGCTGGAAGACAAACCTTTCTAATTATTTAAGACAATCAAATATTATTTAACTATAGTGTCCATTTATTTGAAAACGATTGAATAAGTTACTTTCAATTAACAATTACAAAATTCCTGATAAGCAAAAATTTACACACTCGGTAATTCAAAAAAAAAACACAATGCTTTTCTTAGAGCTAGTGAAAAAAAAAATGTTTTGGGGTCGAAATAAAATAAAGTATAGTAAAATAACTAAAATATATCAAAAAGCAAAATATTTTTCTTAGAATTTAAAAAATAAAATAAAATTAATTCAAGGTTTATATTAAACCAACCAGATGCCAACAATCAAAGGCTAAAGCCGCATTTTGCAGAGAAATGCAAAGCGAAGCGTTGGAGAAATGCATACAAAACTCAAACATAACAGAAAAATATTGTAAATAGCAACATACAATGGCAAAAAGGCGGCGACACATCCGCATCGTTTGACGTTAAATATTCTTTCTGTGTGGGAGGCGCGTGATTTGTGAATGCCAAAATCGCCTTCCATGCGTTGCTAGCCTATAATGCGGGTACATACATCTAGGCTTTAGCAAATGATGACCTTCTACTCTCTCTCTCTCTCTCTCTCTCTCTCTCTCTCTCTCTCAAGAAATTCTAGCTAAAGTCAAACATCTAAATTCAGTGACAATTCAAAATGGAACAGTAAGTAAAATCGCACCACAGAATTTATTTAAAAAGAATCAAATAAACTATGAATTATATTACAGAGTGCAAGAGAAAAAACAAAGAAAAAAGGTACAAACACTCAGTTCATATTTATAATTATTTTTGACTAATTATATTTATTTACCAAAGTTTCTTCGGAGTATATAAATTTATTTCGCTTTGCAAAAATACAAACCTTTTTATATTTTGGCAGCTAACACCAGTACTTTACAAACGCAAATTATAAGCCTGTTGGGAAAAAACATATTGGGCGTTCGTTTGCAGTCCAGGGTATGCATGCTAGGGTGCATGGATTTGAAGGTTTTCCTATCCGTTCAATGGCGCAACAACAAAGTCCGTGCATAAGTATATATAACGATAGGAAAGGTATCCTATATCCAATCCTATGTATATTTATTTTCCACAAATTACTTGAAGAAAGCAACCCTCGCCGGGTTATTGCTACTGTTTGACGTCAATTGTCACAATCCTGCAAAGGGTGGTGCTATTGATCTCTAGAAAATATTTGCAAATCATACATTCCCTAGACTTAACGAATACTCCTATAGTAAAATCTAAAAGACCAATGTACGATAAGTATAGTGAATCGGCCCCAAAAAGGTGTTGGGCACATCATTTCGGGAAATGTTGGTATCAATAATACTGTAAAATTTAGATCTATATTTATTTCCGTTTCCGAAAAAAATCAAAATTTTTTCAACATCATGAAAAGAAAAATAATGTTTCTAACAAAAATAGGCCTTTGAATACAGCTCATTTACTTATAACCAAAAACAATTACAGGCCGCATTAAAAACAACTCATTAAAAAAATAAAACGTGGTTACGTTCATAACTTCTGTAGTTTGAACATTAAATCATACAGGGATTCTGATACAATTCTAAGCATTTTTTTTTTTGAATTCCGCATTCAAATTTCTGTGGATTTACTAGTACCTTATTTTTTTTTAACGGTAAGCCATAGAAATTTTTAAGCTTAATTGCTTTTATGGGAATGTTTCTAATGTTGCTTGTTTCAATCATGAAAAAATAATAATTTTTATACAAGAAAATCGGTTTTTAATTTTATTCAACATGACGTGCCGGTTTTTAAATATCCTATGCTCATCAATTTATAAAAAAAATTAATGAGTAATTTGAAAAAAAAATCTGAAAATTGGGCCAGAACCGTGACAAGCTTTAAAATTCATATTTTGGAAATATCGAACGTATCCGTTTTTCTTGAAGAATATTTTAAGCCGGTTTATCTCTTATCTATCTGAACTACAAAATCCACGAGTTATAAACTTAAGAATTTAAAATTTAATTTAATTAACTTGTAAAAAATTTTAAACTAAAATGAAATGATATTTGCACTAACCTAATGGACTGCAAACAAATAGTAAAACATAAAATAAATATGGCAAAGGCTAAAAAGTAATGACTGAAAGATATTATAAAGAAACGTTCTTTTTTATTATCAGAAATTCAGAATATACGGCGACAAAACGGCTGGAGTCACCATTTAAATTTTATGAAAATTTGAGGATGATTACGAACATCGTGATATTTTCATTACTTTTGAAGATGTATGCAATATTAATGAAGAAAACGACACGAATGAGTCCACTCCCTTTGTTCTTGAAGGAGAAATTGATGAGTCAAACTTCGATGCAAGCTTTGCTGGAAGACAAACCTTTCTAATTATTTAAGACAATCAAATATTATTTAACTATAGTGTCCATTTATTTGAAAACGATTGAATAAGTTACTTTCAATTAACAATTACAAAATTCCTGATAAGCAAAAATTTACACACTCGGTAATTCAAAAAAAAAAAAACACAATGCTTTTCTTAGAGCTAGTGAAAAAAAAAATGTTTTGGGGTCGAAATAAAATAAAGTATAGTAAAATAACTAAAATATATCAAAAAGCAAAATATTTTTCTTAGAATTTAAAAAATAAAATAAAATTAATTCAAGGTTTATATTAAACCAACCAGATGCCAACAATCAAAGGCTAAAGCCGCATTTTGCAGAGAAATGCAAAGCGAAGCGTTGGAGAAATGCATACAAAACTCAAACATAACACAAAAATATTGTAAATAGCAACATACAATGGCAAAAAGGCGGCGACACATCCGCATCGTTTGACGTTAAATATTCTTTCTGTGTGGGAGGCGCGTGATTTGTGAATGCCAAAATCGCCTTACATGCGTTGCTAGCCTATAATGCGGGTACATACATCTAGGCTTTAGCAAATGATGACCTTCTACTCTCTCTCTCTCTCTCTCTCTCTCTCTCTCTCTCTCTCAAGAAATTCTAGCTAAAGTCAAACATCTAAATTCAGTGACAATTCAAAATGGAACAGTAAGTAAAATCGCACCACAGAATTTATTTAAAAAGAATCAAATAAACTATGAATTATATTACAGAGTGCAAGAGAAAAAACAAAGAAAAAAGGTACAAACACTCAGTTCATATTTATAATTATTTTTGACTAATTATATTTATTTACCAAAGTTTCTTCGGAGTATATAAATTTATTTCGCTTTGCAAAAATACAAACCTTTTTATATTTTGGCAGCTAACACCAGTACTTTACAAACGCAAATTATAAGCCTGTTGGGAAAAAACCTATTGGGCGTTCGTTTGCAGTCCAGGGTATGCATGCTAGGGTGCATGGATTTGAAGGTTTTCCTATCCGTTCAATGGCGCAACAACAAAGTCCGTGCATAAGTATATATAACGATAGGAAAGGTATCCTATATCCAATCCTATGTATATTTATTTTCCACAAATTACTTGAAGAAAGCAACCCTCGCCGGGTTATTGCTACTGTTTGACGTCAATTGTCACAATCCTGCAAAGGGTGGTGCTATTGATCTCTAAAAAATATTTGCAAATCATACATTCCCTAGACTTAACGAATACTCCTATAGTAAAATCTAAAAGACCAATGTACGATAAGTATAGTGAATCGGCCCCAAAAAGGTGTTGGGCACATCATTTCGGGAAATGTTGGTATCAATAATACTGTAAAATTTAGATCTATATTTATTTCCGTTTCCGAAAAAAATCAAAATTTTTTCAACATCATGAAAAGAAAAATAATGTTTCTAACAAAAATAGGCCTTTGAATACAGCTCATTTACTTATAACCAAAAACAATTACAGGCCGCATTAAAAACAACTCATTAAAAAAATAAAACGTGGTTACGTTCATAACTTCTGTAGTTTGAACATTAAATCATACAGGGATTCTGATACAATTCTAAGCATTTTTTTTTTTGAATTCCGCATTCAAATTTCTGTGGATTTACTAGTACCTTATTTTTTTTTAACGGTAAGCCATAGAAATTTTTAAGCTTAATTGCTTTTATGGGAATGTTTCTAATGTTGCTTGTTTCAATCATGAAAAAATAATAATTTTTATACAAGAAAATCGGTTTTTAATTTTATTCAACATGACGTGCCGGTTTTTAAATATCCTATGCTCATCAATTTATAAAAAAAATTTATGAGTAATTTGAAAAAAAAATCTCAAAATTGGGCCAGAACCGTGACAAGCTTTAAAATTCATATTTTGGAAATATCGAACGTATCCGTTTTTCTTGAAGAATATTTTAAGCCGGTTTATCTCTTACTTTTTTCAATCGCTTCGTTAGGTCACGAAACAGAACATTGTTTTTTATTTTCAGTAATATATGATTTTGCGAAAACGGTAATAATTAGAGATCTTAATCTTAAACATGCAGTAACGAAGTATCTTATTGGCACCAACTTGAAATGATTTGCACGAGACCTTTTTGGTGCCAATTCACTATACTTATCGGCCTACGGCCCTTATCTGCAATTATAGTCATTAAATAAAAGTATATATATACCGCTTACGCGATTATAGCCTCATCAACAATAGCGCGACCCTCGTTTCTTCTCTTTGCTGTTTGGCGCCAGCTGGAAATACCAAGTGATACAAGGTCGCTCTCCACCTGATCCTTCCAACGGAGTGGAGGTCTTCCCCTTCATCTGCTTCCGCCAGTGAGTACTTCATTGGATACTTTCAAAAGAACTATGTCAATGTCGCCGTATACTTGCTCGTACAGCTCATCGTTCCATCGTCTGTGGTATTCGCCATTGCCAACGCGCAAAAGACCAAAAATCTTCCGCAAAACTTTTCTCTCGAACCCTCCTAAAGCCGACTCATCAGCTGTTGACATCGTCCAGGCTTCTGCTTTACTTTTCAATTACCTACTCAGTCCAAAGTAGCACCTGTTGGCAAGAGTGATTCTGCTTAGATTTCAAGGCTGACATTGTTGGTGTTGTTAATGCTGGTTCCTAGATAGACGAAATTATCTACGACATCGAAGTTATGACTGTTAACAGTGACGTGGGAGCCAGGTCGCGAGTGCGATGACTGTGTATTTGACAGGAGGTATTTCGTCTTGCCCTCGTTCACTACCATACCCATTCGCTTCGCTTCTTTGTCTAACCTGGAGAACGCAGAACTTACGGTGCGGTTGTTATGACCAATTATATCAATATCATCGGCATACGTACAAATTTTACACTCTTGTAGAAGATTGTACTTGGTATATTTAGCTCTGCAACTCGCATTATTTTCACCAGCATCAAATTGAAGAAATAACACGATAGTATCCTTGTCTGAAACCTCGTTTGGTACCGATCTGCTATTATCCAGTTCCAGTTCCTTATCGTGCTGTCGAAGGCAGCTTTAAAATCGATAAAAAGGTGGTGTGTATCGATTATTTTCTTTTGGGTTTTCAACAAGATTTGGCGCATAGTGAATATCTGGTGGTGAAACCTTCTGTAAGTCGCCGGGTCTTCTCATAGAATTTTCGAGCATTACCCGTATCGGCCAACTTTTCAAGCTCTTCATGCTCACGCTTTCGGTCTCTTTCTTTTTTCGTCTGCAATTTCTTTTCGCGTCCTTCTTCAGCTCTAGGTGTTGTAGTCGATAGCAAAGTTTCGAGATAGGTAGTCTGCTTTCTCTCCACTTCAGTTCGGCATTCCTCATTGTACCAGCTGTTTTTTTGTTATTTCGTTCCACAGCTCCCTTATATCGAGTTGCTGATGAGTGTTCTCAGACAGCAGGTGTACAAACCGAATAGAAAACCTCTGCTGGGACTGCAGCTTTTCGACGTCAAACCTTCCTTGTATTTGTTGAAGGGCGGTCTTTGCCGCTCAGAGGCGGGTGCACGTCTATAACACTGAATACATGTCTATCACAACATGATCGATTTGGTTGCTTGTTTTACGATCTGGCGACAGCCATGTATCTTGATAAATTTTCGTATGGCGGAATCTGGTACTACAAACAACCATATTTCGGGTCCCGGCGAATTCAATCATCCTCAGCCCGTTTGGGGATGTTTCGTCGTGAAGGCTGAATTTTCCGAATGTTGCGCCAAAAATACCTTCTTTACCCATCCTAGCGTTGCAATCGCCTAGCACAATTTTGACATCGTGGCGGGGGCAGCGCTCATAAGTACGTTCTAGGCTATCATAGAAAGCATCTTTGGTCACATCATCCTTCTCTTCTGTCGGGGTGTGGGCGCAAATTAATGATATGTTAAAGAACTTCGCTTTGATGCGAATTGCGGCTAGACGTTCATCCACCGGGATAAGTGCCAGTACTCGGCGACGGAGTCTCTCTCCCACCACAAACCCAACACCAAATTTGCGCTCCTTTAAATGGCCGCTGTAGTAGATTTCACAAGGACCTACCTTCTTCCGTCCTTGTCCCTTCCATCGCATTTCTTGGTGATGATGGAGGTGATGCCAGCCTTTAGTCTTACGAGGACATCAACCAGCTGGACAGCGGCACCTTCAATTTAGGGACCGGACATAAAAGTGTATATAAGTAAAATAAAAAAGTCATGTGCTTCAACATTTAGCTCAACAATTTAGTTCACTGAAATTAAAAATTTATGGCAATTCTATATAAAAATTATGTGTTGAAGTATCGTCCGCAAACTTATTTTCACCAATTGTTTCAAATGGTGGGATACTTATATTAGGTGCCTGCGGCAGAAGCTTACATACGTGTTAGCTATACATAACAAGACTTTGTTCCGCCAAATTCTTTAATATATTTCAATTATAGTTCAATGAAATAAGAAGAAAAGCAGCTGAAGTGTCAAATTCTGTGCTTATTTCAACGAAATTGAACGATTGTTTAATTTTTACAGATAGTCAAATCAAACTGCACAGGTTGTATATTTTTCTACTGTAAGCGGTCAAAACCCATTATGGCGAGCTAAGAGTGATGCGGATGCATCGTAGTTACCATCGATGATTTTCCAAATCCTTCGAGTTCGATCACTAGATTGCTAAACAATAGTCCAAAGATTTGTCCGTTTGGCCTTTTAATCGTCAGGAAATTACTCAACGTTTATTTAGTCCGCAATAATTATAATTTTCCACTCTACACAATGGTTAATTTTACAATTCTTTATAACATACAATTAATTTTCGCTTCACACAGTTTATCCGTATCTAAAACACACAGCTCACTGCAATCTTACAACCACTGCGTTTTCTACTCGACTGCCTGTGATAGCTGCTGCCGCTCCTTTTATACCTGAGGATGACCCAAACATTCTGTTCAGTCTGTCTAGAACATGCTGATAATTCGTCTGCCTGCGGTAGCTGTTGTCGCTTTTTTCATCTGTTCTTTTTACTTGGGATTTCTATCGCGCTGCCTATTCTTTAATCTGTCCTTTATACTTGAGATTTCCGTAAAATTACCATTTTTTATCTATCCTTTGTACTTAGTATTTCCGTCACTTATACATATGTAAAAAAAGCGAGGAGTAGTAGAAAGAAAAACCACGTTCCATAAGATAAGGGATGGAGGGGTCACAGAAAAAACTAAGTAGAATATCGACTTAGATGCATATGTATGTACTTTTATTATATATTTTACATATTTTATACGATCTTACCTCCATGGCAAACCATATTTCGTCGGGAGCATTTGTTTTCTCAAGTTTATAAACGCCATAAAATTCTGGAAGATTTGGATGATTACAATGATCACGTAACGTGCGATATTCTTCTTCAATTGACACCTGATGTTCCTCATCATAGTGTTGAATTTTTAATGCTACTATCCGATCATTTTCCAATTCTTTGGCGCGGAATACCTTGGCGTTAACTCCTTGAGAAATTTCTTCATAGATTTCAAATTTCTCCGTGGGATCGGGCAGTTGTGTGTATGGTAAATACATTTTTTTTAATCTGAAACTGCAAACAAATTTTGTAAATAAAACTCGGAACTACTCAATTAATTTCAATTTCAATTAAAGAAGCGATACTTTATCCTTTACGTAATCAAATTTATCTTCAAAATGAAAAAAACCGAACGCCAAACTCCGAAAGGGGTACGGATATATTTTTGTGGTCAGTTTGTGAAAGTGGGAGCATGTTATTACATGTTTATAGTAAAATTTTTACATTATATTACTAAACTTAAAATATTTTTTTTTGTAATCAGTAGATAATTTATGTATTAGAAGGTAAAATAAATGAACCAATAGGGTCATCAGTATTTTTTTAGAGCAGACGTTATGGTTCTAAAGGTACCGTCAATTCAATTTCGCGTTTCTGTAAATTACGTTTCATATAATTGCTAATATAAAAATTGTAATGTGTGACTGCGCTCTTTTATCTGCAAGTTGATTTCTGAAATTTAATTTCCTACTGCTCTAGCAATTTATATTTTTCATGAAAGCGCTGTCAAGGGATTTGAATATTGTCAGATAAATTTAATTTAAAAAAATCGCCGTTCAGAATAATTTCAAGCAATTAAAATTCCATTTACAGGGTATTTTTTAAGCTGCGTGTCACTGCTCTTAAAATTAAATTTCGAATTTTTAATTTTGCCATGTAATTTGAAATTAATTAATTGCAATGTCTCACTATTCGTTAATATAAATTGATATTTTTATATGCAGAAGCAGTACCATTTTGGTAGCAGTACACACTATGAGCGAAAGGTTGGTCACAAACATATATAGTCAGCGTCATAAGTCTACATACACTAAATACAAAAAGTGTGTTTGAAAATATTTTTAAACTAATAAATTTATAGAAGAAAAATTTTCTTTTTCTTATGCGGCTTTGAAGGCAGAATGATGTAGTTTTTTTCGCACTAATTGACCAAACAGACGAGATAGCGGTACTTTTACTTTTCTTGGTAACAATAGCAGCGATCAAAAGTTTACAAGCGCTCAGTATTGTCGCAGAAATTGTTCTTGTTTTAAGTTATTTCCGCAAATATTTGATTATTTTTTATTGTATTCACCTTATTAATAAAAAATTTTATCTAAAATATTTTGATCTGATAACATTGATCTAAAAATTAACAATGGTGTCCAATCCGAAAGAAATCAGTGTGGACGAAAGGAATATTAATATTAAAAATTGGCAGAAAGCAAATTCAAATCGCGAAATTGCCGTAATAAAAAATTTCAAGTCTACGGGAATTATCACTTCAAAACCACGATATGGTCGCCCACCGAAATTAACGCTCCGTGGAAGACGGTCAATATTGAATGTGATAAAGAAAAATTCGCCGTTAACAGCATCATCAATTGCACGTGATGTACAAGAAAGGTTTGTGAAAAATATTTCAGTGGTTACTTCGTAGAGAATTTTGAAACGGGCAGGTTTGCATAGTAGAGTAGCCTAAAAAACCTCTCGAAGTACTGCATAAAGGGGCGCAATTAGTATGACATACACAAGGTGAAGCAAACAACAAATGTAATATTTATCCAACTGTGAAGCATGGTGGTGGTGGTGTGATAGTCTGGCGTTGTATGTCAGTCAGCGGCGCAGGCAACTTAGATATTGTCGATACAACAATGGATAGGCATATATGTATATTTAGACATTTTAAAATGTAATATGCGGTAGAGTGCTGAAAAATTGGGTTTAAAAATTGGGAATTATTTTCAGCACGATAATGATTCCAGGCATACAGCAGAAATCGTCCGGTTTTGGTTGCTCTACAATGCCCCTAAGCAACTACACATGCTTAAACCCAATTTAGCATTTATGCGAACTTTTAGAAAGAAAAATACATAATATCGAGTACACAACAGCTAAAAAACATGATACTTAAAGAGTCAGGGAACGACTCAGGAGACCACCAAGCTTGCCGATTCAATGAAATACCGTTTGGAGGAGGTCCTTAAGTGCCGCGGCTACCCGACTCGCTGTTAAATTACATAAAAAGTTTTAGTTTTAGACAGTAATGCCTTCATATATTTAGTGCTTGTAGACGTTTGATCGCTTGTTTTGTTACCCCGAAGGATGAAAGTACCGTTATGTCGTATGTGTGGCAAACTTGTGAAAAAAATCAAATCTTCAATCTAAGTTCAATAATACATAAGAATAAGAAAATTTTGATCCAATAAATTTATTAGTTTAAAAAATATTTTCAAACAAACTTTTTATTTTTTAGCTGCTTGTAGACTTATGACGCTGAAGTATATGTGGTATTAATCGCCTCTAATTTTCGAGGTACATGCCAATATTATTTCAACTATTCTCAAGGCGTAAAATAAACAGTTACCGTTTTCGAGTTTGGTTTAGTGATTGCCTCTACTCAATAACGTCAACATCTTCGTGCTTAAAGGTAACAAAGTGTATTGGAAATCACAAATCATAAATGTTTCCGGAAAAATAAGCAGATGACACCCTATTTGGGAAGTGCTATTAATCAATAATTACCATGGACACAAACGTTTTTTTTTTTGTGTCATGTTATTCTACTCTAATATATTGATTGATTAAATGGTAAGAAGGCGTCAATGCCATTGCCGTTCTATCTCATCTCAATGTATGGGGTACAGCAAAGCCACAAAAAAGTACTATCATACCAAAGTATTGCTATAATTTATTTTTTTTAGTTTCTTTACCTAATTGATAAAATTAAACTTGGTTAAGGCGAATTGGTTGATTTTATTAGATTTCCTTAATATATATTTCGGCCTTTTAAAATCACAAAAAATATTGCAGAAACGAAGTTACACACCTCCAAAATATATAAAAAAAAAAATAGGCGAGGTAATATATAATTGTACTGCACCTCTTTCTATATTATTGTAGTGTGTTAGCTCAAGATAAAATATGGCTAACTTTTTTAAATTCAGCTCTGCGTTATTTAGGATGTAATGATAGTTATGGCCGGTTTTGAGGGCTGTGTGACCATGGAAATTCTGATTAAATTAATAAAAATTTGTAAGCAAATGTTTGAATGCGTTTGTTGCTTATTTAAATTAAAAGTACTTCTGATTAACAAAATGGAAGCGTTGATTATCTAAAAAGAATTATTTCATATGATTTCACTTCAATCAACCTGATATCTTATATAAGGGTATAGAACGCAACCTCAAGCTGTGAAGCTGTGTTTTATTTTGCTGTGCTATTTTTGGGTAAATCTTTGTGCTAATTGAATATTATTTCAGTCAATACAAAAAATTTGAAGTGCTAAATTTGTGCGCACCATTAAATGATAAGTTATCTTTTTATTAATATCAATTAATTGTGTTTTTCTGCATTTTTGAAATTTTTATTTAACTTTTACGCCGAGTTATTTTCTAATTACATACATATTTACATATTAACGTTTTGTTGCTTTTCAAGCTTTATAATTGTTTTTGTGTAAGCATTTGCTTTTGTATTTTTTTGCTATTTTCATTTTGTGTTATTATTATTTTGTCACAGCGTTTGCGTCCTGTTTTTTAAGTATCACATCGCAGTGTATTTAAAACTGCTCTCTACCCTGTCTTTAAAACTGTTTTATTTTATTAAATATTAGTGCCTGTAATTGTGCTTTGATTTGTTCAATATTTTAATACTTTATTATTTTTAAACTTTTTTAATTTCTTATTTAATTTTTATTTTACTTTATTTAATTTTTCTTATTTTTCATAACTACAAGATTAAAATGAATTGTTCTTATGATAATTGCAATATTAAAGGCGAGTCTGAGCGCTGTGTATCTTGCTGGCTATGCGATGGACTCGCCCATATAAAATGTGCTGGTTTAACAGGTAGAATTCTGGATTCAATTAACGATGGAAAAGGATTAAGATGGTCATGTATTAAATGTAGATCTACTGAAATTGAATTCTACAAATTGTACAAGCAAACTCGTGATGGCTTTAGAGAGATTGGCTGCGAACTTGGATCACTTTGTGATAAGTTCAAGCATTATGAAAACATGTTCCAAACATTTAAATGCTTGAGTGATTCTCATAGTGACACCGGAATAGCTAACAAGCGAAATCGGGTGAACGGTCCGTCTGATGTTGAAATGGCATATATTCCTCCCAAAAAGAAAACTTCACTTCCGGTTGAGGATAAACCTCTTCCAACAATTAATTTAATAAACTTGTCGTCACCTTGCCCCTTGGTTGAGAAACCCTCTACATCCCAGGTGCAAAGGCCTACGGAAGTTTCGGTAGACCCCCAACCTCAAGCCATTATAAATAATAGTCTGCAAATTCAAGAGTCTGGTTTCAGGAAGCTGGTTGTTGTTCCACCCAAAATATCTATTTTTGCGTCTAGATTTGCAAATGATACAACTGTTGATGAGTTAAGGCATTACATCTCGTCAAAATTAAATACTAATTATTTCATTATTCGAAAATTTAATTTTAGTTATGAAAGGAACATATCGTCATTTAAAATTGATGTTTCTGTTGATACATTTAAGTAATCTTTCGCTGCGTATTTATTATCAAAATGTTAGAGGCCTGAATACCAAGTTGACTGATCTTTTTTTAAGCAGCCTTCATTGCAACTTCAACGTAATTTCATTTACAGAAACGTGGCTAAAACCTCACGTTTTTGATAATGAGATTTTATGCAACGAGTATCAAATCTATAGAAGTGATCGCTTGAACAGAATCGGAGGGGGACTTCTCCTTGCGGTTCATTCGTCTTTACCCTCAGAAGAAGTTTGTACTTCTCGCATAGATTCCATTGAACTTAAATGCATCCGTGTTCGTACTGGTAAGGACTTTATTTATATAATTTTATCTTACATACCTCCCCAGTCTGACATATCCGTATATCTTCAACTTATTAGATCAATTGAAAGTATTATTTCATTGATGAAAGATTCTGACTCCATTATGGTCTTGGGAGACTTCAATTTGCCTTGTATATCATGGAAACAAATCGATGATAACATCGCTCCCGTTTGTACTCGACCATGTTTTACTGAGTTCTTAGAGAAAATGTCTGAGCTTTGCGTTAACCAAATTAATTTAGTATCAAATAAATTTCATAAAATCCTGGATTTAGTGTATATTGACAATATTTCAAAATTTTCTGTGACTCGGTGCGACCCTCTTGTTCTACCAGAGGATACCTATCATCCTTCTTTGGTTATAACTTTTGAAGTCATGGACAGCCTACGCGTTGATAACGCGGCATCTCTATTTGGTTCTAGTGCTTGCTTTAATTTTGCAAAAGCTAACTTAAAAAAGTTAAATCAGGAACTATCCACATTGATTTGGCCTGTCTATAAAGGTAATATCGAGGAAAGTGGTCTTCATTTTAATAATACAATTTTAAAATTATTTGAAAATTTTGTACAAAAACGTGCTTGTGCTTTAACTAAATGTACCAATTTATGGTTTACAAAAGATTTAAATTTGTTAAAAAACAGAAAATCTCGCGCCTTTAAACAGTTTAAAATAACAAGCTTGCCTACAGACTATGTAAAATACTCAAAGCTACGTCGTAAGTACTTTGAACTTAGCAAAATATGTTACAACAACTACTTAAATATGACTTCGTTAACTCCAAACGCAGAGTCTCTTTGTTTCCATCCGCCATGACATATATGTAAATCCACTACATGAAGTGATTTTCTTCATATCTCTAATATGTTTACACATTTTTTCAGGTCTAATTACATTATCAATTCAACTGGAAATAATTTTGTCCGTCAAGAGAATTTTTATCCTCAAAGCTCAATTAATACCCCAATTGTTTCTTCCGAAGATGTGTTGTGCCAGTTAAAGGCTTTAAAGAGCTCTTTCAGTTACGGCCCTGACATGATTCCAACATGCTTTCTTAAATATTGTGCTGAAAATGTGTACCGGCCTTTGACAAACCTCTTTAATGCATCCCTAAAACAAGGCATATTCCCTTTGACATGGAAAAAATCATTTATAATACCCTTGTATAAGAATGGTAGTAGATCTTCGATTGAAAATTATAGAGATATAGCAAAGATATCTGCTATACCTAAACTTTTTGAAGCCATAATTGCTGCCCAATTAACTTTTTCCATATTTCCTTTAATTTCCAGTTCCCAGCATGGATTTTGCAAAGGGAAATCTACTATTACTAATTTGCTGGAATTTGTTACTCACGTTTCAAATGGATTTAGCGAAAACAAGAATACTGATGTTATATATACTGACTTCAGTAAAGCATTCGACAGAGGAAATCATAAATACTTATTAAGAAACTAGATATTCTTGGATTTCAACCAAGCCTTCTCCAATGGATATCTTCCTATCTCTGCAACAGGACTCAAAGAGTATTATTTAATGAACCTTCTCTGACTTAATTGATGTAACATCCGGTGTTCCGCAAGGTAGCCATCTGGGGCCGATTCTGTTCTTGTTATTTATTAACGATTTGTCTTCAGTTATAAAATATTCAAAGATTTTATTATATCCCGATGATGTAAAGTTTTTCCAATCTTATACCTCAATTAATGAAAGATGTTTATTACAAACCGATTTGAACAATTTAGTAACTTGGTGTAATAACAATGAAATGCCTCTTAACCTTAATAAATGTAAAACCATGTTATTTACACGAAAATATGTTCAACCTCCATCTTACACAATAAACAACTATAATATAGAGCAAGTATGTAATTTTGTTGATTTGGGTGTAACAATGGATACCAAACTCAACTTCAATCTTCATATTAATACATCTGTGTTGAAAGCTAAAGGCCTTTGTAAAGCGGTGGTCTAAGGAATTTGGAGACCCTTATATTACGAAAATACTTTTTACGTCATTAGTAAGACCAATATTGGAATACGGTTCGGTTGTGTGGAACCCTAATTATAAAATCCACTCTGATAAAATTGAGTCCGTGCAAAAACAGTTTCTGTTGTTTTGCGTCATTTGCACTGGAATCCCCGCCAAAATCTTCCTCCGTATACTAGTCGCTTAAAACTTATAAATTTACCCACACTTTCTAGCCGTAGAGAAATATTAGGAATAAGTTTTTTAGTCAAGCTTCTAAATGGACTGATTTGCAGATCATTTCTCTTAGGTGAAGTGAATTTTAATGTCCCCATCCGATTATCACGACAATTTAGACCAATATTCTTAAAATCTTGTAAAACAAACTTTGAACTATATGAACCGTTTCGCCGCTTATGTCAGGATTTCAATTGTTATTCCAGCATATTCGATATGACGGACTCACTTTTCGTAACAAAAAATGCTTACTAACTTCTCTTAATAAGCAACCCACTAATTTTCTATTGTAGTATAAATAATCTTTTATTTCAGCTGATGAATTTGTTTTCTGTAGCTGAGCAGTTTTAAATCTCGACGCTTAACAAACTCTTGCTTTATTGACTCGGCATATTCCGTACGTTATGCGGATGGCGCCCCTCGTGTCGGTTGGGCGGGAGGAGGGTAACCGTTGGGCTTAATTAATTAAAAAAAAAAGTATATATATCTGGCTACGGCGAGAAAGAGGTGACTTAGTAAATCTAAATTTCGGTTCGGTAGTTACCAAAATATTGTATGGTGGGCCGTCCGAACTCTCCCTGGAAGCATAAAAGAAGGGTTAATTGTAAACACCCAATTTTTTATAAAAATAATTGACAAGGTACAGTTTTCAAAACTTTCAATTAGAAAAAATGAATCTACGCAAATCATCAGAAAGCTAAATGGAATAATATCGGAGATAACAGCGATAATGAGAGTATCGGTGTTTCACTGCACCTACATTTTTATATTTTATTTCATCAAGTTAATATCTGATGATTTGTCAAGATAATTTACTATATTTCAGTTCACTATTGTCAATTGCCAGAAGTCCTGTAAATGATGAAATATAAACCGAGTCACCCTTTCCCTTCCGTAGCCAGCTCAT
Organism: Neoceratitis asiatica; assembly: GCA_030068015.2. Taxonomy (NCBI): domain Eukaryota; kingdom Metazoa; phylum Arthropoda; class Insecta; order Diptera; family Tephritidae; genus Neoceratitis; species Neoceratitis asiatica. Next base: position 85,583,212 of record CM061524.1, read on the forward strand.
TTAATAAGAGGTGTATTATTATTCATTAAAACATACGACGAAAAAAAGAGAGCGAAGACTTCAAATTAAAACTACAACAACTTCGAACCAAGACATATCTAAATCAACTACACTTAAAATCTTCCATGATTTGTTGAAGATGGTTTATTGAAGATATCTGCTCGTCTGCTATTTCGAAATTAAAAAACTTCAACAAAGCGCATTACTATTAATTATAATGCCCCAAGCCACCCAAAATATTTATCAATAAAAAACAGGCAGAAAAAGAAGCAATCAATAAAAGAAATTTGGAAAAACTACAATATCAAAAATATGAAAAAATACAATATCAAGAATGCTGTGGAAAACAAAACCCTGCCTTGAAATAGTAGAGGGGTATGTAAGTACAGTGACGGACAAAAGTCTACATACACCCCCTGTTTTCGTTGAATTGAAAGTCCAAAAAGTTTATTGGAATATTTAACGGCACATTTTTTTTCAACTATTTTCCCTTATCAAAAAAAAAAAACCAACAAAAATAATTTTTTAACATAAAATAGTAAAGCAAAAACTTTGGTTAATATCAGGTAACATGATCTTTTTAGTATTTAGATGGTAAACCGTTCGCATCAATGACAGCTTGAAGCCGTCGTGGCATCGAAGCTACTAAATTTGTCATTTCTTACGAGTAATACTGTCTCAAGCTTTAATAAGACATTCTCTGACTAATGCTGAGCTGAAAATCTGATCTAATTTTTCGCTCAATCTCCCAGACATGTTCAATAATATTCAAATCTGGGTTTTGAAGTGGTGTGAGTAGTTGCCTTGAAGCATGACAAAGCAACCAATCCATAACAATATGGGCCCTGTGCTTTGTATCGTTATCCTATTGAAAGAACCAGCCTGCGCCAAACTCCAAATTGTCCACCGAAGACTTCAAATTAGCTTCCAACAATGACTTATATTTGAACCGCACGATATTACCCTTAATACAAACAAACTTTCAAACTTCAGAAGCCACTACCGCTATATTTTTGGCGTTAAGTGCAGTATTTTCTTTTCTCTAAACTTTCGATCTTCCATCACTGCCAAATATATTAATCTTTGATTTGTCTGTAAACGAGACTTTTTGCCAAAAATCCAATCCCTTGTCTAAATGTGCTTTAGCAAACTCTAAGCGAAGTGTGCGACTTTTTCAGAAATAAGAGGCTTTTTAGGTGGCGTTTTACTGTGGAAGCCGTTATCGTTCAGTGCTCTTCGAATTGTTCTTGGATGGACACATTTTCTTGATGAGTTTGCGATGTTTTCGGCACAATTTGGAGCAGTAACTTTAGGATCATCATTCACTTCCTTCAGAATAAAGCTGATGTCTCTTCGAGTTAGCTTCTTCGGGCGGCCAACATTTGGCTTTTTTTCGGTGGATCCATTTTTTCAAAGTTTTTTGCAATAGTCTGTACCTTTGGTGGACTTAAGTTTAAAATTTTTGAAATTTCACCATACGATTTCTTCCCTTTTCTGTGCTTGATAACCAAAATTCTTACGTCAATGGATATTTCTTTTCAATATAGCAAATTAGAAAACATAATTTAAAAAAAACTTTTAAAAAAAGGGTACCTAACCGCCATAACAATACAGCATACCGACATAACTGCTAGTAAGCCCGTGGTGTATGCAGACTTTTGTCAAGGATATTTTTGCGTTTTTTCACCATTATTATTTTATTTTATGTTAGAGAATGGATTTGTTTTAATACATGTGATTAGAAAAGGATTTAAAATAAAACTGCATACCAACAATTATCAGCAAAGTGATAGTACGAATACGGGTTGTTTATATACAATTTTGTCTGCCACTGTACACTTGGCCAGACTTAATTAAGAGCGGAGACATCGGGCTTTATGTCGATATAGATGCAATAGAGCAAGTAACGAAACACAGTAGTTTATAAAAAGTTCGTAGAAAAAAGCTGCTGTTCTATCTACGATTGAAGTGACTCCGAAGAAGAACATAGGAACATAGGATGGCGTTTGTAAAAAGCAGTTTGATCACTATAATTCAAATTATGGGCCAAATTTTGACAGAATTTCAAACGCAAGACGGGGTGTTATAGATGCTTTATCCACATTTCTACAACGCAAACTACATTAGATGCCTTCTTGATAAAAAGGCAGAAAACTGGAAACACAGAATTGACTTAGAATTTTATTTGTCTTCATTTTTTATGAGGTATTCGTTTATATTGTTCTTAATTTTATAACAAATAATTATTAAATTTAATACCGAGCCAATTTTATATTCATCTTTTCTAACCCGCTTATTAAAATTTTAAGATAGCCTCGCTTAACGCTGTTTCGAACGCTTTTCTTTAATGATACGTATTCTTCGCGATGAGCGAAGTCTTACTATATGCCTGTTTAAATATTGTTTAGGGTCGTTAACACTCAAAGCACCTTGAGTTGAAATTTCCTAAATTGTACCCCACCTGACTAATAGTGTTACAAATTAATACAGTATAAATACTATTGTAAATGGGCCAGTGAAAAAACATAAGAAAAATTTAAATGAAATTCTTACTAAAAATCGAACAGTAAGTAAAATACCCCAAGAGCTGAGTGATTTGCATTACGTACTACAATTTGGAAGGCCTGGGTTCGAGTCCAGATTCGACGAGCATCCAAAATTATTGGAAGTTAAATGCTCTAATTGCGGTCTAATAAAATCGGCAATACAACAATCAATCCGAGTGCATTTCAAACAAGAAATAAAAGCTCCTCATGAAAATCAATCGGTCTTTCCCTCCATTTATTCTTCAGCGGTTATAAAGGCTATAAAGCAAGTAGAGGTACTTTTTTCAATGGCCTTGAAAAGACTAACGTTTACAAATCATTCAACTTTATTACGAAAATTCACGTTCTGTAAAGAATGTGTTTCGCGCGCTTCGCTCAACTTATGGTCAACATAATCAGCCGACCACACGGTGAAGAAAATTTAGTGGCCGTAGCTGAGAGTGTACACGAAAACCGTGGAGTGTTGAATCGGCGCCGTTCGCAGTTACTCGGACTGACGTATGGAACGACTTTGCTCATTTTACGTCGAGATCTTAATTTGAAAGCGTACAAAAAAAGCCTAATTGCCGCAGTTAGGACGAAGAGCAACCTGAAAAGATTCAAGAGCTGCCATTTCATCCAGAAAAAGCAACGGTTTGTTGTGGTTTGTGGGCCGGTGGAATCGTCCATATTTCTTCAAACATGATGCCGGTGAGAACGTAACCGTCAAAGAGGACCGTTATCGCGCCATGATAACCGACTATTTGATGCCTGAAATTGAAGCTCGTGATCTCCGCGACATTTGGTTTCAACAAGACGACGCCACTTTCCACACATCGCATCAATCAGTGGATTTATTGAGAGAACACTGCGGTGAGCAGATAATTCTGCCTTTTGGGTCGGCAGATTAGCCACCAAGATCGTTTGACAATCCCGCTTCGATTGCCAAAGAATGTTCTTTTGAATGATGACAAACATTCCTCATTCAATTTGAATTTCCTGTGTTTTTTTTTTAAAGTAGGAAACTGCGAAATAGATCACCATTTTAAATAAAATACCTCCTCATAGCTTATTAAAAAAAGTGTCAATTAAAATTTGAATTATATTTCAGAAGGCAAGAGATAAAGCGAGTTAAATAAATTTATTAACCAAAGATTCTTCGCAAAGACGCATTTTATTTGCCTTCGTTCGAAAATTGGAAATAGTTCGACATAGCATTTCCTTTGGTAAGACAAAAAATTATGAGTAATTTTTTATAAATAACCTCTATTTAACTGGTATCGAATTTCGCTATACAAATAAAAAAGAACTATAAATAAAATAAAATACATAGTTATGTATCATATAAAAGCAGAGAAGTGTAGGTTTAATACCTAACTGTTAAAATGCACTTTTGGCCGTCTCTTTAGATCAGCTGAGCTTAAACAGCTCACACTGATTAGTTAGCCAAGTAGCTTTAAATGCCCTAATTGTGACTAAATCTCGCTCAAAGGAAACTGAAAAGGTTTCGAATTAAGTTAAGTGTCGAACCCTAAGCAGGGAACTTACAACAACGAGAAAAAAGCAAATGACATTTGGTGCGATGCTCGATTGAAATTTGTAAAGAGTTAGGAAATCACGGGACAGATATTCCACTTCGTTAAAATTTGAATTTAAAACTAACATAATTATGAAGTTTTATTAACTACAAAGGAAGTAAAATCAATTGAAATATAATGAAAATCATTTAGATATTAACTTTTTTTCATTAAATATTTTATTCTTTCTTAATTTAAAATTCATTAAAAAAAATTTTAAGAGTTCAGAAACTTTTATATATTTTTTATACTTATTAAATAAATAAAAATAATAAATAATTATTATTCCAGCGAAAGGAATTTGAACTTGCATCAAAGGTAAAAAACGAAAAATGCATATAGCACGCACGAGTTATGTGGAATGACCCTCTACCTATACAGCACGGAAAAGGGAAGACAAGCATATTTTAAAGATATGTTTGTTTTCCTAATACTATGAGAAAGGCGATACTCGGCATTCCACATTTTAAATAAACAAATAAGCCAAGTAGCAAGGCAGACCGGTGACAGAAATAGTGTATTTACATACATATAAACTCACATAGGCATTCAAGTGGCCTTTAAGTATTTGAATACGATATTTGTGAGACTACTGAGTATGCCAAAACGTCTTATGTACGTTGAGTTACTTTTGTATATTTTAGGCTAAAGAAATACCTTATGTATTTTGAACATAGCTATGTATGCATGATCATAGCTATGTATTATGGGTTGGAGAAGACGGAGTTGGATATTGTAAAGCAGTTGCTGCTAATCCCTCCGTCGACCCAGTTATATCTCGGTTGAAAACAAAATATATTTTTATTAATAAAATCAAACTTCTTTTATACCAAAAGTTGAACGCCTACTTAATTTCTAATAAGACGAAGTGAAAGTAAGTACTCACATTCAACCAACAATCAGGATCAAGTGATTGCTTGTTGTTGAAGAGAAAATCTTTAAGTTCGGTCAAGAAAATCGTTCGGTGTGACTTGTATTAAGTAAAAATCGTAAACTTCCTCCTGCCCCAGTTAACCCCCTTCTGGTAAACATAACTGGCGCAGTCGCGGAAGAAAGAAAAGAGGGATAGCAGCAATTCGACAAGGCTGCATAAAGAGTGGAATAATTAAAAAAAAAAAAAAAGGCCGCATAAAGGGTGGAATATTTGGACCTAGAAGGAAAGGAGAAGAAGGCAGCATAAGGAAGTGGAATAAAGGAAATTTCAACAGACCATCTGGCAGCGGTACCAGCGGAAAATAATTTGCCGGCTGATCACCTGGAAGGAATCGGATAAGCTAGAGTAAGAATAAATTGCGGTAATATTTTTGTGTGTGTGTATGTAACTTCAAGAAAGAGACGTTTAATATAAATTACATTACTGTAATATCTTGTTTTTTTCTCTCGGAGTGTGTTATTTTAAGAAGAAAACGTTTAATAGCGTAATATAGGTGTGTCATTTTGTATGTCAGCAGTTGTATTTTATAGATTGTTTTTTGGTTTCAAGAAGGAAACGTTTAAGTGTAAAAATATGGGTGTGTCATTTTACATGCCAGCAGTTATATCTTATCGACTGATTTCGGGATCATTACACTAAATACGATTTAGGCTTTCGATCTCTAGTTTTTTTTTTGAGAAGAAGAAAAGAATAAATTTTTTTTTTAAATGGCTCAAAGTGTAGAAGCTTACTTAGCGGCAATTACACAGTTGTTGCAGCAAAATACTGCTCAGCATAGGACCACCCTGAGACAAAGGGTGGAGAAAGATTTGAAATATTTACAGCCTTTCGAGGGCTACACTAAGAAGTTGCCCTCATTTATAGCATCAGTGGATAGGATTTTGGGGGAGTATGTTGACCAGGCAGACTTGGCATATCAGATAGTTTATGATATGAAAATATCGGGGTCAGCAAAAAAATGTTCTTGCCCTGAATCCCCCGGAGGACTGGGAGGGCTGCAAGACTAGGCTCAAGCAGCACTTTCGATCGACAAAGGATCAGATGTCAATAACTAATGACATCACAAACCTGAGAGTATCCAATATGATGGAACTCAGTAGAAAGACTAGGGATATAATGATAGCATCACCGAGTTGAGCGCTTTAGACAACAATGGTGATGTGCTGAAGGAGATTTTGACAGGGATGTTAATACAAAGGGTAAAGCAGTTGGCAGCAGGTACTTTTGCATGCGCAATAAGGAATGTGGTTGCATGGCCGCAAATGGCAACAAATATTTATAATTTTATTGGACTGGATTCGGGAAATCTGAATCCAATGTTTACGACTAGAAATAGGAATCCAGGTAGACAATCAAATGGTAACAGTTTTTATCAGCAGAATGGGGGCCGTGGCCAGAATAATGGGTTCGCAAGGCAGGACAACTCTGGTTATCATAGGGATAATAGGATGGATAATGGTTCGGGTCGTTATAGTGGTCGATCACAAACCAATTCGGGCCAAAATAATTGGCAGACGTCAAACTCGTCACGAAGGTATAATGGCCAGAACAGTCAGACAAATCCGCAACAGACAAATGGTACTCATCGGTATGAGTCGGGCCAGTATAATTCCTCTGGAAGACAGAGTGGCCCTCAAGCGAATGCTCGACCACGGAACGAGTCGGACCGGTACAATAACAACAATAATGTGAATAGGCAGAATACGTCTCAACAGACAAGACGTTCGAATGGGCCTCCACCCATGGACGTCGATGCTGCTAGTACAGCGGATGAAACAAACTCAACCGAGGGGTTTTTACAAACTCGCCTCGGAAAATCAAAACAAAATTTTCATAATATTAACACTTTTCACTAAAAAATGGCTGACGTTCGTAGATCCGGGATCTACCATAAGTATAATGAGGGGGGAAAGTAGTCTTCCGGTAATTGAAGAAAAAAAATATAGTGGTAAGTACATTGAATGGCAATGTAAAAGGACCAAACAAAAGAGTTAGCACCCCTTGTCCATTAGAATTTCAATATGTGGACAATGCCAAAATGAGATGGTTAAAAATGGACTTCGATAAGCCATATGACTTCTGTTAGGAAATGACTTCAATCTGAGGAAAGTGAAAGTAATAAACATAGAAAAAGAAGAAGTGGTGCTTCGTAGTGGAGTTAGGATTCCATTTTACTTAAGGGCGGTGCAGGAACAGGTTTATGCATTGGATTCGGGGGAGTTGCAAAATATCCAGCTAGATCATCTAAAATCAGATAAACGAAAAATAGTTGAGAGGTTGCTAAAGAGACATGAGAAGTTAATATAGAAAGAGGGGGATACCCTCACAAATACAGAAACGGTGGTCCACGAAATAAGGACTACCACGAGCCAGCAAATAAATTCAAGAATATATAGACTACCTCCAAAGCATGAGGAGGGGGCTATTCGGCAAATTAAAGACCTGGAAAAACAGGGAATAATTCAAAAAAGTAGGAGTAAGTATAGCTCTCCTATTATAATAGTAGCTCAGATAACAAACGGTTTCGTTTAGTCGTTGATTATCGAAGGTTAAATCAAATAACCGTCGACGACAAGTATCCCTTGCCAAATATCGATGAAATTCTGGACAAGTTGGGCAAAGCACAGTACTTTAGCACCCTTGACCTTGCAAAGGGTTATCATCAGATTTTAATGGCAACTAAGGATATCGAAAAAACGGCCTTTGTTTCTCCACTAGGTTTGTACGAATATGTCAGGATGCCGTTTGGGCTGAAGAATGCCCCGGCTACGTTTCAAATGTTAATGAATGACATTTTAAGAGATTATATAAACAAAATATGTGTTGTGTATCTGGACGACATATTGGTGTTCTCCACATCATTAGAGGAACATTTAAGTTCATTGGAATTTTTTTTTTTCAAAGTTGACAAGTGCAGTTTCTTAAAGAGGGAAACGAAATTCTTGGGCCATACATTAACTAAAGAGGGCATAAAGCCCAACAAAGACAAGATCGAGGTGATACTAAATTTAAAGGTACCAAGAACTGAAAGACAGTTAAGAAGTTTCTTAGGGGCTACAGGCTACTATAGGAAATTCGTGAAGGATTATTCCAGGATTGCCTACCCAATGATTAAATATTTAAAGAAGGGCTGCAGAATAAATCCTAATGACCCACAATATATCGCGAGTTTTGAAAATCTCGAATCACTGATTTCCTCTCATCCGATCCTTAAGTACCCGGAGTATGATAAGGAATTCTCAATTACAACGGATGCAAGTGATTACGCCATTGGCGCAGTATTGTCTCAGCAAGGGCAGCCGGTGTGCTACATTTCTCGAACCCTGAACAATCATGAGCAGAATTATGCTACTACCGATAAGGAGTTTTTGGCTATAGGCCTAAGGTAAGTTGCCGCATACATAACTTACTTTAGGCCTTACATATATGGTAGTAAACTCAAAATAGTTACTGACCACTGTCCAATAATGTACCTGAATAATAAATATAAAGGAAAAGAATTTTCGCAGCGCCACCAGAGATGGCTTTTAAAATTACAGGAATGTAATTATGAGATAGAGTATGTAAAGGGTAAAAATAATGTGGTAGCAGACTTTTTAAGTCGAATAGAAAATTCTCCGAAAATCGATGAAAACAATGATCAAGAATCGAATTTGGAGATGTCTGACACGATACATTCGGCTGAGGAAGAATTGTTGGATCATTTTGGAGTAAAGGAGGAGATTGTTAATAAATATAAGACGCAAATTATAATAACATACAGCCCACAAGCCGTTAGTACGGCACATGGTAGAAGGATTATCGAAGTAAACCCAAGGGATAATGAGAATATATTGAGGAATGTATTAGAGAGGAACGTTAGAAATGGCAAGGTAGGAATTTTTTCCGAAGTAGAGGAACATGATTATCACAGAATACAGTTACTTTTAATGTCTATGTTCTCTTGTAATAGTAAGCTGCAGTTTATAAAGTGCACGAAAAGAGCAACAGAGATCTTGCAGGAGTAAGAATTACATAAACAAATTTCTTTGTATCACAGTGTCGAATCTATGCACAGTGGCATTGGTGAGGCATACAACACTTTGAGGGATAAGATTTTTTATCCTAAATTTAGAGAGCACATTCAATTAATAATAAATAATTGCGAAAAGTGCCAACAAATTAAATACGACAGAAAGCCAATTAAACCTAAATTTAACCTAACTGAAATACCCTCTGCCAAGAACGAAGTAATACATATTGATATTTTTCACTTCAACAAACATTCGTTTGTTACAACAATTGATAAATTGACAAAATTTGCAGCCGCATATGCAATAACTGATAGAAATTGGAGAGCCAAGAAGACAATAATAATGGAACATTTTGCAAAATTTGGAAAACCAAAAAAGATTATAATGGGTAATGAATTTAGAGCAGAGCAATTAGTAAAATATTTAAAAGATGAAAACATTGAGGTCCACCTTACCAAGCCTAATAATCACACTGGTAACGCAGACATTGAGAGACTCCACTCAACCCTGTTGCAGAAACAGGAATTGAAGATACGTGCCTCTCAACAGAAATGAGAATGCAAATCGTTATAGCCAACTATAATAATCGGCATCATTCAAACATCAACTGTTCTCCCAGATTCGCAAAGGAAAACCTTTGTCCATTCATATTGCAAGATAGAATAAAAATAGTCAAAGAAAAAACAATAGCCAAACACAATAGAAATAGGGAAGAATACATAGAAAATAGAGAAACAGGACCCATCAAAAATTACAAAAGAGTAAGGCATAAGGACCAACCATATTTCAGAATTAATCCATTGCACAATGTTCACAGTGCTAACATAAAAAGACCATAAAAATTTGCTAGGATAAAGGATTCCGCTCCTGACGAAAATGATGATAGGTTTAGTATCATAGCCCATAATGGTGATTGAAAAAAAAGAAAGAAAAAATAACAATTTTTATATAATTATAATAATTTTTCATAATTAGCTGAATGGGCATACTATTTAATGATATAATGAATAAGATACGATTTGTAAAAGACAAAATAGATGACATAAAAAATAATATACCGGCAGGCAAATATAATTTGATCCATCCCGGAATTTTGACAAAGAAAGAAATAAATTATTTTAAAATAGATTATTATAACCGCATTAAAAGATTTAAAAAGAAGCCAACACTGCATATTTCGAAATAATTGTATATTTAGATTTAATAATAAAACGAAAATAACTGTTTTGCAAGATGATACATTGTTAATAACTAATTCCCATCAAGAAGAGCTAGTTCAGAATTGTGACACTAGAGAGTTGAAAATAAGTAGAAATTACTTGGTGCATTATGCAAATTGCCAAATACAAATAAGCAATGAAGTTTTTGAAAATAGGAAAATTGAATTTACGGAAAAATTTTATTACCCAGCTAAAATGTTAAATCAAAGCTATGAAAGTGAACTAAAGTTCAGAGAAATTAATTTAAAAGATATAAAAAATATTGAAAAGATTGAGGAACTTGCATACCATAAGAATGTTTCTTATGGCATAAATATTGTAATAAACCTGTTCATTCTGTTGGTGTCAGCAATTGTACTGATAATGTATTACAAAAAGAGAAATATAAAAATTGTAAATAGAATAACTCGGGAAAGCCCTAATGTTAATAATAAGGAAATGGTGCTAGTTGAAGTTTCTCCAAGACAAGATTTGTTGATGGATAAAAGAACTCATGAGAGTTCTAACTCCAACCGTGGGGGAGTTATGTGGAATGACCCTCTACCTATACAGCACGGAAAAGGGAAGACAAGCATATTTTAAAGATATGTTTGTTTTCCTAATACTATGAGAAAGGCGATACTCGGCATTCCACATTTTAAATAAACAAATAAGCCAAGTAGCAAGGCAGACCGGTGACAGAAATAGTGTATTTACATACATATAAACTCACATAGGCATTCAAGTGGCCTTTAAGTATTTGAATACGATATTTGTGAGACTACTGAGTATGCCAAAACGTCTTATGTACGTTGAGTTACTTTTGTATATTTTAGGCTAAAGAAATACCTTATGTATTTTGAACATAGCTATGTATGCATGATCATAGCTATGTATTATGGGTTGGAGAAGACGGAGTTGGATATTGTAAAGCAGTTGCTGCTAATCCCTCCGTCGACCCAGTTATATCTCGGTTGAAAACAAAATATATTTTTATTAATAAAATCAAACTTCTTTTATACCAAAAGTTGAACGCCTACTTAATTTCTAATAAGACGAAGTGAAAGTAAGTACTCACATTCAACCAACAATCAGGATCAAGTGATTGCTTGTTGTTGAAGAGAAAATCTTTAAGTTCGGTCAAGAAAATCGTTCGGTGTGACTTGTATTAAGTAAAAATCGTAAACTTCCTCCTGCCCCAGTTTACCCCCTTCTGGTAAACATAGCTCACGCGCTACCAAATCTGCCGCATTTCTATTAGAAAAACTTATGCATATTCTGCATAAGAATTTCTGCCGAAATCAGCGTAGAGGTTTAAAAGTATGGATTTGGCTGTCAAATACAAAATCATAATTGTTGAAAGACAAACTCGACGATGCAGAAATCGTTGGAATGAATGATTATGGAATACATAAATACCAAGGCAATCAAAGAATCACCTTGATCATTATTATTTCATGATTTTTATAATTATGATTAGTTGTTAATAATGATTTTTCCGGTTTTACTTAAACACTTTAGCAGTTGTGATTAAAAAGGACTTTTTCGGATGGAAGCGAAAAACTAGCGTTCAAAAAATATTTATTATAACTGATTCTGAGCGATACTTTTTGGTCACAATAATAATTATTTGCTGAGTGTTTAAGTAAAACTTGAGAAATATTTCTAAACAACTAAACAAAATTATAAAAATCATGAAATAAGAGATCCCTTCAGATCTTAAAAAAGTACTGGCGAGATACTTTCGTGTACGCAGTTTTTCTAATATGTTCAATTAAGAAAATAATGATGATATTATAAAGTTCCTGGCCAATAACAGAAAAACAGGAAAAGGGATACGTTCGTTCGAATATAAACGCCAATCAAATATACATGATATTAGATAATTAATTACGATTGGCATTTTCATTTCTTTTGAAGTAATTTTCATTTTCTTAGTTGATCTTGAATTTTTTTAAATTCAATACTGACAACCTTGTTTAATAGCGAGCAAGCAGCTGAGTCAGTTTAACAGAAAAAATCAAATCGCCATTTGCTGCTATGGTATAAATATCAGTAACGGGATCGTGAACCGGAGATAATGTTTCGCATGTTATAAATTGTGATAGCTTAGTCGCTATATATTTGGCTAGTTGCACTATAAGTTTAATTGCTACGCTGAGTTACGTAATGGGGGGAAAAGGAGAATGCAAAACTCTGTGGTTTTCTTCGGGTGAAAGTTTCGTTAAAAAACAATTTCGTTTGCAATGATAAAACTGATTTTTAAGACATAATAATAAAAAATTTAGCTGTTCTTTTACACCCATAATGAATTTGATTTAATATGATTTCTTTAAATATGGTTTAAAAAGCATCTCTGCTAGTTTCATCTACACTTAAATTTGAGCTAGGTAATTTTTAGATTAACTAAAAAGAATACGATGCGAAGGAATTTGATTTACAAAATAAGTGTAAATCAGTTTCCAGATCGACTATTGCGAATTTGTGGATCAAAAAAAAAAAAAAAAAGTTTTATGACATTGATATATTTGCTCATTCCACGGGCTTTAATTTTTTTTAATTACAGCCATAAACTCTTAAATTAATTATTCTGATTGAAAATGATCAAAAATGTACATTCTAATTATACCTTTTTAGAATCATTTACAATGAAATGTTATTACTTTTGAGTGCAGTTCAGGGTATGTAATGATAGAATATAAAAGTTTTGGAAATCAGGGGATCTCAATTGTTTTCATATATAAACAAACAAAATGTCGTTTTCCATACTTGTAAACTTGTAGAAACAAACAAGGAATAGAATATTGATTAATCTTCTTTGATGAGTAAAAAATATATTCTCCCTCCTCGCATCGCCAACAAACGACTCTAAGTTCTCTTTAAATTATAGAAACTCGACCAATAACAATAGACAATAGAAATATCGAACAATTTTAAATATAAAGCAAAGCAAGTAAAATGGAAAATAATATATTAAAATGTTGAAGGGAAACTTAAGAATTTTTTATAAGTGTAATAACTGATGAAAAAAAAAATTATAAAAAGTAACATCTTTTTGCTCCCCAAAACAGCAGAAACACAAGTAGCTCAATAGTAGCAGCAACTCCAGTACAAGTGGCGAATTCCGCGAAAAGTGAGACAGCCTTAAGGAAAACAGAATTAACAGTCAACAAACTGATATTGTTCGATACATAAATATCACAAATGTAAAGAGGAAATCAAGTCCATCAAGAGAAATGGGCTATGTAAAAAGGATTAATATCGTGGGCTTCGCGCCAATGCCAAGCCTCCACCAATCCATGCTCCACTATATTACTTACGGGAGCATAGCTACAGCATAACTTACTTGTATCGAACATAGCAAAAGTAATAGTTACTAACAATCTCCATATCGTATAGCATAAAAAAAGTAATATAGAAATACAAGTACACTACAAAAAACAATAGCAATTATTACTCTTGCCCGCTGAAGAGTGAAAAAGGCCTGATCGTTGTTATTAAAGCTGTTGATAATTATTTCATATGACAAATTTGAAGCTTTATAAGAATTGAAAAGAAAAATATTCATTGTATCATACCTTTGGCGTTTTTCGATTTGCTGAGGGAATTGAAGCTCCGGTTGACTCAAGTAACATAAAGGAAGCTTAGGGAGAGTAAAGCTTTGACGTTAGGGCGGTAGTAAACAAATTCAATTTAGCAACCGCAACCTATATTTAAAATTTTCTCATCCCCATGATCAACTTAACTTTAAAAATAATGATGGTTGGAGAAACATTTAAACAGAATTGTATCGTACAATGTACGAATTGTCAAGAATTTGGGTATTCCAAATCCTACTGCACCCTACGTACTGTGGCGGTGGTAATCACAAAGCTAATTACAGAGGTTCTTCAGTTTATAATGATTTAAAACAAAACTTACTCAAGGTATTCAAGCTAAATGCAACCAACTCCTAGATATTATCCCTGTAGCGCCTCCCTCCATTTTACCTGGTTCAAACACTGGTCAAATGACCTAGCTAGCGTATTAAAAGCAAGTGAACAGTCCCCACCTCAAAGTCCTGGAGTAGATACCATGTTGTAGGAGATCATAATGCGGATCATACTCATTGGGGTCCCCGACAAATAAACCCAAAAGGTCGGCAGTTATATAACACAGGCATGATTACCAAAAATATAATCGATATTATATCACCAAGACTTACTGGCCTACAGATCTAAGGAGACTTTGATAGGAATTTAGTGTTTTTTGAAACCAGTACTGATTTATCTTCTGATCACTTCCTAGTAATTATTAGATTGAATGAATAACCAATAGAAAATGAGTATGCTTTTAAATTTACGACATCAATAACTAACTGGCTTAAATATAAAAAATTCATCAGCACTCACATAAAGGCTAATCCTGAAACGGAGAGTGAGACTGACATTATCGATGTAGTGTACTTGTATTCAACAGTATGCTAGCAACAGCGGCTTCAAACAAAACCAGAGAAGAAAACGCTGCTAAATACCGGGAAACTAACAGTGAACTCGAATTGCTTGTTGCGTGGTTAATGGCGAACATCGATCGCCCGATGTAAAAGTCCGACTTAAGTTGGCAGAAAAAGGAAAGATACAATACTTCTTGCGGAACATCTGTTTCATAATTAAAAAATTATTATTTCCCTCCTAGTTCCAAGAAAGTCTCCTGGATACGATAATATCACAAAAAAGATGCTAAAATAACTTTCTGAAATGAAATAAAAAAGGTTTTCGAATTCAGTGAGTATTGGTGTGAGGTGTTCCGCAAGGTTACAGGTGTTCCGCAAGGTATTACTATTGGCCCATTATTGTAACATATGTACTGTTCACCACAGACATTCTACAAGTGACAAAGTAATGACGTCTACTTTAGCGGATGACACTGTTATATTAAGTAGATCACAACGTAATGAAAGCATTCTCACTTTGGCTAACACTTGACCTCCGCTACAACTCAAACCAGCCTGAGGGAAGAATAAACAATCCTTCTAAAGAGCAACACTGAGCCAGGACACTATTCCTGTTAATGGGATGTTTTAGTTTAGTTATAAGATTTTATTTTAAGGCTTCCGATGTCGAAGCAGGTTTAGTAAATAAATAAAATGTTCATAATTTTTTTTCTTAAAAACTTCCCTACTGATCTCGAAAAAAGGAATCTTACCCAGTCAGTTGTCCGTTGTAAGATTCTTCAACGGAGTGGCAAAGGCCGTGATCATCAACATACGCAAAACGCCCAACAGAATTATAAAGGAAATTTTATTAATAACTGAGGGTATTTTTAAAGGTACAACATAGAAAACCCTTGGACAAATTCAAACCGAAGGCGTTGAAATCACCCTAGGCAAGGCCAAGTAGTACCTATGCAAGTGGATAACATAGAAGCAAATTGTAAAAGATATGGCAACGAAGACCACAATTACAATAAAATAAGGTATGAACAAGAAAAAGAAAAAGAAGTAAGAAATTGCTAATAAGAGCATAATACAATATGAAATTTTAACAATGGTATCAAAGACTTTGATCTAAAACAAGAAGCAAGAGTAAGGTAGAAAATGGCAAAATTCGATTTTATAATGAAAACAAGGTGTTAATAAACGTGTGTGTCAATGTGCTAATAAACGTGGAAGATAAAACGCTAACTTTAAATAAAAAACCTTCAATACAGTTAATAACGCATAACATAAATTAAATTTGTACATAGAAGCTATAGAATATGAAATTGTTAAAATTAGATATTAATAAAGGTAAACGAATGACGAGCGCAAAAAAGTTCAGCATGAAATCAAGACTATCACCTCCAAAGGAAGAGGAAGTATGAAGACAGATTAAATAAACGGAAGCACAAGGAAAGGAAAAATTCTGCCTTGTTGTTCCAGCCTGGGTAAATAGCCTATAAAGGGTGATCCAAGTAGGGGTACTTTTTTCAATAGCCTGTTTTTGACAGATTACGCGTGAGTCGTGTCAAGCTGTCATCTTATTTTTGTTCAGTATTGTTTGTTTCATCATGGAAAGACTTACGCCTGAACAACGTTTGCTTCGCTCAATTTATGGTCAGCATATTCGGCCTATTGAGCGTACTATAGCAGCACCATCACCAATCTTGAGACCCAGCATTCATTATTGGTTAATAATAACCACGTTCAGCATGCAGTAAAGAAAATATAGCGGTCGTAGCTGAAATTGTACACGAAGACCGTGGAGAGTCGATGCGGCACCGTTCGCAGCAACTCGGACTGACGTAAGGAATGACTAGGCGCATTTTACGTCGAGATCTTAAATTGAAAGCGTACATAGTACAGCTTGTGCAAGAACTGAAGCTGCTCGACCTTCCCAAGCGACATCGCTTCTCTCTATGAGCTCTTGAAAAGTTCCAAGAAGATCCGACATTTTCGAGCCAAATTTCGTTCAGCGATGGGGTCCATTTCCGGATCAACGAGCATGTTAACAAGCAAAATTGCCGCATTTTGGACGAAGAGCAACCTGAAGAGATTCAAGAGCTGCCATTTGATCTAGAAAAAACAACGGTTGGGTGTGGTTTGTGGACCGGTGGAATCATCGGTCCATATTTCTTCAAAAATGATGCTGGTGAGAACGTAACTGTCAATGGCGACCATTATCGCGCCATGATAACCGACTATTTGATGTCTGAAATTGAAGCTCGTGGTCTCCGCGACATATGGTTTCAACAAGACGGTGCCATTTCCCACACATCGCTTCAATTAATGGATTTATAGAGAGAACACTTCGATGAGCAGATAATTTCACGTTTTGGGCCGGTCGATTGACCACCAAGATCGTGTGATATCACACCGTTAGACTTTTTCCTGTGGGGATATGAAAAGTCTAAAGTCTATGCGGACAATCCCGCTTCAATTCAGACCTTGGAGCAAAACATCACACGTGTCATGCGCCAGTTATCACTCGAAATGCTCGAACGAGTAAACGAAAATTGAACTCAACGGTTGGACCATCTGAGACGTAGTCGCGGCCAACGTTTGAAAGAGAAATCTTCAAAATATAAATGCCCAAGAATATTCTTTTGAATTATAACAAACATTACCAATCAAATTTGAATTTTCTGCGTTTTTTCTTTAAAAAAGTAGGGAATCTCGAAATGAATCGCTCTTCAGAATAGTAATAGGAAACAGAAAATTTAATGAAAAAGATCGACGAAAAACCCATTACCAAATATTCTATATTCTATTTTAGACAAATTAGAATAATCAAAATATTTTCCTCAATGAACTTAGGCAAAGGCTTATCATCAAATATTGGTTAAAGAACTAGATGAGGAAAAAACATCTTTCGTTACTCCGAACGGATTTTACGAAATCGTAAGAAAGTCATTTGGATTCAAAAATGCTACGGGAGCATTCCAAAGACTTATGAATGAGACTTTACGTGATTTAACATGTCGTTAAAAAGTGGGTTTATAAAAATGAATATATAGATCCGAGTGATATGAGCGTTGAGCAGTTTGTAAACAAAAAAGTTCATAGCAGGATAACCAAGTTTTTTAATTAACTTGATATCTAACTTTAAACTAAATATACATACGCAAGTGTCATTAATTAAAAATTACGCATAATATAGTATCTCTTTCTTGGCTTTATATTGTTCATGTTATTTCGAATGCACTTTATATAATTATTTGTTATTTTTATTTTTTTCCAGCTAAAGGCTAATTTAATAATATAAGTAACAGGAAAAATAAAGAATTTCAAAAAATTGTTATTTAAATTGATTCTCAGCGCACTTGTTTTCTTTTGGTTATAGGACCAAAGCACAGAAATATGTGTATGTATATGTACATTAGCATGGCGAAAATAATTACGATTTCTCTGTTTTTAGCAGAAAACTACTTCCGCATCTCTGCTAATAATATGTACATATATATTTTGCCGTTGACTGTTTGTTATTTCAGGTGTGGTAAATCTCTTCCACGGTTTTTTACTAGTTGTACTTCAGTTCTATCAGGTCAGTTTTTATTAATAATTTGATGATAAAAAAGATTCATATGCCATTCTACAAATAATTGATGAAAATACGTAATAGCAGTCTAAAATCAGTGAAAATGTGTATATACTTTTGTAAATGCACCTGTCTGGATACTGGAATGAAAATATGAGTGTTTTCTAGCATCCGGACAAAAAGTCCGGTTACTAGAAAAAGTCAAAAACCACACAATTCTAGTATCCGGACATAATGTTACTTTAGCACTATATTCAATAATATTTTTTTAATTAAAATGAACTTTAGAATGAGTGTTAAAAATGCTAAAGAATCTATTGAAAGATGAGGAGGCAGGTCCCGGATAAACAAAAACTGGAGTTGGCGTTGAATGATATTCGGACAAAGACGATAAGTATTCGGAAAGAAGCAAGCATTTATAGTATTCCAAGGTCAACGATTATAGGTCGGTTAAATGGAAAGGTCGCAGAAAATTGTTTTTACATTGGGTCCACAATCATTTTTGACAAGCGATGAAGAAGCAAAAATAACTGAATGAATAATAAGTATGAGCAAGTGTGGGTTTCCTTTAAAAAGGGACGATCTCCTTAATACAGTTCAAAAAATTATAAGGGGCGGGAAGAGAAAAACTCCATTTAAAGATGACAGACCTGGTCAAAAGTGGCTTGGTTTATTTTTTAAAGCAATCCCGGACTTTGTAAGCGTGAAGCGGAAACGATCAGTAAGGGTAGAGCAACTGTTACTGAACAGGTTGTAAGGAATTGGTTATCAGAGCTGTTTGGCTATCTAACGAAAAATAAATACGAGGACATTTTACAGGACCCAACTCGTATTTTTAACGGCGATGAAACCTCTTTTTCACACACCAAAAACTGGAAGGGATACAGAAACATATATCACATAACTTCAGGTCCTGAGAAAGATACAATAACAACATTAATCGTTTTTTCCGCCGACGGTAGCATCGTTCCACCAATGGTGATATTTCCCTACCTTAGGCCACCAAAAGACATAGTCAAGAGCAAACCTGAAAATTGGTTTCTCGACCGAACAGAAAGTGGTTGGATGAAAAGTGAGTCATTTTTCGAATACATTGCGAACTGTGTATATAAATGGCTAGAATAGCAAAATATAAGAAGGCCAATAATTATATTTGTAGATGGGCATAAAACTCATTTGACTATGATCTAAGCAATTTCTGTGATTCTAAAGGCATTATTTTATATGCATTGCCTCCCAATACGACCCATATCAAGCAACCGGAACGTCAGTCTTTTCAAACCAATGTATGAAAGTATATTGGAAACAAACAGTTCGCCAGTGGCAACATGAACATATATGTAGGTCAGGTACTTACCAAAAAACATTTTTGCCCATTACTTAACAAGATTCTGCCAAAATTACTCTTCTATCATCAAAAATGGTTTTCGAAAACGTGGCATTTATCCTTTTGATCAAAACGCAGTTGATTATACAAAATGCGTTCAATCAAATGCATTTACATTATCAGAGCATGTTGACGCTAATTGCAACATTAAAACGCGACATGACATTGCCTTTGAATGGTTACAGAACTATCAACTAAGTTACGAGATCAAGACATAAATCCCAGCATTGTTAAAAGCTCGGCAAAGAATGCAACCTCCGACCCGGTTTCCTCAGGTAAAAATCAAAGCGACCTGTATCCTACTGAGTTCCCGAATTGTGGAACAGAAGCACACGATAACGAAGTGAACAGAAGTCCGCAGCCAATTGATAATAACCTTTCATCTATATTGTTGATTGACATTACTTTAGACGGTTTGGAGATACCATCAGGTATATTTGTTGTAAACGATGACGGAGTGCTGGAACCAGCTCATGATAACGAAAGTCAAGAAATCCTTCTATCATCGCTGATTTTTCGCGGAGCCCAAGTGTTTCTAGTGTCTTATCCACTCATCTCTTCTGTCCGAAACCTATTGAATTTAAGGGGAAAAGACTCAATACTGCGGCAGTTAAGTCACCAAGCGCCATATCATCAAAGACTTGGAGAGTTATATACGCAGCAAAAGAATAGAAAAAACATCGAAAACAAACTGCTATTGGTGAAAGAAGAAAAGAGCAACTAGCCACAAAAACGCTGAAAAAAAAGAAAAGATCCAAAGTCAAGTCAAAAGAATCTAAGGTAAAAGAAAAATGTCAAACATGTTATGAGGAACTAACAAGCGGCGTGGAAGACGATGATTTGAAAAATATTGGTTGTGACCTGTGCATTATTTTTTCTCCTAATGTTAAATTAAAATGAAAGGATGCTTGTGATAAATGTTTGACGTTATGTTTATATACTTAGTATGTAAGTGCATTAAAATCAGTGAGATATGTGAAAAAATTTATTTTTTGATAAATTAAATGAAAATAAAATTAACTTTATAAAACGTTATAAATTAATTAATTGAATTTTTTATAATAAGTGCCCGGTTACTGGATTTTTACTGTCCGGTTTATGGAAAAACTGTCCGGTTACTGGCAAATTTTGACTTGCTTTAAAAAAATAATAATTACAAAAAAATTAAGAGCTATACGTGAAAACGGTTGATTTTGTTAGATCCAGAATTAGTCCGGTCGGCCGGTTACTGGCATATCTACCCTAAATGCAAATATATTTGTATATATGTATGTAAACAATGAATAGTTTATTGGTATTAAGTATTGATTATAATGATTTAATTAACAAAGAAAATGTATCGCAATTATAAAAAGAATATAAAAGTGAATGAACGAAGATTGAGGTTAAACTTGCTGCTGTCTATGTCAACTTTTCTTCAGCTTATGTCTCTTCACTCGAGTTACTATTGACAATTGTGTTGGTGATGCCAGATCCAGCCGGTGTTCAGGGTTACCATCTCACATTCGGTCATCCTGACAACCATCTGCCCCAGATGCCTCGGTTTCATCCTCTTGCTCGGTTTCTGTCTCATCTTCGCATTGAGTAAAACGCCAAAGTTTGATATTATCTGCGCTTGTAGAGGTCTGGTTTGGCCCTTGAAATTCGGCGGCTTTTTTCAGGTCATATCTTCCATTTGGTTTAACTTTGATGATTTCGTAAGGACCAATATACTTATTCGCCAGTTTCTTCCCGGCTACGAGCTGCGTGATTTTGATGGCCACTAGATCTGTCACACGATATCCACGATGCCTTTTGCGTTTTTTATCAAAATTTCTTTATATCTTGCTTGTGCTTTTAATATGTTTTCTCTAGCTTCCATTCTGATTTTGTTGCGTTCTTCTGTTAACCCCATCGCTAGCTTCTCTTCTAGGATGTTGAGTATTTCTGTATTCATCTCATTTCGCATTTTTACCCCAAATAAAATTTCAAATGGCGTGAACTTGGTCGAACAGTGAACGTGTGCATTAATTACTTGTTGCACTTTTGATGTATACTTGTACCATCTCGCTGGCTCAGCCACTGACAATTTGGCTAAAACGGAAAGGATTACCCTCTTCACCCTTTCTATTTGACCGTTACCCCTGGGTACACCAGCTGTTGTTTCGATATGTTCGATTTTATTCGATTCGCGAAATTCTTTAAATAATCTCGAGGTGAAAGCTCCACCTTTGTCATTTATAATGCGCTGTGGACTACCAAAAATTGCTACCCATGAATTTAAGTGTCTTACAACTTCTGACGCGTCTGCTGTCTTCGTGGGATAGATCCAAATAAATTTCGAAAATGCATCTACGACAGCAAATATGTACTTGTAACACTTAGCTGTGGCGTCCAACGTTCCTAGGTGGTCGACATGCAACGTGGAAAGTGGGACGTCTCCCTTATCTATGCAGTGTAGCATATCTTCTTGTCGGCCTAACTTGTGGTTGTGCGTTATACACTTTATGCAGTTTGAAATTATTTGTTTTACTTTTTGTTCCAAATGTGGTATATAGTAGTCTTGTCGTATTGAATGGATTGTCTTTTGTACGCCCATATGGCCAAACTCGTGAGCGCTTCGAATTATTTCTCTTTCCATGCTCTTCGGTACAGCTAATAAATCAGTACCGTCAACTTGTTTATAAATTAGCTGATTTTTTGCTTTATAATCTGCGTATTGCTTATGTTTCAAAATCTCAGTAATCGCTTTCAAATGCTCATCTTTCTGCTGTGCATTTCGCAACTGTGCGTGTACTTCCGTTGTTATAACCATCACAGGGTGTCGACTTAGACTATCTACGTGGTGCATTTGGCTTCCAGCTCGATGCTCTATATTGAAATTAAAATCTTGCAGGTACATCAAACATTGCATCACCTGGCGTGGTACATCTTTCTTGCTTGCCGTCTGTTTGAAGGCTGCTAAATCAGTGACCGAATCAAAAGTTATACCCAAAAGGTAGTGGCGTAACCTCTTTGTCGCTAAATAGGCTGCTTTCACTTCTAAAAAATAACTAAGCAGCGCTTCTTCCTGCTTTGTTGTTTTCTTGCTGTAAAAATAAACGGGGTGCCACTCATTGTCCTGCTGCTGCAACAGTGTAGCGCCGAACCCGTTTTTGGATGCATCAATATGTAATTGTGTCTTAGTATTGTATTTAAAAATTCTCAATACAGGCTCTTGTAGTAATGCCGACTTCAATTTTTCAAAGGCTTGCAATTCGTCTGTTTGTTTGAAAACTGCGTCTTTCTTTAGCAGTTGTGTTAATGGTCTAGCATGTTATCTAAACATGGTTCAGCCGATTAGCATATACTACAATATCGTCGACGTACATTTTCATTATGTCCTCGTTAATCAACTCCCTAAAAACATAATTAATAAATCTTACAAATACCGCTGGCGAGTTACAAACACCAAAAGGTGCTTTATTAAACTCAAAAAGTCCTTCTCTGGTTACAAATGCTGTGTATTTGCGACTTTGCTCTTCGACCTCAACATGGAAAAACCCATTTTTGAGATCCATGACGGTATAGAATTTGGCGGCTTGTAATTTCTGAATAACCTCATCTATTATGGGTACCGGAAATCTATCTTTCAATACCATTGAGTTTAGCTTTCGAAAATCAACGCATAATCTATACGAATTATCTTTCTTCTTGGCCAACACTACTTTTCTAGCTACATCTGAGACTGATTCTCGTACTATACCTTGTTGTAACCACTCCTCTACCTGATTTTTTACAACCTCATGTTGAGCCACCGACAATCGACTTGGACTCTCAAAAAAAGAAATATTGTTACCGCTTGGAGTGATACTTAGCTTTACTGGACAATGTTGTTTGCTATCTGATGGCTTATAATCTTCGATTAATTGCGTTACTGCTGCTTTATATTGCGACTCAACATCGACTTCTAGATCAGTTTCTACTACATTATAAACATTTCCTTGAAATTGCTCTTCATTCCTAGCCTCGGCGGCATGCACAAATTTGTACCCATTTGCATCCAAAATTACTGTGAACTTTTGCAATAAATCGTACCCTAAAATAACGTCTACGTTTATTTTCTCCTCTGGTACTACTAAAAATGTGTGTTGTATATTTAGACCATCTATCTCGACTTGTGCTTGAAATTTGCGTAATACAGGTGTAGCAATATTTCCCAAACCGTACAACTTCGCACGACTTATTTGCATTGGGCACCCAGCAAATTTTTCTTCATACATGGCTTTGCTCACTAGCATCAGCCCCGATATCAACAAGACATGAAATGTTATTGTTGTTTAATTTCACAACCTTGTATCTAGTTTGACTTACTACGTTTATATTTTTCTTAAAGTCTGCGCAATTCTTTGCCATATGCCCCGTTCCATTGCACTTAAAACATTTCGTTGGCTCTTTACAATCAGCGTGCTTATGTTGTGTCGAGCCACAATTAAAACAATGTTTTAGTGCATCTGATTTGTTATTATTCTCTGTTTTGAGTTGTTTATTCTCATACTGCTTTCCAACTGCACCACTTTTCCCGACTGACTCAACTAGTTCATAACATTTAATCAAATCCTTAAATGTTGGCGCACTGTAAAGAGGGTATTTTAGATCATCTCGCACTTGTAGGCCATCAGCAATATATTTTATTACCGACTCATTATCTACACACCCTAATGCAGCAATCTTTCGCATATTTAATACATATTCATGAAAACTTTCTGATACCTTCTTTCGCCGTTCTCTAAACAATTTATGTACCTCATTACTGCACAGCTTTCTGTCAAATTCTTCGATTAACATCTCGCATAATGCTTCGTACGTTGATACCGTCGCCGTTTCCAACAACAATTTCGCTGTGCCTTTCATCTTATTGCGCGCGTTCACATATTTTTGTTTTGCAGTCAATTCGTATGCCTCAGCATTTGCGTCGAAGTTGCTAATCCATTGTCGCACCGGTATAGACGAGCCGTCATATTCTGGTACTATTTTTGCAAAACTGTCAACTGTTACGCCATTTCTGCTGCTTTCCTCTTTGCGTCAGCGCTTTAACCAATTTGCTGAAATTGTTACTACCGTCCTTTCCAATTTCGTTTTTGATGAACGTATATGTTACTGCGTTTGTTAAAACTGCACTCGTTGTTTCTACTACGATGTCTGTTGCTTTAACCTCTGCTCCGTATTTAGTTTCTTCGATATTACTTTCGCTGGACATACACGCTGCTTCTGTGTTTGTTGACTGTAAAACTGATGATATAACCAGAGAACGTAGAATATAGAGAAGGTCCATGGCGTGCCGATTGCCATTTGTTCCTCCTACGAGATAAATAAGAGACTATTCACCACCTCTGGCTAACTGCGACCTACCAGAGGCTGGCATTTGGGAGATATGTATGTAAAAGCAAAAATGTAAATAAGTTAGACAATGTTAAGTAACAGGAGTATTTACTTGATAAGTTTCCCTAGTTTTTTAAAGATATTTCTTTATTTGAAGACATTTCTGGCATATTATAGTCGAAGTGCATTTGGCCGTTTTCCAGCTATAATAATGCCTACTGTGTTTAAAAAAACAGGTGAACTAAATTAACTCAGTGTATATATGTTCATATATAAAATATTATATTTGTGTAATATATGTATGCAGTAAGTCGTCTGAGAAATTTTCATTGAACTGTTGACAATTTCGCAAATCATGTATACGAATTTTTTTTATGAAGTAAATCATTGTAATAATTAATAAAAATCTATAATTATATTCTAAATAAGCCTTTTTATTTAATTTTCATGTAGATAAATGCGTTGCGTAAGTCTAATTACAATACATATATATATATATATATATTATTTAAAATCTTAAATGTTAAAAAAAAATTTTCTTTAAAATGAGTAAAAATTTTTATGATTACTAAATATGAAATTTCACTGCTTTTTCATATGATCATCGGCTTGATGTAGATTTTTGTGCTCGACGAAATTAAGATTTTGTCTGTTTTTACCGGCAAATTGCAATGAGTACCTCATAAAACGAATTAATTTCAAAGTTGTCCGTGGTGCGATGGTTAAGACGATGTTAAAGTGTTCTTGCAATACTCAGGTTCGAATCCCAACAAGCGGGGTATTATTTTTTACTTTTTAAAATTTATTTCTGTATGTTGCGATTATGTTCGTCAGCATCGATTTCAACTTTTTCGCAAGTTTTGTCATCGTCGCAAAGGAATTGCTTATGGACGGCGGGTACAAGGAAAGAGAATTGGCAAGTTTTTGTATATGCATATGTTTTTTGTGTACGCATTGATTCCTTTGAATGAATGTGTCTTCAACTTCTGATCAACTTGATTTCTGATTTTTGTCAATTTTGTCATCGTCGCGAGGAAAATGCTTGTGGATGACGGGTAGAAGTGCAAGGGCTTAGGCATTTTTAAGATTGTATGGGTTTGGCGTATACGTATTCAAATGCTTGAATGTATGTGTTTTCACGTCGTCATCAACCAACATCAATTTCTAATTTCTGGATTTTTGGTCGTTGAAACGACTTGATGGTGGCGGGAGTAAGGGAAAAGGGTATTGTAAAATACTTTGTGTGTATCAGTTTTTTTGTATACACATATGAAGGTTCATTTGAATGTATGAGTTTGAGACTTTTATAAGCATATTTGATTGCAAATTTGACTTCGTATTGAGAAAACTGTTTGTGGATGAAGAGTAGAAGGAAGGAAAGGGGTTTATATGCGATAGTTGTTTTTGTTTTCTCTTTGGTGTATGGGTTTGTTTATACAGTGGCGGACAAAAGTCTGCTTGTATTCGTTATTCATGCGAACGGTGGACCAACTAAATACTAAAAATATCATGTTACCTGATATTGATGAAATTTTTTGTTTTAAATGAAGGGAAAATAGTTGAAATAGACTATGTCGTTAAATTTTCCAATAAACTTCTTTCAATCCAACGAAAATAGGGTGTGTGTGGAGACTTCTGTCCGTCACTGTATATGGATGTCTTAATGTGGTCATTGATGTATGATTTTGTTATTATTAACCAATATTTTGGTTTTGAATAGGATTATTAACATGCGATTATTATGTATGATGTACATATGTAAGTATATGTATATATTTTGCATGTGCATTTGCTTATGATTTCATTAAATAGCATTTTTGATTTATCAAAGTAACACATTTTACGTAAATGTAAATGCATTAATATTTTCAATCATACATATGTACATTTTTATTTATACATATATGTATGTAAATATGTCCATACGCTGCTGTACCGTTATTTTCAATTGCGTCTGGCGAAGCAAATACCGCTAGCGACATACATACATACATACAAATCATAAATATATGAGGCTGAAATGAAGAAAAAATGAGAATCTATTTCTATTAGTTCTTTATTATAAGTACACAATTAAGCGCATTACGTATTAACTGTTTAATGGCGCAGGTGGTATAGCGTTTAGTAAAACCAATTTTTGCTACTTTTGACGCAGGTTCAAATATTGCAAGAAGCAATATTGACTGACTGACAGAAGAAGACAAAATTTATTTTTATGAATTTTTGCATACATATACATACCAGATATATTTGCTGATTCTAGAATGTAGATGTAGGAAAAGAAATTAAATTTTTTTTAAAATTGTTTATTTATTAATATAAATTTATTATAATATTATTATAATATATTAAATTCCAAAAATTGATGTATGGTATTTTTATTATAGAAACGCCGACAACAAAGGAGTTATTCGAAATGCCGACGGCAATTATTAAATTTCGTAATTATTAGAAGTCATAACTGACACTAAAAAAAATTTTTTTTTGTAAATTTATGTTTTTGCTATATCACATTTAGATATCTTAAGAATAAAACCAAGAATACAAAAATGTCTATTAACTTGCTTATGTTACCATAACATACATGGCCGTTGATTTTATTGCTCATTATGCTCAGAAATGTTGGTTACCAGAGACAATTCTGTTAAATTTTGGCGGCAGTGGTGAATAGTCTCTTATTTCTTTAGTCGATTCCGGCAGCTCACACGACTGTCCGGAATTGGACTTTCTCTATATTCTACGTTCTCTGATATAACCTCAGTTACTTCTTCTTCGTTCTTTTCTCTGCCGTTGCTGCTTACATCGATTTCACCACTCATTTCGCTTAACTGCTTTGCTTCTGCTAAATTCGCTGTTGTACTTGTATCGACCTCTGCTTCTCGTCGCTGCTCTGTACGGCTACTGTATTCTTCGTCTGTTCTGCTTTCGTTTCGTTGCTTCGACTTCAATTTTTTTGATGAACGCAACAACATTCCACTCAAAAACGTTCAAGTCTTTGATTCCCGTGTAAGCAATGAATAGTTTGTTGGTATTAAGTATTGATTATAATGATTTAATTAACAAAGAAAATGTATCGCAATTATAAAAAGAATATAAAAGTGAATGAACGAAGATTGAGGTTAAACTTGCTGCTGTCTATGTCAACTTTTCTTCAGCTTATGTCTCTTCACACGAGTTACTATTGACAATTGTGTTGGTGATGCCAGATGCGGCCGGTGTTCAGGGTTACCATCTCACATGTATATACAGTTGAATAAATATTGTTACGTTCTTGCTGATTAACCTCGATGATTTCCCAAATCCTTCGGGTACGATCTCTGGATTTTTAAATAAAATCGCCCACTTAATTTGCAGTTCCTTATATTTATAAAGAATTTAATTAATGTCCTTTTGATTACTCACCAATTCACAATTCAATTACACTTTACTTTACTATTTACAATCACTTGTATACAACTTTCACAATGTACTGTTTTTATTACTTCAATGTAATGTAATCTCCAACGCTAATAGTTCACGACTGATTACTCTTGCAGTCGTATGTCGTCCTTATATACTTGTTTGCTGCTTGAAAACGAAAAACCTGGAATAATCGCGTCGTTTACGATAATCGTCGTTTACGATAATCGCCTCGTTTACGCTCTAGAACATGCCAGTTGTCGGCTCTTCTCTTTCATCTGTCATTCGCTTCGCATTTTCGCCACACTGCCCTCCACCTAAGTCTGATCGTCCCGATCACACATTCGCTGTTCCAAACGCAGCAAGCCTCTCTAGGTGGACCACTTTCATCTTGTTTCTCGGCCTCCCCATAGTTTGTATTCGATACACTACGTCGTTTAGTCGTTTGATTATCTTGTGTGGACCTTCCCAATTGCATTGAAGTTTTGGGGACAAACCTATCTTTCGTTGTGGATTGTACAGCAACACCAAATCTCCATTTGGAAGCCTTCGGAGTTCATCGCCTTGTCATACCTAGCCTTCATTTTGTCACTCATAATTTGAGTTCGCTGCCTCACAAGAGCATGTATCTCTCTTAACTCTTCCTCGAGAACAGTAGACGCTTCCTTCCAAATTCTTCTCGCATCACCAGTTATTCCAAATTTTAAATCGCTGGGCAACCGATGTTCACTACCAAACAGTATCCTGGCAGGTGTTTGACCTGTTGTTTCATGCACTGCGGACCGATATCCCATCAGGAAAAGCGGTATGTGTACATCCAATCATCTTGATTCTTGTCCACTACTTTCCGCATTGCTCTTCCAGGGTCCGGTTGAATCGCTCTACCATGCCATCTGATTGAGGATGCAGGGCTGTCGTTCGTGTTTTCCGAATACCAAGTATCTGGCACATCTCTTGGAACACCGCCGCTTCAAAGTTTCTTCCTTGGTCTGAGTGCAATTCTATAGGCGCACCGTATCTGGCAACCCAATTGTGAGTGAATGCATCCGCAACTGTTTTCGCTTCCTGGTTTAGAATTGGGTAGACCTCAGGCCATTTACTAAAGTAGTCCATAACCACTTGAACGTATTTGTTTCCTTGTCTGCTCATAGGGAATGGACCGGCTACATCCATGGCAACCCGCTCAAATGGTGCACCTGAGTTATACTGCTTCATCTGCCCATGACTTCGTGACTTTGGCCCTTTAGCTGCAATGCACTCCAACCCAATAGAACCGCTGCTTGATCTTCTCCAGCGTTTTTGTAATGCCTAGGTGCCCTCCACTAGGACCATTATGGAATTCCTTAAGAACATCCGGAATCCTTAACCTCGGAACTACTATAAGCTTCCGAGAGCACTGGCTATCTTTCTTCTTCACGAGTACCACCGGAGAGCTCCATGGACATGCCGATGGTTCGATAACATCGCTTCCGCTCATTTCCATAATTATTTGGCCAACAGCGTCACGTTTGGCTAGTGGAATGCTTCGAGGAGCTTGACGAATTGGTCTTGCGTCAGCAGTATCAATGCTATGCTTCACTACGTTGGTCCTGCCTGGTTTGTTGCCATCCTTGTCGAATATGATGGAGTATTTACGGATCATCTGGCTGGCCTTGTGCTTGTACTTGTCTTTCAACCCTTGCGTCCATGCATTGATATCTTCCTCGATCTCCTTGCTGCCAATAGAGTCGATTCCAGATGAATCATTGCTGTTAATAATGGCTTCGACCTCTTGACATTGCCCTAATACAGTTCCACTAGGAATTTTTACTGATGATCTGAAGTCATTTAATACCCTCACTGGGATGCGTCCATTCTTTTGTGTCTTAGCCAGGGTTTTTCCAATAAGTAAGTCCAGTGTAGAATTTTGTGCTGCTTCGGCAACCCACAATTTGTTTGTCCCACAATCTCCATTGATTTTCGCCCAAACAACTGCTTCTGACTTCGGTGGAATCAGTTCACTGCCTTCTAAGACCGCTTGTTTGCTGCTGTATGTGGAATCATAGCCAATGTTTAGTGGTACCTCCATGTTCTTATACTCCATAATTTTGTTATTCAAGTCGATCTTGATACCTTCATTCATCAAGAAGTCCACTCCTATGATTACCTCATCCACAATCTGTGCGACTATAAAACTGTGTAACACCGTCACATTCCCGATTGTTACCTCACATGTTACTTCTCCCACTACTTGGGTATCCTCACCAGTCGCCGTTTTCAATATTGCTCCAAGTAATGGTCTCACTTCTTTAGCGATCAGGTCAGTTCGAATGATGGAATGTGATGCGCCCGTCTCCACTGTTAATATTCGCGCTCGTCCTTCCATATATCCACCAATAGTAATGTTGCTCGTTTTTCTGCCAATTTGCGAGACGGAGATTATGGGGCATTCAATTGCAGGAACCAGCATACGCCCCTTTAGACTGGCTCGTTTTAGTTTAACGACTGAGAAGTTGATGGTTTATCTTCGTCAGCTTTCCTGGAACCCGTTTTGCATTCGCGTGCGAAGTGAAGAGGCTTTCCACATTTAAAGCATTTCCCAGCCTGATTCTTGCCATCAGAACGATTCATTCCTTCTAACGACTTCAGAGTTCTCAATATTTCGGTCATCACATCTGGTGTTTCAACCTCCACTTTATTGACTTTGTATGCTGGTCTGCTTATGAGTGCCGCCGTTTCACGTGTTTGAGCATACGCCACTGTTTCAGCGAATGTTAACTTTGGATTCACATATGTCTCTCGCTTGGTGTAAACGTCTTTTATTCCGCTGATGAATTTTTGTATTTTCACCCTTTCGAGATGCTCACCCGATGCGTCTCCGATGGCTAAATGAGCCAATCTCTCAATTTCCGAAGCATATTCCTGTAGAGATTCGTTGGGTTTCTGGTCGCGCTTTTCTAGCTCCATCTGGTAAATTTGTCTTCTGTGTTCGCTACCATAACGTCTTTCCAGGGCTCGCATCAATCCGTCGTAATCATTTCTCTCATAGTCAGGTACAGTTTGCAAAAGTTCTGCCGCAGGTCCTTCCAACGCAACGAATAGTGCAGCAGATTTTTCCTCCATGCTCCATTTATTTGTTTCAGCCGTCTTCTTAAACTGGAGCTTGAAGACTTGGAAGGGAATTTTTCCGTCAAAAGATGGTGTTTTTACCTTAGGAGAGTTCACTGAAGCGGTTGGACGACTTAACTGCAAATCCCGCACACGACCTTCCAATGCGTTGTTCACTTTGGTCTCAATTAGCTCCTCTATTTTGTCTTGTCGACCGTGCAATTCGTTGACTTTGCTCTCAATTAGATCCGGTCTTTCCTTAAGTTCTGCATTGTCTTTCTCCAGATTTTGCTGTATTTGCGCGATTGTTCCTTCTAATCCATCAAACTTTGCATCCATCTTTTGTGATATGTTGTCATTGATTTGTGACATGTTGGCACTGATTTGTGAAATTGCAGTCAACAACATGTTCATGTCCATACCGGTAGATGAGCCAGGAGCATTTTCTTGAATCTTACTTGAGGGCTGCTCCAACTCCTTCGTAGAATCACTAACCTCTTCCTTGTCAACATCCTTCAAGGATACATCTTCATCCTCGCGGCGGAATTCGTATTGGTTCAAGTCGATACCTTCGACTTCCATTGCTTCTCGCAGTCTCGATTGCAGCTCTGCCTTATTTCCTGTTGTAGACAATCCTCGCTTTGCCAACTCCTTCTTGAGAGGAGGTATCTTCAAATCCTGAATCTTCACCATTTTTCAATTATTATCCTTTGGAATTTATTTAACAATCCCACTTCTGACACCAATTGTTACGTTCTTGCTGATTAACCTCGATGATTTCCCAAATCCTTCGGGTACGATCTCTGGATTGTTAAATAAAATCGCCCACTTAATTTGCAGTTCCTTATTTATAAAGAATTTAATTAATGTCCTTTTGATTACTCAGTAATTCACAATTCAATTACACTTTACTATTTACAATCACTTGTATACAACTTTCACAATGTACTGTTTTTATTACTTCAATGTAATGTAATCTCCAACGCTAATAGTTCACGACTGATTACTTGTTTGGTGCTTGAAAACGAAACCCCTGGAATAATCGCGTCGTTTACGATAATCGCCTCGTTTACGCTCTAGAACATGCCAGTTGTCGGCTCCTCTCTTTCATATGTCATTCGCTTCGCATTTTCGCCACAATATAATAACAATTTATATTAAAAAATATGTAAAAACTTGTAAAGGGGTGGAGAATGTAGTAAATTTCGAAAATGAAATGAAATGGAATAGCAGCAAATTGCAATAAGCAAAGCTTAAGTGTGAGCGTGAAGGGCAATAACATAAGAAAAATTGTCGATATATGGCGACAGGATTATTCGTGAATAAACTCAGTCATATTGAAATGTAAACAAAAGGAAATACAATAACCCAATAATTAAGCATGGTTGCACTTCTAAGGTAACATTCAATATTACAATTACATATTAAATGTATAGAAAGTTACTAAACTATGCAAATATATGTATATAAAATAGATTTTTTCAGTAATACTTTTCATATTTTCCATGTACTTAATAATAAAATAAATTATTATTCTATCAAACTTCAGCATGATTTCATGTCATTTGGTTAAGGTTACTTTCTTTCCTACAAAGTAAGACATGCTAGTGCAACCTAGCGCCCGGAAATACGAATGACAGCTGAAATGAGGAACGAAAACGATTAGCTGAGTACAGCTGTTGGCTCAGAAATGAAATAGACGATAAATTTTCCTACTTTGGAAGATGTACAATTCTGCAAACAACGCGAGTACTCCTACAAACAGTGATCACTACACGAAATTGAAATTACGTGGTAAGTTTTATATTTGTTTACAGAAATTTATGAAAATGAAACTGAATCAGGTCCGTTTTGCTGGTGAGCAATGTGAATACACAAAAGACGTGCAGAAAACGTATTATATATATGTATGTATATTAACAAAAACTATTAATATTAGTTCACATTTACATATATAAAAAATATGTTTCACTAACTTTTAACCAAAACAGGTGGTATTCGGAACTAAAAAGTATGTTCGAATGTAACTTTTGGCAGATACTCCATAATGAACAATAGAGTAATCCAAAACCAACAATAACCTTTCCAAAAAATTTGGTCCAATTAACATTGTGATGTACTAGGACTGGACTATATACCTCTATATAACATCCCAGTACTCCATGGAGTACCCGCCGACATTAGTTTTGAAAGTACTCGGCACCTACCGGTGGTTACATTATGGGGCATCAACGAAAGAATATATTCGAACAGACCTTTTGGTTTGGAATGCAGTTTGCTTTGGTGAAAAGTTAGTGGAACATAATATTTATTACTCATATATAAATTTAAATTAATAATCGCAGTAACAATTTACTACTAATAAATAATAGCATATTTCAGTGTGCTCATTTGGTCTATTTTCATTATCACCAATTTCATACATTTGCAGTATACGAGTATAAAAGCAATGATTGGCTAATAACAAGCAGTGGAGTAAACCAAAAAATATATTAAATTATAATACTACTTTTTCATTCAGTCCAATATATGTATTATTTTTAGTAGCAAATTTTTTTTTTCTCTCTTAGTGTATTTAACTGCATATGTTTTATGAATATAAAAAGTTACAAATACAAAATTCATTCTCAAGCTATGTTTTATATTATATTTTGTTAAATTGAAATATTCCACAAAATACCTTTAACATTTTGTTATTATATATGTATATACTGATTTATAGTTCGCTCGTTGATAAATTTTATCAAGAAATGTTAGTAAATATTCAATATAATATGAATTGAAATATATTTTTGCTAATTTTCTGCATATATGTTTTTAATTAAAAATCCTATAATTATTGTTCACTTTTTCTTTTTTGTCTTATTTTTATATAACCAAACCCTGTTGAGCAATATTTTTAAAATTCGCTGACAAAATATTTGAAGGAAAAAGAATTTTTATATATAAATTGAAATATTCATATAATACAGTTTTTAATTTTGTAACAAAAGGGTTATTTTATGTTTCTGTGTATTATGATTCTTACTTTAAAAGCTTTGTATTTATTTATTTTTAACTTTAAGTCATTTGGATAGAAAGGCCTCTAGAAAAACTGAACATTCACAAATAATTAGTTACATGTCTTGTTGCAAGTGGTGTGGAAAATTATAAAGAGTACGATCTCTTTTAACCTTCTTTATTGAAGAATTAAATGAGAAAAACTAAATCATTACACAAAATCTAATACATTACACAAAAATGCAAGTAAATAATTATTATTTTTTATTGAAATAAGTGACAAATCAGTTTTCTGAAACCTATTTATTTTTATTTACTGGAAAAAAAGTAAAGTTCATAATGAACGTTATCACTTTTTTTTTGATCGCCACCGACCTTTTCATAGTCACGCTGTAATATAGTTAAGTTCCTAGGTCTTCTGTAAATTCGTCTTCTTCTATTCAGTCTCTTTAATTACCACGATTTTTAAATATCAGATCAATTCTCGTATTTAATGCTTTCTTTAATTAATTTCAAATCCGTTAACACACCAGTTGAATATGCCGTTGGTATTATAAAACCGATACCACTGCGTTGACAACCTTAGGTACATCACCTTGGCAAAGCATGCAACATGCCATAGATATAACATACATATGTATGTACGTACATTATCTAAAGGGTGTTTTTTATAGAGGTATAGAACTTGAAGTTGGCATTACTTTTCAAAATGGCGACCGATTTAACAGCTGTCAAGTGATTTATTCTCAGTTTGGTTTGGCAATTCATCATGAATAGACTCACGCCTGAACAACGCTTGCAAATAGTGCAATTTTATTTCGAAAATAATGGTTCTGTGCGGAAAACGTATCGCGCACTACGTCCATTTTAGCGATGTTTAGCGATGAAGCGCACTTCTGCTTGAATGGCTACGTCAACAAACAAAACTGCCGCATTTGGAGTGAAGGTAATCCTCAAGTGTATGTTGAAACACCGTTACATCCAGAAAAACTGACTGTTTGCTGCGCTTTATGGGCTGGTGGAATCATTGGTCCGTATTATTGGACGTAGTGCGCGATACGTTTTCCGCACAGAACCATTATTTTCGAAATAACTATTTGCAAGCGTTGTTCAGGCGTGAGTCTATTCATGATAAATTGCCAAACCAAACTGTGAATAAATCACTTGACAGCTGTTAAATCGGTCGCCATCTTGAAAAGTAATGCCAACTTAAAGTTCTATACCTCTATAAAAAACACCCTATACAACTGTCGGTTCCAGATCGGTTCTCAATTTATATCTCGCCTTGTCCCATTTCTTTGATACTCGTATTACTTCACGCTGAAATAATAATAAATTATCATTAATATTATTAATTTAATATATTATTTAACCTTATATATTTAAGAATTATATATACATACATATGTACATATGTACATACAAAAGTTTAAATAGAGGTTGTTCTTATTATCATTGCCCATCAACGCGGAAGTAAAATTGTTGGTTCTTTCAATTTGAACATCTTCGTTATATGCTGGAAACTTAAAAAAAAGCAAAAATTATTAATATACAAAGTTATAATATATTTTTTACGTACCTTTTCATGCGAGCGCTCATCAATACAATGAGATATATGAATATGTGAAATTCACACTAGCAAGATTGCTTTTTAGCATATTCCTTTTTTCTTGTACATGTACTACTTAAACAAAACAGTAGAATGTAAAAATATAAATTTTACAATTATATGAATTTAATGCCAAGAAGCCATTGACAAAATATTATAATAATATTTTCCATCGAAAAAATATAAAATATATTAATTTAGTGTAAATTTTTGCGCAAATTTTTTTAAGACCTTACCTACGCACCTTACAAAATTATAACATACTAACTGCGAAAATCTAAATTCAACCCCAAGGTGTACTTGTCAAATACTCCTCTATACTCTGTTTGCAGCACTGCAAGAAAGGAGAGTACACTTGTAGTGCTGACAACAGGCACAGGTGCCTTATTTATAAATATTTTTATTTATATATCTATGTACATACTACTACAAAGGAGGACAAAGGTCAACAAACACCCTTTGTTTTCGTTGAATTGAAAGTCCAAAAGGTTCATGTTCAGTTTATTTCAATTATTTTCCCTTATCATAAAAAACAAACAAAAATAATATTTTAACATAAAATAGTAAAGCCATGACAAAAAAGCGTAAGTCCAACAATGACAAAAGTCTACAAACAGTACATACATAACTTATCTTAGAGCAAAAACTTTAGCGAGCTCCAAGCGAAGTTTACGATTTTTTTAGAAATAAGAAGCCTTTTACGTGGCATTCTACTGTGGAAGCCGTTATCGTTCAGAGCTCATCAAATTGTTCTTAAATGAACACACTTTCTTGATGAGTTTGCAATGTTTTCGACTAATTTTGGAGCAGTAACTTTAGAATCATCATTCACTTCCTTCAGAATGAAGCATGTCCGTTTTTTTCGGTGGATCCATTTTTTTTTCAAAGTTTTTACAATGGTCTGTACCTTTGGTGGACTTAAGATTAAAATTATTTAAATTTCACCATATGATTTCTTCTTTTTCCTGTGCTGAATAACCAAGACTCGTACGTCAATGGCTATTTCTTTTCGCGGAGCCATTGTTGATGCAAATAATACTGTATACCTAAATTTTTCAGCAAAGCGATAGTACTTTCTACGCAACGAATACGGGCTGTGTTTGTAGACTCTTGTCCGCCACTGTAGCACTAAGGAGATTAATGCTAAGAAGAATGTAGCAAAGAATTCGTGTGTCACAAATTTAAAAACTTATTATTTTTAGCTGCATTTATACACTTCCTAGCAGAACGGCAGGTGTCAAGCGATTACTAGAGCGCAGAACCAACAAACGATTTCATACAATACTTATAACATTTAAGTCATTTCGCTAAAGTTTTGAAATGCAATGACGTATTACTCGAAAACTAAATTGACAAAACCTACCACAGTCCTCTTGTAGTCTATAAAACCATAAAATAACATGTTGTTGCTATTTTTTTTTTTGTTCGGTACATTGACGCGCTGGTCAAAAAACAGCACTCAAAATTAAGTTGTTATTATAGAATTTCACTCATGTCCGTTGACTTAATAAGAATTTTTCGAGGTAGAGATTTCATTGTGTGTAAGTCGGATTGTCCGGCCAAGCCTTATTTTTCAACTGTAATTGGTAGTGAATATTTGCATGTAGGACTAAAATATCAATTAAATAATATAAACAAAATAATTCAGCTAGGAGACACCTTGAACATTGTTTTCAACGCTTTCCAAATTCAAAAATACAGTTATGGGCAACTTTAATTTAAATAAATAATATGCGCGGCGGTCTAATATTTCCTGTTGCTGTTTTTGTTGGCAATTAGAAACCTAAAAGCCGGGAGGTATATTTAAACTAATTTTTCCATTAAATGTCAGATTTAATTGACAATGACTTTAAGTTAAGTTAAGTTAAGTTCGAGCTTGTGCGGGAGAGCTTATTCTAATCAAACTCCGTCTTATACCTTCCGGCAAGTTTGCTCCAAATGTACGTAGGTGGGCCGAAAAAATATAGTGTTTTGACA
This sequence comes from Neoceratitis asiatica, assembly GCA_030068015.2. Taxonomy (NCBI): domain Eukaryota; kingdom Metazoa; phylum Arthropoda; class Insecta; order Diptera; family Tephritidae; genus Neoceratitis; species Neoceratitis asiatica. The sequence goes on from CM061524.1 coordinate 85,621,253, forward strand.
TATATTTTTTTGACTTATTTCGCAATTTCATGCCCGTTGTACTATTTTATCTCATAAATATTACCCGGGGAATTCCCGCATTTTCCTATACTGTGTAACTTAAGATGATTTGTAGCATTCAAAATTAATTTCGCGTGCCTTTTTATATTTTGTTGATTGTTTTGTCGTGAAAATAAAATATTATTATTATTTATTTATTAATCTTTCATCTAAGTTTTTGAATTTATATATCTACTAAGGTATACAAGTTTTATTTTATATAAAATATAAAAATAAATTTATTTCTCTGCAACAAAAAATTTATATTCAAATAATGGTAAGAAATCAACAGCAACAGCAAAGGATCTGGAGCCAAATGATAAGAACATCCAAAAATAATAGATCCTTATACATCTGACCAAGTTTACATTGTAAACGAAACTGACTTATATTTGAAGAAAATGCCTAATCGAACATACATATATGTCGATAAACGGGAAATCTCCTTCTGGGCTTAAGTTATCTAAGCAGAGGATAAACCTGCTGATTGTAGCAGTGAATCTGACGAAAATATAACAAAGCCAATGTTAATCAACCGTTCCTTAAGCCCATGGACAGCACAGCTGATATATTTCAAGACTGGTTTAATACCTGCTTTGTACCAGAAGTCGAAAATAACTCGAAAACTAAAAATATCATTTTTAAGTCTTTACTACTAGATAAAGCTCCAAGACATCTAGTAAACCAAGTTCTTCCAAACGTAAGATTAGCACAACACGAATATCATGCACATTTTCTTTCAATTTCAGGTTTTCCCTGATCCAGGCAGAAAGGAGCGTCGTCACTTAAGAAATACGAAAATTTTCGTTATAAATTATTATTATTTAATCTTTGTTTTATTTCTAATGTGCATGCGCCGGGTGATAATAAAAATTTGAAGAGCACAGCTATAAATTTTCTTAAATATGTGATTGAACCAGTGTAATAAGGAAGTAATATCACTCGCATAGGGGGAAAGTAGCTAAAATCTGCACTCTCTTTAACAAATTGCCCCGTTTTGAACAAACGTTTGCTCAAAATATCTAGTTTTTTAATCAGTTTTGGGTGGCATGGTTGTTAATTGTTTATTGCGGCCTGTAATTATTTGTGGTTATAAGTGAATGAGCTTTGTTCAAAAAGCGTTTTAATTGTCTGAGAAATGTATAAGCAGCAGCATAAACAATTATAGGCCGCAATAAACAATTAATAATATATATGTCGAGCCCGACAATCAATCCTGCTTATATATTTCTCAGACAATTAATGCCAGAATGAATGCAAAATTGCAAAAACTCACCAACCCAACATTAAGAAAAAATAGCGGCTAATATTAGCGTACTTAATAGTAGTTGGTTAGTAATAAATTGAATACTACAACAACAGATAACATGGCAGACGTTTGCTCAGTGGTAGAAAACTCGCCTGTGAAGTCAGGATCCGTTGGTTCGATCCCCGACAAAAGAAGTCTGATGAAGAGATGTGGTGATTTCGGAAACAGCGGTCACTTCTACCATTTTTCTTTGTTGTATAACAAAATATTCAATTCAAAATTCTAACAAATAGGCCTTTTGAATAAAGCTAATTCACTAATAACAACGAAAAATTGTTTTATTTTTTGTTTCGGTACAAGTGTACAATATGCGAAGAATTTTTTAAAGGAGCTATGGCATAGTTGATAGCACGTGCGTGATATATTTATTTCCTTTTGCCATATTATTAAACCGCCAAACAGTACTAGTATGCGATGTACTTGTTCAATTGTGCAACGTTTTCCGCGAAAACTAAAATGTGTAAGAATTATATCATTTTAATTTTTGATAGCAGCACTTTTTCGAAAAGTTTGGAAAGAGAAGGCAACAGGCTGACTGGTCTGATATGATGACGGCAGAGTTGCGTCTTTACCTGGTTTTGCTATCATACTTATCTGCAACTTTTTCCAAATTTGTGGGCCGGCAACTCTATTTCGCTATTATTAGAATATTGTTATCAATATTCTGGTTCTTGGTTGTGTTTTCGGCTCTGAGGTTGCTACAGTTGCTTCTGTTGTTAGCATACCGTTAAATACGTAAACAATATCTCGTTTTCAATATCAGTTTCTCTCTTCAATTCAGGATTGGCCTGTATATAAAGGGAGTTTCTTATAGAGGTATAGAACTTTAATTTGCAATAAAACAACCATGGAATATTCGATTGACATGAATTTTATTTATCCGAAAGATAATCTTGTGGCATTACATTTTAAATATGATTTCTGGCATATGACCGCCACGCCTGGCGCGGATGTAGTCCAATCTGGACGTCCAATTTTCGATGACTTTTTCCAACATTTGTGGTCGTATATCGGCAATAACACGGCGAATGTTGTCTTCCAAATGGTCAAGCGTTTGTGGCTTATCCGCATAGACCAATGACTTTACATAGCCCCACAGAAAGTAGTCTAGCGGTGTTAAATCACAAGATCTTGGAGGCCAATTCACAGGTCCAAAACGTGAATTTAGGCGGTCACCAAACGTGTCTTTCAATAAATCTATTGTGACACGAGCTGTGTGACATGTTGCGCCGTCTTGTTGAAACCACATCTCCTGGACATCATGGTTATTCAATTCAGTAATGAAAAAGTTAGTAATCATGGCTCTATACCGATCACCATTGACTGTAACGTTCTGGCTACCATCGTTTTTGAAAAAGTACGGACCAATGATTCCACCAGCCCATAAAGCGCACCAAACAGTCAGTTTTTCTGGATGTAACGGTGTTTCAACATACACATGAGGATTACCTTCACTCCAAATGCGGCAATTTTGTTTGTTGACGTAGCCATTCAACCAGAAGTGCGCTTCATCGCTAAACAAAATTCGCTTATGAAAATCGGGAACAACGGTAATCTCGTTTTGGGCCCATTCGACGAATCTCCGCCTTACTTGATGATCGTTTGGCTTCAATTCTTGCACGAGTTGGATTTTGTAAGCACGCAAACCAAGATCCTTCCGCAAAATCTTCCATAAAGTGGATGGACACAGATCCAATTCCTGTGCTCGATGGCGGATGGACTCATTCGGGTCTTCCTCAATGCTACGCTCCAATAGCTTCAGCAGCAATAGCTTCTTCTGTACGCACCGTGCGGCGAAAACGTTCCATGGTTAATCGAATTAACTGCTCTGATTGACGATTTTGTCGACGATAAAATGGACGTAATGCGCGATACGATTTCGGCACAGAACCATTATTTTCGAAATAAAATTGCACTATTTGCAAGCGTTGTTCAGGCGTGAGTCTATTCATGATGAATTGCCAAACCAAACTGAGAATAAATCACTTGACAGCTGTTAAATCGGTCGCCATTTTGAAAAGTAATGCCAACTTCAAGTTCTATACCTCTATAAAAAACACGCTTTAGATGCTTATCTATTTTTCATATTTAATACAGATAGTTTTGAATGTAGTGAATCGAGAAGCACTCACTTTCAATTTTTTTTTCGTTCAATTTAATGATTATTGGAGAATGATCGGAAGATAATTCAGCACTGGTTTCGGTAAATACTAAATGCCTATCTACGTTTCCTGTTAATGCAAAGTCAATCAAATCAGGTAATTTCCTTGGGTCTGCAGGTCAGTAAGTTGGTTGTCTTGGGGATTATATAAATAGCGACCGTTTGGGTTTATAAGCCTCGAACTCCAATGAGTACGCTTCGCATAGTAATCGCTTCCAGCTAAAAACCTATCCCCCAGAGCTGTGAGTCTCTAAATTTTTTTTTTGTTATTTCAAAGCGTGGCCGAAGCGAAGCTAAAGCGAGGTCAACCCCCTTTAAGAATGATCGAAGTTGACAGTGCTTAAAGCATTTGGTGTGGCGCCTTTTTAGGTCTTGGACCATACTTGGCATGGTTGCCATGAATTGCGTCATGCACTGCTTCAGATTGGGAATCATGACCTCTATTCCAATACTGTGTGGAACGACGGTTGAACCCTTTTTACTTGAATTTAATACGCTAGCATAGATCTTTTGACCAGTGTTTGAACTGAGTTAATTGGAAAAAAGCCTTAACAGGGATAATTTGAGGAAATTGGTTGCTTTTTGCTTGAACGCTCTGACTTAGATCTTCATAAATTGCACAACTTCTGTAATTAGCCGTGTGATTACCGATACAATCATTACACTTTTTTTGTGTTGCGTCGATTTTATTTAAAAAGAATTTATTATAGCGGAAGCTTGTTTCTATTAATTTTATTTACTACTACCTTTAAAATCGATTCCTTGCTCTTCCAGAATTTCTTTTACATCCTTTGAGCCCACTGAAGCTTCGATTCCCTTTATGACGGAAACCAGGCCTTTTGCGCTCTTCAACTGGTAAGAGTAATAATTTCATTTCTTCGTTAATTAAATACAACGACATCTCGAAAGTGTTTTCCGTTGTGTACCTGGATTTTTGATTCTTCGATATATTCCATTTTAAGAGGTACAATGTGGAAATTACTTGGACCTATGTTGTAGTTTTCGCCAAGCCAGAAACGAGCAAATATGAGCTGCGCTCCCGCAGGTATGCAGGTGGATGCTTGGTATTAACAACTTCGGGAGCAACTTTTGACCCTCTTGTAGATTCTTCCTCCTCCTTTTAATGTCTTATTATCAGCTTCCTTTGTTTATTCTACGATATTAATACTTTTGGCATTTTTTCCTTTTTTTCCTGGGCTTGATTTTCACTTTTAATTTATTATGTTGATGTTTTGGTGCCAAGTCAGTGGCGATACACAAACTTAACACTTAATTAATAATAAATAATTTTATTTAATACATAGTAATTTATTCACGGAGCGAAATAAAAATACGTCCGTTCAATTTGATAGTAATGACATTATTGAATGAAAATATAAATGTATGTAAGTTAGCACATTGCACAGCGACAAAGCTGAAACAGCAATTTGACGATTCTTGGGAATAGCTCCGAGGCTTGTTTATCCATTTTTGCATTCCGAAATGGATACCCGATAGCGTGCGTGACTGTGGGCAGCTTAAGCGAGCAGCGAACATTCACACATACAAGCAAGTGCTACAAGCCGCAGTTAGGAAATCAGGGTAGATAGTAAGCTTAGCAATAGTTAGTTCTGTTTTGACATTGAGGAAATAAAGTTGTACGAAAACACAAAGTGGCGCCCAACGTAGACGTCCCACTACAGCAAGAACAGTTACTGAATTCCCACTACAGCAAGGACAGTTATTGAATTCCCACTACACCAATTGAACACCAACGGAATTGGATACCGAGTACCACAACCAGAAAAATAATGCTCCTGTAAGTAATTGCTCAAATTTGTACGTGTGATCCTTTATAAGTGTAAAGGGAAATATCCTGTTGTGCTATTAAAAAAGAGAGGCTATTTTGATTGTAATTTTTTTCAAATAAACAAAAATGAGTGTAACAAGAGAACAAATCATCGAGATCTTAAGGCAACAGAATGACCACAGTAGGAGGGAATTTAACGCTCAGCTGGACGAGGTCTGGCAGACCCTCCAGCGCTTACAGCCGCCATCGGCCGAAAAATATATGCCAGTACAAATTAATCCAGCTGTAGCCAATGGGCATACAAACATGGATTTAATAAAATCCCTACAGGAATTTAAGGGGGATAATGCCGCCTATCCGGCCTGGTGTTCCGCAGCGGAATTCGCCATAGGCTACTACACGGAGGGTACAGAGCAGTACTACGTAGCAATGGGAATTTTTAGGAACAAGATAGTAGGTTCCGCGAACGCAACGCTCGCTTCTTTCTCAACTGTACTAATATTTAAAGCTATAATAGCTAGGTTAGATAAAACATATGCGGACAAAAGACCACTACATGTTTTCGAAACGGAACTCAGTGTCTTGAGGCCGGAAAATTATTCACTCTGCCAGTACTATGACGCGGTGGATAGGCATCTAACACTTATAACAAATAAAAACATAATGACCCATTCAAGTAACAGGGAACTTGCGACCGCGCTCAATGACAGGGCTAGGGAAAACGCACTAAGAGTCTTTATTTCCGGCTTGAAGCGGCCATTGTGTGATATCTTATTTTCGGCCAATCCTAAGGATTTGCCTTCCGCACTGGCTACGGCCCAGGAGCTAGAAAACAACCGCTTGCGTTACGATTTTGCTAGAACATTCGCGGTCAATAGTGTGACAACTTCAGATGGTATAAAATATCAAAATAATTATCGAAGTAATTCGCGAACGCCTAAGGACACTCCTACCCTAATGGATGTAGACCGCGGGTCTTCCGCTTTCCGACGTACAAAACAGTCCAACAAGGGTTTTAGGAAAGAAAATGCGGTAGAGGACAACCCAAAAGGGATGCTAACCAACACCCTAGTAAACGGGAGGGCGAACAGGGATATTCAATGAATTCGCGAATGCCCAAGGTACAACGAACAAACCTTTTAAAAACATCCCAAGAGATAAACCCACCAGAAAAAGTTAGAGTGGAACGCGATAGTGATTCACATTTCCAGATCGCTTCCAATTTTGAAATGGAAGATGAAGTTAATTTTTTAATGTAAAGTCGCTCCTTCCCTACATTACAAAAAAGGCCTCGAGGGGGGGGGCGGTTGCTTAAGTTGTTGATTGATACTGGAACCTCGAAGAACTACATTAAAAATTTGGGCTTTCTAAAGGGAATTGCCCCTGTGGAGAAACAGTTTAATGTTAAATCAATAAATGTAATCTCATAAAGAGTAAATGTAGGGTTTTCGTTTTGGGAAGAGTCTCAACTTTATTTTATTTTATTCTTTATTCTTTATTCTTCCAAATTTAAAAAGCTTCGATGGTTTAGTGGGATATGACTTTCTCAAAGAAATTGGAGCTGAGATTGATACGAAATCAGAATGTTTATTCTACGAAGGGGGTAAAGAAAAACTTAATAACGTCGAGTGTGAGCAAGTAAACTCCATATGTTTGAATAAGGACTAGGTCCCAGCTCTTGTGGAAGACGAATTTAATTCTATGATTAAAAAGAATGTAAAAGCTTTTGCCGAACCTAACCTGTCTTTGCCATATAATACTACAGTCAGGGCTAGAATTCGTACTACTTCCTCGGAACCAATTTACACCCGATCTTATCCATACCCGGCTTCGGCGGCAGGATTCATTAATAGGGAAATAGAGACATTGTTAAAGGACGGCATTATTAGAAGGTCCAATTCGGCTTATAATTCTCCGGTCCATGTTGTAAATAAAAAAAGCATGGACGAATACGGTAAACAAAAACTCCGCATGGTAATCGACTTTCGGAAAGTAAAAGAAAAAACGATTGCGGATAGATGTCCCATACCGGATATTTCTACCATATTGGCAAATCTGGGTAATTCCGAATTTTTACCACTTTAGATTTAAAGTCTGGATTCCACCTCGAAGTGAAGGACCGCGAAAAACAGATTTCAGCATCAATGACGGCAAATATGAATTTAATAGGTTGCCGTTCGGGTTAAGAAATGCGCCCAGTATTTTCCAACGCGCCATTGATGATGTCCTAAGAGGCGACATTGGCCAAAGTTGCCAAGTTTATATGGATGGTATAATCATATTTTCAGGGGACGAAAGGTCTCATATTCAACACATTGATAGAATATTGAGTAAGCTGGAAAAGGCCGGAATGCGAGTTTCAGCAGAAAAGACTAAATTCTTTAAGAAGGAGGACGAATTTCTTGGTTTTGTTGTCTCCCAGAGAGGGACATGTTGTCCAGAAAAGGTAAAGGACATAATTATCTATAAAACCCCGGAAACACTTCGAGCGTTGCGCTCTTTCTTGGGTCTTTCAGGATATTATAGGAGATTTATACGGGATTATGCGTCTATCGTCAAAATACTAACAAGGTATCTTCGGAAGGAGAATGGCCAGGTGGCATCCCACAAGTCCAAACATACTAAAATAGCTCTAGATGATGAGGCCAAGCAAGCCTTTCAAAGGGTAAAAAGCATTTTAGCATCGGAAGATGTTTTGCTGTTTTATCCAGACTATGATAAAACATTCGAACTGACAACAGACGCTTCCTCTAGCGCTTTAGGCGCTGTAATATCCCAGAATGGACGGCCCGTCACGATGATTTCAAGAAAATTATCAAAAACAGAGGAAATATATGCAACCAACGAGCGCGAGCTTTTGGCCATAGTGTGGGCTCTTAGAAACCTTCGACATTAACAGTGTAATTTTCACAGACCACCAGCCTCTAACGTACGAAACGCAAATTTGTATATACATATTGTGACGGAAATTTCCTATACGAAGAACAGATTGAATGAGTAGCAGTATAAAGCCAATTACACGAAAAGGACCGAAAAGAAAAGAAGCGGCTGTATAATGCAAATTACCCTTACCAAGGACAAACAAAAAGGTAGACAGATTAAAGGCAATTCCCCGAAAAGGATCGAAAAGAAAAGAAGCGGCTGTATAATGCAAATTACCCTTACCAAGGTCAAACAAAAGGGTAGACAGATTAAAGGAAATTCCACGTCGTTAAGAATGAACGGAGTAGCTGCAACTACCGCAGGCAAACGAATAATCAGTCTATCCTTAGGCGCGTGAACAGAACGTTTGGGTCACCTACAGGTATAAAAATAGAGGCAGCCGCTATCACAACAGGAGACGGGTAGACAACTTGGTGGAGTTAACATTGCTGCGAGCTGTGTGTGTTTTAAAAACAGATGAGCTGAGTGAAGCAGATAATAAGTGTGTATCATAAAGAATTGTAAAATAAGCCGTTGGCTAAAGACGAAAATTGTACAAATAAATTCCTGACGGTTAAGAAGCCAAACAAATAAATCTTGGGAGTTTTGTTTAGCAATCCAGTGATCAGACTCTAAGGATTTGGAAAATCATCGAGGCGAACTGAGCAAATTCGTTATAATATGTGTAATTATTTTCATATATATTTAGGTAAGTACTGCATGGACTAATTTGGATATGCATTTTTATATAAAAAAATATATAGAACAGCTTGAATTATGTGTACCTATGTGACCATGATTAATAATTCATTCATTTCATTTTCAAAAATTCATTTATTTGATCAAACAAATTTGGATACAAAATTATTTAAATTTGTAATATTAAACAAATTCAAAGAAAATGTATATCATTTGTCTTTTTTTGTTTTCGCTGTTATTGTCGCCGTAAAGTGAATTTGATCAACGAAGGAAGGTCAAAAACAAAAACTCGAAAAGCCAACACGAAACGTGAGTCTCTTCAAGGCACTTTTCCCTACATATTAATTTACTATCTATGGTAAAAGATCTTGTCTCTTCATTTTGTTTGTTTGTTATTGAACCATAATAAATAAACAACAGTTCGCATTTCATTAAATAGCAAATTGTATTAACAAGCAACCAATATTTTTCAAAATTTATATGGTAGGAGCTTCAATCGCTTTTAAGAAGCTTTTTTTTAAACTAAATACATGATTTTGTAGCCTTATTCGCGGACTTCGTGGACCATTTCGATATGAAGATCACGGTGTAGATTCACATTACGAACACATATACCAGAAAGCATTTACAATCTTTCGAAAAATTTATGTTGGAACCTTTGCACCGTTTCGATGTACATCTGTGCAGCGCAGCCACACAGTTGTATTTCTTATGTTCAAATTGGCTTTAGTTGATTGTATATTATTTTGTTATATTTTGGGTTTAGCTCTGCAACTTTTTTTGTATATGCTGCTTCCAGTTCAGCCATCGTCATACTAAAATATTTCACCAAGCTGGAGTACTTATTTCTTTTCCAATATGCAAGGGGATATGTCTTGTTCCTTTGTTAGTGTAATTTGCATGTATTGACTTCGACACGTTTAAAGTTATGGCCCATCTCTGAGTACATTTCACTATTTGGTTAATTGAATACTGTTTTCTGTTGGACGACTCTACTTGTACTTCATTTTTTCCGGTCGTAATGATGCTAATATCATCAGAAAAAGTGTCATTTGTGCTATTTGTCATCCTAGGCATGTCAATGGTAAACAAAGTGTATAGCAGAGGTACTAGGATACTTCCTTGATGTACACTTGGTTTTATTTTTTATTGACTGCAAAGTGGAATATCGTTTTCTCTGTTTGATTCTAAAGTACCGATTTGCTGGAGTAAGAAACAAGTAGATCGGTTTGATAATGTGGAAAAACAAGTCTTAACATGTGCAGTAGGCCATGGTGCGATACTCTATTGAACGCCTGAACTACAAGTCTTTTCATTATGACAGCTTTTAGTAGTTAGACAAAACAGGCAGCAATGACATCGAACGATATGACGAGGCTTCATGTTCGTTTTTGCCAGGTTTTTGTATCATAATGATTTCGGATACTTTTCATGATATTGGAATGTGTCGACGTGTTGTTAGAATCTTGTCCGACAGATTTTTAAAAATCTGATAGATTTTTCAAACCTCACAAGTTACTTGTACAAGTACTTTATTTGTTATTGGTTTAATTCCACTCTCACATTGCGGAGCTTCCAACTGTGGTAAGATACCATGGAAGGCGAACAGACAAAATGTTTTAGTTAGTTACTCCGAAAGAATTTGCGCTTTTTCTTCATTGCTTTTTGTCCATGATGCGTTGGGTTTTCTGATAGAGATTTTTGGATTTCCATATATAATGTCGGTATTTTTGTTTGGTATTAATTTCTTAATATAGTTGAAAATGTTTTGATTTGTAAATTCTTTGATTCTGTTTCTGAGAAGCTTAGTTAAATTATTCAATTCTTTTTATATTGAGGAAATCGTGTATTACCATTTTTTACGCAGTTTTCAGTTTTTCTTCATGAGATCCAGAATGCTTGCCGGGAATTTAGCATACAATTATTTTTCTTTCAAAACATTGGCACTCTTACAAGCCAATTCTTGAATAATTCTCGTAAATTTATCCCTTCATCTTTTTTTATTTAATTACTGGTGTCACAGTTTTTTTTTTAATAACGATGGTTTTGTCCAGCACAGCTTTCAAATATTCCGGCATTTCGATTCCGTTTTAAATAATCATTTAAAATGAGATATACTGGTGAGTGGTCTTAATTTAAGGCCAAGCCATTTTCCGCGGTAAAGAAGTCTTTGGATAATTGCCGGATGATTAAAAATGTATGAGGTCAGCTAAATTTCTTGAGTCGGGAGGCCAAGAAATCGGCTTGCCAGTAGACATGAAGTCGCATCCAGTTTCCAAAGTTGCTTTTAGGAACTCTCTACCCTTATTGTCGGTGCTCTTGAACCCCGTTGGGAGTGTTTTGCGTTAGAATTATCACCCATAATGAATTTTCCATGATGTTTCAAAATGTGCTCTGTATTTAAATCCTTTTTGTATTGTGTGGCGGTGGGATGTATAGTGTGGTAATATTTATTTTCCAGGACAGACGAAGGACTGACAAAAAAGTGGCAGTATGATGGAAGTTCCCCGTACTAAGGACTGACAAAAGATGTGGAAGTATGATGGAAATTCCCCGTACTAAGGACAGACAAAAGAGGTGGAGGTATGATGGAAATTCTCCTTACAAAGGACAGACGAAAAGAGCGGCAGCAACTACTGCAGGTAGACAAGATAGCGCGTAAACAGTATGTTTGGACCATCGTTAGGTGTAAAAGGAGGGGCAGCAGCTATTGCAGGCAATCGAGTTGAAAACTCAGTTGTAATAACACTGGTGCAAAGTATATCGGAAATATCTATGTATTTGATAAAGATTTGTAAAGTAACCCAGTATATGTATGGTGAAGAAAATTGTAAATTTGTTGTGGACAAAATAAACGTCGAGTAAATTCCTGACGATTAAGGGGCAAAACGAACAAATATTGGACTATTATTTAGCAATCTAGTGATCGGACTCGAAGGATTTGGGAAATCATCGAGGGTAGCTACGAGAAACGTTACAATATGTTTAATTTTGTAGATTTGATTGTTTGTTTATGGCCTTAGTAACTTTAAAGTCTTGTTTTTGAAGATATTTGACAATACTTTCAGGCTCACATGAGTGATGAAGGCCTTTTACCATTACGCGTATATCACGTGATTGCTTGTCCTAATACGAGTACCATGCAATTTGCGATTCGTTTAATTTTCTTGTGGGAATTCTGTAGTCTCAACTGTCTGAAAGATTAATTTTACAAGAACTTAGACCAGTTAGCTTAATGGTGTGTACATTTTTAACTTCTGAATTTATCAAGGAGCATATCAGGGCTTGGTTGAAATTTTCCGATATTATCATTGCCCAATGATGTATATTTGTAATTATTTTTTCTTGAGTTGTATCAATCGTGCTTGGAGATATCATCGTTACGTCTGGTGGAATCTGCCTTGTGTTTTTAATATTCCTACTTTTTTTGTTGTATAATAACCAATTTGTTTAATTTTAGAGTTCTTTTTCATCTGTTTCGGCTAGATGGAATGCCTTAGGGTGGAGAGGATGTTCATTGTTCATTCTCTCAACTTGCGTAATTCATTCTCTCGAGCAACAAACTAATTTGATTACTTGATGTTCCAAAACCAGGTAACGTCTGTGTGGGCATCGCGTGCTTATCAAATTTTAATTATGTTAAAGTAAAGTGAACTGCCTTACCAACTGCTTTACCAGCTATAAGTTCAGACAATGTGGTGATCTGTGTGACAGAAACAGCTGATGTGCGGAAAAATTTTTTTAGCGCGAAAGCTAATTAAGGGATTTTTTAAGTTTTTACTATTTTGACAATTTTTTCGATTTTCGTTTTAATTTATAATTTAATACTTACGGACACAGATCTTAATAAAATCAAGGCACAGCTTGTTTCACGGGTAAAAGAAAATATTGTTCTAGCCAATTGTAAGTCTGGATAAATAATGGTTTTTAAACATTAAAATATAATAGTACGAATTTTTTTCTCTTCATTGCATAAGCAATGAGGGTGGAATAAACTTGTGTAAGCAATTTCTAACAAATTCGCTTGCTATATGCAAATGAAAAGTTTTAATCATAATCAGTTAGAGATTTTTTGTAATTCCTTGACCTTTTGAAACTCCATTTCGGAAAAAGGTTCATTTTAAATGTAATTCATTTCGATTTCAAATACCTGTGGTTTTAAAAACTTTTTAACCGGATGCAACGGAAAAGAGCTTTTTCTCTGGTGAGGTTTGTGTCTGCGATATGCCATCAACTCATCAGAGCCCTCTGTTTTCAGATAACTCAAAAAATTACGCCAAAAGTGGACAATTCATTTTCGTTTACCATGCTAAATAGTGGTGACATTCCATGCCGAGAAGCGTTTAGAAAGTATATTTAAAACTAGTTTTCTATAATTTTAATACTCGACGCATGCGGCCGGAAATTAATGAATACATCATCAATTAATCTTTATTTTATAACAAAACAAATTTTGCATCTATTTTCAAAAAAGGAGACCATCGAAACAGCGAACTATTAAATTGCGTGTGAACGAATTCGATAGTAGTTGAAAGAAGGAACAATTTAATTACCCTCGATGATTTTCCAAATCCTTCGAATTCGATCACTAGACTGCTAAATGAAATTTTAAGATTTGTTCTTTCGGCTTCTACTCCTCACTACTGAATTACAATTCTCTCCCTATACAAAATTGTTTGTTTTGCAACTCTTTATAATCACACAGTTATTTTCCACATTTTGTATCAGTGTCGTCGCTACTGAGTTTTCAACTTGAAAGGTCTCAGGTGTTCATAGCTCATTTCGCAGACAAATTGAGGTAGTCACGCCTTATTTTAGCCTACAATTTGCAACTTAATGTACGAAAATAAGAAAAAGAAAAATCTGCTACAGGTTTCCTAAAATTTTTGGGGCGGTAAGACGTGATATATCGATTTATTTATAGATAGGTACTAATAGACTTGAAAAAAACACAAATTTGAAAAGAGGGCAGGCACAAAACTACACCTACGAGAATAAATTAAAATTTTTATTTTGGTGCTGCCAATGGATGCCTAATACAAAACCACTAACTAGATCCCAACACCCCAATTTTTATTTATTTATTGACGATTGAGAGCTATAAGTCAAGGTCACCAAATAAATAAATAAATTTCCGAAAAATAACTATATTTCCCACTCCATCAAGAAAAGGGGTGGAATAAACTGATGAAGGCAATTTCTAATTTTCGCTTGCTATAAAAAGTTTTAATCATAATCAGTTAGACCTTTTTAAACTAATCTCAGAAAAATGTTTATTTTAAATGTAATCCATTTCGTTTTTAAATATGGTTTGGTGAAAAAAGTTTTTAGGAAAGTGAAAATTGAAAAAAACATTTAAATCTGTTGCACCGAAAATATGGCTTTTCCCCAGGTGAGGTTTATGTCTACGATAAGCTAACAACTTATCAGAGCCCTCTGTATTCAGAGAGCTTAAAAGATTTCGCCAAAAGTGGATAATTTATTTTCAATTTCCATGCTAATTAGGGGTGGAATTCCACCCCGTGAAGCGCTGGTAAAATTTATTTTAAAACAAATATTCTATAATTTTAGCTGTTGGACTGGTTGGGAATAAATCCCTTCATTCCCCGCATGATCGTCAGCAGTAGTAACCACCCGGCTGATGAGGACGCAAATTAGTCATCCGCATCCATAGCCATCCGCATCAAAGGGAAGATCTTCAACATTTTGCTGATTTGCACCCAAGCCCTGACTGAAGAGAAGGCCGATGTGACCAAATATGACTTTTATGAGCACCTCGAATGTACCTATGTCAGAAAATTCAGCCCACATGACAATACATCAAGCCACTTGATTTTTTCCAGATTGCAAAGCACGCAACCAAATCGATTATGTTGCGATAGACGGAAGGCATGTCTCCAGTGATACGCAACCGTATATTTAAGGCAAAGAACGGCCATCAACAAACGCAACGAAGGTTCGACGTCGAAAAGCTGCAATAATAACAGGCAGCCGAGCAGTTTTCTACTCGACTTGCTCCCTGCTCTGTAAGAGAACTCATCAGCATCTCGGTATAGGGGAACTGCAAAACGCATATAAAGCTCCTATAGAAACTCAGAGTACTATAAAAAGCTGGACCCCACGGTAAGCGCCAATATCGCATACAAGGTCCTATCGAGCATATAGTGTACAGATTAAAGCCCAACGAACTGAGTGGACTCAGTATGACTTTAGTCCTGGTTAATACACCATTGACCAGTTATTCACCAAACGCCAAATATTGGAGAAGACCCGAGAGAAAAGAACCGATACACACTACCTGATGTCTGAATTCGGTATACCGGCAAAACTTATACGGCTATGTAAACTCACGCTGCACAATACCACAAGCGCAGTCAAAATTAGGAAAAACTTCTCCGAGCCGATCGGTACCAAAATACTGAAAATACTGAAATTAAAATAAGAGCTGTTGAGCTACATAGAAAATTTACAACATTTTACAAAACTTTAGAATTGCTGCCGTATGTTGATGATACTGAAATCGTTGGCCATACCAATCGCACCGTTAGTTCTGCTTTCTCGTGGTGAACGAGGGCTAGAAGAAATATCTCTTGTCATCCAACAAACACTCAGCGCATTTGCCTTTTGGCAAGATGAGCTATACTACTACTACTAACTAAGTAGTAGTTATTGACGACATTGAGCGAAACACCGAATTGCACGCAATTGTTGATTCGTTTATAATCGCTCACGCGGTGCCTACGCCAATGTAGTAGGAGTGGCAGTAGTAGTGATATAAGGAATAATGTAATTTAAGATGCCTTGTATATGCAGTATTACTGTTGGAAAGTAGACTATTGCTGGATTGCAAAATAAAACTCCAAGATTTGTTCTTTCAGCTTCTTAATCGCCAGGAAACGATTATTTCCTTAAAAATAAATTCTCTTCTTATTAAAAATGGTTTATTTTACGACTCTTAATAGTAATCACATAGGCGTTCAGCCGTTTGAATGCTTTGTAGTACCGTATTTGATTCAAATTTTTTCATAGGGAATGGACCGGCTACACCCATGGCAACCCGCCAGCATTCGCGTGTGTGTTCTTTACGTTGCTCATTGGTGAAGTCATAACTTTGCCATCTCTCAATCCAAAGAGCTAGCTATCCTTCGGGATTCTTGGACTATAGTAGCCACTTTAGCGCTGCATTATCTATTGTAACTCGGAAATGTTGCCCGTTAAGATATTTGTGGGCATGTTCGATAAAATCCAAAAACGCTAGTTACGAGTTACGCGGTAGTTACGCTCTGGCTTCCCAATATACCAGTTATAGTAGGCCCATCAATCAGTTGTGAAAGTACACCTCCTACGTTATAGCCACTAGCATCTGTATCCAGAATAAATGTTGCACCTGGAACCGGGTGCGCTAGCATAGGCGAAGAGCATAGCTGTTCCTTTAGAGCTTGCAAGGCCTCATCTTGTTATTTACTCCAATCGAAATATGTATTTTCGTTTGGTTTCGCCAACAAAGATTGGCTATACTAAGTGCAGAGCCCATGAAAACTCCGTAATTCATGCAGATGCTCTTTGTTGTTACCTGATGACCTGGATAGTTCATCTCTTTCTGGAATAGCGAGCCCTTTTTAATACCAATGTAGTCCCTTAAGCAGGATCAAAGGTGGCAGGAGCGTTGTATAATCCAGTTGTTTAATCCAATTGTCCATCTTTCTTCTTCACAAGTACTACTGGCGAGCTCCGATAACACCGCTTTCGCTCACTTCTTTTACTATTTTGAGGAGCCTGGCGAATTGGCCCAGCGTCACCAGTATCAATACAATATTTCACAGCATTGTACCTGGCTGGTTCGTTGCCATCCTTGTTTAATATATTGGAAATTTGCCAATAAGCTGCTTAACCTTATGGTTGTATTTTATTTCCAACTATTGCGTCCATGCATTTACGTTTTCCTCAATATCCTTCTCGTCAATGGCTCTTTTTTTAGGAATCATCACGACGCACATGTTGTTTCTCCTACAACTTTGGTGCCCTCACCAGTTGCCGTCCTCAATCTTGCCTTACTTCTTCAGTAATCAAGTCAAATCTAAGGATGAAGTATAATGCGCCCTTATATACAGTTAGTATTCGCTCATGTCTATCAACATATCCAAAATTTGTCAGGTTGCTTGCCTTTCTACCAATTCGAGTGACGGAGACTATGGAGCATTCAGTTGCAGGAACTAACATACGCCTCCTTCGGCTGGCTCGTTTTAGTTTAAGTAATGATTAGAGTCGGATTCACTTTCTTCAGCACTTCGTTTACATTCTTATGAATAGTTGTTTTTGTTAGACTTCGTGTTACATTTACTACTGAACTCTTGAACATGCTGATAACTCGATTGCCTGCGATAATTGCTGCCGATACTTTTATCTGTCCTTCGTGTTTGGTATTTTCAACATAATATAATTTTTTTTTAGTAAATGACAGATTTTTATTTCATTTCTGATACTATTTCAAATACTTCAAAAGTATTTGTCTTTATAGTTTTACATAGTAATTGAAAATTCTAAACAAATCAAGTTCATGGACAACCTTAAATTAAGCTCGCTATGTGTTAAATAATAATTCCATTCAAATAACATTTGTCAAGAGTGGAGTTTTATTAAAAATTTATGTACATAAAAACTACCACCTATAGTCAGCCGTCATATACTGATAGTACTGACCGCTTTCACATATTGTTTCAGTAAACCTAGTTTAATGTACAAAGGCGCAATATAATTTTTTCTCTTGGAAGCATAGATGTGTTTATTACATACTGCTTTCCCACATCCGACATATCACGTACAGGCGCAATCTCTTTTTTTCCAGTGTTGACGTTTGGAACGACTATCCGACTTTTTTGCCTTAATAAGAAGTTTTAATGCTTCATCTATGTAGTTAAAGATCCCATATTAAATTGTATAATTCTATCTGTGTAAAGGTTTTGCGTCTGTATGCAGTGTGATATGTATACGTCAAAGGGAAATCTAAATAAATCTTGTTTTTAACATTAACTCTGTAAATCGTTACAGCACAAATAAAAATCATCGCACTAATTTTTTGTTCTATCAATTGCAGATTGATCCCGAAGGAGGTCTAACATATTCATAGCATATTTTATTAACAATTTGAGGTACCCACGTCTTCTTTCAGTCTACAATTTGTAACTTTATATACGAAAAATAAGAAAGAGAAAAATCTGTAATGGGTTTTCTAAAGTTTTTGGCTGTAACCAAGCACGTTTGGATTATTGAGGCAACTTCTTCGCGATGAAGACATGACGCCAAAATCGATTTATTTATAATAAGACTTGAAACTGTACCCCGAAATCACGAATTACAACAAATTTAAGAAAATATCAGAGGCAAAAAACTGAAGTACGAAAATAAATTAAAAATTTATTTTAAAATTAAAAATTAAAATTTTATTTTAGGGTAGCCAGTGGATACTAATATAAAACCGCTATCTAGATCTCGGCACAAAAATTTGTTTTTATTTGTTTTACGTATAATGCCAGTATATCAGACATATCAGAGCTATAAGTAACACAAATAAAAAATTAAATAACAAATGGGTGAAGTAGGTGCCTCAGAAAAAGATGTTGCTATTATAAATTTTTGTTCCGATATTTTAAAATTAAACTTTGAAAAAAGGGTTAATTCACAGTTCTCCATCATTATAATCCACCTCCGAACGGGCAAAGGATTTTTATGAGGAGCTTAATTTCAAGGCACGAATACATTCGAAGCACTTGACATTCTGTGCTGAGGGGCATTCTCTATAATTAAGGATGTTGGCAGGACTTTACTCGAAACCTGGCCCTCCGATTGGGAGTACGTTTCGAAATCTTACACAACATGAAGGCTTTACACAAGAAGCAATAAAACATTATTACCTTGCCGAAAAGGTGTTCAATTGAATAACAACGCTTTACGGGAGCTATAGAAGTATGTCAACGAGAAGTATTCTCTGCTATGACGTATAGATTAAACCATGATGCCATGGTACGAATGCAAAAAAACCTATAAGGAATGAAATAATTGATATGCCCTATAACTATACTTATAGTAAAAATAAAGTAATTTAATTCCTACTTATGTGATATAAATAATATCGCAGCTTGGAAGGAGAGTCGCTTTCGCAAAATGGCTTGTTTCAATAATTGTATAAACTTCGCTAAAAATCCCCTTTTTTTCCTTCTTTCCTCCCCTTTCTCTTTAAATTCGAAAATACAACGTTGATCTAAGGCAGTGTTAAAGTCTCCTTCTACTCTACTTATTAAAGAGGTATATTTCATCATGAAAGTTACTGTCTTTAAAGAAGGTAATTTCGGAAAAATAGCTATATTTAACATTCCATCATGAGGAGGGTGGAATAAACTCTTATGCATTCAATTTCTTACAAATCAGCTTGCAATGGACAGATGAAAAGTGTTATCATACTCAGTTATAGATTTTTTCAACTTCGTGAACTTTTGAGACTCCATCTCGAAAAATGATCGTTATTAATTTCTTTCTATACCTTTCATGTACATGAAATGGTATATTAACTTTGGTCCGAAGTATGTAAGTACCAGAAGGAGAAGAGATAGACCCACCAAAATTTGTAGCGATCGTATCGACATGACGAGTTGACTTGATTTAGCAATGTCTGTCTGTCTGTCCGTTCGTCGGTTTGAACACAAACTAATCCTTCAGTTTTTTTTATAGATATTTTATCCGAATGGTAGACAGATGCACTTATACGTTAAAACGGTCATTCGGGGGTACCGGCTGTAATTGACCACTATATATATAAGACCGATTTTTCAGATTTGAAATTTTGGGTAATAAATCCGTCAAAAAAGTACATACGTCCGCTTGGTATTATAGACACATATTATGAATCATATATCATATAGCAAAAAAACATATAAATATATTAGTATTCTAAAACTAAAAACTAGGAAACTGAACTATATCATATGGTCCATACAACTGATTTGTTCAGATATAAGGATTTGTGAATGTTTTCGTAGTATTTTGATCTGGTCGTCCCTGTGATTTTCAATAGTGGATCGTTAAAACCTACCCGTTCCAGCCAACCGTCAAAGATGGTATCGTAGGTGTTTACGCTCTGCTCTGGCCAATAAAATCAGAGTGACATATCTCTTTTTCTCTGGTTCAGCGAAAGAAGACTAAGTTGGTGTTTCACTGCATGAAAAGTTTACAAGAGTTCAGCCTTCTTCAGTATTTTCTTCTTCAGAGGTGTTATATATATATATATATTTGGCGCTTTGTAACCGCTGAAGCGATTTTCGGCCGAGCTCCTCCTCCAATTTGTGGTTTTGCGTCTTTATTCTAAGCCGCCTCCGAACGGCTGATGGATTTTTATGAGGAGCTTTATTTCATGCCAGAAATACGCTCGGAGGGCTTGACATTCCCTGCCGAGGGGCGAACACAATTAGAAAAAAAATTTTCTATCATTTTGGATGTTGCTCGAACCTGGGCTCGAACCCAGGCCTTCCGAATGTCAGTACGCAATGCTAACCACTCGGCTATCGCGGCCACCTTCAGAGGTGTTAGCAATGCAAAAAGCTTTTCTAAAACAGATATTTTTGAAATGGATTTTACGTTTCTCTTAAGCATTTCAATATTTGAATGAGTTTTAAGACTCCTTGTATAGAATTTCTTTCGAAAGTTTGCTCCCACGACAATCCTAGATTTATAGAGTCAACATTTTGTTTGGCAAAGTTTAGAAGAAAAGACTTGTCTTGCCAGCATTTCAAAAATTTGTAGTAGTAAAACAGGGTTATCAATTTTTTCGGTTTCCAAAATAAACGTAAATAAATTGCATTTAAATTAATTTTTTTCTTAAAAGTTTTATCAATTGCTCGAGTGGTTGGACAATTATGTTCCCCAAAACCTCCTCCTAAAGCACGAAACGAGGCAACGTTTGAATTACCATTTTTGTAGTAGGCTTCAACAATTTTGACACGTTGTGCGTTGTGTTAAGCGATCCATTTTTATAAATGCCTGGCTTTTAACTAAAACAAAACATGTTTGTTTTGATAGTTAAGTTTGACTGATGTCAAAATATAGCCCTGCATTTCCGAAACTACTAAGTGGATTACCCTTTATCAGCCAACTTATGATTTATTTAATTTGTGCAAGAAATCAGCACTTTTTGTCACGTTTATGGCACATAATGGGCTCTTTACAATTGTTTAACAGCAGAAATGAGAAGAAGTCACTAAGTTGTACAATTTGATATGAGAAAACTGTATGAAGTCTTTATACTTACTTTTAAATAAAGTTTTTAAGTTTCAATTGTATTTTATCTTTACAAATACGTACAAATAATCGTAAGAACAATTTAACTATTTTGTTTTATTGGCACAAGTTCACACTTAAGCGATCTTTTCAAATCATTCTTTTACTGGCTTAGTGAGCAGCTTTCTAGACTGCATAATGAGTACTGCTTATTCACCTACAATTGAAAAATTCTAACAGAAAGGTGAAGCCTCGCAAGTTCTTCTGCATTTTCACTTCTTACAATGTCTAATTGGATGAGGAATGATAATGAATACAAGCAATTGTAACCTACAGTTGAAAGGTATATCATACCCTATTATGATTTTTAGCTCAAATAAGTTGTATTGTCAACGTTACAACCCAACTCAATTATTTGTATGTGGCTTACAACCAATTTCAGTTTTCTTCGTTAAGTTAATAAAACACTGGAATCAGCTGAGTGTTAAATTTTTATTTTTATATTGCAAGATTAAGATGAAGAAATTGTGCGTGTAAGCTGTATTTATGACATCTTAGAGACAAAACTAATCCGTAGGAACTACCAAGTGCCAAGTAATAAGCAAAGTAAGTTATTGTATTATATAAACTGTCCGAAATTGGTTACTTTAGGATGAATAAGGAGGCTTTTAAATATATGAATACTGCATAAACGAAGAACTTTTTTAAGAAATCAAAGCGGACTTCTGCAATATCACCCATGATAAAACGCTTCTCGCAGTTGATAGTTACCAAGATAGTGTCAATAATAATTTTAATGATGGTTTAGTATAACCCAAATTTCTGTTTTTTTTTTTAAATTAGTTGCAATTATATATATAAAACAACATTTTTGTGAGCGAGTCTAATTTCCCCTTTAGCACAGTAAGTTACCACTTACTTTGATAACATTGTACTCACACAATCGATTGACATAAAACTCAACAATACTAGTTAGCATTATACTTAGACTGAAAAAAAAAACATGAATCAGCACCGGCAGCTGTATCCGAGTGGTTAACCGTGCATGCTACCATGCGGTCGGTTCGAGCCGTTTGCAAACCAACGTACAAAATTCGATTATAAATTTAAAATATTTATATATATGTTATATTTTTCTAATTGCAGTCTGCCACAATGAACATTTTTAACGGATGAAAAAGAAAGTGGGATGATCCAATAATTTCATATATTAAAATCATGCATTAATTTTTACGGAGGAGTCCGATTTTTATAATTCTTTCTTTTATTGGAAAGAATAATCCTGAATTTTATTAATAGAAAGTTAGAAAAATACGCATAGCCTATGGGGAACAAAGATGGGATGATTCACTAATTTTAAAGCAAGATCACGCATATCTCTTTCAAACTTTCTGGAGGGAAAGTCCAGAACAGGAACACATGTAAGAAAAAAATCTGAATATTGTAAAGGCTATTTTCACTCTACCTCAGTTCATATTGCCATCCACTTTACAAAGTAATAAGTTTATAGCAGCAGGTGATTGCAATGTATTACTTTCTTTCCGGAGATCTAGGCTATTATCTCCAAAGAGTAGATAATTATACAAAGACATTCAAAATAGCTGATCTTACGTTATATCTACCGGACAGCAGGATATTCTGGCCAACCGATCTAAATAAGACTCTAGATTTGATTGTCTTTGAGTAATTTGTGGTATCAATAGAGCACAAGCACAAAATCCCAGTTTTCAAAATAGATCAAATACAAAAAAATCATAAGTTCGCACATATGCATTGATTTTGATAGAAAAAGCAATTAAGCGTGCTGCTTTTGCAATTAAAATCGATTTTCAGCATTTTGTTTCAACAGCAACAACCAAGCAGCCTGTGTCAAATGCCGGGTATGCTTGTAAACCAATTTCTTCCTTTCCAGGCGTTGTAGGAAACATTACGCTTTTTAATAGCTAATTTAACTACTCTATTAAACAAAGGACAGGAGCGTGACTTCGCTCACTTGCGAATAGGTACATGCTTACTAAAGAAATAGAAAATGTTTTGTTCTAAGGAGTCGAATTTTTCGTCAGGAGCTTCTAGCTGCCAGCCAAAATTTCTATCGAACCAGTTCAAATTCGAAAACAACGCACCAAGTTTAATGGCTTTATAGTCACGGTAGTACAAATTCGTTCCTTCACAAATTCAGTTATTTTATTTGAAAGCACAGGGATGGGATTATGAAAATGTCAAGAAGACTAACACTAAAATTGAAAGAAAATCTCATGGGTATATAAAAAATTAGCTAGAGACATACCACAGGTGCGACTGAGTCTAAAAAATTATTAGATAAATAGTCAGACGTAAGTAAATTAATGTTGAAGTTACCACAAATAACATACTAATCATAGTCAAGAAAACGAGAAGTGAGCGGTTAAATTCTCTTCTTAGGATTGTGTACGCAAGGCAGTAAAACTTTTGAGCTCATATATGAAATCACGACAGTTAGATACTCAATATCAGAACAATAATTACTTATAATATTAACAATCAGACTGTTTCTACAATACAAAGCTACTGCACCACCTTTTCCATTGAAGACGAAACAAATTACAGCTTGTATAAGTCTCTGAAACGAAAACAACGTCAACCAGGGGAGTTTTAAAATGTACTTATAATTTCATCCAGTTTTTCACTATACTGCGTGAAATGAAGTGAACTATATTAAAGCCACTAGCACGCTTACAGTGTACATTTACCAGGACTGTTTTATTGAATTCAATTAGATGACGGGCTGGTAACACACATATTATAAAACGAAATTAAAAGAATATTATTGGTTACAAACAAAAAATAAATGCCAGTTAAAAAATAGTAATATTAATAATTAATAAGTTAATATTAAATGGTATGTTAGTATTAAATATTGCTGACAATACTATCATATAATACACCTCTCCACAACATACGAGTACTCCATTAAGTACCTACAGGAAATTAGTTTTAAAACAAGGATACAGGGGGTTACATTACGGAGCATATACGAAAAATTATATTCGAACATACTTTCTTGTCTCAAGTACAATCTGCTTTGTTGAAAAGTTAGTAAAACATAATATATGTGTGTTATATAAATTTATATTTATAGTAATAAATTACATACATATTTAATATGCGCATTTTCTCTATTTGCATTGGAAAATAATAACATAACTTTTCACGCCTTCTGTGTATCAGCCATTGTACAGACTACAAAGTAACCTAACTCCCTTTCTATTTTGTTTCCTTCTTTGTCGATTTATTTTAGCGATTGTAAAAACCAGGCTGTTGTGAAGCAGCCAGGGTATCGTAAACTGCAGCCTTGGCTCCGTGAAGCAACGAATTCGAAGTAGGGTTGCTATGTTGCAAGAATTTTTCTAAATAGTTTAAGAACACCATGTATGTTCACACAAATTATGAATATATTCCTTCAATAGATTAGTAAAACTTGTGAAGATATACATATATATTTCTAATTACTTTGTGTATTTTCCTATTTTCAATGGAGTGCTTAATGATGATGAATTATAAGAAAGTATGCAAAACAAATATTTCATTAAAATACTTTTTCGAAAAGTGAGCATTCATTAAAATACTTTTTTGAAACGAATAATAAGCACAAACCCCATTGAGAAAAATATTTCAAGAATATACATATGTACACTTTAGAGAATGAGATTGCCACAGATATAATGTTACTTGTTAATAAACTGATATATACAGAAGTTTTTATTAAAGAATGTCTTTTATATGCTATTTATGTATGTAGTTATTTGTCTAAAAAGAAAATTAACTGAAATATGTAAGTTTAAAATTATGAGTATACGTATTTATATAAGAATTGGATTAGATTTTTGTGAAGTGAAAAATTGAAAAAATTCTAGGTGAAAACACATAGGGAAGAATTAACTTTGAAGTGCAAGCATAAAAAATGAATTTTACTTTAGGAAACTGATAAATTCGGGTTTGTGCCATGTTGCTGGATACGATGAACTGGCGGCACTGTTATTTTCGAGACATACTATGAAAAATTAAGTTCACTTAAACTGAATAAAGTATAATGAACTTAACTGAACACATATACAAATTGCTATAAACCGTGGTTATAATTAAGTACATCGTACTCATAAGACCCAAAATTAAGCTTATTCTATATGGGAATATACATAAAACAACTTGGTTTTATTTGGCGCAACTCACTGAAAACTGTATATAGCACACAAAAACATCACAGTTTAGACATAGCCAAGTGCAGATTTTAAACACGTATTTTGTAGAAATTTCTGTGTATTAATTTTACATTTAAGACATTAAGTTCACCATCAACATTTTATCAAACCTTTCACAAATCGCAGCTGTCAAATACTTTCTCATATTTTTCTGGGGCAGGAATCATAATCACAACTACATGCTTTATCTCACTTTAATATAATAAATTGTGAGACACGCCTAAGCATATTAACATCCAAATATAATAAAGCAGAAGATATGCTGGAATTTATATTTTATGTTAGTTGGCAAAATATTCTTAGTCTTTTTGTAATGATGGATTATAGATTCGATAAGAATCAACTGTTTATTAGTAAATAAGCGTATTTAATTACGAAAACTATATTTAATTACGTCAGCAAAACAATAAATCTGCATATTGAAATCTAAATAAAAGGAAACACAATAACCCAATAATTAGGCATGGTTGCCTTTTTAAGATACCATTCAATATTACAAATACTTCTTAAATGAATAAAAAGGTAATAAAATATCCAAATATAAATGAAATTAACTTGTAAGTAATACTTTTTACATTTTCCATGTACTTAACAATGAAATAAATTATAATTGTTTCCGATTTCAGAACCATTTTATGTCATTTGGTTATAGGTACTTTTTTTCTACAATGTAAAGCACGCAGAACGGTTATCTCGTAATAAGCTGGTACACCCAGGGGAGTATATTTGTATCCGACCATGTGGTCCCCCCAATATTTGCAGGGTATGTTAAAAAGATCGCTGTTATCAGAAACTACAACAGGCTTACTTCCAGGAGACATACATATAAACATTTCAAAACTCCTAGGGAAGACATTGTGCAATTTATTAAATTGTCTTAATTCTATCGCAGCTTGTTGAACCAGAGCATGTTAATATATACCGACAGTAAAAATCCCTATTGGATTATATAAGTAATCTAGTAACAGAGAATGTTAATAAACTGAGAAGGCGAAAATGTTAACTGAAAATTGAGCGTGACTTTCCCCATCACATCTCAGAGGAGTTGATCACTTGGAATGCACCACATCTCAGAGGATTTCACTCAGTCTCTGAGAAACTCATAAATTTGAGTGAAAGCTAAAAATAGAGTTGGTGCCACGATCAAATCTGAGCAAATACAAGTTAGAGCTGTTGATGCATGCGGAAATTGAGGAAATCTGAGCTCATTGAGCAGAATGTATAGAACTATTTTTATTTAATTTAAAAAGTTATTATCTTTGTATATTTAAAAAAAAAAATTATAAAAATAAAATTGCTAAATAATAAAATACACATTAAAAATGAAATATATTGCTTGCGCTACACGACGCGAACCAACGACGCTTTCGGTTGAATAAATTAAATATATATATGTGTTTGTATGAGTGTTTGAACAATTCAAATTGCTATGCTGACAAAAACTATGAACAGACACTCATAAAATTTTTTTTAAAACTTATTGAATTTAAATGAAAACTAGTTTATTTTATTTATTTGAATATTATTTGTTTTGAATATTATTTAAGATTTTGTGAATATTATCTAAAAATACACCATCTAAATAACAAGTAGGGCAATGAAATTGAAAGAGAACCACTGGTGCAATGGTTGCGTCTCAGCTAAGTTTTACCGAAAGTACGCGAGTTCAAATCCTTCACTCGCTTTTTTTCGCATTTCATTTGATGAAAGAAGTTGGCATGTTCTTCTTTATGTATGCGTTTTTCGTAGGCACACAGAGATCTTTGTTTGTTTCTGCTTCTGCTCAACTCCAATTTCTGATTGTTGTAAGTTTCGTTCTCGTTGCGAAGAAGATGTTTGATGATAACGGGTAGAAGAAGGAATTGCTAGCGCATTATTAAGATTTTAAATGTCTTGCATTTAAATATCATATATTATTATATAAGTATCCTATTGTTACGATTTCACTGAATTACCTCGATGATTTCCCAAATCCTTCGAGTCCGATCACTGGATTGTTACAATAAAAGTCACCAACTATGATTACAGTTTCTTGATTATAAAGAATTTACTCAATCTTCTATTATTACTCAATAATTAATTTGGAATAATTGAATTGTTCTCGATAACGAATGTTCTCGATTCAAGCTCTAGATCACGCCAGTTATCGGCTTCTCTCTTTCATCTGACATTCACAATATTGTGGCGAAAATGCGAAGCGAATGTCAGATGAAAGAGAGGAGCCGACAACTGGCATCTTCTAGAGCGTAAGACGAGACGATTATCGTAACGAGACGATTATCGTAACGACGCGATTATTCCAGGGTTTCGTTTTCAAGCTGCAAACAAGTATATAAAGGCGACACACGGCTGCAGAGTGAGTAAGTCAGTAATCACTCGTGAAGTAAATGCGTTGGAGATTACATTACAGTAATGTAATAAAAACAGTACATTGTGAAAGTTGTATACTAGTAATTGTAAATAGTAAAGTGAATTGTAATTGAATTGTGAATTACTGAATAATAAAAGGACCTTAAATAAGGTCTTTATAAATAAAGAGACTGCAAATTAAGTTGGGGATTTTTATTTAAGAATCCAGAGATCGTACCCGAAGAATTTGGGAAATCATCGAGGTTGATTCAGCAAGATCGTAACAATATGAATCGATGTACCTGTCGAACTACCTACAATGGATCCAGCAGTCAGTAAAAACGCACCCAATGAAGCAAAATAAGTCAATATTAAGTTCTGTAGAGCAATAAAACAGTTAAAAAGCATTTGATTAAATTAATTTTTTAAGTTCAAATATTTGTTAACTTTCAACTTAAAAGCTATTCAGTAAACTTATTTACACTATAAATAAATAACTTTAATATAAATTACATTCATTGATATTAAGTATCTTTAAATAATGCGCTGAAATCAGCATAAAGACGTGTACTGTTTGGTGTTATTGTTGTTCTTATTTGTCCTGTTTTGGTGTTGTTGTTCTTATTTCATTTTGGATCTAAATCAACCTCATAAATGAAAGCTTCTTTTATAAATTCGGTTAGATTATAGTTGGCATTGACCCGCATATTGCACTCTGTGAGATTTTTGAAAGGCGCAAATTTCGTTTTACGACTGGGAGTATTATTAATACTTTCCTGAACCTCATCTACATGTTTGAACCAGTATTCTGGATGGTCTCCAGACAATTTTGTTAACAACGGAATCACGATTCTGTGATGTGATCTTGGCCGTTCCCACGTGGAACTGCAGTGGTGATTAGCATGTGTTGAATTCTTTGCTCGTCACAATAATTCTTAAATGAATGGGAAGTAAAATCAGTACCCCTGTCAGAAATGATTCTTCTGAAATTTCCAAAATTGGCGGACTGCTTTTTCAAACGTTCTATAACTGCTAATGTACTTGTACTTGTATCTTTCGTTGGGTATATAGGAACTTTGAAAAAGCATCTAGAACTACAAAAATGTAATTGTATTGCTTATTCGTGGTAGTCATGGGATTTATGTGATCAAGAAACCTTGCCCCCCTTGGCGATTGCTATAATGCATTTAACGAAAGTGCCTACTACCTTATCTAATAATCTTCAAAATCACTACTTTCTAACACCTTTCTAATTGTCCCAATCCAATCATCTTCAAGTTGTGCAGTTTCTAAAGGATGTTTAAAAGAATCTTCTAGTACTAAACAATATGCTGCTGAGTGCATCCACGTGCTTCATCTGAGCTCCAGAACGGTGTTGAATTTGGTGATCGTACCCCTGTAAAAACATTGCATGGACTATGATTGTCTTTGAATATTACGCTTATCAATCTGCAAAATACGATGGGTGAATTAGAGATTTCAAAAAGAGCATAATTGAACTAGCCCTCTGTGGGTTACGAACGCTGTATATTTTTTCAAATTAACCTCCACCGGCAAATGAAAAAGGCATTTTTTATCGATAACACCGTCTATCATTGTCATTCGAAACTGATGCCTAATTGTCTTCTTATTAGCTTGCGGTAATCGCAACACAACAGTGTGCTCTTATCTTTTTTATTTACTAGAACCAATTATATCAATATCATCTATTGATATAATTGGTCATAACACCCGCAATGTAAGTACTGCGTTCTCCAGATTAGACAAAGAAGCGAAGCGAATGGGTCTGGTAGTGAACGAGGGCAAGACGAAATATCTCCTGTCATCAAATAAACAGTCATCGCAATCGCGACTTGGCTCCCACGTCACTGTTGACAGTCACAACTTCGAAGTCGTAGATAATTTCGTGTATCTGGGAACCAGCATTAACAACACCAACAATGTCAGCCTTGAAATTCAACGCAAATCACTCTTGCCAACAGGTGCTACTTTGGACTGAGTAGGCAATTGACAAGTAAAGTCCTCTTTCGACGAACCAAAACCAAACTCTACAAGTCGCTCATCAATCCGGCCTTACATATGGTGCAGAAGCCTGGACGATGTCTACATCCGATGAGTCGGATTTAGGAGTTTTCGAGAGAAAAGTTACGCGTTGGCAATGGCGAATACCGCAGATGATCGAACGATGAGCTGTGCGATCAGAGGAGTTGATCACTTGGAATGCACCACATCTCAGAGGATTTCACTCAATCTCTGAGAAACTCATAAATTTGAGTGAAAGCTAAAAATAGAGTTGGTGCCACGATCAAATCTGAGCAAATACAAGTTAGAGCTGTTGATGCATGCGGAAATTGAGGAAATCTGAGCTCATTGAGCAGAATGTATAGAACTATTTTTATTTAATTTAAAAAGTTATTATCTTTGTATATTTAAAAAAAAAAAATTTATAAAAATAAAATTGCTAAATAATAAAATACACATTAAAAATGAAATATATTGCTTGCGCTACACGACGAGAACCAACGACGCTTTCGGTTGAATAAATTAAATATATATATGTGTTTGTATGAGTGTTTGAACAATTCAAATTGCTATGCTGACAAAAACTATGAACAGACACTCATAAAAATTTTTTTAAAACTTATTGAATTTAAATGAAAACTAGTTTATTTTATTTATTTGAATATTATTTGTTTTGAATATTATTTAAGATTTTGTGAATATTATCTAAAAATACACCATCTAAATAACAAATAGGGCAATGAAATTGAAAGAGAACCACTGGTGCAATGGTTGCGTCTCAGCTAAGTTTTACCGAAAGTACGCGAGTTCAAATCCTTCACTCGCTTTTTTTTCGCATTTCATTTGATGAAAGAAGTTGGCATGTTCTTCTTTATGTATGCGTTTTTCGTAGGCACACAGAGATCTTTGTTTGTTTCTGCTTCTGCTCAACTCCAATTTCTGATTGTTGTAAGTTTCGTTCTCGTTGCGAAGAAGATGTTTGATGATAACGGGTAGAAGAAGGAATTGCTAGCGCATTATTAAGATTTTAAATGTCTTGCATTTAAATATCATATATTATTATATAAGTATCCTATTGTTACGATTTCACTGAATTACCTCGATGATTTCCCAAATCCTTCGAGTCCGATCACTGGATTGTTACAATAAAAGTCACCAACTATGATTACAGTTTCTTGATTATAAAGAATTTACTCAATCTTCTATTATTACTCAATAATTAATTTGGAATAATTGAATTGTTCTCGATAACGAATGTTCTCGATTCAAGCTCTAGATCACGCCAGTTATCGGCTTCTCTCTTTCATCTGACATTCACAATATTGTGGCGAAAATGCGAAGCGAATGTCAGATGAAAGAGAGGAGCCGACAACTGGCATCTTCTAGAGCGTAAGACGAGACGATTATCGTAACGAGACGATTATCGTAACGACGCGATTATTCCAGGGTTTCGTTTTCAAGCTGCAAACAAGTATATAAAGGCGACACACGGCTGCAGAGTGAGTAAGTCAGTAATCACTCGTGAAGTAAATGCGTTGGAGATTACATTACAGTAATGTAATAAAAACAGTACATTGTGAAAGTTGTATACTAGTAATTGTAAATAGTAAAGTGAATTGTAATTGAATTGTGAATTACTGAATAATAAAAGGACCTTAAATAAGGTCTTTATAAATAAAGAGACTGCAAATTAAGTTGGGGATTTTTATTTAAGAATCCAGAGATCGTACCCGAAGAATTTGGGAAATCATCGAGGTTGATTCAGCAAGATCGTAACAATATGAATCGATGTACCTGTCGAACTACCTACAATGGATCCAGCAGTCAGTAAAAACGCACCCAATGAAGCAAAATAAGTCAATATTAAGTTCTGTAGAGCAATAAAACAGTTAAAAAGCATTTGATTAAATTAATTTTTTAAGTTCAAATATTTGTTAACTTTCAACTTAAAAGCTATTCAGTAAACTTATTTACACTATAAATAAATAACTTTAATATAAATTACATTCATTGATATTAAGTATCTTTAAATAATGCGCTGAAATCAGCATAAAGACGTGTACTGTTTGGTGTTATTGTTGTTCTTATTTGTCCTGTTTTGGTGTTGTTGTTCTTATTTCATTTTGGATCTAAATCAACCTCATAAATGAAAGCATCTTTTATAAATTCGGTTAGATTATAGTTGGCATTGACCCGCATATTGCACTCTGTGAGATTTTTTGAAAGGCGCAAATTTCGTTTTACGACTGGGAGTATTATTAATACTTTCCTGAACCTCATCTACATGTTTGAACCAGTATTCTGGATGGTCTCCAGACAATTTTGTTAACAACGGAATCACGATTCTGTGATGTGATCTTGGCCGTTCCCACGTGGAACTGCAGTGGTGATTAGCATGTGTTGAATTCTTTGCTCGTCACAATAATTCTTAAATGAATGGGAAGTAAAATCAGTACCCCTGTCAGAAATGATTCTTCTGAAATTTCCAAAATTGGCGGACTGCTTTTTCAAACGTTCTATAACTGCTAATGTACTTGTACTTGTATCTTTCGTTGGGTATATAGGAACTTTGAAAAAGCATCTAGAACTACAAAAATGTAATTGTATTGCTTATTCGTGGTAGTCATGGGATTTATGTGATCAAGAAACCTTGCCCCCCTTGGCGATTGCTATAATGCATTTAACGAAAGTGCCTACTACCTTATCTAATAATCTTCAAAATCACTACTTTCTAACACCTTTCTAATTGTCCCAATCCAATCATCTTCAAGTTGTGCAGTTTCTAAAGGATGTTTAAAAGAATCTTCTAGTACTAAACAATATGCTGCTGAGTGCATCCACGTGCTTCATCTGAGCTCCAGAACGGTGTTGAATTTGGTGATCGTACCCCTGTAAAAACATTGCATGGACTATGATTGTCTTTGAATATTACGCTTATCAATCTGCAAAATACGATGGGTGAATTAGAGATTTCAAAAAGAGCATAATTGAACTAGCCCTCTGTGGGTTACGAACGCTGTATATTTTTTTCAAATTAACCTCCACCGGCAAATGAAAAAGGCATTTTTTATCGATAACACCGTCTATCATTGTCATTCGAAACTGATGCCTAATTGTCTTCTTATTAGCTTGCGGTAATCGCAACACAACAGTGTGCTCTTATCTTTTTATTTACTAGAACCAATTATATCAATATCATCTATTGATATAATTGGTCATAACACCCGCAATGTAAGTACTGCGTTCTCCAGATTAGACAAAGAAGCGAAGCGAATGGGTCTGGTAGTGAACGAGGGCAAGACGAAATATCTCCTGTCATCAAATAAACAGTCATCGCAATCGCGACTTGGCTCCCACGTCACTGTTGACAGTCACAACTTCGAAGTCGTAGATAATTTCGTGTATCTGGGAACCAGCATTAACAACACCAACAATGTCAGCCTTGAAATTCAACGCAAATCACTCTTGCCAACAGGTGCTACTTTGGACTGAGTAGGCAATTGACAAGTAAAGTCCTCTTTCGACGAACCAAAACCAAACTCTACAAGTCGCTCATCAATCCGGCCTTACATATGGTGCAGAAGCCTGGACGATGTCTACATCCGATGAGTCGGATTTAGGAGTTTTCGAGAGAAAAGTTGCGCGTTGGCAATGGCGAATACCGCAGATGATCGAACGATGAGCTGTGCGATCAGAGGAGTTGATCACTTGGAATGCACCACATCTCAGAGGATTTCACTCAATCTCTGAGAAACTCATAAATTTGAGTGAAAGCTAAAAATAGAGTTGGTGCCACGATCAAATCTGAGCAAATACAAGTTAGAGCTGTTGATGCATGCGGAAATTGAGGAAATCTGAGCTCATTGAGCAGAATGTATAGAACTATTTTTATTTAATTTAAAAAGTTATTATCTTTGTATATTAAAAAAAAAAAAATTTATAAAAATAAAATTGCTAAATAATAAAATACACATTAAAAATGAAATATATTGCTTGCGCTACACGACGAGAACCAACGACGCTTTCGGTTGAATAAATTAAATATATATATGTGTTTGTATGAGTGTTTGAACAATTCAAATTGCTATGCTGACAAAAACTATGAACAGACACTCATAAAATTTTTTTTAAAACTTATTGAATTTAAATGAAAACTAGTTTATTTTATTTATTTGAATATTATTTG
The DNA here is from genome assembly GCA_030068015.2 of Neoceratitis asiatica. NCBI lineage: Eukaryota > Metazoa > Arthropoda > Insecta > Diptera > Tephritidae > Neoceratitis > Neoceratitis asiatica. The sequence continues at coordinate 85,655,234 of CM061524.1, forward strand.
TTTTGAATATTATTTAAGATTTTGTGAATATTATCTAAAAATACACCATCTAAATAACAAGTAGGGCAATGAAATTGAAAGAGAACCACTGGTGCAATGGTTGCGTCTCAGCTAAGTTTTACCGAAAGTACGCGAGTTCAAATCCTTCACTCGCTTTTTTTTCGCATTTCATTTGATGAAAGAAGTTGGCATGTTCTTCTTTATGTATGCGTTTTTCGTAGGCACACAGAGATCTTTGTTTGTTTCTGCTTCTGCTCAACTCCAATTTCTGATTGTTGTAAGTTTCGTTCTCGTTGCGAAGAAGATGTTTGATGATAACGGGTAGAAGAAGGAATTGCTAGCGCATTATTAAGATTTTAAATGTCTTGCATTTAAATATCATATATTATTATATAAGTATCCTATTGTTACGATTTCACTGAATTACCTCGATGATTTCCCAAATCCTTCGAGTCCGATCACTGGATTGTTACAATAAAAGTCACCAACTATGATTACAGTTTCTTGATTATAAAGAATTTACTCAATCTTCTATTATTACTCAATAATTAATTTGGAATAATTGAATTGTTCTCGATAACGAATGTTCTCGATTCAAGCTCTAGATCACGCCAGTTATCGGCTTCTCTCTTTCATCTGACATTCACAATATTGTGGCGAAAATGCGAAGCGAATGTCAGATGAAAGAGAGGAGCCGACAACTGGCATCTTCTAGAGCGTAAGACGAGAGGATTATCGTAACGAGACGATTATCGTAACGACGCGATTATTCCAGGGTTTCGTTTTCAAGCTGCAAACAAGTATATAAAGGCGACACACGGCTGCAGAGTGAGTAAGTCAGTAATCACTCGTGAAGTAAATGCGTTGGAGATTACATTACAGTAATGTAATAAAAACAGTACATTGTGAAAGTTGTATACTAGTAATTGTAAATAGTAAAGTGAATTGTAATTGAATTGTGAATTACTGAATAATAAAAGGACCTTAAATAAGGTCTTTATAAATAAAGAGACTGCAAATTAAGTTGGGGATTTTTATTTAAGAATCCAGAGATCGTACCCGAAGAATTTGGGAAATCATCGAGGTTGATTCAGCAAGATCGTAACAATATGAATCGATGTACCTGTCGAACTACCTACAATGGATCCAGCAGTCAGTAAAAACGCACCCAATGAAGCAAAATAAGTCAATATTAAGTTCTGTAGAGCAATAAAACAGTTAAAAAGCATTTGATTAAATTAATTTTTTAAGTTCAAATATTTGTTAACTTTCAACTTAAAAGCTATTCAGTAAACTTATTTACACTATAAATAAATAACTTTAATATAAATTACATTCATTGATATTAAGTATCTTTAAATAATGCGCTGAAATCAGCATAAAGACGTGTACTGTTTGGTGTTATTGTTGTTCTTATTTGTCCTGTTTTGGTGTTGTTGTTCTTATTTCATTTTGGATCTAAATCAACCTCATAAATGAAAGCATCTTTTATAAATTCGGTTAGATTATAGTTGGCATTGACCCGCATATTGCACTCTGTGAGATTTTTGAAAGGCGCAAATTTCGTTTTACGACTGGGAGTATTATTAATACTTTCCTGAACCTCATCTACATGTTTGAACCAGTATTCTGGATGGTCTCCAGACAATTTTGTTAACAACGGAATCACGATTCTGTGATGTGATCTTGGCCGTTCCCACGTGGAACTGCAGTGGTGATTAGCATGTGTTGAATTCTTTGCTCGTCACAATAATTCTTAAATGAATGGGAAGTAAAATCAGTACCCCTGTCAGAAATGATTCTTCTGAAATTTCCAAAATTGGCGGACTGCTTTTTCAAACGTTCTATAACTGCTAATGTACTTGTACTTGTATCTTTCGTTGGGTATATAGGAACTTTGAAAAAGCATCTAGAACTACAAAAATGTAATTGTATTGCTTATTCGTGGTAGTCATGGGATTTATGTGATCAAGAAACCTTGCCCCCCTTGGCGATTGCTATAATGCATTTAACGAAAGTGCCTACTACCTTATCTAATAATCTTCAAAATCACTACTTTCTAACACCTTTCTAATTGTCCCAATCCAATCATCTTCAAGTTGTGCAGTTTCTAAAGGATGTTTAAAAGAATCTTCTAGTACTAAACAATATGCTGCTGAGTGCATCCACGTGCTTCATCTGAGCTCCAGAACGGTGTTGAATTTGGTGATCGTACCCCTGTAAAAACATTGCATGGACTATGATTGTCTTTGAATATTACGCTTATCAATCTGCAAAATACGATGGGTGAATTAGAGATTTCAAAAAGAGCATAATTGAACTAGCCCTCTGTGGGTTACGAACGCTGTATATTTTTTTCAAATTAACCTCCACCGGCAAATGAAAAAGGCATTTTTTATCGATAACACCGTCTATCATTGTCATTCGAAACTGATGCCTAATTGTCTTCTTATTAGCTTGCGGTAATCGCAACACAACAGTGTGCTCTTATCTTTTTTATTTACTAGAACCAATTATATCAATATCATCTATTGATATAATTGGTCATAACACCCGCAATGTAAGTACTGCGTTCTCCAGATTAGACAAAGAAGCGAAGCGAATGGGTCTGGTAGTGAACGAGGGCAAGACGAAATATCTCCTGTCATCAAATAAACAGTCATCGCAATCGCGACTTGGCTCCCACGTCACTGTTGACAGTCACAACTTCGAAGTCGTAGATAATTTCGTGTATCTGGGAACCAGCATTAACAACACCAACAATGTCAGCCTTGAAATTCAACGCAAATCACTCTTGCCAACAGGTGCTACTTTGGACTGAGTAGGCAATTGACAAGTAAAGTCCTCTTTCGACGAACCAAAACCAAACTCTACAAGTCGCTCATCAATCCGGCCTTACATATGGTGCAGAAGCCTGGACGATGTCTACATCCGATGAGTCGGATTTAGGAGTTTTCGAGAGAAAAGTTGCGCGTTGGCAATGGCGAATACCGCAGATGATCGAACGATGAGCTGTGCGATCAGAGGAGTTGATCACTTGGAATGCACCACATCTCAGAGGATTTCACTCAATCTCTGAGAAACTCATAAATTTGAGTGAAAGCTAAAAATAGAGTTGGTGCCACGATCAAATCTGAGCAAATACAAGTTAGAGCTGTTGATGCATGCGGAAATTGAGGAAATCTGAGCTCATTGAGCAGAATGTATAGAACTATTTTTATTTAATTTAAAAAGTTATTATCTTTGTATATTTAAAAAAAAAAATTTATAAAAATAAAATTGCTAAATAATAAAATACACATTAAAAATGAAATATATTGCTTGCGCTACACGACGAGAACCAACGACGCTTTCGGTTGAATAAATTAAATATATATATGTGTTTGTATGAGTGTTTGAACAATTCAAATTGCTATGCTGACAAAAACTATGAACAGACACTCATAAAATTTTTTTTAAAACTTATTGAATTTAAATGAAAACTAGTTTATTTTATTTATTTGAATATTATTTGTTTTGAATATTATTTAAGATTTTGTGAATATTATCTAAAAATACACCATCTAAATAACAAGTAGGGCAATGAAATTGAAAGAGAACCACTGGTGCAATGGTTGCGTCTCAGCTAAGTTTTACCGAAAGTACGCGAGTTCAAATCCTTCACTCGCTTTTTTTTTCGCATTTCATTTGATGAAAGAAGTTGGCATGTTCTTCTTTATGTATGCGTTTTTCGTAGGCACACAGAGATCTTTGTTTGTTTCTGCTTCTGCTCAACTCCAATTTCTGATTGTTGTAAGTTTCGTTCTCGTTGCGAAGAAGATGTTTGATGATAACGGGTAGAAGAAGGAATTGCTAGCGCATTATTAAGATTTTAAATGTCTTGCATTTAAATATCATATATTATTATATAAGTATCCTATTGTTACGATTTCACTGAATTACCTCGATGATTTCCCAAATCCTTCGAGTCCGATCACTGGATTGTTACAATAAAAGTCACCAACTATGATTACAGTTTCTTGATTATAAAGAATTTACTCAATCTTCTATTATTACTCAATAATTAATTTGGAATAATTGAATTGTTCTCGATAACGAATGTTCTCGATTCAAGCTCTAGATCACGCCAGTTATCGGCTTCTCTCTTTCATCTGACATTCACAATATTGTGGCGAAAATGCGAAGCGAATGTCAGATGAAAGAGAGGAGCCGACAACTGGCATCTTCTAGAGCGTAAGACGAGAGGATTATCGTAACGAGACGATTATCGTAACGACGCGATTATTCCAGGGTTTCGTTTTCAAGCTGCAAACAAGTATATAAAGGCGACACACGGCTGCAGAGTGAGTAAGTCAGTAATCACTCGTGAAGTAAATGCGTTGGAGATTACATTACAGTAATGTAATAAAAACAGTACATTGTGAAAGTTGTATACTAGTAATTGTAAATAGTAAAGTGAATTGTAATTGAATTGTGAATTACTGAATAATAAAAGGGCCTTAAATAAGGTCTTTATAAATAAAGAGACTGCAAATTAAGTTGGGGATTTTTATTTAACAATCCAGAGATCGTACCCGAAGGATTTGGGAAATCATCGAGGTTGATTCAGCAAGATCGTAACAATATGAATCGATGTACCGGTCGAACTACCTACAATGGATCCAGCAGTCAGTAAAAACGCACCCAATGAAGCAAAATAAGTCAATATTAAGTTCTGTAGAGCAATAAAACAGTTAAAAAGCATTTGATTAAATTAATTTTTTAAGTTCAAATATTTGTTAACTTTCAACTTAAAAGCTATTCAGTAAACTTATTTACACTATAAATAAATAACTTTAATATAAATTATATTCATTGATATTAAGTATCTTTAAATAATGCGCTGAAATCAGCATAAAGACGTGTACTGTTTGGTGTTATTGTTGTTCTTATTTGTCCTGTTTTGGTGTTGTTGTTCTTATTTCATTTTGGATCTAAATCAACCTCATAAATGAAAGCATCTTTTATAAATTCGGTTAGATTATAGTTGGCATTGACCCGCATATTGCACTCTGTGAGATTTTTGAAAGGCGCAAATTTCGTTTTACGACTGGGAGTATTATTAATACTTTCCTGAACCTCATCTACATGTTTGAACCAGTATTCTGGATGGTCTCCAGACAATTTTGTTAACAACGGAATCACGATTCTGTGATGTGATCTTGGCCGTTCCCACGTGGAACTGCAGTGGTGATTAGCATGTGTTGAATTCCTTGCTCGTCACAATAATTCTTAAATGAATGGGAAGTAAAATCAGTACCCCTGTCAGAAATGATTCTTCTGAAATTTCCAAAAATGGCGGACTGCTTTTTCAAACGTTCTATAACTGCTAATGTACTTGTACTTGTATCTTTCGTTGGGTATATAGGAACTTTGAAATTAGAGATTTCAAAAAGAGCATAATTGAACTAGCCCTCTGTGGGTTACGAACGCTGTATATTTTTTTCAAATTAACCTCCACCGGCAAATGAAAAAGGCATTTTTTATCGATAACACCGTCTATCATTGTCATTCGAAACTGATGCCTAATTGTCTTCTTATTAGCTTGCGGTAATCGCAACACAACAGTGTGCTCTTATCTTTTTTATTTACTAGAACTATAGATGATATTGATATAATTGGTCATAACACCCGCAATGTAAGTACTGCGTTCTCCAGATTAGACAAAGAAGCGAAGCGAATGGGTCTGGTAGTGAACGAGGGCAAGACGAAATATCTCCTGTTATCAAATAAACAGTCATCGCAATCGCGACTTGGCTCCCACGTCACTGTTGACAGTCACAACTTCGAAGTCGTAGATAATTTCGTGTATCTGGGAACCAGCATTAACAACACCAACAATGTCAGCCTTGAAATTCAACGCAAATCACTCTTGCCAACAGGTGCTACTTTGGACTGAGTAGGCAATTGAAAAGTAAAGTCCTCCTTCGACGAACCAAAACCAAACTCTACAAGTCGCTCATCAATCCGGCCTTACATATGGTGCAGAAGCCTGGACGATGTCTACATCCGATGAGTCGGATTTAGGAGTTTTCGAGAGAAAAGTTGCGCGTTGGCAATGGCGAATACCGCAGATGATCGAACGATGAGCTGTGCGAGCTATACGACGACATTGACATAGCTAAGCGAATAAAAAGACAGCGGCTACGCTGGCTAGGTCATGTCGTCCGAATGGATTAAAGCGCTCCAGCTTTGAAAGTATTCGATGGAGTACCCGCTGGTGGAAGCAGAGGAAGAGGGAGACCTCCGCTCCGTTGGAAAGATCAGGTGGAGAGCGACCTGGTGTCACTTGGTATTTCTAACTGGCGCCAAACAGCAAGAAGAAGAAACGAGTCGCGCGCTATTGTTGACGAGGCTATAATCGCGTAAGCGGTGCCTACGCCAAAGAAGAAGAAGAAAAAGAAGAAGAAGAAGAACTACAGGTGAAGCAAAATTTGAAGTACTGTGCTGAATGATTCCCTTCCTAACCATTCTTTTATTTGTCTGTCGACAATGCGTTTGTCCTCGAAAGAAATCCTTCTAACCTGATGCGTAGTTGGGTTTTTATCAATCAAAAGCATCTTCATCTCTTTAGGACTATTTTCTATGTTGTTTGTCTTATACTTGTTTACCAAAGAAGTTATTTCCGCTGCCTCGCTAGCGTGTAAATGTACTAAGTCAATACCGACTTCTCAAATTTCCTCTACATTTAAGCAAATGCTCTTAAATTCCCCAAATATTTCAGGATAACCATCCCCTTTCAGTATGTTTACTTTTTCCCCTATATAATCGCCTTCTGAATAATTTGGAATCTCTTTTGTACAAAAACTGAACTTCATGCTTGTTAACTATTAAATCAATATGTTCTAACAGAGAATTACCGAAAATATCTTCATAACCTTTCTCATCTTCACGAACCACGTAAAATTTCAGCTTCAACTCAAATTCGTCTATTTTAAATTGAATAATTGAACTGCCAATAGTTGTTACCTCACTTTTTTCGATGCCAAACACTCGACGTTTTTCGAGTATAAGCGTATGACCATCCTCTAAGCTTTCGAATATATCTCGCCTAATCAAACACAACGTACATCCGGTACCTATTAACGCATTAAACTCTACCTTCTTGGACAAAACTTTCTTATACTTGAGACCAGCCCAGCCCACAATGCCATTTCCTTTATTACTTTTACACTCAAAAGATCGATGTGTTCACCACCTCTAAAACAATTGTTAAGATTTTTACTGTACTTTTCAATTTGAAATACCATAATTAAAAATAATAACCAGATGGATCAAGCTGTTTTTTAAAAACTTGATTAAAATCATATTTTTAACGAATTTTCTTATATACTTTAATTTGGAACTTAAGATATTCTATACACTTGCCTGGTACAAAACAGGTCTACCTTTTTTCGAATTTGGAATACGCTTATAAAATATTCTATAATACTTTCATCGTCTTCAGATTTGCCATTGTCCATTAATACATATAAATATTATCTTAATATCTCGTTTGGTTTTTTGTAGCGATTTCTCCATAACTTGTGAACCTCTGATGATGATATTTTCATCCTAAACTCATTTACCAAAGCACTTTTTATCAACTTCCAATTTGTTAATCCCCTTTGACTTTTTATAAACAATTAAGCTACTCCTCTAAGCAATTCCTTGCTATAAATAAATTTCTGAATCTCGCTCCAGCCCACGGCTAAAGAATTTTCTCCACCCATAGCCGATTGTCCGTACCATCAAAAGTCGAGAAACTTCCTTCAATATCTTTAAAAGTAAAGATAGATTTTTGATGGTTTTGGTGAGAAAGAGCATCAGCGGCTGCAGCGTTTGTGTAAATAGAAACGTTGCCACTGTCATTATCATCGTCCGAAATTTCGTTACCGAAATGCAGACGTAATCTCTCTTGCATTTCATTTATCCGTCCTGTTGTTGCTAGTCCTAGCTCTCGTAACTTTTCACTTAACGCCTCAGAATTCATATTTAATATAGTTTCAGTATCCATTTTGAAAATATTGTAATTATATTAAAAATAATACTTGTATCTTACAGTTTTTGTATAATTCTCATACTTATGTACTTACATATGTACATATGCAAAATTAATACATATTTATGTAGTTATACAAACTTACACAAACGTCACTTCTCTGTTACTATTAGAATGTCCAATAAATTTATATCAATCTTTCTTATTTTAACGTGAATAACTTATATTAGCTTAAGTCATTAAGTATATGTATGTAATTGTAATTAATATTTATTTTATTTTAGTTAATGCTAAAGTCTTTTGCTTTTCGCTAAAAAATTTCTTAGTTTCTTCCTGTACCTTTTCTTTATTTTGTTTTATTAATGACGTACCTCATAAAGTGTATACATTCGTTGTAATATGCTTATACTTGTACAAACTTCGGTGTTGCTGATTACTGCGATCGATTTTATTCTTCTCGTTCTACTTCTTCTTTTTTCTTCTCTTTCCTTATTCCTGCTTGTTTCTTCCCGTCCCTTACTTTTGTTTCTTCCGTCCCGTTCCACTTCTTACGCTGTTTTTCTCTGCTTCTGGTCTTGTTTCATCTTCTTTACTTTTTAAAGTTTAGCGGACTTTCTTTCTTGTTGTTGCAATTTGATGAGTTATTTAGATCGTGTTGATGCAAGATGCTTTCGAGTTGATGGATACACGAATAAAATTTGGCAAAGTAATTAGACTAGACGTTGATTGGAAAAAGTTTTAAGCTCTTTTACTTCCGCACATCTGAACTACTTCTGTCGTCCTTTTTTTTTTTGTTCTGTCCTTTATGTTCGCAAGGTTTTGCTCTATTCCTACATATGTAGAGTGGCGGACACAAGTCTACATACACCGCCTGTATTCGTTGTATAGAAAGTATTATCACTTTGCTGAAAAATGTAGGTATACAGTTTTATTTTAAATCCTTTTCTAATCACATGTATTAAAACAAATCCATTCTCTAACATAAAATAAAACAATTATGGTGAAAAAACGTAAAAATTTCCTTGACAAAAGTCTACATACAGCACGGGTTTACTAGCAGTTATGTCGATATGCCGTGTTGTTATGGCGGTTAGGTACCCGGTTTTTTACAATTTTTTTAAATTATTTTTTCTAATTTGCTAGTATTGAATTTTGTTGTCGTTTAAACACATTAGCATCAACAATGGCTCCGCGAAAAAAAGTATCCATTGACGTAAGAAGCTTGGTTATTCAGCAAAGAAAAGAGAAGAAATCGTGTGAACAAAAAATAATGACAGCTTGACACGACTCACGCGTGATATGTCAAAAATAAGCTATTGAAAAAAGTACCTCTACTTGGATGACTCTTTACATACATTGATTCCAAGTAGATTTTCACCTACTAAAAACGCTGAAACCAATATTTATTTTCGTAGAATATTGATTTAAGCGAACATTTGTGCATATGTGCAAAAGCAAAACATCGTCGACAAAATTTGCGATAGGTCTGATAATATTTATCCCTGTTATCAATTTACATTCTCTATACAATATAACATACTCTTTCGCTCAATTCTGTTAAATTTACAACAATTTGGTGCGAGCCATCTGGGAGTGTGATACGATTACTTGAGACGAATTGACATTTTCCACTCTGATCCGTAATTGCACCTTCTCTATATTGTGGCCACAGTGATCGGACTCGAAGTATTTGGGAAATCACTGAGGTTAATTTAGCGAAATCGTAACAATATTATGTATTCTCATGGGGGAATAATTACTAGAAGTGATCAAAAAAATCACCACGATAAGTTTTTTTATAATTTGATTGCAAATAGGAAGTTGCTTGAAATGCCTTCTTATTATAAGTTTGCTTACAAATGTTACGTTTACAAATGTTTATGTTATGCAAAATTTTACTATTATTTTACTTTTTTGAATTGACAGGCTTAATAATCCCTACTAATTTCCTTCTAAAATATGAAACATTACCAAATTTTGTATGGCAGATTAAAGCAGATTAAATTCACATATCATATAAGAGTGACAAAGGTTATAACTAAATTTTTTAAATTGCCGCAATCATTAAACAAAACACAATTTCAAGAATTTCAGTTTGTATGTTTTTGTATTCCTTCTATTTCGATGAAATCATAAAAATAAAAATGACAAAGATAAAAATATTAATTTTTTTTTTGTCTGATGATGTGAGAGTGGAATAATCGAACTCTCTATTTCGTGTCAATCGCTCATAATATGTGGATGGTTAGCATTACGTCCTACAATTTGGAAGGCCAGGGTTCAAGTCCTGGCTCGACCAATATCTATAATTGAAGAAAATTGATTTTTGTGATTGCAGGGGCCTCTCGGCAGGAAATGTCAAAGCTGGTCATAAAAATCAAGTTTATGTCATATCGATTATTTTATTTTTTTATACTCATTTTCGTCCTTACTACTGATTTTCCAAAGTAAAACTGGTGGTGTATGCCAACAGCTGGTGTTAGAGAGCTATTGTTTATTGATGAAACAATGGACAAAATACTATATTGTAAAAAAATTTAAATTGAGAACGACTACAACTTGCATCATGACCACGACCCCAAGCATGCAGCAAAAATTGTTTGATTGCGGGTATCATAGAACACTCCTCACACCCTGAAAACTTCACCTAAGTTCCCAGATCTTAACTACGTCGAACATTAATGACATTATATGAATTTCTGCGTTCCGGAGTACTATATTACATAAAAAATTAACTAAATTAAATATTTCTAGAAGAATGGGTGAAACTAACTGCTGATGTTAATTAAAACGATTACAAATGTAATTCAAAATAACGGTAAACATAAAACATCTTAAGATATTTTTTATAATATGACGGTGACTTTTGTCCGTAAGAAATAAGTATTGCAATAAGAAAGGTGAAGTAAGCATTGACTTTTTATATAAATAAACGTATGAAAATGCAGTTTCAGTTGAGAAAAGAACTTTTGTGTTTTTAATATATTATGGACGTAGACGCTCTTTAAACATTGATAATACCAAATGACGGTGACGTCTGTCCAGCAGTGTAAATAAGTAAGTAAATATGTAAGTATACCAACAAGTATGACTACTCTATGAAAACTAATTTTTGAAGATACATATATTGAGAGTTCATCCATCGATAAAATGTGTCCTCTATTGTAAATAATTTAATTCTTGATCAAATGCGGGTAATTTCAAACATCGCTTTTTATCACTTTTGTGAAATTTACATTTTCAGACCACAACCTCAGACTTGTGAACTCCTAATTGTGCGTCGTATGGAATACCTTGTACGGACCGACAAAGCATATGTTACAGAACTTTACGAAATAAAGGATCTCATAAAAGCGTTGGCATAAAGGAATCAATCCAGAATTGTTGGCATCAATTGCTCAAATTTCAAAATACGAAAAGACATGCAATTTAGACCCTTTAAAAAAAATTCAGACCTGATAAAATGCCACTATCGTGAAAAAAAAAACTAGGAAAATTCTGCAAATAATGAATAAACCGTCTGAAGCTAAGACATATTACTAATTGCTGCAACTTATTTTGGAACCAATCATATAAGATTATCGTGAGTTTTGTGTTCTTTAAAGCATCGTCGACACAGTAATATTTCCAGAAATTTTGCAAAATAAGCATCACCTAAAAATCAGAAAAATAAGATTACACATATAATATTTTAAACTCTCCAAATCGAATAGTGAACATTCATCACCGGAGGATGTTTAAATTAGAAAAATAATGGCGAAAACTTTCATCGAAAATTATTGAATATTTTCGAGTTAATAATTTTGGCCATAAAATGTGGTCACCTGGGCCATAGCGCATCGATTGGACGACGAAATAAATGGTTCATAAGTAAGTTCAAGCGCGATGTGGATATATTGTATATTAAGTGTTCCTGCCAATCGTTACATTTGAACTTCATACATACTTCTTCAAATAGAGACTATGTATGTATATTCCGTGATATTTACCAGTTTTTTGCCAATAGTCCAAAACACATAAACAAGCCACATAAAATATTAGGTATGCAAGATGGCTTGCATTAGAGTACATGAGAAAGTAATGGTGTGAAAGCTTTTCATTGGCAGAATTAATGAGCGAGTCTTCTTTAAATTTTTTTTCTTTTTTGTCCTGAAACCAATTTTGAACTGATATAAATTTTTTTATAAATTTAAAATTTTATGAAAAATAAATATGCCAAATAAATGTGTTCCTTGACTTATATAAATATGAACATTATTTTCATGCATCGGGTATTTTTATGAGAGTTGAAGCGAATTCTTACATGCAGAATAGGCAAATTTAAGTAAAAAATTAGTATCTGGAACTCTTAGAGAGGTTTGATTTCTCAACAGCTGACTTGAAGCTGAGGGTTTTGTCTAAGTCTGACAAGTACATATCGCATTTGTTGAATTATTTTATTCATTTGAATGATTGTTGTACAAAAACATTCATTGTCACTTACAATTAATTTAAATTTTTATTTGCTGCACTGTTTTAAAGAAGTGGTGGATATCTCAATATTTAAGTGTTTTTTAACATTGCTCTTTGATGCAGTAATATCCGGATAGAATAGCTGCAATGCAAAATATTAAAAATTTGCACCATTTTCAGAGATGGAACCTATTCCAGTATGAGAGCGCTTCAAAATGACCTTTTTTTATTATCAAACATTGCCAGATCAAAAACCAAACTGATTTCACCCAAATTTGTCCAATTATGTTACGTCTGTTACGTAAAAAAGGTTTCAAATATTAGAGTTTCAACCTTTCATATACCACAATTAAATCAGGTGTGGGCCATGAAAAAGAATTTTTGCTTTTCGCCCAAATAATCAAATATTATTAAAATGTGTTAGGCATTACTCTGGAAGCATTTTCACATTATAAACCACATTTTTACCAGCAGTAATAAATAAATATTTACATACTCGAATTGTTATAAACATATTTTAAATTTTGTTTAAAATTTTTTGAAAGTTAATAGTAACTTTTTCTTCGAAAATACTAATGCTTACCTATTTATGTTACAATTTAGTATTCCTTTAATGTTATAGCTTATAAAACTTTCAATATTGTGATGAATGAAAATCCGGCTTTCAGGTGGAAGTCTCTCAGTTTAGAGAATATTTCTGCAATCTCTGATCTGGCGTCTCTATTTTTAAAATAGCAAAACGTCAAAATCTACACGATACAGTCAACAGTTTAAGCTCTTGCTTTCCAATGAAATAAATGTGGTATATCTATTTATCTCTGCTATTTGTTTGCATTATATATGCAATTTGATATTGCACAGTAGATCAAGTGAGTATGTTTACTTTATTTTAAAATATGGTATGTAAAATGTTTGAATGCTGTATTTTCGCGTTTATTTAATTAGCGGTTAAGAGAATTGGCCGATTTTATCCGCCCCCCTTTACGAGAGTTATTATTGTGGCGAAAATGCGAAGCGAATGCCAGATGAAAGAGAGAAGCCGATAGCTGGCATGTTCTAGAGCGTGAAACGAGAACATTCGTTATCAAGAACGATTCGATTATTCTAGGCGGTTAGTTGCGAGCAGCCGACAAGTATATAAGGGCGACACACGGCTGTTGTGTGAATCAGTCGTAAAGTAAACGCGTTGGTGATTACACTACAGGGAAGTGATAAAAACACTACATTGTGAAAGTTGTAATACAAGTGATTGTAAATAGTAAAGTGAATTGTAATTGAATTGTGAATTACTGAGTAATAAGAAAACATTAAGTAAATTCTTTATAACTAAAGAAACTGCAAATAAAGTTGGTGACTTTTATTTAACAATCCAGAGATCGTACACGAAGGATTTGGGAAATCATCGAGGTTGACTCAGCAATATCGTAACATTATTATTATTAATCCCAACGGTTTACCCACCTCCCGCCCATCCGCACGAGGGGCGCTGTCCGCATGACGTACGGAACTTGTTTTATTTATCATCAATGCCGAGTCACGATGACGAGAGGTTTGTTTAGTGTCGAGAACTAAAATAGTTCAGCTACAGAGCAAAATTCATCATCAGCAGAGAGAATAAGGGGGCTGGATATTGAGCCCGTTATTATTTTAACCATGAAAATTACACCAAGCATTTCCCGACGACTGGCAAGAGCAGGGAGATTGATAAGTTTCAGACGACTAGTAAAAGAAGGAAGATTGTACTGAGAGTCCCAATGCAAATTTCTTAAGGCAAATAGGAGGAATTGTTTTTGAATTGACTCTAACCTGTCAGAGTAGATTTGATACCTAGGGTTCCAAATCACCGAGCCGTATTCAAGAATAGGCTCACTCACTATATTACATACAGAGCTTTAGTAACATAAGGATCATTAAACTCCTTTGACCAACGTTTTACAACAGCCAAGATGCCTTTGGCTTTGTTGACTATCACACCAATGTGAAGCGTGAAGTTCAATTTAGGGTCCATAGTGATCCCCAGGTCAATAAAACTGTGAACCTGCTCCAAACTGTAATTATCTATAGTGTAAATAATTGTCTGTGTGGATCTTCGGGAGAAACACATAACTTTATATTTTTTAAGATTTAGGGGCATCCGATTTATTTTACAGCATTCAACCATCTGTTTATGTCTGTTTGCAGTAAGATACCTTCAGTTGCCGAAGTGTAAGATTTATAAAGTTTTACATCATCCGTATACATTAAATGTTTTGAAAATTTTATCTGAGGAGATATATATATATATATATATATATATATATTTGGCGCTTTGCAACCGCTGAAGCGATTTTCGGCCGAGCTCCTCCTCCAATTTGTGGTTTTGCGTCTTGATGTTTTTACCAACAAATGGAGGGACCTACAGTTTATTCTAAGCCGCCTCTGAACGGCTGATGGATTTTTATGAGGAGCTTTATTTCATGCCAGAAATACACTCGGAGGGCTTGACATTCCCTGCCGAGGTGCGACCGCAATTAGAAAATTTTTTTTTTTATAATTTTGGATGTTGCTCGAACCTGGGCTCGAACCCAGGCTTTCCGAATGTCAGTACGCAATGCTAACCACTCAGCTATCGCGGCCGCAGGAGATATATCGTTTATAAATAGTGAAAACAGAAGCGGGCCTAGATGGCTACCCTGAGGTACTCAAGAAACATTAACGGTATCTGAAATGGAATTCTTAAACATTACTCTTTGAGTACGATCATACAGATATGTGGAGATCCATTGTAAAAATTTTGGTTGGAAACCCAGTAAGTCAAATTTCTTGATTAGCAACGAGTGACACACTTTATCAAAAGCTTTGCTAAAGTCAGTATATATTACGTCAACGCTGCTGTTCTTTGACCGCATCGATGATATAAAAAGTGAACTCAAGCAAATTGGTGGTTGTAGATTTTCCTTTAACAAATCCATGTTGGGAGTGTGATATAAATGCAGAGATTGAATGAGTCAAATGATCAGTGATAAGTGATTCAAATAATTTAGGAATCGCAGATAGTTTATACTTATACCTCGGTGATTTTCTATCAAAGAAAAGGAATTGTTACAAGACTTTACAAAAAAAAATTAGAAAAAATTTACTTATTTATTAAGCAGCCGATTGCGGGAAGAAAATACACCCGGAAAAGAAAATATCACGCCCTAATTGCAG
This sequence comes from Neoceratitis asiatica, assembly GCA_030068015.2. Lineage (NCBI taxonomy): Eukaryota > Metazoa > Arthropoda > Insecta > Diptera > Tephritidae > Neoceratitis > Neoceratitis asiatica. The sequence continues at coordinate 85,670,895 of CM061524.1, forward strand.
TATTCTTTTTTAGAAAAAATTTAAAGATAGCCTGTTTACTACTTAGCCCCAAAACACTTTTACTTCCTTTTTATGTGTGCGTGATGAATTTTCAGTTTAAAGGCAGTTTATCTATTTTCTTCTTTTTTTGGGAAATTGTGAGAATATGAAACGTATTTTATGAATAAAGAAACCAAGTTAACTTTTATGCAACAGTTATGTATTAGCTTTCCAATGATATTAAAATTTTTAGGTCAGTTAATTAGTAGCCAACTTATGACATACTTTATCGGACTACATTCTGAATTTTGCTGTTTTTGCCACGCGCATAACTTAAGGATTTTTTTTTAAATATTTCGGGTTGTTTTCTGTCAGTTTTAGTACAAAATTAAACTATATACCAAATTTCAACTAAATCGAAGACCATCATGTAGACAATCAGCATTCTGTAATACGCTTAAAATGAAATGGCCGTAAACTCGTTTTTTCACTTTTTTGTTTGCTGAATTTTTACGAAATATGTTTTGTTTGTTTGTAACTTTACAAAACAACCTTTTTTGTTTTAATTTAAGGTTTTCCGTTTGTATGTAATAAATTTTGTTTTGTACTTTTTTCAGGAGACCTGACATTTTTGCTTGTAGCACAATGCGCACAAAAAACACGTAATTTAATTTTTTTTCGGTCTTTTAGAGTTTTCTAAGGTTTTTAATTTAAAAATTTTAAATTTTCGGAATTATTAATTGTTTACTGGTTGCTATGTATCCGTAGGTAGAATCAGTTTTAGCCTCGAAAAACTATTTACAGGTATTCAGAGCTTAGACAATTTATTCACCAATCATTCCACAAATCTAATTATTTACTTCAGTTTATTAATTTTTCTATAGAAACAGCGAGCTGTATTTGACTAGTTACAATGTCACTTCATTTTATATATATTTTACTTAGCGAGACAGGAGGACAGGGCTTCAGGTAAGTGAGAAAATTTGAGTATGTAAAACGAGTTAGATCAAGTGAGTATAAAATTGAAAGAATTGCAATTATTTCAAACTTTGGGAAACGCAACTTGAGCTCATGTCTGGGGGAAAAGCGTTGCCAATTCTTAAAGTAGCCCAAACATTAAATAAGAACACTTCAGTTTCGTTTAATAAATATCACAACATATGTTTGTATTTTTCGAAATGTAAATTATTCAAGTTAAAGATGTTTAAAGAACTTCATACGTTTATCTATATTTCAATTGTATATTATACTAATATGTTGCTCGCTCGGAAGACGCGTTTAAACATTAACTATAAGATGATAAACTAAATGGAATTGAGGAAATTAGTGCAAGGATTTCGACAAGAATAAAGATTTTCTTCTCATAATATTCACCGTACCGCAAGGGATCAAAATTATTTTATTGAACTATGCATATTTAATGTAGTTAAATATTATGTCCGGAATTTCGAAGAATTCGCTTAAGCTGTGAAAGAGCATTACGATTCCGATTCTATATCTCTTAAAGTCTTAAAGAACTTATAAAATTGCCTTCGCTGATATCTCAATATGAAGATTTGCAGGAATTCCGGAATTTAAAGTAAGCTCATTCAAACTTGATTATTAAAGAAAAAAATATCCGCCTTAAATAACAAATATGCTCCAAGCTAACTTTCCCTCATAAATGGTAAATCATCATCTACTCAGTGTCGTTCGTCATTTTAGGAATTTTTCCAAGTTGGTGACAGTGTTTTGAAGTTCTTCCGTCCTCGTGTCTTGTCGCATTCTAAATAATTTTCCAGATATGAGTGTATATCAGCGTGGTTTCATCAATTACTGCTATTGTATAAAACTATTTCGTATTTAAGTTCCTAGTTCTTAGAGCGAATATAACTAATTGAGAGCGGAAGTAAACACTTTTATTATTTTCCACCTACAGAGAACAAGAGCAAAAATCATTGTTCACATAAATAGCAGCGTTCGGTTAGAATATAATACAATTAAAAATAATTTGTTCCTTCAATTTTTTTTTAGATAATAACGCCTCCGCAAGTTAACATACAAAGCTTTTGCACCAGCAATTAATTCAGTACTGTGCCGTTTTCCGAAACAGTGATTGCCGCACAAAAGAACAGCGGTAACGTCAGACAAAGCGCTTCAGAAACCGCAAATCAGACAACACTTTATCCCATTAAGGACGCATTTAAATCACTTCAGCACGGAATGTTCACTCTTGGCTGGGTGCGAAAAGAAGGGAAATTTTGAGTGGTTTCTTGAACAGCGGTATGCTGTGGCCACCACCACTTGTCGACTACCCCAAACAGTTTAACCTATAAGTGAATATATGGGGATGGTGCTGAATATAAGCGCACTTGTAGATTTGTGTATATTTCAACGATTTAGTCACCCTCTTCGCTTCTCTTGTTTTTCATGTTCCCATGTTAAACTAACTTCAGTTAATATAATGATAAATAGTAAAAAAGTGAAATCGAGAAGACAAAAACACTTTTGATGCAGAGCATAAAACTGCTTAAAGGTAAAAATGTAGCATCTTGAAAATATATAACTATTAAAATTTAATTTAAGCATCAGAAATCATACTTTTAGGATGCACACTTGCACATGTTCATTGTCTTAATTTCCACTAAAGTAGATGAAAAAAAGGTTCACCGGTAAAAAAAATTTTTTAAATCCTTCCTGGATACAAGTTTCAATGAGTTTTAGAGGTTCTTAAACTAAAAATAGTATGCCTAAGGAATTATGAGTCGACGGCACAAACAACTTTCGGAACTTATATTTTCACTTCGACAATGTAGTTTCAGATTTCGATAGAACGAAATGATGATTATACTGTGAATTTATTTCAGTACTTTGCTAATCTTGGTTAACTGATTGTTTCAATTATAATATGTAAATCCATTAACCCCATCGTTTCTTGTCTTGGCATTTTAATTGCATATTCAATATTTAAAAGTGATGCTTTATTTATTGCATGAATAATATTGTCATTCAATAAACTCTTATGAAAAAAAATGGATTATAGAAAAATCTAAGCTTTGTGTATTCCAAGACCTCTTTGAGTATTGACAACGGTACACAAACCTATCTCTACTCTATCAGGTATTCATTAACAGAATAACAATTATGCTCAAACCACAATTACTAATGCTAGAGAAGCCTTACATTTCGATACATACTAGATATCAATCTGCAAAAAACAGAGCAACATATTGGCACCTTTTTGTGTTAAACCCGTAACTATTTTTTTTTTAATGAGATTTTCATTAAGAAATACTATTTAGCGCTCCTGTTACGTAAAAAATAACTTTAGATTTTTATTATGATGATATATCTTTTTCTATAGGCTTTTGATATTTTTCGAAAACGTTAAGATGACGTTGTTTTTGTCACAATTTTTATGGCTACTTTACAGTCGAATTTGGTGTAGACGAATGCTCTTAATTATTTTCTAAAATGTCCAGCTGCTAATTTAAATAACTTTAATAAATTCTAAACCTATTTTAAAACTTAAAAATTGCGTTCTACCATTCGTGAACATATAAAATATATTGTATTGCATATGATATACAAGTAGTCTTGCGATTTCGATTTGAATTTCAAATCTGAAAAATCGGTCGCACATATGTTAAAGTGGTCCGATCTGGCCGGTTTCGACAAATGATCGTGCAATTGTAAAAATGCAAACACACGGACATGGCTAATTGAACTAAGCTCGTCGACCCCATTGGTATAAATTTTGGTGGGCCTGTCTTTTCTCTTTTTGGTACTTACATACTTCGGACCAAAGTTAATATACAATTTTATGTACATGAAAGGTATAATAATTAATTATTAATTAAATGTTTAATAAGATGTTTAATATTAAAATAAAATAAAGCTGCTTTAATTAATAATTACAAAATAATAATGAATGAATTATAGAAAAAACCTTATTTTGATTCAAAACCTCGTATCTACATAAAATTGACAATGATTATCAAGTGTCGAATTCAGATAGCAAAAGTCATGTTTAATTATTTTAAGTTGATAAACAGAGTATAATTTTCTAGTAACTGTAAATTGAAAATTGCGATTGTGTAGATACGAGGTTATCCCAAAAAGAGACGATATAATCACAAAAGTAAAACCGATATATCATGGTGAATGACTGTCGGGTTCAGCGTATTCTGAAAATAAAATTTTTGTGTGAAGAGATAATTAATTTACATTGCCAAATTTTATCAAAATGTTTATTAATTATTTCGCTTATTATTCAAACAAAGACTCGCCGCCCGGATTAAAGAGGTACGTATTACATATATCAAACAAATATTTGTATCTAACATAAGCAGTAGCAGCAACAAAATGTGCAAGAGCTCCAGGAGAAAATTTTTGAAAACCAAAAAAAAAAAAAAAAAAATAGACGTATTTCAATAATATGAAAACATTTTTCCTTAGTTTCAAGAGTATGTATATATTAGAATGTTAAAAGTAATTATATTTAGTAAAATTTAATATAGTTTGTTTTAAATCTTTAAAAAATTTTAAAATTCTTAGTGGATATGTATCCTTTTGTTTAGCATTTATCAGCCGTACTATGTGGCTATGATCCAAATGGCAATGTTATTTGCAAAGTGTTTTTCGATTAATTGTTTAACTTTAAGTAGTTAAATTATAGAAACAAAATTCCAACATACTAAAATTCAACCACATCGAACTGGTCCATTTCCGGCATTTATCTCACTTCCAGGGAAATTTTTTTTTAAACGGTTCTAGACTCCAACTAAATCAAGTCCACTTGTTTTTGTTTTCTTAATTTAGCTAAAAAAACTACCTGTGTATCAAGAAAAGTAGTTCCAGATCTTAATTTATGCTAAAAGCTACCTTTGTACCAAATTTCAAGGAGCAATAAATAAGATTTTTCGGATAGATTGGCCAAGAGTCCACTTATCGGAAAACAACTTCACACGAAAATTCTTCGTGCTCCAATGAAAAGATCCTAAAAATTTTTGCATTTATAAAAGTACACATGTTAGTAAAGAAATATTAAATATAAATGATCTCTCATTGAGAACGGTTATCATAGATCAGTTTTACAGCTTCATTAAATAACCAAAAAAAAAAAGGGAAAAACCAAAAAACACATTATTACTTATAGCTAAATTAGTTTTTAGTAAAGACACTAACTAATAATCACCTATATTGCGGTCGCAGGCAAGCTACAACAAAATGAGTGACATTATGATGATGCCGTTATGGAATTGCAAAAAGTGACAAAGCGAACAGCAAACCGATCAAGCCAGAGCTCACCACATTTGATTAGAAAACAACTTCCACTGGATTTTGCTGCTAGCACTCCAAATACTGTGCACCAATTTAATTTATTGAAAGACGATGTCGACATCTTTATGATAACGTACATAATTAAAAGTAGAAATACAAATGAGCAGAGCATGACAGTAGCGAAATATTGGAATCTTCAAAGCCACCACCAATTTTTATGGCAGATGTCTGTGATATTAGTGGACTATTAAAGTACCTCAAGACTATAATTAATATCAAGGAATTCACTTTTAAGTCACAACGGGATGGGTGAGTAAGAGTCAGGGTTAAGACGGTCGAAACGTATAGAAAACTCATTAAAATGTTGAGAAATATATATGTATATATATATAAAGGGTTTTTTTTTTTTATAGAGGAATAGAACTTTAAGTTGGAATAAAACAACGATGGATTATTCGATTGGCATGAATTTTATTTATCCGAAAGATAATCTTGTGGCGTTATATTTTAAACATGATTTGTGGCATATGACCGCCACGACTGGCGTGGATGTAGTCCAATCTGGACGTCCAATTTTCGATGACTTTCCAACATTTGTGGCCGTATATCGGCAATAACACGGCGAATGTTGTCTTCCAAATGGTTAAGCGTTTGTGGTTTATCCGCATAGACCAATGACTTTACATAGCCCCACAGAAAGTAGTCTAGCGGTGTTAAATCACAAGATCTTGGAGGCCAATTCACAGGTCCAAAACGTGAAATTAGGCGGTCACCAAATGTGTCTTTCAATAAATCTATTGTGGTACGAGCTGTGTGACATGTTGCGCCGTCTTGTTGAAACCACATCTCCTGGACATCATGGTTACTCAATTCAGGAATGAAAAAGTTAGTAATAATGGCTCTATACCGATCACCATTGACTGTAACGTTCTGGCCACCATCGGTTTTGAAAAAGTACGGACCAATGATTCCACCAGCCCATAAGCGCACCAAACAGTCAGTTTTTCTGGATATAACGGTGTTTCAACATAAACTTGAAGATTACCTTCACTCAAAATGCGGCAGTTTTGTTTGTTGACGTAGCCATTCAACCAGAAGTGCGCTTCATCGCTAATGGACGTAGTGCGCGATACGTTTTCGGCACAGAACTATTATTTTCGAAATAAAATTGCACTATTTGCAAGCATTGTTCATGATGAATTGCCAAACCAAACTGAGAATAAATCACTCGACAGCTGTTAAATCGGTCGCCATCTTGAAAAGTAATGCCAACTTAAAGTTCTATACCTCTATAAAAAAACACCCTTTATAAATCAATGCAAATTTTGATGAATGCCTATAACTTAAGAACCACCAGAGCAAAATGCACTAAATTTTTAGTAGTTATAAAGGGATATTAAGAGAAGGTTAATGTGAAGTTTTCATGAGATTCCAGAGATATGACCATTTTAGTGAACATTGGTCCCTACCCACCCAAACATGCAACAACAATCCATGTAAAATTCTAAAATCCGTGTACACTAGGTTATATGTGGTGTTAGAAGAGAGAAAGGAGAGAAAAAAATGAAAATGAAAATAAATTTAAAAACAAAATTAAAGAAAATTAATAGAAATAAGTTTGGAAAAAAATTTTAAATACATTTTTTTCATTTTATTTCCAAAGAAATCGAAAAATCAAAATTTTAAAGCACGCTGGGGTTCGCTAGTGATTATATAAAATTTCATACGTTTCAATTAAAGCATGAGCGAGCTTTTCGTATGTTAATAAAAAATCTTCATCATACCACGCCATTGGAAACAATTAAAGCTGAAATCGTATTGCACGGGATGTTATTCGAGGTTTTAATAATATAAAAAGTTTAGTTAATAAGGATCCACTAAATATGTTTTTCTTAGATCTTGAAACAGATACTGGTAATGCGGAAATTAACAATTTTAAATATATTCGTAAAGCTGTTTTAATATAGAATCCCTAAAGAAAGTAAGCGATGTAGTTCAAGTGATAAATGTCCAAAAGATAGGGACCTTCCTGCGAAATGTGTAAATTGTTTTGAGAACTACGCTGCCTGCTACAATGGTCTAATAGCTTACCAAAAAATTGTGTCAAACAAAAATCCAAACAAATCACAAATTAGCAAGAACAGATATATCCAGCCAAATCTCATAAACCCCAACAGCATCCAACCAACTTATGCTCAGGTGGTAGGTGCTGAGAACGCCAATAATGAAGAGAATGCATTGTCCAAAATTTAAAAACTTTTAGAAAAACAAGCTGAACAAATATGTTATTTACTCAATATGAAAATGCTCCTTGTATATAAATTATGTATATAAATATTCCCATAGCTATATGTGATGCCAATGGACTTTCCAATATATAAATGTATTTCGAAAGTCGCATAACATAGACATACTTAACCAAATAGTCATACATGACTAATTATATATAACAGGGTATGAGTTATAAAGGCTAACCACTCGTCTGACAAATCTCACGTAATATACAAGCAGCAGCTAATGAATGCGTGAATGTATGCACATTAATGCATCTATAGCAGCAGTTTGATGTGTTCTTCCGATGTCTTTTTAGCCGGTGGGTACTATAACACTCCTAACAGTACCCTAACGCCCTTGGAGGGATCAAGACTGACAAACCCAAAAAAACTGAGCTATTTATATATATAATTAAGATCAACTACTCAACCATATCTACTTGTACGCCCACATATTGACCTAGTGATCCCCGAAAAAGACTAGACTTTCTGGGATTGTTGTGTATTAAGGCATCACAACACCAACTAAACGTTTAGGACAGTTTTGACATAAACTCTGATCTTATACTGAATCAAATTAGCTTGGACATATCCTAATAGTCTGGCGATGAGATTGACTTAGCAGTTGAAAACTTTACAAATACTATCCATAAGGCAAGATTTCTGTTTACTTCACATTTAAACGCAAATGGAGTAAAAACAAAATATTTTCCCCTTGAACTGAGACAGCTAGTCAAAGGGAAAATAATACTTATCAAATAAGAGATCAAAGGACGGCAGAATTCTTAAGAAATCTAAGATGGGGCCATGTGCAGAAGTTTAGGCAAGTGAGGAAAGTTTTTGACTGCCATTCACCTGGGAGTGGCCAGAAACGATTCTCTTAGGGAAAATAATACTTAGGAAATAAGAGATCAAAAGACGGCGGAATTCTTAGGAAATCTCACACCTGGGAGTGGCCAGAATCGATTCTTTTACATATGGTTCCAGTGCTAAATCAAATATCCTCTGCAGAGCCAACAAACATCCGTTTGAAGGCGAGTTAAAGTGAGAAGGTGAATCCCCCGCGGTTGTGCCTAGGGTTTGGGTCACACTACATGAACATCCAAATACAATGAAAAATCAACGGATGAGATATCACCTTTTTACGACGAACCCTGCAACGCTTCACGATTATATGGTGTTGGAGTATGATGAGAGAGAGACTTCGTCGCCGATTCCTGGCATTCGGCCCGGTGGATGAACGTCTAGCCACAATCCGCATCTAAGCAAAGTTCTTCAAGATATCGCCGATTTGCGCACATGCCCCAACGGACGAGAAGGACGATGTGACCAGAAATGTTTTTTTGAGAGTGTACCAGAGAGGGTAAAAAAGATGAATTGGGTATAATATTCGGAAAATGCAGCCCCCATGACGAAACATCTCCAAACGGGCTGAGGCTGATCGGCTTCGCCGGGGCCCGGAATATGGTTAAGCTCCCTACGTATCGCTGCAGCAGAAACAATTGAATTTCGGCAAGATAAAAGAAAGCCCAGTAAGAAAGCACACTGTCCATCTCGCAACTTTGCCAACGACATCAACACGTGCAGGGTGGGATAGGTACCGAATGCTGAAAAGGGAAGCGATACGCATTTACAGACCAAAAAAGAAAGAGGCCGAAATGCGTGAGTATGAGGAATTTAAGGAGCAGGCCGACAAGGGTAATGAAAATTCTATGAAAAGATGCGGCGACCTAAAAAGTCTTCAAGACCGGAGCAAGCTCATGTGAGGATCAAGAAGGTAATCTGATGACAGATGCCTGGAGCATACTTAGTGTATGGAGCGAACACTTCTCCAACCTACTCAATGGCAGTGAAACCGAAAACTCGGAGGTGGAGAACCCGAAATCCAAATCGATGATGATGGTGTAGACGTTCCATCACCCGACTATGGTGCAGTTCGAATAGTGATTGTCCACTTAACAAATAACAAGGCGACGAGAGACGATGGCTTACCGGCAGAGCTACTCAAAAGCGGTGGAAAATGTTCGGAGGAAAGCATGCCTGACGAATGTAACAATCGAAAAAAGGGAAACTCCACGGTCCTTCGACAGTACCATAAGGTACTACCTTTACACCGTTACTTCTGAATTTTATATCCATTCTTTCTTTCGCATTGCCGAAATTCAATTGTTTCTGCGGCAGCGGTACGTAGGGAGCTTAAGATGTTGTTCCACAGCTCCTCTTTATCGAGATTTTCGTGAGTACTTTCAGAGAACAGGATTGCAAGTCAGGTAGAAAACTGTACGACTGTCTGTTGTGATTGCAGCTTTTCGACGCAGCTTTTCGAGAAGAACCTCTCCGAGTCGTTCGGTATGCAACGAGGTTTCAGTATAGGGTGAATCTTTATCGTGTGATTTCTTCAATGTGATATGAAATATAATAAGAGCGTAGAATTGCTGGCGTATGCCGAGATATTGATATCATTGACCATAACAACCGTACGGCTAATTCTGTTTTCTCAAGCCTTAATAAAGAAGCGAAAGCGCATGGATTACGTTGTAAAAGGGTACAATACGAAATATCTGCTGTCCTCAAATAAACATTCAGCGCATTCGCGTCTTGACCCACATGTCACTGTTGATAGTGATGGCACCAGCTACAACGACACGAACTATGTTAGCCTTGGAATCCGAGACGAAATCACTTTTGCAAAAGGGTGCTATTTTGAACTGAGTATGTAATTGAAAAGTAAAGTTCTCTTTGGACGAACCAATACCAAACTGTACAAGTCGCTCAATATTCCTGTCCTGCTGTATAATGCGGAAGCGTGAACCATGTCGTCACCTTCTATACGATCCTACTCATATACATAATCACAATTTCGAAGTGTAACGAGACGAAGCTTGAATAATTTTTAAGCATTTGGTGTTACAAGCGTTGGGGTTTGCATTTCTGCGTCCAGAAACTATTCAAGTCATGAGCGTTTTCTGTAAAATTGATAAATTATCCTGGTTTTATTTAGCCTACACAGAGTAAAGTGAAAAAACTGTGTCTTTAAAAACAGGTCTATAAATATTACACATTATAAAATTGGTTGTCAGCAAGTACAATATTGGATGCGATGTTCTAGGTGAATGTACCTATTTTCGGTTCCGGTGATGCAAAAAGTTTGTGACAGTTCAATGCTTGGTACGAAGAAGTCTATATTTAAAATAAGTGGAAGACTTACCAATACCTTGAATTTATATGTTCTTATATTTTTCGAGGATTCAGCCGATAGTTGTCGTATGAGTCGCCTAGCAGTGGCGATAATAATGTGATCCCTTGAAAAATTGTTTATATGTGTGGGAACGACGATAGCGATTAACGAGTCCACGTTGTAATAAGCTTTGATGTTGACGAGCGTAAACTCTAAAACAAATAATGCGAACAATTAATCGAAACGTTTTGGTACATTGAGAGCTGCGTTTATTTATCTTGTGTCTGTTACTAGAACATACTGAACAGATGCATTCGAAAAAATAAACGAGTAACCTTTGTTCTGATAAAAAATACGAAAACTGAATATGTTGTAAATGTTTATGCGTTGATGAAAATATCTTGATTGGACTTACTGTGTAACAATTAGTAGAGAAGAATAGTGCAGAAGTGATGGAAGTGAGATCTGTTTAAGTTCAGGTCTGAGTGTAGCAGTAACTAACCTTAATCTTAGTGTGTAGTTTGAACTTATTGGAAGCACACTGACGTCCAATTAAATAAAGTGGTTAGGCGCCAAATATGTATGAAGGAATTTTTTTTCCTAATTTAAAAAAATACTAAAAGAACAAATATTTTGGGCAACTAAGATGTTTCATATAACAGAATTATACTATGATACATTAAATTTCAGTGAGAGTTCATTTGATGTGTATGTCTATTATTGCAAATATCAGAAGATCTTAAAGTTTATTGTTAATTTATTCATTAATTGCCATTATTGCCTATGCTGAGGGAATCAGTGTGTAGGTGTATCTGGCTTGTTACAGCCTTATAGGGAAGAGGCAGACTAGTATACAAAAATTCTAGTTAAATACTAGTTAATACTAGTATGAAATAGATTGAAATCATACCAGTTCGCTATTTGTATAGCAGTTCACCAGTGATGGGAAAATAATAATGTTCACGACCATGCACCATGCCATTTCTTATGTTATTGTCATTTTTGGTACGCCACTGCTGAGTTCCATTTCATAATAAGTTCTGCTGAAATGCGCAGTTTGTGACTTTTTATGTCATACCGATAGCTTAGTAGTCACAGTACGAATCTCGCAGCATGATAACCCAGTTTTAATTTTATCTTAAATTTTATTTATGGTGAATCAAAAATTGGGACATCGACAAGTTAAAAATACCAGTTGCTTCTTGGAAAATAGATGGAAGATAAACTAGTTAGTACAAAAATGCAAATTAAATGTATTCTAGTTAACAACTAATATTTTTTTATTTTATTAAAATCATGCATACAAGAAAAAACTTATTGTGCGACATACATTATTGTTGTTGAAATTGTTTGTAGTGTGACAGAAACCACATTAGCTTATCAAAATTGATAACAATCCTGTAATTAGGTGTCCTAATGATACTGAGTTGAATCAAATTCACAATGGAACAACATATCAATATTTTAAGAAGCACTTCATACACATATGCAATAGCATGTTTGAACTTTGAACTCTCTAACAATTTCCCAATCAGTGTGTAAAGCCGACGAAAATTATTACAATTTTAACACTAGAAAATGGCGCTACGTTATTCAAAATATTTTGTAACATCTTAAACATCCAAACAGCGTTTGTTGAGATAATCAGGAGTAAATTTGCCCGTTATACGAATCAGAATTGAAATCGAATACAGTATTAGTGTTACAAATTGTGATTTTATCGGTTACACTTTTGAAGCCGATCCTATATCGATTTTAGGTGTTACAGAAACCTACTTATTGGTTGACTCGTCAGAACAAAACTGCTGCAATTTATATCAAGGAAATTGTCAATCTAATACCTTTCTTTACCATTTGATAATGGGACTTGGAATTCCAATACATTCTTGCTGGACCATATGACTATTTATCGTTCCAGAAACGAAGTAGATTGTCACACAAATGGCAATAACTTTGAAGAAAAAAATGTTCATATAGACGGAGGTTCATGCTTTGTTAACTTTATTCATTTTTTACATCCTGACAGAACTTAACTTTTTTGCTATAATTTTCAAGCAACTTTCCCGTCATAATTTGTACAGTTTCAATAAATCTTTTATTTGATTTTTCAATCTTTTTGTTCGATTTGGTATTTTTTTTTTGCAGTGTGTTTTGAAAATAGTTCCTTTCTTATTTATAGACTGGCTGAGTGCTGATGGCTCGCAAATCAGCAATGGTGATAGCAGGCGATGATGATGTGCTCAACACAAATCAAAACTCTGTTACAATTGATTTGGAAAATGAATTATATTGTTGCCCTTATGAATGAAATAAAAAATATTATTTAGATAAAGCAATCAAAAACTAAAGACTTAATTTCTATAATATTTTCTACCAGGTCCCTCTGCTCAGAGCAGCTTTCATATAGTGGCTACTTTGAGGATGAACCTTGACCCCACTAGGGCTCTCTTGTTCCATTTACTCCGCTTTTTATACGAATTTTTATCAATATTTATTTTTTATTGACAATCAATATTTTGATGTGACAAAATCTGACATCTATTTCGATAAAAATATTGAACAAACTAGTGTTGTATTGGTATGAGTGGAAATTGTTTTCAAGTGGTTTTCAGCGAAAACTGATTGTCGATATGTTTTTGTTTGAAATATTTTATATAGCGACAATACAAGTTTTCACGTGAAAACCACTTTTTGTAAACATGAAAACTTATCGGTCCGAACAAAGTATAAAGCGCAATTACTTGAGTATCATCTTTGAAGGCGCTTTGTACATAGTTTTAAATTGGTTGGGAGTAGAAACAAGTATGTTAGTAATTGAATTATATGGATAAATACATTTTTAATATTAAATTATTATTATTTTAATTTAATTTATAAAATAAATCCAGACTTAGGTCAGGATTTTCAAAACTAAATAATACCCGCATAGGTTCGTTCTGCAGGAATTAGCCGATTTGTTAAATGCTGCCTGTCCTCCAACAAAAGAAGATAATGGTTGAAAAAAGTTATTAAGCACGATAAATGAAATCTAAATTTTTTTTATAACGGTACATTCACTGATCTTCTACAGTTATGAATTGAGTGGAAGATCGAAATCAAAAAGAAATATGAAGAGAGAAGGGCTTTTCTCAAAACATATGTTAAGTCAATCGTCGGGGCCGAAAATGGGATATCACAATTGAGGTGACGATATTTCAAGAACATCATCAATGAGGAAAACCGATATCCTCTGGCTCCCAACACTCCAAAGAAACATAAAGAGGAAACTGAAAGCAAAAACGAGTTTAATACTTTGCTAGGTGAACTAATAAAGGTGGAAAAAGAAAATGGTAGTAATATACGATGAGTATATAAATCCATAGAAGAGGCTACTGAGTTCTTTGAAAATACAGCAGTCAAAATAAAAAGTTACTTAATATTAATGTCCGCATGTTAGCAACCATGCAGGAAAAAAATAGATAAAAAAGGAGCAGTTAGATCTACAGTCTTGGGAAATGAAAAATAAATAGCTGTTATGACAAACACAAAGACGTATTTTATATACTAATGTAAATTATTTATAATTTTCATTTAGTTTTATGAATATATATGAATTTGAATGAGCTTCAATCGTTTATTTAAAGTTGGTTGCGATTCCATTACTTATTCTTTAACCTTCATTTTGCAAAGACAATGTATGGAACGTCTCACTACCATCAGGAAAATTCTCGGAGGATTCCAAATGATTCTTAACATATTATATTTTATAATGTCTGCAAAAGTCGCGGAGTGAACCACAAGCGTCTAAAAATGGTTAATTTCGTCTAAAATAGCAAACCGCGGCTACAATGCCTATTGTCAAAAGCACACACACAATGATCATAGATCTATTAAAAACTTTGTAGTAATTCAAGCCTTAAAGCAAAGCTACATTTGGTATCTTTTTATAAGTTCTAGTACAGTTCTATTAATTTTTGACGAATCTCACATCAAAACAAGAAAATACAGGCGGCATTGAGCCATAATTATATATGAAATTCTTTATTTCGTGAGAACGCTCAAAAATCCGCATTCCTTTATAAAATTTCCGAAAAGTGGCACTATGATAGAAAAATCACTTATTACGATTGTCAGAGGCATTGTGGGTATTTACTACCAGCAAACAGTAAAAAATTTATCTTTAATGTTCCGCTATCTGACAATGCTGCCAACCTTAGAATGTGAGATTTATTTTTAAAATGGATCAGATTAATTAGATTTTCGAGCTGTATCAGATCATATTTTGTTTTTGGGAAAAGTGAAAAAATTACAACAACAGTCTGAGCGGTAACTTCATTTATTTCGGAAACCATCACGTTTCCTCATCAGACTTCTTTCCAGACACCCTTGTTCGAATTGGATCCGAACTTGTGTTAAACCAATAGGCTACGTGAGTGCCGAGTTAACTTATTGTTGATTTTCACTTTTCCCTCTTTCTATATTTTCAGGAAAAAGTGTTAAGAATTTCTGTACTTGTCGCAATGTATGTAACGTGTGAAAATCTACTAGCAAACATTCCCAGGGAACGCCTTTTTAGAGAAAATTTCGTTCGTTCGGCAGGTTCTTCCGAAATTGCTTGATGCTGTGACTGTTAAAAAATATCAACTAGTTTCTCGATTTGTATCAGAAACAAAATATGGTCTAATACAGCTCGAAAAACTAATTGCAAAAGCATCCACAGATGAGATTTATTTTAGAATGAGATGAAATTAATTCTTAAAAATCAGCTAAGTCAGATTTCGGAAAAAATCTAATTGGTACAAACTCCAGTAACGGCATCGGCGCTCTTATAAGATAAGTTGTGTCAGCTGAGTCGCTATGTCAAAGATAATATGATACGAAACTGCTTATCTTGTTAGAGCGATGCAAAATGTGCATATTTATCTTACTCTTAAAGTTTAATTTAAATGAACTGAAATTATGATCGGATTAGCTAACTTCTAAATTAACAGATTGTTTTATTTAATATTCGTGTAAAGTATCTACATTACATTCCGTAATTAAAATTCTATAAGTTTCGCAAATAATGTTGATGTTATTATATAGATAGTAAAGGGTGTTTTTTTATAGAGGTATAGAAGTTTAAGTTGGCATTACTTTTCAAGAGGTTGACCGATTTAACAGCTGTCAAGTGATTTATTCTCAGTTTGGTTTGGCAATTCATCATGAATAGACTCACGCCTGAACGACGCTTTCAAATAGTGCAATTTTATTTCGAAAATAATGGTTCTGTTTTTTTTTTTTTTATTAGCGATGAAGCGCACTTCTGGTTGGATGGCTACGTCAACAAACAAAACTGCCGCATTTGGAGTGAAGGTAATCCTCAAGTGTATGTTGAAACACCGTTACATCCAGAAAAACTTACTGATTGGTGCGCTTTATGGGCTGGTGGAATCATTGGTCCGTACTTTTTCAAAACCGATGGTGGCCAGAACGTTACAGTCAATGGTGATCGGTATAGAGCCATGATTACTAACTTTTTCATTCCTGAATTGAATAACTATGATGTGCAGGAGATGTGGTTTCAACAAGACGGCGCAACATGTCACACAGCTCGTACCACAATAGATTTATTGAAAGACACATTTGGTGACCGCCTAATTTCACGTTTTGGACCTGTGAATTGGCCTCCAAGATCTTGTGATTTAACACCGCTAGACTACTTTCCGTGGGTTATGCAAAGTCATTGGTCTATGCGGATAAGCCACAAACGCTTGACCATTTGGAAGACAACATTCGCCGTGTTATTGCCGATATACGGCCACAAATGTTGGAAAAAGTCATCGAAAATTGGACGTCCAGATTGGACTACATCCGCGTCAGCTGTGGCGGTCACATGCCACAAATCATATTTAAAATGTAATGCCACAAGATTATATTTCGGATAAATAAAATTCATGTCAATCGAATAATCCATCGTTGTTTTATTCCAACTTAAAGTTCTATACCTCTATAAAAGCACCCTTTATTTTGGTGAATCAATAGATATTTTTCACAACTGACAACACAATTTTGCTTCTATTTGTTAAATAAAATTGTCTCATAGATTACGCATTGAATACATAAACCAATATTATTCTAATAATTTCAACTATTTATTTGCGCGCATTGGGTTCATGACCTTTCGCTGACAAGGCCAGTTTACAAAACTTTTATTTTAACTAGGAATAATATAATTATGCTTCTGACGTAAATTAAAAAAAAAGGTATTAATTTTAAAATAATTTTTTGGCGGATTGTGTATTTTTTTCACTCAAGCTGATTGTTGGGTCTTGATCTTGTAGTTTGGGATGGCAACAAAATACAATCAAGCCCAAAAGATAACAGATAAATGAGTAAGTTTCGTATCATATCATATTTGGCTGAGTTTTGGCTAGTTGTAGCATAAGGTTCCAAAGTTCATATTGAGAAGATATACAGAATGTATCAATGAATGTCAAACTATCAATATTGAATAATTCCAATAATTCTTAAATTTTTTTTTTAACCATTAAGAAAACACTTTTACCACATGTTGTTTAAGGTACTACTGTGATAATATCGAAAATGTCTTGATCAGTTCAACTAATTGCTTTAACTTTTAAGGCACAAACTGTTTCTTATATTTGAATGTATTGTAATTTTATATAAATATATTTTTATTTTTAGTTCAAATACTTGGTAGAAGTGGAGAATTGCTAAAAAGCATTAAACATTTTACTGGACCTTTTCACTAATTCATCGCTCTGTGTACATCATTTACATCATTACATTACATCATTACAGGCATTTAATTTATAAAGTTAATAGCAAAAAACAAACAACTGACGTAAATGCGATTCAAAATTATTATGACTAAGAACTTAATGGTGTTCTTTCTCATTCTTATCTTTCTTATGCAGTGGTTCGTAACGTAACTAATTTGTGTTTGATAAAATAATATGTCGGCTACTGTCCCACAATTTTAAATTTGTATAAAAGTTCGTCTAGTTTAATAGCAACCACCAACGTTTCTAAGTTATAATTCTATGTTTATGTGCAATAATTTGTTGGATGAGCATTGTACATACCAATTACATATATATATATTTGACCCAAACTTAATACTCAAAGCATTTCTCTCATAAGCTAGCTATATTAACCCTGCCCTGGTAGTATGCGTAAATTTGACTCCATACAAGAAATCATATTTTTTTTTACTTTATCCTCTTTCGCTATGTGCGCTCGATTATGTTTTCTTTAGTGTTCATTTGGAAAAGCCAATGGTAATTCACCCAGTAAGAATGGTAAAAAACTGACAATTTTACCAGCAAATTCGCGAAACAAATAATTTGCTACATTATTTTTTGCACAAAATTTATGATATAAGTGCCATTGAGTTGTTGTATTTTCGGAAGGAAATATAACACATTCAAATCAAAAGCAGGATGAACGATAGTTCTGTTGGTCTGAGAACAAAAAATATTACTTCTCATGAATATTTTATTAACATTTCTGCAAGGGCAAATAAGATTTCAAATATTATTACAACAATCTTAAAATATTTTTTATTAAATAAAGGTTATATTCCACAAATCGGATTTGAAAATATTGAAAAAGAGAATTAAATATTTTCAAGAATTTATAAACTTTGTAATATCCACTACCCAAAATTTCTTTGATAATTTACCTCATGAGAAATAGACATGTTTTTATTTATTTAGTAATAATTCCCAAGACTGCAATATCTATATAAAAAAGGTTTTGTTTCTAACAGTTCAGCGATTTTATTAAAAATCAGATCTTCATTCCATTAGCATAGTTAAATATAAAAATTATGGCAGCCAAACTAAACTTTGTGGGCTGATGCACTTATATATTTAAACGGTCGTATGTCGGAACCGGCAAGTTTGGATCACTATAAAAAATATACGACCGATATTTCAGATTTAAAATTTCGGGTCATTAAGGTATACCACCGTAGTATTTGGTATTCTACACATATATAAGTATAATGAATTGCACATTGGTTGAAAAAATCATCGAAATCGGACGACTATAACATATAACATACGCTAGTTTTTTCGGATGTGAGGCTTTGCTCAAAACTCAGGCAAACAAGCAGCTGGGAGCGTGAAATTTTAATCAATATTTAAAAATACTTATTTAAAGTTGACATAAGAATACCGAAATCTATTACATCTTTAAAAATTAAATATTAGGTACCAACGCTCAAAAAAAAATTTGAGGAAATAGATTCTAAAGTAGAGTAAATATTAAAATATGAAAATAAAATATATAAGTTTGCGATCGACTACAACACGTGCGGGGTGGGATAGATACCGAGAGCTGAAGAGGTGATGCTCCAAAATTCTATGAGAAGATGCCGCGACTTACAGAAGATAAGGTAACCTGATGACAGATGTCCAGAGTATACCTGCTCAAAGGCAGTGAAAATGAAAACACCGGAGATGGCGAATCCGAAACCCGAATCGATGACGATGGTATAGAAGTGCCATCACCCGACTATAAAGAAGTTCGAATAGCGATTCCTCGCTTAAAAAATAACAAAGCGGCGGGAGCCGATGGCTTATCGGCAGAACTATTCAAATACGGCGGCGAAGAGCTGACAAGGAGCATGCATTAGCTTCTTTTCAGAATATGATCGGACGAAAGCATGCCTGACGAATGGAACCTAAGTGTGCTCCGTCCAAACCAAAAATAGGGAGACCCCACGGTCTGCGCCAATTATCGTGGGATAAGTCTCCTTTATATCGCATATAAGGTCCTATCTAGCGTGTTGTGTGAAAGACTAAAGCCCACCGTCAACAACCTGATCGGACCTTATCAGTGTGACTTTAGACGTGGCAAATCCACCATTGACCAGATATATACCATACGCCAAATCTTGGAGAAGACCCGAGAGAAAAGAATCGATACAGACCACCTTTTTATCGATTTCAAAGCTGCCTTCGACAGCACGATAAGGAAATGCCTCTACGCCGCTATGTCTGAATTTGATATCCCCACGAAACTTATACGGCTTTGTAAACTGACTTTGGATAATACCAGAAGCGCGGTCGGAATTGGGAAGGACCGCTCCGAGCCATTCGATACCAAACGAGGTTTCAGACAAGGAGACTCTTTATCGTTTGATTTTGGAGAAAATAATACGAGATGCAGACCTAACAGACCAGGCACAATATTTTACAAGAGTGTGCAATTGGCGTAAGCCGATGATATTGATACAATTGGTCATAACACCCGCACTTAACACCCGCTCTGTTCTCCAGATTAGACAAAGAAGCGAAGCGAATGGGTCTGGTAGTGAACGAGGGCAAGACGAAATATCTCCTGTTATCAAATAAACAGTCATCGCATTCGCGACTTGGCTCCCACGTCACTGTTGACAGTCACAACTTCGAAGACGTAGATAATTTAGTCTATCTGGGAACTAGCATTAACAACACCAACAATGTCAGCCTTGAAATCCAACGCAGAATCACTCTTGCCAACAGGTGCTACTTTGGACTGAGTAGGCAATTGAAAAGTAAAGTCCTCCCTCGACGAACCGAAACCAAACTCTACAAGTCGCTCATCATTCCCGTCCTGACGTATGGTGCAGAAGCCTGGACGATGTCTACATCCAATGAGTCGGCTTTAGTCTGCGAATACCGCAGACGAGGGAACGATGAGCTGTACGAACTCTACGACGACATTGACATAGTTCAGCGAATCAAGAGACAGAGGCTACGTTGGCTAGGTCATGTCGTCAGAATGGATGAAAGCGCTCCAGCTTTGAGAGTATTCGATTGAGTACTCGCTGGCGGAAACAGAGGAAGAGGGAGACCTCCACTCCGTTGGAAAGATCAGGTGGAGAGCGACTTGGAAGAAGAAGAGAATAATTGTGCAATAAAAATAAATTGTAATGTTATGAAAAACAAAGAACCTGAATTAACACCATTAGATACTAATATTATAGTTATTAAAAATGCTTTCAATTTAACGAATAACCAAACTTGTAAGGACGAACAAATTGCAATGAATGAAATTTATGTAATATCATACAATAATTGTATATTCAAAATTATTAGTGTTATTTTTTTAAGATAATTATAATTTCATGAAAAAGTTAACATTCGAAGATATTGTAGAAGAAAGTAAAAACCATAATAGAAACATTTATAATTCAAATTCTATAACAAATTGCCATATGAAAGTAACTTAAGCAATTAAATAAAACAAAATAAAAGGATTCAGGAGAATTGTAATTTAAAGGAATGGATGGTTATCTTTAAAAATTAAATTCAGCAATTGGCGACATTGACCAATTTATTAATAATATTGTAAATTTATAGTAAATTGAACCCAATTCCCGGCCTATTTAAAAATTGTCAAAAAATAATATATTCATATATATATACTTGTATAAAAGAAAGTGATGTTAGTTATTACGCTCATAACTCTTTAACGCCGAATTCAAAGATTCGCATCAATTCGGATTGGTATCCCGCCTGAATCTGAAAAAATCAGTGAAGTAGATCAGGGACTGATCAATTTGAAAAAATCGTTTAGTTACATTTTGTTGAATTTTGGTATGTAGGCAGCTTTTACGCTTTAACACGAGCACTTATTTTTCATCTGAGAAGAGGGCAGTATGTACCCACCTATTCGAATTTATATTGCGATTATGCTTTTTATGGTTGAATTTTTGTACGAGGGTATAGCTTTGTCTAGGCAAACAAATGCTGGAAATCGACCAAAAAGCATACTCTTTTTGCTTGGAATTCAGTACGTTGGTATGTGTTTGTCTAGTTTAACATATAAAGGGTTTCCCAATAAGAGTGATATGATTTCTTTAAAAAAACACACTAATTGTTAAGGAAATTCAAAGGTTTTTTATTTAAGAGAATTGGTGGGTTTCAGAGGTTAAAAACCAATTTCCACACTTTTTTTTATATATACAATCATAGATTTCATTAAAACAATACACCTTAGTAAAGATACATATTTAAACAGTATTTCGAGAAATTTTTATTCAAAAATTCCGAAAACTCAGCCGTTGCTACCTCATCTCCCTTGACGTCTCAAAAGAAAATGTTCTCGCCGTGGACAGCAAAACTCATTATTGGTTCATCTAAAATCAACAAACCAAAAATATTTCATTAGTAAATGGATAAATCTCGTTATTGGACGAAGGAAAACACAAAAAATTAAAATTTGAATTTTTGACAGACTTTGAACAAAAAAAAAAAAACACATTTTTGACCAAATGTTCGCCCTGCATTACCTCGAGAAAATTAGTTGTAATAAAAAAATCCTCCGTTCAATGGCAAGATAATGTTATTGCAAAGATGTGTACCAAATTTGAATAAAATCGCTTTCGTTTTTCGAGAAATCGTGTCTACCGATTTAAAAAATAGTGTTTTGAGATAAACGCGTTTAAAGTTTCAAATTGACACAGGCATGGCTTGATGGGTAGAACTTCCAAAGGGTCTATCTCTTAGAATTATACCTTTTTTTTAGGAGAATATTTTAGATTTATTTTACAACTCGATAAGGCAAAAAAAAAAAAATTGATTTTTCAAAATTTTCAAACCCTTAATGTGAAGTACAATCCGTACAATTAAGTTCTCAATATAAAATCATTCAAATGGCCTCCACGACTTCTTTTGCAGGAACAAATTCGAAAACTCAATTTTTGAGCGCTTTTTCCACTAAATCAAGTCGTATGTCATGAATAGCACGTTCAATATTGACCTTTAAAGCTTAAGGAGGGTCTAGTTTATTGCTAAAGACCAATGACTTCAAATAACCCCACAAGGAGTAGTCTAATGGTATTAAATCACAACTTCTTGGAGGCAATTCAATGTCCCAATTTCTTGAAATAATCGAATCCCCAAACCTTTTTCGCAATAATACGGTTGTTGCATGTGCTGTGCGATACGTAGCCCCGGCTTGTTATTAAGATAAACTTCTTCCAATTGTGGCCATATAAAGTTGGTTATCATCGATCCATACCGCTCTCTATTGACAGTAACAGTGCTACCAGCTTCATATCGAAAGAAGTGCGGACCGATGATTCCACTAGACCAAAAACAATACCAAATTGTCAATTTAGGTGAATGTAATGGTTGTTCATGAATAATTTGTGGATTTTCTTCGCACCAGAATCGACGGTCTTGTAGATTTACCGCACCACTCAGATGAAAGCAAATTCACGACGTTTATGGTGGTCCAATGATGAAATTGTAAACAATACTGAAACAGTGAAAAAAATGTCAGATCATGACATCATATATTCCTATTGGAAAACCCTTCAGTTGTCTACCACTCAGAAATTACTGTTCTGTGTTGTCTTATGTTTTATGTTGTTTATGTCCAGTTTCCAAAAAAACTGGTCCAATGGCATCAGTCCTTAAGTGAGACAATTTTATACGGATGCAAGCCCAAAACGTTTCCCAAAATCCGCCAGATTGTGGTTTGAGACAGTCCCAATTCTTGAGAACGTCTTGGAATCGACAAATTGTGGTCTTCAGCAACACTTACCTGGACGGCAGCAATATTTTCATTACTTCGACCTGTTCTTTGTCTTATTGGCACTTGAACATTTGTGAAGAAAATTCGACAAATAACGAGCACAGGTTTATTACGATTATTACGACCATAAAATAGCAAAAGCGCACGAAGCGTTGCAACTGCAGAACGATTATTTTGATAATAATATTGAATAATTTGTAAACGCTGTTCTTGCGTATATCTTGCCATGATGAAATTGTAAACATTATTGAATACAATGAAGAAAAATCATGACATATTAAAAATGGCCAAATCGACACTTAGAAATCATATCATCCCTATTGGAACATCCTTTACAATACTTTTTTCTAGGAAGGGGATTACAGATCAACAGATTGAAGAAAGTAGATTTGATTTTATTGAGGACTATTTTCAGTCGTTTGGGAAATAGCCACATCAACGTGTGGTCGGGAATTGATAGTAAAATTTCGATGATTTTCAGTACCAATATGCAATGTATTATATGTGTGTATAACAAAATTCACGCTTCTTTGTTAGACGTTTTTTGGTGAATTTTTGGCACAAAGTTTCAAATCTTAAAAATCCGTTTTATATATGCTTTAGTGTCCGATCTGGGCAGTTCCGACATATTACGTATAAATGTACCTGTAAATCCGCCTACCTAGTTTGGTTGAAATATCTTAAAAACTGAGGGACTAGTTTCCATTCAAACAGACGGGCATGGCTATATCAAGTCAGCTCGTCAATCTAGTATGATCGTTTCATATTTTGGTAGATTAATATCTTCTTTGGTACTTGCATACTTCGGACCAAAGTCAGTATACCATTTCATGTACATAAAAAGTATAAAAGATAATAAAACCAGGTTCCTTAAGTAATTTATTATATCGGCCATAAAATTGCACATGAATAACATTTGGTAGTTTTTGTTTCTTATGTAGAAATATACAAAGTACTGTACAAATACTCCATTATCACGTTTACATTGAAGCCAAAAACTTCCTATTCCGCAAGTAAACAAAATTACATACCTCGGAATTCGTTTAGACAGGCGCTTAACGCATCCTAAGCTGCATCCTAAACTCAGATTTGTTAGCCATATAGTTTTAGAAATACTTAGACAAATCTTACACTTTGTACATTTAAATTATTTCAAAAAAAAAAAAAACTCATTTATGTTAATGCAATTTTTCGAAATATCAGAGAAAAAAAGATATATAATCTAAGTGAACATAGCAATATTAATTTAATCTTTATTGTTTAGTACTGATATTGTTTTATTAAATGAAAGCACCCACATTTAAAAGATTTTTGATTTTTCTCTGAAGTCATTTACTTATATTAATTTATAAACAACTTTTTAAGTGAATTTGTTTCAATTCTTCCATATCAATTTGTATTGAGTTTGAAGTAAATACCTCCCTCAAATTTTTTAAATTTTTAACATTTTCTTTCTAATTACATTTTCAGTGACCAGGCTTTCCAGCTTGGCTAAATAATAGTTGCGAACTCGCTTTTGTTCGGTAATGAGCTGGATTTGTTGCTCAACTAACACAGTCAAGTTATTTACAGCTTTATAATCCCCTTGCAGTCCACTAATGCATTCGGATAATATTTTCGTGTTGAAGCAGTACTTGCGATGCCTTTTACGAACGTATAGATTGTGCAAATTTAGACTACTTATTCTTCACTAGTGGTTAGCACAAATTTATTGAATTGTCCTCCTCCAGTAGCTTTGATTTCGCATTTGTTGTACGCAAAGCTCTTCCGGATCAGCCTTTCCAATCAGACTATACTTATTAAAAAACGTTAGTAATTGAATTTTGCTCAATATTACCAGAGGTTAATATAAGGTTAATATAAATATAAATTAAGGTGCACTGCAACTTATATTAGCCAAAATACTTTACTTATAATTATGAAACTTTCAGAGATGGTTGCTATATATGTTATTTATGTAAATTGATTTTAGTTTTCATAATATTTTTATTTAATTGCGCACAATTGGATGTTAAAAAATTTACTATTGTATTGCAAATTTTTTATATAACACGCGCACAAAGGTTTTATATATGGTGTAAGAAAGTTTCTTTGCTGTTTTTATTCACTATTTCACAGATTATTACATTTATATATTATTTAATTTAATTAATAAAACAAATTTTATTTATGTATAATTTTTCTTTGACGAATTGCAATTGTAATGCTTCACACTGACACTAAATTGGTATTGCTATACGGCATTAATATAAAAATACTGTACGATGCAGAGTTGCATGAACGCAAAAAAATAAAATTAATCACATTTTATTGAAAAAATTTGGAGGATTTTTGTTATTAACTTCATTTTATTGGAAATACTATTCAAGGCGAAGCCGGCGTTGCTCCGGTGGAGGGTTATTTTTCCAAGTTCGGCCGAAGACCGCCAATTAATAAAGGTGTTTCACTTAAGAATACTGTTCAAGGCGAAGCCGGTGGAGGGTTATTTTTCCAGTGCGGCCGAAGACCAGCAATTTATAAAGGTGTTTCACTTAAGAATACTGCTCAAGGCGAAGCCGGTGGAGGGTTATTTTCCCAAGTGCGGCCGGAAGCCTACAATTTATAAAGGTGTTTCACTTAAGAATACTGTTCAAGGCGAAGCCGGTGGAGGGTTATTTTTCCAGTGCGGCCGAAGACCAGCAATTTATAAAGGTGTTTCACTTAAGAATACTGCTCAAGGCGAAGCCGGTGTATGATTTGCAAAATTTGTGTTTTTATTGTTTTTTAGGAACATTTTTTTTACAGATGGCATCACCAAAATTTATGGTAATTGCTTTGACAGACAAAAACTAAGGAAAAAGTATATATTTTTTGCAACTTTAACTTTAAATATCTCAAAAACTAAGGGTCTCCGGTGGATTTGGCTTTCAGTTTTAGAAAGGGGGGAGGGACGCCTACCACCCCCTATCATTCGTTTTTCCCATAATATGGAACCGGTTTAGAATTGTTTCCCTAATATTTTTTGTGGTGTAACTGTACTATTAAATATTTTAGTTATTTAAATTATCTTAAAACTTACATTTTAATTTTTAAAGCATATTGAAAGATTCCGACTACTTTTAGCTCACTGATATCAAAATGTCAGAAAATCTGCGAAAATTATATATATTTAGCAATATCGCTCTGATTTTATGTTCGAAAAAATCTGTAATAGTAATCGCAAAGAACATGTACCCACGACTTTATCACCAATTTCACGCGAAAATGATTTCTGGAACATTGTTCTGTTCGTCTTAAAATTGTTTTAGGGAACCTTTAAGGAACGAGCTTTGGGTTGACGCATTTAAAATTATGGTTTTTATATTTTGGACATGCGCTGTCGATTTATTTTGTTGATTTTGGATTTTAGGTCCTTCTTGTTAAAACTGCGTGATATTTTTTTCACGAATTTTTTGTACACGTTTTGATATAACAGGAATTAAAATGAAAAAATGTGACTCTTTTCACACGAATGGTTTTGTTTTTACTAGAAGTAAAGATTTTTTTTTTTTGAGCAACGAGCACGGGCATGCAATGTACAGCCTACAAAGTAACTTAACTCCCTTTCCATTTTACTTCCTTCTTCAATCGGTTTCTTTTATCGATTGTCAAGCCAGGGTGTCGTCAATCACAGCCTGGGCTTCGTGAAGCAATGAATTCGAAGTAGGGATGTTGTGTTGTAAGAATTTTTTTTAATAGTTTAAGAATATCAAGTATGTTTACACAAATTTTGAATATTATCTTTCAATAGATTAGTAAAATTTCTTGGAAAGATTTCGTTCAAATATATGCCATCGTTTTTTTTTTCATAAATTTAGTAGAATTTGAAAAATAATTACAAAGTTATTTACCAAAATATTAAAACCGTATCCGATGGAGGTACAACCCTGCGCTTGTTTGTTTATGTTTATTTCTCATTACCTTTGAAAGTTTTTCTCAACAATTTAGAGGCAAATTTTAAATATTTTGAATTTCATTAAGTAAAGTACATCAAGTAAAGTACACCATCATAAGTATTCATCAGGTAAAGTACTTGCTTAGGAAGATATATACACATATTTCTAATTACTTTGTGTATTTTCCTATTTTCAATGTAGTGCTTAATGGTGAAGAATTATAAGAAAGCATGAAAAACAAAATATAAGGAATTCAAAATAGCGAGATAAACTGAATTTTACCCATTCCATTTATATTGGTATTGATTTCCACTAAAATACTCTTTGAAAAGTGAACATTCATTAAAATACTTTTTTGAAGTGAGTAATAAGCACAAATCCCATTGAGAATGTTTGCAAGCATAAGTACATGTATACTTTAGAGAAGGATTGCCGCAGAAATAATGATACTTGTTGAATAAAATGATATATACAGAAGTTTTTTATTACAGAATATCTTTTATATGCTGTAATATATACATAAGTATGTAGTTATTTGCCTAAAAAGAAAATTAACGGAAATATGTAAGTTTAAAATGATGAGTATACAAATATATATGAGATTTGCATGCAATAAAAACTAAATTTAGTTAAACTGAATGTATAATGTAATTAACTGAAAACATATACAAATTGCTATAAACTGTAGTTAAAATAAGTACATTACAGTACTGTATACAAATGTATTGTATATAACATGTTCATTAAGATGTTTTTATTTGATAAAACTAAAATATTTAATATTATATATTTTGTTAGTTTCATTTACATATGTACTTAATTTTTTTATTAAATTATAAGACAGCAATGTTACAAAAACAGAACAGATTTCATAAAAAATTAGTTGCATTTTTTACGTGGGTTAGAATTCGGACCTCATAAGACCCAAAATGAAGTATTTGCTATATGGGAATATATATGAAACAACTTGGTTTTATTTGACGCAACTCACTAAAAACTGAATAGCACACAAAAACATCATAGTTTAGATATAGCAGATTTCAAGCATGCCTAAACATATCCCATTCCAATATGTTGGGATTTACATTTCTTGTTAGGTTGCAAAATATTATTTGTCTTGTTGCAGCGATTGATTCTAGATTCAACAAGAATCAATTGGAACTTGCCTTACTATCCTTGTGACTGCGCTCCATATGTTTTCGTATAGCAGCTCATGGCACCGAGGTATAAATCCTATGTAAAGGGTGTTTTTTTATAGAGGTATAGAACTTTAAGTTGTAATAAAATAACGATGGATTATTCGATTGACATGAATTTTATTTATCCGAAAGATAATCTTATGGCATTACATTTTAAATATGATTTCTGGCATATGACCGCCACGGCTGGCGCAGATGTAGTCAAATCTGGACGTCCAATTTTCGATGACTTTTTCCAACATTTGTGGCTGTATATCGGCAATAACACGGAGAATGTTGTCTTCCAAATGGTCGCATAAACCAATGACTTTACATAGCCCCACAGAAAGTAGTCTATCGGTGTTAAATCACAAGATCTTGGAGGCCAATTCACAGGTCCAAAACGTGAAATTAGCGGTCACCAAACGTGTCTTTCAATAAATCTGTTGTGGCACGAGCTGTGTGACATGTTGCGCCGTCTTGTTGAAACCACATCTCCTGGACTTCATGGTTATTCAATTCAGGAATGAAAAACTTAGTAATCATGACTCTATACCGATCACCATTGACTGTAACGTTCTGGCCACCGTCGTTTTTGAAAAAGTACGGACCAATGATTCCACCAGCCCATAAAGCGCACCAAACAGTCAGTTTTTCTGGATGTAACGGTGTTTCAACATACACTTGAGGATTACCTTCACTCCAAATGCGGCAGTTTTGTTTGTTGACGTAGCCATTCAACCAGAAGTGCGCTTCATCGCTAAACAAAATTCGCTTATGAAAATCGGGAACAACGGTAATCTCGTTTTGGGCCCATTCGACGAATCTACGCCTTACTTGATGATCGTGAGTCTATTCATGATGAATTGCCAAACCAAACTGAGAATAAATCACTTGACAGCTGTTAAATCGGTCGCCATCTTGAAAAGTAATGCCAACTCAAAGTTCTATACCTCTATAAAAAAACACCCTTTATATGTGGTAGAACATATACTCGTATGCATGCGGAGTACAGCAGTTCCTGTATCTATAAACCAAGAAAATTATTAGCAAATAAGCGTTTTTGATAACGAAAACTATATTTACCTTCGTTTGCCAAATAATAAATCTGCATCTTGTTACGTATACAAAAGGAAATACAATAACCTAATAAGAATCCTTTGTATACATCGTAGGACGTTTTTAATAACGAAAATTATATTTACCTTCATCAACAAAGCAATAAATCTACATATTGAAATGCGAATAAAAGGAATTACAATAAAGAAAATCATTACGCATGATTGCATTACAATTACTTATTAATTGTATAAAAAAGTTAATAAACTATTCAAATATTAATGAAAATAACTTGTAAGTAATACTTTTTACATTTCCCATGTACTTAATAATGAAATAAATTATTATTATTTCCGATTTCAACACCATTTTATGTCATTTGGTTATGAGAAACGAAAACGATCAGATGATCTCAGCTGTTCGCCGGAAGCGGAAATAGACGAGAAGTTTGGTTACTTTGTAGGCTGTACAATGCGGGCATGCTCGCATTTTGAGTATTTTGACAAATACTTTGACTTTTTTCTCAGAACTTGTGTTTTTTAATAAGTTATTATTATTTTTTATTATGCAAAGTGTAAAAATCATTGAAACGCTAAATAAGTTTTGACGAAAAAAATTGAAAATTTTTGTTCTGCTGAGTAGTTAAACAAAGCTCAAATATTATTTTCTCTTCTGTAGATATAACTAATTTTCATTTTCTTGTAATAAATTTAATAAATAAAATAAGTAAACATTAACAAGAACGTCATATGATGATAAGAACATGTATACGCTGAGAACCCGGTCGAAAAAAAATTGTGGTTAGACAGATTTTGAAAATCCAATCCTCCTTCAAATCATTTATTTCCTTTACTTTCAAACTAAATAAATTAATGATATTTAAATTGGAATAAAAAAAATTTTAAATAAACAATTTTGAAAATAAAGGATGGTATTGTTATGAATAGGGGTGTCGGTCGGTAGTTCAACGTGGTCACCAGGCATGGTGATGTTAGCTCAACTAGCTCGCCGTACGTAGGCTCTTTTCACCAGTCTTACCTATGCTGCTATGACCAAAAAATACATGATGGGGCTTAGGCAGCTAAACTTTCCACCCATTTCATTTATTTACAAAAATAAATATTATTTCCCGATTTGCTTTTACTTATTTTCTGTTTTTCTTTAAGCCACCAGTAAAAAATTGAGAGACCGCTCAGATAGAAGACCCATACTTGGGCACGTTATGAAGAAGAAATATCAAAATGCTTTACGAATCAACTAAGGAAAGTAATCGAAACTAATGACGCAACGAATAATTTATCTAATCTATCTTTTTCTCACTGTATCTTGAGGCCTCATCTGAGATAAAAATCATAGCGAAAACTTTGAATATAACAAGGCAACCATTTAATGCTTGAAGGAAGTTGGCTATCAAACTGGTGCATTTAAGTGAACGGGCAAAAGTTTAAAAACATGTCACATTCACTCTAAAGGTAGAAACCTCGTAACAACCCAGCTAAACAACGAATAATACCTCAAACAAGCGAAGTTAAATACCATGGCACCAAATTAGATGGGCAATTGACCTGGAAGAGTAATATTTCTGCTAAAATACAGCACCTTAAACTTAAAAACGCCGCTTAATTTGTTATTGGGTAAAAATTCAGTTCTATTCTTGAATCACAAAATTCTTTTATATAACTTAGTTCTAAAACCAATCTGGCTGCCACAGGTGCACCTTGGCTATGCGAAACGAGAATATACGTACATAGAGATCTTGAAATACCAATGGTAAACACAGAAGTGACAAATATCTGGAGAAAATACCTGTTGAGTCTGCGAAACAATCTGAATCCCCAGTGAATGCTTTATCCTAACAATTAAGGCGGTCACTCTTTCAAAGTAGGGATTTGCCAATACTTTGAAGTGCAACATCTTACCTGTCGTCCATTAATAATAATGGACAAAAGCTGAAATTCACAAGTTTTTAAGATTATTATTATTCTTTTTCTTTAATTAAGCAGATCCAATAAATAAATAAATAAATTTCTTTAAAAAAATGTTGGTAATGGAAAGTGGTATTTCCGGTGTTTCTTGGCCTCCTTCCAGACTGCTTCTTTGACTCAGCTTTTGAATAAGAGAACATTATGCGCAAAATGCTGGCGTCCTAACCAAGTGTAAAAAGGGTCTTTTAGTTACTATCCTATTTACTTGTGCTTGCATTTGTTGTCACATATGTTATGTTACTTACCTCAAGCTCCAATATATTTTTATTTCAGGTATTTTTGGGTAAAAAATGGTGTCCTTTTTTGACGACTTTGGCAACATTTACTGTCTTACTTAAATAATAGCAGTGTAGCTTTATTTATCTATAGAATGCTAAGAGCAAGGTTTCATGTGCGCCTATAAAATAGTCGCAAATAAAATTAGTGCAGTTTTGTTACATAGTTTTCATCGACTTTTTGACACCTACCGTTTAATTTTTAAATAAATAATGAATGAAAAAAAAACAGGGCTAATATTTATAATTAATTAATGTTTTGCATTTCATTATTACAGGTTATTACAGACACATCGAATTTTCTAGACTGTTGTTTTGATCTTGATTGGCGCTATCTTCAAGAGGTTAACTTAGTCGAAAAGTCGGTTTTTATAAAAAAATTATATTGACTCTGGCCAAAATCCTCAAAATTACTTTCACAACACAAATATAGACTACTTTATGAAAACTAAATAAATTAATAAAATGAATATTATTTTTTACCAAAAATTTCTATAGCTAGCAACTCTAATATTTATTGTCACGTAATATGAATAACATGTACAGATCATATCAAAAACGCTTAAAATTATAAAAACATTAAGAGAATGTATATTAATTATAAAAATTTAATATAGAAACCGATTGTGATATGAGCTAAAACATATATGTTTTCGCTGTATAAGTTTTTGTGCAGAAAAATTTTTTTTGGTAGTAAGGAAACCTGAGATCATCGGAAGGTTAAATATATATATAAAATAAAATATTATTAAAAGCGTTGATGTATAATTTATGTTTTCTTCTGATAATTGTTTTACGTTAACATTTCGGTAATTTTTTCGCATATTTATATTGTTAAGCACACATATATTTAAAAAAAATGTTATTTCAATAATATAAATATCAAACCTCGCACACTGGAAATATGACAAACCTTGATAATATATAATTTATCTATTGATTTGTTTTTCCTTGACATTTCATATACCAACAAACGTCTAAAAATGTAATCGCGAACAAATTGAGTGAAAATAAATACATTATTAATAGTTTTATAATGGTTTAAATTGTATTATGATATATGTATAGTTAACTATAACTTTATAACTAATGTAAATACGAGTACCACAAGGTGAAAAGATAGACCCACCAAAATTTATACCGATCGTATTAAAATGACGAACTGAATTGAATTAGCCATGCCCGACTGTCCGCCCGCCCGTCTGTTTGTATGCAAGCTAGTCCTTCAATTTTTGAAATATTTCAACTTGGTGGGCAGATGCACTTTACATTTTATGCGATCATACATTTAAACGATCTTTTGTCGAAACCAGCCAGGTCGGACCACTATAGCACTACTGAATTTTCAAATTTGAAGTTTGAGGTCATAAACCCGTCAATAATATACCGAAGATGTGAAATTTGGTATTTTACACATAAGTAATGAATTGCAAATTGGTTGTGAAAACCAGCCAAATCGGACGGCTATACCTTATAGCTCCCATATACCGATTTATTCAGATGAGAGGCTTTGGTGAAAACTAAGTCAAACAAGCATTTAGGAGAGTGAAATTGGTTGTGTTGTTGGTATTGCAAATCATTATAATCGGAGTACCATTCACACAGCCCCCACTCCATCGATTTGTTCAGATAAAAGGTTTTGCGTCCAAAATCCGTCAAACGAGCGTCTAAGAGCGTGAAATTCGGTATCCTACATAACTAAATCAAAATAAATATTTAATTGTCACACTGTTTAGAAGTGAACTTCTATTGCTTTCCAATTTGATGTTGCTTAGTCACTTTACGATATTCAGTTTGTTTTGTAGAAATTTGTGTAGGTAGTTAGTGAGAATGATATATTTGCTGTTAAAGTATAGGTCCAGTGTTTTCAGCTATTGGTTTAAGGTAAAGTTTTTGCTAGAAAGTTTACTGCTTAAGATTTGGTTTGGTTACGGGTATCTTAACTCCGGTGATTTTACATCAGCTTATCATTTCTACAAAAAGGCTATTGGATTTAGCTTGAAATATCGTTTTTTCTTGTATTTTGTTATACCATTTTCCACAGGCCAGCAATTTGTTACAGTGTGGTTTGCTGTTACTCTGAATTTTCGATATGGCAGACCATTTTTAATGTAATTTATAATTTTGGGGCCCAGATATGAAGCAAAAGGCTGTTCTAAGAAGGAGTAAAAACCAACTCTGTAGAAAGCTTTTTCCAAATCTACATAAATAAGAGTTTTAAACTGGATATACTGTTCGCAATATGTTCATTTAGGCGAAGCAGGACTTGAAGAATTTGTTTGGAGATGTCACATAAGCCATCGAGATAACATTCTTTCCATGGCTTTTTACAGACGATAAGGATATTGACCTGAATTCTTCAGGCAATTTTTTGTTTGTTTATTTGGTTTCGGTATGGGCACAGTAAGAGTAATTTTATATTGTTGTTGGATGAAATTCGAAATTCGTAAGTTATATTATCTTGTCCAGGCGTTTTCCTTTGAGTGAACCTAGAAAATAAGCTTCCATTGCACATTTCTTTATTGAATATAATATGGCTTTTTTATAACGATTTTTGTGTTTCATAAATTGTTCTAAGAAGTTAGCGTTTTTTTGAATAATTTAAGCAGTTTCACCTATACCCAGATGATAAGAAGTAGATAATTTATCTTCTCTTTCAATGCAGTGAATAAGGCTTGGTGACGAGTGCCCATAAAGTAAATTTACTATGTCTCATAGAACTTTTAATGGGTGCATAATTTATATTTTTAGTAAAATTTACAAAGGCTGCACGTTTCCATATATTTGGTTCGCGCTTGAACTTTGCATTTGCATTTCTTGTAGTTAAGTGCATTTTCGTTGGATGTTGTTGTTGAACAAGGCCTTGTTTTGCTTTCCGGTATGGTTTTGTGAATATCGCATCGGCTTCATAGGAGCTTATCCCATGCAAATTAAAGTTTTTTTGGTCGCTTGTTAGTAGTTTTGGTATCGGCATATAATTGTTTCTGCTTATTGGAAGGTAGTCGCTACCGTTGAGCTCGCTTCACCTTTCCTGGTGCAAAAAATGTTAACTGGTGAATTGGAAAGGGTAACAACATATATGTAAATGTACAGTGCGTAGACCAGAGAAGCGGATTTTTATAGCTATGAACTAATAGGTTAGTATTTTCCCTACATTTTGTAGTTATTTTACACTTCTTGCTGGAAACGTGGAGATCCCCAAATTGTGGTCTGAGCATTCAAATCTCCTACCCCACCAGAATTGGTTCTGTGATCCGTGATATGAGTTCATACAACTCGCCTTCAGTAAATTTTGCATTTGGTGGTGAATATACATATATGCATACATATTTTTATTAACATAAAATTTATTTGATATTAAACTTGTATTCCTTTTTCGGGAAAGCAAGTATTTAGTTAGATAAGAAGGAATTCAACATTATCCACTACTAAGAAGGCGACACTCTTCTCGCTTTTACTTCCTTTTCCATAAATAAAAGTATTTTTTGTGGAGGTTTTCTATAAGACGAGTTTCTTGAAGAGCATGTATTTTATAATTAGTAATGGAGAATTTTGAAAAAATATTTAAAGTTAGTACTTAATATATGATTGAATAGGAAAACTCAAACGAACAGCGGTAAATCTATATAAAAGGAAGTTTCTTAGTTTGTAGATAATTTAAAACCACGCTGTAGTAATTTGTTTTAGTTCTGTATTTGTTATGTTATTGGAATAGCTTTGTTTCTAAGTGCAGCTCAGTTGATGTTAATATACCATTACTTGTTATTAGATATATGCTTGGGTTTTGTTTGCGGTTTAGGCGTTACACTTTCAAATTCGATGTAGTTTGAAATTCTCGATATTCCTACGTTATTCCTTAGCAGACTCAATATTTCTTTGCTGTTTGCGTTGGCATCCCAAAATTGTCATTCGACCCCTTATGAGACTTTTGATTCGCAAAAAGCTGCAGCAATTCTGTCACCTGACTCCTTACGTGATTTCGAGACAATTATTTTCAACCCACACCCATACATAAATTTAATAACCTTGCAAGTGCAGTCGTAGCGATCACCGTCAAGCAGCTCTACAGCCGCAAGAAGTTTAGTTAATTTCAATAATTCAGTTCAGTTCTATTTTTGGAATTCCGAAATAAAGTTGGTCCATAGACCTATCAATAAATTGAAATCAAGTTAGGCTAACTTGATGAAGTGGAGCCCAATGGTGGTTATACTAGCTAGAAACTTATGAAAATGTAAGTTTTGTAAGTAATTTATCGATCTTAAATGTGTGATCCATTTGAACAACTGAAAATTCAAATAAATCATAAAACTTAACTACTCAGACGTGTAAAAAATAATAATTATTGCCTCCAGAAAACAATTGGTTAAAATTTAAAAACAAACGGCCAAACAAATTAGGACAGAGTTTAAAGCGAAATAAATTCTGCGCTTAGTTCTGTAGAATGATACCAACCAGTGTCACTAAGCTTTTGGAAGTATGGACTTAAGTCCTTGTAGGAATTTAAAGGCGATTGTACCACTTATCCGTCTTGGCGGTCGGCTGCGGAATTACTATAAATAAGGTTATGAGCAATATTACATTCCGATAAGAATCTTAAGAAATGAAAACGCTACCTTTTCCTCTTTCTCGTTAATCTTAAATTTCAAAGCCATTTTTTGTTTGTAAACTTATGTCGATAATAAGCCTATGCATCTACTCGAGTTAAGCATTCTTATACAAGGGAGGCTACCCTTGCGACACAGTAGATAAACATATAAATATTATAATATATAAAAACTTAATTTGTTAAAGTGAAATTAGAGAGTTGGCCTCCTCTGCCTTTAACGATCGCGATAAGGAAAATGCAGGATGATGATTTTTTATCTCAGGGTTAAGACGCCCCGTATACGACATTCTATTTTCTGCAAGTCCGAAAGATCTTCCTACAGCGTTGGCTACATCTAATGTGTTAGAGGGTAATCGTGTACGATATGATTTTATTCGAACTTTTGCGACAGGGAATGTAAAACAATTTATATTGTCGAGCTTTAAGTTTTAACGATACTCGAACTCCACTGGATATAGACAGCGGATCATCCGCTTTTCACCGAACAAATCACGACAAGATAACAAAAATAATAATTCTTCCGGTGGAACACTAGAGAATCAAAATTATATTGTGTGTTCCACCGGAGGAATTATTATTTTTGTCAATGCAAATTTTGATGAACGTCTATAACTTGAGAACCACCAGATCAAATTGCACCAAATTTTAAGGAGTTATAAACGGATATGGGGAGAAAGTTAACGTGAAGTTTTCATGAGATTGACGCATAAGATTCCAGAGATGTGATTAGTGAACATTGGTCGCAAAATATACGCTACAACAACAAATACATGTAAAATTCCAAAATACGCGTACATTTCGTTGTATGTGGCGTTAAAATAGTGAAAAAAAATGAAAATGAATATAAAACTAAAACAAAAAATTTAAAAATTTCTGATTTAAGAATAAAAAATTTTCTATTAAAACAAATATTTTGATACTTTATACAAAGCCAGCAGTTTACATTAGACTTTCTTGATTTTTTTTTAGGTGTAGCAAAGCACGGAAGGTGCGCTTTGCTACCGCTGGTGCGATTTTCGACCGATGGTGTCTCCATTTTTTCAGTAGAAGATGAAGTAAATTATTTAGGGTAAATTCGCTCTTTCCATATATCAATAAATTCATTATAAATGAACAAAAGCACAAATTACTTATCGATACCGGCACAAAGAATTATATAAAAGAATTAATTTCCTTAAAAGGGGTGAACGGAAATTTCAGGTGGAATTAATAAATGGGTGTAACCTCATAGTAAATAAATGCAAAGTCCGCCTTTTAAATTCAATGGCAATTTTTGTATTCTGCCAAGTTCGAAAAGTTTTTATGGAATATTAGGATATAATTTCCTAGAACAAAAATTGATACGGAATCAAGATATTTACTGTCACGTGTGAACAAGTAAACTCCATATATTTGGTTATGATCAATGAATGATTCGGCATATATTTACCAGCGCACGTGATGAAGAAAAATGGTTTAGATGAAAAGGGGAAACAAATTCTCCGCATGGTAATTAATTTTCAAAAATTTAAATAATAGGCGATTGCGGACAGATATTCGTAATAGCTGATATTTTGAGGAACGATATTGATATTATAATAGGTCTATGTATAAGAATAATATAATCATCATCAAGAGATATCGATAGAATATTAAAAAATTAGAAAAAGCTGGATTGTATATCTCATTTTAGAAAACCAAATTTTTCATACCAGAAGTCGAATTTCTAGGCTTCATTGTCTTCCAAAGAGGTCTAAAAATTTCCACAAGTAAAGTTAAGGATATAATTAATTTCCAAAAGCCTGAGCTGCTTCGAGTAATGCGCTCAAACTTATAGCAGAGTATCTTCGGAGGGAAAATGGGCATATCTCGTCTCACAAATTCAAACATACAAAAAAAAAAAGAAGTTGATGAGGAAGCTTTACAAGCTTTCAAAAGAATTAAAAACATTTTTGCATCTGATATTTTACTGTTTTATCCTGGTTATAATAAACACTTTTGCTAACGACGGACGCCTCTTCCAGCGCCATTGCCGCGGCCCTATTGCAAAGTGAAGGCCAGCTACAATAATTTCTAGAACGCTATCTTAAAAAGAAGATAATTACGCCACAAATGAGCTTGACATTAAAGATATTTCAATTTTTACGGATAACTACCCTTTAGTTTCCTCAATTTGAAAAAGAAAAAATCGATTACCAAAAGGAAGCGTTGGCGCCCGTTTATAGACCAGTTTTTTCACTGATATTTTTGCCACAGCGAATAGTGAGATATCACTCTCCAATACAGTAAAGACCTTTCAATACCCATTCCATAAACGTTACATACGATATTTGTTGAGATTTTCTAACATTATCAGAAATTCTCTTATTGACGGGTGTGAAATTCACACAGAACAAATTGGGATTTCTTTAACTAATTCGAACGATCGATTGAAATCATAGCAACGGAGCCCATCGATCCCTATTAGAAAATTTTCAGCAAATTTAACAGAATATTACTCTCCAAATAAGCATAATATGTTTAAGACAACAAATTCTAATTGAAAAATCCGTTTAGAGAATCAATATTAAAAAAAGAGCCAAATCCTGAATTTGGTAAAACCCCTCTTCAAGAACGACCAGGGGAAATTCTTTCCGTCGATATTTTATTTACAAAATAACAACTGTTTCTGGCAAATGCTCTAAATTTGCGACTGTCAGACCCATATCTTCAAGAAGAATCAATAATAGATGAATAGCTAGAAGTACTTACCTAGGTATAAAGTTTTCCTTCGCCAAAATAAAATATTTCAAAGTTTTCGTAGAAAAAACTAAACAAAAAGATTAATACAGTACAGTTAGAGGGAAGAACTATCATAAAATCCATTTACGTTAAATTACAGATTACTACTTGTCAATATCTACACATCTTCACAAAGAGTTACTATTCCTCGAAGAAATGTAGCCATTTTAAACGACTTTACTGATCTCATATATACTACTAATTTGACAGAATACCGACATATAGCCTACGTAAGCCAACAGCTTGTACAAAAAAATTTTTAGAATATGAAATTGAAGAAATATTGCACATCATCTGTACCCTTGAAATACCAAGAATAATTGCGAGATCGATTGGTGGTCCAGACTGCTCTTAACGAGAAAAACGTAATGATCAAAAACAACAATATACAGTTAAATTTTAACTTCGATTTTCAAAATAGAATTAATAAAGCAACGAACCAGATTAACACAATTAAAACAAATTGGACTGGTTGGATATTAAATGATGAAAAAACAATTAACCTTTAGATTAAATAATTTAATTTAGCGTCCAAAGTTAAGATTTTACGGAATTCATATGTAATTTACAGCGTACTTAAGATTTCCAAAATAACTGATTTTTGCGAATTTCTTCAAATTTATACAGTAGCCCACAATAATACTAAAGTAAAGCTAGAAATCACCAAATACTTGTAGCAAAATGTTGGCGGCTAAGGTATGAAAACCAAGTATGTCAAATCGTTTATACCATGTCCTAAACACCAACACAACGAATAGTTTATCAGAAACAGCATTTTATATACTGCCATCAACGCATATCTCTTCAGCAAGAAGTATTCCTTTTTCAGGATTTTATCAAAAAAAACTACACCATTTACGTCGCAAAAAAGGTTAACGTTAAACTTTGTATTTCTATTGTGGGCTGTAATTTTTTAATTTTTAATTTTTATTTTTTTGATTTAATTAAAAGAAAAAACCATTTTTTTTTTGATTTTGTAAAGTTTTTGGTTGGTCACATATTGGCTATCTCTGTATCTGATCATAACATTTGTGTATCCATACCTTCTCAATGCCCACTTAATCACATGTTTAAATATTTTTAGTTCTTATAATGTTTGCTTACATACCTGTATTTTTCTGTATAGGTATGTGTGTTTGTACATTGTCAAGCTTGCTATCATATGAAACTATGTTATCATAATTGCATACAGCAAGCTATAGGAATGCTACGCTCCCATCTTTTGCAAATTCCTTCTTTTTTTAACTTATATCACTTTGAAACATTTTACAGCGATGCTAAGAAGTTCTTTTTGGCCCTCTGGTACATTTGTTCGTGAATTCGGATACAAACCAATAAGTAATAATTAAGTAATTTGGCTCAAGCCCAGCCTGAAATAAAATGTTCCAAAAACTGAACATAAAGTCTGCTTTGAGTCTTTACTATCAAAATGTTAGAGGTTTGATACTAAAGGGTGATCCGAGGTTCCCTCCTTTTTCAAAGAAAAAAACAAAGAAAATTCGTATTTAATGGGGAATGTTTATTATCATTCGAAAGAACATTATTTGGCATTTATTTTTTGAATATTATCTCTTTCAAACGTTGCCCGCGACTAAGTCTCATATGGTCCAACCGTTGAGTCCAATTTTCGATGACTCGCTCAGGCATTTCGAGTGGTAACTGGCGATTGACACGCTTGATGTTTTGCTCCAAGGTCTGAATTGAAGCGGGATTGTCCGCATAGCCTTTAGACTTTACAAAACCCCACAGTAAAAAGTCTAACGGTGTGATATCGCACGATATTGGTGGCAACTCGACCGGCCCAAAACGTAAAATTATCTGCTCACCGAAGTGTTCTCTCAATAAATCCAATGATTGATGCGATGTGTGGGAAATGGCACCGTCTTGTTGAAACCATATGTCGCGGAGACCACGAGCTTCAATTTCAGACATCAAATAGTCGGTTATCATGGCGCGATAATGGTCGCCATTGACGGTTACGTTCTCACCAGCAGCATTTTTGAAGAAATATGGACCCACCAAACAACCAAACCACACCAAACCGTTGTTTTTTCTGGATGAAATGACAGCTTTTGATCCCTTCAGGTTGCTCTTCGTCCCAAATGCGGCAATTTTGCTTGTTTACATACCCATTGAGCCAGAAATGGGCATCATCGCTGAACAAAATTTGGCTTGAAAATGTCGGATCTTCTTGGGACTTTTCAAGAACCCATAGAGAGGAGCGATGTCGCTTTGGAAGGTCGAGCT
The DNA here is from genome assembly GCA_030068015.2 of Neoceratitis asiatica. Lineage (NCBI taxonomy): Eukaryota > Metazoa > Arthropoda > Insecta > Diptera > Tephritidae > Neoceratitis > Neoceratitis asiatica. The sequence goes on from CM061524.1 coordinate 85,712,127, forward strand.
GCTTCAGTTCTTGCAAAATCTATATTTTGTACGCTTTCAAATTAATATCTCGACGTAAAATACGCCAAGTCGTTTCATATGTCAGTCCGAGTCTACATGTACACTCTCAGCAACGGCCGCTATGTTTTCTTCACTACGTGTTGGACGTGGTCTATGCGGCCAAATATTATCCAATAATGAATGCTGGGTCTACAGATGGGCGAATAGTACGCTCAGTAGGACGATTATGTTGACCATAAGTTCAGCGAAGCGCGCGACACACATTTTTTACAGAACGTGAAATTTCGTAATCAAGTTGAATGATTTGTAAACGTTGTTCAGGCCTATATAGATCACCTTTTAATTTAACTAACTTATACCTCAAAAATTGTGAATGATATTACGACGTGATTTCTTTTACTAAAATCTGGCTTAAACCTCATATTTTTAACTCAGGAATTTTTCCAAGTTCTTATAAAATTTGCATAAAAGAGAAGGTTAACATTGCTAATGGAGAATTTCTTGAATTTAGGTGTATTCGGATACAAGTTGGAAGAGGTTATACTTATGTAGTTCTTTGTTATATTCCTCCTCAATCTGATTTGTCTGTATATCTGCAGCACATTTCCATTTTAAAATCTATTAACGTAATTTATTGAGCAAGAAAGCGTTTCTTAAAAAGTTAGTTGTTGTGGTGAATATGATTACAGAGGCAACCTATCTATGATTAAAATAGGGAAACGAATGTAGTCCATCACGATGGTTCACCTTGTATACATTTTAAAAAGTACAATGTTTCTAGTTCTTGGGTTATAAGTTGTTAATTCATAATTTAAAAAAATAGCATACCCATTAATTTTAACAACTGGGAGTTTTAATTATTTAGATATGTGTTTTTTGTCAATATATCGCATTTCAAATTTTATAATTGAACTTGTTTGAAATAAGCTGTTTGTATAAGCCTCTGTATGTAATCTTAAGAAAACTTAAGCAAAATAGATGTAAGTTTTCAAACGTTTGTTAACAGCAATTTAAATTATACAATTTTCTGTTAATTCATTAAATATTTATCTAAATTTTCAAGTTATCCTCTTAATATAGTTTCATATCTTTGTGATCATATTTTATTTAAAAAATTCTAATGACTTAAGAAAACTATATATCTCTCTTTCACGAAATTATATTACAAATAATTGCATTTAAGGGATTTTCAACCCGATGTCAACAAATTAAAAGCATTCATTCAACTTCACATATGAGGGTACGTAAGTGCAATGATCATAAGAAGGCTTTAAAAATATTAAATAATAATATTTCAGACACTTTCTATAAAGTATTTTTATTTTATTTTTTTATTAAATATAAAATGTATTTTTCATAAATACACAAAAAATATTAGTAAATATACAATTAATAAAAAATTAAATTTTATTAGAAATAATAAATATCGCTCCGGAGAAAGGAATTCGACCTCGGGTCAAAGTAAAACATCGAAAATACATTTAACACGCAATTTTGGCAAATTTCGCCTAATCTTCATTGATTATTCTTCTTAGATGAGTCAACATACGAAAGAATATATCCTACCCCCGCACATACGAGGTGTGTTCAAAGGAAAAAGTGATTTTTGAACTTTTTTGGAAAATACTTATTTATTCATTAATATTTACTTTGTCCTCTTCAAAGTAATCCCCCTCGAATATAATAAACTTGTTCCAACGCTTTTTAAAATCTTCGAAGCACTTTTGAAATGCGCTTTTCGGTATGGCCATCAGCTCTTTTTTCGATTCTGACTTCATCTTATCAATTATGGCAAAACGCTTTCATTTCATTGGTTTCTTTTGTTTTGGGAATAGGAAAAAGTCGCAGGGAGCCAAATCTGGTAAATACGATGGTTTAGGCAGGATTACGATTTTTTTTGGGCCAAAAAATCAGGAATAAGCAATGTACCTGTGAGCAGCTATTATCGTGATGCAGAATCCACAATTTATTTTTCCACAATTCCGATCGTTTGAGCCGTATTGTTTCACGCAAACGTTGCATAATTTCTTTGTAGTATTCCTTATTAACTGTACGATCTTTTGGCAGGAACTTATGATGCGACACACCTTTGTAATCGAAGTAAATAAAATTCATCCATTACTCTTCTCAATCTCAACCATTCCCTTTTCCCATTGCGATTTTACAAAAATCGGAAATTCAAGTTGGTCTGAAGCGAAAACAAACACATAAAGGGCTCCCGTGTGCATACGAGAAACGCATACATGTACTAGGGCATGACAATTTCTTTTCCTTGTGCCCGTCGTCAGCAAGCAATTCTCGGCGACGATTGAAAAATTTACCAATTTTTTGAATAAAATGCCAAAAAGAAACGAGGGAAAGATTTCAACTCGCATACTTTGGAAGAAAATAGCCTGAGGCATAACCATTGCACTAAATGTATTCTTGAAATAAAGTTGCCGTATTTAGATCGCTTTTTTTGAGAAAGAGTTTACAAAATCTGATATAATTTTAAAAACAAATATGTAATTCTTATTCCATTAGACATATGAAGAAGAAGGAATTAATGAAATTTGTATTTGAACTGCAATCATTTATTCATACACAATACTGCAGAAATTCTTATAAACATGATTTTTGAAATAGATTTAAAATTTTTGATAAATTTTTATATGATGTGATAAAGTATATAAATTTTATTGTATTTGTAATTTTTTCACGTTTTAGGTTTTTGTAATAATTTAAGCAACATGGAAAATAAAAAATTAAAAAATATTATTTAAATTCTTTTTCAGCGCAAAAATTTTATATTATTTTGAAACCAAATTTTCATTTTCTTCGACAAATGATTACATATATTTTTTATGAAACTTAGCATACAGCAATGTTATTTTAATACAGTTCAGAAATGTTGGTTACCAGCGAAAATTCTGTTAAATCTGAAATATTCTCTTCTTTCTTTCGCCGATTCTGGCAGTTCACACGGCTGTCCGCAATCGGACCTTCTCGTTCATCCACGTTCCCTGTTTTTTAGTATTACTCTAACTAGATTATACTCTAATTCAGTAGTGAAATTCAGAAGCTTTTATCGATACAATATGTCGCATTGTTAATTAAAGAATTTTGTCGCTTACACTTACGATTATGTGATTCGCTAACGCATTTTTAACGACAAACTATTCGAAAAACATAAAACAAATGGAATGACGCAAACATAAAAATTCGTGATAGAAATTTTTTTTAATAAAAGAGTTTCCAATTGATTACAAAGATTAAAATCGAAAAAATATTATGGTTTCCACTTTCAATACTACGCTGCCTCAAATAAATGAATCGTGCCGCGGTACTAGGTAACATATTTACAAATTGCATATATTGAACTCTGTTACTTACAATTTACACATTGTATTTCAATTTAAAAATTAAAAAACACTGGGAAGTTATATTATTTACCTGTTTCTCTGTAGATATTACCTTTATACTCCTGCCTTTTAGTTGGCTATTGAGTAATGATTCCTTTAACTAAATCTGGAGTTAATCGATATATGTAACTTTCCAAGCTCATTTCATTAAAGTTGAAATGATCTTCCACTTCTCGAAGCAAATTTCTATCTACTCATCTGCGGATAACACGTAAGGCCATTTCTGATAACGTTTTTTTTTTTTCTGCTTAGGTAATTTTCCGACTAATTTTTTATTTTAACTATTAATAACTCGTCCGCAATAGCCGAGTGATTATCATTGCGCACTACAATTCTGAAGGCATGTCAAGCCCTCCGAATGTATTTCTGACATGAAATAATAGCTCTTCATAAAAATTCATCGGCTGTTTGGAGGGGGCTTAGAATAAACTGTAGGCCCCACCATTTGTTGGTAAAACATTAAGACGCAAAAACATTGAAGGAGGAGCTCGGCCAAAATAGCTTCAGCGGCAGCACCAAATATGTATATTATTTTATTTATTTTAACTTTGTCAATGGCGCTAAGAAATTCGACAACAGCTTATCAAGCAATAGCAAATATTTTTAACATTTGATAATCGTGGAAGTAGAATAGTAAATTCGCCCATAGGACTTTACTATAGAGTAATTTAAGCAGATTCCAAAGGAAAATCTAAAGTAAGTTAGGTTAAATCACGATATATTAGATCTCACTGTAATTCAACAAAATCTATTTTAAATTTAAAGCAAGGCCCACATCAATGGCCCAACGTGCAGCAACGCCTACCCCAACAGCCCAACGTACAAGCAGACCCACAGGTCGTTACAGCGAACTATTCCACAACTCAAAGAAAAAATTATAAGCAGAATTAAGGGTAAGTACACTGATTTTTAAATTTTATCCTTACGTATTTTTATCGTCAACAACTAAGCGAAAAGAAAATGAAAAAATTTCGATTTTTTTTCTTCAAATTTAATTTTAGTTAAGAATATTTTCTTGACTTAAGCCTAAGACACCCATAAACTTGAAAATTTATAAATATTTTCAAAACTTTTTTTGTAAATATTTTTGACTGGAAGCTTCGAAATCACCACGTCACCCCGACACAAAAAATTCAAATTTTTTTTTTAATTTTCTCAAAAGTTTTGTAACTATATTTGACTGGAAGCTTAGAAAGCACAAATTCACTCAAACTCAAACTTTTTGTTTAAATAAACTCAAACATTTTTAAGAATATTTTGAAAAAAAAAAAAACAAATTCAAATGATTTTTCGCGCACTTGTAATGCATTGTTAGATCGTGAAGAGTTGTATGAAAACACTCCCAATGCAAATCATTCGGTATATTCATTGAAAATTCAGAGGGAGGAGCATAAGCGCTCTTAATAGGTCAAGGAATCGTTTGACACCTATTATCGTAATCTTTCTAAAGATGACGAAGGAGGAGAAGAGATCCGGTATGCAAATTTGCGGTACCAGGATTGGTATATAGCATAATAGCATACGGCATTAATGGGTGAAACCATCCATACTCTTACTTTCGTTGAGCAAAGCTCATCGACTGTAAACCTCCTTCTACGTGGGGTGGAAATGGCACCGCAGCCCGCTTAAATCTATCACCGTGTGACACCGAAATGTTTTATGGTGATTACATGGCATGACCATCATTCCGCGACATTATTTACTACCATCTGCATTAATAATTCAAGGATAAATCCGGTAGAAAAATTGTACTATCTTAACCAAAAAAAACCCGTGCTGAGACCAGAGATATTGTTAAAAAATTCGCCTTTTGACCAATGAGGGATTTGCTGTCGCGTGACAAAATCTGTCTGATCGGTATGAAAAAAACCGAACATAGGTCAACAGCCAGTTGAAAACTCTTTTCAACCTATTGTCGATAACTGTCGATACTACAATAGCTTTGTGGGAACAATGAATCGTCAACAAGGCCGAAATTCCAAGTTGGGAGGAATTATATCAATTCCTTACTAATAGATTCCTATCCTTAGAAACCGTTACCGATAATCAAAGTTAGCGTTTGGTTAGATCATTTCCATCATTTTAGATCGTTGTCATCAAAGACATCACTCTATGTTACACTGTTCTCACAGGTAACAGAATCGCGACACAGCCTTCATGGCCCTCCTCAGATAATAGAGAAAATCGGCGTCTCAACCATCCGGTAGTAACGCGAATATACAAGCATTATTTGCAACTAGTGCCAAACAAATAATTTTAGGCCCCGCCATGATAAATATTTCTTAATTAGGAGATAACTATCTAGTCAGATCTCATTTAGATTCTGGATCGGAGGCAACATTCATCACTGAGAGGTTGCGGAAGCGCGCACTCCATCTGTCGACACCTAAGTAAGTGGAATCAGTACTAAAGCTACAGCGAAGGTGCGTAAAGTCGAACTTTTCGATATAGGGTCTCCAGTGAACCCGCCGTTTCTACCCAAGTTCTAAGTAGATCAATCACAGATTGATTCTCTGTCCCCTCTTAAACTAGCTGATTCCAACTTCTACTGGAGCCAACAAGTTGATGTGGTAATCGGTGCAGACTTATACCCCTCTGTTATTATGAGCAAAATAAAGAAAAATATTTTAGGTTCGCTTCTAGTACAGGAAACGGCCTTCTCCTTCCATAACCTCCATTGCAAGATTCGCAATGCTCATCGTATATCGCGGAAGTTGCTAGGGAGCAGTTGACGCCATTTTGAGAGTGAAGTAAGTTGCCAACAGGAAAAATAAAATGAATCAATACAGTAAGAGACAAGGACGATATGTGGTATCATTATCATTTCGGAAAGAGTTTCCGACGGAAAGTTCAACAATTCTACATTTCCAACGATCCGAAGCCGCGCTGGTAAGAAGACCTGAACTCAAGACGGAATATGGCAAAGTTTTACAGGAATACATTCAGTTGAAATACTACCAATGTATGAGTGATTTTCAACGCCTCTTCAACTTCATCTAATGGAATCAGTCTGAATGACGTGCTTCCCCCGGATCCAATACTTCAAGCTGATCTAGTCTGCCTATTGTTAAAATGGTGGTTCTTTAGTACATACTTACATACTTACTCAACGCAGACATAGAAAAAATGTATCGGAAAATACGATTGCAGCCGGACAATGGACGATATCAAAGGGACGTCTACAAAGGTTCCCAGAACGAGAAGTTACGGGACTATGAACTTCTGACGGTTACCTTTGGTGTTAATTGCGCCCCATTCTTGGTTATAAGAACCCTTCTTCAGTCAGCGGACGACATCAGCTCTCGTTGGGATTTAGCTGCAAAGGTTCTAAAAAAGCATAAGTATGTGAATGACGTGCTGGCAGGAGCTCATGACGTTAAAAGCGTCATTCAAATCCGTAATCAGCTGATAGAATTACTGAAGAGCGCTGGATTCCCACTCAGATAATAGACATCAAATTCCGAAGGAATTCTAGAATTACTGCCAAAGGAACACTTACTGGAAGAAGTTCCTGGAAATCGACGACTTAGTGAGGCAAAAATACTGGATATAAGATGGTATGCGGTCCAGAATACTTTCTACTTTAATGTTGAGCATATTCAGGTAAGACATAACTATTCCAAGCGGGAAGTACTATCATCCGTAGCTAAACTTTTTGATTCCGTCGGTTGGTTAGGGCCTATAGTGGTGGAGGCAAAAATAGTAAGACGTTTGGCTATCAAAAATGGACTGGGATGATAGCCTACACCGAAACTTTTATTTACATTGGGAACAGTTCTTAAATAACTTCATACATATTGCTGTTCCGAGGTGGATTCATATTACTCCTTGGGATGAAATAGAGTTTCGCCGCTTCTGTGATACCTCTGAGAAGACTTATGCGGCAGCAATATATGTAAAAGCACGTAATTCGGGTACCCACAGATCAATTTACGTAGGTAAAACTAAAGTATCGCTTTCGCGGCTAGAATTATGCGGAGCGTTCTATCTCAACTTATTAATACTTTCCTTATGTAGTTTGAAATCGCCCAACCGTCGTAGCTAACAAAGTAGCTAAAATTGAGGAGCTAGTGGAAGCCTTGGGCTGGCATTGTGTAGATTCTTCTGACAATCCAGCAGATCTTGGCAGCCGAAGAGAGTCACCCCAAGATCTAGCTAAAAGAATTTTATGGTGGAATACCACAATCCGAATGGACGTCTCATGAAAAGGAGACGCATTTGAACCCTGAACTGGAGCAGAAGGGTAGCAGGGTACATGCGACAACGGTACAAGAACACGAAAGTAGTTTGGAGCGATTCTCTGATTTTTTCCGAGCATTGCAGGTAGTAGCAATAATATTCCATTTTTACATAAGGTTGCATCCTCAACGGCAGTAACAAGAGGAAAATCCATTCTATAATTCTACTCCCGCAGAAAAGTGGCTACGCTTTGTGCAAAGGATACGTCTGCGTGTTTGTTTGCTTTGAAGGCTATCCACTTAGAAACCACCAGCGATTTGTGTACCTCCACCTTCATAGCTACCTTCACTCGATATGTAGCCCAACGATAATGCCCACACAATATTTATTACGATAGTGGCACGAATTTCCTAGGTGCTAACAAAGCGATGAAGCAAGATTTCAAGACCTTCGTCAGAACGGCATCACACCACTCAATCCTTTGCCCACCAGGGGATGTGTTGACACTTCATACCAACAGGAGCGCCTCCCATATGAGGATTTTGGGAAGCTGGAGTACAAAGTTCCAAAACACACTTTAAGAAGGTGTCAGAATCAATGCGATATCGATTGTCAACCGATGGCAAAAGATCAAAGCAATCCACCTAGGATTCTGTCTGCGATGGAATTTTGAATATTTTAAGGAATTACAGAAGCGAGCCAAGTGGGAATCCCCACGACGAAACATCGAAGTGGATGACTTCGTGCTTAGCAAAGAAGATAACCTTCCCCCGAATGAATTGTGACTGGGTAGGATCAATAAGGTTTTGTTTAGGTCGCGCTAATCGAGTTCGAGTAGTGGAAATCCGAACGGTACGAGGAATAGTAACAAGTCACGTTCCAAAATCATAACTTAACTCTTTATTTGTATTTTCAGAACCAACTTTACACTAAATTTAAAAATGTTTCGCAACCACCGATTGGTATTTTGCAGGGAACTACGGAGGATGGAGGCCGCCGCGAGACTGCCTCTGTCAAGGATTCGGTCGGCGATCCAGAGAGTCCAGACGCAAAAGGAGCAATAGTCAGCAAACCCAAGGTGAACATCGGCGAAGCGTCAGCATTCCTGCCGAGACATGTGAGTCACCCGAGAACGGATCACTGGTTGTCCTCACGTCAATAATAACTGTCAAATTGTTGGCCACAGGCAAATAGTATACGGTCCACGTTATTGTTGACCCCGCACAGAAGAAGTCGACCATTTCTCGGACAATGGCGCGCCAACTTCCCGTTCTGCCACGAGGGCATTATGAGATTTGCAAGCTGGTTCTGAAAGGCTGGCAGGGACGCCCCCAAGTCACCATTGTAGTGAGAGTGACAGTCTCTCGGGTCACACCGCAGAGGACCCTGGACGCAAGGATTAGAAGCGAATTCGACAACATTTTGACCCAAACTTTTACCGCACATCACAACACACGGCGCTGACACGGCAGCAGCACAAAACACTTTGGCAGGATGCTCTCCGGCACTTTAGTTTTAAGCCATAGTTTTAAACCAAAACAAAATTAAGATTAAGCAAGCAAAACTTCATGTAATGAACCATGAAGTTGTTATATTAAATGAAAACATATGTATTTATTAGTAGGAACTAAAACTAACTTCTTATATGTATTTATCTATATTACAGTGACGCTGTAAGGCGGGCACTGAGAGAAGCTGCTGATAAACGTATGAAAAATATTACTATTCGCTTTACGGAATATTTCCAGTTGGTACCATTTGTAAATTTCCATTCCGGCCCACAAGATCCCTGTTTGAACAATAACTTATTGAAAACAGACTCTTCACTTCCCTATGAACATATTTTTTTTTTTTTTTTGTAAAAAAAAAAAAACACTCACGAATCAATGAAGAAACTCGGACGAAAATGACTGAGGTAGCTTATGCGGTAAATTTCATAGAAACGAGTACACTTTAGTCGGTCCCTCTGAAAGATAAAGTGTACTCTAATGCTCGTGAAAACTTAAAAACTGTCATTCAAATGGAAACTTCTTGTAAATGGCTAAAAAGAAAAAATACTTGAAAAGCAAGTTTTTTAGATGTGTGGTTTTCAATGCGACAATACTTTTTTGGAGCTGGTCTTTTTGATTTATTTTCAGATTAATTTGTCATTTCTCATTAACAATCTTTCATAATTCAAATTAGGAAATATTCATATTTACTAAATCACAGAGTTGATTGGCGTCATTTTTACTTACAGCATTTCTTCACACTAACTTTAGAGTCGGTTCTGATTGAAAAAGAGAGCTATAAATTGGCTATGATTGAGACAAAGTATAGTTTCAATTAGATCAAGCTCTAACTTAACCAGAGACTATGAATGTACCCCGATAATTTTAGCTTACCCAATTAATTGTGGGTGTAATAGATAAAAGGGTTACTGAATTACTGCAATTTTTGTATTGTGCATTACTTTCTTTCTTTTCTGATTTTATGCACCAGGCAGGCTGTGTATTTCAATAACGACTGAATTTTATGAAGAACTCCTATTTCATTAAACATAACATGACGAACTCCTATTTCATTAAACATAACAAAAAGTTGGGCTTCATTTCGAAATAAGTACGAACCGATGATTCCGCCAGACTGTCAATTTAGGTGAATGTAATGGTTGTTCATAAATAATTTGTAGATTTTCTTCGCACCAGAATCGACAGTTTTGTTTATTTACCGCACTACTCAGATGAAAGTGAGTCTCATCGGAGAAGACGATTTTCTTAAAAAAAGCTAAAATGCAAAACGATTATTTTGATAATAATATTGAATAATTTGTAAACGTTGTTCTTGCATATATCATGCCGTGATTAAATTGTAAACATTACTGAATGCAATGAAAAAAAAGACAGATCATGACATATTAAAAATGGCAAAAACGACACTTAGAAATCATATCATCCCTATTGGAAACCCCTTTATAAGTAAATACATATACATATTAGGAAAATTATACAGCAGTAAAGCACCTGAAAATAAATTTCATTTACGCATATATATGTATATGTATAATTACAGCGCGTAACAAAAAGGTATACATATATGTACGTACATATACATTTATTTTCTATATACATACACATGTTTACAGAGAAATGTTGTAAATGCAATTCATTTCCATAAATCTAATTCGTATGCACATTTTATTAATTGAAATGTGGTAAACGCAGAGTAAAAGATGAACATAAATTATATAAATGTTCCAAGGGTAAAAAGCTAAGTCAGTTGATTGGGGTCATTATGAATTGTGATAACGTCACCGTCGCAGAGAAAAGCTGCTTAAGGAGAATTACTTACAAAAACCAAGGCGTTCTGTAAGTGGGTTGTATGATATTTTGAGAGTGTAAATATTATTATTACATAATGTATATATGTATGTATATACGTGTACACAAGGACATTAGTCATAAATTTATTCTAATAATTATATCATTAGCATTTTTATAGTGAAATACTAAAGGTGTTAAACAGATTTATATTACTGAAATTTTGTTTAAAATTTATGTAGGTATTTATGTGTGTACTCCTATATGCATTTGAACAGAATTACTATGCACGAACCTATTGACTTATTTCAAAGCGCAAAATGAGTTTTTATTAACCACGTATGAAAACAAAGGTAATATCAGGTGAATAGTTGAAATCATGGACTGTTCTGAAAACAGGGTATTTAATGTCCTTCGCCGCGCGAAAAAAACCAAAAAACAAGTCTTCCATCGGTTTTAAGAAATTGTTGGTACATTACGCGAAGCCAAATCTTTTAAAACGTCCAACGACACAAGTTTGAACCTAGGCAACTAAAAGTTCTCAGTAATTATTCAAAATTAAAAAAATTAATTAAATTGTAGTTTCATATATAAAAGTTTAAGTTTTTTTTTAATTTTTTCCTTAAATTCTTAAGATATTTAGTAATAATTCATTTTAGTTTTATTATTATTTTGATATAATTCTTTTGTATCGGAAAAATTAAAATTGAAACAAATTAAAAGAAGTAAATCACACTTAAAATTTTCGTTTTCAGCACTGGTGCTGTTATGAAACTAATGTAGTCACTATTTAAACATTCAATGCGAAGTCCAAGCAAAAGCTCGTATTGTTGTGGAAAAAACTTTCGTCCTTAGTTGGTGGCCATGCAATAGACAAGTCGAAATTTAACAAACAAACATACAAAAATTAATTTATACACAACCACATAATATTGAATATACTTCTTGAATTGTTATTCTTAACAACCAGAAGCAAAAACGTAAACATAATTTAAACAATATATTTATCAAAAATTAAAAGAAAACGCCGCGCTTGATATTAAATCAGCCAAATAAAGATGAAAAAGAAATTACAAAAGTGTAGAGTAAATTGTCAAAAAATTAAGATCTAAAATTAGTTCTTCCCTTACTTTTGGTATAACCTTTTCTTGTTATAGTTTTCGTGCTACTTTTCATAATCTGAAAAAGGTAATACATTCCAATATTCCCACCGGGTTTTTTATACATATTGTGGCCAAAATACAAAGCAAACACTTTGATTATAACACTACCAAATATTTTAAAATGGAATGAGAATAAGTCGTTGTAAATAGTGAAGGAAATATTTTTTTTTTGGTATGCATAAATGAACATTGAATAAATTCTTAGTAATTAGGAAACTTGGCGGCCGTGATAGCCGAGTGGTTAGCGTTGCGCACTGACATTCGGAAGGCCTGGGTTCGAGCCCAGGTTCGAGCAACATCCAAAATGATAGAAAAAAAAATTTTCTAATTCGGTCGCCCCTCGGCAGGGATTGTCAAGCCCTCCGAGTGTATTTCTGGCATGAAATAAAAGCTCCTCATAAAAATCCATCAGCTGTTCGGAGGCGGCTTAGAATAAACTGTAGGTCCCTCTATTTGTTGGTAAAAACATCAAGACGCAAAACCACAAATTGGAGGAGGAGCTCGGCCGAAAATCACTTCAGCGGTTATAAAGCGCCAAATATACCATTATACCAAGCGATCTGTGCGAAATTGGAAAGTCCAGATGTAAAGAAAGAAATCTTGGAAACGGCGAAGTTCCTCGAAGAGAACAAGCAAAAAACAAGGATTTGTTACAAATCTACAAGACCAGAACACTTCGCCAGCGACTGTAATATAGGTTCCACCAGACAAGGTAGGATCACGAAAACACAAATTTGAGGAAGAATGCACCATAGTCTCCATCTCCAAATCGATGGATATGTGGGTGGATTTGAGCGAGTACTAACTAGTCGATATGAGAGCGTCGCACTCTTTAATATGATCTGACCAAGAAAGTAAGTCCATTGCATGGAGATAAGTTAATAACAGTAACTGGCGAGGGCACCAAGTTTAAAGGAAAACCCACACATGAGGTCATAATCGAGAATATGACAGTGGGACATAATTTCATGGTAGGGGAAATCGTAGATGAAATCATAGTTGGTGTGAACTTTCACCTTGGTGAAGGAATGAAGATCGACCTAAAAAACGGTAGGGGGGCAAAATGAAAGTACCGCTAAGTTTTCGCCCTGATCCTGTGTACGACGGTGAGAATGTGCTCCTGGTGAAGAACAAGTAGCAGAAAGAAAATACCTTGATTATTTCAATGAAGTAAGGGTCTCTTCTCCTCCGCCTTTACCAGCAGCATCGAATACCTTCAATACTGGAATGCTTTCATGACATAACCAGCGTATCCACTGTGTCTTAATTCGCTGTGCTATGTCAATGTCGCCGTATAACTCATATAGCTCAACGTTCCACCGTAGGCGGTATTCGCCGTTGCCAGCAGGAAGAGGGCCGCATAGGATGTCGAATTCATCCACGCTTTTGCACCAAATATCAGAACGGAAATGGTGAGCGACTTATAGAGTTTGGTTTTGGTTTGTCGAGAGGACTGTACTTTTACTAGGTATACGAAATTATCTACGAATTCGAAGTTATGACGGTCAGCAATGAAGTGGTAGCCAAGTCACGAATGCGATGACATTTTTATTTTATTGGAATATATTTCGCCTTTTCCTCATTCGCTACAAGACCCATTCGCTAAGCTTCTGACTTTTCCGACTCTTGCGCCAAAGGTGACTCCTTTGTCCACAATAGCTGAAACATTGCAATATGACAATTTATGACACAATCCGAAACTTCACTCCAATTTTTAATATTAATTCTTGGTTTTGATATAGTCAAGCTTGACTATTTGACGGATTAGAGAGATCTCTTTTACGAATGAGAGTCCAACAGTAGTCACTCATCAAGTGTTCATCCCGATATTCTTGGTATCATGCTAAAATTGTGGTTAGATTTTGGGGACGCTGCTCTGAAAATAAATTTTCCTTGCGGTCGCCCTTCGACAGGTAATGTCAAGCCCTCCGAGTGTATTTCTGACATGAAATAAAAGCTCCTCATAAAAATCTATCAGCTGTTCGGAGGCGGCTTAGAATAAACTGTAGGTCCCTCTATTTGTTGGTATAAACATCAAGACGCAAAACCACAAATTGGAGGAGGAGCACGGCCAAAAAAAAAAAGAAAAAAAATATATATATATATATATGTTAGTCATTTAACGTATGTTATTGTTTTCGATTTAATTAGTAAAAAAGTATTAGTAAAAAGTATTAGCAAAAGTATGTCATGAAGAGAAGGAGGAAGAAGAACAAGGAAGTGACCGATTATACTTCCATATACCTTACCGAGTTTTCTTTTTAAAAATTTAGTAATGCATATGTACATATCGCAGTGGTAAAAAAAAAATTTTTTTAATATAATCATTAAATTCATTTTACATAGAAAAAATAAGCAAAAAAGTAAACGAAAAGAAACAGCAAACTTAGCAGCTGCATCATTATTTCTAGTTTCTCCCTTAGTGGTTCGTCCATTATTTTGCCTTTTCTGCTCCTGCAGTTGCTTCGCTGCAGTGTCCGCCATGCTATCCAAAGACCGATTCATACATCGTACAGCTTCCTCCATTTTCACTGTCGCAGCTTAAATAGGCCTTATGCTTTCGGCATAAAATTGCTTATGGAAAGCTATTTGTTAGATGCTATGTCGTCTGGATCGACTGACTGAGTGGATACGTTCTTTTAGCTGGTTGGATCAGTATGTGATACCTTCATATTACTGCCTTAATCCCTAGAAGCTTTGATTCCACTGGTGCATATTTAAATTCCTGTCAAATCAATAATCTTCTCCGCAAGTAGAGCGCCTTTTATTTGCAAATAGCTTACGTTTAATGTACCACCACCATAAGAATCCACACTTATAAGAGAACGTTGAATTTAAAAAAAATTTCATTTTTATTTAAAATGAATTTACAGTAATACTTTACCTCCATATAGTGAAGTCTTTTGCTGGTGAACTAGTGCATTTATGGAATTTGCCATTTCTTGCCATAATATCTTCCCTCCTTCCTTGGAAACCCTGGCCTATGTAAACTTCTGTGGACATTATGGCAGCCAATTTTTGCTTTTTAAAGAACCAAATAAAGTTCAAGAAACTAAACAAAGTCAGTTTCGGAGTTTGATCGAAACAGAATGGAAATATTCTGAACTATTCAAATCTATCGAACTGAGAAAATTTCGATTCGAGTCCAAATGCAGAATAGGGCTGAATAAAAAACTTAATTATCATTTGAGCCCTGAAATTGTTCCTGTAAAGTGTGTGGATTATTTGAAAGAGTTGCCACATGTCAGAAAAATAAAACCCACTTAAATATTGTTATTTGATCAATAGAAAATGACTGGCTGATTTGAATTAAATTTTTATAAATTATGCTAGGAAAGTTAATTTAAAATACCTTTTGCCCGGGAAGTGCACGAGAGATCGATTTTTTCCATAAAATCTTATTTATTGTTTGATTTACTTGAAATTTGGTACATAGGAAGCGATTCATCCATGTATTATTTATAGTCGTACAATCTTATTGTACACAAGCGTGGACCAAAATAGTGGTGTTTGGCTTATTCGTGACTCGTTAATCTCTGAAATTCTTTGGTAAAACTTAGCCACTGCAATATGCAAATAACAAATATTGTAAACACATAAATACAAATATGTAGGTTGTAACGACGCTGTTTATGATACACACCATATACGTTCATTACATTTTATCGTATTCCTCTATTTGAGCCAAATATCGTAAATGTTTCCCACTATGGCTATTTAAAATATAATTGTAAGATTTCATTCGATCAACGACAACCAAATAAAGCGCACGCATCTCAACTCGTTTAGTTTTTCTTTGAAATTTAGCTATTCAACGGACGGCAGAAAACACTCGTGGCTCTGTCGGCCTTCAATATTGAAGACAAGGAAAAAAACTTAAAATAATATTTTTTGCGGAATGCCAATAATTATCTTGACGATAGTAGACATTAGTGGCTCTGTTGGCAGATAATTTTTGGGTAAACTTTAGGGAAAACCGTAATTTTCCCTATAAGGTGGGTAAATAATTGCCGTGTTCTTTTTAGCACTTAAAAGTAAAAAAAAAAATACAAGTCGACATTTCATTCATTATTTATTTAAAAATTATTCGTCAGTTGTCAAAAAGCCAATGAAAACAATGTTACAAAACTTGGTAGCACTAATTCTATCTGCACCTATTTCAATGGCGCACATAAAATTTTGCGCTTAGCATTCCATATAAATTTTAAGCGCGGTAGGTCGGAAAAAAGTAATGTGAAGAAATTGTTCATTTACATATTCGTTTATTGTATTTAAAAAAAAGGTCAAATATATGTATGTATATACCATTTTGATATTTCATAATAATTTTTCCAGTACTTGCATTTAGGAAATCATTAATCAAAATTATTTATTGCGATAGAAATCTAAGCAAATGTTTTGGAATATTTAAAAAAAATTAGCGGACCCCGCGTGCTTTGCTACACCTATAAAAAATCAAGAAAATCTAACTGAAATTATAAATTTTCGGATTTTTTGGAACGGAAACGAAAAAGTGGATTTAAATTTTTTTTCTAAACTTTTTTTATGATTTTTTTTAAATTTTATTTTAATTTTTTTCACTTCTTCTCTCTCTATTTCAACACCGCAAACAAGGTAATGTATTTGTTGTTGTTGCAATTTGGTCTGCTGCTTCTCAAGTTATAGGCGTTCATCAAAATTTGAATTGATTTTTATGTCTAAAGATTTAATTGTTTAAATAACTATTGCGTATTGGGTTTAAATTATTTTTATATTAAATTACAGCATCCTGATGCAATAAGACAAGGTGTTATATGTAGTGACAGCTCGTTTTGTCGGCTCTGTTAGCTCAATGTTGTATTTTAAGGGGAACGAAACAGAAGAGAAAGGGGAAGAAAAAAGGGCCGCTTTGGGAGATAATTTAATACTCTTTTTCGATTTTTACGTTTCAATACAGTTTTTTCTTAATATTCTTTGTTTTGAAAATGAGTTTACCATTAGTTTGTTGCAAAAAATGTACCATTAGCTTTTATAATCCCAAACGTACTTATTAAAACGATATAAATAAGCATATTTTATTAAAGTATTTAATTTTTTGATGCGAAAATACATTCGACATTTAAAAAACAATTTTATGCATCAGTTTTGCAATCACAACCTTCGCTTTTTTTAATTATTTTTAATTATATCATTAAATTTATTTTGGGTCTCGATCACTTGACCATTAAATTGATAAAAACAATTCCTCAAGTTATTTTATTTAAAAATGCAGTGGAAAGTTTTATCAAAGCTCCTCTTGATATTTCGTCCACCTATTTATATGTTTTCTTTTCGCTTATATAGTGAGAGAGTCCCAATTATATATAAATAATATAGCCCTACTAAATACTCCAACTCATCCTCGTGCGAAGCTTCGATATTACCAACTCGTGATGAGTCATCAATGCTAGAAATGACATCGACTATGTGAACACTATTGGGCCGCTAATTTGAGTTTCCAGCTCGTTCAAAAATCCTACATGTCTTGCTCCCATGTCTGAGATGAACCTAACTATTGGATACCCTGCTTCACCTGAAATTATGTTGAACAATATAATTTTTATGATCTTACAGTTACAAAACACGTCCAATGAATACTCCTGGACGGGTATTCAATGTTTCTGATCTGGACTTCTGTTAAATAACTACATCTACACAAATTAATACGATTATGATCAAAGAGATAGAAGAAATCCGAAGACGAGAAATGCAATCCGCATATTTTTGCCCAGAGTGTTAACACCACACCGGAAGTTTCCGCCCATCTTTATGCCTTCAACGTTCCACGTCTTATGACATAAATCACAACTTGCTTTAGGCATTTTCAGAAAATTGAAAACGCAATAAAATTTAAGATTGTCTACGTTTATTTATATAATAAAAGTTTGTTGTTATTAAAAGTTAATTCTTAAAAAAAAAAACTATTTCTTTATTTCAGTAAGTTTTTAAGTTACACCAAATAAATTACTTACTCTTTTACTCTAATCTTAAGAATAAAATACTTCAATGTTATTTATAAATTATTCTTTGTTTCCAAAGTACAGGACACGAAGATGTTGGCGATTAGACCACAAAATGTTTAGATCACACAGTTACCAATATGGGCCACAGGCTCAGACTTAACTCCAAATATTTTTAAAAATAATTTGGTAATTTTAAGTCTGTCTAATATTACATTAATTTTTACCGGTGATGTAATAATTATACCAAAAGACATAAAAACTTGGTTACGGGCGAGGATATATGCAGTTACTACACAAATAGACTATAAAAAGCACTCGGAAAGCGAAACGATGCAGATGAAAACCTGTTACAAATTTTAATTAAAAGATATTAAATTAAATTTTGCAAAAATACTTACGAGTTGAAAAGTATATTTGAAACAACTTCAAGAGCCATTCAAATTCCTTAGATACACACAAACCGTCACAAAACCTTTTGAATAGATTTTCTTATGTTATGTTATTTTGCAAATACAAGTACATAAAATACTTACAATGTGGCAAATTCTTTTCAAAAATTCAGCGACTTTTGTTTAATTTTATTGAATTTTATTTTAAAAAGGCATATTTTAATATATTTCAATTCAAATTGTCAACGAATATAACAGTAGGGGTGAGTACTGTTTTTAGTACTTTTTCATGAAAATTACTTTACCTGTCCTTATTGCATTATGCTGCAGCATTATATCTCATTTAACTATAATTCTGGAAACATATATGAATATCTTATATATGAATGAATGTACATGAAAGTGTCACAGCATGTTAATGCGTTGGTCAATTTTTAATTTTTTTGAGGAAATTGTTTCAGGTAAAACTAAATTAAAATATTCACAAAAACTTTTTTGTTAATGTTTTTTTTTTTTTTTTTGCAGATCACACATGAGTCGTGTCAAGCTCTCATTAGTTTTGTTCAGTATTGTTTGGCATTTCATCATGGAAAGACTTACGCCTAAACAACGTTTACGAATCAAACAACAAATTTATTATTGGATAATATTCGACCGCACGACCACGAGGACCGTGGAGAGCCGATTCGGCGCCGTTCGCAGCAACTCGGACTGACGTGTGGAACGACTTGGCGCATTTTACGTCAAGCTTGTACAAGAACTAAATCCGCTCGACCTTTCCAAGCGGCATTGCTTCGTTCTATGGGTTCTTGAAAAGTTCCAAGAAGATCCGACGTTTTCGAGCCAAATTTTGCTCAGTGATGAGACCTATTCTGGCTCAATGGATATGTAAACAAGCAAAATTGCCGTATTTGGGACGAAGAGCAACCTGAAGAGATTCAAGAGCTGCCATTTCATCCAGAAAAAAACACAGTTGGTTGTGGTTTATGAGCCGGTGAAATCACCGGTCCATATTTCTTCAAAAATAATGCCGGTGAGAACGTAACCATCAATGGCGACCGTTATCGCGCCATGATAACCGACTATTTGATTTTGTTCAGTTGATTCTCCGACAGGGTGAAAAGTTGATGAATATTGGAACGAGTTCCCGTCGTCCCTTGTCAAATTTGGTTTTGAGACAAACCGGTTTCGGCGTTCTTCCATCTTCAGTGTCGTTGATCGTTCTGATCTGTCATTATACTTCGTCCGGTATTTATAGTGATTTTCAGTTATTACATTAGGTACCTGCTGTTGTTATGCAGCATCCATGTATGTGTGTGTGTGGTGGTAACTCTCTTGTATTAGGGTTGTTTTTGTGTGTACCTGTATTTATAGTTATTAGATTAGGTACCTGCTCTCAGCATGGGTTGCTGTTATGCAGTATCCATGTATGTGTGTGTGTGGTGTTAGCTCTCGTGTATAAGGGTTGTTTTTGTGTATACCTACGGATGTTTTTGGCTTCATAGTTTGACGGCTGGTGTTGTACCTTGAGGCGGGTAGAAGTCGGTAATTTTGGTATGTTGCTTTATGCTGCTTCCTGGCTGGTTCTGTTTGTTTATTGTTATGCTTCCTGCTTTGTTCGGTGTACCTGAATCTTTGTGTTGTTTTTTGTAGATCAGTTTTATAGGTTCAAATATTTCGTCCGAATTAGTATTTGTTTGCTCGTTTATTATTCTTCCATCGAATGTTTTCTGTTTGTAGATTTCCATGTTTTCAAGCACATTCAGGCGTCGGCATTTTTTCTGGATATGAAGTACCTTGACAGTTCTATTGATGTTTGCTGGGGAACAATTATTTTCGACCATGTGATTAGCAAAGTTAGATTCTGGTATAACGGTAGGTTTTTGTTTCTTTTTATTGAAGTCTCTTATATGTTCTCGGAACCTTGTTCTTATTTTTCGTTCTGTTTGACCTATGTAACTGTATTGACATTCGCAGGTAAGTTTGTAAACTCCGTGTTTGTCATATGGGTCTTCTGAATTGGTATTGGTTCTAAGTTTCTGTCCTAAGTTGTTCGATGTTCTAAATGCTATGTTGATGTTGTGTTTTTAAAGGTAATTTGCTAATTTGTATGTTGTTTATGTATGTCATTGTCGTCTAAATCTTTGCGTTCTCGTCCTCAGTGTTTTTTCTGTGTGATCTATAGTTCTTTCTTAGTTGATCTACTATAGTCTTTTTGTATCCTTTGCTGGTTGCTATTTTATATATTATGTTTAGTTCCTTTCTGTATGTCTCTTGTGTTAGAGGAGTTCTTTGCAGTCTATCCACCAAATGCTTTAATGCTGCATTATTGTGCTGTTGGGGGTGATTCGATGTATTGTGTATTATTGTGTCTGTGGCCGTTTCTTTTCTGTATATGCTGTAGCTAAACCTGTTTTTGATTTTGTCGATCCTTATTGTCATATCAAGGTAGTTCAATCCTCCATCCTTTTCTGTTTCCATTGTAAATTTTATGTTTCCCTGCTGCTCGTTGAGATATTCCAGTATCTGCCCTTCGCTGTTGGTATTTAAGACACAGATGATGTCGTCAACGTACCTAGCGTAGAATGCTACACCCAAATTAGTTTCTAGTTTCTGCATGTACTTTCCTTCCAGATTTTGCATAAACGCTTCCATGAGTATTGCTGATGTTGGGTTTCCCATTCCAAGTCCGTTTGTTTGCCTATATATTTTGTTGTTAAATAGAAAATAGTTTTGACGGAGAGTTGTTCTTAAGGTGTCGGTGATTTGTGTTGTTTTTATTTTGTCCTTTGTCTTATTTAATGTAGTTGAGTTTACTATGTCTAAGTTCTCCGCTAGTGGTATCGATGTGTATAAGTCTTTTATGTCAAACGATACAAGTCTGCTATCATTTGTGAGTGGGACGGTCTCGAGTCTCGCGATTAGTTCCGTTGTATTTGTTACTGTGAATTTGTTGTCTAGTTCCAATGTATCTTTTAATATCGTCTTTAGATGTTTAGATAGATTATAACCCGGTGCGGACTTGAAGTTAATTATTGGCCTCATTGGTGTATCCGGCTTGTGGATCTTAGGTAGGGCAATCAGTGGAGGAGCCGATGGGTTCATTTGTGTTAACGCGTATGTCCTGGTTGGATCTATGATTTTGGTTGCCTTCTTCATGGTCGCTTTAATTTCGACTTGGTATTTATCCGTGGGGTCCTCATTCATTCTACGGAATTTCATTTCCTCGGTGAGCTTTTCCGACTTTGTTATGTACTCATCTTTGCCGATTAGTACCGTGGTGTTGCCTTTGTCCGCCTTTGTTGTGATAACGTTGTTCTTCCTGAGTTTTCGGAGCAACCCTTTCACCGTTTTTTCTTCCTTGTTTCTATTGTGTCCTTCCTGATCTTTTGTCCCTTTACATATGATTTCCCTACACATGTGTCTTGCATGCTCCTGTTCCTCATATGGTAGGAGCGATATTGCAACCTCTGCATCCACGATCCGCACCTAAACATCTAAAGACGACATTAACAGATACATTGGTACTTCATATCCAGAAAAAAGGCCGACGCCTGAATGTGCTGGAAAACATGGAAATCTACAAACAGAAAACATTCGATGGAAGAATAATAAACGAGCAAACAAATACTAATTCGGACGAAATATTTGAACCTTTAAAACTGATCTACAAAAAACAACACAAAGATTCAGGTACACTGAACAAAGCAGGAAGCATAACAATAAACAAACAGAACCAACCAGGAAGCAGCATAAAGCAACATACCAAAATTACCGACTTCTACCCGCCTCAAGGTACCACACCAGCCGTCAAACTATGAAGCCAAAAACATCCACAGGTATACACAAAAACAACCCTTATACACGAGAGCTAACACCACACACACATATACATGGATACTGCATAACAACAACCCATGCTGAGAGCAGGTACCTAATCTAATAACTATAAACACAGGTACACACAAAAAGAACCCTAATACAAGAGAGTTAACACCACACACACACATACATGGATGCTGCATAACAACAGCAGGTACCTAATGTAATAACTGAAAATCACTATAAATACCAGACGAAGTATAATGACAGATCAGAACGATCAACGACACTGAAGATGGCAGAACGCCGAAACCGGTTTGTCTCAAAACCAAATTTGACAAGGGACGACGGGAACTCGTTCCAATATTCATCGACTATTTGATGTCTGAAATTGAAGCTCGTAGTCTTCACGACATTTGGTTTCAACTAGACGGCGCCACTTCCCACACATTACATCAATCAATGATTTATTGAGAGGACTTTTCGGTGAGCAGGTAATTCCAAGTTTTGGGCCGGTCGATTGGTCACCAAGACCGTGTGTATCACACCGTTAGACTTTTTCCTGTGGAGATATGTAAATTCTAGTCTTTGCGGATAATCCCGCTTCGATTTAAGCCTTGGAGGAAAACATCACGCGTGTCATTCGCCAGTTACCAGTCGAAATGCTCGAACGAGTCATCGAAAATTGGACTCAGCGGATGTACCATCTGAGACGTAGCCGCGGCCAACATTTGAAAGAAATAATCTTCAAAAAATAAATGCCAAAGAATTTTCTTTCGAATGATAATAAATATTCCCCATTAAATTTTAATTTTCTTTGCTTTTTTATTAAAAAAGTAGGGAACCTCTAAATGGATCACCATTTGATAAGCAGATTTTGTCCATTTCAACTAAAAATAACGGTCCAAAAATATGTATAAAAGAATTAACCGTATATAATCTACACATGCACGTTTCTGTTAAATGTTTATGTTTATCAGCTGCTAAATTCGGGTTTCTCCTCGAATTTTTGATACTACAATCACGTTAATTTCGGGTGTTGATAAAATATTGTCTCTAAAAAAAGGTAACAATTTTCGAAGTTCAGAAGCATTTCTTCCAATAAATGTTTATAGATATCTGCTTAATGTTACCAAGAAAGTGCTGTATAACAACCGAAGAGCTTTAATTAATTGACGTATCTGAGGCCCATCAAGAATTCCTGCCCTTAACTTCGCAGTACGCAAGGTACTCAAAAATTTGATTATTTTGAAGTCGACAAAAATTGCCCCTTCTTACTCAGAAAAATATATATTTTTCTAGAATAACTAGAACTAGAGCTATAGTGGACAAGTCGAGCACATTGTCAAAGGACTGCTTTGAGACCTGTCTCAATAACTTGTATGATAAATTTCCAAGCCAATCTATTCACATAATACCAATATTTCACACGCTCTTTTGAAAGGCTTAAGTCCCTGATAAAACCACTAAGCTCACCTTGTGTCCGACATACTCTAAGTTATAATCTTCAAAAAATTTCGTTTCATCATCCTCACATTCTTGAGCTGCCAAATCAGGTGCGAACGCAACAAGGGGGTTTGGGGTTCAATCTTCCATATGCTCTCGATTTTTTTTTGACTATATTGCGTAAAATATCAAGGATCAATATCAGAGGGATTTGACGATTGAACACATAAATAACCGAGCTGCTTTTATAACCTTATATATTTCCTAAAACTTCTGATGGGGACGTCATTGCAATCCGTCAGGAGCCTCCCGGATAATTTTTTTTAAATGCATCCAAGTCAAGTGAAGGAACACACCCTTTTGAGATGGAAAATGTTTAACTTTGAAAAAAAAAGATGTAATCAGCGTCAGTATAGAGATTCTGTTTTTCAACGGTGAATTAAATCAACTGATTTAAACTAATAAAATATCTTCTTTGTTGTAACAATTTTATATTCTCTATAAATTTACATTTGTGTTTTGAACGCCTAGTTAAGTGCGGTAAATATTTTCTCACCGCTTCCAAAACTGATTAGCTATTTGAGATGCGATCCTAAAGTTTCTTTGAAGTACCGCTGGTGTCTTCTATACTACGTTCTCGAAGACTACTCGAGCCGCCTAGCAAAAAATATTCGGGGAAAGCGGTTCGGTATTTGGTATATCCAAAGGAATGGATGTCAGTGGTCTAGAATTAAGGATATTGTCGACATTTTTTAGTGCTGCTCGCAGTGTGTACTCATATGTGACGTTTGAGCCAAGTATGGCGCCGCTCACATGCGGCGCCGCTGGCGGTAAAAACGCCATCCTACTTCTGGATACTTTTGCTGACACACATCTGGCTATAGTCTTCCCTTTTCCGTTAGAAGAATTCTGCTCGCATCTCTTAAATTCTTAGTATTGTCCGAAAGAATGTTCAAAACAGGTAAAAACACGTCTGTGGATAAGGAATGGCTAATTTCGATGTAAACTGCTCGTACAATAAGGCACATAAATAACACACCCTAACGTTTCTGTTGACATTTACCAACAATGACAGCGATCGGTTCGAAAAAATCCTCACCAGTGTAAGTGAATAGACAAGTGTCCATGCTAGGCGTTCAGGTGGCAGAAAACCTATTTCAGGTGGTTGTGATGCGCGCACGATATTGTTTATTAACGTCTTCAATCCTCTTACCCAGTATTTTTTAAGTATTTCGTTCACCATACCTTGTTGTGATGATGGTGATATTTTCTGTGGTAGAAATTAGTTATTAGAAGCGCCACTGGATGTTGTGGAGACAGAAATATGAGTCTCTTTATACTCATGAGAACACTGTCCATAGAATCGATTCGGTCTTTGATTTTGAGTAACCCAAGTTCATCTATGTACGGCGAGCAATTAAACAAGGAACCTTTCCTGTTTAAGGGTTGTCCTTGCTGTAAGAGCTTATATATATTTGGCTCTTTGTAACCGCTGATGCGATTTTCGGCTGTAAGCGCTTAATATCTTCCAAAAAAAGACCTCGTGCAGTCACATAATGATAATCAAGCTCTTGGCGCTACTTACTGTGGTGTCCTGTATCATATTTTTAACAAATTCCGATTTAACCGACCCTCTGATATTACAGTAAATTTGGTTGTACCTCGCAGCTTCTCCCAGTTGCGGAATGTTGTCACGATAGATAATGCTTCTGTATAGAATGAGGTGATGATTAGTGCGCTAATCTCTATGTGTTGTATTCACTTAGGTTCTGAATAGAAGACTCTAAAATTTCTCGTATTCGTATGCCGACAAATTGACTAAATTTTTTTGGGTCTGAACGAATCCAGTAGATAACGTTTTTTCAATCAATTCAGTACACTTCCTTCTCGGCAAAGTCAGTTCCTATCTTATAAATTTAGCGAAGCCAAAATGTGCCTATCATCTTTTCGTACGACACCGAAGGATCTTGTAGAAGCTTACCCGTTTGATTTACCATTCCAGAGATAACTTTTAGCGATTTTGACAGTCAGTTTCACATCTTCGTATACGCAACATTATACACAGTGGTAACGGCATCCTAAATAAGTTTTGTTTTATTTTTATTAATATTCGTTAAAGAGAAAATCGGAAGAAACCATGCTCGTCAGATACGTGAAAGCTAATTTACGAATGCCACCCTTTGTCTAGTAGTCACGAAACAGTTTAAGCGTCGCAATATATAATCCAATATGAATGTGGAAAATTGATTTAGTCGAATTTCCATAACAAGCCTTCATACTGATACCAACTCCTTCCATTGCATACTTCGAGCTAGGCTCTATCTGCGTTATATTGCCGTCCATCTCAGGCATTGTTGTCCCGGCAATAGGCCCGCGATTGAAACAGTATTTAAGTCTCCTTTTCAACGAGCTGAAATCTTTATTCAATATAAAAATTAAAAGTTTATAAATTTCTTAAAGTTATAAATTCAATGCACGAAACTTACATTTTTATTTATCTGCGGCGCCTATGTGCTCTTGAACAACCAGAAAAATAATGAAAGAAAAATTACATGAAATTTGACACTTGCTATTACAATAAGAAGAATTGAGAACAAAGGAAGAATGACGAAATGCGATGGGTTGCCTATGCAACTTTTCGCAACATACTCCCCTTCGTAAATTTCTTACGTCTTCTCGTATGAATTTTACCAACTCAGTTTTGGCTTTCGATATCCAGTTTCGCCAGCTAACCCCAGGTCGAGTGCACAGACCATGCATTGTCCTCACCACAGCGCTGAGAGCATGTCCGTCTTTTCCACGATGAAGATTTATTATTATTCCTTTCGGCCATGAATTCCGGTTCGCATTTTCGTCAATAATGACTACGACGTCGTTTATTTCAATTGGTCGGATCGGCGGCTGGAACCATTTTTCGAGTCTAATAAGGCATGGAAGGTATTCTCTGATCCAATGCTTCCAGAATTGATTAGAAAGTTGATTCGAAATTCCAAAGCATCGTCAGAGGGCTGAGCCGCTGTCGTCATAACAATCAGACTCTCGAATTCCGCTTGAGATTCCTAGCAAAAATTGGTCTGGAATTTAGAGTGTTTTCAATGTCGGCCAGAGTAGCTCTCAAAACTTTTTGGAGTGGAGTAGCTTCGTGCGTCATATACATTAAGATGAATTTGGTTGACTGTCTGACTGGCTGGTTCGTTCCCAAGACCCACCCACGTGGGGAGCTGAAGGCGGAATTAAAGACCACTCTATTTGCGGATGATTTCGCTTTGGGTCACAAGACGACACCTTTTCAATCTCTTCAATTAGCACTCGGCTAACGCCACGAAAGTGCCATTATCTGACACGATGCGTTTCGGTGCTCCTCTGCGACACATCGAACTGCTTTAGTACGAGAAGGAACATTCCGTCGACAGCGATAGCGCGATCTCAATGTGAATGCACGAGTAGTCAGGAACGTAAACAATGCGCCCCAACGCTTTTCTCGACGGCGTCCAACAACTACGCCGATGGGACAGAAATAGTCTACCCCGGTGAATGTGGATGGCAATGTATATAGTGACAGTCATACCGAAGGAAGATTTCCCATTAAAGGCGGTTGCGGTTTTGGCTTTCAATTGCGGCGCATCTCACATCTTTTGGTGCAATCTCTTATTAATACGCGTAATACACAATGATTTCGTTATGGTGGTGATGAAATGTTCTATGGTAAAAGTCAATTATCACCACCTTACTGAATGATTCTTCGGAAGTATTAGAGGTCGCTTCACGTTGACGGCCACACCGTCTATGAAGTCGGTTTTATATTTTACCCGTAGAAGCCCAAACTCGTCCAGATACGGTGACCATTTAAAGATAGTAGGTCGTTGTGGAATAACCTGACCATGTGTAAGGCGTTTTATCTCCTCGCGATTGCATCTTCCTTACTTACGGCTATAAGAATGATCTGCTGCTTCCACATCGTGTAATTCAAACAGTTTTAGTAGCGACTGATTGGTGGCCTTCACAATTAGGCGCAGAAAATTGCTGTGTGGAGCGCAGCCGTCCCCAGGTGCTGAACTTTTCCACTTCTGGGGAAATTACTGACAGCGTTGGTGCCGTCGCGTGACCCTCGTCTTGCGTTTATATTCGCGTCTACGAAAATGTGCAATTGATTGCCTTACGTGCGGTTGGCGAGTGTGTAACAGCGAGGGACTCTGACATCGTTAAACCAACTCCTTCGTTCATCCTCTATAATAAGGTCATCCCAATTAACACCAAAACGCCAAACGTCCTGCAGGATTACTTTTGATTGTATCACGACGTAGCCGAGCAGGCCAACTGGATCAAATATTTTCATTATGGTGGAACGGAAATTTAGATTCGTCAAAGATTTCTTCTGGAAACTTCTCCACAAATGTCAGTTCGCCCGATATTGGAAGCCACCCCATCAATATTTTCTTGATATTAGCGGCTGACTCTTCACATCGTCTTGCTTCGAAACCCAATTTCGCATTATAATCCGCCTTCGGTGGGATCCAGCGAACTGCAGCGGCCATATGAGATAAATCTTCCACGGTGTATGCGGTCTGGAGCCAATCATCGATGAACGTGTTATTAATAATGGCTTTTAATACTTCCGGATAAGTTTCGGAAAAACGTTGAGCATTGCGGTTCTTTACATAGTTCGCCAAAGAAGGAGAGCACGAAGCACCAAAGTCATTGCACACATGGCGTAGGCTCAGACTTTTCTCGAAAGGGAAGCAGTATGCCATGTATCTCCAACCTTGGCTACTAGTCTTGTTTGTTTTTATTGGCGTTAAGCACTGTGAATATGGAAAGGCACATAGCAGCAATCCTAACGTCGTTATAGGGTAAAACGGGAAGACCTTTGAGATGAGTGTGATTTTCTGTTAAAGAACTGTCCAGTGTTTGAGTGGGTAAGCCTAGATGAGCAATAGTACGTACTCCTCGTAGTAAATACTGTGGGGCGTCCACCTTTGTTGAACATATCTCGAAACTTACGAATTTGGAATTATTTTCGCTTTGCGCAATTTCGTTGGTCCAACGAAGGCCCAGTGAAAATTCCCTCTCAATCAAAATGCAAGCGGCGCCTTCATCGATAAGTGCATACGTGTCGATTTCAAGGGTACGTATCTGAAGAGTGCGCACTTTTACTTCGCAGGTGTGTAAAGAAGTGAATTGTGTGCCATAGCCATCAGCTCTACACTTATTCTTAAAATTGCATCTGCGAACGTAATGAGATTTACAACATTTTTCACATTTTTGTCTACTTTGTTATCGATGATATCGTGGACTAAAAACCATTCGTTGAATATTGCAACGTCAGCTCGACCAAGAGTTAACAATAACTACACCAATTGAGTCTTTAATCTCTGCGAAGTTTAGCGACTAGGTCGTTTAGCAGGGCAGGATCCTTTAAATAGTCGGCTAGTCTCACCGCCTGCATAGTAGCCTCCTAACCGCAGGTTCTTGTCTCAACTTCGACTGCATTGTTTAATGAATAATGTCTGGCCTACCGTAAAGCATTCTCAATGTGTTGATAGCCATTCTAAGGGCGCCACACACTTCCGTATATTCATGCATCGCACTCGGATGACGTATTCGGCTGCACGAACCCTAAGTTGTTCGACGGTAGTGCCATAGTGTTGTTCGTAACTGGCTGTGTGTAAGATGGCTGGCAGACGTTCCCGAATGTTGCATAAGACAGCGTGCTAACATAGAAGGATGAATAATGATGCTTGACAGTGCGGCGGAATTGCAGTAGAAGGTGACCCCATGCCTGTAGCTGCGACAATGCCAATTCCGTCAGCCTCTTCAATATTCGTTGGGGGTGGCACTCCATTGCCTTCGGTTAGTACGTTAATATGTACGGCGTCTTTCATTTTAAGCCTCGATAATTAACAGTCGAAGAATTCCAAAGAAATACAAAGTATTTCAAAATGTTGTCCCGGCAATTGATGGCCAGCGATTGAAACAATATTTAAGCCTCCTTTTCAAAGAGATGAAATCTTTATTCAATATAATAAAGTTTGTGAATTTATTAAGTCCGAGTTTACACCCGAATACTTTTGTTGCGGCAACTCTTAGTTTGTAGGATAGAGGACGAAGGAAAGAGTTGCCACAACAAAAGTATTCGGGTGTAAACTCAGACTAAAGATATAAATTCAATGTACGAAACTTACACTTTGATTTATCCGCGGCGCCTGTGCGCTTTTGTACAACCAGAAAAATAATTAAAGAGAAATGACATGGAATTTGACATTCGCAATTAGAATTAGAAGAATTGAGAACAAAGGGAGAATGACAAAATGCGATGAGTTGCCAATGCAACTTTTCGCAACAAGCATAACTCATCTGATCGACCATGTGGCTTTCTAAAAGCGAATATGTGGATCCGTCATTTATCAGAGCTCATTTATCAGAGTATAAGTTTTTACTGACTTTGATCTACCAACTAATATAACTGGGACGTACCGCAATAAAGTTTTCGCATTATACCCCTCTTTATGTAGCATGACCGATGCATATTCGCTTGGTACAAAAGAGTTGTGCCAATGCCAAAATAACTATGCATTAAAATACGTTGAATGAGAGAATTAAAGTTTTTGTACTTCTGAAGTTTGTGATTTCTCTTGCATTAATTACATAAAGGCAGTAAATCGTTGGTCTTATCGTTACGCATTACCTTGGGTACTAGTACCCTTTGCTTTAGCTGATTGTTGCCGACTGAAACATCTTCGTCATTATTGCTTACAAAGGCAACTTGAGTGGCACACATCGCCAATTTAAAAGCCAGTGGTCAAGCTCGCCGATGTCGACATGAATCAGTGAAACCCTATGATGCATAGGAGATCCGAAAGAAGTAACGGATCATTTAAATAAGTAGAGAGACTGGTGACTTTCATCGTTGAACAATGGTTTTGCGCTGCAAGTGCCAATCGGCTTAGAGTTTCTAACTTGTCATGCCTTATCAATGGCTGTCGGCGCAGTTTTTATCCACGCATGCAGCATTCTTAAAATTTCAATTAACTGTCATCAATTTACCGCATACTGCTAGCACTACACACTTCAAGCAACGTTGTAGACGATTGAGATTTTCTGATTCTGTGAAACCGTACGCGCTAAGCAACGGCCGCGGCTACCGCATGGCTATACCCGGAAGTCGTTACACCCTGAAATTAATAGTTTATCACAGCAAGTAGGTGTTAAAACAGGGTAAACAGGCGGATGCGTTTTCGCAGAAGCGCAGATATACATACCA
The DNA here is from genome assembly GCA_030068015.2 of Neoceratitis asiatica. Classification (NCBI taxonomy): domain Eukaryota; kingdom Metazoa; phylum Arthropoda; class Insecta; order Diptera; family Tephritidae; genus Neoceratitis; species Neoceratitis asiatica. The sequence goes on from CM061524.1 coordinate 85,743,068, forward strand.
TGAAAGGAAGACTCCATTCCAGCAGCAGAGGGTAGCTGCATCTGTAAATGTCTGTACTCTACAGTAGACGGAGTCTAACCGGTGACTGAAGTGTAGGTTATACTACCAAATTTATTAGTCGACTGTGCGTACCCATCCTCTGATGTAGCACATAATTCGTGAATAGCATCTTCACGCATCGGGTCGTTAACGTAATGCCCAGAAGCAACTTATACATGTGCGCAGCCACCAGCGGATGCAGTTCATTTGGAAGCTTGTGCTGGAGTATTTGATGATCTTGTTGATTGAAAATCAGGCGATTCCAACTCTTGTCTGGAGCCTGCAAAAAATTTGACTTTCTCGTGGTCTCGTCACATACAGTTATATCCGTTGGCTTTTTAGACATTGCCACCCAAGTAATGATGGCTGAAATATTTTCGGATATTGGAACGTCGAATTAAGATGAGTAATGACGTGCCAGTTTCTACACTGACTGAGACGCCATTTCTTTGGAATGGTTGGTAGACTGTCGGGGTCAGCAGCTTTTTTGTTTTTAAGCTTATGAATTGCGTTTGAGAGTTATTGCACGGTTAGAAAGCTAAGGAGAATGCTTCGATTGAGATCCCAACTTAGAACTCTAGGTTGTACTAATTTTCTAAGTGATTTTCAAGAACTTACACTGTCTCTGTAGAGCTACTTCCAGATGCGGTAGGAGGCTGCCTTAAATTTTATTAGAGCGCCTTCAATTCTTCGGCCAACGCCGTTTGATCGGTTTCTGTCCTTACCACTGTAGATAAAATAGTGTCCTGTTTAAGCTACTCATTCACCCCATTAAATCCATCTAATTTAATTTTAAGTCGGAAGGATTTCCACATTAAAAAGATCGATTTCCAGCCAAGGTTTGCCGCCTAAGACATAGACCGAGCATTCCAAGTTTCAAATAGTATCATGTTTCGAAAGCTAAAGGTGGTCATATTTCTATCGTTGTTAGATGTTATTGCAAGAGGAATAAAAATTTTGATGATCGGGATAGTAGTCCAACACGACCCTCATGTGAGGATTACTAATGTAAAATAATATAAATCTGGCAATCTAAGTTATAACTTATCTACTTTCCACTATTCTATTGTAATGCATGTTTGTTAAACATGCACTGAATATATGCTGAATAAAGTTAGTCGTGAATTCGAACCGCGCGCACTATCTTTGCTCAACAGGTTATAGACCTATTTATTGTTTTCATAAAGTTCTAGAAGTTCATACAGTACATGATTTAAATGGTAATAATAATTAATTACGATTTCAGTTTTCATTTCTTTTGAAAGAGTGATTTTTATTAGTCAAATGACTAGATTTTTGCAGCATCATTTTACATATACTTAATAGCACTCAAGATTCATTTCGAACATTTTCAAAGGCCCCAGCATTTGGACGAAAAAAGCTATATCTGTTCAGTATCCTTTACTCAAAATCAGATTAAACATTTTCTTCTGCAGGTGGTACTGTTCAATAGCCAGAAAAGCAGTTGAACAATAAACAAACGTCAAAAACAATTAGAAAAATTAATTTTTTTAAATAAAATATTTTTAAACCTTTCATGAACATGAAATTAAAAAAAAATTACCAGAAGAAGAAGAGATAGACCCAATAAAATTTATATATTATATGATCAAAAGATTAGCCAATTTAGCCATGTTCGTCAAGTTGTCTGTCGTCTGTCTTTCTGTTTGAATGCCAACAACAATCTGAGTTTTTTTTACGTATTTTAGGTTGATTTTGGGTTATAAACACTTCAAAACAGCATCGGAGATCATATTGTTCTATTGATATTCTACACACTTATAATGAATCATAAAAATCCTTCCATATATAACCGATTTTATCAGATATGAGGTTTGGTCGCAAAAATCAAAGGTTTCGGACCGCAGACAGCACTTCCTTCTTGTTTTTAATAATTTTTCTCTGTATGGTTTAGACTACGTCTGAACACATCGATTAAATCAACATATTATGTAACACTTTTGTGTACAAAAGGCAGATTATATGACAATCCCACCTCTACACAGTTTAAGTTAAAATTAGGAAAACATTTTTAGAACGAAACACGAGCGTAGTGATAGAACGGGGTAACGTAAAGCTGGTTATAAAATATAGACTTAATCATGTTTGGAAAAGAAAACTAAGTGAAGCAGAAGGAGCAAGCTCCAAAGCAAATAACTTTTGTAATGAAATTGAAAAATATTTATCTTATGTATGACTTTAGGCTATTATCGTTAATGAAATATAGTGTTTCGATCTTGCTGATTAAACCTCGATGATTTCCCAAATCCTTCGGGTACGATCTCTGGATTGTTAAATAAAAATCGCCAACTTAATTTGCAGTTTCTTTATTTATAAAGTATTTATTTAATGTCCTTTTAATACTCAGTAATTCACAATTCAATTACAATTCACTTTACTATTTACAATCGCTTGTATGCAACTTTCACAATTAACTGCTTTTATTACTTCACTGTAGTGTAATCACCAACGCGTATACTTTACGACTGATTACCTTATCACCCTTATATATCACTCGGTTGCTCGCAACCAACCGCCTGGAATAATCGAATCTTTACCTTAACGAATTTTCTCGATTTACGTTTTAAAACATGGCAGCTATCGGCTTTTCTCTTTCATCTGACATTCGCTTCGCATTTTCGCCACAATAGAAAATGCCCTAATATGTTTCATGATAATTGCGCATCAAGTATTAATTATAATAAGTCTCATTATTCAAAATTTCTTCTATTTCGTTACGACTAATTACTAAGGTAAATAAACTCTAACACTGCCATATTTCATTTGATTGTGATCCAGATAATATTAGAACTAAAAATACAAAGTTTTCCAAAAAAACGGCTGTAATTCGTTCCAGTTTTTTTTGCTGGTGGAATCATTGGCCCGTCCTTTTACAAAAACGATGGTGGCCAGAACGTTACAGTCAATGGTGATCGGTATAGAGTCATGATTACTAAGTTTTTCATTCCTGAATTGAATAACCATGATGTTCAGGAGATGTGGTTTCAACAAGACGGCGCAACATGTCACACAGCTCGTGCCACAATAGATTTATTGAAAGACACGTTTGGTGACCGCCTAATTTCACGTTTTGGACCTGTGAATAGGCCTCCAAGATCTTGTGATTTAACACCGCTAGACTACTTTCTGTGGGGCTATGTAAAGTCATTGGTCTATGCGGATAAGCCACAAACGCTTGACCATTTGGAAGACAACATTCGCCGTGTTATTGCCGATATACAGCCACAAATGTTGGAAAAAGTCACCGAAAATTGGACGTCCAGATTGGGCTACATCTGCGCCAGGCGTGGCGGTCATATGCCAGAAATCATATTTAAAATATAATGCCACAAGATTATCTTTCGGATAAATAAAATTCATGTCAATCGAATAATCCATCGTTGTTTTATTGCAACTTAATATTCTATATCTCTATAAAAACACCCTTTATATAGGATTTACTCATCACGTCTACTCGAACGCTAACATTCATCATGTCTACTCGAACAGACAACATTCGCCGTGTTATTGCCGATATACAGCCACAAATGTTGGAAAAAGTCATCGAAAATTGGGCGTCCAGATTGGACTACATCTGCGCCAGGCGTGGCGGTCATATGCCAGAAATCATATTTAAAATGTAATGCCACAAGATTATCTTTCGGATAAATAAAATTCTTGTCAATCGAATAATCTATCGTTGTTTTATTGCAACTTAATGTTCTATATCTCTATAAAAATACTCTTTATATAGGATTTACTCATCACGTCTACTCGAACGCAAAAATACAATTTAAAAATACCAACCCGTAAAATTAGTGTGTAGCGTGTGTCAGCTGATTGGCTAACGATAAAGCTAATAAACGATTTAAAAATAATAAACCATGAAAAAATATGCAAATTTATATCTCCAGTGGACAGACGTTTGCCATTGAACCTAACCTCATGTTAAGTGTAACTTCCCCGACAAAACGGAGGTCCGCAAGACATACGCCTTGACGCTTTACAAACGTTTAAAGTGTGAATTTGCAGTTTTGCAGTTTGATTACCTCTATTTGGTTATTTTGTACTTTTTCGTTCGTGATTTTACCTGTGCTCATAGTACGTTCGTCTCTTTTTCGTACTCAATTCGAGTTCATATTCAATTGTCATCAAAATCCAACTAGAACATACACTTAGATAAATAAAAAAATGTCGCAAGTGAAACTAAGTTTAAAATAACTGAAAACACGGTGTAAGGTGCCTTCGTTTACCACGAAAATATCACTACTTCAACGGTTAGAAAATAATACCGATGTCGCGTGCGATAATGATGATAATGAGCAAACGACGATGGTGCAACGTATATCACCACTCGAAAAAAACAATAGAATGTTTTATAAAATCGCAAAATAATACGATGCAAAATGACAATGTCCAACATAACTACTTCAACTGTTCCGAATTTTCAGCCGGTATTGTCGTCGTCCCCGGTACGAAATTTTTACGTGACTACTCTCTTATTTCAGAACCAATTTCAACGTTTTTAACCAAAGAAAATTGATACAATTTTACATAAACTGCAAAACGTTTTCGATACTCTCGTTAACATCCCTACGCAAGAACCTTGTCCTATGTGATTTCAACGCTCAAACACGAAGTTCATACTGATGAGAGCAGCATGGATTTGGCAGGTGTTCTCTTGGAGTTCATAAATAGGGTAAGAAGGTTTTAAAATTTACTCCTTGTCTAAACAATTTCGACTCATAACCGTTTGCTTCTCTATTACTCAAGTAAAAGACAACAATGAAATGAAACCCAAAAGTGCAAGCTGGTGGCTTATCATAACCGATTGCTTCTCTATTACTCAAGTAAAAGACAACAATGAAATGAAACCCAAAAGTGCAAGGTGGTGGCTCAAACTTAACTTAAGCCTAAGTAGTTTGTTCCCAACGTAAATACCGATGTCAACGATTGGCTGCTTACGATGTACATGCAAGAGAAACTACGACAATATATTAATATTTTAATAGGCACAAAAAATGGTAAATCAACACAAGAAAGTACTTTAAAAGTGGAACATCAACTACGTAATCCCGTCTGTACAAAAAGTAACCTGATGGTTCAAAATTTTTTATATCACAAGATGTACGCTGGCGATTTGTTCAATTATGGCAGGTTATACCGTGTTTAAAAAAACTTGATTTTCTCAAATGAGAAGGTATGTATATAAAAATCTACATCGCAGCATGTATTGAACGATGTTATCAGAAAAAACATTCCGCAAAATTGAGGATGGAGCTCCATATTGGCGAAATTAAGCCGACACCATTTCATCCTAGTCATTTGGATCACATGTTTACATTTACATGTCGAAAACGCTGAAATTGTCAAGTACTAGCTGTATCCGACGCTTTTAGCATATACATATCTCATTGTAAAACCAGTTCGCGATACGATAACCATAAACGTACTTAAGGCTTTGAATGCAATGACATCGGTCTTCCTTCCCAAATAATTTCCGACAGAGGAATATCTCTTATGTCATTTGAAGAGTTTTGCAACAAATATAATATACCCCATACGAAAACAGCAGTGCTCCAAGTGCTAATGGACAGAGTGCTGATTAAAGCATTCTTACCTATTTGCGAACAACTACCGAAATCCAAAAGATTGGGATTTAATGTTTAATGTTAAGAGATCATCAATGGTCTATTAACTCACGTCAAAAACACAACTACTGGGTTTAGCCCAAATAAACTCCTCCTCGATTTTAAATTATGTGATATTGTAACCAATGAAATGCTTACGGATGTTCATTACGACTTAGGAGACATTACTCCTTCGACAACTTCGGCTGAAAAGCGTAGCAAAGCTGTAGAAAATATTGCGAAAGAATACGAAAGGTGGAAACAACGATTTGATCAACGCCATCAAAAGCCGAAAGTTTACGCTGAAGAAGACCTCGTCGTAATTGAAAAATCTTATAAAGGGGTTACCAATAGGGATGATATGATTTTTAAGTGTCGTTTTAGCCGTTTTTAATATGTCGTGGTCTGTAATTTTTTTCATTGTATTCAGTAATGTTTACAATTTCATCCATGGACCACCATAAACGTCGTGAATTTGCTTATTTTGCTTTGTAACAACTTGAAAACGAAAACGATTTTTTTAAGAAAATCATCTCCGATGAAGATCACTTTCATCAGATTGGTGCACAAATTATTCATGAACAACATTCATCTAAATTGACAGTTTGGTGTGGTTTTTGGTCTGGTAGAATCATCGGTCCGTACTTCTTTCGAAATTAAGCTGGTAGCATCGTTACTGTCAATAGAGAGCGGTATAGATCGATGATAACCAACTTTTTATAGCCACAATTGGAGGAAGTTTATCTTAATAACATCTGCTTCCAACAACACGGGGCTACGTATCACACAGCACGTGCAACAACCGAATTATTGCGAAAAAGGTTTGGAGATTCGATTATTTCAAGAAATTGGGACATTGAATGGCCTCTAAGAAGTTTTGATTTAACTCCAGTAGACTACTTCTTGTGGGGTTATTTGAAGTTATTGGTCTTTAGTAATAAACCAGACTCTCTTCAAGCTTTAAAAGTCAATATTGAACGTGCTAGTCATGGCATACGACTTTATTTAGTGGAAAAAGCGCTCAACAATTAGGTTCATCGAATTCGTTCCTGCAAAAGAAGTCATGGAGGTCATTTGAATGATGTTATATTCAGATCTTAATTGTATTGTGTACTTCACATGAAATAAAAAACATTTGAATTTCCTTAACAATTAGTGTTTTTTATTTAAAGAAATAATATTACTCTTATTGGAGAACCCTATAAATAAACTAAAACATAATTTTCAATTAACAGTGATGGGCTGCTAGCGCAATGTTTCTCTTTAGATGAATGGTGTTAGCAAAAGGGGTCCGAATGATTACACGGTTTTGTTATGTATTTTTGTGTGGCGATTGTCTCTCCTTTTATGGTGCGTATGCGTAGGTCTTTGTGTATGTTTTCCTTACACATGTACAGTGGTGCGCTCGTTTTAATTCTTAGAATTTTAGATTGGAATCTGTGTAAAAAATCAATATATGCCACTTGTTTAAAATGCAATGCCACATGTCATATTTAAGCTTAAGGTGCTGTTTTTTTAGCAAAGACGCGACGTTTTCAAGCGCCTGTTTGAACTTCGTTAGATTGCGAAAGAAGAAGAAGTACAATATTAACTCCAACACTTTTGTGTCTATGATGGGGTATTTGTGACGATTTAATATAGCAGTGTCATCCGCAAAATTTGACATAATTACTTTTCTAAGTAATCAGTACTTGTTGAGCAGTACATACAATACTCTCTGAGTTCGGAAGCCTTTCTTATTTTATTAATTAATAAAGTTGATCAGTTTTTATTTCAGACAATTTACGTATAGGTACATTTTGAAAGTTATAACTTAATGCCAAATAGTAAAGTTTAAGTTTCGTTTGTTAAATATGCTTAAGCGCAGCACCGTCAGCTACAATAATAGGTTTTATACACCAATCGCAAAATCGTAATTTTTCATGACTGATACTTTTAGCTAGGCAGTTGTTGTCGTTATCGTTTTCCACTAAACATTTGAATCTTAGGTAGTATCTATGCCTAACAGTAACAGTCATGCTTTTTATTTAAACACGAATTATTAAGAAGATCGCGTGCGACTATAATTTTGCGAATTCGTGTGCTTTAAGTTTTATATTTAAATATTTATGGTAATTAAAAAAAAAGTTTTTTATCAATACCTTATTAAAAATTTCTATGAACATAATTTTTACACAATCTCTTACCTCAAACACATTTGCTCAGTGATGGCCAGCCAAGACCTTTTTTTGGTTAAAGTTTTTGTCCTTATCATTCAAAAAACCAGTTTTATTAAAAAATCTGGCTTAGTGCTTTGTTGGATTTTATTATTCAGCTGCTCTAAGTAAAGCCTCTGTTTCATGACATTTCTTTCTTTCAGTTACTCTATTCTCCGTTTCATGAGTGTGCTCTAAGCAGAAACAGAGCAATTTAGTGTACGATTTTCTCCTCCAACTTTGTTGGTATAGTAACTTAGAGTAAGTAATAAAAAAAATTTTACAGACCCGATTAGAAAACAAAAGAGGGCAGTATATGAATATGGAAACAGAAAACAACTTAAATAAAAATAAAAAATTAGTGATTTTATAAAAGAAATATGCAAAAAAAATTTAGGAATTTTGAAATTTTTTACAATAGAAATGTCAAACATTTACATTTTGAAATTGTTTCCCAAAAAGACTTTCATGAAATTCTCTATTATTTTTTTTTTCAGCTGATCTGCTCTGTTCGAACTTCAGATGCTCTGCTCCATTTTCAGTTTCAATAAACAAACCTATAATATAAAAAGCCCCTCATAAAAATTCATCAAGCCCTCGAATAAGAAGGAATTACAAAGATTGGTAATGTATTTGTCATTCTTGTAAAAAAAAATTTGTGAACTGTTCTTCAGGGTTGCGCTATATCAGTCTCACGTACGTACATAAACGTATATTGTCCTGTAAGTACAAGTACATCTTTATACTTACATGTGTATGTAAGGAGTATATATGACTCATATTTAGTTCCTCTACATCCGCTCCACTTTGAGGCATAATAAATTTCCACAACATCAGATAAGGTAAGTATGTGTGTTCATTTTAATATGAATGATTTAAGAAGGGAAACAATGTCATCGTGAGAAGCGAAAGCGAAAAAGGGTTTAAGATGTCATTCAATAAAATATGATATATCAGAAAGCTAAATGTGCGAAGAATGCTTAAATATCTATAAAATATAACATGTTTCAATATGTTCATTTCTTACCAAATGTATTTTCAGACGTAAAGACGTTTAAATACATACGAGTATACACATATTGTTGGTGCATATGTGCAATACATATGTATGCCTTTAACACTTCATTTAACATTGACTTGGGATATGGCTTAAAATTTTATCTTTAGGGAAAGAAACTAAAAGAGATAAAGTTTTACGTTTGGTATCACGCAATCAAATGACCGGCCGCAAAATGGCTTAGAAGAAAAAGGTAGGTTGGAAAAGCATCGAGGCCACACCACAAAGCGGAGAACGAGCTCAGTCGAAAATCGCTTCAGTGACAGTAAAGTCTCGTACACGTATGTACATATAAAACGAAAATCTCAAAAGAAGGAAGATATTTCTAACTTTATCAATAGCTTACATAATTATGAAAACTGTTAGCTCCATACAACTACATATCCATATGTACATATTTATATTATGAAAATAAGAGTATCATTCTCTGCATATACTGGTTTGGATTTTAATTCTTCAAAGAATAAACGCATTTTTAAGAAAGGACTTAAAAAATAATCGTCAAAGGAAATTTGTATTGTACTTATGTTCACATGTATCTAAGTATATGTAATGGCTTAACCTACCATTTTCTAAGACCCTTGTAAGTCTGTTTATTTTATTGAACATTTGAAATAAATTCGTTTTAAATATGCTCAGTTATTTAAGAGAATAATAAAAATGAAATAGAAGAGAGCGGGAATAATTTGAACATGTAATTTTTAATCCAGTAAGATAAGTGATTTTGCCTGCACTTACACAATTTATAAGTATGTAAATATTATAAGTACTTTAACCAAACCTTTGACACTTAAAAAAAAACAAAGTTTTTAAATATCAAATTTAAGTCGATGCAGTATTTTGAAATTATTTGTAATTTAAGTAGACTATGAGTTAAAAATTATCTTACTAAATTGTCTTAAATGAGTGGAACATATTTTATTTTCCTGTGTTGGTTAAAGTCGAAGAATTACATTTAGGCTACAGAAACAATTTGTTAATAGCGGTCATTTGACGTCACAGTTATAGATAAAATTACAATGAAGGAAGCAAGGCGGATTTAACGTGATGGATTATACAAAGGTGCACCAGCAAGGTTTCGTAGCGTTTTCGATTGGAATCACTGTATTTTAAGGATACTAGTTACGCAGGCAGAGCCCTAAAATTGTATTACATACATACATCCACATTGGCTTTATAACTGAATTGCAAAATAGGATTTTGTTATCCAATCATAAACCTGAATACCTTTATAACAATTTTAGGCCAGCGGTTTTGTGTATAAGGTGCTGTCACGGTTTTTGTTGTTGTAGTAGCGGCATACTGAACCCAGCCTAGAAGCAGACAAAACTAGTCTAAGTTATCAAGGTCATCGACGACTTCGCTGCTTTTAGCTTCAAGTGTCGTGCAGTGAAGAGATGGCTTGGCGAGATAACAGTTAACTTTCGAACAAAGGTTATCAGGTTGGCCAGACGACAATATTAAACAGTCAGTTCAGTAATCTCCTATCAGAGAGATGATCTCTGGTGGTAATTTCGACATCGAAAGTTTACCGATGATTGCCGACCACTTGGGTAGTTCATGTCCGATAGTAGTACTGTGTAGTTGAGCGTGTTAAAAGCTTTTCACAAGTCCTGGACAGTTCGAGTGAAGGGTTGATTTTGCTTACGGCTATGGACCATCTGGGTGTTTATGGCGTTAAGTACGGTGGTGTACGGCGATGTCATGCTGATGCGTTGCTGGGATCAGATGGTGTATAAATGACGGGAGCAGCAATGCCTCAATTGTCTTTGCTCCTGGGAAGGGGGAGATATCGGCCTATAGAACTCTCCTTTTTTATCACGTCTCCTCAGTTTCAGTAGCGGAACCACCCTCTCCAGTTTTCACAGAACGGGTATAATTAGAATTGTCAACCCAAACCCAAATGTTTTTGCATCAGCATGATTGAAAAAATTTAGATGACGACCACAGGAAACGTTTGAAGGTCACGATTTGAGAGCATGCGCCTGGAATTTCTGGTCCCTTAATTGTACAATATTATTTTCTTCAATGCAGAGCATATTTTCTCAAGAAGCTTATAAACTTGTTTTGTTATGCTGTGTTTTTCCAAAAATGATCGTATGTTAGACTTTTCTGCTCAATTACTGAAAGCAGTCTTTTGAGAATCAGCTCTTCCATGTTTTTAGGTATAATTGTCGATATGATTCTGTTTTATCGGAAGATTTACCGGGTTTAGAGGTTATTATAAATTGGGTCTCTTTCCATCTCCTTTAAATACTGCTTTAAAAAGTAAGTTCAAAAATTAGTACCTTCGTAGGGGAATTATCTTCAAAGATAGGCAGCCTAGCGTCTTTTTGTGTATAAGTTTTTCAATCACACTTTTTAATTCTGCTTGGAAAAACTTTGTATGGGTGGGACCATCTGACTTGAGACTTGAGTTTTTGCAAAGTTGTCATGCAGAGGTTGATAGCAGGAGATGTTCTCGGGTCAATTGGAGCGTGACGATTGTTAAGCAAATTATATCGTCTGAAACACTCTCTTAGCTAGTAAGTGTTTTATTGGTAGTTCTGAAGGCTTTTAAGCTTCGACTTATTACTGAATGCATTTGTGACTTAATTTTCTTAAGTAAATTTTTCGAGCATTTTACATAAATTTGTAGACCATGGCCTACTACTTAACATAGTTAGTTTGGTTATAGTTAAGAGTGTGTTTGTGTGTACAAAGATTTTCTTTGAGGACCAATATTTTAAATATATAGCCTGGTAGTAATTAATCTTAAGATTTTTATTTATTTGTTTATTTTTATTGCTTTTTATAAAAAGCTCATTACATTTATATTTTCTACAAACATACAAGCACCTGAATGTTGTGACCAACTGTTTACGGCGTTAATTGCATTATTAAAGGGTATTTCAATATCTTCGCCTTTTTTTATTGATGCAAATAAGATACAGGTCGTCAAAGTAAAAGTAGTGCTTTATATTATTTTGTTTGGACATAAGCCTGTTGATGTCATCAAATGCTATCAGGAATAGAGTAACTGAGAGTGGAGAATCTTCAGAGATTCATCAAATTTAACAGGCAGCATATTTTTGTATGAAAACAGAAATTTATGGAAGCTTGAGAAAACTTTTGCAAAATAAATGTAAGATTGCAGGCGTTTATTATCAGAAATTACAAGCTTATCAATCTAAGTTATTGGGTTATAAAAATTTTCTGCATAATTCATAAAATATTTTTCTAATTTCTCAAGTCATAGGCATTTCAAAAAGTTTTAAATTTTAAAATAATATTTTATTAAAAAAAAATTAAAATAAATTAAGAGAATGATTTCACGAAAGTATATTAACTTTTATATAGTTTTTTTGTTTTTGTATTTAATATAAAATGTACTTTATATAAAAACACAAAAAATATACAATAAATAAAAAAATAAGGGAATTCGAGCTCGCGCCAAAAGTGAAAGCACCAAAGTGTACTAACTCAACTTCTAATAACTTCGCCAAAGTTCTGTTAGAAAAATTTTGCATATACTTCACTTCTACCAAAACAAATAATGGAATTGATTATTATTCTTAGACTGAGTTTACACACGAATAGTTTTCCTTTTTATCGGCAATTTCTCTTTTCATATTGCCCTTTACGTTCAAACGGAGAAACTTTGTTCAATGGAAATTTTGAACTATTCTTTTTCATTTCATTTTCACTATACTCACTATACTATACCTTATATATATATATATATATATATATATATATACCATCCAGTACCAGGGGACAGTCCCGGACTGAAAACGTCCAATCTACTCGCAGTGCTTTCGATACACGTATTTAACATGGCATGTCATAGGCGGTAGGTCATCGTCAAAGTAGCATTACAAGTAGATAGCAAAATTACGACATGGATACAACCGCCATCTCTGCATTACTTTACGTCTGTATTTCGTCAGTCCCCTAGTAAGCAGGGAAATACAATAATGGAGACAATTGTCAACTCTGCATTACGTCTTCTTTCTTAAGTCCCCTAGTGGATAGCGAAATACATGTATGGAGACAATGTCACCTTTACGTTACCTTTCGTCTGTCTTTCGTCAGTCCCCTAGTAGATAGCGAAATTAATGCATGAAGTCAATTATATATAATGAATTATATTTTATTAGTTTCAGAAATTATTTAATTTTTATTCTTCAATGATATTTATTTAAAAACTCGTTTCCTTTACCTTTTAATGAAAGCTCACGTAATTGTGCTTCGACCGGCGCTGATGGATCCGTAATGAGAATGGACTATCAACAAAAAAAATATCTATATATATATATATATTTAATTCATGTAAGCAAATATGTGAATATTTAAGACATTCATGTTCTTACCTATTATGGCTCCATAAAAATTATCAAAAACCCATTATTAAGTCATCCGTTATTATATGTACAATGAACAACGGACACCAAATAGAAATAGCGGAAGTTCAGCAAAAACTATTCTAAACATCACAATTTTAACGATTATCTTTGCATATACTATGCTATTATTGAGAGACAGGAGTTAAGTAATGCAGAGGGGCGATTGTCTCCTTTGAATTAATTTTGCTAATTACTTGTAATGCTTCGGTAGCAATTAATCCCAACTCACGCGGAATACTCTTTACAAAGAGACAATTGCTACCTCTAACTCTAGATAGAATATCCGAAGGGACTGATGAATGTACGTATGTCCGCAAATAGAGACTTTTCATTTACTCACATGTACATATGTATGTACATATTTAGCAGATATGCTTGCAGGTGCATGAAAACATTATGAATTTTTGGGATGGTTGATACACCAAAAATTTTAAATATAATAAGTCTTATATTTAAATAAATATTATTTAATGAATGTGGAAAGTATCTTTTTTCAGCAATATAATATATATACATACATACATATATATGTATGAATGTGCCTATTTTCATTTAAATTAAAAGTAATAGCTCGCGCATCGCACAAACGCACTCGAGCCAATAGTTTTGCAAGCTTCAAGCCTGAAATTTCGTTGTCTTAATTAGTATTAAGATGGCTGAAATAATATTCAGAACAAATATATTCGATTTGAAATATGGAGAAGAAGGAATTAATGAAATTTTTATTTGAACTGCAGATAATATTGCAGAAATTCGTACAAACATAATTTTTGAAACAAATATTTGATAAATTTTCGTATTATTTTATATATAAATTTTATTACATTTTTTTTATTTTTTTTCGAGTTTTAGTTTTCTCTAGTTTATATATTATATATTATAGTTTAAGTAAAATGAAAAATAAAAAAATTTAATAAAAATTATTTATTTAAATTCTTATTCAGCGCAAAAATTTTATATTATGTTGAAACCAAATTTTCGTTTACTTTTATAATTGGTCACATAAATTTGTTATGGAACTTAACGTACAGCAATGTTAATTGTAATACCGATTAATTAAATGTGAATTACTTTATTTTGGTGGATACTTTGTTTTTGTGATCAGTATAAATTGGGGGGAATATAAATAAAAAATGAAATCCTAAAAATTCCCTATTGATCACATTGTGGATTTCACAGTGCGGATTTTTGGCTCAAAAATTACAAGAAATTGCGAGTTGTAAATGGAAATGCTTAAAAAATCAAATGAATATTAAATGTATAAAAGGTTGGGTTTGTGAATTTTATGAAGATATAGCTAGAGAGGAAGGTTTTGGGATAGGTGTGGATATCGTTTGAAGTTGTAGACTTCGAATAAGAATGTGTTGATATGTTCGTGTTCGAATTGATTGTAAATTTGTATGACTGTTTGTCATTGAGTATTAAGGGGTGTTGGATTTTACATAGACGTCTGGCTTCATTAAAGTTAAACTCATTTTGTTTCTTATTTTCATACTCTCTTTTTGTTGTAGGTATTTAAGGCATTCTTTAGCTGAAGCGTGGTGAGATCCAAATTGGCGCACACTGCGCTGGCAAGTCTCCGCTGCATGTGGGAGGAAATTGCAATTCTCGCTAGCTGTGTTGTTTGGAGGTATGACCCAGAATTGACATTGACGGCAGCCAGAGAACGTAGAATATAGAGAAGGTGCAAAGCCAGCGTATTTGAATTTTCTGGCAGAGAAATTTCTTCTCATGTAATCGTCATTTCCTTCTCGTCTTGAATTTCTGTTTCACCTCGATGTAGGAAGTTAACAGAATTGAGCGTATTCAAACACACCAGAGAATTAAAATATGCAAACGTAAATTAACAGACGTTTTTATTTTCTATTATCACATATGTTAACGACCAAATTGAATTTAATTTTGCAATCAACAATTAATTACTGATATTACATTTTACCATTTTTTGAATATTATTTTGGAATACAAACGATATATTTTTCTTTCTTTTACAAAAAAATCTGTTACATGACCTTTTGCATATAAGCCTACATGCTGACGTACATGTGAACATACACATACATATAAAGTCGAATCATTATGCATATTTATGAATGTTCAGTGCATCAAATCATCAATTGTTATCAGTACTACTTTGTACATACAAATGTGTACATGATCTTCATGTTCATCTAAACTTCCATACATATGTATGTGCGTATGTACAAATATTGCTTATGTTCAAAAAAGCCTTATTGTCAACAAACGCGTGCGCATTACCAACAAAGAATATACCGCAAGCAGCACACACCGCCCTGCGTGCGTCTCTTCCACAAACCCATGTGCCAAAAATTGAAAGTTGAAGAATTTTGTGCCTTCACTCGACTATTGTAAAACGCACTCCCGATAATGCAAACTGAGTTCTTTACAATTTTTAAACGAATGTTCAGAAATAGCCCCTGATTATTTTTAAATATACATTTTTTGATGAAATTTATGTTAAATACTGCAAGATTACCTATTACCTATTTATAAGAAACTTGTAATCAATGAGCAATTACTTATGAAAATGTAATGTAGCTAGATGCACACTGCATAGTTCAAATGTAATGTTAACATTCGTGATATACACAGTACACTGTACCTGAATTCCTACACCAAAATGCGAAAATAATAATTTGGCTGACTTGAATCGCTTTTGTGATTTCGGCAATTTTCTTTCTTGAACAAAAATCAAATATTTTTAAATTTTAGAATTTTAGCATCCTCGCCAGTTTCAGCTTGTGGACAAGGTGCATATGGGAAGGCAAAGAAATTGCTTGCTGGGCAATATGAGGTAATAGGCGAACAGAAAATTTAGCAGCACGATTCAATAATTGCTTCATTTCAGCGGACGATGATTGAATTTGAGTCAGTCACCAGAATTTGAAGCAATGCGTGTTACGGGATAGGCCATGCAGATGTATGTTGTTGTTGCTTCACATTTCGCAAAGAATGCCTTCTATTTTTTCATGCTCGGCTGTACTATGTATAGAGGTATATTAAGTTTGTTCAGCTAACGGTCGTGAGATAATCAATATACATAGGTATAAACATATTTATATAAAATTTTATGATATGACGATTTGACTTTGTATGTCCGTCTCTTAGTGTACACGTTGACTCGAGTAAGAATTGTAAAATTTCTCCAACAGTAAGAAATATAAACATCAGCCGAGTGAGTAACGTTCAGTTTCACCCGAATTTAGGCTTTCTTACATGATTAACTTTCTGCCTTTCACGAGGAAGCAAATGTTGGGACGGGTAAGCGAGCTAATGTGCCCGATTGCCTTTATGAATGGACGCATTTCGCTTTTGTATGCGCATGCGTTTATGAATGAAAATGTTTGCATGTTGGATTTGCATACTTAACCGAATACTTGAAAATCATACACACGTACATATTTGCACGGACGTACATATGTATGTTTGAGTACAAATATTAATGTTTTTATGCTTGCATAGAAATAATACCGACATATGTATGTTAAAATATAAACACATACAGTTTTTACATACATATGTACATGGTCAATAATATATTTTATTTTAATTTCCTATGGAAATCTTTTCTTTTACGAAGAAAGCGCAGTAATGCATATAATTGATAATAAATATACGTAAGTCCATTTTTTAAAGTTTTCAGAATAGGAATTTAAAAATTCATTTTTCTATACATCTCCATATGAAACTCAGTAGGTTTTTAGCTCATAATTTCTGTTATAAAAAAGATAAAAGCTTGATATATTCATTGCAAGTAGACTTCCACCTAATGAATGCGGTGAAGCCTATATCTCATTTTCGTACAATATTGAGTTAGGCGTAATATGGTGCATATGTGCCAAAGCAAAATGCCGTCGGCAAAATTTGCGATATTTTTATCATTTTTATCCCTGTTAGCAATTTACATTCTGTATACAATTAACATACTGTTTCGCTCAATTCTGTTAAGTTTACAGTATTTGGTGCGAATCATGTGAGGAGTGTGGTACGATTACGTGAGACCAAGTAATCGCGCTTCTTGACGTTTTCCACTCTGGTCCGTAATTGAATCTTCTCTATATTCTACGTTCTCTGCGGCAGCGCATTGGAGTCAGAGAACTTAGAATAACGAGAAGAACCAATTGCGGATAAGCGTGTGGATTGTCAAAAACGAAGTCGATTGCTGAAAGCGTATTTCACCATTGCCGCCAGAATTTAACAGAAATGCTCTTTTAGTTTAACATTTTGAGCTTAGCAATGATAATTATGCTTAGAAATGTAATTTCATATACTCCAATAAAAAGTTCTGTAATTTATACAAATGTTAAGTTATAGAAATTTGTGTGCTATGTGTATGAAAATTCTATGCTGTTTTGCCGACGGCATTTCGCATCATTTATTATTCAATTATTCGCGATTTTAAATGCAAAATTTTAAATATTATTGGATTTTTGGGAATATTTTCGTAAATATACGTTACGTTACGTTTCGTTAATAATATACGTCATTAAAAAGTGTTGTCATGGCAATGGTATTTTTTTCTGGATGTGTACGCACTTGTGTACATATATACATATATACATACGTATGCAAATGATTCATGTGCGCATAAATTTGTATGAATTGTGCGTGCGAGCTTGTGCTTATATGTATGTACGAGTGTGTATGTACGAACTTGCATTTACGAGTATGTTTGTACGTACATATGTGCTTATATGGCAAAATATCAGAATGAATTTTGATTTGTATAATTATTTTGATACATATTTATAATTATTTTGATCAAATTAACAAATTCTTAATAGCATTTAAATAAATATTAAGATTTATTTTATTTAATTTATCATAATTATAATTCTATTTATCTTTAAAAATATAGTAATTAAAAAATAAGAAACAAGTGCATGAAAAATATATATGTATTTCTATAAATTCCAAACATTTGTAAAGAATTTTACAAGTTATTAAAAGACAGTAAACAAATATTGATAGTTAAGAAATTTCTGATAATCGTTTATCTTACATATGTACATTTATCAATTTTACATTTAATTTGCATACATTTTCTCATTTTAAACATAAATATACTCATTTTCTTATTTTGAGCACAATTTCTGTTAGCTCACTGTTAGGTGAAATACGCTTCAAAATAGCAATGGTGAAATACGCTTTCATAACACGAGCCAGCGGTACAATTTGGTAATCGGCACGCGCTGGTCCTTCTCGTTATTATTCTAAGTTCTCTGTTGGAGTCTTCCTCGATTTTCATCGAATACCATGCAATATCAATGGTGGTATGAACTTTGTATTAGTTAAATGTTCAGATCATTCGATCTGTTGGAGTATTTATATCATTATGTTTCTGGAAAACTTATACACATCAACTACACTTTGTGATAGGCCGTCAATTATTTCTTTATTATAGGTGCCGGCTACGTTTTTTTTTCAAATATTGTACCCTTGCACCTATTTAGGGTTTCGGGGAGAGATATTGAGATTGGGCATAAACCACTGATATTTTTGCTTTTTTTGAATTTGCCTGCTACTTTTTCTGAAGGCTAACTGAGTTATACTCTGTACTTATGACATCAATGGCCGAATGCATTTATGCACTGAAGAGTATATGCTGCTCCTTCTCGAGTAGGTGGCAACCCGGTTCTGAAATTTTTAGGTTGTATCCACGTCGACTTCAGAAGATTTAATTGATATAACATCGCCATCTACATCAATTAACGATGCACCCACTCTTCTGGTGCCTTCGATCGGAGGATAGAACATAGTCTGATCGGGACTAATTCTCATAAATGTTAACGGTTTCATCGATATAATAGTCTTCCAGAATCCTAAACGGTACGCGATCGAGGCTCTTCACATTTGTTCAGAATAACATCAGGAAACCAAACCGAACTCGAATTTCTTTTAAACATTACTATTTCACCTTTATGAGCAGGTTTTAAATTTTTTTGACTTATATTGTAATTGTTTTCTGTTTTTATGTATTGTGCTTTAAGTTTTTCTTTATATTCGCAATTATCAACTGCTTTTGGTTTCAGATTATTTCGAACTCTTGCATATTTGCATAAGTGGGAAGTTGCTGAATGAAGCTGTAAATTACGAAGTAAGGTTTATAAGTTTAGATTAAGGAGGGATGAAATTCGATTGTTTAGTTGTCATATGATAAGTAACGGAAATGAGTTGATCTATTCTATTCAAAATATGTTCTGTTCTTAAGAAAAAACAGTGTTTCACATGATACATGTATCTAATTAAGATTGATGTTTACTAAAAATAAACCATTCAAAGATACTTAAATACCAAAAAACAACAATACATTATCATTTCGTACATGTATTGAAAATTAAAAATCGGTATTCGTTGGGCGCAGTTCACATTAGCACGAAAAAACAATTTTCTTTTTCAAAAATCGTAACTCTGAAACAAAAAATTTTAGTCGAGGGAAATTTTTTCTAATTAAAATTCAAAGTCTCTGTTTCATATAAAAAAAAGTTTCGAAGAAAAAGAAATACACTTTTTGAGATATTAAATTTCAAAGAAAAAAATTGCAATTTTTGTTTATTGCAAAATTAAAAATATTACTAATTTTTCAGCAATTTTCAAATTTCTATCCGATAGTGCGGATCAACGCGAACGTTTAGAAGTAAAAATCATTGAAACCGGTAAATTTTTGTCAAAACTATGGCCAACTGAAAAAAAAATGTCCGGAAATTACTGGAAAAATCGATTTTTAACCAAAAAACGAAATTGCCGATAAATTTCGAAAAGAAAAATTTCGGGCCAGAAAAAAAATACGTGTCTCTTTATTTTGACCAAAGCATAACATATTTAAATTTCGTTTAAAAATAAAATAGTGACCCGAATGGGCCGGTTGAATTGAAATGGAAAGCATCAACAGCTTTTATTATAATAAATACATAATGACATACTTTTAATTTTTTTAATTTTAACACTTTGTCATATCTATACTATAAAAATTTAAGGATGTATTTCAAAATAAAGATTTACATTAATTTAACTTTGGTGTATGTATATTTTTAAATTTTATGTTTATTTACAAAACAACCTATACTATTAGCATTGAATAATTTACCAAATCTATTTTATTTGATTGCTGATACTCGTAAATTCTTGATTGATGCAATCTGAAATTAAAAAATAAATATAAATATATATATTGTAACGTTTTTCGTAGCTATTCTCGATGATTTCTCAAATCCTTCGAGTCCGATCACTGGATTGCTAAATAAAATTCCCAAGATTTGTTCGTTTGGCCTCTTAATCGTCAGGAATTTACTCAACGTTTATTTAGTCCTCAATAATTACAATTATTCACTATACACTGGCGAATTTATAATTCTTTATAACACACAATTATTTTCCGCTTCACACAATTTATCCGATAGCTGCTACCACTCTTTTTATACCTGAGGATGACCCAAACATTCTGTTCACGCGCCAACTCGTCTGCCTGTAGTAGTTGCTGCCGTTCTTTTCTTCTGTCCTTTATACTGGGAATTTCCATCACATCGCCACTCCTTATATTTGTCATTTGTACTTGGGATTTGCGTCACACTGCCACTCCTTTTGTCTGTCCATTGTATTTGGGATTTTCGTCACAACATATATTAGGAAAATATATATTGTGGCGAAATTACGAAGCGAATGTCAGATGAAAGAGAGAAGCCGATAACAGTCATGTTCTAGAGGGTGAATCGAGAACATTCGTTATCGATAACAATTCGATTATTCCAGGCGTTTGTTATGTCTGTACAATCGACTAGTATATAAGGGCATAATGCAACTGCAGAGCAAATCAGTCGTAAAGAAAATGCGTTGGTGATAACACTACCGTGAAATAAAAATAGTACATTGTGCAATAAATAACTGTTATTAGTGAAGTGAATTGTTAGTTACTGAATAATAAAAGAACATTGAGTATATTCTTTTTAATCAAGAAACTGAAAAACATAGTTGGTGAGTTTTATTTAACAGTCTAGTGATCGGACTCGAAGGATTTGGGACATTATCGAAGTTGATTTAACAAAATCGCAACAATATAAATTCTTATGATAAGTATATATATATACATATATAAACATATATTCCTACACTGTAGGACTAGTTTTTTATATAAAGTATTTCGTTTTCGTTAGAGCTGCATACCGACCTTTAGTTTTGTTTGTGGTTCTTCTGGTGTGCAAATCATCTTGGCAGGTAAAAATACTAGTTATTAACTAGAATTCTACTAGTTTGCACTTTTGCACTTACTAGTTAATCTTTCATATATTTCTCATGTAAGTAATTGGTATGTTTAACACGGCGATGACCAACAAACTGTCATATATGTGTTAAATCGAAGCGGGAACCTCCCGCGCTAGAGTGAAAACCTCCAACCACTTGGCTATCTTTGTGCTATAAATAACAACGACAAATTGCACACTTCAACAGAGAAACGAAACTCAGTCGTGGCGTTCTAGAAATAACAACAACATACGAATGGCGCAGTGGTGAATACTATTATTATTTCCATTACTGGTGGACTGCTATACAAATAACGAACTGGTATAATTTCAAGCTATTTCATATAAGTATTTAATTACCTTTTGCATACTACTTTACGTTTTCATAGTAGGGATGTGTTTACTAAAAACAAAAAATTTAATTACAGAAAAATATGCACCAACATGTTAAATAAACAAATACCAATCTTTAGACGGTATTTCGTAGTTATTGAATTTGTTTTCTTTGCTTTATATTGAGGCGAAGTCAGATGAAGGAGAGAAGCCGATAACTGATATGTTCTAGAGCGGAAATCAAGAATATTAGTTGTCGAGAACTACTAGATCATTCCGTGCGTTAATACCAGCTTAGTTAATATCAGCTTAGTATGAAGGGCGAAGCACAACTGACGAGATAATCCGCCGTAAAGCGAACTCGTTGGGGATAACGTGTGAAAGTTATAATATAACTGATTGTAAATAGCGAAGTGAATTGTTAATTATTGAGTAATAACTTAACCTTTTTTTTAACAATCCAGTGATCGGACAGGATTTGGGATATCATTGAAGTTATTTAGCAAAATCGTAACAATATGTATATATGCAGACATAAAGAAATATCGGAGTATTCATCTAAGTAATGTATAAATTTTTAAATTTACATATATAGTTTAAGCTTCTTTTGATAAGAAATTTAAATTTTCAATCATGTTTAAATGTGCAAACATATGTTGGTATATAATAATAAAGAAAAAAAAAGACATTTTGATTTGAAATATTTTCCATTCTCATGGAACGAAATTTGAAGAGCACAACTATATGATTTCTATATGAAACTTGTGTAAAATCTGCACTCTCTTTAACAAAACGTCTATGCTGTTACCCAGTTTTGTATACAGCTTTGAACAAGCGTTTGCTCCAATTATCTAGTTTTTATCCAGTTTTGGCTAGCAGGGACCAATTTAATTTATTTTTGTCTTTAATTAATGTTCTGTTTTGTTTGACAAAATTGTTTGTTCCTCTAATCTAATTGAAATGGTATATTAACTTTGGTCCGAAGTATGTAAGAACCGAAATGGGAAGAAATATACCTTCCAAAATACAGTGCGCTCATACAACTGATTCGTTCAGAAGAATCTAATGGCGTAAAATTTCGTATGCCAGTCACGTAAATTTAAATGAAAATTTACAAAAAAATCGAATTTTGCATTTGTCTTTAATTTTGGTGAAGGTACTGCTGAGTGAGCTTATGAATATGTTTGGTGATTTGTTGTCCATTAAACCTGATAAGTGTATTATTCCAGCCAGTGATAGTTTTTGCATTGTTGCTTGTTAAAATTATTTTGATAATTGTTGCTGTTATCATTCTTTTTATTTCTTTTCATAATAATTAAGAAACCGTTTAGGGACGGCTTTCATAAACAATACGCAACAACCCGGAAGGCGTCACTCGCCTAACGTGCCGAGTCATAAGAGACAAGAGTTTACTAAATAAAGGGTGTTATTTATAGAGGTATAGAACTTTAAGTTGCATAAAACAACGATGGATTATTCGATTGACATGAATTTTATTTATCCGAAAGATAATATTGTGGCATTACATTTTAAATATGATTTCTGGCATATGACCGCCACGGCTGGCGCGGATGTAGTCCAATCTGGACGTCCAATTTTCGATGACTTTTTCCAAAATTTGTGGCCGTATATCGGCAATAACACGGCTAATGTTGTCTTCCAAATGGTCAAGCGTTTGTGGCTTATCCGCATAGACCAATGACTTTACATAGCCCCACAGAAAGTAGTCTAGCGGTGTCAAATCACAAGATCTTGGAGGCCAATTCACAGGTCCAAAACGTGAAATTAGGCGGTCACCAAACATGTGTTTCAATAAATCTATTGTGGCACGAGCTGTGTGATATGTTGGGCCGTCTTGTTGAAACCACATCTCCTGGACATCATGGTTATTCAATTCAGGAATGAAAAACTTAGTAATCATGACTCTATACCGATCACCATTGATTGTAACGTTCTGGCCACCATCGTTTTGGAAAAAGTACGGACCAATGATTCCACCAGCCCATAAAGCGCACCAAACAGTCAGTTTTTCTGGATGTAACGGTGTTTCAACATACACTTGATGATTACCTTCACTCCAAATGCGGCAGTTTTGTTTGTTGACGTAGCCATTCAACCAGAAGTGCGCTTCATCGCTAATGGACGTAGTGCGTGATACGTTTTCCGCACAGAACCATTATTTTCGAAATAAAATTCACTATTTGCAAGCGTTGTTCAGGCGTGAGTGTATTCATGATGAATTGCCAAACCAAACTAAGAATAAATCTTTTGACGACTGTTAAATCGGTCGCCATCTTGAAAAGTAATGCCAACTTAAAGTTCTATACCTCTATAAAAAACACCCTTTAGTTGGTGTAGGGAGGAAGATTTAATCTAGAATCCAACGAAAATGTCTCCATGTAATAAGTAAAAACTATTTCTGAGCAAATTCAAACTTATCATAATGAACTTGATTATTAGCTTTCCATATCAATGAACCACATTCTAAAATTGGCATCAAAGTCGTATAAAGTATTTTATTGACATACAAGTTTCACATCATAGGCATATAACCAAATATTTTATGCTTTGTAATGTATGTTTTATCATTTAAAAATAAAAGGAACAGAATCGCTTCTTTAA
Source organism: Neoceratitis asiatica (assembly GCA_030068015.2). Lineage (NCBI taxonomy): Eukaryota > Metazoa > Arthropoda > Insecta > Diptera > Tephritidae > Neoceratitis > Neoceratitis asiatica. Next base: position 85,767,587 of record CM061524.1, read on the forward strand.
CTATTATTCGTCTTGGTTTAAGCCAAAGAAAAACAAGTCCTGTAATAGGAATTGAGTGATTAACTCTATCGAAGGTTTTACTGTAGTGGATGTGAATAACTTCAAGTTGCTTATTATGTATAGAAGCTCTAGAGATACATGTGTGAGGCAGATTCAAACCAATTTGTAAAAGTAGTTATAGTTGTTTTAAAATGATTGATTCGGGTTGCGGACTACGGTGAAGTCAGTAGTTAATAATATTTTCTTTTAATTTAACCTTGTTATCTGCGCATTTCAAACTTGACTTGTAATAAAGCCATTGTGTTTTATTTAATTATAACCGCCCTTTCGAGGAAAATGCTCCAAATTCGATACACCTGTTTTTGTTTTTAAATTATTGGTACCGTTCCCACGCTATTATATATAAATACATATGGCGGCCGCGATAACCGAGTGGTTAGCATTGCGTGTTGACATTCGGAAGGCCTGGGTTCGAGCCCAGCTTCGAGCAACATCCAAAATGATAGAAAAAATTTTTTTTTCTAATTGCGGTCGCCCCTCGGCAGGGAATGTCAAACCCTCCGAGTATTTCTGGCATGAAATAAAGCTCCTCATAAAAATCAATCAGCCGTTCAGAGGCGGCTTAGAATAAACTGGAGGTCCCTCCATTTGTTAGTAAAAACATCAAAACGCAAAAACACAAATTGGAGGAGGAGCTCGGCCGAAAATCGCGGTTACAAAGCGCCAAATATATATATGTGTATATATATAAATACATATATCCTAAGTGAAATAAATTATATTCATACAAAAAGAATGCATGATGTATGAGTGAAGAACACGAAGAATTCAATAAAATGTAAAATCAAACTACAAAAACATCAAAACGCAAAAACACAAATTGGAGGAGGAGCTCGGCCGAAAATCGCGGTTACAAAGCGCCAAATATTTATATGTGTATATATATAAATACATATATCCTAAGTGAAATAAATTATATTCATACAAAAAGAATGCATGATGTATGAGTGAAGAATCATAAAAATCTTTCAAAAATTTTCTTCGTTTCGAAAATTAAAATAAATTTATAAACATAAGATGTATAAATTTGTGTTTTCTGCTGCCTTTACTTTCATCGTCTGTAGGAATGAATATACATATGTACATATGTATGTATGAATGAAAATTAATATTACAACATCTTTCTGAATTTTTGCGAAATTTAGCCTCAAATTGCGGGTAAAGGTTAGCATATGTAAACAACAAATGTTGTATCAAAAACAATAATTAAAAAAAGTTAAATTTTTTTTAATGCATGCAGAGCAGCTTGTTCATATGTCTTACATCAATGCTAGATTCATACAATTTCTACTGGGATGTATATATGTATGCTTGTATCTGAGTAAGTGTTTCTAAAGTAATACATCAAACATCCTTACTCAACTCTTACTGAGTTACGTTGCCAAAAAAATAACGCACATTTGTGATTACTTTTGCGCAGGTCTGCTGGAAGCTGGGAAAAGAGCCTGGAACATAATAGTCTGGAATATGGGCTTCCGCTGGTAACGCCCCTTTTGTTGATAGGGCAATGTAAACGGTATAATTATTGGTATTGTATGTTTACATTCATATATGCCACCTGATGTAGAGCAAAAAATTCTTTATTTTGTCATTATGTACATATGTTTTATATATCAACACTAGTTAGTGTGCCTACAATTCAAAAATAAATAAATAAAAATTTCAATTCTCTCTACCTTGTATCGTATCGCATATACAATATTTCATTTCAGGTGAAAAAATATTGTCTGTTTTTAACTATCTCAAAAAATAGGTGACAACTTTAGCTCAATTGCTTGTTGCCCCGGCTAAAATATATGGGTGGTTACCATTTTTAATGTCACGGGTTCCACTCGTGGCTCGACCAATACCAAAAATTATAGAAAATTATTAAAATAAAAAATTTGTTAGTTTTCTAATTGCGGTCGCTCTATGGCACTGAATGTCAACCCCTTCGAGTTCATTTCTGTTATAAAATAAAAGCTTCCATAAAATTTCATGTAGGTCCCGCCATTTTTTGGAAAAACATTAAGCCGCACACCACAAATTCAGCGGCTGCAAAATGCTTATATGACTGGCCATTTATAAAATACATATATAATAATTTTTTTTCATGAAATTCTTTTTTTATTATAAAGCTTAAGCTTTGGCGTTATATATAAAAAACACTAAATCGTTTAAATGACTGTCTCGCGAGTTTTTTTTAACTTCTAACTTAAGGACATAATGGAATTTTCTCTTCTTTTTGGAACATATTGGGCGGTATCTCAGCCACAACTTGTTATTCGGTGTCCTAGTTCTTCAATTGCAGTCCAAAAAAAGTCGGTATCATACGACCGATAATGTTCCGAATTGACAGTGACAGTGTCACCGTTTTCGTTTTCAAAAAAGTCAAAAGCGCATCAGACATTAAGTGTTTTTGGGCTTAATTCCCTTCTCTTCCTTTATATGAGGATTCTCGGAACCCAAAATGCTACAATTTTGTTTATTTACGTATTCACCGAATGAGAAATGTGCCTCTACTCTGAAGAAAATTTTGTTGGAAAAATTGCGGTCCACTGCTTGTTGTTCAAGCACAAAATCGACGTAACTACGGCGTTGTGAAAGTTCAGCTGGCTTCAGTTGTTATGTGAGGTGGACTTTATATGGATGTAGGTGTAAGTTCAAGTGCAAAATACGCCATAATGTGCCGTAAGAAAATTCCAGCATTGAAAATCTCGAGGAATAGACAAATTCTGGTATTCGGCTACACTTTCACTTACAGCAGCAATATCTGAGGTGGAACGGGCAAAACGATGATATAAAGGCCTTACAATTTCTGTAACCGTTCCGGTCTCTTCATATTTTTTAATATTTTACCAATTACTTGAAAAGTTGGACGATTATGAGCACAATAATCTGCTGCACGAAAAGTGGCCACGTTAACGCGTTGTGCGGTGTTGAGCGATCCGTTTTCACAAATGCCTGACGTTTAACTAAAAAAACATGTTTGCTTTGATAGTCGAGTTCGACAGATGTCAAAATATAGCTTTGCACTTTCTAAACCACTTTATAGTCTGAAACCACGTATTCCAAATTACCATTAATTATTTAAATTACTTCAATCCGAAATTAAAAAGTGTTTCCGAAATTAAAAAGTTTTCCAAAAATTCGTTTTTGTAGAGTAGAAAATAACATAGCTTTGTACAAAAATACAGTCTGGATATTTTCTACAGATTTCTTTGTATTGTATTTAGGTGTTCTAAAAACTTAAAAAATTCTAAAATATCAGAACGTAGAACCCAAAATTTTATTATAAAAAAGGTATGTTTTTAAATGTAAAGAGACCATAACTATTATTACCAGTTAAACCAACAAAATTGAACATACCATATTATATCAACAACTTAATGGTACGGGCTTTGTAGCGATTAACACATAAAAATAATAATAACTCAAATATTGGTGACATAGATTATATGTTATGGTAAACATAAACCACAAAAAGTTACCGCATAAGCAGAAATTAAATTGTGAAACAGGTTATAATGCATGTAATTAATAAATCAAACAAACAATCATTTATTAAAATGTAAAAGTAGAAACACAAGCAAATTATAATTGTAAAAACTTTTGTTTTTGATAAAATTGCAATAAATCTTTGTAATTATTCAAAACCTGCAACCATGTGGAATTAGTTTAATTTCATATATGTGTAATGATCATGGCTGGCAAGTATGCGGAGAATTAAAATCTTGGGCAACAATCGTAGTTTACCGAGTTCCTTCCTTTTTGTGTCTACATATATATACATCATAGCAGAAACCGAATAAATCACAGGACCAAAAACTGTTGGCCTACAAGGAAGCTTTTTCTAAAGCTGGAATTCAACCAATTTTTAAAGAAACTTTCAACAGAAATACAGAAATTCACATACTTAATATCAAAGTTTCCAGCCTTTTCAGAGCCAAAGTTGAAAGAAGATTTTTCGTTGCACCTTTAAGGTATAGCTTACGGTTGAGCCACAAATCACCACAACCAATACAGATTCCCAAAGAGCAGTGAGGGTTGCCTTTAAAGAGGTCGCAGAGTAGGGAATACAAAAGACCATAAGAAGAAAGAAAGTCATTTCAAGATTTCTTCTTTTCCTTCGACGTGAGCACGGCCTTCGCGATTATAGCATGCAACTCGTTCTCTTCGCTATTTGGTGCCAGTTGGAAATAACAAGTGAAACCAAATAGCTGTCCACCACGTTCTTTAAGAGGCATGGAGGTCTTCCTCTTCTCCTGCTTCCACCAGCTGGTGCTCGATCCAATCGGACGACATGACCTAGCTAGCGCAGCCTCTATCCGTTTGTCTAGAGAGGAATTTAATTTTTAATAGCCTTCAAATCGGTTTCTAAGGTCCCGAAAGAAAAATTGGTCCTTATATTAATAGGTAAAAAGCTATATGTGTACCAAATTTCAAGTATATCAAAAAATAATTAAACTTTTTTCGTATATATCCATCCATGTCAAATATGCTTCCATAGATAAGATCTTTTGTGCTATTTAGATAAGCAAGAAACCTCACTTAAGAACATAAAGAAAGTTGATTTTATGTTAGGTGATGCCTTTTATGATGCCTTTATGATAAATTACTTTCAGCTGATCTTTGGCCAACTAATTTAAATATACGACTTTTTCGTCTTATTTTTTGCGTTTAGCTCGCATTAATTTAATTATGATATTTTTATTAATGTGGAAACTTGACTTAATTCTATCTTTTTTGATGGAGAATTTTTCGACTCAAACCTATATAAATTACCGGAAAGATTGAGATATGATCAAAAGTTGTTTAGTAAGATATGATGGCTTTCTCATCGATGTTCGACACAAGTTTAATTCTTACTTAGTACTACTTGATAATAGCGATTCTCTAATCGATCACCTGTGTGCCAAATTTTAAGTAAATTGAACCATAAATAAGATTTTTTGGATGGATCGGTCCCATGCTCAATTTTTAAAAGAAAAATCGGTCTTGATCTTGGGTTAAGTAAAAAGTTTTGTAATAAATTTCAATTAAATCGAACAATAAATAAGACGTTTTGGGACCGATCGATCGATTTCAAGTAAATTGAACCATAAATGAGATCAGTTGGGATCGATCGCTCCTGCGTCCACTTTTGTTACAGAAAAACTGTCCATTTTATTAATTTATACACAAATCTATCCGCACATCAAATTTCAATACATCGATAAATAATAAGTACAACCATTCTTCCTTGGAGAATTGTACAGCATTTTTTAGAATTCTTTGCCAAAATAACTCGGGCTTCTATCCTGTCACTATAACCTTGGTGCATTATTCAACAGTTTTATGTACATGCTTCTACTTCTCCATTAGGATATGAGATATCTTCTTGCCATTTCCGTGGTATATTCTTTCTGCTGCTCTTTCTTGATGAAAAGCACGTAGGAGCGTGGTCGCGTGATTTTTCTTACAACCTTCATCACCAGTTACTGTTCTCAATTTAGCTGCACGCAATGGAGTTATTATTGCCTTGGTGTTAAAGTCAGATCGAATAGCGGAATGTGATGAACTCGTATCCGTAGTTAGTACTCGCTCATATCCACCGATAGTAACGATGCTCGCTTTATTACGGATTTGCGAGACAGAGACCCTGGAAAAAAGTTCGCTACAGAATTTCTCTTTGAGGAAGTTCGACATTTCCAAGATTTCTTTCATCACATTTGGATTTTCCAATTGACACTGGTATACAAACGAGCATGGCCAATTCCTATGTCTGCTATACTTGTCCCTTACTCCGTTGATAAACTCCTGAATTTTTATCATATCCATAATAAAAATGAGCTATCCATCCAATCTCACACGCAAAATCCATCTGGATCTGTCTTCATAGCGTCTTTCCACGGCTCGCATTAATGCCTCGTAGTTATCCCTCTAATACGAGTATGCGGGAACTATCCGTAAAATTTTCGTTGCAGGTCAATTTAATGCAATAAATAGTGAGCAAATTTCTCCTTAATGCTCCAGTTATTTGCTGTAGCCATCTTTTCTCACTGTAGCTTAAAGATCTGGAATGTAATTGTGCCGTCAAAGGATGGCGAAATAGTTGACGGTTCAAAATCAAATCGTTGGCTTTAGTCTCAATGAGCTGTTCTATTTTACCTTGGCTCTCCTCGATTTTTCTTGTCTCTTTTTGAGTTCTACGCAGGCTTTGACAACACTTTCTTGAAGCTGTATGAGCCATGATGAAATACGCATTTCCTGGCTTTGCATTTATTATTATTATTGCATCCTTTGTGTAATGCTGGTATTCATTTGTGACATCTTGGCATTCTGTTCAACCATCTTTTGTGTAATGCTTGAATCTTGAATCTTGGCAATTTTCAATTTCTTTCCGGGATTTATTTAGAGGTCCCAACTCTGACAAAATTGTAACAAACGATAGCTTGTGCCGCTTTTTTACCCAAGCGTTCACGCACTTTAGAGGTTGCTGATGAGCCGATTGCCTGCAATAGCTAACGCCGCTCCTTTTATTTGTCCTTCCAGTTTGGTACTCTCTTCACAGTATTTAACTTTGTTGTTCTCTATATAAGTTTAAGAAAAATTTTTAGCTTTACATTTACATAGGAGGTTTTCTGGTTTCCGGATAACTTGGGCAAAAAGCTTTGTATAAATATGTTTAGAAAAATAATTGAAGTTCTAACGTTGCTAAATATTCGCATGTTTAAAACATACTGATTTATAAGGGGTAGCAAATTACTGCAGGGTTGTGACTAATCAACTAAAAATTTCATTTCAATTTTGATTATTAGAATCAAAAATGTACATACATATGTATGTATGTATGAACTGAATGTTTTGAACGTTTCAAATAAATAATTAGTGAAAACGATTTTAAATACATGAGGAATTTCTTTGCACATCAGGGCAACTTTGTATCACATGTCGTTTAACGTTCTGTTGTGTTTAACTCAAAGTGAGTGAGAATGAAGATTTAAAGAAACTGCTATATGTTTTCATGTTTTTACTTAATTAATACAAACATTACTAACATCTTGACCTATTAAAACTCCACCTTGGAAAAATATTAATTTTAAAAGCTATTCATTTCTTTGTTGTTGTCGAATATTGGTTGCCCAAAAATATTGTGGTAATTAGAAACGTATGAAAAAAAGAAAGTATATTAAAAAATATTTTCTATGAAATTTTTTAAATCAGTTGCAAAAAAATATTGCCCCATTGGCTTTCTTGCGATACCAAATCTTCTTAATTCGTTATACCAACTTATTAAGCCATATGATACAGATCGATGAACATTCATGTGGTTTCATACAATAATAATAAGAAGTTTAATATTTAGGATTAACTGCATCATTCTTTACCCTTACCCTCGTTTACAATGCCAATTATATTTAGAAGTTACTTACTTTGGACCAAAAACTACTATCCTAAAAAATACTTTACAAAATTTAACATAGCAATTGTTTACTACAAAAATAAATGCTAATAAATGTAAAATAAACAAAGTAAACAATATTTTAAAATGTGGAAATTTTCATGATGAAATAATAAATAGGAGAAGAAAGAGACTTTGGTTCTGCCTTGGTTTAACATTGTATTTTCGAATTTTAAGAGAAAGGGAAAAATCTGCGATTTTTAAAGGAATTTATATAAATATTGAATTCTCAAATTTATACACGCGTCTTTTAAATATTAGGGCTAACAAAAAATCTATATGGATTTAATTCTAGTCATCGCCATATACATACATACATACATATGCATGTGTAAAGCCGGGCACTTTCCAATTGCCCGTCAAGTATTTGCTCAATCTGCATTTCATGCATTGCACCTAGACCACGAATACCATAAAATGTTCCATGACATTATGGCTTAGTCTGTACGTCAGTAGATATTGCAGAAAATACTTCTGGTAGACATATTTCTATAGCCCTCGTAAAGCGTTGTTATTCAATTGAACACCTTTTTGGCAAGGTAATCATGCTTTACCGGTTCTTGTGTGAAGCCTTCATGCTGTGTAAAATTTCTAAGAATACTCTAATCGAAGCGCCAAGATCAAAAAGCTTCGGCTGTATATGTTAATGATATGGCTTTTTTAATGCGAAGTCCACCAAGATTCCTGCTGGTTTGAAGAAAATTATGTTAATAGAATGAATTGTAACCAAAATCATTTTCATAAGTTTTGATCTACACTTTTGATCTACCTTTAAAGAACGTAAAACGGTGTCCAAGCGTGGCATCGCCTCTAAAAAGTAATGATTGGAAGAAGCAATTAGTACTTTTATAATAATGTTTTGAATTCACTAAAGGAACTTATTTTTGTCGACGCATTTAATGCGTATCTCTCAGAACTACTACGAGATTAAGTTCTTGAATTTAGTTTAGATTGACATTAACATGCTAACCATTGGATATCATAGCTGGTCACCGCTTCAATTCATCCCATTACTTAAAGGCGTCAATTAAAAAATGCTAGTAAATGCATTTATTGTAAATTTATGGTTAACCAAATTTTTGTAATATCTAATTAATGCTGCTTTATATTGCATCTGCTTAAATTTTTCCGAGAAATATATGTATGAAGAAATTATTATTCATAACTGAATAACGTTAAAACAAATATTAAAATATGTTATCTCCATTAATGTCTACCATTTTCATTAATGGGAAATTTTGTGTTCACACTTTTTTTCTAAAATTTATTTTAAAACATGGGAACAAAAATTTATAAAAGCAACATATTGTGCTAAGGCAGCGTGTGGGAGAAGGACAACTGTTTATTTCACTTAGTTATTATTTTATCATGGGAAATTTTGTACTTCCAAATGTATCAACAAAGAGGATGTCAAAAAACTGAATTTTTTGTACGCATCACGGCTATTTCAATTTAATGTGCAGTTTTTTTAAGTGTGGTTAAGCAAACATATGTATACGTTACCGACATAACTCGTGGTATACTCGGTCATAAAGAAGAATATAAATAGTTTCTACCATATACAGGTCTAATCTTCGTTTTAAAAAATGCCAGCAATTAGACGTTTTATCAGTTCTGGCCTAGGAACCGTTGTTCAGTGCTTCAAAATTTTTTGTTGGCTATAGGTTTTTGCCAAGAGTGTGGGAGTGGCCAGAAACGATCCTTTTACATATGGTTCAAGCAGATCACGACTTCAGGTCTTAGACCAAGTATCCTCTAGATCCAACAAACATCCATTTGGAGGCGGGCTAAAGTGAGAAGGCGAATCCCCACTGGAAAATTCTGCCCCTGTGGTCACTCGTCAAGATCTCGATAAAAAGGAACTGTGTAACGGCATCTCACCGCTGCTGCTAAAGCAATTGGATTTCAGAAAGCAAAAGAAAGAGCTGGTACGATGATGAAAGCTAGTCGACATGAGTAATGCTCGAAAATTCTATGAAAAGATGCGACGACTTACAGAAAGTTTCAAGACCGGAACATACTCATGAAGGGACCCAGGATGTAATCGGTCACCGATATCCAGATTTTATGGAGGGAATATTTCTCCAGCCTGTTAAATGACAGTGGAAGTGCGACTACCGGAGATGGTGAACCCGAACCCCCAATTGAAGATGATGGATTAAACATTCCAATATCCGACTATTACGAAGTGAGAATTGCCCGCTTAAAAATAACATAGCGGCGGGAGCCGATGGTTTACCGGCCGAGCTATTCAAATACGGCGCCGAAGAACTGACAAGGTGTTTGCATAACCTGTGTGATCATGATCTGCGCCAATTATTTAGGGATATCACATACAAGTTTTTATCGAGCGTATTTTGTGAGAGATTAAAACCAACCGTCAGTGACCTGATTGGACCTTATCAGTTTGGCTTGACTCCTGGTAAATCCACCATTGACCAGATATTCACCAAATCTTGGAAGAGATATCTGACCTCTATGCCGCTATGTCTGAATTTGGCATCTCTGTAAAGCTTATTCGGCTATGTAAACTGACGCACCACAAGTGCAGTCAGGATTGTGAAGAACCTCTCCGAGCCGTTCGATACCAAACGAGGTTTCAGACAGGCTGAATCTTTATCTTGGCATTTCTTCAACCTGATATTGTAAAAAATATTAGGAGCAGCAGAGCTACATAGACGAAGTAAAATATTTTACAAAAGTGTACAATTACTAACGTATACTGATGATATTGATATTGTGGCGAAAAAGCGAATTCGTTATCGAGAACAATTCAATCATAATCAGTCGTAAAGTGAGCACGTTGGTGATAAGACTACTGCAAAAAAATAGTACATTGTGAAAGCTACAATATAAGTGACTGCAAATAGTGAAGTGAATTATTAGTAATTGTGTAATGAAGTAACATTAATTAAATTCTTTATAATTAAGAACTGCAAACATAGTTTGCGACTTTTATTTAACAATCCAGTGATTGGACTCGAAAGATTTGGGAAATCATCGAGGATGATTTAGCGAAAACGTAACAATATCATTGGCCACAATAACTGCACTTTTAGTTTTGCCTTCTCCATATTAGACAAGGAAGCGAAGCGAAGGGTCTCGAGGACATGATATCTCCTTTCATCAAAAAATCAGCGCATTTGCATCTTGGCTCTCACGTCACCCTTTGCGTTTTGCCAACTGTGAATTCCGGACACGATGGAACGATGAGCAATATGAGTTATACGACGACATTGACATAGTTCATTAAATAAAAATACAGCGGCTACGTTGGCTAGATCATGGATGAATACGCTCCAGCTTTCGATGCAGTAGAAATACCTGGTTTCGCTTGGTATTTCCAATTGGCGCCAACTGCGAGAAGAAAAAACGAATTGCGCGCAATTATTGATTTGGTTATAGTCGCGCAAGCTGTGCCCACGCCAATGTAGTAGTAATAGTAATAAGTTTTTGCTTACTTTCCAAAGATTTTTTTGCGGAGGTCAAGGTGTTAGCCAAAGTGTTAGGATGATTATGCAGTTTTGTTATGTATTTTTGTGTTACGATTTCAATTTCTTATTTGATGGTGCGTAGATTTATATTGTCGACGTGAATAAATGAACACGTCATTAATATCAATATCGTCGGTATCGCCGTCGTTAGTTTAATTTTAAGTATATCTCGGAATTTGAAAGAATACACCAACGCATACGGTGTTTGAATTTTCGTTTGAATGCATGTTGTGTAACCCATTGTATATCATTACGTTTATCATCCCATTTCTTTCTGTTTGTGTCATCGTTCGGAGCATACTTAATAATGTTCCCCGATCAGTTACAATGCGTTGAGAAACTCCGTATAACCTCGTAAAGAGCTGCTGAAACATGTTTAGTTACAGTACTATTGTCAGCACGAATTACCGTAAACTTGATAAACGAATCAACCAAAGCCATGTTCATTTCTACGTGAACTTTTTGGGAACTAACAAAGATGATCTAGATGAATTGCTTTGAACGGAATGGGGTCTATGTCTTCGTAGTGACATCGCCGCTAGGTAAACGCTATAGGTTTGAGTATCAATTTCATGGTCGTAAAAGTTTTCGTGAAGATTCAGCTAAAATAGCGTAATCTAGAACAAATCGTCGGAAGTAATCGTTTCGGTCTAAAATTTGGCGCTTTGAAGTAATCAACAGCAATCGTTTTTTTTAATCCTGTCTTAATAGGTATCACCCAGAACCAGTTCATGCCCTAAAAACCCTATTTTCGTTTTTATGAATTCACGTTTCTCAATATTGAGAGTTAAATTTAATTCTCGCACGTTTGCTTATGTCATACATTTCGTCACTTATATGGCTACCAGGATATCAGCCATGTCTTGGGTCACGTTCGTTGGTTTAACCCTGTATTTGATTTTTACCGTCTCCCTTTGAAAAACAGCTGACGTGTTTTCAAGTCCAAATGGCATGCACTTAAAATTGTAAAGTCCTTCATCGGTAATGAGTGATATTTATGGATTTCAAGAGCTATGGGTACCGAATTTAAATTAAGTGTCGTATTATATTTAAAGCTTGAAATTATTTACAGTTTCCTTTATGTAATTCATTGGAAAATTATCTTTTTTCGTATGTGAGATTATTTTACGATAATCAACACACATTCTATTCGCACCGTCTTTTTTTTATTAACTGTCTTCTTTTGGACTAGCATAAACTGAATCCGACTTCTCAATAATATCGTTTTTGCGTAATTTTTTTATAATTTAAGTGGAGCTTGCGCGGTTGCAACTTCCGTGTCCAACTTTATCGCCATATTAATTGCAATCGTTTTACCAATTTCATTACAGTTACTTGCAAAAATGTCAGTATATTCATTAACTAAGTGTAACAGCTGCGATTTAATTTACTTATCGTCAGTACATTGAATGCCATCTTATATGAATAACTCTTTAACGTAGGGCTGTTTTTCTAAATTTTTACCAAATCTAAAGTTACCATTGTCCACACTCGCGCACGAATTTTTAAAAATGTCTTGACCAAGAAATAATTCAACGTTTATAAAGTCGTCGTCTTCCACTTAGATAATTATTTTACGTATCAAATCATCTATGTATGTATGTATTTCAATAAATAATGTAATTCATTTGCGATTTGCATACTGCCTCAAAAACCATTTATTTATTGGTTGATATTGCTCAACTTTTACCAATATTTACGATTTCGATAAATGCGAAGCGAATGTCAGATGCAAGAGAGAAGCCGATAACTAGCGTGTTCTAGAGCGTTAATCGAGAAAATTCCTTATCGAGAATAATTCGATTATTCAGGCCACAGTTGTGAACAATCGATTGAGTATATAAGGGCGAAATACAACTGAAAGTCATTCGTAATGTGAACGCGTTGGTGATAACATTGCAGTGATGTAAAAATAGTACATTGCGAAAGTTGTATTATAAGTGTTTGTAAATAGTGAAATGAATTGTTAGTTATTGAGTAATAAAGTACATTGAGCGAATTCTTTATAATCAAGGAACTGCAAACATGATCCATTGATCGGACCCGAAGAATTTGGGAAATCATCGAGGTTAAATTAGCAAGAACGTAGCAATTTGTGTCAGAAGTGGAATTGTTAAATAAATCCCAAAGGATAAGAATTGAAAAATGGTGAAGATTCAGGATTTGACAATACCTCTCTTGGCAAAGCGAGGATTATCTACAACTGGAAATAAGGCAGAGCTGCAATTGCGACTGAAATGGAATTCGAAGGTATCGACCTGAACCAATACGATTTCCATCGCGAGGACGAAGAGGCATCCATGAAGGATATAGAGAAGGAAGAGGCTGTTGATTCTTTGAATGAGTTGGAGCAGCGATCAAGTAAGATTCAAGAAAAGGCTCCTGGCTTGTTTACAAGTATGGGCATGAACATGTTATTGGCTGCAATTTCACAAATGAATGCCAACATGACACAAAAGTTGGAGGCGCAGGATCCCAAGATGTCACAAAGACAGGATAAAATCGAGGAGCGGAAAAATAAAATAGATTTGAAACATCCAACCACTTCAATGAACACACCCAGGGTAAAAACACCATTTAAAAATCCTTTCCAAGTCTTTACAATTCAGTTCGAAAAGACGGCTACAACATATAACTGGAGCATAGAGGTAAAATGCGCTGCACTTTTCATTGCGTTGGAAGGACTTGCTGCGGAAATTTTGCATACTATTCCTGAATATGGGAGAAATGATTACGATGCATTAATGTAAGAAATAGAAAGATGCTACGGTAGCGAACACAGGGTACAAATTTACCAGATGGAGTTGAAAAGGGCGACCGAAAACCCAACGAAGCTCTGCAGGAATATGTTTCGGAAATTGGGAGATTGGCTAATTTAGTCATTGGGGACGCATCTGGTGAGCATCTCGAAAGGGTACAAATCCAGAGGGACTTCAGCGGAATAAAAGGCATATACACTAAGCAAAAGATTTATGCGAATCCAAAGTCAACCTGAAACTGTCGCGTATGCCCAAACACCTGAAACGGCAGCACTCATAAGTAAACCAGCCTACAAAGTGAATCGTTTGCAGGTGGAAAGTCAAGATGTGTAGAAGAAGATGATGGTAATGCTGAGATTCATCAAGGAGGCGTCCGGTGAATGACAATCACAAGAGCCGAAAAGTGAGAGGCAAGCCACTTAAGAAAATGTCAGCAGGCAGATCCGGACTTGGAGCTGGATTGAGGTGAACAGACGGCCAAGTAAGGAACAAATGGCAGCGGAGAGTCCTATCGCGAAGGCGTACTAGGCACAATGAAACACTTTAGAGTTGCTATCTGGCTGTTTGCGTAGAGTATGGAAAAATGACGATGACCAGTGCTCTCGACGGCTAATAGTAGTTCCGAGGTTAAGAACTCCAGATGTTCTTAAGGAATTCCATAATGGTCCTAGTGGAGGGCATCTGGGTATCAAGCAAATGCTGGAGAAGAACAGGCAGCGGTTCTATTGGGCTGGTTGTCGTCACTCGATCGCTAAGTGAATGGCTAACTGCAAGACCAGGTATGACAAGGCGATGAACTCCGAAGGTTTCGAAAATGGAGATTTAGTGTTGCTATACAATCAACAACAAAAGAAAGGTTTGTCCGCAAAACTTCAATGCAATCGGGACGGTCTATATAAGATAATCAAATGGATAAACGACGTAGTGTATCGAATTCAGACCGTTAGGAGGCCAAGAAACAAGATGAAAGTGGTCCACTTAGAAAGGCTTGCAGGGTTTGGACAGTACATGTGTCTGATGGGGTCAATCAGACTTAGGTGGGGGCAGTGTGACGAAAATACGAAGCGAATGTTAAATGCAAGGGAGAAAGCCGATAACTGCCGTGTTCTAGAGCATGATTCGAGAACACTCGTTATCGAGAAAAATTAGATTATTCGAGGCGGCAGCTTTGATCAATCCATTGAGAATATAGGGCGAAACACAACTACAAAGCGAAAGTTGTATTATAAGTGATTGTAAATAATGAAGTGAGTTGTTAGTTTTTGAGTACTAAAAAAAAACGTTGAGCAAATTTTTATAAACAAGAAACTGCAATCATAGTAGGTGACTTTTTTTTTAACAATCCAGTGATTGGACTCGAAGGATTTGGAAAATCATTATTAACTAACTTAGCAAAATCGTAATAATGTTGTGACGAAAATGCGAAGCGAATGACAGATGAAAGAGAGGAGCCGACAACTGGCACGTTCTAGAGCGTAAACGAGGCGATTATCGTAAACGACGATTATCGTAAACGAGGCGATTATCGTAAACGACGCGTTTATTCCAGGGGTTTCGTTTTTCAAGCAGCAAACAAGTATATAAGGACGACATTCGACTGCAAGAGTGATCAGTCGTGAACTATTAGCGTTGGAGATTACATTACATTGAAGTAATAAAATCAGTACATTGTGAAAGTTATATACAAGTGATTGTAAATAGTAAAGTAAATTGTAATTGAATTGTGAATTACTGAGTAATCAAAAGGACATTAATTAAATTCTTTATAAGTAAAGAAACTGCAAATTAAGTTGGCGATTTTATTTAACAATCCAGAGGTCGTACCCGAAGGATTTGGGAAATCATCGAGGTTAATCAGCAAGATCGTAACAATTGGTGTCAGAAGTGGGATTGTTAAATAAATTCCAAAGGATAATTATTGAAAAATGGTGAAGATTCAGGATTTGACGATACCTCCTCTCAAGAAGGAGTTGGCAAAGCGAGGATTGTCTACAACAGGAAATAAGGCAGAGCTGCAAACGCGACTGCGAGAAGCAATGGAAGTCGAAGGTACCGACTTGAACCAATACGAATTCCGCCGCGAGGATGAAGATGTATCCTTGAAGGATGTTGACAAGGAAGAAGCTAGTGATTCTGCGAAGGAGTTGGAGCAGCCACAAAGTAAGATTCAAGAAAATGCTCCTGGCTCATCTGCTGGTATGGACATGAACATGTTGCTGGCTGCAATTTCACAAATCAGTGCCAACATGTCACAAATCAATGACAACATGTCACAAAAGTTTGATGCACAGGATGCCCGTAATTCACAAAACATGTCACAAATCGATGCCAGCATATCATAAAAGATGGATGTACAGGATGCCAAGATGTCACAAAAGATGGATGAACAGGATGCTAGGCTGTCACAAAAATTCGATGGATTAGAAGGAACAATGGCACAAATACAGCAATATCTTGTGAAAGACAATGCGGAACTTAAGGAACGACAGGATCGAATCGAGGAGCGACAAGACAAAATAGAGGAGCTAATTGAGACCAAAGTGAACAACGCATTGGAAGGTCGTTTCCGGGATTTGCAGTTAAATCGTCCAACCACTTCAGTGAGCGCTCCCAAGGTAAAAACACCATCTTTTGACGGAAAAATTCCCTTCCAAGTCTTCAAGCTCCAGTTTGAGAAGACGGCTGAAACCAATAAATGGAGCATGGAGGAAAAATCTGCTGCACTATTCGTTGCGTTGGAAGGACCTGCGGCAGAACTTTTGCAAACTGTACCTGATTATGAGAGAAATGATTACGACGGATTGATGCGAGCCCTGGAAAGATGCTATGGTAGCGAACACAGACCAGCATACAAAGTCAATAAAGTGGAGGTTGAAACAGCAGATGTGATGACCGAAATATTGAGAACTCTGAAGTCGTTAGAAGGAATGAATCGTTCTTCTGGTGGCAAGAATCAGGCTGGGAAATGCTTTAAATGTGGAAAGCCTGGTCACTTCGCACGCGAATGCAAAACGGGTTCCAGCATACAGGAAGGACAGCGCAAACGGAAGGCTGAGGAGGATAAACCATCAAATTCTCAGTCGTTAAACTAAAACGAGCCAGTCTAAAAGGGCGTATGCTGGCTCCTGCAATTGAATGCCCCATAATCTCCGTCTCGCAAATTGGTAGGAAAACGAGCAACATTACTATTGGTGGATATGCGGATGGACGAGCGCGAAAATTAACAGTGGATACGGGCGCATCACACTCCATCATTCGAATTGATTGATTGATCGCTAAAGAAGTGAGACCATTACCTGGAGCAATATTGAAAACGGCGACTGGTGAGGACACACAAGTGGTGGGAGAAGTAACATGTGAGGTCTCAATAGGGAATGTGACGGTGTTACACAGCTTTATAGTCGCGCAGATCGTAGATGAGGTAATCATAGGACTTCTTGATGGAGCAAGGTATCAAGATCGACTTGAATAACAAGGCTATGGAGTATAAGAACATGGAAGTACCACTATGCATTGGCTACGATTCCACATACAGCAGCAAACAAGTGGTCTTAGAAGGCAGTGAACTGATTCCACCGAAGTCAGAAGCAGTTGTTTGGGCGAAAATTAATGGAGATTGTGGGACAAACAAATTGGGGGTTGTCGAAGCAGTATAGAATTCTACACCGGGCGTACTTATGGGTAAAACCCTGGCTAAGACACAAACGAATGGACGCATCCCAGTGAGAGTATTAAATGACTTCAGATCATCAGTAAAAATTCCTAGTGGAACTGTATTAGGGCAATGTCAAGAGGTAGAAGCCATTATTAACAGCAATGATTCATCTGGAATCGACTCTATTGGCAGCAAGGAGATGGAGGAAGATATCAATGCATGGAGCAAGGGTTGAAAGACAAGTACAAGCACAAGGCCAGCCAGATGATCCGTAAATACTCCAACATACTCCAAGGATGGCAACAAACCAGGCAGGACCAACGTAGTGAAGCATAGCATTGATACTGGTGACGCAAGACCAATTCGTCAAGCTCCTCGAAGCGTTCCACTAGCCAAACGTGACGCTGTTGGCCAAATAATTATGGAAATGAGCGGAAGCGATGTTATCGAACCATCGGCATGTCCATGGAGCTCTCCGGTGGTACTCGTGAAGAAGAAAGATGGCCAGTTGCGGTTCTGCGTGGACTATCGGAGATTAAATGATGTTACGAAGAAAGACAGCTATCCTTTGCCCAGGATCGATGATACACTAGACTCGTTAACTGGCACAGAATGGTTCTCAACACTTGACCTTACGAGCGGGTATTGGCAAGTAGAAGTGAGTGAAGAAGATAAAGAAAAGACAGCGTTTAGTGCTGGCAACGGTCTATGGCAATTTAAGGTAATGCTATTTGGTTTATGCAACGCTCCTGCCACTTTTGAAAGATTAATGGACCATGTGCTCAATGGACTACACTGGAAGACCTGTTTGGTGTATCTGGATGACATAATCGTATTGGGAAAGAGCTTCGACGAACATTTGAGTAATTTGGAAGAAGTTTTCCAGAGAATAGTTGGCGCTGGTCTTAAACTAAGTCCTAAGAAGTGCTCTTTATTCAAGAAGGAGGTTAATTACTTAGGTCATCAAGTAACCACGAAGGGCGTGTGTACTGCGAAGGAAAAAATTGAAGCAGTGAAGGATTGGCCAAGACCCAGAAATTTGCATGAATTAAGAAGTTTCCTTGGGCTGTGTACTTATTATCACCGCTTTGTTCCGAATTTCGCCAGTGTAGCTCACAGTCTCCATGAACTCACAAGGAAAAATAGATATTTCGAGTGGAAAACTGAACAAGACGAGGCTTTCCAAGCTTTAAAAGAACGACTATGCACTGCGCCTATGGTAGCGTACCCGGTTCCAGGTGCAACATTTATTATGGACACAGATGCTAGTGGTTATGGCATAGGAGGTGTACTTTCACAAGTGATTGATGGGCAGGAGAAGATAGTTGCCTACTATAGCCGGTCTATTGGGAAACCAGAGCGGAACTACTGCGTAACGCCGAGAGAACTATTAGCGTTGGTGGATTGCATTAAACACTTCCACAAATATCTGTATGGTCAACATTTCCGAGTTAGAACGGATCATGCAGCGCGGAAGTGGCTACTACAGTTCAAGAATCCCGAAGGGCAGCTTGCACGGTGGATTGAGAGGCTGCAAAGTTATGACTTCACCATCGAGCACCGCAAGGGTAATACGCATGGAAATGCTGACGCTATGTCCCGTCGACCATGTAGTTTGGAATGTAAGCACTGCTCAAAAGCCGAGGGTAAGGAAGACATAATAGACGTCCGGCTAATGACAGTTACTTTAGCAGAAGAGTGATAGGCAAGTCACTTAAGGAAATGTCAGCAAGAAGATCCGGACTTGGAATTGGTAATGCACGGATTGGAGGTGAACAGACGGCCAAGTAAAGAACAAATGGCAGCGGAAAGTCCCATCGCGAAAGCATACTGGGCACAATGGAACAGTTTAGAATTGATATCTGGCTGTTTGCATAGAGTATGGGAAAGTGAAGATGGCCAGTGCTCTCGGAAGCTTATAGTAGTTCCGAGGATAAGAATTTAGGATGTTCTTAAGGAATTCCATAATGGTCCTAGTGGAGGGCACCTAGGCATTACAAAAACGCTGGAGAAGATCAAGCAGCGGTTGTATTGGGTTGGCTGTCGTCAATCGGTCGCTGTGTGGATTGCTAATTGCATGGAGTGCATTGCAGCTAAAGGGCCAAAGTCACGAAGTCATGGGCAGATGAAGCAGTATAACTCAGGTGCACCATTTGAGCGGGTTGCCATGGATGTAGCCGGTCCATTCCCTATGAGCAGACAAGGAAACAAATACGTTCTTGTGGTTATGGACTACTTTAGTAAATGGCCTGAGGTCTACCCAATTCCAAACCAGGAAGCGAAAACAGTTGCGGATTCATTCACTCACAATTGGGTTACCAGATATGGTGCGCCTATAGAATTGCACTCAGACCAAGGAAGAAACTTTGAAGCGGCGGTATTCCAAGAGATGTGCCAGATACTTGGTATTCGGAAAACACGAACGACAGCCCTGCATCCTCAATCAGATGGCATGGTAGAGCGATTCAACCGGACCCTGGAAGAGCCCTTGCGGAAAGCAGTGGACAAGAATCAAGATGATTGGGATGTACACATACCGCTTTTCCTTATGGGATATCGGTCCGCAGTGCATGAAACAACAGGTCAAACACCTGCCAGGATACTGTTTGGTAGTGAACTTCGGTTGCCCAGCGATTTAAAATTTGGAATAACTGGTGATGCGAGAAGAATTTGGAAGGAAGCGTATACTGTTCTCGAAGAAGAGTTAAGAGAGATACATGCTCTTGTGAGGCAGCGAACTCAAATTATGAGTGACAAAATGAAGGCTAGGTATGACAAGGCGATGAACTCCGAAGGCTTCCAAAATGGAGATTTGGTGTTGCTGTACAATCCACAACGAAAGAGAGGTTTGTCCCCAAAACTTCAATGCAACTGGGAAGGTCCATACAAGATAATCAAACGACTTAACGACGTAGTGTATCGAATACAAACTGTGGGGAGGCCGAGAAACAAGATGAAAGTGGTCCACCTAGAGAGGCTTGCTGCGTTTGGATCAGCGAATGTGTCTGATCGGGACGATCAGACTTAGGCGGAGGGCAGTGTGGAGAAAATGCGAAGCGAACGACCGATGAAAGAGAGGAGCCGACAACTGGCATGTTCTAGAGCGTAAGCGAGACAATTATCGTAAACGAGACGATTATCGTAAACGAGGCGATTATCGTAAACGACGCGATTATTCCAGGGGTTTCGTATTTCAAGCAGCAAACAAGTATATAAGGACGACATTCGACTGCAAGAGTGATCAGTCGTGAATTAAACTCGTGGAGGTTACATTAAATTAAAGTAATAAAAACAGTACATTGTGAAAGTTATATACAAGTGATTGTAAATAATAAAGTAAATTGTAATTGAATTGTGAATTACTGAGTAATCAAAAGGACATTAATTAAATTCTTTATAAATAAGGAACTGCAAATTAAGTGGGCGATTTTATTTAACAATCCAGAGATCGTACCCGAAGGATTAGGGAAATCATCGAGGTTAATCAGCAAGAACGTAACAATATGTTTTACCGAATCAAACGTCATTGCCTACTTTTGCCGTTCGTAAGTCAGGATATTTAAGTATTTCTCTTGTATCATAGAATGTTAATAGAATTTTAGAGAATTGACCACGTTGATACACGTTGACCACATCATACTCAGGGGAATTGACCACATGGAATTTACCACATCTTTGTACCTCTCAGACAGCATGAATTTTTGAGTGAAAATCTACAATTAGGGAAATGTGAATACGCAAACTTATTAACGAATGTATAAAATTATTTTTAAATTAGAAAAAGTTAGTATTATTTTAAAATATAAAAAATTTTAATTAATAAGACTAAGAGTAATAAAAGTTAAGACAAAAAATAAATAAAAAATTATTTGTTGCGCTGAGAGATTCGCACCAACGACATTTCCGGCTCAATTGAGGAAAAAAATACAATAAAAACTAAGTAACAGGCACTCATAAAAATATTAGAATTTGTATTGAATTTAAAATAATTTTTTCTTTATTTGTACAAGCTTTTTATATTTCAGTAGCAAAACGGGAATTTTTTCACAATACACAAAAACAAATACACACATTTTGAACTTCTTCCATCAATTTGCTTTTTTTTTTTTTTTGTTTAGAAGCTGGAAATGAAATAAAAATTTGTATACCTTTCACGGATATACATACATATATATATGTATATATATATATATGAGTAAGCATAATAGGCGCATTCTATTTTCTTTAATTAATATTTAAAATCCCTCATTTTATTCAATTATTCTTAATTGTGAACATTGTGATATAATGTACATATCTGAGGACGCTGTACTTTATATTTGAAAGCTTTATTATTTTGATTAAATTCAGTAAAAATGTTTTATTTATGATCTAAAATCAGATTACAAAGCTTCATATCACAAAAGCTGAGATGGGTCTTTTTCTTCTCCTTCTAGTTCTTATATAATTTGGATAAAAGTTATAATGTCATTTAATGTGTATGAAAGGTATAAACATGCATTTACATTTACTATATAAACACATGCGTACACGCAACAATACAAACAAATTTTCCATCATAAAAATCGAACTGCGAAAATTTGAATTTGTATGTATGGATGGATGGATAAAGATGTAATATGTGGGAAAAAATATAATTATAATTTTAGTTTTTTGACAAAGGAAGACAGGAGAGGGAAAGAGTTAAGCCTGTACAAATAAAGAAAAATTTCATTTAAATTCAGTACGAATTCTAATATTTTTATGAATGCCGGTTACTTAGCTTTTGTCATTCATATACATAAATATGTTGTATTTTTCCTCAATTGAGACGGAAATGTCGTTGGTTCGAATCCCTCAGCTCAACAAATTTTGTTTTCTTAACTTTTATTATTTTTAAATTTTTCGCATCTTTAGTTTTAATAATTAAAAAATTTTATATTTTAAAATTACAATAACTTTTTCTAATTTAAAAATAATCTTATGCATTCAATAATAATTTTACGTATTCACATTTTCTCATTTGTAGCTTTTCACTAAAAAATTCTTGCTGTCGATAAGTTACAAAGATGTGGTAAATTCCATGTGGTCAATTCCTTTGAGCGTGCTGAAATCGACGTAGTCAACTTCTCTGAGATGTGGTGAGCAAAGTCGCGCACAATCTTCAGTTAACATTTGCACTTTCTCATATTCTCTACTTGTATATTTGATAACAGCTGCGAACTTGTATCGTCTACTTATGTAAAAAACATATACATAACATATGTAAGAAAACAATAGTCGGTAACAATCTCGTTATTTGTATTTCACATTGGTGACGACACATCTTTGCCACAACGAACATTTTACTATAAGCGGCTAACACAACACACTTTTCATCCCAATTGTAAGTAGATATTACGTTGCCTACCCTATTAATAAATTGAAATCGAGAAGTGTTTAAGTAATTTATTTTACTGACGCTATTCAGACGCGTGTTCGTTTTTGTTCGTGCACATATTGGTTTCTTAGTTGTGAAACATTTGTTGGTGCTTTTTGCGATGTTTTTCCTTTCCAAAACCAAATCCTTACAAAAAATATGGTCCAATTAACATTATGATGTTCTAGGACTAGAACATATACGAGTACTCCACCTCTACCTAACTTCCGAGTATATTCAAAATTACTCCACATAATTACTCCATGAATATGAAAAATAATTACAAAGTTATTTACCGAAATATTAAACCCGAAATCCGATGAAGGCAAAATCCTGCGTTTGTTTTATTTTTCATTCAATTTTAAAGTTTTTCTCAACGTTTATAGGCAAATTTTAATTTGTGATAATTTTACTAATTACACTGTGACACAAAATGAGGGTTCATCTCTCCGTAATTGATGAAACCAAATGGAGATGAAACTTTATCCCTCCCATATCAAAACCTCATACTGGGTTTTTATAGGTCTGGTTCCATTTTTATTTTTATTTAAAGTTGGCAACCCTGTGTATGAGAAAAGTTGATTGAAACTTGATCAAATGAAGCAATTTTAGATGGGTATTTGTAAAGGTTGTTTTTTATAGAGGTATAGAACTTTAAGTTGGCATTACTTTTCAATATGGCGACCGATTTAACAGGTGTCAAGTGATTTACTCTCAGTTTGGTTTGGCAATTCATCATGAATAGACTCACGCCTGAACAATGCTTGCAAATAGTGCAATTTTATTTCGAAAATAATGGTTCTGTGCGGAAAACGTATCGCGCACTACGTCCATTTTAGCGATGTTTAGCGATGAAGCGCACTTCTGGTTGAATGGCTACGTCAACAAACAAAACTGCCGCATTTGGAGTGAAGGTAATCCTCAAATGTATGTTGAAACACCGTTACATCCAGAAAAACTGACTGTTTGGTGCGCTTTATGGGCTGGTGGAATCATTGGTCCGTATCATTTGCAAGCGTTGTTCAGGCGTGAGTCTATTCATGATGAATTGCCAAACCAAACTGAGAATAAATCACTTGACAGCTGTTAAATCGGTCGCCATCTTGAAAAGTAATGCCAACTTACAGTTCTATACCTATATAAAAAACACCCTATACAAATTGTGTTCGTTAAAATGTTTTTATTTAACAAAACTATACAGTATTCAATTATTTATGTTGTGTTGATTTCATTTATATATGTATTTAAAAAATTTGTTTGTATTATATTAAATTATATTTCGTTATAAATTATAAATCTTAAGACCCAAAATGAAGCATTTGCTATATGAGAATATACATAAAACAACACAGTTCTTATTTGGTGCAACTGACTGATAACTATAACTCACAAAAGCATCATAGTTAAGACATGGCCGAATGAAGGTTTTGCAGGTGTTTCTGTGTTTCTATTTTACATTTATGTATAGTATTAAGGCATAAAGTTCACTATCAACTTTTTGGCAAACGCTTCACAAATTACATTTGTTAAATTCTTTCTTGTAATTTTCACATCACAACTACAAGTTTTATTTCACTTTAATATACTTAATAACCTGATATGTTTTTGAGCAACAAAAGCAGAAGATGTGCAGGGATTTATATTTCCTGTAAGTTGACATAACACTTATTAGTAAATAAGCGTTTTTAATTACGAAACCTATTGAAATGTTGAAATGTAATAAATACGAAGGTTGCATTTCTAGGTAAAATTCAATATTACTATTACTTATCTTATTAAATGCATAAAAAAGATACTAAAAAATGCCAAAAAATTTCCCAGAAATACCAGGGCGAAACTTTTTCATCGAAGTTGCATGGTTGGAAAATGTTATAAAAAATGTGGATTTTCAGAGCGCTCTTACGAGATAAGGAGTTAAACCTCGATTGGCTCTTTACATAATTTAATCTTACCGACCGCGGCCAAAGTAAGATCAACCACCTGAAATTTAATTACAACTTCTTAATTGCCATAATATGGGAAGGATCATGGATTCGGTCATTTCTAAATGATGTTTTGAATTGGCCATGCGTTCGTAACATCTCTACCATATTTATTAAGTAGAATTTGAGGTGTACGATTTTAGCCTAAAGTTGCGGCGTGATTCCTTTTTTCAAAACTTTCAGTATAATAGCATATACATAACATACATATATAAAGATCTATGTATGTAAAGTATGTATATCTATAACTCTGTATATGGGGTCACTTGTAGTACAGTGGATTAAATTTCAGTTATTTTTCGCACAGTAAGTATATTTGCCATAAAAATGTAAGCTGCGTGCCATTTGTTTGGAACTAGGTAATTTAAATTTTTTAAAAAGACGAGAACATCAATGCGGTCTTTATAAGTGAGGGTAAATAGATGTAAAAGAAAGCAAAAGGCTTTCATATTTTGACAGTTTAGATAGACTATGAGTTAATCGGCACGAGGAATTCGATTTAAAGTTCATATTTTATGTAAAATAATTCACGTTGTTCAACAACCGTGAAACAAGTAAAGGCTTCAATTTTATGCCTTTTAACTTCTAATTCATACAGTTTACTACATACATATTAAACGTATGTTCGGTGGAACATTACTATACGCTCCGATGTTGCAAACCTCCTCCCCTACTGTCACTTGAATTGCTGGTGCACGTGCCGGAGATTGAACTTCGCTACGAAAGTGTGAAAAATTGTTAAGAACCATAATTTTGTACACTTATTACATAGGCTACGTTTCTTTTGTCTACGTATATACTTATGCATTTATATGTAATGTACGAGCAGGATGTGGAAAATTATAAACCGGAAAATTTTGATAAGTGAAAATATTTTTAAGCGCAATTCGTGCGGAAAGCTGTCTAATTTGTAAATTCAATAGTAAACGACATAACGACGTGAAGATATTCTAAGACACGTTCAATACTTCAATGTCCGAGAGATTATTGAAATTTATGTCTGAAAGGGCAGATATTGCACAGGTTTTTTAAAAAAGTCTGAGAAAAATGTTAACAGCTTTTAGAAGAAAGTTGCCGTGCAATTAAATAGCCTCCAGTTAATGACACCACCACCTGGAAAAAAGTAAATAGTTGAAATAAAAAGAATTCGCTAAGAAAATGGAAGAAATTTCCACAAGCCTTGGCGTTCTTAACAAGGCAAGCAAATCTTTTGCCAGAGCCCATTCAGAAATGTTGACAGAAATGCAGCGTCACAACAGGGCTATGGAGGTGTTAAAACTGGACTACCTCCTCCGGATTTTCATGCTAGATCGTCCAAATAACTAAAGTTTAAAATAGTTTTTAATGTATAGATTTATTTAAATTAATTAAATGCCTTTTCTAGGAATGAATTTAAATGAATTAAGAGACTAAGGTTTATGTTGTGATATCCATATATTTATTAATATTGTGGCGAAAATGTGAAACGAATGTCAGATGAAAGAGAGAAGCCGAAAGCTGGCATGCTCTAGAGCGTAAATCGATAACATTCGTTATCGAGAACGATTCGATCAATCCAGGCGATTGATTGCGAACCATCAACTAGTATATAAGAGCGACACACAACTGCAAAGGAATCAGTCGTAAAGTAAACGCCTTGGTGATTACACTACAGTGAAGTAATAAGAAATATTACCTTGTGAAAGTTAATACAAGTGATTGTAAATAGTGAAATGAAATGTGAATTACTCAGTAATAAAGGGACATTTAAGAAATTCTTTATAAAATAAGAAACTGCGAACATAGTTGGTGACTTTTATTTAACAATCCATCAGACTCGAAGGATTTGGGAAATCATAGAGGTTGATTCAGCAAACATGAAATATGAAATATGAAACATGAATTTAAAGAAATTAAATGAATTATTTACAAAGTTCTAAGAATATTTTTCATTATTTGTTGGAGCATTATTATTTGCATACTTGTTTAATTTACAGGCTCATTTTGCTCAATATTGTCAAGCTCGGTTGCTTCCTCTATTTGATTTTCAGTATAATTTTGTTCTACGCGGTAATGAATACATGTTATGTAATTCACAGCAAACGTTTACGCTCTGTGCAATTGTCGGACATCAAGTATGCATAGAAACTGATTTTCCAATAGCTTTATTGTTTATTGAACAATATTTCAGACCTTTGAATGTAGTTTGTTGAAACGTCTTTAAGAACTTCCTTCCTCGGTGATCGAAATGGGTGTCATGAACCACAGCTGTAATGGGTAACCTGCATCTGCTGTTTATGTTAAGACATATGGATGTATAAATATATTGTTCCTAAAACATTTTGTATTATATCCAATAGCTGTTTGAATGCATCTTGTTTAGAAGAAAGCAATCCTTGTAAAGAAACTACAAAACAAAAACGTTAACAATGCACATGTGTATGTATGGATGTGTTTTATTATAAAAACTCAAAATTTTTCTTTCAAACTGATGTTAAGCATCCTTTAACATTTTCCGTTCGATTTTTAAACACCTAATTTTGTTCCATCCGCAATGCTATCCATTTTTTTCTTTTATTAATTGTGCACTTAGACCAAATCTGAATTGTGTTTTGATTGCTCTCAACAAAATTCACGAAACACAGCTAAACTACCTGAAAATTTTTGGTAGCACTGATTCGAAGTTAATGTAACACTTGGCAGTACGTAACGGGAGATTTTTTTCACTCGGAATCTGTGATAGGCCTGAATATAAAATGCTATAAAACCTAACCGGGTTTTAGCTTTCTGAAATCGGTTAAATTAGGTATTGTTAAGGAGCTGAGAGATGAAGAATAATGAAAAGTCCTAATTAAAATTCAAATAATATAAAAATATTATTTGTGCACTTCAAATTAAGAGGTCAGTTTGCTTGGTATCTCCTCCCTCATACCATTGCAAAAAATTTGAAAAAAAGGATGATTATTGTAAGGTTCTGTTATTCAAAATTGCTGCTTATTGTCACTCCGGACAAAAAACATAACAAGTGCTTGTATTAGATACCAAAGAAAATGTGGATATGAAGACCACGAAGTAGGCCGAACAACGCTGTTCTAAAAGTGAAGAAAATGCAGTATTCATAATAATCTAAGCAAATAATAAGCACATTAATCTAAAAAAAGGTACCTACATAAATACCCAATTTCATGTAAGTGAAGCTACAACTAGGACTTTTCCGAAATGATCAGTTCCTGATCCATTTCCCAGATGTTTTGTACCATTTAAATCTTCCATGAACTGGCACAAGTATTTATAATAACGAAATCGGTTGAAGCATACTTGTGTTTTATGGAGACAAATGAACAGCAATTCATTTTTATATATAAGGCTAGCGGACCCGACCAGCCGTTGCTGTGGTCTTCTTATATTTTCTTCAGTTTAATTAAAAGTTCTTTTTAAGCCTCTACTAATGCAAAATATTAAATTTTTTATTGTGAAATATTTTATACAATATCGTACAAAGTGAATGTCAGAGATAAGGCGCTTTTCGCTACAACGAAGCAAATGAAATCTTCTGGAACAGTTAACTGCTTTATATATATATCCAAGCAAAAAATATACTTTCGTACCAAAATTCAAACAAATCGAATCAAGAATTACAACCTTATAATTATTAAACGCAGAATCAGTAGTAGAATTTTCTTTAAGCAGGGCTTTGACTGATTGCGTAGGCCATCTTATTTGAAAATGACCATTACTACAGCACAAATGTCATTCATTCGGAAAAGGAAAAAAAAATGATTCAGAAAAATTAAAAACCGCATATATAGAGGAATGAAACTATCATCGGCACTGTCGTTTTCGTTGGAGCTGCATACCGAACTTTGTGTACATTAGCTTTGCTCAAGGTTGTATCTTTCGAAATTGGATAAGAAGGCAACTCTTACATTTGTGACATATTTGCTTCAATCGCATATTTCCTTCAATTGAGAAATATATTGAAAGAAAAGTAACGAATGTAAGAGACACAGATCTACTTTTTATCTGTATATTTCAGGTTCTATATCAAATAATAGTATTGAGACTAATGAGCAAGGCTGGACGTATGATAAAAGACCGTAGATCGAAATTGAAACCTCAAGATGTGGATATGGTATTATTTTTAAATAAAAATAAGTGGCTGCAAACTTTTTAACTAAACTTGAACTTACGAATACAACCTAGTTTGTAATTATAATTCGGAACAAAAAGCGAACACCCAAAAATGTTGATGATATATTGATATCAATTTTTTTTAAAGAAATTACTCTTATTGCAACAGTATTTAGCAATTTAGCCGAGAGAAATGGAGTGACAGAGAAAGAGCGAGTCTCTTTTATAGATGAGAGCGACACACAACAAAAACTATACGTGAATGCAAAGCCGAAGCTTGATTTAGTTTAGGTTTTTTGAAACTTTAACCTATAAAAAGTTGTTTCGGAAATTTTAAGAAATGTAAAGGTAATCGCTTCATTAGCGCAAATACAAACACAGCTAAATACTTTTTGAGTTACAGCAGTACAAGCATCGAAAATATGAGCAGGACTTTGTTTTATAATATTTAAGGATAATAAGAAAGTAGAATATTATTAAATACAACTTTATAATTTCTGTTTTTTTCTGTATAAGTGTTTTACATTAAACTTTCATTTAAACAAAAAATTCTCTTTTTGATAATGTAACTATCATTGTCGTAACCTTCTTTCATAAACCTTGTTTAAAAATATACATATATTACTTTCGTCTGAATTTGGTTCCAAAGCAAATCAATTTGATAATACATTTTTAATAAATTTTAATACCCATTAAAAACATGTTGGTGTATTAACTTTGATCCGAAGTACGCAAGTACCAGCAGGAGATTGAGTCTCTCACCAAAATTCCTACCGATATGATTAGAATGACGGTTGATTTTAAGTTTGCCATCTGTCTGTTTGAAAGCAAACTAGTCTTTCAGTTTTTGAAATATTTAAATTAAACTTAGTGTGTATGCTTTGATCATTTGTCGGAGTGCCAAATTCATCTCATATATGGGAAATACAACTGACTTATTTATATATGTGATTAAGCGCTTAAGAAAATGAATTTAGGCTTTCTGCACTCATGTAATGAATTGCATATTGGTACTGAAAATCAGCGAAATCGGAAAACTATGTCTATCCCCCATTCAACCGATTCATTCAGATATGATGTTTTGGGTCTAAAATCCGTCAAAAAATCATCTAAGGGAGTCGAATTAGGTATTATACACACATAAATTCAAATAAATATTGGCACTGAAAATCAACGAAATAGAATTTTGCATTTTGCAACGAAATTGATATGTCCTGAAAGGTATAAAGTACTTTTATGCGTGATTGGAGTGCTTTGCGTGCGTGATTGGAGGGCGGTAGATAAGCCGATGAAATCTGAGCGAAGTCCCGTCAACTTAATGACGGTAAAAAAAAGATACAGCCTACTATTTAAAGATTTGTACATTAACGGGTTTAATGTTTCCGCTTTGGTCGACAAAGATTCTGACTTATGTTTAATGCGTTAGATACGCTCATGATTTGGACGTGGACTGAGGAAGCAAAAACGACGGATGATGGGTATTGGTAGGAGTCGACTCAATACAATGGGTTGCTTCTCTATGCCCACTACTATAATGGTATTGAGTTGAACATCGAATTCCATGTAGCTAGGAAGCGAGACATAATCTACGCGTTGGTGATCGGTAATGATGTTTCAAAACAGGTCGATCTAGTAATCTCAGAAGGGAATGCGGTTTTCAAGAGCCAAGTTAGTTCGGCGGTACCGCAGAAAGAGTTGGTTGAGACAAATAAAAGTACCGAAGTAGATGTGCAGAGGAAATAAGGAAGTAACATGATGCCCAGTGCAGCACGTAAGATTAATTGCGTACGAAAATCCTGGAAGGAAATGAAGGCACAGAAGGTGTTGGTGACTAAGGCATATTTCGAAAACGTGAGCGGGCGTTATGGGCCGAGACGAATGTCCTACGTGGGCAGGTGTGTCGTAGATAAGCAAATAGCTGAATGGCTTGAAGAAGGCGTTATCCAAACAAGTAGTTCAGATTCGTCACCAGTAGTCTTAGTTCGTCGCCAGTAGTGTTAGTGTTAGTCGCCAAGAAAGATGAAAGCAAACGCCTTTGTTGTGACTATCAATTTTTAAATTAGAAGACATTAAGAGATAACTTCATGGTGCCTATTATGGACGACGTCGCCGATCAGTTGCAAGTGCTTAACGTTTTTACAATACTTGATCTCATAAACGGATTCTTCCATGTACGAGTAGCGGTCGACTCGAAAAAGTATACTGCGTTCGTCACTCAAATCAGACAGTTTGAGTTTAGATTAGTCCTTCTTGGGATTTCAAATTCACTAGCAGTGTTCTCTTGATTAATTTTTGTGGTATTAGGAGATAGGGTTCGCGACGACACAGCAGTTGTCTATAGGGATCAGTTTGAATATAAGATTTTTACATTAAACACGATATTGTTCACAAGGATGCAACGAAGGAACTAATAGTTGTACCCATCTCTCATAGTAGTCGAAATCATTCGAATGGTGTACAGGCAAGAGCATTTTTCCGTTAAGGAAGCTCAAGATGTGATTGAGAAGATTTACGGTTTTACATTCCCCAACTAAACTAAAGAGCATTTTTCCGTTAAGAAAGCTCAAGATGTGATTGAGAAGATTTACGGTTTTACATTCCCCAACTAGACGTGAAGGCAACCAAAATACTAAGAAGCTGTGTAGAAGGCCTTGTTACCAACGCTAAAGCAGGAAAAAAAAGGGCCGATAAGCATTTACCCCATCGATCATGTAGGTCCGATGGAGTCAAACACGAAAGCCTACAATTATATACTGGCTGTAGTGGGCTCCTTCTCAAAATTCGTCTGGCTGCGAAAGCCAGATCTTTGGGGATCTACCGCGTATTCTCACTGACCGAGGCACAGCCCTGACATCGACCATGCTCAAAAAATATTACGAGGAGGAAGGAATCCAGCACTTATTAATCGATACGGAGTGCATAGAGGTAATGGCCTAAGGGTATATAGCTGTAATTCAAGCAGAGAACCGAATAACCTTCAACGCTCGCCGTCTTGCCGAAGCGGTTATAAATATATTGGTGGCCATTAAAAGAGTCGCAGGCCTGAAAAATAAACATAATTCCTAAGTCCATACAAGATCACGAAAGCATTGTATCATGGTCGGTACAAAGTCACAAAAGTCGGAGATCACGAAGGGCCCAAACGTACTTTGTCCGTTGCTGAATTTATGAAAAAATGGCACCCGCCATTCGACGCCGAATGACAATGTGGGACAACATCTATGTTTCAATAGCTGAGGCAGTTAACAATGACAACGCGACGCCTACAGGACATTAAACGAAACGTACGATACGAACATGCTTCAAGTGTCGCTACACTTTTGTAAATCGGTTTATAAATTTCATTCGGCGCTGTTCGTTGACGAGTAAAGAAGTACAGTCGAAAAAAACTCTTTTGTGAATGATTTGGTGATTGATGTAGGCATGATAAAATTATTTATATGGTAACCGTTCAACCAATCCGTTAAGGTTAATTTTTTTTCATTGAGTTACATTTGGAAAAATTTCAAATATTATCAAAACTAAAAGTAAATATATCAACATTTTTAATTGAAATTTTTATAAAAAAAAATTCCGTTGTGCTACGAATCGAATTTTTTTGCAATAATAATTGCAACCCTGCGCAGCAGCTTCTATATACACTTGCAGATGTTCCTGCTGCTGGTGAATATTCACGACTCATCTATGTCGGAAAGGGTCCTGTTAACCCAAGCCCCGTTGTGCTTTCCATCCTTTGTGGAAGGCATAAAAGGCCGATGTTGCATTTTTAGCCTCCTCTTTCTTACGCAAATCCCAAGCAGCAACATTAAAATGAGTTTTAGCTCTTGTGTTTTTATATATATTATTAATCATATATACTTTTGTACATATGTACATACAAGCATTATTGTCTTTAAATAATAAATAAATGCATATTTATAATTAATAACCTTTTTTTTTTGAGCTTTTGGAGAAGGTAGTTTCTTATTTTCAGAAGTGATTGCCTGAAAGATCGGTCCCTAACACGATCCCCGTTTCCAGAATTCACGAGGAATTCACCACTACCAAGGTTCGGGTAATTTTCAACGCATGATCTCCTTCATCCAATGACAATAGCCTAAACGATGTACTCCATCCCGGCCCAGTACTCCAAGCAGATCTCGTTTGCCTGCTGCTGAAGTGGCGGTTCTTTAAATACGTATTGAACGGAGACATCGAAAAAATGTACCGGCAGATACGGTTGCAGAGGATCACAGGATGAGGAGTTGGAGGATTATGAACTCCTGACCGTAACTTTTGGTGTCAACTGCGCCCCGTACTTAGCAATAAGAACGCTTCTTCAGTCGGCAGATGATATCAGCTCTCCTTGGCCACTTTATTCCAAAGTATTGAAGCAGCATATGTATGTCGATGATGTACTGGCAGGAGCTCATGATAGTGAAACAGCCATTAAAACCCGAGATGAGCTGATCGTGGCGTTAAAAGGAGTTGGATTCCCTCTCAGGAAATGGATGCTGGGTATCAAATGGAACGCAGAGCAAGACGTTTTTTATTTCAATGTTCAACTCATTCAGGTAAGACATAGCTACTCCAAGAGGGAGGTGCTGTCATGTGCAGCCAAACTATCCGACCCGATCCATGGATTCTGCGATGCCTCGGTGCGTAATTCCGGTACTGTCCCGCATATAAATTTATTGGTAGGTAAAACAAAAGAAGCTCTGGTAAAAACTATTTCTCTTCCGCGATTAGAATTGTGCGGTGCGTTACTTTTATCTGAACTAATTAATACTTTGCTTCCACAATTTGAAATAGCCCAACCGGTGGTGTATAAGTGGACAGACTCAACCATAGTTCTTTCTTGGCTGAAGAAACCACTGTGCTCTTGGCAAACATTCGTGGCCAACAAGGTGGCCAAGATTGAAGATTTAGTGGGGACCTCAGGATGGTATCACGTAGATTCAGCTGACAACCCCGCTGATCTAGGCAGTCGCGGAGCATCACCTTAAGAATTACCCAAAGCTTTCTCTGGTGGCATGGGCCAGGCTGGTTAACCAAGGAGCGGTGTTGGAGCAATAGAAAACAAGGGTACATGCGACTAGCGTACAAGTTCACGAAGACGTATTAGACAGATTCTCAGACTTCTCTAGACCACTGCGCGTCGTAGCAAGAATTTTCAGGTCCTACAAACGAACTCACCCGATACAACGGCAGGCACAGGATAGGAATCAGATGGATATCCCGAAACACGGCTATTCGTATGAATGCCAAGCATTGAGAAGTTCGAAACCCGTCAGCGCAAAAAGTTCCATTAAAACTCTAAATCCATTTCTTGATCGAAACGGGTTATTAAGAGTTGGAGGAAGACTTGCGGTGTAGAGCTTGCCTACAAAACGTTTTCAATCATTCTACCATACTATTGCCAATTTTCCAAACTAATTGTGAAATTCTCTCATCCGATTTCGCTCCATGGAGGAAATCAATTGATGTTGAGACTGTTAAGATCGGAATATTGGATCGTTAGGATGAAAAACCTCATAAAAAATATTGAACATAATTGTAAAATTTGTATTATTTGTAGGAAGAAACTCGGGAGCAGATAAGGGCAGCTCTGTCTCCGGAGCGAACAACTCTGACAATACCATTCGTAAACACGGGTATCCATTTCACCGGACCATTCGTTATTCGAAACTTCACCGGGCCAGCATGCCTCATCACTAAAGGCGATGATGGCGTTTTTGTGCTCTTCGCAACAAAGGCAATATATTTGGAAGCCACCAGTGATTTTTCCACAATTACTTTCTTAGCCGCATTTTCGCGATTCGTGGCACAACGCGGTTGTCCCCGGAATATATATTCTGGTAATGGTACAAACTTCGTAGGTGCTAACAAAGCAATGAAGCAGGACTTCAAGAACTTCATCACGGCGGCATCTAACGTGACTACTCAATAGTTCTCTCATCAAGAACTAGAGTGGCTGTTTATTCCACCTGGAGCACCACATATGGGAGGACTATGGGAAGCAGAAGTGACGAGTTTCAAATGCAGTTCAGGAAGATAGCAAACCTAACGCGCTTCACGATGGAGGAATTTTCAACATTATTGGCAAAAATAGAAGCATGCCCTAATTCCAGACCAATCAGCCCACTATCAGATAACCCCGACTCGACGTAGCCACTTACACCAAGACATTTTTTGGTCGGAGGACCTTTCCTTGCAATGGCTGAACCAGAACTTAACGTGAGGCCGATTTCGATTGTGAGCCGACTTTGGAAGACGGAATATCTTAAGGAATTGCAGAAGCGTGTCAAGTGGCACTCCCCCAACGGAACATTGAAGTGGACAACTTTGTAGTTATCAAAGAGGATAACTTACCCCCCAATGAATGGCGACTCGGCAGAGTCAGTAGGGTTTTTCTACGTTCCGATGGTCGAGTCCGAGTCGTAGAGATCCGAACGGAACGTGGAATGATAATCAGACCGATCGTGAAACTAGTCATTTGCCAATTCAAAAGACTTAATTAATATCCTTATTCATTTTTTATTTTCAGAATTTTTCTATCCAATAATAAAATGGTACGTGCACCCCCGTCGGTAAGACTGGCCACAGCTTCCCTGTCTGCCACCATAACCACCGGTTGATATTTTGCACAGAACTACGGAGGATGGAGACCGCCTCTCCCCGCATCACACGGCATTAAAGTGGACCTCAGCAAAGAGCTGTGACCGATGCGAACAGCGGCACCACAGTCCCCAACACTTGCGTGAGGAATACGTGCTGCTTGGACAGTCCGAAGACGAAGTACGCCAATGACAACAACAAAGACGACAACACAACCCGTACCATGCTAGCACCGTAGACAGCAGTGACGAAGATGAGGTGCCGATCATAGATATAGATAAAGTGATCTGCAACCGCCAGCGGATCGCCACCGATCTTTAGACCCCCTCTGTCAAGGATTCGGTCGGCGATTCAACGAGTCCAGATGTCAGAAGAGAATAACGGTCGGCAAGCCCAATGCAAACGTCCGCGCAGACATCAGCAGTCACGCCGAGGCATGAGAGACGCCCGAGAACGGATCACCGGTCTGAGCCGATCTGCACCAGGGCATTCTGTCCTCACGCCAACAATAACGGCAAAAGTGTTGGCATACGGAAAATGGCATACGGTGCGTGCTATTGTTGACACCACACAAAATAAGTTGACCATTTCTCGGTCATTGGCGCGCCAACTTCCCGTTCTGCCACGAGGACATAATGAGATCTGCAAGCTCGTACTTAAGGGCCTGCATGAACGTCTTGCGGATCCAAATTTTTACCGCACCAATTGCATATCGCTTATTCTCGTCTGGTCTACCCAGCGATCCTCCGCCCAGTACTGATGGCAGCTACCCCCTACTCGACCAGCAGTACAAAACACCATCTTTGGCTGGATGACCTCCGGCAGCACACAATTTTAAGAGGAGGGGACTTTTGTTTTAAGCCATAATTTTAAACAAAAACCAAATTTAGCTTAAGGAATGAAATGTAATGAATTTTGAAGTTGCTACATAAAATGAAAACATATGTATGAATGGAACAAAAATTAACTTATTATATGTATTTATATACATGTTTGTGCGTGCAACCCTGCGCAGCAGCTTCTGTATACACCTGCAGATGTCCCTGCTGCTGGTGAATATTCACGATACATCCCTGTCGGGAAGGGTCCTGTTAACCCAAGCCCCGTTGTGCTTTCCATCTTTTGTGGAAGGCATAAGAGGCCGATGTTGCCGTTTTAGCCTCCTCTTTTTTACGCAAATCCCAGCAGCAGCAACATTAAGGTGAGTTTTAGCTTTTGTAATTTTTATATATATTGTTAAACATATATAATTTTGTACATACATACACGAATTATTGCGTTTAAATAAATGCATATTTATAGTTAATAACCTTTTTATGAGCTTTTGGAGAAGGTAGATTCTTATTTTCAGAAGTGATTGCCTGAAAGATCAGCCCCGATCCCCGTTTCCAGAATTCAGGAGGAATTCGGGTCCCCAACATCCCCGCCACAAATAAATTATTTAAAATTGAGATTGTATATATTTAATTTTTTTTTAGTTCTGACGGAAATAGGTAGTTATATAATTTTTTTTATATTCAATTGAAAATTAAAATAAGCAATAATTTGGAAGGGGTAAAAATTTTTTTTAGCTCACAACCATCAACTTCTTCAAAGTTCTCTAGTACTTCAGTGGTTATCATTTTTCCGCCGATGTTAACTCGACGAAGTCGCCAAAGAAATTACAAAAATACAAAAACATCGCTAAATACACAAAACCGGTTGCAATGATCGAAGGTATGGACGAAACCTATACTACACGCACGTAAACCGATTTCAAGTTGGCAAAATTTTTTGTAAACTATAATTCTTTGCTATCTCGTTGTGTCAGAAATTAGTTTACTTTTAAATTACGACGCTACGAGAATAACAGGCTGTATCTCTGTTATTCTCGTAGCGGCTCTTTCAATTCAATGCAAGAGCGTAAAAAGTTACATTAATTATCGTAGTCCGTTTGGTAAAAATTTAAGAAATGCCTCTGAGTTGTCTCTTGTTTAAATTTTGATAATTGAAAAGAACAGGCTCAACTAAAACTCTGTTGAATACAAGAAGGAACTATTTAGTAACAAAGCAATTGCAACGTTTTTCCACTAGTGTAGAATTTTTCTTAGCCGCAACTTTTCCACTTCTGCCATTATATTCTTCCCTAGCCTTTTATTCTTTAAATCTTTCCAATTTTCACACTTTATTTAGGTATTTTATGTTATTTTCCATTATCCACAGGTTCTCAAATGACAAAAACTGATGAAATTTGAGAGCATGCATGGTACCATGCAAAAAAACCCAGTTTTGTAAATTTGCCGTTTACAGCGTTTTTCGCGAGAGGACGTCAATTTACAATTCTTTAATAACCATAACAAAATTGAAACCAGGCTACCTTATGAAACACCTGAGGAAATATCAATTATATTGGAAAGGTACTTTTATATATTACTTTTTGTGCGAAGATATATAATTTTTTAATAAGTATTATATGATTGTATGATTTACTTTGTCGAATGCCTTACTAAAGTCAAATTTAAAAATCAAAATGTTTTGGCAAAAAATATTTATATTATTAAAATTGTATTATTAAAATGAAGAACATTTTTTCGACATTACTTTTATAGTCTGGCCAAATTAATTTGGATAGTTAGCTTTGGCAAAGATAAAGCGAGAACTAAAATCAGATAGAAATACCACATTATCCACCTGCCGACTGTCTTTGGTTTCGAAAGTTAACTCCAAAGCAGGATGATTGCTATCCTCTGGTAGAACGAGAGGATTGCACCGTATTACAAAAAATTTTGAAATGTTGACAACACACGCTAAATCCAGCAAAGCTCGGTCAATTCCTCTAATAACTCGGTAAACTAAGGTCGAGTATACACTAAAATGATGTTATCATTAATTTTTTTCCATGAGATACAAAACAAATTGCAATCTCCCGAGACAAAAATTGAATCAGAATATTTCTTCATTGAAACTATACTATTGAATGAGTTAATACGTTGGAGATATACTGACAGATCAAACTGGAGAGGTATATATGATGAAGTTATATAAAGAAAATCCTTACCGGCACGAAAAAGTATGCATTTAAATTCAATGGAATCTTCTAAAGAAGTACAAATTTATTCGGATGGTATTGATGAACGAACTGCAAGAAGAACTCCGATTTTGTTAATATCTATAAATTCGATACTTGTCGTCGAGTCCTAGCATTCATCGGTGGATGGAGATCCAGCGACAATCCGCATCAAAGAGAATTTCTTAAACATTCGGAAGATGGAAGAACATCATCCTTGTGACCAAATATGTTTTCTATGAGCGCCTAGAACGTACCTACTTCCTATTTGACTTGTACTCCTGCTCTCTGAGACCACTCATCAGCATCTCGATATAAATGAACTGTGTAACGGCATCTCAAGCTTCCTATATACCGCTGGTGTAAAACAATTGGATTTCGACAAGGCCAAAGAAAGACCTGGTACGATGAGCTTTGTGACCGACCACAAAACGTGCGGAGTGCGATAGATACCGAGAGCTGGTGAGCAAAACGAAACGCATTTGCAGAAAAAATAATGAGAAGCTGGCCGACGTGAGTAGCACTCGAAAATAACATGAAAAGACTTACACAAGGTTTCAAAAGGCCTAAGCAAATTCATATAGGAACCACGGAGGTAATCTGATCATCGATGTCCACGCCATACTGAGATATGGAACATTTCCCCAACCTACTCAATGGCAGTGATGAACCCGAATCCTCAATTCAAGATGATGAAATAGACATTCCGATACCAGACTAAGACGAAGTGGGAATAAAGATTGCCCGCTTAAAAATAACAAAGCGGCGGAAGCCGATGGTTTACCGATCGATATATTCAAATACGGCGGCGAAGAACTGACAAGGCGCCTTGCAGAACATCCATGTATTCTGCCGAACCCATAAAATGGGGACCCTACAGTCTGCGCCAATTATAGTGAGATAAGCCTCCTCAATATCACATACAAGGTCCTATCGAGCGTATTATGTGACGCTTGGCAATACTACAAGCAATTTCAGAATTGGGTAGCAGCTCACAGAGCCAAGATTTCAGACAAGGTGACTATTTATCATGTGATTTTTTCAATCTGGACGAACTATATCCCGTCATCAAACAAAAAGTCAGCTTATTCGCGTCTTGTGTCCCAACTCACTTTTGACAGTCATAAGTTTAAAGTTGTAGATAATTACATCTATTTTAGAGCCAGCATCAACAATACCAACAATGTCAGCCTTGAAATACAATGCAGGGTAAATCTTACCAACGGGTGCTACTTTCGAAAAGTAAAGTCCCCTCTCGACGAATCAAAACCAAACTCTATAAATTGTTCATTATTCCCCTTCTGCTGTATTAGTTATACGACGACGCTTATATAGTTCAGCGAATAAAAAGAGAGCGGTTACGAATATAGATGAAAACGCTCGCACATGGAAACAGAGGAAGAGAAAGACCAACAACCCGTTTGAAATATCAAATTCAGAAGAGCCTGGCTTCGCATCCAGAATAGCGCGCCACTCGCTCCTTCTCTTTGCTGTTTGGTGCCAGTTGGAAATACCAAGTGAAACCAAGTCCCTCTCCATCTGTTCCTCCTAACGGAGTGGAGGTTTTCTCTTCCTATGCTTCCACCAGCGAGTATTCCATCGAATACTTTTAAAGCAAGTGATTAATGATTAGTTTTTTTGGTTCTTAATTTTGTCTAGGAACTCGACCAATATTCCTTGCTTTTTTTAACAACTTTATGCTCAAGTTCGCGTACCACAGCACTAGGTGGCCTGAATGAGCTACTAATAAGAGCTTCAAATATTTTAATTACCAAGTGCTTAGTATTTCAAGTCAAACTACTGAAATTGGATAGACCCGAATAAGGACGTCATAAAACTGAAAATTTATTCCAATCCTTTAGCTTAAGCTTTGTACATCTCATCAAAAAGAGCTGTTTCAGACTTTTAAGGAGAGCGTCATTGTTAGAAAAGGGCGGGGTTAACTCGAGCTAACACGTTTTTAGTTTAGTTTTTTTAGTTAGGCTTTAAGCAGATTCAGTAATAACTCAAATGTGTAAATAAAGAAAATGAAGTAAAAAATTTAGTGGTGCACACAAATATAGTACTTCAATTGTTTAAATAATCTGAATTAATATTCACTAACAACAGTGATAAGCACAAAAAATGGACAGCAAAATAAAACACGGCTTCAGAGCTTGACGTTTATGTATTTTGTACACATTTATTTAGCGAACCTCTTGTTTAAAGATTATAACCTTAAACTGAATATGTGGTAGTGGCTGCACACGTGATGGTAATATATTTACATAAGTAAATCGAGTGTAATGCTCTGACTTTAACTCGTTTTTACTTCATTCTTGCATTAAAGTTAAAATTTTCCTTTTATAATTTACCGTTCTGAGATTTTTTTGGCGCTATGTTTCTTGAAAGAATTACAGTCCTCCCAAATCTTACATGGTATATGAAGAATATACATAATTTATACCCTAAACCAAAAACCATTGTGGGAACCTTGCATTTTATTGTATAATACTAGTACGAGCGTTGAACCAAACTAAGTTAAACAGGGATATTGTCGCTAACGTTTTTATTACATCATCTCACCCTTTGTGCTCATTCTTAAAAAGTCGCACATACATGTATATGTATGTATCTACATATGTGGTATAAGGATATGTATGTGTGTGGATACGTGGTGTATGGGTGTATGTATGTAAATTACAGCGGTAGCAAAAGCAGGAAAATGGGCTTTATTGCTTCTTCTGGTCATTATTGAAACTACACCACAGTTCGGAAAACAGACAAAAATAATATAATTTAAGGCATCAATAAAAGTTACTAAGATACATCGCAATCGGAAGTAGGAAATCGCCTTGGGATGGTCATTGACAAAAAGCAATAGTTAGTAATGGTAGTAGTTATACACACATATAATAATGTGATTTTCAACCAGGGGCCTTTTATAATGTGCATGACACCGTAAAAAACAGAACGCGACTCATCAATAAAAGGAGTGTCACATAAAATGTCCAGACAAGTTAGTTCATACAAATGGGTAAAAAAATATAAAATTCACAAATGCCAAACACATTGAATGGCACATTAGAGCTTGGTAATACCCTTACCTCCTAAAATGTTGTAGTATTTTACTAATCTACTTATTGCCGCACAAATTGGCAGTGGATTATTTGAGTTGCAGATACTGATGAATACTATAATAATGATTAGATTTGACCGCTGCATTCCAAATAGCTTTTTTGAGCTAACCATTACGCTAATAAAAATTGCCAACACAACTGTCATGCTTATCGGTAATGGATAAGGAGCCCAATAAACGAATGCCCTTGTAGGGAAAGATTAGGTTGGATACTAGAATTCTACTAAGTTAGTTTGTATATTAGTAACAAATAGTTCATCTTCATCTTGTTGCAGAACACTGGTATTTCTGGGGTGAAAATTGTTATCTTCTTCTTAATTGACATAGACACCGCTCATGTGATTATAAATGAATGAACAATAGCGCT
The DNA here is from genome assembly GCA_030068015.2 of Neoceratitis asiatica. Classification (NCBI taxonomy): domain Eukaryota; kingdom Metazoa; phylum Arthropoda; class Insecta; order Diptera; family Tephritidae; genus Neoceratitis; species Neoceratitis asiatica. The sequence continues at coordinate 85,809,596 of CM061524.1, forward strand.
CTAGTCGTTTCTTTTACGCTGTTGGCGCCAACTGCAAAATCCACCATAGCCTTCCAATGGGGAGGAGGTCTTCATCTGTTTGCGCTGTACCCTTGGACGAGGTACAATAATTACTCAGAGTGTCTGTGATAACCAAACTAAAGAGGAACGTGCAAAGGAAATAGTTGACGGACCCATATTGCATTGTCAAAAAAATAGATGTTGCTTGCAACGGCTAAATGTTGCCTACTGCATGCATTCTTTTAAACAAATTATAATTTTCGTCGAAAAATTAAATAATTTATGTGTTCGAATAATCAAATACTAGTTATTTATATAATTTCTTGTTAATGCAGAGAATATATGTATATGTATTAACACAATCAAAAAAAGATATACGTAACTTCTTCTCGCTCCAATTAACGCCTTTATATAAACTCCGAGTGAAAAGAAAATACAGGGCTTAATATTTAATGTGGTTCAATTAATCCTAATGGAATCGAAATCGGCTTTCCGGTTCATTGATTGTAACCGCTAAACTGATATTGACCTGGAATATTAATATATATATATATATTCCTAGTGGCAAAAGCTGAAAAAATGTAAGTGGTCCTATAAACTTCGTCCTGATTTGGCCAATAGTTCATCAATTTTACAATATTTGGTATCACTGGAAGGAAGGCTAATGCATTGAGCTCATATCTGTTGCATCAGAAATTAAAAAAATCGTCAAATACGTTTCATATTCCCCAATTATGTTATATTTGTTACTGTTAATTGTTTCCAAATTATAAAATATAACGTAAATATGTACATACATACATATGTAAGTATATAGCATACGAGTATATACTCAGCTCGTTAAGTGGGAGAGTTCTGAACCAATATATAGTCGCACGGTTTTTATAATTTTTAATGTTTATATTTTACTAGAAATTTTTGGGCAGAAGAGCAATTAACAATGAATCATGCACTTTAATGTTAGATAGAGAAGTTTTGATCAAAATAACATGTACACACATATGTATGTAATATACATATAAGCTGTATGGGAGCTGAAGGTTAGTCACCAAATTAGCTCATTTCGGAAAAAATATTATTTTTAACACCTAAAACCATTAAGATGAGGATGGAATAAACTAGTATACAGGTAATTTCTAACAAATTCGATTTGACATATAAAAAATTGTAATCACAAGTTACATATCTATTTTCTTCAATTTCACATATCACTGTGACTTTAAATATCTTGTCTTTCGATACTCCATTTTGGAGTAATTTTTAACAGTAATTAATTACTTTTTTTTGCGTTGTATACTTATATGGTTTGGTCAAACAAATTTTGCATTTTTTGGTTTTTTAGTTTAATAATGTCCAATGCATTAGCTTTCCGGTAATATAAAATTTTCCGAAATCAAGAAATTGTGATTTTCTCATGCCACGCCTATAAATTTAAGAAAAATATTTTTAAAAATGTTTAATTTCAGTCAGTTTTACCTCAGATTTAAGCCAATTTTAGTCAAATCGTATATCATCGTCGAGGGAGTAGCTGCTGGGGATTATATTATGAAACATCTACGAAAAATTATATTCGAACATTAATTTTAGTTTCAAATACAATCGTCTTTGTTTAAAAGTTAGTAAAGCATCATATTTATTATATAAATTTCTATTGACAGTAATAAATATAGGACATTTTTCATTTTGAGCTTTTGTTCTATTTGCATCGAATTATACTGTAATGAAACAAACTTCTGCTGCTCATCTTTATACCAGCAGACTGACAGAATTTCATTTTCATACATTTTGTGTATATAAAACTTATTGCGTATTTGCAACTTCGTGTAATGATTCGGTAAAACACGAAGGATTATCCTGATGCACTAACGTGGCAAGAGTTGATTCAATAGTACATTACGGAGGTATATATTTATAGGTGCATAGTATTTTAAAAAACCCTTTCCATTTAATGTTCAATAACAGGGTATGTACATATGTTTTTAATCTTTGAATTTTGCTTCGAATCGAAATTTTCTCCAATCTTCGAAATTTTCCACTTCTATCTATTGTTCGTTTCGATTGTAATAATATATTTATACGTTGCAACAAAGTTAGCGTAGGCGACTAGATTTTATATTTTCGAACAACATAGAATTCAAACTTGACTTTGATGTCATCATGCCTATTCTCTATCCTTTGAACTTTAATTATTATTTTGATACAATAAAAGAACAAACTGAAAAATTGGCTAATAAAAGGTAAATAAACGACATGTTTCTAAAACTCCTTAAGGTGAAAGGTTTCCAATGCTCTAAACGCAAATTATGGATCACACAAAGATTAAATTAGTTCGAAAAAATTTGATAACACTTTTATCTTCCGCATTCCTAAATCATATGTTAATTTGCTTTAATAACATACTGGTAACTGGCAAAAAAAAAGGAAAGCATCTACTACTTGATTAATTGGACATAACGTTGTTAAATAACTTGATTAGGTTTTTTCCGCTGAAGTATCTAGAGCATACCCAAAGCGTCCTTATTAAGACTAAATATTTCGAGTCTACATACATAGGTAGATCAATTGAACTCATATTGAATTTTACCTCTTTCAAGCTAAAATTCTAACAATTTTTCAATTTTGTGAAAAAGATTACACATGTCTAGAGCTTCTTCTTGTAACTCTAGCTACAACATTATCAGAGGCATTTTTCTCATCCTCGTGTAATATCACCGGGCTTTATATCGACTCCATTGTTGTAATTGTGTTAAAAACACACGATTTTGTTTTTATTTAAGCAGCAAAGAAGTGTTTTTCCTTTGCTGTGCTTTAACCTCCTGCACTCCAATGCTTGCAGCTGATTTCGAACAATTTTTCTCTCTTCCTCTTCTTCTTTTGATTCGAGTGTAGTTCAGAGTACTAAATTACGATCGTTGTGGTAGTCTTTCGTATTCTTCTGATAGAGCCGGCCCAAGTTTATAACTATTAATATTATTTTTAAGATAAGTCAAAAGTTTTCCAAAAATTCCTTTCATATAAATAATAATTATTATAATACATATAATCAAGTGATAAACCTTTGAAAATATTTATATTAAGAAAGGATTTATCAATTTTGAATATATTATTGTGTAATATAATTTTATTTCCAATTTTTGCTAAGAATGTTTACTAAAAATGTAAAATGCTATAATTAATCGATTTGAACACATTTAATCATATACATGCTTTCATATATTACTTCGTATCAACAACTTTGTTTCATCAAAACAAAAATATTATTATTTAAACAGATAGTATGTACATACATACATGCATACATAAACATAATACTAACTAAATATACTGATGTCATGGGCCAAACATGCACTAAATGTTGATAAGAAACACGTTTAACTTTCTGAGGGCATTGACCTTTGGCTAATGTATTTCAATGATGTAATTGTTGTGGGAAGTGTAATTAAAATAAAGCAAATAGTTTGTTTATCAAGACGCTATCAAAAGTACACATATACATATAAGTTTGAACATATAGTCTTAACCAGTCAATTGCAAAAAACTTTTACTCGCTAAATTCAATTATATAAAATGTTATTAAAATCTCACTGTATAAAAGAAATTTTGGATTATTCAGCTTCTGATATTAGCCTTGTTCGGTTAGAATTGGCAGTAATGAAATTGAGAGAGTCAAATGTCTTACTCTCCCAAAAAGAGAAATTTACTGAGTTGTAACCGAACAGTATTTAGTAAAAATTAGTCAGCAAGTTGTATTGCAACTGTTCATTTTGACAGTTATATTTGTATCCGTTTATTTATATAGTTTATTTTTTCTGCTTTGTAGTATTTTTATAAAATTAGCTATTTTATCGCATCTTTAATTTATGAATTGTGTACGATATAATGATAATTAAAAGACAACCTTATGGTTCGAGATCCCACAGAAAATGAGCGAAGTATTTCATTCTGCAAATGACATTACATATTTTGAATTTATTTTTCCATTGGTAGGCGAAATGTGAAGTAGAATCGAGACAATTAAGTTCTGAATATAACATCATTCAAAAGGTCTCCACGACTTTTTTTGCAGGAACGTATTCGATGAACCCAATTTTTTTTAGGAAAATCATCTACTCCGATGAGGCTCGCTTTCATCTGAGTGGTCCGGTAAATAAACAAAACTGTCGATACTGTTTGAATAAAATCCACAAATTATTCATGAACAACCATTACTTTCACCTAAAATGACAGATGTGTGGTTTTTGGTCTGGTGGAATTATCGTTTCGTACTTCTTTCGAAATGAAGCTGGTAGCTGATTCCAGCAAGACGGGGCTACGCGTTACACAGCACGTGCAACAACCGAATTATTGCGAGAAAGGTTTGGAGACTCAATTATTTCAAGAAATAGTGACATACATTTTTTTATGCAAAATGTAAAAATCATTGAAATTTTGACAAACAATATTTAAATTTTTTGTTCTGCAGAGCAATTTTTGGTTTTTGGGTTTTAATAATTTATAAATTTCATTAAATGTTTCTGATTTTTATCTACCAATTTCTCATTTTTTACTATATTTTTTATGATAAATCAATATTATATCTAAATATTTAACTTAATTCTATTACATATTTAATTATTTTATAAATATAAAAATAATTAAGCAAATCGAAATTCACTCAGTCATATCGACATATGAGCGTATGAACATATACATAAATAAGCGTAATAAGAACAAGCACGCATGCTCATAAAAAGATATTTATGTACATACATACATATGTTTATATGTACATAAGCAAAGGCGTGCACGTCGAGCAAAATATACCGATTGCAAAAAATGGCAAAAACCAAAGTACCAAAAATTAGAAGTTGAAGAATTTTGTGCCTTCACTAGATAATTTTTAGCAGCTTTCCCATCATCATCCTTGGCTTGTGGACAGATAGAGAGGACACGCGGAAAGGCAAGGAATTGTTTGTTGGGGAATATGAGCTAATATGCGAACAGCGAATTTAGAAGCACGATGCCGATTTGCTTCATTTTAGCAGACAAATTTAATTTTAGGCCTAGTCACAAGCATTTGAAGCAATGCTTGTGGACGGCACATGAATGTTACGTTTTGAAGGGAAAAGGACATGCAAATGTACATACTATATTGTTGCTGCATAAGATATTTTTTATAAAAAGAAAAAACAACTAAAAAAAATACCGCAATACCCTCTTTCCTTCTACTCTTCATCTACAAGCACTTTCCTCGAGAAGAAGTCAAATTTTGCCAAATATCAAAAATTGAAGTTGAGCTGAAGCAAGTCGCACACATTGCAAGGTCCTTGTATGTATACGAAAAACGCATACATAAAAAAGGGATACCAACTTTTTTCCTTTGTGCCCCGTCATCACAAGTATTTCTTGGCGACGATCGAAAAATCTGCCAATTTAATAAATCAAAATTCGAAGAAGGAGCGAGGATTTGAACTCATGGTACTTTTGTTGATGGTAATTTTTGTATGGTTTGCTTTTTTTGAAATTTTGCCGGAGTCAAAGGAATTTTTTGTTGTTGTCGCTTTTGGTTCACATTTCGCCGTGATTTTTTGTATTTGTGATTTTTGTCACCGTCGCGCAGAAGTAACTTGTTGGCATGTGTACGGTGGTATTATGAATGAACGCACTTTGCTTTGTTGTCTGACGCATGCGTCTATGAATGAAAATGTTTTATATACAGTAATTCGCTAAGATTTCTGTACTTTTAGACGACAGAAGAAAACAATCATTTCGAGAGAGGCAGTAAACGAAGTTTGTATGTACACGTTTACATGCATGCAAATATGTATATACGTTTCCATGCATGCATGTAAGTATGCACAGACACAGGTCAATATTTTCGGTAGTGTATATACGAACACATGTACATATATATCATATTGCGACATATCAAACTATTAGTTGATGCTTTACAATTTATCTTTGAACTTATTCAGGCTTATAAGTTAATAAAATTATTAATCACAAAAATAAAAAATATAAACGAATAAACAACCCTTCTTTTAAATAAACGCCATTGCGAAATTCCGACGGCAAATCAACAATTTTTTTATCAGATAATTGAATTGTTGCTATCAGATTATAAAGAAATTTGAAAAACGTATGAAATATATTAATTAGTGTTTCTTTCATCTCTGATCTAAAAGTTTTATTAATACTTCGAAAATAATATTTTTGTTTATTTTGATAACAAGCATACGTAAATTTGTTATCTATGGTTAACATATAACAATGTTATTCAGAGACGGAGAATTACATTCCTGAGCTCATTTATTATTACTATGCTCAGATATGTTACGCTCCAAAAGCCAATTCTGTTAAATTCTGGCGCCATGGTGAAATTCCCTTGAGATGTTCTGGCTTATTCTTGACGTTTTACACTCTTCTCCGCAATTGGTCCTTCTCGTTATTCTACGTTCTCTGCATATATATGCAATCTATCCATGAGCTAATTACTAGCATGAATCGATGTTGTACAAGTAACTTGTGTAATCGATTATAGAAACTTAGTTTTGTAAAACCTCAACGGCTGAATTCTGCGGACTTCGAATGCCTTAATGGGCTGCAAGAATGCGGCATACTCGCTGGACTGGGCGCTGGCACTGATGGTTGCGTACATTGACTCCTTCGGATGTTCGATAGTCGATGGTGACCACACGACCCAGATGAACGTTGATGATGCGTCCCACTCTCCAGTTGGTGGGAGGTAGATTCTCATGCTGAATGGCTACAATGTCACCTACGCAGAGATTTGGTACCTGTCGCGCCTATTTCCCTCGGGCCTGCAGTTGTGGGAAGTACTCTTACTTCCAACGTCACCAGAAATGCTGCAGCATAATTGTAAGCGTTGATAGTATTTTTAACGATTGTCGGGTATATCTGGAATTAGCTGAGTTGAGTAAACGTGAGAACATTGGTGTCTAAAACTCTTTTTAGGTGCTTTTTCGCCGATAGAACTGCCGCCTCATATAGGCCGCCTTGATGTGACGCGCTTGGAGTAATAAATTGCCAGCAAACCCCGGTATCCAATAATTTTTGTTGAGAATAAGTATGAATCCAATCAGCTAAGTCATTCTAAAGTTGGCGGTTCGCGACTACAAATTATGTACTATCGTCACTGTAGAGATTGGAGCAATAGCCTCGGCGACTAACAAAGCGATCGAAAACTTCTAGAAGTGCTCTGGTGCTTAAGTCCTCGGCCAGTTCGATGTGTAATTGCAGCATAGGTTTTAGTAGTGATTGACCGTTTTCCACCAAGACGGACAAGAAAGGGTCCGGCCTAGTCCAATCCTGAGTTGGAGAAAGGGGGTACCACTAACACTAACACTAATCGTTGATACAATTTGTAAATCTTACTTTGATGTATGCAGCACTTATCTAGAATTCGAACGTGTATAATCCATAATTCACGTCTAAGATATTCTTATACCACCATGCAATGTAACTTGGTGAGCATTACTAACCAGCAACGACGCTAAGGTACACGCTTTAGGAAGGATGATCAGATGACACTGCTCATAGGTAAGATCCTCAGTCTACCGCCAACTCTTAGCACGTCGAAGTCATTAAGTATGGGATGCCGCGGAAGCAATTTGCTCGAGGTAGATACGCTGGAAGAAGCACGTAAAATATTAATTTCAGTATTAAAGGGGTTATCTTGTGCCATGCGAACGTAATAAATGATTGTTGAATCCCCGTTGTTGGTATGACGGGTGTGTACCAATATGGTATACCGGCTGGCCGAAACCGAAGTACATAGACTGTCGAATGAACGAGTCGCTGTATGGTGCTGAAAGGTTCTACAGTGGAATGAATGTCATAGTCGAATCAGAGCCAATTCATACTTCTAAATAGTTTGGAAGCCGTAGTAGTACAGAGATGGGTGCGAATTGGTCGCAATTCGGAGTTATGTACTTGCAGTTGTTCGTTACCCAAAGGCTGCACGACTGGATACCTGGTATCATTGTATATTATATCTGGTCCTTCCCACCAAAAATTAAAATCTCGTTACGCCACTGATATCATGCCACCACTGGCACAATCGGCGGGATTGACCTTAGTTCGGATGTGGTACCAATTCGTAGTATCTGAATACAAGCCACTCTGTTTGAGACATACCCGCTTAAAAAATAGCAAAGCGGCGGGAGCCGATGGCTTACCGGCAGAACTTTTCAAATACGGCGGCAAAGAGCTGACAAGGAGCATGCATCAGCTTCTTTGCAGAATATGGTCGGAAGAAAGCATGCCTGACGAATGGAACCTAAGTGTGCTCTGTCTAATCCAAAAAAATGGAGACCCACGGTCTGCGCCAATTATCGTGGGATGAGTCTCCTTAATATCGCATATAAGGTCTTACCTAGCGTATTGTGTGAAAGACTAAAGCCCATCGTCAACAAACTGATTGGACCTTATCAGTGTGACTTTAGACATCTCAAATCCACCATTGACCAGATACCTTCCATGCGCCTAATCTTGGAGAAGACCCGAAAGAACAGAATCGATACACACCACCGTTTTATCGATTTTAAAGCTGCCTTCGACAGCACGATAAGGAAATGCCTCTACGCCGCTATGTCTGAATTTGATATCCCAACGAAACTCATACGGCTTTTTAAACTGACCCGGGATAATACCAGAAGCGCGGTCAGAATTGGGAAGGATCTCTCCGATCCATTCGATACCAAACGAGGTTTCAGACAAGGAGACTCCTTATCATGTGATTTCTTTAATTTGATGCTGGAGAAAATAATACGAGCTGCAGAGCTAAACAGACCGGGCACAATATTCTACAAGAGTGTCACTGTTGACAGTCACAACTTCGAAGTCGTAGATAATTTCGTGTATCTGGGAACCAGCATTAACAACACCAGCAATGTCAGCCTTGAAATCCAACGCAGAACCACTCTTGCCAACAGGTGCTACTTTGGACTGAGTAGGCAATTGAAAAGTAAAGTCCTCTCTCGACGAACCAAAACCAAACTCTACAAGTCGCTCATCATCCCCGTCCTGACATATGGTGCAGAAGCCTGGACGATGTCTACATCCGATGAGTCGGCTTTAGGATTTTTCGAGAGAAAAGTTTTGCGGAAGATTTATGGTCCTTTGCGCGTTGGCAACGGCAATATCGCAGACGATGGAACGATGAGCTGTACGAGCTATACGACGGCATTGACATAGTTCAGCGAATCAAGAGATGGCGGCTACGCTGGCTAGGTCATGTCGTCCGAATGGATGAAAGCGCTCCAGCTTTGAAAGTATTCGATGGAGTACCCGCTGGTGGAAGCATAGGAAGAGGGAGACCTCCATTCCGTTGGAAAGATCAGGTGGAGAGCGTCCTGGTGTCACTTGGTATTTCTAAATGGCACCAAACAGCAAGTAGAAGAAACGAGTGGCGCGCTATTGTTGATGATGCTATAATCGCGTAAGCGGTGCCTACGCCAAAGAAGATGAAGAAGTTTGAGACATACTGCATGAAATTGACTTGTGAATCCATTAGAGAGCTATACTAGAGTCGCTCCAGTATATGCAATGGGCTTGTCTTATGTTAAGCGCTTCTCTTACACTCACCATAGTGCTCTAAGTGGGCTAACCTTGTTTCATGCAGTCACAAGCTCCACCCTTACCTGTCCATTACTGCTGCGTATGCCTTTCCGCTTGCGTCGCAAAACCCATGTAGGGTGGTGATTGCGAACTTGATCATTCCGATCCATCGTGGTATGCGGATTTCAGTCAGGCAAAGGTGTGTCAATATATCTTGGCTGCCCAAGTTATCTGCATTAATATCTTGGCGGTTACTGATACCAGAGCCTAAAGGGTCGAAGATTTTGGCGATTTCACTCAATGCTTGCTGTTTGGTAGGGATGTGATCACTGTCGTTCAAGGTTAGTCTGAAAAAGAGCTCATTTTCCGCTGGTGCCCAATATAGACCCAAAACCTTAGTATGAGAGTTCCCCAAGCTGCGCGCGCAGGTAGATGACTCGGATCCCGATGCAGCTAAGAGTATGTCTAAATCTTTGGAATTACATTTGCATAGTCGGAAACGAGCTGGCTACGGGATGATGTTACATCTCGCGAAAATGTTATAGCTTCCATAGGTGTATTCGCACTATCAAGTAGGTCGTCTATATAGAAGTTATGTAGAATACTGTTTTGGGCTGCGGCCGCTCGAGCAGTATCTGGTATGACAGACTGATTATCAATGGCGCACTGCTTCAAAACCAGTGGCGTATCGCAAGGGCTGCATGGTATACCATAAGTGATTGGCCGAGGTTGAATTCGATCTGTCGGAACAACTCAATGTCGGCTGTGATAGCTACACAGAACCGACAAAAACGATGCAAGATTACGATGAGTGGGGTTGATGCTTCACAAAACCCATTGTTCTAAACTCGGTGTTTTAAATCCTGGGCATCTTGAAAGACGATGTGGCGCTGCGCACATCGGACGAGCAAGCGGCGGTCTAACGTTGTTGTTTGAAGACATTGGAGTCACCACATGCGTTTTGGTTGAACGATGACCGGTTGAATGCCGCAGAAGGACCATGACGTCAAGCCTGCTGGTACCTGCGTAAATTTCGAACTGTTCTAATATTTGCTCCAAATTTGGTAATTTGTCTGAATGGTTTGAAACCATACTATCGCAGGCGTTGGTAATTTACGAAGAACAATCGGATGAACGATTGCGCCCCATTGGTCTGTTCCCAGGTCCATCACTTTGAGTGCACGCAAGGTGCTTCGCCCCACATCAATTACACTACGAACGTTTTGTTGGGATAGTAATTGGTGCTCAGACAAATCAAATAATCGATTAACATGTGACTCAACTAAACGCCTAGGGTTGTCATAACGCTCCGTTAGGCATCGCTCTGGTAGAGAGTATGTCGGGGTTGCCGTGGCTCGTAAGCGCTGCAACTTTATGACGGCGCTACCATAAGTGGCTTCCACTAGAACCAATAAGTAGTAATGCACTTGCTTCACCGACTAACGACATGTGGTTTTCCAAAAACCGGTTGAAATGGTTGGCTAGAGTGTTGATGGTGTGCTTAACCTGTATCTCATCAGGAGTGAAGTCTTCAGGGTCCACCTCTGTTTTAATACGCAGGAATGAGCTTCTCACCGCTATTCTTAAATGAATCGCTGCCATAATGGCAAAAATATTCATGAAAATTTTTAATGTACGATAGAATGATAATTAAAACACAACCTTCTGGTTAAAGTAGAAGTAACTTGTGTAATCGATTTTAGCAACTTAATTTTGTATAAATTGTTTTCAAACATTTTTGTACTTCAACAGTAAAGAAATTCTACAATCTTCATGGCCGTCAAACCATAAAAATATTGTTATATTTTAATTTGTGCTTCAAATAGGAAAATAAATTTGAAAGTCTTTTTCCGTATTAGCTGAAAAAGTGTACAAATAAAATCATACTGACATTTCATTTTGTCGCCGCTCGTTTTTGGATGTTCCAAAATTCATTATCGCTTGTACTAAAAATATACATATACATATGTATATACATTAATGCAGACCGTGGCATTATACAGCAGCATGCAATTAAATATAATACAAATACATATACATATTTTTTTACTTCTTTGGTTCAGAAAAATTTTCTAGCAATTCCAGCAGATAACTTAGAAAACAACAGTAGGTAATGAATAAAATTAAAAAAACTATTCTATTATTAACAAAACATTTTTTTTTTGGCTAGGATCAATGTTTATATGTAAGGGTTGGTGCTCAAATGGTCCGTTGTAGACGAATGCTACAACTCGAAAAGTAAAAAGCTTCCGAATATTTTAGAAATACTCAGAATTTTATGGAAAACTCGTGTCTTGTTAAATAATTATGTTATATAGTTGATTTCATAAAGAAGGTGATTGATAAAGAATGATGAAAAGTTTAAATTCTTCTTCTTCTTCTTCTTTGGCGTAGGCACCGCTTACGCGATTATAGCCTCGTCAACAATAGCGCGCCACTCGTTTCTTCTTCTTACTGTTTGGCGCCAGTTAGAAATACCAAGTGACACCAGGTCGCTCTCCACCTGATCTTTCCAACGGAGTGGAGGTCTCCCTCTTCCTCTGCTTCCACCAGCGGGTACTCCATCGAATACTTTCAAAGCTGGAGCGCTTTCATCCATTCGGACGACATGACCTAGCCAGCGTAGCCGCTGTCTCTTTATTCGCTGAGCTATGTCAATGTCGTCGCATAGCTCGTACAGCTCATCGTTCCATCGTCTGCGGTATTCGCCGTTGCCAACGCGCAAAGGACCATAAATCTTCCGCAAAACTTTTCTCTCGAAAACTCCTAAAGCCGACTCATCGGATGTAGACATCGTCCAGGCTTCTGCACCATATGTCAGGACGGAATGATGAGCGACTTGCAGAGTTTGGTTTTAGTTCGTCGAGAGAGGACTTTACTTTGCAATTGCCTACTCAGTCCAAAGTAGCACCTGTTAGCAAGAGTGATTCTGCGTTGGATTTCAAGGCTGACATTGTTGGTGTTGTTAATGCTAGTTCCCAGATATACGCAATTATCTACGACTTCGAAGTTGTGACTGTCAACAGTGACGTGGGAGCCAAGTCGCGAATGCGATGACTGTTTATTTGATGACAGGATATATTTCGTCTTGCCCTCGTTCACTACCAGACCCATTCGCTTCGCTTCTTTGTCTAATCTGGAGAACGCAGAACTTACATTGCGGGTGTTATGACCAATTACATGGGAGGATGGGGCCATGTGTAGAAGTTCACGCAAGTGAGAAAAGTTTCTGACTGCCATTCACCTGGGAGTGGCCAGAAACGATTCTTTTACATATGGCTCAAGCAGCTCACGACTTCCGGTTCTAGACCAAGTATCCTCTGGGTAGCCAACAAACATCCGTTTGGAGGCGAGCTAAAGTGAGAAGGCGAATCCCTTGCGGTTGTGCGTAGGGTTTGGAACCCACCACATAAAAACTATACTCCAATGAAAAATCAGCAATTGCCTCGGACGAAAAGTTTAAATTACTCATCAATAAAGTCAACATCTTAAATTGATTATTAATTTAATTCAAATTTATTAAATGGGTTAGATGAAAACATTGTCTGGCCTTGAGTCTTATTTATTATTTAGAAAACGCTGAAAAGAAATTGAAGCCTTTTTAAAGGTATTGTAGATTTTGATGTCATTCAAGCTAAAATGAAAACTTCTTATTCAAAGCAGTATACGTTGGTGCGATTCCGGTATGTTTTCCGATAACTAAGGTTGCATCGTTACAAAACCTTCTTCGATTTAAGTTAAAAAAATTTTAGGCGGTGCTTGGCAACCATAAAATTTCAAAATCAACTGGAAAATTGACGGCCACGTTTTTATCAATAATTGCTTCAGTGCCTACAATTATTATAATACCATTTCATTAAAACTTTGCAGGCTTCTGCGAGATGGTCTTTGATTTGGTTGAAATTCGGCATATGATTTAATTTCATGCTAAAGCCTGAAACATTTTTAAAAATTATTTCCTAAACGAAACAGAAGTAAGTGAGTAATTGTCAACATTACATCAAATTAGCGTCACCTAGTTATTAGTACCATTGGCGAATAACTGTTTTTGCTCTAATCAAAATAAAGTTATAGTTGTATGAAGTTTACATAAATATTACAATTGTGGGCTTGTTTCATCTTGTCAATGTGCTCAAAATTGCATTGTATTTTCTTTTCTTCCCAACTTTTACTGCTTTTCGGTATTGTCCAACATGAGTTCACAGAGCCCCCAGGATGTGACACATTGTGAATATCAAGTCAATCGCAGTGCACCGTAAATGAATAAACATTTAAGTGTAATCTGTAATGCTCCTCTAATCCATGGGGTAGGGAATTTAAAGGTCGTAGATTTTTTAAATAATGGCGACCAGACTATTTCATAGAGAATGCATGACAGTCCTCAAAGTACCCTGGAAAATGGGATATCGTTCATTCACTGTCTTGTAGTTCGGCTTTTGGAGATAATTTCTCTCAGCCAGTTACCTTTTAGCTATATTCGGTGTCAGAATTGACGGTTTTCAAAGAATTTCTCGATGCTTGCCCGATCACTTTTTTGAAAACTTTTGGACAAAATTTCAGGAGTGTCAAAAACCGGCTTAACCACTGAGATTTCTCTATTTTACAGTTTAGGTTTTTTATTTCCTTACAGAACAGATAAAGACAGCGTTGCAGGCTTTAGTGAGAAATGACTTTTGGAAAGGACGCTAAAATTATTATTTTTCTTTCGGTTTGTATGGTGGTAAAACTGTGAAGAAATAATTACTAGTTATTTTACATGTGAATTTATGAACAGTTCCGGGTATAAGCACCATCCCTAATAATAAAGTTAGCGTAATGCCGTTGCCTAACCACTCCACATAGTTGATTTAGTAGGAAACCAAGTTTGTCATGAATAATGTAATATGAAGCTATCCAAATGCACTTTCTTCCCGATTTACGGAGAGGTATTCGGGACTCAAGGATTCTTTGATTAAGCTTACTTCCTTCTGCAAGGTAAGATTTCTATAAAAATTATTTACCCGCGGGAAAAAATTGAAATATTGATTTGGTCACTACTAGAAATCACTACTCTCCGATTACTAGCACATCCATCCAGACAATATGCATAGATCAAATAAATTACAGTTTTTCTGTCAAAGTCATAGCCAATTGAATTGACGTTGAAGTCTCGCATAAAAACGCAAAATACACAAATTGGTGTGATGCGTCATCAACACTACCGTTGTCTTAATAAGCTACTTTTTACTATTCCATTTTATTCTTACATTCCTTCTATTTTCAATGATCACACAAATCACCACCGCTTTACACGTAAATATTCAAGCATAAGCAAGTACATGTATGGACATGGGTAAAATTTTATTCCTATACATGTCTAACCGAGTTAATCGGTGTGCGGACTCACGTTTTACATGAACATTGATCTGATTATTACTCACATGTTTACATTGTATTCCTATATCTACTGCTTTATCTACTTACTAGTACATACACACTTACCCTTATTCAATTGTGCACACAATAAACGTCCACGTCGTTCATATCAAAAGAAAAGAAGAGTCCTGAACTGAATAGCCAAGTGTCAGGAAAATGGGAGGTACGCAGCTATGTATGTCCGGTGCCATAAAATCTTCTGCTTTTTATTAAGACGCTGCAATCATCTTGTCACAAGTATAAAGTACTATGTATGTACTGTTTAGTTGCAAGCTGAATACGAATATCCCCCTCTAGCTTTCTTGAAGTGAATACTTAAGGCACGAGCCATTCTCTTATAAGTCTTTGATTTAATCACATAAAAAGTTGTGTTTATGAATCAACGACGTTACGCCCCTGTGAGCACCTTTCATCGATGCCTGAGAACTGTATAAGTTTTGTGTAGCTGAAGGCCATCAGTAGAGTTTTAAGAAACACATCGTTTAATGATGACACGACGCCCATCACGCCATTATTTAAGTCAACACAGAGCATTGGGGTAAAATATTTTTTGATGCTTAAAATATATTGTAACTTCAATACATACATGCATGTGTGTATGTAGGTTCCCTTAAATTTACTTATCCAAATATGTGCATGTGTGTACTCCCAGAGAAAAGTGTGACGCTTCGATCTAAAAATTAAGTGGAAACCCAGTATATCGCTTTGGCGCGGACTATTAGGACATTCTTATCAATTTAGTTCTTATTTGACTATTAAGAAAACGAAAAAATTGAAATATATACCTACATCAGTGACAGAATGAGAACTAGTTGATGTCAGTTTTATAAGTACGGTTGAAATTAAAAATTGGGTAAATCGGACCATGACCACGTCTATGATTCAATAATATATGAAAGCGTTACTAACTAGGCGAAAGTACGAGAGTCTAGGTAATTTTACATTTACTAATAGAAGCTAGATATCAGATATGTAACGATGATGAACCACAAACATCAATCAAATCATGTTTGAGTCAAAAATGAAATCTCAAAACTATATCTGACTAAATATTGATCTGAAATAAAAACAATTACAAAAAAGTACATCATAAAACTGAATAATTACCTTAGTCTTTTGGCTAAAACCTTGTATCCACAGATCGTCAGACTCGCCTGAAGAGATTGCTGTAAAAAGCAACGCTGAGTCAGCAGCCTATTCTTAGCTATCGGACTATTGTTTATATTTTAACATAGGTTTTTAGATTTTATTAATTTTCAAAACATATTATAAATGTCACTAATTGTGAAAGGCCAGTAAGAATATTGCTTTAATTAAATTTCATTTAAATTTGAGTTTGCTAATAACTTTATTTAAAATTGATTTATAATGGAACGATTTTCCGTCATTTCTTGTCAATTTTGGTTTTTCGACACCCCGGTTTCGGCGTTCCGCCATCTTCAATGAATATTCTGATGGCATCATAGGTAATATGGTAAGTTCTATTTTAAATTCTTTAAATGGTGATTTATCATTTATCGTTTGATGCTTGCAGTTGTTCTACCACGCTTAGTGTGACTACAACTGACGTAATAATTTTGTTTAAATTAACTTAAGGCAAATTACTTACATAAACTTGTCGCGGCTATAATTCAGTTTCAAGTAAATGTAACAATAAATACGAATTAATCGTTTAGGCCGGTCCTTGGTCCACTTCTAAAAGCGTGTGGGAATAAATTCAAAGTTTACCGTATCCAATTATCAAAATCGGACTGCTCCTACTTGTCCTATGTCACGTTTAGGGTTGGAATTCATCCAATAAATACGAATTACCAAAATCAACATCGGACTACTCTGTAACAAGATATTCCTGGTTATAGTTAAAGAAATATACGCGTATACTTGAGAACCTTTATTACCTCCATAAAAAACAGCATTATTATTCTTTGGAGATCTTTGTTTTATAAAAAGTCTGCGGAAGTATGTTAAAATTTGTATACAAGTGTATATACATACATATATACAATTATCTGTATATATTTACATAGTATCTTTGTTAAAATCACATTCGACTCATTTATAAGTTTTGTGTGTCATTTAATGTATTTGATATATTGTTTTTAAATAAGCAATCCCTAAGAAAGTTTTGGCAATTAGACTAATGAGTATATCGATAAATGATATAAATTATTTCTCTTTTCTACTCTTCGGTTTTGCTATTTTTCTTCCAAGATTCGTGCAACAAAATATTTGACTTCTTTAAATGTGTTAATCACGTGTAATGAAATCTAATGTAATGGTGTTTTATGGCAACTACTTTCGGTAGCAACAAATAGACAAGTAGCGCTATTAGGCTTTGGCAGGGGTGTCATTCATACGATATGTTTAAGTGAATTTCTACATTAGTATTCCACGTATACACCAAGGCGCAACTCCCACTCCCAAAAAATTAGACAATAATTACTAATTGTAATCTTAAAATAATCACAATTAATTATAGTTTTATAAGAAACTGGAAATTACCGCTATCTTTCCGACTAATTCTATTTGACGTGAGAATGTGTTTGTTAGAATAAAACAACTGCGTAACTATTTAATAAATTTTAAAATATTAAATTTACATATATTACCAAAAAGCTTTTAATACCAAATTACTTCTGGTTATCCCCTGAGGCTTGCGTTGCTTGCATTTACATCAAATTAATTTAATACTCTCCTGCCCAACTATGTTTAGATAGGGTAGAGCGTAGAAAATGTTGAATTCCATTTATGTCAAAAATATTGCTGCAAGAATTAATTCTTGATGGACTTATAAGCAGGATTCGTGTGGGAGAAATAAGATTTATGTACTGATGTACATGAATTTATTATTTGAAGAAACCAGCTGATTTATCACTCCAAAATAATGATTCAATTAAATGGACAACCAACTCAAATTCAGCATCATTTTCGTCTTACGACATCCAGAACTAACTGGCTTAAATATAAAAAATTCACAAGCATAAGCAGTAACATACAGACATCCCGAAATAAAGAATAAAACTGACATTCATAACGAGGTATTTAACAAACAGTAACTGTGGCAATATCAGAGCAGAAAACGCCGCTAAAAATTAGTGCAATGCGTCACTGGTAAGGAGTAAACAACATTACGTCGCGAATGGCAAGCTCAACGATTTCCCGATTCAAAAATTCGTCTTAAGCAAAAAATAAATGTGCCGAGAAAGGGTTAAGTGTGTCATTAATTAGATTTACCTACCTATAACAACTTTGGCTATCAACGCTTCCACACAAAATTAATTTGTAAATATTTAAGTACCTTTGAGACTGAACAACGACTCCTGGCCCAGAACGGATAGAGAGAAGGCGACTCGTTCTGCAGAACACCTCAGTAAGTATTCCAGCCAGATACTGTCTCAAATGATAATGGGCACTTTACAGCTAATCTTGATACATTATTTCTTGCGTAACATCTTATTCGGAGTTGAAAAGGTTTGTTATCGTCCTAGATCCTAAAAAGTTATCTGGATACGTCATATCACACCAAATATGCTAAAAGAACTACCTATCATTATCTCTAGGGTAGGGTTTACTGAATTATAGATGTGCATCCTGCATTTTCTTTTTTTCTACTCCTTTTTTTCGACAACGTGAATATCATTAAATATTTCTTTATACGAAAAAGTGGGCTAGAAGAATCAAAGCTAGCGGAATGAAAATTAAAATCGTTACACAAACACTTGAATGGATCGTGTATTTTAAAGTTTATTTTGCATAAATGCAAGGAAAGGGCCCTAAAGTATCTATATGATCTTAAACGGATACTTAAGTTAGGCATGGACTATTGATAATACCTCTTATTAACTTAGTTAAAAATAAAACGTTAAGCATCTCTCGCCGACTATGAAGTGAAGGTTGATTAGTATGTCTTAATCGGCTTTTATAAGAAAGAGGATTTTTATTCACATCCCAATGTAAATTACTTAATGCGAATAATAGGAATAGTTTTGTACAGTTTCGAATTTATTACTTTGCAGGGGGGCCATATTCTAAAAAGGGCCTAACGAGTGAATTGCAGAGTAATTTGCTAATGTATGGATAATTAAGCTCCGTAGCATACCGTTTAATGAAAGCTAGGACTCCTTTAGCCTTATTAGCACAGGAATTTATATGATTTCTAGAATCCAGCTTAGGGCCCATTGTGACACTTAACTCAATGAAGTCAGTAACTTGTTCAAAATTGTGATTTTGAATTATATAGGCAAAGGATGGCAAAATTTTCTAGAGAAGGTTATTTATTTACACTTTTTTAAATTTAACGACATACAGTTCACATCGCATCATCTCACTAAATTATTTACGTCAAGTTGCAAGAGTTCTCTATCTTCTACAGAACGAACTGATTTAAAGAGCTTCTTATCATCTGCGTACATAAGTGCTGTATTTATTTATTTAATCTAAGGACTATAAGCCCAAACAGACACATCAGTAAATTATTATACAAAATATACAATAAATTACAATTAAATTAAAATTAGATTGAAACTATATACAATTAAACTAAAACACCTATGCCACGTTATAACGTAGCTTATTCTTTACAATTGTTCTTAGTACTGTCCTTGACAAAGAAACATCGAAATCTCTGATCTTATTGAGTTTAATCAACGTCCTTCGAAATGGCGCATTTGAGCTATAAGAAGATCAGGGAAGTCTACTTTGCCGGATATGACATCAGGCATTAAGGTAATTGAAAAAAAATTCTCTTCGGGTATTGAGTGTCATTAGATTTATTAGCTGACATTCAGCAAAATGTAATGCTTTCGGTTCTGTAAAGGCTAGAGAACGAAGAGCAAAGCGAATAAAACTGCTCTGTTTAAATTGAATTTGGAACGTACAAAAGCAGAATATCGGGTTTTTGGAGTGTAGGGATCACAAAAATCTCTATTTATTCTATGAATGAAAGCCAACGTGGCGTACTAGTTAATGAAAATGTAGTTATAATGCATGTGAATCAAGAATTTAGAGTCAAAGTATACCTCAAGGTATTTAATCTAACTAACTGATTACAACTATGAATTTAAAATTGATAACGAGTTTTCAAAGACGTTTAGATCATAGAAAAGGTGGCTAGATAACATTTATTAATATTTTATGATATCCGATTTTTTACACACCATGTGAAATTAATAAGCTCTACTTGAAGCGCAGATGAGTGAGTGCATTTAAAAAAATTGGGTTATTATTCTGCAAGCAAATGATCTTTTTAGAGTGTTAGGGTGGTAGTAAACAATATCAGCGGTAATACAAGGCACCTTACGAAATCGAAAGGAACAGAACACTTTAAGAGAGAATGTAATATATTCAAGCTACGATCAGCTGATTGCTGTTAAGCGAAAATAATTAGACAGAGAATGTAATAACGTAAACGTATAACACTCATCAATATTATTTCAAAGAAACGTTTAGCTATGACAGTGCGCTATAGTTTGAAATATAATTTTGAGATATATATGTATATATATCAAAATTTAGCAGATTCAACTGCAAAAAATTAATAAAATATAGACAAGGAAAACTTTAAGTAACCGCACATTATGAACGTTTGACTCTTATCTTATGTCGAAAATACCAATAAAACGAATTTTTCAGGCGGTAAAAGAGTTTGTTTTGCATTTGTATGTTCGATTCTCCCCGAATAATTCTGAAAATGCATCCAGTAGCCAACTTTTAGAAGCCGCTATCTTGTTTTGAAAGTATTTCGATAAACGTAATACCTCGATTAAAACAAATCCTCAATAATTTTCGTGTCAACGCAAATAGGCAAAAAAAATTACCTCAGTTAATTCAACTTTCCTGGTAAAAAGCATTTTATTTTCTTCTTTTATTCTGCCCTCATTCCTTTTTATTTCCCTTTACGTGTTTGTTTATGATTGTCTTATGTATTCTCATATTATTCAATAGTATTTTGACAAGATGCACCTACGCACTCGTGTGTAATTTCAATAGCTAACAAATGTGAAATTCATGAAAAACTTGATAAGGGTATTTCTATTAAAATAATAAATATATCGAAAGAATGAAAGAAATAAAGAAAACGAGCTAAAGAAATTGGTGCATATTCATATTCAGGTATTGGTTTAAGAGTAAATTTGGAGGACCAATTATTTATTTTTATCTGCTTTCGTAGAATTAGTTATAAATAAATAACTAACATTTTACAGCATCTGTTCTTTCGGTTTGATAAATTTCGTTCAGAAAAGGAAATGTAAAAGAAATTAAAAGCAGGATTAACCAATGGAAAAAAGTTACTTTTCACTTTGAAGTTTTTTCTCTTGTAATTTTATATTACAAACTTATGTCACTTTTGACGAGCTATAGAAAAAGAGCCGGTAATGTAAAGACATTTATGTAGACTGAGTTGATTCTTAAATCAGGAAATGCAATAAATTCTCATTCAGCGTCGAAATAGGCCATAAAGGACTTATTTCTTCTTCGTGTATTCGTATTCGAAAAATCGAGAAGACAAAGAAGTTTTAAATCTCCATTGCCAAACTCTTTGCTAATATCCTCTAGTATATATAGCATTAAAGTGGAGCATCTATGCAGAGATCTAAATCCTGATAATTCTTTTACTAATGAATGTTGATATTTGCATTCCAATTATTTCTATGGTCTGTTATAAAAAATATTTGGTCAAATTTAAGTATGTGGTTAAGATTCTTCTTTTTCTTTTTTGGTGTAGGCACCGTTTACGCGATTATAGCATCGTCAACAATAGCGCGCCACTCGTTTCTTCTTCTTGCTGTTTGGCGCCATTTAGAAATACCAAGTGACACCAGGTCGCTCTCCACCTGACCTTTCCAACGGAGTGGAGGTCTCCCTCTTCCTCTGTTTCCGCCAGCGGGTACTCAATCGAATACTCTCAAAGCTGGAGCGCTTTCACCCATTCGGACTACATGACGTAGCCGCTGTCTCTTGATTCGCTGAGCTATGTCAATGTCGTCGTATAGCTCGTACAGCTCATCGTTCCATCGTCTGCGGTATTCGCCGTTGCCAACGCGCAAAGGACCATAAATCTTCCGCAAAACTTTTCTCTCGAAAACTCCTAAAGCCGACTCATCGGATGTAGACATTGTCCAGGCTTCCAGACTTGTAGAGTTTGGTTTTGGTTCGTCGAGAGATGACTTTACTTTTCAATTGCCTACTCAGTCCAAAGTAGCACCTGTTGGCAAGAGTGATTCTGCGTTGAATTTCAAGGCTGACATTGTTGGTGTTGTTAATGCTGGTTCCCAGATACACGAAGTTATCTACGACTTCGAAGTTGTGACTGTCAACAGTGATGTGGGAGCCAAGTCGCGAATGCGGTGACTATTTATTTGATGACAGGAGATATTACGTCTTGCCCTCGTTCACTACCAGACCCATTCGTTTCGCTTCTTTGTCTAATCTGGAGAACGCAGAACTTACATTGCGGATGTTATGACCAATTATATCAATATCATCGGCATACGCCAACAATTGCACACTCTTATAGAATATTGTGCCTGTTCTGTTTAGCTCTGCAGCTCGTATTATTTTCTCCAGCATCAAATTAAAGAAATCACACGATAAAGAGTCTCCTTGTCTGAAACCTCGTTTGGTATCGAATGGCTCGGAGAGGTCCTTCCCAATTCTGACCGCGCTTCTGGTATTATCCAGGGTCAGTTTACAAAGCCGTATGAGTTTCGTGGGGATATCAAATTGAGACATAGCTGCCTAGAGGCGTTTCCTTATCGTGGTGTGTATCGATTCTTTTCTTTCGGGTCTTCTCCAAGATTTGGCGCATGGTAAATATCTGGTCAATGGTGGATTTGCCAGGCCTAAAGCCACACTGATAAGGTCCAATCAGTTTGTTGACGGTGGGCTTTAGTCTTTCACACAATACGCTAGATAAGACCTTATATGCGATATTAAGGAGATTTATCCCACGATAATTGGCGCAGACCGTGGGGTCTCCCTTTTTTTGGATTGGGCAGAACACACTTAGGTTCCATTCATCAGGCATGCTTTCTTTCGACCATATTTTGCAAAGAAGCTGATGCATGCTCCTTGTCAGCTCTTCGCCGCCGTATTTGAAAAGTTCTGCCGGTAAGCCATCGGCTCCCGCCGCTTTGTTATTTTTTAAGCGGGCAATCGCTATCCAAACTTCTTCATAGTCGGGTGATGACACCTCTATACCATCGTCATCGATTGGGGTTTCGGGTTCGCCATCTCCGGGGTTTTCATTTTCACTGCCATTGAGCAGGTTGGAGAAGTGTTCCCTCCATACACTAAGTATACTCTGGACATCTGTCACCAGATTACCTCCATTGTCCCTACATGAGTTTGCTCCGGTCTTGAAACCTTCTGTAAGTCGCCGCATCTTCTCATAGAATTTTCGAGCATTACCATTGTCGGCCAGCCTCTCAAGCTCTTCATACTCACGCATTTCGGCCTCTTTCTTTTTTCGTCTGCAAATGCGTCTCGCTTCCCTCTTAAGCTCTCGGTATCTATCCCACCTCGCACGTGTTGTGGTCGATCGCAAAGTTGCGAGGTAGGCAGTCTGTTTTCCCTCCACTGCAGTTCGACATCATTCCTCATCGTACCAGTTGTTTTTCTGGTATTGCTGAAAACCAATTGTTTCCGAAGCAGCGGTACGCAAGGAATTTGATATTTCGTTCCACAGCTCCCTTATACCAAGTCGCTGATGAGTGCTCCCAGCAATCCGAGTAGAAAACCTGCTGACTGTCTGCTGTGATTGCAGCTTTTCGACGTCAAACCTTCATTGTGTTTGTTGACGGGCGTTCTTTGCCACACAGAGGCGGGTGCGTATTTTTGCTGCTACAAGATAATGATCCGAGTCGATATTTGGCCCTCGGATCGTACGCACGTCTAGAACTCTACATGTCTTCCGTCTATCACAACGTGATCGATTTGGTTGCTTGTTTTACGATCTGGCGACAGCCATTTCGCTTGATGAATTTTCGTATGCTGGAATCTGGTACTACAGACAACCATATTTCGGGCCCCGGCAAAGTCAATCAGCCTCAGCCCGTTTGGTGATGTTTCGTCGTGGAGGCTGAATTTTCGGATTGTTGCGCCAAAAATGTCTTCTTTGCCCACCCTGGCGTTGAAATCGCCTAGCACAATTTTGACATCGTGGCGGGGGCAGCGCTCATAAGCACGTTGTAGGCTCTCATAGAAAGCATCTTTGGTCACATCATCCTTTTCTTCTGTCGGGGCGTGGGCGCAAATCAACGATATGTTAAAGAACTTCGCTTTGATGCGAATTGCGGCTAGACGTTCATCCACCGGGGTGAATGCCAGGACTCGGCGACGGAGTCTCTCTCCCGCCACAAATCCAACACCAATTTTGCGCTCCTTTAAATGGCCGCTGTAGTAGATTTCACAAGGACCCACCTTCTTCCATCCTTATCCCGACCATCGCATTTCTTGGACGGCGGTGGTGTCAGTTTAGTCTTACGAGGACATCAACCAGCAGGGCAGCGGCACATTCCCAATTAAGGGACCGGACAAAAGGGGGGTCTCTCGTCCGAGGCAATTGCTGATTTTTCATTGGAGTATAGTTTTTATGTGGTGGGTTCCAAACCCTACGCACAACCGCAGGGGGTTAACATTATAGTCATATAAATTATATAATTTTTGTTTAAAAAATAATAAATTTTATAACATTATTTTTCGAAATGTAAACGAACAAAACTTAAACATTATTAAATCACTTTTTTAATAATATCTAATTTTATATTTAACCTCCCTCGATCTCACGTTTTCTTTATATCAAAAGTTCAAGTTTCAGTACATAAATACATATCATTCAATTAAAAAGGTAGGGCTGTTCATGAATATTAATCCACATGCTACAAAATCGTATCTTTAATTGCTTTTAGACAGTTTTCCAGAAAATTTGATTAGAAATCACTCACCCAAATTTTGTTAAAATATAACCCACTGCACACTTTTTTACCACTTCCAATTTTAAAACACGATTTTTCAAAAGTTAGGAATCAAGCATGCTACAAAATCGTATCTTTAATTGCTTTTAGATAGTTTTCCAGAAAATTTGATTAGAAATCACTCACCCAAATTTTGTTAAAATATAACCCACTGCACACTTTTTTACCACTTCCAATTTTAAAACACGATTTTTCAAAAGTTAGGAATCAAGCATAGCCCTGAGGTTGCGTATCAAATAAAGGAAATATGCGAAAATCGGTTCCTATATTAAAATATTTCAATAACGCACATTGCTTCGAATTAGATCATTTTTAACGTTTTTGGCATTATTAACATAATTCGTATCACATGGCAGGAAATATTAGAGTTGTTAGTAACAGAAGTTGTTGTTCAACAATTATATGACTTCACAATCTAAATAGTTCTGCGAATTAGTATAAATTTTTTCGACATAAAACTATTCAGGGCGTATTTCATTCAAATTGTTATTATTTTGAAAATAGTACAATGCGCTCCTTTTTAATTTTATAATCGAAATGTTAAGTTGTTTCAAATTATGCAGACTTATTTTAAAACCTTTGGCAACTCACAAAATTCAACCAACTTTGTCATTAAACATATGATTTTTCTCTTGCCGTATTCTTCTATTCTATAAACTCTGAGTTTCCTATTCAAATGATTGTAGCCGTTACTGCTCGCGCAAGCGAATGCCTATTATACACTCAAATAACAATTTTGAAATTCCTCAAATCAGATAAATTAAAAAATAAGTAAAACTTATTAAAATACAAAGATGTTTGTGTGTTCGAGTGCAGGAGGAAAAGTTTCAGTTAGGAAAATATCATATCTTTTTTAATCTGATTTATAACGCTATTTGCAAAAATTGTACCTCACTCTTCAAGAGCCTCTTACAATGACTTTTTAAAAGAGATGACTACCTCAGCCCTAGTCAAATTAATATATTTAAAACTTGGCAATATTTTTGAAATTATTTATGTTAATTATACAACTAAAGCTCAAATAAAAAAAACAATCCTCTAGTTACTCCAAAAGACATTTACCACCCTGCTCTTGCTATGATCTTGCAAAATTTAATCCTTCGGAGTTGTGTAATTTTTATACATTAAAAAAAAGATTAAAGATATTAATAATAAATTATATTTACATCTAAATCTTGAGATTTTCCTTTGAAATTGATTAAAGTGTTCACATATATGGATTTACCATGGACTACGATATTTCTTTAAAAAAAACGTCTTAAAAAAAACGTATTGAAATTTTGAAAAATCAAACAAGGAAACCGTAATACTTTGTTCCTGAAGCAAGGTTGTATAAATGTTTCTTGAAACGAAACCAGCGTAATTGTGCTAGTTTTTATATTAACAACTTTCCAAAACATTGAACATGCTTCAATTTTACTGTTACTTTAACGTAAAATAGTCAAAGCAGGGAAAATTCTAGTCCAGGTAAGTCTGCTCCCCTTTCTTCGCTATTTCGCATTTTGATAGGCATATTACATACTAAGTTTTTGAAATTGTCCAGCGTGTTGTCACTCGACTTGTATTTTCCCAGAAGGCTTTTAGTTTCAATTCAAGCAGTTTTAAACTGGGCCATGAAGATAATTTGATTCATTCAATTTGCTCTATTATAAGTATATCACATTGCCGCATTGGATTTGTTACACTATAACTGATTCCGTTTAAAATATTTATATATTATATAATTTTTGTTCTGAGATAACATATTCAAATATTTTAATATTCGTGAAAGATGTAAAACTTAAGAAATCGGAACAGAATCTAATCTAATTAACAAGTAGATAAATATCTATTTATTTAATAAAGCTTATACATAGTTACAAACAATGTACAACCTCATCATGCAGCACTAGTATCAAGGGTTATCAGTGGAATAGATAAATATAATTTGGAAATGACTCCTAATTTAATTGAGCTAGGTATCACAATGGATTCTATACCTAATTTTGACTCTCACATTGGTCTGTTAGTAAGCATAGGCAAATCTCATATAGGGTAACACTAATTTAAAAGCCATTTCTCCTGTCTGTTTTAAGAATTTACATTGGGCCCCTTAATTCTTCCTTATACTAGTCATCTGAAATTTATTAATATCTCCACTCTTTCTAGTCGTAGATAAACTCTTGGTGGAATGTTTATGGTTAAGAGAATAACAGGTTCAACTCCTAGTTATTTCTTCACTCCTAAAAAGAATTTAATTCCGTTGCGCTTAGAATGTCAAGAATAGTTTGCTCCCTGTTTCTTCAAGCCTGTAAAAATAATATTGAATTTAAAGAGCGAAGTGCCGGTGTCGCGCATTACCATCTCACTTGCAGTAAAATAAGAATATTTTGTATATGCTTCTTGCTGATGCAACATCATAATTACGCAAAGTAACTGTGTTCTTCATGAGGGGCTTTCCAAAAGGCGTGTGGGCCTAACTGTTAAATGCCTTTCCACCTGCCCAATGGAACGTGGTTTTTTCACAATCTCTTAATAAATATTTGTAAACTACTAATAAATGTTATTTATGTAGGCCAATTTCAAACAGATAATTTGTTAACAGTTTTAAAAAATTCAGCTTTTACTACGAGAACTCTTCGAATGGTCTGTGGTTGATGAACTTCATCGGAGTAGGAAGTTGGGATATCTGTAATGCCTTGATCTCCATTAGCGCAATTTTGACATTGTAGCTCACACATATTCTCTCATTCTCTTGCTTTCAAAAATAGTTTATGATTTTCAATGCAATGGCATGAAATTTTTATGTATGACATATGTTGTATACCAATAAAAGAGATATTTTACATGAATTTCATAATATATATGATTACTTTTTTAGTGCATTCCCCCTTCTCTTAACCACTGATGTTATATCGAATTTTACCACGAAAAATCAACCAAGTTACCTGCTGTCAAACATCAAGAGGCGATAGTACAAGTAACAAGGTTGAAGAAGGAATAGCAAGATGAGGAAAGGAGAGGAGACACTGATTATCTTCCATTAGCAGAAATGCAGCTTTCACTTCCACTGTATGTAAGTAAAACCGCGAGGAAGGAAATATCCAACATTTTCTCATAACAACAGGTGTTCCGTGGGGAAATGGACAAGTAGAAACGATGCACCGAATCGTTTTTCCTATACTGTCAAAGTTATGTACAGAAACGCCAGCAAATTGGTATAAACACATCGCGTTCAACAGTTTATAAACAGCTCTCCTCCTCGGAGCACAAAACAAACTACTTTTAAGATAGTAGCAGGTCTTGATATGCGTACGCCCAATATGTTGGAGCTGCAAGAACTTTTAAAAGACTTGTCAGTCACCGAATGAAGATCTCGCGAAATAGTACGAAGCAAGCTAACCATATTATTTAAAAAATTCAGCAAGAGAATCGGAAGTCTTACAATCTTCATCGTAAGAAAGAGACCGAATGTAAAATAAACGTGGCTATTAAGAGGACACAGTTTGGGGTCTTAAATTAAACCCAAAGTTTTTAGGCCCTTACAGAGTAAGTAAAAAACACAAGCATGTTATATAAGAAAAAGTAGCTGATAATGAGGGGTGGGGAAAAACATCAACGATTTCGGAATATTTGAAAAAATGGACAAGCTCATTCGAGGGCGAATGATTCCAGGACGGCCGAAGGTAGGGCGATGAACAGATGATAGGAGAAAACTTAACGAAAGAAGAATGACAAGGATGAATGAAAAAAAATAACTACAAGAGACGCGTAGTTTAAAAAACAACAATGACGACGACAAGAAATGTGTAGTTTGAAAAACGGACAGCCACTTGATTTTAGACCGCAGTGAAGTAAAGATCGCAACAGAATAAAGCGCTTAGCTTTAATTCTACATAATTCGTAATTTTTATAAATTTGTGTCATTAAATATTAAATAAAACCGAAAGAAAATTAACGCGAGTGTTTTAATTGGTGATTACCCCTACATATTTTTCTTGTTATATTCCTCCTCAATCGGATCTGTCTGTTTATTTACGACATATGTATCTCTCTTTTGAAATCAAACAACGTAATGATGAAAGATACTGATTCAGTGATTGTTTTGGGCGATTGGAACAAATTTGACGGTGACATTGCACCTCACTATTCAAGAGCATCTTACAACGAATTTTTAGAAGAGATGCCTGAGCTCGGCCTAAATCAAGTAAATTTATATAAAAAAAAGTCTGGTAACATCCTTGATCTCATTTTCGTTGATAATGCAACTAAAGCACTAGTAGAAAAGAGCACTGCTCTAGTTACGCCAGAGGACCTTTACCACCCTGCCCTTGCTATTACTTAAGAAATTATATGTAATCAGGTCTTAATAACTGATAAAACCTATTCGAATACTTAATTTGATTTCTCGAAAACTAAATTTAAGCATCTTGATAAGGCTTTATAAAAATCTTTATAAAAATTATCATGACTTAGATACAATAAGAATATTGATCAAAGCGTCGCGTATTTTAACTGAAGTGTATTAAACTTATTTTTAAAAATTAGTTCCTAAACGCATTTGTGTTTATAAAGAACCTGCTTAACCGTGGTACACTAACACACTTAGAGTTTTGAAAAATTAAAAACACGATATTTTAATATTTATAAAACTGTAAGCGCAAAGTATCCGGGTTTCCTTTCACTATGACATTACAAAATAGCATTTCTAGTGATAGTCAGACAATTTCCAATATGTTCGCAAAATTTTTTAAATCTAATTATTCTCCTAGTATTCAAGTATACTTTTATTACGCTTACAAATTATGTTCGGTTAATTTAGTCCATACACCTACATTATCGTCCGGCGATGTATTTCTCCTGACCTTCTTGCTTTCTTGTAAATTGTGCTGAGTATATTTTCGAACATTTGACTCATTTATTCAATTTATCACTTTAAGAGAGTATTTTTCCATCCGTATGGAGAGAATCTTTTATTATACCCCTACATAAAAATGGAAACAGATTTTTGGTAGAAAATTACCGAGGCATAGCTAAACTCTCTACAAGCTCTAAATTATTTGAATAACTTATCACTGACCATTTGACTCATTCAATCTCACCATTTATATCACATTCTTAACATAGATTTGTTAAAGGAAAATCTACAACCACCAATTTACTTGAGTTCGTTAAATCGGATGCCCCTAACCCTTAAGAAATGTAAAGTTATGTATTTCTCCCGAAAAGCCATGCAGACAACTATTTACACAATAGATAACTATAATTTGGAACAGATTCACCGCTTTACACACACATCACATTGGTGTGATAGCCAACAAAGTCAAAGGCATTTTGGCTTTTGTAAAATGGTGGTCAAAGGAGTTCAACTGAACAAAACCAATCGAGTTCAAATATCCTTATCTTACTAAAGCTTTGTATACAACCTTAGTAAGACCTATTATGGAATACGGATAGGTAATTTGGAACCCACAGTATCAAATCTACTCTGATAGAATAGAGTCTATTCAAAAACAATTCCTCGATACAATTTTCCACCTTATATAGGGTCTTCCAATAAAATTGATAAGATTTTTTTAAAAAACACACACTAATTGTTAAGGAAGTTCAAATGTTTCTTTATTTAATGTGAGGTACAATCGATGCAATTAAGTTCTGAATATAACTTCATTCAAATGGCCTCCACGACTTCTTTTTCAGGAACGAATTCGATTAACCCAATTTTTGAGCACTTTTCACAGTAAATCAAGTTGTATGTAATGAATAGCACATTCAATATTGACTTTTAAAGCTTGAAGAGAGTTCGGTTTAATGCTAAAGGCCAATGACTTCAAATAACTCCACAAGAAGTAGTCTAATGGTGTTAAATCACATAAAAATTTAGTTATCATCGATCTATACCACTGCATTGATAGTAACGATGCTACCAGCTTCATTTCGAGAGAAGGACGTACCGATGATTCCACCAGACCAAAAACCACATCAACCTATCAATTTAGGTGAATGTAATGGTTGTTCATGAATAATTTGTGGATTGTCTTCGCACCAGAATCGACAGTTTTGTTTATTTACCTATCTAAAATACGAACGATTATTTTGATAATAATTTGTAAACGTTATTTTTGCGTATATCTTGCCATGATAAAATTGTAAACATTACTGAATACAATGAAAAAAAATAGATCATGACATATTAAAAATGGCCCAAACGACACTTAGAAATCATATCATCCCTATCGGAAAACCCTAGTCGTCTGAAACTTATCAATCTCCTTACTCTTGCTAGTAGTGAGAAATGCTCGGTGTAATTTTGATGTTAAAATAATAACAGGCTCAATTTCTAGCCCCCTCATTCTCTCTGAAATTTAATTTAATTAATGTCCAGATTTTTTTGCCCTTGTTTCTGAAAACTTGTAAAACGAATTTGGAATTTCCAGAGCTTTTGCATTGTTTGTGTCTTGATTTCAACTCTGATTCAAGCACATTTGGCATATATGACTCCTGGTATTCATGAAAAACAAAAGAAGTTCTGTAAGTCGTACGGTTGTTGTCGGTATTGCTATATGGAGTCGCGGTCGTCAAGTACTCCCTTCCTGATGTGTATAGGAGGTTCGGCATTGGAACATACCGGCAGTTATTGCTTACACAGAATAACATTATGTTCCTTAACTGGAAGCATAGATGTTTCAATGTGTGAGTGATGCACTGGCGCTATCATGAGGTGTTTTGTCACTAGCCGGTTCTACGCACCGGAGTCGACCCTGATTTTATCCGGCCAAGGGCTACCACCCTTTCGGTGACCTAACCCCGTTTATGTCCTCAGGTAACCTTAAAATTATACTATTTAGTATATGGTATTCAAATCGAAACTAAATAAAATATTAATAGTAAAATGTGTATGTATATACATAGATATATTATATAAGTATACATAAGATTCTGTCAGACACAGTAATTTATTTAGCAGTTCTCCATTTTTTAATCCCTCCTTTCCTTCCTCCTTCGGAAATGCCTTTTCCCATTAGGAAAATAAATCATTTAGGATTCACGAAATATACACATTTCTATTTTTAACATGAATTCTTTAGTATTATAATATTATCATCTATAAAAATAGAAGAAAAATTCGCTAGTGCAGCTCGAACTATTAAATATTTAACCCCGGAAATAAATTTACAGATATGTATGTAAATGATTGCTGTCACCCACTTCAATGTTTATTTCTGCAATTATAGGGAATTAAGTAGAAGAGATTAATTTCAGTGGGTCACACGGCGAAATTAAATTTTTTTACAAAAAAGTGAACAAAATAAAAATTGGTGCATTGAGAGCATCTTTAACTAATAGTTAGCTAATGCACATATAAAAGGCTTACATTACTCTCCAGACTATTTATTCGTTGGAACAAGGTCTGTTGATTTGTGGATATTATGTTTTGCTAGATGGAAATCAAGCTTGATAAACACGTAAAATGCAAAGTAATACAACTACTTATGTATTTAAGAATACTCACATTCTTCTCTAGCAGAACTAGCTTTTCGAGATGTGTCGTTTTTTCCAATTTTATATTAAAAAAAATTAAATAAAATATAATCACGAAATATGTATTGAAAATGCAATATCTTTGAAAAAATTAATGCACACCGTCATTTAAGGCAGTCCTAATTTCTATATAGAAATATCTTAAAAAGTACGCACTCCATTTGTCAACAGCCACAAAAAAAAGAAGAAAATTATGAAAATGCGTGCCTGAGCTCACTTTACATTTTTATGTACTCAGAGAACAAAGATAAACTAAACAACTTGCTTATGTATTAGTGTAGTACGAAATCGTGTGGGTGAACCCGTCAGGCCCTTCCTGCAGGGTTATGTGGTAATAAATCTTTTTTCACTCCGTTGAGTTTGTACGACCCGCCGTAAAAATTACTGATATGATGTATGCATGGGTATATGTAACATACATCAGGAAAGCACACAATATAAATATCATAAAGATATGAAAAACACGTGCAAAATAAATTAACGCCTATGTTATGAGAAATACTGCATATTCTTTCAACTACCCCAAAGGTTTCAGCTAATCAAGTTCATCAGTGTAAACAAGACTGACCAAAATGTCCGAGTACGTACGTTCATACATATGTACATATGTATGTATGTAAAAATGTATGCTTGCGCATACATGTAAAAGACAACATAATATTTACTTTATGTAACATCTAATATGAATATAAGTGAAGATTTGGTAATACTAAGATAATTTATATAACTTTTAAGAAGGAAATGTTAGATGGCGTTAATGCTGTTTATGTTACATGAATTGCTGAGTGTCTATGTATATATATTAAATACCTTTATCTTCGAATCAGTATTCGGATATCTAAAGATATCATCTACAAAAAGGAAATGTAATATCGTAGATTGTGGCAGTACGTGTTACCAGGCGGAGGGTCATTTGTTTGAACATGGCCAAACAAAGATCCAAAATTATAGAAAATAAGTTTTAACAAACATTTAAGTCAATTTGTCCGATTAAATTAATACTGCCATAGATATCTTTAGAAAAAAAATCAAATTTGTCGTGAAGGTTCAAGAAATATAAATCAGGTATGGATACTGTACAATGCATTTTCGTGCAAGATGAGAATAACCTAAAATGCATCTCAAGCTCCATTTTCCTGTTCGTGTTGTTTAGCGCAATCACGCATGTTGACGAATCCTAATTGAAACACTTATAAATTTTCCAATAAATCCAAAAAGTGCTCAACTTACAGTGAATCTTTGCGCCATCATGTTTTCCAACATATGCGCATATTTACTTTGTTTCTTCCTTTGTTAAAAAATTATTCCTTCTTGCCATGTACAATTTTAACAATCCTTTTGTTCGCAACTACCGCCTCGAACAATCGAAGGTTCTCGATACGAATGTTCTCAATTTATGCTCTAGAACACGCCAGTCATCGGCTTCTCTCTTTCATCTGACATTCGCTTCGCATTTACGCCACACACACATCGTCCTGATTAGACACATTTACTGTTTCAAACTCAGCAAGCCTCTCTATGTGGACCACTTTCATTTTGCTTCTTGGTCTCCCAACAGTCTGTATTCGATACACTACGTCGTTTATCCATTTGATTATCTTATATGGACCTTCCCAATGGCATTGAAGTTTTGGGGACAAACCTTTCTTCCGTTGCGGATTGCACAGCAATACCAAATCTCCACTTCGGAAGCCTTCAGAGCTCAGCGCTTTGTCATACCTGGCCTTCATTTTGTAATGAATTCGTGATTTTGGCCCTTTAGCTGCTATGCAGTTAGCAGTCCACTCAGCGAGCGATTGACGATAACCAACACAATAGAACTGCTGCTTGATCTCCTCCAGCATTTTCTTAATGCCGAGGTGCCCTCCACTAGGACCATTATGAAATTCCTTAAGAACGTCCGCAATTCTTGACCTTGGAACTACTATTATCCTTCTAGAGCACTGGCCATCTTCACTTTCCCATACTCTATGCAAACAGCCAGATATTAACTCTAAAATGCTCCATTGTGCCCAGTATGCTTTCGCGATAGGACTTACCGCTCTCATTTGTTCCTTACTTGGAAGTATGTTCACCTTCCAATCGTGCATTACCAGTTCCAAGTCTGGGTCTTCCTGCTGACATTTTCTTAAGTGACTTACCCCCCATTTTTCTGCTCTTGTAATTGTCATTCGTCGAACGTCTATTATGCCATCAGCTTTTGAGCATCATTTTCGTTTTTTTTTCTTGTCTGTTGGAGCCCAACTTGCATTCGCGTGCGAAATGACCTGCTTTTCCACAACTGAAGCACTTTCCAGCTTGATTCCTAACACCAGAACGATTCATTCCTTCTATCGACTTCAGAGTTTTCAATATTTCAGTCATCACATCTGGTGTTTCTATCTCCAAGTTTCAGCAAATGTTAACTTTGGATTCGCATAAGTCTCTCTCTTGGTGTACATGTCTTTAATTCCGCTGATGAACATCTGGATTTTTAATCTTTCGAGATGCTCACCCGATGCGTTCCCAATGGCTAAATGAGCCAATCTCTCAATTTCTGCAGCATATTCCTGCAGAGATTCGTTGTGTTTTTGGTCACGCTGTTCCAGCTCCATCTAGTAAATTTGTCTCTTGTTCTCGCTACCATATCGTCTTTCCAGGGCTCGCATTACAGCGCTATAGTTATCTCTCTCATATTCGGGAGTAGTCTGTAAAATTTCCGCTGCAGGTCTCTTCAACTCAACAAATAGCGCAGCGGATTTTACCTCGATGGTCCAATTATTTAACTCAGCCGTCTTCTCGAACTGGAGCTTGAAGATCTGGAAAGGAGTTGTGCCGTAAAATGATGGTGATTCTACCAAGAGGCCGTTCAGCGATCTGGTTGGAGGATTCAAATGCAAATCTCGGACGCGACTTTCGAGCTCATTGATTTTGGTCTTAATTAGCTCCTCTATTTTGTCTTGCCGCTACTTGATTTTATCCTGTTTTTGTTTAAGCTCTGCGTTTTCTTTCATCAGATTTTGCTGTATTTGTCCAAATATTTCTTCTGAGGATGATATCTGCTCCCTCTGTTCACCCATTTGTCTATCCAACTTTTGCGACACCTTGGCATTCTGTGTGTTCATGTCCATACCCGTAGATGAGCTAGGAGCCTTTTCTTGAATATTACTTGATGGCTGCTCCAACTCCTTCGCAGAATCAATAGCCTCTTCCTTGTCAATATTCTTCAAGGATATCTCTTCATCCTCGTGACGGAATTCGTACTGGCTCAAGTCAATGCCTTCGAATTCCATTGCTTCTCGCAGTCGCGTTTGCAGCTCTGCGTTATTTCCTCTTGTAGATAATCCACGCTTTGCCAATTCCCTCTTGAGAGGAGGTATCGTCAAATTTTGAATCTTGACCATTTTCCAATTATTATCCTTTCTGATTAACAATCCCACTTCCGACACCAATTGTTACGATTTTGATGAATCAACTTCGATGATTTCCAAAATCCTTCGGGCCCGATCACTGGATTGTTAAATAAAAGTGACCAACTTTGTTTGTAGTTTCTTATTTTATAAATAACTAGCGGCTCCCAGCGCGCTTTGCTATACCTATCAAAAAAATCAAGAAAATATAACTGAAATATTGAATTTTCGATTAATTTTTTGGAAAACGAAACGAAAATGTTTATTTAAAATTTTGTTATAAACTTTTTTCTATAATTTTTTTTTATTTGTATTTTTAAATTTATTTGCATTTTGATTTTTTTTACTCTTCCTCTCACGTTTTCAACACCACATACAACGTAATGTATGCATATTTCGGAATTTTACTTGTAATTATTGTTCTATATTGTATTTTGTATTGGGAGCGACCAATGTTCACCAAATTGGTCATATCTCTGGAACCTATACACATTAACCTTCTCCTATATCCCTTTATAAATCCTAAAAATTTTGTTCAATTTGATCTGGTAGTTCTCAAGTTATAGGCGTTCATCAAAATTTGCATTGATTTTTATATATATAGATTTATTAAATGTCCTTTTTTTACTCAGTAATTCACAATTCAATTCACAATTAATTTCGCTTTACAATCACTCCTATTACAACTTTCACAATGTACTATTTACTTCACTGTAGTGTAATTACCGATGCGTTTACTTTACGACTGACTCCTTGGCAGTTGAGTTTCGCCCTTATATACTCAATTCGATTGTTAGCAACTGCTGACTCGAACAATCGAATGTTTCCGATTCACGCTCTAGAACACGCCACGCTTCTCTCTTTCATATGACATTCGCTTCGCATTTTCGCCTTAATATGAAATTCCTGTTTGAATATATTTTCAGTTTATTTTATTATTTGACAACATTCACATTTAAACATTTCACAGTAGTAAAACGGGTATAAAATCTGTAGACAAAACTCGACAATACTTTAGCGGGCAGAGAAATGGCAAATTAAAGATAGCTATTATTCGTCAGTTGTCAAAAAGTCGATGAAAACTATGTAACAATTAATTTTATCTGCGACTATTTCATAGGCTCATAGGCTCATAAAAGTTTAGTAACACAAATACATCGTACAGCCCTACAAGTAGATAAACTATCATATGGTCGAAAAACAGCTGAGATCACCTGATCGAAATAGTCCACTTTTTCACTCAGTGATGTAATAAATATGACTGAAATGAATGATATATTTCCAACTTAAACTAAATAGCACGATTCAAAAATAACAAAACGAAAATAATTCTCAAAAAAGTTTAATAAGTATAAAAACTCAATAAAAACCAAACCATTTTGAAATATATGATATAATTCAGGCACATGCATTCTACACAAACTACTAAGTCATATATAAATATCTAAAACGTTCACAAATATTTAATTTATACCCGCCGTAGTAATAAAGTAGTGTAATAAATATATACATTACATTTCCATCACTAAATTCGTTTGTTTATTTTAATCTTCTAAAACTTAGCGTAAACTCTGTAAACAAATGCACAAATATCTTATTAAAAATTTCAAACCAGACATATGCAATCATATTTAATATAAATAAATAAGTAGTAAAAAACCTTCATCTAATCTGTTTTTGTCAACGTATTAAAAAATATATGGGTTTGTGGTGTGCGTTTTGATATTTTTCTCAGAAATGGATTTGCCTACAGTTTATGCTTAGTCGTATCCAACGGCTGGACAGATGGATTTTTTGAGGAGCCTTAATTTCGTGTCCGAAACACACTCGGAGAGTTGACATTCCATGCCGAGCGGCCGCAATTAGAAAAATTAACTTACTTTTTTATTTAATTTTTTTCTTTAATTTTGGAGGTTATTCGGGCAAAGATTCGAACCGTAGCCCCCGGAATGATAGTACGCACTGCTGCGGCCTGGACGTTTATACACCTTTAAACATTGAATAAACGCCAGCTAAAAATGCATTAAACTAGTCAGAACTGTATATTTAAGACAATAACGGACAGAATGTTGGCAGAGTTAATCTTCATTTTGCGGAAATTCGAGAAAATGGTACATACTGAGTTTTTTAAATGCTAATAATAAAATTGAATGAAGTTTTCAGTTTAATATAGTCACAGTGTTGAAAAAACTTGACCAGTAACATTGTCTTTTTCTGACTGAATAATATTCGGATATCTAATACATATATAATCTCAGGTTGAATTTAGTTGAAGGAAACATGGCCTTGTTAATTTTCTATGTACACATCCCTTGCTTAAAATTTTGGCTTCCGCAGCAAATCGAGCCCTGTTGAATAGGACAGCTTTACCAGCCATCTAAGGTGTAAAGTTGATCCGGCAGCTTTTTCGTAGCAAATGGGCTACTACTTATATTTGAATAATTTTCTCAGATTTTATTACTTATTGTTAGGATTGCCATGCCAAAGCAAATTCACTAAATACATATATACAAATCTTAATAAAAAATGTTTTTATTTCATTTAAGTAAGTGAAAGTCATAAAACCACTTATATGTTAGCTCGAATATGCTATATATGTATATATATTAGAGCTACCCGGATATTGGGCACCGCGAGCAGCTTGAGGCTCGCGGATACTCACTCATTGCTCGCTCGATACTCGCTCATTCCTCAACTGCTCAGCAGAA
Organism: Neoceratitis asiatica; assembly: GCA_030068015.2. Taxonomy (NCBI): domain Eukaryota; kingdom Metazoa; phylum Arthropoda; class Insecta; order Diptera; family Tephritidae; genus Neoceratitis; species Neoceratitis asiatica. Next base: position 85,848,161 of record CM061524.1, read on the forward strand.
CAAAAAAAATTTAAGTTTGTTTGTCAAACTTTCTTTGGCGTTTCAATGATTTTTACACTTTACATAAGTAAATTTAAAATTAATAAAAAGAAGTTTTGAGGAAAAAGTCAAAGTATTTGTCAAAATACTTGATATGCTCGTGCTCAACTCGGAAAGTTTTCGAGTAATGAGCATTGAGCAGGTGTGCGGCTGCTCGTCCCTCAAATGCTCGCACTACCCGAAAATGTTTGAGCAAAATCTGGAGTTCTAATATATATATGTATGGTTGAATTTGGTAAAGTCGTTCTCAAGATATAAAATAACATCGGAAATGAGCATTAAGTTTTAAACTCGGTTTTCTATGTACACAGAGTATATTAGGTTTGTTAGGTCTGTGTACATTATAATTAACGGTTGTATAACTGCATACAATAATCAAAATATACATGGGCATATACATACATTAAAAAAATGTGTTGGGTGAACGCAGATTTTATGGTCTATGTGTACATAACAAACTTAATAGCGAAAGCAATCGATTTAGCCATGTCTGTCTCTCCGTGCGTCTTTTTTGCTGTCTGTCTGTGTATATTATAATTATTTTAATAATTCTTGGCTTACACTTTCCTTGGGTCATAAGTATGAACGCTATTGCCATTTGGTGAAATTGGACCAATTTCATGCCCACCCTTCATATCACGGTAATTTTGAATATTATGTTTTAAGAGAAAAGAAACTCAAACCACCGATTAAAGCTACCTGACATTTTATCAAGGTCAATGCAGATAAACAACGGCTTTGAAGTGTTAGGCAAGTTGTTTCTCAAATTATCATATGCAAAAATCAAAGAATTAATTTTTGACGAGCCTGATGTTAGAAAATTAATGTCCGACAGAAACTTTGCAGAATTATATGATACGAGCGCCGAACAAGAAGTACAAGTAAATAATTGCCCTTATGTTATGTGAATTCCTGATTATTCGGCATTCCTCATTAGTTTTTGTTGTTCCTGAAGACGCCATAACATTGCAATCTTTTCTAAGTATATGGGTTTGTTCACATACACACATTTGAATAGAATTTTGAAAATTGAACGCAGTATATACAAGGTATGTCGGACCACTCACAAAGGTATACATATGTCTTTCTACAATATTTGGGTAAGCAAATAAAAATCAATAAATGGTCTTCAGTGGTATACTTTTTAAACTGTGTTTTATTTATAAGGGCTACAAATATAGAAAATCATTCAAGAAATTCAGGAAAGGTTTCAAACTTAATTTAAAATCTTCCTCCGAGTCTAATGTGCACACACTATGGTGTTAAAGTTATTTCAAAATTATCGTACTGTTAAATTTATTTATAAATAACATATAATATTTTAAATAATAATGCATTCATTACTGCATCCGAAAAACTCTTTAAACTTTCCATTTTGATAAGAACGTAATCAACATGACTTTACATATGTATGATATAACGCTACAATTATTGTGAGAAATTTATTAAAAGCTTAGTGTAATATAAACAGCTGAACTCTAGCTTCAATACCAGCTACAGGATCTCTTCGTAAGCGTTTTTAGAAATAAAACGATCCGCTTATTCGATTTTTAACAAGTATTTACAATTGTTTATTTTGTTTTAAAATATATCGTCCTGAGCGTGCACGAAGTGCTCAATTGAAATAGCTAGATGCGCTTGAAACAAGATTTTGTGGGGGCCGCGTGTAGTGCTGATTTACTCGGTGGTTCTTTGTGCTACTTTCGGCGCTATAGCATGATTCTTATAGACTGCGACAGGCTATATTGGTATATGAATGTATGAAAGTGTCTTTTATTCGTCTATAATAATGCAATTATAAATAAGTTTGTATCTAGTATATTAGATCTCATTTTTATTAGTGATAATATGAGCTTTTCCCTTGAAGAATGTCTAGACCCTCTGTCATGCCCAGGATTACATCATGTCCCTCTTGTCCTGCAGTTAGAGTTTTATTATTTTAAAAGTTTTGTCGGAGAATCGCACTCTGAAAATTAGTGCTTCAAAAATGCTTGACTGGGAAAATATTTTTGCCGGGGCCAGCGTTAATGAGTGCTTGATCTTTTCAAGGACAAAGTGAATCAAATTTTTTCCAGTACGATCCCTAGAGTGAAAAAGAAGTGTTATAAAGTTCCGTGGCATACCAAGAATTTGAAAAAACTAAAAAAATTTGAGAAACAAGTTCTTTAAAAGGTTTAAATTATCGAACTTACCTTGTCATAAAGAAAAGTATCTTTTTTTCTCCAGAGTTTAAGTCGCTTAGTAAGGCACTTCACAGAAATTATGTCGCTAATTTTGAGCGTGATATTAAGCTAAACCCAAAGTCGTTTTGGAGCTACGTCAAGGCTAAAAAATCATGCTCAAGCATCCCCTCTCAAGTTTTTTATAATGAAACATCTGCACAATCTTTATCTGAGGCTGTCAACCTTTTTGCTGACTTTTTTGTTCCAATTTTGAATCTGAAGATATCTTTTGTGAAGAGGCAGCAACTAATATTGATACCTCCGTCAATTTTGGCGAACTTTCTTTAACCATTGATGATATCACTCGAGGCATTTCCGTGATTATGGTGCCAACACAAACAGACATTGATGGGTTTTGCTCTTTTTTGTTCAAAAACATCACTGCACTTGCCTACCTATTCTACTTTTTTTCAATAAGTCTCTTTTGTGGGGTGATTTTATAGACGCATGGAAGATAACTTCTATTACCCCGATTTTCAAGAGTGGTAATAAAAGCAATGTCGCCAACTACCGTCCCATTGCCAAACTGTCCACTATATCTAAGTTGTCTGAAATAGTAGTTAAGGACAAGATATATTTTGCTGTAAAGAGTTTAATTTGTGCTAACCAGCATGGTTTTATGCCTGGAAGATCTGCTGTAACAAATCTTGCAGTATTTTCGGAATTTTGTATTTCTTCATTTAATATGAAAGCACAAGTGGATACCATCTACACTGACTTTTCGAAAGCCTTCGACAAAGTGAACCATTCATTGTTGGTATCTAAGTTGGGGATTCTGGGTTTTCACTCCAGTATATTATCATGGATGAAGCCGTACCTGTCCTTTCGACGCTGTTTTCTTCGAGCAGATGGTGCCTGCTTACGCCCTTTTATTGCAACGTCGGGCGTACCTCAGGGAAGTGTTCTGGGACCGCTCTTATTTGTTATTTTTATCAATGACATAAGTCATTGCTTTAGGCACTCTAATGATGATTTGAAAATTTTTCAAACGGCCACAAGTCTCACTGATTCCGTTATGCTTCAATCCGATCTTGACAATGTAATTGATTGGTGCAGTAAAAATCGTCTGTACCTAAATACCAGCAAATGCTTTGCCATTTCTTTTTCGAAATCTCGAAATCTCATTCCGGCATCATACAGTATTGGTGAATCTATATTGAGAAATGTTGATGAAATATCTGATCTCGGGATAATCTTTGATTCTAAGTTCCTTTTTCATAGCCAAATAAACTATGTTATTGCGAAATCCTATTCCATGCTTGCGTTTATTCGCCGCTTCAGTACGAATTTCAGTGATCCTTATACCAGAGAACGTAGAATATAGAGAAGGTCCATGGCGTGCCGATTGCCATTTGTTCCCCCTACGAGAAAAATAAGAGACTACTCACCACCTCTGGCTAACAGCGAGCTACCAGAGGCTGGCATTTGGGAGATATGTATGTAAAAGCAAAAATGTAAATAAGTTAGAGAATGTTAAGTAACAGGAGTATTTACTTGATCAGTTTGCCTAGTTTGTTAAAGACATTTCTTTATTTGAAGACATTTCTGGCATATTATAGTCGAAGTGTATTTGGCCGTTTTCCAGCTATAATAATGCTTACTGTGTTTAAAAAAAACTGGTGAACTAAATTGACTCAGTGTATGTATGTTCATATATAAAATATTATATTTGTGTAATATACATATGTATGCAGTAAATCGTCTGAGAAATTGTCAAATCATGTATACGAATTTTTTTTTATAAAGTAAATCATTGCAATAATTAATAAAAATCTATAATTATATTCTAAATAAGCCTTTTTATTTAATTTTCATGTAGATAAATGCTTTGCTTAAGTTTAATTACAATACATATATATACATATATATATTATTTAAAATCTTAAATGTTAAAAAAATTTTTTGTTTAAAATGAGTAAAAAAAATTTTATGATTACTAAATATGAAATTTCACTGCTTTTCCATATGATCATCGGCTTGATGTAGATTTTTGTGCTCAACGAAATGAAGATTTTGTCTACTTTTACCGGCAAATTGTAATGAGTACCTCATAAAACGAATTGGTTTCAAAGTTGTCTGTGGTGCGATGGTTAAGACGCCATTAAACTGCTCTCGTAATACTCAGGTTCGAATCCCAACAAGCGGGGTATTATTTTATTTTTTTAAATTTATTTCTGTATGTTGCGATTATGTTCGTCAGCATCAATTTCTACTTTTTTCGCAAGTTTTGTCATCGTCGCAAAGGAATTGCTTATGGACGGCGGGTACAAGGAAAGAGAATTGGCAAGTTTTTGTATATGCATATGTTTTTTGTGTACGCATTGGATTCCTTTGAATGAATGTGTCTTCAACTTCTGATCAACTTGATTTCTGATTTTTGTCAATTTTGTCATCGTCGCGAGGAAAATGCTTGTGGATGACGGGTAGAAGTGCAAGGGCTTAGGCATTTTTAAGATTGTATGGGTTTGGCGTATACGTATTCAAATGCTTGAATGTATGTGTTTTCACGTCGTCATCAACCAACATCAATTTCTAATTTCTGGATTTTTGGTCGTTGAAACGACTTGATGGTGGCGGGAGTAAGGGAAAAGGGTAATAATTTGTGTGTATCAGTTTTTTTGTCTACACATATGAAGGTTCATTTGAATGTATGAGTTTGAGACTTTTGTAAGCATATTTGATTGCAAATTTGACTTCGTCTTGAGAAAACTGTTTGTGGATGAAGAGTAGAAGGAAGGAAAGGGGGTTATATGCGATAGTTGTTTTTGTTTTCTCTTTGATGTTTAGTTTTGTTGATACAGTGGCGGACAAAAGTCTGTTTGTATTCGTTGTGTAGAAAGTACTAGCGCCACAACGGCTTCAAGCTGTTATTGATGCGAACGGTGGACGAACTAAATACTAAAAAGATCACGTTGCCTGATATTGATGAAATTTTTTGTTTTAAATGAAGGGAAAATAGTTGAAATAGACTATGTCGTTAAATTTTCCAATAAACTTTCAATTCAACGAAAATAGGGGGTGTATGTAGACTTCTGTCCGTCACTGTATATGGATGTCATAATGTGGTAATTGATGTATGATTTTGTTATATTAACCAATTTTTGGTTTTGAATAGGATTATTAACATGCGATTATTATGTGTGATATATGTAAGTACATATATATATTTTGCATGTGCATTTACTTATGATCTCATTAAATAGCATTTTTGATTCATGAAAATAACACATTTTACGTAAATGTAAAATGCATTAATATTTTCAATCATACATACATACATATGTATGTACATTTGTACATTTTTATTTATACATATACATATATGTATGTAAATATGTCCATACGCTACTGTACAGTTATTTTCAATTGCGTCTAGCAAAGCAATTAAGCGCACTAAATATCAACTGTTTAGTGGCGCAGGTGGTGTAGTGTTCCGTAAAACCGATTTTTGCTACCTTTGACGCAGGTTCAAATGTTGCAAGAAGCAATATTGACCGACAGAAGGCAAAATTTATTTTTATGAATTTATACATAGATATACATACCAGATATATTTGCTGATTCTATAATGTAGATGTAGAAGGATAAATTTAAATTTTTTTTTTAATTGTTCATTTATTAATATAAATTTATTATAATATAATTATAATATATTAAATTCCAAAATTGATGTATGGTATTTGAATTATCGAAACGCCAACAACAAAGGAGTTATTCGACATGCCGACGGCAAATCAACTATGAAGAATGAACATACAACAGTGTTTATATGGAAAATCGAAAATTTATTTAAATTTCGCAATTATTAGAATTCGCTGACACTAAAAAAAATTTTTTTTTTGTAAATTTATGTTTTTGCTATATCACATTTAGAAATCTTAAGAATAAAAGCAAGAATACGAAAGTGTCTATTAACTTGCTTATGTTACAATAACATACATGGCCATTGATTTTATTGCTCATTCTGCTCAGAAATGTTGGTTACCAGAGACAATTCTGTTAAATTTTGGCGGCAGTGGTGAGTAGTCTCTGATTTCTTTCGTCGATTCCACCAGCTCACACGACTGTCCGCAATTGGACCTTCTCTATATTCTACGTTCTCTGCTTATACTCTAAAATTACTTTTCTCATCTTTAGTGCGATCCAAGCTGGAATATGGAGTGTTCATCTGGAGGCCATACCATGCTTGCCATATTGGACGACTTGAGCGGATTCAAAAAACGCGTCTCAGATTTGCTCTTCGTTCGTTACATTTTGAGGATCCAGTCCCGTCATATAGTTCTAGGTGTCTGTTGATCAACTTAAAGTCTTTAAATAGTAGAAGGTCAATCTTATCGCTGATACTTGTTTATGATATTATACAGGGGACGATTGACTCGCCATTTCTTTTGGATCGTATACACTTTAATCAGAGAACGTAGAAGAACGAGAAGCAGAGAACTTAGAGCTAGGCTGATATTTATATTTCTTACTGTCATTGACATATTGCAGTTCTTACTCGAGATATCGTGTACACAAAGAGACGAATAGACAAAGACAAATCGATTTGTCTCGTCATTCCATGAAGTTTTATATATGAACTTATGTAGCTATAGGTATACACATACCGACTATCTTATAACCGTTAGGTGAACAAACTTAATATACTCTGTAACGTATTGCAGCCGGGTATAAAACTAACAAAAAAATCAAACATATCTGCGAAATGTGAAGCAACAACAACATACATTTGCATGCGGCAAATCAAAATTCTATGAGCCTACTAAAATGAAGCAAATCTGCTGCTAAATTTGCTGATCGCCTATTAGTCAATATTGCCAAGCAAGCAATTTCCTTGCCTGGTCCACAAGATGAGCTAAAATTCTTCACGTCAGCCATTTTCGCATTTTGATGTAGGAATTCAGGTACAGTAAACTGTGTATACCACAAATATTCACATCACAAATTAACTTTGAAGTATTCATTTATCTACATTACTTTCGTTCGCATTATCGGGAGTGCGTGTTACAGTTGCCGAGTGAAGACACAAAATTCTTCAACTTCTAATTTTTGGCACTTTATTTTGTTGAAGAGACGCGCGAGGGGAGATGTGTGCCGTTAGTTTAGACGACGATGCGCAAGCGTTCGCCATGAGAAGGACTTTTTTTTGCAATTTTAAGAAGCGGTCATTAAAAAGTGTTGTCATGGCAATGGTATTTTTTGCTGGATGTGTACGCACTTACTTGTGTACATATATACATATATACATACGAATGCAATTGATTCATGTGCGCATAAATTTGTATGAATTGTGCGTGCGAGCTTGTGCTTATATGTATGTACGAGTGTGTATGTACGAGCTTGCATTTACGAGTATGTTTGTACGTACATATGTGCTCATATGGCAAAATATCAGAATGAATTTTGATTTGTATAATTATTTTGATACATATTTATAATTATTTTGATAAAATTAACAAATTTTTAATATCATTTAAATAAATATTAAGATTTATTGTATTTAATTTATCATAATTATAATTCTTTTTATCTTTAAAAATATAGTAATTAAAAAATAAGAAACAAGTGCATGAAGAATATATATGTATTTCTATAAATTCCAAAAATTTGTAGAGAATTTTACAAGTTATTAAAAGACAATAAACAAATATTGATAGTTAAGAAATTTCTGATAATCCAATTATAGAAAACATTTGAGTGGCGTCTTGGGAGAGGAACTGATTTCGAGGTAATCATAGTGTGCAATGAGTATATTTATAGTGATTCGAGCAGTACGTCAAGAACGCATTTCCTTTATTGGTTCGGTCCTACCAGAGAACGTAGAATACAGAGAAGGACCAATTACGAAAAATCGTGGAATATGTCAAATCGATGCTAGAACACGATGAGTGCATAGGATTGTATTTTTAGCATTTCTCCACAGCCCGCCAAAAAGTAACAGAGTTTGCTATTGATGCATAACATTGATGAGAAAATGAATGTAAATTTCCTACATTGGTGTATGTTAGCTTTAGATAAAGAATTTTTCGGCTTCTTATCAAATAAAGGAAAATATTCTTTACAATATATTTAAAAAAAAATTTGGGTTAGGGATGAAATTATGAAACTTTATCAATATTTTTCATGCCATTTTTAAATTTCTATATTATCTGATAGAAAATATTTCATTTTTACTCTACCGTCGGCATTTCGCATATCCTGTAATAGACATATGTACATATGCTCTTATCTAACTACTTATATGCATATGTATCATGACATATGTACATTCACTATCGAAAATAATGACCTGTGTCAAGAAATCTGTATATACATACCTACGCGCATTACATTACACACACTATTTGGATGTACACGTATGCATTCATACTTCGATCACTCCATCCCTCGAAATTATTCTTTGCCTCTGTCGTACAAAAGTACAAAAGTCAAATCGAATACAACAATAACATTTTCATTCATAGACGCAAGCGCCGTACAACAAAGCAAAGTGCGTTTATTCATAATACCACCGCGCACATGCCCCGCATACCCATGCCAAGAAGTTGCTTCTTCGCGACGGTGACAAAAAAACCCAAATACAAAAAATCATGGTCGCGAAATGTTACGCAAAAGCAATAATAACAAAAAGTTCCTTTGACTCAGGCAAAAAGTCAAATGTCAACCACCGAAATGATGCAAACCATACAAAAAATACGATCGTTCTTCTATATTTGCTGTTCGCCTGTTACCTTAATATGAACCAAGCTGATGCCTTGCGCGGGCACACGTCAAACGTTCCTTGAGTTCAAATCCTCGCTTCTTTTTCTTATTTTGATTTTATTATATTGGCGAATTTTTCAATCATCGCCAAGAATTGTTTTCTGATGAAGGGGTATAAGGGTAAGAAGTTGGCATGCCCTTTGGTATGTATGAGTTTTTCGTATACATACATGGACCTTTGAATGTGTTTGGCTGTTTTCAAGAATGTTTGATTTTTGTGTCATTTATTTTATTTTTCGCATTTTGGTTTAGAAATTCAGGTACAGTGAACTTTATGTACCACGAATATGCACATCACATTTGAACCATGCAGTGTGAATCTAGCTACACTACTTTTACATAAGTAATTTCTCACTGATTTCTAGTTTCTACAAAATTTTCAATAATATCGAAGTATTAAACATAAATTTAATGAAAAAACAATATATTTAAAAATAATCACGTGCTTTTTTAAACATTCGTTTAACAAATGTAAAGAACTCAGTTCGGATTATCGAGAGTGCGTTTTTCAATTGTCCAGTGAAGACACAAAATTCTTCAACTTCTAATTTTTGTCACTTTGGCTTGTGGAAGAGTCGCGCGAAGGGTGATGTGTGCGTTCGCGATGAGGACTTTTTTTGCAATATAAAGTAGCGTTGTCATGGTAATGGTATTTTTTGCTGGATGTGTACGCTTTTTGCTTGTTTACATATAAACGTATGTACGTACATACATATCATCACATGTGCGTATATATGCACATATATAGTATATATATACGTAGAAATAAGAGCATGCGTGCTTGTTCTTATCACGCTTATTTGTACGCACGCTCATATGGTAATTGGCTGGATGAATTTGATTTGTTATTTATTTTGATATTTGCTACTAAAAATAATTAAATATGCTTCAAATAGAGTTAATTTGCATATTAGGATATAATTAGTATTAATATCTCATTAAAAAATATTAGCAAAAATAAGAAATAGGTAAATAAAAATATATTATTTTTAAATTTCAGAAATATTTAATTAAAATATACACATTTTTAAAAGCCAATCATCAAAAATTGATAAGCTCAGAATATTCTGATAATAACCATCTACGTGCTTACATTTATCTCGCACAGGTTTTATCAATTTAACATTTATTTTGCATGAATTTTCTCATTTTAAACATGATTTCTGCTAGTTCACTGTTAACTAGTGGTGAAAAGAGCTCATCCATGCCTGGGGTGAAATGCACCCATCGTGTTCTGGCTCAGTGAAAAAGCGGAATGAAATGACCATCGGCACGCGCTGGTCCTTCTCGTTTTTATACGTTCTCTGGTCCTACCTATCAGTTGGACTTATATGTTTATATACATATATTATAAGAGTGTTATGTCTAGGGTATTTCAGAGTATGGTGCGCAAGACAATTTGTAAAATGTTGTTTTTTTTATACAAATTTATACTGTATCGGAATTTTTTTAAATTGCTTGCAATGCTTGAGCGTGTGGTTTCTTATGTGCAATTTACACGATTGGTGGCTATTCTGTTGGGTAAGAATATGGTTGTTCTGTCTTGTAGGAGATTTTGCTAGCTAATGTTCAACGCTTTCTTCCATTTCGAATTGTTGTATAGAAATTCTTCATTTGTTGCCATGTTGGACGTTGCTTTCGGGATGCGAGAGATTTCTCGCACAGCTTAAGGAAATTTGTGGTCACGAGCAGGAGCATAATTTTACCAGAATTGGATCTCAGTTATCTGTAGGTGTGCGAGGATTTCGAATACAGATTTTTGATTGTGTAATATAAATTATAAAATTATTCTGTAGTTTCCTTTCAGCTTTTGATTAAGTTCTTTAATATAGTGATGATTATCGATTAATTGAAGGTTCTTCTCAAATTGTCGTTAGTTAAATCGGATTGTGTAACTATTTATGCTACTTGGTCTTATCTCTTATACTGAAGGTAATGCATCTCTTGGGCTTGGGGATACGATAGCGAACATGTCTCGGCCACTGATTGTATACACCATAAAATGTCTAAGTATCACAGAGAAAATGGAGATAAAACGTAAACCTGTTTAAGTGCTTCTAGGGATTTAAATACCGATCGGTTTGAATTACTTGGTTTTTGAACCAATTATAAAGGGTTTTCCTTTTAATGGTTTCGAAAGTGAAGGGCTGTATTTTGACATCTATCAAAGTTAACTGTGAAACCAAACATGTTTTGTTTTAGTTAAAAGTCAGGCATTTAGGAAAATGGATCGCTTAACAACCTCACAACGTTTAAAATTGTTGAAACCTTCTACTTATACAAAAGTGGTGATTAAGGAGATTATGGTGCTCATAAGCGTCAAACTCTCGAGCAATTGGTAAATTTTTTTTTTTTTCATTGGTAGAAGTGGCAGCTGTTTCGTAGATCACCACGTCTCCTCATCAGGCTTCTTTTGCCAGGAATCGAACCGACGGATTCTAACATCACAGACGAGAGCTCTAACAACTTAGCCAACGTCTGCCATGTTATCTGTTGTTGTATTATTCAATTAAAAAACTTAAACTGAAAGTTCGAAGCAAAGAACTTAAATATTTTATACGTTTATTATTAAAAAATACGTATACAAATAGAAATTTCTTAAATCTTAAAACCGAGCTAATTCGTTGGAAAGTCAGTTTCATAGCGAACTCGTTGGCTATGTTAACACTATTGTAAATGAAAATAGTAGACTGTGATAGTTGTGAAAAAAGTCGTTGTAAATAGTGAAGTGAACTTTTATTTGTTGCTTAATAAATAAACATTGAATAAATTCTTTACTTTTATATAACAATCCAGAGACCGAAATCGAAGGTTAACAACATATTTTAAAATTTTTCTTTGGAATAATTTTCTTCATATTTCGATGAGTACCTCCAGGTGCGAAGTGTATGATCTTTTTTTAAAATATTAATCAAATATGTTCTCTATGCACAATGGAAAAACAAAATATATACCAAACAATACTTAAATAAATTTTTAGTGAGACCATCTTGACTCTATAGAACAGCGTTTAACCTAGTTTTCATTGCTAAAATTAATTTTTTTCTGTAATGTTTTGGTTTGTAAGTTCCATAATGAGCTTCATTCGAAAGGCCTATTCGTTTCTTTTTTGAATTGAATATTTTGTTATACAATAAAAAAATGGTAGAAGTGACATATTAAGTCCTTAGTATATGATTACACATCTAACCTAAACCTATAATTTAATTTGCTAATTGATTAAAGCACTATAAAAACTAGAAAGCTAGAATAAAATTAAAGGAAAAACTAAGGCTCAAGTGTATGTACTTGTACATGTTTTTTGACAAAAACGCGACTACATCACGCACCCGTGAAATATATACTCCACGCGGACAAAAGAGTAATCCAAAACTAAACAAACGAAATATTTGATCTAATTAACGTTGTGATGTCCAAGGGCTGGACCATATACTCCACCTTAACACAACATCCGAGTACTCCATGGAGTACCTACAGAAATTAGTATTGAAACTAATCCACAGGGAGTACTCCATGGAGTACCTACAGGGGAAGTAAATTATGGAGTATCTACTTTTGCTTTGTTGATATATATTTTTTATATAAATTTATATTGAGAATAACAAATGCGCGGTGTGTATTCATAGGCTAACGTCGGTATTGAAGCAGACAACTCTCTATATGAATGTGTGCAACCCACCTAGCGGTAGACGGACGACATATTTCCAGTGCTTTGACGTACGTACTTTCCGAAGATTTAACACTAACTCTTGTAATAGAAAAGATAGTATTAGCGATTTGATTAAAGAAAACTATTGAATCTCATCTCAAGTTCCCTACGTATAGTTGCAAAAAAATTTTGGTTTTTGACAAGTTCAAAAAAAAAAGAGAGCTGGTACGATGAGGATTGCTCTATCGGAGTATGGAGAAAACAGACTGCCTACAATACGAAATTTCATTAAAATCGATCCAGCCATTTTGGAGGGGTTCGTGCACAGACACTGTGACAGGATAATTTTATATAGATATATAAGACTTCGAATAGGTCGGGCCATGGCCCACTCTCGGAAATTAAAGTAGTCTTCGTAATAATCTAAGCAAAAACTACCATCATACAAAATTTCAAGCAAATCGAACCGTAAATAGGTTTTCTTCAGATAGCTAAGTCCCAGGTCCACTTAGCGGTATGAAAAATAAATAATAACCTATTCGCAGACCTAACGAATAAGTATACGGAATTTCATTAAAATCGGATCAGCCGTTTTGAAGTAGTTCGAGGAGAAAAACTTTGATATAGAAGATAGATATATTTATTACTACCATAACGAAAAAGTATGTTATGTTCGAATATAATTTTTCGTAGAAGCGCCATTATGTAATCCCCTGTATGCATTCCATGGAGTAATTGTTTGCAGTAGTTACAAAACTAATTTCCTGCAGTAACTCCATGGAGTACTCGGATGTTATGCAGAGGTGGAGTATATGGCCCAGTCCTAGGACATCCAAATGTTAATTGGAACATATTTTTTGAATGGTGTTTAAGCGCGAGCATAGCGTTGCAGCAAATCTGACCAATGTAAGAAATCTACACAATTTGAGCGCGGCCTAATCAGCATAATGCATTTATATACAACCCTATAAGTATATAAGCAGCTAACGCAAAGTAATATTTGAGCTTTTCTAACAACCGGCATATTAAAGATAAATACATGTATTATCATTTGTATATAAAGTAATTAGTTACATTGTGAATATACATTCATACATACTTATAGTGCAATTGAAAGAACTTATATTAAAACACGAAACGCTAATGCTTTTCATTCAAACAGGCTTACGAAGGACCTATGAGTAAACATATGGATTGTGGTTGGTTTTGGGTTACTCTATTTCCACGTGGAGTATATGCTTTGTTTGCAGGGTACAGATCTGGCTATCGTGTACGAAATACAATGTCTATAAGTCAGAAATACGTGCATATGTATGCAAATGTGGAATGGACAAAGTTAGTTTTGTACATGTGTTAGTTTTCTGACCCTGTGCCATTTAACAATTAACACAACTTCAATGCGTCTGAACCATTTAAACATATTAAACAATCTTGCTTTCGTATATAAAACCAGAAGAATAAACTGCAATGGGGTTGGACTCTGTTTATTTACATTTGACAATGAGGGTCATTATACAAATTTCCACACATACTTCTACATCTTGACAAGAAGACTTAGGGTCACCTATGCTAACATATACATCACATTTATCCACAATACCCGCTAAATGTGGACTAATCTTTTAATGTGCTTAACCCTCGCCATATTTTTGCATAGCATTCTATATATATAAGAACATAGTAGACTTAAACAAGTGTGATTATATATCGACTAGTTCCTTAGGGCTCTTTTCACATTTCTCTTAAAATTTGACAAAAGGATACTTCCAAATGGTTTAATATGAACTATGAGACATAACGCAATTAATAAGAATATGCAAAATCTAATACGGCTATTATAAAATTGTATACATATGTTTGATTCTATCTATCAACTAATGATTTTAGGATATATATATATATTTGGTCCTTTGGAATCGCTGAAGCGATTTTCGCCCGAACTCCTCTTCAAATTTGCGGTTTTTGCAACAACAAATGGAGGGACCTACAATTTATTCTAAGCCGCCTCGGAACGGCCGATGGATTTTTATGAGGAGTTTGTATTTCATGTCAGAAATACACTCGGAGAGCTTGATATCCCCTGCCGAGGGGTGACCTCAATAAGAAAGGTTAATTTTCTATAATTTTGGATGTTGCTCGAACCTGAACCCAGGCCTTCCGAATTGTAGTTCGCAATGCTAACCGCTCAGCTGACAAGAAATTCTTCATTTAACAATGTCTCCAACAGCGAGACGAGTGAGGCCGCTTCAGTCAAACATATAACAAAACTCTCTCTTAGGGACCGACTGAATAGACGGAAGAGGACTAACTACTGGAATCAGAAACTATGTGGTAATCTTCTTCGAAATAAATGAAGTGGATTCAATGGGAATAATATTCATTTCAAAAGCAGCCTCATTAGAACACTGCATTCGTACTTCATACCCTGCATAAGTTACAAAAAGAAAGGAATTTTCTAAAAAAAGCCGCATTGTATTTTTTCAGTTGAAATAATATAGCAGAAATATCTTTAGCAATTCCTAAGTAACTGGTTCTCGTCAACAAAATAAAAAAAATTTCAAAAGCGAAAGTAAAGTAACGAAAGTCGTTACTAAATTTACACTTACAGATATCTTATTATTGGTGGCGCCTTTATAAAGTCCTTTCCGAAGCATTCAGTAACGTTATTCAAATAGTAGGGGTGAAGTAGATTTTCCCAGGTATCGGCTTCTACACAAAAGGTACAATGGTAATGGTCGGGATTTTAACTAATCGCTATATATGTAGAGAGGATCCAAAAGGGTCGTGGTATTTCATGTAAATAGAAAAATGAACTGCATACTGTACTCAACAATGATATTACTACACTTAATATGTTTTCGTTTTATATTTTCAAATTGCATTGAACGGTCTCTAAGCAGGGGGAATTCAAACAGAGAGGCTATAACATGTAACTTTAAAAGTCTTTCAAAATCTGTTGAGTTTCAAGCAGATTGCAAAATTGACATGAGACATAGCTTTTAAATGCGGAATTTTTAAGCAAATTCAACCCATATTCCTTAAACCTTTGATTTTTATATTTGTTCTTGTATAGCAAAACTAAATTTTTTTTTAAAAAGAAATAGAATTAGTTTAAAAGCTGAATTAGGGGTTACAAGTAAACGCAAAAACGTATGTTATAAATTTAATTCAAAATGCTTCAAGTCACTGAAAAACGGGATAGTTATAGGTTAAGGTAACCTAGGGCCCTCAAATAAAAAATACAATATTTAGATTGCCTATTTCTTGAAAATAGGTATCGGCTCCTAAAGTTTTGGTTAACGAAGCCTATATTCTTCTAGCATCGTATATATGTACATCTAATTGGCTTGCCTTATTTCAAATCATGCATATATTTTTTTGCATTTTATATATATTTTCTTTCGAATTTTTGGGCCTTAAATCATATATTAATTCTCTAAGACATACTTGCGATTGCATCAGAGTTCAAATGAAATAGATTAATTGGTTTATTGCTGGGAAACTATACGAGAATATGTATCATTCGAATTCCTCTATATCACACAATGTAAGCTGATTGTTTGCACGTTTGTAATGTTTACGTTAATCCTATAATGAAAGAATTGCAAATCAAGAATTTAGTTCACGACTTTATAGATTTATTTCAAATGTAGAATGTTCGTAAATGTATATAACTGTCTGCAAATATTCTATTAGCGTTAATAACGTTACATATATATATATATATATATATATGTACATTAATTACCAATTCGCATTCTTCGTATTATACAAAGCCAAAGTTTGATAAAAGTAAACTTTTCCCATTGATAAAATCGCAAGGTTGGTAAATAAAAGGCATCCTACCTGAGAACCCTTAAACCGGATAAGTCGGAGTGGCTGCATTAAAGCTCTCACTCTTTTAGACGTGACCTAAGGCTCTATACGGTTACTGCATCTCGCACAAGGGTTGGCGCTCACCTTTTCAAGGTGTCCGACGAGGACGCAATAGTAGAAATTAGTTCTGATGCATCACTTTATTCCCGTTTGATTCTGCCCATTAAATTGAAGTACACACTTCTTTCAATTTTTACCACGTCATAGTGTGACTAAAATATGAAAAATAATACATATGTCTAGATAGATAGAGATCTCGCTGCAACTTGCCAAGAATAAAGCGCATGATCAAATAATCCCTTACCTTAACAAAAAGTCAAAATTTTATCCAGTTCATGTCTAATTGACTTAGGTCGTGAAATATGACATTGCTTTAATGGATTTAAAACTTGTTTGATACATCAATTTCATAAAAAGTAGACACATTTAGACTCAACTTAATTATATACTGCTTCATCAAGGTTAGCGGTCGTTACATTAATTTGATTTGAAGATGGTTTTTGGTTGCAATTGTAGCCATCATTCTTGTCGATGTCAATCGCATAACTGGGGAATAAGTAACCTTGAAATCCCCCCCTGGATGTTGTGAGAAACTTTTTGCTACTTGGCGTGATTTCTTTATATTACCCTCTTTTGCATGAAATACGAAACAATTTCGAATCGCTCTGCGATATCCCATGTTCCGTTAGAAATTTTCTGAAAGTAGTTTGACGCTAGACGTTAGTCTACGCTGTATTCAGAATCATTATCAACTTCCTAAGTTACAGTTTATTCAAATAATTTCTTTGGACGAGCATTAATTTTATTATTAATCAGCGCAAATTAGCCCTCAAATTATTTCTATAGTATCATGGCGGCCGCGATGGCCGAGTGATTAGCATTGCGGACTGCCATTCGGAAGGCCTGGGTTCGAGCCCAGGTTCTACCAAAATCCAAAATTATAGAAAATTAAATAATTAGGAATTTGTGGCCGCCCCCGGCAGGGAATGTCAAGCCCTCCGAGTATATTCCTGACATGAAATTAAAGGCTAATCATAAAATTGCATCGGCCTTTCGGAGGCGGCTTAGAATAAACTGTAAGTCCCTCCATTTGTTGATAAAAACATCGAGACGCAAAACCACAAATTAAAGTAGGAACTCGGCCAAAAATCGCTTCAGCGGTTACAATGTATATCATGAAATCGATGTAATGCTCTTATCTCAAAACACACCACAGCAATTAGTATCATTTTAATATTCCTGAGTTTAAGCTTTAAACTACAGCACAGTAAAACAGGAGGATAATAAGGAAAAAATAATTTACTGAATTGAACAGTGAATTGTTACCAAAAAAAGCATAATATTAAGAAGATACGGAAGAAAACAATAACATCGAAGGAGCTGGAGAAAAAAAGATGCTACAACCAAATAAAATTGAGCATATAGGGAAGCTCTGCAGATATTAGAATTATTTCAGGAAAAAGAAAATTTGGAAAGAACCAATCTTCGACTTTTATGTACCAATCCATATATATATATATATATATATATATATTTATTTATTTATTTATTTATAAATACAAAATTAAAGGAGTATTGGGGAACAGGTAAAAAATAATAATTCTAACATTCAATAATTATTTTATTGAGACCTCTTCAACATCAAGGAAATCACGAATATGAAATTCAGCCAAAATTTAAATACATCAGTTTAAACTATTCTCAATATATAAATTGTAGCATTGGATTACTAATTTTATTTTAAATTAAACAATTATTATAATTTTTTTAATTAGTTGCTCATTTTCTATGTTATAGAAACTCTGTACCTTATCTGTATGATTAGTAATAAGAAATAGATGTTAGATCGTTATATAAATATGCATAATCTATTAAAAAATGTAGAATAAAGACTGAATTTTAAAACGAATATATATGAACATATGTATATGTAAGTTTTTATCAAAACTGATTTGTTTTGGTTTCAGCACTGAAGTTCATCTGTGTTCTGTTTGTGTGATATGGGCGGCAAGAGAGCAAAGAATGAATACATATATGTACGTCTGTATGGCTTGTCTAAAACTGATGGGAATTTGCACATCAGTTGATAGATCATCTCTTTGGTGCTCTGGCATATGCACGATGTTGGCCCTTTCTTTTTTTGTCTGCGTATGCGTCTCTCTGTCTCTTTTGTTCTTTGCGACGCTGAAATCATCTTCGTACCAGCTGTTTTCTTTTAACATTTCTAAATTCAAGAGCTTGAAGATTTTAGTGGCAGAACTCATAAGAACCCCCGGCGCTCAAAAATGGTATCTTTGTTCTCATCGATGAAATCCGCTTTTTTGCGGAACATAGCGAGACGTTCATCCACCGGGGTCAATGCCATAGCTCGGTGGCGGAGCATCTCTCCCACCAATAATCCGACACCAAATGTTCGCTCCTTTGCATGGGCACTCTGGTAAATGTTACAAGAATACACTCTTACCTATCCCTACCGTCCATTCCACTTTTTTTTGACGACGCTCATATCACCTGTGCAACGGCACCTTCCCATTTAAGAACTGGACATTCTAGGTGCCTCCCCCTAAATTATAGAGCTTAATGTATTTGCCGTGGTGGTCATCAAAAGAAGGGTGTACCATCCCGGGCGTTGTCAAACTTGTCATTGGATTTTACTCAAACCTGAGTCTAAGATTATAACATTTATTCTTGTTTTTTTTCGATAATGATTATTGTCTCAGTCTTTCAACATGTGTCTTAAACATCAATATACGAGTATATTTACGCGTTCAAAGAGTTTATTATATTTGTTTAACTAACGGTTGTATATGACAGCACAAAATAAACGATATAGAAATGGACATACATATGTATGCTTACCAAACTCCATGGAATGGCGAGGCGAATCCACTTAGTCATGACTGTCTATCCGGCCGGCCGTCCTTGTACTGATTGAGATGTTGTTATTAAACGCAAATCGGACTGGTTCACGCCTACCTCCCATATAATTGTAATTTTTGAAATGTATAAAAACCGCTTTAATTTAGTAACTGGATGCACTAATGCAGAAATAGAAAATCTGTAAGAGACGATCTCATTAAATAGAAAAATACGTCGGGTGAAAAGAAATTTTGGTTGAGAGTGGTACCTTTTTTAACACCACCTCAGAACCACTGCACAGAACACGATAATATTTTATTCCACGGTCGAGTCTGAACACGAATTGAATTTAACACAATCGGGCAACAACTAAGCCTTTATTTCTGAGAAAGTCAGCTAATAGGCAAGTAAATCACTTGATTATATTTTAGGAATTCGGGGATCCCTTCCTTTATTTTTATAGCTTTTGTATTTAGTTATTGGATCTGCTTGGAAATCGGAGGCCTCACAATAAGTAATCAAAACATAAACTAAATTATAAAATATAATAGCTCATTGCTATGAACAGGTTACTGGTTCGGTGTTGCTATTAAGAAGGATAGTTTGCCTGGTTTGTCTCTTCATTTAAGGCGAATTTGATTTTTGCGGAGGCCAAGATATTATCCAAAGGGTTCGGACGATTCGGACGCAGTTTTGTTACATATTTTTATGATATGATTTCAGTCTTTTCTTTTATGGTGCATAAATCTCTGTGGATATTTTCATTATGCATGTACCATGGTGCGCCCGTTATTACCTTTAGAGATTTAGGTTGGAATCTTTGTATTATCTCAACATTCGTCGTGCAAGCTGTTTCCCTTAACTGAATTCCATACATCCACATTACTTTTATTGTGGTGTTATTAGAAAGACTTTGTTGTTACTGCTGATACCAGAATTCTTGCTTAAATGCCAATACAAACTGGAAAATTTGGCACGTTTTTGGCTTTAATGTATAAGTGATGTGTTTACACTTGTTTTCATTGATTTTATTCGCCATTGCTCTAGTTATTCTTCAATTAGTTTAAGGTGTTGTTCTAACACTTTTGAGGTTGTAATGTGGCATTTGTGACGACTAATTACAGCAGTATCATCCGAAAAAGTTGACGTTGTTACTTTGTCATTAATTTTACAGTGGATCATCTATTATGTTTTTTTGCGAAACTCAACTTTGTGTAGGAATTTTGGAGAATACGAGAAATTTTTGATAGCAAAAGTTTTTGTTTGGAAAGGCAAGACAACAGGCTCATTGATCTATATAATGACGGCTGCAATGCGTCTTTACCGGGCTTAGATCTCATAATTATCTGCGACTTTTTATATGTTTGTGGATAATGTCACAGAAAAGATTTGCATGAAAAACGTGGGCAATGCTGGGCCCTTCTAAGACGGCAATATTTTTTCTTATTTCAGATACAGATGTTTCGGCAGAAACAGTCTACCTTGAGACATTATGATTTAGTGGCAAAGGTGGATTATCTAAAGTGGTATTTTGATGAAATACCCTGAGGGGCTATGCAAAACCCTTCGCCTTTTCGCTTGAAATTTTTGCCAGCTTTCGAAAGAAATTTTGTAATTGAAACGTTAGGAGAGTAATACATTGTAAGATTTTTCATATTTTTATCTTCTTCCTATCTTAATGCCACTTTTAACTTTTTTCTGCCATATCAAGTGGGATTTTTGCATCGAGTAATCGCTAGTCTTGTCTTGGGTCATGCAAGCGGCGCTTATTTCGGACCAGGAGCTCTATTCCGCTATTAGTTGTCACTGATCTGGTTTTTGATTGTGTTTTCTGTTCTGAAGTTGCTGTATGTGCTGATGCTGCTGGGATACCGTCAAATACTGGTATTTCGCTTTAAATATCAGTTTCTGTCATTTCACGAATGGTCTGTATGTAACTTATACATATATTTTTTATATTCAACCCAGCTAGTTCTGAATGTAGTAAATCGGAAAGCATACTCACACTCAATTGGTTGTTCGTTCAATTAAATGATACTAAATTCCTATCTATACTTTTGGTGCCTTCAAAGTCAATCAATCAAAAGATAATTATCTTTGGTCTGTAGACCAGTAAGTTGGTTGTTTTGAAGTGATAAAATTGAACCTACTTTCGGTACTTATGATCGTATTATATAACTGTCAAACATATCACCCAGAGTTATTAAAAAGTCACTAAATTGTTTTTCTGCTATTAAAGAGGAGTGGTGACCAATAAATTGCAGGTCATCTTTCTGTTTTTAAGAGTAATCGAAGTTTGTTGCATTGGAGTGAAAAAAGCTATGCTTTAAACAGTTTCTTATTAGTACAGTTGTCCTATCTGAGTGATTAGTGAAGAAGCTATGCTTTAAATGGTTTCTTATTAAAACAGCTGTTCTCTATTGGTGATTAGTGCTGTAAAGCTTAAATATATAAAAGATATACTTATTGGTGAAGTATATTTCTGATAAGAGCATAACATCGATTTCATGATACTGTAGAAATAGTTTGAGGCCTAATTAGTGGTGATTAACACCGTTAACATTTCATATGCATATTCTGAGTTTTTATTTGGTTTTGCGCCTTTATTTTGCATGGTTGACTTAAATTGTGTCATGCACTCGCTTAGATTGAGAATCATGGCATCTACTCCCGTAATAGATAGAATGACGAGTAAAGCCTGTTCGTTTGTTTTTAATACCATAACCTATGTATGTCATTTGACCAGTGATTGCGCCGTAACAGGCATAATTTGTGAAAGTTACTTGAGTTTTGTTTGAATACCCTGGTTTAATTTTGATTTAAAAATTTTATGCACCGGACAACCTCTTTAATTGGCCTCGTGATTTCCGACAGAATTATTACACTTTTTTTGTGGCATCGGTTTTATTTAAAGAGCATTTACTAGAATCATAAATCGAACATGGTTTCATTGCACCACACTTTTCGTTTTCTACTTTATATTCATTAGGAAATATTTTATTCTAAACGAATAATATGCACATTTTAATGTATTTACATAATGAGTAATTTTTCAATAAAAATTTCATACGAC
Organism: Neoceratitis asiatica; assembly: GCA_030068015.2. Lineage (NCBI taxonomy): Eukaryota > Metazoa > Arthropoda > Insecta > Diptera > Tephritidae > Neoceratitis > Neoceratitis asiatica. The sequence goes on from CM061524.1 coordinate 85,870,641, forward strand.
TTAAGAAATATTTTGTAACAGTTAATATTATTAAGTAAAATCTAAATATTTGATTCATCTGAAACTTTGTTGCTATGTCCTCACCTCTTCCTCCGTTTACATGTGGAACATCATCTAATATCACGCCTTTGCATCCAAACGCGTTTATGCGGAGCTTTAAAATGATGAGTAATGTTGGATATTCACTTGGAAGCTCTAATATACGTACTGAATTTATGTATTGACATTACGTTAAAAGTAATTATACAAAATGAATCATGACATATATTATACAAAATGAATGCATGACATATATATGTATGTATGTATGAAGAAGCACGAATGATTCATTCAATTGTAGAATTGAACTACTTATACTCATATATCCAAAATTGAAAATAAAATAAATTTCATTTATGTACATATATACATATCTTCAATACACCCAGTGGGAAAAGGGATGTTTGAGAATGCAAAGAATAATATATAGCCACTATACACCATGCACGAAAAGATACATTACTTTATCTACAGCCATGTCATAGAAAAAGTAATAATCACCTCAAAAAGTTTTGTTTACATTACTTTTTTCATTATTTTTGATATATGAAAAGATACATCGGCACGAACGCGATATAGAGTGCAGAACTTTTCCTAAATGAAAAGAATCATTTCTTGGAAGCTACTATTGCATCCATTATTTTGTATTATTGAAAAGTTCCATTAATTTTTGTTTCGGTTATTTTTATTATAGTAATGAGACAGAATTAAAAAATTGAACTAAAAATAATATTTTATATATAAAAATAAAAAAATTTTGTTCTAATTTTTGGTTCACATTCTTAACATATTTAGTAATAATTAGTTTAGTATCCTTTCGTGTTAAAGTAATTTAAATTAAAAAAATAAAACAAGGAAATTAATTAAAATAACACTCACTCTTGCACTTAAATTTCCAGCGCTGATGCTGTTGTGAAAATAAAGGAGACACGTCCACCATAATTTTATTATTTTAAATTAATCTTTTCCTGCTATAGTCCTCGTGCATCTTTTCGTAATACGAGCTCGCCTATGTGCTCCTTGCTCATTACTCGAAAATTTTCGAGTACGTGCACGAGCATTTCGAATATTTTGACAAAAACATTGAGTTTTTGCTCACGACTTTGTTTAATAGTTTTTAATTAATTAATGCAAAGTATAAAAATCATTTAAACGCCAAAGAAATTTTGAATTGAGCAATCGCTCGATACCCGGGTATCTAGAGCTGTAGTATGTACGTCCCTTTTTTGTTTTGATGCTGCCTACATCTGTCTGTATGAATGCAAATTAATGCCGAATCTTCTTTCTAAATTTTTGCGAATATAACCCACCAATTACTGTTTGAAATTTGCATACGTGAACCGCAAATATAGTACAAAAAAATTGTATAAAAGTAATTTTAATGCTATATTATTACTTTTGATAGATTACAGCGTGCATGCTCTCCTAGGAACTCTACGTACTTGTACATATGAAAAAAATTAAAGTTCATTTATACTAGCAACCATGCAGAGCTGCTTTGTCATGTATCAATGTTGCATGCATACAATTTCTACTGGGAAATTTCATATACAGCAAAGAAATTTTTCAATTTACTGGATTTATGAAGAATGGAAAACAGGTTAGTGAGGTCACATAATTTAAAATTTATTCAGCAATTTCAAACAATAAATAAAATTGTTACAATCAATTCTTTAAAACTTCTTCATACCCTTTAGGCGGTTTCCGCTTTGAGAATCCTCAAATAATTGAAGAGAGGCCATTACACTCAAAAAAAAAATATTATTAATGCCTGGTGCGCTCTTTAATACGGAGGTGTGATTGGAACTTACTTCATTGAAAACGATAACGGCGGGATTATTAATTCGGAGCGTAAGGGTCGTGTAATAACCGAATTTGTTTTTGGCCAGCAATTGAAGAACATGACTTAAACAATATTTAGTTCCAAAAAAATAGTATATAAAAATAAAGCGTGTTTTTTTATAGACTTATAGAACTTTAAGTTGGCATTACTTTTCAAGATGGCGACCGATTTAACAGCTGTCAAGTGATTTATTTTCAGTTTGGTTTGGCAATTCATCATGAATAGACTCACGGCTGAACAATGCTTGCAAATAATGCAATTTTATTTCGAAAATAATGGTTCTGTGCGGAAAACGTATCGCGCACTACGTCCATTTTATCGTCGACAAAATCGTCGATCAGAGCAGTTAATTCGATTAACCATGGAACGTTTTCGCACCACGTTTACTCTTTATAACGATATATATTTATGATAACTCGCATCCCCAGAGACGCCGTACGGTGCGTACAGAAGAAGCTATTGCTGCTGTAGAGCGTAGCATTGAGGAAGACCCGAATGAGTCCATCCGCCATCGAGCACAGGAATTGGATCTGTGTCCATCCACTTTATGGAAGATTTTGCGGAAGGATCTTGGTTTGCGTGCTTACAAAATCCAACTCGTGTAAGAATTGAAGCCAAACGATCATCAAGTAAGGCGTAGATTCGTCGAATGGGCCCAAAACGAGATTACCGTTGTTCCCGATTTTCATAAGCGAATTTTGTTTAGCGATGAAGCGCACTTCTGGTTGAATGGCTACGTCAACAAACAAAACTGCCGCATTTGGAGTGAGGTAATCCTCAAGTGTGTGTTGAAACACCGTTACATCCAGAAAAACTGACTGTTTGAAAAACTGATATTTAAAATGTAATGCCACAAGATTATCTTTCGGATAAATAAAATTCATGTCAATCGAATAATCCATCGTTGTTTTATTGCAACTTAAAGTCCTATACCTCTATAAAAAAAACACCCTTTATATGCCACTCAACACGAGCGAATATTTACTGCGTTTATGCGTTGGAAATTTCATGAATACAATTCATGAAAAAGAACAAAGAGTGCGTGCATAAACTAAAATTCACGTATTTTATAATACACGAAAATTATACATGAATTTTTTCGAAATACATGAAATATTTTGGCAACACCACGCGCGCAAACAGCTGTGGGCATAATAATTTTCCATTTGTATATAATTGTGATATGTGCATTGTTTTGCATTTAAGTGAAAAGTAAAATCGTAACGTAAAGGAACAGAATGTGTTGGCACAGCTTGATGGCAAAACAAAAAGGAACAATTTTTATAAAAGTCTAGCAGAAAAATTGAAGGCTAAAAATATAAACACAACAAGTAAGTCCGGTCAAATTAAACCAAAAAATAAGAGTAAAGCTACATTAATTCCCACCAAGCTGAAAATCTGTAATATTGTTTAAAATACAATTAAAAATATTCAAGGTCAAAAGTCAAAAATTCGTTTTTCGCGATTTTCAGCAAAACGGTAAGTTATATCATAAAATTACGTTAGAGGAAAATTGTAGATCATAAAATTATCTACAAAAAATGTTTCCATACTTTTTTCTTACAAGCCACCGGTTTTGAGATATAGAGTTTCAAAAAGTTGTAAAAGTTGTAATCGCCATAATATGCACATGTTTCTATGAGGTAGTGTACTTAGCGCGATATTTTTAATTTTTAACGTGGTTTCCCCAGTAGGTATATTCCACGGGTCATTTGTAATCCTGTTTAATTTTAAACTATTGTAAAATAATAGATATTATATGGTAGTGAAAACATGTTTTTATACTGACCTATATCGTGCTGCTTTGAGTTTTATAACAAAATGTCCGAATATTGTTTTATTTGTGCTAAACTTTTAACTGAAAGTTACGTTGTTACTATTGAACGTGGTATGAAGATATTAATTAATGCAAGTATCGAAAGAGCAAATGAATTCTTGGAATATCTTAAAAATCAGAAATCTGTGCCAATAAATGAAAATTTTCGTAAAAATTATACTCGAAAGTCTTCTTTTGCTGCAGCTAAAGAAGACAGTACATCCACAAATTTTATTTTTAATTGTATTTTAAACAATATATGGTGGCAATTTATGTAGCTTCGAATGTCTAAATTGACCGGACTAAAATTAAAATTTTTTTTATAGAAGTAAAGCGGAGTAATTCTACTAGTGGCGCTGGCAGAAAGTCGTGCTCACACTTTGAAGCTCTAAATGAAGTGTGTTTATTCAAGCAAATAATAACGGTGAAGGTGAACTCAAAGTATCCAGTGATTCCACACTATTTGCTACCACCTGGTAGTAGGTTGGAAAAAATTGAGAAAGAAAACAAGAAATTTACTGAAGCCCAGTAAAACAGTGACGCAGCATTTATGCAAAGCATGCGAGATATCCTTGCTGAAGATCGACAAGAAACAAATAAGTTTATAACTGATATATTGAAGAAAAATTAATGTACCTGTATTATTGCTAACATGAATGAAATTTCTTATTTTTGTAATTATATTTAAATTTATCTAGTTGAAATACAAGATTTATTACTGCCGATGTAAAGCAAATAAGTAATTAAATGAAAATGAATTTTATAAAATAATAAATGATGAATATAAAACAGTTTTACTTTCTCCATTATTAATAAGACTGAGTTTACACACGAATATGTTTGTCGCTTTTTTTCTCTTTTGCTGTTGCCAGCCATGTTCACACGGAGAGACTCTGTCTGAGCAATTTTTTGGTATTTCATTTTCTTCACTCTTAAAAAATTTTCAATTTCCATACTTACCACATTCATTCGCTTAAAATTTGAAACAGCTGCAATGACTGTGAAATAAAAATGAAAGGGAATGTCAAAATCTACACTAACGAATAAGATAACAAAGCGTGTCAACCGAGCACAATAGTGTCGGTACGCTGCTCTCTTCGTCGTCACCCTCTCCCCTACAAACTAAGTGTCGCTTCGACAGAAGTATTCGTGTGTAAACTCAGCCTAAGTATATCTTTTATATTCATTTATTTCCATACGTATTTTGTATAAATTGACAGCTGATGTATTTAATGCGATGCCACTTTTTTGAATTCTTTGTTTCACGAATTTAGAATACATAAATAAACAAATACAAACACATAAACGTAGTAATTGTTTTATTGCCAGAGAAATTTTCAGTCTACTTAATCTCTCGCCTTTGCGATGTCAATTGGCCACCGAGATCATGACACTGTTGACTTTTTTGTAGGGTTATGTGAAAGATAAAGCTTATGTGGATAAAAACCTATAACTCTTGAGCACTTAAAAACCAATATTCGTCAAGTAATGGCTGAGATATCGCCCAATATGTGCCAAGAGTGGTCGAAAATTACTCCAAAATTTCATGAGGTGATCATTTGAATGATGGAGTATTTCACATATAATGTCAAGGTTCAAACTTTATAATAAAAAAAGAGATTTGATTAAAAAACATTTTTGAAATGCATTTTATTTACGTTTTTTTAAACCCGCAAAATGTATAGCCATGTACATATGTACATATGTACATATGGATGCAAGGGTTTCGTGGTTCTACACTTTCACCGAATAACGTCCTACTTACCCAAAAACCAGATCACATCAGGCTGATCTTTCTACTGGGAATGGATATTCCATTCGTATGGGTTAAACGTTGGTGACATTGATATCCACAACTTTATTTTGACCACCGACGCAATCATAATACGCCAAGATAAATAAATCTTAAGTGCTTTGCAAGAAAGTAGCAGAATAATATTACATTTGTAAATTTGGTTTCATAGAAATAAATAAATAAAACTTGGCATAATACTCAATGCGATACAAACATATATTCACATCCTTATGTAATTGATATTTATTTGTAAACAGTTGATGATTTCTTAAACAAAACCTTATGTTTGGAAGATATTAGGGGAATATGTATGTAACATGTGCACATGCTGTACATTCTGACATTTTAATAAGCAATAAACTCTCAAGTGTAATTTACAGATGCCTTAACATAACAGCAAAACTGATCCCTTACCTTCTAGTAAATTTGGGAAGGTCGCAGCTTGTGGAAGTGTAGAGTTAATGCAGATAGATTCTAAAAAAATCAAAAGCAAATATAAACTCGGTTTAGAAAAAAAGTAATAGAAAACTATTCGTTTATATTTCTTTATGCCCCAGAAAAAGAAAACACACATGAATAGTTCCCCAAAGTGAAATGGTATTAGAAAGCAAATTTAACAGTTCTTGCAAATGCTTTGATGTTGTCATGTTAATTTTCAGAAGTCAAAGACGCAGTATACCAGTTCGTTTCCAGGTTATCATCATTTGCCACTGGACATGATATATCTATAACTACTACATATACATTTCCATGATGACCACGAATTTGAGCAATGCAAGTAAAATAAATACAAACACACAATTATGCATGTGGAAAATTAAAATTTAAATCTTATTATTTATCCAAATTCTCGACGTCAAAAGAAGTATCGGAAAAAGATGTTTTTTTAGCGCTCTCACGAAATAAAGGGTTTAGTATCTAGTCATCTTTAGCATTGGATTGGAATAGGGCAGAAATTATAATTTTTGTTTTAAAGAATAATTTTTAAATCAATTAAAAGTTGCTGCTGTGAGATAAGTATATAAAATTAAAAATCGAGACTAACAGTTTTGCAATATGGAAGAACGGATGATTAAAGAGAAATTCGTAGTATACGGGATATGTTAGAAACGGAAAAATTATTTCTGCAGAATATTTATAAATAATAATGAATATACAACATAAGTGTGAAAATTCTTCAACACGATTCACCAGCTGCATACTTTGATGTTGGTCAGGCTAGCAATTCTCTCTACAGAAAGGCATCGTATTGGATCTTATATTAAATATAATGAAATTGCAATTGTGTCAACCAAAATCTGAAAACCAAAACTATATATTGACGAAGAATTGTTTTTACAGTCTTTCAGGAAGTTTGATGGATAATGCATTATTATAATGACCACTATCGAAAACATGCGTTTGCTATCTAAATCCTAATTTTGTATATTGGATGGAACTTTTAAATTGGTTTTTCTCACTACTGAGGCAACTTTTAACAGTTCAATATCCCATATGAACAGATAGCTGCAACGGCAGAGTTAAATTGTTTATTGTTTAATATTCGAAAAAAGCTAGAATTGCTAAAACGAGCTTTTAATATATGTTAGATGAACTCTAAATGTAGTACGTAATCATTAAATATGCCTAAACTACTAAATTTTTCTTTCTAAAGTTTTTAATTTCGTTTTAGCCAAATCTTATGGCGATTCAAAAAGAAAAGCTTGAGAAGAAATATGGCAGTAATGAAGTTCTTTTAATGCAAATGGGAAAGTACCAGACTAATATGTATTTATTAAGGATTGCAGTAAAATTGCATGCAAATAGCGGAATTTTTCGAACAAAACTATTTATACAGAAAAAATCAAAACCGGCTAGTTAATGTATGATACTGCTTCATTTAATCTTTCGCGAACACAAAACAAAGTATAATATAATTCATAATAATGCAAACATTTACAATTTAATTAAAAATCTAATCAAGGAACAAATTACAGTAGTAACAGAAAGGGGAAAAATAAATGCAAGTAAAATCCAACTAAAATAGGGATGTTGTATGAAAAAAATCGTATCAAAACATTGTTGTGTGAAAATGATAATTATCCTATCGAAAATGTTTTGAAATGTATATCCGCACATTTATATATATATATATTTGAGGCTTTGTAACCGCTGTTGTGGTTTTGCGTCTTGATGTTTATACCAACAAATGGAGGCACCTACAGTTTATTCTAAGCCGCCTCCGAACGGCTGATGGATTTTTATGAGGAGCCTTTATTTCATGTCAGAAATACACTCGGCGACCGCAATTAGAAAAATTTATTTTCTATAATTTTGGATGTTGCTCGAACCCAGGCCTTCCGAATGGCAGTACGCAATGCTAACCACTCGGCTATTGCGGCCGCGCATTTATACCTAATATAAAAACTAGAGCTCCAGATTTTGCTCAAACATTTTCGTGCACTCCAACACCTGCTCAATGCTCATAACTCGAAAATTTTCGAGCCGAGAACGAGCATTTTGACAAACAATTTGACTTCTTTCTCAGATCCTTTTTTAATAATTTTAAATTTATGTATGCAAAATGTAAAAATCATTGAGCGCCTAAGAAATTTCGACAAACAAAATTTTTTATTTCTATTATTTCTTTCTTATTTTTCTCTTTTTTCACGAATCACAATCATAAAATCGCAATTCTCAAGACTTTCGCGTTTTCAAATTCAAGTAAACAAAACATAAATTTAAAAATAATTCTAACAATTTATTAATTGAAAAAACTTGAGTTCGCTGCCACAGTAATCGATGTTGGTGCGAATTTTGTAGCGTGCGACATCATAAGCATAAATATAATCTAATTTTTTTCTAAGGTATCAAATACAAGTTAGTGTTGTCTTGTATTTTGTTCAATTTATCAATAAACATATAATATAGTGTTAGCCTATCTGTTCGTGACGAACTTATTAATAATAAAGACGATGTATTTATTTTTGTTTAAGACCTTTTAATCGGAATTAAATTTTTTTTGAGCATTTTCCAACTGTTGACAAAGATCAATCTTGGCACCAATTATAGTGGTAATCAAGAGCTATAAGTTTCGCCTTTTGTCAAAATAAAATAATGTCTTGGCACAAGTTTTTTCACTTTTAATACGAATGTCGCATTCGACATTGGAGAAATGTCCAGATGTTAACAGTTCAGAAATGCCTCTGAATATTCTAAACCTGAAGATTTTGTAATAATAGAAAAGCATTTTAACTTTCAATCATCGATTTTTTTTGTTCATATTATCTTGTTATGAGGCCAGCATTTTTTGTTTAATTGACTCTCTTTTAATATAATATACATGCATAAACTATTTTCTATTTTAAGGATGTTCTTTTTGGAATTAAGTGGACTCAAATCTGGCAATCTTTATTGATTAATGTAAACCTTACGACTAATTAATATTCGTTTTAAGTCTATATTACATATTACAATTTCACAATAGTATATGCTGACGCAGCAAATGCAGTTGAGCGAATATGTATAGTGATAAACAACAAAAAGGTAGGTCAGTAAATAATAGGTACGTAACTTAATTACCACTTGGTTTGTACTAAATTTCGCTATTTGTTTTTTAATCTCTTGGAGTTTAATGGGCCGCTACTTTAGAAAATAAGAAGTAGTCGTATTATGAGTTCTTCAGAGTTTTTGGAAAAGAAAATTCTTAAATTACCTAAAGCTTAGCGGATCAGTTTTCATTTCTATTCGGGATACGGGTAGACATTTCTTTTTGCGGAAAAATTCGAGCTTGTCCAATTACACCTTCATCTTTACTTCTTAAATACGCTATTTGAAAGTTTGCCAATTGTAAATAAAATTCGTGGTTATCCTTTTGGATATTGTGTTTATGCCGTGAATGCCATACTTGAACAACATTTTAATGTTTTGATTATTATTAAATGCAATAAAATAATATCAGTTTTTATGTTAAAATGCTCAAATACTTATGAAATAAAACAGTGTTTTTTATATGCAGACACTTAGTCAAAAAAAGGAAATTAAAAAGAAATTTTGATATACATGGAAAAAATTTCGGCCTTATATCTGGTGGAGAATACAAAATAATCGAAATATTACGTATATTGCATTTGTACAGTTGTGTGTGAATATAGTGTGCTTTTCCTTCCTGCGCTAGAGTCACCTGACTGCTCTGCGCGCTTATCCTGGAGCATGCCATATCTAACTGGCCGTGGGAGAAGCAGCTTTCTTTCAAGTTCACACCTACTACCCCAAAAGTTTGATCTTGAACAGACTTTGATGGGAAACTGCTTTTTGTTGAATTCCGCAGTTTTAGCGTTGATAATTATAATGTTTGGATAAATTTTAGCCACAAGTTGTTCGATGTTACGGTGGAAAGAAACCGTAATCGTATTTGTAAAAAATTTTAAATATATATGTTCAATTACTACTACTTTTTATATCCATCGGTACATCCAATCGCTCAACACTTTACTTTTATATTATATTGTAAATAAAAGGCACAAATTATCAATATAGATACGATGAATTATTTTAATTTCATTTTTTTGATTTCGTATGTTTATAACTAATCGATGTTTTTTAACAGCTTTAATAAAATCGTTGTATGAAACAAATTTCAAACAAATACAACAAAAAAAAAGAGTTTTTCAAATAGATCGGTACTTCCACTTGCGGAAAGAAAAGCTTTTTATATTTTTCTTTACTAAGAGTTATTTATGCTCCAAATATCAATAAAACACACACACAAGTACAATTAATTTATGTCCCTGATTCGTCATGAAGTATTGATTAATTTTTTTATAAAAATTTGTAATTGTATAATGCCCCTTACAATTACTTCTATTGCTACTGTTAAATTTTTTTGTCGTTTAGGGACAACGAGAAGATATTTGAGAATTATCGCATGTATGTAGGCCTTTCTGTATTTGTATCTTTACACTGCCTTCCTGATTCAAGCGAAAAATAATATCTTTATTATGTTTTTTCTTGTCGCAGGTAGGATGAGTGAGTGCTGTTGAAGATAATGCGTACTAGCAGTATCAAATGATTTCTTAAAAAAAAAGAGGTCATCTAATCAATGCTTTCATTAGGACAGATTTGCTCTGCTTTTTTGGTATGTATCTATCATTTAAACTTTTAAAGATTATTTTGAGGTCGCAACAGAGATAATCCATTAGTCTAAGGTATTCTAGGGCACCAGTGTTATCGAAACAGGCAGAAAATTTTTTAAAACGAGTGGTATTCCTGTTTTTATAGCCTCTCTGTTTAATACAATATATTTTATCCAAAAGATAATGGAAGAGTATTCTGGAAACACCGTCACCCCCAATGACACTCAATTGAAAGCTCAAGCGATGGTCGCATGTTTGCTTGTAAATTTTCTTTGTACCATGTATGTATATAAGAGCTTTCATCTGCCTTTTAATGAAAGAATTGTTGAAAATCCGTCAAGAGATCAGCCAAAAATCGCTTCAGCGGTTTAAAGCGAGTACCATCAGATCAAAAAGTTATATATCTTCGTCACTAAAAACAAAGAAAATCATCACTACTAGAGACTCATATCAGAACTTCGTCCGTCATTTGGATTCGTTTATAGCTTAGCGTTAATATTGGGAGCTGGTATACGAGTTTTAAAAAAATTTCTATCAGTATTTGACGTTCTTTTCTCACTTTTTACCATCAGCAACATTGGCATAACATAACCAACTTTCCCCACAGTCAGTTGATTGAATTTTATACGGCCGAGGGCTGTCACTCTTTCGGAGACCTAAACCCATGACATGATCACGGTGAGCGAGATCACGGTGGATGCAGTATCGTCTTATCTACGGCGATATCGATCGCAGTGAAACTACCATAGTGTCAGGGTTTAGCTCTCCGATTAGGCGATATCGAACTCGTAATATTTAATATATATGTATATTCCTCCAATTACTTGTTGCCTAGTGGGATGCCGTCTGATATATATATATATATATATATAAATATTGATATATCGAAAAAAATATAAAAAGAGCTATTGAAAAGGAACTCTGATAAACGTCCACATGGCTAGTTCATAATAATAGACTTTGGAAAAGTAATATAAAATTGATTGAACTCTTGTTAGAGTGCACTTCATCTTTTTAGTGTCACTCTAACTAAAGTGTACTCTAACTCAACGGTGAATGTAGTATTTCGATTATGTTGAATTTTTCACCAAATGGAATGCCGAGCTTCGTTTCCATAATATACATAAAAATTTTATTTAAATTTCTTATTTAATTTATTTGACCTTTAAGTCTCAACTCTATAATAAACATCATAATGATTTATATGTTATAATAAAATAAGTAACTTAAAAACCTTTAATATAAACAATTTCAAATTTCGAACAAAAATTACCTTTATTTTGTATAAATCACTGTTGGATTTTCTTTATAAAATTGTCATCTTTTTATTTTATTGCATTTGTTCCACTTCCACTTTTGAGAAACCAGCGACTTTGCCAATGCCGAGAAAATACCAATTTGGTCACAAAAGTTGTGTAAATTTTTGTAATAAATAAATCAATATTTTTTTTTAAATGCCTAGAATACGTTTGTATCTCGATCATAATTTTCTGCAACCATTAGACGATTAGAGCAAAATAATATTGACCATTTTAGGGGTTTTGGGAGTTTGAAAATTATATATTTCTTTACCGATGAGCAAAAATTTCGCAGAATCTTTGCGAAATTAAGCTTTTTTCATTCGATAATATTAATAAAGGTGGTAAAATGAACTGTTACAAACAAATAAAAGCCTGTGATTTATAGCATTCATGAACCGTGACTGAAACACAACGATATTCACTTATGAAAAATCTTTTATGGCTCTATCTCTCCTCCTTCAGACACTTCATACTTCGAAAATATTTTTTATGCTTGGACAAGTATAAAACTGAGGTAATAAACATACATACAACTGATATAACAGTTCCAGCAAAAAGCTTTTCTTGGTAATTATGGACCATTCAGTGACTTTAAAAATTAATAATTTTAAATTCTTTCGAAATTATTCAGACTTTACCCCATTTAAAGTAAATTAGTGATATCAATCAATTAAAGTATTGATCATGTTAATTACTATATATTTTCTAACGAATAGACTAATCACGTATGTAGTAATAAAATCTGCGAATTAAAGCTTTAGAACCTGGCCCTCTACTTTATTTTGTCTCCCTTTATTGATATGTGACGTAAGTCCACATAGAAATAAGAAACTATCAAAAAAAAAAAAAGAGAAAATATAAAATAAAATGTGATATCTTAGCGGAAGGGGGTATAACAATCTCTTTAACATTATAATACCCAACGTAAGAACTTTACAATGTCGATAAGTAAATATAATTAAAGCGCTTTTATTTATAACAACTAACCCTGTTATTGAAAGAAATTCAACGTATTTTCTTTGGCTTGTTATTATTTTATTCGATATGTTTTATTTCATATCATAAACAGTAACACTATGCAGTTGCATTAAAAATTATTATTTAAATTAAATTAAAGGACACAACAATTGATTTTCAATCGCTATTACATGTATTGCAAATAAAGGCCATATTTAAACACAATAAAAACACTAAACACGGCAACAAATAATTATTTGTTTATGTAAAAATATTTCAATTTTGACGCAGTTTATAATTAAATAATAGTTAATAATTTAGCTTTTAGATAATAGCTAGTATTTTACAATTTTATATAAGAAATGCAAGAGCAACTCAGAAATATACATGCATAGTTAATCACATCATTTGTACAATCTTACACACTTATAAATATATGCACATACATCCTGTTAATAAACATATGTACAATGTAATTATGAACTAAATACAACTTTGATTGCTTTATTGTCGAATATTTATGAATGAATTTATCTAGTCACTTCGCGTTCGGGTCCTTGCCGCGTGTGGAAAACCCGTGCCTGTGCATATTTTAAGTCTGCTTAACCAAAAATATTTACATGGTTTGCACTTCGATTACAGGAACTGATCTCATACATTGATTGAATGATACAATTAAATATTGACCATAAAATTCGAAGAAAATGCAGGAAATCTTTTTATGTATATAATTTTTTTCTGGGATATGCTTAATTTCTATTACATAGCTGCAGTATAAGCAATGGGTAGCTTTGCCAAAATGTAATATTCTTTTACGAGTATTTACCTAAGTATGTACATATATATATATTTTAATGTACCCACAGATTTGAGTACTTGGGCCCTAAAAATTTGACTTTGATAAATATCTGAATTAACATATATACAGAGAGTGCACAAATTACTGTTATAGTGATCTCGTAAATGCTACCCACACCTACAAGGATTAGAAGTATTTTCACGGCTTTGGAGTCAATGTATTCAGATTGTCGCGGTACTTCCTGGCTGGTGATATCGTGATGGCCATTGGTGCGATTGAGGATGTGGTTGTGGATGCGGCATATGATGATTAGATGAAGCTGCGGCTGCAGCTGCTACATGCTGCCCACTAATAGCTAGCTGGCGTCAAAGATAGAACTCCGGAGAATTTTGGCTATCTGTATTTAAGTTCTGTCGTGCGGCGGTGATTATACCTGATGTACTGCCATCAGCAGTAGATAGTGTTGCGATTACACTGCCACTACTATTGTTCGTGCGCATTTGGAGACGTTGTTTTAGTTGATCGCGCTCTTGACATACTCGCGAAAATTCGTATTTTAATCGATCCAAGTCTTGATTTAACTGGCGATTAGTTTTCTCCAGCTCATGACGTTGCAGTAAACGTTTGGATCGGCAATTTTGTGCGTACCCACGATTTTTTAACGTGCGACGTTTCGCCTTAAGACGTACAACTTCTTCTCGTGGACACCCATGCAAGCGTTTGTTCAATTCGCGTACGGTGAGTGTAGTTAATAGATCATCATTGATGCAATCATCAATGCCCAAATTACTGGAAGTACTATACTGTCGGGAACAGGTGCGCGGAGAATTGGTGGATGAGCGTGTTGATCCCACTGACATTGGCCTGCTAAGGTGAACTACGGTGGGTGGAGCATTAGGAGTTGCTTGATTGCCATTACCGCTAACTCCAAGGCTTGCTGTACCACTTATTATGCCGTTGTGATATGACGAATGCATATTAATAGGTGTTAAGTGTTCAATCGGTTGAAAGTGGTGATGATGCGGGTGATGTTGTGATTGCGCTACCAAGTGTCCGTGATGATGATTGGCAGCCGCAACAGCTGCAGTGGCATGCATGTATTCACGTTGTCTTTCCCACTCTTCTTCATGTGTGGGACATGCGAGTGGTCGAAGGTCCAGTGGTTGTGGATCTGCTCGCATGGAATTTGGCAGCCACATCATTTCTTGCGTTAGACCAGTACTGGCGGTGGGTGTGCGATGGGTTGGATATGGAGCATTTGTAATTGTGGAATATGTGCCTGCAGGCGAACTTATGACCGGCGGAGTCTCAGGTGGCGTCGAAGGTACACCCCCGGGGACTGACGTATTCACAAGTATAGCTTGCCCTGCCATGGGACCATGTGTATACATTTCCGGCGGAGGTGACAAAGGATGAAGTCGTCGTTCGTCGATTTGCCAGTTATGCGGGAAAGCACGCATCTTGATGGATGGGGGGCCAGTAGCTTCATCATCTTCCGGTGTAATTGAAGTTGTTGTCCAAGCAATTTTTGTGCCCGCCGTTGGACTGTGATCTTCGCGTTTCACTCCAATAGCGGTAACAGTAGCAGAACCGTCCTCGAGATGATCGAGAACAAATTCTTGCACATACTGTTCGGCGAGGTTTGGATCTTCCATTCTCATTTAGAGACAATTGTTTATTTTACATTCACTTTATTTTAAAATTATTTAGATATTTAGAATATTTTTTATTTTTTTTTGTGTTTTAATCAGGTTGAATAAGATTATAAATTATATCTATCAACATATGATTGTGTACACAGCAGGTCATTAATCCAACAAAATTTAAATACGTATTTATTATTTAATTAAATATATGCACATGCAATAAGTTACTTTTGTACATTGAACACTTATCAGTCGTTACTAATTAAATCACTACTTAGCAAAAAAAACAGTTTTTCGGAATTACGTTTTTCGTTAGTCAATAATTTGCGAAGTCGAACTTATTCGCGAATGCCGCGTCAACCACTTTGAATAATGTACCGATTATCACTAAATAATAGGAAGGGTGTTGCTGTAGATACGAGTAGGCGAGTCTAGCGTATTTTACAGGTATATATTCCAGGTAGAGAAAAGTAGGCCGTGGCAATAAATACGGATCGTCTGATGTCGTTTATTGTCGCGTAACCTCGTTGCGAATGGCAGCTCAAATCATACTGGAATACTTTTCTCATAATTCCGATGCTGCAATTTACCGGTAGCAGAAGAGCTTAGTTTGAAACCGACACATCGAGCGCCGAATTACCACCCATGCGCACTGTATAAAACACATCGATTTATTTATGTATGCGTAAGTATATGCTCATGAAGTAAGATTCGGTCGGTGCTCGTCATACATATGAGCACTGACCGAACCTTACTTTCACATATATCTGTACGTACATATATGTACGTATGTATGAGGGGAGCAACGGAGCCACCCTTTGACAGAATGACCATCGGATGTTTATAAACAGAAGTATTCACTCTGAGAACGGGCTTTGTTATTTACCAAATTTAAAGTTAAGGCGATCAATTACTCCGGCGAATATAACTTGCGGTGGAACTATTAAAATATCTCAAAAAAGTAACAGGATTAAACAAACAAGAAAGAGATTTTTTTCAATATTAAACTGAAAACTTGTATTGCAGATTTCGAAAATATGCAATGTATGTCGGTACAATTTTATGCATACATACATATATAACAAAGTATCTACTTCATTTTTATTTTAATAAAAATAATCAATAGGGGGATTCTCTATGTCTAGGAAATGCATTGCTACGGTGCACGGATAGCAAAGTTTTCCTATCCGTGCAATGGCACAACAACAAAACACATGCAAAGAAATGCTACGATAGGAAAAATATCCTGTATCCAAACCTATGTATATTTATTTCCCATAGATAGCAAGAAAGAAAAAGAAACCCTGTGAAGGAAAAAGCAACCCTGTGCCGCGTTGTTGTTATTGTTTCTCTTGAATATCTCAAAATTTTGCAACGGGGGTGCTCTCGATCTCTAGCACAATTCCATAGGAAATATTATGCATATCCCAGGCATAGAGAATTCCCCTAAATGTCTAAATTTTTGCAAATTCCGGACGATTTAACAGAACCCTTCAGAATCGAACCATGGTCGGAGACTATAGACCAGCAATTCTGAAATTCTGAAACGGTTTAAAACCGAAACGTACAAATCGGAGAAGAAATTCTTGAGAAAAAGGCTTAAACGAATATAAAGCGCAAAGCTGCAAATTTAATTGTTGCAACAAGTGGCTAGCTGGAGGTTGGGGGGTCCAATCTCCGTTAGATATAAAAACTTTAGTATCGACCAGCAATACTCAGATATTAGATATACTTATATATGCACGTACATGCATATACTTTATTGTGAATCTATATAAACCATGCAGGGCAAAATAATAGTTGTTAACTCGAATCCTACTAGTAGCATTTTTGCATTAAGTAGTTCATATTCCTTATATTTCCCATATAAGCAACTGGTATTTTTAACACGGTATCGTCCTAATAAAACTGAGGTTGCCTGCAGAGAGATTCGTACCATGAACTTCATGCGCTACAGCAGTGACCTCTAACCACTTTGCTATCATTATGATTATACAAGTAATAGCAACGACATACTTCGCACTTCAACAGCGCTTACTGGGAAATGAAATTTAGACGTCGCGCATTAAAAATAACAACAACAATACGAATAGGGCGGTGATGAAAATTATTGTATTCCCGTTAGTTGTGAAGTGCTATACAAATAACGAGCTAGTATGATTTCATCTGCGATATGGTGGCTGCAATAGCCGAGTGGTTAGCATTGCGTACTACAGTTTAGATGGCCTGAGAGTATTTCTAATATGAAATGAAAGCTCCTCATAAAAATCCATCGGCCGTTCGGAGGCGGCTTAGAATAAAATGTAGGTCCCTCCAATTTGTTGGTAAATACATCAAGTCTATCAAGTATATATGTATATATATATATATATATTCGTCCTATTTCATACTAGTGCTTAACTATACTTTTTGCATATTAGTCTATGTTTTCACTCCAGGAAACACTTATGTATATATTATTCATTATTGCATACAAAAGGAAGGTGGAAGATAGAATAAGTTAAAATTTTTCAAATATGTATGCTACACCATTCGGAATTACAATTTAAATACACGGAATTCTCACGCACCATTTTCAAATAAATCTTTAAAATTGTGAATAAACGAAGATTGATTTTAAATACCAAAGGCTTAATAGCTGCCTCGTTAACCTTAAAATTAAAGTAATAATATTTTCACTATACATAATTATTGTGCCTATAAAATTCTAGGGTGTAGTTTGTTTCAATTTATTTTGAAATGTTTGATGGACTTCTGGTACATTCCTGAAAGTATTTACAATTTTCATTACTCTCAAAATTAAATTCTGTCGCCCAAACAATTTAAAAAAAAAAATTATAATATAGGTATCGGTACATGAATTGTATTGTACATTTTATAAATACTATAAAACGTTTATCTACACGATACTCTATATTTTTTCCTATAAAATCCTTTTCTCTATAAGCTGAGAGTACATCACGGCAAAGCTTAATTATTTTTGTATTTCTCATCATTTTGTTATATACGATACTCACAAATATATGTGTCAATATGTAGCAGAAACGCCGATAAGGGCTTCTCACGTGTTTTCATTGCTATCAAAATGTTGATTGTGGTAGTAGAGCAACAAAACATTTAATTTTTTGGCATTGGTGGTGTTTTCCCGCAAGTGAATAAATATCTACGTATGTACGAGTAAATTGTATTTGTAGGTGTAGAGGAAAAGTGGGCGTTTGAATTGCCATTCGTTAAACTTATATTATATCACGGATATCCAACGGGCACTCAGTTGAGTGAAAAGAATTTGAGCGGCTCCGCCTCTTTGCTGTCAAAAATTTTAGTAAGAGCATATCAGGTATAAAATATTCTATAACAGTGGTTGAAACAAGAATGTATGCTTGTGTAAGCTGCAGGTGAATTTCCATGCAGCAAAATAACGAACTACAGCAGAAAGGATAGACTTTCCCTCTAGCTCTATTACGTATATAATTTCCATTATTTTTGTTGAAGGAGGAGTATTTCTGAAATAAGTTATATTTACATATATTCATTTCTTATAAATATATACAAATTTTTAATTGGCAGAACACTATTGTAAAAACTATAGCTCGGGACTCAAAATGTTCACATTTTCATAGTGTGTACGAATAATGTATCATTTATCAAAGTAATTATGCAGTTTACATGTGAAAACTTTAGGTTTGTCTGTAAGGTTAAATTTCATCATTGATTATAATTTTCAACCCTACTTATATATCTATCCATTTCAGAAATTATAATATATAATATATTGCTAATATATTTCTAATAATTATATACTTATACCATATGTATACATTTTTGGCGTAAAAACCGCTAAAACGAGTTTTGTGAGCTAAGGTTTTTATCTGATATTACATTTGAAATATACTCGGAGGTAGGCATTCGGTGCCGAATTGATGCTTATTTTATGAATAATATATACTTGTATAGGCGTGGGAAATAGTCGAGTTGTGAGCAGTGCGTACTACCACTCTGAAGATTAGATTTCGAATCCTGCTCCGACTAAGGAGCGGTCGCTCCTCGGCAGGGAATGTCAACCCCTCTGTGTGAAAAAAGGCTCATCATAAAAATCCATCAGCCGTTCGGCGGCGAATTGTTATAAACTCCCTCCCTCCTTCCCTCCATTTGTTGGAACCAAATTAAGACGCAAACAACTATTCAGCGACTACAAAGAGCCAGTTATATGTTTTATATAAATTGTTGTTACCTTATAATTCTATAAAGGCTACCTCTAATGTAAAAATTGGTAAACGGTTGAATTTTTACTTTAGAAGTTTAGAACGGTTACATTTATAAGCCACGCTGGGAGTACCATGCAAATGCTAAGTTTTTCTGAGTTCAGTAAAAGGTCGTGGCATCTCTTATGCTGTACATAAAAACAAGTGTGTCAGCTTATAGTAATTTTGGCTTATATGTAGATTTTTTTGTGAAGTTTGTCAATTCAAATCTGAAGTTAATATTTTTCGGAATCATAGTTTGGTACAAAACAGCGTTAAATACTTATATACAACTCAAATTACAATTTGCGTTTGGTGGCAAATTTATAACAATCCTGTCTGAATGATTGAAAGCAAATTTCTGAATTTCATATTTATCATGATATATAAGTACTCCATAAGACTTATATTTTTAAGAGGAAATTCCTCAATTTTCTCCACCTAGAACCGCACCTTTCTCTCGTGTGACTCTTCTTTGTTGATGTCTCACTAAACTACGTAAACGCTCAACATTTTCAGGCGAAACGTCGTACCAAGCATCTTGCTTAAAATAATTATTATTAGTAGCTGCATGCCGCCGCGCTTTGCTGTGGTACATACTTGTTGATTTGATGGAAGCTGAAACACTGGATATCTTTTTATCATAATTTTATTTACTATATGCGGGTATACAACATTTTTGTTTGGTTTGCCAACACTAGAATATGCAAAATACAATTGTCCATGTGTAAAGCAATTCGTATGTAAATGTAGACCATACAATTTTGCTGATAGTGATTGCAAACGCAAATCATGTCAGAATTGTTGTTTTCATTGCGTTGCTCTTTAATTTTTTGAATTCAAGTTGTGTGCAGTTACAGAGTTTTGTTTGATTAATATTACGTAGTATTATATTGAAAGAATTATAAAATTCTGTTGGATAATTGATAGTTTCATCTGCCCGGTGCCTATGGACATACATTTGATGGACTCGGTATCAATGTTGTTCTGAGTAGTATGGTTGAGACCATAAGCGGCATCGTTTGTTCCAGCGAGGAGAAGCCGCTCATTCAGCCAACCATGATCCCTATAATTGATTTGCATATTCGGAAATACTTCGCGAAAAAATTCTTCTATTGGCGGAACAATTTGCAGATTGACACGCGTAATGGTGGTTAATTGCAGGGTTTGTACATGTAGCCACAACGTTAAGTATTTTAGAAAAACTTTGACTTCGTCCGCTGGTGTTGATCGAGGAACAGCAGGCAATGTTTGTCTTAAATCTCCTGCCAAATGGTCGATTGTTGTCACGTAGATTTAAAATAACCGATCAAGAGCCTCATGTGACTTTTTGTGCATTCATCTCAAACAGTATGTTCCATTACGGATGTTTTGGAAATATACAGATCGATCTCAATGGATTGCAAGTTCAGTGACAACTTCAGAGCGGAACGGACAGTACTTCTACCAGATAGTAATATTCCATTTCCTGGTGACGCAAGAGCCGAGGCTATGCCATTTTGTGTTCGAATTGTTGTCATAATCAGCCCAATAATGAACGTTTTGCCTCCAGGAGCATCCATGAAAAAGATACCTCCAAATCCATCATTCAGAATTTGTATAATGCGATTGTAAATTTCTTTTTGCTCCAGCGTCAACTTCGGAATTTTCGTTTGCACATACAGTACCATAACATAGTACATATCGTCAGTGTCGTGATTCTGTTCCCGAAGTAGTTGCAGCAGTTGCAGTAAATAATAAACTTCTTATTATATTATTGACCTAGACACATATTTGTATTTATTATTTCAGATAGTCAGAAATTAGTCGCCACTCATAGCCTTCCATGCAAATGTAAATATGAATATGAATGCCTCGAAGTAAGCCAAACGGCTTTATTGGTATACACTTGTGTGGAATAAGATTGGATGTATAAAAATAGTTCACAACCATATGGATACGAGGTATGTTCAAAGGAAAAGGTGAAGGTTTTGCTCACTGTTTTCTTTGATTACAATGGTGTAGTGCATCATCAGTTCCTGTCAAAAGGCCGTACAGTTAATAAGGAATACTACAAGGAAGTTATGCAATGTATTCACCAGATTTGGCTCCCTGCGACTTTTTCTTAAAGTCAAAACTAAAGAAACCAATGAAAGCATTTTGCCACAACTGATGAGATCACCGAAACCGCATTTCAGAAGTACTTCGAGGATTGGAAAAAGCGTTGGTATAAGTGTATTATATCCGAGGGGGATTACTTTTTTTTTTTTTTGACGACGAAGAGGACAAAATAGATATTGATGAATAAATAAGTACTTTTCAAAAAAATTCTAAATTAACCTTTTCCTTTGAACACACCTCGTATAACCGAACCGTAAAAGCCAGAACAAACTATATACTAACATAACGTAGCGATCGACGAACGTTCAAATTTATGGCTATCCGTTGATCTGTGATCCCATTCCCGGGAAAAAGTAGTGTATATGTTAATCTAAACAAAAGCATAAAAACGTACTAAATTTCAAGCAAATCGATGATTTGATTTACTCAAAAGTTGGTACATAGGTACATTTCTGCCTAAATTACCACAGTAAAGTTAAGACGTAAGGGCCAAATTTTTTATATTAGTTTTTTTATGGAAATCAATAATTTGTTATCACATTTGCGGGCAATATACAAATGTAAGCAGTATTTAAATAAAAAATCATCTCCCATGAAATTTACTTTTTTACTTTTACGTCTTTTTTGCACATAGGACACGATTTATTTGATTATACTTACATATGTAAGTTTCGAGTTTCGTACATACGGTTTTTGTATGAAAAGCACAATATGCTTTGCGGATTTTACCAAAAATAAACTATTTCTTGAACACTCTGAAAAGATTTCCAACTGAGCCAACGCCTGCCATGTAATCTGTTGTTGTATTATTCAATTTTTTTACTAACCAACAACTATTAAGTGCGCTAATATTTAGCCGCTATTTTTACTTAGAGCACTCGCCTGTGATGCCAAAATCCGTCGGTTCGATTCCTGGCAAAAGAAGTCTGATGAGGAGATGATGTGATCTCCGAAACAGCTTTCGCTTCTACCAATTTTTCTTTGTTGTATAACAAAATATTCAATGAAAAATAATTTTTCTAACAGGAATTAAATTTATTTTTATGTTTGGAACTATTTAATGCCAAAATCTGGATTGGTGCATAAAGGTACTTAGTAGATTTTTTACTTTGCCTTCTTTATAAAAGGTCATCCAAGTAAATGTACTTTGTTCAATAAGCTTTTTTTGACAGATCGCACGTGAGTCGTGTCAAGCTTACGCCAGAACAACGTTTAAAAAGCATTCAAATTCATTACGAAAATTCACTTTCTGTTAAGAAGGTGTTTCGCGCACCTCGCTTAATTTATGATCAACATAATCCTACTGAGCGGCCGTAGATGAGAGTTTGCACGAAGACCATAGAGAGTCGATTTGGCGCCGTTCCCAGCAACTCGGACTGACGCATGGAACGACTTGGCGCATTTTACGTCGAGATCTCAAATTGAAAGCATAAAAAATATAGCTTGTGCAAGAACTGAAGCCGTAAGTCCTTCCCAAGCGACATCGCTTCGCTCTATGGGCTCTTGAAAAGTTCCAAGAAGATTCGACGTTTTCGAGCCAAATTTCGTTCAGCGATGATGCCCATTTATGGCTCAATGGTTATGTAAACAAACAAAATTGCGGAATTTGGGACAAGGAGCAACCTGAAGAGATTCAAGAGCTGCCATTTCATTCAAAAAAAAACCACGGTTTGGTGTGGTTAGTGGTCCGGTGGAATCATCGGTCTATATTTCTTCACAAATAATGCCGGTGAGAACGTAACCGTCAATAGCGACCGTTATGGCGCCGTGATAACCGACTATTTGATGCCTCAAATTGAAGCTCGTGGCCTTCACGACATTTGGTTTCAACAAGACGGCGTCACTTCCCACACATCTCATTAATCAATGGATTTATTCTGTTATCTGCACTTCGATGAGCAGATAATTTCAAGTTGTGGGCCGGTCGATTGGCCACCAAGATCGTGTGATATCACACCATTAGACTTATTCCTGTGGGGATATGTAAAGTCTAAAGTCTATGCGGACGATCCCGCTTCGTTTCAGGGCATCACGCGAGTTATTCGCCAGTTATCAGTCGAAATGCTCGAACGAGTCATCGAAAATTGGACTCAACGGTAATCGCGGCCAAGATTTGAAAGAGATAATCTCCAAAAAACAAATGCCAAATATTGTAAATTTGAATTTTCTTTGTGTTTTTCTTTAAAAAAGTAGAGAACCCCGAAAAAGATCACCCGTTAGTATGAATTACTAATATTTGCAATTGTGAAGTGGAGAAGAAAAGGGTGCGAATTTTAAATGGCTTTTATAATTTTTTAAACATGTAATTTGAACTTAAATGCTGTCAAAATTTGGAACAATACTTAAGCCTATTTTAATATATAAAAATTCAAAGTAATCATTTAACAATGCTATTACATTTATTTTTTAATTTGTTTTAGGGAATGTTAAAATATGCCATCTGGGACCGATTCTGTGCTTGTTATTTATTAGCGATTTGCCTTTAGTTATAAAATAATCAAGGGTTTTATTACATACCGATGATGTAAGGTTTTTGTAATTATATACATCAATTAATGAAAGATGTTTTTTTTTAGTCAATCTTCTAAATGAACTGTTTTGCAGTTCATTACTCTTAGGTGAAGTATATTTTAATGTCACCATCCGATTATCACGGCAATTTAGGCCACTATTCTTAAAATCTTCTACAGCAAATTTTGAACTATTGAACCATTTCGCCGTTTATGACAAGATTCCATTTGTTATTCCAGCACATTCAATTTGGCAGACCCACTTTTTGTAGCAAAAAATACTATACTAACTTATTTAACAATTAACTCAGTAAATTTCTATGAAAGTATAAATAATCTTATGTTTCAGCTGATGTAGTTTTTCTGTAGCTAAGCAGTTTTAAATCTCTACACTTAACATACTGTTACGATCTTGCTGATTAACCTCGATGATTTCCTTAATCTTTCGGGTACGACCTCTGGATTGTTAAATAAAATCGCCAACTTAATTTGCAGTCTCTTTATTTACAAAGACTTTAATTAATGTCCTTTTAATTATTCGGTAATTCACAATTCAATTACAATTTACTTAACTATTTACAATCACTTGTATATAACTTTCACAATGTACTGTTTTTATTACTTCAATGTAATGTAACCTCCACGAGTTTAATTCACAACTGATTCACGACTGATTGCTGACTGACTGACTTGCAGTCGTATGTCGTCCTTATATACTTGTTTGCTACGTGAAAACGAAACCCCTGGAATTATTGCGTCGTTTACGATAATCGTCGTTTACGATAATCGCCTCTTACGTTCTAGAACGTGCCAGTTGTCGGCTCCTCTCTTTCATCTGTCATTCGCTTCGCATTTTCGCCACAATACTCTTGTTTTCATGACTGGCAAATTCCGTACATTATGCGGATGGCGCCACTCGTGTCGGTTGGGCGAGAGGAGGGTTACCGTTAGGATTAATTAATTAGTAACACACTTTTATTTAAACCGCTAGTCGTAGGGGCCTGAAACTATGGAGGCATCCTACCATATAATAAAGGATTTTCCTAGATTTTATCCTTAAGATGATAAAAATAGGGGCAAAGTTTATATGTGACAATATAACGATGTTTCTGCACGATGAACTCTGAAACTACTCGACCGATTTTAATCAAACTTCTTGCAAGCCAGGGATTTGGTGCAGCTTAAAAGAAGTGATAATTTTTCCACGAAGTGGACGAAGGATCGATTTATTCCAAAAAATCATGTTTATTAATCAAAAAATTCTTATTTATAGTTTGATTTGCTCGATATTTGGAAGAAAGCTATGTGTTATATTATTAATATAAATTTTATCGTCGTGTTATATCCAGTAATTATTGCTCACTATGCCAAGGCGGCCGCGATAGCCGAGTGGTTAGCATTGCGTACTGACATTCGGAAGGCCTGGGTTCGAGCCCAGGTTCGAGCAACATCCAAAATGATAGCGGTCGCCCCTCGGCAGGGAATGCCAAGCCCTCCGAGCGTGTATTTCTGGCATGAAATAAAGCTCCTCATAAAAATCTATCAGCCGTTCGGAGGCGGCTTAGAATAAACTGTAGGTCCCTCCATTTGTTGGTAAAAACATCAAGACACAAAAACCACAAATTGGAGGAGGAGCTCGGCCGAAAATCGCTTCAGCGGTTACAAAGCGCCAAATATATATATATATGCCAAGTTTAAAGTTAAAAACTTGTTCCATTAACTCAAAATAAATTTTGTAAATATAAATGCAATAAATTATTAATAAACATCCCGCTACAAAAAATATAGTCACAATAGTCAATGCCAAAAATACAAATTAGGAGAAATCTCTCTTTCATTTTTGATTCCTTTTTGTGTTTTTTGTATCTTTTTGTTAGAAAATGCTTTCTATTTACAGTCTTTCGATTCTTCATTGTTTAGTGTACATGAATATTAAGTAAAAAGTAAATAAATATATGTATATATGTAAATGCATATGTGAACATAAACATGGGAAGAATTTTCCGAAATGTAAACCTAAAACATTTTCTACTTTTTGCATTAAGATATTTCCTATGAGATTTGGGTTAACTCTTCACCCTATATTAACCATTTAAAACTTCAGAGTCTACACACTCGCAAGTCGTTGAAACACATTAGGCGCCTTGTTCGTAGCTAAACTTCTTAATGGATCAATTTGTAGTTCTTTGCTTTTGTCTGAAGTAAACTTCAATGTTCCAAATTATGTACCTAGGCAGTTTAACGCTCTACTATTAATGCCAGTCAAAACAATTAATCAACTGATTGAATCATTTCGCCGATGGTGTCATGAGTTTTGTTCTTATTCCAGCACATTTGACCTATCAGACTTACTATTTAGCATTAAAAAACATTACATTATTGTTTTCTCAACACATAAGTTTTAAAAGTTTTGAATTACTAAACTTCAGGTGTAGAATAAATTCTTTTCTATAGCTGAACAGTTTTAAATATCGACATTTAACAAATTCTTGCTTCTCATGACTCTGCAAATTTCACATGTTATCCGGATTGCGCAATTCGTTTCGGTTTGGCGGGATGAGGGTTATCGTTGGGCTTATAATTATTATTCATATCCCTAAGTCCTAAATTAAATTCGAATTTTATAAACAGTAAGTGTTCGCTTGGAATTTTTTATAATTTTAACGTTTTTGACATTATTTGCATTATATGACAAAAAATATTAAATATGCCAGCTATAGAAAATATGGTTCAAAAATAGTATTTATTTTCTTAACTTAAATATTTTTCAAAAATTTAATTGAAATACCTTTTTATTTTCAAATAGTGCAAAAGTAATTTTATGGTCAAAACGGTAAGTTATTTTATAGATGAAGTTATGCATCTGTGCAAACATTGGATTTTACTCTTGTAATCTTCTACACTAATATACCAACCTTGTATAGAACTTAAGGTTACGAAGACGTTACCAAACTAGCTTCGTAATATTTACAGTGGCCGAGACTTCATGTATATGTTATAAAAAAGTTTAATTTTGAACTTTCCAACATAAATTTTGGGAGGATTTTCCGAAATGTCTAATGGGCTGCCACAGTACCAGATTGATTAGTGTTGTGAACTACTATGCAGAAGGTCATGTGGCCAAACCATCATCCAAATTATACAAAATTTATTTAAGAAATTTAACTTTTCTAATTGTGGGTGCTCATTAGAAAAGAATTTCAGGCCATCACATTATATTTCTCACATGAAATAGGTGGCAGAAACATCAATACATATAAATACTAAAACACTTGTGCATAAGAAAAAAATCATATCAAAAATGTTTTACCCTCATAAGTATATATATTGGATATTTGATTTTCCGAAGTGCCATGTTAATTTAGTTTATTATTAAGTATATATGTTAAATAAAAAAATAACAACATAAATTTAATATATTATCGGAAAATGTCACATTTTTCGAAGCATTTTCGGTCCAACTGGCGTGTGTTTTTTTTCTTAAGAAAGCTTATTGAACCTTATTTTTATATTTAACATTGGTTCTCTTGTAGACCTCATGGATATGAGGACAAGTGTATTAGGTGTACTGTGCGAACAACTTATGTAATTCGTTGATAGTTCAGGTTTGAATAGATCGGCCATGTGCAAGCGCTTTAAGTGATTTGCGTCCCTTGAAGTGCTGTATTTCTTTCTTCGATCATGAGTACCTATCTCCTCCTGTTTCGCTACAATAGCTGATGTATAGCTTATACCAAACATGTGATTTATTTCAAGGTTTAAAAGGTTGTTTTTAAAAAGCCATAACTTTTCTTCAAAAAATTTTCACAATAACTCACGGCACACTTCTTCAGCGATTCCTTTTTTTTTTGAAACACGATTTTTTCACAATATAGAAGGGATTAAGTATTTTCCAAAGGATTTGTATCTGATAAAAAAATATGCGTGTTCCCTTGGAATTTTGATAGTTCTTAATGTTCTTCATGGCATAAAACATTGCCAGCTATATAAATTTTAGTTCAAAAACAATATTAATTTTCGTAATCTAAATGTTCTACAAAATTAAAATGTACTTTTTCTACATAAAACAAACACGTTTCTCATTCAAAATTTTATTGATTTTAAAAACGTACAACGCAATCATTTAGAAATTTTAAGTCCCAATGTTGAGCTGTTTTATGGCGTAGTTAGGGCTCCGAGTGTCCTCAAATATTTGAAGAGAGGCCATTACACCCAAAAAAAAAACTTACTGTCTGGGGCTTTAATTTTTCCTTACTTGTTTGAAAAAGATAACGGCGAGACTGTCACTGCCAATTCGGAGCGTTATGGTCTTATGATAACCAATGTTTTGACTTACAATTGAAGAACACGACTCGGACAATATGTTATTCCAACAAGATGGTGCCACATGCCAAATGGATCGAAATTTGCAAAAATTCGAGAGGCAGTAATTTGAGTGATTTAGTGTTTCACACATAATACCAAAGTTTTTTTATAATAAAAAAGGAATTTCATTAAAAAAATTATTTTAAATGCATTTCAAATATTAAATTTAATTTGGAAAACAAAAAATTGATAACCTGTGTTATATGATGTCTCAGCGGGTAAAGCAGAATTTTTGAATTTATTCATTAAGCACTAGGCTGGTTAGAAAAATAAACAAACGGTCTCTAACACAGTGCTATCAGAGACTTATGACGCTGCGCAGGCGCCAATAGCAAGAAACATATAATTTTGCCTTTATCGTAAACTATTATTTATAATCCTTGCATGTTACATACTAGAAACAAGCTTAGTTCATTTACCAAAAAGTTTAGATTACAAATAATATCCTTAATTTTTTTTTCATGAGAGGACAATGTAAACTTTCCGTTGCAATAAAAGTTAACAAGTTCAAAATCGGTTTGTATTTGTTCAATCACGCCACTGTTTATGTTCGTTCGAGCAATCTTCTTTACTTGGATGGAAATGAAATTTGTTACAACGTTGCACTTAGTCTTTCATAATTGCGGTTAATAATTTCAAAGATATTTTAAAACACATACAATTATATTTTTTTCAATATAGTAGCACGAAAATTAAAAGAAATCAAGCACATTAATTGAGAGGCAAAAGAATGTCTCTGGTAGGCTTTCCTGCAATAATGAATTCATAACAATAAACCGAAATGAACTAAATAATTTAAAAATAAAAATAAACTTAATAATTTCTTTACGAATATTTTACTGGATGGAAATGAAATTCGTTACAACATTGCACCTAGTCTTTCATAATTGCGGTTAATAATTTCAAAGATATTTTAAAACACATACAATTATATTTTTTTCAATATACATAGTAGCTCGAAAGTGAAAAGAAACCAAGCACATTAATTCAGAGGCAAAATAGTGTATCTGGCAGGCTTTCCTGCAATAGTGCATTCATAGCAACGAACCGAAATGAACTAAATAATTGAAAAATAAAAATTAACTTAATTATTTCTTTACGAATATTTTACTGAGCAATAATCCCACACGAAATCCACCATTCACATCCATTACCAATCCTGAGGTGTCAAAAACTTAAATGGATCATCCACTATGCATACAAAACAGAAACAGAAAACAAAACATTTGAATATGTGAAATTTGGAATAACTTCGAAGCACGAAATATACTTACATCTGTTTTTAACCTCAAAAATGTTTTTTATATAAGAAGATATTGCTCTAAGGATTTAAATAAATTTTTCGGTGGACTTTTTTCCAGGCATTTTTACGATAAGACAAGACAAATTTAGTATGTTTTTTAGATGATTTTATTTTATGAAGCATATGAAGCTATGATGCGGAAGAATAATATTTACTTTAAAACATTTTTCTTAATTAAACAGTATTTCTCAATAAATCTATTTAATTTATAGAACGCAATCCCAACTACGCCAAAGGTCATGCTGAGGTCAATTGGATGTTTAAAGTAAAAATTGTTTTTTTTAATTCTCTTATAAAGGACTTCATGGCTATTTATTTGTAACAAACAAACAAATGTTGCCTAACAATTGTTAATATATACATGCTTACTACTTATTTTGCAAAATTTTATTAATAATAAATCTTAACCATAGATATAAAATATCCCTGTCGAAACTTCAAAATCATCTGAATCCCATGTTGAGCGTTTTATCCTGTCCAGCAAACCGAACACGCCTCATATTTAATATTGGTTCATAAGAACCAATTTTATTACCAAAGCAGAAAACAAGCGAATTACCGATTTATTATAAAGCTATATAATTATACATAAAGCTATAAAAATTTTTTAATAAGAATGAAAGGTATGCTCGAGCTGTCAGTTGACATTTATGTTATTAGATGCAATGTACAGTCCCTCACACTCAAAATGGGACACTATGCAAAATCTTCAGCTTCTATCTTTTCAATTCAGAACTATAAAATTTGTTATATTTGAAAGTTTGATTTAAATATAATTCATTTTATTAATAAAACTTAAAGATGAAACAAAACAAAATTTCTTTTAATTCAATTAAACAAAGAAAAAAATTTAATGAGTTTAATTTGTACACTGCTCAAAGTGAAAATGGGACACTAAAATTATGTTATAAAAATATTGTTTTGAATGCATTTGGTTTACTTTCCGTTGCTCGAAATGGAAACTTAGAGACGTCGCGACATACTTCCTAATAATTTAATTTTATTGTACTTCGGGCTTAGTATTATACTATTCTTCTGTTATGCTTCAAATTTTTAACTCGACGTGTGGCAAATCTTTTTTTTCAATCTCGCACTATGGGTCCTTTCACACTAGAACATTTGTGCGCACAT
Organism: Neoceratitis asiatica; assembly: GCA_030068015.2. Classification (NCBI taxonomy): domain Eukaryota; kingdom Metazoa; phylum Arthropoda; class Insecta; order Diptera; family Tephritidae; genus Neoceratitis; species Neoceratitis asiatica. The sequence continues at coordinate 85,901,601 of CM061524.1, forward strand.
AACAACAACAACTTTGGGTGAGGTAAAGTTTCTCAAAAGTTGTTCCAGCTTCAACCCCCATTAAAGTAGTGAAAAGCACCAACACATGTGTAATTACGAAAATGCCATTTGTGTATCTGAAAAGGCAAAACTACATTTAATTCTGGAGGCTGAGGAGATGTCTCCAACGATTTCGAGCAGTCAGTTTCACGCATTCCTTTTTCATGCACAACTTTCAGGTATTTTCCTTAATAACATAGTAATTTGAGCCCATTTTCATTTTCCCTTCTATACGTTAGGCTTTTCTTTCAGGTGATCTAATTTACCATGAGAAGATTCAAAAAATGTTGATATGAATTGGGGACAAACGCAGCTCAGATCGATCCTTTTGAATTCCTCCTTACATGCATTCTTCAGTATGAAGGTTTCCAATTACTTATATAAAACCTTTGATAATTAAGTCTGGGTGCAGAAGTCCACAATTTATGTTACACACTCTTTATTAAAGCCCAAAACACTACTCTGCTTGTGACAAAGACAAAGAAAAAAATATCAATCGCTTTAGTGTGAATGGAGAACACAGAGATTTGCGGATATGCGGCTCAAATACTCAAAATATTCTGTACACATTGACGAATATTTAAAATTAATTTCATTGTTAACTTTGATTAATTTCACAACTAAAAGTCTAAGTGAAATTTAAGGTGACATGTTACGTGTCAAGAACTCGCGAATTATCATAATTAGTATCGAATAATATTTAAAATTTCTATTGTCCAAACAATTAAATTTTGAGGAGTATTTCAATTTTTCTTAACACCTTCACTTTGATGATGTCACATGGCAAATCCAAATTAGTTCCGTTCCACGCATTTTGCATTTTGTCTTGGAAAGGCCTCTCATAGTGAAGAAAACAAAAAAAAACATTTCAATAGATGGCCCTATTATAAGATAGTGTTGCATATTTCTAGCTAAAACTGAGACCTGGATTTTTAACAAGCTTATATAAGCTTCACCCAAAAATAATACTATAATTTTTCTTTCATTATTATTTTAAACTTATTTTATGATTTATATTTAACTATTAGCTCGACGTTCTTTATCAGCATGTTTTTTTGTTTTTTAAACCATATTTATTTTTTTGTCGTATCTTGCCTGGTAAAAGCACCGTTCATCCAAAGGGAAGTGAGCGTCACAGCGCATACACTAGTAGTGAGTCTGCTCACTTTACCTATTCTAGTTTATTGAAAATATGACAGGTTCGACAACGAATATTTATCTTAATAATAATAATGCTGTCATTACACCTTCCATGTGCTTGAATCAATTCAATTAGCTTGAATCAATATAATCAATATACATGTATATCTTAACATATACTAGGCAATTACAGTGATCGTCTTGATATTTTTTCAACAAAAGAAAAAACCTACAATATATGCTAGGACGCATACGGACGGCCGACGGATTTTTATAAGGAGCTTTTATTTCACGTTATGAATAGAGTCGGATGACTTGAACTTCCCTGCCAAAAAAATTTTAGAAAAATTAATTTTCTATAAATTTGGACGTTGGTCGAACCAGGACACGAACCCTGGCTTTCCGATTCGTAGTAAGCAATTCGGTGTGCCTGGCTGTAGTTATGATTAAATTCCTTGATGACAATAACCTCGATTTAGTTTTATTAAAGGACACCAAAATTAAGCGCTAAATACAAGCAAAAATTTCAAAATTACGATTGAATGTTATTATTATTATTTATTATAAATGAAATTACAATAAATTTGAAAAAAACCCCCACTAGCAACTGGAGCTATCGATTACGTTTGGTATATAAAATGAATATCTTACACTAGTCTATGAATATTTAAAATTTTTATTAAGTTGAATATATTTTTGACATTGTCTTCATTTGGGGTGTATAGCATGGATATGGGGTCTTGTAGAAAAGAGGTTGGTCGGTAATGGTTTAAGGACGAACATTCCTTAAGGATATGGGTAATTATTAATACGGAAAAAATGGAACGTTGGCTTTGACTCTTTCTTTACGAAGTGTTTATTGCTGTAATGGTATTGGTTGGTAATATTAATATTTGTTTGGGTTTATGATTTTGTAATGATAATTTCGTTTCTCCATTCATATTGGGCTTTTCGGAGAAAGTCCTACAGTATCTCATTACTGATTTGTTTTTTTAAAGATGGAATAATGGCTGCTTTATCTTTTATCAAAAGCAAAATAATAAATTTTTTGCTCTTTTGGTGGCGTATTGTAATGCGTTTAGAACACCTTGAAACTCAGCCTAATAGGAAAGATGACGCAAGTTCTAGTAAAATACCGTTTGATATTAAATCACCATATTCGAGGACTACAATTTGTGGTTGACAATACAATTGGAGGGTTGACATTCCCTGTCGAGGGGCGAACACAATTAGAAAAATTAATTTTCTATAATTTTGGATGTTACTCGAACCCGAACTCGAACCGTGGCCTTCATAATTGTAGTACGCAATGCTAACCACTCGGCTATCGAGGCCGCAAAATATGTTCCATTATTGTTTTTGACACATCCGTAAATATAAATTACTGTGATAACTTTTTAATGGAGCGACCATTTCTTGGAGTTTCTTGGAGTCTTTAGGATATGCGGAGAGTGTGTTTATAAATGATTTAGGGAAAAGCACCCAAAGCGGAGTGATGTGTTTCCCATAGCTTTTAGATACCTATTTCTGTGTGTGGTTTAATATATTAAACGTCACCATAAGCCAGATTTCACAGTTATGTTGCTTTTACTTATCCGTAATAAATGTTAGAACATGCGACGTAAGCAACGTGTTCTATTAATTTAAAAGATCCACCCTCGACACACAAAATTTCGAAATACGAAATCCAGACACGACATATCTAGACCGAGTTCCCACAAAACATAATCCAGACGAAAAATTCTGACAACATATTAGAATAATTTTAAAAAAAAAATCGCGTGATTTTGTTGGATTTTTTCTTGTTTGTCTCCTTGTCAGCTCAAAAATATGTATAAATGATACCTAAAATGTTAGGAAATAATTAGGGTTTCTTAGAATGGATTACCACATGCAACATTTCTTCAGTGGCAAAGAGATGATGCCATAACTTTCTTTGAAATTTGTTAGTAACATCAAGATTGGTCAAAAATCGCTTCGACGGTTATACAGTAACAATATATGTATGTATTTTTTTTATATGTACATAATGACCTACTTTGTGTATATTGAAAGCTTAGTTTCAATACTTTAAGTAAATTGATGGAAACCGAAAAGAAACTTATTTGTCGAGATTTTTTCTTGTCTGGATATTGTATTATTTGTATTTGTCGGGATTGTATCTTGTGTAAATTTTTTTAATTTATCAGGCTTAGCGTTTATTATCAGTTACTTAGCATGGCCTGGAATTGTGCCCCTGGAATTACTCAAACATGCTTCGAATTGTAAACTTCGTTTAAAATTCTAATAACATTGGGTACTAATTTATTAGTTATATTTTTTCTATTTCTAACTAAACAGGAAAGTTTAATGGGTCAGCTGAGAGATTGTTGTTGTTAACTAAGACGTTTTTAATTCGAAAGGACTTGTAAGTGCTGGAGATAACGTGAATCATTTTCTAAATATAGCTTATTAAAGAGGAGAGTAATAGTTTTTTCAGATCTTAAAAGCTTTAGCTTTTTTTTGTCTTTAATTTGAGCATTAATGAATCTACTAATATAACATCTATAACATCCTGCAGGCATGAGGAAAATACTGTAGCGCGCATAGAATTAAAATTTTCATTTCACATAAGGAGGCACCCGCCTCAAATCTGGTTTGGTATCCAACGGCTCAAAGAGGTCCTTCTCACTTCGGACTGCACTTCTGGTATTATCCGCGGTTAATTTATATAGCCATTTGACCTTTTATCAAATTCACACACAGCGGCGTAGAGGCAGCTCCATATCACGCTATTGTGCTTTAAAATTGAAAAGGTGGTGTGTATCAAATTTTACCTCAGGTATTCTCCAAGATATGACGCAGTGAATTTAAGAAGTCTAAAACCACACTGGTTTAAGCCAATCAGTTTCTTGGTGCGCTTTAACCTTTCTTACAATACGTTAGATAGAACTTTATTGTTGCGATATTGAGGTGGTTTATCCCACGATAATTGGCGCAGACCGTGGGTTCTCCTTTTTTTTTATTGAGTAGAGTACACTTAGGTTTGCATGCATTTTGACAGCTCTTCGCCACCGTATTTGATTACTTCTGACAGTATACCTCCTTGGCTCCTACATGAGCTCATAAGCAGCTTTGGCACATCGTCCTTCTCTTCCTTCGGGGAGTGGGTGCAAGTAAGCGATATGTTGAAGAGCATCGTTCTGATGCGGATTGTGGCTAAACGCTCATTCGCCAAATTTCCGCTCCTTTAAGTGGTCGTTGTAGTAGATTTCACAAAGATGTCAGCCATTAGTCTTACAAATCGGGGTCCTTGAAACGCTTACAGGATTCGTCATCAAAAGTGGGGTCTCTCACCCGAGACTTATTTATTTATTATTTGTTTTTTCATTGGAGTATATTTTGTATGACGTGGATCCCAAACCATACGGAGAACCTCAGGGGATTTACCTTCTGCTTGAACCATATGAAAAAGAATTGTTTATGGCCACTTCCAAATGAATGGCTGTCAAAAACTTTCCTCACTGGATTGAATTTCTACACATGCCCCATCCTCCTAGCACATTTAAATACTGTGTTTTATTTGTTGAGGATTAATGGGACCTTCGCTCGACTCAGGATCGGCTGATCTCACCTCAGCTTTTAACAAAACCCATCTCATAAGCATGTGCAGATGACGTAGTCAACTATCATTTTGACGTAAATATATTTATACCTTTCTATGTGCTGAAGTATTATTCGATTAATGGAGGAGACAGTTTGGTATCAATACAAATGATTTATTTACTGAGAAAAAAAAATTTATTATGCCAAATATGTAAAAATGCAACTATCAAAGACAAGCTGGTCATTTTTTAAATACAATGAAATGTTCTTAACAACAACAGAGTTAAAATTATGATGTACTAATCACTAATTACCAATAATAAGTTATGGTTGTTCTATATGGTTGAAGGTATCTTCATATCACATGGCCCCAATTAGAAAACTTCGAAGAATACTTAGAGTAAGTACTCCTCTTTACACACTATCAAAGAAAAAATTCTACGTTTCAGCTAAAAAAAACTAGGATAGGTTAAAAATGATATCCTTGAGCAGAAGTCATATAGCCATTTTCTTGAAAAAAAATAAACATGTTTATAAAAGCTACCTTTTACATACATATATTGATGATAGATATATATATATATATAAAGGGTGTTGTTTTACGTGTGGTTTTCAATGAGGCAACACTTTTTTCAGACTTGGTCTATTTAACAGCTGTCATTTGATTTATACTTGGTTTGGTTTGCCATTTCATAATAAACAGGCTGACTTATATTCGGGGCGTTATTGATGACATATGTTACAACCCAAATTGCTGCAAAAGGTGATCATAAATTTGACCTCTCGGTTGGAATTTATTCGAGCCAGTTGTGACGATCACTGCTTGAAATCATTTTTAAAACCTAATCGCAAGCCTTTATCTAAATAATAAAGCTAAATTCTTGGCATAACATTAAAAAATGTATTTAAAAAAGCGAAGCTGTGCCTATTATACACCATATTTGTATATAAGAGGGATAATAAAAAACTATTAGGAAATCAATTCCTACAAAATTTAATAATAAGTAAGGTGAGTAAGGTATACACTGTTGCAGGAGGTTCTATATGTCGACCAGGTTGATGCAATGTAGAAGACAAAATGTTCTCATCCACAAGTAATCCACAAATTGAATGCAAAAATTACTCAAAATTCAGCCGCGATACGAAATAGCGCAAGCATGTCAACATGGGAATCAGCGTACGATGTACAAAGTTCAGCACGTCGGGAGATGTCGGCTCAGGACATGAAAGGGATTATGCCCGAATTCGATCCACACGTCGTCATCAATACAATTTATAACGTGAATTGAATAATTGCAAACATAAAATGAAAGGCATGGCTAATTTTTGGATGGATGCACAATTTGGTGAACGCATTTATATTAAGGCTTTTCCACAACGCACAAGGCAATTGAGACGCATAAATTGCCTATGAAACGTAAAAGAAAGATCGGCGAAGGCTAGATGGAATATTATTACTCTATGTTAACTATATGCAGTTGGGGTAAAGTAGCTGATGTTTCCCTCAACAAGCACATCATCAGCGGTCTCAACGATGGTGCATTAACCAAGGCATTAGCAACAATGAATTTTGCAACGAGTAATGAACTATTGGTTTCATTAACAAATTTTTCACCAGTCAGTGATGAACCAGTCACATGAAAATCATCCACCCAGAAATCAATGAAGTTCCAAACTAAATCCAATGAGAAGCCTAGGCAAATAAAATGATTTAATAGCACTGAGATTAGTGCAGTTGCAAGGGCTAGTGAGCACAATGAACACGATGAGGCTCCGGTTATGAAAGCAATGGAACTTAATCAAAACAAATTCGAAGCATTTATTTATCGTAGGACATCGACAACTAACAAAAAGACTTAGCGGGTCCATAGTGAAGTTGACTTAATAGGTCAGCGTGGTTGCAATGATCGACAATGTTGAACATAAAGTGGCATTGTCCTTAGTCCATGATTATCACATGGTGATAGGAAATGTAGTGATACTTCTGAACAGGACCTAGACAAAGTGATGAATGCCAAACTGCATAAACAACGATATAAATTACGGCACCAGCGATTATTCTTGTTATAAAGTTCCGTTTTCATAGCAGACTATGTTATCAAAGACTTGAAGGGCTTGCTGGCCAATGACATCATCCGTCCAACCAACTCACCAGGCGCAGTGACAAATCTTTTAGTAAAACAATTTCAGCGGCGAGAATAGAATGTTTTATGATTTTAAATAAGTTACTTAATTCAATACATTCAAATATAAATGTTCAGAGGGGACAAAATTTCTTATTTAATATGAAAAAGAGAGTCAAATATGTCAAATTCAGCTCTTTATTATTTTCACAACGAAATTTATACCAAGCATTTCCCTGAGACTGGCAAGAGTAGGAAGATTGATAAGCTAGTACAGAGAGGAGAGCCCTCATTTTAACAATAAGTCTTACTATGTTATGAATACAGTTTTAGTAGCGTAAGGTTCATTGAATTCTTTTGCCCAAATACCTTTGGCTTGGTTGACTGTCACACCAATATGAAGTTTGAAGTTGAGTTTAGAGTCTATAGGGATGCCCAGGTCAACAAAACGGCGAACCCGTTTCAAATTAGAGTTATTTATCCTGTAAATAGCGTCCGTACAGACCGTCGGGAGAAGTTGATAGCTTTAAGTTTTTAAGATTAAGTGGCATCTGATTTATTTTACACCATGCTGTTTAATTCTGTTTGCAGCAAGATGCCTTAATTTGCCGAAGTGTATGATTTACAAAGTTTCACATCATCCGTATACATTAAAATAATAGAAAATTTTATACCAGAAGAAATATCGTTTATAAATAGTGACAACAGAATCAGTCTTAGATAGCTACGCTGAGATACTCCTGAAGAATCTGTAATGGGATCTGAAATATAATTTTCAAACAATACTCTGAGTTCGATCATAAAGGTATGAATAAACAGATCCATTGTAAAAGTTTGGGTTGGAAACCGAGTAAGTCAAGGTTCTTGATAAGCATCGAGTGGAACACTTGTCAAAAGCTTTGCTGAAGTCGGTATATATTACAAGAGTTCATACATATAGTCAGCCCAATTTATTTGATGAGGACCATATTTACATGATTTTTTTAAGGCCGATATTGTAGGGATATGGACTAAGTTATGTTATTTTGAAATGTTATAGCAGAAAGAAACTCGTAGAATTTGGGCTTAGAGCTTACGAAATATTAAAAGAATTTAGGATTAGTACAGATCGTGCTGCGGAAGGAAGGGTTTCCTCTTCCTCTGCTTTCACCGGCATCTCAAAGCTGGATTGTTCCTATGCATACGAAATTCATGACCTAGCCTAAGTAGCCGCTGTCCCTTAATTTGCAGAACTATGTCAATCTTTTTATTTACATTTGTAGTTATCTATTGAGTCTGCTTCGACATCGGAAGCCTCACAATATGTAATCACATCATAAACTAAATTATAAAATACTTATATAATTGCTATTAAAGGGCTGCTGGCTCGGTGTTGCTCTTCGGATGAATGGTTTGACTGGCTTGATTTCTTGCCAAAGGGTTCGGCTGATTGTGTAGTTTGTTAGAAATTTTTTGTTATGATTTAAGTCTCTTCTTTGATGGTGCATATGTTCAAATCTCCATGGATATTTTCATTACGCATGTGCTATGGTGCGCCCATTATTATTTTCAGAGATTTAGATTTGAATCCTAGTATTATATCAATATTCGTCGCGCAAGCTGCGATCGGAGTTAAACGACTATTTAAGTGAATTTTGAGGTATGTTATTTCATCAACTTGTGAAATAGGTAGTCTGCTTTCTCTCCATAGCGATGCGGAAATTCTCATCGCACCAGCTTTTGACCTTTCCGAAAATCAATAGTTTCGTTTGCAGCTCTAAATACATTCCAGGCACTCATAAAAAGAATCCTTGCCCAAATCGCCCAAATCGTCCTTTTCTTCCAACATGTCGTTTGCACAAATCAGCGGTATGATGAAGAATTTTACTTTTATGCGGAATATGGCTAGACTCTCATCCACAGGGGGATTGCAAGGACAAGTAAACTTTATATCTCTGTCACGACGAATCTGACGACAAATTTACGCTCCTTTATAAGGTCCCTGTAGTAAATCTCACAAGGATTTCCTCGTTTACTCTAAGCAGGGCATCAACCAGTCCTTAATACATTTGCAGTGGTTGTCATCAAAAGTGGGATCTCTCATTAGAGGCATTGTTGAACTTTTTCTTGGAGCTGGGTTCAATGTGGCAGGTCCCAAACCTAGCGCACAACCCCGCTAGGTGAGTAGGTTTAAATAACTACACTCCATTACATGCCACATTTATTATTATCAAAATAAATTTACATAACAAATATATATCACCAAAGATAAAGTAGATACTCCATAATATATTACCCTGTAGGTACTCCATGGAGTACTCTGGATGTTATGCAAAGGTGGTGTACATGGTCCAGCCCTAGGGCATCGCAAAGTTAATTAAATCACATATTTCGTTTGTTTAGGTTTGAATTACTCAATTGTCCGCTTGGAGTATATATTTCACAAGTTATTATTAAATTTTTTTATTATCGAAAAGCCCATACACTTGAACCTTAGTTTTTCCTTTAATTTTGTTCTAGCATATAGTTTTTACAGCGCTTTCATCAATAAGCAAATTAAAATAAAGCTTTTTATATGAATGCTATAAAATCATATACCAGGAATATAATATGGAGTCTATCATAATTAAAATATTGCGAAAATTAAACATATATTAATTTATTATCGCAGATAAAATGAATCCTGCAGAGGATTGGTACTTCCTACAGGACAATGACTCAAAACATACTACACGTGTTCGAATGGCTCCTATACGCGTACCAAATTATCTTCATTATCTCTCTAACCCCCACCCTCCACCATCTCCTGATTTGAACCCCATAGAGCTATTACGGGATGAACTAGATCGTCGAATTAGATAAACAACGAAAAAATATAGCAGAACATTATAAACCAAAAGATTACACAAAATAATTAGTTTTTTCAATGACAAACAGATTAAACGCTAACCAAATATTGATTTAAATATAATTACTACTTTTCTTTATTGAAAATAGGTTTTTTTTGTACTATGCAGACTTTTATGTGTCTTGAATACAATTTTAACGAAATATTCTTAATAAATATAAAAAAATTTAAACAAATTGGTCAATATATCTTCTAACGCTCAATTGGAATTCGTTCAGTATATATTTTGGTGTTCCATTGCGCATAAAGGTCTCAGTACTACAATTTTCTCGGGGGTATGTAGACTTTATTGGTTGACGTAGGTATTATTCGATAGATACCCCGCACCTCAAGCTACTCATCAGAACATGAAGAAAATTGTTACAGAGAAAAAATTTATAATATATTTACACGATTTTGCTAAATCAACGTCGATTATTTCCCCCATCGTTCAAATTCGATTACAGGATTTCTAAATAAAAGTGAGAATTTACTCAACGTTTCTTTAGTAATCAATAAATAACAGTTATACTCACTATTTACAACGACTTATTTTACAACACTCACAGTCTACTATTTTCACTTTACCATAGTGTTATCACCAAGGACTGACTTGCCAGCAGTGTTTGCTTAACTTTTATATACTATACAAATTGCTCGTATTAACACCTGGAGTGATCGAGGTTCTCTCGATTCTCGCGCTCTAGAACATATCGTCCTATCCCCTTTTAATTTTCGCCACAATATTTTCAAATACAAAGTATTTGAGGAAATGGTATAATTTGTTTTTAAAAACGTTATTTTTCTATAAGAGAGTAAAAATTAGCTTCAGTTTTAAGATTTAATAAATCCAGATTTTTAAGTGTATTTTTCATAAAAAACTAATAAAAACAATTAAGTTGTTGGCTTTAAACTTTTACATGGGGCATTCATTCCATTTTAAATGAGCGATCACATTTACAATGCATTTACTTCAGTTTAACTGAAGTTATTGATTGATATATGAGGTGTGTTCAAAGGAAAAGGTGAAGGTTTTGCTCATTGTTTTCTTTTATTACAATGGTGTGGTGCATCATGAGTTCCTGCTAAGAGGTTGGACAGTTAATAAGGAATACTACAAGGAAGTTATGCAACGCTTGCGTGAAGCAATACGGCTCATCGATTAGAATCGTGGAGAAACAAATCGTGAATTCTGCATCACGATAATGCACCAGTTCACACATAAATGCTTATTCGTGATTTTTTGGCCAGAAACAAAACCGTAATCATGCCTCAACCACCGTATTCACCCCAAACTAAAGAAACCAATGAAATAAAAGCGTTTTGCCACAATTGATGAGATCAAGTCAGAATCGAAGAAAGAGCTGACAGCCATACCGAAAAGCATATTTCAGAAGTGCTTCGAGGACTGGTAAAAGCGTTGGAACAATTGTATTACTTGAAGGGGACAAAATAGATATTTATGAATAAATAAGTGCATTTCAAAATAAATTCAAAATTCACCTTTTCCTTTCAACAAACCTCCTACATGCGGATGTACATATAGACTGCACACGGAACCCAGCAGTAAAAAATCTGTGGTCATAACATATGCAAGTAGAACTCTACTACATACAAATATAATTTGCTAAAAAATCAAACGATTAAACCCGATCTTTATTTAAATTACTAGAGGTACTTAAATAAATTTAAGTTATATCTCAATTTTCCCCATGCCAAGAGATTAAAGTCGATGGCAAATTATTTCATCCAAGATACCCGCAAAAAAATCTGAAGTAACAAATGATGGCATAATATGATATTGTGCCCGATCCACCTCTAAAAACTAATCTCTTGACGATTGGTATACACGGTTTCAAGGCGCATACTATGTTTTATTTCCAACAGACAAAGAAGACCTGAATAACCGAAGGTTATCACCAACTTCCGCCCATTAACACTGAAATATTTTATGGTGGATATAAAAAGTGGCCGTCTTTCCGAGTCATTTGCGCTGCCGTATACGTAAATTGTCAATTACTATCACAAGCCCACAAGCAGTAATACCTACGCAATAAGACAAGAGGCCAAGCATGATAAATAGTTAAACAATTGGATTTAACTAACGACAATTTCCAATTTTCTTGGGAACCTCTCCATTGCCGATATGAGAATAAGCGCCAATTAGTCGATAATCATCACCATACTAAGAAACTTGCCCAAAGACTAAAGTGAAATTAGTAAATAGATTCATAATTTATATTACACAATTACAAATTGCTTATCAGTGCTAAAAACCCTTGACGCATCCGCAGATAGCTGAGACGCAATTCTGGTGAATTTGTGCTCCTTTACGATACTGGAAATTCCCTTTTGATATGGAAGCAATATCTCGCACCCGAAGGTATCGTCCAACATTTCAACAAATGAAAGAATTGGTATGTTATACAGCAATTCAAAATGAAAGAAAGCACATAGGCTCGCAAAACAACAGAATAGCCACCAATCGTGTAAATTGTGCAAAAGAAATCAAGAGCTAAAGCATTGCAAGCAATTTAAGAAAATTCCGATAAAAAGAAGTGTACACACTTTATATTGCCACAAAATATAAGTATATAACACTCTTTTAATATTGACACGGAATTTCCAAATACAAAGGACAGACAAAGGGGGTGTGAAAATTCCCCATACTAAGGACAATCAAAAGAAGTGGCAGTGTGATGAAAATTCCCCGCACTAAGGATAGACAAAAGAAATGACAGTATACTGGAAACTCCTCGTAAAAAAGTACAGACGAAAAGAGCGGTAGCAACTACTACAGATAGACGAGTTAGCGCATGAACGGAATGTTTGGACCGTCGTTAAGGATAAACGGAGCGGCTGCAGCTACCGCAGGCCAACGAATAATCAGCCTATTCTTGAGCGCGTGAACAGAATGTTTGGACCATCGTTAGGTATAAAAAGAGCGGCAGCATCTATTGCAGCTAATCGGGTTGAATACTGAGTAGTAATAACACTGGTGCAAACTAAAGCGAATAATAATTGTTGATAAAGATTTGAAAAGTAAAAATTTGTGTGTAGTGAAGAAAATTGTAATTATTGAGAACAAAATAAAAGTTGAGTAAATTCCTGACGATTAAGAGGTCAAACGAAGAAATATTTGGAGTTTTATTTAGCAATCTAGTGATCTGACTCGAAGGATTTGGGAAATCATCGAGGGCCTCGACGAGTACGTTATAATATAAAATAAACATACAAGCCCAACTCGTAGGTAGGATCGTAACATTAAAATAAATGCGTCCTTGATCTTCACGAGTTAAGATATACACAAAAAGGTGCACTTGAAATCTCTGAATACTACTGTTTAAATTACGAGAAAACATACTCATTGCATACTATGATTACCTCGAAATCAGTTTCCCCCCAAAGACGCCACTCAAATGTGTTCTATAATTAGAACAGGCTCATTTGACAGCATAATACTTGGTCATTCTTTCGAATAAAAGGCACTTTCCAAACACATTTGTAAGTACATATTTCTTTCTAAAACATATTTGTAAGTACTTATTAAAAATGGGCTTAGTTATAAAAAAGTTTATAAAAAGACCCTTAAAAATTATTTCATAATTGTGGCAGAATCCTAATACGCTTAAAAACTGAAAATATTAGAATTTTAAACGTAACCTCATATATTTTTGAGCAAAGTTTCGAACCGATACAGCTCTCATTTTTCCTAAAAGCTACTAGGATCACCTAAAGTATATCCAGTATCTATATTTATCGATTAATAAGATGCCGGAAAATTTTTTTTTCAACACTTTCAGTTTTTATTTACGTTAGTTGATAGATATCTAAAGCTTGCAGCATCGAAGTATCTAATTGGTACCAACCTATAATGTGTACTCTTTAAACTTTGAATAAACTGAACTGGTCTTGAAGCTTGAGCTTGAGTTCAACTAATTGCATTGTTATCAAAATGAGAAGATAATAAGAGTTTTAAGGATGCAATAATGGATGCATTATAATTTCAAATAATAAATATACGTTTTTACACTTAGCTTTTAATGGTATAACTGAAAACGCCAATCACCAATAAATAACTTTAACTTTTAAATGATTTTGAGATAACTTTAACACCATAGCGTTTGCACATTATACTCGGAGGAAGATTTCAGATTAATTTTGAACCTTTATTAAATTTCTTGAATGATTTCCGTAATTGACAACTCCTATAAAAACCACAGGGTTTAAAAAATTTGGACCTGTGTACCTCATAATAATAATGTAAAGTTTATAAAGTAAACCATTAAAGTCCATTTATTGGCTTTTATTTATATATCTAATATAGTATAGTGTTTATACCTTTGTAATAAATACTTTGAATAGACTGTGTTCAATTTGCTACAATTCTTTTCAAATAAATAGACATACATATCCCCATCCCCACCGAATAAAGAACTGTTCATATTAACCAGTAAATTAAAGACAAACCGGAGAATACTTAGAATTAACAACAAATCTTTTCGAATCTAGGACGCGATTAAAGCGTTTCCAAATGTGGGTATGTGAACAAATCCACGCACGCTTATATAAGATTACAATGTTATGGCGTCTTCAGGAGCAACAAAAACAAATGAGGAATGCCGAATAATCAGGAATTCACATAACATAAGGGCAAATATATATGCATATGTCTGTTTGTGTGTTCGACCTCTCGTGGAAGCGTATAAATATAATCAGAACAAATGAAAAGGGGCGACTACTAACAACGCATAAAATGAACGTGAGGACAATCAAGCAGCCAAACATTGAGATACACGTACATTAGACATATCAATCGAAGCTTGTAAAAATTAAATTGAACACAATCGAATTATCCTTGCATGCTCCATTTATTTCGTTTGGCTTGGCATTGGGCGCTATATTGCGGTATATATTATAGTGGTTTGTGGGAAACGTAAAAACAAATTTAGGTAGGCAGCAGTACATTGCCACTGTTTTCAACGTTTTCTAGTAAGAACACCCGTAGTTTTCATGGTTATATGTCAACCTTAACCAATATTGGTATGTACATGAGTATGTATAAATATAATACATTAGTTAATTTTTCAAAACTCCTGCGTAAAATGGTGCAATTATATAAGTGGTTAGGTCAACATCTAAAATGCGATACACATATACATATGTATACTTGTATATAACTATATCTATACCCATATATGTATGTACATAAAAGGGCTTTGAATGACTGACGGATCGAAGTACAGCCCGAACTAGTAATCGTATCGTCTTGAATATTAGAGGATGTGTTCTGTTTGTAGGTATCCGATAAGAAATGATTTTCTGGAGAATTGATCTGGGGTTGATTTATTTAAATAGTATGGTATTTATTGTTCGATGTGCATGATATTTGGAACATAGATAAATTTGCAAAGGTTAATAAGAGTATGTGTAGAGCTTTCTTTCTGAGAAACATACCCAGGACCGATCTGTTAAAAAACGTATATCGTGGCTGAGTGAGTAATGCCACGTATATGCAAAGTGGGAAACATCGGCCGCAATTCGTTTATGGTAAAATATTAGCATTTTTACCATCAAAATTCCAATAAAAATCAAATGTAATAGCGTGTAAGAAATCATACCGATTACTCCGAAAGTGGAATTTAAGACAATTTTAGCCTCTACTTCAACGAGTTTGAAACTATCAAAAAATTTATTTTAATATTTGCAAGATTTTAAGAATTTCATACCTACTGATACTCAAAGTTCTTAATGCAATTCACCTCATGAGAAATAACCACCTTATTATTTCTTTTATACTCATTTAATTTAATTAAACCCTATTCTAAATACCACTTTTATTTCAAATGAATTAATTTATGTATTTTTAACCAGAATTTCGGTAAATAACTCAATTTTATTAACCGCGACCGATCTACATGAAAGACTATGTTATTTATCCAATTCGCTTGAGATCTGTTGGAAGTAATCTATTCTATTAAATCGACCACAAATTTCAATTAACTAGGAACATGGAAGAACAATTGTATAATAATTTCTTTGAACAGTATTGATATTTTGTGTATATTACTATGTACATGCGCTTTTAATTTGGTAAATATATAAAAATAAGGATGTAAGATATAGCTATATGTAGAAATTCATGCAAGTGAGGAAAGTGTTTGAATGTTATTCACCTGGGAGTGGCCAGAAACGATCCTTTTCATATAGTTCAAGCAGCTCACGAATTCCGGTCTTAGACCAAGTATCCCCTGGGAAGCCAACAAACATCCGATTAGAGACGAGCTAAAGTGAGAATACGAGCATCCTGCAATTGTGCATAGGGTTTGGGATCCACCACATAACAATACTGTAAGGACCCCCAAAATCCGAGATGTTGGAGGCCTTACAGCGAAACGTATATAAATACATATCTAGTTATATAAATATATAGATATACATCTCTTGAACATGTGCATATACATACATACATAGCGTTAAGGAAAAACTGTTAATAATATTAGTTGTTATTATAAAATAACATTCTGCCTGCGTGCAAGATAGTATAAAAGGGCAGGCGAATTGTAAATAAAGTTAAGTAGCCGGAAGATGGTCGATAGGTATACTGTCCGTGGTTATCACCGACAAAAGGTAGCGCACCTGAGGGGCTTCCACCTCACGAGCGTTTAGTTCATACACAACTAGGGTTTTCACTTGATTGTAGGGAAGGCTAGTGGAGGGAATACCACCTCCACTACCTTTACGAAGCGTAGAGAAATTATTATAGAAGAGTAGTTAGCATAATATATTCGGGAGAGGGTTTCTACCTCACCGAAGGGAAGATTAGTGGAGGGCCTATTACCCCGCTATATTTACGTTTGATTTACATAATACTAAATAAACTTCTTTGTACGACGTATAGGAAATTGAGTAATTATTTCAATAACCTTGGCGAGACTGAGCTAACCCCAGCCAAGAGGGAAACTTCGTTACAACTGGCGCCCGAGCAGGGACGAAATAATAAAGATAGAAAAGAGAAAACCTCAAGGAAGATTTAAGAAAGAGAGAGAGAGAGAAAAAACACGAGAAGAACGAAGCAAAGATGGTCAAAGTGACATGGGTGTACTACCTCAACCGCGAAGAGATCCTAAGATATACCGCAGATTATGGACCACGTCCGGAAGTGGGGGTTTCGATACGATGGCGGTAAGGACCCACTAGGATTTGTGGAAAGAGTAGAAGAGTTAGCGGACGGCTACAATATTGATCGGAATTCGATCCTACGAGCGCTACCGGAGTTATTGAAAGATAAAGCTCTTGTATGGTTCCGCAACAACAATCGGCACTGGCAGGATTGGGACCTCTTTAAGAGAGACTTTTTAAGTTTTTCTTGAGTTCCCGCTATTTTGAGCATCTGGATGAAGAAATCCGACGACGCGTGCAGAGAGTAGATGAGAAGTTTAAGGACTATGTCCTAGTGCTGCAAGAGCTCATGCGACACGCTGAGTACACCACCGAGCAGAAGCTGAATCGAATATATCGCAACTCTCGCCGGGAGTATCAGCTATACGTGAAGAGGCATGAATTCCGCAGTCTTGAAGAGTTGGTAGATCTCATGGGAGACTTCGCAACCATTCCCTCCGAGAGGGAACCGTTGAGATTGACAGCGAGACCGTTTGTACCACGACAGAGAGAAGATCGCTACCATTATTTCAATATGGACGAGCGACGAGATGAACCGAAGAGGTCGGAAGAGACGGCAAGACCGCTCGTGTACTGACAGCACGAGGAGCGTTATCAACACTTGCGCGAAGAAGATGTCAGAGAAGAGCTGCCAAGACCAGAGCAGCAAAATATAGGCCAACCTCCAGGGCTTCAACATAAATGTGTAAATCCCCGTACAGCCTGCAGACGGTGTGGAGGAGAATGACACTTTATAATTTACCCATTCGCTTTAGTCATGTTCAAACATGAATATTTTCTTGAACATGCGTACATAGCATTAAGAGAATTGTTAATAATACTAGTTGTTATTGTAGAATTCTACTCCTTCGCTATACCTATGTACATACGTACGTTTATGAATTTTATTCTTTTGCGTTATACGTACATATGTACATATGTACACATATTTTAAATTTTAATTCTTCGCTTTAGACATATTCAATCATGAATTCTCTTGAACATGTGCATATACATACATACATAGCGTTAAGGAAAAACTGTTAATAATATTAGTTGTTATTATAAAATAACATTCTGCCTGCGTGCAGGATAGTATAAAAGGGCAGGCGAATTGTAAATAAAGTTAAGTAGCCAGTAGATGGTCGATAGGTATACTGTACGCGGTTATCACCGACAAAAGGTAGCGCACCTGAGGGGCTTCCACCTCACGAGCGTTTAGTTCATACACAACTAGGGTTTTCACTTGATTGTAGGGAAGGCTAGTGGAGGGAATACCACCTCCACTACCTTTACGAAGCGTAGAGAAATTATTGTAGAAGAATAGTTAGCATAATATATTCGGGAGAGGGTCACCGAAGGGAAGATTAGCGGTCCTATCACCCCGCTATCTTTACGTTTAATTTATATAATACTAAATAAACTTTGTTGTACGACGTATAGGAGATTGAGTAATTATTTCAATAACCTTGGCGAGACTGAGCTAACCCCAGCCAAGAGGGAAACTTCGTTACAATACTGTCCCAATTAAAAATTAAGAAATGCCTCGGATGAGAGACCCCCTTTGATAACGACCCCTGGGAATGTTTTAAGGGTCACGATTTAAAGGCATACTCCGGTCTCTTAATTGGGTGTCGCTGCCCAGCTGGTTTATATCCTCGTAAGACTAAAGGCTGACATCATCGTCATAGAATTGCGGTGGACGATACAAAGATGAAAAAATGTGGGTATTTGTGGAATCTACTACAGTGGCAATTTAAAGAGGCACAAATTTAGTGTTTGATTTGTGATGGGAAAGAAATTCCATCGTCGAGTCCACGCATTCACCCCGGGGGATGAATCTATGCAGCATCATATAGTCGAACGTGCTCTCTGTACCATGAGGACTGCAGCGCTGCAGTGGAGATAAATCAGACCGCCTATGTCACAACTTTGCGATGGACTATAACATATTCGGATTGAGGAGCTTAAGAACCTGGCCGACAAGAGTAATACACGGAAATTCTAAAACAAGATGCTGTGACCTACCGAAAGTTTCCAGAACGAATCATACACACGTAGGATCCGAGGAGGTAATCTGGTCCAGGGCACACCGAGTTTACGGAGGAAACACTTCTTCAACCAGCTGAATTTCAGTAAAAGTGCCAAACTCGGAGATGGTGAACCCGAATCTGCACTTGAAGATGGTGGAATAAAACTTTCCAATACCCGTATATGACGAAATGCGAATAGAAATAGCCCGTTTAAAAAATAAGAAAGCGGCAGAAACGTATGACTTACTGTCCGAGCTATTCAAATAAGGCGGCGAAGAACTGACAAAGTGCATGCATCAGCTTCTATGAAGAATATGGTCGGACGAACGGATGCCCGACGACTGGAACCTCAGTGTTCTTGCTTCACGGTCTGGGCGAATCATTGTGGAATAAGCTTCCTTAATATCGCATACCAGGTCCTATCGAGCGTATTATGTGAGAGATTAAAGCCAACCGTCAACGAACTGAATGGAAGCAGCCTTCGATAGCACAAAAAGGAGCTGCCGCTATGTCTGAATTTGGCATTCATGCAAAACTTGTACAGCTACCACAAGCGCAGTCAGAATTGGGAAGAACCTTTCTGATCAGTTCGATACAAAACGAGGTTTCAGACAGGGTGACTCTTTATCGCGTGATTTCTTCAACCTAATATTGGAAAAACTAATGGAACCGCAGAGCTAAATGAACAAAGTACAATATTTTACAAAAGGTTAGACAAAGAAGCGAAGCAAATGGGTCTCGTGGTGAAAGAGGACAAGACGAAATATCTTCTGCCATCAAATTCAAAGTCAGCGCATTCGCGTCTTGGCTCGCCCGTTACTGTTGACAGTCATACCTTTGAAGTTGTAAATAATGAAATCCAACCCAGAATCACTATTGCCAACAGGTGTGAAAAGTTTCGCGGAAGTTATGTGGCCCTTTTTTCGTTGGCAAAGGCGAATACCGCAGTTACGCTGCTACGTTGACTAGAAAAGCAGAGGATATTGAAAAAGATCAAGTTCGGGAGGACCTGATTCCGCTTGGTATTTCCAATTGATGTCAAACTGCGAGACGGAGAAAAAAATGACGTGTAATTATTGATTCGGCTATAAAGAGCAGAGAGAAAGCTTTTTCTCCCACTGCCTGTTGTATGTGACATCCTCTGACTGAACATTATCTACAAAGAAATAGAGATTTTATTAATCTCGTTCAATGAATTAAAAAAGTTAAATTCGCAGCCTTACTAACTTCACCTTCTTAAATTCACCTTGAATGACATGCAATGCTTATTATTTTGTATGACGTTACAAAGTTACAACAAATATTAAAGAAAAAGATATTTTAAAATTAATTTAATTAAATAAATTTCTTTTTTAGCGCGCGCGTATTTCACTAACACTTCAAATTCCCAAAAACGTAATAAAGGTAACAAAGCCAAACAAATCTTTAATAAATTAATTTACTTACCATTGTCAAAGCCTACAGATATTAGAAAAATATACCAAAACCTAAAAATGGATTCTATGGATTATTTTACATCACTTATAAAATATTTCAATTCGCAGTGGATAAAAAAGGTACTATAATAGAGCAGATATTATAATTTAAATTCGAAATATTTTGGGAACTGTAAGGTTTTTATTAATTAAGGTAAAAGACATTTAGTACGAGTACGGAAAGTTTATGTATTAGATTTATAAATATATCAAATTTTCCATAGAATATATATAAACTATACCAAATCATTAAAAAACATAGTACTGTAGAACAAGTCCATTGCTTTATCAGTGCGATAAGGCAGTTGAGTTCAAAGAGGATTGCAAGCATTCAATAAGGTATGGCACGAAGATATTAGGGGTATTCTCTTTGTCTAGGAAATGCATGCTACGGTGTACGGATAGGAAATTTTTCCTACTCGTGCAACGGCACAACAACAAAACACATACAAAGAACATATGGAACGATAGGAAAAATATCCTATACCAAATCCTGTGTATATTTACTTCCCACAGCTAGCAAGAAGGAAAATGCAACCCTGTGAAGGAAAAGTAACCCTGTGCCTGTGTGGTTGTTATTGTTTCACTTGAATATGTCAAAATTTTGCAACGCGGGTGCTCTCGATCTCTAGCACAATTCCATAGGAAATACTTGCATAGTATGCATTTCCTAGACAAGGCGAATATCCCTATTATGTATATACAAAATTAAAATGGCTTGGTAAAAAAAATATCAGATCTTCATATCATACCTTACTAACAGAGGGTAAGTGTAAGCATGTCACATTCATTTAGAAACATGCCCAATACTGAGACTAAAGAACGTAATGATTCCCCAAACAAACGAAGGTAAATACCTTGTCATCCACATATGTATGTAGGTAGGCAATTGACCCGGAAAGCCACATTTCTAAATCACCTAAAATAGTTCTTAGGTAAAAATTCAGTTCTAAGATTGGATCAATAATTTATTTTATATAAATCAGTCATAAAACTAATCTGGATTGTATAGAACACAATTTTAGAGCTCTGCTTGCGCAACTAGTATTCAGAGTATACAACGACTTCAATCAAAAACGATACGAAACCTCACAGGTGCACCGTAGTATAAGCACAACGAGAATATAGTTACATATAGACCATGAAATAGAAAGTGACAACTACATGGAAAAAATACTTGTCGAAACAGCAAAATCATTCAAATCCCCGAATGTTTCATCCTGCCCAGCAAGCCGACATCGAAAATCAGCGAAATCGAAATACTATATCATATAGCGATCGTTTATCCGAGTTCAGTTCAGACATGAGGTTTTAGGTAAAAAGTCCGTCAAAAAAGAGCATCTGAGATCGATCAGCCTCTGGCATTCTAAGCACGTACATATATTCTAATAAATATTGACATTCAGAATCACCGAAATCGAATTTTTCTTTTTGCAATAAATTTGTTCATGAAAGGATAAAGACTTCTTTCTTGTTCTCTTTCAGAGGCGAGTATAGTTTAATTGAATTCATTAGTGTTTTCATTACGTAACGTAACGGGGTTATTAATATATTCTTGGATTTGAGCAATTATTTCTTTGCTTTTTGGCCTTGGTTTTTTTTTACAACTATCATCGCTTGCTCATAAAATTTTAATGAAACTGGTCAGAGGACTAACAGCAGCACTCACGGCTAACTTGTATAAGGTCGATTTTTCTTGAGACAGCGAGATCTGTTATGCGGGGTATTTCTCCCGATCAGTAGGTCAATATGTTGTTTGATCTGGGGTAATACAGTCTATATTGTTACGACTATTTATAACAGTATTTTAATGCTGGCAAACCTTTTGAGTTTATAGAGAAATAAAATATATGTGATTTGCATCGTAGTCGCCTTCGGCTATAAATATACTCCTGAGATAATCCAAAAATTCCTTAAATTGATTATTTGTGATTTTAAATCTTGGAAGGCTAATTGTCTTAATTATAAAATGCAACACAGGTAGCTCGTAGATATATAGGGGCATATAGCTGTAAGGTACAGTGTTTAAGACGATTTCATAGGAATAGCCCAGGACGGTCGTGTTGATTCCAATTTATGCTGGTTGACATGACTTATTCATGAAATTTTTTTACATGTTCCGAACTTTAATTCAGTCTTGAATAAGTTCGCACGGTTGAGATGAATTGTGCCATTCACTGGGTAAGATTTAAAATCATTAATACAATATCTTCATTAAATTGATACAGCGGTATTTGATCTGGATTGTTCTTCAATAGATTCGCTATAATATAGTATTTCGATACTGTGCGATTTTGATGATTTGCAGTACCAATTTAAAGTTTATTATACATGTCTAAATACCAAATTCCACACTAATAGCTGCTTTTCCGGTGGATTTATACACAAAATTTCAAATCAAAATCGGCCGTATATATGCTATAGTGTTACGATCTTGCGATTCAGCCAAATGTATGTACAAATGTACCAGTACATCTCACTGCCAAGTTTGGTTGAAATTTCTCAAAAACTTAGACGCACAGGCGGACACATCTAAATCAACTCAAGTCGTCCTTCTGATACGATTGGTATAAATTTTGGATCTATCTCTTTTCTTCTTCTATAGTTCGGACCTAAATTAATAGTCATTTCATGTCCATGAAAGGTATAAAAACAACTTCTAAAAGAGCCTCTTTTATTTTCAAAATTTTTCGATAAAAAAGTGGCTTCATCCAATTTTGGCAGCGTCTGTTCACCAAAATGTAGCCGTTGTATCTTGCGTGGCTTCAATTCTTGCAAAATTTTCACGTAATGGAGTGAGTAACAGTAAAAACTTACCATAAAATCGAAGAATATACACTTTATTAATCGATAAAATGTATTAGAATACTAAAATTTGTTCGTTTGTAAGTCAATTCATGATTAAATTATATATCAAAAACAGTGTAACCAAAAAGAAAGCTACTAAAAATCGCTCTTTATATATTTTTCGTATGTATGCAGATTTGTAACATAAATATGTTGGTTAAACTAGACGTTATTAATTGATAACTGGGATAATTCGAAAAGTGATTATATATTTGCTTATGCTCTATTGATACCACAAGTCACACCAAAGTCAATCAGATTGGGCGTTTTACTGAAGTCAGTTGGCCAGCAAGCTGGCTAATATGTGGAAAACTGTTTTTTCCGGAAGTAGACCAGATACTGATCTTTTCGAAAAAATCGTTTCTTTAGTTCGATTTGTTTGATAAACAATCAATTGAATTAATTATAATCAGTTCCAAATTCAATGTGAACGAAAGCTAGTAAATGATTAAAAAAAAATCTACCCACTATATAAAAATATTAAGTTAACCACAAACTAATCATTATATTTTTTATTATTCAATGTATCGCAATTAAGAAGAATTATACTTTGAAGGGTCACACATATTATAGTTCTAGATATCAGGACATCGAGCAGTGGGAACAGCCATGCTCCCTCGGTATTCGTTCGTTGCACAACTGGAGAACAGAACAAATTTGTTCAATTTTGTTTTTTCAAAATTTATTTGACATTTCAATGACTTTTACACTTTTCATAAATAGAATTAAAGTTATTAAAAAAATTTTGTGAAAATGTCAAAGTTTTTGCAAAATGCTCGGTTCGAAAACTTTCAAGCAATGAGCAAGTTTGCGACTAATGTTCGAAAGATATCAAATCATGCTCATATAGGACTCAAGGAGGTTAACTGGTGACTGGTGATTCAGAGTATATATTTCTATCCCTGTGAAGTGGAATACAATAAATTGGCGAAGTACGCATAGGAATTAGCTGTCTGAAGAACACTAAAGTTTCCGTCCATAATCCGTTATTTACACAGATGAGTGCATTCCTCACGATTGAACCCTTTATGTACTCTTCATAGTCCACATAAATGGAATCCCCTCATCTGCTCCAATGTTCGTGGGATAGATATCCTCAATATTGCATATATGGGCAAAAACCAGCACACTTCACGAAAATAAGCTGCGATATACTGTTATGCCTGTATTTGGTATCCTTACAAAACTGATACGGCAGTATATGATTACTCTGAACAATGCTCGTACCGCGAAACAAACAGAAAGGACACACGCTTCTTGGCACCTTCACCCCCTGTAACTCTTACTAACAGGTCACTTTGAAACGAATAAGCAGTTGAAAATTAAATTCCTCCTGATGGTGCAGAGGCTTGGGCAATGACAGCATTAGAAAAATTTGTCTTATAAGTTTTTAAAAGAAAGGTCTTGCAGAAAATTCAAGGTTACTGTCAACTATTTGGCGAACAAATTTAAAACACTTCTGAACAAGTTATAGAAAACGTAATAAAAACAAAATATGGCAGGAACCTTAAATAAAAAAATTATTTATATTTTCTTTAATGAAAAAATCATGCACTTAGAAAAGCTGCATATACCAAAGGATTTCACCATAACTCTACTACTTTAGTATTCTTCTCATGTCTGAAGTGATTTCTTAATTTATGATTCTTATAATTTAGCTCAGATCATAATTAGTATTTTTTCTCTTAAACTATCGCTCAAACTAGTAATCTTTCTTTTTCATCAACTTTTTGGGAAAGATTTATGTGTGATTTAAGGTGAATCATTGAAAAAGGTTTTTCCGACATTGATAGAAATTTTGAGTGAAAAATTACGCTATAATAATTATTATCTGAGAGAAATTTGTTTGCTCACAATAATAATTATTATTGTTTGAGTGTTTAAATGAAAGAAGAAAAGTAATTATTATCAACTAAGCAAAATATATTAAAGCTAATATAACATATAATTATTAAATTTATACCAAACCGTACTGTGTGCACACAAATTTATGAGAGATAAATAATTTTTTTTTTAATATTTTGTAACAAAAGATTGATTTGAAGTACTTATGAAACTGTCGTGGATCTAATGTTTGGATACACCCGAATTCAGCACTTCCTTACCTGGTTATCTTGGCATTTTTTTATTTGTGCTTAGGTGAAATTTATGGCTTACGCCTGTGCTGACGAATCATGGTGTGTAATTGGGTGTGCAACGTCATCTAAAAAAATATCAATTTCGAGTTTCATACACAGTATGAATGTATGCATATGAATGCTTTTACTGTAAACGTGTGTACACGAGTACAATATATATTTGGTCACACATGGTCACTAACATCTTTTTATTCGAAATGAGTTTTGCCCTTGTATTTTTAAGCGTTTGGCCCTGTTTATTCTGACGTTGGTAAGGACGTATTTTGCCGGCGGAACTGCAGTGACCATTTTGAGCGTAGCAAATTTTTTATTGAATATCAACTGCGCCCTCAATCGGAAGCAGCTTTAGGGCATTAAGAGTTCAATTGCTAAAAATATAGAAAACAAATAAAATAGAAGACTTTGAATCCGTGGAATATTTCACCACAACAAACATTAAAAACTAACAGTGTATGTAACTATGTGCATATGTTTTTACTCAATAGCTAAAGCTGAGTTTTTTTTTGGCATCACAACGAGAGGGAAAGAGTCCACAAACTGCTTAACTGATATTGGAATTCGCCATTTGGAGATAAAAGAGACAAGATGAAAAAATTTATTGCCAAAATATTTATGGACATTCGCCATAAGCAAAAGGGCGCCTCATCAAAGTATGTTATAGTGCACATTTAAACAAAAAAGCAGTATGATAAAGGAAGGAATGAAAGTGTCAAAAGAATCAGGGGCGAGTGATTTACTATTTATTGTGAATAAATCAAAAAGTTGATTCGATTTATAAAATTACACTGATATAGACTTTAACTTATAACTTTATATATATATATACAAGTATATACAGCTTGAAGCTAGTTTCAAAATTTGTCAAAAGGCTTACCTAGTGGTTAAACATGAGTTGTGTTAAGCTTCCTTCCGTTTTCAAGGCACACATATACACATATAATTTGTTGAATTTGAATTAAACATATTATTAAACATTCAACTAAATTTCCATTGAAAAAATTTAAAAAGAAATCATTTTTCAGAATTTTTTCGTAATTTTTTAATTTCCTTAAAGGGTCAAGCTCTCAAGGCTCTCAAAAATTCCATATAAACAGTCAAGAAAAGCTCAAGAAGTTTTTTGGTGTTTAATACAGTACCCAGCTCCTAAAAAATTCAGTAACTTTATTTACTACTAATATTTTATCGATATTGGATATGGCAAACCAGGTTTCGGGAGAAGCATATGGGTTTATTTCTAAAGGAAATTGTATTTTTACTTACATTTTACATATTATTATGTTTAAAAATTAAAGAGGACCTCCTGAAAATTAATAAAAATAGTTAAGCAGACAGTTTTTTTAAATAAGTTTAACAAAAAAGATAGGAAACTTACAAATCCGTCGTGTTCAAAGAAATCTCCTTTCGTTTGTTTATTTTTTCCAAACTTTTCTTCCTTTAATGTTTAACATTCATTTTACAATATCAAACTTCAGAATTCTTATTATTCTTCTTCTGACCCTTCCTCTGCTTCCTCCAGAGAGTACTCCATTGAATAATTTGAAGGCTGGAGCGCTTTCATCCACTCGGACGACATGACCTAGCCAGCGTAGCCGCTGTCTGTTGATTCGCTGAACTATGTCAATGTCTTCGGCCAGCTTCTCAAGGTCTTCATACTCATGCATTTCGACCTCTTTAATTTTTTTGGTCTGCAAATGCGTCTCTCTTTTCCTCAGCTCTCGGTATCCATCGCACTCCGCACGTGTTGTAGTCGATCTCAAAGTTGCAAAGCAGGAAATCTGCTTTCTCTCCACTGCAGTTCAATATTCCTCATCGTACCAGCTATTTTTCTGGTGTTATTGAAAACCAATTGTTTCCGAAGCAGAGGTACGCAAGGAATTTACTATTTCGTTCCATATATCGTTGCTTATATCGAGTGCGCTCAGAGAGTAGGTGTGTAAGCCGAGTAGAAACGCTCATAAGTGCATTTTAGGCCCTCATAGAAAGCATCTTTGGTTACATCATTCTTCTCTTCTGTCGAGTCGTGGGCGCATTCATCCACCGCGGTGAATGCCAGAGCTCGGCCACGGAGTCTCTCTCCCACCACAAACCCTACACCAAATTTCCACTCCTTTAAATGGCTGCTGTAATAGATTTCATAAGCATCCACCTTCTTCCGTCCGCGTCCCGTCCATCGTATTTCTTGGTCAGCGGTGATATCAGCTAGGCAATGGCACCTTCCCAATTCAGGGACCGGACCAGGTGCATGCCCCTAAATCGTTATCAAAAGGGGAATCTCTTATCTGAGGCATTTGTTGATTTTTCATTGGATTATAGTTTGTAATGGTGGGTCCCAAACCCTACGCAATACAACAGCCTTCTCACCTCCAAACGGATGGTTGTTGGCTACCCAGAGGTCTAAGACCGGAAGTCGTGAGCTGCTTGAACCGTATGTAAAAGAATCGTTTCTGGCCACTCCCAAGTGAATGGCAGTCAGAAACTTTCCTCACTTGCCCCATCCTGCAAACTTCAAAATTAGTTGCCTAATATATATCGCATTATAACGCTTCAGCGGTTATAAAGCTACAATTATGTTATATATAACTACTTATGCAGGGTGTTTTTTATAGAGGTATAGAATTTTAAGTTGGCATTACTTTTCAAGATGGCGACCGATTTAACAGCTGTCAAGTGATTTATTCTCAGTTTGGTTTGGCAATTCATCATGAATAGACTCACGCCTGAACAACGCTTGCAAATAGTGCAATTTTATTTCGAAAATAATGGTTCTGTGCGGAAAACGTATCGCGCACTACGTCCAATGATACGGACCAATGATTCCACCAGCCCATAAAGCGCACCAAACAGTCAGTTTTTCTGGATGTAACGGTGTTGCAACATACACTTGAGGATTACCTTCACTCCAGCCAGAAGTGCGCTTCATCGCTAAACATCGCTAAAATGGACGTTCATAGGCTTGCAAAAATTTACAAATTTGTTCCACTCCTTTTTGAGCAAATCACAACTTTCACTTTCGCAAATAGACATTCAAGTTAAATATTATCAAAGGAGTTGGCACGTTGTAACGGCACCTGCACTAAGTCAAATGCAATAAATGAGTAAGGTTGAATTCGTTGCCATAGTAACTTCATCTCGGTAAATTCCTCTTGTCATAAAATTTCCATTCTAACTACTATACTAACGGAAAACTGTGTGATGAATTTGTTCGAAGTATAACTTTGATTCCAAAAAATATGTATATACTTTCTTAGTCCAGCCAAATAAACTTGTGGCTATTCGGCTACTAATAGCTTTATGGGATTACTTTTCGTCTGAAACAACTCTCGACGAAGACTAAAACAAGATGACGCAGAAACATTTACAAAATTATTTACATGTTCTTAGTTAGTTATTATTAATAGTTTAGTTCTTTAGAAGTTTTTTAGCTGAGAGTGTACACAAAGACTGTGGAGAGTCGATTCGGCGCCATTCGCAGCAACTCGGACTTATGTATGGAACGACTTGGCGCATTTTACGTCGAGATTTTAAATTGAAATCATACAAAATGCAGGTTGTGCAAGAACTAACGCGGCTCGACCTTCCCAAGAAGATCCGACGTTTTCGAGCCAAATTTTGTTCAGCGATGATGCCCATCTCTGGCTCAATGACTATATAAGCAAACAAAATTTCCGCATTTGAGACGATGAGCAACCTGAAGAGATTCAAGAGCTGCCATTTTACCTAGAAGAAACCTTGGTTTGGTGTGGTTTGTGGGCCGGTGGAATTATCGGTCCATATTTCTTCAAAAATGATGTCGGTGAGAACGTAACCGTCAATGGCGACCGGTATCGCGCCATGATAACCGACATCGCATCAATCAATGGATTTATTCAGAGAATACTTCGGTGAGCGGATAATTTCACGTTTTGGGCCGATCGCCTTTTTCTTGTGGGGATATGTAAAGTCTAAAGTCTATGCGCACAATCCCGCTTCGATTCAGGCCTTTGAGCAAAACATTACGCGTGTCGCCACTTACCAGTCGAAATGCTCGAAAGAGTCATCGAAAATTGGACTCAGCGGATGGGCTATCTGAGACGTAGCCGCGACCAGCATTTGAAAGAGATAATCTTCAAAAAAAAAAAAATGCCAAAGAATTTTCTTTCCAATGATAATAAACATTTCCCATTAATTAAATTTCTCTGTATTTTTTTTTTTTTTTTGAGAAAGTAGGGAACCTCGAACCTCATCATAGTCACTTAATTTTTTTTGTTAACCACTGAATTACTAAAATATAAAAACGTTTATAAGCAGATTTATAAATTTGAGATCACGAGCTTGATCGCCGAAAGAATTGACCTCTTATGGCCTAGTTCTTCAACGATTTGCATTACGTTGCTTCCTGTCCAAAATTTCTAACGCAGGGTCACAATTACTCCCATTTTCTGTAAACGATACTTAAATTTGTATTTTTCGCCAATAGACTGCAGACAAAAAAAATTCTTTATTTTTCAACCCGCAAACATGAGTACATATGTATGTATGTATATACATACATATATATTTCGTCAAATTCAAAAATGAATAAATATGTATAAAATATATATAATTTTCGTGTCGTGTTGTCACCATATTTGTATATCCTCTAGCCAAGGTGAAGTGGGAGCGTTGTAGAGGAAGTGGATTTCGCAAGCGAAAACTCAATAAGTCGAAAAACAAGTGCAGGATTAACATCCATGCCGTAAACAGCTGGAGATGAGCGCATAAGTACTTGCATGCATATTTTACATACATTTATTCGTACGTATTGATGACGCTTCTGTAAATATTTAAATCGCTCTTTTAAGAAAGCTGTCGATATTGACAGTACCCCTTATTCCATTGTAATGCACTTGTCAGTCGTTCACTTCAACATTGTTGGTATGAACTTAAATTAAACAACAAATTCATTACTATAAAATTATGTGCATGTGAAATCAATGCAAACGATATGCTTACGTTTCAATTTATGGGGGATGTAAGTAAATAATGAACATAAACGCCAAATTCAAACAACGATTCCCGTCTCGTTATGGTATACAAGCGAATAAGACTAGGGTTGGCGATTCCGAGCATTAGGGAAACCGATAATACTTGATTCTGAAAATCGTGAGATTTTTGGAATTGTTATTGTTATTGCTATTTTTATGAATATCAACTGTATACAAATTTTGTTTCAAAAAGTTATTTTGCTGCAGTTTTTGTGTAATATTTCCCATGAAAATTTCGTTTCAAAATTTGTTTTACTTGGAATTTTGAGTCACTAATATCTAGTGTCTACAATTATTTTTCTACAGCTCTGAATAGCAACGCTTACGCCATTGTAGCTGAATTGACAATAGCGAGCCATTCGTTTCTTTGACCAATTGGAGACACTAAGCAAGCGCTTTCTCCACATGATTTTCTACCGGATTGGAGGTCTTCCTCTTCCTCTGCTTCGACCTACGGTTACTGCATTGAATACTTTCAGAGATGGAATGTTTTTGTCCATATTCACGACGTGGCCTAACCAACGTAGCCGCTGTCTCTTAATTTGCATAACTATGTCAATATAGTCATATATCTCATAGAGCTCACTGCCTACTACCTTGGCTACTTTCTTTGCCAGTTTTGGAATAAAATATGTCTTTTCGATGCTGTCTTTTTGGTGAAAAATGCCCTTGTTCTGAATCACTTCATTTTCCATTTGTGACGGTATAACTATAAGTTCTTTCGCTGGATTTTTCTATAAAATGTCATACAAAATATAATAATCTTCATAATCACTACTACATCACTACTTTCTAACATCTTCCTAATTGCCCTAATCCAATCATCTTCAAGTTGAACTGCTTTCAAACGGTGTTTAAAAGAGTCTTCTAGTACTAAGGGTATCCCGCACAGGCTTTTGAATTAGCAAATTTTTTTTTTGCCACAAACATATATAAATATGTAAAAAACTTGAAAAATACTACAAATAAAAGTTTTACAAGAATAATACTTTATTTCTTATAGAGAATGATCTTTCACGCAAAAATCAATTTCATATATAATAAAATTTTATAGCAACTAAATCACTTATGATACCTTATCTTCATGATAGGATTTGTAACAAAGTCCAATACATAATAATCGACAATAGTGAATTTCTAAGTGTTGCCAATTTTCGCAATGTGTCTCGTTTTATTCCATTTTCTTTGTTTTATCCATCTGCAGCGAATGGGTTAAACAAATGCTCTTGAATTCATCAAATATTTCAGAGTAACCATCACTTTTTATTATATTTCCTTTATCCCCGTTATAATCACCCTTTGAATTATTCTTTGCCTGGTCTACACTATTATTCTCAAAAGTAACATTCATTGTAACCAAATTGGAATCTTTGTTGTACAAAAACTGGACTTCATGCTTTGTGACTATTAAATCAATATGTTCTAACAGAGAATTACCGAGAATAGCTTCATAACCTACTTCATCTACACGAACCACGTAAAATTTCAGCTTCAACTGGACTTCGCCTATTTTAACTTTTTCCGATACCAAACATTCGACGTTTTTCAAGTATAAGTGTATGACCTTCCTCTAAGCTTTCGAATATATCTCGCCTAATCAAACATAACTTAAACTCTACTTGCTTGGACAAAACTTTCTTATACTTGAGACCACCCCAGCTTGC
Organism: Neoceratitis asiatica; assembly: GCA_030068015.2. NCBI lineage: Eukaryota > Metazoa > Arthropoda > Insecta > Diptera > Tephritidae > Neoceratitis > Neoceratitis asiatica. The sequence continues at coordinate 85,933,675 of CM061524.1, forward strand.
AATGCCATTTCCTCCACGTAATTCATTTATATTACTTTGTTCCTGCTTCACTTTGACATCTGTTACACTTAAAACATTTGTATTGTGAATTTGAACAGTGTTTAGCCAAGTGCTCATTACTACCACATCTGAAACAATTTTTAGCCTGTGCTGTTCGATTTGAAGTACCAGATTTTTCTGATGATTGATCAAATTGTTTTTTGAAAACTGGATTAAAGTCAGATTTTTCACGAATTTTCTCATATATTTTAATTTGGACCTTAAGATCTTCTATACACTTAACTTGGAATAAAACAGATTTACCAATTTTTGAATCTGGAATACCGCTTATAAAATATTCTATAATGCTTTCGTCGTCTACAGATTTGTCAATGTCCATTAATACATATAAATATTCTCTTAACTCATTTACTAAAGGACTTTTTACCAACTTCCAATTTGTTAACCCACTTTGACTTTTGACAAACAATTTTGCAGCTCCTCTAAGCAATTGCTAGCTATAAATAAACTTCTGAGTCGCGCTCCAGCACACGGCTAAAGAATTTTCTTCAAAATTCTGCACCCATAACGTAACATTCTGATTGTCCGAACCATCAAAAGTCGACAAGCTTTTTTCAACATCTTTAAAAGTAAAGATAGATTTTTGATAGTTTTGGTGAGAAGGAACATCAGCGGCTGCAGCGTCTGTTGTTGTTTCTAGTCCTAGTTCTCGTAACTTTTCCCTTAACGCCTCACCTTTCATATTTAATAAAGTTTCAGTATCCACTTTATTATTTTCGGTCTACTTTTGCTTCTTCCTCGTTCCTTATTTCTCCTTATTTCTTCTCGTTCCTTATTTCTGCTTCTTTCTTCTCGTTCCACTTCTTACACTGCTTTTCTCTGCTGTTGGTCTTTATTACTTCTTGTTGTTGCAATTTCATGAGTTATTTAGATCGTGTTGGTGCACAATGCTTTCGCGTTGATGCATACACGAACAAAATTTGAGCTGCTTAACGGCAAGTTCGCGTTCGGACGATCCTCCAAAATATGTAGATAATATATGTATTTATATTCAAAAACGATCTTTATTTAAAGTTTTAGGAAATATAATTTAATTCACATTTGGTGTTTTACATTAAGATTTTAGATATACATATTTAACTCTGCTACGACGTTAAAGGTGTAAGCTCCTTTAATTCTACGCAACAACTGTCTCGCTTCTGTCCGTGTGCCATGCCCGTCTGTCTATCTGTTTGAACGCAAACTAGTCCCTAGATGGCAGACAGATGCACTGGTACATTTATAAGTACATTCGTTGGAGTCGGCCAGATCGAGCCGCTGTAGCTTTTACATATATGAGCTATGTCCAGAAAGTATGTGCTCCCATCTGCAACAGTTCGAGATCGCCTAGATATCGTAATTGGGCTAATGGATTTCAACACCAGGGTAAAGAAGGTATATTTGGCACAACAGTTGGAAAACGGACGAGGGCCGGGTCCTGAAGTATGATTATGTGTAGGTTCTCAGGACCGAAAAACGTTCAACCGAATTGATCATGTTTTGATAGATGGAAGACATGAATCCAGTGTTCCAAACGTGGGTACTTTGAAGACCAACTATTGACTCGGATCACTATCTTGTAGCAGCAAAAATAAGTACTCGCCGTGTGCTGTGCAGCAAATAGGGCTCGCCAACAAACACAAAACACGTCAAAAAATTGCGAAGCGAAACCCAATTGAAGTCGAAAAAGATAAAGACGGAAATGCGTTAGTATGAAGAGCTTGAGAAGCCGGCCGACATGGGTAATGCTCACAAATTCTATAAAAAGCTGCTGCGACTTACCAGAATCCCTCATTGAAGGTGATGGAACAGACAATTCCATATCCGACTATGACGAAGCTCGAAAAGCGATTATCCGCTTAAAAAATAACAAAGCGGCGGGACCCAACGGCTTTCCGGCCGAATTATTAAAATACGCCGGCAAAGAATTGAGGAAGTTCATTTTTTGCAGAATATGGTCGTCTGTCGGCCCAAACGGAACCTAAGTATGCTCTGCCCAATCCAAAAAACGGGAAACCCCATGGTCTGCGCCAATTATCGTGGGATAAGCCTCCTCAATATCGAAAATAGGGCCTTATCTAGCGTATTATATGAAAGATTAAAACCCGCCGTCAAAGAACTGATTGAATCTTACCCGTGTGGCTTTAGATCTGATAAATCCACCACAGACCCCATATTCACCACCCGCCAAACCTTAGACAAAACATCTGAGAAAAAAATCGATACACACCCACTTTTCATCGATTTTAAAGTTGCCTTCGATAGCACAAAAATAAGAAATCTTGATATTATTGGAAAGGATAACCGCACAGTTTGTTTTGCTTTCCCCAGGTTAGGCAAGGAAGCGAAGCCAATTAGTATCGTAATGAACGAAGACGAGACGAAATATCTCCTTTCATAAAACAAACAATTTTTGTTGACAGTCATGACTTTCAAGTTGTAGATAATTTCGTCTACCTGGGAACCAGCATCAACACTAACAATGTCAGAATTGAAATCAAACGCTGATGATACTTTGGACTGAGTAAAGTAAATTGAAAAGTAAAGTCCTCTCTCGACGAACTAAAACCGAATTCTATAAGTCGCCCATTATTCTTGCTGTATGGTGCAGAAGCATGGCCGATGTCGTTGCGTACGTTCACATTGACATAGTCAGCTAACAAAGGGGCAGCGGACACGTCGTTCGAAAGAAAGAAAACGTTCTAGCTTTTAAAGTTTTCGATGCAGTGCTCGCACATGGAAGCGGAGGAAGAGGAAAACCTCCACTCCGTTGGAAAGACCTAGATCAGATGGTCCTTGTCTCATTTAGTAATTCCAATTGTCACCAAGCTGCGAGAAGAAGAAACGAATGGCGCACAATTACTGATTCAGCTATCATCTCGCCATTGCCTACGCCAATGTAGGAGTAGTAGTAGAAAATGAAATTTGGCATTGTACGCACGTAATTGAAATAAATACTGGTACTGAAAATCATCAAAAGCGGAAGACTATGAAATGAGACTTTGCGACAAAAATCCGTCATAAAAGCAAATAGGAAAGTGTTAAATTTGTTATTATACACACATATAATAAACTGCACATTGGAAGTGAATATCAACAAAATCGGAAGAATATATAAAAAAAAAGGAATGTCCATGGTCGACCAATATCCAATTTATGGAAAACTAATTTTTCTAAAAGCGGTCGCTCCTCGGCAAGGAATTTCAAGCCCTCCGAATGTATTTCTGACATGAAATAAAAGCCTTAATAAAAATCTGTCGTACGTTCGGAGACGGTTTGAAATAAAGTGTAGGTCCCTCCATTTGTTGGTAAAAAACATCAAGACGCAAAACCATAAAATGGAGGAGGAGCTCGGCCAAAAATCGCTTCAGCGGTTACAAAGCGTCAAATATATATAAATAGGAGGGTGAAATTTGGTCCTCTATAGACGTCAATTCAAGTTATCATTCATTGATATCGACTTTTGTTTATGAAAGGTATAAAGAAAAGGGTATGGCCGAAGTCAATGCTTCTTTCTTGTTTTTTCTTTCAAATTGACCAACCAATTAATTCTGTCTATTTACATTCGCCGATAATGCGTTCGGAGGAACACCCTTGCAGTAAAAGGAACTAGTATGTTATGTTCTAAATCATTAAGCAACATGACTAGTCCAGCAAAATGACTTTTTGCTAGATGCTAGCAAGTATTTTTCTGATGCATAAATATAAAAGATGGTTTCAATCGCTACTGAAGTTTTGCTTTTGATATAAATACTCGTACATACATTAATACGAGTGCATTATGATATAAATACATAAAAGGTTTATATTTAATTCAGCAAATTTATTTTATTATATGGAATTAGAACGATTCATTTAATTTTATATTTAATTTAATTTTCTATAATTTTTGGATAATGGTCGAACCAGGACTCAATGGTAGCACGCAATGCTAACCACTCGGTATCACCATTTATAAAATATACAACCTAAAATGCCGCTTAACAAAATCAATTTACTTTTAAATTAACATAATTAGCAGTGGGCTTTGCTATTCTTTCCTTAACAGCTGTACTTCTCTAATTTGTTTTTTAATATTGTTACATAACTGTTTTCTAAAAAAAAAGGTTGAGTATTTTCAACCACCTAGAAATTTTTTTCTTTTGGTAAAATTATGTTCCATTGGCAAAGTCGAAACAAGTTTATAAAACTCCTTTACGATAATTATTTTTAAGCGAAGATGATATTTTTCGACACTTTTGCATTGTAATCGATGGATTGATGTCGTATATCAGCCAAAACTAAAAATGGAGATGTATGTTGTCAACAAAAGTGAAATATTTTTAATAATTCCGTTATGAGAATTTTAAATAAAGTTTTAAAACTAATCGTTAGTTGGGACTGAGCCAAATATTCTAGAATAGTGTAGGAAAAATCGGAATTCAAATATGCCATCCAACAGTGCGCATACTTCAACTAATTAATCATTCTCTTAAAACTGTTTTTATTTTATTTTAATCCAGAACTTGATAAATGTATAATTTAGATTTTCTAACTTGTATGAACAGACTTTCGGTATGAGCTCAAAAATTTAAAATGAATTTAGCATAGTTTTTTTTTAAGAGGGCATTTTACTCTAAGATTACAATCATCGTAATTAATAAATTATAAGAGTATATGCAAATATGTATTTATGTATGCTTATAGGCTAGAAATCGACTGTTAGTAGCACGCAGTTTTATCCAATGTAAACCACAACCTATATAGTACATATAACCACAAGCTTAACACTTAGCTTATTATTTTAATTGGCTGTAAGCAAATATTTGGTCACCTTTTAACCCTTTTAATAATGTTAAACGTGCACAAAGAACGTATTGCACACGGCACCATGTACTCAAACAAATATTTGTTTTTCATTTGTTAAATTCTTGAATCTCACACCAGTTTAATAACATTTATTATTAGCATCATTGTCCTTTTCATGGTAATATGAATATATTCGTAAGATAACAACGAATATGACCACTAATAATTGCGAAATGTATATACATATGTATGTATGCAAGTAAATATGTTATGTTATGTGTATATATAACACGAAATAACGACCCCATATCTGTACGATTATTACAATATCTTTAGTTCGCTGTCCGGTTGTTCGATAACACAAATTTACAAATTCAAATGGATGAAAATACATACATACAATATAATCCGCTTGGCAATGTTGGTTATAGTCACCAAGTTCTCGAGTGGCTGCCTTCACTATGCTGTCATAACGACTCTTCAATAATGGTATAGCTTGACAAGTTATTTTAAGTGTACACAAGAGCTAACGGAAATACAGAGACAGTGTTGCAAGGTTGATTCAAAGTATTTTTGTTACGTTTGTAATTGGTTTCTAATACTTTAAAGATTCTTCTTCTTCGACGAATGAAAGCGTTACAACAAGATCTATAGATGAAGACATTACGAGGGTCTACTGCTGGGCTCTAATACGTGAGGCAGATGCCAGGCAACATAATTATTTTACCACTATATAAAAAACTAGAAACAATCTTTAAAACGGAATGAAGATTAGGATTTAGCGTCATAAATTATCACTGATATAACTTTTGGCTGCCTAAGTACCAAATCGTGTATACTTGTGTAATTAACGTCGTTTCTTTCTAAGAAAGTATTACACTCGAAGAGAGTAAATTGTAGAGAAAGTTTATATATTATAATATTAATGATGTTTTGTTAATATAAATGTTAGTTTTTATTATTAAATAAATATAAAATTTTATTGTAGGGGTGGCATTCCGATTTTAGATACGGTGTCGATAGATTTGTATAGTTTTATCTGGCTGGTGACTTTTAATAATCAGATTATTTATTTCATTGACAGTATCAGTCGTAAATGACACTATTGGACTAGTACAACCAATGAATTATCTTTTCGTAAAAATCCTCGGTGATTGTGTCTATATTATATTTTTTAAATCAGGGACTGTGAACAGTTATTATTTGTGTTTTTTTTATTGAAAAAAATATTATCATTTTAAAAAAGGCGCATAAACAAAAAGACTCCAATCCCAAATCCAATGGAATACTCGTAATGATTATGCTCTCTGTTTAAGTACGTCGCTTAACTTATATTATAAATTTATGTAACTACCCTGCGCGTGGATTAACCCTTCTATTCTCTTCTCACGCGACTTAGCAGTGGCCGTTCAAGCTAACGAAATATCTATAAAAAACTTACAGCCCTCGCACGCGCTCGGAGTTTTTTATGGCGGAATATATTCTGTTTCTTATGTATCTCTTCTGTATTAAAAATAAATATATATTCGTAAAGTTCATATACCTATGCCTTATAAAAACAATCTTGTATCAATAAAAAAATCTCAATAATAAATTGTGAATTTATCTTTCAACAAATTTACAAAGATCGAGTCCGCAACGAACGAATGCTCCTTTTTGTTTTGAGTATGTAATTGTGTGTATCTTTTCTTCGAGTGAACGTGTAGGAAGTGGTTTAGAAAGAATCGTTGTAGATCTCTGCTGTTTTGTTATGTTTGTGCTGTTATATAACAACAACAAAAAATATCACAGACTTTGTTAAAGAAATTTATAGTAAATATTTAAGCTTGAAAATTAGATATACCATGTATACCTGATAAAGTTTGCAAGTGCTGTGCTTATAATTTGCGGTTCTGGAAAAAAGAAGTAAAGAATAGACTTTGGTATTCCTATGAGCTAGATGGGGCCTCAGAATCATATCGATGTTTGCTACTTTTATTTAGTAGATGCTAAATGTTTTAATTTAAATAAAACATATAACATAATAATATGTTTTTGTGCGGGTTAGATGTGCTTTGTGGCGCTCCCGAGTTTTTCACTATAGAGCGTTTTTCATGCAATTCAAATGCACAAGGTATGGCGTCTCTGAGCAGAAAGTTATTAAAAAAATTGGTGACTTGTGAAGAGAGTGGCTGTGGTTGGGCATTCTTATGACAAAGTCAAGAGCCTGCAAGAGGAACTTGTTGCTGTACGCGCCCATCTTACTGAACTGCAAAACTGCTTAGTTGCCAAAGATATTATAATCAACGACAACCCTCAATCTTCTGATGAGAATTTAAAAAAAAATTTGATATCTTGTGTACGGCAGAGAAACAAAACCGCCACTGCGAGAAGCGTTCAGACTACGAAGTGCAAAAGGAAAAACGCAAAATAACAACAATACGCCAATCATTGTTAAGCTATTCTCTTCGCATAACCTCGCACAGTTCTTCAAATCAATTGCTTCTGCATTTAAAGACCGCAAAATATCAATCACACTCTCTGACGTCGATTACCAGGATATGCGAATTTACATGAATGTTTGCTTAAAATGTTGACTGAAGTGCTGTCGTATGACTCTGAGTTCTGGAGGAAAAAGTATCTAACGTCTGCCAAACGAAGAGCTCCAACTTTCTTCTATCATTGTTCGCTCTATTAGTCTTTAATTTTTTCATGTGGTGTTGCTTGTAATTTTAGATGGGGTTTTGGTTTGATATTAGGGTGGAAGGTCCCCGATATTTGTGTTGCTTTGAACCTTAACAAGTACTATTGTGCCAAAGATTGTGAAAGTATACTTATATAGTACGAATACTAGGAAAACTAAATCAGATACTCAAAATCTGTCATCTCAACGCACAAAGCCTACCAGCCAAAATAGATGAGTTTAGATATATTTTTGAATCATCTGACATTGATGTTGTATGCGTTTCCGAGTCTTAGCTCTCTGCATGGCACAGTGACAATTTACTTTGTGTTGACGGATATAAATTATTTCCTTTAGATAAACTTTGACTTGGTGGTGGTCAAGCTGTGTTGGTCAAATCTAGATTATCCTGTAGACTTAAATGTACATCAGAGCTTTATATCCAGTTGCATACATGTTCAAATCACGACTAATTACACCAATATACTCGTAAGATGATTTATAGAACCCACAAACACATTGCTTATGATAACTTTATTATTTTATTGAAAATGTTAGCCTTAACATCAACGACATTGATATAGCTGCAGACTTTAACAGTGACTTACTTACTGAAAACAAATTTTCACTAGCATTATTAAATCTTGGTATTTTTTTCGGTAAACACTTCATCTCTCTCATACCACACTGATATTTGGATATATTCTCTATAAGTGTCAAGTCAAAAGTTCTAGCTCTCCGTTCCAAATTTTTCCAAGCACGACCTTATTTTTCTTACATTAGATTTTAAGGTAGATTACAAAACCGTCACTTATTATCAATATTATATCAATTATTCTTTTGTTGTATGCAATTGGATAACAGGCTCCGTTCTCAAATGTTGATAATTGTACAGTTGTCGAGTCCGCACTCAGCGTTAAATATAAAAAATGGGAGCATTATGCATACTGAAATAAACTCTTCTCCAAATCGAAACTTGCAGGTGACTAACGTTGACCCGAATCGTCAATCGAACTTAACGCACATATGGTATTGTGGATGAACAATTTAATGTGGTTTATTTCTATAAAAGGTTACTATTAAGTTTAAGTACGCAATTATTCCGTTTACTTATCGCTGTGTGTCTTGTCCGGGTTCTTGCCAACGAATGTACAAATTTACTCACTGACGAATTTGCATCAAGGCGCGAGAATGCACCTTGACAGACGAACAAAGAAAACGAATAGGCAAGAAAGGCAAACAGCGATCAGTTTACAGCGATGCCAGATTAAAGTATCAGTAAACTATTTTCATTTAGTATATTGCCTTCTGGGACATTCCTGCCCCCGTGAATTAACCTTCTCATTAATTTCTACGTACAGAACGGCTAACTTTGCGACAGCTCTTTGCTTCGAGCCGGAGCTTGTGCGCACCGGTTTCACCATCTTTACCGATATAAACCCGCTCCACCACGCCTCAACTTTAGGATAACACACACAAATATTAGATCACCTTCTTTCAACGGCTTGGTTGGTTGACACCATTTTTCACGACACGTTAGTGTATGAAGATATTCCAGTACCCATCTCTTCCAGAAGTGGTCTAACGCTGGAACGTGCTGACACGTCTGTCACGCTGGGAATATGCGCGAAGTTGACGGAGCCCAGCAAAAAATTATTCGGTTGTTCCTTATCGGTGTATATGGGCAAATGCGTGAGGGGCCGGGAGTTAACGACGTTTTTCACCTCGAGCAGAAATCAGTTTAATGCGTATTCACGTGGGTTGACTTCCTTGAGCGTTTGGCGTAACACTCGCTGAACGCGTTGTACCATCCTCTCCCAGGCACCGCCTTCCCATGGGTTAGATGGCGAGTTAAAAACCCAATCAGCACCTATTCTCTTCGCATGGTGAATGTTTTGGCTTCGTAGTCGTCACCGACAAAGTTTTTTCCGTTATTGGACCTCACGGGCAGGAGCCAGTGCTCAAATCGTGCGCTATTTTCCGATATACTGCTCGTGTCGATGCTGCGCCGTACTGCTAAGCTGGGTGGTCGGAAGTTGCCAAACCAGTATACGTAAACAGCCTTACGTAGGAGGTGAGTTTATCGGCGAGATGCGGCCCCATCAATGATGGAACCGGGGCAGCCTTCCGGAGGCGGCAAACATTGCAGCTAGCGATGACACTTCGCAGTTGCGTTTTTAATCGAGGTATCTAACAAACTCGGCGGATAGCACAGGTCAGCATCTGTTCTTCGGTATTTTGATGGCCCATCAGAATGTGATGATGTGCTACAAATAGCTTCGTGTATGTATGAGTAGGTGACAATATAATGGGGCGCCTAGTGTGCATCAAAAGGCAGCTGCCAGCAACGATGCGTCCACGAGCACGTAGTAAGTAATCCTCATCGAGGTGTGGCATCAATTTGGGCAGTGAATTATGGCTCGATATATTTTGCCGACTGTGGATCTGATGAATTTCTTAGGAGAAGGACTCTTCCTGAACCAGGCGATATAAAAGCAGTTTTTCTTCTTCGAGATCATCAGCACTAAGATCATAGGAATTCTTGGTATGAGTGCGCCGACAGGTTTTAACAAATAGGATAACCCAGGCTATAGTTCCCAACAAACTGTTATGTGCACAAACACGACGAAACAACTTTTGTTGATATCAATCTCCATTCAGATACTTCGGTGGCATCTAAAATTTCGACATCAAGTTGAACGAATAGTGGAGAATGGTGGCTTGCAGCTCTAAACGTGATATAGCTAAAGGCTTCAAAGGAGCGTATTTAGATTTTGCACAAACGAAGGCAACCTCTACCTCACCGCGAATGTCTCAGCCTTCCAGTACGTGATAGCAGCAAAGGCGTTCCCGCTAACGTGAACGGAAGTGTGTAACTGTAGGTGCGTCGGTGCGTCGGTGCACCGTTGCGGAAATAGAAACGAGTTGACAGAGTGAAGTAATGATAAAGGCGGTTATGGGGTGAGTTTCGTAGCAGCTGTCGTCGTTGTGTTCTATCGCGCTTTTCGTCTTGATGTAATGAGCCGCGATAGACGAACAAGCGGCACCAAAGGTCATCCCACGCATCTCATATTCTAGGAGCTCCGTTGTTTGTATTATATGTATGTTGTTCAAATACCGGGACATTCATTTCTTAGCAGATAATATCAGCTGTCCTATCGTATCAATGACTGCAATAATGACCTGAATTCTGATTTAGATCAATGATTAACTTTTAAACCCTAGCAACTCGCAGTGCAAGAGCCATTTAAACTTGAAGGTTACATAGAAGTGAAACTGAAAAATACTGTTATAAAGATACTGTCAGAAATCTAGGAATTATTTTCCATAGAAATCTGTCGTGGAATAGCCACATTTATAGTGCAAGAAGCAAGGTTTATGGTACCCCACGCTTTTTATGGACCATTCAGCACTTTACCTCTTTAAAAATGCGACTGCTTTTAGAAAAAATATTTTTGTTTCCAACCTTATTGTTTGAATGTGAACAATATGCCAGTTGTGATAGTCTGTGTTGAAATAAACTGAATATCCTTTACAATAACATTTCCAGATACGCGAATTGTGTAAAACGTCGTGAGCATATAACTCTTTTTTACTTAAAATTATTTTCCATGAACCTCAATTCTTTGTTTTTGCTGTTCGTCTTTAGAACTCACTGCCACAAAAGATCAAAACCACTCGAAATACATTGCGCTTTAAAGTCGAACTCCTACATTACACTCCATAATAAATTATAATCAACATACATTTATATGTTTCATATATTTTAGTTCAAAATTTCACTACTTTTTTTTTATTCTTAAACCTTTAACTTTATTTTTATGATCTAATAGAAAAGGAGAGTTTTAAAGGTGTAATATATAATATAATATTATTATTATTTAGCTACTAGAATTAAGCTCAAATAAAAAACGTGGAGATATCCAGACTACAGTTCTGTACTATACAGTGAACATATGCCTCGGATTATTGACGCTTCAACAGTAATTCGCATGCCCATGTTTTTGCCACAGACATCGGGGCAGTCTACAAGTTATCTTGAAATATTTGTGAAGATTAAACCTATTCAAAAAAATATTTATTGTAGATCTTCTTGAAGTTCGATCATAGGCACCTTTTCGATTACTTTAACATAAAAAATACTGACTAATTTGAAATAATATTTTTTATTTTATTTACTTAAAATTTGGTACAAAGGCAGCTTTTCTCTAAGGTTAGCATGAACACTATTTTTTTTATGGAAGTCTGAAAACGAAATAATCAACTAATATAATATTTATAATATATATGTGCTATATATATATCTGGCGCTTCGTAGCCGCTGAAGAGATTAATTTTCTATAATTTTGGAATCTGGACTCGAACTCTGGCTTTTTGAATGGTTGTGTACAATGCTGACCATTCAGCTATTGCGGCCGCCATACATATATACCTTGAAAATTAACTGTAAATTTTATCGTCCGGGACAAAAAAGATTTTTTTTGTGGGCGAAATTATGGTGTTGTGCAAAAAAATAGAGTTGGATGAGGATTACTGACTTCACCGGACGGGATAAACAACCGAAGCGAAAGACGACGCTATAAGACCAGACTCGATCTTGAAACCCCTATGCGTGGGGCACAGGTGGCGTGTTGCCTTAAAAAGCGCAGCCCGGCAGATAATAATGAGAACATATTTGTGACATTTGTGCTGGTCAAAATCGTAATAACACCATAGCAGTGCTGGCAAATTTTAAAAAAATTTCGATTTTCGTACATGTGAATTAAGCGCGAAATTTGCGACATAGTTATATGTAGATATATATCTCAATTTCAAAACATTAGTTGTACATAAAAGTATGTATTTGTTGGGTGTTATGTTTAGTTAATTTTAATATAGAAAGCTAAAGATAAAATAAAAATGGATAAAATCCCAATAAAGGGTGTTTTTTATAGAGGTATAGAACTTTAAGTTGCAATAAAACAACGATGGATTGACATGAATTTTATTTATCCGAAAGATAATCTTGTGGCATTACATTTTAAATATGATTTCTGGCATATGACCGCCACGGCTGGCGCGGATGTAGTCCAATCTGGACGTCCAATTTTCGATGACTTTTTCCAACATTTGTGGCCGTATATCGGCAATAACACGGCGAATGTTTTGGCTTATCCGTATAGACCAATGACTTTACATAGCCCCACAGAAAGTAGTCTAGCGGTGTTAAGTCACAAGATCTTGGAGGCCAATCTTGTTGAAACCACATCTCCTGGACATCATGGTTATTCAATTCAGGAATGAAAAAGTTAGTAATCATGGCTCTATACCGATCACCATTGACTGTAACGTTCTGGCCACTATCGTTTTTGAAAAAGTACGGACCAATGATTCCACCAGCCCATAAAGCGCACCAAACAGTCAGTTTTTCTGGATGTAACGGTGTTTCAACATACATTTGAGGATTACCTTCACTCCGAATGCGGCAGTTTTGTTTGTTGACGTAGTCATTCAACCAGAAGTGCGCTTCATCGCTAAACAAAATTTTGCTTATTAAATGCGCGATACGTTTCCGCACAGAACCATTATTTACGAAATAAAATTGCACTATTTGCAAGCGTTGTTCAGGCGTGAGTCTATTCATGATGAATTGCCAAATCAAACTGAGAATAAATCACTTGACAGCTGTTAAATCGGTCGCCATCTTGATAAGTAATGCGAACTTAAAGTTCTATACCTCTATAAAAAACACCCTTTATGTATCAAATTTAAATCAAAACTTCTGCTTTGTTTCAATTTGTGCGTAATTTCGATTTTTATATATGTATGTACATATGTGTATTATCGAAGGTACCAAACTTGGTGAGTACATTTGTAAAACCTTGTGAACAAAATTATCCTATGTACCGAAAAAAATGTTTCTTTCAAAAACTGGAAACTTTTGCACGAAAGAAACCTTTAAGTCAGTTACAATACCCAATTATCTCGGCAAATCTAAGATTTAGTACTGATGTCACCAGTCAGTGAAGAAAATATTAAAAAAAAAAATTTGGTTTTTGTAATGTATGATAATTTTGCGCAAAATAGAAATAAAAAGCAAACAGCAAAATCAGTCTGGATCTTAGCATACAGTAAAAATATTAACCATGATTAACCAAGATTTTGTACAACTAAAAACTGATTTTAAAGGTGAATGCTTACTGGAATTAGTCTCTTCCATTTGAATATCCATTTAGTCGTTTTATAGTGTCACTTATTATATATTTATTATGAATCATATGCCTTAGAGCACAAACATACATATTTATAGAAGCGTGTGCCTTTAATATCAGAGCTCATTTTCATGGAGCCATATGTAGTGATTTTCCCCACTCTATATACCAGGAAATGTTTTGTGTGCATTTGGCAGGTATAGGAATAGAAAAATTATTTAGACCCCTAACTGTACCACAAGTTGGTTCTATTTAAATAAAACTTGGTATACGAGTATATTTAGATTACATATTAGATATATATTTCCCCAAAAAAAAACATGTATAGTACTTCATCTTACCGAAGTGGGCCAAGGACCAAAAATAACTCAAAGTTATGTATGTACAACTTTTAACCCTCTCATAAAAATGTTTCCTATAGGCAACATTGTACATATTAGCAGCTAACTACCGTAATTATTATTTTTGGTTTGCTATGTATATTTCGCATTTCATAACTAACTGTCCTCTGCAAGTTTACAGCTATTTGCCCTGATTTAAGCTAAGCAGGTGTTCATTCAACAGCTAATTTTCGTGGAGTAAAACAGTATTTCGTAAAAAAATATCAAACGCTACAAAATATTGATTAGAACGTAAAAAATAGAGAAGACGATGTGATAGAAAAGTTAATGAGAAAAAGAGATGATGAAAAATTATTTGATAACGAAGATATTATACAACATTATAAAGATTGGGATGGAGAAGTACAGCAATAATGGAATGTGATATCAAACAACCAATCCATAAGTCTTGTAGATTATGAGTGATGAAATTAATATATATGCGATGAAAACTAATGCAACGGACTTGAAATGCACTGTGTCTGAAATTAAGACATGGTAGCCAAGGTGTTCGCCAAGGCTTCGGATGATTATGCAGTTTCGTTATGTATTTTTGTGTTATGATTTGAATTACTTCCTTAAGATCTCTATGGATCTTTTCATTACTCATGTACGCCCATTTTTCTCTCAAAGTTTTACATTGATACCTTTGTATTATATCTATATTCGTCGTCCAAGCTCCGCCCCATAACCGGATTCCATCGGTTTTTTGTTGAATTATATAGGACTTAATGATTAAGGCTAAGTCCCGACTTCTTGCTTAAAGGCTAATGTAAACTGGCATATTTATGCTTAATAATGTTTTAAGTTTTTATAAAATGTACATTGTTGAGATTCAAAGTTATATCCCACAATTTTCTGATGATGGTTTTTCATTGTTTTTGCGCATCAAATGTCATACAAAAAAAAAAAAATTCGATTGTTTGACTTCTCCACAGGTTTCAACATCTTAACATCGAAAGTTCTCGGCGAGCAAATACAAATATTTAAAAGAGGCTTTGACATTAAAAACATCCTAGCTTTGACATTGAAAACATCGTAGGAGTTTCCATTAGGAGTATTTGAAATAAAGAATCGGCAACAACAAATACTACACAACATGGAACGATATATATTTGCCTCAAAATTCAGTCAATAAAGGGGCAGGCTGCGCTAGTTTATGGGTCATGCCGTCAGAACGGATTGAAACCACCACGGTATTCGATACAGAAATAAGAAAATATCCACCTATCTAGCTACGTATTTGTAAGTGTGTTTTGCTAATTCACTCATTAAAGTCTTTCACGAAAAATGTCAACATGTACGTTTCAAAGTAAAACGAACACAGCCTTCGGTCACAGAAGAATTACATGACGCAGCGAAAAAATGCGCACCGACTTATTTATGCTTACATCCAAATTACTCTAATTTTTGTCTGTCTGTCGGTTATCCCTTTCCCTTAAAGAAATATTTCAGGCAAATTGAATTTTTTTCGTGATCCATGGTTCATTTAGACATATAATCAAAAATGTTAACCATATCGAAGCATAAATCAATTTTTTCAATTAAATCGGTCCACAGCCTTGAAATCGTAAATCGAAGCATAAATAATATTTCGAATAGGTCGGTCCATAGTCTACTTCCCGGAGAGAAAAGAAATGTTCCTGCTTATCTAAGATAAAAGCTACCTATGTACCAAATTTAAAGCAAACCGAATCATAAATACAATTTTTTCGAATAGGTCAGTCCCTGGTTCACTTCCTGGTATTAAAAATAGATAAGAACCTATTCATTGACCTGACAAATATATATACGAATTTCATTAAAATCGGTTCAAACCATTTTGGAGGAGTTCGGGACAGGCACTGTGGCAGGAGAATTTTATATAGATACATAATATTTCGAATAGGTCGGTCCATGGTATACTTCCCGGAGAGAAAAGTAATATTCCTGCAAATCTAAGAGAAAGGATACTTACATACCAAATTTAAAGCAAATCGAAGCATAATTGCAATTTTTTTGAACAGCTCATTCCAAGGCTCACCTCCCGCGGATATGTGACTGATGTAAAAAATAGATAAAAACAATCCTTGATGTGGATCATGCTAAAATTACAGCTCAATCGGTGCAGAACTTTCGAAGTTTTTGAAGCGTACACAAGCCAACATTTATATATATATATATATATATATATAGATGAACCTTTGCATTATTTGGGAAACACTATATCATGCAAATGACCCCCTCGTGGATTTTTACAAATGTCCATCAGGTGTGTTCAAAGTAAAGGGTTAATTTTGCATTTTTGCATTTTTTTGAAACGTATTTATTCATCAATATCTATTTTGTCCCCTTCAAAGTAATCTCCCTTGGATATAATACACTTGTGTCAACGCTTTTTCCAATCCTCGAAGTACCTCTGAAATGTGCTTTTAGGTATGGCTATCAGCTCTGTCTTCGATACTGACTTGATCTCATCAATTGTGGCAAACGCTTTCCTTTCATTGGTTTCTTTAGTTTTGGGAATAGAAAAAAGTTGCAGGGAGCCAAATCTGGCATGATTACTTTTTGGCCAAACCCCACGAATAAGCATTGATGTGTGAACTGGTGCATTATCGTGATGCAGAATCCACGATTTGTTTTTCCACAATTCCAATCGTTTGAGCCGTACTGCTTCACGCAACCGTTGCATAACTTCCTTGTAGTATTCCTTATTAACTGTCAAAACCTTTTGGAAGGAACTCATGAACACCATTGTAATCAAAGAAAACAACAATCTCATTTTCCTTTGAACATACCTCGTATTGGGTGGTATCACAGCCTTAACGTGACAAATATTGGTTTTCAAGAACCCAAGAGTTAAAGGTTAATTTGCATAAACACGGTTTTTCGGGTAGCCCAACAAAAGGAGTCCAACGATGTCAAATCGCGCGATCTCGATGGTCAATTGACATAGCCAAGACGGGAGGTTACGCGGCCGGAAAATTTCTCTCGCAAGAAAGCCATATCGCTCGTGCTGTCCATATTGTTGTAACCACATACTGTCCTAGTCGAGTTCTTCAAAAACAGTCGGTTATCATACGACTGAACTGCAAGTGACAGTCTAGTCGTTATCGTTTTCAAAGAAGTAAGATACAATCATATCTCCAGACCAAAGTGCGCACCAGCAATTTTTTTTTTTTTTTTTTTGTAATATTTGAGTACTCTCGGAGCCCTTAATGCGACAATTATGCTTATTTACGTATCCACCGAGTGAGAAATGCGCCTCGTCAGTGAAGAAATTTTTTTTGTAAAAATCACGGCCCACAGATTGCATCTCAAGCACCTAATCGCCGTAACTACGGCGTTGTGAATGGTCAGTTGGCTTCAGTTTTTGTGTGAGGTGGACTTTATGCGGATGTCGATGTAAGTAAGAGTGCCAAATACTCCATAATGTTCCGTAAGGTAGTCCTAACTCTTGAGACCGTCGAGAAATAGACACATTCGGATTCTGTTGAATGAGCAAAACGATGATGCACAGGCCATACAATATCTGTAACCGATGCAGTCTCTTCAACTCTTTTTAAAATTTTACCAATTACTTCAGTAGTTAGACGATTATATGCAACATAATCTCCTCTTAAAGCACAAAACGTGGCCACATCTGAATAATCATTTTTGTGTTGGTTTCAACAATTTTAACGCGTAGTACGGTTGTTATTCATAGATGCCTGACATTTAACTAAAACAAAACATTTATGATTTGACAGATGTCAAAATACAGCCCCGCGCTTTTGAAACTACTAAATGGATAACCCTTTGTGTCATAGATTTGCTAATAGTTAATAAATTTTGGAAATTAGGAAGAAGAGCCCGTGTTGAGATACATACATACGTATATTTTGTTGTAGCGTTCGTGCTCTTTACTGTAGCATTTTATTTCATATATAACGTTGTGTTGTTGTTCCTTGAATACTTTGCCTTTGATTTTGATAAAAACCTAGCGATTTATTGTCCGTTCAACCTATTGTTTTTTGGCCTTCTATTTTGTTAAATGTTGCTGTTATTATTTTTTATTAGTCTGGTAGGGTATCCGTTTTTGTATGTTTTTAATTTTTTTCTTGTTATGGTTTCTGAACTCCTGGTCGCTTAATTTGTAAATTTTTTTGATTGGGTCCAGGGCAGTATTTTTCTTGTGACTACAAGGATGATTCTAATGACAATTTATCATCCAGGATTAAGACACACAGTTTTCGAAAACCGGTTCAATTTAATTCGGTTGTTTTCTCGTGTCGGTTGTGTTTCGTTCATTTCCTCTTCCGTAGTGAATTTGATTTTTGTATGCTGTGCGTTGAATATTCTGAGTATTACCTCACCGTCCGTTTTTTAATTATGGCAAATATATCATTTACATATTTTCTATGTCGAAGTTCAGTTCAGCAATGCTGTAGTCAAGTATTTTGTCGAGTACTATATCAGCTAGAGTTGGGGATAGAGGGTTCCCCTTTGGCATTCCAATATCTGCTGATAGTGTGTTCCATCATAAACAGAATAGTTATCCATTAAACAAAACTCAAGTATGGAATGAAATTGTTGTTTTGTAAACGTCGTGTGATTTTCTAAAGTTCTCCAGTTATTCATAATTGTCCGTATAACTGAATGCGTTGGTATATTGGTAAAAATGGATATTACGTCAAGTGATATTAAAATTTCGTCATCTTCAATATTGGACTTGCTAAGATTATTCTTGAGTTGAAGAGTTTTGAATGTTGTATTTTTCTGATACAATATTCTTTAATATTTTTCTTATAAATTTTGCATGCTTTTAGCACTGAACGTTAGGTGAAGACGAGATAGACCTAGGTGGAGTGTTTTCTTTGTGAATTTTCGGTAGTCCTTATGATCTTGGTGCTGTAGGTGCATGGTATGTCTGCTTTTATTTAAGTTTCGAATCTATACATTTCATTTATGATGGCATTATTTTTTCTAAACATCATCATTTTCTTTTGTAATCTGTCTGGTTTTGTGATTCTTGGTAGATTTTCAGTATATAAATTTTTCTTTCGGAGTACATCTAAATTTTTTTTTATTGCATTTCACCGTATTCTTCTGTCGTTCGTCTTCTACCATTATTATGCCTTATTCAATATCTGCGATTAAGTATATAGGTGAGAATGTTTTTCTTGAAACTGGTAATGCAAATTTGTTCCCCACTGTTAATAGCCAGCGGGACTCACGTGGTACATTGATATCGCTGTCCTGTAACTAAAAAAACCAATTTAAAGGACCAAGATAATCTAACACACTATAGAAAGAATAATAACAGCAACAATTTACAATATGGAAAAGATAAAAAAAGGAAATGAACATTCTATAGTATAACATACATGCCAGGTTTATTGTATAAACTACAAAACAATCACATTTTTGTATTGACCGCATCGCACACGAGACACAATTTTACCAAAATCAAAAACAAAGATTAACAACACAACGTTATATATGAAATAAAATGTAATGGTAAAGAAATCGAACGCTGCAACAAAATATACGTAAAAACAACGAAACGAGTGTTAGGAGTAAGAATCAGCGAGCACAAAGTGGACGCCTGACAAACAGAAATCACACAGCAGACTTTGATAATACAAACTGAGAATAAATCACTTGACAGCTGTTAAATCGGTCGCCATCTTGATAAGTAATGCGAACTTAAAGTTCTATACCTCTATAAAAAACACCCTTTATGTATCAAATTTAAATCAAAACTTCTGCTTTCTTTCAATTTGTGCGTAATTTCGATTTTTATATATGTATGTACATATGTGTATTATCGAAGGTACCAAACTTGGTGAGTACATTTGTAAAACCTTGTGAACAAAATTATCCTATGTACCGAAAAAAATGTTTCTTTCAAAAACTGGAAACTTTTGCACGAAAGAAACCTTTAAGTCAGTTACAATACCCAATTATCTCGGCAAATCTAAGATTTAGTACTGATGTCACCAGTCAGTGAAGAAAATATTAAAAAAAAAAATTTGGTTTTTGTAATGTATGATAATTTTGCGCAAAATAGAAATAAAAAGCAAACAGCAAAATCAGTCTGGATCTTAGCATACAGTAAAAATATTAACCATGATTAACCAAGATTTTGTACAACTAAAAACTGATTTTAAAGGTGAATGCTTACTGGAATTAGTCTCTTCCATTTGAATATCCATTTAGTCGTTTTATAGTGTCACTTATTATATATTTATTATGAATCATATGCCTTAGAGCACAAACATACATATTTATAGAAGCGTGTGCCTTTAATATCAGAGCTCATTTTCATGGAGCCATATGTAGTGATTTTCCCCACTCTATATACCAGGAAATGTTTTGTGCGCATTTGGCAGGTATAGGAATAGAAAAATTATTTAGACCCCTAACTGTACCACAATTTGGTTCTATTTAACTAAAACTTGGTATACGAGTATATTTAGATTACATATTAGATATATATTTCCCCCAAAAAAAAACATGTATAGTACTTCATCTTACCGAAGTGGGCCAAGGACCAAAAATAGCTCAAAGTTATGTATGTACAACTTTTAACCCTCTCATAAAAATGTTTCCTATAGGCAACATTGTACATATTAGCAGCTAACTACCGTAATTATTATTTTTGGTTTGCTATGTATATTTCGCATTTCATAACTAACTGTCCTCTGCAAGTTTACAGCTATTTGCTCTGATTTAAGCTAAGCAGGTGTTCATTCAACAGCTAATTTTCGTGGAGTAAAACAGTATTTCGTAAAAAAATATCAAACGCTATAAAATATTGATTAGAACGTAAAAAATAGAGAAGACGATGTGATAGAAAAGTTAATGAGAAAAAGAGATGATGAAAAATTATTTGATAACGAAGATATTATACAACAGTATAAAGATTGGGATGGAGAAGTACAGCAATAATGGAATGTGATATCAAACAACCAATCCATAAGTCTGGTAGACTATGAGTGATGAAATTAATATATATGCGATGAAAACTAATGCAACGGACTTGAAATGCACTGTGTCTGAAATTAAGACATGGTAGCCAAGGTGTTCGCCAAGGCTTCGGATGATTATGCAGTTTCGTTATGTATTTTTGTGTTATGATTTGAATTACTTCCTTAAGATCTCTATGGATCTTTTCATTACTCATGTACGCCCATTTTTTTCTCAAAGTTTTACATTGATACCTTTGTATTATATCTATATTCGTCGTCCAAGCTCTGCCCCATAACCGGATTCCATCGGTTTTTTGTTGCATTATATAGGACTTAATGATTAAGGCTAAGTCCCGACTTCTTGCTTAAAGGCTAATGTAAACTGGCATATTTATGCTTAATAATGTTTTAAGTTTTTATAAAATGTACATTGTTGAGATTCAAAGTTATATCCCACAATTTTCTGATGATGGTTTTTCATTGTTTTTGCGCATCAAATGTCATACAAAAAAATAATTCGATTGTTTGACTTCTCCACAGGTTTCAACATCTTAACATCGAAAGTTCTCGGCGAGCAAATACAAATATTTAAAAGAGGCTTTGACATTAAAAACATCCTAGCTTTGACATTGAAAACATCGTAGGAGTTTCCATTAGGAGTATTTGAAATAAAGAATCGGCAACAACAAATACTACACAACATGGAACGATATATATTTGCCTCAAAATTCAGTCAATAAAGGGGCAGGCTGCGCTAGTTTATGGGTCATGCCGTCAGAACGGATTGAAACCACCACGGTATTCGATACAGAAATAAGAAAATATCCACCTATCTAGCTACGTATTTGTAAGTGTGTTTTGCTAATTCACTCATTAAAGTCTTTCACGAAAAATGTCAACATGTACGTTTCAAAGTAAAACGAACACAGCCTTCGGTCACAGAAGAATTACATGACGCAGCGAAAAAATGCGCACCGACTTATTTATGCTTACATCCAAATTACTCTAATTTTTGTCTGTCTGTCGGTTATCCCTTTCCCTTAAAGAAATATTTCAGGCAAATTGAATTTTTTTCGTGATCCATGGTTCATTTAGACATATAATCAAAAATGTTAACCATATCGAAGCATAAATCAATTTTTTCAATTAAATCGGTCCACAGCCTTGAAATCGTAAATCGAAGCATAAATAATATTTCGAATAGGTCGGTCCATAGTCTACTTCCCGGAGAGAAAAGAAATGTTCCTGCTTATCTAAGCTAAAAGCTACCTATGTACCAAATTTAAAGCAAACCGAATCATAAATACAATTTTTTCGAATAGGTCAGTCCCTGGTTCACTTCCTGGTATTAAAAATAGATAAGAACCTATTCATTGACCTGACAAATATATATACGAATTTCATTAAAATCGGTTCAAACCATTTTGGAGGAGTTCGGGACAGGCACTGTGGCAGGAGAATTTTATATAGATACATAATATTTCGAATAGGTCGGTCCATGGTATACTTCCCGGAGAGAAAAGTAATATTCCTGCAAATCTAAGAGAAAGGATACTTACATACCAAATTTAAAGCAAATCGAAGCATAATTGCAATTTTTTTGAACAGCTCATTCCAAGGCTCACCTCCCGCGGATATGTGACTGATGTAAAAAATAGATAAAAACAATCCTTGATGTGGATCATGCTAAAATTACAGCTCAATCGGTGCAGAACTTTCGAAGTTTTTGAAGCGTACACAAGCCAACATTTATATATATATATATATATATATATAGATGAACCTTTGCATTATTTGGGAAACACTATATCATGCAAATGACCCCCTCGTGGATTTTTACAAATGTCCATCAGGTGTGTTCAAAGTAAAGGGTTAATTTTGCATTTTTGCATTTTTTTGAAACGTATTTATTCATCAATATCTATTTTGTACCCTTCAAAGTAATCTCCCTTGGATATAATACACTTGTGTCAACGCTTTTTCCAATCCTCGAAGTACCTCTGAAATGTGCTTTTAGGTATGGCTATCAGCTCTGTCTTCGATACTGACTTGATCTCATCAATTGTGGCAAACGCTTTCCTTTCATTGGTTTCTTTAGTTTTGGGAATAGAAAAAAGTTGCAGGGAGCCAAATCTGGCATGATTACTTTTTGGCCAAACCCCACGAATAAGCATTGATGTGTGAACTGGTGCATTATCGTGATGCAGAATCCACGATTTGTTTTTCCACAATTCCAATCGTTTGAGCCGTACTGCTTCACGCAACCGTTGCATAACTTCCTTGTAGTATTCCTTATTAACTGTCAAAACCTTTTGGAAGGAACTCATGAACACCATTGTAATCAAAGAAAACAACAATCTCATTTTCCTTTGAACATACCTCGTATTGGGTGGTATCACAGCCTTAACGTGACAAATATTGGTTTTCAAGAACCCAAGAGTTAAAGGTTAATTTGCATAAACACGGTTTTTCGGGTAGCCCAACAAAAGGAGTCCAACGATGTCAAATCGCGCGATCTCGATGGTCAATTGACATAGCCAAGACGGGAGGTTACGCGGCCGGAAAATTTCTCTCGCAAGAAAGCCATATCGCTCGTGCTGTCCATATTGTTGTAACCACATACTGTCCTAGTCGAGTTCTTCAATTGAAGGCCAAAAACAGTCGGTTATCATACGACTGAACTGCAAGTGACAGTCTAGTCGTTATCGTTTTCAAAGAAGTAAGATACAATCATATCTCCAGACCAAAGTGCGCACCAGCAATTTTTTTTTTTTTTTTTTGTAATATTTGAGTACTCTCGGAGCCCTTAATGCGACAATTATGCTTATTTACGTATCCACCGAGTGAGAAATGCGCCTCGTCAGTGAAGAAATTTTTTTTGTAAAAATCACGGCCCACAGATTGCATCTCAAGCACCTAATCGCCGTAACTACGGCGTTGTGAATGGTCAGTTGGCTTCAGTTTTTGTGTGAGGTGGACTTTATGCGGATGTCGATGTAAGTAAGAGTGCCAAATACTCCATAATGTTCCGTAAGGTAGTCCTAACTCTTGAGACCGTCGAGAAATAGACACATTCGGATTCTGTTGAATGAGCAAAACGATGATGCACAGGCCATACAATATCTGTAACCGATGCAGTCTCTTCAACTCTTTTAAAATTTTACCAATTACTTCAGTAGTTAGACGATTATATGCAACATAATCTCCTCTTAAAGCACAAAACGTGGCCACATCTGAATAATCATTTTTGTGTTGGTTTCAACAATTTTAACGCGTAGTACGGTTGTTATTCATAGATGCCTGACATTTAACTAAAACAAAACATTTATGATTTGACAGATGTCAAAATACAGCCCCGCGCTTTTGAAACTACTAAATGGATAACCCTTTGTGTCATAGATTTGCTAATAGTTAATAAATTTTGGAAATTAGGAAGAAGAGCCCGTGTTGAGATACATACATACGTATATTTTGTTGTAGCGTTCGTGCTCTTTACTGTAGCATTTTATTTCATATATAACGTTGTGTTGTTGTTCCTTGAATACTTTGCCTTTGATTTTGATAAAAACCTAGCGATTTATTGTCCGTTCAACCTATTGTTTTTTGGCCTTCTATTTTGTTAAATGTTGCTGTTATTATTTTTTATTAGTCTGGTAGGGTATCCGTTTTTGTATGTTTTTAATTTTTTTCTTGTTATGGTTTCTGAACTCCTGGTCGCTTAATTTGTAAATTTTTTTGATTGGGTCCAGGGCAGTATTTTTCTTGTGACTACAAGGATGATTCTAATGACAATTTATCATCCAGGATTAAGACACACAGTTTTCGAAAACCGGTTCAATTTAATTCGGTTGTTTTCTCGTGTCGGTTGTGTTTCGTTCATTTCCTCTTCCGTAGTGAATTTGATTTTTGTATGCTGTGCGTTGAATATTCTGAGTATTACCTCACCGTCCGTTTTTTTAATTATGGCAAATATATCATTTACATATTTTCTATGTCGAAGTTCAGTTCAGCAATGCTGTAGTCAAGTATTTTGTCGAGTACTATATCAGCTAGAGTTGGGGATAGAGGGTTCCCCTTTGGCATTCCAATATCTGCTGATAGTGTGTTCCATCATAAACAGAATAGTTATCCATTAAACAAAACTCAAGTATGGAATGAAATTGTTGTTTTGTAAACGTCGTGTGATTTTCTAAAGTTCTCCAGTTATTCATAATTGTCCGTATAACTGAATGCGTTGGTATATTGGTAAAAATGGATATTACGTCAAGTGATATTAAAATTTCGTCATCTTCAATATTGGACTTGCTAAGATTATTCTTGAGTTGAAGAGTTTTGAATGTTGTATTTTTCTGATACAATATTCTTTAATATTTTTCTTATAAATTTTGCATGCTTTTAGCACTGAACGTTAGGTGAAGACGAGATAGACCTAGGTGGAGTGTTTTCTTTGTGAATTTTCGGTAGTCCTTATGATCTTGGTGCTGTAGGTGCATGGTATGTCTGCTTTTATTTAAGTTTCGAATCTATACATTTCATTTATGATGGCATTATTTTTTCTAAACATCATCATTTTCTTTTGTAATCTGTCTGGTTTTGTGATTCTTGGTAGATTTTCAGTATATAAATTTTTCTTTCGGAGTACATCTAAATTTTTTTTTATTGCATTTCACCGTATTCTTCTGTCGTTCGTCTTCTACCATTATTATGCCTTATTCAATATCTGCGATTAAGTATATAGGTGAGAATGTTTTTCTTGAAACTGGTAATGCAAATTTGTTCCCCACTGTTAATAGCCAGCGGGACTCACGTGGTACATTGATATCGCTGTCCTGTAACTAAAAAAAAAAAACCAATTTAAAGGACCAAGATAATCTAACACACTATAGAAAGAATAATAACAGCAACAATTTACAATATGGAAAAGATAAAAAAAAAGGAAATGAACATTCTATAGTATAACATACATGCCAGGTTTATTGTATAAACTACAAAACAATCACATTTTTGTATTGACCGCATCGCACACGAGACACAATTTTACCAAAATCAAAAACAAAGATTAACAACACAACGTTATATATGAAATAAAATGTAATGGTAAAGAAATCGAACGCTGCAACAAAATATACGTAAAAACAACGAAACGAGTGTTAGGAGTAAGAATCAGCGAGCACAAAGTGGACGCCTGACAAACAGAAATCACACAGCAGACTTTGATAATACAAACTGAGAATAAATCACTTGACAGCTGTTAAATCGGTCGCCATCTTGATAAGTAATGCGAACTTAAAGTTCTATACCTCTATAAAAAACACCCTTTATGTATCAAATTTAAATCAAAACTTCTGCTTTCTTTCAATTTGTGCGTAATTTCGATTTTTATATATGTATGTACATATGTGTATTATCGAAGGTACCAAACTTGGTGAGTACATTTGTAAAACCTTGTGAACAAAATTATCCTATGTACCGAAAAAATGTTTCTTTCAAAAACTGGAAACTTTTGCACGAAAGAAACCTTTAAGTCAGTTACAATACCCAATTATCTCGGCAAATCTAAGATTTAGTACTGATGTCACCAGTCAGTGAAGAAAATATTAAAAAAAAAAAATTTGGTTTTTGTAATGTATGATAATTTTGCGCAAAATAGAAATAAAAAGCAAACAGCAAAATCAGTCTGGATCTTAGCATACAGTAAAAATATTTTTAACCAAGATTTTGTACAACTAAAAACTGATTTTAAAGGTGAATGCTTACTGGAATTAGTCTCTTCCATTTGAATATCCATTTAGTCGTTTTATAGTGTCACTTATTATATATTTATTATGAATCATATGCCTTAGAGCACAAACATACATATTTATAGAAGCGTGTGCCTTTAATATCAGAGCTCATTTTCATGGAGCCATATGTAGTGATTTTCCCCACTCTATATACCAGGAAATGTTTTGTGCGCATTTGGCAGGTATAGGAATAGAAAAATTATTTAGACCCCTAACTGTACCACAATTTGGTTCTATTTAACTAAAACTTGGTATGCGAGTATATTTAGATTACATATTAGATATATATTTCCCCAAAAAAAAAACATGTATAGTACTTCATCTTACCGAAGTGGGCCAAGGACCAAAAATAACTCAAAGTTATGTATGTACAACTTTTAACCCTCTCATAAAAATGTTTCCTATAGGCAACATTGTACATATTAGCAGCTAACTACCGTAATTATTATTTTTGGTTTGCTATGTATATTTCGCATTTCATAACTAACTGTCCTCTGCAAGTTTACAGCTATTTGCTCTGATTTAAGCTAAGCAGGTGTTCATTCAACAGCTAATTTTCGTGGAGTAAAACAGTATTTCGTAAAAAAATATCAAACGCTATAAAATATTGATTAGAACGTAAAAAATAGAGAAGACGATGTGATAGAAAAGTTAATGAGAAAAAGAGATGATGAAAAATTATTTGATAACGAAGATATTATACAACAGTATAAAGATTGGGATGGAGAAGTACAGCAATAATGGAATGTGATATCA
The DNA here is from genome assembly GCA_030068015.2 of Neoceratitis asiatica. Lineage (NCBI taxonomy): Eukaryota > Metazoa > Arthropoda > Insecta > Diptera > Tephritidae > Neoceratitis > Neoceratitis asiatica. The sequence goes on from CM061524.1 coordinate 85,961,206, forward strand.
AACAACCAATCCATAAGTCTGGTAGACTATGAGTGATGAAATTAATATATATGCGATGAAAACTAATGCAACGGACTTGAAATGCACTGTGTCTGAAATTAAGACATGGTAGCCAAGGTGTTCGCCAAGGCTTCGGATGATTATGCAGTTTCGTTATGTATTTTTGTGTTATGATTTGAATTACTTCCTTAAGATCTCTATGGATCTTTTCATTACTCATGTACGCCCATTTTTTTCTCAAAGTTTTACATTGATACCTTTGTATTATATCTATATTCGTCGTCCAAGCTCTGCCCCATAACCGGATTCCATCGGTTTTTTGTTGCATTATATAGGACTTAATGATTAAGGCTAAGTCCCGACTTCTTGCTTAAAGGCTAATGTAAACTGGCATATTTATGCTTAATAATGTTTTAAGTTTTTATAAAATGTACATTGTTGAGATTCAAAGTTATATCCCACAATTTTCTGATGATGGTTTTTCATTGTTTTTGCGCATCAAATGTCATACAAAAAAAAAAAAAAAAATTCGATTGTTTGACTTCTCCACAGGTTTCAACATCTTAACATCGAAAGTTCTCGGCGAGCAAATACAAATATTTAAAAGAGGCTTTGACATTAAAAACATCCTATCTTTGACATTGTAAACATCGTAGGAGTTTCCATTAGGAGTATTTGAAATAAAGAATCGGCAACAACAAATACTACACAACATGGAACGATATATATTTGCCTCAAAATTCAGTCAATAAAGGGGCAGGCTGCGCTAGTTTATGGGTCATGCCGTCAGAACGGATTGAAACCACCACGGTATTCGATACAGAAATAAGAAAATATCCACCTATCTAGCTACGTATTTGTAAGTGTGTTTTGCTAATTCACTCATTAAAGTCTTTCACGAAAAATGTCAACATGTACGTTTCAAAGTAAAACGAACACAGCCTTCGGTCACAGAAGAATTACATGACGCAGCGAAAAAAATGCGCACCGACTTATTTATGCTTACATCCAAATTACTCTAATTTTTGTCTGTCTGTCGGTTATCCCTTTCCCTTAAAGAAATATTTCAGGCAAATTGAATTTTTTTCGTGATCCATGGTTCATTTAGACATATAATCAAAAATGTTAACCATATCGAAGCATAAATCAATTTTTTCAATTAAATCGGTCCACAGCCTTGAAATCGTAAATCGAAGCATAAATAATATTTCGAATAGGTCGGTCCATAGTCTACTTCCCGGAGAGAAAAGAAATGTTCCTGCTTATCTAAGCTAAAAGCTACCTATGTACCAAATTTAAAGCAAACCGAATCATAAATACAATTTTTTCGAATAGGTCAGTCCCTGGTTCACTTCCTGGTATTAAAAATAGATAAGAACCTATTCATTGACCTGACAAATATATATACGAATTTCATTAAAATCGGTTCAAACCATTTTGGAGGAGTTCGGGACAGGCACTGTGGCAGGAGAATTTTATATAGATACATAATATTTCGAATAGGTCGGTCCATGGTATACTTCCCGGAGAAAAAAGTAATATTCCTGCAAATCTAAGAGAAAGGATACTTACATACCAAATTTAAAGCAATTCGAAGCATAATTCCAATTTTTTTGAACAGCTCATTCCAAGGCTCACCTCCCACGGATATGTGACTGATGTAAAAAATAGATAAAAACAATCCTTGATGTGGATCATGCTAAAATTACAGCTCAATCGGTGCAGAACTTTCGAAGTTTTTGAAGCGTACACAAGCCAACATTTATATATATATATATATATATAGATGAACCTTTGCATTATTTGGGAAACACTATATCATGCAAATGACCCCCTCGTGGATTTTTACAAATGTCCATCAGGTGTGTTCAAAGTAAAGGGTTAATTTTGAATTTTTGCATTTTTTTGAAACGTATTTATTCATCAATATCTATTTTGTCCCCTTCAAAGTAATCTCCCTTGGATATAATACACTTGTGTCAACGCTTTTTCCAATCCTCGAAGTACCTCTGAAATGTGCTTTTAGGTATGGCTATCAGCTCTGTCTTCGATACTGACTTGATCTCATCAATTGTGGCAAACGCTTTCCTTTCATTGGTTTCTTTAGTTTTGGGAATAGAAAAAAGTTGCAGGGAGCCAAATCTGGCATGATTACTTTTTGGCCAAACCCCACGAATAAGCATTGATGTGTGAACTGGTGCATTATCGTGATGCAGAATCCACGATTTGTTTTTCCACAATTCCAATCGTTTGAGCCGTACTGCTTCACGCAACCGTTGCATAACTTCCTTGTAGTATTCCTTATTAACTGTCAAAACCTTTTGGAAGGAACTCATGAACACCATTGTAATCAAAGAAAACAACAATCTCATTTTCCTTTGAACATACCTCGTATTGGGTGGTATCACAGCCTTAACGTGACAAATATTGGTTTTCAAGAACCCAAGAGTTAAAGGTTAATTTGCATAAACACGGTTTTTCGGGTAGCCCAACAAAAGGAGTCCAACGATGTCAAATCGCGCGATCTCGATGGTCAATTGACATAGCCAAGACGGGAGGTTACGCGGCCGGAAAATTTCTCTCGCAAGAAAGCCATATCGCTCGTGCTGTCCATATTGTTGTAACCACATACTGTCCTAGTCGAGTTCTTCAATTGAAGGCCAAAAACAGTCGGTTATCATACGACTGAACTGCAAGTGACAGTCTAGTCGTTATCGTTTTCAAAGAAGTAAGATACAATCATATCTCCAGACCAAAGTGCGCACCAGCAATTTTTTTTTTTTTGTAATATTTGAGTACTCTCGGAGCCCTTAATGCGACAATTATGCTTATTTACGTATCCACCGAGTGAGAAATGCGCCTCGTCAGTGAAGAAATTTTTTTTGTAAAAATCACGGCCCACAGATTGCATCTCAAGCACCTATTCGCCGTAACTACGGCGTTGTGAATGGTCAGTTGGCTTCAGTTTTTGTGTGAGGTGGACTTTATGCGGATGTCGATGTAAGTAAGAGTGCCAAATACTCCATAATGTTCCGTAAGGTAGTCCTAACTCTTGAGACCGTCGAGAAATAGACACATTCGGATTCTGTTGAATGAGCAAAACGATGATGCACAGGCCATACAATATCTGTAACCGATGCAGTCTCTTCAACTCTTTTTAAAATTTTACCAATTACTTCAGTAGTTAGACGATTATATGCAACATAATCTCCTCTTAAAGCACAAAACGTGGCCACATCTGAATAATCATTTTTGTGTTGGTTTCAACAATTTTAACGCGTAGTACGGTTGTTATTCATAGATGCCTGACATTTAACTAAAACAAAACATTTATGATTTGACAGATGTCAAAATACAGCCCCGCGCTTTTGAAACTACTAAATGGATAACCCTTTGTGTCATAGATTTGCTAATAGTTAATAAATTTTGGAAATTAGGAAGAAGAGCCCGTGTTGAGATACATACATACGTATATTTTGTTGTAGCGTTCGTGCTCTTTACTGTAGCATTTTATTTCATATATAACGTTGTGTTGTTGTTCCTTGAATACTTTGCCTTTGATTTTGATAAAAACCTAGCGATTTATTGTCCGTTCAACCTATTGTTTTTTGGCCTTCTATTTTGTTAAATGTTGCTGTTATTATTTTTTATTAGTCTGGTAGGGTATCCGTTTTTGTATGTTTTTAATTTTTTTCTTGTTATGGTTTCTGAACTCCTGGTCGCTTAATTTGTAAATTTTTTTGATTGGGTCCAGGGCAGTATTTTTCTTGTGACTACAAGGATGATTCTAATGACAATTTATCATCCAGGATTAAGACACACAGTTTTCGAAAACCGGTTCAATTTAATTCGGTTGTTTTCTCGTGTCGGTTGTGTTTCGTTCATTTCCTCTTCCGTAGTGAATTTGATTTTTGTATGCTGTGCGTTGAATATTCTGAGTATTACCTCACCGTCCGTTTTTTAATTATGGCAAATATATCATTTACATATTTTCTATGTCGAAGTTCAGTTCAGCAATGCTGTAGTCAAGTATTTTGTCGAGTACTATATCAGCTAGAGTTGGGGATAGAGGGTTCCCCTTTGGCATTCCAATATCTGCTGATAGTGTGTTCCATCATAAACAGAATAGTTATCCATTAAACAAAACTCAAGTATGGAATGAAATTGTTGTTTTGTAAACGTCGTGTGATTTTCTAAAGTTCTCCAGTTATTCATAATTGTCCGTATAACTGAATGCGTTGGTATATTGGTAAAAATGGATATTACGTCAAGTGATATTAAAATTTCGTCATCTTCAATATTGGACTTGCTAAGATTATTCTTGAGTTGAAGAGTTTTGAATGTTGTATTTTTCTGATACAATATTCTTTAATATTTTTCTTATAAATTTTGCATGCTTTTAGCACTGAACGTTAGGTGAAGACGAGATAGACCTAGGTGGAGTGTTTTCTTTGTGAATTTTCGGTAGTCCTTATGATCTTGGTGCTGTAGGTGCATGGTATGTCTGCTTTTATTTAAGTTTCGAATCTATACATTTCATTTATGATGGCATTATTTTTTCTAAACATCATCATTTTCTTTTGTAATCTGTCTGGTTTTGTGATTCTTCGTAGATTTTCAGTATATAAATTTTTCTTTCGGAGTACATCTAAATTTTTTTTTATTGCATTTCACCGTATTCTTCTGTCGTTCGTCTTCTACCATTATTATGCCTTATTCAATATCTGCGATTAAGTATATAGGTGAGAATGTTTTTCTTGAAACTGGTAATGCAAATTTGTTCCCCACTGTTAATAGCCAGCGGGACTCACGTGGTACATTAATATCGCTGTCCTGTAACTAAAAAAAAAACCAATTTAAAGGACCAAGATAATCTAACACACTATAGAAAGAATAATAACAGCAACAATTTACAATATGGAAAAGATAAAAAAAAGGAAATGAACATTCTATAGTATAACATACATGCCAGGTTTATTGTATAAACTACAAAACAATCACATTTTTGTATTGACCGCATCGCACACGAGACACAATTTTACCAAAATCAAAAACAAAGAATAACAACACAACGTTATATATGAAATAAAATGTAATGGTAAAGAAATCGAACGCTGCAACAAAATATACGTAAAAACAACGAAACGAGTGTTAGGAGTAAGAATCAGCGAGCACAAAGTGGACGCCTGACAAACAGAAATCACACAGCAGACTTTGATAATACAAACTGAGAATAAATCACTTGACAGCTGTTAAATCGGTCGCCATCTTGATAAGTAATGCGAACTTAAAGTTCTATACCTCTATAAAAAACACCCTTTATGTATCAAATTTAAATCAAAACTTCTGTTTTCTTTCAATTTGTGCGTAATTTCGATTTTTATATATGTATGTACATATGTGTATTATCGAAGGTACCAAACTTGGTGAGTACATTTGTAAAACCTTGTGAACAAAATTATCCTATGTACCGAAAAAAATGTTTCTTTCAAAAACTGGAAACTTTTGCACGAAAGAAACCTTTAAGTCAGTTACAATACCCAATTATCTCGGCAAATCTAAGATTTAGTACTGATGTCACCAGTCAGTGAAGAAAATATTAAAAAAAAAAATTTGGTTTTTGTAATGTATGATAATTTTGCGCAAAATAGAAATAAAAAGCAAACAGCAAAATCAGTCTGGATCTTAGCATACAGTAAAAATATTTTTAACCAAGATTTTGTACAACTAAAAACTGATTTTAAAGGTGAATGCTTACTGGAATTAGTCTCTTCCATTTGAATATCCATTTAGTCGTTTTATAGTGTCACTTATTATATATTTATTATGAATCATATGCCTTAGAGCACAAACATACATATTTATAGAAGCGTGTGCCTTTAATATCAGAGCTCATTTTCATGGAGCCATATGTAGTGATTTTCCCCACTCTATATACCAGGAAATGTTTTGTGTGCATTTGGCAGGTATAGGAATAGAAAAATTATTTAGACCCCTAACTGTACCACAATTTGGTTCTATTTAACTAAAACTTGGTATACGAGTATATTTAGATTACATATTAGATATATATTTCCCCAAAAAAAAAACATGTATAGTAGTACTTCATCTTACCGAAGTGGGCCAAGGACCAAAAATAATTCAAAGTTATGTATGTACAACTTTTAACCCTCTCATAAAAATGTTTCCTATAGGCAACATTGTACATATTAGCAGCTAACTACCGTAATTATTATTTTTGGTTTGCTATGTATATTTCGCATTTCATAACTAACTGTCCTCTGCAAGTTTACAGCTATTTGCTCTGATTTAAGCTAAGCAGGTGTTCATTCAACAGCTAATTTTCGTGGAGTAAAACAGTATTTCGTAAAAAAATATCAAACGCTATAAAATATTGATTAGAACGTAAAAAATAGAGAAGACGATGTGATAGAAAAGTTAATGAGAAAAAGAGATGATGAAAAATTATTTGATAACGAAGATATTACACAACAGTATAAAGATTGGGATGGAGAAGTACAGCAATAATGGAATGTGATATCAAACAACCAATCCATAAGTCTGGTAGACTATGAGTGATGAAATTAATATATATGCGATGAAAACTAATGCAACGGACTTGAAATGCACTGTGTCTGAAATTAAGACATGGTAGCCAAGGTGTTCGCCAAGGCTTCGGATGATTATGCAGTTTCGTTATGTATTTTTGTGTTATGATTTGAATTACTTCCTTAAGATCTCTATGGATCTTTTCATTACTCATGTACGCCCATTTTTTCTCAAAGTTTTACATTGATACCTTTGTATTATATCTATATTCGTCGTCCAAGCTCTGCCCCATAACCGGATTCCATCGGTTTTTTGTTGCATTATATAGGACTTAATGATTAAGGCTAAGTCCCGACTTCTTGCTTAAAGGCTAATGTAAACTGGCATATTTATGCTTAATAATGTTTTAAGTTTTTATAAAATGTACATTGTTGAGATTCAAAGTTATATCCCACAATTTTCTGATGATGGTTTTTCATTGTTTTTGCGCATCAAATGTCATACAAAAAAAAAATTCGATTGTTTGACTTCTCCACAGGTTTCAACATCTTAACATCGAAAGTTCTCGGCGAGCAAATACAAATATTTAAAAGAGGCTTTGACATTAAAAACATCCTAGCTTTGACATTGAAAACATCGTAGGAGTTTCCATTAGGAGTATTTGAAATAAAGAATCGGCAACAACAAATACTACACAACATGGAACGATATATATTTGCCTCAAAATTCAGTCAATAAAGGGGCAGGCTGCGCTAGTTTATGGGTCATGCCGTCAGAACGGATTGAAACCACCACGGTATTCGATACAGAAATAAGAAAATATCCACCTATCTAGCTACGTATTTGTAAGTGTGTTTTGCTAATTCACTCATTAAAGTCTTTCACGAAAAATGTCAACATGTACGTTTCAAAGTAAAACGAACACAGCCTTCGGTCACAGAAGAATTACATGACGCAGCGAAAAAAATGCGCACCGACTTATTTATGCTTACATCCAAATTACTCTAATTTTTGTCTGTCTGTCGGTTATCCCTTTCCCTTAAAGAAATATTTCAGGCAAATTGAATTTTTTTCGTGATCCATGGTTCATTTAGACATATAATCAAAAATGTTAACCATATCGAAGCATAAATCAATTTTTTCAATTAAATCGGTCCACAGCCTTGAAATCGTAAATCGAAGCATAAATAATATTTCGAATAGGTCGGTCCATAGTCTACTTCCCGGAGAGAAAAGAAATGTTCCTGCTTATCTAAGCTAAAAGCTACCTATGTACCAAATTTAAAGCAAACCGAATCATAAATACAATTTTTTCGAATAGGTCAGTCCCTGGTTCACTTCCTGGTATTAAAAATAGATAAGAACCTATTCATTGACCTGACAAATATATATACGAATTTCATTAAAATCGGTTCAAACCATTTTGGAGGAGTTCGGGACAGGCACTGTGGCAGGAGAATTTTATATAGATACATAATATTTCGAATAGGTCGGTCCATGGTATACTTCCCGGAGAGAAAAGTAATATTCCTGCAAATCTAAGAGAAAGGATACTTACATACCAAATTTAAAGCAATTCGAAGCATAATTCCAATTTTTTTGAACAGCTCATTCCAAGGCTCACCTCCCGCGGATATGTGACTGATGTAAAAAATAGATAAAAACAATCCTTGATGTGGATCATGCTAAAATTACAGCTCAATCGGTGCAGAACTTTCGAAGTTTTTGAAGCGTACACAAGCCAACATTTATATATATATATATATATATAGATGAACCTTTGCATTATTTGGGAAACACTATATCATGCAAATGACCCCCTCGTGGATTTTTACAAATGTCCATCAGGTGTGTTCAAAGTAAAGGGTTAATTTTGCATTTTTGCATTTTTTTGAAACGTATTTATTCATCAATATCTATTTTGTCCCCTTCAAAGTAATCTCCCTTGGATATAATACACTTGTGTCAACGCTTTTTCCAATCCTCGAAGTACCTCTGAAATGTGCTTTTAGGTATGGCTATCAGCTCTGTCTTCGATACTGACTTGATCTCATCAATTGTGGCAAACGCTTTCCTTTCATTGGTTTCTTTAGTTTTGGGAATAGAAAAAAGTTGCAGGGAGCCAAATCTGGCATGATTACTTTTTGGCCAAACCCCACGAATAAGCATTGATGTGTGAACTGGTGCATTATCGTGATGCAGAATCCACGATTTGTTTTTCCACAATTCCAATCGTTTGAGCCGTACTGCTTCACGCAACCGTTGCATAACTTCCTTGTAGTATTCCTTATTAACTGTCAAAACCTTTTGGAAGGAACTCATGAACACCATTGTAATCAAAGAAAACAACAATCTCATTTTCCTTTGAACATACCTCGTATTGGGTGGTATCACAGCCTTAACGTGACAAATATTGGTTTTCAAGAACCCAAGAGTTAAAGGTTAATTTGCATAAACACGGTTTTTCGGGTAGCCCAACAAAAGGAGTCCAACGATGTCAAATCGCGCGATCTCGATGGTCAATTGACATAGCCAAGACGGGAGGTTACGCGGCCGGAAAATTTCTCTCGCAAGAAAGCCATATCGCTCGTGCTGTCCATATTGTTGTAACCACATACTGTCCTAGTCGAGTTCTTCAAAAACAGTCGGTTATCATACGACTGAACTGCAAGTGACAGTCTAGTCGTTATCGTTTTCAAAGAAGTAAGATACAATCATATCTCCAGACCAAAGTGCGCACCAGCAATTTTTTTTTTTTGTAATATTTGAGTACTCTCGGAGCCCTTAATGCGACAATTATGCTTATTTACGTATCCACCGAGTGAGAAATGCGCCTCGTCAGTGAAGAAATTTTTTGTAAAAATCACGGCCCACAGATTGCATCTCAAGCACCTAATCGCCGTAACTACGGCGTTGTGAATGGTCAGTTGGCTTCAGTTTTTGTGTGAGGTGGACTTTATGCGGATGTCGATGTAAGTAAGAGTGCCAAATACTCCATAATGTTCCGTAAGGTAGTCCTAACTCTTGAGACCGTCGAGAAATAGACACATTCGGATTCTGTTGAATGAGCAAAACGATGATGCACAGGCCATACAATATCTGTAACCGATGCAGTCTCTTCAACTCTTTTTAAAATTTTACCAATTACTTCAGTAGTTAGACGATTATATGCAACATAATCTCCTCTTAAAGCACAAAACGTGGCCACATCTGAATAATCATTTTTGTGTTGGTTTCAACAATTTTAACGCGTAGTACGGTTGTTATTCATAGATGCCTGACATTTAACTAAAACAAAACATTTATGATTTGACAGATGTCAAAATACAGCCCCGCGCTTTTGAAACTACTAAATGGATAACCCTTTGTGTCATAGATTTGCTAATAGTTAATAAATTTTGGAAATTAGGAAGAAGAGCCCGTGTTGAGATACATACATACGTATATTTTGTTGTAGCGTTCGTGCTCTTTACTGTAGCATTTTATTTCATATATAACGTTGTGTTGTTGTTCCTTGAATACTTTGCCTTTGATTTTGATAAAAACCTAGCGATTTATTGTCCGTTCAACCTATTGTTTTTTGGCCTTCTATTTTGTTAAATGTTGCTGTTATTATTTTTTATTAGTCTGGTAGGGTATCCGTTTTTGTATGTTTTTAAATTTTTTCTTGTTATGGTTTCTGAACTCCTGGTCGCTTAATTCGTAAATTTTTTTGATTGGGTCCAGGGCAGTATTTTTCTTGTGACTACAAGGATGATTCTAATGACAATTTATCATCCAGGATTAAGACACACAGTTTTCGAAAACCGGTTCAATTTAATTCGGTTGTTTTCTCGTGTCGGTTGTGTTTCGTTCATTTCCTCTTCCGTAGTGAATTTGATTTTTGTATGCTGTGCGTTGAATATTCTGAGTATTACCTCACCGTCCGTTTTTTTGATTATGGCAAATATATCATTTACATATTTTCTATGTCGAAGTTCAGTTCAGCAATGCTGTAGTCAAGTATTTTGTCGAGTACTATATCAGCTAGAGTTGGGGATAGAGGGTTCCCCTTTGGCATTCCAATATCTGCTGATAGTGTGTACCATCATAAACAGAATAGTTATCCATTAAACAAAACTCAAGTATGGAATGAAATTGTTGTTTTGTAAACGTCGTGTGATTTTCTAAAGTTCTCCAGTTATTCATAATTGTCCGTATAACTGAATGCGTTGGTATATTGGTAAAAATGGATATTACGTCAAGTGATATTAAAATTTCGTCATCTTCAATATTGGACTTGCTAAGATTATTCTTGAGTTGAAGAGTTTTGAATGTTGTATTTTTCTGATACAATATTCTTTAATATTTTTCTTATAAATTTTGCATGCTTTTAGCACTGAACGTTAGGTGAAGACGAGATAGACCTAGGTGGAGTGTTTTCTTTGTGAATTTTCGGTAGTCCTTATGATCTTGGTGCTGTAGGTGCATGGTATGTCTGCTTTTATTTAAGTTTCGAATCTATACATTTCATTCATGATGGCATTATTTTTTCTAAACATCATCATTTTCTTTTGTAATCTGTCTGGTTTTGTGATTCTTCGTAGATTTTCAGTATATAAATTTTTCTTTCGGAGTACATCTAAATTTTTTTTTATTGCATTTCACCGTATTCTTCTGTCGTTCGTCTTCTACCATTTGTATGCCTTATTCAATATCTGCGATTAAGTATATAGGTGAGAATGTTTTTCTTGAAACCGGTAATGCAAATTTGTTCCCCACTGTTAATAGCCAGCGGGACTCACGTGGTACATTGATATCGCTGTCCTGTAACTAAAAAAAAAAAACCAATTTAAAGGACCAAGAAAGAATAATAACAGCAACAATTTACAATATGGAAAAGATAAAAAAAAAAGGAAATGAACATTCTATAGTATAACATACATGCCAGGTTTATTGTATAAACTACAAAACAATCACATTTTTGTATTGACCGCATCGCACACGAGACACAATTTTACCAAAATCAAAAACAAAGATTAACAACACAACGTTATATATGAAATAAAATGTAATGGTAAAGAAATCGAACGCTGCAACAAAATATACGTAAAAACAACGAAACGAGTGTTAGGAGTAAGAATCAGCGAGCACAAAGTGGACGCCTGACAAACAGAAATCACACAGCAGACTTTGATAATACGAGGGATATTGGACATTGAGAAAAAAATTAAGAAAAGAATGACATTAGAAGGTTTGCGGATACAACAGCAAATAGACTGCGCTGTGACTTACAAAGAAGATGTGGGCAACATAAATTACGCATACACAGCGATCATAGCTAATAAGAAAATAATGATTTGAAGTTTAATGTATCTTTGGTATGAAGAAAACTAAAGAAAGAAAAAAAGGCGATGACCACAAAAAATATCTAATATGTAAATCAAGGTATTATATGTTTAGGTATGTTTGAAAGAAATGTTTTTGTATGCATTTTGACAATTATGTAATTATGTTTTCTTATAATAATTCTTATAATAGACTCTCTGAAGAAGATACAATAATGTACCAAAACACGTAGGAGTCAGAAAAGAAAACAAAGTTTTTTGTTTTCAAATAAACGGCGGAAAAGCTCAAAATATGTAACACAAGAAATAAATTACTTATATAATTATTATTTTTCCAAAATGGAGCGTCAAAAGGCCTAGGGTCAAATTTTGCCTCGCTCATAACATTTAGAAGAACTTTTTTTTACTTTAACGATTTTTTAATTTTGAAGATAAGATAAATAATTGAAATTAGATATGGGTAAAATGGACAATTTAAGAAGCGTATTGAGTGGTTACTAAGTTCTCTCATTTCAGTTTAATGAATAAAACGTTTATAAATTATTTATAATTTTAATTATCATATACAAGTTTTCATTCAATAATGCTCAATTAAAGATGCATTCTCCAAGGTACTAAATGAAGTGTACTAAATTAGAAATTTTCATTCCTGTTCTTGGATTGGCTGCAACATAGTGGAGCTTAGGTGAATGACGTTATCAGAGGTCAATAGTAACAGATATATGCATCATATTAAGTTGTTGCACTGTTTCCAAAGTAATTGGCAATGTGTTCAACGCCGTCGAATGGAAACTCTGCCAACGCTGATGTAAATCACATTTTTCAACAGAAAGTCACCATCGATTAAATTAGGAAAGTTAAAAGAAAACATTATGCTTATATGTCTTATGGTTTGTAGAATTCAATCTCGTAAAGAAACAATTACACCAACTAACATCACCTCCAATAAATCTAAGAAATTTGTTGAATAATCGAATTATAATATAAATTAGAATAGGATTACTGAATCCTCTTATGCTATTTCGTTCAAATTCAATTCTGATTCCGATGAAAATCGGATTTAACTTAACGTTGCTTTATTTAGATAAGAAAGCAAGATCAAAGGGAATAGAAAACTATTATATATAACGAATCATATCGGAAGGAATAGTCTTTAGTGGAGTAGAAACCCCAAACTACTATTCAATATTTTACAGAACATATCAACAAATAATATATAATAGTGAGAAAACCAAACTGAAAGTGAAGGCACGGAAAACTATCGGCCCAGCAATAGTTAAAAACATTATATATAGGGGTGGGTTTGTATTTTGTATTACTCGCCCACCGTCAATAATCGAATTTATTGCATTGTAAGTAAAACTGTGATTCAAGGGTTGAATTTTCGTCTTGTTTTAGCTCTTATATTTCGAAGACCACGAAGTGTGAATGTCAACTTGTCACATGTCAGTAGGTCGTCAGTCCACCCACAAAAATGTTGTTTCATAGATAAAGCTAATTTAAATTTAATTGCACAGATGAGTTTGAAGAGGAGAAAATTTGAAAAAAAATGTAACATAAAAGACTTTTAAAATATATATCAATCAAACATAGTTGAGTTTCAATATAAAGGATGATATAAACGCTTTGGGAGAAAAATTGGAGAAAAGATTAGTGATTTGAATTTTCTATGCTTGTAAATTTTATGATCGCCTCAAGTAAAACGAAAGAATTCACCTTGTACTGTACCCCATAACTGATTTTAGGTCTCATTATAGAGGAGAACTTTCTTGCCCCAACCGAGCCCAGATTTCTTGCTTAAAAGCCAGACTGTCATATTTAAGCTATCCAAGTAAATACCAAAGTATATAATTTCATTACTTTACAGGACAGGTACATAGTAGCTTTACAGAAGACCACGTTTTTGGCTTTAATGTAAAAGTGATGCTTTTGCATTTTTTATTAACTTTTATGCACACTTTTGCTAGGCATTCTTCAATTAGTTTTAGGTATTGTTCCAATACATTTGTGGCTGTAATGCAATGTATATTGCGGAACATCTGCCGTTATTGGATAATCCTCGCGCTCGTAGGATAACTAAGATTCAAGAAATGCTGCTGGCCATATTAAGAAAAACGGTAAAAAAATAACCTCAACAACGAACCCATCGTTGCCCAACCGACTGAGGGGCGCGCCTGAAGTAATATATGGATAACTAAACTCCTTAGCTTACTGCTTACTGAAATCTAGAACTCCTTTACCCTTATTAGGACAAGAATTTATATGACTTCTAAAATCTAGCTTAGGGTCCTTTGTGACATCTAAGTCAATGAAGTCAATAACTTGTTCAAAATTGTGATTTTTAATCATATAGGCAAATGATTGCAAAGACTTTCTGGAGAAGGTCAATTATTTACATTTTTTTTTTTAAATTTAACGGCATACAGTTCACATCACACTTACTAAACAAATTATTCAGGTCAACTTTCAAGATGTCAATATTTTCTATAGAAATAACTGACTTAAAGAACTTGAAATCTTCTGCTCACATAAGTGCTTTATTTATTTGTTTAGTCTAAAGACTATAAGTCCTTACAGACACATTAGCAAATTATTATGCAAAATATAAAATTAATTAAAATTATTTTAAAATTAAATTAAAACTATATACAAATTCAACTTAAACACCTATGCAATCTTATTACATAGCTTATTCTTCACATTTGTTCTTATTCTTGTCCTTGACAAACATATCAAAATCTAAAGAACTTAAGATCTTATTGAGTTCAATCAACGCGCTTCAAACTGATGCATTTGAACTATAAGTTGTTGGCAAACGTTATATTCCATAAGTCGAAGCTATGAAGATTTCTGGGTCGAACATATAAATTTACATTAATAAGAAGGCCAGTGCAGTTTATTCTGCCAGATAGGATATTCAAGGTAACTGAAAGTCATTAAGTGTATTAGCTGACATTTAAAAAAATGCAATAGTTTCGGTTCTGTAAAGGTTAGAGAACAAAGAGCAAAACGAATAAAACTTCTCTGTATAAAGTCAAAACAATTTATAAGTTTAGTGGTAAGGTCTCAAAATGAATGCTGCGTAATCCAATTTTAAACGTACGAAAGCAAAATATCGGGTTTTAGAGCGCACTGATCATAAAAATCCCTACTGAACGCAAGCATGGCATCCTAGTTAGCGATAATGTAATTAAAATACATAAATGATAATTTTGAGTCAAAGTAAACTCCAAGGTTCCAACCTCACTAACTGATTTCAAGTATGAATTTGAAATATTATAGAGTTCGCAAAAGTGTTTGGATCTTTGAAAAATTAACATTTATTAATATTTTATGATAACCGATTTTTACACACCATGTGTGCAAATTATATAGCTCTACTTGAAGCGCAGCCGAGTCATTGGGATTCCTTACGACAGTAAATTTTTAAATCATCTGCATAAAGAAATTTGTACGCGGAAAAACAAGGTTGAATATCATTGATAAATAAAACGCAGTATAGGGGCCCTGGAACATTGACCTGTGGAACACCAGACGTCGACCTTAAAGCTTTAGAACATAGTCCATAGGATTTTCTATTATTAAGATTTGATTTTATCCATCTTAGCATATTAGAATGAAGCGCAAGATTCGAAAGCTTCGCCGGCAAAATTATATGCGAAATTGTGTTAAATTTCATCATTCATTCAGATAGTGGAACTCCATAAGTTTTCGTTTCGAATTAACAAAACTATAGAATGTCATTACGAATTCTTGTCATATACTTCTTGTAAGATGATTTATTTAAAATATTATACTTCTGTATAATTATGGAATAAGCACATCAGTCAGAAGCTTTACCGGACTTCTTGTAGAATTTGAAAACTTTAGTCTTTTGATTTCTCCAGCACTTCAATCCCGCATTGAACCATAAAAGCGTATGTGGTGCGTCCTTGCTTGTTTGCTCTAGGTACACACTATCTCAAGATTGAATATAAAACATTTGTGAGGTGAGAAACGTTTTCTTCTACATCACCATTGTCCACTCGCAGATAACACATTCCTAAAATTAATATAATTTTCATTTTTAAATAAAAACTTGGTTTTGAAAAATTTATCAGACATTTGAAATTAGAATAACATTCTAAATATAATTTAAGAACGATAGGGTCACAGCGATTTAAAGAAAATTAAGAGATATCATTCAAAAAAATTAAATCGAACGTCTTTCCAAATTTATTTCGATTTCGGATTTATTGAAGTCATCAATTAAAACAATAATGTCGGGTGTCTTACATTAGAGCATAATGACTTTAACCTTGACGAATTATAATAATAATAAAACAACTTTATGAATCTATAGTTAAGTCTTGACTGCTGTCAATCGACTGTTCTTTATTTTAAAAGTCAATTATTAATATATGAATTTAAATTAAATGAAAAGTATTCAAATTATAACATATTCAAATTACATACTGATATTGTTACATTCAATTAGAAATGGAATAAGAAGCAAAATACTCCCGACATAAATTGATACCTAAAGAATGTATCACATACTTAAGGTTCAATGAAATCTGTATGAGTAATTCCACTATTTACCACAGTATGACATACTTAAGGTTCAGTGAAATCTGTATGAGTAATTCCACTATTTACCACACCTCCGTTTTTGGAAGAGAAAGGTCCTATTGAGACCATTGATCAAGTGATATCAGTAGGAGCTTTCATTACAAATTTAAATTTATTAAAGTTTATAAAAAAAATTTTATGGTTAAGTATTATTATTAGTTTTCTTCTTAATTTAGTAATCATTATAACTATTTTTTTTCTATATATATTTTTTTTCAAAATTTAATTAATTGTAATTTAACCTAACTTAAAGTATAAAAAGCTGTAAAATTATTTCTTAAAAATTTTAATATTGTTTTTATTTATTTGTTGTTTTTTATTGTTTATTTCTATAAAGACATTATTTATATCGTCAATTTTAATTACTTTGTATGGTTCTTTATAGACTGGTTCTAATTTGTGTGCTGTGTGATTTTTAATGAATACCTCCTGACTTATAGAAATGTCAGTATTTTTTATGTTCTGGTCATGTTAAGGTTTTTGATTTAGTTTTGATTTGTTAATTAAAAGTTGAGCTCTACTTAATGTTGTTTGAAGTCGGAATTTGACTTCTGTTGTGCAATTGTCGAAGTTGTATATTGGGTCTATTTTAACTATCGGTGTTAATGGATTATTATTTGGATTATTAGGGAAAATTAGTTCAAAAGGGCAATATCCATGTACCGTAGATGGGGTAGTATTGAAGGCATATGCAAAGTATTTTACCCATTCATCCCAATCATTTCGAGATGCGTGAATATATGAGCGAATGTATTCGTTGCTGATGTTGCTTTTTCCACTTTTGGAAGTGTAAGAAGTTCAGAAAGGACTTGATTGTTGTATTCTGTACCCATGTCACTAAGTATTCATGGGTCCATAAATTAATACAAATTGTTCTACAATTGATTGTTAATATATATTGATTTCCTTTTTCCGTTATATGAAGTGGGCCAACCGTATCAATGATTACGGTTTGAAAAGGTTTTTGAGGTGTTTGCGTGACAATCATATCGGGTCTTATATGCTTTGTTGTTTTATTGATTTGGCACTGAACACATGGCTTTACATATCGGTTCACATCTTTGGTGATATTTTTCCAACAATAATATAGTCTGAGTTTTTTAAGCAGTCTGGTTGTTCCATGATGACCTCCAAAAAGATGATTGTCGTGAAATTTCTTGAATAAATATTTTTGTTCATCTTTGTTAGTTATAATAGATATTTTTGGTGTTAGCGCTATTTGTAATTTATTTATATGCTGATTTCCTTTAAGTTTAAAATTTTCAATTAATATAAGATTAAATATGCTGTCATTTAGATTCAATTGTACTTTATTTATATTTCTATTAAGTGCCTCTTTTTCAAGAATTGGAAAATATTGATCTAGATCAATATTTCCATTGGCAATAGTATTTTGTATACAAACTCTTGGTCAGAGTAATTGTTTTCCATGTTTGAAATGAAATGTGGGAACAGCTTTATCTAGGTCGACCTTAAGTTTTATCCATTTTCTTACGCAATCGAAGCCAATAGTTTCGAAGACTTTAGGCTTTTTTTTAATTACATTATTCTTTTCTATATTTTTTTCTGCACTTTTATTTCTGGATTGTGCACGTGTTGTTACCATAAAAGTTTTGTTTATTTCAGGGATTGATTTAATATAACTAAAAGCAATAGCGCGTCCGCTCCTGAATTGTCTTTTCCTCTAATATGTTCTATAATGAAATCATATTCTTCTATTTCTAGGCGAATTCTTGTTAGTCTACTTGATGGATTTTTTAAAGAATATAAATATGTTAATGGTTTATGATCACTACGGACTATAAATTTTTTGCCATATAGATATGGTCGAAAGTGATTAATAGCCCATTGGATTGCTATTAATTCTTGTACTATTGGAGCTTTATTTGATTCTCCTTTTGTGAGTGCTCGAGATGCGTATGCTATTGGAAGCTGTATACCATCATTCTCTTGTGATAATATTGCGCCACAAGCTACTTTACTAGCATCTGTTGTGAGGTAAAAAGTTTTTTCAAAGTCTGGATATTGAAGGATTCTAGGGGATAACAAAGCTGTCTTGAGATGTTTAAAAGCATTTTCACAGTCAGTGGATCATATGAAAGGTACTTTTTTCTAGTAAGTTTTGTTAAATGTATTGAATAAAATGCAAAATGTGGTATAAAGCGACTGTACTAATTACAGAAAGCTACAAATCGACGAACCTCGCTTTTTGTTGGTCTTGGATAGTTTTTAATAGAATCATATTTGCTGCCGTCTGGTAAAATTCCCTTGTCTGTATATCTATGGCCTAAATAAGTAACTTCCCAACTAAAAAACAAACATTTATCTGGATGCAATTTTAAATTACACTGTCTGCATCTTTCAAAACCTGCTTCCAAGTTTTTAAGCATGTGCTTTATTGAACATCCAGTGACAATAACATCATACATATAGAGGGTGTTTTTTATAGAGGTATAGAACTTTCAGTTGGCATTACTTTTCAAGATGGCGACCGATTTAACAGCTGTCAAGTGATTTGTTCTCAGTTTGGTTTGGCAATTCATCATGAATAGACTCACGCCTGAACAACGCTTGCAAATATTGCAATTACGAGATTACCGTTGTTCCCGATTTTCATAAGCGAATTTTGTTTAGCGATGAAGCGCACTTCTGGTTGAATGGCTACGTCAACAAACAAAACTGCCGCATTTGGAGTGAAGGTAATCCTCAAGTGTATGTTGAAACACCGTTATATCCAGAAAAACTGACTGTTTGGTGCGCTCTATGGTGGAATCATTGGTCCGTACTTTTTCAAAACCGATGGTGGCCAGAACGTTACAGTCAATGGTGATCGGTATAGAGCCATGTTTACTAACTTTTTCATTCCTGAATTGAATAACTATGATGTCCAAGAGATGTGGTTTCAACAAGACGGCGCAACATGTCACACAGCTCGTCCTTATGAAAGGTTATTGAAAGACACCTTTGGTGACCGCCTAATTTCACGTTTTGGACCTGTGAATTGGCCTCCAAGATCTTGTGATTTAACACCGCTAGACTACTTTCTGTGGGGCTATGTAAAGTCATTGGTCTATGCGGATAAGCCACAAACGCTTGACCATTTGGAAGACAACATTCGCCGTGTTATTGCCGATATACGGCCACAAATGTTGGAAAAAGTCATCGAAAATTGGACGTCCAGATTGGACTATATCCGCGCCAGCCGTGGCGGTCATATGCCAGAAATCATATTTAAAATGTAATGCCACAAGATTACCTTTCGGATAAATAAAATTCATGTCAATCCATCGTTGTTTTATTGCAACTTAAAGTTCTATACCTCTATAAAAAACACACTTTATATAAAAGTTTTTGATGGTGCTAGCCCCGCAAACGCTAAATTCATTATTCTTTGGAAAGAATTCGGGTCTGTTTTTAACCCATATGGTAAACGAGTAAAGCGAAATGAACCATTTTCTGTGGAAAAGGAAGTAATGTCCCTAGATTTTTTATTCAATTCGATTTGATGGAATCCAGAGGTTAGATCTAAGCAGCAAAAAAATTTCGCTCTTCCCAATTGATCTAAAATATCCTCAATTCTGAGTAGAGGAAATTTATCTGCGATTATTTTTTTATTTACTTGACGGTAATCGATCACTAGACGCCATCGCTTTTCAGGATAATTTGGTAATGATTTCTTTGGCACTAGTATAATAGGACTATTATAGCTTGACGCCGAAGGTTCAGACCGTCTTTTTGCAATTTTTCAACTTGTTTAGCCATCTCCGTTTTTTGTAAGAGTGGGGTTCGATAATTTTTAACGTATACGGGATCGTGATCACAAGCTCTTAATTCTTGCGTTTAGAAATTATTTGTACTGATTTTATGACTCTCCAACGCAAAAATGTCAATATATTTTGTACGTAATTCAATCAATTCAGATTTGACAATTTCGGGGGAAATTTTTTGTTAATTTCTCTAGTATTGGGTTGTTTCTATTAATTTGAACTTTAGGCGAATCATGGATTTCATAATCGGATAGATTCTCGTATTTTATTGATATATTATGTAAAAATTTATTTTCGGAATTCGTATTTATGATTCTTATGTATGGAAATTTTTTGGAAACTATACCACCTGCTACATAGACACCGTCTTGTATTGTCTGATGAGGGACTAGGTCAAACATTTTACTTTCAATTGTTACCGCTCAAAAAACTTCAGCACGTGCTGGTAGTGTTATAGTGCCATCGGCTAGTCTTTCAAGCAGTGGAATATTTATAGGATAGTTAAAATTGTATGGTCTCACCGAAAGGAAATTCAATTCTTCATTTCGTCCATATCGAATAATAGCATTATTTATTTTTAAAAAGTCTAAACCTAGTATACCTTGAAATGGGTTTGGAAACGAATCTGGAATTAAATGGAATTTACGGGGAATTTGAAAATTTGTTACTTTCAAATTAATTGTAGTTGATCCTAAAGATCTGATTAATACTTTTCCTATTCCAGATATTTGAATAATATTCCTCGTGAAAAATTTAGATGAGTTAAGAGCACTAATTTTAATTAGGGAGACATCAGCTCCTGTATCTACTAGAAATGTATTTAAATTATTGTTAGTCGAAATCTCAATTTCTATAAAACTACTTAAATTAAGATTTAAATGGTATATTGATTTAATATTGGTTTCATGTTTATTTAATTTTGGTACTGACCCCCCGAGCCTTGGGAGGAATTCTCGTTTTCCGAATCCCCCTAAGTTAATCTTACATGCCCTCTAGTTTGAGGTTGATGGGATTGATTTCGATAATTATTACCCTTGTTTTCGCGTAGTCTATAATTATTACCATTATAGTTTCTAGAATTATTACTATAGTTCCTAGAATTATTATTTCTACGCCAATTTTGACTACGTCCACGATTATTATTGAAACCACCATTTCTGTAGTTCGTATTGGTAGGACCTCATTGCTTAAATTAGAAAACTGAAGAATTACTGGCTTCTATAAATTTGGAAACGACGTCGTTTCAAGAATTAAAATTGCCTGTCTTTATGATGAGTTTTACCTCATCATTTGTGGCATTTTTGGAAATCGCTTTGGCAGCATTTTGCCTAATTAATTTTTCTGCAATTTCCTGTGGGTAGCCTTCGAGAATATATGCTCCACCTAATCTCTTAGTAATTTCTTGTATTTCTTCCGCATATACTGTGGCCGATTTGTACTGCTGTTTTGTGTTCATTAGTCATTAGTTTAGCTCAGACGATTCTCCTTTTATGGATGATTGTAATTTTACTTTAATTGCTTATATAGTATTTTCATTTGTGATAACATTCCTTGCATGTCCCCTTAATTTGGTTTTTATAACTTCTATTGCAACTATCTCATGTCCATCCTTGATTTGTCAATCAGAGCTAAGGAATCTAGAAAACTTTGTAGCTTATTTACGTTACCGTCAAATACAGGCACAATTTTTGTAGTTTTGTCTATAACTTCATCTTCTTCGTGTCATGGTGGAAGTTCTTACATTTTCCGTTTCTTCACTATCACTTTCGTCTGTTTCTGTTATTTGTTCAGTGACCTCTTTGTTCAAATTTAGTGGGACTTTAATGTAAATTTTATATAAATTTGTATTTTCCGTTTCTTCACTATCACTTTCGTCTGTTTCTGTTATTTGTTCAGTGACCTCTTTGTTCAAATTTAGTGGGACTTTAATGTTAATTTTATATAAATGAAATATTTTTAAAAGTTTATCTCTTAACTTATAAAAAATTTCGTTAGCCTTATTTTTGTGTTCTGTTGTATATAAATGGTAGTGTCCATGTAAGATAACTCTTATAGTGTGTATGTCTCTATTAGTGTTTTAATGTGTTTAGTTAATGTTTCTTCCTTTATTGTTCGTTTCTTGTTAACGCATTTAAATGCTTTATTATAGTCCTCTTCAAAAGGTTTTATACTCTCAACTATTTCCTACCATTGCATACTTAATAAAATTATATTTGTTGTCTTCTTCTTAAGATTGTATACAATAGTCGTGTAATGTAGGCAATTACCATTAAAGCTAATATTATTGCGACTATCATCTCAAATATATTTAAGTCCTCATTTTAATGTTTATTTTCCATCTTCAACGTTTGCTTTATATATTTTTCTAACTGTTTACTACGTTCGTCTATTTCTTTATTGTCATTTTTCCCTATTTGATAACCAGCGAAAAGCACTGGTATCGCTTTTAATATATTTTTCCACCAGGCCATTTTTTTATTTGAGAACAAAAAAATTATTATATTTTATAAATAAATAAATAAATAAGAAAATAATGTCTACAAATCCACTTACTACCGTAAAAAATTTAAACTTTGTAAAACTTGATTCTTTGTTTTCCAAAGAAATTTTTTTTCTTAAATTTCAAACAGAAAAGTATGTAAATGTAAAATATTTTCATACCATAAAAAATTAATACAATATCAAAGATGAAGTAATAGTATTTAAAGTTGGGGCCATCAAAAGTACTTCCTGAATGCTGTTGTCTTCTCATTTAATGCTGTTGTTTGGTGGTTGATTTGTTCTGCTGATGCTTCGTTTTGTTGGTTGGTGCATTTTTCTTTAACTTTATACTTCTGATTGTAAGATGTGATGGTTGATTTTTCCTATCTACATGTTCAGCGCTTATTTGGATTTTTGACTTTTTTACAAAACGTAGTTTGTTGTTGTTAGAAAAAAAAAATTGTTTTTATTTTAATATCTTCAAATTAAATGTTACTGTTTTTTTTTTCTTTTATCAAAATTACAAGTTTGTATAAAATACTTTTTTTTTATATTTTCGCTTTTAATATTTGCTTTTTTGACACTTATTTGTTTCTTTTTTTTTTTTCGATGAATTGGTAGGTTGTTGTTTTTTTAACTATTTTAAATTCGTTCAAAATTATTTCTTCAGTTTGTTCACTTTTTCTATTTCATTTTGCTATAGGATTTTTTTTTTAATTTTCACGGTTGCCATATAATAATGATAAAAGAACTTTATGAATCTATAGTTAAGTCTTGACTGCTGTCTATCGACTGTTCTTTATTTTAAAAGTCAATTAGTAATATATGAATTTAAATTAAATGAAAAGTATTCAAATTATAACATATTCAAATTACATACTGATATTGTTACATTCTATTAGAAATGGAATAATAAGCAAAATACTCCAGACATAAATTGATACCTAAAGAATGTATGACATACTTTAGGTTCAATGAAATCTGTATGAGTAATTCCACTATTTACCATAGAATAAGTTGAGGAGTCAGAATTAGGCGGGATGGTGCCGATATAAATACTACTGTTTATTTGACGTACTCAAACATAAGGAAATTCCATCACTTCAGATTTCGCGATTTCTTCAGCAGCAAAATCGGTTTAAACACCAATAAGAACTCCACCATCAAATTTATTTAAACGATCATCTTTAAAGACTTCAAAGTTGCTACCTAAGATCTCATCGCTACATTCGGTTTAAGCCAAGTTTCAGAGAAGACTCAGATTGTATATTCCCAGTTTAATTGTTATAGTGTTACATACATACATATGTTATTAACTTTATAATTACATTTTTTCCAAAGAATCGTTACAATTTGTTTGGTGCATATCCGCTAACGAAAATGCAACGTTAACATTTTATTTTTTAATTGTATTTTGGGTGCATTTCCGCCAACGAAAACAATTCTTCGAATTGAAATTTGTTCAATTAAGTATTAAAACATTTAAAACATTCATGTCAATATCTTTTTATGCGAATATGCAAAGTTAGCGTTTTATTAGTTATAATAAAACATACATGTCAATATCAAGTGTAAGGTTAGCACTTTATTAGCTATAAGTAATACTGTAATATTTAATTTTAAGTTAGTCATAAGATTGATTCAAATAAGCAAACTTCATTGATTTTGATTAAAAGAAATAAAAAAGATTTAAACTTTGTTTATTTTTATTTTTGAAAATCGTGAAGTATAAAAGTGGCGCAGTCGGTAGGATACTCGGGTATCCTTGTGGCTTTAGTGAAAAAGTTAAAGTGATACGTGACATTTTTATGCCTTAGCGGGTATCGAAGCGAAAAAAAATTTTTTTTACATAAAAGATTATGTTAAAACTAAAAATATATAACCGGACGACTAACGCAAATAAGTGTTAATAAAACATAAAAGATTATGTTAATGGACAAAACAAACATAAAAAAAGTTTAACATAAAAGATTATGTTAAAAATAAAAATATATAACTGGACGACTAACGCAAACAAGTGTTATTAAAACATAAAAGATTATGTTAATGGACAAAACAAACATAAAAAAGTTTAACATAAAAGATTATGATAAAAATAAAAATATATAATCGGACGGCTAATGTAAATAAGTGTTAAAAGATTATGTTAAAAGATTATGTTAAAAATAAAAATATATAACTGTACGACTAACGCAAATAAGTGTTATTAAAACATAAAAGATTATGTTAATTGACTAGACAAATATTAAAGAGTTTTAACATAAAAGATTATGTTATCAACGCAAATAAATGTGTTAATAAGTGAAATAAAAATTGGCAACAACAACAACATAAATAGGAACAGTAGCATCAACAACAAAAACAAAAACCATAGCAACGGAGAAGGGAATGTATTACAGCAGCATCAAATTCACCAGATAATAACAAAGTAAGACTTCCATTTTTTATAAGTAGTAAATAAGGTTATTCAAAAAAAAATATTTTTACGTAAGATAAGTTTAATAAAAATTAAACAAGAAACAAATATTAAAAAAAAATAAAATAAAAAGCAAGACAAAAACGTATTAGAATAAAAAAAGGTTTTTTTTTAATTTTTTTTTTCTTTAACATCCATTTAGTATACGTACATACTTATAACAAACAAATTGTGAGAATGGCAGAACAGGATCAAGCTCAGGTTAACAGATTAACTTTAAACCCTTTAAAATATTTGAATACCTTACCAGAATTTTTGGGGAGACCTAAAGGACTTACAGACATTTACCACACTTGTTGACCGAATATATCCACATTTACGCACGTACGATAAACCCTCAAAACTACTTTTTTCCGACATTATTAAATCAAAACTCAAAGGCGGCAGGCGATCGAAATAAACTGCCACGTGGTTTCCTGGACAGACATAAAAAATACGCTGCAAAATAATTTCGGAGACAGACGATCATGCGAAGAACTTTTCGACGAGCTGAGAGGTGTGTCCTTCAAGACAAATACACTAGATTTTTTACAATGAAGTGAAGAACAAGCTTCATAGATTAAATAACAAATTAGTCGTGATATTAGGGGAAACAGAAGCAACTAGTCAAAGTGCTATGAATAACAAACGCACCGCCCTCAACAACTGCAAAAGTGAAATCCATTCTATTCTGTAGAAACCCAGAAGATCTAGAGCAGGCTATGGACATACTCTTTCAAGCTGGGTATGCACCGACCCAAGCCCAACATACAACACGGAAACTCCCAACAACCATTTAACAATCATGGAAGAAACTTCCAACAACCTTTCAACTATCATAGAAAAAATTTCCAACAACCTTTCAACAATCATTCCCAACAACCATTCCAGAGCCATGAAAGAAATCACCAGCAAATAAGCGAGCAAAATCATGCTCAACAAAATCCTCATCTCCATCTTAATAGACAAAACTTTAGAAACTAACCTGAATTGATGGACAGTGGCACGATCGAAACAACGGAAAATTTTCGGGAATCCGCCTCGGATACAAACTTCCATTTATAAAAATTAAAACTAAATTAGGATTTATAAAATTAATAATTGATACAGGAGCAACAAATTCCATCCTCAACCCAGGAATTTGTCACCCAAAA
The DNA here is from genome assembly GCA_030068015.2 of Neoceratitis asiatica. Taxonomy (NCBI): domain Eukaryota; kingdom Metazoa; phylum Arthropoda; class Insecta; order Diptera; family Tephritidae; genus Neoceratitis; species Neoceratitis asiatica. The sequence continues at coordinate 85,987,550 of CM061524.1, forward strand.
AGAATCTTCGAAACAAACCCAATTCTTATTAGAACCCTGCAACACCAAATTTATATAAATAAAAAGCAATAGTACCCACTTTTAAGGAATTTAATACTAACGGATAGAGTGAAACGCTCGAGTTTTACATAACAAAATTCCATGACTTCTACGATGGCCTAATTGGCAATGATATAAATATTAAGACCATTTAATGCGCTTATAGATTATAAGAAAAGAGAAATAACCGTTGGTTATGAGACGTTGCCAATGCATTTTGAAAACGAAAAACGGATACAGACACCAAATGACTCGGAGTTAATTTATTTTAAGGAAGAAAATGATTAAATGATTTTAAATGAAGGCATCCTAAATACAAATCAAGCAGTATATATTAATTTATTGTCCAAAAATAATCGTGTAACTACGCAGAAGGTAGACCACGAAAATTTCAGCATAATAGAAAAAAATGAACCTAAACCACTCCTTGAACAAATCCGAACGGAACATCTTAATTCCGAAAAGAAGACAGAACTTTTAAAAGTAGTGAAAAAATATTCAGATATATTTTATCAAGAAAACACTAAACTAACCTTTACTTCAGCTATAAAGCATGAAATTAGGACCACAAACAATATTCCCATACACACTATATCATATCGTTACCCTTTTGTACAAAAACATGAAGTCTAAGCACAAATTCAGGATATGCTTGATAATATTATTAGACATAGCAATTCTCCTTACTCTGCACCCATTTGGATCGTAGCGAACAAGGCCGATACAAGTGGAAAACCCAAATGGAGGCTTGTCATCGACTATCTGAAACTCAATGAAGTAACCATAGATGACAGATATCCCATTCCAAATATCGATGAAATCCTTGACAAACTGGGAAGATGCCAATATTTCACCACTTTGGATTTGGCGAAAGGATTTCACCAAATAGAGATTATGGAAGAAGATATTCAGAAGACCGCCTTCACCGTCGAAGGAGGACACTATGAATTCCTACGAATGCCATTTGGGCTAAAGACGGTCCCAGCGACATTTCAAAGTTTAATGAATCACGTACTTAAAGATTACATCAACAAAATCTGTCTAGTTTACTTGGATGACGTAATAATATTTTCGACTTCTTTACAAAAACACATTAATTCAATAAAGCTTATTTTTAATCGGCTACAAGAAGCCAACCTCAAAATACAACTAGACAAATCCGAATTTCTCAAAAAGGAAACCGAGTTCCTCGGTCACGTCGTGAGATTAGAGGGTATAAAACCCAATCAGAAAAAAATAGAATGCATAATCAATTCCCCTATACCAAAAACACCTAAACCAATTAAACAATTCCTTGGCTTAACTGGTTACTACCGCAAATTCATAAAGGATTATTCAATTATTGCTAAACCTATGACTAAATATTTAAAGAAGAATGCCAAGATAAATATTGTTGACCACAGAACTTAGAGAGTTTCAACACTCTAAGAACATTGCTAACTCATGATCCGATTTTAGCATATCCAAATTTTTCAAAAAAATTCACTTTAACAACAGACGCAAGTAATTTCGCTTTAGGAGCAATACTTTCACAAGAAAACCATCCCATTTGCTATGCAAGCCGTACCCTCAACGAGCATGAGTGTAATTATAGCACTATTGAGAAAGAGCTTTTAGGCATCGTCTGGGCTACTAAATATTTCCGACCATACCTTTTCGGTCGAAAATTTACAATCGAAACGGACCACAAGCCACTAACTTGGCTTTTTTCAATTAAGGAACCAAACTCAAAATTAGTCAAGTGGAGACTAAAACTGTCAGAATTTGACTATGAGATAAAGTACAAAAAATGGACAAAAAACAGTAATGCGGACGCATTATCCAGAATCGAAAAAGAAGCTGTCATTATTAACTCGCTAGAAACTATCCAACCAAATTTAACAGAGAGTATTTGTCCTATAAATTTGTTTAAAAATCAAGTCATCATAAAAAAACTCATTCCGGATCAGCACGGATAAAAACCGAAACTATTTTTAAAAACATTAGGAAAACAATAGCAATTAAGGAATTAGATAAAGAATACGCTATTATGATCTTGAAGAACCACTGTCACCCAAGTCAGGTAAATGCCGTCCTAATAGAAAATGAATTTTACAGTACCTTCAGGGATACCTATACAGAATTCTTCTCAAGTAATAACGGGTTCCAATTAATTAGGTGCTTTAAAAAACTAGACGACATAAAAGACGAACTTGAACTTACAAAAATAATTGAAGAAGAACATTTAAGCAAAAACCACAGAGGGATTCAATCAGTCTTCGAGGAACTAAAAACAAGAATTTATAACCCCAAACTTAAAATAAGAATAACCCAGTTTATTAACAACTGTGAGGTATGTACTCTCGAAAAGTATGACAGAAGACCACCTAGAATACCTTACAAACTAACGGAAACACCCACAAGACCTAGAGAAATATTACACTTAGACGTTTTCTATACATTAGCATGCGATAGCTTACAAATTAGTGGAAGATCATGGGTGGATTTTAAAACGAAACTGATTCAATGCACTGGCACATTTGGGAAAATAGAAAAAATTGTTGTGGACAACGAGTTGGAATTTAAAGCCATTCCGTTGCAGGAATTCTTAAAGAAAGAGAATATTAACATATACTACACTTCAAATAGTAACCATAAGTCAAATGGGGATGTCGAACGACTCCATAATACACTGAATGAAAACTTAAGACTACTGCGACATTATGAACAGTCTAAAAACGAAACAACAGAGGAGAAAATATCTCGTATTATAGGATTTTATAACAACACTATTCATAGTACTACACAAACTAAACCAATAGATTTCGACAACGGTAAAGTAATTGAAGGAAAATATCCAGAGATACATGATTTAATACTAAAGAAAAAACAGAGTTATATAAGTAAACTTAATTAAAATAGGACTGATATAGAGATAGATGAAGGTACTAACTACATAAGAGGAATTCGAGGGGGCAAAATCATAGGAAATATAGAGAGATAGAATCTAAGAAAATTGACGAAGATCACATAGAGAACACAAAGACAGGTCATAAGTATTACAAAACACATATAAGACCACAAAAGAAATACCAAGATAAAAGTAACCCCAAAATCAAAGCAAAAAAAAAACTACATTTTTGTTCCATTCTGATGTTCTCATAGATTTAGAAAACAATATTTATAGTACATATATTAAGGATAACCTAAAAACAAATCTTATAAAAATTAACGATAATTGTTTAAATAATATACTAAACTTTGAAGAAGCTAATTGCAAAATGCAAACATTAAATACACAAGAAATAATTGAAATAATTCCTGGAAAATTAGTTCTTAAGCACTTTAGGAATACAATATCCCATAATTGCAACAAAGATAAATTGCAAATTACAGGAAATTATCTAATCAAATTTGAATATTGTGAAATAGACGTGTTAAATAAAACTTTTACCAATGTTAAAATAAAATTGTACGATAAAACTATCTTACCTAATCTTATAACAAAAATTAAAGACACTAGTAATAAAACACTAGCAGACATAAAAATTGAATCTTTATATCTAAAACAAATAGAGTACGAAAAAACACTGCAACAAGTACTGCATACAGATAAAAATTCAAAAATAATTAGTTATAGCATAGATATCTCAATTATCATATCAATATGTATCTTAGTTATTTTTATATACTTCTTTAAGAACAGACAAACAACATGTATTCCAAACCTACAATTAAATAATGAAACCACTATAAATAACCCAGTAAAAATAATATAATTTCGTCGGAGCCTCAAACTAGTGGCGAGGGTGTTATAGTGTTACATACATACATATGTTATTAACTTTATAATTAAATTTTTTCCAAAGATTCGTTACAATTTGTTTGGTGCATATCCGCTAACGAAAATGCAACGTTAACATTTTATTTTTTAATTGTATTTTGGGTGCATTTCCGCCAACGAAAACAATTCTTCGAATTGAAATTTGTTCAATTAAGTATTAAAACATTTAAAACATTCATGTCAATATCTTTTTATGCGAATATGCAAAGTTAGCGTTTTATTAGTTATAATAAAACATACATGTCAATATCAAGTGTAAGGTTAGCACTTTATTAGCTATAAGTAATACTGTAATATTTAATTTTAAGTTAGTCATAAGATTGATTCAAATAAGCAAACTTCATTGATTTTGATTAAAAGAAATAAAAAAGATTTAAACTTTGTTTATTTTTATTTTTGAAAATCGTGAAGTATGAAAGTTTTAATCTCCGTAGGTACACGTCATTGAGCTTAGTGTTCAAACCTCTTACTCTTGGTAGTATACAGTACAGTTTTAATGAGTATTTTTTTTTAGCTCTGAGGAAAGGAGTCGTGATACGTTGTCACGAGAAGTACGCTGCTCAAACCCATGCATAAATGCGCTATTTGGCCAAAACGGATAACTTAAAAATGAATCGAAGCTATCGGTTACTGCATCAATTTTAAATGAAGATATGCTCCTCTCAAAGGAAATACTAAACTTCTAGTCGGTTTATCGCAAATCATCCGCAGTAGTATCATTCGAGAAGCGAGATACAAAATCGGATCTCCTTTTCGGAACCAGCAGTAGCTCTTTTCTTTTCGATGTGAATAATGATGAAGTAAGGAGAGGTGCAAGAGGAAGGGGAAATAAAGTTTCATTAGGAAGTTAAGCTGGAGCAGATGTATGTAGGTTAAATGCATGCTCATCAGCATCTTCCAGTATCTCCCAGTGTTTTTGTAAAAGCATCTGTTGTTCAACACTGTGCGGTTGATAGTTGGAGTTTTCAGAACAAAGTGAATTAAATCTCATCAAGTTCTTATTAATATTTGTTTTTGTAAAAGCATCTGTTGTTCAACACTGTGCGGTTGATAGTTGGAGTTTTCAGAACAAAGTGAATTAAATCTCATCAAGTTCTTATTAATATTTGGACCTTTCAAGATGGATTTTAAGAATATTGAGGATTGTCCGCGGCAATTGAGTCTAAAACCAGATTTTCTTTACAATGTTTTCTTTTTTTCTGTTTTGGAGAAGTAGAAGAAGAAATGCTTTTAAATGCATATTCATTTTCTTTAAACTTTTCATTGAGAATTTTTAAATACATAATTATCTCAAGAAAGTTTGAAAAGTTTAAATATGTCTATCTCGACATTTTTTCTGCAAAGACCTATAGCAATTTGATAAGGTCGAAAACACGACCGTTTAACCGACAAATTTAGTATGGACAAAATAATAAAGGCAAGCTACGATCAGCATATTGCTGCTAAGCGAAAATAATTAGAGAGAATGTATAGGCCAACAAAAAGAAAAAACTGTAACACTCCCTCCAGTAAATAAATAAATATATAAATATATATATATATATAGACGCTTTGTCGCGACGATGTTTTACGTTACAGTTCCCATTGTTTCTATCTACCATGGTGACATTACTTGCTTTGGAACTAACTTCGCTGCGTCTGGATAAAATTTTTCCGTCACTCTAACTCTCCTGGCATATTATGTACATTTCTACGCCGGAGATTGTACTGCCTGGCAAACTCTTCGCTCGCTTGCTCTCACCTGTTCCTAACATTTGCTCTAATCTCTTCGAGCTTCTTTGCTTCTGCTCTGCTAAGCTATCAAGGGGAAAAAGGAGGTTAAATTTGGAAAAAAATCTACTACAATTAAAATGTACTAGTAGCCTTTTGACGATTTCACTAAAGGCCCTCCCAGATCCACTAAAATCATTTCAAGACTCAACCGCTTTGGCCTTCTCATAACCCCAGCTGGCTGTGAATTTTCAGGCTCTACCTGTTGAAAAGCTACACTTTTCTCTAGTTAATCTAAGATCTACTCCAGCTAATCTATCTAAAACAATTTTCGAAATCTCCAAAAGTTTTTCGAAATTATCTCTAACAATAACAATATCGTCCAAATATACAATGACATGACGTTCTAGCTCTGGTCCTATAACCGAATCTATAAAACGCTATCAAGTTGCTGGTGAATTATACAATCAATAAGGCATCATCTTAAATTGATACCGTGAACGGTGTGAATGGCCTCGACTGCTTCTCTGCTCGAATTTGCCATTAGGCGGACCTAATGTGTAGACTGGGCAGAAACTTGGCGTCCTTTAGCTTATCTAAGACCACCTACAGAAACGGAAGTGGATGTGACGGTGGCAGCTGCGTAACACTGCTATTTTACAGGTTCGATTCCTACTTTTACCTTGATCTTATACTCGATGAGATGGGTCCGGCTTACCCCTTCCGGCATATCCTGGAACGCACCAAACACTTACCGAGAAAACTACCACCTAATTCTCGATAAATCCGGGATAATTCCCGCCTTGGCCCAAAGAATGATTCATCTGGAATCGACTCTATTGGTAGCAAGGAATTGGAGGAAAATATAAATGTATGGACGCAAGAGTTGGAAGACAAGTACAAGCACAAGGCCAGCCAAATGATCCGTAAATACTCCAACATATTCGACAAGGATGGCAACAAACCAGGCAGGACCAATGTAGTGAAACATTGCATTGATACTGGTGATGCAAGACCGATTCGTCAAGCTCCTCGAAGCGTTCCACTAGCCAAACGTGACGCTGTTTGCCAAATAATTAAGGAAATGAGCGAAAGCGGTGTTATCGAACCATCGGCAAGTCCATGGAGCTCTCCAGAAGTACTCGTGAAGAAGAAAGATGGCCAGTTGCCGTTCTGCGTGGACTATCTCAGATTAAATGATGTCACAAAGAAAGACAGCTATCCTTTGCCCAGGATCGATGATACACTAGACTCCTTAACTGGCACAGAATGGTTCTCAACACTTGACCTTAAGAGCGGTTATTGGCAAGTAGAAGTGAGTGAAGAAGATAAAGAGAAGACAGCCTTTAGTGTTGGCAACGGTCTATGGCAATTTACGGTAATGCCATTTGGGTTATGCAACGTACCTGCCACTTTTGAAAGACTAATGGACCATGTGCTCAAAGGACTCCACTAGAAGACTTGTTTGGTGTATCTGGATGACATCAACGTATTGGGAAAAAGCTTCGATAAACATCTCAGTAACTTGGAATAAGTTTTCCAGAGGATAGCTGGCGCTGGTCTCAAACTAAGTCCTACGAAGTGCCCTTTATTCAAGAAGGAGGTGAATTACTTAGGTCATCAAGTAACCACGAAGGGCGTTTGTACTGCGAAAGAAAAAATAGAAGCAGTGAAGGATTGGCCGAGACCCAGAAATTTGCATGAATTAAGAAGTTTTCTTGGGCTGTGTACTTACTATCGCCGCTTTGTTCCGAATTTCGCCAGCGTAGCTCATAGTCTCCATGAGCTCACAAGGGAAAATAGATCTTTCGATTGGAAAACTGAACAAGAGGAGGCTTTCCAAGCTTTAAAAGAACGGCTATGCACTGCGCCTATGGTAGCGTACCCGGTTCCAGGTGCAACATTTATTCTGGACACAAATGCTAGTGGTTATGGCATAGGAGGTGTACTTTCACAAGTGATTGATGGGCAGGAGACGATAGTTGCCTACTATAGCCGGTCTATTGGGAAACCAGAGCGGAACTACTGCGTAACTCGGAGAGAACTATTAGCGTTGGTGGATTGCATTAAACACTTCCACAAATATTTGTATGATCAACATTTCCGAGTTAGAACGGATCATGCAGCGCTGAAGTGGCTACTACAGTTCAAGAACCCCGAAGGGCAGCTAGCACGGTGGATTGAGAAACTGCAAAGTTATGACTTCACCATCGAGCACCGCAAGGGTAATACGCACGGAATTGCTGACGCTATGTCCCGTCGACCATGTAGTTTGGAATGTAAGCATTGCTCAAAAGCCGAGGGTAAGGAAGACATAATAGACGTCCGGCTAATGACAGTTACATCAGCAGAAGAGTGGGAGGCAAGTCACTTAAGGAAATGTCAGCAAGAAGATTCGGACTTGGAATTGGTAATGCACGGATTGGAGGTGAACAGACGGCCAAGTGAGGAACAAATGGCAGCGGAAAGTCCCATCGCGAAAGCATACTGGGCACAGTGGAACAGTTTAGAGTTGATATCTGGCTGTTTGCATAGAGTATGGGAAAGTGAAGATGGCCAGTGCGCTCGGAAGCTTATAGTAGTTCCGAGGTTAAGAATGCAGGATGTTCTTAAGGAATTCCATAATGGTCCTAGTGGAGGGTACCTAGGCATTACAAAAACACTGGAGAAGGTCAAGCAGCGGTTCTATTGGGTTGGCTGTCGTCAATCGGTCGCTGTGTGGATTGCTAATTGCACGGAGTGCATAGCAGCTAAAGGACCAAAGTCACGAAGTCATGGGCAGATGAAGCAGTATAACTCAGGTGCACCATTTGAGCGGGTTGCCATGGATGTAGCCGGTCCATTCCCTATGAGCAAACAAGGAAACAAATACGTTCTCGTGGTTATGGATTACTTCAGTAAATGGCCTGAAGTCTACCCAATTCCAAACCAGGAAGCGAAAACAGTTGCGGATGCATTCACTCACAATTGGGTTACCAGATACGGTGCGCCTTTAGAATTGCATGCAGACCAAGGAAGAAACTTTGAATCGGCGGTGTTCCAGGAGATGTGCCAGATACTTGGTATTCGGAAAACACGAACGACAGCCCTGCATCCTCAATCACATGGCATGGTAGAGCGATTCAACCGGACCCTGGAATAGCACTTGCGGAAAGTAGTGGACAAGCATCAAGATGATTGGGATGTACACATACCGCTTTTCCTGATGGGATATCGGTCGGCATTGCATGAAACAACAGGTCAAACACTTGCGAGGATACTGTTTGGTAGTGAACTTCGGTTGCCCAGCGATTTAAAATTTGGAATAACTGGTGATGCGAGAAGAATTGGGAAGGAAGCGTCTACTGTTCTCGAGGAAGAGTTAAGAGAGACACATGCTCTTGTGAGGCAACGAACTCAAATTATGAGTAAGAAAATGAAGGCTAGGTATGACAAGGCGATGAACTCCGAAGGCTTCCAAAATGAAGATTTGGTGTTGCTGTACAATCCACAACGAAAGAGAGGTTTGTCCCCAAAACTTCAATGCAATTGGTAAGGTCCATACAAGATAATCAAACGACTAAACGACGTAGTGTATCGAATCCAAACCGTTGGGAGACCGAGAAACAAGATGAAAGTGGTCCACCTAGAGAGGCTTGCTGCGTTTGGAACAGCGAATGTGTCTGATCGGGACGTAAAGTAAAGTAATAAAAACAGTACATTGTGAAAGTTGTATACAAGTGATTGTAAATAGTCAAGTAAATTGTAATTGAAATGTGAACTGAGTAATAAGAGGACATTAAATAAAGTCTTTATAAATAAAGACACTGCAAATTAAGTTGGCGATTTTTATTTAACAATTCAGAGATCGTACCCTAAGGATTTGGGAAATCATCGAGGTTGATTCAGCAAGATGGTAACAATGCTTTAACCGAACAGAATTATGCATTTCAGCACATAACTTGTTAGAAATATTATTACAGCTTGCCGGTTTATTCTATCAAACGAATTAACAAGAGAACAACGTAGATTTACACAACTCACAGAGCGTTAAGAAGCAAGTGAGAAAGAATTACACAAGCGTAAAGTACATATACTAACTTAAATTTACTGCAGAGTTGCATGGATATGTACGTTGTAGACAGGATTGTATTCCAAGATTAAAATTAGCTGATATTTTTTCCTTTAGCTGAACTTTTTTAGCTCACGACACTTATGAAACTCCTGCTCATCGTAACTCGACGTTAACGAAAACAAAGAAAAAGGTTCCAGACATCATGCTGCGCCCCTCGTGCGGATTGGCGGGAGGTGGGAAACCATTGGGAATAATAAATAATTAAAAGAGAAATACAGAAATAGTTTATGAAGGAATTACTGCAGTTGAACAATAAATTAAGTAGACTGAAGAGTAGAATTATTTCATTTGAACATATTGTGGCGAAAATGCGAAGCGAATGTCAGATGAAAGAGAGAAGCCGATATCTGGCATGTTCTAAAGCGAATTCGAGAACATTCGTAAAGAGAAAGATTAGATTATTCTAGGCGGTTGGTTGCGAGCAACCGGGTTGTATATAAGAGCGACACACGACTGCAGAGTCAGTCAGTAAGTAATCAGTCGTAAAGTAAACGCGTTGGTAATTACATTACAGTAACGTAATAAGAACAGTACATTGTGAAAGTTGTATACAAGTGATTGTAAATAGTAAAGTGAATTGTAATTGAATTGTGAATTACTGAGTAATAAAAGGACATTAAATAAAGTCTTTATAAATAAAGGGACTGCAAATTAAGTTGGCGATTTTTATTTAACAATCCAGGGATCGTACCCGAAGGATTTGGGAAAACAGCGGGTTTGATTCAGCAAGATCGTAACAATATTGAAAATACTTAAACTTTCATATGTCATAGGAGATTTGTATTTCCGCCTTACCGTAGAAAGCCTACGTTGGCGAACAGACGAGTCTTTTAAGTAATCTAAGTGTGAACTATTTTTTTTTAATTTTTTTTTTTAATTTTAAACGTCCTTGTCTTTCTATTCCTTAAAAAACGTATTCCCTTTAGAAACCACAAATTCATTCGTTCTATTTTAGATGCATTGTGTTTAGATACATATTTTTCGAAAGACTAATAATAAAATGTGATCCAATTTGAGGTTCCCTACTTTTTTTATAGAAAAAACCCCGAAAATTCAAATTAGATGGGAAATGTTTATTATCATTCGAAAGAACATTCTTTGGCATTAATTTTTTGAAGGTTATCTATTTCAAACGTTGGCCGCGGCTACGTCTCAGTCCATCCGTTGAGTCCAATTTTCGATGACTTGTTCGAGCATTTCGACTGGTAACTGGCGAATGACGCGCGTGATGTTTTGCTCCAAGACCTGAATCGAAGCGGTATTGTCCGCAGAGACTTTAGACTTTGCATATCCCCACAGGAAAAAGTCTAACGGTGTGATATCGCACGATCTTGGTGTTCAATCGACCGGCCCAAAATGTGAAATTATCTGCTCACCGAAGTGTTCTCTAAATAAATCCATTGATTGATGGGATGTGTGGGATGTGGCGCCGTCTTGTTGAAACCAAATGTCGTGAAGACCACGAGCTTCAATTTCAGACATTAAATAGACGGTTATCATGGCGCGATACAGGTCGCCATTGACGGTTATGATCTCATCGGCATCATTTTTGAAGAAATATGGACCGATGATTCAACCGGCCCACAAACCACACCAAACCGTTGCTTTTTTTTTAATGAAATGGCAGCTCTTGAATCTTTTCAGGTTGCTCATCGTCCCAAATGCGGCGATTTTGCTTGTTTCCATACCCATTGAGCCAGAAATGGACCTCATGGCTAAGCAAAATTTGGCTCGAAAACGTCGGATCTTCTTGGAACTTTTCAAGAGCCCAAACAGCGAAGCGATGTCGCTTGGGTAGGTCGAGCGGCTTCGGTTCTTACACAATCTGTATTTTGTACACCCAGTTGGGGCGATCGGCGGCGAGTCGACTCTCCACGGTCCTTGTTTAAAATCCCAGCTACGGCCTCTTTATTTTCTGGGATTCTGGGTCTCAAAATGGCCAATGATGTTGCGAATAGTACGCTCAGTAGGCCGATTATGGTGACCATAAGTTGAGCGAAGCATGCGAAACACTTTCTCTACCGAATGTGAATTTCCGTAATAAAGTTGAATGACTTGTAAATGTTGTTCAGACGTAAGTCTTTCCATGATGAAATGCCAAACAATACTGAACAAAAATAACATGATAGCTTGACACGAGTTACGCGTGATCTATTAAGAAAAGGCTATTGAAAAAAGTACCTCTAGTTGGGTCACCCTTTGGTACTAGTAAAATGCAAGACACTTAATTCAATAATATCAATGTAGTTTGGCCAGGTATATTTAAGAAGCTCCTAATTCATCTTCTTCAAAAGATATCTTGAAAGGCGAATGATACAAGCCGTCTGACTTAACAAGAGAATCGCTTATAATAATAGAAAAAATTTAGAAGAGTTATCAATATAACTTAGCTAATAGAGGCGCAGGTCGGACAAAGTGTTCGTTAACATATGATCGTGTACAAATTGGAATGATATTACATAGTGATATTATAGTCAATGGATGAGACACACTTCAAATTGAGTAACCCAAAACAATCATGGAATCGTTTGTTTTTACAAATTTTGAAATAAAAAGACGTGCTGCAAATACGAGGGTTGCATTATATATGTCTGAATTTTACAAGTCTTCATCTTGGCCAAAAAATGGAAATATAAGTAGATGGTACAATTTTTGACAATAAAGCTGCATTCAGGATCAGTAGTTCGTTAACATATGATCGTGTACAAATTGGAGTGATATTACATAGTGATATTATAGTCAATGGATGAGACACACTTCAAATTGAGTAACCCAAAACAATCATGGAATCGTTTGTTTTTACAAATTTTGAAATAAGAAGACGTGCTGCAAATACGAGGGTTGCATTATATATGTCTGAATTTTACAAGTCTTCATCTTGGCCAAAAAATGGAAATATAAGTAGATGGTATATTTTTTGACAATAAAGCTGCATTCAGGATCAGTATTTATTAATGATATGGTGAATTCAGGCGAGGTCGTAGATCACTAAATGCCGAATTTCGTGAAGGGCGTCCAAAAACAGTTTTTGTTCCGGGAACGATTGATGCTGTGCGCAAACTAATTTGGAAAGACCGACATGGGACCTATCGCGAGCATGAGTGCAGTTGAGCACTCAAAGCTTCGATTTGATGAGTGATCCACCGTATTGTCCTGACTTGGCACCGAATGACTTCGTTTTATTCCGTACGTAAAAATAAACTGAAACGTCAACGGCTTTCGATACTTAAAGAGGCGATTGATGCGTTCAAAAGGCATGTTGACAATACAATTAGTTCAGACAATTGGTTGACTTTGGCTCAGTCGTAGAGCACTCGCCTGTAAAGTCAGGATCCGTTGTTTCAATCTCTGGCGAATGAAGTTTGATGAAGATATGTGATGAAACAGCCGTCACTTCTAACATTTTTCTTTGTTGTATAACAAAATATTCAATTAAGTAAAAGTTAAGATTTAACTCATTGATGACCTAGTTCTCTATAAATCGCTTTGCAGACACAATCTTTCATTTCATAATACATATATCCAACAAAAAAATTTTATATTATAGAAACACCAAAAAGCGAATATCAACACAGCTTAACACTTCCGTGTGCTTAGTTTTACAGAAACAATCATTTTTCTTGAGAGAAGTAGACCAGGGTCTTTACCCATATTAAAATATCGTATTTACGTTCGATTTTATTGAAATTTGATATATAGACAGCTATTTTAGCATAAATAATAATTTTTCACCTGGAAAGTGGACAAGGGACGGAGCTATTCGATAAAGTCGTATTTATTGTTCGATTATCTTGAAATTCGGTAGCTTTACGCTTAGTTTAACATGAATACTACTTTTCTTCCCGAGTAAAATCGTAAGCGATGTAAGATACATGAACAATCAGCTCTGTATGCATGTCAGTATAAATGAACTATAATAAAGGGCATGTATAAAAAATTTGATAAAATTTATATATTTTTGTTGTCATGCAATTTTATTTTGTTTCACAAAACATTTTTTTGTAACTACATTTGTTGTTAAGCTAAATAAGCACATAATGAAATATAGGCAGCAGCAAATTGTAACGAGCCCGGTTCTCCGGTCTATATCTGGGCAATCTCTCAGCCAGAATGCGGCTTTTTTCTATAAAATTTTAGAGAAAGAACAACACGAGCAAATTCCTTTTTTTACACAGAACTAATCTTTATTTAACTATTCAGTAGGTAACTTATTTCTATCGTACTGGCAGCATTTTCTCGTCACACCATATAACCACTAATTACTTCCTATCGGTAGCGTTGACACGACACACCATATAACTACTAACTACGACAGCAAAAATAGAAGTGATCTCTCACTGCTGATACTGCTCCTTTTATACTTGCTCTGCAGACTTACTAGCTATGCTAATGTTGTTGGTATTATCGCCTATTTTCTTTTGCCGTGGTGGTTCGCTTTGCTAAAAAATTTATTTTCATACATATATATATCATTAAATATAATAATGTAATATATGTTAATATGCTCTAAATTATTGAAATCTTTCAAAATCCAATTTATTATTATTATTATATGTCAATTTATGAGGAGCCTTTATTTCATGTCAGAGACGATCGTCAGAGGGTCGACCGGAACAAGAAAGATTAACCTAATATTTTATTTAAACTAATTTTTTATAATTTTGGATGTTGGTCAGACCAGGATCTGAAATCTGGCTTTCCGAATAGTAATAAGCAATGCTATCCACTCGGCTATTGTGGTAATTTCTCTTTCCTCTTGCTAAATTGTGATTGTATGGAATGTACCAAATTTTTTAATTCATTTAGAAAAATGTCTTTCATATTGGTTCGACACCAACTAGCCAGAAATCAGAACCATTTACGTTTTACAATGCGGCGAAAAATATCAAGTGAATGAATCTACCTGTATATTTTCTCTATATTGGTAATGTTTACTTAGGGACCCTGTTTCACAGTGTTGAAACTTTTTAATAACTGTAAATGTAAATGGTACATAGTTAGCTTTTTGCCTAGACTAACATTACATTATCTTTTCATCCGGCAAGTGAACCAGGGACCGACCTATTTGAAAATAATCTTATTTATGGTTGGAATTACTTGAAATTTGGACTTAGGTAGCTTTTTGCTTAGACCACTACTTTTCTCTCCGAGAAGTCAACCATGGGCCAACCTAATCTAAAAACCCGTATTTATGTTTAAGTTTACTTGAAATGTGGTACATATATAGGTAGCTTTTTGCTTACATTGGTAGGACCACTACCTTTTCTTCCAGAGTCTGAACGATTATTTTCCTTCAGGACCAGATAACGATTTTAAAAAAATGTTATTAAAATTATGTTCATAGTTTTATTTGGTTGAAATTTTGTAGGAAGGTGTTTTTATGTCTAGTGAAATATACGTATATAGCATTTTCTTTAACGGAAATGGACCCGAATCGAATTTATTTTTTGAGCACAATTCCTTTATTTTGGTAGCATTATGCTTATTAACATATGAATTACTTTATATCCTGAAAGGGGCTTACTTATCAACATATCGAGAAAATTTCTAGGATTTTGACGGAGCTGTTGCATACATAACGGTTGTAAGCTGTGTTAACGTTATTGAGCGAAGCGTATGCTAGATAAAGTAGTGGCGTGCGGCTTACTTTAAAGTTCTCAGATTTATATTTGCTGAAAGACTTTATGAACGGAAAAGCGTTTAATCTCTGACTATATCAGATAATCTATTACTTTGAGCAGCTAAGAAATAACACAGGTGCTGTAATATTTAAACGCCATGAGCACACAAACTAACTCACACAAGGCGTTCAGATTGCGCCTTTGGTCGTATGGCTTCTAAAAGCCTTCGTTTAAAGTCCGTTCGACTAGTGCGTTATTATGCGCTACTTCCCTTCGCGGCTGCCTTTTGCCTTCATTGTTGTGGCACGCTGTTGCATGTTAAGTTGATAGGCGGCGCCATGGTGTTGGGCCAGTTGTGGGGCACAGCTGCGCACTGTATTGTTAATGCAGATAATCGTTTCTTTATCTTTGCCGTTTCTTTACTTGCGATGGGAGCTGCAGATGCAGTAGGATGGATGTGTTCTGGCGCTGTGTTACTAGCCTTTTTGTAAAGCCTACAGCTGCCTGGCGAATCCCACTACTCCCTCATAAATTTGCCCGAAAGGTGGGGCAATTGCGCAACGCGTGATAGCGTGGCATAGTCAACACTGTAGGTAGTTTAGCGGTATGCCGTCTGCTCGAGGAGAACCGCCTTGCGCGTTGTCATTGTTGTTCTTGGTCTGGAAGAGGCAATAAGAAAGGAGAAGCGGTGGTTGAAGCGTTTACAGCAGTATGATTAAAATGGGGGGTTCTTTATTCTTCGACCGAAGCTTGCTCAATTGGAATGAAGCACAGAGTGAATTGGTGTCTAAATCTTGGACTTTGCAACAGCGTGTGCCGGGTTATTTTAACTTGCAAAATGGCATCACGTATCACTTGAGGTATATTCCCGAATTGTGGAGACCCCGCTCTCTAGACTGAGCTATTATTGGACTGTTGCGCCAGTTTTGTCAACAATACTACGCCAGACAGCTCTAAGTGAGGTAAACTTATCATTTTCAGCGGCGCAACTTTGCTTCTTGAAACAAGAAATGTGGATATTGGTACACAGAAGGCTTTTACCGAGGTATCACAGAAATTAAGCCACCGAGGGATTTCGATGTGAGAAATGGCTGGCAAATTTTCAATGAATTCCTGCAATTTTAATGCTTTAATGCGTTCCCCAGGATATCAAGAGTTTTGGTAGTGCAAGTAGCTTCGAATTTCCCGAAATTGAAGTCGAAAAGGTCCTCTAACATGTTTCCTCAATAGGCCAGATTTCTTGAAATTGAAGCCAGCAGATTTTAGCGCTTGGATCATTTGAAAATGGCATTGCTGAATTCAGGACTTCCAGACAGCACATCGTCCACGAACGTATAATTTTTAAGTATTGAATAGCGAGATAAGGCACAATAAACTCCAAATATCACTGCTTTTAGATTATAGTCAGTGAAGAGAAAATCAGCTGACTAACGAAACAGAATTCGCTCATAATCTTTATCGATTTAATGGATGAGGATTTGACGATGTATTTTTAAATATTTCCTTTCAATACATACCTGTACGTGCGCCATTGTAAACTTAAAGACATGAGATGGGTGGTTGGAGTAAGGGACTTGGAAGTAAAACAAAATTTAAAGAACTTACGTTGAAAATTAATCGCACTTTAATCGTGACTTTATCCGGTTTTCCAACCGAATGATGTGGCAGAAAAAACAAATGGTACTTGCCATTGGAAATGATTTCACGGATCACGTCCGATCACTGGATTGTTAAATAAAAGTCTCCAATTATTTTTGCAGTTTCTTCATTATAAAGAATTTACTCAATCACTTGTATTACAACTTTCACAATATTCTATTTTTACTTCACAGTAGTGTAATAAACAACGCGTTGACTTTACGACTGAATAGCTTCGCAGTTGAGAACATGGCAGTTATCGACTTCTCTCTTTCATCTGAAATTCGCTTCGTATTTTCGCCACACTGCCCTCCGCCTAAATCTGATCATCCCGATCAGACACTTTTGCTTTTCTAAACGCAGCAAGCCTCTCTAGGTGGACCACTTTCATTTTGTGCCTTGACCTCAAAACAGTCTTGATTTGCTTTGCTTTGAAATTTTGGGAACAAACCTTTTTTACATTTTGTAATGTACAGCAACACCAAATTTCCATTTTGGAAGCCTTCGGAGTTCATCGCCTTGTTGTAACTGGCCTTCATTTTGTACTCTCAACTCTTCGTATAACACGCTAGGCGCTTCCTTCTCAATTCTTCTCGCGACACCATTTATTCAAAATTTTAAATCACTGGACAACCGAAGTTCAGCATCAAAGAGTATCCTCACAGGTGTTTGACCTGTTGTTTCATGCACTGCCGCCCGATATCCAATCAGTAGCAGCGGTATATGGATATCCCAATCATCCTGATGTTTGTCCACTACCTTCCGCAAATGCTCTTCCAGGTTTCTGTTGAATCGGCCATCTGATTGAGGATGCAGAGCTATTATTCGTATTTTTCGAATATCAGGTACACCTCCTTGAATACCGCTGATGCAAAGTTCCTTCCTTGGTCTGAGGGTAACTGTTTTGGCTTCCTGATTTGGAATTGGGTAGACCTCAGGCCATTTACTAAAGTAGTCCATAGCCACAAGAACGTATTTGCTTCCTTGTTTGCTCATAGGGAATGGACCAGCTACATCGATGGCAACCCGCTGAAATGCTGCACCTGAGTTGTACTGTTTCATCTGCCCATGGCTTCTTTGGCCCTTTAGCTGCAATGCACTCCTTGCAGTTAGGAATCCACTCAGCGATCGATTGACGACAAACAACGCAATAGAACCGCTGTTTGATCTTCTCCAGCGTTTTTGTAATGCTTAGGCGCCCTCCACTAGGAATTCCCCAATGACGTCCGAAATTCTTAACCTTGGAACTACTATTAGTCTTTGGAAGCACTGGCCATCTTCATTTTCCCATACTCTATGCAAACAGCCAGATATCAGCCTTAAACTGTTCCTTTGTGTTTAATTGGCCGTCTATTCATCTCCAATCCGTGTATTAATAGTTCCAAGTCCGGATCTTCCTGCTGACATCTCCTTAAGTGGCTTGCCTCCCACTCTTCTGCTGGTGTAATTGTCATTAGCCGGACGTCTGTTACGTCTGCCTTGCCAACGGCTTTTGTACAGTGCTTACATTCCAAATTACATGGTCGACGGGACATAGCCTCAGCATTTCTTTAAATAACTTTACAAACTCTCAATCCACCGAGCTAGCTGCCCTTCGGGATTCTTGAACTGTACTAGCCAGCTAAACACTGCATGATCCGTTTTAAATCGGAAATGTTGACCATACAGATATTTGTGGAACCGTTTGATGCAATCCACCAACGCTAGTAAATAGTTCTCTCCGAATTACGCAGTAGTTCCGCTCTGGGTTCCCAATAGATCGGCTATAGTAGGCAACTATCTTCTTCTGCCCATCAATCACTTGCAAAAGTACACCTCCTATACCATAACCACTAGCATCTGTATCCAGAATGAATGTTGCACCTGGAACCAAGTATAGCATAGCCGTTCTTTCAATACTTGGAAAGTCTCCTCTTTTTCAGTTTTCCAATCGAAAGATCTATTTTTCTTAGTGAGCTCTTTTTCAGTTTTCCAATCGAAAGATCTATTTTTCTTAGTGAGCTCATGAAGACTATGAGGTACGCTGGTGAAATTCGGAACAAATCGGCGATAGTAAATACACAGCACAAGAAAACTTCTTAATACATGCAAATATCTTGGTCTTGGCGAATCCTTCACTGCTTTTTTTTCCTTCACAGTACAAACGCCCTTCGTGGTTACTTAAAGACCTAAGTAATTCACCTCCTTCTTGAATAAAGGGCACTTCTTATTACTTAGTTTAAGACCAGCTATTCTCTGAAAAACTTCTTCCAATATGATGATATCATCAAGATACACCAAGCAAGTCTTCCAGTGTAGTCCTTTGAGCACGTGGTCCATTATTCTTTTAAAAGTGGCAGGAGCGTTGCATAATCCAAATGACATTACCGTGAATTGCCAAAGACCGTTGCCGACACTGAAGTTTGTCTTCTCTTTATCTTCTTCACTCACTTCCACTTCCCAATACCCGCTCTTAATGTCGAGTGTTGAGAACCATTCTGTGCCAGTTAACGAGTCTAGTGTATCATCTATCCTGGGAAAGGATAACTGTCTTTCTTTGTGACATAATTTTATCTCCGATAGTACACACATAACCGAAAACGGCTATCTTTCTTCACAAGTACTACCGAAGAGCTCCATGGACTTTCCGATGGTTCGATAACACCCGTTTCGCTCATTTCTTTAATTATTTGGCAAACAGCGTCACGCTTGGCTAGTGGAGCACTTCGAGGAGCTTATCGAATTGGCCTATCAAAGATCACTACGTGTGTCTTGCCTGGCTTGTTGCCATCCTTGTCGAATATATTGGAGTATTTGCGGATAAGCCGACTGGCCTTATCCAATGGAGCCGATTTCAGATGAATGATTACAGTTGATAATGGTTTACACCTCTTGACACTGCCCTAATACAGTTCCTATATGAATTTATACTATTGATTTGAAGTCATTTAATACTCTCAATGCGTCCATAATTTTGCGTCTTAGCCAGGGTTTTACCAATAAGTATGTCCGGTGTAGAATTTTGTGCTGCTTCGACAACCCACAATTTGTTTGTCCCACAACATCCATCAATCTTTGCCCAAACAATTGTTTCTGACTTTAGTGGAATCACGTCGGTGCCTTCTATGACCACTTGCTTGCTGCTGTATATATGGAATTATAGCCACTCCATAATTTGGTTATTCAAGTCGGTCTTGATACCCTGACCCTACAATCTGAGCGACTATAAAGCTATGTAACACCGTCACATTTCCTATTGTGACCTCTCATGTTACTTCTCCCACCACTGGCTGTCCTCACCAGTCGGAGTTTTCAATCTTGCTCGCGGTAATGGTCTCACTTCGTTAGCGATCAGGTATCCACTGTTATTATTCGCTCTCGTGCATCCCTATATTCACGAATAGTAATGTTGCTCGTTTCTCTACCAATTTGCGATACAGAGATTATTGCGCATTAAATTGCAGAAGCCAGCATACGCCCCATAAGGCTGGCTGGTTTTAGTTTAACGAATAAGAAATTAATGGTTCATCTTACTTTCTGTTTTCTACATTTAAAACATTTTCCTGCTTATTTTTCATGTTGACACCAGAACATTCATTCCTTCGATCAACTTCAGAGTTTTGAATACTTCGTTCATCATATCTGATGTTTCTACCTCTACTTTATTGACTTTATATACGCAACAGTGTCAGCGAATGTAGACTTTGGATTCGCATATGCCTCCCGCTTGGTGTATATGTCTTTTATTCCGCTGATGAAACTCTTTATTTTTACCCTTTCGATATGCTCATCCGATGCGTCCACAATGGCTAAATGAGCCAATCTGTGTTCGCTACCATAGCGTATTTCTACGGCTCGCATTAATGTATCGTAATCATCTCTCTCATGTTCAGGAATAGTCTGCAAAATTTCAGCAGCAGGTCGTCCCAGTTATTTGCTTTAGCCGTCTTTTCGAACTGAAGCTTAAAGACCTGGAAAGGAATTTTGCCACCAAAGAATGGTGTTGTTACCCTGGGAGCGTTCACTGAAGTGGTTGGACGATTTAACTGTAAATCCCGTACACGACCTTCCAATGCGTAGACTAAGGCTTCAATTAGCTCCTCTATTTTATCTTGCCGTTTTTCGATTCCGTCTCGTCTTTCCTCAAGTTCTGCATTGTCTTTCTCCAAAGTTTGCTGTATTTGTGCGATTGTTCCGATTTGTGCATTCATTTATTGTGAATTCTCTGAAATTTCAGCCAAATTTTGTGAATTACGGTCATCCTGTGCATCCAAATTTTTTGACATGTTGGCATTCATTTGTGAAATTGCAGCCAAAACATTTTCATGTCCATACCAATAGATGAGCTAAGAGACTTTTCTTGAACCCTACTTGATAGCTGCTCCAACTCCTTCACAGAATCAACAGCCCTTCCCTTATCTATATCCTTATATCTTCGTCGTCGCGACGGAACTCTTACTGGCTTAAGTCGATGCCTTCGACTTCCATTGCTTCTCGCAGTCGTGATTGCAGTTCCGCCTTATTTCTATTGTAGATAATCCTCGCTTTGCCAATTCCTTTTTTAGGGGAGGTATCGTTAAATTCTGATTCTTCACCATTTTTCAATTCTTATCTTATCATTTGTAACGATTTTGCTAATTTAGGCTCGATGATTTCCCAAGTCCTTCGAGTCCAATCAGTCGCAACTCTTTATTCGCCAACTACGTGTACCGTTCTTATCTTAAATAATTTACTCAAAGTTCTTTCATTACTCAATAACTAACAATTCACTTCACTTTTTGCATTCACTTGTATTACAACTTTCACAATGTCTCTTTTTACTTCACAGTAGTGTAATCACCAACGCGTTCAGTTCATTTGAGTTTTGCCCTTATATACTGAATCAGTTGTTCGCTGCCGCCGCCTAGAATGATCGAATTGTTCTCGATATGAAATGTTCTCGGCCTGCGCTCTAGAACATGCCAGTTATCGGCTTCTCTCTTTCATCTGACATACGCTTCGCATTTTCGCCACATTATGTTACAAGTCTATAGCAGGTAAAATATACCACTATTTTCATAACAGGGGCAATACATTTTGCTTTATTGAAGCATTGAATAAGTGCGTTAAAGGTAGATATAGAAAATCGGCTCAGAACTTAAGAACACTAGATGGGTTATTATGGGCTGCTTTTAACTCAGCTTCTTATGGTGTTAAGGTGATAGAAAACAAGCGGTAATACAAGGCAATCGAAGGTAATACACAATCGAAGGAGGGTAATTTGTATGGGTATGTAACAGCTTGTGTGGTTGCAACAAAAATAAGTACTAGAAATCTCATCATTCATTTTCGTAAAGGATGGAGATCCATATATCTTTCGTTTCGGATTAACAAAACTATAGAGTGACCTCGGGTTTGCGGTAATAATATTTCGCATTCTTGTCATATTGTTTTTGTAACAAGACTTTTTTAAAATTTCCTTCTTCTGTCTATTTATGGAGAGCTTGAATGGTCTAGTTTGGATTTTTCAAGTACTTCAATTCCGATTTGAACCATAAGGCGTATGTGGTGCGAGCTGGTTTTTTTATCTAGGTACACACTGTCAAAAGATTGAACGTAAAACACTTGTGAAGTGAAAAACACTTTCTCTACATCACCATTGCACACTGGCCACTCACAGATACCCCATAATATATATAATATAATTTGATTTTTTAATAAAATTGCTTTTTTAAATAAAACATTTATCAGAGATCTGAAATTAGAATGATATTGTAAAGATAACTCAAGAGACTGTGATAAACATCTTCAGGCAGAACGATAGGATCACTGCGATTTAGGGAAAATAAATAGATGTCATTTAAAAATATTAAATCCATCGTCTTCCCAATTATTTATTTAAAAAAAAAACGCTGGACAGGAAATCATGAACATTATCTCTCGTCATTGATATAAACGATACGCTGAATAAATTGAAGTCACTAATTAAACCAATACCGTCAGAGCGACAAAATTTGTAAATACTCTTTTTTATTTGGCGTAATCGAACACAAAGAAATTCCATTGCTTCAGATTTCGTAAAATGAATTTCTTCAGCGCAGGATCAATTTGAACACTAGCAAGTACTCAACTACCAATTTTTAATAATTAATAATAATATTTAAACAGTCGTCTCTAAGGACTTCATAGTTACTACCTAAGGTTTAAGATTTATATTTGAAGTTTCAATTGTTCAAACCTCTTAGTATACAGTACGGTTTTATTTATTTTTTTAAGTTTATTGGCTCTGAGGAAGGGTAGACGTGCGACATTGTCATGAGAATTACGTTGCTCAAACTCACGCAGAAATGCACTATTTGGTCAAAAAGAAGAATTTAATAATGAAGCGAAGCTTTCGGTTGATGCATCAATTTTAAATGAAGATATACTCATCTCAATGGAAAAAGAAACTTTCTTATATCTAAACTAGCAGTAGTATCATTCCAGATACAAAAACGGATCTCCTTTTCGGAATCACAAGTAATTCTTTTCTATTCGATATTGTTGATAATAAAGTAGAGGGAAGTGCACGAGGAGGGGAAATGAAGTTCCATTCAAGCATGCGTTCCATGCCAAGAAGTTGCTGGAATGCACCAAACCTGAGTTGGCATAGTGAGAGTTTATCTGAAAATATTTCCTTCAATGGGAGCCCGACAATGTAGCGACCGAATGTTGCTTTGTAATAATCTCTGATATTCAGGTATGATTTGTAAAGAGGTTGGTGCATTTCCTTCTGTACCTAGAATGGTCTCAGTTTTTCACGGAACGTTTCATAGAAAACGCGTTCTATTTGGGTGGCGAATAAGGACACCTTTTCTGTAAATATGTTTTTTCTGTGCCTCTACGAGAATTTATTGAAGGAGATTCTAGATCGAATTATTCAGTTCAAGTCGAATTTCGCGACTCATTGATAAAGCTCGTAATTCACGTTCACCTGCCACCACAGCTGTTGAAGGGAGAACCTTGCTTTCATTATTAGAATGCAGAGATTGTATATGTGGTTTGCTTTGAGCAGCGCGGTCGCTCGTCGGCATTGAAGATGGTGTCGGCTATTGGTACGTTGAACATGTTGCTTGACACTATTGTGCATCGGAGTATGATGCCTTCGTTGGCATTTTGCACACGAAAGCTTGCACTTACAGTCTTTGACGTTTTGATTGTAAGTAAAGCAATATCTACATAGGTTGTTTTTCTGTATAACCTTAGAACGTTCTTGTTCTGATAATATGTGGAAATTATGGTAGAATTTTAATGGATGACTAGAATTACACACAGGGCATAAATATGCCTTCTTTATTTACTCCAGAAAATTTTGTGTTCTTATAATAGGTTTCTTCTGAGCAGCATTTGGACGATTTAAGTTAGGCTCTTTGGGATGAAGCCTTTTGAACCTTTATACAACTTCGTGGGTGAAGTGAGAAAGTCGTATAATTGAGTCCATAACAACATTGACATTTTGAATTGATTGTCTATTAATATGCGTTTATTTTCACACCTTGTCCTAAGAGCTTCCAAATCTAAGTTATCGCCACTTTTTGGACATTGGCATTGCATTTTATTTGGCATGAGAAAAGACCCTATTATTTACTACAAAATTGTGAAAACTCACACACATGAACTGATATGCAACGGAAGAAATAAAATCATGCAATATAATATTTGTAAAAATAAAAAAGGTATAATTTTACTAACTAATAAAATAACGAACCATTGTACGTGTTAGTTAAAACAAAGCCCTATTGTGTTTATATAAATCTATATGTATCTGTCCAGACTGATGCGAGTTTATGTTAGTTATTTATATACGTATGCCTAATTTTTTATAATGATACACTACTTGTATATTTGTAAGTATATGTGAATATTGTTGTATCTATGTATGTTTTAATGTTTTATTCTTCTTGAAGCTGCTCGCGTAATGAAGAACGCAAGTAAAACAATTACTCAACAGTTAAGGAACATATGTGCATGAAGTCTGTAAAGCTCTTAAGGAAAATTGGAAGTTGTGAAATGCACCGCTCATCTATTGCACCTAGCGGATGTGGCACAAAAGGGAATGGCGGAAAACTCTTTAACTTTGGCAATAAATTGCTGTGAGAAGCAAAAAAAAGGGAGACCTACGGTCTGAGACAATTGTCGTGGGAAATGCCTCCTCAATATCGCTTATAAGGTTCTATCTAGCGTATTGTGTTCTAGCAAATTATTCATCACGCGTCAAATCTTGGAGAATACCCCAGAGTAAAAAGAATCGATACACACCACCTTTTCATCGCTTTTAAAGCTGTTTTTGACAGCACGATACGGAATTGCCTCTACGCCGCTATGTCTAAATTTGATGTCCCCACAAGACTCATACGACTTTGTAAACTGACCCTGAATAATACCAGAAGCGCAGTCGGAATTCGATATAGTCATTCGATACCAAACGTGGTTTCAGACAGGGTGACTCTTTATAGTGCGATTTCTTTAATTTGATGTTGGAGAAATAATAAGAGCTGCAGAACTAAATAGACTCGGTAAAATCATCCACAAGAGTGTACAGTTGTTGGCATATACTATTTTAAACCTGCTTTAGAAGGAAATTTTAAGAAGCAAAATTTATTTTTATGTGGCAAGCGACATATATGTACATAAACACAGACGCTAATCTTTTATGGGACTACTGGTATTGCCGACTTCGAAAAAATATTTTTTTATACTTATGTGCTAAATAATTTTTTAATCAAAAGTAAATTATATGACTTTAAACATGTGTGTTGATTTTTATTAAAGAGCTGTAGTATCGAATGTAGTATGTTCTCAACCCATTGGAATTCATTAATCGAGAGCGGGAGTTGTCTGGCGAAATACTTGTCACGATTTCGAAAGTTATACCGGTTGTGAACTGCTTGGTTAATCAAATTACCTCGATGGAAGCATATAAAAAAATGTGTGTGACTGAAAAAGAAGTTTTCATAATTGCAATGAGCATTTCAGTGTGGTATCGAAAATTTCGAGCCGTAATTACGTGGAAATCGATTACAGTTCACAGCAAATCGATGATACTGAACATTGTGTGCCAATATTGTCAGGCATATAAGTTTAAAAATAAGGCTCCTGAATTAAATTGCGCCTCGGGTCGAGTCAAATTAACGGCATTCTATGTGGCTTCCGAAAATGGGCCAGATTGTAAGAATACTTTGACTAATATTGCTTTCAAATGACGCCATTTGTGACAACAAGAGGTATTCAAGAAAGTTCTTCGCCAACTATAACAATTCCAAGTCAAATATATCATCTATTTTGTCAGCAAATGTAGGCTTCTGAGGGTTATTCTACGCATCTACCAACCAGCTGATGGTTTTTCGTGTTGTTGTTGTAACCGCAGAAGAATTCTCAGAAATGGGCTTCGGGGAATATTGCGGGACTGACAGTCCTTTGTCGGATAAAAATCTATGTCGCCGCGGGAACTATTGGATTTTAGTCGTCTCTTACGACAGGCATGCCTTACCGCTGGTAAATACTTGAACCCCTACTCGGAGGAAGATGGTTTTTCATGAGAAGCATCGCTGGCGAGGGACGACCGAAATTATGGAAACTAACTAAAAAAAAAAAAATAAAGTTAGACGAACGTAAATTTAGAAAGTACTTAAATTTTTTTTAATATAATTTTCTATGACTTTAAGATGTTGAAAAAGTAGTTATCCTTTTTAATTTAGACAAAAAACTACCAAATTTTATGTAAATCGCAAAATAAAATCAAAATATTTTTTTTTTTATTAGATCGATCCCAAGTCCAATTTCCGGAAGACAAAGTGCATCGATCTCAGATCTACTTGCCGGGAGAAAACTACGTAACGAATTTCAAGAAAATCGAACAATAAATAAGATTTTTCCGAAAATTCGTTCCCACGTCCCCTTCCCGGAAAAAAAATTAATTTTTTTTATAAGAACCTTCTTCTGACAATAAAAAGTACAACAAAAATAGCGATTTATTTATACGAGAGTTGAATTATATATATCGGGATTTGGCAAGCTTACAATCTGACAACTGACAGCTTTATCGTAAATTTTTATATTTTTGTTGTTATACGTACTTCAAACATTTTGATATATGAGCGCTATTTGTGTTGTTGCCAGTAACTTAAAACATTCATCTCGCCTACAAATGGAATTAAATCGTTAGCATTTCCAGACGATTGATTTTTAAAAATTCCAAAGCGGATTAACTCAACAACACCACTCAGTGAACCTAATAAAATTTTTGGCGATGGAACTTATTGATGATATGCGCACAATGATTTGGAAAGATCGACATGTGATCTATCGTGAGATTAAGACAACTATAGGCATTAGTGGGCCAACATACATTTAATATTGGATAAACAGATTGTGAAAAAAAATCGTTTCCATTAGTCGGGAGAAATATTAAAAAAATACGATAACGGTGCTTCGAAACACGTCTATGCCATCGTGGCAGGTAACGAATGGTGGATTTACGCGTATGAGCCCGAAAACAGTCGACTTTATGGGTGTTTTAAAATGAGTCGAAACCAACAGAAGTTGTTCGCGCACGAATCACTTCCAAGTAAATGGACGTTTACAAATCACTCAACTTTATTACGAATATTCACGTTCTGTAAAGAATGTGTTTCGCGCGTTTCGCTCAACTTATCGGCCTACTGAGCGTACTATTCGCAACACCATTAACCATCTTGCAGCATTCATTATTAGATAATATTCGAACGAATAGACCCCGCCTAGCACGCAGTGAAGGAAATATAGCGGCGGTAGCTGAGAGTGTGCACAAAGACCGTGGAGAGTCGATTCAGTGCCGTTCGCAGCAACTCGGACTGACGTATGGAACGACTTGGCGCATTTTATGTCGAGATCTTACATTGACCTTCCCATGCGACATAGCTTCGCTGTATGGGCTCTTGAAAAGTTCCAAGAAGGTACGACGTTTTCGAGCCAAATTTTGTTCAGCGATGATGCCCATTTCTGGCTCAATGCTTATGTAAACAAACAAAATTACCGCATTTAGGACAAAGAGAAACCTGCCACTTCATCCAGAAAAAACAACAACAGCAGTCATCGCTCCATATTTCTTCAAAAACGATGCTGGTGAGAACGTGACCGTCAATGGCAACTGTTATCACGGCATGATATCCGTCGTTTTGATGCCTGAAGTTGAAGCTCGTGATCTCCGTGATATTTGGTTTCAGCAAGATGGCACCATTTCCCACACATCGCATCAATCAATGGATTTATTGAGAGAACACTTCGGTGAGCAGATATTTTCACGTTTTGGGCCGCCCACCAAGGTCGTGTGATATCAAACCGGTAGATTTTTTCTTGTGGGGATATGTAAAGCGTAAAGCCTATGCGGACAATACCGCTCCGATTTAGCCCTTGGAGCAAAACATCACGCGTGTCATTCGCCAGTTACCAGTCAAAATGCCTGAACGAGTCATCGAAAATTGTACTCAACGGATGGACCACCTTAGACGTGGCCGCGGCCAACATTTCAAATAGATACTCTTCATAAAATGAATGCCAAAGAATGTTGTTTCGATAATAAACATTCCTCATTAAATTTGAATTTTCTGTGTTTTTTCCTTAAAAAAATAGGGAACCTCGAAATGGATCACCCTTTAAAAAATCAGGAAACTCAACCGCCGAAGACGGTTCACCACCACAATGCGAGCTCTCACATATCGACTGAAACTGCGGCATTTTCGAGCACTCAAAACATCGATTTAATGAGTCGTAGAACGTGGAGAAACATGCAGTTTATACTGAGCCTCCGAACGGCTAATACCCGGGAGGCGACCGGAGTTAGAATAGTACTTCGGACTGGAATCCGTAGCCTTCCTGTAGCTTATTGTGATCACCGAAAATTATGAAAATATGAATTATACCTTGAGAAAGGAGAAATAATATTTGAAACTCATCGTGTAAAAGAGACAATATAAAAAGAGACAATATTTTCTTTTAACTCGTGCCATTTCAAATTCGCGTATGAAAAATTGTGAAAATAAGGAATTAATTGTAAATGTGAACATATTAATAGTATGTATTTCTTCACGAATAAATGATTATCTCTGAGTTTTTTAATTATCTAATCATAATTTTGCGTTTACAGTTGTTGATAAAAAATAATTATTTAGATTTGACTTTTATTTGAGAAATATTCATTGTTTTTCTTAACACTAAAGAAATTTATTTTTTGGGGATCTATTTACATAGTTCAAGCCTGGCATTAAGTTTAAGAATCACTATTGGTAATGGACGATAGGTAAAACGGTTCTCTTAAAGACCGCTAGATCCCTTCCTTAAAGGCGTGTTTGGCTTACTGGG
Organism: Neoceratitis asiatica; assembly: GCA_030068015.2. Taxonomy (NCBI): domain Eukaryota; kingdom Metazoa; phylum Arthropoda; class Insecta; order Diptera; family Tephritidae; genus Neoceratitis; species Neoceratitis asiatica. The sequence continues at coordinate 86,016,831 of CM061524.1, forward strand.
CAGCATAAAATATTCGCTAGGAGATTCGGATGATTTTATAGTTTCGGCAGATATTTTTGCTTGGTATTTGTCACTTCTGTGGTTATTACTTGTATATAGCATGGTACACCCGTAAGATTTCGTAGCATTTTTAATTGAAATCGTTGTATCCTGTGGACTTCAGTGGCGCAGGCAGAACCCCTTAATGGACTGATTTATATAAAAGAATTTTGTGAACCAAGCAGAGAACTGAATTTTAACTTAATAACCAATTTAAGTTAGCGGTTTTTATTTAAAGTGATGTATTTCCAGGAATATGGCTCCTCCGGGTCAATTTCGCTTATTTGAGGGATCGATACGTTATTCAGTTTTAGCGTTGAGCTTGTTTCTGAATTTGGCATGCTCACACTTTTGTTCGCTTTGATATCTATTGGAATGTTATTGGAAGTTATAATGAAATTGAAATGTCAAAAGAAACCATGGAATTTAGAACAGTCATGTATATGAATAAACTTTTGCTCTCTCTTGCTTTGCCTCCTAAACTGTGCGGACGTTCTAGTCCAAAATAAAGAAGATCAATTCTACGTAGTTAACGAATTAACAACTTTTGGTTATTTTGTAAGAATACAAAGTTTTTTATCGCTTGTACAATGCCAACACACCAGATAGCATTTCATCGTCTTAAAGGTCGAGAAAACTACGCGGAATGGAAGGTCGTTGCTAAAGCGCACATGATAATTAAGGGCCTATGGAGAAATTGCACGAAAGAATTGGCGGAATCGGCGAGTGAGAAGCAAAAAGAAGCTGATCTTAAAGCGATAGGGGAATTAACGCTATTGCTGGAGCCGTGTACTTACGCTCATATTGAATCGGCTGAAACAGCATACGAGGCATGGAATTGCATTTCAAAAGCATTTGATAATACCGGTGCTGGCCGCAAATTGGCACTTTTACAACAGTTCGTGTCGCTTAAGCAAAGAGAATGCAACTCAATGGAAGAATACGTAACCAAGATGAGTGCATTGTGGGCAAAAGTGAAGACACATTTTAAAATTGACGAAGAAGTCGCAGGCTTCTTAATGTTGGTGGGCTTACCAGCCGATTATAAGCCAATCATTTTGGCGGTAGAAAATTCAATTGAAAAATTTGTTATTGCAAGGCCTGGAGTTGGAAAATGAAATAAGCGAAACGTGTGAATTAGCTCTCTTTGCCAGAAACAAACGTAAGTATGAAAAAGCAAAAAGTAGACATTGCTGTGGTTGTGGTTCTACGAAACACATTGTGAAAAATTGCCAAATGGCGAAACAAAAGAAAAGAGAGCAACGAAATTTGATAAAAATGAGACAATGCTGTTTTCGTCGCAACTCGCTCAATCAAACGAATTGCACTCCAACTGGTTTATTGACAGTGGCTGCACTGCTCATATGACAAGTGACATATCATACATAGAAAACAAATCAAAAATAAGTAATAGTTGCTAATAATGAGAAAATTAAAATAGATTGCGTTGGCAATGTCAAACAACTTGTTAGAATGAGGGCGTTGCAACAGAAATGCAATTAATAATTTGCATTTCGTACCAAATATTTGTGCGAATCTTTTATCAGTTAGGCAAATAGTGAAAAACGATAATGCGGTCTTATTTAATAGGAGTGGATGTAAAATATTCAACAAGCACTCGAAAGTAATTGCAACAGCAAGTTTAGTAAATGATTTGTTTAAGTTGGACGTCGCTGAAAAAGTCAGATCGTTCACAGCTAAAAAGCCGAGCATCGTAGAAAAACCAAAAGAGGGTTTGACATTGTGGCATCGTCGCCTCGGGCACGCAAGTTTTGATTATATGAAATTTCTGCAAACCGAAATAAAGAATTTTGTAGTTCCACAAAACAGCACGTGCAGTACTTGCATAAAAGGCAAGCAAGCCCGTATTCCATTCAGCAACGTTGGTAATCGTGCAACACAAAAGCTAGAACTGGTGCATAGTGACGTTTGCGGTCCTATGCCAGTTAAATCCTTCAGTGGGTGCAAATACTTTGTGACATTCGTCGACGATTTTTCAAGACAACTATTTGTGTATGTAATAAAAAATAAAAGCGATGTTTTCAACAGTTTTATTCGTTTCAAATCAATGGCGGAAAAGCAAACTGGGTGCAAACTAAAAAAGTTGAGGACTGATAACGGCACAGAGTATTGCAATCAACAATTTCGAAGGTTTTTCGATGCAAATGGTAGCATATAGTCCGCAACAAAATGGACTAGCTGAGCGAATAAACCGAACAATTATGGAAAAATTGCGGTGCTTACTAATCGATTCAGGTTTGCCAAAAATATTTTGGGCGGAAGCAGCAACGACTGCTGCATACATTATTAACCGCATACCGTGCAAAGGTACAGGAGAGATGTCTCCAGAAGAGGTGTGGACAAACCATAAACCAGATTTATCTTTGATGAAAGTTTTCGGCTGCCGTGCGTTTGTTCAAATACCCAAACAAAAGCGAACGAAATTAGGTGCAAAATCGACTGAATGCATTTTTATTGGATACGCTTTGATTCCAAAGCGTAAAAGTTGTACAACGAACAGACAAAAAAGGTGATTATAAGCAGAGACGTTTTGTTTTGGGAATTGGACAATCGAAGTCAGGTTACTACTGATGGTAACACTAATCAATACTGGTTGCAATATTCTGAAAATGACAATTTTGAATCAGTGAGGGAAGAAGATTCGACTAATATAAAGTTGAAAGAATTACCGTCTTCAGATGATTCATCAATTTTCACATCTTCGCCGATTGCAATCGAGTCCGGCACTGAGTTGAAGGTTATTCCAACTAATATTGAGACTGACTCAATATTCGAAATGACGAGTGATGAGACAGAATGGGAACCAAGTAAAGAAATTGACGAAAATGAACTGGTTCAGTTGGAGCCGCGTCAAAGATCATCTCGAAATACCGACAAGCCTAAGTCAAACTATAATGCTTTGGCATAGCATTTAGTGCGTACATTTAAGCAAGTCATAGCGAGCGATTATGCTGATGCATGGAAGCGTGCTATGAAAGTTGAGTTCGACTCACTGAATGAAAATAAAACTTGAGAATTAGTCAAGTTGCCTAAAGATAAATCACTGGTGAAATGCAAGTGGGTATATAAAACTAAAATGGACAGCGAAGGAAATGTGATTAAGCGAAAAGCGAGGTTAGTCGCAAAAGGGTTTACCCAAGTCGAGGGAATTGACTATCACGACACGTTTTCGCCAGTTGTTCGCTTTACAACCATCCGTTTCTTGATGGCCATAGCAGTAAAGTTTGACTTAAATATTCGCCAGCTTGATGTTGTCACCGCCTTTTTACACGGCGAACTCGAAGAAGAAATATTCATGACTCAGCCGGAGGGGTTCAATGACGGAATAACCCGTTGTTGTAAATTAATGAAGTCCATTTATGGACTGAAACAGTCGAGTCGAATTTGGAATTCAACACTGAACGAAGCATTATTGAGCTTCGGACTGAAACGATCATTGACTGATCAGTATGTCTATTTTGCCGTTGATTGCCAGCATATTTTTATCGTCACTATTTACGTCGACGACATACTGATTTTTTTTCAACAATAAAGATATGGAGAAAAGGCTGACTGCAATGCTCTTTTCGCGATTTAAGATGAAAGATATGGGCGACGTGTCATCGGTACTTGGATTTAGAGTTACGCGCGATAGATTAGCCGGCACTCTATCATTAGATCAAACTCAATATATCAAGGAAATTTTAGCTCGCTATAAAATGAGTGACTGCAACTCAGTGTCAGCACCTATGGATATTACCCAAAAATTGTCCAAAAAAATGTGCCCAAAAGAAAAAGAGGCGATGGATGAAATGAGAAATGTTCCATATCGACAATTGGTTGGTGCATTACAGTTTTGCGTTCAAGTAACTCGTCCAGACATTTGCTTCGCAGTAAATGTTCTGAGCCGGTACAATGAAAATCCCGGCAAAGCTCATTGGAGTGCAGCTAATCGCGTTTTGCGCTATCTAAAAGGCACTATGCATAAAGGCATTACAACGGGGTATGTATTCACTATGGAAAATGGTGCAATTTCATGTTGAACAAAGCACCAACCAACAGTTGCGCTTTCCACAAGCGAAGCCGAGTTCATGGCTATGACAGCAGCAATCCAAGAGGCCACTTGGTTAAAGCAACTGGAGAGAGAAATCTTGCCGGACTCTCCGAAAACGATTGACCTGTATTGTGACAATCAAGGTGCCATCAAATTTGCAAGTAATAACTCTTACTCACCGCCAACGAAACACATAGATGTGAAGGTCAAATTCACACATCAACAAGTCACAAAAAAAAAATTGTAAGGCTGATCTACTTGAAAACAAATGACATGCCAGCTGATGTGCTAACAAAACCAACATTCAGACGTAAACTAGAAGCATTTGCCAAAGTTTTTGGTCTTGAATAAATAGTCTCCAACCTTCAGCTAGTTAAGTTCAATTATTTTTGAATACTCAAAGGAAACAAGAAAAAAAAAAAAAATAAATAAATAAATACAATATGCATATATGTGCTGACATATATACCAACTCATTCTTTACTTATGAAATGTAATTATTTAATTATATCGTTTGAAAACAAAATGAAATGTATTATCTTTAGTTAAGAATTTCAATTTAGGGAGAGTATTGGAATGTTATTGGAAGTTATAATGAAATTGAAATGTCAAAAGAAACAATGGAATTTAGAACAGTCATGTATATGAATAAACTTTTGCTCTCTCTTGCTTTGCCTCCTAAACTGTGCGGACGTCTTTTATTCTTGGCTTGGATTAGGTAAATTCCCTGCGTAATCAACTTAAATCTTACAATACCTCAGTTTGATAGCCTGCTTTTATCGCGTTTAAGATATAAAATAGCGGTTTCAGCTGTGAGTATCCGCGCTCGTTGGAATTTATACAGTAAATAAGAAACACAGTATTGGTTTCAAAACGCTATCCTTTACTATAACTCTATACTTTCTGTTAGTAATGTATGATATGGAGATATAACGAGTTTGGCTGACATGGCAATCTACGACTTTTCCCATGCATTCTACAAGATCAGGTTTTTTAGTTGCATTAGGTGGTCAATACGTAGGTATTTGAATCCAATATACATATATAGCATATAAATACACAGTTATATTACTAGCGTATATGCGCCATTTGTTTCTTCTTATCTCAGTTATGCACCATTCGAAACGCTCAGCGAAACCAGGTCATTCTGAACTTGATCTTTTCAGCGGAGTGGAGGTGTTTCACTTCCTGTGCTTCCATATCCGGTTACTTCTTCGAAAACTTTCAACGCTGTCGACGTATAACTCGTACAGCTTATGGTTGCATCGCCTCGAAAACTCCTAGTGCCGTCTCATTGGTTGTCGGCATCGTCCATACTTCTGCACTATAACGCAGGACGGTATTAATAAGGGACTTGTAGAGTTTCATATTGATTCGTCGGGAGAGGTATTTATTTTTCAATTTCCTACTCAGATGAAAGTAGCACCTGTTGTCAAGAGTGATTATGGGTTGAATAGACGAAATTGTCTAAAACATCAAAGTTACGACTGTCAAAAGTGACGTGGGCGTCAAGACGCGAATGCGCTGATTGTTTATTTGATGACAGGAGATAATTCGTTTTGTCCTCGTTTACCACGAGACCCATTCGCTTCGATTCTTTGTCTAACATAAGAAAAAAACAGAACTAACAGTCCGATTGTGATGATTTGTAAAATATTGTACCTTTTCTATTCAGCTCAAAAGAAATCACCCTGTTTGAGACCTCGTTTGGTATCGAACTTCTCGGAGAGGTTCTTCTCAATTCTGACTGCGCTTGTGGTAAGTTTTGTAGTAATGTCAAACTCAGATATTGCGGCTAAGATGCAGCTCGTTTTCGTGCAATAAAGGCAGTTTTAAAATAAATGAAATGGTGTATTCTTTTATCTTTTTAAAGATTTGGCGCATGGTGGATTTCTTGTCAATGGCGGATTTATGAGGCCTAAACCCACACTGATAAGGTCCAATCCTCCTTACATAAAAAGACTTTGTATACGATGTTAAGGAGGCTTACCATATTCTACGAAGAAGATTGTGCATGCTCCTTGCTGCCGCATTGGCTCTTCCGGCAAGCCTTCGGCTCCCGCTGCTTTATTGTGTTTTAAACGGGCAATTACCATTTCAGGATGTCGCACTTTCACTACCATTCAGCAGGTTGGAGAAGTGTTCCCTCCATAAACTCAGTATATCCTGTATGTCGGTGACATCTTTGGTCCCTTCTTGTACAAAAGATACCTTGTTTTACAGCTCTGGCGTTGAAATCTCCAAACGCGATAGTGACATTGTGCTGGGGGCAGTGCTCTTAAGTACATTCTAGGCTCTTATAGAAATCATTATTGGACACTTACTCCTTCTCTTCCGTCGGGACGTGGGCGCAAATCAGCGATATGTTGCAGAACTTCTCTTTGTGACTAGAAATTAATCCAACGGGATCAATTAGAGGACCACAAATCCAGGCCTCAATTTGCGTTCCTTTATATGTAGTAAATTTCCCAGGGACCCATCTTCTATCGTCCTCGTCCCATCTATCGTACTTCTTCGACGGCGGGAACTTCAGCTTGTGGTTGAGCAGCGGCACCTTCCCAATTAAGGGACCAGACAATCCAGGTACATGCCCTCAAATCGTGATCCTTAAAACATTTGCAGGCGTCAACATCAAAAAGATTGCCCATCAGTTTCAGAAATATTAAAATTATTCTAAATAATGGCACCATTTCAACAATTATCAGAATTAGCCATAGAATTACATTCAGATGTCAGAGATAGTACTCTAATGGAACACAATAAGTCTAGTTTGGGAAGAATTGAAAAATATATGGAGCAGAGTTAAGTCCGCTTATACAGAATTATTGGGTTCAGCAATGGTACAAAGGAAATTATTTCAGCAATGAAAATGTATAAGATGTGTTACAAAGAGCTTTCAAGCAAATTGTCCGATGTCATGGAACATGATATTCGCTTTCCACCTCAATGCTCTCATGTATCTTGGCATAGATTTCGTGATATGTTTACGGTCATATACATACGCTACAAACGTATAAGTCCGGTGGAGAAATTATTTTACCAAATCGAAAAGATTGTGGGAGAAGCAAAGAAAATCGTTCGTCTCATTTCACGATTTGCAACTGCTTGACAAAATTTTACCGATCGGTTTGAAAGTAAAAGAATATTAGTCAACAAACTTAAGATTCTCATCAATCTTTCCTCCTTAGGAATTAAATCTGGTAGTGCAATTTAAGAGAAATATATAAACGTATTTTGGCACTGCATACTTATAAAACTTACATAACAAATTGGGATGCGATTCTTTCATTTCTTTGTTTAACCAATCTCCCTCAATGTTGTTATGTGAGCAATTTATTAAAGAGCAGTCAAAGATTCCAAAGTAGGAAGATATGGATAAATTTTTGACAAGTTGATTTCAGGCTTTGGAAACTGCATGCGACCTTAGAGGTTCTCACGTTTCAAAAGTGCTAAATGCACATTTAACACAATCAGTAGATTCCAATAGCAAAAATTTAATACCTCTCAAATGAGTGCGAGACATTAATCAAAGTTCAACAATAATTATGCATATTTCATCGAATTTTTCCCACTAACTGTCACTTCTACCAATTTTTCTTTGTTGTATAACAAAATATTCAATTAAAAATAATTTTTCTAACAAAGATTGGCATTTGAATATAGCTCATTTACTTAAAACCAAAAACAATTACGGGCCGCATTAAACAATCTATAATATATAAGTCGAGCCCGACAAGCAATCCTACTTGTATACATTTATCAGACCATTAATGCCTGCATATATGCAGGATTATAAAATACTCGCTAACCCAATATTAAGTAAAAATAGCGGCTAAATATTAGCGCACTTAATAGTTGTTGGTTAGTAAAAAAAAAACTTAATAATACAACAACAGATTAAATGGCAGGCGTTGGCTCAGTTGGTAGAGCACTCGCCTGTGATGCCAGAATCCGTCGGTTCGATTCCTGGCAAAAGAAGTCTGATGAGGAGATGTGGTGATCTCCGAAACAGCTGTCACTTCTACCAATTTTTCTTTGTTGTATAACAAAATATTTAATTAAAAATCATTTTTCTAACAAAAATAGGCCTTTGAATACAGCTTCTGTATCTCGAAATGAGAGCCAGTCCTTTCCTTGCACTGATGAAATGGCTTTGAAACTCGCTTTTTCAGACCATCATCACGAATTCCACACCAGTACCTAGACAATTCAAATTTAGTGGATGCGATAGCTCATACATTAATGTAATGCTGTATTATCCATAAAAGTTGGTGTGAGGCTTCGGTTTGTGGGAGATCGGTTGTATAAATTAAATAATAATTAAAGACAGGCCCTAAAACACTTCCTTGTAGAAAACACGCTGCTATTCGATAAGACTCAGTAGTGTAACTTTTTAGCCTCGAAATTTTCTGCCAATAAGGAAGTTATGTAGACCGACATAAATATTTGCGGTAAGCGTAGCTCTCAGCTTTTCTGATAGTCCATCTCGAGGACCACTGCAGTATAAAATTTTTATTTTTTTTTAAAGGTGAATTTTTTATGTTTGTGTATTCGTGGCATGGTATTTCGAATTTTTAGGATTATTATAATTTTTTTTCGTAGTTTAGTTATTTATATTTGTTAATTTTTTTATTAATTTTTTATTAATTTTTTTTATTATTTTTTCTTAATTATGATTATAACTTTTAATTTTTTGTTGATTTACAATTAATTTTCTTTGCTTATATGTGAGAATCAAAGAGACTTTGTTTCTTTTTCATAAAAAGTGTGTTCTTTTTAATGTTAATTAGTTTTTCGCGACCATATTTTGTTTTTGGAAAAAGTGAAAAAATTACAACAACAGTCTGAGCGGTAGAAGTTATAGCTATTTCGGAAATCACTACGTTCCCTCATCAGACTTCTTTCTATACACCCATGTTTGAATTGGAGCACGGGCTAATGGTTAAACCATTAGGCTACGTGTGTGCCGGGTTAACTCATTGTTGCTTTTCCCTTTTTCCCTCTTTCTACATATTCACGATGAAGTGCTCAGAATTTCTGTAGCTTTAAACTTGTTAAAATATGAAAGAAGAATATTTGCAGATACTCCAATGGATCATATCGTCCACAACCAGTTTCGGGTACCGAATTTTCAATACTGTTACAAATTTATTGCTGCTGCTAAAACATTTACAAGTATTTTTGGAAAATTTCATTAGAGTAAAACGAATTCATAGAAAATTCGGCGCTGACAAGCAATAAATGTGAAAAATTAGACTTCCAAATATAATGTCGGATGCGTTAAATCAAGTGATTTTAAAATGCCGAGTTAACCAAGTCATTAGCAGCGTTTACTGCTATCCGAAAAACGTGGGTTCGAGTGCTGGCCAAAGCAGAGGAACTTTCGAAATGGAAATTTTAAGATAACTATGTTTCTTAAGAGAACGTTAAAAATTTAATAAAATACTTTTCTCATATAAAAATTATATTTATAAATAAAATATAAATATCATATATAAAATTATTTTTTTTTTCTAATTTTCCAAATAAATAATAGAATGAGAATGAATTCATGCGGAGGTTTTTATTTTATTTAAGTAAAAAAAAAAATTTATTAAAAAAGTAATTGAAAGATTTGAAAGTGAGATTTCAGATTAATAAGCTGGCTACTGTTAAGCCAATAAGTTGGTCTAATGCGCGCTAAGTGCAGGTTTTGTTCCTTTATAATATTTCATGTTATTCAAAGAGAAAACATATGGCAAGAAACGGTCAGAGAATCTCACGATGCCTTGAAGAATGTGATCAAGTAAATTTACTTTTTTGTTTGCAGGGTTCCTTCTTTAAAAATCTGCTAAACAACGGTGACAAAATGAACAAAAATCAGCCTTAATTGGTATCTAAATAGCTTCTTTTTAGAATGTACAAAATTTGAAATAATATTTAAATCAAATATGTTATCCTTATTTGACTCAACATATGGAGAAGGAGGAATAATATTTATTTGAAAGGCAGCCATATATTCATAGAGAATAATTTTAAAATTCTTATAAAGTGTGTTTTTATAAAGGTATAGAACTTTAAGTTGGCATTACTTTTCAAGATGGCGACCGATTTAACAGCTGTCAAGTGATTTATTCTCAGTTTGGTTTGGCAATTCATCGTGAATAGACTCACGCCTGAACAACGCTTGCAAATAGTGCAATTTTATTTCGAAAATAATGGTTATGTGCGGAAAACGTATCGCGCACTACGTCCATTAGCGATAAAGCGCACTTCTTGTTGAATGGCTACGTCAACAAACAAAACTGCCGCGTTTGGAGTGAAGGTAATCCTCAAGTGTATGTTAAAACACCGTTACATCCAGAAAAGAGGACAGTTTGGTGCGCTTTATGGGCTGGTGGAATCATTGGTCCGTACTTTTTCAAAATCGATGGTGGCCAGAACGTTACAGTCAATGGTGATCGGTATAGAGCTATGATTAATAACTTTTTCATTCCTGAATTGAATAACCATGATGTCCAGGAGATGTGGTTTCAACAAGACGGCGCAACATGTCACACAGCTCGTGCCACAATAGATTTATTGAAAGACACGTTTGGTGACCGCCTAATTTCACGTTTTGGACCCGTGAATTGGCCTCCAAGATCTTGTGATTTAACACCGCTAGACTACTTTCTGTGGGGCTATGTAAAGTCATTGGTCTATGCGGATAAGCCACAAACGCTTGACCATTTGGAAGACAACATTCGCCGTGTTATTGCCGATATATAGCCACAAATGTTGGAAAAAGTCATCAAAAATTGGACGTCCGGATTGGACTATATCCGCGCCAGCCGTGGCGGTCATATGCCAGAAATCATATTTAAAATGTAATGCCACAAGATTACCTTTCGGATAAATAAAATTCATGTCAATCGAATAATCCGTCGTTGTTTTATTGCAACTTAAAATTCTATACCTCTATAAAAAAACACCCTTTATATATGATTTTTAAAATAAATTTGTATATATCGATATTTTTAATATTGTGTTATATAGTACACTCGCTGTAACAAAAGTTCCGCCTTACTTGAACACCGGCTAACAATATGTTCTGTTTTTTTTACATTGACTATTCTTCGAAGCGAGTAAGATAAAAAGCCCTGAACAATTTTTAAATAATATTTCCAGCTAAATCTTAGTGGTTTATTACACTGATCTCTAAGCTATAACTGTATTCGAAATACCAGCAATCGAAATTCAGGAATACTGGTGTGATTAACAATATCAATATTGAGCATTTTACATCAAAACCCAATTGGTTCAATATAATAATACAAACAAACTCTTAAATAATTAGTATTTCGACGAATGGCAATAATTGGATAACATAGCTGCGCATCTCCTAGCCATTGATTCCAACAAATGCCTGTATTTGTCGAAGAAAAAGGACTTCTTCACAACACTCCATAACTGCTTCATATTTTACGCATTTTCTTTCCCTATAGCTTTCCTGACCTCTTTCAAAAGATTCTCAATTTGATTAAGGTCAGAGACTAAGACGGTCAGCTGCGCAAGTCCATTTGAACTAACCATTTTTTTTGCCAACTTGCTGGTATGCTTGGTATGCTGGTTATTATAAGCTTTCTGCTAACCTTCCTGTACTCAACTCACATACTTCATTTTAATACTCACCTTTAAGCATTTACCTGCAACCCTATCTTTCTCATTTCCCGCTATACAAGTATGCAAATAGTTTAGGGAATTTTGTAAATAAACAAACATTGATTTTTTTAAATTTGCTCGCGTTAAGTAATAACAAACGGTTGTGCTTTGTGAGTTCTCTCTAGCTTTACAAATTTGTACACAAAGAAAATTTGAAAATTAAAATTGTAGGTAAAATAATTGTGCGTTATAATTGTAAATAAAGGAAAATCTTAAATTAAAACCCGAACAGTAAACATTGTTGAAACTCAATCATATAATGAACAAAAACAATCAAAGAAAATAATTAAACAATGAAAAAATTCATATTAAGAAATACAACAAATATCTACTCATTTCCCCCCATTTATGTTACTTCCAAAATATAGTAGACAAAAGTGCGCTTCCACTTTTTATATGTGTTAAGTGCAAGGACAGTGTAAAGACAAAATTGTAAAAAATATATAAAAAAATACAAAAAAATCGAAGAGAAAACATATTCTTACATGTAATAAACAAAACAACAAAAAAGACTAATGTACATACTTACTTGATCTGAAATCAAACATAAACGTGTAACTGTATGCAGAGTTAAGACAAAAATACAAAAAACATAAAATAAAATCAAAAAGGTATTATAAGAATAAACACATACCCAGTTCAAATAATTTCTCCGGAATGCACTTTTCTCCTTTAATCCTGCAGCCAGCTTCCCTCCTATGAGGGTGCACGGCACTATTCGCTGATAAATGCAACGTTAATCCTTCGTTCAAAGATTGCTGGCTTCAGGTGGTATTGGGCCTCGCAGTGGTTTAAGTTGCATTGTATGCATTTAATCATTGCTTCAGTTGCATAATCGCCTTTTTAAACTAAAGCTACCAGTAGGATCGTCCGTACCCTTATCTGTCTTGCATATTACGCATTTGGGTGCTGCCTTGCAAAGCTTAGCTAAGTGGCATTTTTCTCCACAGCGCAAAACACAATCCGTCTCCAGATTTGCAGTGTCTGGATATGTGTCCGTGTGAAAATTGGTCCTCATTTTTACAAATTAGGCAGAGCACACTGAGGTTTCAATCGCATAATACATAAGAGAAGAAAAATTCAATCGGGAAATTTTTATGAATTTCACGATTAACTGTTCTCTTATAATACTGGAGAATTTCATATTCCCAGTCTACACTAAAAATATAATAATTGTATTGTAGCTGCAAATAATAGTTATCATATCTTCAAGATTTTTTCTGTTCTTTCAAGAATGCTATAATTTTTTATTTACAGAAGTTATAGAACGAAATATTCTTTCAAATTTGAAAATATTTATTCATAAAAAATAATAAAAATTAAAAACTATTTTGTTATTGAACTATTTTGTTTAAGAAACTTTTTGAATTAAATTGCAATGATTAGTGTTGATTAAAAATCCAATGCAAACCAAAATAAAACTTCTATTTTTGGTTATAAGTAATGAGCTGTATTCAAAGGCCTGCTTTTGTTCGAAACATTAATTTTTCATTGAATTTTTTGTTATACAACAACAACAAAAGGTAGAAGTGACAGCTGTTTCGGAGATCACCACATCTCCTTCTTTTGCCAGGAATCGAACCGACGGATTCTGGCATCAAGAAAATAAAAAGCTCAGATATAGTGATAGTTCTTTGAAATAATCAAGTTATTTCAATGAAGGTTCACAAACGAATGAGCATTTATTTGAATTAATATTGTTTCATAAGTAGAAAAATAAAAGGCCTATTTTGTTGATTTCCAACATTCCTCTTCAACAAAATATCCACTGTTGTATATACTTAAATTAACATTATAATTCATTGAAATACTTATTAATATATATACATAAAATTAAGAGGACCTAACATTTCAACAAATTTCATGTTTAGTTTTTGACAGATTCTTGGTCAAAATGAGCCCTATCCGCGAAAAAAAGGTAAGCGACACTATTATCGATATTTACTTTCTTGCATATATCGATAGTTTACAATCATATGCATCTTCTGGGAAATTTTTGTAGTTCTGGGAATTCCCGTTAATTAGTTGCAGCGGAAAAAATTAAAAAAAATTTCAAAAAAGTTAAAAAATCGTTCTCCTGTAAAATTTATATTTTGTCGCTTACATTTTTTTCGCGGATAGGGCTCGAAAATATCTGCTACCATTTCATTCGTTGAAGTATAAGTCGATTTCTTTCTTCATATATATTTCACGAATATAATGATATCTTATGTCGATATGCTTACTGCGCGCATGAAAAACTGGATTCTTTACTAGATGCTGAGCGCTAATATTATCTCCGTTCAATATCATTGGTTGATTGTTGTATAGTAGACCTATTTCTACTAAAAGTTTTCTTATATATACCGCTTCTTTTACAGCTGCTGTCAATGCCATATATTCAGCTTCAGTGCTGCTGAGTGTGACGGTATTCTGCTTTTTTACACTGCCAAGAAAATACACTACCAGCTAAGGTAAAAACATATGCGGTGAAAGATTTTCGGTCCATCGTATCACCACCCAAATCTACGTCGACATAACATTCAATCGGCTTTCCCAACTTCTTATTCTGTAACTTATACTTAGCCGTCTTTGAAAGATATCGCAGAATATGTTTCGCAGCATTTTTGTGTTCAATATGAGGATCTGTATTTCTCTGTGAAAGTTTACAAACAGAATGCATTATATCTGGGTGTGTTGCAAGTGCTACGTACATTAAAGATCCTATCAACGATTGATATTTTGTCTTATTGACTCGCTTGCATTGCTCATTACTGCAGTTCACTTGAAAACCTGCATCTAAAGGAATTGCTAAGGACTTACAATTTTCCATGCCGTATTCCTTTAAAAGATTTTTTATAAACTGCTCATTACAAATACTAATTCCTCCCCGATCGCCATTTCGGTTAATTTCGATACCCAAGAAATGACTGAGTTGACCTTTATCAACTAATTTGAAATTTTTAGCGATCGCTATTTTCGTGTTCATCAATTCATCTTGACTTGTACTTCTTCTTCTTCTTCTTCTTCTTCTTTGGCGTAGGCACCGCTTACGCGATTATAGCATCGTCAACAATAGCGCGCCACTCGTTTCTTCTTCTTACTGTTTGGCGCCAATTAGAAATACCAAGTGACACCAGGTCGCTCTCCACCTGATCTTTCCAATGGAGTGGAGGTCTCCCTCTTCCTCTGCTTCCACCAGCGGGTACTCCATCGAATACTTTCAAAGCTGGAGCGCTTTCATCCATTCGGACGACATGACCTAGCCAGCGTAGCCGCTGTCTCTTTATTTGCTGAGCTATGTCAAGGTCGTCGTATAGCTCGTACAGCTTATCTTTCCATCGTCTGCGGTATTCGCCGTTTCCAACGCGCAAAGGACCATACATCTTCCGCAAAACTTTTCTCTCGAAAACTCCTAAAGCCGACTCATCGGATGTAGACATCATCCAGGCTTCTGCACCATATGTCAGGACGGGAATGATGAGCGACTTGTAGAGTTTGGTTTTGGTTCGTCTAGAGATGACTTTACTTTTCAATTGCCTACTCAGTCCAAAGTATCATCGGCATACGCCAACAATTGCACACTCTTATAGAATATTGTGCCTGGTCTGTTTAGCTCTGCAGCTCGTATTATTTTCTCCAGTATCAAATTAAAGAAATCACACGATAAAGAGTCTCCTTGTCTGAAACCTCGTTTGGTATCGAAGGCTCGGAGAGGTCCTTCCCAATTCTGACCGCGCTTCTGGTATTATCCAGGGTCAGTTTACAAACCCGTATGAGTTTCGTTGGGATATCAAATTGAGACATAGCTGCGTAGAGGCGTTTCCTTATCGTGCTGTTGAAGGCAGCTTTAAAATCGATAAAAAGGTGGTGTGTATCAATTCTTTTCTATCGGGTCTTCTCCAAGATTTGGCGCATGGTAAACGGTAGGACCATATTTTGCAAAGAAGTTGATGCATGCTCCTTGTCAGCTCTTCGCCGCCGTATTTGAAAAGTTCTGCCGGTAAGCCATCGGCTCCCGCCGCTTTGTTATTTTTTAAGCGGGCAATCGCTATCCGAACTTCTTCATAGTCGGGTGATGGTACCTCTATACCATCGTCATCGATTGGGGTTTCGGGTTCGCCATCTCCGGGGTTTTCATTTTCACTGCCATTGAGCAGGTTGGAGAAGTGTTCCCTCCATACACTAAGTATACTCTGGACATCTGTCACCAGATTACCTCCATTGTCCCTACATGAGTTTGCTCCGGTCTTGAAACCTTCTGTAAGTCGCCGCATCTTCTCATAGAATTTTCGAACATTACCCTTGTCGGCCAACTTCTCAAGCTCTTCATACTCACGCATTTCGGCCTCTTTCTTTTTTCGTTTGCAAATGCGTCTCGCTTCTCTCTTCAGCTCTCGGTATCTATCCCACCCCGCACGTGTTGTGGTCGATCGCAAAGTTGCGAGGTAGGCAGTCTGTTTTCTCTCCACTGCGGTTCGACATTCTTCATCGTACCAGTTGTTTTTCTGGTATTGCTGAAAACCAATTGTATATAAGGGCGACACGCAGCTGCCAATCTAATCAGTCGTAAAGTAAACGCGTTGGTGATTACACTACCGTGAAGTAATAAAAGTAGAACATTGTGCAAGTTCTAATAGAAGTGATTTTAAATAGTGAAATGAATTGTAATTGCATTGTGAATTACTGAGTAATAAAAGGACATTTAATAAATTCTTTATAAATAAAGAAACTGCCAAAAAAGGCAGGATTTGGGAAATCATCGAGGTTCATTCAGCAAAATCGTAACAATTGGTGTCAGGAGTGGGATTGTTAAATAAATCCCAAAGGGTAATAATTGCAAAATGGTCAAGATTCAGGATTTGACGATACCTCCTCTCAAGAGGGAATTGGCAAAGCATGCATTATCTACAACAGGAAATAAGGCAGAGCTGCAATCGCGACTGCGAGAAGCAATGGAAGTTGAAGGCATCGACTTGAGCCAGTACGAATTCCATCGCGAGGACGAAGAGATATCCTTGAAGGACATAGACAAGGAAGAGGCTATTGATTCTGCGAAGGGGTTGGATCAGCCATCAAGTAAGACTCAGGAAAATTTTGTTGTCTGCAATTTCACAAATCAGTGCCAACATGTCACAAATCAATGCAAACATGACACAAAAGATGGATGAACAGAATGCCAGCATGTCGCTAAAGATGGATGCACAGGATGCTAAGCTGTCACAAAAGTTGGATGGATTAGAAGGAACAATCGCACAGAATGCAGACAATGCAGAACTTAAGGAAAGACAGGATAAAATCGAGGAGCGGCAAGACCAAAATCAACGAATTGAAAGGTCGGCAAGACAAAATAGAGGAGCTAATTAAGACCAAAATCAACGAGCTCGAGCGTTGTGTCCAAGATTTGCATTTGAATCCTCCAACCAGATCCATTGACGGCAGAACTGCTTTCCAGATCTTCAAGCTCCAGTTCGAGAAGACGGCTGAGTTAAATAATTGGACCATCGAGGAAAAATCCGCTGCGCTATTTGTTACGTTGAAAGGACCAGCAGCGGAAATTTTGCGACTATTCCCGAAAAAGAGAGGGATAACTATGACACAGTTATGCGAGCCCTGGAGAGACGCTATGAGCACAAGAGACAAATTTACCAGATGGATCTTGAACAGCGTGACCAAAAACACAACGAATCTCTGCAGGAATATGCTTCAGAAATTGAGAGATTGGCTCATTTAGAAATTGGGAACACATCGCGTGATCATCTCGAAAGAGTAATAATCCAGAGGTTCATCAGCGGAATTAAAGACTTGTATACAAAGCGAGAGACTTATGTGAATCCAAAGTTAACATTCTCTGAAACTGTTGCGTATGCTCAGACACGTGAAACAGCGCACTGCTATGTAAGCCAGCCTACAAAGTGAAGCGTTTGGAGGTAGAAACACCAGATGTGAGGACGGAAATATTGAAAACTCTGAAGTCGATAGAAGGAATGAATCGTTCTGGTGTCAAAAATCAAGCTGGAAGGTGCTTCAGTTGGAGCAAAGCAGATCACTTCGCACGCGAATGCAAGTTGGGCTCCAACAGCCAGGAAAGACGACGGAAACGATGCTCAAAAGCGGAGGGCATAATAGACGTTCGGCGAATGACAATTAGAAGAGCAGAAAAGTGGGAGGCAAGCCACTTAAGAAGATGTCAACAGGAAGACCCAGACTTGGAACTGGTAATGCACGGATTGGAGGTGAAATGGCAGCAGAACAAATGGCAGCGGAAAGTCCTAGCGCGAAGGCATACTGGGCACAATGAAGCAGTTTAGTCTTAATATCTGGCTGTTTGTATAGAGTATGGAAAAGTGAAGATGGCCAGTGCTCTAGAAGACTAATAATAGTTCCAAGGTTAAGAATTGAGGATGCTCTTAAGGAAATCCATAATGGCCTAGTGTGTGGCCCCTAGGCATTAAGAAAATGCTGGAGAGATCAAGCAGCGGTTCTATCGGGTTGGTTGTCGACAATCTATCGTGGAGTGGATGGCTAACTGCAAGGAGTGCATAGCAGCTAAAGGGCCAAAATCACGCAGTCATTACAAATTGAAAGCCAGGTACGACAAAGCGATGAACTCCGAAGGCTTCCAAATTGGAGATTTGGTGTTACTGTACAATCCACAACGGAAGAAAGGTTTATCCCTAAAACTTCAATGCCATTGAGTAGGTCCATATTAGATAATCAAATGGATAAACGACGTAGTGTATCGAATCCAGACTGTTGGAAGATCAAGAAGCAAAAAAAAGTGGTCCACCTAGAGAGGCTTGCTGCGTTTGGAACAGCGAATGTGTCTGATCGTGACGATCAGATTTAGGTGGAGGGCAGTGTGGCGAAAATGCGAAGCTAATGTCAGATGAAAGAGAGAAAGCGATAACTGGCATGTTATAGAGCGTGAAACGAGAACATTCGTTATCGAGAACGATTCGATCATTCCAGGCTTACGTTGCGAGCAGCCAACTAGTATATTAGGGCGACAAACAGCTGCCAAGCTAATCAGTCGTAAAGTAAACGCGTTGGTGCAAGTTGTAATAGAAGTGATTATAAATAGTGAAGTGAATTGTAATTGAATTGTGAATTACTGAGTAATAAAAAGACATTAAATAAATTTTTTCTAAATAAAAAAACTGCAAATAAAGTTGCTGACTTTTATATAACAATCCAGCGATCGTACAAGAAGGATTTGGGAAATCATCGAGGTTGATTCAGCAAAATCATAATAGTATTTTTTATCAAACATAGCAGCTCCTTGAAAAAAAAAAAATTCTTATATTAATTTGAATTTATTTTATTATAATTTTCAACAAACGTTTTATATATTCCTAAGATCATTCAAATTTCAATTATAAATTCAAATACATATACATACATACATTTGGAGTTAAAAGGAAATAATACTCGTATTTCCAGAGCGATGGGTCAGTTTATAGTTACGTTTTTGTATATTTTTTAGAATTTTGACAATAACTTTTCGATTTACTGATCCTTGCAAATTAGACAACCTGCCTGAACCGCGTTCAGAAGATGCGTGGGAGTACAAACCTTGTCAAAACAAGCTCGTTATGAGACCAGAAGATGAAATAAGTATAGACAGTGTAATTTCTGCTTTGCTGGCTTTGATCGAACCAACTGAAGAACAGTTTAAAGAATGCCAATGGGATATTACTGCCAAGGAAATTCACAATGAAAAACAATCTTTGCTCTTTGAAGAAAAACTGTATATATCACAACTTAAAACTGGGACATGTAAGCTAAATGAGGACAACAAAATATTTTTAGAACATGAGCTAAATGAAGTCGGTAATATGAAACTCAATATAGAGGAAAGTTATGATGGCTATGTTGTATTCAGCCGCAGTCAAATGACGAAGGGGAGAGGGAAGAGCATCTGTGGTCATTGTTTACGAGGAAAATATAATGACAAATTCCTTTTGATTGTTGAAAAACGCACTGAATTCGATTATATAGATAAAACCAGAATCGTAAGTTTATAATTTTATTCAAAACTATTATATTACTTTTTTTCATAGTAACAGTTGTTTCTACTATTATAAACTAGTATATTTAAACGTCACCTGATCGGATAAGATTTGAAATGCTTTTCTACTACTCCTCCAATTTTTATTTTGTAATTTTCAATAGTAGCGCAACGACATTGAATGCCCTGGCCGGACCAACATCCAAAATCATCGAAAATTAAAAAAAAATTATTATTTTTCTTATTGCGACTATACTTCTGACATAAAATAAAAACTGCTCATAAAAATCAATCCGATTTACGGAAAAGACCTAGGATAAACTGTAGGGCTCTCAATTTGTGCAAAAACATCAATGAACACCACAAATGGATAAGAGCTCGACAGAAAATCTCTGTAGCGGATATAAAGTCACAACTGGTCACCCGTCAGATACGCGTTGGTCGGAAGATTATATGCTAGCTTGTGTTGGTGTTCAATTATTTGACGCCACCCCCTTTTACCCAAAAAATTCGGGTTGTATATCAAGTATATTGTGATATCTCTTTCCTTGACGCATTAAAGGGAAAGGACATCATCCCTATTTTCGGAAAAGCTGTGTAATGCATGTAGTTTGTTTGTTAGTGGAGCAAGAGATCCGACGAGAACTCCTCCATTTGGAAGCTTACATGGCTGGCCATGCATATACCGATTCCAACCTTACAAAACGAATTTGGTGGCCAATTTCCGGCCTTTATTTCTTAAATAAAGAATACCTTCCAAAAATTCAATAAAACCGAATCATAAATTTGTTTTTCTCATAAGCTCGATTTTTTTTTTCTATATCCATTTCCACTAAGAAGGAGTGTTCACTGTGTTAATTAAGGCAAAAAAGTACCGTGTACCAAATTTTAAACAAGTTGAACCACAAATAAGATCGTCAAGCAGTAGATCGGTCCGAAGTGTAGATTACGGAATAAAAACTAGTCCTTATCTATAGCGGAATTAAGAAAAGCGCGCACTTCGTTTCCTCTCTTCGCTGTTGGGCGCCAGTTGGAAATATATATATATGAAATCCAGTCCTTTTGAATTTTATTTTTCCAGCGGAGTGGATCCTTCCACTTCTTCTGATTCCACCGGCGGGTACCCACCGAATAAACTCAAAGCTGGAGTATTTTCAACCATTCGGACGACATGACCGGCTAACGTAGCCACTGCTCTTACTTCCGTGAACCATGTGAATGTCGACGTGTTACTCGTTCGGCTCACCGTTCGATCGATCACTGTTACCAACGTGAAAGGACCATGAATCTTCCGCGAAACCTTTCTCGCGAAAACTTTTAAACCCGATTTATTGGATGTCGACCTCGACAACAGTGACGAAGTAGCCGAGTCTCTAATGCGACGACTGATTTTCTCGTTCACTACCAGGCCCATCCGCTTCGCTTCTGTGACGACCACAAATCTAGGACTTTAACCCCACAAAAACACTACATCAGCCCCACACAACAGCATATATCAATAACAGCATATCACGTCAAACATATCATAAAGGCATACATTTTTAATACATATATGTATGTATGTTATATACATACATATCATATACGAACACATTTTCATGCAATCCTGTCTGAAACCGCGTTTGTCATCGAAAGGCTTGGAGAGGTCCTCACCAATTTTGGCTACGCTTCTTGTATTATCTAGGGTCAGTTTACATAGCCATATGTGTTTATGAGTTTTGAAGAGACATCGAGTTCAGACATGGCGTAGAGGCTGCTCCTTATCGAGCTACCGAACGCAGCTTGGAAATCGATGAAAAGGTCACATGGTGGATTTTACAGATCTAAAGCCATATTGATAAGTGTGTAGTCACCATGGAAAAATTAGGTTGCTACCTAACCAGCATATTATCCAGATTCTTCCCCTGGCACTATTTCTTGTTTCCAAACCTGAAGAGATGAATGGGCGTTAAGTGATTCCGGTCGAATAAAAAAGGAATATTTTGAGCCTTGAAAACCTTGTTCTTAGCTGCATAATTTGAGTAGTTAAAACAGAAAATATTTAAAGTGACACTTGTTCCCAAATTATGGTACAAATAACCTCATAACTAGTTTGCATTCAAACATACGGCCATGATTAAATTAATTACTTACTTTAATCTTAATCTTATTTTAATGGATCTACTCCTTTTCCGTATGAGACTTCTTTACTGGCGTAGACACCGCCTACGCGATTATAGCCTAATTAACAACAAAGCGCCAATCTTTCCTTCTTTTCGCTGTTTGGCGGATATTGGAAATACCAAGGGCACCCACGTCCTTCTCAACTGGATAACGGATTGGAGTTTTTCCGCGGCCTCTAGTTTCGTTGAACCAAAAACTTGTAACGACGAGAAAGTGTAACTGACTTTTGGTTGGATGCTCTTTAAATTTATACGGAGATAGTAAATCAAGGGAGAGGGATTCACCACTCTGGTAACTTTTGACTGTAAAACTAACAGAATTATGTAAACTGAAATGTTTGACGTTACGTCAAATCTGATGCCTTAGCACGTACAAGGCCCATTAAGGGACTGGCCGAAAGCGAAGGTGCGACCCATTAAGGGACTAGCATAAATTTGATTACTCAAATTACAAGAAGAAAATGCTCAACTTGTATAGCGCCGTAATTGATCTTTCGTGTTTGCCCTTTTATATAATGCATATGCAAGTGAACTAACACTGCAATTCTTTTCAATTTGTTAAAATTATTCAAAAATAGATGTAAATAAATTTAAAAGAAACAAAAAAAATAAAAAATAAAAATTATAAAAATCCAGCATGATGAGCTTCGAACTCGTGCTAACCACGTCCTTTAGATATGCTGTTGTTCTTGTTTTTAGTATGGTTATCCCAATTTGTATACATATGTTGATCTAATAAATTATTTAATAAAAATAACTAAGCAATGTAATTTTATTTTAAATGAAATAGAAATATATTAATATTTCACTTCATAAATTAAAACAAAATTATATTAAATAAAATACAATAAAATCAAATAAAATAAGAGATAAAATCGAATAAAATAAAATAAATAAAAAGAAAAAATTAAAGAATATAAAATTATATAAAATGAAATATAAAATTAAAGAAATAAAAAATTCAATTATTTGAAAAAACAATTAATTAATTAATTTATTAACTATAAACAAAATTAAGGCAAATAAAATAAAATGAAATAAAATAAAATAAACAGAAAATAACAAAAAACTAGTAAATAACAAAATAAATAGAAAATAAAAATAAAAATGAAATTAAATTAAGTTAAACAAAATAATATGGAAAAAATGTAACGAAATAAAATAATTATAAAAATTTTAATTCAAAACAAAAGTCAAATAAAAAACAATAATAATTTTAAATAAATAAAAAAATTATAATTTAAAAAAAATGAAGTAAAGTAAAATAAAATTAGATTAAATTAAAAACCAAGTTTAACCATAAAAATAAATTTATATCATAAATAAGTGTGGAATTGATTACAAAATATGTACATATTATTATGCATGTATATGTAAATATATTGTTTGAGTTCACTTAATTTTTACATTTTTAATGTGTAATCTCGTATTGCTCAGTTATACCAATATTTTGTAACTTACCATGTATTAAACGGCGCGGCGCCGCGATATCTTATAGCGGAGTTGGTATAGGAGCAGGGGCAATTTGCATTAATTTACGCTGTTTTTCCCGTGGCTCGAGTTCAAACCCAACTTGGCTTTTCTAATATTTTATTTATTTTTATTTATTTTTTTATTTATTTCATTTAAAATACAATTAAATTGCTTAGTTACTTTTATTAAATAATTAATACAACTTGGGATAACCATACTAAAAACAAGAACAACAGCATATCTAAAGGACGTGGTTAGCCCGAGTTCGAAGCTCATCACGATGGATTTTTATAATTTTATTTTATTTTTTTTTGTTTTTTTTTTTTGTTTCTTTTAAATTTATTTACATCCATTTTTCAATAATTTTAACAAATTTAAAAGAATTGCAGTGTTAGTTCACTTGCATATGCATTACATAAAATCGCATACACGAAAGATCAAATACGGCACTAGACAGGTTGAGCATTTTCTTCTTCTAATTTGAGTGCGAAATCAAATTTATGCTAGTCGCTTAATGGGTCGCACCTTCGCTTTCGGTCAGTCCCCTAATGGGCCTTGTACGTGCTAAGGCATCAAATTTGACTTAACATTTGCGCCTTCTCATTATATTAACATTCTCGAGTAAAAATGTCACATAAGCAATAATCAAGTCAAATGTTAACTAGAAAGCTAAACCCTTTTTATAATTGTAATAACTTTGCTTATTGTTGAAAAATTAAAATAAAGTTAGTTCTAATTTTCGCTTGCCTTTCCAAAATAATTATCTGTTAACTTTTTAAAAAATAGAAATATTCAGTGGCAGTGCGGTGACTTAAACATTTTAAGGAACCACACGCATGAAAATAGATTTGGAGCAGGCACAAGCAGAAGCCATACCCGTCGACATTGTGGAACAACTAGCCAGACATAACAGCAAATAGAGCAACTGAGAAATTCCTAGATTAAGCTTCAAAGGAATCAAATTTTAACAAATCATCAGGAGAAGGGCAGGGTCCTAAAAAACATAAGCCACCTACCTATATTTACGGGTATAGGTAGTAATACAATAAACTTCTTCCTTAGCAGTGGGGAATATATGCTATCAATTCTAACTGATCCGGAAACGATAAAGGAAGCAGTGAGAACCATTTTCTACAGAGTCATCCAATAAGAGGCAAAGGACGAAACACACAACTGGAATATAAGAGACACTGAAACGAAGGTATAGACCAGACACAGAACCACACCAAATTTACAGAAGAATTATTAACTTGAAAGTGAATTCGGTAAGTGAGTTAGCTACTGAACTACAAAGTATACAATACAAGGCGGACGAATCAATAGTTTATTACCAAGGTGACCTTGGTATAGATTTGACAGACATAAATAGCCTAATAGTGAATATCACTAAAGAAATGACTTAAGGGACGTCATTAGATAGAGTTTATGACGAACGAAATTTAGAGAGGATAATAGAAATAATGAACAAACGAAAATATGAAGACAGTAGTATTAGGTGGGAGTTCAGGAAGTCTAGGAAGTATGAAGGACAGGGAGGATTTCAACAGCAAAATTAATACAAATCTCCTGTCAAATATCTCTAAGAGAGATATCGCGAAAATCAGCGAAGCTCATGAGCACAAGTAAAGCAAAATCCAGGACACAATCATTGCACAGAAAACTATAATTATAGAGGAAATTTTAATAATAACTCAGGACCATTTCAAAGGTACCAACAGGTAGGAAACCCCAGGCCGAACCGAACCGTTGAAATCAACATAGGCAACACCAAGTAGTACCTATGGAAGTGGATAACATAGTGTTACGATTTTGCTAGCCTCGGTGATTTCCCAAATACTTCGGGTACGATCTCTGGATTGTTAAATAAAATCGCCAACTTAATTTGCAGTTTCTTTATTTATAAAGAATTTAATTAATGTCCTTTTGATTACTCAATTCAATTACAATTTACTTTACTATTTACAATCACTTGTATACAACTTTCAAAATGTACTGTTTTTATTACTTAAATGTAATGTAATCTCCAACGATTTTACTCCACGACTGATTATTTTGCAGTCATGTGTCGCCCTTATATACTTGTTTGCTGCTTGAAAACGAAACCCCCGGAATAATCGCGTCGTTACGATAATCGTCTCGTTACGATAATCGTCTCGTTTACGATAATCGTCTCGCTTACGCTCTAGAACATGCCAGTTGTCGGCTCCTCGCTTTCATTGGTCTTTCGCTTCGCATTTTCGCCACATTGCCCTCCACCTAAGTCTGATCGTCCCGATCAGACACATTCGCTGTTCCAAACGCAGCAAGCCTCTCTAGGTGGATCACTTTCATCTTGTTTCTCGGCCTCCCAACAGTTTGGATTCGATACACTACGTCGTTTAGTCCTTTGATTATCTTGTATGGACCTTCCCAATTGCACTGAAGTTTTGGGGACAAACCTCTCTTTCGTTGTGGATTGTACAGCAACACCAAATCTCTATTTTGGAAGCCTTCGGAGTTCATCGCCTTGTCATACCTAGCCTTCATTTTGTCACTCATAATTTGAGTTCGCGGCCTCACAAGATCATGTATCGCTCTTAACTCTTCCTCGAGAACAGTAGACGCTTCCTTCCCAATTCTTCTCGCATCACCAGTTATTCCAAATTTTAAATCGCTGGGCAACCGAAGTTCACTACCAAACAGTATCCTCGCAAGTGTTTGACCTGTTGTTTCATGCACTGCCGACCGATATCCCATCAGGAAAAGCGGTATGTGTACATCCCAATAATCTTGATGCTTGTCCACTACTTTCCGTAAGTGCTCTTCCAGGGTCCGGTTGAATCGCTCTACCATGCCATCTGATTGAGGATGCAGGGCTGTCGTTCGGGTTTTGCGAATACCAAGTATCTGGCATCTCCTGGAACACCACCGATTCAAAGTTTCTTCCTTGCTTTGAGTGCCATTCTATAGGCGCACCGTATCTGGTAACCCAATTGTGAGTGAATGCATCCGCAACTGTTTTAGCTTCCTGGTTCGGAATTGGGTAGATCTCAGGCCATTTACTAAAGTAGTCCATAACCACAAGAACGTATTTATTTCCTTGTCTGCTCATAGGGAATGGACCGGCTACATCCACGACAACCCGCCCAAATGGTGCACCTGAGTTATACTGCTTCATCTGCCCATGACTTCGTGACTTTGGCCCTTTAGCTGCAATGCACTCCGTGCAATTAGCAATCCACACAGCGACCGATTGACGACAGCCAACCCAATAGAACCGCTGCTTGATCTTCTCCAGCGTTTTTGTAATGCCTAGGTGCCCTCCACTAGGACCATTATGGAATTCCTTAAGAACATCCGGAATCCTTAACCTCGGAACTACTATAAGCTTCCGAGAGTACTGGCTATCTTTCTTCTTCACGAGTACCACCGGAGAGCTCCATGGACATGCCGATGGTTCGATAACATCGCTTCCGCTCATTTCCCTAATTATTTGGCCAACAGCGTCACGTTTGGCTAGTGGAATGCTTCGAGGAGCTTGACGAATTGGTCTTGCGTCACCAGTATCAATGCTATGCTTCACTACGTTGGTCCTGCCTGGTTTGTTGCCATCCTTGTCGAATATGATGGAGTATTTACGGATCATCTGGCTGGCCTTGTGCTTGTACTTGTCTTTCAAACCTTGCGTCCATGCATTGATATCTTCCTCGATCTCCTTGCTGCCAATAGAGTCGATTACAGATGAATCATTGCTGTTAATAACGGCTTCTACCTCTTGACATTGCCCTAATACAGTTTCACTAGGAATTTTTACTGATGATCTGAAGTCATTTAATACTCTCACTGGGATGCGTCCATTCTTTTGTGTCTTAGTCAGGGTTTTTCCAATAAGTAAGTCCAGTGTAGAATTTTGTGCTGCTTCGACAACCCACAATTTGTTTGTCCCACAATCTCATTTGATTTTCGCCCAAACAACTGCTTCTGACTTCGGTGGAATCAGTTCACTGCCTTCAAAGACCGCTTGTTTGCTGCTGTATGTGAAATCATAGCCAATGTTTAGTGGCACCTCCATGTTTTTATACTCCATAATTTTGTTATTCAAGTCGATCTTGATACCTTCATTCATCAAGAAGTCCACTCCTATGATTACCTCATCCACAATCTGTGCGACTATAAAACTGTGTAACACCGTCACATTCCCGATTGGTACCTCACATGTTACTTCTCCAAGTACTTGGGTATCCTCACCAGTCGCCGTTTTCAAAATTTTTCTATAGGTAATGGCCTCACTTCTTTAGCGATCGAAGCAAAGTTGCGCCGCTGCAAATGATAAGTTTACCTCGCTTAGAGGTAATCAGGTCAGTTCGAATGATGGAATGTGATCCGCCCGTATCCACTGTTAATATTCGCGCTCGTCCATCCATATATCCACCAATAGTAATGTTGCTCGTTTTTCTGGCAATTTGCGAGACGGAGATTATGGGGCATTCAATTGCAGGAACCAGCATACGCCCCTTTAGACTGGCTGGTTTTAGTTTAACGACTGAGAAGTTGATGGTTTATCTTCGTCAGCTTTCTGTTTTCGCTGTCCTTCTTGTATGCTGGAACCCGTTTTGCATTCGCGTGCGAAGTGACCAGGCTTTCCACATTTAAAGCATTTCCCTGCTTGATTCTTGACACCAGAACGATTCATTCCTTCTAACGACTTCAGAGTTCTCAATATTTCGGTCATCACATCTGGTGCTTCAACCTCCACTTTGTTGACTTTGTATGCTGGTCTGCTTATGAGTGCCGCCGTTTCACATGTTTGAGAATACGCCACTGTTTCAGCGAATGTTAACTTTGGATTCGCATATGCCTCTCGCTTGGTGTAAACGTCTTTTATTCCGCTGATGTATTTTTGTATTTTCACCCTTTCGAGATGCTCACCCGATGCGTCTCCGATGGCTAAATGAGCCAATCTCTCAATTTCCGAAGCATATTCCTGTAGAGTTTCGTTGGGTTTTTGGTCGCGCTTTTCTAACTCCATCTGATAAATTTCTCTTCTGTGTTCGCTACCATAGCGTCTTTCCAGGGCTCGCATCAATCCTTCGTAATCATTTCTCTCATAATCAGGTATAGTTTGCAAAAGTTCTGCCGCAGGTCCTTCCAACGCAACGAATAGTGCAGCATATTTTTCCTCTATGCTCCAGTTATTTGTTTCAGCCATCTTCTCAAACTGGAACTTGAAGACTTGGAATGGAATTTTACCGTCAAAGGATGGTGTTTTTACCTTGGGAGCGTTCACTGAAATGGTTGGACGATATAACTGCAAATCACGGAAACGACCTTCCAATATGTTGACTTTGGCTTCAATTAACTCTTCTATTTTTTCTTACCGACCTTCTAATTTGACCACTTTTGTCTCAATTAGCTTCTCTATTTTGTCTTGTCGCGTCTCGATTTGATCCTGCCTTTCCTCAAGTTCCGCATCGTCTCTCACCAGATTTTGCTGTATTTGCCCGATTCTTCCTCCTAAGGATGATATTTGCTCCCTCTGTTTAACCATTTGTGATGTAATGCTGGCATTCTGTGCATCCATTTTTTGTGATATGCTGGCATCGATTTGTGACATGTTCGCGTTCATTACAGACATATTTTGTGAAATACGGGCATCCTGTGCATGCATCTCTTCTGATATGCTGGCATTAATTGCAGATATATTTTGTGAAATTGCAGCCAATAACATGTTCATGTCAATACCCGCAGATGAGCTAGGGGCCTCTTCTTGAATCTTACTTGATGGCTGCTCCAACTCCTTCGCAGAATCAATAGCCTCTTCCTTGTCAACATCCTTCAAGGACATATCTTCATCCTCGCGGCGGAATTCGTATTGGTTCAAGTCGATACCTTCGGCTTCCATTGCTTCTCGCAGTCTCGATTTCAGCTCTGCCTTATTTCCTGTTGTAGATAATCCTCGCTTTGCCAATTCCTTCTTGAGAGGAGGTATCGTCAAATCCTGAATCTTCACCATTTTTCAATTATTATCCTTTGGAATTTATTTAACAATCCCACTTCTGATACCAATTGTTACGATTTTGCTGATTAACCTCGATGATTTCCCAAATCCTTCGGGTACTATCTCTGGATTGTTAAAAAAATCGCCAACTTTATTTGCAGTTTCTTTATTTATAAAGAATTTAATTAATGCCCTTTTGATTACTCAGTAATTCACAATTCAATTACAATTTACTTTACTACTTTACTACTTGTATACAACTTTCACAATGTACTGTTTTTATTACTTAAATGTAATGTAATCTCCAACGCTTTTACTTCACGACTGATTACTTTTGCAGTTATTGGTCGCCCTTATATACTTGTTTGCTGCTTGAAAGAGTTAAGATAATCGTCTCGTTTACGATAATCGTCTCGTTTACGCTCTAGAACATACCAGTTGTCGGCTCCTCTTTTTCATCGGTCATTCGCTTCGCATTTTCGCCACAATAGAAACAAATAACATAAGATACGGTAACGAAGGCCGCAATGGCAATAAAATAAAATGCGAAGTAGAAAATGAAGAAGAAGAAATTTGGTTAGAGAAGAAGAAATTAATAATACAAAACTGTTGACAATGTAAATGGAATTTCCCGGAAGGACAGAAAATAAAGAAGCGGCCGTATAATGCAAATTACCCATACCAAGGACAAACAAAAGGGTAGACAGATTAAAGGAAATTCCATGTCGTTAAGGATGAACGGAGTAGCTGCAGCTACCGCAGGCAAACGAACAATCAGCCTATCCTTAAGCGCGTGAACAGAATGGCTGGGTCATCTACAGGTATAAAAAGAGATGCAGCCGCTACCACAAGAAGAGACGAGTAGACAACTTAGTGGAGTTAACACTGCTGTGAGCTGTGTGTGTTTTAAACGGATGAGCTGAGTGAAGCAGATAATAAGTGTGTATCATAAATAATTGTAAAAATAAGCCGCTGGATAAAGACAAAATTGTACAAATAATTTCCTGACGGTTAAGAAGCCGAACAAACAAATTTTGGGAGTTTTGTTTAGCAATGCAGTGATCGGACTCGAAGGTTTTGGAAAATCATCGAGGCGAACTTAGCAAATTCGTTACAATATTAACAAATAATAAGGCAGAGGAAATGAAAATGATAGACGGGAAGAGAATAATTTTTGTATCTGTAGATGGTTTCAATACAATGGGTGAGATCTTTAGGAAATATATATCAAAAGGAAAACTTGGAATATTTTCAGATATATCAGAAAGGAAATATAATGTCGTTCAGTGAAAAGTAATAGACCTATATTTACGGGTATAGGTAGTAATACAATAAACTTCTTCCTTAGCAGTGGGGAATATATGCTATCAATTCTAACTGATCCGGAAACGATAAAGGAAGCAGTGAGAACCATTTTCTACAGAGTCATCCAATGAGAGGCAAAGGACGAAACACACAACTGGAATATAAGAGACACTGAAACGAAGGTATAGACCAGACACAGAACCACACCAAATTTACAGAAGAATTATTAACTTGAAAGTGAATTCGGTAAGTGAGTTAGCTACTGAACTACAAAGTATACAATACAAGGCGGACGAATCAATAGTTTATTACCAAGGTGACCTTGGTATAGATTTGACAGACATAAATAGCCTAATAGTGAATATCACTAAAGAAATGACTTAAGGGACGTTATTAGATAGAGTTTATGACGAACGAAATTTAGAGAGGATAATAGAAATAATGAACAAACGAAAATATGAAGACAGTAGTATTAGGTGGGAGTTCAGGAAGTCTAGGAAGTATGAAGGACAGGGAGGATTTCAACAGCAAAATTAATACAAATCTCCTGTCAAATATCTCTAAGAGAGATATCGCGAAAATCAGCGAAGCTCATGAGCACAAGTAAAGCAAAATCCAGGACACAATCATTGCACAGAAAACTATAATTATAGAGGAAATTTTAATAATAACTCAGGACCATTTCAAAGGTACCAACAGGTAGGAAACCCCAGGCCGAACCGTACCGTTGAAATCAACATAGGCAACACCAAGTAGTACCTATGGAAGTGGATAACATAGTGTTACGATTTTGCTAGCCTCGGTGATTTCCCAAATACTTCGGGTACGATCTCTGGATTGTTAAATAAAATCGCCAACTTAATTTGCAGTTTCTTTATTTATAAAGAATTTAATTAATGTCCTTTTGATTACTCAATTCAATTACAATTTACTTTACTATTTACAATCACTTGTATACAACTTTCAAAATGTACTGTTTTTATTACTTAAATGTAATGTAATCTCCAACGATTTTACTCCACGACTGATTATTTTGCAGTCATGTGTCGCCCTTATATACTTGTTTGCTGCTTGAAAACGAAACCCCCGGAATAATCGCGTCGTTACGATAATCGTCTCGTTACGATAATCATCTCGTTTACGATAATCGTCTCGCTTACGCTCTAGAACATGCCAGTTGTCGGCTCCTCGCTTTCATTGGTCTTTCGCTTCGCATTTTCGCCACATTGCCCTCCACCTAAGTCTGATCGTCCCGATCAGACACATTCGCTGTTCCAAACGCAGCAAGCCTCTCTAGGTGGATCAATTTCCCTGCTTGATTCTTGACACCAGAACGATTCATTCCTTCTAACGACTTCAGAGTTCTCAATATTTCGGTCATCACATCTGGTGCT
The DNA here is from genome assembly GCA_030068015.2 of Neoceratitis asiatica. Taxonomy (NCBI): domain Eukaryota; kingdom Metazoa; phylum Arthropoda; class Insecta; order Diptera; family Tephritidae; genus Neoceratitis; species Neoceratitis asiatica. The sequence goes on from CM061524.1 coordinate 86,048,908, forward strand.
TCAACCTCCACTTTTTTGACTTTGTATGCTGGTCTGCTTATGAGTGCCGCCGTTTCACATGTTTGAGAATACGCCACTGTTTCAGCGAATGTTAACTTTGGATTCGCATATGCCTCTCGCTTGGTGTAAACGTCTTTTATTCCGTTGATGTATTTTTGTATTTTCACCCTTTCGAGATGCTCACCCGATGCGTCTCCGATGGCTAAATGAGCCAATCTCTCAATTTCCGAAGCATATTCCTGTAGAGTTTCGTTGGGTTTTTGGTCGCGCTTTTCTAACTCCATCTGATAAATTTCTCTTCTGTGTTCGCTACCATAGCGTCTTTCCAGGGCTCGCATCAATCCTTCGTAATCATTTCTCTCATAATCAGGTATAGTTTGCAAAAGTTCTGCCGCAGGTCCTTCCAACGCAACGAATAGTGCAGCATATTTTTCCTCTATGCTCCAGTTATTTGTTTCAGCCATCTTCTCAAACTGGAACTTGAAGACTTGGAATGGAATTTTACCGTCAAAGGATGGTGTTTTTACCTTGGGAGCGTTCACTGAAATGGTTGGACGATATAACTGCAAATCACGGAAACGACCTTCCAATATGTTGACTTTGGCTTCAATTAACTCTTCTATTTTTTCTTACCGACCTTCTAATTTGACCACTTTTGTCTCAATTAGCTTCTCTATTTTGTCTTGTCGCGTCTCGATTTGATCCTGCCTTTCCTCAAGTTCCGCATCGTCTCTCACCAGATTTTGCTGTATTTGCCCGATTCTTCCTCCTAAGGATGATATTTGCTCCCTCTGTTTAACCATTTGTGATGTAATGCTGGCATTCTGTGCATCCATTTTTTGTGATATGCTGGCATCGATTTGTGACATGTTCGCGTTCATTACAGACATATTTTGTGAAATACGGGCATCCTGTGCATGCATCTCTTCTGATATGCTGGCATTAATTGCAGATATATTTTGTGAAATTGCAGCCAATAACATGTTCATGTCAATACCCGCAGATGAGCTAGGGGCCTCTTCTTGAATCTTACTTGATGGCTGCTCCAACTCCTTCGCAGAATCAATAGCCTCTTCCTTGTCAACATCCTTCAAGGACATATCTTCATCCTCGCGGCGGAATTCGTATTGGTTCAAGTCGATACCTTCGGCTTCCATTGCTTCTCGCAGTCTCGATTTCAGCTCTGCCTTATTTCCTGTTGTAGATAATCCTCGCTTTGCCAATTCCTTCTTGAGAGGAGGTATCGTCAAATCCTGAATCTTCACCATTTTTCAATTATTATCCTTTGGAATTTATTTAACAATCCCACTTCTGATACCAATTGTTACGATTTTGCTGATTAACCTCGATGATTTCCCAAATCCTTCGGGTACTATCTCTGGATTGTTAAAAAAATCGCCAACTTTATTTGCAGTTTCTTTATTTATAAAGAATTTAATTAATGCCCTTTTGATTACTCAGTAATTCACAATTCAATTACAATTTACTTTACTACTTTACTACTTGTATACAACTTTCACAATGTACTGTTTTTATTACTTAAATGTAATGTAATCTCCAACGCTTTTACTTCACGACTGATTACTTTTGCAGTTATTGGTCGCCCTTATATACTTGTTTGCTGCTTGAAAGAGTTAAGATAATCGTCTCGTTTACGATAATCGTCTCGTTTACGCTCTAGAACATACCAGTTGTCGGCTCCTCTTTTTCATCGGTCATTCGCTTCGCATTTTCGCCACAATAGAAACAAATAACATAAGATACGGTAACGAAGGCCGCAATAGCAATAAAATAAAATGCGAAGTAGAAAATGAAGAAGAAGAAATTTGGTTAGAGAAGAAGAAATTAATAATACAAAACTGTTGACAATGTAAATGGAATTTCCCGGAAGGACAGAAAATAAAGAAGCGGCCGTATAATGCAAATTACCCATACCAAGGACAAACAAAAGGGTAGACAGATTAAAGGAAATTCCATGTCGTTAAGGATGAACGGAGTAGCTGCAGCTACCGCAGGCAAACGAACAATCAGCCTATCCTTAAGCGCGTGAACAGAATGGCTGGGTCATCTACAGGTATAAAAAGAGATGCAGCCGCTACCACAAGAAGAGACGAGTAGACAACTTAGTGGAGTTAACACTGCTGTGAGCTGTGTGTGTTTTAAACGGATGAGCTGAGTGAAGCAGATAATAAGTGTGTATCATAAATAATTGTAAAAATAAGCCGCTGGATAAAGACAAAATTGTACAAATAATTTCCTGACGGTTAAGAAGCCGAACAAACAAATTTTGGGAGTTTTGTTTAGCAATGCAGTGATCGGACTCGAAGGTTTTGGAAAATCATCGAGGCGAACTTAGCAAATTCGTTACAATATTAACAAATAATAAGGCAGAGGAAATGAAAATGATAGACGGGAAGAGAATAATTTTTGTATCTGTAGATGGTTTCAATACAATGGGTGAGATCTTTAGGAAATATATATCAAAAGGAAAACTTGGAATATTTTCAGATATATCAGAAAGGAAATATAATGTCGTTCAGTGAAAAGTAATAGAGATGTTTTCCAATGATAATCAAATATAATTTATAGAGTGTACTATGAGAGCACAAGATATAGAGAAAGTATATGTTCGGAAATATAAGAAACATACAATCAATTAAAAACTAAAATCTATTATTCGCGATTATTTGAAATGATACATATTGTTATCAACCAATGCGAAATATGTCAGGAAGTCACATATGATAGGAAACCAATCAGGGCAAAGATTTTACATACGGAGACATCATCAAAAAAAAAAACGAAATAATTCACATTGATACATAAAGCGTTTCCATTTTCTTACTCTTATAGACAAATGATGTAGCATATCCATTAAATGATAGAAATCTTATTACTATTATAGAACAGCTAGAAGACTATTTTACAATAATAGGTAAACAAAAGAAAATAATAGCTGACGACGAATTAAGGCAATAAGAATAAAAGAATTTCTAGTAATTGAAAATGTAAAACTACATTTAACTAAGCCGAACAGTCACACCGCAAATGCAGACATAGACAGATTTCACAATACGATAGCGGAAAAATTTTGGTTTCTATATAAATTGGAGGTTTATCCATTAAACAATTAATTCAAAAAGCTATTATAAATTACAATCACAGATTCCACTCAACAATAAAGTGTAATTTAAAAAAAAAAAAAAAAAAAAGTTGGCCAAGAGTTAGTTAAAAAGAATATAGACCTAATGAAAAATAAAGTTATCACAAAACTTAACGAAAACAGAGAACATTATACTGAAAACAGAAAGAAGGGCCTTATAAAAAATTATAAGGCAGTTAGACATAAGGAACAGCCTTAATATAGAATAGAAAAGAACCTAGAAAATATTCATCCTTGCAATTTTAAAAAACTTTTAAAATTTACAGATGTTACTGATAATAATGACTTGTTTTATATCGGAACGAATTTCCGTCATCCCTTGTCAATTTTGGTTTAGTAACACACCAGTTTCGGCAAACCGCCATCTTCAGTGTTTGGTTTCGTTCTGAACTAAACTACTAAACCAAAATTGACAAGGGATGACGGAAATTCGTTCCGATATAAATCTAGTATCCACCCTGTCGGAAAAACACAAAACCAAATCAACTCAGATAATAATGACATTAATAGGAGGGCCCAATTTGACGATAGGCACAATGACTATAACTGAACTAACAGATAAAAAAGGGTTTGTTGACTTACAAACTAGAACTCAGAACATTGTAAGAGAAAAGGACATTGTGATACATATTATTAATGTAAAACAAATAGAAAATATCATTAATATTATGACCGATACTCTTACTTGTATATTGATGAAAACAAAAACCAAAGACTTACTGCAAAACGAACTGTTGGACGTTAGAAATAAACTGATAACATTGATACCCAATAATAACAAACAAACGAGGACTAGTAACAGTAATAGGTAGCATGTCGAAATGATAATTCGGAACAATGGACGATTAAGACAGACAAGATATTTAGAGTCACCTCTTAAAAGTTACTGAAACAATTAAACAACAAATTATAATTAATGACTAATTTTAATACGGCTTTTGAACAATTAGAAAATATTGTTAAAAATGATAGATTTTAATTTAATTCAATAATAAAATTTTACATGACGAATATGAAGAAAATGTATACTGAACTGAACTCACAAGTATCTGCTAAATATGTAATAATACACCCTAGTATTTTAACAAGTAACGAAATTATAAAGTACAATACTGATTTTGACAAATTAAAATATTTGCAACTTGGAACAGCAACATTTAACCATACTTGTATAATATTACGAATTAGAGTATCAAATCTTGTGTATCCGTAAAAATTTGATATATAGTACCAATAAAGAATATGAGGAAATAGATGCTAAAGTAGAGCAAGTATTCAAATATGAAAATAAAGAATATAAGTTTGAAGAAAATAACATTTAAGAGAATTAAAAATAAGTAATCATTGTGTAATAAAAGGAAATTGTAAACTTATGAAAACAAAGAACTTGAAATATTACATTAGATAATGACTACTATTTTTCTAATTTAGTTGATGAAGATAAGGAAAATATTGTAAATATCAAGTATGGAAGTTTACATAATTTCATGAAAAAATTTTCATTCGAAGATATTGTTGAAGAAAGTAAAAACCATAATAGAAACATTGTTAACTTAAAATTTATAATAAATAGTCATATGTAAGTAACTTATTTATATTGGTTCTAATAACAATACTAATCTGTACTCCATTAAGATAAAATAAAATAAAAGAATTCAGGAGAATTCTAATCTAAAGAAGGGGGTAGTTACATATAAAAATTGTAGCAAAACAGCAATTGGCAACATCGACCAATTCATTAATAATATTGTAAGTAAAAAGTAAACTGACACCAACTTCCGGCCTTTTTTAAAATTGTCAAAAAATAACGTAAAACAAAATTGAATAATTGATTAGTTTTCACGAATCAATAATTAATTACTGCATGAGCAGAAAATAAATAAAGTGTTAAGTAAGCATTCTTGTATTAATTAAGTAAAAATGTCAAATAAGCAATAATCAAGTAAAATGTTAAGTAGAAAGCTAAACACTTTTTATAATTGTAATAACTTTGCTTATTGTTGAAAAATTAACTGGATTCTATACATCAATATTAATTTTATGCTCGCGTTATAGAATAGTAATTTTTTGTCCAGGCTAAGCCCAGATTACAAGCCATTTCAACTGAATGATGAGAGACTTGTAAAGTAAAGGAGGAGCACCTGTTGGCAAAAGTGATTTTACGTTGTATTACAATGCTGACATAATTGGTGTTGTTGATGCTGGTTCCAAGATAGACGAAATTATCTACAACTTCAAACTTAAGACTCAACAGTAACGACGGAACATAGATGCGATTGCGATGACTGTTTGTTTGATGACAGGAGATATTTCGTCCTGTCCTCGTTCACCACAACTCCCATTGGCTTCGCTTTCTTTGTCTGGAGAACAGAACTAACAATGCGGTTGTTGTGGCCAATGATATTCAGCAAACGCTAGCAATTGTACACTTTTGTAAAATATTTTATCTTGCTTATTTAGTTCTTGGGCTGTTATTATTTTTTCAGGCTAAAAAAATCACACGTTAAAGAGTCATCCTGTCTGAAATCACATTTGGTGCAGCTCAGATAGGTTCTTCCCAATTCTGATTGCGCTTGTGGTATTTCCAGCGCCAGTTTACATAGCCATATAATTTTTTAGGAATACCAAATTCAGACATAGTGGCCTAGAGGCAGCTCCTTTTGTTCTATCTAAGGCAGCTTTAAAATCAATGATTGTTTCTATTTCATATGTCTTCTCGAAGGTTTTTTACATATTCAATCCTCAAGCGATATGACAACTCAAGGTGTGAAAGGCTCTGCCAACTTTGTCTTCCTTTTTTTATTATTCCTTTTACTTTACGTTTTATATTCTAATATAAATAGTTTGCAGAGTTACCAGCCCGTTTTGATGATGTTTGTTAATAAAGAAATTATTAATCGAATTTCTCTTTTTTTATTACCTGTAGCGGTTATTAGCGCGACCTCTTCACAGATATATTTATTGATTCTTCGAGCCGGACCATTCCTTGAGGAATATTTTCACACATAAATGAAGCAAATCGAATTTTTAGACGATCATTTGCCGTTGCCACTTTTTTTTTACCTAAACACAGTTCTAGTTTACGAAAACAGGTAAGACAAGACTATGAATGTTAGAGGGTGAATTCAACTTAATTGAACGCATAAAAACATGTTATCCATAGTTGTAGAAACGATTCCAAAACATATTTTGGCAATTGACGTGAAGCGAGCAGGGAATGATTCCCTTGTTTTTGTACATCGTTGAGTCCCTCCGGCACTCGGCAATCTTAAACAAAAATATATACAAATTTAATGCGCTCTGTATAATAATTGTTACCAAATATGTTATATGTTCACATATTTCTCTTCTCTCGCTTTTTTCTACAATTTTATGCCAATAAATTATACATAATCCAATAAATATGAAACTACCAATTGATCAGTACAAGTGGTACTTGTATGTAAACACAAAAAGGTTTTAAAAAATGCATAAAAAGCGAGTGAAATTTTTCCTTCTAAATATTTAAAGTTCCCATTTGTTTAAATTTATATTAACGCACTCACGCGTCAGCTTTGCGTTAAATTCACACTATCAGGCTCCCACTGTATATCGCTACTAGAAGTGATTTTAGTGCAAAAGCATTTAAATTCAACTATTAGCAGCACACATGCAGTGGCGGACAAAAGTCTACATACACCTCCTGTTTTCGTTGAATTGAGAGTCCAAAAAGTTTATTGGTAAATTTAACGATATAGTTTATTTCAAAAATTTCCCCTTATCATAAAAAACCAACAAAAATAATTTTTTAACATAAAATAGTAAAGCTATGACGAAAAAAGCGTAAATCCAACATTGACAAAAGTCTACATACAGTACATAAATAACTTATCTTAGCGCGAAAACTTTGGTTAATATCAAGTACCATGATCTTTTTAGTATTTAGATGGTCCACCGTTCGCATCAATAACAGCTTGGCAGCATCGTAGCATCGAAGCTACTAAATTTGTCAATTCTGAGGGAATAATACTATCCTTCAATAAGACGTTCTTTGAGTAATGATGAGCAACTAATTCTAAACAATATGGACTATGTGGTTTGGATCGTTATCCTGTTGAAAGATCCAGCCTGCGCCAAGCTCCTAAATGTCCACCGAAGGCTTCAGATTAGCTTCCAACAATGACTTATATTTGAACTGATCCATATTACCCTCAATAAAAGTCCACTTTCCAACTCCAGATGCCGTAACCGCTCCCCAAGCCATTTTCTTGGCGCTACCATGCTTCACCGTTGCTGCAATATTTTTGGACTCATCGCAGTGTTTCATTTTCTTCAAACTTTTGCTTTCCCAACGGTGCAGAATATTTTGAACTTCGATTCGATTAGCGAACTCCAAGTGAAGTTTACAATTTTTTCAGAAATAAGAGGCTTTTTATTTACGTGGCGTTCTACTGTGGAAGCCATTATCGTTCAGAGCTCTTTGAATTGTTCTTAAATGGACACACTTTCTGGATGAGCTTGCGATGTTTTCGGCTAATTTTTGAGCAGTAACTTTAGGATCAATAACAGCACTTCATTCAAAATAAAGCTGATGTCTCTTCGAGTTAGTTTCTTCGGACGGCCAACAGAGGCTTTTTTCAATGGCTCCATTTTTTTCAAAGTTGTTTACAATGGTCTGTACCATTAGTGGATTGAAGATTAAAATTTTTGAAAGTTCACCATGCGATTTCTTCCCTTTTCTGTGCTGAATAACCATGATTCTTACGTCAATGGATATTTCTTTTCGCGGAGCCATTGTTGATGCTAATGTATTTAAACCAGAACTAAATTCAATACTAGCAAATTACAAAACATAATTTAAAAAAAGTAGATAACAAAAGGTACCTAACCATAACAACACAGCATATCGACATAACTGCTAGTAAACCCGTGGTGTATGTAGACTTTTGTCAAGGAAATATTTAGTTTTTTTCACCATAATTGTTTTATTTCATGTTAGAGAATGGATTTGTTTTAATACATGTGATTAGAAAAGGATTTAAAATAAAACTGTATACCTACATTTTTCAACAGTGTATATAGACTTTTGTCCACCACTGTTCATATTTAAAACGAAAATTATTCAAAGTGAAATTCAAATTTAATTTAAATAATTTAAAAAATAAAATAAAAAGTAGTAGTCACTCTTTAATTAATAAATATTTGGGGAAAATTTAAATGAGGGGAAAAAATAGTTGTTCAGTGTCCTTAAATTTTGTATTATTTTGTGCAATAAATAATTACTTTCAATAAAAAAAATTTTGAACTTTAATAGATAATTTCATATTGTTAATTAAATATTACGAATATAATTTGGGTTAGCCGATTAAAGCCATACAAGTTAAATGTATCGTGTTGAATAATTTTTAAGTTGTAAGCTGGTAATATTTATTGAATTTTGAAGGTGACCCGCAACCGTTTCGAGCTCTTTTGACATATTCAATTTATTTTAAGGGAAATCAGCCCCCCATTAATATTTTTCACGATAACGGATCATTTATCGGATCAAACAAACAAATTTACTCCATAGTATATTCATAATTTTTTTGTTAGGAAGTTTCTTCAACAACGTTTACTTGATAGTAAGTTTGTGTTTTATCTTCACATATTTTAGTCAAAATATTTAGCTTACGCAACTGAAAAGAAAATTTATTTATTTAATAATTAATTTTTTTCGTGGAGTTTTCGACTGCCGATCACTTAAAATAACCACTAGTTGGCAATCACATTTTTTAACCTGTGAAAATTCATAATCTTGAAGCACTCCTCTAAACAAAATTAGTGATAGCGTAGTATAGCAACAGCCCCAGCACAAAATCATTGCTCACCAGAACCGTTGAACTAAACAAACTTCTTAATAAATAGAATAATGTGTAAATTGTGTACATCGCGAACAAAAATTCAAAAAAAAAAATAGTCCTAAATTTGTAGAGATAAATCCCACTGCCCGGTATAATGTGAGATGAGGAGTTGGTTGCTGTTTGCTTAAATACTTTGGGTGTGTTTTGATTTTAAATCTCTGTGCATCAGTCAACTTCTGTAATTGACCATATGATTACCATCACAGCGACTACACTTTTCCTTGTTGTACCGGATTTATTTAAAGTACTAATATGGTGTAGGTCAATACATGATATGCATGCTGTTCATAAAGTACAAGAGACATTTTTAACTGTAAATAGGTTGCATTTCACTCTTCATAAGCTGAGCTCACCTTTTTTTTCGACTACGACGAACTAGCGTTGCCAAACCTCCCGCCCAACCAACCGAGGGGCGCGCCTGATGGATAAACGTAAAATCCAACGGACCGGTGACCGAAAACCAGGTACAGCCCGGACTGTCCTGAATACGAGACCGATCACGGAAGGTCGCGGCTACACTTGCGCTTACACTGAGCAGCTACAGATTTGCTCATCAGCTGCTATAAAGTAATTTGCGATTAAGAAACGTTGGCAATAAAGAGATTATTATAAGTTTAAAACTCTCAGTAAATATTTCTTTATACAAAAAGTGAGTCAGAAAGCAGAGCTGACGTAATAATAATTAAATTCGTTACACAAAAATCTGAAAGGGTCGCGTATTTCAAAATTTGTTTTGCATTAAGACAAGAAAAGGCCCTAAAGTATCTAGATTGTCTTAAAGGGATACTAAAGTTAATATCGCTAAGTAGGAATGGATTATTGATAATACCTTTTATCAGCTTAGTTAAAAATAAAACTCCAATCGTCCCTCGTCGACTCTGGAGTGAAGGGTGATTAATGAGCCCTATTAGGCGCTTATAATGAGGGAGATTTTTATTCGCATCCCAATGTAAATACCTTAACGTGACTAATAAGAATTGCTTTTGTACATATTCCAATTTAGCACTATACAATTGATACTGTGGATGTGTAGAGTAATTTGGTAATATTTATACGGGTCATTAAACTCCTTATCCCACCGTTTAATGAAAGCTAACACTCCTTTAGCCTTATTAGCACAGGAACTTATATGATTTCTAAAATCTTGCTTAGGGTTCACTGTGACACCCAAGTCAATAAAGTCAGTAACTTGTTCAACATAGTTATTTTGAATCATATAGACAAAGGATCGGAACGATTTCCAAAGTAGTACATATAATGATGAATAAGTGGTATAGTAAGGGATCTCTGGGATAAAAAAAATTGTAAATATGTTTCGGTACCTTATTTCTATTAATTATATTTACGACCGCCCTAACATCGAAGCCTTGCTCTTCTAGAACTTCTTTTACATCATTTGAGTCAACAGAAACTTGAATACCTTTTGGCCTCTTGCGTTCTTCAGTTGGTAAGAGAATAATTTTTGTTGTTTTCCGTCCGTGTTTTGAATGCAAACTTGTCTCTAAGTTTTTGAGATATTTGAACGTAAAAAATTCGTGAAGAAAGCATCTAAGGCCGTGCTATTCTCTACACGTAAAATGATATTCACATTGAAAATCATTGGAATAGGAGTTTGCTTTCGCGATAAATTTGATTTGTTTTTTAGTAACAAAGGCAAATATATCCGAAACCGTAAGAAATAGAAAGAAAATAAAAGCAGACGAAAATAAAAATTACAACCACGATTTATATTTTTGTTCAGGAAAATAATTCGAACATTCATAAAATAAAAATGCTTGACGTTACAAAAATTTAGACTATGAACAAAAGCAACGATTTCTTACAGACTTTTTACATAATTAATAATAAATAATAACTATCAACAACTTTCAAACTAACATAGCATATTTAAAATACGTGAAATTCAGTTAAGACCCTAGGAAATGGGCAATTCTGCAAACACTACTTAATAGGGCAAAAAATACGAAGATTAAGTAAAGGAATATTAAAATGTACCATCTTCAAAAGATAAATATAAGATGTGATAAGCAAAAGAAAACAAGATTACCGCTCTTCTTACTTCCAAAGATTTTAAATTAATTAAAAGTTAGCGAGATTCATAGGATCATCGAATCTCAATAAGCGTGAAGCATATTTAAGAAATAGCTTTTGTATATATTTTTGTTGAATATATTCGTTTATCTCACACTATGCATGTCATTCTGTTCTTTACTTACTGTCATTTGCAAACATGTATAATTATTAGCCTATGCTTTATTCATTTATTCTTTTTGTAACATTAAACTTTCTTCTGGATTAAAACCTCATGGACTGAACATCAACTTGTAATTTATCTCTAAATAAATACTGAATTATCTCTGCAATCTCGTCAGGTTATGGAACCAGTTTCACAAATTTTTATTTGTTTTGAAATATTTCAAGGCTAATGAGTAATATTAAGGATTCAGAAGCAACTTTGCCAAAAATTAAAGCCAATCGAATTAGCAGCTGCTGTGAGACAACTGAAATAATGGCTGTGAATATTGTGTCAACTTCTTCGCGGATCGAGTTGCTTTCCAAGGACAACTTCGACACTTGGAGCATGCAGGTGGAAGAATTGCTTATTAAAAACGACTTGCGGGAGTATGTAAATGGTTCTAATTTGATGCCGGCAGAAACTGATACTGCAGTAAGGAGTGCTTGGTTGAGGGCTGACAAGAAAGCTAAAGCAGATTTGGTTTTAGCAATTCAGCCATCCGAATTAAAGCAAGTAAGGGGATGTGAGACTTCGCGTGAAGTTTGGCTGAAACTTGAATCGATTTATGCGTCAAAAGATCCGGCTCGAAAAGCAACTTTACTTAAGCAGTTGATGCTGCAGAAGTTGGACTAAGGCGATGACGAGAAAGAGCATATAGCAAAATTTTTTGATGCGGTAGATAAGTTGGAGAGTATGAACGTACAGATCAACGGTGATCTTTTAGCTATCATGCAGGTTTATTAAACAACGCGATTCGCAATTTTTATTTAGATTTATTATTTTTTTACATCAATTTTGCGACTTATCCTTAAAAATGTCCACCGGAAGAGTTCCAAAGAAAAAGAACCCAAAAACGAAGCTGGCTGCCTCTCCAGTATAATCTCAATTTCCCATCTGTCATCTGTCAGATTGGTACTCAGAACAAACAAGGTGATCAATGTGAATGGATGATTAAATACAAACAAGGTGATCCATGTGAATGGACAATTAAGTATAAAAGTAAATACATTACATCTCGGCCAATCTGACTTATTGATTGACCTCAATCTGTTTAAAATTATTTTAGGTGGTGTGACCTTAAGCCGCTGATGACTGTGGGGATTCGGTTACAATATTAGTTGGCAAGCACCACTTTCGAATTTTAATAGCTTCAACAACGCCGTCGTATGGCAAATGTGTCAGTTGGAAATTTTCTATATCTCGTATAACGTAACGATCCTTAGGCAGCACTTTATGAATAACGTATGGGCCTCTATATCTCTGAACGAGTTTCTTATTGGTTCCCACCGTGGTGTCTACGTGCTTAATTACGACAAAGTCCCCTAACGAATATGTCTTTGCAGGAACACTGTGTCTTAAGAAGTATTGATGGTTATACTCTTGCGAAAGTTCTATATTTTCAACTGCGCGTTGTCTGATCTCGCCCAGGTCCCTAGTAGTTTCAGTTGACAGCTTGTCTTCTAAAAGTTCCGTGAATTCATCGATAATACAACCTCGTTGGGTTACACCAAAAAGCAGTTCACTTGGTGCGTATTTCGCCGTGGAGTGAACACTGTTGTTCATGGCGTACTCTATTTGAGGCATATGTGGAATCCAATCAGCGTGTTCGGTGGATTCTGTGAGCTTACTTAGCATGGCCTTTAGGACACGATTCACCCTCTCGACCTGGCCGTTGGCTTGTGGTGAAGCCACCGCTATCTTCACATGTCCTATGTTCCTCTTTGAGAGATAGTCACTGAACTCGACAGAGGTGAAGCAAGTACCTCGGTCGGTTATGAGACGCCTTGGACGGCTGTAATAACTAAAGTATTTATCTGGAGAACAGCACACCTCTTTGGTACTGGTAGAATTTACGGGATACAACCGGACAAACTTCATGAAAGCATCGATAACAACGAGTATATGTTTGCGTTTCGACTTAATTACCGGCAGAGGGCCAAAGTGATCCAAGTGAAGAGTGTCAAATGGTACAGGCTTTTTGGGTATATTAAACATGTTATGATCATTGGAACGAGCTGGCGCAGAGTAGACAACGCATTTTATGCAATTTTGAATAAATCTATTTATCTTGTCTTTCATGTTTTCAAACCAGTAAGTTTTACGTATCTGATTATAGCACTTCTCTATACCTAAGTGGCCTAACTTTTCGTGTATTGTACGAATAACGGTTGTCTGCATCTCTGTAAGAACGCAAAGCATGAACTTTCCGTTCATTTTGCGACATACCAATCCATCTACGAGTTCATATCCCGAGACCACCTCTTTTTCCAGCTTATTCATAAGTTCCTTGAGCTTCTCGTCCCTATTCTGTGCAATCTGGATCTGAATATCTATATCGTCTAGATCTACGGCAGCAACTTCTTCATAATCGCTTTTATATTTACTATTACCTTGGTTGGTTACATACTGAGGTTTTACCGCACGGGGTTTCGGAGGGCTCATAATGGCAACTGCTTTGTGCTTCAGGATAGAGTTTATACATTCGCATTCTTTCTCCGACAATGGGCTCCTGCTGACGACATCTACGTGACCAAGGCTAGTTCCGCTCCTATGCTGTACAGAATAGTCAAAGTTTTCCAATTCTAGCGCCCATCTTGCAATTCGAGGATTAATTTGCTTTTTGTTTAAGGTCATGGTAAGCGAGTTACAATCCGTGATAATTTTAAATGGCACACCCTCTAAATATATTCTGAATCTACGGAGGGCATAAATAATTGACAGAGTCTCCAGCTCGAAGCTATGGTACCTAGATTCGGCTAGCGAAGTAGTTTTCGGAAAATATGCGATCGGGTGGAACTTTCCATCATCCTGCTTTTGTAACAGAATGGAACCAAAACCTAAGCTGCTCGCATCACAATGAAGTTGAGTTTCACGATTGCGGTCGTAAATCGCCAACAAAGGTGCACTAACTAAGATTTTCTTCAAATCCCTAAAGGCTTTTAAACAGTGTTCTGAGAAAACGAACTCGACATCTTTGCGTAACAAGTCCAAAAGTGGCTTTGCAATCTTTGAAAATGATGGCACGAATTTTCGGAAGTAGGAGAACAAACCAATGCCGGAGCGAAGCTCCTTTTGATTCCTTGGGGTCGGGTAGTTCGCGATTGCCTTAATGTGGGAGTCTGAAGGTTGTATTCCCAAGGAGGTATCCCTATAGCCAAGGTACTCAACAGCATTGTAGCAAAACCTGCACTTTCTAAGTTTCAATTCCAGGTTTTTCTCATACACTCTCCTCAAAACTTTCCTAAGGGTTTTGATATGGCCTTCAAAATTATCGGAGCAATTAATATATCATCAATATACACAGAGATTTCCTTTGCATCGATTAGATCCCGAAAGATATTATAAACGAATCTCTGAAAATTAGCTGGCGCATTCTTAAGTCCGAATGGCATCCTAAGGTACTCGAATTGCCCATGTGGCGTCACGAAAGAAGTCAGCGGGATAGAGCTCTCCTCCATTGCTAGTTGATTAAACCCATCCTTTAAATCAAGAAGTGTAAACCACTTCTTCCCTGACATATAATCAATGCAGTCTTCTATTAGGGGTAGGGGTAAATTGTTCCGAATTGTTTTCTTATTGAGAGCCCTATAATCTATACACATACGGGTCTCACCATTTTTTTTTTTACCAACACGATAGCCGAAGCATAGGGAGAGCTGCTCGGGCGTATTACTGGGCGTTCAATGAGATCATCGATGATCTTTTGTACCTCTTCCTTATCTTTGAAAGACAACCGCCTCGGCAAACAATAAAACGGGGTATTATCGATTGTGCAGATGGTCATTTTATAGTCATAGGGTTTCCTATCTATCGAGGTGAGGGACAAATAATTGCTAACCAGAATTTGCATTATAGCACTACGTTCACTTTTATTTAAACCTGGTCCGATATCTACTTCGGACTGGACTATACTTTCATCAATAGCATTTATGTCTTTCACAGCTAGACCAAACAGATCGTTTTCGTTACTTGAGAAATCTTCAACATTTTCAAAATCTCTTTTCATAATATGCTTCCGATCACATTCTCCAGGCACGGCAGTGTTTTCGCTATACAAATAATCGTTCACTCTTCCAAAGTCCTTTTTCTTATTGGACTCCTGCTCATATTTTGCACACATACTATCTAATATGTTGTTATCATCAACCGATACTTTATCACAATTATCAACAGCTTCATAAATAATCGAATCAGATGCATTAGGTTTAAATTTCTCTTTATTTAATTCATTTAATTTCAGTGTATTACTTTTCCCTTTATTAAATTCAAAATTTGGGTGGTTTATTTTTATTAAGTGAATATTAAATTTTGTCAAAAAGCTTTGAAAAAGAATTAGTGGTATGGTTAATGTTTCATCTGGAACCGCAATTATGTTGAGGTATTGGATTGTTTCACGAAATTTCACTGCAGATAGTATGGTGCCAAATGAATGAATTCTGCTTTTACCGACCCCAACAAACTTCGCAGGCTTCGCTATTTTTGATAGCTTCAGAAATCTTTCAGCAATAGATATTCGCACAAGGCTAATTGAACTGCCGGAATAGAAGAGAGAAATAATATTTGTAAACCCTGACCATCTACTTCGATTATTTTCATAAAAGGCCACACTTACCTCTTGCTTAGAGTCTAGATAATCATGATCTTCACTGCAAACAGCTGAAACGCCGGTCGTCTGGCTCTTCTTCTTCGGGCAATCGCGGTGCATGTTTCCTTGCTGGTGACATGTGAAGCACGACCCTGCTGATCGTTGTGGCTTCGGGCAGTTGCTTTGGTAGTGCCCAAAGCGTGAACAGTTAAAGCAGCGCACCGCAGATAGATCTTCCGATGCTTCAGTACGTGTTAAACCACTGTTCGATGGTTTACGCACGATAACATTCTGCCGCCGTTGTTCGTATCGCTCCATTCGTCGGATTAAGTCACTCACCGTGTTAGCGCCATACAAAATGCTTATACTGTTGCTGTTGTCGGGGATCCCGTCTATAATCAGATCCACCAACTCCTGCTCTGCTATATCTGATTGGGCGGCGATTGACTGCATCGCAACGACATAACTCACACAAGATTCCGATGGTTTTAATTTACGTGATCGTAGTTGGCGGTATAGCTCTTGCCTGGTGCAGTTGCGTTTGAACATGGCACATAACAGCGTTTTTAATGTCGCATAGTTTACGAGGCCCTGATTTAGTACAAACTCTTTAGCTGTGCCAGACATACATCGCCTCAGTGCTAAACACTTATGCCTTTCAGTAAAATTGTTACCGTCGGCGTAGTCTTCAAATGGTAAAAACCACTTATAAATATCATAGTGGTTGTCACCGCTGAATTTTGGAACAGCTGCATCAAGTTCATCGAAATGTATAAATTTGCGAAGGCATATGTCTGAATATATGTCTGGTTGTGACACTTGAGCTTGAATCTCTGCTAATTCACGCTTAAGTTTTAGAATTTTAAGCTGCTCCTGAAGGTGGTTTACCTCATCGGAAGGGAACATATCAGTTGTGCTATAACAAACAGCATGGCTGGCGGCGGACATTTGAGCACCATGGGTGACACGGTCGACGTTGAGCATAAGAGTGCCGTCACCGACGTACATTTCAGAGCAGGTTTCTGTCATACCCCTATAAGTTGTAGCTACGGCCGTAGGGTTAGCGACATTATTCTGAGCGGCAGCAGTAATTATAGTACTAACAGCGG
Organism: Neoceratitis asiatica; assembly: GCA_030068015.2. Taxonomy (NCBI): domain Eukaryota; kingdom Metazoa; phylum Arthropoda; class Insecta; order Diptera; family Tephritidae; genus Neoceratitis; species Neoceratitis asiatica. The sequence goes on from CM061524.1 coordinate 86,065,880, forward strand.
TGGAATTGGTAGTAGCGGCAGTGCTAATTCTAGCGACAGCGGTGGTTGTATCAACAGCGGTGGAATTGGTAGTAACGGCAGTGCTAATTGTAGCGACAGCGGTGGTTGTATCAACAGCGGTGGAATTGGTAGTAACGGCAGTGCTTATTGTAGCGACAGCGGTGTTGGCAGTTGCGACGACGGCAGAATTTGTAGTGACAGCAGTGGCGGCGGCGGTATGAACTGTGTTGGCAGCGGTGATAGCAGAAAGATCAGGAACGGCAGTTTGGTCTTCCAAATTTGTTGCTTTTTGCTCATCTGTATTGGTTGAAGTAGTATCACCAATCTCACTAGAGATACCGCTGGCTATTTCTGACTGTGCTTTCGTAGTGGACCGTGTGTTAGGCATTTGTAGGTTAAAATTCTTCTTTCTTCCAAAATGTACCTAAAAATTTGTTAATTCACAAAATATTGAGGTGGGAGCTATAGGGCAACACCCCACATCTGAAGATTTAATGCAGCTTTATTAAACAACGCGATTCGCAATTTTTATTTAGATTTATTATTTTTTTACATCAATTTGGTGACTTCTCCTTAAAAATGTCCACCGGAAGAGAGCCAAAGAAAAAGAACCAAAAAACGAAGCTGGCTGCTTCTCCAGTATACTCTCAATTTCCCATCTGTCATCTGTCAGATTGGTACTTAGAACAAACAAGGTGATCAATGTGAATGGATGATTAAATACAAACAAGGTGATCCATGTGAATGGACAATTAAGTATAAAAGTAAATACATTACAAGGGCGAAGCACGTAAGCAATCGACAGGTAATGCAGTAATAGCTATGACCGCGAAGTCACATGTGCAAAATAAGCAGAATCGGAAGATATTCGTAAAGAGCAAAAGAGCATTCAGATGCTTTGAGCTTGTTCTGCTAGAAATGATAGTGATGCTCATGCAAAAGACTCCAACAATACCAATCATTTGGCATACTGCGTCGATGAGACGTACGCAGTATACCATTCTGCTGCAGAGGAAAAATTTCTTGGTGACGTATGTACGTGGAAGATGGGCTTGGGTATTGGATAGTGGGTGTACTGCTCATTTGTGTGGTGACAAGTACATGTTTAAGGTAATGAGCAAATCACCCAAAGCTAAGTTGAATTTGGCAAGTCAACAGGCGTGTGCAGCTGTTCAAGGGAAAGGTGCGGTGCATTTATCAGTGACAGGCACAGATGGCCAGCGACTAGTTGAATTCCAAAATACGTTATTTGTTCCAGAGTTTAATTTCGGTGGCGTTGGCATTAGATACCAGTAGTAGAGAAATCATGTGGACTGCTGACCGTAAGGGTGATTTATATTATATCAGAGAAAGCAGCGAATGTGCTTATGTCCAGCCGAAGTGTTCCGAACTGTTGAAGTGGCATTATCGGTTGGGTCATCTAAACGCGGCTGATTTAACAAAATAGGTAAAAGATGGTATTGTTCCCGCTTCTGACATTGGCGACGTAAAGCAACTGGTACAATGTGAAGTTTGTATATTGGGTAAAATGTCTGCGTTACCGTTCCATAGAGGTAGAGTTCCGTGTACAGAACCGTTGAAGCTATAGCCGCTGCTTGTTATATAAGAAACATATGTCCATGACGAACACTAGGTGGGAAATCCCTTACGAATGTCTACATAAGGTAAAACCAAATGTTAAACACTTTAGATCGTTTGGATCAAAGGTAATGGTGCTTGATAGTGTGTTTGTTGGATATCCAAGAGAAGCAAAAAGTTATTTTGTGTGGATACCGAAAGCACATATAGTAATATGTGCGCGTGATGTACGGTTTGTTAGCGAACAACAACTATTTTCGATTCCAACAAGTGCTATCAATGAACTGCTGATGCCGATTAGAATTTCTGAAGAAAATAACAGCATTTGTCGTGAAATTTTAGATTTTTCTCATTCTCAAATGGATGATATAAGATCAATTGAACCAACAGAAACTGTTGATTGTAAAATAGAAGAAATTCGAAGAGCGCCAGGTAGACCGAAGTTGATGCGAATTGTTCCGTAGTCGTGTTAACTCAGAGCCATCACATAACACGGCATGTCCAGAGAGCGACAATGATAGTGCAGGTGATGATAATATGTTTGTTGGTATATATTCGTGCCGGGGATGTTGGGGGCCAGAATTCCTCCTGAATTCTGGAAACGGGGATCGAGTTAGGGGCCGATCTTTCTGGCGATCAATTCTGGAAAAAAGAAACTACCTTCTCCAAAAATTTAAATTAAATAAAGTTATTAATTATACATATGCAGTTATTCCAACAACAAAATGCATGTATGCATATACAAAGTATATATAATATATATGCATTTATATATAAAAGAAAAAATACAAGAGTTAAAAAACTCACCTTGATGTTGCTGCTGCTGGGATTGACGATAAAAGAGGAGGCTAAAACGGCAACATCGGCCTTTTATGCCTTCCACAAAGGATGGAAGGCAAAACGGGGCTTGGGTTAATGGGACCCTTCCCGACAGGGATGAGTCGTGAATATTCACCAGCAGCAGGGACATCTAAAGGTGTATATGGAAGCTTGCTGCGCAGGATTGCACGCACAAACATGCCGCCCGCCTTGCAGAATCACTGCAATATATATAAGTGCATATAGTAAGTTAATTCCTATTCATAAATTCATTACATTTCATTCTTTAAAGCTAAATTTCGTTTTTTGTTTATTGTGGCTTAAAACTAAAATCCTCTCTTCTTAAAATGGTGTGCTGCCGGAGAGCATCCAGCCAAAGATGGTGTTTTGTGCTGCTGGTCGTGTGGAGGTGGCTGCCATCAGTGCTGGGCGGAGGATCGCTGCGTATACCTCAGCGCCGAGAATGAGCGATATATTACTCGTGCGGTAAACATTTGGGTCCACAAGACGAATGTTATCGAATTCGCTCCTAATCCTTGCGCCCAGGGTCCTCTCCGGTTTTATCCGTGATAGGGTCACTTTAACTTCAGTGGCGACTTCAAGGCGTTCATGCCAGTCCTCAAGTACGAGCTTTCAGATCCCATTACATCCGCGTGGCAGAACTTGAAGTTGGCACGCCAATGGCCGATAAATGGTCGACATCTTTTGTGCGGGGTCAACAATAGCGCGCACTGTATGCCATTTTCCTGCGGCCAACACTTTTGCCGTTATTGTTGGCATGAGGACAGAATGCCCTGGTGCAGATCGGCTCAAGCCGGTGATCCGCTCTCGGGCGTCTCTCATGCCTCGGCGTGACTGCTGACGGCTGCGCGGACGTTTGCGTTGGGCTTGCCGACTGTCATTCCTGTCGGACGTCTGAACTCGTTGAATCACCGACCGAATCCTTGACAGAGAGGGTCTAAAAATCGGTGGCGATCCGCTGGCCGGGGCTTCAGTGGTTGTCGGTTGCAGATCATCTTAATCTGCATCTATGATCAGCACTTCATCTTCGTCACTGCTGTCTAGGGTGCTAGCATGGTACGGGTTGTGTTGTTGTCTTTGTCGTTGTCATTGGCGTACTTCGTCTTCGGACTGTCAAAGCAGCACGTCTACCTCATGCAAGTGTAGGAGACTCTGGTGCCGCTGTTCGCACCGGTCACAGCTCTTTTCTGAGGTGCACTTTGCTGCCGTGTGATGCAGGAAGAGGCAATTTGCGCAATGCCGATGCACGAGGACGGCTCGCAATCTCTCGGCGGGCTCCATTCTCCGTAGATCTCGGCAAAATATCAACCGGTGTTTGTGGTGGCAGACAGAGCAGCTGTGGCCAGTCTTGCCGACGCGGGTGCTACTGCTATTTTTTGCACGTACCATTTTCGGTTGGTGGATAGAAAAATTCTGAAAAGAAATAAGGATGTTAATTAAGTCTTTTGAATTGGCAAATATACTGATTTCACGACCGATCTGGTGATCATTCCGCGTTCCGTTCGGATCACTGCGACTCGTACTCGATCATCGGAACCTCGAAAAACACTACTGACTCTCCCGAGTCGCCATTCGTTTGGGGGTAAGTTATCCTCTTTGATAACTACAAAGTCGTCGACTTCGATGTTCCGTTGAGGCGAATGCCACTTGACACGCTTCTGTAGTTCCTTAAGATATTCTGTCTTCCAACGTCTGCAGAATTGAAATTGCCTTAATCTTCTGCCATTGGTTCACAATCGAAATCGGGTTCACGTTAAGTTCTGGTTCAGCCATTGCAAGTAAGGGTCCTCCGACCAAAAAATGCCCTGGTGTAAGTGGCTACGTCGAGTCAGGGTTATCTGATAGTGGGCTGATTGGTCTGGAATTAAGGCATGCTTCTATTTTTGCCAATAATGTTGAAAATTCCTCCATCGTGAAGGGCATAAGGTTTGCTACTTTCCTTAAATGCGTTTTGAAACTCTTCACTCCTGCTTCCCATAGTCCTCCCATATGTGGTGCTTCAGGTGGAATAAAGTGCCACTCTATTTCCTGATGAGAGAACGATTGGAGTAGTCACGCTAGATGCCGCAGTAACAAAGTTCTCGAAGTCCTGCTTCATTGCTTTGTTATCACCTACGAAGTTTGTGCCATTATCAGAATATATATGTATTCCGGGACAACCGCGTCGTGCCGCGAATCGCGAAAATGCGACTAAGAAAGTAATTGTGGACAAATCACTGGTGGCTTCCAAGTGCATTGCCTTTGTTGCGAAGCACACAAAAACACAAACATCGCCTTTAGTGATGAGGCAAGCTCGTCCGGTGAAGTTGCGAATGTCGAAGGGTCCGGAGAAATCGATACCGGTGTTGATTGATCTGCTCCCGAGTTTCTTCCTGTAAATAATACAAACTTTGCAATTATGTACAATATTTTTTATGAGGTTTTGCATTCTAACGATCCAATATTCCGATCTTCACAGTCTCAACATCAATTGATTTCCTCCATGGAGCGAAATCAGATGAGAGAATTTTATAAGTAGTTTGGAAAGTTAGCAATCGTATGGTTGGAAAACGTTCGTTGTACGGCAGCTCGATAACGCAAGTTTTCCTCCAACTCTTAATAACCCGTTTCGATCAAGAAATGGATTTAGAGTTTCAATGAAACTTTTTGCGCTGACGGGTTTAGAGGTGCTCAATGCTTGGTATTCATCCGAGTCATCTGTGCTAAACCAATGAGTCTCTTCTTGGTTTCTCGAAATTCCTCTGGGGTGATATCCATCTGATTCTTATCCTGTGCCAGTCGTTGTATCGGGTGAGTTCGTTTGTAGGACCTGAAAATTCTTGCTACGACGCGCAGTGCTCTAGAGAAGTCTGAGAATCTGTCTAATAAGTCTTCGTGAACTTGTACGCTAGTTGCATGTACCCTTGTTTTCTTTTGCCCCAACTCCGTATTAAAGGCTAGATCCTTTTCGTGATGAGGCTATTCAGCTTTTTCCTTGGTTAACCAGCCTGGCCCATGCCACCAGAGAGAGCTTTTGGCTAATTCCTGACGTGATGCTCCGCGACTGCCTAGATCAGCGGAGTTGTCAGCTGAGTCTACGTGATACCATGCTGAGGTCCCTACTAAATCTTCAATCTTCGCCACTCTGTTGGCCACGAAAGTTGTCCAGGAGCACGGTGGTTTCTTCAGCCAAGAAAGAACTATGGTTGAGTCTGTCCACTTATACACCACCGGTTGGGCTATTTCAAACTGTGGAAGCAAAGTATTAATTAGTTCAGATAAAAGTAACACACCGCATAATTCTATTCGCGGGAGAGAAATAGTTTTTACCGGTGCTATCTTTGTTTTACCTACTAATAGATTAATATGCGGAACAGTGCCGGAATTACGCTCGCGAATTTTAACGTCCAAAGAGGGAATCCAGCTCCTTTTAACGCCTCGATCAGCTCATCTCTGGTTTTAATGGCTGTTTCGCCATCATGAGCTCCTGCCAGTATATCATCCACATACATATGCTGCTTCAATACTTTGGAAGCCAGTGGCCAATGGGAGTTGATATCATCTGCCAACTGAAGAAGCGTTCTTATTGCTAATTACGGGGCGCAGTTTACACCAAAAGTTACGGTCAGGAGTTCATAATCCCTCAGCTCCTCATCCTGTGATCCTCTGTAGACAATCCTTTGATAACGAGTATTGTCCGGCTGCAACCGTATTTGCCGGTACATCTTTTCGATGTCTGCGTTAAATACGTATTTAAAGAACCGCCATTTCAGCAGCAGGCAAAAAATATCTGATTGGAGTACTGGGCTGGGATGGAGTATATCGTTTAGGCTATTGCCGTTGGACGAAGGAGATGATGCGTTGAAAACTACCCCAACCTTGGTAGTGGTGCTATCTGGCTTAATGACCGCATGATGAGGGAGGTAATACGAATCCTCTGGTTGCCCTCGTATGTTTTCAATTCTTACCATGTGACCAAGCTTTATGTATTCTTCTAACACTTTGTCATATTCTGCCTTCAAATTCGGCCTCCTTAGTAGTGATGCTTCATTCCGTAAGAACTGATTGGCTGCACTGTTACGCGAGAATCCCAGTTTGATATCCGATTGAAATTCCCGTCGAAATGGTAACGACATCACGTATAGTCCTTCTCCATATCGCACTGTTGTGTTTCGGAAATGCTCTTCACAGTATGATTCCTCTTAATTCATCTGCCTTTTAAGGTTTGAAATCTCCTCCAATTCCCAAAATCGTGTTAACTGCACTCCTGATACCTCCGTGACGTAGGATATACAGTGTGATCCTTGAGTAGGCTGTTGGGAAAGTGGGCCAGTGAGAATCCATCCGAAAACTGTCTCCTGTGCTAGAAGTGAACTTAGAACATTTTTTCTTATGTTACCTAAAATCACCGTCGGATATAAATCTGCACCGATTATTACATCGATCTGTTGACTTTTAAGGAAATTGGCATCGGCTAAATGAATTGGGGGCAGAGAATCAATCTGTGATTGATTCACTGTGTCAATCTGTGATTGATTCACTGTAGACTTGGGGAGGTCTCCTGTCAATTGGGGTAGAATCAGACCTCTTGCCTCGTTTATAAACGGGGGGTTTACAGGAGAACCTATAACGAAATGTGCAGCTTTACGTACCTTAGCCAATACTGACGAGCTTATTCCACTGACTTGTGTGGCAACAGACCGAGTGCGAATACCGATGCGTTTCTGCAACCGTTCGGTGATGAAGGTCGCCTCTGATCCCGAATCCAGTAGGGCTGTCGCTTGATAGTTCACTCCTTCATGGCAAACGTTGATTATTGCTGTTCCTAAAATAACGTTTTTTGCACTTGTTACAAATAATTCTTGCACATTCGCGCTACCAGTTGGAAGTCGAGATCCATTTTCTCGATTTCCTGGAGAAGGGCGCGAAGGATGTGAAGTGCTCTGGTTTCCTGTGGGAAACCGTTGTAGCAGCGAATGATGCCTTTGGTGGCAATTCAGACAATTAAATGGGCTCTTGCAGTCCCTTGCCATGTGAGAGTGTACCAGGCAATTCATGCATAAATTGTATCTTTTTACGACCTTCACTCTATCATCCACCTTCATTGTCAAAAATTTCGGACAACCTTTCAGAACGTGTGTTTGATCCGAACACAGCCTGCATGCGGTCTGTGAGAATTGACCTACATGAGCAGCAACTCTTTTGGTGAGCTGTGCGGCGTTATTTTGTTGGGCAGTGGCCTAGAAGATCGGGAGCTTTGTATGTCAGACAGTGTTTCGAGTATCTGAAATCTACTGTTCCCATAACGCTAACGTGTTTGGCAGTTTGCTTGATACCAAGAAAACAGGTATCGCGTCCCAGTTCTCAATATATATTGCATACATACGAAGTACAGAAATGCAATTATTTACTGTTCGTTGTAAATTCTTGATCTCGACACCGCGTTCAACAGTTACTGAAGGCAAGTTGAACAACGTCTTCAACTGGCAGTTTACCACAATACTTTTATTTTCGTATCTTTCCGATAAATTCTGCCAAGCGGACAGAAAACCCTCATTAGTTAGAGGTGATTTTTTAACGATATCTTTCGCTTCGCCACGAGTTTTTTTATTCAAATAATATAATTTTTCCACGGGATTTATTCGCGAATTGTTAATATACATAAATAGCGGTAAATAAATAGCGAAAAGATGGCCATGCCATATAATCGCCATAGAAAATTTCTGTATCGCATGGAACTAGGTTAATATTTGATCGCGGAATAGGTTCAACTTCCTTGGATATCGGGTTTACCGTAGACGAGGTTTGTTTTACGAAAGTTAAATTGCGAATGGTTTCTCCCATTAGGGCGGCACATGTCAGGTATGCTGCATAGCAGTCCTGATACCTGCATCTTGCCGAACGCATGGCCCCGGCTCCAGACTCATCTTCAGATAAACTCCGAGAATAAACATTGAATGAGTCTTTTACCTTCAGCCATAATGCTTTGAGTTCTTTTTTTTGAATCTCAAGTGTGTAGACCGAGTGATTTGCTTTTGGAGTATTGTTGTATAATTCCTCAAACTCCAACAATGCATCATAAGCGCGAGTAAAATCATGTGAAGTAGTCATTTTTTTTTTTTTTAAATATTCTTTAAAGGTTTTAATTTATACAGAAGTTAGAGTTTATAAGCTCACTTTAATTTCGGACCGTACGTTATATCGGGGTGACTTGGTGCTTTTCGAAGCCTCCAGTCAAAATATTAACAAAAAAAGAGATTTTGAAAATGTTTAAAAACTTTAATTTTTTTTATTGTTTTATATCGGGGTGACGGTGCTTTTCGAAGCCTCCAGTCAAAAAATATTTTCCGAAAAAATATCTTGAAAATATTTAAAACTTAATTTATCTACTTTATTTTATTTTTTTATATATATCGGGATGACTTGGGCTATTCGGTGCACCGAGTATAAGCCTTAAGTCAATAAAATATTCTTTGATTAGATTCTAAGAAAATATTCTTGTTTAAAATTATACTTAAAATGATCGAAATTCTTCGCGGGGCTATTTGCGCATACGATAAAAATACTAAAAGCTACAAATTAGAAAACGGTGTACTCACCGTTACTTTTGCTTAGATTTTCTCCCTCTATGTTGTTGAACGTTGGGCCGTTGGTGTGGGCCTTGCTGAACGTTGATCCGTTGGTGTGGGCCTTGCTGAACATTGGGCCGTTGATGTGGGCCTTGCTGAACGTTGGGCCGTTGGTATTGGCCTTGCTGAACACTGGGCCGTTGGTGTGGGCCTTGCTGAACGTTGGGCCGTTGGTGTGGGCCTTGCTAACCGTTGGGCCGTTGGTGTGGACCTTGCTGAACGTTGGGCCGTTGGTGTGGGCCTTGCTAAACGTAGGGCTTTTTGATATAGTAATGGTCGTTGCAGCTGTACTCTCTTAGTACAGGCTGCACTATAAAAATTCGAAAATAATTTCAACAACGAAATAATTTTATATAAAAAATCCCGAAAAAATGTTAAATTTTCTCAAAGATTTTTCCAAAATTTTATTTTATATATATATATATTTTTTTCCTTAAACGGGGGTTGGGGTTATGAAATAGTAATGGTTCTTGCAGCTGTACTCTCGTAGTACAGGCCGCACCATAAATTTCAACAACAAAACTTTTATTTGAAAAATCGCGAAAAATTTTACTCGATAAAATTTTCTCAAAGATTATTTCGAAAATTTTATGCTTACACGGGGGTTGCGGTTGTGAAATAGTAATGGTCGTTGCAGCTGCACTCTTTTAGTACAGGCCGCACCATAAATTTCAACAACAAAAATTTTATTTGAAAAATCCCGAAAAATTTTATCCGATAAAATTTTCTCAAAGGATTATTTCGAATATTTTATGCTTACACGGGGGTTGGGGTTGTGAAATAGTAATGGTCGTTGCAGCTGTAATCTCTTAGTACAGGCCGCACCATAAATTACAACAACAAAACTTTTATATAAAAATCCCGAAAAAATTTTATTGATAAATTTTTCTCAAAAGATTATTTCAAAATTTTTATGCTTACACGGGGGTTGGGTTTCACCTTATAAAAGTAAAAATTTACAAAAAATATTTTTCTTACATAAAAATCGCCAATTATGAAATAATAATAATTTTTTTTTTTAATTATATTAAAGACTGAAAACAATCCAACAAAAAACGCGTAAAATATTTTTAAAGCTTCGTTTAATATTTATTTAAATATTTATAAGAAAAATAAAATTTTCCTGATTATATTTTAAGTCAATCGGGACGAACTCACCTAGATGCGGCTTATTTTTTTTTTTTTATCTGACTGTTGTCGTCCTGGTGAATGTTGGGCCAACCTCGTAGGCCTTGCTGCACTTCCACTTCGTTGTTGCTCGGCACCTTGCTTAATGGCAATATCGTTGACATTCGTAGCATACACCTTTCACCTTGCAACACTTTCACTTTTCTTGCAGCTTGGCGTATTGCTTTCTGGCAATTTTTCCGAAGCTCGTATCACACACTTTTACTTTCGCTGTTTGGTGCAGCTGGGCGCCATACTGTACGACACTGTACGGCGCAGCACTTCAAACTTTTTCACTGCACTTTTCACTGCCCTACTCACTTAGATGTGGGGTATTGCCTTAAGGCACTTTGTGCCGACGCTCGCAACACACACTTTTCAATGTCGCAGTGCCGCACTTAAAATACCTTTTCACTTTTTCCTTTTTTGTTTTTTTGTTTTTTGTACAAACACTTTCGTGCGAATGTGCGTCTTGTATTATTCTTACTAATATTTTTATTTTTATTTTATTTATTTTTATTTTTTATTTTATAATTAATAAATTTTTTTTTTGACGCTTGCAACACACACTTTTCACTTATTCCTTTTTTTTGCCTTTTTTTTTTTTTTGCTTTCTGGTACAGCTTGGCACCTTATTTCACATCACCGCTTTTTTACCTTTTGGTACAGCTGGGCACCTTATTTTACGGCACTTTGCTGTATTGCTTTTTTTTTTGTTTTTAATTTTTTTTTTTGGTTTCTATATTTTTTTTTATTCTTTTGCACTTTTTGCACTTATTACATATATACATATATATATTTGTATATATATATGTGCAATATTTTCTGAAAATTTTCTTTTCTTTTGTGTACTCACATATTACACATATATTTATATATTCACATATGCCCATATGTACATATATGCGCACGGTCAGCGTATCACTTGATACTCACCTTTTGTTTATCCAGCAGCTGCGCACCAAGATTTCCTCTGCTTTATCCTCCTTGGCCACTTACCTTGCTGAGTAATTTTTTCAATTTTTGGCATCAAAATTTTGCATATTTTATCTGCAACGTTTTGCTTGTTCAAAAATTTTGTATTTAGGGAAAAAAACTGTTGAGGCGTATTGGAAGGCAGTGGAACGTAGCTTAAAGTCCACTGCTGTTCATAATAGCGTGCGATTATGTTTTTATATATATATTTTTTTAATCAACTTAATTTTTTTCTATGTTTTTACGCAAACTTAATTTGGCAAGTGAATGAATTTATGATTTAATGTTAAATCACAAATACATTCACGAGACAAAAAAAGGAAACAACAAAAATAAATTGATCGCCTTGAGGATCTGGCTCGAAGGACCATTATTCGCGCCGGGGATGTTGAAGGCCAGAATTCCTCCTGAATTCTAGAAACGGCGATCTTTCTGGTGATCAATTCTGGAAAGAAGAAACTACCTTCTCCAAAAATTTAAATAAAAGAAAGTTATTAATTATACATATGCATTTATTCCAACAACAAAATGCATGTATGCATATATAAAGTATATATAATATATATGTATGTATATATAAAAGAAAGAATACAAGAGTTAAAAAACCCACCTTGATGTTGCTGCTGCTGGGATTGACGATAAAAGAGGAGGCTAAAACGGCAACATCGGCCTTTTATGCCTTCCACAGAGGATGGAGGCAAAACGGGGCTTGGGTTAATGGGACCCTTCCCGACAGGGATGAGTCGTGAATATTCACCAGCAGCAGGGACATCTAAAGTTGTATATGGAAGCTTGCTGCGCAGGGTTGCACGCACAAACAGTATAGCTGAGGTTAGTTTGCAAGATGATTTGAATGGACCTGAGAGCGACGAATGGCATAACGCATTGGAATGTGAAGTAATTAATGTTATAAAAAATACATGGGATATTGTTCCATTCGAAAACAACAAAAATATAGTGGGATGCCGTATTGTTTTGACAAATAAGTATGGGTCCGACGGTAATATTGAGCGGCGCAAAGAACGTCTTGTAGCAAAAGGGTGCGGTCAAAAATATGGTATAAATTATACTGACACTTATGCTCCAGTAGCACGTTTAGAATCGATTCGGTTGCTACTTGCGTTGTCGGCTCATTTTAATCTCACTATATAGCTTGATGTTGTAATCGCATATCTAAATGGAACGTTGAGCGTAAAGGTGTTGATGAGAGTACCAGATATGCTGTTTGATACTTTACGTCGAATAGCAATGAAATTTTATTAAAATAGTGACGTGGGTAGTAAAGCATCAAAAATTATGAAAGAAATAGACGAAGGTGGTAACGCTTGTCGACTTGAGAAAGCATTGTATGGCCTCAAGCAAGGTGGTCGGCAGTGGCATCCCAAACTTAAGTCGAAGCTTATAAGTATGGGGTTAAAGCCCATTGAAAATGAGTCATGTTTATTTCATGGATATATTGAGAAAAATTTAGTTTTACTGCTTGTATATGTAGACGATCTACTTATTGCGTCACGTGAGGTGAAAGTTATTAAAAACTTAAAACAACAACTTTTGAAATATTTTGATATTAAGGACAGGCAAAGCAAATTATTGCCTTGGACTAGAGATTCATCAAATGGGTGTTATGATTACCTTAAGCCAAATTGGCTACATACAAGCATTGTTGAAGAAATTCGGAATGAGTCAGTGTAACCCGGTAGCTACGCCATCTGAGTTAAATATGAATTTTGGTGAGAATAGTGAAATTGATGAAATCTGTCCGTACCGAGAATTAATTGGAGCTCTTATGTACATGTCCGTCACAGCAGGGCCAGATATAGCAAATACCGTTTCAAGACTAGCGCAGTTTATCACAGATCCATTGAAATGTCATTAGAATGCTGCCAAATGTACTTTAAGGTATCTTGCCGGTACTGCCAATAAAGGTTTGCAGTATCGAAAATCTGATTCACCGCTAATAGGGTACGCCTATGCTGATTAGGGAGGCTGCACAACTGATCGTCATTCCTACACGGGCTACGCTTTCTTGCTCAGCGGTGTTGTGATAAGCTGGAAGTCACAAAAACAACGCACAATCGCTCTTTCATCTACAGAGAGTGCATAAGCGCAGGGCTATTTTCATAGAAGCACGTACCTAGTCAGGAGATGATTGCAGATGTGATGACGAAACCATTGGCGCGAGCAAATCACGAGAGATGTCTTATCGGACTCGGCTTACCTATCTAATGACGTGCATATTGAGAGGGCGTGTTGAATATATTCGTTTACCTGTTCTATTCTTTACTTACTGTCATTTACACACATGTATAATTATTAGTCTATGCTTTATTCATTTATTCTTTTTGTAACATTAAACTTTCTTCTCTTTAAAACCTCATGGAGTGAACATCAACTTGCAATTTATCTCTAAATAAATACTGAATTATCTCTGCAAAACCGTCAATTTCTTATGATTTGGCCTCCAGATAAAAGCAGCATATTCCAAATTCTAACGAACGAAAGCCGTATATAATAACTTAAGAGTATAGGGGTTGATAAAATTTCAGCTATTTCCCTCACAAACCGTAGTACTAAAAAATGTTTAGAAATAATAAAACTAACTAAAAAAAATTACGCCAAGGTATTCATCCAAACTTTGTAACAAAGTATAAGAAATATAATGTGAGGTCGGCAAGATATATAAAATTTTCGCCTCAGTAAACAGTTTTTGATGTTTAAAAAAAAATACGAGAATCAACGCCGTAAAGTTGACAACTTTTTGAAGCTTAATAGCATCGTTCGGATTTGTAATCTTTGAAAATATTTTCAGATCATCTGCGTAAGGAAAATGTTACGCGAAGCTTATATCATTAACAACCAGAGGTAGGAAGTAACTCTCCAAACGTTAATAACGTCAACTAAGGCGGGTCAATTTTCCAACAAAAGGAACTGAAAGACCATCAAAGTGCGTTTCAACAGATAGTTTGAGCTTAGTAATACCAGTAATCGTATTCTTGGAAGAAAGACTTAGAGAATCAAAGCTTAATATAGGAACCTAAGCCAATGCTAAGTAAAAGTGATAAATTATTTTCATCAGAAAAAAAATATTTACTGAAAAACAAACAAATTTTCCTCGTCGTTTGAAGCTTTCCGCCATAAAAACAATTGAAGGTAAGAAAGGTTAGATCTATTATACCTAATAAAATGCGAAGAAGTTTTTGGACTTGATTTAATATTCTCCTCTATTCCAACGATACAATTTATGTTTAAAAATTTGTCTAAACATCTGAAAAACTTCGATGTTTATCGAGAAAAATTTGGTTACCAGTTTTTTTATACTTTATAAAGAATATATTTCTAAAGGTTCTTCAACATTTTTATATTGCGATTCTACCACAAAAATTTCAAGGCCTCTTCTTTTAACCAGAATGTGTGTCTTTTAACCAGAGGTGCTGCTGAGGGCGAGCGTCAGTAATGAAATAAGCTGCTCGCTATGTAAATGTGTCCAAAATATTCACCGGTGCACGAAATATGTCTGAATGTAGTACTGAATTTGAACCGAAAAAAATGCAACACGCTACTTGGCTCTCTTCGGATCGAAAAACTAACCAAATCGATAATCGATCAGTGTTCTTGGTATGCGTTCCCTCCGAGGACCTAAAATGGACTCTGACCACTATATTGTAGCAGCAAAACTATGCACCCGGCTCTGTGCAGTAAAGAGCGCCCAATGTTTTGTATATGACCAAAGAACTGGGTACATTCGAATTGCTTGAGAGGTGATCAGAAGGGCGAATATTATTCCGAATACTAATACTCAAATTTCACAGTCTATCTTTATTTGATCTTTACTCAACTTTTATTCCAAAAGTACTTAAACTAAAAGTACATGACCTGTCTTAACCGATTGTCATTCCAGGTGGTCATCGACCTAATTTACATACATATGCACTTTATGAATAGATCATATACGTATCTCTATATGTATATATATTGGCGATGTTTTCTTTGTTATAAATTTATATTATATTTTCTGCATACTTGTTGGCCTAGGCCAGTGTTAACTCTTTTAAATAGAAATTTCCGCTAGTACCAATGGATTTGCGGCTCTGAAGAATCCTTTGCTGTGATCTGCACCGTTGTCTTGTTCAAAAGGAATTTCTGTTTCGAAAGTTGAGGATGCTGTGACAGTCCAATTTATCGATCGAATAAAATTTTGAATTTTTAGTAACTCTTGAACTAAACGTCATTAAGAGCTCAAACAATTTCAAATTAAATTAGAAGGCAAAAAATGGACGTAGTGCGCGATACGTTTTCCGCACAGAACCATTATTTTCGAAATAAAATTGCACTATTTACAAGCGTTGTTCAGGCGTGAGTCTATTCACGATGAATTGCCAAACAAAACTGAGAATAAATCACTTGACAGCTGTTAAATCGGTCGCCATCTTAAAAAGTAATGCCAACTTAAAGTTCTATACCTCTATAAAAACACCCTATATAAATAATATTTATTGTATATATTTTTATGAAGCCCTAGGTTTTATATGTGTTTATATGTAAAATTAATACGACCAAATTTCAATGTAATTAATATTGTATTTAACTAAGTATTCAAAGTTCTTTCTTTAATAAATAAACAAAGAAAAAATACTTAAAAATTAATATTGGAAATAATAAGGTAACATTGGAAATAATAAGGTAACATTGGGTAACAGATCGACAAACAAATCAAATTTTTCACAATAACTAAAGAGTAATAGGACGGGTAAGAGATACCTTTGTTTCCAATAACTAAAGGGTAACATGTCGCGTAAGAGATACCTTTGTTTCCAATAACTAAAGGTGAGTTAAAAAGAGAGCCGTCTGCAGGGTAATTAAAAAATCAAGCAGTTTTCTCAGAAAAATAAAATACCTAAAAATTTTAAAAGGTTGTAAATAGAAAAGTAAAAAAGAAATATCTGAGTTTTTGAGGGAGTATAAGAAATTATGCATTATTACAGTGTTTGTTTTTAAGGAAAAGCAATTTTATGAAGAAATTCCCTAAATTTAGTTACCATAAAAAGTATCCAGAGGTTATGAACTATGAGATGTATAGTATTGTATATATTCATTCAGAAAGTAATCTGAACTAGTTCAAAAATTTTTAAAATTTTGCTTTTCCTCAGCGTGCTTTGCTACACCTATAAAAAAAATTACGAAAATAATATGAAACTGATAGCTTTGTATGAAGATGTTTAAATCGAAATTTTTTTAATTTTAAACCAGTGTTTTCTAATTTTTTTATTTTAATTTTTTTTTCATTCAGTCTTCAGTATTTTTCTCTCTCTTTCAATACCACGTACAACGTAATATACTGGTATTTTGGAATTTTACATGTATTTGTTGTTGTTGCGTGTATTTTGTATGGGTAGCAACCAATGTTCACTTAAATGGTCATATCTCTGGAACGGTTGCGCTAATCTCCTAATATCCCTTTATAACTCCTAAAAATTTGGTGCATATTGATCTGGTGGTTCTCAAGTTATAGGCGTTCATCAAAATTTGCATTGATTTATATATATATAGATTATAGTTTCTTGCTGTACATGGATATTTAAATATATGCAAATTTTTACAAACTTCATAGTTAGCATATCGTTTGTGAATGATTTACAAACGTCAAGCTGTGAAGTTGTGATCTTTTCTTCATTACTTTTTTATTTAATTAAATTAGATAAATCTAAATTTAGTGTTGTTAAATAAATTTTGGAGCACCTTAAAGCTAAGTGATACAAATATTCTGTGTTTTTAAACTTTAGATAGTTTTGTATAAGTGAATTCTTATATTCATTTCTTCTAATACTTGCCGAGTCATTAGTTGTTTATATACAATTTAATTGCTTTTGTTCGTATACATTTGTTTTTGTTATTTGCGCATTCTCTTTTGTTTAATTTGTTTGTTACAGCGTTCTGTTTGTTAAGTGTCATAATACAGTGCAACTAAAACTGTTCACTGGAGATACTATCAAATTTTATCAGCTGATTTGAATTAGCCTCAAATAGTGTTAATAATTACACTTTATATTTTATCATATATATATTTGCTTATACTTGCTTGTCAATATGAAGTGCGATTTTGAAAATTGCCAAGTCAAAGGCAATTCAGAACGTTATCTCTCTTGCTGGCTTTGCGATGGCATTGCCCACTTGAAATGTGCTGTACTGACCGGACGAATTCTAGACGCAATTAACGATGGCAAGGGAGTTCGTTGGTCCTGCTTGAGGTGTCGATCAACTGAAATTGATCTCTTCAAGCTGTTTCGTCTTTCCAAAAATGGGTGCTCCCAACTTGGAAAAGAATTGTCTGTTTTGAATGATAAATTCAAAGAATATGAAGCCATGTTCATAAATTTCAAATGTTTGGACTCCATACAATGTATGGATAATGTTCGTTTGAAGAAGCGCAAACGTGCTCATAGTCCGCTTAAAGATGCTAACGGCACAGACAGTCAAAAAACTCTTAAAGCGGACACAATATAATTAATTAATCTTGCATCTCCGTTTCCTCCTATTAATAAACCCATTTCTAGCATCGTCAATGAGTCCGAAATTGCTTCACCAACTGCTGATATGCCGTCAACATCTAATGGTGTTAAACCATCCGCTAACATTTCAAATAAAAAGTCTTTGAACGAAAACTCAAACATTGTTGTTAAGCCCCTGCAACCAGTTTCTGCGGCAACTTCGAGGAGGTTGGTCGTGGTGCCTGCAACGAAATCTGTGTCTGTCTCGAGATTTGCAAAAGATACCTCTGCCGATGATGTACAGAATATCGTTATCTAAAATTGAAACTGACAATTTAGTTGTTAGAAAATTTAATTTTACATACGAACGGAATATTTCAGCATTCAAAATTGACATCAATTTGGAACATTTTGAAGCGATGCTAAATAGTTCTTTTTGGCCTTCTGGTGCTTTTGTTTGGGAATTCGAATACAAGACAAAAAGAAATAATAATGTAGCTAAACTTCCGCCTGAAAAAAATGTTCCAAAAAACTGAATTTGAAACCTGCTTTAAGTCTATACTACCAAAATGTAAGAGGTTTGAATACAAAGTTAACAAACTTATGTCTCAAATGTCTCGAAAATAGTTATGTAATTTCTTTTACTGAAAACTGGCTTAAACCTCATGTTTTTAACTCGGAGATTCTTCCAAGTACTTATCAAATTTTTAGAAAATACCGTAAAAACAGAGTCGGCGGTGGAGTAAATTTTGCTGTAAACTCCTCGATTCCGTCTGAGGAGGTTAGCCTTGCTTTTGTAGAACCAGTTACATGTTGGAAGAGGTTATATATATTTAGCTCTCTGTTATATTCCTCCTCGATCGGACCTCTCTGTATATTTACAACTCCTCTCTTTTTTGAAATCACTTGACGTAATGATGATATATACTGTTTCAGTGATTGTTTAGGGCGATTTTAATCTTCCATGTGTATGCTCAGGAGCAGCTTACAATGAATTTCTGGAAGAGATGACTGACCTCAGCCTAAATCAAGTGAATCTATATAAAAATAAGTCTGGAAACATCCTTGACCTAATTTTTGTTGGTAATGTAACTAAAACACTAGCTAAACTAATTTTAAACATCTTAATAAAGGTTTATCAAAATTATCATGGCCTAGATACAATGAGAATATTGATCAAAGCGTCGCGCATGTCAACTTAAGTGTATTTAACTTATTTGAAAAATTTTTTCTAAGCGCATTTGTGTTTATAAAGAACCTGCTCAACCGTGGTACACTAAAGAAGTTAGAGTTCTAAAAAATAAAAATAAACCGACATTTCTAGCTTTATAAAAGTACAGGTATGCACTCACATTATTTAAAATACTCAATTTTGCGACACAATCTCTTTGATTTAAATCGAAAATGTTATAATGCTTATTTGTGTAAAATTAAACGTAGTTTAATAACAAATCCTAAATCATTTTATGGTTTCGTAAACGCTAAGCGCCAACTATCTGGATTTCCTTCTACTATGACGTTTCAAATAACATTTCCAGTGATAGTCAGACAATTTCCAATTTGTTCGCTAAATTTTTCAAATCTAATTATTCTCCTAGTATTCAAGTAAACTCATACTAACCATATAAATTAAGTTCGGGTAACTTAGTCCATACACCAACAATATCGTCTGAAGATGTATTTATCCATCTGAAGTCCTTAAAAAAGTGAATTGCGCTGAGTATATTTTCGAAGCTTTGACTCATTTATTCAATTTATCTCTTAAAGAAAGTATTTTTCCATTTATATGGAAAGACTCTTTTATTATACCCCTTCATAAAAATGGAAACAGATCTTTGATAGAAAATTACCGAGGTTTATCTAAACTATCTGCGATTCCTAAATTATTTGAATCACTTATCACTGATCATTTGACACATTCACTCTCTTCATTTATATCACACTCCCAACATGGCTTTGTTAAAAAAAAATCTACAACCACTAATTTACTTGAGTTCACTTCTTATATCATCGATGCGTTCAGAAAGAACAACAGCGTTGACGTAATATATACCCACTTTAGCAAAGCTTTCGATAAGGTGTGTCACTCGTTACTAATCAAGAAACTTGACATACTGGGTTTCCAACCAAAATTTTTACAATGGATCTCCACATATCTGTATGATCGAACTCAAAGAGTAATGTTTAAGAATTCCATTTCAGATACCGTTAATGTTTCTTCAGGAGTACCTCAGGGTAGCCATCTAGGCCCGATTCTGTTTTCACTATTTATAAACGATATATAAGTATCTTCTCAGATAAAATTTTCAAAACTTTTAATGTATGCGGATGATGTAAAACTTTATATATCTTACACTTCGGCAAATGAAGGTATCTTACTCCATACAGACATAAACAGATGGTTGAATGGTGTAAAATAAATCAGATGCCCCTAAATCTTAAAAAATGTAAAGTTATGTGTTTCTCCCGAAGATCCACACAGACAATTACTTGCACTTTAGATAATTACAGTTTGGAGCAGGTTCACAGTATTATTGACCTAGGGATCACTATGGACCCTAAACTGAACTTCACACATCACATTGGTGCGTTAGTCAACAAAGCTAAAGGCATATTGGCTTTTGTAAAACGTTGGTCAAAGGAGTTTAATGATCCTTATGTTCCAAAAGCTCTGTATGTAACACTAGTGAGACCCATTCTTGAATACGGCTCGGTGATTTGCAACCCTAGGTATCAAATCTACTCTGACAAGTTAGAGTCTATTCAAAAACAATTTCTCCTATTTGCCTTAAGAAATTTGCATTGGTCCTCTCAATACAATCTTCCCTCTTATACTAGTCGTCTGAAACTTATCAATCTTCCTACTCTCGCCAGTCGTTGGGAAATGCTTGATGTAATTTTCATGGTTAAAATAATAACAGAAACTGAAATCAAATTTAATGTTCCGTTCAGAATGTCCAGACATTTTTGCCCCTTGTTTCTGAAAACTTGTAAAACGAATTTTGAATTTCACGTGCCTTTGCATTGTTTGTGCCTAGATTTCAACTCTCATTCAAGCACATTTGACATATATGACTCGCTTTTTCATATTAAGAAAACTATTTTGTCAACTCTCAACTAACCGTTATATTACATTTTATATTTTACATAATTCTTAAAAATCAGCTGATGAATTATGCTCTGTAGCTGAACTCTTTTAGTTCTCGACACTAAACAAACCTCTCCTCATCGTGACTCGGCATTGATGAAAAATAAAACAAAGTTCCGTACGTCATGCGGACAGCGCCCCGCGTGCGGATGGGCGGGAGGTGGGTAAACCGTTGGGATTAATAATATATAAAGACTGTTCTCTTCAAGAAAATTCACTAAATTTTGTATGTAAAAAAGAAAAAAAAACTCACTTCAGCAAATTCGAGAAGCTGCAATTGATTTGTTCGCTGAAATTTTTCATCTGATGAAGAACTTTTCGACACAGCCGGGGGCTTAACGAATTCTTTCACGACAAAAAAAAAAACGTGTGAGTCGTCATCAATTGAAGATCACTTCAGAGTCGCAATATCTATTCCATGCATTGACGCTTTAGTACAGAATTTTATAGAAAGATTTCTCGAAAATGAAAGTGTAATAGAAAGCTTTAAATTGCTTCTTCCAGGATTTACTGCAGTGAGTAAATCGGATGAGTTGGACAAGTAAGCTTCACACTCGAAGATAAGATGTCATCGTGCTCGGTGAAAGCAGAATACAAGTTGTAGTGCGCAAAAATATCATGTGTAGATTGTTCAACCGAATATATTTTTGTCCTACGATTTTATCGAAAAAAAATTGAGGGCATTGCTACTATGAAAAGATTAATTATATTCATGTAGAATCATTTATCTAGGTATACGTATAATTCACAAAATTTATGCCTCTATCAGTACCTCTGGATATGTTAGTACTAATATGATTAAGCAATATTTGAAACTGAAAGCCAATTGATTCGCCAATTTATATATACACAATTATATCAATAACTGGGATAAGAAATTATAAAACACCAAAATTTAACGTTATTAATACTTTCTCAAATCTCAGTTATTACTTGCACTTTTGATACAGGTGATTCCATAAGAAGAAATTTCGATAAACTCGTTAAATTAAAGCAAATAATAACGTGCCGGAACTATTTTTTTTTTAATGTGTGCATTCCGGCCAGTTTTGTTAGATAAAACGCGCGCAAAAAATATGTATAATTCTTGGTTGGAGAACGTTTTATTTCTAAGTTAAGAATTCACACACTCAACAGAAAAAGCAAAAATTAAGTGTTCACTGGAAGCACATAATACGCAAAAGCTGGTTGTTTGCTCTGATTTAATTCAGAGAAGTACCAAACTTTACTTATTATTCGTAGATATTCTCTGGCGCGTTGAGTACTAAATAACCGTCAAAAATCCTCATGTCCATACAATTTGTATGATCCTTCCACGACGGACCAGTGGCATTTTCTATTTTTATAGCGTGCGAAAGTGCGAATGGAAGAAAAAACAAAAACAAATGGAAGAATAAGTTGACTACAAAATTTAATTTTGCATATATGATATATTTAAGTACTTTTATATATGCTATATTTAAGTAAAAGTATCAAATCATCTAATTGATTTTATCTTAATTGAACGCCAAACATCTAATAAGTGTTACTAAAAAGATACATTTTATTTATTTATTAACATTGATAGCTAAGTTTAAAAACTATAGCTAGCAAATAATTTTATATAGCACTGGCAGCTAAGGCCTTCGGCTATAAAAAGATACATACTCCAAGAGAATGAGAAAGAATGATAAAAAAACGCCAAGACTTTAACACTTTTATTTCTGAATAGCACTCGTTGCTGATCATTGGCGTCAGAAAACAAAACGAAAATTTAAGTACATACATATATCAGTTAGAACCTGGTTGATATGTTGCCAACTCTAAAATCTGTCTGTATATACAATGGCTTCTTATGGCTGCTCCGGTTATAATGGACAAAGTAAAGAATTTTAGTTCATTATAAGCTGAGTCCATTATAATCGAGTTTTTTCGTGTAAGATTTTTGATTTGCTAGTATTGTTTTGATTTTGCGGATGATGAAAGACAGCCTCGTGACACAATCTTCCCGCACCGGTTTCTGGTCGGTCACCAGATAGCAACTTTCGTTGCTTTGATTTAAATCAAATAAATTTGTTTTTTTTTTTTTGCTTTTTCAAGTCACCATATTTTGTTTTTTAGGGAAAATGAAAAAATTACTACAACAGTCTTAGCGGTAGAAGTTATAGCTATTTGGAAGCCACTACGTTTCCTCATCAGACTTCTTTCCAGACACCCATGTTTGAATTGGATTCGAACTGGGGATGACCACATTACGAACCAATGGTTAAACAACGAAGTTGCGTGCGTGCCGGGTTAACTCATTGTTGTTTTCCCTCTTTCTACATATTCACGATCAAGTGCTCAGAATTTCTGTAGCTTAAAAACAACAATAAGTTAACTTGGCACACACGTAGCCTAGTGGCTTAACCATCGGTTCGTGCTGTAACATCCCGATTTCGAATCCAATTCAAGCATGGGTGTCCGAAAAGAAGTATGATGAGGAGACGTGGTGGTTTCCGAAAAAGCTATAACTTCTACCGCTCAGACTGTTGTAATTCTAAACCTACGTTGCCCTTACAGCAGCAGGAGAAATGGTTCACTTCAACGTGACAATTTGCCCATGGGTCTATGTGCATAAATGTTTATAGCCTGTATACATGTATATACATATATAGGGGTTTCCAATTAGAGTGATATGGTTTTTGTTTAAAAAAAACATACTAATTGTTAAGGAAATTAAAATGTTTTTTATTTATTCATTTAAAAATATTACAATCATAACAAATTGACAGTTTGGTGTGGTTTTGGTGGGGTGGAATCATCGGTCCGTATTTCCTTTGAAATAAAGCTGGCAGCACCGTTACTGTCAATGGAGAGCGGTATAGATCGCTGATAACCAACTTTTTATGGCCCAAATTGGAAGAAGTTGATCTTAACAACATCTGGCTCCAACAAGACGGTGCTACCTGTCACACTGCGCGTGCAACAACCCAATTATTGGGAGAAATTTTGGAGATTCGATTTTTTCAAAAAATTTTGATATTGAATGTGGGATTATTTGAAGTCTTTGGTCTTTAGCAATAAACCAGACTCTCTTCAAGCTCAATATTGAACGTGCTATTCATGACATATGATTTGATTTAGTGGAAAAAGTGCTCAAAAATTGGGCTCATCGAATTCGTTCCTGCAAAAGACGTCGTGGAGGCCATTTGAATGATATTAGATTCAGAACTTAATTTTATTGATTATACTTCAAATTAGATTTAAAAAAATCCTTTTAATTTCCTTAACAATTAGTGTGCGTTTTTTTTAAAGAAATCATATCACTCTTATTGGAAAACCTTACATGTAACAGAAGTCGTTAAACGTCATTTTCCTTGCTTTTAGGAGAAAAATATGGAAGCACGCAACAAAGGAGACAATATATTGGTGATTCGGGAAACGAAAATAAATGCGGATTTTCAAAAATTCAAAGCTGAAATCAATATCAAGGACCGAACGCCAGCACTTATTATGGATGGTGGTATACAATTACTAATGAGGCATTTGATAGTAAATAATTTTATAGGAGATTTCGAATATTATACCATAAATATGTACGGTGAGTATAAAAAGCTTGTATGTAATGTTTTCTGTTTTTTATTATGTGCATATTATCTTTATAAAAAAAAAAAAAACAGAAATCAAAGGAACTAAAATTGATATGTATGATGGAAAATTAAAGGCTCTCACGACAGCCGGTTCTATGTACCTTTCGGCCACTTAACCCTGTTTTGGGTACTCTTAACCCATGCTACCAGCGTCCAACTGCGCTTCAAGCCATCACGACAGTACCTTCAGCAAATTATCCAATTTGGGTATTATCCCCCAGACTGCCACGACCCAACGGAACTTCCGCAGCATGACTCCCAATCTTCTCAAATCCTACCTCCCACACCCCCACTACCATCAGTTCCATCTCCCGTGCGGGGATCGCCCAGCAGCTCATAGTATCACACACAGACTGTTGTGTGTGTCAGACCATAGTACGTGGGAATGCGACATCAGTCAAATGCAATTCTTTCACTGGCTAGTGCCTCTTTCGTTCATGCTCTAGCCTGCGCATCACTCGTGAGTGGAATGATATGAATACCCTTGCTGTACGATTCTGTCCCGGCATGCACATGCTACACAGCCGCCAACGTGCGGCAACCCTCTAAGCGGGGTACACAACATCAACAACCAAGATCCATGCATCACTACCTCTCCCCACCACATTACTAACGCCCCTCCCAATTTAACTGCTAGGGACACCAGCGAGCTCCTGCCAATAGATCCAAGAGAGAAAACTTAGCGCCTCCTCATACCTTCTGAGGCGGACAGGTTATAATATTGTAACGAACTTGCTAAATTCACCTCGATTATTCTACTTTTTGTTCGAGTCCGATCACTGGATTACTAAACAAACTCCCAAGATTTATTTGTTCGGCTTTTTGTCTTTCAGGAATTTATTTTTATGGTAATTGCAATTTTCTTATTTAACAAATCTTTATCATACACAATTATTATCTGCTTCACTCAGCTTATCCGTTTCTCAAACACACAGCTCACAGCAGTGTTAACTCCACTAAGTTGTATATTCGTCTTTTCTTGTGATAGCGGCTGCCTCTCTTTTTATACCTGTAGATGACCTAACCATTCTGTTCACGCGCTCAAGGATAGGCTGATTGTTCATTTGCCTGCGGTAGCTGCAGCTACTCCGTTCATCCTTAACGACGTGGAATTTCCTTTAATCTGTCTACCCTTTTGTTTGTCCTTGGTATGGGTAATTTGCATTATACAGCCGCTTCTTTATTTTCTGTCCTTCCGGGAATTGCATTTACATCGTCAACAGTTTTGTTTGTCCTTGGTATGGGATTTTCGTCACACCGCCCTCCACCTAAGTCTGATCGTCCCGATTAGACATACCATCTGTTCCAAACGCCGCGAGCGTTTCTAAGTGACCACCTTTATTTTGGTTCGTGGTTTTCCAACGTTCTGGATTCGATAGTCCGTACTATTTATTCGTCCAATTACTTTGTATGGACCTTCCCGCTTGCTGTGCAATATTTTCTTCCGTGGAGAATCGTGCAGCCTTACCAGATCTCCTTTCTCAAAGCTTTCAGGATTCCTCGCCTTAATACATCCTTCTACCTTGTTGTTCATAACCTTAGGGCGTTGTTCAACAGTTTTTCGTACCTCTCTCAACTTCTTCGTTAGGGCACGAGACATCTTGCCATTTCCGTACGTATTTCCCTTCTGCTGCTCGTTCTTTACCAGGGGCACATCATTTCGGTTGTACACATAATCGTGGCCAATACTTAGCGGTAACTGCATATTTCCATACTCTATCACTCTTTTCTTTAGGTCGATCTTCATTCCTTGACCAAGGAGAAAGTCCACACCAACTATGACTTCATCTAATATTTCCGCTACTAGGAACTCATGCAACACTGTCATATTTCCAATGGTGACTTTACACGTGGCTTTTCCCAGAACTCTGGCGTCCTCACCAGTTAATGTTTTCAACTTAGCTCCATGTAATGGGCTTATTTCCCTGGTGATCAAATCGGATCGAATGATGGAGTTTGACGCGCCCGTGTCCACAGTTAGTTCTCGCTCATGTCCATCCACATATCCGCTGATAGTAACGGTGCTCGCCTTGTTATCGATTTGTCTCGTAGAACCCATATTACAATCGCGAGCTAAGTGTCCAGGCCTTCTACAGTTGTAGCAAATCCTGGTTCTCATCAGTTTGGTGGTTTTCGACGTTTCCCATATCCCTTTCATCACATCTGTGCTTTCCAACTTCGCACAGTTCGCTTTGTACGCTGGTCTGCACAAAACCTCGGCCGCTTCCTTTGTCTGAGCATACGAGACAGTCTCGGCAAATATTGGCTTTGGATCCGCATACGCCTCTCGCCTACTATAATTGTTCCTTATCCCGCTGATAAACCTCTGAATTTTTATCCTCTCGAGGTATTCTCCAATACTATCTCCATAACCCAAATGAGCTAGCCTTTCAATCTCACAAGCAAATTCCTGCAGGGTCTCGTTGGACTTCTGATAGCGGTTCTCTAATTCCATCTGATAGATTTGTCTTCTATGCTCGCTACCATAACGTCTTTCCACGCCTCGCATTACTGCTTCATAGTCATCTCTCTCGTATGCAGGAATTATTTGCAAGATTTCCGTTGCAGGTCCCTTCAATGCCATGAATAGTGCAGCTGACTTCTCCTCCATGCTCCAGTTATTTGCTCTAGCCGTCTTTTCGAACTGAAGCTTAAAGATGTGGAAAGGGGTGGTGCCGTCAAAGGATGGGGCTTTTATGCTAAGGGTGCTCCTCGAAATGCTTGGACGATTCGAAAGCAATTCGTGGATACGTCCTTCCAATTCGCTAACTTTGGTCGCAATTAGCTCCTCTATTCTGTCTTGCCTTTCCTCGATTACGTCCTGTCTCTCCTTGAGTTCTGTGCATTCTTTAACAACACTCTCCTGAAGCTGAAAGCCGGGATGAAATACGCGCTTCTTGGTCTTGCATTTGCGATGAAATGTGGGCATTCATTTGTGACATGTTGGTATCCTGTTCATCCAACTTCTGTAGCAACTTGGCATCCTGATCATCCAACTTTTGCGTAATTTCTTTTGTAATGTTGGCATTCATTTGCGACATCTTGGCATTCTGTGACGATGTTACACAGCTTTAAAGTCGCGCAGGTTGTAGATGATGTATCATAGGAGTGGACTTCTTAAAGGATCAAGGTATCAATATCGACTTGAATAAACAAATTATGGAGTGGAAGTACCGCTAAGCATTGGCTATAATTCCATATACAGCCGCAAGCAAGTGGTCATAGAAGGCACCGACCTGATTCCACTAAAGTCATAAGCAGTGGTTTGGGCAAAGATTGATGGAGATTGTGGGACAAACAAATTGTGGGTTGTCGAAGCAGCACAAAATTCTACACCGGACATACTTATTGGTAAAACCCAGGCTAAGACGCAAAATTATGGACGCATTCCAATGAGAGTATTAAATGATTTCAAATCAATAGTATAAATTCATTGAGGAACTGTATTAGGGCAATGTCAAGAGGTGTAAACCATTATCAACTGCAATCATTCATCTGAAATCGGCTCCATTGGATAAGGCCAGTCGGCTTATCCGCAAATACTTCAACATATTCGACAAGGATGGCAACAAACCAGGAAGGACCAACGTAGTTATCATTGCATAGATACTGGTGACGCTAGGCCAATTCGAAAAGCTCCTCGAAGCGTTCCACTAGCCAAACTGTTTGCCAAATAATTAAGGAAATGAGCGAAAGCGGTGTTATCGATTCATCGGAAAGTCCATGGAGCTCTCCGGTAGTACTTGTGAAGAAGAAAGATGGCCAGTTGCGGTTCTGCGTGAACTATCGGAGATTAAATGATGTCATGAAGAAATACAGTTATCCCTTGCCCAGGATCGATGATACACTAGACTCGTTAACTGGCACAGAATGGTTCTCAACACTTGACCTTAAGAGCGGATATTGGCAAGTAGAAGTGAGTGAAGAAGATAAAGAGAAGACAGCCTTTAGTGTTGGCAACGGTCTATGGCAATTTACGGTAATGCCATTTGGGTTATGCAACGCTTCAGCCACTTTTGAAAGACCATGTGCTCAAAGGACTACACTAGAAGACTTGTTTGGTGTATCTGGATGACATCAACGTATTGGGAAAAAGCTTTGATGAACAGCTGAGTAATTTGGAAGAAGTTTTCCAGAGAATAGCTGGAGCTGGTCTTAAACTAAGTCCTAAGAAGTGCCCTTTATTCAAGAAGGAGGTGAATTACTTAGGTCATCAAGTAACCACGAAGGACGTGTTTACTGCGAAGGAAAAAATAGAAGCAGTGAAGGATTGGCCGAGACCCAGGAATTTGCATGAATTAAGAAGTTTTCTTGGGCTGTGTACTTATTATCGCCGCTTTGTTCCGAATTTCACCAGCGTAGCTCATAGTCTCCATGAGCTCACAAGGAAAAATAGATCTTTCGAGTGGAAAACTGAACAAGAGGAGACTTTCCAAGCTTTAAAAGAACGGCTATGCACTGCACCTATACTAGCGTACCCGGTTCCAGGTGCAAGATTTATTCTGGACACAGAATCTAGTGGTTATTGCATAGGAGGTGTACTTTCGCAAGATTGATGGGCAGAAGAAGAAAATTGCCTACTATAGCTGGTCTATTGGGAAACAAGTGCGGAACTACTGCGTGACTCGGAGAGAACTATTAGCGTTGGTGGATTGCATTAAACACTTCCACTAATATCTGTATGGTCAACATTTTCAAGTTAGTTCAAGGATCCCGAAGGGCAGCTAGCACGGTGGATAGAGAGGCTGCAAAATTATTACTTCACCATCGAGCACCGCAAGGGTAATACACACGGAAATGCTGACTCTATGTCCCGTCGACCATGTAGTTTAGAATGTAAGCATTACTCAAAAGCCGAGGGTAAGGAAGACATAATAGACGTCCGGCTAGTGACAATTACACCAGCAGAAGAACAGGAGGCAAATCAATCAGCAGGATGACCCGGACTTGGAATTATTAATGCACGGATTGGAGATGAATAGACGGCCAAGTAAGGAACAAATAGCAGCGGAATGTCCCATCGCGAAGGCATAGTGGGCACAATGGAACAGCTTAGTTGATATCTGGCTGTTTGCATAGAGTATGGGAAAGTGAAGATGGCCAGTGCTCTCGAAAGCTAATAGTAGTTTCGAGGTTAAGAATTCAGGATGTTCTTAAGGAATTCCATAATGGTCCTAGTGGAGGGCACCTAGGCATTACAAAAACGCTGGAGAAGATCAAGCAGCGGTTATACTGGGTTGGCTGTCGTCAATCGATCGCTGAGTGGATTGCTAACTGCAAGAAGTGCATAGCAGCTAAAGGGCCAAAGTCACGAAGTCATGGGCAAATGAAGCAGCATAACTCAGGTGCACCATTTGGGCGGGTTGCCATGGATGTAGCCGGTCCATTCCCTATGAGCAGACAAGGAAACAAATAAGTTCTTGTGGTTATGGACTACTTAATAAATGGCCTGAGGTCTACCCAATTCCAAATCAGGAAGCGAAAACAGTTGCGGATGCATTCACTCACAATTGGGTTACCAGATACGGTGCTCCTATAGAATGGCACTCAGACCAAGGGAGAAACTTTGAATCGACGATGTTCCATGAGATGTGCCAGTTACTTGGTATTCGAAAAACCGAACGACAGCCCTGCATCCTCAATCAGATGGCATGGTAGAACGATTCAACCGGACTCTGGAGGAGCACTTGCGGAAAGTAGTGGACAAGCATCAGGATGATTGGGATGTACACAAACCGCTTTTGCTGATGGTATATCGGTCCGCAGTGCATAAAACAACAGGTCAAACACTGCGAGGATACTGTTTGTATGCAAAAGTGGTATCACTTCTCAATAAGCAAAAACGTACTGCTTTCACGAAAGAGGACTTAAAATGGTCCCGGAAGTTTTGACATAAGGGGGTTTTCTGCGATGAAAGCAAATTTTGTTGTGTCTTTGGAACGAAGGGGCGTAAGATTGTAGATAAAGAAAACTTTTTGTCTACCGTGAAGTATGATGATGGTGGAGCAAGGATATGGGGGTGAATGGCTAGGAATATAGGAAGTGCCTATTATTTTGAACAGGATAATGATCCTGTTACGATTTTGCTAAGTTAACCTCGATGAATTTCCAAATCCCTCGAGTCCGATCACTTGCAGTTTCTTATTTAGAAATAATTGACTCAATCTTACTTTATTACTCAGTAACTAGCAATTCACTTCACTATTTACTATCACTTATATTGCAACTTTCACAATGCACTATTTTAAGTTCACATTAGAGTTGTGCTTCGCCCTTATATACAAGTCGAATAACCGAAATAATCGAATTGTTCTCGATCTAGAACATACCAGTTATCAGTTTCTTTCCTTCATCTGACATTCGCTTCGAATTTTCGTCACACTGCCCTCCACCTAAATCTGATCGTCACGATCAGACACATTTGCTGTTCCAAACGCAGCAAGCCTCTAGGTGGACCACTTTCACCTTGTTTCTTGCCCTCCCAACGCTCTGGGTTCGATACACTATGTCGTTTAGTCGTCTGATTATCTTGGATTGATCTTCCCAATCGCATTGAAGTTTTGGAGATAAACATTACGTTGTTGATTGTATAGCAACACAAAATCTCCATTTTGGAAGCCTTCGGAGTTCATTACCTTGTCATACCTGGCCTTTATCTTGCAACTCCTAATTTCGGTTCACTCCCTTATAAGAGTATGTATCTCCCACTACTGCACTACTCCCACTCCAAATTTTAAATCGCTGGGCAACCGAAGCTCACTACAAAACAGTACCTTCGCAGGTGTTGGACCTGTTGTGTCATGCACTACCGACCGTATCCCATCAGGAACAGCGGTATGTGGATGTCCCAATCATCCTGGTGTTTGTCCACAATCTTCCGCAAGGGCTCCTCCAAGGTCCAGTTGAATCGTTCTACCAAGCCATCTGATTGAGGATGCAGAGCTGTTGTTCGGGTTTTTCGAATACCAAGTATCAGGTATTGAAAATTTACTAAGACTGTTTAGTAATAAATCATTCACTTTTGGTAAGTGGATAAATTAAAAAGGTTGATTTTAGGGGAGCACAAATTAAAACTTTAAAATATTGCCTGTCGTCACTTCGCATAAGAAAAACACCGCCGATCTTGATTACTAATAGACTCTGAAATTTAATATTCAATTTCTCCTTTTTATCATATTTTCTTACATTAAATTTACAGTTTGTCAACTTCCAATTCCAATATCAAAACGGAGCTCTTCGCCTGCACCTATGAGCATACGTATGTGTGTATGTACAAAAGAGCGTAGACAAGGCCGCGCTTATGAGCAGGTATACACACACCGCGTGCACATAGGTACATTATAATACAGACTGTAATCATGCATTTACTTACATTCGGGTGGTGCTAAAAATTTAAGGTAAGTAAATTGGTAAGTAATTGAAATCATTAAAAGGGAAAATAAGGTAAGTGTAAATTAATTATAAGGTAAATATAAGGTAAGTAATAAAAATATATAAGGTAAGTATAACTCTATATAAATTCATTTTTTAATTACATATCATTTTAATTTATATTTCATTTAGGTATATTTCAGGTATAGATTACTTAAACTAGTCGTCTGCTTTAACAGGTATATCTCCTGGAACACCGCCGATTCAAGGTTTCTTCCTTGGTCTGAGTGCAATTCTATAGGTGCACCGTAACTGTTAACCCAATTGTGAGTGAATGCATACACAAATGTTTTAACTTCCTGACCACTTACTAAAGTAGTCCAACCACAAGTACGTATTTCTTTCCTTATTTGCTCATAGGCCATGACCTCTTGGTTTTGTCTAGGTGCCCTCCACTATACCAGATCCTTCTTTCCTGTCTGTTGGAACCCGTCTTGCATTCGTGCGAAATGACCTGCTTTGCCACATCTGAAACATTTGCCAGCTTTATTCTTCATGTTGACACCAGAACGATTCATTCCTTCGATCAACTTCAGAGTTTTCAATACTTCGTTCATCCCTCTGGTGTTTCTACCTCTACTTTATTGATTTTGTATGCTGGTCTGCTTATGAGTGCTGCCGTTTCACGTGTTTGAGCACACGCGAATGTTGACTTTGGATTCGCATATGTCTCTCGCTTGGTGTATATGTCTTTTATTCCGCTGATAAAACTCGAAGTGACCTGGTTTTCCACATTTAAAACATTTGCCAGCTTGATTCTTCATATTGGCACCCGAACGATTTTTCCATCGATTGACTTTACGGTTTTCAGAATCTCATTCATCTAGGGTTTCTACTTCCACTCGAATGACTTTTTAGGCTGGCCTACTTATGAATGCAGCCGTTTCACGGGTTTGGGCATAGGCGACAGTCTCGGAGGATGTTGATTTTGGATTTGCGTATGTCTCTCGTTTTTTGTAGATGTCCTTTATTCCACTGATGAATCTCTGTATTTTTACCCTTTAGAGATGCTCACCCGATGCCTTCCCAATGACTAAATGAGCCAATCTCTCCATTTCTGATTTCTGGAGATCCATTGAATTCCTGCAGAGATTCGTTTAGTTTTTGGTGTCCTATGTTCGCTACCATAGAATCTTTCTACGGCTCGCATTAATGAGTCGTAATCATCTCTCTCATATTCAGCAATAGTCTGTAATATTTCCGCAGGAAATCCTTCAAACGCAACGAATAGTGCAGCGCGTTTTTTCTCTATTCTCCAGTTATTTGCTGTAGCCGTCTTTTCGAACTGAAGCTTAAAAGAAAGGAATTTTGCTATCAAAGGATGGTGCTTTTACCCTGGGAGCGTTCACGGAAGTGGTTTGACGATTTTTTAAAATTGTTATTATTATTAATCCCAACGGTTTACCCACCTCCCGCCCATCCGCACGAGGGGCGCTGTCTGCATGACGTACGGAACTTGTTTTATTTTTCATCAATGCCAAGTCACGATGAGGAGAGGTTTGTTTAGTGTTGAGAACT
The DNA here is from genome assembly GCA_030068015.2 of Neoceratitis asiatica. NCBI lineage: Eukaryota > Metazoa > Arthropoda > Insecta > Diptera > Tephritidae > Neoceratitis > Neoceratitis asiatica. The sequence goes on from CM061524.1 coordinate 86,099,241, forward strand.
AAGAAACAACAAGCTACAGAACAAAATTCAACAGCTGATATCTAAGAATTATTTCAAATATAAAATGTAATGTAACAATTAGTAGCAAATCAGATATGTCAAATGTGCTTGAAAGAGTGTTGAAATCAAGACACAAACAATGCAAAGGCTCGTGAAATTCGAAATCATTTTACAAGTTTTCAGAAACAAGAGGCAAAAATTTCTAGACACTCTGAACGGAACAATAAATTCGATTTCGGTGAGAATAAGGGGGCTGGAAATTTAGCTTGTTATTATTTTAATCATGAAAATTACCCCAAGCATTTCCCGATGACTAGCGAGAGTAGGGAGATTGATAAGTTGCAGACGACTAGTATAAGAAGGAAGATTGTACTTAGAGTCCCAATGCAAATTTCTTAAAGCAAATAGAAGGAATTATTTTTGAATAGACTCTATCCTGTCAGAGTGGATTTGATACCTCAAGTTCCTAGTACCGTATTCAAGAATAGATCTTACTAACGTTATATACAAAGCTTTAGTAAGATAAGGATCATTCAACTCTTTTGATCACCGTTTTACAAAAGCCAAGATTCCTTTGGCTTTGTTGACTATCGCACCAATGTGATGTGTGAAGTTCAATTTAGAGTCCATAGTGATCCTCAGGTCAAAAAAACTGTGAACCTGTTACAAATTGTAATTATCTATAGGGTAAGTAATTGTCTGTGTGGCTCTTCGGGAGAAACACATAACTTTACATTTCTTTAGATTTAGGGGCATCCGATTTACTTTACACCATTCAACCATGCTGTTTATGTCTGTTTGCAGTAAGATACCTGCCGAAGTGTAAGATATATAAAGTTTTACATCATCCGCATACATTAAAAGTTTTGAAAATTTTATCTGAGAAGATACTTATATATCGTTTATAAATAGTGAAAACATAATCGGAACTGGATGGCTACCCTGAGGTGCTCCTCAAGAAACATTAAAGGTATCTGAAATGGAATTTTTAAGCATTACTTTTTGAGTTCGATCATACAGATATGAATTGAAAATCAGGAAGTCAAGTTTCTTGATTACAAACGAATGACACACTTTATTAAAAGCTTTGCTAAAGTGGGTATATATTACGTCAACGCTGCTGTTCTTTCTGAACGCATCGATGATATAAGAAGTGAACTCAAGTACAAGTAAATTGGTGGTTGAGATGATCCATGTGGGGAATATATAAATGAAAAAATTGAAGGAGTCAAATGAGCAGTGATAAGTGATTCAAATAATTTAGGAATCGAAGAGAGTTTAGCTATACCTCGGTAATTTTTATCAAAGTTCTGTTTCTATAGATTCACTTGATTTAGGCTGAGGTCATCTCTTCCAAAAATTCATTGTAAGCTGCTCCTGAGCATACACATGGAAGATTAAAATCGCCCTAAACAATCACTGAAACAGTATATATCATCATTACGTCAAGTGATTTCAAAAAAGAGAGGAGTTGTAAATATACAGAGTGGTCCGATCGAGGAGGAATATAACAGAGAGCTAAATATATATAACCTCTTCCAACATGTAACTGGTTCTACAAAAGCAAGGCTAACCTCCTCAGACGGAATCGAGGAGTTTACAGCAAAATTTACTCCACCGCCGACTCTGTTTTTACGGTATTTTCTAAAAATTTGATAAGTACTTGGAAGAATCTCCGAGTTAAAAACCTGAGGTTTAAGCTAGGTTTCAGTAAAAGAAATTACATAACTATTTTCGAGACATTTGAGATATAAGTTAGTTAACTTTTTATTCAAACCTCTTACATTTTGGTAGTATAGACTTAAAGCAGGTTTCAAATTCAGTTTTTTGGAACATTTTTTTCAGGCGGAAGTTAAGCTACATTATTATTTCTTTTTCTCTTGTATTCGAATTCCCGAACAAAAGCACCAGAAGGCCAAAAAGAACTATTTAGCATCGCTTCAAAATGTTCCAAATTGATGTCAATTTTGAATGCTGAAATATTCCGTTCGTATGTAAAATTAAATTTTCTAACAACTAAATTGTCAGTTTCAATTTTAGATAAACGATATTCTGTACATCATCGGCAGAGGTATCTTTTGCAAATCTCGAGACAGACACAGATTTCGTTGCAGGCACCACGACCAACCTCCTCGAAGTTGCCGCAGAAACTGGTTGCAGGGGCTTAACAACAATGTTTGAGTTTTCGTTCAAAGACTTTTTATTTGAAATGTTAGCGGATGGTTTAACACCATTAGATGTTGACGGCATTTCAGCAGTTGGTGAAGCAATTTCGGACTCATTGACGATGCTAGAAATGGGTTTATTAATAGGAGGAAACGGAGATGCAAGATTAATTAATTATATTGTGTCCGCTTTAAGAGTTTTTTGACTGTCTGTGCCGTTAGCATCTTTAAGCGGACTATGAGCACGTTTGCGCTTCTTCAAACGAACATTATCCATACATTGTATGGAGTCCAAACATTTGAAATTTATGAACATGGCTTCATATTCTTTGAATTTATCATTCAAAACAGACAATTCTTTTCCAAGTTGGGAGCACCCATTTTTGGAAAGACGAAACAGCTTGAAGAGATCAATTTCAGTTGATCGACACCTCAAGCAGGACCAACGAACTCCCTTGCCATCGTTAATTGCGTCTAGAATTCGTCCGGTCAGTCCAGCACATTTCAAGTGGGCAATGCCATCGCAAAGCCAGCAAGAGAGAAAACGTTCTGAATTGCCTTTGACTTGGCAATTTTCAAAATCGCACTTCATATTGACAAGCAAGTATAAGCAAATATATATATGATAAAATATAAAGTGTAATTATTAACACTATTTGATGCTAATTGAAATCAGCTGATAAAATTTGATAGTATCTCCAGTGAACAGTTTTAGTTTCACTGTATTATGACACTTAACAACCAGAACGCAAACAGCTGTAACAAACAAATTAAACAAAAGAGAATGCGCAAATAACAAAAACAAATGTATACGAACAAAAGCAATTAAATTGTATATAAACAACTAATGACTCGGCAAGTATTAGAAGAAATGAATATAAGAATTCACTTATACAAAACTATCTAAAGTTTAAAAACACAGAATATTTGTATCACTTAGCTTTAAGGTGCTCCAAAATTTATTTAACAACACTAAATTTAGATTTATCTAATTTAATTAAATAAAAAAGTAATGAAAATTAAAAATTTCACAGTGCTTAATAAGATCACAACTTCACAGCTTGACGTTTGTAAATCATTCACAAACGATATGCTAACTATGAACTTTGTAAAAATTTGTATATATTTACATATCCATGTACAGCAGGAAACTATAATCTATATATATAAAAATCAATGCAAATTTTGATGAACGCCTATAACTTGAGAACCACCAGATCAATATGCACCAAATTTTGAGGAGTTACAAAGGGATACTAGGAGAAGCTTAATGTGTAGTTTTCATTCAGATTAGCGCAGCCGTTCCAGAGATTTGACCATTTTAGTAAACATTGGTCGCTACCCATACAAAATACATGCAACAACAACAAATACATGTAAAATTACAAAATACGAGTATATTACGTCGTATGTGGTGTTGAAAGAGAGAGCCAGAGTGAAATAAATAATAATGATAAAAAAATGTATGTATAGAAAAAAGTTTAAAAAAAAAATTTTTATCAATTTTTTCCGTTTCCTTTTCCAAAAAAAAATCGAAAATTCAAAATTTCAGTTGGATTTTCTTAATTTTTTGTATAGGTATAGCAAAGCACGCTGGGATCCGCTAGTATATATATAAATAAAAATCAAAGTATTAACACAATTTGAGGCTAACTGAGACCAGCTGATAAAATTTGATGGTATCTCAAAGTGAACAGTTTTAGTTTCACTGTGTTATTACACTTAACAAACAGAACGCAAACAGCTATAACAAACAAACGTAAACAAACGTGAAAATACAAAAACAAATGTATAAGAACGAAAACAATTAAACTGTATATAACTAACAATTAAACTGTATATAACTAATGACTCGGCAAGTAGTAGAAGAAATGAATATGAAAATTCACTTATATAAAATTTTTTAATGCTTAAAAACACAGAAGAACACCAAAATATATTAAATAACACTGAATTTAAATGTATTTTTATTTAATTAAATAAAAAACCAATGAAAATTAAAAATTTCGCAGAGCACAGTATAAACACAACTTCACAGCTTGACATTTGCGTATTGCGTATAACTGCCAATCTCGGAAAGGACCTTCCAATTCGTTGATTTTGGACTCAATTGGCTCCTCTCTTTTATCTTGTCGCTCTTGGATTTGACAAAACTCTCTTGGATCTGTATAAGTCGGGTATCGTCAATTCCTGAAGCTTGACCATTTTTCAATTAATAACAATCCCACTTCTGACACCAATTGTTACGATTTTGCTAAGTTAACCTTGATGAATTTCCAAATCCTTCGAGTCATATCACTGGATTGTTAAATAAAAGTCGCCAACTACGTGTACCGTTCTTATTTTAAGGAATTTACTCAAAGTTCTTTTATTACTCAATAATTAACAATTCACTCCACTATTTACAATCACTTATATTGCAACCCTTTACAATTTTACATTAGTGTTATCACCAATGCGTTCACTTTACGACTGATTAGCTCCGAAGGTGTGTTTTCCTTTTATATACTAAACGATTGTTCGCAACAGACGCCTGGAATAATCGAATTGGTCTCGATAACGAATATTTTCGTTTCACGCTCCAGAACATGCCAGCTACTGGCTAGTCTCTTTCATCTGACATTCGCTTTGCATTTTCGCTACAATATTTTAATCGTAAGTCGAACGGCCGTTTGTAGATGCTGCACTAATTTTCATATTAGGAGTTGAATTGCTATCTAGTTTTGTGTGTATTAAAAAGTTGTTTTCGGATACTTTGAAGATGTTAAAGATTTTTTGTGAACTCTCACATTTAATCCTTCTGAAATAGATTTTAAATTTGTTTTGCCGTATTTGATGATACGGTACCGCTTTTCATATAGAAAAAATGTCGGGTCTGCTTATTTTGGTCCGCTCGCTCGAATATTTAATCACAAATAACATAAGCATTACGAACAGGGTTTCCAATACAGTATTAATTCATATTCGTCCTTTTAAAATAAATTTTTACCTTTTTAAATATAGTGGTTATTTTGTATTTTGGACCACCCCAACTTCGTTTTATTTGAATGCTATAAATAAAAAATATTTCGTTTCAGGTAAAGTATTACGCGGAGTCATCACTGTAGAAAGAGTACGAAAAAAAGTGCGGATATTTTATCGCAGCTTTTCAAATGTGATTTTTGTTAAAGACTTAAAATACTCTAACGATGTCATTCAAGAGACATCCGAAACATATTTTCTATCAAACGGCAAAATAATATTACATTATTGGCCCAGATATAACTATATATTACATGCAATACGTTCACCACCCAAACCTAAAGATCGTATTTTACCAAAACTGGAATTGATGTGGAAAACGGACAATTTGCTTTTTGAGAATTACCAAAAAAAGAAGAAGCTTACATTAGAGAATGCCATGAGTTATTTGCAGACCCGTCCCGAAGTAGTGGACTTTATTTACGACTACATACACAGTTTGCTTCAGAAAAAACCGGAAGTTGTATTCCCATTTACAATTAAATACTTTCAAAACATGAAAAATACATATTGAGCGTATTATATTTTATTCATTTGTCTTGGTAATATTCAAAATTCAATATTTTCAAAATAAATTTATGTTTGACTTCTACATTTGTACTTTTCAGTAGAAAAATTCTGAAGTATGGACATGAGGACAATGACCCTAAAATTGTCTTTAAGATACATATACATAGTATCTTGTTCGGACCGAAACCGTTTTCGTGTTTTCGTGACAAAAATTGATTTTGGCGTGAAAACTTGTATTTTCGCCGAATAAAATTTGTCAAACGAAAACACATCGAAAATCAGTATTCGCTGAAAACCCCTGGAAACCCCTTCCATTATTACAATTGTTGTCTGCACTATTGTGATCGATATTTTTTTTATCGAAATCGAAAGCATATTTTGTCAAATCAAAATATTAGGGGTATTCTCTTAGTCTAGGAAATGCGTGCTACGATGCACGGATAGGAAATTTTTCCTACTCGTGCCACGGCAAAACAACAAAACACATGCAAAAAACATATGGTACGATAGGAAAAATATCCTATACCAAATCCTATGTATATTTATTTCCCACAGCTAGCAAGAAGGAAAATGGAAGCCTGTGAAGGAAAAATAACCCTGTGCCTGTGTGGTTGTTATAGTTTCACTTGAATATGTCAAAATTTTGCAACGCGGGTGCTCTCGATCTCTAGCACAATTCCATAGGAAATATTTGCATAGTATGCATTTCCTAGACAAGGCGAATACCCCTATTCATTGGGGATTCGCTATGTGTAGCAAATGCATACTATGCAAATATATCCTATGGAATTGTGCTAGAGATCTAGAGCACCCCCATTGCAAAATTGTGACATATTTAAGTGAAACAATAACAACCTCACAGGCACTTGCTATCTGTGGGAAATAGGTTTTGGTATAGGATATCTTTCGTATCGTAGCATATATTTTTTGCATGTGTTTTATTTTTGTGCCATTGCACGAATAGAAAAAAGACTTAGCGGATACCCCTATTGACAAAAATAAAAACAATAACATTGAGAGGAAAGGGTATTAATTTAAAGTAAAGAAAAATTGGAACGGCAAGTAATTGAATCATTTTTTTAGATTTCTACGTTTTCCCAAATGATGCAGAAAAACTTCGTGAAATATCTGCTAATTTAAATATTTTCCATTCATGAATATAAATTTCTTAATTTGGAAGAGTCTAAAATATTATATGCATGTTTCCAAGACTTCCAACATAATGTCTCAAATTATTACGTTCATGAATTGATTTATAGCACGCAGCCTAAACGGCTTAATCCTACTTTTTAATTAATTAGTGTTTTAAAGAAAGAAAAACTTCCGGAAAAATTTTGCATTGAACATGATTGAACAGGATTTGAAAATATGAAGGCATGAAGCAAAATGTTCTTGACCATAATTAAACATATTGACTCTATTTATTAAAATTTCACATTTACATTTTTATGTTGTTATTAATAAAAATTAAAAATTGAATTCCTTTAAGTTTTCATGTACTTCTCCACAGTAACAAGACTAGAATTCATTACGGCTTCAAGAGCTTTTTGCACTCGAATATATTTCAACAGCTCCAATAACACGATACTCTGATTTAATTGTTTCCAAAGTTAGGCACAGCAATTAGTAATATGTCTCAGCTTCAGATGATTTATTCATTATGTATAGAATTGTATGGCTTTTTTGAAAATATTTTGTGAAGTTATCATATATCAATACATTTAAAAATATATGAATGCCATTAGGGTCACGAACTTTCGACGAAGAGTTTGCTTTACCGGCTCGTATACTTCCAATGTTTTGAAGTTTGCTGCCGACGATTCCGGATTGATTCCTTAATGCCAACGCATATATAATTTCCTTTATTTTGTTTAAATTTTGTAAAAGTTTAAACAACTCATTAAATTTAATTGTTCAATGTAATAGATTACCACTTCCTATAGCTTCCTAATATGAATGCAAAAAAAGCTGTCAGATGTTTCAAGGAAAACACAAAATGTTGGTGCGAACACCCTTGAACAAACAATCCACCAACACGATTTTCAAAGTTTTTTCGTGTCGGTCCGAACAAGGTAGTACGATAGGTAATTAAATTTGATTTACAAATATAAAATTGTTTTTTTTTTTTTTTTTTTTTTGGGAGAGAGAAATATCGGCCAGAAAACAATGTTTGTTTTCGATATTAAGAACTAAAAAGAAATTGTTGAAATCTCCAACTTTTATTTTCATTACAAATTTAATAGTAGTCATAATTGTCATAATACAATTGTACGACTGCAATTTCCGAGTGGTTTGAATTGCGTACTACCATTTGGAAGGCCTGGGTTCGGGTCCAGGTTCGACCAACATCCCAAAATATAAAAATTAATTGCTCTATGCTCCTCATAAAACTGCATCAGGCGTTCGCAGGCGGCTTAAAATAAGCTATAGGTGCCTGTATTTGTTGAAAAGAACATCAAGACGATCACAAAATATTGTGAAATTTGGCCGAAAATCGCTGCAGCGGTTACATAAAGTCAATTATATAAGATTTATATAATATATGTAGATTTGGAAAACAATTCGAGAATCGAATAACTTGTATTCAAGAATATGTCAGCAACAGCAACATCATTAGTAACACCAGAGCCGAAAACCCAGCTTAATACCGGAAAACTTACAACTAACGATGTAAAAGTCCGACTTAAGATGGGAGAGAAAAAGTTAAAAATGATATTAATACACGACGAAAACTATGAAAATCTCCTATCGCCTTTGTCCCTAAATGTTTCCCTTTAAAAGTCGATTTGAAAAGCTAGAAAAAATCTTAAGGCAGCAGTAAATACTGAAGCGCTGCGACATGCTCAAACGACATGCATATAAACATATGGAACTGATTTGACAATAGCTATCTGTAATTTTCTATAACATTGGTTCGTTTTAAATATGAATATGTTCGAGAGTGGTTGTTGTTGTTTTAGCTTCTTGCCAACCCCGTCTAGGGTCAGGTAGGTCTAGTCTTAGTCATTGAGGTCATCTACCGGGAGGCCCATGAAACGTACTGTTTCGACGGGTTCGGGCCAGAGGGATAGGGCTGTTAGATGAGTCGGGTTAAGTGGTCATGCAAACAGGGTGATAGTGTCGTACGGGAATTCGTTGAATGCGGGACATGTGTTGGTTATGCCAGAGTCGAGTCTAGATAGGTAGGAGTTGAGTCCGCTACAATATCCATACCTTAATTGTGCCAGGGTTACGCGGGTCTTTCAAGGCAGCTCGAGCTCTTGTTCTGCGATGGGTGGTGATTGTGTTAACGAAATCTCGGTAATGGTGTTTATAACCGGTCTGTACGCCGTCCTGTCCAGCGGGTCTTGTCTGTATTGCTGTACGGGGTCGCGGTAGTCAACTACTCCAGCTTCCAATAAGTGTCTGTTGGGGTGATCCCTTAGTGATGTTCCGGCTCCTTCAGGAGGTTTTCCGTTACGGTCCGAAGGGCGGCGTTCTGACATGCTTGTAGCTTCTTCAACAGCGTCTCGCTAGTCCCCGGTGTTCAAATCGGAGCAGCATAGTTTACGACCGTTAGTCGTATGCGGACTGAAGGGGTGCAGGCTGTCAAATGTGACTCCCAGTAACTTTGGGTTGTTTGTGGTCGGAATTTTAACGTCATTGACCTTCCAATTGCGTTCTAGCCTGAACTCCTTCGTCCAGCTGGTGAAAAGGGTGGCAGAAGATTTCGCTGGTGGTAAGTGAAGATATCGTGTAGTGAAGAAGTGGGAAAGGTCGGCGAGATAGCAGTTCACTTTCGAAGAAAGGCTATCAATATCCTGGCCAGACGCCAAAATCGAACGGTCATCGGCTTATGAGATCAAGGAGACGCCCTCTGGTTGTGGAAAGAGCCTCGAAATATAAAATGTAAACAGCATCGGGGAGAGGACAGCACCTCTGGGGTACCCCATGTTCAATTTTTCGTAGCTTTGATGTTTGACCTCGAAAGTCAACTGATGATTGTGGACAACTCAGATAATATATGGTCCACCTTTTCGACCCTGGCGGTAATGAGGAGTCCCCAATGTTCGATAGTAGCACTGCGTGAATGCCCGTGTCGAAAATTTTCGACAGGTAGAGTGTTAGTAGAACAGTTAGCGCACAGGGCCGATTTCGGTTAAGGCCATGAACTATCTGAGTCTTTATGGCATTAAATGCTGTTGTGGTGCTGTGCACTTTCCGGAAGCCATGCTTATGAGTAGCTAGACATAGATGGTGTGTGAGAGCTGCGAACAGCAAGGCCTCAATTTTCCTCGCTACTGGTGAAAAAAGTGATATCTGCCGATAGCAATCTCCTTTATTTGCAGATTTCTCCGGCTTAAGTAGCGGGGCCACTCTACCCAGTGTCCACATATCGGGTATAATTAGGGTGGTCAAAGACAAATTGAGAACCTTGGTGCGGCAGTCTGCTCCTGCTGGAGAAAGCAAGCGTCATGCTGGTGTTTGGCCTATTTGTGCACACGGCGGATCACTTGTCTTTTCGTTCTGCCAACCGAAGGGTGCAATGTAAATAGTAGGCTTAAATAGCTCGCGCACCTCTGCGGGTCCGACGATCACCAAATGAAATTTCCACCCGATCATCACGTCTCGTCGGATTATACAGCGATTTGACTGTGGGCCGGAGAGCTTGGCTACCCCAGAGGAGAGATTGCAGGAACTTAAGTGCTCATGCCACTTGTTCTGCTTGTGGATATTTACCCTCTGTCAAATCACCGTATTCAGTTCCCTAATGCGGGATCTCCGGGATTAGCTAGGCATAGCGTTTCGCGCATTGTCGCTTAAACCGGCGGATTTTCGCAATTCGGAAGCGGTCTCGGTAAATTCTGTATAACCGGGCGAGTTGGCTTTACTAAAGTTTACAAAGGTCCGCTGGTTCACGGAAACAAAGTCGGGAGGCCTGTCAATCAAGATGATTATGGGCAAAAGTTCTGCTTCGAGCGTCAGCATAGGTCGCAAGCTTTTGCAATACCAGACCAGCTATGGCAGTTGCCCACAATCCTCGTAAGGGCTTCATCGTTTATTGTGCAGAATCGTCTATCTGTTCCGCCAGCTCCATTCCTCGACGATCATTTGACAGGCAGGAGTGCCAAAGATGGTGTTGCGCGTTAAAAGCCCACAAAACCAAACGGTTTTCGCGTCTGAGTAGCTAACCTATATCAGGACGATAAGATGTGTTCTTCCAGTATTTTGTTCCCTTTTCAAGGGGTTGCCATTCAGAATTTAAATGAGCAACGACGTCTTTCAAATTTAATTGTTAAAGTGATTCAAAACATTACTTTCTTTCTCTACAATTGATGCCAACGGACCATTTCCATTTATTATTCTTAGTGCGTTTTGATCCATTGGTTTTATGAGGGGTGTGACGTTTGGAGGCAACGAAATTGAATCGCGCACGATGAATAATGTAGCAAACTGCCTAACTGATAGCTTCCATGTTGTTCAAAGAAAATGTAAAGACAATAAGAAATACATTTACTTTTCATATGCTGGATGCGAATACAAATACAATTGTGCAGCAAGTAAATATACTCCAAGCTTTTACTGTCGTAAGCCACCACTAACACCTTTCTTCGAAAAAACAATTTGAGCTGGAAAAACTATGAAAAAATTGCTTAGAGCCCTTTACATCTCGTCCACGTTACAGAGTAATCAATTTAACAAAAAAACATTACGTTAGCCGGCGTTCACTTCAGGCGGAATTTTTGTCACCAAGTGCGGAATGAGCTGATCCATCGCCTTCCAACATAGCTGCAATATCTGACGAATTTACGATGCCTGAATTTATGATATCAAAAACGTTTTCACTTTCTCACAGTCCATCGTTACTTTCATTAGCGTTTCTTAAGCAAATTTTTGTTGCTCGGAAAATGTTTCTTGGAATGGTTTATTTTAATGACTCTGAATCAAAATGCGTTTCCTGTCTCAACTCTTTTTAAATGCGTCTTGTATTGGACAATTTGGGTGTAGTCATTCCTAGATTAAGTCATCCTTTGTAGGCAAATGTCTTTAATACAAACTAATGCTCCATTTCTTGGTTAATTGGTAAATTTATATATACCTTCAGCCATGTGATATTTAAATTTGTTCCATAAATCAATCGGTTTGATTTGGAAGTATGTGTCAAAATTGTTGAAAATAATGCTCGTATTTGTTTAGCATTCGATCTTCAAGAGAATAATCCCAATGAGTGTCAGTCGCTAGAAGTACCAAACGTTGACAGGCTTCTTTGTAAGTATCACACAATAGTTTGGAATGACGTTGGACCACGAGCAGTAAGAAAAAAGCACTCGTGTTTTCCGGGATGGACTGTGTAAAGGCGTCCTAGTGCATCGGTTAAAATACTTGTGGGTAACTAGGAAATGTCTTTAACGATTACTCCCAGGTATCAAAGCGTTGATTTCGGAACAAAGCAGTGGTCTGGCGAAATTATAATTCCGGTGTATTTCAAAGCAGCTGACCAATGTTTTCCAGTACTTACAAATATATTTCATTGATTTTCAACTTAAATGTCGTGCTGATTGACATTGACTATTGTTGACCTTCCGTTGACATCAATGCATCGCTGGTGGTAATATGGATAACCATAATTTCCACAAATATCTTCTGCTATTAACTGTATTGAAATGCATTCTTAACATTATCCAAACAACTTACACCGAGAATAGGGATTGAAGTGAAGTCAAAGTGATAAGACTCTTTTGTATATCGCTCTGCATTATTATTTATTTAATAGCTTAATAATTAAGCCTTAAATATGTCTAAGCTATAAATTCCTTTCCCTTACCGCTGGAGGGGGAAACAAGAATATTGTGAGGAAAATCCCATACCAAGGACAAACAAAACTGTTGACGATGTAAATGCAATTCCCGGATGGACAAAAAATAAAGAAGCGGCTGTATAATGCAAATTACCCATACCAAGGACAAACAAAAGGGTAGACAGATTAAAGGAAATTCCACGTCGTTTAGGATGAACGGAGTAGCGGCAGCTACCGCAGCAAACGAACAATCAGCCTATCCTTAAGCGGGTGAACAGAATGGTTAGGTCATCTACGGATATAAAAAGAGAGGCAGTCGTTATCACAAGAAGAGACGAGTAGACAACTTAGTGGAGTTAACACTGCTGTGAGCTGTGTGTTTGAGAAACGGATAAGCTGAGTGAAGCAGATAATAAGTGTGTATAAATAATTGTAAAATAAGCCGTTGGCAAAAGACAAAATTGTACAAATAAATTCCTGACGGTTAAGAAGCCGAACAAATAAATCTTGGGAGTTTGTTTAGTAATCCAGTGATCGGACTCGAAAGTTTTGGAAAATAATCGAGGTGAATTAGCAAATTCGTTACAATATTATAACTTAAAAAGGGAAAGATGCTTCCCAATGAGAGTTAAAAAGAATTCTGCTTTATTGAAATATTTACAACAGTTTATATACAATTTTTACAAGTTATGTTCCTAATCTAAATGTTTATGTTTGTGTGTATATTTATTTTTAATGTGTACATTAGATACCAACGCATTCTAAGTGCATTAAATTTAATGTGTCTCATGCAGCTCCAATGTATCCTAATCAGCAATAATCTTTGCTTGAGGCCACTGTTGACTTAAGTGCACTAATGCACGTACATACTTATTTTTAAACAATTAAAATTTAGTTGCTGCTTGTATGCGTTGGTGTATTGGGTTATCTTTATATTTTTATGTGTTTTCAGATAAGCAATTTTAGAAATATTTTATGAACAACAATCGCGTTGTTACGCTTATCTTTTATTTCGACATTTAAGTGGACTGTAGATATTTATAGTTTTTATGTATGGATTTATATATTCATATGTATGCACAAATTTATGTTATATTTCTAGTTTCTTATCGCCCGACCCTATGGCGATAACAAGATTACATGTTTCATATTTTTATGAACATTCTGCCAAAGGCCAAAATTACGTTATTTCTTTTAAACATAACAGGTTTCCTAACATTTTATTTAATTGTGATTATATCTAACTGGAAGTTAAAATGGAACCGCTACGTTTTTAGTTTTACATTTTGATCTTACATATAATATAACGATGATTAGCCTTATTTTTTAAAACTAAAGACAGTGAAGCATGGCCACTTATGTGGTGAAAATTTACACCTTTTAATTTGATATTTTCTTTTTTGAGAACCTCTATTTGCTGTTTAAGCTTAAGGATATTCTTTAGTGTCGTTTATTAAGGTAGAGTCAAGAGGTTTAATTCGCAGATATAGTATATTTTCAATGCCTTTACCCAAGAAGAGGATAGCAATTCTTTAGTGATCTCGGTTTGTATTTGATGAGATTCTGTTAAAGTTACTCCTTCATGTCGAGCTGTACATCCTTCTCTTATTGTGATAACGCCTTGTTTAGGGATTTCCATTCGCATAAGTTGATCGCCATCACATTCTAGACGTATCGTTGATTTGCTAAATATCTTGTAAATGCAACGATTTAATTTAGTTTAATCCAAACATTTTCATCTGTGGCGGACTTGAATCCACAAACTTCGCTTTCATATTGCTCTAACGCCGCTACTTCGCATGAATTGTCAGTTGCTGAGTTCCAAGTCCAATTTCCTGGACATTGGTAATGATCTTCCGAGTTAATTGGACACTTATTTAAATCTACTTGGTTTATCAATACATTTTTTTTAATTTTTACGCATTTGATGGGTCATATGATCTTAAGGGAATTTTATATAGTTATGACGAGTCGTGAATCAACAATTAACCCTTTAGCAGTAATTGACTTATAGATTTATTTTAATACATTACCGAGTCGTTTCCCAGGTAGTACTAATTTTTGTGGTAGCTGGTTTTTAATCAATGCTATTTCATTATTAAGCTGTGACGGTTTTAATAGTTTTGGATTTATGCGACCATGATTTATGTCAATTAAGAAGTTGATTATCGAAGTTTGAATATCTTCACATTCGTCCATAACTATTCCTACTTGAATAGTTAATATCTGAAACATTAAAGTCAGTCATTCGGCATTTTGATTTTTAACTAGTTCATTAAAAAATTTATTTAGCTGTTCATTCATCTTTTGAAAATTTTTGTTAACTTCATCGGTTGTCTTTTTTAATATATTTGTTGTAGAATCAACCACCGATGTCTCTTTTTTTAAACAACTTTGCGATATCCTTTTGGTTTTCAAAAATGTTTTTAATATTTCAATCCATACTCTCTCGGTCCTCAGCGTCCATGATTCCGAATAATATGTGGTAAATTGAGCCAACAAATTCGAATGGCGCATGTCTTTTCCTATTCCTTTGCTTCATGAACAGCTCGTTATTTGACTTAAGGTTACTATATCTCTGCTTCAAGTTTGCGGTAATCATTATACAAGCCTCTTCATAATACTTCAATATTTTGCACTGATGTTCAAGTCTATTAATAAATTCTTTAATTCTATCCATCCTTTCGTAATAGGAACCTAACTCGTAATAAACTATTAAGTCCCATTTTGAATTTATTATGTCTATTTTGCCAATTGGATCCAAATATATTGTGGTATTCTTTCTTAGCAGGCCACTAAAGCACCTATTTTTATCATTTACTTATAATGCTTTAGCTTGCACTGCTAGCATAAGAAACGTAAAGAACCACATTATCATTGTTTTTGCTATTTTCTGCCCCCCTGTTATATTTTTCGATATTCTTGATTTCAACAGGCTAGCAACTTGATATCGCTCTTCTGTATTGCTGATGCCTGCTATTTGACCATCTACTAGATTGTCGGATTTAGTTTTCCATTTCCTCCGTTGTTGCAACATTGTGACATATTCGCTTTTCCACCGTTTCCAAAAATCTCTTTTAATTTTCTGTATCAGTTTCCATCTGTCTAATGAACTTATTGTTGTGTCATCATTTTCTTCAGGGCAGTCTATTAATGGGCATCCCATTAAAAAAATGTCCAGGGGTTAAAACATCTATATCGCTTTCACTATCGATCGCACATAGAGGTCGCGAATTTAACACTGCTTCAATCTGTGATAGTAAAGTGGTCATCTCTTTAAATGTCAATTTACTTTCGCCTAGCATTCTTTTTAAATGATATTTTACTGACGTGCCTCCAGCCTCCCAAATTCCTTCGAAGTGAGGAGCTGCCGGCGGCCCAAAATGCCATTGAACTTTGTCTGCTTCTAATATGGGAGCTAATGTTGAATTATTTTTTATTGCCTTTTTGAAATCTAAGTCTAATTTTCTGCAAGCTCCGACAAAGTTTGTTCCATTATCTGAGTATATATGCTGACATTTACCCCTTCTAGCAAAAAATCGTTTCAAGGTAGCTAGAAACGCTTCAGTTGTTAAATCACTTACTGCCTCTAAATTAATAGCTTTTGTTGCCATACATACAAATACCGCTATATATCCTTTAAATGCTGTTTGCCCTCTTCCTTTCGAACATCTCATCCGTATCGGACCTGCATAGTCTACACCAACATGTGTGAATGGAATTGACAGTGACACTCGAAATTCTGGAAGATTTCCCATTATTTGTTTGGCTGCTTCCTTGCGGTAACGTATGCAGCGATTACAAGCTCTATTAGTTTTCTTTATTGAATTTTTCAATCCAATTATCCAATAATTCCTTCTAACTATTGATTCCATTAACTTATTTCCTCCATGAAAAGTTGTTTTGTGAACATATTCAATAATTAACGTTGATAAATGTGATTTATATAATATTATAGGGTGCTTTTGATCGAATTGCAGTTTTGCATTCCCCAACCTACCCCCTACGCGAAGGATTCCGTTATTATCTAGGATTGGGTTTAAGCTTGCAATGTTACTTTTATTACTAACTTCTTTCCTAATTTCTAAGCTCTGTATTTCTTCTCTAAATTGTAATCTTTGCTGATGTTTTATTATTATCTGTTCAGCTTCTTTAAGCTCTGATTTTATTAAATACGAAGGATATTTTTGTCCTCGTATTTATTTTATAAATCGCAATATGTAAGCTACAACCCTTATTAATTTAGTTAAGCTAGAATACTTTAATATTACCTCATCCAAGAAATGTGATTCTTTTGATATTGAGACATACAATGCATCGAATTTAAGTATATTCTGTGTTGGCCATTGACTTTCTTCTTCTTCTAACCATTTAGGGCCTTTCCACCATAGTTCGTGCTCCACAAGCTTGTTCGCCAATACTCCTCTGGATGCTACATCCGCTGGATTATCCTTGGTTCCAACGTGTTGCCATAACGCCGTGGGAGCATATAGTTTGATTTCTTCTACTCTCGTATTAATGAATTTGTCTTTATTTCGGGAATTGTTTATCCATGATAAGGTTATAAATAGTAGAGTCACTCCAAGCAAATATTTTACCCTCTTTATTGATAATTGCCTTTATTCTTTGCAGCACTTTAGCAAGAAGGTGAGCCGCGCATAATTACAGTTTTGGCAATGTCTTTCTGTTTTTAATCGGGTTTACTTTGGTTTTACCAGCAATTATCGTTATAACTGATCCCACTTTAGCGTATACTACTGCTGCATGAGCTTTTTCAGATGCATCTGCGAATCCGCGAAGTTCAATTTCAAAGTTATTTTTTGTTTCAAACCATCTGGGAATTTTTTATTATTTTTATCTCTGGTACGTACTGCATAAACTCTTGCCATTCTTTTGCCAAATTCTCGTCAAGTAACTAATCCCAGTTAAGTTTCATCAACCAAAGTTTTTGTATGAACAACTTTGCTATAACAGACATACATAGGTGAAAGCCAACCCATTGGATCGAAAATTCTCGCCAAATCAGATAAAGCTTTCCTTTTTGTTACTAGCTTTTTCGTTGAAAAATTCATATTGAACCCAAACATAACTTTGATCGGGTCCCATTGTATACCCAAAGTCTTAACTGTTTCGTCTTCTGCTATTTTTATTACCTGATTTTCGCCATTTGTGGGAATCGTTTCTATAATCTCACTATTATTGGACATGCATTTTCGTAAGTGAAATCCATATTTTTGCAGATGTTTCGATATTTCGCACTGAATGACTTTACTTTCATTTATTGAGTCTGCTCCTGTCATTAAATCGTCCATGTAGAAATCGTAACTGTTTGCAGTTTGTACTCTTTGATCGGCTTTTCCTTCGTGTCTCTCCACAATATGCGCTGATAATCTTGATCAGCTTCTGCTACCTTCATTTGCCGATACATCTTCTCTATGTCGCTTGTTACCACATATTGCCAAAGTCTCCATTTGATAATGATATCAAATAAATCTTTTTGGAGACTTGGAAAAGGATGCCATTTAAGCTGGTACCATTCGTAGTTTTTGCAGATGCATCAAAAACTACTCGTATCTTAGTTGTGAGACTGTCTTCTCGAATTACGGGGTGATGTGGCAAATATAATTTTCCGCAATTATTTTCACTTGCTTTTTTCATATGGTCCATTTCTAAGTACTCTCTCATAAATTGAACATATGGTTTTCTCAATTCGTCATTTGACGCAAACTTTTTCTCAAGATTAAGAAGCCTCGCCATTGCTTGTTTGCGAGAGCCGCCTAATTCCTTTTCTTTTCTAAAGGGCAGATTGACGACAAATCTATTATTTTCATCTCTTGTTGTCGTTTTGTCAAAAATATCTAGGCATTCATCCTCATCTGTTTTATTAGTTGGTGTCTTCTATTTCCCAAAACCTCTGCAACGTTGTAGTCATCGCTGCTATGATTCTACCATTTTTTCTTGGTTGCTGTAAAACTCCGGACAATATCCAACCTAATTTCGTAGCTTGGCCTAGTATCCGATCTTTTTTTAAATATGCCTTCTTCTAATATGTCAGCATATACGTTTCCTCCAATAACGACATCGATTCGATCTGACTTATTGAAGTTGGGGTCAGCTAAGGTATAATTTCTCCATTTTTCGATATACCATTTAAATGTTTTATCTGGTTGCGCACTCGCCAATTTTGGTAAAATTAGTGCTTCGACATTGTACGCTTCGTTGCTTAGGAATCTCGGCTTGATTTCAATATTTACTTTAAATTTGGAGACTCCCACCTTAGTATTTCCTAGTCCTTGTAGCTCAGTTACTTCTCTTTTCTTTGGTAAGTGTAGTATTTGAACTGCTTCTTCAGAAATGGTAGTCTTCTGTGATCCTTGATCAATGAGTGCTCGCAATATCACGTACTCTGCATTTGCTGCTTTTACTCGTATTTGTGCTGTTGTTAAAAGTATTGATGTTTCGGAATTTTGTGTCATCATAGCGGACGATTTCTTCATATTTTTTTCACCTGCTCCTTTTTCCTTTTGGAAATTTATAATGCAGTAAATTATGATGATTTCTTTCACATTTACTGCATTTTTTCTTGTTATTACAATTGCCTTCATATACATGATCGAGGCAAATGTTGCATAGCTTATTGTTAACTATGAAATTTCTACGACTCAGCGTACTCAATACTTGGAACTTTCTGCACTCCGCAATTTGGTGCCCAGGAAGTTTGCAAAATTTGCAGGTCTTTTGCGTAGCTGTATAGAATGTGGGTGCTCGTTGTGGCTGCTTTTGATTGCTCCATTTAGTCGACTTTTTGTCTAGTATGGCTTCTAGAGCTTGATATTGTTGCTAGGCTTTGAATGTCCCTACTTTTCTTCACATTCTGCTCATATAACCGGAGACTTTCTTTGTCCAGTTTTCGATCAATTATTCGAGCTATAATTGCCTGTTCGTCGCCTAAGTTCAAATTGAGCCCTTTAAGAGCATAGATACATTCCTTGGTAGTATCCAACAGCTGCTTCATGCTTGCCGCACTTTCCCCATTTGCTAATGGCTGATCAAGAAGTCTGTCCACTTGTGTTGTGAATTGCATCCTTCTGTTCTCTTACCTTTTGTGGAGTATTTTCCAAGCGGCTTCGTAGTTACATTCGGTTACTTGTAAATGCTGAATTAATCTTCCAGCTTCTCCCGCTAATGATGATTTCAGTCTGAACATTTTTTCTACCTCAGTAAATTGCTTCGAATTATGCACTAAACCTTGGAAAAGATCGCGAAATGATGACCACTGCTACATATCACCACAAAATAACGGAATTTTAATTTCTAGTAATTTCATTGTAGATGACACAGTTTGGGTCGGCGTACACCTTTTTAATTTATCAGTTAATTTTTCTAGATTTATGGAATATTTTTCTCCATTTTTTTCCGCTATCTATTTTTATTAATGGCTTTTAAATGGATAATTCGAGCTTCAGAAAAAGCTTCTTCTACGTACTCAAATCGTATTTGAAGCTTAGTTTTGAGCTCTCTTATTTCTTCGACCGAAAGCAAACTACTCTCTTGAATTTCTTTTATGGTCCTTTCGAGTTTTTCTCATCGACGTTGAAATCTCTTTTCTACCTCAGCTCTATTATCTGGTCGTATAGACTCGGCTTTTAGTTGGTTGCCACTTGTTGCTGTTGCGCCACCTTCCGCTATTAGTTCTTCAGCTGCACTTTGCACTCTTAACTGCTGAATGGACTTTTCCAGAAGCTGAATAACATAATCGTAATATTTTGTGTTAATGTAGTCATCAGCTTCTGGGCGACTTTTGGCAATAATTTTTGCGTGATTCGCATCGAATTCCCTCTTAATTGATTGAATATGTTTAATATATTCTAAACATGACGCTTTTCTTATCTTTCCGCCTGCGATCTTTTCTTCTTCCGCTGCGGCAAGATCGCCCAACTCCTTTTGCCTTTTCAGTAGGCTTGTCATGATGATTGCTTACAGTTTTTTTTACACTGTGTTATTATTTTTTCACTAAACTCGTTGTTTAAGCTATAAATTCCTGTCCCTTGCCGCTGGTAGGGGAAACAAGAATATTATAACTTAAAAAGGAAAAGATGCTTCCCAATGAGATTTCAAATGAATTCTGCTTTATTGAAATATTTACAACAGTTTATATACAATTTTTACAAGTTATGTTCCTAATCTAAATGTTTATGTTTGTGTGTATATTTATTTTTAATGTGTACATTAGATACCAACGCATTCTAAGTGCATTAAATTTAATTGTCTCATGCAGCTCCAATGTATCCTAATTAGCAATAATCTTTGCTTGAGGCCACTGTTGACTTAAGTGCACTAATGCACGTACATACTTATTTTTAAACAACTAAAATTTAGTTGCTGCTTATATGCGTTGGTGTATTGGGTTATCTTTATATTTTTATGTGTTTTCAGATAAGCAATTTTAGAAATATTTTATGAACAACAATCATATTGTTACGCTTATCTTTTATTTCGACATTTAAGTGGACTGTAGATATTTATAGTTTTTACGTATGGATTTACATATTCATATGTATGCACAAATTTATGTTATATTTCTAGGTTCTTATCGCCATAGGGTCGACAAGATTACATGTTTCATATTTTTATGAACAATTTTTTACATAATATTTTATATGATTGCTTTTGTCAATTTTGCAACCCAATATCGTCATAGTGCTGTAACCATCTAGTAATTTTTGAAAATAATCCATAACCCGTTCAGATAAGGAAAAAACTACAAAATCTGAAGCTTCTCATTCACCTAACACAGTAAATTTTAAGTTGGGTGTACCTCTTAATATTTATGATAACGTGCTTACTCCGAATATTTGGCCGATGAATGTCAAAATGCATCCCTTTCGTTTTTGTTATAAATCACACTTCTAGTCGCGTGCTTAAACAAATAAAAATGTACTTTCATTTTGCATCAGGAAGTATTAGGACCAAATCTAATGATGTGCGCCTTTTAAGTTCCCAGCTGAATTATGGTATTTTCGTTATTAGACGTGTTGGTTTTAAGCTCATATGTATCTGCACTTAAACCATATCAATCATTATTTATTTAAAAAATATTCGTCAATTGTAAAGAAGTCAAACCAGTCGCAGTCGACTTCATAGATATCTGATATTAAACGTGCTTCGTCTTTTTTTTTTGCTACTTTCATTGAAAAATATGCGAAATCAAAAAAAAATTCAAAATTGAATATATTTATATATTACAAAACAATATTGTGTCTCTATGGCTCAAAATAAAAATTTATATATGATCAGTTGGTTTTTTGTGTGTGTCTAAATCAGGGATCCTAAATAATGATTATCTGTATTTTCTTCAATGAAAAAAATCATTCACTAAGGAAGGCGGCACAAACAAACGAGTTTCACAAGAAGATTTCCACTTGCGTACTATTTTCGGATCTAAAGTAATTTCATTTATTTCATGATTTTTTCATTTTGCTTAGTTGATATAAATATTTCTCGAGTTTTACTTAAACACTCATGCAATAATCATTATTACTGAGAGCGCAAAAATAATCATTATTTATTTATTTATCTATTATTTATTTTTCGCTGAAAATATCGCTCATTTTCAATCATTCACTTTAAAAAGACATACACAAATTTTTTCGAAAATTTCTATTAAAAAGGCAGTTCGAACTAAGCGATATTTTAAGCGAAAAAAATAACGATCAAAGAATAATGATAATTTTCTAAGCGATTTATTTTCACTCACAGTTATAATGATACTGTATGAGAGTTTTTGAAAACTTCGATATTATATTTACATACGTTTGAAATGGATGAAAGTATGCAAGCTAAGTGAACATGAATTACCAAACCAGACTTTATTGCACGTAACAGAGATTCACTAGAGGATTTTGAGAGTGCAACATGCATTTACTCTGTGCCATCAACTTTGCGAAGATGGGCGTCAAAATTATCGGTAGGATCTGGAATTCAATTAATGTGTTAATATGACATATATAGAACAGATATAATTTATTGTATTGCAGCAGTGAGTGGTTTAGCCGAGGAAAAACAGAGGTTGTGAAGAACGATGGGAGTAACAATTGACCGCCATATATTAAGCACCCATGCAATAGGAATAAATTAGTATATGTATATATACATGCATAATAATATGTACATATTTTGTAATCAATTCAACACTTATTTATGTTATAAATTTATTTTTATAGTTAAACTTGGCTTTAATCTAATTTTATTTTACTTTACTTCACTTTTTTTTAAATTATTATTTTTTTATTTATTTAAAATTACTATTGTTTTTATTTGAATTTTGTTTAACTTAATTTAATTTCATTTATATTTTTGTTTTCTATTTATTTTGTTATTTACTTGTTTTTTGTTAATTTTATTTTATTTCATTTTATTTTATATGCCTTAACTTAATTCAATTTTGTTTATAGTTATTAAATCAATTAATTAATTGTTTTTTCTAATAATTGAATTTTTTATTTCTTTAATTTTATATTTCATTTTATATAATTTTATATTGTTTAATTTTTTTCTTTTTATTTATTTTATTTTATTCAATTTTATCTCTTATTTTATTTTATTTTATTGTATTTTATTTAATATAATTTTGTTTTAATTTATTCTAAATGAATTGATATTTGTGTTTATCATACACATCCATATGTAACCAAGTATATATGTACATAAGTAGGTTTATGTATCCAGACAATAGTAAACTATATGTAAATCATCGTAAAAGGGAAATGTCATTCATATTTATGCTTTATTCAGTATTCCATTCTTGTCCTCT
Source organism: Neoceratitis asiatica (assembly GCA_030068015.2). Lineage (NCBI taxonomy): Eukaryota > Metazoa > Arthropoda > Insecta > Diptera > Tephritidae > Neoceratitis > Neoceratitis asiatica. The sequence continues at coordinate 86,122,528 of CM061524.1, forward strand.
CCCCCCATATTACCGCATTTGCCATCGTTACAACACGAGTTGTCGACGAAAACTCTTAAAAATCAGAAAATCAGCGAAACTTCAATCAACGGGAAATTCTGAGCAGCAACAACACTTATATGCATTCCCTTCTGCCCTCACCTCTTTACATTCCAACGCTACCCACAAGCGGCTTCTACTTGAAGACCACAATGAAATATTTTATAAAAATCGAAAATTCAAGTTGAAGCTTATATTTCTATACAAGTACAACGTTTCGCTACAATCTACGTAAATAGCAAAAAAAAGCAGGATTAAATAAGAACGAGTAGTGGCTTAGTTAGTTAAGTCGAAGCAATTTTATTTTCGATTTGCCCGTTGTGGCCTGGGTTCAGGTCCATTTTTGACTGATCGATCTTTGTTTTACTTGAATTGTATTTATATGTTCTTTCATTCATTACAATTTTTTTCTTTTCTTTTATAATTTATAAATATATACTTTGTTACATATCGATATGTACGATAAACACAAATATCAAATCATTTAGAATAAATTAAAACAAAATTACATTAAATAAAATACAATAAAATCAAATAAAATAAGAGATAAAATTGAAAAAAAAAATAAAAAAATAAAAAAAAATTAAACAATATAAAATTATATAAAATGAAATATAAAATTAAAGAAATAAAAAATTCAATTATTTGAAAAAAAAAACAATTAATTAATTAATTTAATAACTATAAACAAAATTGAATGAAGTTAAGGCAAATAAAATAAAATAAAATAAACAGAAAATAACAAAAAAACAAGTAAATAACAAAATAAATAGAAAATAAAAATAAAAATGAAATTAAATTAAATTAAACAAAATAAGATGGAAAAAATGTAATGAAATTAAATAATTATAAAAATTTTAATTAAAAACAAAAGTCAAATAAAAACAATAATAATTTTAAATAAATAAAAAAATAATAATTTAAAAAAAATGAAGTAAAGTAAAATAAAATTAGATTAAATTAAAAACCAAGTTTAACCATAAAAATAAATTTATATCATAAATAAGTGTTGAATTGATTACAAAATATGTACATATTATTATGCATGTATATGTAAATATATTGTTTGAGTTCACTTAATTTTTACATTTTTAATGCGTAATCTCGTATTGCTCAGTTATACCAATATTTTGTAACTTATCATGTATTAAACGGCGCGGCGCCGCGATTTCTTATGGCGGAGTTGGTATAGGAGCAGGGGCAATTTGCATTAATTTCCGCTGTTTTTCCCGTGGCTCGAGTCAAACCCAACTTGGCTTTTCTAATATTTTTTATTTATTTATTTTCTTTTATTTTATTTACTTCATTTAAAATAAAATTACATTGCTTAGTTATTTTTATTAAATAAACATATGTATATAACTTGGGATAACCATACTAAAAACAAGAACAACAGCATATTTAAAGGACGTGGTTAGCCCGAGTTCGAAGCTCACAGCGCTGGATTTTTATTAATTTATTTATTTTTTAGGCTTTTTTTTTGTTTCTTTTAAATTTATTTACATCTATTTTCAATAATTTTAACAACTTTAAAATAATTGCAGTGTAAGGTCACTTGCACATGCATTACATAAAAGCGCATACACGAAAGATCAATTACGGCACTATACATGTTGAGCATTTTCTTCTTGTAATTTGAGTGCGAACTCGAATTTATGCTAGTCCCTTAATGGGTCGCATCTTTGCTTTCGGCCAGTCCCCGAATGGACCTTGTACGTGCTAAGGCATCAGATTTGACTTAACATTTGCGCCTTCTCATTATATTAACATTCTCTGGTGTTACATAGCAAAAAATATATATAGGATCGTTTTCTTTTGATATTATAGATATTTATTTTTAATGTTTGTTTTTCAGTTGATCTACTGATTCTCATAAAGGACAAAAATTGCATTGCAGCTGCATTAAAGGAAGTCCTCAACCATAGGCTATTATATCGAAAAATTATATATAGTATATAGTTAAGCTTAAACGGTTGTAATTATAAAATGTGTTGATCAATCGATCTCGTAATGATTTGAATATAGAACATATCTAAGTGTTTACAAAAATCAATTTTTGTAAGAATATAATTTTATGTTTCTATGCAAATGTGTTCAAACATACATATTTTACACATTTGTAAACGTAAAATTTTCATATTATGAAAAGGATATTTATAGATAATAATTTATTTACATGATATCCTTATTTTTTTTTTTGTTTATTGGTATATATCATTTTGTAAATAATATATATACATATGTATGTAGATGTGAGTTATATCTAAATTGAATGTAATTAATGATAAGTAAATGCAAAAAAATGTAAGTTTGTGAAATGGTGGAGGAAATCACGTATATAAATTTGTATAATTGGAAAAAAGCCTAAAATGTACACATATACTAATAGTATGTATATACTTAGAGTTAATTATTTAACAAATATGAAATTTGTTTTATTTTATTTTTAAATGGTAATTGGTAAGTAAATAGTACTTTGGACAGAAATAATTGTTTGGTAACCCAAATGCTTACCTTTCGTATACTACCAGTACTAATAACCAATCAAACAGTTTTCTGTAACTGGTGGGTATAAATAAAATACTCATTCACAAGTTTTTACAACCATAACGATAACATATGTTATTACCGCTGCAATATAACCAAATAGTAACAGATATTATGCCAAAATCTTTAGAAAATTGGAGAAAAAATATATTTTTTCTATGTGGGTAAGAGAATCCCACCTAACAAATGCTAACAAATGCATAAATCACTTTTACCCGTGTTGTGGGCATTTTCTGTGAAATTTTGTAAAATTTTTGAAATTGATTTGCTTTTCATTCGGATTTCTTATCGAATAATTGTCCAACCCCTTTTGCTTTCCGATTCGGAAATCAAAAAATATTTCAAATCATTTCCGTTCGGATTTGAGGACACCTGCGAGTTTTTCAAAGGAGTACCAAAACGTACTAGAATTATTAAACTGTAAACCTGAATGTCAACATGATTGAGCCATATTTAGTGAACCATAATGGGGGAGAAAATAGAAAAGATCGTAACGAAAATTAGATTTGCTCATATCACAGCTGAGTGCGCACTCCTACTTAAATCAAGAAGTACTTATATATAACATAATTAAAAAAAAACCAAAAAAAGCTGTCTTCGGCTGTGCCTAGGTCTTAATAACGCTCATGAATATCGGAAAATTTAATTTATTTGTTTACATATATTAATTTACTCGTTAATAAAATTTACTATCTTTATCACAAGTTAATATTGTGACGAAAATCCCAAATACGAAGAACAGATTGAAATAAGTGACAATGTAAATGCAATTCCCCGAAAAGGACCGAAAATAAAGCAGCGGCCATATAATGCAAATTACCCATACCAAGGACAAACAAAACTGTTGACAATGTAAAGGCCTGTTGGTTAGTAAAAAATTAAATAATACAACAACAGATTACATGGCAGGCGTTGGCTCAGTTGGTAGAGCACTCGCCTGTGATGCCAGTATCCTTCGGTTCGATAACTGGCAAAAAAAAGTGTGATGAGGAGATGTGGTGATCTCCGAAACAGCTGTAGCGTCTGCCATTTTTTCTTTGTTGTATAACAAAATATTCAATGAAAAAATAATGTTTCTAACAAAAATAGGCCTTTGAATACAGCTCATTTACTTATTATTAATTTTTGTTGAGCTGAAGTTGATAATAATTTTTTGAAGAGTAAAAGAATTTACAACAGCCTGAGTAATAGCTATTTCGGAAATCACTACGTCTGTCCATCAAACTTCTTCCCCAATACTCATAATCTCTAATTGTGCTTTATTTACTTATATAATTCATTTGGCATTTTAAAATATCGTAATAAAGAAATGAGCTTCAAAACATTAAACAACTAACTTAAAATTAACTTATACGATATAGAAATTGATTTAACTTAAACACACTTATCTATGTAAACACAAATATCAAATCATTTAGAATAAATTAAAACAAAATTACATTAAATAAAATACAATAAAATCAAATAAAATAAGAGATAAAATTGAATAAAAAAAAAATAAAAAAAAATAAAAAAATTAAACAATATAAAATTATATAAAATGAAATATAAAATTAAAGATATAAAAAATTCAATTATTTGAAAAAAAAACAATTAATTAATTAATTTAATAACTATAAACAAAATTGAATTAAGTTAAGGCAAATGAAATAAAATAAAATAAACAGAAAATAACAAAAAACAAGTAAATAGCAAAATAAATAGAAAATAAAAATAAAAATGAAATGAAATTAAATTAAACAAAATAAGATGGAAAAAATGTAATGAAATTAAATAATTATAAAAATTTTAATTCAAAACAAAAGTCAAATAAAAACAATAATAATTTTAAATAAATAAAAAAATAATAATTTAAAAAAATGAAGTAAAGTAAAATAAAATTAGATTAAATTAAAAACCAAGTTTAACCATACAAATAAATTTATATCATAAATAAGTGTTGAATTGATTACAAAATATGTACTATTATTATGCATGTATATGTAAATATATTGTTTGAGTTCACTTCATTTTTACATTTTTAATGCGTAATCTCGTATTGCTCAGTTATACCAATATTTTGTAACTTATCATGTATTAAACGGCGCGGCGCCGCGATTTCTTATGGCGGAGTTGGTATAGGAGCAGGGGCAATTTGCATTAATTTCCGCTGTTTTTCCCGTGGATCGAGTCAAACCCAACTTGGCTTTTCTAATATTTTTTATTTTTTTATTTTTTTATTTTATTTACTTCATTTAAAATAAAATTACATTGCTTAGTTATTTTTATTAAATAAACATATGTATACAACTTGGGATAACCATACTAAAAACAAGAACAAAAGCATATCTAAAGGACGTGGTTAGCCCGAGCTCGAAGCTCATCACGCTGGATTTTTATAATTTTATTTTATTTTTTTTTTTGGTTTTTTTTGTTTCGTTTAAATTTATTTACATCTATTTTTCAATAATTTTAACAAATTTAAAAGAATTGCAGTGTTAGTTCACTTGCATATGCATTACATAAAAGCGCATACACGAAAGATCAATTACGGCACTATACAAGTTGAGCATTTTCTTCTTGTAATTTGAGTGCGAAATCGAATTTATGCTAGTCCCTTAATAGGTCGCAGCTTCGCTTTCGGCCAGTCCCCTAATGGGCCTTGTACGTGCTAAGGCATCAGATTTGACTTAACATTTGCGCCTTCTCATTATATTAACATTCTCTGGTGTTACATAGCAAAAAATATATATAGGATCGTTTTCTTTTGATATTATAGATATTTATTTTTAATGTTTGTTTTTCAGTTGATCTACTGATTCTCATAAAGGACAAAAATTGCATTGCAGCTGCATTAAAGGAAGTCCTCAACCATAGGCTATTATATCGAAAAATTATATATAGTATATAGTTAAGCTTAAACGGTTGTAATTATAAAATGTGTTGATCAATCGATCTCGTAATGATTTGAATATAGAACATATCTAAGTGTTTACAAAAATCAATTTTTGTAAGAATATAATTTTATGTTTCTATGCAAATGTGTTCAAACATACATATTTTACACATTTGTAAACGTAAAATTTTCATATTATGAAAAGGATATTTATAGATAATAATTTATTTACATGATATCCTTATTTTTTTTTTGTTTATTGGTATATATCATTTTGTAAATAATATATATACATATGTATGTAGATGTGAGTTATATCTAAATTGAATGTAATTAATGATAAGTAAATGCAAAAAAATGTAAGTTTGTGAAATGGTGGAGGAAATCACGTATATAAATTTGTATAATTGGAAAAAAGCCTAAAATGTACACATATACTAATAGTATGTATATACTTAGAGTTAATTATTTAACAAATATGAAATTTGTTTTATTTTATTTTTAAATGGTAATTGGTAAGTAAATAGTACTTTGGACAGAAATAATTGTTTGGTAACCCAAATGCTTACCTTTCGTATACTACCAGTACTAATAACCAATCAAACAGTTTTCTGTAACTGGTGGGTATAAATAAAATACTCATTCACAAGTTTTTACAACCATAACGATAACATATGTTATTACCGCTGCAATATAACCAAATAGTAACAGATATTATGCCAAAATCTTTAGAAAATTGGAGAAAAAATATATTTTTTCTATGTGGGTAAGAGAATCCCACCTAACAAATGCTAACAAATGCATAAATCACTTTTACCCGTGTTGTGGGCATTTTCTGTGAAATTTTGTAAAATTTTTGAAATTGATTTGCTTTTCATTCGGATTTCTTATCGAATAATTGTCCAACCCCTTTTGCTTTCCGATTCGGAAATCAAAAAATATTTCAAATCATTTCCGTTCGGATTTGAGGACACCTGCGAGTTTTTCAAAGGAGTACCAAAACGTACTAGAATTATTAAACTGTAAACCTGAATGTCAACATGATTGAGCCATATTTAGTGAACCATAGGGGGAGAAAATAGAAAAGATCGTAACGAAAATTAGATTTGCTCATATCACAGCTGAGTGCGCACTCCTACTTAAATCAAGAAGTACTTATATATAACATAATTAAAAAAAAACCAAAAAAAGCTGTCTTCGGCTGTGCCTAGGTCTTAATAACGCTCATGAATATCGGAAAATTTAATTTATTTGTTTACATATATTAATTTACTCGTTAATAAAATTTACTATCTTTATCACAAGTTAATATTGTGACGAAAATCCCAAATACGAAGAACAGATTGAAATAAGTGACAATGTAAATGCAATTCCCCGAAAAGGACCGAAAATAAAGCAGCGGCCATATAATGCAAATTACCCATACCAAGGACAAACAAAACTGTTGACAATGTAAAGGCCTGTTGGTTAGTAAAAAATTAAATAATACAACAACAGATTACATGGCAGGCGTTGGCTCAGTTGGTAGAGCACTCGCCTGTGATGCCAGTATCCTTCGGTTCGATAACTGGCAAAAAAAAGTGTGATGAGGAGATGTGGTGATCTCCGAAACAGCTGTAGCGTCTGCCATTTTTTCTTTGTTGTATAACAAAATATTCAATGAAAAAATAATGTTTCTAACAAAAATAGGCCTTTGAATACAGCTCATTTACTTATTATTAATTTTTGTTGAGCTGAAGTTGATAATAATTTTTTGAAGAGTAAAAGAATTTACAACAGCCTGAGTAATAGCTATTTCGGAAATCACTACGTCTGTCCATCAAACTTCTTCCCCAATACTCATAATCTCTAATTGTGCTTTATTTACTTATATAATTCATTTGGCATTTTAAAATATCGTAATAAAGAAATGAGCTTCAAAACATTAAACAACTAACTTAAAATTAACTTATACGATATAGAAATTGATTTAACTTAAACACACTTATCTATGTAAAAACAGGCAGAACAAATAATTACATTAATTATTGCACAATGCCCGCCAAGCGTTCCCGTGACCTAGATTTACTACGAGAATACAAAGTCTTTCAAATAAAAGTTAAATTACCCTAAAGGCTTGTACCTATAAGAAAGCGTGGCAGAAGAGTTGGTCATAATCACATTTTTCAATGATTTTCAGAATATTTAAGAAACAAATTACTTTATGAAAAGTCTTTGCGTCTCCAAGTAATGTAAAATTTAATTATTTTCGTAAACATTAATCATCAATGCCATCTCACCGAAATACCTCATTGAAGTAAATTGCGTGCATTATGCCCGAAATAGCCATCTTATAGTTTGCAGCAGAATCACATCAGTGATCGGCGTCTATAAGCCTTTTTACTTCTTAGCACTGGAAGATACCATCGTGGTCGCTTAAAGAAGTTTCATAAATTAACGCAAATATGTAATCTTCAGAAAAATTTGGCAATAAACAGTCATCGTAGTTTTTTTCTTGGTAGTTGCAATATTAGTGAGCAACGAAAACAGACCCACTTGACCCAATCGACTTTGAAACGAATCATTTGTCGTAATACGACAAATGTTGAAATCGCCAACAACTACGAGATTTTGCTTTGCTAGGCTTCTTATATTCTGATAGTATAACAAAACGATGCCATCTTTTCGCCTCTTCAGAAAATTGTAGTGGCTTTGTAATTTTTTATCATTTCGAAGCACATTCATTCCTCTTCTGTTGGTACTAAAGGGAACTGCCTTCTCTCAATTAAGACCTGATCTTTTCTTTTATACTGGAATGTGCGCATCACCTTCTCAATTGGTGTCCACTTGTTTTCCTGTGTGTGAGGCTTTTTTGAACGCGCTAATATTCCCACCGTAATTCAGTGAAATGTAACCAAAGAATTGTTAGCGTTCGTTTATGATCCCGATGATCAACTTGCATTAGTCGACCCGTAGCTCCGTTCACCAGTTCATCAGATGTATTAACAAAGATGACTAGATACGAAACTCTTTATTTCGTGAGAGCGCTCTGAAAATCCACATTTTTTATAACATTTTCAAACCGTGCCACTGCGATGAAAAAGTTTCACTTTGGGATTTCTGGAAATTTTTTGGGCATTTTTTGATAATAAAAATTTTTTTAAATGAATATTTCCTTTACAGCTGTGCTTGGAAAATATTTGACTTCAATAAATACAAACAACATTTGTTCTTAATTTTAACATACAAATTTATCGTGCTCAGTGAAAATTTATTGATAACATAAAACGGTTTTCTGATGAAAAATGGTGCGTTTCATTATTGACGAATTGCTACTGCGGCTTGTTTACCATCAGCTGTTCAAAATTCCTTCATTTGACTTTGTTATCAGCACAAAGAAAATAATCGAGGAACGCAATTTATCTACATTTTAGAGAGTTTCCTATCTAGTCATTTTTGGTATTAATCAAAGATAATATGATACTGCGGCGAAAATGCGAAGCGAATGTCAGATGAAAGAGAGAAGCCGATAGCTGGCATGTTCTAAAGAGAATTCGAGAACATTCGTAAAGAGAGAAATTCGATTATTCTAGACGGAAGGTTGCGAGCAACCGGGAGTTGTATATAAGGGCGACACACAACCGCAGAGAGAGAGAGTAGTCAGTAATCAGCCGTGAAGTAAACGCGTTGCAGTAAAGTAATAAACAGTACATTGTGAAACTTGTATACAAGTGATTGTAAATAGTAAAGTAAATTGTAATTGAATTGTGAATTACTGAGTAATAAAAGGATATTAAATAAAGTCTTTATAAATAAAGATACTGCAAATTAACAATCCAGAGATCGTACCCGAAGGATTTGGGAAATCATCGAGGTTGATTCAGCAAGATCGTAACAATTGGTGTCAGAAGTGGGATTGTTAAATAAATCCATAAGAAAAATAATAGAAAAATGGTGAAGATTCAGGATTTGACGATACCTCCTCTCAAGATGGAGTTGGCAATACGAGGATTGTCTACAACAGGAAATAAGGCAGAGCTGCAATCGAGACTGTGAGAAGCAATGGAAGTCGAAGGTATCGACTTGAACCAATACCAATTCCGCCGTGAAATGTATCCTTGAAGAATTTTGACAAGGAAGAGGTTAGTGATTCTGCGAAGGAGTTGGAGCAGCCATCAAGTAAGATTCAAGAAAAGGCTCCTAGCTCATCTGCTGGTATGGACATGAACATGTTATTGGCTGCAATATCACAAAAGCTGGATGCGCAGGATGCCCGTAATTCACAAAATATGTCTGTAATGAACGCGAACATAACACAAAAAATGGATGCACAGAATGCCAGCATATCACAAAAGATGGATTCCCAGGATGCCAGCATCTCACAAAAGCTGGATGCCAAAATGTCTGCAATGAATACCGCCATTACACAAAAGATGGATGAACAGGATGCTAAGCTGTCACAAAAGTTTGATGGATTAGAAGGAACAATCGCACAAATACAGCAAGATCTGGTGAAAGAAAATGCAGAACTTAAAGAAAGACAGGATCTAATTGAGACCAAAGTCAACGCATTGGAAGGACGTTTCCGGGATTTGCAGTTAAATCGTTCGACCACTTCAGTGAACGCTCCCAAGGTAAAAACACCATCTTTCGACGGGAAAATTCCATTTCAAGTCTTCAAGCTCCAGTTTGAGAAAACGGCTGAAATAAATAACTGGAGCATGGAGGAAAAATCTGCTGCACTATTCGTTGCGTTGGAAGGACCTGCAGCAGAACTTTTACAAACTATACCTTATGAGAGAAATGATTACGACGGATTGAGGCGAACACTGGAAAGACGCTATGGTAGCGAACACAGGAAACAGATTTACCAGATGGAGTTAGAAAAGCGCGACCAAAAACCCAACGAATCTCTACAGGAATATGCTTCGGAAATTGAGAGATTGGCTCATTTAGCCATCGGAGACGCATCGGGTGAGCATCTTGAAAAAGTTAAAATACAAAGATTCATCAGCGGAATAAAAGACGTTTACACGAAGCGAGAGACATATGCGAATCCAAAGTTGACATTCGCTCAAACTCGTAAAACGGCGGCACTCATAAGCAGACCAGCATATAAAGTCAACAAAGTGGAAGATGAAAGACCAGATATGATGGCCGAAATATTGAGAACTCTGAAGTCGTTAGAAGGAATGAATCGTTCTGGTGTCAAAAATCCAGCTGGAAAATGCTTTACATGTGGAAACCCTGGTCACGAGTTATAGTTATTTATAGCGAAACGCCGTTTTGTTCTTTCGTTGTATCTTTATTGAGAGATGAATCAAGACTGCTCTTAACTGCTACTTATAATTCTATTCGTAGCCAGCACTACGATCGTTGCACAAAACTGCTGACTGGCACATTCCATCACGTACCGAGTGCTAGCATTAGAAAATGCTGACCTTTCTTGTTGGGGCATCTGTTGTTGATACGTCATGCTCCAGCGGCATGATCGGCGGCGGTGCAGTTACACTATATGTAACTCCTCCGGGGTTTGTGTAAGGATTCTCCTGAATCCTTTTATTTAAAATTTTAATTCATACATATTTTTGTCTCCATACTCTTGCAATCATAATTGTTGCTACTAACAGTATAATTAATAAAGTAATGTTAAGGTCATATGAAACATTTTTACGATACTTCAATTCTTTGATTTCTTTTAGATTTTCAAAATTATTTAACACAATATTATCAAAATTTACTTTTGCCTCATAAGATTGGTTTAACATTTTTACCGGATGTACAAGTTTGTCAATAAATTCTGTTTTGTTGTTACTAAAAATTTCTTGTTTTATTTGTACTTTACAATTTGCAAACTTTATAATATAATTATTTTGAAATACGAAATTTCTTCCATCACAATTCGGAAGTAGACTTTCGTTATAGACATTTTTTACTAGTAAGGTGTCATCATCTATTTCCTGGATTATTGTTTTGTTGTTGTACTGAAATTCACAATCATTAGAAAAGATACAATTCTTGCTTAGCTTTAATTTTTTAAATACAGTATTTTCCTTATATACAAAATGTTCTTTATGTATTGTTACAATTAGTTGATCTTCCTGATTTATTTGCAATTTTTCTTTATTTGGCAAAGGCGTAATTAATATTACATGTTCGTTAAAAAAAACTTTTTGGAATTTGTATTGCAAATATTATTGCTTCATTTTTGATTGCCACAACTCCTATTTTGGCCACTTTTAATTTATAAAAGTGTGTTTCAAAACCATCTATTTCTTCTTTTGTTAACATACCCGGGTATTAAATTATTTTTAGCTGCGGCTATATTATCCTGAATTTCATAGATTTTTCTTTCAATATACCTTAATTTGTTCATTTGATCATTGTATAGAACCAATTTGGCCAACTCTCTATCTTCCTTCTGTATTTTATTTAGTCCTTCTAAAATTTTGGCCCTGTCATTTTCTATTATTGTTTTCATTAAGTTAATTGAATTATTAAAGTGCTTATTTATAATGATTTCCTTATTTATGTTCGTTATGGCGTTGTGATTATTTTCTTCTATTACTTTTAAGTGATTAATTATATCCTGTCTGTCCTCATCGTCCATTACCCCGAACAACCATTTGTACATTGTGCCGCCCAAGTTAACCAAACCTCTCTTCTTTCTTCCCTCTTCCCTGGGTGTAATCGATCTGATTTTTGCTTTGATTATTTTAATTTCATTAAACAGCAGCTTTTTGTTACCTATTTCTGCCTGCCTTATATGCTCCTGAATTTCTTCTACCAAGTCTGTTTATTCTTTCGGATGTATGATGTGCAGTATTGTATTTACTTCGTTGACAATTTCTACTTCCATGAGTTGGATCATGGTGTACCCTGCCTCTTCAGCTATCGGTGATACTTGTAGGAACGCTGTGACCAATTTCATTGCGGTCACCAAAACCATTATTGTCCACATAGTCTGAAATATGTTGACGTTGAACTGTTAGTTGGAGTGACAACAAAAAAAAATTTTTTTCTATATATGCCCGTTATGTGCTATTATGCTAGCCTTATCATCTTCCCCTTCATTATTTATATGCTCAACTCTAGCGAATTTAACTGGCCTCTTTATGTTTGCTATATGAACGTTTTGCAGGGGGTTGATTCGGAAATAAGGTTGATCCTTATGCCGTACTCTTTTATATCGATCCCGTTTCTCTTTGTTCTACGTATTGTTCTCTATCTTTATTTCTATTGGTGAACATTTAATAGTTGAGTGATAGCGGTTGTTATAGTTACGTATGACAACTTGTATCCTCATTTCCGTTGAAAGAATTGAATCATCAATACTCGTTAGTTTCTCCAACAAGGTTGAGTGAAGTCTTTCAATATCGGCGTTTCCTGTGTGGTTGTTTGGTTTAGTTAGATGAACTTCAACGTTTTCTTTATTGAGACTCGATCAATTGCTCCGCTCGAAATTTGTTATCCATTATAACTTTTTTGGTTTACCAAATTTAGCAAAATGCTCAACTATGATGGCTTTCTTTGATTTCCAATTCCTGTCAGTTATATTGTATGCTGCTGCGAATTTCGTTAATTTATCAATTACCGTAACGAACGAATGCTTGTTAAAATGAAAGATGTCAATATGGACCACTTCATTTTTATCGGTGGGTGTTTCGGTTAAATGGAATTTCGGTCTGATTGGTTTCCTATCATATTTAATCTGTTGGCATTTTTGGCCGTTATTTATTATTAATTGTATATGTTCCTTGAATTTTGGATAAAATATTTTATCCTTAAGTGAATTATAGGTCTCGTTTATTCCGCTATGCATCGATTCGTTATTGTGATATAGTGCGATTTGCTTATGCAGCTCTTTTTCTTGTAGTATGTCTGTTGCTCTTTTGTACACTTTATAAACTGTAGTTTACTATTGCCAGAAAACATAGATATTAGCAAAAGTTGAACTTTGTGGTAGCCGGATTCGTCAGTTTCTGAGAAAATTCCAACTTTACCTCCTTTAATGTATCTTTCTAAAATTGCTTTGATTGTATTCTCATTTTCCATTGGATTAATTTGTATTATTTGTCTGTTATGTATGATTTGCATTTCAGTTTGCGCACTGTAGGTTATTATGATTTGAGTTTTATATTTATTCACAATCTCTTCTTTTATAACAAAGTGTTCTAATAATTATTCTTCTGCAGAATGGACTGTATCCGACATTTCGAAATTTGATTCATTGTCATTACCTTCTGTTATTTTTGGCGAATTCTCAATTCGACTTAAAAAATCTGTTACTACATTGTCTTTACCATTGACATATTCAATTTCATAATTATACTCTTGAAGTTTTAGGAGCCACCTTTGATGGCGTGGTGAAAATTCTTTCCCTTTATACTTGCTATTTAAATACTTAATCGGACAGTGATCAGTTATTATTTTGAATTTTGTTCCATAAATATATGACCTGAAATAAGTTACTGCATAAATAATTGCAAGAAATTCCTTGTCCGTTGTCGCATATTTTTGCTCATGGTTATTTAATGTTCTTGAAATATAGCATACTGGTTGGCCTTGCTGTGAAAGCACAGCTCCAAAACATAATCGCATCCGTGGTAATTGTAAATTGTTTATCGTACTCAGGATATTTTAGAATTGCGTGTGACGAGATAAGTGTTTTTAAATTTTCAAAACTGGCTATATACTGTGGGTCTTTCGGATTTATTTTATTGCCTTTTTTAAATACTTTATCATCGGATAGGCTATTCTTGAATAGTCCTTAATAAATTTCCGATAATAGCCTGTGGTTCCTAAAAACCCTTTTAGTTGCCTTTCTGTTTTTGGAATCGGTAACTTTTGTATGGCTGAAATTTTTTCCGAGTTGGGCTTAATGCCGTCTTTTGTTAAAACATGGCCCAAAAATTCTGTATCCCCTTTTAAGAAACTACACTTATTGGCTTGAATTTTTAAATTATGTTCTTGAAGTCTTGAAAAAATTTTTCCTAGTGAAATTTTATGTTCTTCAAGTGATGTGGAAAAAACAAGGATGTCATCGAGGTAGACGACACAGATTTTATTTATATAGTCCCTCAAAATCTCGTTCATCATTCTTTGAAAAGTGGCTGGGGCGATTTTCAACCCAAAAAGCATTCTGACGTATTCGTACAGACCTGCCGGAGTCACAAAAGCTGTTTTCTCAATATCTTTTTCTGCCATTAAAATCTGATGGTAACCTTTCGCTAGATCTAAGGTGCTAAGGTACTGTGCTTTGCCCAATTTGTCTAGGATTCCATCAATATTCGGCAGTGGATATTTATCGTCCACAGTTATTTGATTCAACCTCCAGTAAAAAACCACTAACCTACATTTTTTAATACCTGAACTATCCATTTTCTTTGGCACAATTAGGATGGGAGAACTATATTTACTTCTGCTTTTTCTAATAATACCTTGACTTTCAAGTTCGATAATCTGTCTCCGGACTTCTTCCTCATGCTTCGGCGGTAGCCTATAAATGTTAGAATATATTTGTTTTTCAAATTTTTTGAATAATTTGTTTATCATTATTTTTTCCTGTGATTGTAGGTGATCTACTTTTATATCTCCGACTCCACTTACTTCCAATAAATAAACTTGCTCTTCCACTACTTTTGTGTGAAACGGGATTTTAAAACCGTTTTGTGGTATCATTTCTTTGTTTTCTATGTATAAAACTTTTACCTTTTTGAATATAAAGTCGTTTCCTATCAGAAGGTCGTGTGGTTTTTCGAAATCTAATGCTAGCCATTTCATTTTAGCTTCTACAGGATAATTAAATTCGGATGGGCAAGGAGTTGCAACTTTTTTGTTTGGTTTATTTATATCACCATTTAGGGTGCTAATAATGGTCTTATTATTTTCTACGACAGGTAATTTATATTTTTGGAAATTTTTTCTTTTCATTATGCTTATAATTGAACCTGGGTCCACCAATGTACACCATTCTTTGTTAAATAATGTCAGAGTAATCAAAATTTTTTTTGTTATCGTTCGATGCTAATTGATAAAAAAATCCCTATTGTCGGTAACACTGTTAGTTTCCTCGGTCTGACTCATTGTGTCTACTTCCATAGGTATAGCACTTTGCGTAGTGCGATTAGATCTAATGTTGTTTGAAGTATTATAACCTTGTCTATAGTTGTTACCGTTGCTATAGAAATTTCTATTTCTACTGTTGTTTTGGTACGAGTACCTACCACTGTTTTGTTGGTTTTTATTATATTGTGTATTGCCATGACTTCGTTGACTATTTTGGCTTTGAAAAGATTGATTTTGATTTGAGCTGCTATTTTGTCTTTCGTTTCTTTGGATTCTATCTTTATTGTTACCATTGAAATTCCTATTTTGATTATTATAATTGACCCCATTATTCTGGTAACTCTGACCCGGTTGTCGAGTCCTTTGGTCATATCCGTTCTGAGTTTGTTGTCTGTAGTGTGTGTTTCTTTCGGAATTATTTCGTTTTAAAAAAATGGGGTTTAGATTCCCGTCATCTAACCCAATGAATTCGTAAATTTTGTTTGCTGCTTCGCTCAGCGAGGTAACTTGCTTTATTGTATGCGCAAATGCCCCTGCTGATAGCTGCTTTATTCGTTGGAGGAGTATACCAGAGAATATTTCTTTCATGGCTTCTCCTTTACCCCTAGCGCACAATATTCTGTAATATTGTCGATCGCATTCTTGACTTTTGTACTTAATTCGCTAATGCTTCCAACTCTTATTGACGATAATTCTTCTGTGATCGTCAGTTGATCTTTTGATGGCCTGTAGTGGCGTTTCAGTTTGTTCTTACAGTCTTCCCATCCTAGGGGTGGGTCTATCTGCAAAAAATTATTTGCAGTCCCTAGTATTTTCATGTCATAGATTACTTGAAACACTACATGTTCCCTTCCTATATAGTCCATCAGAACTCTTTCTACAGCCGACATAAACGCTGGTATGTTTTTTGGACTGCGTTCAAAAGGTTTTAAATATTTAAGGTCTCTTTCTACTGTCTGTCGAGTGGTCATCTGTTGCTGTTCGGCATTTTGCCGTAGCAGCTGTGTGATTGCTACTAAACAGCTTTGCATCACTTGCAATTGTTGTTGTTGTGCCTCTGCCATCTGGGAGCTTTTATTTTATTTTAAATTTTTTTTTTTTTAACTTAAGTTTGTTTCAAATAGTATAATACTTCCACTTTAATTGTATATTTTACCTGCCTCCTGGCGGTATGCTGCACTTATTTATTTATGTGTTATTTTACAAGTTTCTCAAACTTTAGATCTCTAATTTGGTGTTTGTATTTGCTAATTAAAAATTTTTGATGCACTGGATATTTTTTTATTTTTTATTTTTTTTATTCTTCTTATGTAGTTATTATAATATTATACGGATTATAATATATTGATAATTGAAATTTAGTCTTACGATTTCCTTCCTTTTTTTTTTTTTTTTGTTGATTGGTGTTGGATATTTTATTTTATGCTACTGCTGCTACTCCAGTGGTGCTCCAACGGCGTTCGTATTTTATAGGAATGTGGCTCCACGGCGGTTGCTGCTGCAATTCTTGACTTTGGTGATAACCACGTTGTTTAAGTAAAGTCTTTTGTCTTGTTGATTAATTTATTTTTATTTGCTTTTGTTGTTGTTGGTAGTTGAATTCCTTTTGCTTGAGTTATTCCTTTTGCTATAGTTACCCCAGACAGAAGTTTGTTTAATTCTTCATCAATTCTGGCCAACTGCAAATGTGGATTTTTTTTTTTTCGCAAACTGCTATTCCAGTGTAGGGTCGTCGACTGCGCCAGTTATAGTTAACTATAGCGAAACACCGTTTTGTTCTTTCGTTGTATCTTTATTGGGAGATGATTCAAGACTACTCTTAACTGCAACTTATAATTCTACTCGTAGCCAGTACTACGATCGTTGCACAAAACTGCTAGCATTAGAAAATGCTGACTTTTTTGTTGGGGCATCTGTTGTTGATACGTCATGCTCCAGCGGCATGATCGTCGGCGGTGCAGTTACACTATATGTAACTCACGCGAATGCAAAACGGGTTCCAGCATACAGAAAGGACAGCGAAAACGGAAGGCTGAGGAGGGTGAACCATCAACTTCTCAGTCGTTAAACTAAAACGAGCCAATCTAAAGGGGCGTATGCTGGTTCCTGCAATCGAATGCCCCATAATCTCCGTCTCGCAAATTGGCAGAAAAACGAGCAACAGCTATTGGTGGATATGTGGATGGACGAGCGCGAATATTAACAATAGATACGGGCGCATCACACTCCATCATTCGAACTGACCTGATCGCTAAAGAAGTGAGACCATTACCTGTAGCAATATTGAAAACGGCGACTGGTGACGATACCCAAGTAGTGGGAGAAGTAACATGTGAGGTCATAATAGGGTATGTGACAGTGTTACACAGTTTAATAGTCGCGGAGATTATAGATGAGATAATCATAGGAGCAGACTTTTTGATGGAGGAAGGTATCAAGATCGACTTGAATAAAAAGTTTATGGAGTATAAGAACATGGAAGTACCACTAAGAATTGGCTATGATTCCACATACAGCAGCAAGCAAGTGGTCCTAGAAGGCAGTGAACTGATTCCACCAAAGTCAGAAGCAGTTGTTTGGGCGAAAATTAATGGAGATTGTGGGACAAACAAATTGTGGGTTGTCGAAGCAGCACAAAATTCTACACCGGACGTACTAATTGGGATTGGCTAAGATGCAAAAGAATGGACGCATCCCAGTGAGAGTATTAAATGACTTGAGATCACCAGTAAAAATTCATAGTGGAACTGAATTAGGGCAATGTCAAGAGGTAGAAGCCATCATCAAATGCAATGATTCATCTGGAATAGACTCTGTGGGTGGCAAGGACATGGAGGAAGATATAAATGTATGGACGCAAGAATTGGAAGATAAGTACAAGCACAAAGCCAGCCAAATGATCCGTAAATACTCCAACATATTCGACAAGGATGGCCACAAACCAGGAAGGACCAACGTAGTAAAACATTGCATTGGTACTGGTGACGCAAGACCAATTCGTCAAGCTCCTCGAAGCGTTCCACTAGCCAAACGTGACGCTGTTGGCCAAATAATTAAGGAAATGAGCGAAAGCAATGTTATCGAACCATCGGTCCATGGAGCTCTCCGGTAGTACTTATGAAGAAGACAGATGGCCAGTTGCCGTTCTGCGTGGACTATCGGAGATTAAACGATGTCACAAAGAAAGACAGCTATCCTTTGCCCAGGATCGATGAAACACTAGACTCGTTAACTGGCACAGAATGGTTCTCAATACTTGACCTTAAGAGCGGGTATTGGCAAGTAGAAGAGAGGAGATAAAGAGAAGACAGCCTTAGTGTCTATGGCAATTTACGGTAATGCCATTTGGGTTATGCAACGCTCCTGCCACTTTTGAAAGATTAATGGACCATGTACTCAAAGGACTACACTGGAAGACTTGTTTGGTGTATCAGGAGAAGATAGTTGCATATTATAGCCGGTCTATTGGGAAACCAGAGCGAAACTACTGCGTAACGCGGATAGAACTATTAGCGTTGGTGGATTGCATTAAACACTTCTACAAATATCTGTATGGTCAACATTTCCGCGTTAGAACGGATCATGCAGCGCTGAAGTGGCTACCACAGTTCAAGAATCCTGAAGGGCAGCTAGCACGGTGGATTGAGATACTGTAAAGTTATGATTTCACCATCGAGCACCGCAAGGGGAATACGCACGGAAATGCTGACGCTATGTCCCGTCGACCATGTAATTTGGAATGTAAGCACTCCTCAAAAGCCGATGACAGTTACATCAGCAGAAGAGTGGGAGGCAAGTCACTTGAGGAAATGTCAGCAAGAAGATCCAGACTTGGAATTATTAATGCACGGATTGGAGATAAATAGACGACCAAGTAAGGAACAAATGGCAGCGGAAAGTCCCATCGCGAAGGCATACTGGGTACAATGGAACAGCTTAGAGTTGATATCTGGCTGTTTGCATAGAGTATAGGAAAGTGAAGATGGCCAGTGCTCTCGAAAGTTCCGAGGTTAAGAAATCCCGATGTTCTTAAGGAATTCCATAATGGTCCTAGTGGAGGGCACCTAGGCATTACAAAAACGCTGGAGAAGATCAAGCAGCGGTTCTATTGGGTTGGCTGTCGTCAATCGGTCACTGAGTGGATTGCTAATTGAACGGAGTGCATTGCAGCTAAAGGGCCAAAGTCACGAAGTCATGGGCAGATGAAGCAGTATAACTCAGGTGCACCATTTGAGCGGGTTGCCATGGATGTAGCCGGTCCATTCCCTATGAGCAGACAAGGAAACAAATACGTTCTTGTGGTTATGGACTACTTTAGTAAATGGCCTGAGATCTACCCAATTCCGAATCAGGAAGCGAAAACAGTTGCGGATGCATTCACTCACAATTGGGCTACCAGATACCGTGCGCCTATAGAATTGCACTCAAACCAAGGAAGAAACTTTGAATCGGCGGTGTTTCAGGAGATGCCAGATACTTGGTATTCGCAAAACCCGAACGACAGCCCTGCATCCTCAATCAGATGGCATGGTAGAGCGATTCAACCGGACCCTGGAAGAGCACTTGCGGGAAGTAATGGACAAGCATCAAGATGATTGGGATGTACACATACCGCTTTTCCTGATGGGATATCGGTCCGCAGTGCATGAAACAACAGGTCAAACACTTGCGAGGATACTGTTTGGTAGTGAACTTCGGTTGCACAGCGATTTAAAATTTGGAATAACTGGTGGTGCGAGAAGAATTGGGAAGGAAGCGTCTACTGTTCTCGAGGAAGAGTTAAGAGAGATACATGCTCTTGTGAGGCCGCGAACTCAAATTATGAGTGACAAAATGAAGGCTAGGTATGACAAGGCGATGAACTCCGAAGGCTTCCAAAATAGAGATTTGGTGTTGCTGTACAATCCACAACGAAAGAGAGGTTTGTCCCCAAAACTTCAGTGCAATTGGGAAGGTCCATACAAGATAATCAAAGGACTAAACGACGTAGTGTATCGAATCCAAAGCGTTGGGAGGCCGAGAAACAAAATGAAAGTGGTCCACCTAGAGAGGCTTGCTGCGTTTGGAACAGCGAATGTGCCTGATCGGGACGTTCAGACTTAGGTGGAGGGCAGTGTGGCGAAAATGCGAAGCGAATGACAGATGAAAGAGAGAAGCAGACAACTGGCATGTTCTAGAACGTAAAACGAGACGATTATTGTAACGGGACGATTACCGTAACGACGCGATTATTCCAGGGTTTCGTTTTCAAGCAGCAAACAAGTATATAAGGGCGACACACGACTGCAAAAGCAATCAGTCGTAAAGTAAACGCGTTGGTAATTACATTACAGTAAAGTAATAAGAACAGTACATTGTGAAAGTTGTATACAAGTGATTGTAAATAGTAAAGTAAATTGTAATTGAATTGTGAATTACTGAGTAATTAAATTCTTTATAAATAAAGAAACTGCAAATTAAGTTGGCGATTTTATTTAACAATCCAGAGATCGTACCCGAAGGATTTGGGAAATCATCGAGGTTGATTCAGCAAAATCGTAAAATACTAATTGTATTCTCTCAGATAAGGAGGCCGCTTTTACAGTATCTTTTGCTGTAGACACAAATTAATCTGTATCAATTTCGGTTAGTCTGGCAGTATTGTATGCAGATACATCTGCATTTGAGTACAAAAGGTGAACACAGTGGAGGGGCACATCACTATCTTTGTTTCCCTTGCTTTTATAAGATCAGTATCAGCAGACGTGATATTTATTTCGGACATATTAGATAGATATAGCACAGTTTACCTCCACTTTGACGCAATATTTCGGTAAATTAAAAAAAAAAAATCCCAAAGCAGTGTGAATGAATATATTGTGGCGAAAATGCGAAGCGAATGACAGATGAAAGAAAGGAGCCGACAACTGGCACGTTCTAGAGCGTAAACGAGGCGATTTTCGTAAAAGACGATTATCGTAAGCGAGAGGTTTATCGTAAACGACGCGATTATTCCAGGGGTTTCGTGTTTCAAGCAGCAAACAAGTATATAAGGACGACATTCGACTGCAAGAGCAATCAGTTGTGAATTAAGCTCGTGGAGATTACATTACAGTAAAGTAATAAAAACAGTACATTGTGAAAGTTGTATACAAGTGATTGTAAATAGTAACGTAAATTGTAATTGAATTGTGAATTACCGAATAATTAAAAGGATATTAATTAGGTCTTTATAAATAAAGAGACTGCAAATTAAATTGGCGATTTTATTTAACAATCCCGAGGTCGTACCCGAAAGATTAAGGAAATCATCGAGGTTAATCAGCAAGATCGTAACAATATGAATCCGACAGGTTTGCAAAAAAATCCATCTGTCTCCAACAGGTTAAAGTTGTTTCCACTATTATTAGCTGAAGATCAATTAAGTTAGAATGCATTGAATTAATGTTATCGTTGCTAAGGGATCGTAATTCGAATGAGAACTGGTTTACCGGTAAACCAAACTGCTAAAACTTTTTTCCTGACTATCAATGAGCAGGTGATGATCTCACTCCCTTTAGAATGTCATATCCCTCGTCATGTAGAACAAAATTACTTATGTAATTTGTGTCAACCATATTTGCTGCAGTAATAAGAGGACCCAGTATTTTTCCTTACGCAAATAGAAATAACATCCTTAATTAGTGTTAGCTCATAATATTTATATTTCCATAATAAGCTGTCAACTCTCGCATAGTCATATCGCCGAATTTCCGAAAGTACTACTTTGCTGAAAGTAACTTGTAATTCTTTTTTTTTTCATAAAAAATTGTGGGAAACGATAACTCTTCGGCAGCGTCATCCGGGTTAATATATAAATTGGTATTCGTCCTTCACCTGGCCTCCTGGATTTAGTTCAACATCTCTATTGAAATCAATTCCTAAACTTTCAATGAATCAATGCTATTTTTCTGACAACTGGATCATACATCGAATCGGCAAAAAAGGCTTCATTATCTCGCACGTTAGATAACTAGTCTTCAGCTGTCTGAATATGATACAAGCGATAATGCTATGTTTCCGTAAGGCATGTAAAGAAATCATTACACCAGCTGATCTTATGGTTTCTGTTATAAAACTGTGGTTATTCTCTATTCGGCGCTTTAAATGTAATTGTATTTCCTGGGCATCTTCAAATCTTCGAGTAAGAGTTGCAATAGTTTCAACCACAGAAACATGCACATTAATCTCTGCTCCTTTAAATGCACATGGGTGCTCAAATCCCAAGGATACAACTCGCATGAATGGAATCCTCGGGGATATTAATTGTTATTCCAAACAGGTGAGGTCTTTCAAAGCTTCCGATATGTCTGGGAATTGCAGTCTATTAGCCAAACAAACGTTTGGTGAAGGGTGTTTTTTATAGAGGTGTAGAACTTTAAGTTGGCATTAGTTTTCAAGATGGCGACCGATTTAACAGCTGTCAAGTGATTTATTCTCAGTTTGGTTTGGCAATTCATCATGAATAGACTCACGCCTGAACAATGCTTGCAAATAGTGCAATTTTATTTCGAAAATAATGGTTCTGTGCGGAAAACGTATCGCGCACTACGTCCATTTTAGCGATGTTTAGCGATGAAGCGCACTTCTGGTTGAATGGCTACGTCGACAAACAAAACTGCCGCGTTTGGAGTGAAGGTAATCCTCAAGTGTATGTTAAAACACCGTTACATCCAGAAAAGAGGACAGTTTGGTGCGCTTTATGGGCTGGTTGAATCATTGGTCCGTATCATTGGACGTAGTGCGCGATACGTTTTCCGCACAGAACCATTATTTTCGAAATAAAATTGTACTATTTACAAGCGTGATGAATTGCCAAACCAAACTGAGAATAAATCACATGACAGCTGTTAAATCGGTCGCCATCTTGAAAAGTAATGCCAACTTAAAGTTCTATACCTCTATAAAAAACACCCTATATTTTACCTGACATTGTTTGGCGGCTCCAATTCAAACAAAATACGTTCTTTCCTTCTTTCCGGGTTTTCCAAAAAGAAATATTGATGACATCGAGCTGATAATGCCTTGCTATAACAGAAGCCTTCTATAGTTTTTTGGTTTGGTAAGAAAACCAACGTCCACCGCAATATACACACACAACTGTGGGTCCTTCTTTTATGTTGAATTCTTATTGCTCTTATTTACTTAGGGAACCTAACTGCCTCTGTTTGATATAAAAGAAAAATTTTTCCGAAGCGCAGCAGCTCTTATACCCCGCCTCTCATTCCCTCTTCTGCGATTTTCAGGATGAGTCTTATGAACCTCTTAGCGTCTCTTAAGTGCGGAACATTACAATTATACATTCTTATTTTGTTAAAGAAGTGTTTGTAAAATAAAAATATTTTACTCACTTTTCACATTTCTAACCCTGTGGGAAGCACTGTTCCAAATCTGCTCTTCAATCCTCTGTTCCGCGTTTTGTCGTCTTAATCCTCGTCTTAATCCTGTCGCGGGCACGTTCAGCTTGCCTCAATTCAGGCACAACCATCCTCACTATGTACGAAGGAGGAATGGCCCTTCTTGACTTATGCGTTATTTCATCCGATGTCCTTTCAATTGATCTATGTCGTAAGCCGCCACCGTATTCTGTGGGATTCGGCATCAATTTCCTTTTCTGAGTGCCGAAAATTAAAATCAGAAGACCGAAGAGATGCCATATACTTATAATTTACTGGTATTTCCCTGTTCCTCGTCAAATTTCGCGTCTCCTTTCTATGGCTTTCCTGTGGCTTTGCTCCTTGGATCGCTCAGACACACGTAGCATTATTAATGAAGGATTTGTATTTCACTAGGAAAAATTCCACGGTTACGCGAACAAATTTTTTTATAAAAAATATGTATACAAGTATAACTACTTCAAAAATTTAAACTATTATATACAACTTATGCAACTAATTCGAATATTTTAATAAATTTAATGACAAATATTTAACTATGTTAATATTAGGAAGCGCAAGACACAACTTTATCGTTCAAAATAAAATTCCGTAATTATTAAATATAAAGATTCATGCAGCGGAAAGTTAAGAAAATGGTTTGTCAACAAAAGGAATGATATAAAATACCGAGGCCGTATCCAGGTAGTCACATGAGAAAACGTAATATATGAAATTTGATTATTTGTTTCGTTGATGGGTGTATTTCTTTTTCCTGTTGATATACCATTTCATGTTCATGAAAGATATAATCATGTCTGTAGAATACCATATATCGTGCTCTTAGATGCTATTTGGCGGCTTAACTTCATATCTGAACAAATCGGTTGTATGGGAGCTATATGATATAGTATCCCGACTTCGATGATTTTCACTACCAATGTGCAATTCATAATATGTATGTAGGAGACCAAATTTCATGCTCCTTTATGCTTTTTTGATCGGTTGTAAGGGAGCTTTATGATAAAGTAGTCCGATTTCGATGATTTTCATTGCCTATTTCTAATTTATAGTAAGTGTGTATAAAACCAAATTTTACACTCTTAGGTGTTTTTTGGCGAAATTTTAACCCAAATCTCATATTTGAACAAATCAGTTGTAAATGGGCTATATAACAGTAGTCCGATTTCGATGATTTCAGTAATGACATTTAATTTAACTTATTTGTGTAAAATACCAGATTTCACGATGCTAGATGTTTTCTTGGGGAATTTTTACAAAAGCCTAACATTTGAACAAATCGGTGTATGGGTGCTATATGTTAAAGTTGTCCGATTTCGACGATTTTTAGAACCAATATGCTATTCATTATGTATGTATAGAAAAAAGACTTCCACGTTCTTAGGTATTTTTTTGACGGATTTATGACCCAAAATTTAAATCTGAAAAGTCGGTCGTATATATGCTATAGTGATCTGATCTGTCCGATTCCGACAAATGATTGTTTAAAGGTATACGTGCATCTGCCTACCAAGTTTTGTTTAAATATCTTAAAAACTACCGGATTAGTTTGCGTCCAAACAGACAGACAGACCGAGATGGCTAAATCAACTCAGCTCGTGATTCTGATGTGATCGGTACAAATTTTAGTGGGTTTATCTCTTCTTCTGGTACTTACCTACTTCGGACCATAGTTAATATACCATTTCATGTTCATGAAAAGTATAATTATACATTCTTATTTTGTTAAAGAAGTGCTTGTAAAATAAAAATATTTTACTGAAGCGAATTTAACAAAGTGTAGTTAGTATGGCAGCGAATTGATTTTTTTCATTCACTATACTCATTCGTAGAAATTGTCAAAATTATTTTTTACATTATGCTTTATATTCTTTAATTTAATTTTCTCTTACCTTTACAAATTCGCTTTGGGTTTAACCGGAGAACGTCAATTCATAGAGAAGGCCCAGCGGCTCCAATTGCCAAATCGTTCATAATAGCAGAATGAGCAATATTCCATGTAAAATGAGAAAATCCATGCAAATGAAATGTAAAATTGATAAAACCTTTGAAAAATAAATGTAAGCAAATTGTTATCTGAATTTTCTGAACTTATCAAGTTTTGTTTATTGACTTTTAATAATATTTAAAATTCTTTAAAATTTTCACAATTTAGAAATCGTGTCTTTTTATATACATACATATGTATGTACCTATCTTTTTACTAACATTTTTTTATGATGAAATAAGTGATAATTATGATAAATTAATCGTAATAAATAATATTTTAATGTTTGATTATATTATATTAAAGGTTTATTTGCATAAATAGCTTTGGAGGCATATGTATATCAAAAAAGTAAACAAATCAAAATCCGTTCAGTCATTTAAGCATAAATTTTGTAAGCATTTATGAGCGTAGATATGTATATATGTACTTTTATATAAGCATAAAAAAGTAAGCACGGCCGCATATATACATTCATATACATACATATTTACGCACATGAATTCATATTTACGCGTATGTTTACAAACGAAATCGTACACATCTATCAAAAAATACTACGCATTGCCATGACAATACTATTTTAACGGCCGCTAGTCAAAATTCAAAAGAAAAAAATCCAACTCTCATCGCGTGTTTATCATGATGCAATAAGACAATGTCATGATGCAATAAGACAAGGTGTTTTATGCTCGCCTCCCTCTCGCTCTAATTTTTTCCTTAAACTCCCTTACAGATTTCAATTTGCCTCTTTGACAAACTACTTTTTATGCTAGAATAATTTTTATGAAAAAGTACTAAAAATAGTACTCACCCCAGAAAAAATATAAATCGACAAGCGTTAGCATCACTGATACATTTTTTCGTTTTTTATGCTATTGATATTCGTTGACAATTTGAATTTAAATATATTAAAATTTGCATATTTACAATAAAATTCAATAAAATTAACCAAAAGTCTTTTGATTTTTTAAAAGAATTGGTCACATCGTAAGTATATTATGTATTTGCAATATAATATCTTTATGAAATTGTATTCAAAAGGTTTTGTGTTGGTTTGTGCGTATGCAAGAAATTTCGTCGGCTCTTGGGAGTATTTCAAATATACTGGTCAACGCTTACGTATTTTTGCAAAATTTATTTTACTAGCTATTAACAAAAAATTTTTCAAAGGTTTTCATCCGTATCGTTTCGCTTTCCGAGTGCTTTTTGTAGCCTGTTTTCGTGGTATTTACATACATGTATCCTCGCCTGTAACCAAGTTTATTATACCCGCATCAACAATAGCGCGCCACTCGTTCCTTCTTATTGCTGTTTGGCGCCAGTTGGAAATACCAAGTGAGACCAGGTCGTTCCCCACCTGATGCTTCGAACGGAGTGGAAGCTGCATCAACCACTTTGCTTTCTGTGCAGATTATTTCGTGGAGTGTGCTCTAACTGTGCTTCACCTGTAACTAAGATTACTATAACTGTTGGAGCATATAAAAATTAACTTAAGAAAGGTACACTAATTAAAATATTTAATTTTTAAAATGAAAGAATAATTTCAAAACAATGTTTAAGTAATTAAATTTTACGATTAAAATAAAAGCACTATTGTACTTTAGAAACCAAAAATAATTTATTAATAACATTTAGGTATTTAATTGTTAAGATTAAAATTAATGAGTAATTAATTCATTTTGTGTAAATAAAAAACTTATTGAAATAAATAATTAATTTTTTAAAAGAATAAACTTTCAACAACAAAAAACTTTTATTATATAAATAAAGGTAGATAATCTGAAACCCTTTTTCGTTTTCAGTTTTTTGAAAATGCCTAAAGCAAGTTGTGCCTTATGTCATAAGACGTGGAACGTTGAAGGCATAAAGATGTATCATGTACCAAAAAATGAAATTAAAAGAAAAAAATGGGCGGAAGCTTGCGGTGTAGTGCTAATACCCGGGGCAAAAATATACGGTTTGCATTTCTCTTCTTCGGATTTCTTGTCGGGCTCTGATCAAAAACGAATTAGGTTGTGTAATGATGCTGTCCCAATGCCAATAGATGTAGTTTATAATGAGCCAAAATTTGTGGACGCATCAACCCAAACAGAGTAATTTTACGATCCGTTATGTATAATTGTTATTATTACATATGTATATCTATATTTAGAAGCATTGCGTATCGCGAGCCAATACTTGAGGCTGAAATAAAAAGACTGAAAAACCAAGTAGAAGAGCTACAAAAGATACGAAAAAATCTTCAAGCATATTTAACAGAAGGCCAAATCAGAAAAATTAAAAACCCGTCCAGTAGTATTCATTGGACGTGGAAAGATATGTCGTCTGCTATAGCTCTTCATGCGGCTGGCCCCAAAGCCTATGCCCATATGTTGAAGAGTGGTCATCCTCTTCCAAGTAAGTCAACTGTGGCGAAATGGGTAAAAAAAGTAAAGTTTGAAGACGGTGTTTTGAATTTTTCGATTGGGGCAATGCGGAGCGTGAATGACATGGCAACTGAAGACAAAGTTTGTATCCTTTCTTTCGATGAAATGAAAGTGGAGCCAGCCTACGAGTACGACTCACTAAGTGACACGGTTAGAACGCCGAGTAATTATGTTCAAATAATAATTGCTCGAGGTCTTAAGCGCTCCTGGAAGCAACCAGTGTTTTGTGCGTACGACTGTAGGATGACAAAAATTATATTGTTCAATATAATTTCAGTTCTCGCTGAAGCAGGGTATCCAGTTGTTGAGGTCGTTTCAGACATGGGAACAGGAAATATAGGACTTTGGAATGAGCTGGATATTTCAATTGGTACATTAAATAATTCACATAAAACTGAAGATTAGAATAATGTAGTCTTTATTTCTTTAGACAAAACTTGGTTTATGAATCCGGTAAATGGGTTAAAAGTTTTTGTCTTTGCTGACGCACCACATTTGCTCAAGCTGATTCGAAACCACTTCAACGACGCTGGGATTAAGTTTCGGGGTGATCACCTAACCTCTCGTACCATTGCTGATCTTATAGCCCACACTTCTGTTTCCGACGTATCTATTGCTCACAAGCTGTCAGAAGTCTATGTCACAGTGCATCACGCGGGGCGCCAAAAAGTCAAATTAGCCCAATTGTTTTCACATTCTACGGCTAGTGCCATAAGACGCTGCTGCACACTTGGCCTGAGCGTTTACAAAGCCGTGGAAACAGCAAGTTTTTTTGAAATTATTAACGATTGGTTCGATCTCTTAAACTCAAAGCTATCAACAATACAGGTGTTCCCCTCCAAAATACCTTTGCATACCGCAACTCGAGGAGCAATTAAAATGTGCTGGATGAATGTGCGAAGGAGATGCGTGTCCTTGCGGAATTTATATAAGTACGTCAAGGAAGTATATGACATGGAATATATCTTGACATATCGATTGAATCAAGACTTAGTGGAACATTTTTTGGGGCTATGCGTGCAAGAGGGGGCTTACACGATCATCCAACAGCGATGCAGTTTAAATATAGGCTGCGAAGATATTTATTAGGTAAAAACCTACACGTCCTATTAATTTTTTGGTAATTTAATCATACATATTTATAGCACGAAACACAGAATCATTGGCAATACGTGGAAACGTTGAAGAAGATGAAACCAGCCATTGTGACTTATGACCTAAGCAATGAATTATTATTTTATAATGAGGTCAATGATAATTCCGATGCCACTTCTAACATTGATGAGTCACCACCACGAGTTGATAATATGAAGCTTTACACGAGGATGGGTTGGAGTATGTATCAAGCTACATTATTAGAAAATTAGGACTCTCGCACTATATCAGCAAAGAAAATACGTATACATGGGCGGACGAAGTATCAAGGGGAGCTTTGATAAAACCTTCCACCGCATTTTTAAATAAAATAAAGGCACTTGAGATGCTGTTTTATCAATTTAATGGTCAAGTCATCGAGACCCAAAATAAATTTATTGAAGCGTTATTAAAGAAAAGCGAAGGTTGTGATTTTGAAATGGACGTAAAAAAACTGTTTTTCAAATGTCGAATGTATTTTCGCATCAAAAAGTTAAGTACTTTAATAAAACGTTCATAAAATATGTTTATTTATCTCGTTTTATTAAGTACGTTTGCGATTATAAAAGTTAATGGTACACTTTTTGCAATAAACTAACGTTAAAGTCTTTTTCAAAACAAAATATATTAAGATATAGTGAAGCATAAACAGCGAAAAAGAGTATTAGATTTTGATACTTTTTCGCAAAGCGCCCTTTTTTTCTTCCCTTTTTTCTCCGGTTTCGTCCCCCTTAAAATACAACCTTGAGCTAAGGGAGCCGATAAAACGAGCTGTCGCTACGTATAACACTTTGTCTTATTGCATCATGCGTGTTTATTCTACAAACCAAAAGCTAAAAATTATAAATTGAAGAAATTTGTGTTTTCAATCGGCAATTTTAAAACACACTCGCGATGATGCCAATCAAGTTCATTACAATTATCAAACCAATGTTTTGTAAAAATACCTTGTTAGCTTCAAACATAAATTTTTGAATTACAATTATGCTTCATATTTCGAGAAAATCTAAAATTTAATAGAAACTTAAAATCGATGACGAATTACTTATGCAAAAGTAATGCCGTACATTTAAAATTAAAATTTGGTGGGAGTATTCTATAGAATTATTTTTTTTTATAATTACCAAGCGAGTAATTAAATAATAATTAATTAATTTTAATTATAATAAACTGTACTTTCAGGAATTAAATTAAACCTCGAATTAACATCTACATATGTGATAATCAATTTGTGATGAAATTATTGGTGGCACATATAGTACCTGAATTCATACACCAAATAGCGATAAAATATTAAATTGACTGGCTTGAATTGGAATCATCTTGGGCAATGTTGCCATATTTCGCTTGCCAATTTTCTTTCCTGAACAAAATACGAAATATTCTTCAATTTTAGAATTTTAGAATTTTGTCAATTCAGATTGTGGACAAAATGCATGCGGGAAGGCAACCAGAAAATTTAGCAACGCAATGTCGATTTTATTTGATTTTAGTAGATAATGATTGAATTTTGAATTTTTAGAATATTTCAATTTCTCATTTTATGAGTTTTCCCAAAAAAAAATTTTTTGTTAAAATCATTATATAAAAACTGTTCGAGTATTTAATTTCTTCTTTCAAAACATTAAATTTAGCAGGAATTGAATTAATTCTTTAACTACATGTTAAGCCGTGAAAAAGGGGCTTTGAGCCTCCAAACCACTTGACGCTTTCGCACCTATTGCTACACATTTCGCAACCATATTTGTTTTAGATTTTTTCGAGTTTTGTCAACAGCTTGTTGGCATGGTTACGCAGGGGGATATGTGCAGTAATTTTTATGAATGAAAATGATTTTGTTGTATTTTATTAGAATTTTTAACTTTTGGATGAAAGAAGCGTTTTGAGGGAAAGTGTAGATGAAGCATGCTTACATGTAAATAATGTGTTTGAATATGTTTGCAAATGCGTTCATGTATGTATGTATAAATATTTGTATACGCAATTTAGTATTTTTTTTATCATGGATGCGTATGAATACACATACAAACGTTCATATGTACACATGTTTGTGTTATCATTCCATATCCAATTTTGATTGATTTTTTAGAATTTAACTTCCAACATATTTTATTGCTTTATAAGTTAATAAAATTAGCAATTAATGTTCAAATTTAACTATTATATAAATATTCATGAATAAATAACCCTTATTGTAGAAAAAGATAATTCGATGTATCAAATAATACAGAAATGTGAAAAAGGATATTTCATTCCTAGTTAGTAAAATTTTATTCTTTTTCCTGTTCAAAAAGTTTATTAATATTTTCATATATTTTCATAAAAAACCTACAAAAATTCTTTATTTTACGTTAACATACAAAAAAAAGTTATTTAGAGAATTCTGTTCATTTCTGTGGCTGTGGTGAAACTCGCTCATCGTGGCGAGGTGGAGTTGACGTCTGCCACGCTTGTCCGCAATTGGATCTTCTCTATAACTTGACGTTCTCTGGTTTAACTAAATGCACATATCACTATAGAAACACTTGATACGACGAGTTCATAAACAAGCGAACTCGTTTAAGAGCATAGTAACCTAATAAAATGTTGACTTCGTCAAAATAAAAGTAAAAATTTCAAGTTAACAAGAAAATTT
The DNA here is from genome assembly GCA_030068015.2 of Neoceratitis asiatica. NCBI lineage: Eukaryota > Metazoa > Arthropoda > Insecta > Diptera > Tephritidae > Neoceratitis > Neoceratitis asiatica. The sequence continues at coordinate 86,154,635 of CM061524.1, forward strand.
AAATTATTTAAGTTTATTTCTTTATATGAATATAAGTATATACACATTTATAGCATAAATTTAATTCCTAAATGGAAGGTGACAATTGTACTATACAGCTTACGGAACCGGTGGAAAGAGTAAGTTAAAAACTCCAGTATCCATTACTTTACAAGTTAAATTATAAGTTTCAGAATCTTACCGCAAACAATGAGTGCGAAAAAATGAAAGCAGATGTACCATTGCCAGATAGCAAAAAATTAAGCATTCCTGTAATTATATTTTATAAAAACTGATTTATTCGGTTACAACCTATTATTTAAAAAAAAAATCTTTTAAAGCTTACAATCAACCCAACGGCGGATGAGTTTGATAACCCACCCTGCTATCTTCCACAACCAGGCGATGAGCTTCCTTCCAAAGATTTGCTGAAGCCGATGGGGCCTATAGGGCCATGGGCTACAGGGAAAGTGGACTGGAGCCCCATGGCTGGTCTAACAGGCACACGCCCAGTAGTAGACCGTTACTCTATAACGCGCTATAGTCCTAATGAATGGCGCGCAAAAAATAAAAAGACCTTGCAAAAAACCAACGATATTTTCGATAGGACCATTAAGTACATATGATTTCTCCAAAACTTGCTAACATATCTATAAGACTAAATTCAAATTTTAACAGAAATCAATACAGCTCGAAAACAACCTTCGTTCGAATCACTAATATGGCGGAAAAGACTCAGGCGGAAACAACAAAAAATTTAACACGACGCGCTCAACTGGTGGGAAAATGGAAAAATATACTAGAAACTACCGTAAAAACTATGGCTGACGAAATTAACACCTTAGAGGAAGAACGTATTCGTTTGAAAAAATCTCTTGTTGTATTGGGTGTTCCAGAATCGATAGGTGAGTTATTACAACGGTTTAATTATTCACGAAAAAACTTAAAATATGTATATTTGTTACATAAAATTTTTTATCGTAAATTTGTACTCGTGCATGCCAAATTTAACGAAAAATTTTTTTCTAGCTAAACCGCTATCACCTTAGCCTACAATATTTATATTTCAGCCGAAATATATGTACAAACAATATGCTTGGTAAATTGAATCTGAAAAGTTCGACAAAAACAGAGAAGTTGTCTAGCCAGTTAGATCAACTAGGAGCAGTAATCTCATGAAACCCTCTTCGAGCAACAAATTTCAAATTTGTTCACATTTCTATTGTCTAATCGCGTCTTTAAAAAATTTTTATTGCTTGGTTTAAATTACTCTACCAAAACTACTAGAGTCCAAAAATGCAATAAAAATTCATTATCCTAAATTTTTTTAAATAGTCGTAAACTAGAGAAGGTACATAAGCAAACTTAATAAATCACCACAAAATATGTTTTGGTCTTAGAAAAATATTTTTTTAAGTATTCGATCCATGGGTTTCCAAACTCTTACCGCTCACAATGGCTGAAATTTATTTGGTTTACTTTTATGTACGTGTTTGCTTGATGAGAACATCCGCCAGGCGTTTTTTATTTTAAGAAGAAATGAATGAAAATAATTGGTAGATAGGTGAGTTGGTTAGCCATGTAAATATTTGTAACTACGACAGCTGAAATTAATTAATGCATCCGAAGCCCATACTTTGAATATAAGTTCAAATATTTCCGTATCGTTCAGTTTTCTTCTTCAGTACTCTTGAACATCATTGTTAGAATCGTGCCGCTTTCCCAAATCCTTTTTTATTAGCATTTTATTTATTTACTGAAGCTGCTTTCACTTCAGAATTCTCATAATAATCAATAAAATGTTATAACTAAACTAAACACAAAAATCCATTTACAGGAATAGGCTGCTGACCAAATGTTGCTCTTTAGAAGGATGGTTTATCTCTTCTATTCAGACGGTTTTGGCTTGTTGCGGAGGCCAAGGTGTTAGCCAAATGGTTCGGATGATTACGCAGTTTTTTATTTAGTTATTTTTGTGTAACGATTTCCTCCTCTTTGACGGTGCGTATATTTACGTATTTGTGAATGTTTTTTTACGGATGTACTATGGTTCGCCGGGTGTAGTTCTTAGATTTTTAGATTGGAATCTTTGTAATATATCAATATTTGTCTCTCAATATGAACCCCATAACTGGATTCCATACATCCATATCGGTTTTATGATCACTTTATAGAGGAGGACTTTGTTGTTCCGACTGAGCCCAGATTTTCTGCTTATAAGGCAAAGCAGTCTGGCATGTTTAAGTTTAAGCTGCATTTTTTAGCCGAGATGTGTCGTTTTCAGGTTAAGGAATAGGTATATTGATGAGCTTGGCAGTAAGGCCCGTTTTTAGATTTAATGTAAATGTGATGTGCTATCACTTATTTTCATTGACTTTTATGCGCCATTTGGTTAAGCATTCTTCAATTATTTTAAAGGTAATGCCCCAGCAATTTTGTTGCTGTAATGAGACATTTATACTTAGTATAGCAGTATCATCCGAATCGTGGTAAACGAATATTCCAATAATTTGAATCTAAATTTTTTCTATTGCATAAAACACCATTTGGGCGTATTATTTTCGACATCCTTTTTGATTTTATATAAGTTATGTTATGATAAGATTTTTAGCAAAAAGAATATTATTTTAGAACATCATTGTGTTGCCTCAAATATATATAAATAAATAAAAGAGCACTTTACATTTTGGATACTCAACACGGAGCTCATGAAAATAATATTTCATAATTCTCGAATATTGCATCATGAAGGAAAATGAAACATTTATATCTAACCTAGAATCATCTGTTTCATCCTGCCTTGATCTTTTTGCTGTCAATAATCCTTCTGCTTTTTCGACAGGTTGTTTGTATTCCGGTATTTTTTGTGTAACGATTTCTACCTCCTCTTTGACGGTGCGTATATTTACGTATTTGTGAATGTTTTTTTACGGATGTACTATGGTTCGCCGGGTGTAGTTCTTAGATTTTTAGATTGGAATCTTTATAATATATCAATATTTGTCTCAAAATATGAACCCCATAACTGGATTCCATACATCAATATCGGTTTTATGATCACTTTATAGAGGAGGACTTTGTTGTTCCGACTGAGCCCAGATTTTCTGCTTATAAGGCAAAGCAGTCTGGCATGTTTAAGTTTAAGCTGCATTTTTTAGCCGAGATGTGTCGTTTTCAGGTTAAGGAATAGGTATATTGATGAGCTTGGCAGTAAGGCCCGTTTTTGGATTTAATGTAAATGTGATGTGCTATCACTTATTTGCATTGACTTTTATGCGCCATTTGGTTAAGCATTCTTCAATTATTTTAAAGGTAATGCCCCAGAAATTTTGTTGCTGTAATGAGACATTTATACTTAGTATAGCAGTATCATCCGAATCGTGGTAAACGAATATTCCAATAATTTGAATCTAAATTTTTTCTATTGCATAAAACACCATTTGGGCGTATTATTTTCGACATCCTTTTTGATTTTATATAAGTTATGTTATGATAAGATTTTTAGCAAAAAGAATATCATTTTAGAACATCATTGTGTTGCCTCAAATATATATAAATAAATAAAAGAGCACTTTACATTTTGGATACTCAACACGGAGCTCATGAAAATAATATTTCATAATTCTCGAATATTGCATCATGAAGGAAAATGAAACATTTATATCTAACCTAGAATCATCTGTTTCATCCTGCCTTGATCTTTTTGCTGTCAATAATCCTTCTGCTTTTTCGACAGGTTGTTTGTATTCCGGTATTTTTACCTTGAAATATTATGTACATATGTAGTTTTTACAGGCGCCATTTATTGAGAAGTATTGATAAGCTACTATACAATTCTTTGATTGTTATCGAGAAAATTTTAAAAACTCAAGGAACTCGAAGGGGGCTAAATATTACTTACTTAAAATCGATCATGCGTATATCTCAAACGTCAATTTTTTTTTTTAATCCTGATTTTTTGTTCAACTCGTTTGGTTAGAAACGTTGTATCGATGAAAATGGGAAAAGGCTCCTAAAAGCTTCTGTTGTCTTATGTCACACTTCACTAATGTTTTCAAGACCTAGCGGTAGATAAAAGGAAGGATTTTTACAATTATTAAATGCTAATTCAATCGAAGAAGTTGCAAATGTTAAGCATGATAATTTTTAATATTATTAAATTACATTATCATATCTAATTAATAAGTAAAAATTTGTCATCGACTTTGTAGTATAAACTAGAGCAAAATGTAAATATAATTGAAACGCCAAAGAAACTTTGACAAACAAAATAGAAATTTTTTTTTTCTGCTGAGCAGTTGAGCAATGAGCGAGTATCGAGCGAGCATCGAGCTGCTCGCATTGCTCGATACCCGGGTATCTAGAGCTCTAGTATAAACATAACATGGTTTTATAAATAATCGTGTCACGCTAAAACATTTTCAACAACTAAGATATTTCGGTGGGAGTCTGGACCCTCAGGACTCTGCGCTGGATCCGTCCCTGAGTTGTATTTTGCACATTTGCTCATATTTTGTACTCCTTTTTGAAAAACAAACATAAAACTCATATAATTGAGTTTATTTAAAGAAATTATGTTAAAAATTCATAATGTGGTATTTAAAAGTATGTTTAATTAAACTAATTTAGTATAAAAAGAAGTTAAAAGAATTTTTCTTCGCGGCGTAAATTTTCAAAGGAACTTTGCTATCAACATAAAATTTGTCAATTTATGCAAATATTTTGAGTTATTTTTTAGTATTTTTCAACAGCGACCTGTGAAGTATGGTCGGTTCGTTTGTGATACATGTGTTGGATGTCGTTGAGGTGACGTTTTAAAATTATAATCCTTTTAAAAAATGACTTTTCGCTTGAAAACAGCGTTTTAAATATAGCTTAAAATTCAGATCTGAAATATACGCGATATTGGAGTCAATTTTTAGTTCAGGATTTCATATGCTGTATTGCAGGTCTAATCTACGGAAAAAAATCAAATATTTATTTACCATTTTGTGTTATTTAGACCCTGTTTAATTATAATTCGCTACAAAAAATTGTAAAGGTTAAATAATAATATATAAGATAAAGAAACAAAATTGAAAAATTACCAAATTCGGAGCTCCTTTTATTTTGTGTAGGCACCGCCTTCGCGATTATAGCCGAATCATCAATAGCGCGTCATTCGCTCCTTCCCTTCGCTGTTGGAAATACCAAGTGAAACGAAGTCACTTTCCACCTGGTCCTTCCAATGGATTTAAGGTTTCCCTGTTCCTCTGCTTTCACCGACTTTTAAAACTGTAGTGATTTCATCCATTGGGAACTATGTCAAGGCTTACATTAAGTGATGATGCAGGTTCGTAAATAGGCGAAATTATGTACGACTTCGAAGTTATGACTGGGATGAATGTTTATTTGATGGGAGATATTTCGTCTTGCACTTGCCTCGCTTCGTTGTTTAACTTGGAGGGAGCAATTGTACACTCTCGTAAAAGGAAGTACCTTTGTAGGATGTCTATTTTCCTCTGCATTTCTTATTAATTTCTATAGCTTCAAGTTGAAGAAATCCACTGCAAAGAGTCACCTTGCCTGATACCTCGTTTGGTATCGAACGGGTCGGAGAGGTGCTTCCAAATTCTGATTGCGCTTCTAATATTATCCAGGGTCACTATAAACAGCCGTAAGGGTTTTTCAGGAGCATCAAATTCAGATATAGCGAGGTATATCAGCTCTTTATGCTGTCGAAGGCAGCTTAAAAATCGATGAAAAGGTGGTGTGTATCGATTCTTTTCTTATACCTCATTTTTTGGACGAGTGGTGAATATCTGGTCGAAGGTGGATTTAGCAGATCTAAAGCCCAATCCGTTTTTGACGGTTGCTTTCAATCTTCTACACAATGTAATTGGCGCAGACCGTAGGAGTTCACATGGTTTAAGTCTATAATATGTTTCAATTCAATCGTTTTTAACTTCAAAAGTTCATAGCAGATGCTGAAGTGTTGTGGGATGGTAAATCGTAATTTACAAATTATATAAAACAATTGATATACAAATTTAACTTTCCTTTTACGATTTGATATAAAATAAATGAATTAGGTATTTTTTTATTAATTACTGTTTATATTTAATCTTAGATATGTGTATAAACAAACGAATATCTTAGTTTATTGGTGACATATAACGATTCGTAGATACAATCGTAATGCATACTTCTGGAAATAATAAGTATTCGAAAACAAATATTTACAGATTAAACTTTTAATTCTGAAGTGCATTCTGCATCTAATAAATAATATTTTAGTTTTCTCTAATAAGCTAGAGTTATATGAAAAGATGAACATGTTTTGCATATAATTCTCGTCCTAAAAGAATTTGGATCCTCTTGAATTGTGAAATTTATTTTCCAGTTGTTAAAATTTGTGAGCAATGTTTTTTAAAATCACTTCTAGAGATTTTTTCAGCCTATGCAAAACTAGAATCGACTCTTCTTGGTGTAGGATCAAGTATACAAGTATATTGTTGGGTATGTACTCTACTGAGTCTTAGTTGACGAATATGGACATATATTTTTTCATCTCTTGCGTCGACACTGAATGTATCAGATTCCGTGAGATACGACCTGACTCACTGCAGATTGGCATTTCTCTCAGCATATCCAAGTCAAATTCGTTCACTCAAAAAAAAAAAGAGGGATTGACCATAAATTTTGTTGCGATTTACTGTCCGCTCCACTTTGTTATAACAGAAAAATAATTTAATAACTTTTTCAGAGCTCTCGGTGTTAGGTTTTTAGTTGGGGGGATTATAATGGTTCGAGGCTTATAAATCCAAAATATCGACGGTCATATAATACGTTCGATTTACCTCTCCTAGACAACCAACTTACTGGCTTATAGACCCAATGAAATTGCCTGATTTGATTAACTTTGCAAACATAAAAAACGTAGATACGAATTTAGTATTTGCCGAAACCAATGCTGATATATTTTCTTCATCAGTCAGTATTTTAATTGAATGAACAACCAATTGAAACTGAGTATGCTTTTCGACTTACTATACTCAGAACTAAGCCGCCATATAAAGCCAAATCCTGAAATTGGGAGAGAAAACGAGATACTTGTTTTTAATAGTATGCTAGAAACAGCAGTAACTATAACAAAATAGGAGCAGAAAACCAACACACCCAGGAGCCAGAACAATGATAAATAAAGCGGAATAGAGTTGCTGCTGTTTGTAAAACAACACTTGCGTAGCCTGCCTATCGCCTGATGTAAAAATCCTACTTAAAATGGCAAAAAAACTAAAAGTGCAAGACTACTTGCGCGACGAGTATATATGTATATAATGAAAATATCCATAGAGATCTAATAAGTATTATTAAACAAGAGGGGAATATCATTTTACGGAGAAAAGGGTATGAAAAGTTGAAAAAAATCAATTACATTCATATAAACTTGATGTTCATCGCAGAACGGCTGCGGGAATACTGCTTTGGTGCACAAATCAAAGGGTATAAATATTCTTCATATAGCGAATGTACAGTGGTATGAAAAGCAGGAACACATACATATTATATATTGAAAATTTTAAAATTTTGCATTATAGTTCAGTTTGTATTATTTTCAATTTCATTTTAATCAAATACATGTTAGAATTGCAAAAATCATATCATGCTTTGATAATATCATTCTGATGATGGCGCTGATCGCATAAACAAAGTTAACTTTGATTTTCCATTGATAATAATTGATAAATTCGAAATTTTAAAACTCGACAATATCCTTTTGTTGTCCTTATTTTGTTCACACCACTGTATATTTGACAGAACAATTATTGGCGGTGATGCCAGTTGTATATATGCATTTCAGTTATAATCGGCAAATCTATTCTCGTGTTATAAAAGGTAATTCATTTCGAGATTCCCTACTTTTTTGACGAAAAAAAAACACAGACAATTTGAATTTAACGGAAAATGTTTAATATCATTTGAGAGAACATTCTTTGGCATTTATTTTTTGAAGATTATCTCTTTCAAATATTGGCCGTGGCTACGTCTCAGATGGTCCATCCGTTGAGTCAATTTTCGATAACTCTTTCGAGCATTTCGACTGGTAACTGGCGAATGACACGCGTGATATTTTGCTCCAAAGCTTGACCGAAATATCCATTGATTGATGCTCTGAATAAATCCATTGATTTATGCGATGTGTGGGAAGTGGCGCCGTCTTGTTGAAATCAAATGTCGCGGAGATCACGATATTCAATTTCAGGCACCAAATAGTCGGTTATCACGACGCGATAACGGTCGCCATTGACGGTTACGTTCTCACCGTAATTTTTGAAATATGGACCGATGATGCCACCGGCCCACAAACCACACCAAACCGTTGTTTTTTCTGGATGAAATGGCAGCTCTTGAATATCTTCAGGTTGCTCTTCGTCCCAAATGCGGTAATTTTGTTTGTTTACATACGCATTGAGCCAGAAATGGGCATCATCGCTGAACAAAAGTTGGCTCGAAAATGTCGGATCTTCTTGGAACTTTTCAAGAGCCCAGAGAGCGAACCGATGTCGCTTGGGAAGGTCGAGCGGCCGATCATGTTGACCATAAGTTGAGCGAAGCGCGCGAAACACATTCTTTACAGATCTTGAATTTTCGTAATAAAGTTGAATGATTTGTAAACGTTGTTGTTGAGACGACTTACGCGTGATATGTCAAAAAAAGGCTATTGAAAAAAGTACTTCTACTTGGATCACCCTTCATTTATATCTATATAAAGGAAAACCATAGTTATAGCCATAACATAGCAAGCCATGTTTTCCTGTATAAATATTACATTTCTATTTACTGAAAATATGTAACGAAGTTTCCCTCTTGGCTGGGGTTAGCTCAGTCTCGCCAAGGTTATTGAAATAACTACTCAATTTCCTATACGTCGTACAACAAAGTTTATTTAGTATTATGTAAATCAAACGTAAAGATAGCGGGGTGATAGGCCCTCCGCTAATCTTCCCTTCGGTGAGGTAGAAACCCACTCCCGAATATACTATGCTAACTACTCTTCTACAATAATTTTGGTGGTATTCCCTCCACTAGCCTTCCCTACAACCAGGTGAAAACCCTAGTTGTGTATGAACTAAACGCTCGTGAGGTGGAAGCCCCTCAGGTGCGCTACGTTTTGTCGGTGATAACCACGGACAAGTATGCCTATCAACCATCTACTGGCTACTTAACTTTATTTACAATTCGCCTGCCCTTTTATACTATCCTGCACGCAGGCAGAATGTTATTTTATAATAACAACTAATATTATTAACAGTTTTTCCTTAATGCTATGTATGTACATATATGTATATGTATATGCACATGTTCAAGAAAATTCATGATTGAACATGTCTAAAGCGAAGAGTTAAAATTTAAAATATGTGTACATATGTACATACATATGTACGTATAACGCAAAAGAATAAAATTCATAAACATACGTACGTACATACATACATAGGTACAGCGAAGGAGTAGAATTCTACAATAACAACTAGTATTACTAAGAATTCTCTTTAATGCTATGTACGCATGTTCAATAAAATATTCATGTTTGAACATGACTAAAGCGAAGAGGTAAATTATATGTACATGCGTGCATACGTACGTATAACGTAATAGAGTAAGTTCATAAATGTACATGCATATGTACATCGGTATGACAACTGTTAAATAAGTTCTCTTTAATGCTATGTACTTAAGAATAGGATTTTGGGGGTCCTTACTCTCTCCCCTCACCTGCCGTGATAAGGCTTACCGTCACCATGTCAGTGCGGGTGATGCGTACTCGCCTGGTTCTGCGTTACTGTGGTTGTTTTGATTGTCTCCTCAATCTCTCCGTGGTAAGCCTTTAATTCGCTTAAGTGTGCTGTCCTCGTCTTTCCATTATGTATTTTGTCCAGTTAGACTATAACCGATGTGGTCCACTATACCTGGGTGCAAGTTTGGACGCAAAGTTTTCTACCGCTTTTGACAGATGGTGCTCTTTTACCAACACTAGGTCTCCAATCACCGGTTGCCACTGTCGTCTATTCGGCTGCTGCTCGTTGCTGATTGCGTCGTACTATTTTGTAGATATGTAAATGGTGGTCTTTTACCAACACTAGGTCTCCAATCGCCGGTTGCCACTGTCGTCTGTTGGACTATGTACGCTGGGCTGTATCCCGTGGATTCACATACGCAGGTATTGAGTGCGAGTGTTATCTTGGGTTGTAATTCGTCCCAGTTGCGCTGCTCTTTGCCGGTGAACTGTGCGATCAACCTCTTGATATTCCGGTTGGCTCTTTTTGTCGGGTTCTCCTGTGGTGTGTATGGCGCAGTTAGCTGGTGTTTTACGCCCTGCTCACGCAGAAAGTCTTTAAATCGCTGCTGGTAAACTGAGCTCCGTCGTACGTTATCAGTACCTTTGGGACGCCAAAACGAGCTAAGATCCTCTCTCTAAACGCTCGGATGAGACCTTCGGTGGATGCCTTTCTGCTACGATTTCTACCCATTTCGAGATTCGGTCCAGGAAGACTAAGGCCATTGTATTGCCGTGCTTCGATCGTGGTAGTGGGCCTACGAAGTCTGCACACGCCGTCGCCCATGGTTCCTCTGCTATTTGCGTAATCATCTTACCTGCGGCTTGCTGCTGACTCGGCTTGTAGATCTGGCATTCATGGCACTGTTGCACATATCTTCTCACGTCTCTGAACATTCCTGGCCAATAATAACACGCCATCGCCCGGGCCATCGATTTTCGGATTCCCATATGGCCTGCGGTCGGCGTGTCGTGAATCTCCTTCAGGACTCGTGGTCTTTGGGACGTCGGTACACACAACTTCCACGGAGTGTCATCTTCTCCGTCGACTTGGGTTGTCATCCTCCTATAAAGCTTGCCTTCTTCCACCACGTAATCTGGGAAGTTCTGTGGAACTTCCTTCACCCTTGTCATATTTCCATTAAACCATCGGCAGTCTTCCTTGTCGCCTCCTTCTAGCACGGTACCCAACTGTTCTTCCTGCGGTTGCCTTGATAACACGTCTTCTATAGTGGCCATGTTCGTACACGTGACGGCTTCCTCTTTTTCCCTATTCATTCCCAATTTTATTGACTCTCCTCCGCACCTGAGCTCCATGTTTTCTTTAGACAAGTAGTCCATTCCGATAACCACCTCGTCGACCAGACCTGGTAGGACGAGCAGCTCGCTCTCATGCACCTCGTTTCCTAACGTCACCTTAGCTATTACTGCTTCTGTAACCTTCTTCGATCTGTCATCGCCCATCACCACTCTTGTATTCACCAGTTTCCTTTGCACGGTATGCAGTCTTTTCGCCACCCCACTACTCACAAAGCTTCTCGTAGCCCCTGTGTCGATTGCGGCTGTCATCTGCTCTCCATTCACCGTTAGTTTGGCCAGAACTCGGCCGTGCTCTTGCTTTAACACATGTTTATTGTACGAGGATATACTGTTGTGGAACCCTCTCCTCGACATTGATGGGGCCCCAGGCCGGTTTCCTTGTGAGATTTGACAGGAGTCGCGTGTATGTACGCCACAATGTCCATATTTCCAACAGAACTCTATCTTCGGGCTGCGACAACCGTACGCGAAGTGTCCTTCTCCTCCACACCGTCTGCAGGCTGTACGGGGATTCACACATCTATGTTGAAGCTCTGGAGGTTGGCCTATGTTTTGCTGCTCTGGTCTTGGCAGCTCTTCTCTGATATCTTCTTCGCGCAAGTGTTGGTAACGCTCCTCATGCTGTCGGTACACGAACGGTCTTGCCGTCTCTTCCGACCTCCTCGGTTCATCTCGTCTCTCCTCCATATTGAAATAATGGTAGCGATATTCTCTCTGTCGTGGTACAAACGGTCTCGCTGTCGATCTCAACAGTACCCTCTCGGATGGAATGTTTTCGAAGTCTTCCACTAGATCTACCAACTCTTCAAGACTGCGGAATTCATGCCTCTTCACGTATAGCTGATACTCCCGGCGAGAGTTGCGATATATTCGATTCAGCTCTTGGTCGGTGGTGTAATCAGCGTGTCGGTGTGATATTTCATCTCTTTTTCACTGACTGAGTTTCTATATAATTGAAAAATATATATATCTGTTTTGTTCAAATGACAAAGCAACTCAACATTTTTATTCTTATAATAAAATTACTGCCAGTAGCTAAACTTCTCATTATTGTCAATAGTAAATACTAATTTCGATTCAGCAAAGTAGTCTATCTTGTTATTAAAAACTACTCAAATATCGCTTTCAAGCTACTTACTGTTACTTTTATGAACTGCTCACTTTTTATATTTTATTTATATGCAAAGTGCTCATTGTTGTGTTTAAAAACTGCTCATTTATACATTTCAAATTCCTTATTTTCATTATAATCCAAGCCCTCAGTTAAGAAAAAAAACGAAATAAGTAAAAAGTTAAGAATTTTGATTTAAAAAAATTTTAATTGCACTTTTTTCCTTAATTATATATAATAATAACATTTACAGTTATATATATAATATATATATATATAGTTATATATATAATATATATTATTTTATAATTTTGCTAATATTTAAAAAATTCATAATTAAATAACTATAATATACAAATATAAGTACATATATGTGTATTTTCATTCATTCAAAGTATAATATATATATTTTTTTCATTATTAAGGTCGGTATGTAGCTCTTACGAAAACCAAAAACTCCATATAAAAAAAATGCACAAAACCGATGCGCGAAAAAATTTTTTACGAAGCAGTACGCACCTCGAACGAAAAAAACTCCGTTTTCTACTGCCTGTTTCTTAAGTTTTTAAACAAAAACGAAAGCACGGCAACACAGGTTTCCGAGCGAAATAAATAGTTTGATATATATTTCGCGAGAAACAAGAGGAAGACTAATTTTATGAAGCAATTTATGTAATGTTTTTAGTTTTTTCATCAATTTCTACACCTTTTATTTATTTTTAGCCAAAAAAAGGTAAGAATACTTAATCAGTGACAAATATTTACCGCGCTCTGCTCATGTTTTTCATTTTGTTTACTTACTTACGTTTGCATACCTTCTTCCTTTGTAAAGAGCTGTTCACAAAAGAAAATCATCTGTCAAATTTCCGTGCCTACTACATTTTTCCATCCACGAAATATATGATTTTTTTTTCGTAAGAGCTGCATACCGACTTTTATACGCATATTGAAGAATTATAAAAATTTATATTAATTTTTAAATTATTAACATTAATATTTTAACTAAATCTACATATTTACATTCTATTAATAACATAATTTAATTTACTCTTACTTTTTTGATCGATGCCATCTGAAAAAGATAAAATAAATATAGATATATACAAATATGTATATATATATATATATATATATATATATATATATATATATATATATATATATATATATAAATTTATTGAAAAATTGTGTAAATACCCGTATAATTTATTTTTGTCCTTAACAAGTTTGAACCCTGACTTTCCAAACTTTTAAGCTTTTAAACTTATTCATTTAATTTAATTTTATAGTATTATTTTAAGAGCTAAAAACAAAGTAAAACCAAAGCTCGGGCAGTGGATATCCCCATGCGGATTGACAAAAAATTACTTAATTAAATCACACTGGAAATGATATTACCTACCAAAACTCCACTGCCTGCAACAAAAATCCGCGAAAAGGTATATATGGAAGGTCTATTTGCCATCCAGATAAAGCTTATTGGAGACTCACACTTTTTTTTCGATACGAGGAGCAACGAAAAAATAAAACAACTGGTTTGAAGTTGTCAACAAAAGGCGATTTTTCTTTATTTTCTACTTTCTTAAGTACTATTATTTTGTTTATTGCTGCATTTTAGCTATTGGAAATGCAGCTATAAAAAATACAAATTCATTGGTTAAAATAAATATTTACATAATAATTCCTGGAAATGCAGCCAAAATTAAACTAAAATATAAAATGTTAAAATTCTTTGGAAAAAATATTGGTAAAATTAATTAAAATTCTTTGAAAATTAATATTTGACAATATTAATACTCGTTGCATTTTCGTTAGCGGAAATGCACCCAAACAAAGTGTAAAAATTCTTTGGAAGAAATACAATTAATAAAGTTATAAATAAAATATATATTAAAATTCTTTGGAAATTGCAGCGCATAAAGTTTTAAAAATAATTACTAAAATTCCTAAGAAGTTAAAACAACATATGTATGTATATGTGTATGACCAAAGTAATGTTGGAATAGTGGGAAATACTATAACACCCCCACCATTAGTTTGAGGCTCCGACGAAATTATATTATTTTTACTGGGTTATTTATAGTGGTTTCATTTTTTAATTGTAGGTTTGGAAGATATATTGTTTGTCTGTTCTTAAATAAGTATATAAAAATAACTAAGATACATATTGATATGATAATTGAGATATATATGCAATAACTAATTATTTTTGAATTTTTGTCTGTATGCAGTACTTGTTGCAGTGTTTTTTCGTGCTCTATTTGTTTTAGATATAAAGATTAAATTTTTACGTCTGCTAGTGTTGTATTACTAGTGTCTTTAATTTTTGTTATAAGATTAGGTAATATAATTTTATCGTACAATTTTATTTTAACATTGATAAAAGTTTTATTTAACACGTCTACTTCACAATTTTCAAATTTATTGTATAATTTCCTGTAATTTGCAATTTAGGTTTAGGTTTGTTGCAATTATGGGATATTGTATTCTTAAAGTGCTTAAGAACTAATATTTCAGGAATTATTACGATTATTTCTTGTGTATTTAATGATTGCATTTTGCAATAGTTTCTTCAAAGTTTAGTACATTATTTAAACAATTATCGTTAATTTTTATAAGATTTCTTTTTAGATTACTACTACTATAAATATTGTTTTCTAAATATATGAGAACATCAGAATAGTTAATCTTCATGGATTTATTATTTTTGTTAGGAATGGGAACGAATGTCACCTTGAATAGTGAGTCTTGCGAATATTGTTGTATAAAGAATTATTATAATGTTGCCTTCGTGAAGTGCAATGGATACTTTAATATTAATGTAACTGTCAAAGTCTGTGATTAGTTCAAGTTCGGTTTGAGTTAGAATATCTGTGGGGATGATTCCCAGTTTCCCGAAGAAGAAGAGTTATAAAGGGATATTAGGAGAAGGTTAATGTGTATGTTTCCAATGTTGGTTTTGATTATTTCCATAGTTCATTCATATTCTGTGGTGTTTATCATATGCAGCACTTATACGTAGTGTTCAATAATTTTGGTTTCCCCTATTTTAATTGGTATGTATCTGTTACTGTCAGATAGGTTTTGTAAATCGATAGTTTGAGCCCTGACGGCTGCAGCAATTGCTACTATTATTATAATCCATTTAGTCATCTAAAACAAAAATGTAGTTATTTAACTTTTGTCTTTGATTGTGGGGTTACTTTTATCTTGGTATTCCTTTTGTGGTCTTATATGTGGTTTGTAATATTTATGACCTGTCTATGTATTCTCTAAGTGATCTTCATCAATTTTTTTGAATTATATCATTCATATTTCCCATGATTTTTGCCCCCTCGAATTTCTCTTATGTAGTTAGTACCTTCACGTATCTCTTTATCAGTTCTATTTTTGTTAAGTTTACTTATATTCTGTTTTTTCTTTAGTATTAAATCATGTATCTCTGGATATTTTCCTTCATTTACTTTACCGTTGACGAAATCTATTGGTTTAGTTTGTGTAGTACTATGAATAGTGTTGTTGTAAAATCCTATAATAAGAGATATTTGCTCCTCTTTCGTTTCGTTTTTAGACTTTTCATCATGTCGTAGTAGTCTTAAGTGTTCATTCAGTGTATTATGGAGTCGTTCGACATTCGCATTTGACATATGGTTACTATTTGAAGTGTAGTGTATTTTAATATTCCCTTTCTTTAAGAATTCCTGCATCGGAATGGCTTTAATCCTAACTCGTTGTCAACAACAATTTTTCCTATTTTCCCAAATGTGATAGTGTATTGAATCAATTTCGTTTTAAAATCCACCCACGATCTTCCATTAATTTTGTAAGCTTGGTAAACTTAGCAATCATGGTTATATATAACTGTTTCTCTCATGTATAGAAAACGTCTAAGTGTAAGTAATATTTCTCTAAGTCTTGTGGGTGTTTCCGTTAGTTTGTATGGTATTCTAGATGGTCTTCTGTCATACTTTTCTACATACCTCACAGTTGATAATAAGCTGGGTTATTCTTATTTTAAGTTTGGGAGTATAAATTCTTGTTCTTAGTTCTTCGAACACTGATTGAATACCTCGTTGGTTTTTGCTTAAATGTTCTTCTTCAATTATTTTTGTAAGTTCAAGTTTGTCTTTTATGTCGTTTAGTTTTTTAAAGCACCTAACTAATTTGAATCCGTTATTACATGAGAAGAATTCTCTATAGGTACTTAGGCCTGAAAGTATTGTAAAATTCATTTTCTAATAGGACGACATTTACTTGAGTTGGGTGACAGTGGTTTTTCGAGATCATAATTTCGTATTTTTTCATCTAATTTCTTTACATTTTCCTATTGTTATTAAAAATAGTTTAGGTTTTTATCCTTGCTGATCCGGAATGAATTTTTTTATGATGAATTGATTTTTAAACAAATTTATAGGCGAATCACTCTCTGTTAAATTTTGTTGGGTGACTTCTAGTGAGTTAATGTTAGCAGGTTCTTTTTCGATTCTGGATAATGCGTCCGCATTACAGTTTTTCGCCCCTTTTTTGTATTTTATCTTATAGTCAAATTCTGACAGTTTTAGTCTCCATCCGACTAATTTTGAGTTTGACTTATTTGAAAAAAGCCAAGTTAGTGACTTGTGGCCCGTTATAATTATAGTCATGTTCGTTGAGGGTACGGCTTTCATAGCAAATGGGGTGGTTTTCTTGTGAAAGTATTGCTCCTAAAGCGAAATTACTTGCGTCTGTTGTTAAAGTGATTTTTTTTGTTTTGAAAAATTTGGATATGCTAGAATCGGGTCATGCGTTAGCAATGTTCTGAGAGTGTTGAAACTTTCTAAGTACTGTGGGTCAACAATATTTATTTTGGCATTCTTCTTTAAATATTTAGTCATAGGTTTAGCAATCATGGAATAATCCTTTATGAATTTGCGGTAGTAACCAGTTAAACCGAGAAATTGTTTAATTTGTTTAGGTGGTTTTGGTATAGGGAAATTGACTATGCATTCTATTTTTTTTCGTATTGGGTTTTATACCCTCTAATGTCACGATGTGACCAAAGAACTCGGCTTCCTTTTTTAGAAATTCTTATTTGTCTAGTTGTATTTTGAGGTAGGCTTCTTATAGCCGATTAAAAATAAGTTTTATTGAATTAATGTGTTCTTGTAAGGAAGTCGAAAATATTATTACATCGTCCAGGTAAACTAGACGGATTTCGTTGATATAATCTTTAAGAACGTGATTCATTAACCTTTGAAATGTCGCTTGGGCTGTCTTCAGCGCACCGTATGCCATTTTCCTGCGGCCAACACTTTTGCCGTTATCGTTGACGTGAGGACAGAATGCCCTGGTGCAGATCGGCTCGGGCAGGTGAACCACTCTCGGGCGTCTCTCATGCCACGGCGTGACTTCTGACGGCTGCGCGGAAGTTTGCATTGGGCTTGCCGACTGTTATTCTCTTCCGACGTCTGGACCCGTCAACCGACCGCATTCTTGAGAGAGGGGGTCTAAAGATGGAACTTTTTGACGGGTTTCGAGATGCTCAATGCTTGGTATTCATCCGAGTAGCCGTGTTTCTGTGCTAAAACAATGAGCCAAGAAGTTTCTCGAATTTCTTCTGGGGGGATATCGTCCTGTGCCAGTCGTTGTATCGACTAAGTTCGTTTGTAGAACCTGAAAATTCTTGCTACGACGCGCAGTGATTTAGAGAGGTCTGAGAACCTGTCTAATACGTCTTCGTGAACTTGTACGCTAGTTGCATGTGCCCTTTTTTCTTTTGCTCCAACTCCGTACTAAAGGCTAGATCCTTTTCGTGATGAGGCCATCCAGATTGGTGGTTTCTTCAGCCAAGAAAGAACTATGGTTGAGTCTGTCCACTTATACACCAGCGGTTGGGCTATTTCAAACTGTAGAAGCAAAATATTAATTACTTCAGATAAAAGTATCGCACCGCATTATTCTAATTGCGAAAGAGAAATAGTTTTTACCGGTGCTACCTTTGTTCTACCTACCAATAATTTAATATGCGAGACAGTATCGGAATTACGCTCGCGGATTTTAACGTATAACGCTGTAGCGTAAGCCTTTTCCGAGGTATCGCAGAAACCATGGAATTCTATTTCATCCCAAGAAGTGTAATGAATCCACCTCGGGATTCGGATCTCACCAATAAATATAATTATTGAGAAATTGTTCCCAGTGTAAGTAGAGATCTCTAGGTAGACTATCATCCCTGTCTAGATTTCAACTCTCATTCAAGCACATTTGACATATCTGACTCGCTTTTTCATATTAAGAAAACTATTTTGTCAACTCTCAACTAACCGTTATATTACATTTTATATTTTAAATAATTCTTAAAAATCAGCTGATGAATTTTGCTCTGTAGCTGAACTCTTTTAGTTCTCGACACTAAACAAACCTCTCCTCATCGTGACTCGGCATTGATGAAAAATAAAACAAGTTCCGTACGTCATGCAGACAGCACCCCGCGTGCGGATGGCCGGGAGGTGAGTAAACCGTTGGGATTAATTAAATTAATTAATATTTTTGGTGTTGGACGTACATTTCCTGAGAAGGAATCCAGTTCCTTTCAACGCCTGGATCAGCTCGTCTCGAGTTTTAATGGCTGTTTCACCGTCATGAGCTCCTGTCAGTACATCATTCACATACATATGCTTCAATACTTTGGAAGCAAGTGGCCAACGGGAGCTGATATCATCTGCCAACTGAAGAAGCGTTCTTATTGCTAAGTACGGCGCGCAGTTTACACCAAAAGTTTCGGCCAGGAGTTCATAATCCTTCAACTCCTCATTCTGAGATCCTCTGTAGACAATTCTTTTATAACGAGTATTGTCTGACTGCAACCGTATCTGCCGATACATCTTTTTGATGTCTGCGTTAAATACGTATTTAAAGAACCGCCACTTCAGCAGCAGGCAAACGAGATCTGCTTGGAGAACTGGGCCGGGATAGAGCACATCGTTTAGGCTATTGCCGTTGGATGAAGGAGATGATGCGTTGAAAACTACCCGAGCTTTAGTAGTGGTGCTATCTGGTTTAATTACCGCGTGAATCCCAGTTTGATATCCGACTGAAATCCCCGTCGAAATGGTAACGACACCATATATCGTCCTTCCCCATCTCGCACTGTTGTGTTTCGGAAATGCTCTTCACCATTTTCCAGAATCGTGTTAACTGTACTTCTGACACCTCCGGGACGTAGGACGTACAGTGTGATCCTTGAGTAGACTGTTGCGGAAGTGGGGCCAGTGAGAATCCATCCGAAAACCGTCTCCTGTGCTAG
This sequence comes from Neoceratitis asiatica, assembly GCA_030068015.2. Classification (NCBI taxonomy): domain Eukaryota; kingdom Metazoa; phylum Arthropoda; class Insecta; order Diptera; family Tephritidae; genus Neoceratitis; species Neoceratitis asiatica. The sequence goes on from CM061524.1 coordinate 86,174,150, forward strand.
CAGTGAACATAAAACATTTTTCCTTATGTTACCTAAAATCACTGTTAGATATAAAGCTGCACAGATTATTACATCGACGTGTTGACTTTTAAAGAAGTTGGCATCGGCTAAATGAATTGGGGGCAGAGAATCAATCTGTGATTGATTCACTATAGACTTGGGAAAGTCTGTCAATTGGGGTAGAATCAGACCTCTAGCCTCGATTCTAAACGGGGAGTTTACAGGAGAACCTATAACTAAATGTGCGACTTTACGTACTTAGCCAATACTGACGAGCTTATTCCACTGACTTGTGTGCAAACAGGCCGAAATCGAATACCGATGCGTTTCTGCAACCGTTCTGTGATGAAGGTCGCCTCTGATCCCAAATCCAGTAGGGCTCTCGCTTGATAGTCCACTCCTCCATGGCAAGCGTTGATTATTGCTGTTCCTAGAATGACGTTGTTTGCACTTGTTGCAAATAATTCTTGCACATTTGCGCTACCAGTTGGAAGTTGAGATCTATTCTCTTGATTTCCTGGTGAATGGCGCGAGGGATGTGAAGTGCTCTGGTTTCCTGTGGGAAACCGATTCAGACAGTTAAATGGGCTTTAGCAGTCCCTTGCTATGTGGGAGTGCGTCAGGCAATTCATGCATAAATTGTAACTTTTCACGACCTTCACTCTATCATCAACCTTCCTTGTCAAAAATTTCGGACAACCTTTTAGAACGTGTGCTTGATCTAAACACAGCCTGCATGCAGTCTGTGAGAAATGAGCAGCAACTCTTTGGCTAAGCTGTGGCGGCGTTATTTTGTTAGGCAGTGGCCTAGAAAATCGGGAGCTTTGTATGTCAGACACTGCTTCCAGTGTCTGAAATCTACTGGTCAGGAACTGATCCAGTTCCTCCCACTGCGGAATTTCTACCTTGTGCACAATTCCCTGTTCCCATAACGCTAATGTGGTAACAGGCAATCTGCTTGATACTAAGAAAACAAGTATCGCGTCCCAGTTCTCAATATCTATTGCATACATACGAAGTACGGAAATGCAATTATTTACTGTTCGTTGTAAATTTTTGATCTCGACACCGCGTTCAACAGTTACTGAAGGCAAGTTGAACAACGTCTTCAACTGGCAGTTTACCATAATCCGCTTATTTTCGTAGCTTTTCGATAAATTCTGCCAAGCGGCCCGAAAAAATATTAAAAAAATATCTTTTTCGTCGCCACGCGTTTTTTGGTTCAAATAATGCAATTTTACCACGAGATTTATTCGCGAATTGTTAATATAAATGGCGGTAAATGAATCGCGAAAAGATGGTCATGTCATATAATCACCATGAAAAATTTTGGTATCGCATGGAACTAGATTTATATTCGACCGCGGAATAGGTTCAACTTCCCTGGGTATGGAGTTTACCGTAGACGAGGTTTGTTGTACGAAAGTTAAATTGTGAATGGTTTTTCCCATTAGTTCGGCGCATGTCAGATATGCTGCATAGAAGTCCTGATACCTACATATTGCCGAATGCATGGCTCCAGACTCATCTTCAGATAAAATCCCAGAATTTGCATTGGGAATATTGTTGTATAATTCCTCAAACTTCAATAGTGCATTACAAGCGCGCGAAAAATCGTGAGGTAGTCATTTTTTCAAATTAATCATACGTTTCGAGTTACACCAAAAAATAGAAATGCGGAAATACAACGCAATAGAACGAAAGAGCTTCATTTGATGATCAGAATTAAATTCAAATCTTAACCTGAATATTTTCAATCCACGCTTGATGACAAAATCAAAAATTTGGTAGATTTTTACCGAGTTAATTGTTAAATTAATGAAAACGGCAGGGAATATCAAGGAAAGAAAACAGAAGACTTATCTTTAAATGCTGCTTACTTTTTTTTCTTGGTAGGAGTTTTTAAGGGTTTTGTGTGATATTTCTTGCTTCTCGTGGTGGTCTTTGATAGAGCCTTGTTGCTTACACGGTGGGCTTTGTTAGAGCCTTGTTGCTTACATGGTGGGCTTTGGTAGAGCCCTGTTGCTTAGACGGTGGGCTTTGGTAGAGCTTTGTTGCTTACACGGCGGCTTTTGGTAGAGCTTATTGCTTACACGGGGGGCTTTGTGAAATAGTAATGGACGTTGCGGCTGTACTCTCGTAGTGCAGGCCGCACCATATAAATCGAAAAATTTCAACAACAAAAATTTTATATAAAAAATTCAGAACAATTTTAATCGATAAATTTTCTCAAACGAATATTTCGAGATTTTTTGTTTACACGGGGGTTGAGTTTGTGAAATAGTAATGGTCGTTGCGGATGTGCTCTCGTAGTACAGGCCGCACCACATAAAATCGAAAAAATTTCGCCAAAAAAGTTTTTATACAAAAAATATGCTGGGATTTGCGTAAAAAGAGAAGACTAAAACGGCAACATCGGCCTTCTATGCCTTCCATAAAGGATGGAAAGCACAACAGGGCTAGGGTTAACAGGACCCTTCCCGAAAGGGATGAGTCGTGAGTTTTCACCAGCAGCAGGGACATCTGCAGGTATATATAGAAGCTGCTGCACAGCGTTGCATGCACAAACACTCCTTCTTTTCATTATAATCAAAGTCCTCAGTATTTGATAAACGAAATAAATAGAAAGTTATCAATTTTGATTTTGATTCTTAAAAATTTTATTTCGATATATATTCTTTTATTATGTATATACATAATTTTTAACATTTATAGTTTTATATATATAACTTATATTTTTGTATACTTTTACTAATTTTTTAAATAATTCATCTATCTATACTATACAAATGTAAGTACATACATAGTTCCATTCATTCATAATTGTACGTACATATATTGAATAATTATTAAAATTTATATTAATTTTTAAACAATTAATATTAATATATTAACTAAATCTACATATTTGCATTTATAAATGACTTAGTTAAATTTAATTTTGATTGCAGAAACAAATATTTTCTTCATTGTTGCCATCTGATAAAAAAATTTATTTGATCAATATACATACATAAATGCATATGATAAATGTAGATACATACATACATATATGTATATTTGTACATAAATTTTTGGAAAAATGGTCGATATATCAATATAATTTATTATTGTTCTCAAGCTTATTGAACCCTCACTTTCCAAATAGCAGTATGCACTGCTGACCACTAGACTATTGCGGCTGATTTTAAACTTATTCGTTTAATTTAATTTTACTGTGTTATATTAAGAGCTAAAAACAAAGTAAAAACAAATCGCCGACAATGCATATCTACATGAGGATTGCCAAAAAATCACTTAACCAATTCACATCGAAATGATATTAATCACCAAAATTCCACAGCCTGCAACAAAAATTGTCGACCAGGTATATATGGAAGGTCTACTTATATTTGCCGTCCAGATTGATAATAAATTTGATTAAAAACAAAAGAATAAGTTATGATTGGCACTTAAAATATAAATATTATTCTAGACTCACCTGTAACGCAACAGCAACACAGGAATTTTTTTTTGGACTTTGGCAGCTTTTTATAATAATCAGACTCATTGAAAATGAAAAGGTCATTATTATATACATACATTTCAATATTCCAAATATACAAACCTCGTTCAAGCGCTGATTTCCTCCTGAAAAATATATAAATTTATTACATAAATTTTCAACTAAAAAAAGAAATACCAGAAATGCAATTTTCTTAGCTTCTTCTCAGCCGAATTTTTCAAATAATAAAGTGAAGTAAGAAGGAAAAGTTCTCATTTGAAAACAAAATTTAAATCTTTACTTCTGTTCTCTCTTTTCTTTCACGGGGTAGTTTCAAGTAACATATCAACTTTTTTTTGTTCTTATACTGAATTACGATATACGTACTCTTAAACATATTGAATGAATCATACAATATGAGGTGGTTTACATAGAATTCTGACTGGAATTCGCTGAAGTTCAATCTTGAAAGTATGTTTTAAATTATTGCGTAACAGTGATACTAACGTTGTAGATATTATGATCTTTGGTTATGCGCTTTGATAAGATCCCTAAAAGTATACTATGAATATTAGTTTATTTATGATATTAAGAGGAATTTAGTATAAACAAAGCAACTCTGTTAATATAAAAAGTGTTTTCAAACTGTTTTCGTAAATGAATATCTTTGGACGTAACTAAAACAATTATAATATGAAAATAATAATAATAATGAGTATTTGATTTCTTAAAAGAATTTATATATGAACCGGGTACTTATCTGAAGAAATTAAAATTTAGTGTAGGAAGAACCGTTATGAAGAGTACAATAGCGATACCTAGTGTAACTTCTTCCACATGCTTTTCTCAACGAACTCAATTCAACTTGAGTTTCCACTTTTTTAATCAAGAAATGTAAAATCGAACGTCTTTTAAAATGAGATTGTATTAGTAGCTAAAGAAAAATTTGTGAATGTATTGGAAATTTTCAATCGAAGTGCTCAGCACCGTCTTGCAGGGCGTTTTGCCGGTTATTGCCTTTAAAAATGAGCATGTTTTAGTAGCTAAAGATAAAAATTTGAATGTATTGAAAATTTTCGAACAAAATTGCTCAGCACCGTCTTGTTTCCCCTTAAAATAAAGAAAATTTACAAACACATTCAAAACTTTTTGCTCTTTCACCCAGACATTTACAATATAGTCATTGTCAATATTCAAAAATAATTTCTTTTATTTGATTGTTTTACATTACTCCTTTTGCTGGCATTTTGTTAATCTGAAAATAAAAAAATTGTTTTATAGAAACAAAATGTTTGCTGTTTGCGGATTGATTTTTAAGGTAAGGATATTAGTGTAAATTGAGATGATAATTTTATATTTCAATTAATGTTTCGTTATTTTTTAGAATTGCTTTGAACAAATTGAAACTACATAGTTGCTGAAGCAGTGCAACGGAACAATAGTTTTTGGTGAGTTTTGTTTGTGTTGTTCAATTGTTGGTGTGCATATCATGTGTTTTCTAAAAGAAAAATAAAAATAAATTAAAGATAAAAGTGCAGCGCACCAACATATTAAATAAACAAATACCAGTCTACAGGTGGTTATATTTGTTTTATTTGATTTATATGTATGTTGCAAAATACAAATTACTTGAATGTTCTCTTTTCACTTCAGATTTTTCCTGATGCAGACAAAGAAACCTTGGAGTAGTTATTTAAGTAATGTGTGAACTTTTTATATAATTTAAGTTTTGTTGTATAAAAAAATTTAAATTTTCTGTCATGTACTCTGCCAGCCAAGATGCCAAAAAATTTACAAACACATTTACAACTTTTCGCTTTTTCACCCACACAATTACAATATTTTCATTGTCAAGTGTCAAAAATAATAATACGTTTGTTTGACAGAACTTCTCTAGCTGAAATTTTGTTATTTTGAAAATAAAAGCTTGCTTTATTGAAACAAAATCTTTGATTTTTGAGGTAAAGATATTAAAGTAAATTAAGATAATAATTGTATATTTCAATTATTGTTTTCTTATTTTACAGAATTTTAACGATTTCGAAGAGGATGATGTATCACTACAACGCGACACAATTTTTGAGTGAGTTTTGTTTGTATTTCTTGTGGTGTGCAAAAAAATTAAAAAGATAAAATTGCAGTGCACCAACATGTTAAATAAACAACTACCAATCTACAGACGGTATTTCTTGGGTGTTGTATTTGTTTTCTTTGCTTTATATGTTGCAAAATACAGACATAAAAAACCTCGGAATAGTCATCTGAGAATAACGTGTAAATTTTTTGTATAATTTAAGCTTTTTCGTATAAGAAATTAAATTTTCATTCATGTATGAATGTGTATACATATGCTTGTAAATAAGAAAAGAAAAATAAACAGAGAGAATTTCAAAAATTCAAATTTTTTGACAATTAGAAATATTTTTCATTCGCATGGGCTTGCGCCGTCTGAGAAGAAAAATTTGAAGAGTACAGCTATACATTTCCTTAATGACGTGATTGAATAAGTGTAACAAGGATGTAACATCACATGTACAAGGGAAAAGTGGGTAAAATCTGCTGTCTCTTTAATAAAATTAGATAATTTCAAAAATTGAACATTTGTTTTGATAATTTAAAATATTTTTCATACGCATGCGCATGCGCCGGCTGAAAACAAGATATTCAAGAGTACAGTTATATGTACATTTTCTTGATGACGTGATTGAATAAGTGTAACAAGGATGTAATATCACACGTATCAAGGGAAATTGGTAAAAATCTGCACTCTCTTTAATAAAATGCCTATGCTGTTTCCCAGGTTTTATCCAGTTATGAAAAAACGTTTGCTCCAATTATTTAGTTTTTTAACCAGATGTTGCAGGGTGATGAAGCGCATTTGGCATATCGGACTCAGTTTTTCATATTAAGAATGAAACGTTGTCCACTCTCAACTAATTATTAATAACATTTATATATCAATAAATTGCATTATGTAACTTATTTAAAATCAGATGAGGATTTTTTTCTGTAGCTGATTTTTTTTTAGTTCTCGACACAACAAATTCCTGATTATTATAATAAAATAACATTACCGATCACGATGGCTGAAATTTATTTGATTTATCCTTTATGTAGGCGTGATGTGCTTTCGAGAGTAGACTCTTATCCACAGTTTGGCGTTTGTGAACATCCCCCAGACGCTCCAATGTTTATAGAATGAATTGTTTTAAACTACTTTTAGTGCGAAACCACTCTTGCTGATCGTCATGGAACCGGGACGTATCTTTCCCTTATGAAAGCTTCATTAAATTTGCTTAGGAACTGTATAACCTTGTCTCTGGCTCTCCAAATAGCCGAGTAAAATTCCATTTAGGCCCGTTTTTTAATGATCCGAGAACGTATGTATTGCCCACACAACCTCATCTGGATCTGCTATGCCACCTACACTTTTCATCTGTTATGCTTTATCTTCTTGCTCTGTTGCTCTGACGTCGACGGTTTAAGATTAACGATCCCGCAAGAAGTCAGAGTCAGCAAAATTAAACTTTTACCACGACCCTGAGCTAAATTTTTTAACGCACTCTTCGTCAGTGGATAGAAGTTTTTTGCGGGAAGTGGAAGATCCTTTCAACTTAAGCAAAACACAATTTCGACAGTTATATCGATTAACCCTAGATTTAGATGAAGAAATAATTTCTCAACTTGATAACCAATTAAATATAGGAGAATAACGGCGATCTGCAGAAAAACAGGTAAATAATGCAACTCTGAAGTGTTTTTAAATTTTTGATTTTATTAAATTTATTGTTGGATCTAACCGCCTTACGATTCTTCGCAACTGGATGCTATCAACGCCCTGTTGGAGAGCAGTGGGAGATAACCATGAGCCAGTCGTCTGTAAGCCGTTACATGCATAGAGTAATTGACGCAACCAATCGTTCGATATTTTTCGTCAAGGTTAGATTTTCCATGACCAAATAGAGCGGCAAGCTGCAAATGAGATTTTCGCTTCATCAAACTCACCATTTGTTGGAAGCACCATTGGGGCTATCGATTGCACTCATATGTCAATCATGAGCCCAAGAAATCATGAAGAAGCCTATGTCAACCACCATTAATACCTTTATATCAAATGCAGGAGGAGTGAGTAGAGTAGAATTTTTTCAATTGTTAAGTAACGCATATTGAACTGTGTATATTATACGGGGCGGGGCACGATTCATTTATTTGGAGCTCCTCTACAGTGCCTAGAGTCGTACAAAGCAGTTTGAGAGAGGAAACTATTACATTTTTTGTCATTGGTAACCTTTGTAATTCATTGCAGTGCATATATTAAAAATAATTGTTATCAGTAATTTTTTTGTTTTTATATTTGTTTTTCCCGTTTCTCTTTGTGCTTTCGCATATTTTAATTTAATTTAGTGAGACCCATTCTTGAATACGACTCGGTGATTTGGAACCCTAGGTATCAAATCTACTCTGACAAGTTAGAGTCTATTCAAAACAATTTCTCCTATTTGCCTTAAGAAATTTGCATTGGGACTCTCAATACAATCTTCCCTCTTATACTAGTCGTCTGAAACTTATCAATCTTCCTACTCTCGCCAGTCGTGGGAAAATGCTTGGTGTAATTTTCATGGTTAAAATAATAACAGGCTCAATTTGCAGCCCCCTTATTCTCTCTGAAATCAAATTTAATGTTCCGTTCAGAATGTCCAGATATTTTTGCCCCTTGTTACTGAAAACTTGTAAAACGAATTTTGAATTTCACGAGCCTTTGCATTGTTTGTGTCTAGATTTTAGCTCTCATTCAAGCACATTTGACATATCTGACTCGTTTTTTCATATTAAGAAAACTATTTTGTCAACTCTCAACTAACCGTAATATTACATTTTATATTTTACATAATTCTTAAAAATCAGCTGATGATTTTTGCTTTGTAGCTGAACTCTTTTAGTTCTCGACACTAAACAAACCTCTCCTCATCGTGACTCAGCATTGATGAAAAATAAAACAAGTTCCGTACGTCATGCGGACAGCGCCACGCGTGCGGATGGGCGGGAGGTGGATAAATCGTTGGGTAAACCGTTGTGATTAATTAATAATGTTTTTTAAGCTGTGATGAAGCCCTTTCTCCATTTTAATAAAAAGGATATGTCAGCTTACAACTATCGTTATAATTGATATGTCAGTTTACAACTATCGCTATAATTGAGTTACTGAATCACCCAATCGTTAGTGCAAGCGATAAATCATATCGATAAAAAATACAGAATTCCCCAACATATATTTATTTTGTGCCAAACAATTGTAGAAGAAATCTCAGAAAAGAATCGACGCACACCACCTTTTTATCGATTTTAAAGCTGTCTTCAGCACTAAAAGAAGCTTCCTCTATGCGCATGTCTGTATTTGGCATCCCTTCAAAACGTGTACGGCTATGTAAACGGACGCTGGATAGTACTACAAGCGTAGTTAGAATTGAGAAGAATCTCTGGAGTTCGTTGGGTATTAATCGAGGTGTCAGACGGGGTGAATTTTGTGATTTCTTCAACAAGTGGCTCGAAAAAATAATAAGGGCGCAGAGATAAATAGATAAGGTGCAATATTTTACATAAGGGTACAGTTGCTAGAGTATGCCTATAATATTAATATCATTGACCATATAAACCTCACCTTTAGTTATGATTTTTCCAGGTTAGAGAAAGAAGCGAGGCGAATAGGTCTAGTAGTGAACGAGGACAATACGTCATCAAACATACAGTCAGCTCACTATTAGCTTCCACGTCACTGTGGACAGTCATAACTTTCAAATTATATATTGGAGCCAACAAATTCAGCCTTGAAATCCAACGCATAATCACTCTTGCCAACAGGTGTTACTATGGGCTGACGACATTGTTTGTTCATCGAATAGGAAGACAGCGGCTACGCCGGCTAGGTCATGTTCTTCGAATGGTTGAAAGTCCTCCAGATTTAAAAGTCTTCGATACAGTATCCGCATGTTCTTTCATTGTTGTTGTTGTAGCGGTATTGCCAACCCCGTCTAGGGTAAAGTAGGTAGGACTTAGTCATCGAAGTCATCTAATGGGAGGCCCAGGAAACCTGCTGTTTCGACGGGTTCGGACCAGAAGGAAAGGGTTAAGCCTGCTACAATATCCATACCTTCATTTTGCCAGGGTTACGAGGGACTCTCGAGGCAGCTCGAGCTCTCGTTCTGCTATGAGCGGTGATTGGACTCCGAGGACACCAGTTAGCGGACAGTTAACGGACTCTCGGCGAATGGTGTTTATGGCCTGTCTGTACGCCGTCCGATCCAGCGGGTCTTGTCTGTATTCCTGTACGGAGTCGCGGTAGTCAGGTACTCCCTTCCTGATGTGCCTAGGTGGTGGTATAACCTCTAATAAGTGTTTTGGGATTATCCCGACGGTAGCATCCCAGCAGATATTGGTTACACAGCATAACATTATGCTCCTATGCTCCTTAACTGGGAGCATATATGTTTCACTGTATAAGTGGTGTTCCGGCGCCATCAGGAGGTTTCTTGTCACGGTCCGAAGGGCGGTGTTCTGACATATCTGAAGCTGTTTTCAACTGTGTTTCGCTAGTACTCGTGCAGTGAAGAAGATGGAAAGGTCGAAGAGATAACAGTTTACTTTCGAACAAAGGCTATCAATATCCTGGCCAGACTCCAAAATTGAACAGTCATCGGAGTATGATACCAAAGAGACGCCCTCAGGTGATGAAAGAAGCCTCGAAACATAAAAATTAAACAGCATCGGGGACAGGACACCACCCTGCGGAACCCCCTGCTTAATTTTCCTTTAGCTTTGAAGTTTGACCTCAAAAGTCAACCGGTGATTGTCGACCAGTAAGGTAATTCATGATCCACCTCTTTGTTAAGGCCATGAATTATCTGAGTGTTTATGGCGTTAAGTGCTGTTATGGTGCTGTGAACTTTCCGGAAGTCATGCTGATCTGTAGCTGGCCACAGACGATGTGTAAGACACGGGAGCAGCAAGGCGTCAACTGTCTTCAGTACTTGAGAAAGGAAAGATATCGACCGATAAGACTATCTTAAAAGCGGGGAAACCTGCAAATCCTCGGTTTTAGTAGCGGAATCACTCTACATAGTCTCCATATATCGGGCATAATTAGAGTGGTCAAAGACAAATTGAGAGCCTTGGTGAGATAGTTGCCTCCAGCTGGACCCAAATATTTTAACATCAGCATACTCATTCCGTCGGGCGGATAGATTTGGGGGATTGGTAGTTTGCGCAGACGGCGGGTCACTTTTCTTTTCGTTCTTTCAACCGAAGAGTGCAGTGTAAATAATCGGCTAAAATAGCTCGCGTACCTCTTCAATTCCGACGAGGCGTGATCGTCGGATTAGACAGCGCTTTGACTTTAGCCCAGAGAGATTGCAGGATCTGAAGTGCTCCTCCCACTTGTTCCACTTGCGAGTTGGGAAATATTGGCGGATTTCCGCTATTCGGCCAGCTGGTATGAAGCGGGCGGCAGCAGACACGTCAATTTTTCGGAATGTTCTTTCTCCTTGGGTGACGTTGGTGGGAGTGGGAAGAGCACAAAACGCATTCTCGGTAAATTCCGTGAAGCCGGACCAGTTAGTTTTTATTAAAGTTAACAAATGTCCGGTGGTCCACGGAAACAAAGTCGGGAGGCCTGTTAATCTAGATGACTATGGGCAAGTGGTCCGATACGAGTTTCAGCATAGGTCGCCAAACTATGCAGTTTATCAGACCAGCGCTAGTTGTTGTTATGTCTGGCGAGCTATGGCAGTTGCCCACAATCCTGATAGGGGCTTCATTATTCATTTTGCAGAATGTCGAATCGTTGATCTGTTTTGCCAGCTCCCTTCCTCGATGATCATTTGACAGGCAAAAATGCCAAACATCGTGATGCGCGTTAAAGTCGCCCAAACCCAAACGGTTTCCCCCTCTGAGTAGCGCACTTATATTAGGACGGTATTCAACAGGGCAACTAGTAACGGGAGGAATGTATATATTAAATATTTCGAGCTCGACACCGCCTGACCGAATAGCTATGCCCTGGTTGCCGCACGTTGCTGGTGGTTGGCGGTGTAGTATTTACAAGCGGGGACAGACTCCTACAGCAAAGAGCAACGTATGTATTACTCCACTCACGAGTGGTGCGCAGGCTAGAGCACGACCGAAAGTTGCACCAGCCATCATTTAACTGATGTCCCATTCCGACGTTTCAGGGAACTAGGAGCTGCTGGGTAGCACCGCACGGGCGGTGGGGCTAGATGGGGGTTGGGGTGGGTTGGGTAAGGAGTGTTGGAAGTCATGTTGCGGGGAGTTCCGATGGGCCGTGGAGGCCTGGGGAGTTAAGGCCTGAACAGGTCTGAAGATGACTCCAACCATTACACTGGCTGCATCTAACCGAGGTGGAAGAATGATGGAGTCGTCTTTGGCACACGCAGCAGAAATAAACCGTCGGGCCAAGGTTGGTTTCTACGCCAGCCCTGATGAGAAGGATTTGGAGCAGACCTGCTGCAGGGTGTTGATCCATTCATGACCTAAAACTAAGGGGTTACACCAATTCCTAACTGACATCGAAAGACAATGCCAAGGACTTTGGGATAAAAGGCATGATGAGTGGCTGCTCATGAAACAGATCCAAAGCAATACAAAAGACACTGGTCGTCTTCTTTACTAGCACAGCTACTTCTTAGGTGATTCTAGCCGAGTTAACAAGAGCGCGTTCTGATCCTTCCAATGGAGTGGAGGTCCTTTGCTTCAACCGGTACTGCAACTTTCAAAACTGGAGTAACCGCTATCTCTTAATTCGCTGAATTATGACAATGTCATTTTGTTATAAAAACATCAAGAACACAAAATCACAAATTGGAGAAGAAACTCGGACGAAAATAGCTTCAGCTCAAAATAGCACTTGTTGGCAAGTGTGATTCTGAGCTGGCCTTCCAGGCTGACATTGTTTTTGGTGTTAATAATGGTACCAAGATAAATTAAACTGTCTGCTTGATGACAGGAGATATCTCGTTCACTAATACGCTTCGCTTCCTTATCCAGTCTTGAGAAAGCATAACTCACGACGCGGTTATTGATGCCAATGATATCAATATCATCGGCGTAGGCTAGCGGCTGTACTCTCTTCTAGAAGATTGTACCTTGCCTATTCAGCTTGTACTATTTTCTCCTAAAATAGATTAAAGAAATCATACTGTAAATTTTTCTGAAGCCTCGTTTGGTAACGAAGGCTGCTTTCAAATCGGCGAAGAGGTGATTTGTGTTGCTAATCTTGTAACGGGTATTTCCCAAAATTTGGCATTTGATGAATATCTGGACAATTGTAGATTTTCCAGGCATAAAGCTGCGCTGATAAGATCCAGTTAGTTCTGTGGCAGAGGGTTTTAGCCTTCCACAAATACGCTCGATTGGATCTTTTATATGATATTGAGGAGGCTTATTCCGCTAAAATTGGTCCAGACCGTAGGGTCCCCCATTTTATGGATTGAACAGAGCACACTGAGGTTCCAATAATCGGGAATGCGTTCACCAGACAATATCCTGTAAAGAAGCTGATGCATCCTGCACCTTGTTGATTCGACCCACGTATCTAAATAGATCGGCCTCTAAGCCATCGCCGTATATTTTTCGAGAATTACCCATGTTGGCCCACTTAATGACGTACAGATTAAAATAAAATACCTGATCTGATCGACTTTTGTATTCAGTGAAATAACTTGTAGCCAAAGTCCCAACTTCTCGTGTGATCATTCTCTAATTTATATCACATATTTATTTATTTATTTATTAAATGAAAAATAACAATAAAATTGCTATTCTACATAAAAAAAGGAGCACTAGCTGCCAAGGCTTTTGGCTCGCACTTTACTTAACATGTGGTTTAATAAACTAAATTAATGTTAATTGAGTATTTGATTAATAATATTCCAGCATATATTAATAGATGATATTAAAAATGAGAATATAAGTGGAAGTACATCAATTGATAATGGAATTATTGGGATAGAATATGTTTTAGATTAAATAATTTTTTTTATCTCAGCTCTGATCAGATACTCTGCAATTTTTTTGTTCTGGGTGACAGTTTTCAACAAATCTGACGGGCTCCCGTTGGTAAAAATAATTTCTCTAGTAGCCTTTGAGTGTTCGCAGTTGTCAAGTAAGTGTTTCATTGTTAGAGGCGTGGTTGTACAAAATGGGCAAGGTGCTGGCATCGATCCACTTAGTAGATGCGAATGTGTAGCAATTGTATGTCCTATGCGAAGGCGTACAAAAGCAGTAATGTCCCCTGTACAATAATTTGCGGGATGAACAGGTCTGGCGGCAGTGGTATTGTATTCGGCATATTGGTGCTGAGAAGTACTCCATGCAGAGATTCCTTGGAGTCTGAAATACTTGTTTATTAGGTTGAAGATATCCTTGCTCGCTATGTAATCAAAAACATGTAGTGGCTGCTTGCCGGCATCTTTCGCTTTTTGGTCCGCAAGTTCATTGCCCTTAATACCTGAATGCCGCGGAACCCACATGAGTTTTATTTTGGATTGGTTATCGATGAGCAAACTTCGTATATCGGAAATGAGAGGCGATTTGCTTGCCGTGTTTAAAACACTGGATATTGTGGACATGCTGTCTGAGCAAATAATTGTTTTTTCTTCAGATCTCACGGCTGATTTTAATGCGCTGTAGATCGCTAGCGCTTCAGCTGTAAATATTGATCCATAGCCTGGAAGAACTCCAACTGAGATTGTGTTTCCGTCCTCTTGAGTAACAGCAAAAGTAGTATGCTCTGAACATTTTGAGCCATCGGTATAGATGAAACTCCAATCTTTTCGAAAGGGAGCAGAGTACTCTTCGAACAGGCGCTGGTAGACAGTAGGGCTGGTGTTTGTTTTAGGAAACTTTGTTAGCCATAGGAGAAAAGAGGACTTCTTCAAATGCCATGCCGGAGATTGCCAGACAGGACGAATTTTTGGTGTGGAAGTGATACCTTGTTCCCTGGCGTACTCTAAGCATCTTAGTATTGCCGGTTTCCGCCTGGGCGTCTTCTTGGCCGATAGTCTTGCAACTGTTGCTTGATGTAAAAAGACATTGTTGCATGAAAAAATCTTCGGAATTAGTCGCATCGTCGTGTATTTTACTCTTTCATCGATATAGGGAGGCCAGCTTCTGTTAGAATACAACGGATAGGTGATGTGGGAAAATCCCGAATACTCCTGCGAACGGCGGTGAGGTATGCGGGGCAGAGCATTTTTAGATTGCTCTTTGAACAATTTCTATAAATTGGCAAGCCATAATCGATTTTGGAAAGGATCAGAGCTTGAGTAAGATTTAAAAGGACCTCCGTATGGATGAGACAACGTTTTAAAGATAGATACTTAATTATATTTAACCTGGCAGCTAGACATTTTTTTAACCATGTGTAATGTTCCTTAAAAGTAAAGCTTTTATCGAAAATTACACCTAGAAACTTAATGCTAGATTTATTTCCAATGTTGATATTACTATGAACTAGATTTAAGCCATTGCATTTACGTTTTCTAATCGGTACTACTTTATGTGGTATGCCATTTCTGGTTAACGCGGCAATGCCTTGTTTGTTGGAGGTATTTTGATTTAAGTTGAAAAAATACGCAACATATTTCTGCGAGACTGAAGCGTCTTTGTTCGCGGCAATGTGCGTTTCTTGTAGTGCAATAAAGTTTGGGGAGTGTTCTTTAATGAGAATTTCTAGTTCAGTGTAATTGTTGTAGAGCCCGTTAAGATTCCACTGCAAAACTTTAAACATTTTTAAAAAACTAAAAAGAGAAAAAAGTATGACTGCAGAGAAGAGTTAAAGCTCTTCATCTGAAACTGTCATACAGTTTTCTTCTGAGTTCTCAATAGCCTGAGGTATAGGAGTACCATTTACTGTATTAAGAGAAGCGTTGTTTAGATTAGTTGTGTGTTGTGTTAGTAATGAGTCGCCAAATTGATAATCGTAGGGAGAATTAAAAACTTGGATCGAGTGAGACTGGAGTTCGCTAATGAATTGAGAGGTTGAGTTGGCAATTGAAGTGGTGGTGTTAATATTGTTCAGAATATGATTAAAAGAGGAATCGAAAGAAGAGAGAGCGTGACATTGATCTGTGGAGTTAAGATGAGTTTCGTTGTCTGTAATATTATTTGATGTATGATTTGATTTAGAATGACTGTGAGAGAAACCGGTTTTTAGGTTTGGTTAGAATTTGGAGTTTTTGTTGTTGTATTTGGGGTTGTTTGGGTATTCTTTGTGTTTAGGTCGTCGTTATGTATATTAATACTTGGATTAATTTCCTTTAATACATGTGAAAATGAAAAGATAGGAAGAGAGGGCGCTTGAGATTTATGAATATTTATTGCTTCGCGCATGGTGCATTTTTTCTCTGTCTTAATTTTTAGAATTTCATTTGTTTGAAGATATCGTGGGCACGTGTTTGAGGATGACTCATGGTCACCAGCACAGTTAGCACAATATACTCGAGAACACTTTTCTGATTCATGGGGGGGGGGGGGGGAGATAGCAGGTGACATAAGCAGGCTTGTTGTTGCAGGGTTTTATTGTGTGGCCTAAGAGTTGGCAAGACTTGCATCTCATGGGGTTTGGGAAGTGTGGTTTAACACGGACCGTGCGCCATGACACATTAACTTTTACAGATAGGGTATATAAGTCGAAGGTTAAAAGCACAACACCTGTATGTACGTCAACCTTACCTTTAGGTGCGTCAGCCTTTTTAACCGATTTCTTAAATTTATAGATAGCAACAACTCCTTGATCTTTCATATTTTCTATGATTACTGTGTCAGCAACGTCATTAAGACAAGGTGCAAAAATGGTCCCTTTTATGAAATTAAGGTTATCTTGGTACTTGACGTTAACTTCACATACTCCGGTGAGTTTTTTGAGTGCTATAAACCTTTGCGCTATTACGGGCGTCTTAACTAGAATAGAAGCAGATTGCCATCACGTAATTCGGAAATCGAAATGACATCTTTGCTCACCCCTTCTATGGCTTTGTGTACGGCAAAGCACGAATATTTGGAAAGAGGTTTTGCTGAATCAGTAGCAGAAATAGTGATGTATTTGGGGTTTTCTTGTTTTTTTTTGTGGGAGGCTAGGGTAGTTTATAGTTGTGTATGTCGGTTTTTTTCTTTTGGATTTGGGGCTTTCGGCAAGCACAGCAAACCGATTGTCCCCCAAGTTTGGTGGCCCGGGGGCCATTATATTACTATGTTTTCCACCAAGACACTATAAAGCAATGAAAATTAAATCAATAAATGAATTAAGATCACGCACGCTAGAAAAGTATTTGGCGGGTAAAGCAAAAACTTGGTCAAAGAAAGAGAGCGAAAATCACTGAACACGGCGACTGTTTGAAGCCTTTATAATCGGAAAACGAATTTTGAAACTTTCAAAGTTTGATATCCTCCACCATAAACTTAAAAATACCTCTAACTTCTGCTAAAGAAATGATAAGCCGTCCCGATTTCTTACGTCGCAGTAAAAAGCGTTATTCACAAACTAAAATATAAAAGGAGTCTGGCTATAATTTAATTACTGGATTTCTATTAAAATAATTCCTCGTGGAGGCATTGCTTCTTTAAATTGCCTGAATAGAAGGAACCCTCATTGGGACTTTTGCTGATGATACTGCTATCCTCCAAAAAGGCTCAATGAAATTACTAAACAGTGAAAAACTAGCAAATCAAGGCCAATGAAACTAAGACAGTCCAAATTACATTTACCCTGAAATCTGTCCACCCTTCAGCCTCCATAATATATACATACCTCAAAAGAATGATCTTAAGTATCTTTAGTACCCCTTGGCCTAAAGCTCTGAAATTTTTACTGGCTAATAAACTATAATTCAGAATAGGTTACCAAATACTCAAGCATCATAAAGCCTTTTCGGACAAATGAGTTACAGCTGCGACGAGCTCTAACATAAAAATTCTCCAAAGATTACAGTCGAAACCCCTCGGAATCATTCACCCTACTACGTCACAAATGATCCACAGAAATCTGAAGACCTTATCAGAACTCTGAAACGCTATCAAAATCTCATAATCACAATCCCAAGATGATCTCAATGTCATTATAGCAATAATAATATCTTGGAATCAAAAGCCCAATCTCAAAATCTCATAACCATAATCTGAAAATAAAGATCTAGACATGTGGGAATCAAAAACCCCATAATCAAAATCTCATAATCACAATCCCAATATGAAGATCTCGATGCCATTAGAGCAATATTAATATCTGGTATAATGATCTTAATGTTGTAATGGCAATATTAATATCTGGGAATCAAAAACCCAATCTTATTATCAAAACTCTAAAATAAGGATATCTTCTTTTAATATCATTATATGGGAATCAATAACTATATATCAAAATTTCATAATCCAAATCCCAAAATAAGGATCTAGATATCTTTATTTTGATATCCATATCTCGAACTCAAAAGCCCTATATCAGACTCTCAATCACTATCTCCAGATGAAGATCTCCGTGCCGCAATATTAATATCTGGGAATCAAAAACCCTGTGCAGGAAAAATTCAAAAGCTGGCCATATAATATAAGCAGCTCCTAGTCCACACATTATAGCGGAACTTTTATCCCCTCCACTCATCTATACCCAACTGGAGAGAAAATCACTAACAGATTTGCAATAATTGATTATGGAGGATTATTAATTTAAAAGGTTGTGCCAATGGGCTCATTCCATAAAATAACGCTTATTTTATGTAGTTTTAGTTTCTCAAGATTAAGTAAAAAACCTTGAACATATATACCTTCATATATACATATTGCAATAAATATTGGATGTTGTAAAATAGAACACTGGAAACATTTCGTCAGTGTATCACAACAGGATTCATCTGGTTGTGGATTTTTGATCCTGGGGCAACCATATTTCGGGTCCCGGCAGAGTCGATCAGTCTCTACCCTTTTAAGAAGATTTCGTCGTGGAGGCTGAATTTTCCGGAATTTGTTTTGAATATACCTTATTTGTCCACTCTAGTGTTAAAGTCGCCAAGTACGATTTTGATATCGTGGCGGGGGAACGTTTATCGGTACGCTGTAGGTTCCTATAAAAGGCACATTTGTCATCCTTCACTTCCGTCGGGCGGAAATCAGTGATATGTTGAAGAACTTCGCTTTGATGCGGAGTGGTCATCCACTGGGATGCCAAGACTCGGTGACTGAGTCTCTTTCCCACCACAAATCCATCGCCAAATTTGCGCTTTTCAAAATGTCTGCTGTAGTAAGTGTTACAAGGTCCTAAATGTCTCGTCCCGTCCATTGTCAATCAGCTCTTAGTCTTGCGGGAACAAACAAGGGCTGAGTAGCGGCATCTTCTCAATTAAGGGCCCGGACATTCCATATGGATGCCTTCAAGTCATAGTCCTTAGTAGTTATAGTCTATAATGGGGCCCCGGACCCATGACGTTGTTGAACTTTTCATTGTAACTGGTTTCTGCATGGCGGGTATCAAATTCAACGCGCAACAACCCTGAGTGAGTAGCGTTAAAATTGCACATATTTCTCTAGCTGGTAGCTTACTGGAAGCCCGCTCGAAACCGAAACTTTGGTGAATAGACAATGCAATTACGCTTCAGCGAACCCTTAAAGCGAATGCCTAGGAGCATGCTTATACACCATTACACCCCACTCAGCTAATTTGTTAAAATGAACATTAATTGTAAAAAATGAAGTCAAAAATTATAATCGATCTTACAAAACGCAGTGAATAAATCCGATGATATTAACACATTAGCAAAGAAACAATCTTTGATGCCTCGATCCAAAAACGTGTAAACTTTTTTTGCAGCAGCTTTAGAGACGAAGAAAAGGAAGAGTATGAGAACAATATCATCCCTAACCATCACGCGATATCGATTCATTAGAAACTATTTTTTTGATTACCTCGCTGAGCCAACTTAAATAATCTTGAAGTGTTTATAAAACTCACGCATTTGAGAAGGTGACGGTAACTTTGAATGATATCATAATCGGCCTAGGTATGCTAGGCTAAATACTAGCAGCCATATCAACTCAACTTTATATAACTCAACTTTAAATAATGATTGTTACATTTGTATGAAAATCCGCTGAAAATCATGTCACAAATTTATGTGATTGAATATTTTTGTTGATTGTAAAAACACAAGACTGCGTTAGAAGCGGCGGAGAACTCAATTGTTATTCATATTGAGGTTATATAACTTTTTTAATAAACTAAAATTCATAATAAGAAGTCAGCAAGGCAAACGCTATTCACATCGTTTTTCAAAATATCGAAAATATAATATACCGAATGTGCGGAGAACCTTTATGGCTTATATAAACAGCATCGACCCTTCTTGCTGCTGTTAGAATTTGACCGCACAAAAGAAATAATATACTCACTTCAGCAAATTCGAGAAACAGCAAATGATATGGTGATGATCTGAGAAAGTTTTCGGCCTGAATCGCAGTATGCCGAAAAACAGTAAGTAAATCGGATGAAATGGACAACTTAACACCATACTTCGAAGATAAGATGTCATCGTCGTCGGTGAAAGCAGAATACAGGTTGTGGCGTGCAAAAATATCATCGACTGTTCAACTGAAGCTTTAAAACTGTTGGAGTGTTGTGACTGAACGTATATTCGTGCTATGAAAGTTCTTATCATTTCGGCTACACTTTCAGTAACAATATCTAACTTCTTATTTTATTTATTTTTTTAAAAGCTAATATTACAATATAAAATTATAATTTAGCTAAGTAGCCATGGCAACAATAGGCCTTATATTGAATATCTAATTTCGATAGATCGCTTTCTACTATGAAGAGAATAAAAACTCAACCCCAAAGTTTAATGGGTCGTGATAGGCTCAGCGCACGGGCTATGATTTCAATTCATGGGCATATCGATGTTGGTCCAGATGAAGTCATCAACATTTTATCGAAAAAAGTATTGAGGAGATTGCTACTTTAGAAAGATGAATTATATTCCTGTGGAATAATTTATCTAGGAACACAAATAATTCACAGAATGTATGTCTTCATCAGTAGCTCTCCACATATGTATAACATATATACTAGCCACATTCGTCTCGTTTCTTTGTCTAACCTGGAGAACGCAGAACTAGCGGTGAGGCTGTTATGGCCAATGATATCAATATCATCAACACACGTCCGCAATTTTGCACTTTTGTAGAATATTGTACCTTATCTGCGGCTTATTTTTCCCAGCCTCAGGTTGAAGAAATCACACGATAATGAGTCACCCTGCCTGAAACCTCCATTTGTACCGAAAGGCTCGGAGAGGTTCTTCCCAATTCTGACTGCGCTTATGGTTTTGTCTAGCGTCAGCCTACATAGCCGTATAATTTTTGCCGGAATTTAGACAAAACGGCATAGTGGCAGCTTTCAAATCGGTGATAAAGTAGTGTATATCGAGTATTTTCTCAGATGTCTTCTCCAAGACTTGGCGCCTTTTGAATATCTGGTTAGTGGTAGATTTACCAAGTCTAAACCCACACTTGTATATGATATTGAGGAGGCTTATCCCACGATAATTGGTGCAGACGGTCCCCATTTTAAGGATTGAGCAGGATACACCGAGGCTCAATCGTCGGGAATGCGTTCGCATAACTATTTTTTCGAAGAAGGTGATGCATGCATCTTGTCAGTTCTTTGCCGCCGTTTTTAATAGCTGAAAGGGCAATCGCTACTCGTACTTCATTATATTCGGGTATTGGAATGTCCTTATTGTAACGTTTTTCGTTACTACCTCGATGATTTCCCAAATCCTTCAAATCCGATCACTGGATTGCTAAATAAAACTTCGTTCGTTTGACCTCTTAACTGTCAGGACTTAACTCAACGTATATTAAGTCTTTAATAATTACAATTCTCTACTATACCCAATGGTTTATTTTACAATTCTCTATGGTAGAAAATTATTCTCTGATTCGCTCAGCTTATCCGTTTCTAAAAACACACAGCTCACAGCAATGTTAACTCCACTGCGTTGTCTACTCGTCTCCTCTTGTGAAAGCGGCTGCCGATCTTTTTATACCTGAAGATGACCCAAACATTATGTTCACGTGTTCAAGAATAGGCTGATTATTCCTTTGCCTGCTGTAGCCGCAACTGCTCCGTTTATTAGATTTATATCGGAACGAATTTCCGTCATCCCTTGTCAATTTTGGTTTAGTAACACACCGGTTTCGGCAAACCGCCATCTTCAGTGTTTGGTTTTGGATCGTCCCGATCAGACACACCATCTGTTCCAAACGCGTCAAGCCTTTCCAAGTAAACCACTTGGCCTGGATACGGACCTTCCCGCTTACTGTGCAAGATTTTCTTTCGTGGAGAATCGTGCAGCATTACAAAATCTCCTTTTTCAAATCTTTCAGGATTTTTCACCTTAATACATCCTTCTACCTTGTTTCTTATAACCTTAGGGCGTTGCTCAACAGTTTTGCGTACCTCTCTTAACTCCTTCATTAGATTCATAGATTCCTTTCATCACATCTGGACTCTCTAACTTCGCACAGTTCGCTTTGTACGCTGGTCTGCACAAGAGCGCGGCCATTTCCTGTGTCGGAGCATACGAGACAGTCTTAACAAATGTTGGCTTTGGATTTACGTACTCCTATCGCCTGCTATATTTGTCCCTTATTCCAGTGGTAAACCTCTGAATTTTTATGCTCTCGAGGTATTCTCCAAGACTATCTCCAAACCCAAATGAGCTAGAATCTCAATGCAACACAATCTCACAAGCAAATTCCTGCAGGGTCTCGTTGAACTTCTGACAGCGGTTCTCTAGTTCCATCTGATAGATTTGTCTTCTATGCTCGCTACCATAGCGTCTTTCCACGGCTCGCATTAGTGCCTCGTAGTCATCTCTCTCATGTGCAGGAATTATCTGAATAATTTTCGCTGCAGGTCCCTTCAAAGCCAAGAATAGTGCAGCTAACTTTTCCTCAATGCTCCAGTTATTTGCTCTAGCCGTCCTTTCGAACTGAAGCTTAAAGGTGTGAAAAGGAGTTGCGCCGTCAAAGGATGGTGCTGTTATCTTGGGGCTGCTCCTCGAAATTTTTGGACGATTCAAAAGCAAATCGCGGACATGACCTTCCAATTCGTTAACTTTGGTCTGAAAGAGCTCCTCCATTTTAACTTGACGCTATTCGATTTTGTCCTGCCTCTCTTTGAGTTCTTCGCATTCTTTGATAACACTCTCCGGAATCTGTATGAGCCGGGATGAAATATGCGGTTCTTGCATTTGTGGCATCCTGTTCATCCGACTTCTGTAAAATGTTGGCATTCATTGCTGACATTTTGGCATCCTGTTCATCCAACTTCTGTAGCAACTTGGCATCCTGCGTATCCAACTTTTGTGACTCTTGGCATCTTGCGCATCCAACTTTTGAGAAATTGCGGCCAATAACATGTTCATGTTCATACTCGTAGAGGAGTTAGGAGCCTTTTCTTCAACCTTAGTTGCTGACTGCTCTGAATCTTTCGTAGTCTTAACAGCCTCTTCCTTCTCCATTTCTTTCGTGGAAGTCTCTTCGTCCTCGCGACGGAATTCATATTGGCTCAAAGCTATGCCTTCTGCTTCCGTGATTGTAGCTCAGCATTATTCCCTGTTGAAGATAATCCTCGCTTCGCCAAGTTCATTTTAAGGGGCAGTATCGTCAACTGCTTCTTGACCATTTTCGATTTTTGTCCGCAATTTATTTAGCAGTCCCTGTTTAAGCTATAAATTCCTGTCCCTTACCGCTGGTGGGAGGAAACAAGAATATTATAACTTAAAAAGGAAAAGATGCTTTCCAATGAGAGTTCAAATGAATTCTGCTTTATTGAAATATTTACAACAGTTTATATAAAAATTTTTACAAGTTATGTTCCTAATCTAAATGTTTATGTTTGTGTGCATATTTATTTTTAATGTGTACATTAGATACCAACGCATTCTAAGTGCATTAAATTTAATGTGTCTCATGAAGCTCCAATGTATCCTAATCAGCAATAATCTTTGCTTGAGGCCACTGTTGACTTAAGTGCACTAACGCACGTACATACTTATTTTTAAACTATTAAAATTTAGTTGCTGCTTGTATGCGTTGGTGTATTGGGTTATCTTTATATTTTTATGAGTTTTCAGATAAGCAATTTTAGAAATAATTTATGAACAACAATCACATTGTTACGTTTATCTTTTATTTCGACATTTAAGTGGACTGTAGATATTTATAGTTTTTACGTATGGATTTACATATTCAAATTTATGTTATATTTCTAGTTTCTTATCGCCATAGGTCGAAAAGATTACATGTTTCATATTTTTATGAACTATCTGCCAAAGGCCAAATTACGTTATTTCTTTTAAACATAACAGGTTTCCTAACATTTTATTTAATTAGGATTATATCTAACTGGTAGTTAAAATGGAACCGCTACGATTTTAGTTTTACATTTTGATCTTACATATAATATAACGATGATTAGCCCTATTTTTTAAAACTAAAGACAGTGAAGCATGGCTACTTATATGGTGAAAATTTACACCTTTTAATTTGATATTTTCTTTTTTGAGAACCTCTATTTGCTGTTTAAGCTTAAGTATATCTTTAGTGTCGTTTATTAAGGTAGAGTCAAGAGGTTTAATTCGCAGATATAGTATATTTTCAATGCCTTTTACCCAAGAAGAGGATAGCAATTCTTTAGTGATCTTGGATTGTATTTGATGAGATTCTGTTAAAGTTACTCCTTCATGTCGAGCTGTACATCCTTCTCTTATTGTGATAACGCCTTGTTTAGGGATTTCCATTCGCATAAATATCTTGTAAATGCAACGATTTAATTTAGTTTAATCCAAACATTTTCATTTGTGGCGGACTTGAATCCACAAACTTCGCTTTCATATTGCTCTAATGCCGCTACTTCGCATGAATTGTCAGTTGCTGAGTTCCAAGTCCAATTCCCTGGACATTGGTAATGATCTTCCGAGTTAATTGGACACTTATTTAAATCTACTTGGCTTATCAATACATATTGATTTAAATCAAACTTGTATATTAAATATTCTGCCTTTATATCAGGAATAATCATGTTTCCTTTGTATTTTATGGGTAGCGTATTTTTTTTTTAAATTTGTACGGATTTGATGGGTAATATGATCTTAAGGGAATTTTATATAGTTATGATGAGTCGTGAATCAACAATTAACCCTTTAGCAGTAATTGACTCATAGATTTCTTTTAATACATTACCGAGTCGTTTCCCAGGTAGTACTAATTTGTGTGGTAGCTGGTTTTTAATCAATGCTATTTCATTATTAAGCTGTGACGGTTTTAATAGTTTTGGATTTATGCGACCATGATTTATGTCAATTAAGAAGTTGATTATCGAAGTTTGAATATCTTCACATTCGTCCATAACTATTCCTACTTGAATAGTTAATATCTGAAACATTAAAGTCAGTCATTCGGCATTTTGATTTTTAACTAATTCATTATAAAATTTACCTAGCTGTTCATTCATCTTTTGAAAATTTTTGTTAACTTCATCGGTTGTCTTTTTTAATATATTTATTGTAGAATCAACTATCGATGTCTCTTTTTTTAAACAACTTTGCGATATCCTTTTGGTTTTCAAAAATGTTTTTAATATTTCATTCCATACTCTCTCGGTCGTCAGCGTCCATGATTCCGAATAATATGTGGTAAATTGAGCCAACAAATTCGAATGGCGCACGTCTTTTCCTATTCCTTTGCTTCATGAACAGCTCGTTATTTGACTTAAGGTTACTATATCTCTGCTTCAAGTTTGCGGTAATCATTATACAAGCCTCTGCATAATACTTCAATATTTTGCACTGATGTTCAAGTCTATTAATAAATTCTTTTATTCTCTCCATCCTTTCGTAATAGGAACCTAACTCGTAATAAACTATTAAGTCCCATTTTGAATTTATTATGTCTATTTTGCCAATTGGATCCATATATATTGTGGTATTCTTTCTTAGCAGTCCACTGAAGCACCTATTTTTATCATTTACTTATAATGCTTTAGCTTGCACTGCTAGCATAAGAAACGTAAAGAACCACATCATCATTGTTTTTGCTATTTTCTGCCCCCCTGTATCTGCTATATTTTTCGATATTCTTGATTTCAACAGGCTAGCAACTTGATATCGCTCTTCTGTATTGCTGATGCCTGCTATTTAACCATCTACTAGATTGTCGGATTTAGTTTTCCATTTCCTCCGTTGTTGCAACATTGTGACATATTCGCTTTCCGACCGTTTCCAAAAATCTCTTTTAATTTTCTCTATCAGTTTCCATTTGTCTAATGAACTTATTGTTGTGTCATCATTTGCTTCAGGGCAGTCTATTAATGGGCATCCTATTAAAAAAAATGTCCAGGGGTTAAAACATCTATATCGCTTTCATTATTGATCGCACATAGAGGTCGCGAATTTAGCACTGCTTCAATCTGTGATAGTAAAGTGGTAATCTCTTTAAATGTCAATTTACTTTCGCCTAGCATTCTTTTTAAATGATATTTTACTGACTTGACTCCAGCCTCCCAAATTCCTCCGAAGTGAGGAGCTGCCGGCGGCCCAAAATGCCATTGAACTTTGTCTGCTTCTAATATGGGAGCTATTGTTGAATTATTTTTTATTGCCTTTTTGAAATCTAAGTCTAATTTTCTGCAAGCTCCGACAAAGTTTGTTCCATTATCTGAGTATATATGCTGACTTTTACCCCTTCTAGCAAAAATCGTTTCAAGGCAGCTAGAAACGCTTCAGTTGTTAAATCACTTACTGCCTCTAAATTAATAGCTTTTGTTGCCATACATACAAATACCGCTATATATCCTTTAAATGCCCTTTGCCCCCTTCCTTTCGAACTTCTCATCCGTATCGGACCTGCATAGTCTACACCAACATGTGTGAATGGAGTTGACAGTGACACTCGAAATTCTGGAAGATTTCCCATTATTTGTTTGGCTGCTTCCTTGCGGTAACGTATGCAGCGATTACAAGCTCTATTAGTTTTCTTCATTGAATTTTTCAATCCAATTATCCAGTAATTCCTTCTAACCATTGAAGGAATCCTCCATGCAGGATTCCGTTATTATCTAGGATTGGGTTTAAGCTTGCAATGTTACTTTTATTACTAACTTCTTTCCTAATTTCTAAGCTCTGTATTTCTTCTCTAAATTGTAATCTTTGCTGATGTTTTATTATTATCTGTTCAGCTTCTTTAAGCTCTGATTTTATTAAATACGAAGGATATTTTTGTCCTCGTATTTATTTTATAAATCGCAATATGTAAGCTACAACCCTTATTAATTTAGTTAAGCTAGAATACTTTAATATTACCTCATCCAAGAAATGTGATTCTTTTGATATTGAGACATACAATGCATCGAATTTAAGTATATTCTGTGTTGGCCATTGACTTTCTTCTTCTTCTAACCATTGAGGGCCTTTCCACCATAGTTCGTGCTCCACAAGCTTGTTCGCCAATACTCCTCTGGATGCTACATCCGCTGGATTGTCCTTGGTTCCAACGTGTTGCTATAACGCCGTGGGAGCATATAGTTTGATTTCTTCTACTCTCGTTTTAATGAATTTGTCTTTATTTCGGGAATTTTTTATCCATGATAAGGTTATAAATAGTAGAGTCACTCCAAGCAAATATTTTACCCTCTTTATTGATAATTGCCTTTATCCTTTGCAGCACTTTAGCAAGAAGGTGAGCCGCGTATAATTCCAGTTTTGGCAATGTCTTTCTGTTTTTAATCGGGTTTGCTTTGGTTTTACCAGCAATTATCGTTATAACTGATCCCACTTTAGCATATACTACTGCTGCATAAGCTTTTTCAGATGCATCTGCGAATCCGTGAAGTTCAATTTCAAAGTTATTTTTTGTTTCAAACCATCTGGGAATTTTTATTATTTTTATCTCTGGTACGTACTGCATAAACTCTTGCCATTCTTTTGCCCAATTCTCGTCAAGTAACTCATCCCAGTTGAGTTTCATCAACCAAAGTTTTTGTATGAACCACTTTGCTATAACAGACATACATAGGTGAAAGCCAACCCATTGGATCGAAAATTCTCGCCAAATCAGATAAAGCTTTCCTCTTTGTTACTAGCTTTTTCGTTGAAAAATTCATATTTAATCCAAACATAACTTTGATCGGGTCCCATTGTATACCCAAAGTCTTAACTGTTTCGTCTTCTGCTATTTTTATTACCTGATTTTCGCCATTTGTGGGAATCGTTTCTATAATCTCACTATTATTGGACATCCATATTTTTGCAGATGTTTCGATATTTCGCACTGAATGACTTTACATTCATTTATTGAGTCTGCTCCTGTCATTAAATCGTCCATGTAGAAATCGTAACTGTTTGCAGTTTGTACTCTTTGATCGGCTTTTCCTTCGTGTCTCTCCACAATATGCGCTGATAATCTTGATCAGCTTCTGCTACCTTAATTTGCCGATACATCTTCTCTATGTCGCTTGTTACCACATATTGCCAAAGTCTCCATTTGATAATGATATCAAATAAATCTTTTTGGACCCTTGGAAAAGGATGCCGTTTAAGCTGGTACCATTCGTAGTTTTTGCAGATGCATCAAAAACTACTCGTATCTTAGTTGTGAGACTGTCTTCTCGAATTACGGGGTGATGTGGCAAATATAATTTTCCGCAATTATTTTCACTTGCTTTTTCATATGGTCCATTTCTAGGTACTCTCTCATAAATTGAACATATTGTTTTCTCAATTCGTCATTTGACGCAAACTTTTTCTCGAGATTAAGAAGCCTCGCCATTGCTTGTTTGCGAAAGCCGCCTAATTCCTTTTCTTTTCTAAAAGGCAGATTGACGACAAATCTATTATTTTCATCTCTTGTTGTCGTTTTGTCAAAAATATCTAGGCATTCATCCTCATCTATTTTATTAGTTGGTGATGTGGTGTCTTCCACTTCCCAAAACCTCTCCAACGTTGTAGTCATCGCTGCTAGGATTCTACCATTTTTTCTTGGTTGCTGTAAAACTCCGGACAATATCCAACCTAATTTCGTAGCTTGGCCTAGTATCCGATCTTTTTTTAAATATGCCTTCTTCTAATATGTCAGCATATACGTTTCCTCCAATAACGACATCGATTCGATCTGACTTATTGAAGTTGGGGTCAGCTAAGGTATAATTTCTCCATTTTTCTATATACCATTTAAATGTTTTATCTGGTTGCGCACTCGCCAATTTTGGTAAAATTAGTGCTTCGACATTGTACGCTTCGTTGCTTAGGAATCTCGGCTTGATTTCAGTATTTACTTCTTCTAATATGTCAGCATATACGTTTCCTCCAATAACGACATCGATTCGATCTGACTTATTGAAGTTGGGGTCAGCTAAGGTATAATTTCTCCATTTTTCGATATACCATTTAAATGTTTTATCTGGTTGCGCACTCGCCAATTTTGGTAAAATTAGTGCTTCGACATTGTACGCTTCGTTGCTTAGGAATCTCGGCTTGATTTCAGTATTTACTTTAAATTTGGAGACTCCCACCGTAGTATTTCCTAGTCCTTGTAGCTCAGTTACTTCTCTTTCCTTTGGTAAGTGTAGTATTTGAACTGCTTCTTCAGAAATGGTAGTCTTCTGTGATCCTTGATCAATGAGTGCTCGCAATATCACGTACTCTCCATTTGCTGCTTTTACTCTTATTTGTGCTGTTGCTAAAAGTATTGATGTTTCGGAATTTTGTGTCATCATAGCGGATGATTTCTTCATATATTCTTCACCTGCCCCTTTTTCCTTTTGGAACTCATTATAATGCAGTAAATTATGATGATTTCTTTCACATTTACTGCATTTTTTCTTGTTATTACAATTGCCTTCATATACATGATCGAGGCAAATGTTGCATAGCTTATTGTTAACTACTCAATACCTAGAACTTTCTGCACTACGCAATTTGGTGCCCAGGAAGTTTGCAAAATTTTCAGGACTTTTGCGTAGACGTATAGAATGTGGGTGCTCGTTGTGGCAGCTCTTGATTGCTCCATTTAGTCGACGTTTGTCTCGCATGGCTTCTAGAGCTTGATATTGTTGCTCCAGAAAACGGAAAACGGCTTTGAATATCCCTACTTTTCTTCACATTCTGCTCATATAACCGGAGACTTTCTGTGTCCAGTTTTCGATCAATTATTCGAGCTATAATTGCCTGTTCGTCGCCTAAGTTCAAATTGAGCCCTTTAAGAGCATAGATACATTCCTTGGTAGTATCCAACAGCTGCTTCATGCTTGCCGCACTTTCCCCATTTGCTGTTGGCTGATCAAGAAGTCTGTCCACTTGTGTTGTGAATTGCATCCTTCTGTTCTCTTACCTTTCGTGGAGTATTTTCCAAGCGGCTTCGTAGTTACATTCGGTTACTTGTAAATGCTGAATTAATCTTCCAGCTTCTCCCGCTAATGATGATTTCAGTCTGAACATTTTTTCTACCTCAGTAAATTGCTTCGAATTATGCACTAAACCTTGGAAAAGATCGCGAAATGATGACCACTGCTACATATCACCACAAAATAACGGAATTTTAATTTCTTGTAATTTCATTGTAGATGACACAGTTTGGGTCGGCGTACACCTTTTTAATTTATCAGTTAATTTTTCTAGATTTATGGAATATTTTTCTCCATTTTTTCCTCTATCGAGTTATTATTAATGACTTTTAAATGGATAATTCGAGCCTCAGAAGAAGCTTCTTCCACGTGCTCAAATCGTATTTGAAGCTTAGTTTTGAGCTCTCTTATTTCTTCGACCGAAAGCAAACTACTCTGTTGAATTTCTTTTATGGTCCTTTCGAGTTTTTCTCCTCGACGTTGAAATCTCATTTCTACCTCAGCACTATTATCTGGTCGTATAGACTCGGCTTTTAGTTGGTTGCCACTTGTTGCTGTTGAGCCACCTTCCGCTATTAGTTCTTCGGCTGCACTTTGCACTCTTAACTGCTGAATGGACTTTTCCAGAAGCTGAATAACATACTCGTCATATTTTGTGTTAATGTAGTCATCAGCTTCTGGGCGACTGTTGGCAATAATTTTTGCGTGATTGGCATCGAATTCCGTCTTAATTGATTGAATATGTTTAATATATTCTAAACATGACGCTTTTTTTATTTTTCCGCCTGCGATCTTTTCTTCTTCCGCTGCAGCGAGATCGCCCAACTCCTTTTGCCTTTTCAGTAGGCTTGTCATGATGATTGCTTACAGTTTTTTTTACACTGTGTTATTTTTTTCTTTACTTTTTTTTTATAAACAAAATCAGTTTTTTTTTTTATAAATGCGGACAGTCTTCGCTACTCCGCCTCACATTTAATAATTAGTTCCACAACAAAATCAGTTTTGTTTTAAACACCTTTTTTTTTAAACACTTCTCGCTGTATAGCCACGAGAACGCTTGGATTTTTTCACCAAGAAAATCAGTTTTGTTTTATTATAAATGCGGACAGTCTTCGCTGTTCCGGCTTACATATATCTAGTTAACTTTCTTAATTAATGCGGACAGTCTTTGCTGCTCCGGCTTACATAAATAGTCTTCGCTAAGTAATGCTTTTTTTTCAGAGACTTATACTACTTGCTCTTGAGCTCTTTCTTTAGGCTCGATTGACCAAATGTTTAAGCTATAAATTCCTGTCCCTTACCGCTGATGGGGGGAAACAAGAATATTATAACTTAAAAAGGAAAATATGCTTTCCAATGAGAGTTCAAATGAATTCTGCTTTATTGAAATATTTACTGCAGTTTATATATTATATATATTTTACAAGTTATGTTCCTAATCTAAATATTTATGTTTGTACGTATATTTATTTTTAATGTGTACATTAGATACCAAGGCATTCTAAGTGCATTAAATTTAATGTGTCTCATGCAGCTCCAATGTATTCTAATCAGCAATAATCTTTGCTTGAGGCCGCTGTTGACTTAAGTGCACTAATGCACGTACATACTTATTTTTAAACAATTAAAATTTAGTTGCTGCTTGTATGCGTTGGTGTATTATCTGTATATACGCTTATCTTTTATTTCAACATTTAAGTGGACTGTAGATATTTATAGTTTTTACGTATGGATTTTCATATTCATATGTATGCACAAATTTTTGTTATATTTCTAGTTTCTTATCGCCATAAGTCAACAAGATTAAATTTTTCATATTTTTATGAACAATCCCACTTCTGACACCAATTGTTACGATTTTCGTTACTACCTCGATGATTTCCCAAATCCTTCGAGTCCGATCACTGGATCGCTAAATAAAACTCCCAAGATTTGTTCGTTTGACCTCTTAACCGTCAGGACTTAACTCAACGTTTATTAAGTCTTTAATAATTACAATTCTTTACTATACCCAATGGCTTATTTCACAATTCATTATGGTACACAATTATTCTCCGCTTCACTCAGCTCATCCGTTTCTAAACACACACAACTCACAGCAATGTTAACTCCACTGCGTCTTCTACTCGTCTCTTGTGATAGCGGCTGCCGATCTTTTTATACCAGAAGATGACCCAAACATTCTGTTGCCGCGCTTAGGAATAGGCTGATTATTCGTTTACCTGCGGTAGCTGCTCCGTTTATCCTTAACGACGGATAAGGGTAATTTACATCATACTGCCACTTCCTTTGTCTCTACTTTTTATTTGGAAATCTCGTCACACTGCTACTCCTTTTGTCTTTCCTTCATTTTTGGGATTTCCGTTACAATATATAGAAGTGTTTCCTCAACAAACTCAGTATGCCCTGGATATCGATTACTAGATTACCTTCTTGGTTTCTATATGAGTATGCTTCGGTCTTGAAACCTTGTGTGAGCGCTGCATCTTCTCATAGAAATTTTGAGCATTGCCCATGACAGCCAGCTTCTCAAGCTCTTCATACTCACTCATTTCGGACCCTTTCTTTTTTCGTCTGCAAATGCGTCTCGCTCTCGGTATATATCCCACCTCGCACGTGTGGTGGTCCATCACAAAGTTTCGAGGTAGGCAGTCTGCTATCTCTCTATTGCAGCACGGCCTTGTCGAAGTCCAATTGTTTCTGCAGCAACGGTACTATGAAGCTTGAGATGCTATTCCACAGTTCTCCTATATCGAGATTTTGATGAGAGCCCTCAGAGAGCAAGAGTAAAAGTCGAGTAGAAAACTGCACGGCTGTCTGTTGTGGAGGTTTAACGCAGAATGAAGAAAGAGTAAGTGCGCTCTGAATTAATGCTTCCACGCACGTCCATGCACAAGAGGAGGCAAATCAAAACGCATCTTCTCCAACGACTGATCCGCTGACAAATAATGAATGCCACGGAACGATATTAGATTTCTAGATACGCGGGTATCGTACATTGAAATTTGGTTCGCAAATTTTTTTCAGCATTTCAAAGATTTTTATACTCTTTATGAATAAATTTAAAATTACAGAAAGGTCAAAGTTTTTGTCAAAATGCTCAATGTCGTGCTCGAAACATTTCGAGCAATGAGTAATGAACAAGTGTGCGAATGCTCCTTGTCCAAATGCTCAAACTGTTTAAAAATGTTGTGAACTATAATACACAAAAGTAATTGAGTTGAGTTGTAATGTTAAAGAATCATAATAGGGACAATATTTTTGGGTTTTGGATGATGATGAATGTCTGGCAGACTCAGTAGTTGTAATTTTTTTTATTTATGTGAAAGCTTTTATCGGCAACTGTTGTAGTCTTTAGTTGGACACACAAGCACACCACAAAAAAAATATAAATGCATAGGTATTAGAGTGTTGTGTTTGTCGGATAGTTATCCGAATCGATATTTGTCCCTCGGAACGTACGCACGTTTTGAACACTGGAGATTTGCCTTCCGTATGTTACAACCGATAGATTTGGTTGCGCGTCTTTTGATCCGGTGCTTGATTTATTTTCTTTTGCACAATTTTGACCTCGTGTTGGAGGCAGCGCTCATAGAATAGCAAGTGAGCTATTTCTTCTCGCACATTGATTCTCCACAATGAAATACTGGGCAGCTGAACTTAAAGGTGACCCTAAGAACTTGGAAGACAATGAACGGTCAGGACATCCAAAAACTTAAACTAAAGTTAGCCAAAGTTCGCCAAATTGTTCTAAAAATTGCGCTCCTGGATCCTCTTTCTGAGCCATTATTTTGAAATAGTGAGGTAAGAAATCTTAGTCATAAAGTTTAAACATTAAGTAAAAAGTGTATTTTTCAATGCAACGCTTGAACTCCTCAGAATCAAAAAACGCACTTCCAACTAATAGTCGCTCTTCTCTCTGGGCGTTATACAATGTTTCTCCCTTTTTCCCGCAAGCAGGCCACTTGTGATAAAATACTCAAAATCGAGATTTATGCACTTGTCTTGGTTACTGGGGCAGCTTTCGTCTGGGGATGAAGGCAGTGCATCTTAATCTTCCAAAGGCTCTATCCAGTGCATCCTTGCTAAACGGGCAGGATATTGAAGTATCCAAGGTAAATATCATTGTGAACGTCATGAATACCATCTTCCGTTTAGTTTTAGTTAGAGCTAAAGAAATATCTATCTTGAAACTACCATCAGCTTGCTTGTATTGAAAATTTTTCATTTTAGAACAATGTATAAAACATTTTTCATTAAATTCGTGTAATAAAATGAGTAGAAATCTTTCTTAAACAGTAAACAATATAAAATTTAATTATATGATTAGTTTTATTCAGAACGGTTTCTTATATTTTTATCCGATAAATTACTTACCTGCAATTATTTTACGCAATTTGGAGTATTTTTACGTCACATTTTTTTTTTTGGTTTTGTTATTTGTGTGTTATTATTCTACATTTATTTAGAAGTTCAAAAGAATAAATTCATACGATAAGAGATGCATCGAATTCACAAGCAAATACTTGCACATTTATAAATTACGTAGACTAATTCTTGTTATAAAACTTAAAAGTAGCGAAAAAATGTCATGCCTCAGAAGTTTCGTAGGGAGGTGCCGATTTCTAATGCCAGAATCGCTTGTACAGCTAAAAATCTTCGAAAACCACAGCGTCTGAAGAGGATGGTGTGGAATTGTATCTTAAACGCTCTTAATAAATGCATGTGTATGTTTACAGTTATTTTGGGACACTTTTGTATAGAAGAGGGTTAATTTAAATTTAAATTAACATTTAAATTTATTTGAAAATAATTAAATACTTCTTTGGTATGATTTGTAATAGTTTTTTTATTTCATTATAGCCAAGGAGTGCATTGAAAAGCGATCTGGACGACCTGATACGGAATTAGTTAGAGATATACCTGAGGAAGAGCTCATTAATGAAGTAGCACTTATAGCGGAAATACGTCAACAACTGAAAAAAACGCTGGAAGATTTTGAGCAGCAACAGATAGAAAACCGTACAGCCCGACAACGTCTGGAATATGATTGGAGCGACAAAAAAGAGGCCTACGAAATTGATACTATTAATGTGGAACTCAACAACTTTTCAAAGACCATAATGTTTCGGCCAGGCGCAATACGTCAGCCACCTGAGTTAGTACAAAATATTGTTATACTTCAGCACTTTATGAAAAACGCATCATCTCAACTCAATTATTTTTGTGTATTATCGTTCACAACATTTTCAAAAAGTTTGAGCATTCGCACACTTGTTCGTTTCTCATTGCACGATCACGAGCTTGAGCATTTTGACAAAAACATTGACTTTTTTCTATAACTTTAAATTTATTTATAAAAAGTGTAAAAATCTTTAAAATGCTGATCTAAAACTCTAATATAGTTCTGGTGGTGAAATGTGGCATTCATTATTCAGTCGTAGGAGACGAAGCGTTTTGATCTGTTTCCTCTCGTTCATGGACATGTCTGGAAGCATTAATTGAGAGGGTATGAGTACACGCACTCACTCTTTCTTCATTCTCCGTTAAACTTCCTGAACATTAGCAGGCGTTAATTAATTGAGAGGGCATATGAGTACACGCACTCACTCTTTCTTCATTCTCCGTTAAACTTCCTGAACATTAGCAGGCAGAGCTCAGGACTCAGGCTGCGGAATAGGATTCATCTCTTTTTATATACGTTAAATAATTTGGGAAAAAACTATTGCTCTGTTTTTTGAGTATGTAAGAACCATGCGCAGGGATTATATGAAAATAGGGATGAAATTTTTACTTTTTAAGTTCGCCACATTGGATCCGCCATTTTGAATTTTCCAAATGTAACCTAAAATTCGTGTTTAGTGATCGCAGAAACCTATAAGTTCACTTACTCTTAGACAAATAGATCGAGGAACTAAAATTATACACGAAAACAAACTTTGACACGTGTTTTCTCGAAACAACATTTTTCGAATCTGTGAGCATTCTCGGTTTTGAACTATTTAGCCAATCAACTTCGCGTTTTGCCCGTGTAAAAGAAAACAAAATTCTCACGTGCTGTAACCTACAAAATCGCAATATTTTGATCATTAATGAGTTTTTACAGCCGGCCAAAGTGGAAAAATCATGCGAAAAAACGATACTTAATTTTCAAGTAGTCGCCATTTTGTTGCTATAACGAATTTTTTAATATTTTTTCGGTTGGGGTGCCTCTATGGAATGTAATCTTCAAGGTTGTTTCGGCTTTCTGCTTGTAGACGACAAATTGCGACCTGTATCGTGCCCGCAGATGAGGTCGGTTTTCAAAACACCTTTTGCTAGAGCCGCCATTTTTGACACCCGCCACTCAAAATTTTCGATTGTATAAAGGAAGTCTAAATAAATATTTTGTAGAACAGCGCACATGGCTTAGTTATTTTACTTCTTCAAAAAAAATTTATCAAATATTAGGTAATTTTTGCACAATTATATAAAAGGATCCCCTTAGGATAGCCTGGCTACTATCTCTAAAGCTCTCTTGCAACTTTCGAAATACAAATTAAGAGATAGGAAGATGACCTATGATGCGATTCACTATTCTATTTTAACTATTTTCGAATCGGTGAAAACCCTTAGCTACAATTTTAACGAATCGATTATTTGCTTTTTAACGACATATTGGTAGCTGAACCAGATAACTTGAATTAAGCGAGTCATATTTTGAGGTTGTTATCGCCTTCAACTAAAAATTAGCATTTTTTAAATTCTAGTAAAATAATATAGATAGGGAAAATACATATATAGGCAATATAAAAGGTTAAAAAAACCGTGACCGGCCGTGCGAAATGAAAATCTACTGACGTTGTGACGCGTTATTGTGGCTTTCTATAATTTGTCCAATTTTTATTCTAATTGGTATTGTAAAGAATGATAAATCAATATGAAGTGAGCCAAACGCACCATTCAGATCTATGCATATTAACAATAAAGTTTAAAGAAGAGGGAGAATAATAAGATTTGGCAGCGAACATACCTAAGCACGAACTATGCTTCTGCCGAAATCATATTAATTTTTGTCAAACTGTCCGGGAAACAAAAGTATTCCCTATCAGTAATCATATAGAAATACAACTAAATCGAAGTATGCTTCGATTACATTTTCAATAAATCGGTTGACATCATGGAAAAAAAGAATTTCAAGTAAAAATAATTACATACATATATACATACATAAGTACATATGTACGATTTAATCAAATTAATCGGTCTCTGCTACATTTCCCGCAAATGAAAGTAGTGTTCGAGCTAATCTAAGTAAAAAGCTACATCTGTACTAATCTTTATTTTAAAAACACCTGGTTTAATAAAATATTTCATCTGGCACCAGAGCGGTCCCGAATATAATTCGTGTTGAAGTGGGCTAATAACGTTGAAAGTTATGTTGCCAGTCGCCAGTATAACAGCTAAAGTGCTTTTGTTTTGAGACGCCGCGTTTTCCTGTAAAAATTAAAAAAAAACAGCATAGCGTAAATTAAATAACAAAGCCAAGTTACAGTACAAAGAGTTGGACACCTGTAGGAAAGGAACACACGCCTTCACTCTCGCGCATCGGTGGATCCCGAGGAAGTTGTAAAAAGTACCAACACCCGTTGCCAAAAGGCGCTAGCATAAGCTTAACGTTAGGAAGTAAAAAATAAAGAAGAAGTTACATTTTTAGTGCAATTTTTAAAATAATCATTTATATCTTAAAGTAAATAATTCAATCAATAAAGAAAAAAAATTCTCTCTTAGTGTAAAACATATATTATAAGAGAATGAAAATAAAATAAAAATAAAAAATAAAAACTAATATATATATATATATATATATATATATATATATTAGTATATATATATATATATATATATATATATATATATATATATATATATCTGAATTAAATATAAAGGGTGTTTTTATAGAGGTATAGAACTTTAAGTTGGCATTAGTTTTCAAGATGGCGACCGATTTAACAGCTGTCAAGTGATTTATTCTCAGTTTGGTTTGGCAATTCATCATGAATAGACTCTCGCCTGAACAATGCTTGCAAATAGTGCAATTTTATTTCGAAAATAATGGTTCTGTGCGGAAAACGTATCGCGCACTACGTCCATTTTAGCGATGTTTAGCGATGAAGCGCACTTCTGGTTGAATGGCTACGTCAACAAACAAAACTGCCGCATTTGGAGTGAAGGTAATCCTCAAGTGTATGTTGAAACACCGTTACATCCAGAAAAACTGACTGTTTGGTGCGCTTTATGGGCTGGTGGAATCATTGGTCCGTACTTTTTCAAATAATTGAATAACCATGATGTCCAGGAGATGTGGTTTCAACAAGACGGCGCAACATGTCACACAGCTCGTGCCACAATAGATTTATTGAAAGACACGTTTGGTGACCGCCTAATTTCACGTTTTGGACCTGTGAATTGGCCTCCAAGATCTTGTGATTTAACACCGCTAGACTACTTTCTGTGGGTCTATGTAAAGTCATTGGTCTATGCGGATAAGCCACAAACGCTTGACCATTTGGAGGACAACATTCGCCGTGTTATTGACGATATATGGCCACAAATGTTGGAAAAAGTCTTCGAAAATTGGACGTCCGGATTGGACTACATCCGCGCCAGCCGTGGCGGTCATATGCCAGAAATCATATTTAAAATGTAATGCCACAAGATTATCTTTCGGATAAATAAAATTCATGTCAATCAAATAATCCATCGTTGTTTTATTGCAACTTAAAATTCTATACCTCTATAAAAAACATCCTTTACAATGTCTGACCCTAATAACCTCAACCAACCAACCAAGTGCTGAATGCACATCCTTCACTTCCCTCACCATCCAATACACCACTAAAGGCAACTAAAAAAATTATAATGAAACGTTTGACAAATCCTAACAAGACTAACTTCCACGACCAGAATCTACGAACGTCGACCGCAGCTTGCATTAAAGAGCGGTTAACTACATGAATAAACCATAAATTAATTACCAAGCCCAAAAAATGCTGTATAATTTTTCTCAGGAGGCACCTTTCAAATAAAAGAGATGTTTCCACAAGTATGAAAGAAGATCAGTACTATGACAAACCACACCAACAAGACTAGACTCCTACCATTTAAGAATACGAAGCAGCCATAATGAAAGAAGAAAACGAACAATTTTAAAAATTGTGAAAAATGCTCGTCGGCACAGGCCCGAACTATATTCCACCCCGTTTCGTTTTAAAAAGAACACTATTTTTCGTTTATTCCAGAGCCGGATAGAAAGAAATTACCCACAACACGGTCATTAATTTATTAAGTAAAAAAGATACATCATCAATGTGTCATCCTATAACACTAAAACTTTCTTAAGATAATAGAATAAAAAGATCAATTGATATATTTGATCATGAAGATCAAAATATAATAACAAATAATTTCAATAAAAACAGCTTAAATAACATAACTAATAAGTGAATAAAATGCTAAATAATTTCAGAAATGATAATAATATTTCAATAGATTTTCCAAATAAGTAAGGAAGATAACGTATGCCGATGATATTGAAATCATTGGCCGTAACAACCGCAAGTTCTTGGTTCTCCAGGCTAGACAAAGAAGCGAAGCAAATGGGTCTGGTAGTGAACGAGTACAAGACGAAATATATGTATATATATTTGGCGCTTTGTAACCGCTGAAGAGATTTTTCGCCGAGCTCCTCCTTCATTTTGTGGTATTGCGTCTTGATGTTTATACCAGCAAATGGAGGGTCCTACAGTTTATTCTAAGTCGCTCCTAAGTGGCCGATGAGTTTTTATGAGGAGCTTTTATTTCATGTCAGAAATACCCTCGGAGGGCTTAACATTCTCTT